>JBAMBE010000665.1:0-2985000 GCA_037043585.1 Drosophila mimica
TGTAGAACAATGCTTGGCGTAATCTTTTTACATAAGCTTATAAATGGTGAGATTGATTCTTCGGAGTTAATTAGCCAAATAAATTTTACAGTTCCGATCAGAAATACAAGGAACTTTCTACCCATCTTTCTTCAAACTTGTAGTTCGAATTATGCTTTACATAATCCGTTTAGAATTTTATGTATTAATTATAATATGCTTTTCCCTTTAATTAATTGCAATTCTCCTATTAATGTAATTAAAAATGTTTTGTTGTGTCATCTTTCTTCTAATTCGCGATCTTCGTATCAATAACTCGTGCGGTCGCCCCTCGGTCGGTTGTGTTGGGGGGGCTGCTTTCGCCTGGGTCCGCGCGTTAACAAGCCCGAGCTTGGTATCGTTGGGCCACTTGAATGTACTGCTCGTTAGTACTTCAACGTCCAAATAATAAAACGAAAAAACGTGCGACGATTCGACAAAATCAATAAAAACTGCAAAAATTCGAAAAAATTTTGAGAAATCAATAAAAAATGCATAAGTCCCTCTAGATCAATCGTACATTTAAATATGAAAACGTGATTTTGGGTCGAAACATAAGTCAAAATTATAGCCCGAAAATCGGTATAGTCCAAAATTGGCTTATGGGCATAGGTCGAACGTTCAAAATGCCATAACTTCGTCAAACCTCAACGCATTTTTAAAAGCAAGGGCGTTTTAATCATAGTTTGGCCTCTAGATAAATCGTACATTTAAAGATGAAAACGTGATTTTGGGTCGGAACATAAGTCAAAATTATAGTCCAAAAATCGGCAAATGGACAGATTCCAGATTTATTAAGCGGTTCGCAATTTACCTTTTAAATTTGGTGACTTAACCTTTTAAATTTCCGGAGATATATGGTCGTATCGATTTAAACCAATCGGTTTATCGGTTTAGGTAGGCGGAGTGAGCGTGGCCATCAAATTTTGTACCGATGTCTTATGGAGTTACCAGCAACTTTCAAAATTTGGTGACTTTAGCTTAAAAATTATGGAATATACGCGCATTTCAGATTTCTAGGGCCAAGGCTCCTGAGGGTGGCGGTTGTGTGCGTCGGCATTCCAGTATACTATTATACCTTCCGTATCATAGTATAAAAAGAAGAACACACCTGCTGCTGCCTTAACCGACATGCTGTGTTTAATAAAAAAAAAAATAAATAAAAAAACCACACCATATTTGTGTGTACGAAATTTGATTCAACTTCGATGTGGTGTTGTGCAATTTGACTGCTAGTTGGACGGTAGGCGACAAATGCTGTTGATTTTGGTTGTGGATCTGTGTTGTTTTTGCACTCGTTGTTTTTGTTTGCGGACACCAAACGTGTCCGCCTTAGACACCAACCGTAGCTACAGGAAAAGTGGAGTCAGTCGTGCATGTAATTGATAGAAGCATCTGTCGGAACGGCTGTGTTAACACTCGACCTTTATTTTAGTAATTAGACCACGGGATGCGGCGAACATTCAACAATTTATGCGTGAACCTAACGCTACAGGGACAAGGACAAGAACAAGATTAAGCCCACAAGTCCTTGATTACCGCTCAGGCATCCGCCAAAGCAAAAGTGGACACGAAATTCACCCAAAAATATAGGCCCTTTTTCACCTTCAGAGTGTCAGGCTGGGCTGAACCCTCCGGCATCCTTGCCCCCATTTCGAATTTCGCTGCGCAGATTAGTAAAATTGCTTGCTCGACTGTTTTTTTCAGTTGCTACGACTTGCAACTGGCACCTTCTGGCCAAGTTACTTGCTTTAAGCCATTCGCTCTTAGCGAACTCCAAGGCCAGCAGTGCTGATAAATTGGACGTTTGACAGGATGGCAGCCAAAGCAGCCGGCTGTCAAAGTTATCTTAAAGGTGGCATTATGGAAATCAAATCAACGCGGCATCTGTAATAAAAATGGTCAAATTGTGAATGCTATCTGCAGATTGCACAAAAGTAATTCAATAGTTGAATTTATGCTCGCATGTGTCTTTAATATTTATTAAATAATATTTGTGAATATCTATTGAAAATGGAAATACTAAATTCAAATTAACAAGTGTTTGATTTACTGCGATTCTTGGCGCTTTTGCTTAAAGCAGTCTGTGAATTATTGGCCTTGTTAGCTCAGATATTTACATTAACAATAACTTGAATTCAGAAAATTTTTCATTTTTTGTTGGCAATACGATTAGCAACATGTTGTGTTGTGAATGCAATGAGTGGGTAAACCTTTTTGGGAAAAAGGTAAGCACATAAATTAAATTCTCTAATTATGCAACAGCGTGTTTTTGGCCGGCAACATTTGCAAATTGCTTATAAATTGTTGAATTGCCTAATGTTTTCAACAGCTGACTGGCAAAAAGGGGTTAATGAGGAGCGTGCCCATGGGTACGATAATTTGAACTAGGACACAATGCGGGAGGAATTCACGCCATGCCAGGCGCCAATTAGCAGGCGCAACAAATGGCCATTTTGTGTTAATTAGCCGGGTTAGCAGGAGACTGCTGTTGTTATCATAGGTGATTAGTTACAGCCATGGCATATTGATGCCAGCTAATCGCATTCGGCCAGCAGCAGCAGCTGAGCCGGTTGCCAAAACATGTTTAGCTACTTAGTGGCCTGCAGGCTGACAAAGCGAATGGTGCAGCCAAATGAAGTGGCAGATTACAGACACAATGTTGCCGAAACTATTCTACTCCGCAGGTCCGCAGCTCCTTGAGGCAGCGCAAACAGTTCAAATTGAATTAAAATGACAAAACCCAATTTTCTCCAGCTTCGAGCAAAACGAATCTCGGTGCACATCGCTTGACTGCCACATAAACCATTGCCAAACCTGATGGGAAACCTGTCGAAGCAGGGCAATCAATCACAGAAATTAAAAACATTCGCTAAAAGGGAAAAACTAAAATGCTGGAATAAGTGAAATTGGTAAAACAAAATCAAGTTTGGGTGTAACAATGATCCAATAATTCAGTGCGACGATGTACCCTGTAATTAGGACTAAAATGAAGAATAAGAAATTATAATTTCCCCCAAATATGTTTACAAAAATAGTTAAAATTCTTTTTAGATTAAAATCATAGTAATAATGCAACTGAAATTATAATAATAATAATAATAATAATAATATAATTTAATATTTTATATTACTAAAAGAATTATAAATAAATATCCGTTGAAAACACATATATTAATAAATGGAAGAAAATATATTTTTATTTTATTAATGGGGTTAAATGAGCGCTTACTCGGGGGTTTCCTTAAGGATTACGTAGGCGACCAGAAAACAGCTGTAACTTTGGCCAATCCGTGCAGATATTCCAATAGATATGGACCATTAAAATCACAAAGATCTTCTATATAGGATGTAATTTGTCCGCAGCGCGAAAGGAAAAAAGTCAAACTCGCAAAATCAAGTTTTCCTCGGTACTGTTTTGATTTTATAAAGTTTGAAATTTATATTGAAATCCTTGAATGCAAATCGAGAGTTCTTCGCGCTGAGCCCAAAAATATATTTGCTTTCAATATCCAAAAGGATATTCGCATTTTCTTTTTACAAAATTACCTCCGACTTAGCTAAACATTTGCAATCCGCATTAAATTGCTTTATTTTTAATTGCATTCTAAAAACAATATACCCTTTAGTGCCGGTTTGCAGGGTAGCAGCAGCAAACAGGTAAGCCAAAAAATCGACAAGAAATACATTTATCTTCATCCGCCACAAGGGATGATTAGAAAAACTCGATGCGGTTTTTATCTAATGCAATTCGTACTCTTTATTTGCTTTCTCTATCGCTCTCTCTCTCTATCTCTTTATTTCTGTTTATCTCTGTCTCTCTCTGGGATTTGCCAGACATAAGTAAACAGAAGTCAGACAAAAGCCAATTTCCGGCAAGAATCGGATGTTTTGCCTGGGGTTGAGAAATACAAAAGTCACAGATAGCATTTTAGTTTTGGTTTTGAACAAGGAGTCGATTGTATTTTAGTGGCATAGACGACAAATAATCCAATTGCAATTATGCGAACAGAGGCTGTTACTTATAGATTATAATTAATATGCTATTTACAGAATGCATTTAAACACCACTCGGCCTCTATTTCTCGTTGGATGGGTGTGTGACGCTTAGAGCTAATTAGTATTACATATATATATATGTATATATATATATGAGACAACTTAAGTATTAGTAAGAACTGCCTAGCGGTGGTCATCATCTCATTGGTTATGGGGCTCTGCTCTACTTCAACAGGAAGTCCATCTCTGATTTTGTGGTTGACATATACTGATCCAGCTCCTTGTCCAGATCTTCACGCTTCACATCCCCCCTGCGTTGATTGCCTAGTTGATGAAGAGCAAGAAAAAGAAAACGAGTATTAAGCAGAGCACATAGGCAGAAGATTACATATTCCATATTGAGTCGTTTAGCGCTCCCATCCAGCAGTCCAGTGAGCCGCCAATCTTGCAACGCTTTTACCTGCAACCGTCCGACCACCACGAACACGACTACGTCCGCGACGACCCTGCTGTGTTTGTTGTTGTTGTTTCTGTTTTCCCTTCCCAGCTCCTGTGCTGCTATTGTTTTTGTTGGCGTCCTTGGCCACTCTGCCAGCGTTGCGCTGCAAACTGCGTCCACGACGACCACCTCTTTGCCGGACATTCGATGAAGCCGCCGCAGCAGCAGCAGCACCCCCAGCAGCACCAGCAGCATTACGTACCCGAGAACGGGAACGGGAGCGAGAACGATGAGTGACGGCGCCACCAGCAGCAGCAGCAGCAACAGCTTGTACAGCAGATCTGCAAGGAGTCAAAGATTTAATAATGGTAATTACTTAAACTTAATATAACTGGATTTGCAAATAACCTCAGTCAACTTAACTCTTAGAATAAAGAAAGTTAATTTAAGTGGAGCTATCTCTAAGTCTGCTCAAGTTACTTTCAGAGTACCGCAAGGAAGTTACCCCTTGTTCTTCACGTTATTTATAAATTAGCTTCCGTATGAGTCTATCCCTGGTATCGACTAAGCTTACTACATCTTAGTTTCGTATCCCGGGTTTTATCAAGCGCTGGTCAAATGAATTTGACGATCCCAAAACACGATATATTTTACTCGTGCATCCTATTCTTGTATATAGTCCCCGAATAACAAAGTTCATCGGATAGAATCCGTAGAAAAACTAAACTCTTATTAATAAATTTTCCTTTTCTTTCTGATCGAGAACAAAGCTTGGAGTAATCTCTTTACACAAACTTATAAACGGTGTGATTGATTCTTCCGAGATAATCAGCCATCTTTGCAGTTCCGATTCTACCAACTCTTTCTCTTCAAATGTGTAATGGGAATGGGGTATATTGTTTGATGCTGGTCTTACCTGCCACGTGCACGTCTGTTGCGTCCGCGTGCACCACCGGCGGCGGCAGTTGCCACTGCCTTCTGTGCCGTGTTGGAGTTGCGACGCTTCTCAATGCGTCCGGCGGCAACGCCGCGCTGTCTGCTGTTGCCCCGACGACTGCCACGTCGCTTCTGGGCGGCTGCAGCTCCAGCTGCTGTTGCTGCTGCCACGCCCGGACGCACGCCCAGACGCTGCTTGACCGACACACGACGCGGTGTACGCGTTGCAACCCTTGCACCGCTCACCGACGGCTGGCGGCGTCCACGGCTCTGCGAGCGTCCCGAGCGGATCGGATCCCGGCTGCGACTGCGAGCCCGATCGCGTCCACCTACAGCACCACCACCACTTAGGGAACGGGCGCGTCCACGACTGCGTGAACGGCTGCGCTGCTGCTGCTGCTGATCTACCCGTTGCTGCTGCTGGCGCGTTAAAGCGCGTCGACGCTGAGCCACACGCTCGGCGGCACCACCCACTGTGGGTCGACGCTGGCCCAGACGCTGGCGCATTCCGGCCACGGACGAATTGGAGCGTCGATTGCTGCTGCTTCCACTGCGACTGGGGGCACCGCGTCCAGTATTGGCAATCAGATCGGCGCGCATGCTAGTTATGTGGGGGTTTCAAGTTGTAGATAGGCGGAATAAGCAGAAGAGGTAGATGTGTTTTTATGTTCTTGTTGCATTTTTGCAGAGCGAGCAGTCTTCGTCCATTGACTCTGATGCAGGCAGTCAATCAACAACAGCTACAAAGTTTGTGTTTTTTTTTATTTTTGGTTAGATGCTTACGTTGCCAGTCGGTTGACGGTATTGGAGCGCATCGGTCGTCCATTGGGTCCGACGCGTAGTGATTTGGTAGCGCCAAGGCGAGCAGTGGAGCCGCCACCACCGCCGCGGCCCCCACCACCGCCGCGGCCGCCCCCGCCAGCTGTTGTCCGCAAGCTTCTCTGTAAGATGCATAAGGTTTGTGATGGATTTTTCGTACTTGGTTTGTTTGTTTGTTTGTTGGGTATGTTTTTGTTTAGCGTTTTCAGACTGAATTCAGACGCTGCTCAAGCGGTAGCTGTTCAGTGTGTTCTCTGTGTGTCAACAAACAACAACAACAATTACAAAGACAACAATAGAAGAAGTCTACTACAAGTGGGTTTAGTTTTTGGGCTAAGCTTCTGCTCGAGATCTGGGCTGAACTTGGCTAGCTACGAAAGCAGACTATGTCCGTCTCTCTGTCTGCCTGCATCTGCTGGCTGTTGAATTTATCTAGTTATATTGTTATAAATTAATTCCATTTCCAGCTGCAGCGCGGCTGCTCTTTGCGCCAAGTCAACGCCTTGCCTTGCCTGGCCCAGCCAGGCCCAGATAATAGAGAACACCACGCTGGACTCGTCGTGGCTCAGCTCATACTCCACAATCCCAGAGTAATTTATAACTGTGAGTGCTCTTTTCTATTTTTGTTTTGTTTTGATTTTTGGGGGGGACACATACGCGCTTCAGTTTGAGGGCCGTTTGCACGCTGTGCTTCCGTTTGAATTCCTGCAGAAGGCGCGTATTTTCCACCGATGCTGCTGCATTTACAATGCGGCGACTGCGACTCCTCGACCGACTGCGACGACGAGCAGGGATTCCTCCTCCTCCTCCACTGCCTCCGCTAGGCGATGGCTGTTGCTTTTGCATTTGAGTGAAACGATCGTTTAGCGATATTGCAGTCTGCACCATTTTATGTACTTCTTTGTGTAGATGCTTCTTTCTTTTATCTTTTTAAGTTAGTTTTTTTTTAACTATTGCAGTGTTGAATTTTGTGCTCTTTTCGGCGTGTGTCCGGATTGAAACTTGGTTTGCGACTGTAAGCAAAATCAGAACAGAGGGTTAGTTTTAAATACCCAATTATTAGCTCGAAACTTGGGTTGCAACTGTAAGCAAAACTAAATGCCCAATAATTAGCTACCTGTAGGCAGCCAATAACATATGCAAATAGGTAAACAGGTAGTTGGGTAAATTTGTCAAATTTGCAGCTGGCGCGAAATGTCAAAAAGCCATAAAAATGGGATTAAAAATACAAGAAACAATTTTAATCTGCATCTGTTCTTGCAATAAAATTGCCCAAGAATACAATATAATATAATATATAATATTGCAATAGTTTAAATAATGTCAAGGAAATTTAAAAGATTGTTTAAAAAATATTAATAATTAATATTTAATTTGCCTACATTTTTGAAGCAAATGTTCAGGTTTTGTTTGTTAACATATAGTTTTTAAAAATTAAATTAAAATTCCTCCAATATTTAAGTTAGGTATGTTTAGTTTAGTTCTGTTTTAAATATAAAATGCATAATTGTTCCAATAGCTATATACTTTATATATACATATATATTTTATATATATTTGGAAATGAGTTCATAAAGCAGAATGCTCAGATCTATTCTATAATTACACGCACATTGTTGCCACAACAACAACAACAATGACAGCATCAGCATCAGCAAAACCTTTGGCGCATTAATGGATACACACAAATATTTCCGTGCACATTTCGTGCATTATACGTTTTTGAAATTACATAAATGATATTAAACTTTTACTTACATTAGAATTGCTCCTTTTTGATTGTTATATTGGATTTTCAATAAGCCGAAGAATTTCACAAGTTTTTCATAAGCGGTTTGCACGCTTTAGCGATTATGCTTATTGAATGTTCCACGTTCAAGTTGTAATTTACACCGTTTAGATGGCGTATTAGCTTTGTACACTTAATTTGTATAGTTGTTTGTTAGCACAATTTATATTTTTCCTTACAGTTTTCACAAAGAATGAAAAACGCAAAAGGTATAGCTTGGTAGTGTTGGATTGCGTTGAATTTTTTGTCACCAGTGTGGAGATGCTCTCTGAAATTAGAGAGTGAACTAGTTCCTAGTGTATAATTTTAGTTCTTATCATATATTTTGCTTTATTGATACCACTGATACCATGACTAAAATGGAGCTATTTGTCAGCAATTACTAAATATCAAATAGTATGTATTCTTGAGTATAATTTCAGTTCCCATTATATTTAGTGCTTTATTATCCATTTCATTACTAAAATTTAACTATCTGGCAACGCCGTCTTAAGCATTTCTCCGCTAGGAAAATACGGTCACTCTCGAAATGCAATATTAGTTATTTTTGGTTTTAACACATTGATAGTTTTTCGATTAACAATATGCCGCAGAAATAGTATTTGCACAGCCGGCACGAGTAACGGCTGTGCCACAAAGCAGCATAATCACCACGTACATCTTTCCACATAACTCATTGTAATGTAAACAAACACACACACGCACACATAGAAACACTGGCTTACACAGCCATAAACAAAAAAGTTGTTTGCTTAAATTGCTTTTGTTGTTGCCTTAAAATTATGCAAAAACTAGTTTTGCGCGGTTATTGAACTTATGACACTTGACTCGAACCGCCCAAAAAAACGCTTGAGGCGTGATTAGAAATAGCTGACCATCAGAACACAAATTCAGTTCGAACTTCAAACCAAGCCAAACCGTGCAGATAGAAAGATTTCAAAGCCGGAACAGAAAAGTCGCCCAATGCACGTCTACAAGATGGGAAATCGTGCTCCAGAGCTGATTATATGGTAAGAAACTAAACTGGTAAACTAAATCATTGTTATCTTAAATACCTAATAGTGTTTTTTAAATGAATATCTGTTATTCTTAGCTCCTTCGTTATCGTCAGCTTGCTGGTGATACACTTCTTCTCGGACCTGTTGCGCATCTCCTTGGCTGGGAGTTATGCGCTGGACGTGACGTTGTCGCAGCTGATTGAGGCCCAGTCTAAGGAGTATGCGTGGCTGCTCAAGCTGCTGGTGAACTGCTTCGGCTACAGCTGTGTCTTTCTGCCCGGCTATCTCATCTACAAGTATGTGCAGCGCAGCAGCTACTTGGAGCGTGGCAATCGCACGTTTCTCCACAGGGCCATCAATATGTGCATCACAGGCAACTCCAGTTACGAGTCTGTCGATGTCATACACGCAGCCAGCAGCAGTGGCAGCAGCAGCGGTCTATCTACTGAACGTTCCAGCAAGCGGACTAGTTCACAGGAGGCGGTGCAGCTTCTTTGGTGCTTTGGCGGCCTGATGGTCTCCTATCTGACATGGGGTGTGCTCCAGGAAAAGATAATGACGCAGCATTACCTAAATTACGCCGGTGAGAGTTCAAAGTTCAAGGACTCGCAATTCCTGGTCTTTGCCAATCGCCTGCTGGCCTTCGTCGTCGCCCTCACCTATATGCAGTGGCAGCCATCAACTTCGCGACATCGTGCCCCACTTTACAAGTACTCGTATGCCTCGTTCTCGAATATTATGAGTGCCTGGTTCCAGTACGAGGCGCTCAAGTTTGTCAGCTTCCCCACGCAGGTGCTGGCCAAGTCCTGCAAAATCATACCCGTCATGCTGATGGGTAAAATCATGTCCAAGGCCAAATACGAAACGCATGAATACCTAACAGCTCTGCTCATCTCCCTTGGCATGATCTTCTTCATGGGCGGCTCGTCGGAGACTAGTAGAGCGAGTGGTGTCACAACGCTAACGGGCATCTTTCTGCTCTCCATGTACATGCTCTTCGACAGCTTCACCGCCAACTGGCAGGGATCGCTCTTCAAGAGCTACGGCATGACCTCGCTGCAAATGATGTGCGGCGTCAATTTGTTCTCTTCGATTTTCACTGGCGCATCGCTTTCCATGCAGGGCGGCTTCATGGACTCCCTGGCCTTTGCAACGGAGGTGAGTTTCCACGTTGTTAATCTGTTTATTTCATTATTCGTTGCTCTACTTTCCACCAAATTTATATTTGTTTATTCACATTTTCAAATTCCATATGGAAATAGCTAACAATGTTTAACCAAATTGTTTTGTTTAATTTGAACAGCATCCGAAGTTTGTGTTTGATATGGTTGTGCTCTCCATTTGCTCAGCAGTCGGCCAATTGTTTATCTATCACACAATCGATGTGTTCGGGCCAGTTGTGTTTACCATCATAATGACAGTGCGTCAGGTAAGTTTCTAAAAACCATTTTCTAAACTGATCTATTTTTATTTGAATACACTCTTTGTTGCAGGCCGTTGCCATCATGCTCTCCTGCTTCATCTATCAGCACAGCATTACGTTGCTGGGCATCTTTGGGGTGCTCATCGTGTTCCTGGCCATCTTTTTGCGTGTCTACCTCAATCAGCGTCTGAGGGCGAAACGCAAACGTGCCGAAGCCAACAAGCCAAGAGTAGCCGTTTAATTGGATAACATGCCTCCCAAACTATGACGCACACTTTGTTGCAAATCTTTGCTCAGTCAAGTCCAAAACGAAAAACTATTTTAATGTCAACGAATTTTCATTTACCCTATTCAGGTCATAGACTATTATCAATTGTACAGTTTCGTTTTTTTAGTTTTAAGGCAAAAAGAAGAAAATCCTGAGGCTTTAGCTACTATTGTATTTGTAATACCGCAGCTATCAGCCTAAAATTAGGAATAGGCTTAACTATTTAAGTGTCTAGTGCGGCTTCCGTTTAACTTGATGTGCCCAGCTTATGGAATATATCAATAAATATGTCTGTTTGACGTTTGTATATCGATTTAGATGTAGATTGTCAGATGTATGATTTAATGATGATAATTGAAAATTACACATATAATTGAATACGATTTTCACAAACAGCTAAAAGTATAAATAAAAAAAATATATATAAATTTTAAATATGATAAATATTTCAATTTCTGAATTAGTGTTCTATTTTGCAAGCAACATTTGTATCCACAAACTGCGCTTAAAACTTGTCGCCATTAAATTGTTGTGACAGCTCAAATTATATAGAAGAATGTTGTAACAACTGAGCTTATCCATATACATATATATATATATATATAAATATATATATATTATTTTACAGCTGATCTCTCTGCAGCTGTCAGTGCGCTTCTCATCACATCACAGCGAAGCAAATAGCATAAGGAATGAAGGGGGGGCTCCCAGCACAGTCATCGTGACACTGACCCACTTATGAGCCATTATTTTTGGCAACATATATGGAGTGTCTGCTGTTTTGGCCAAATCTTCAACAAGTTAGAGCTCACTATGTCTGCCTGGCTGGGTTTTGGCTTTTTACATTTGACACAGGTCAATGCACAAGAGTCGGCAGCTTGTAACTCGTTTTCAGAGCCATGTGGGCGAAACGCTGCTTTGCTGTTGATCATCATAATGATGATAATGTTGATGATGATGATGGTTGGGTTTGGCGGGGGCGATCCAAATTAGCATTTGTATCAAAAAAAAAAAAAAACAATACAAACAATGCGAATGCGCTGGAAAAATGCGATCTAATAAAAAAAAGGGAATTATGCAATCGCAAGCCTTCTAAGGGAAAACAGCAAATTTGCCATGTTTTTAGCAATTTTCGTTGGTTTTGTTTTTTGGCTTTGTAGTTTTTGCACAGCATGCATAGGTGATAAATTGGGGCGCACTCCAAGCTGGCGGCATAGTCCGTGGCCAACGCGTCGTTGAGATAGAAGTGTTCGCCGAGCAAATTGAGATTACATTGAATCCTCGAGAAATGCAGTTCATCAGTCTGCTGCTGCTGTTCGGTGCCATCGGGTATTGTGTGGCTGCACAACGTGGCTACTACTACGGCACCTATTATCCGCGACGTCGAACTCCTCCATCGATCTACAACTACAACAGTGGCCAACAGCAGAGCAGCCGCTTCAGTCGGAGCCAGGGCAGTCAGAGCAGTGCGAGCAGCAAGCAGGCGGACAAGGAGAATGCCAAGTTCGCTGGCGCCGGCAATCAGGAGCTGGACGAGCTGAGCTCCGATGTCGGTGACGACAGATCTCTGCTGCTGAAGAAGAAGCTGAAGAGACTGTATCGACCCTATACCGGCTATGGAGGACCTTGCACACCCTTTGGCCGGAACGCTGCCGGTGGCCAGAAGGATGAGGTCGAGCAGGGACGGTTTCTGTTCGACGTCAATGTGTACAATGTGTATGGCGGAGGTGGCGGCTGTCGTGGCTACGGTGGCCTGGGTGGCTTAGGTGGTTTTGGTGGACTGGGTGGCTTGGGCGGCGGTTTGCTGTCGGATCCCATTGCTCCAGTGGCGCCAGTGCGTCCCCTTGCACCTTTGGCCACCTGGCTATCGCTTTTTGCGCCCGGCGTCCTGCAAAACAGTCTGGCGGCCACTGTACCTGTCAGACCCTACGCTGACCCACTTCCAGTACGTCCAGCAGCTGCAGCTGGCGATTTGCAAAGTGATCCGGCCGTCGATCCCAACTACAATCCAGTTCCAGTGCGCCGTCCTGTTCCAAATCGCGTCTACTACGACTCTGCAGGCGCGGTAAGTCGATAAAACATATTCAAATTGAACTCACTATTAATTATATAATATTAATGACAATATTATAAAAATAATAATTTGCCAATCCCCATTTGCAGCCACCATTGACGCCCGGAGCGCTTACGGCCGGTGTCTCTACGACAATAAATGGAATAATTCAGCAGCTGACGGGACAGGTGCAGCCGGTCTACCAGACGGGCACCTATCGCTCCAGAAATCAACGCAGCAGCTATGGATAAACTCAAAAAAGAGACTCGAAAAAAAAACAAAATCGATTAGTATTTAAATGTGATTATCTACAACTAGAGGGTATCGAATACACATAAGAAATAATATTAAAATGTACAAAATATATTCTGTTAAAATATATTACAATTGTAAAAAAAATTATACCAAACTTTTCTTACAGATGGGAAATGTTACTTATGATCTAGTGACTAGTGAGTTACGCACTGCACGATAGACTTCAAATATATTTTATAACGGTATACAAAATTAAAGATATTATAAAATTCGCCCTTGATCTTTAATCCCATAGAGTATAACGAACATACTTTATAATCAGGTCAGGATAGCCTTTCAGATTGAATCTATCTAGCAATATAAATATTTTTCTTCCCTTGCATTACATTATAATTTTGTTGTAGAGCTTCTATCACATTTAGGGACTTTTGGATTAAAATACTTTTTATTGTTATGATAGGGATAATATATCGTTTTGGTAATGTTTATAGTAAATTTGAGATGACGGCAATTCGACTCCAGTCCGGTTTTTTTGCAACAATCACGGCACAAATAATTACTTTTGCTCTAAATACAAATTTGTGCAAATCCAGTTTGCCTTGCTTTGATTAAGTGGCATCATAAATTGTGTTTATGTCGCATAACGATAATTACGATGAATAATTTCTGAGTCTGTTCCATCCTCCCCTGCTCGAGTTCTTAGTCATGACCGTACTATTATACAAATCTCACATCTTTGGCCCATACAATTTATGCACGTCTCGTTTAGATCATTAAAATCAAGAAGTCATCAAAGCAACAGAAACAACAATGACAAGGACAAGGACAAGGCATCCATAGCAACAAGAGAAACCGGATTTTACAGGGGATTTGCAGGCATTGTATTTTGTATATGCATATGCATATATATATATATATATATTTTTTTTTATCTCGATTTTCAGTACAAAAGGTAAAAGCTAACTAGACTTAAAGATCACATTCAGCTGGGATAATCAGCCAAAGAAACCGCCGCCACCGCCATAGCCGCCATTATAATAATTATTGGAGTACTGCGACTGGGACTGACTGTAGTGACCTCCATAGGAACCGCCATAGTTGTTGTAGCCACCACCGCCGGGATAGTAGCCGCCGCCAAAGCCGCCATAGTGGGGTCTGTGTCCATATCCACCGCCGTAACCGCCGCCTGGATAGTAACCACCTCCGTAACCGTGACCGCCGCCGGGATAATAGCCTCCGCCGCCGTGATGATATCCACCGCCGGGATAGTAACCGCCACCACCACCACCACCGAAACCACTGTAGAGCCCAGCATTAAGTCCAATGCCAGCGCTCAGTCCAACACTGCTGCCAAATCCTCCACCCAGCAGTCCAAAGGAGCGACCCTCTGCCTTGCCAGGTGCTGGACCTGCAACTCCATATCCAACCACCGCCAATAAGACCAAAAGCTGTAAGAAAACGAAACAATGAGCAGGTGCATCAGGAGGCGCAGACCCACCAAGACGTACACAACAAAAGCGCGCCATTTCAGGTGTGAGATAAATCCAAGATGTGCTGTTGGGGAATGTGTCGCCCACCGATGCGGTAACGAAACTAAATTGCAATTGTGAAGTACTTGGCTTTTATACATAAAGACCAGCTTGTTGTTCGCTGTATGCCCAATGGCCGGCCATAAGAAGCCGACGACGCGCTACGCATTGCCAAGTGATTCTACGCAAATTGCAGAACAAACAGCGGGCCCATAACGAATCCGAATCCGAAATCGAAACTGAAACCCAGCCAGAACCAGTTAGTGACGAAATCACGGAATACCCCCTTCGGTTGAGTGTGTGCTGCCTTCTCAGCGAACCTCAGAATGCGTTAATTTTTCTCGATTGTCAAAATCTACACATGAACAATTTCTTGAGGGTTAAGGCAATTGCCGAACCGTCGCTGGTGTAGATCAAGATCACAAAAAACCCAATAAAAATAATCATCCATCTGAATTTACAACAGCACCGATGTGCGTATACCCTTTAAAAACAACACAGAAAAACAAATAGCTGTGATAAATATTTAGGTATATATTAATTAATTTTTAGTCTAGAAATATGAAATAAATTAAGTATGATTAATACTATATTATATATTTATATATTTTGAAATAAATATACGCATAATAAATAGGAAATTGATATGGGAAATTCGGTATATTTCATTTTGAGTCTAGACTTTTCTAACAAATCATCTACACAGAAAAAAAGTAAGTATAGATTTGATATATTATGCTGTGATCTACCTAGCAGTTCTTAATAAATCTTGCAAAAAATAGATGTAAATTAAAATTAAAATAAATTAAATAACCTTTTACTTAAGCAGAAACTTTAATTTGTTGTTTAAAAAGTGCGAAACCAAAAAATTATTTTTAAATTTGTAAAAATTTACTGCTAAATATTTATGCTTTCATTTTACAAAATTTGCAATATAGTCGAAGTGCTCATAGAAGAAGAGTATTAGCGCAACTGACAAAAAAACTAACATGCTTAGACAAAAGACTTAGGCAACAAACTTTACACAGAACGTGCAACGAAGCATGGGCGGAGATGACGGAAACATTGTCTACTTCTGCGACCAGCATTCACCTGGCTCATTAGCACTCACACCCGATGATTGTTTGTTTTTTGGTTATTGTATTTGTTTTTTTGTTGTTGTTGTTGTTATTATTTTTTTTGGTGCAGATCTAACAATGCGATGTTTCGGATTTGTGTACTCGCTAAAGCAAATACATATACTAGTAACGCCTTCACTTTCGTTGGCAGTTTATTCAACTCTTGTTGATTGCTCAGCTGACGTCAGCGATGTTGGCCAAACCACCCACAATGTCATGAGGAAGTTTTATTAACGTCTTCTGGCATAACTCCATTAAGTGTCGGCTATTCAGACACATCTTTCTGAGTGGATTAAAGATAATGTCGAATTCGAACAAAACTCATTTTCTTAATTACTTAATTAGTTTTAATTTTTATAACTGCAATCCACTTAACAGAAGACCAGAGTTGTTGAGGTAGCAAATTCATCTTGGCAACTAACAAATTATTGCTGTTCTGCTCAGAAGATTGATTTTATTCCAATCTTTGGCTTATTCTAATTGTTTCATTTTAAATTCAGATAATGTCTGACATTTTAACAACTTTTTAGAACTTATTGCTAATTATACTATATTTAAAATCGAATTTGAGACAATCTCCTTTGTCTACCTAACCTATTTTCATATTTGCACTTTTAGTTGCTTTAACTTAAAAAAAATTAATTATGAAGTAAAAATTGTTATGTTTGTTTCTCTGATTAAGTGCTCAAATAAAGGTCAAGTTATTTGTATAAAAAAAACCAGAAAATAAGTGAGATCTTGTTAGTTAAATATTTAACAAAGTGCATAAATTCTTAACTTGCTTTTAGCACAGTTTTTTTTATGCCGATTGAATTGTTGCTTGACTATTTTATTGACAACTCGACAAACTCTTGAGTGAACTTCACGACTATATTATTATTTTAGTTCATTTAATTATATGTCTGATAATTACATAATTCCTGCTTCCGTTGTGGCTTCACACAATAAAAGAGCCATTTCCAAAGCAATTGTCATTAAATACTAATCTATACACAAGCTATGAAGGTGCGTGGAGTGAGTTCTTCTAACTTTTAACTCCTAACTAATCCTGCTTACTTTATTTCTATGAAGGTTGCATTATTTTCCTACATACTGTGCTGTCTGGGCGGCTGTGCCTTGAGTGCACCACAGTGGCCAGGAAGTGGGTCTGCAGGCTATGGCTTCGCACCCTTCGCAGGATATGGAAACTATGCATCCTCATCGAGTGCCAGTGCAGCAGCCAGCAGTAGCAGCAGCAGCGGATTTAACGGCTATGGTGCGCCAGGATACGGCAATGGCTACGGCAATGGCTACGGCTATGGCTGGCCAGGATATGGTCAAGGATATGGAAGCTACAGAGGCGGCTACCAGCAGCAGTTCAATCAGTATCAGTACAATAGGCACAATAGCTATGGATCTGTTCACGGATATGGCTACCCATTTGGCTATGGCAAATAAGACAGCTGACAAATTCATTTGCATTTACGTACGTGTGTAGATCTTAAATACTGGAAATTTCTGTTTTGATTTTATTTGATTTCTATTTGTTGGACTTTGTTGTTTTGGAGGTCAATAAAACGTAAATACCCAAATATGTACGAGCATCTGATGAATCATTTGATTGGTTTAGTGAAATTTATGTCGCTTGAAGCAGAGGTAAAACAACCAAGGGAAGCTAAATACATATGTACGACTCAATATATATTAATTAATTTTATTTTTGAGTTAATAGGCAATTATATTTATTGTGGGTTATTTTTAACACGTGCAATTAATTAAGCGCATTTGAAATATGGGAAATCGGGATAAGAAGTGGGCGACACAAAATATGTAAAAACTCTGAAACTCTGAACTCTATTCCTTCAATGCATTGTTACTCTGCCAGATAAGCTCATCTATAAAAAATTAATTTTGTAAAAATTAGCTTTAAATACAAATGCAAAAGATTTGTACCCTTTAAAATGTATTGATGGAGTTGTTCTTGTGACAACTTTACAAATCAATTTAGTACAATTTAAACAAATTTTTTTAAGCTTGACTTATCTTTTAATTAACAGATTAAGTCTATTTTAATTAAATATGTTTTGTAGTTACTTTCTTTATGAACTAGCAGTTACTTTTATGATATAAAAGTGAGAAAAAAATTAAAAGCAATGTGATACATGAGAAAATTGAAATTCCCCATTCTCCCTTTTTGAGAGGGTATAAAAACTTAAATTAAAAACGCCCTTTTGGTATTGCACATAACCTGAATCGGCCTGATTGTTGGGCCCATTCATAATATTCAACCGTTATTAACACTTGCCAACAGATTCGCTTGCTTCAACCAGCAGTTGGCTTTACATATTTTTTGTATACCTATAAAATATTGTTCCATTTCAGACATTTATTGAATTTCTGCTCCTATTCATGTCGAAAACCAGAAATTTTCAGGGTCAATTTGTGTGCATGTGGCTGAGCTGCCAACACTCACATAAAATACAAGCTGAAGTTCACAGCAGCAGCAACAACAATGAAGACAAACAAGATATCGCCGAGGGGCGATTGCATAAGGGCGAGTAAAAACGCGCAGAAAACGCGTCTGGGACATAAAAACTGATCGCTAGCCGCGCAGCCGGTTCAATTGCAGACGCGACTTGGCCCATGCATGCAAGCCAGCAGCCAACATCAATCAGCGAAGAGAGATTTGAACTTGAAGACTGACCAGCCATATACAAACAATAAGTCTACGACAATTATTTTAACGAGGCCATAAGACGTCGCTAACATATTTAATCCATTAAAAGTGCGTGAAAAACGCTTACCAAAACAGTGCAACTTAGTGTAAAATGCAAATCATTGTGAGTAAAAACTTTTTTTGATTGTGTTTTAAAAATAAATACATAAAATTGTAGACATTTGTTACTTGAAATCGCGCCTAGCATCTGATTAAATTACAACTTACTAGAAAGAAATGTGAACAATTAAAAGGATAAATATACTCTTAATAAATTCTGTTTAAAATCCCTACTCTTTTTGAAATGTAAAGAAAATGTTAATTATTTTTTTTATTGCAGCGTCATCCACAATGTGTGCTGCTATTCCTGGGCATTTGCTTGGTGCTTCTGCTCCAACCTGCCAGAGCTGGAAAAGTAAAGCTATTTGCCTTTAAGGGACCACATGCCGGCTTTGTTAAACTGAAAGTGCGAACACCAAAGTTTCTGGGTCTGAAGCATGCTCTGGGCGGATTCGGTGGCGGCTTTGGTGCTAATGTGGGCATCCATGGTGATTTCGGCGCAGGCTTCGGCGGTGGCCATGGTGGCGGCTACGGCGGTGGCCACAGCGGAGGCTATCACCACGAAGAATACCATCACGAGGAACATCATCACAGCAGCGGTGGAAGTTTTGGAAGTAGCGATGGCTTCGGCGGTGGTCTTTGGGGAAAGTAGACTAAACTAATTTACAATAGCTTAAAATTAACCTTAAACACATCCTTTCCATGATTTTTGTTATCCAGTTTTAAGTTCATTCATACAAAAATAAAAGTATAAGCTCTAATTAATGTTGTTGGACGAAGAATTCTTATTATATTTTTATTTACAGATCTTATGACTTACTAGCAGTCATTTATAGCGAAAATATAAGTTATTTTAAACAAAATAAAAGAGCAAATGGTTCTTATGAACTATCTTTAGGTTCACAGTTCAATGCGATAGTTAATAATCGTACAGTTGTAACTTATATCCTAGATGGCGCATATACCGACTTTTATTGGTATCAATTCAAACGAAACATAGATGGCGCTTTGACGCATTGTCTTATATGCACCTAAACACAACGTTGTCGTAGGTTTCCGTAGTGTAGTGGTTATCACGTGTGCTTCACACGCACAAGGTCCCCGGTTCGAACCCGGGCGGGAACAATTTTTTTTTGTTATACTTTATTATCAGTTAAAAATGTTGCAAGCAGCAAAAAGAAAGGTATCTTCAAAATCGAATAAATCAAAATTAATTAATTTCTTGCATTTATTTTTATGTTATCTTAATCTAAAAAACTTATGTTTAGGTATGTGTTTTGTTCTTCATGTTATGAGGTGAATATTAAAATTCTATTTACTAAATGCACGATTCCGCATTGCATTCTAGCGACGCTTTCTGAAGCCACCTAAGCCACCAAAGCCGCTACCGAAACCGCCTCCATAACCGCCACCAAAGCCACCACCGCCGTAGGATGAAGTTCCACTAATCGATTGGAAACTTTGGTATCCACCGCCATAACCACCGCCATAACCACCTCCGAATCCACCTCCGTAGCCTCCTCCAAATCCACCTCCATAACCACCTCCAAATCCACCGCCACCGAAACCACCTTTCCAGCCGTGCTTGTGGAACCCAAAGGGCTTAGCAACTGGAACGGGAACCGGCACAGGTTGGGGCACTACAACTGGCACGGGCACTGGCTGGGGCACTGGTATTGGCTGTGGCACAGGCACCGGCTGGACAACTGGAATGCCCACTGGATAGGCAAAGCCACCACCTCCACCTCCAAACTTGCCACCGAATCCATGAGCTTGGCTACATCTCACTGCCAGGCCGAGCACCAACAAAAATCTCACAATGTGACTCTAGAATTCTCCATTTGTAATTGAGGTTAATCGGAACATTGATTTTGGGACTCACCAACGTGTTTGGCTGCATGCTGTACACAACTTCTAAGCTGCTCAAGATGCCAACTCTTACTTTTATATAGCAATCACAGACACTTCCTGAACTTCCTTATAGCAACAGGTTCAACGAACTGTAAAAACCAACATTTGAACACGGCTAACCTGTTTTTATTGTTTCTTGTGTTGTTTTGATTTTTGGCAAGCCTTAATCATTAATATAAATGCGACTAATTTAGTAACATCAACTAATGCCAAATTTTTATGAATCGTGTGAAAAACATTGATAGCGTTCAAGTCGTGGGTTTAAGGTCGTCCTCAGTTCCGGGCCTAGAATAATGGAGATATATGTGGGCGTTTATTCTGAGAGATCTTGTTATAAAAAGCACAGTGTCTGCTTTTTGGTTAATCAGTTCACAGTTAAAGACAAATCACAAACATGTTCAAGATTGTTGGCTGCTCCGTAAGTAGCTTAATTTCTCTGACCAACTTCCAGCTAATCTTTGACATATTCAACAGTTGCTGATGTTGGCGCTCCTGGGCAACAGCTATGCGCAATATCAACAGCCAGGCGCAGGTGGTGTGGCTGGTGGAGCTGGAGCTGGAGCTGGATCTGGCTCACCTAGCGGCGTCGATAATCGCATCATCGGTAATCTGCTGGGCGGAGGCGGTGGAGGCTTACTGGGCGGTGGCAGCGGCGGCGGCGGCTTGTTCAGCAATCTCTTTAGTGGCCTGCTGGGCGGTGGTCGTCGTCCCTTCGGACAGCAGTATCAGGCTCCTCTGCCAGTGCCTTCCTATGGAGGCTACCCCGGTGGCTATGGCGGTGGTTACGGCGGCGGTTATGGCGGTGGTTATGGTGGCTATCCTGGCGGCTATCCAGGCTATGGTGGCGGCTTTGCTCCTGGCTACGCCGGCAATTACTACGGCTAAATTGCTCACTTATTATTATTGCCTTGGGCGTTGGAAGTATTATTCAAGTGATTAATCATGTTTTCAATTTGTAGCTTTAAGTTTGTTGACCATTAAAATAAATAAGACAAAGAAAATATTCAAAAAAGCAAAATGCGTTTTGTCTGTTGACACTTTGGTAACCCCTTCATTACATGGGGATGTAGCTCAGATGGTAGAGCGCTCGCTTAGCATGTGAGAGGTACGGGGATCGATGCCCCGCATCTCCAATTAATAGTTCTTCGGGACTTTATTTTATTTCTTGCTGCATTTGCAAATTTTTTAAATTGTGCAGTTAAGATTGTTTTATTGTATTTATGTATGCTCAATTTTAAAAATACTAAAATAGATTAATAGTTTCTTAATATAGACATGATTTCGTTGGCGTTTCTATGCAACATTTCTGTTGTTTACACAGAACCTTTGTGCCCCAATGCATGCTTTCTTTAGATCTTTTTGTAGCTTGCCAGACGTTCTAAAAATAGTTCCCATTATTTTAGGTCAGTTGATTTTCGAATACCATAATCTTTGAATGAGCACAAAACTGTTTACGGCCCCCCACCCAATAAGCGGCTCAATGGTCTAGGGGTATGATTCTCGCTTTGGGTGCGAGAGGTCCCGGGTTCAAATCCCGGTTGAGCCCACTCGAATATTTTTTCTTTACTTTTTTGCTTGGGGTCATTTAATATTTATAACACAACGTACATGAAAGTTTGCATAATTTTTATTCGAAACTTAAATTTTGAAAATAGTGGAAAAAAGAAAGTTTACTTTTGGAGATGCGGGGCATCGATCCCCGTACCTCTCACATGCTAAGCGAGCGCTCTACCATCTGAGCTACATCCCCGTTGCAACAGTCGCCGTCCATTGAACGTTTTAGCAGTCGGCATGCGATTTATTGACATTGCAGAAGTGCAAAGAGACTGGAATAGTCAATATCTATGTAAGTAAATGAAATACCAAATTTTAATTAATTTCAAGTTTCAATCCAACCGATCCGACATCAAATGCATTCACAACACATTAGTTGCCCATGTGGCTGCTGTTGGCTGCTTCAAACTTGATAAGAAGTGAGCGACAACTTGAATAAACTTATGCATTTAATTTCCGTTTCCGGTCAGTGAAAGTTGTCCAAAAGAAAGCAAGAACAACACCTGCCAGCAGATGGAATCCAGACCTGAACCTGTTCATGGACCTGGACAAACAGCTCAGCTCGTTCCAGTTTCTCGTGCACCATTGTTGTCATAGCACAAACACAAATAAACGCTCGGACAATTGCATGTGCGAGGAAAGAGGGAGAGAGAGAGAGCTGGAGACACCGCTGCTGGATAGATGTGTGTGCTGCCCCGTTACTATCTGCACTTTCACACTTGTGTTTATACAACTGTCGCTCGTTGGCGTATTTATTTGCCAGCACCCCTCCCAGAAGCGCCACGCCCTGCCCCCCTCGTCGAGCTCTATTATTATTTTCGTAAGTTATATAAAAATAATAACAGAACCAAAAACGGACTGGGCAACGAGAGATGACCGAAGCCGGGCCAGAGAGACAGAGAGAGTCATCCACGGCCATCCATTATGCTGCCGGGCATTTATTTGCCAAACAATTCAGCAGCGCGTTGGGTCTACGTCTGCTCCTTGGGCAACATCAACCACTTCATCAGCATCCAGCATCGGAGCCGGTAAAGTCTGCAGCTACTATCTTATGGTTTATGATGGAATCAAAACAAATGCCAGCGTTTCGGTTGCTTCTGATGAGTTTGCTTATGCAGATTGCTTGTGGAGTTTTTCGGCGTTAATGGATAAATGTCCATGTGTGTTTGAGCTGGAGTATGATGCTGATGTGTGTGTGTGTGTGTGTGTGTGTGTGTGAATGTGCTCCTTTCCAGTCATCCTGCCCCCAATTTGGCTCACATTTTTACATGTAACCCTTTTTATTGACTTGCAAACCGAGGTTACCATAGTTAGGTCTCTTCAGTTGTAACACTTAAAGGATCCAATTTTAATTTTATAGAATCTTAAAAGCATTAAAACTACAAAACAAAAAATACTTCTGCATTTGTATTAAAATGAAACTTTAAGAACTGTAAGATTGGGTAGATTGTAATATTATGAAGAAAAAAATTAAGCAAACATTTTAAAATTTTTATTTTTAAGTAAATTAAAAAATTAAAATTATATGAATAAAGTAATTAAATTAAATTTGTTGGAACAGATATAAAATGTTTTGGCCAGATTATGTTTAGCACAATTTTGCGGAATAATATAAGATATTTTTAGAGTATGCAACATTCTGCAGCATGATGTGAAGCTTATTTTCTTGTGATTTTTTTGTGCTGTTTTTTTGTTGCACGCTTTTCAATTAAAATTGTATTGTTTTCTTTTACTTTGTCTGCGTTGTTTACTTAGGCGATGCTGCTTAGCCAAGAGCACAGGCCATCGGGTTGGTGCCACAGCCGGGAAAAGGAAGTGGTCCAGATCCAAATCCAAAACTGCTGGCGCTTGCTTGAGGCGACGCTTGGAGCGACGGGGGCAGCAGTGTTGGTGGCGGCAATGGCAGTGGCAGGGGCGCCGGTGGAGAAAGAGGCGTAGGCTGACGTGTTGGAACTAAGAAGCCAGGACCATAGGGCGGAATACCGTTAGAGCTGGCAACATTCTGATCACTCGAATAGATGTAAACATTGCTGTTGCCTTGAGCATGTTGTTGTTGCTGCTGCTGCTGTTGTTGTTGCGGCTGAAGGGGTGCGCCATAGTAGGCAGGATAATAGCCGCCCGGTTGAGGTCCAATTGCCGCAGGATTACAGCCAAAAGACGGACAGTTGAAGTAACCGTTGATTGGAAAAGCAGCGCCAGCATAGAGCGGTGCTGCATTGTGAAATGCCATCCAACGATCGCGCCAGCGGCGAAACAAGGTGCCCAGAAAGAAAAAGGAACGTCCATCGATGTTTTCTGCCAGCGGTTCGTACTCTTCGTCCGCATCCTGCATCGCATCCGTGCAACCGGCGGCAGTAAGGAAAATCATCAGCAGTAGCTGCCAAAGGACAATTAAATTGAATGATCTTTTGAATGGATTAGGATTACTTACAACTATAGCCATATTTGGTTTTGGGGAACTGCGCGCTTTGAAGTCTGCTGGCAAACTGCGCCCAAACTTCCAGTTAGGCCTTCATGTAATGAGGCAGTCTGGTAAGCAAGTTTTCCGGCCCATGAGATGCCGCCTAATGAGGCCCGTAATTAAATCTCTGAGTAGCCGTTGCTCTTGTAAGCTGCAACGATGCGTGTAATTTCACGTTTAAAGATCACAATGAGTTGCAATACATATGTATATATATATATATATATGCATAAGTGATAAGCGTGTTTAGCCGCAGTCTCAGAGCACATCTTGCACCTCCTACTAATTACATAACCGAAATTTACCAACCTTATCCAACGATTGCAACATCCAATAAATAATGCTTTGACTGCAACAGAGGCAGCTTCAATCGAGGTTAAATATAAGGATGCAACTGATAATCGAATAATTACCCATCATTTTCCAAATATAACTTACTTGTCCTCTTTGGAATAATCAGAGGATGAGGTTGTGTAATTTCACTAAATCAATAAGAGGTAAAATTCCACTTTAAACGTATTAAATGCAAATGCTATAAACTAAATACATTCTTAATTAATTATTATTAATGCCAAATTAATATAAATATAAATGCATTCTTAATTAATAATTATTAATGACAAATTAATGTAAAATATAATAAATTAACACAAAAAAAAAATTTCAACAATCAAACAAAAAGAATTTTACTAATAAAAAACAAAAAAAAGCACATACACAAGAAAAAAGCTTTACTTTTCAGAAAATACTCTTTCGATAGATACAAATTTTCCAGTATTTATATTCTATCATTTTATATTATTAAAAAGTTTCCAAGGAGCTTGCTGCTAATGTTCCATCCTCACGAGGAGTTGTTTACGTAAAAATATTAACGGGCTCTAGTCTCAAATGTAAGTCAGGTAACCAAGTTTATCTTCAAATATATTTGGCCTCTGGTAGGCACTCAAATATGGGTTTAAAGTTTGATTTTTCTCTACTGGCACGTGCCAGTCGTTATTTATTGTTGAACGACAAAAAACTTGCCAGGTTTTTGACTTTTTTGCTTGATTCTGTTTTGCCACATTACGTTGCATGCCCACCTAAAAGCAGACAACAACAAAATTTTGAGTTATGAGCACTGCGTGCCAGGTGTACAAAAACATCTAAGATATTTGTAGATAACGACTTTGAAATACCCTGTACACTCAAAATGTAAAATAATAAAATGTTATTTGTTGTCAAATTTAACATATATATATATATTTTTTTTAAATAAAATGTGATCTTATTTCCAAATCCAACAAATGCTAATTTTCATATTAATCTGATATTAGTATTAAATAAATTATATCAGCTTAAATTTGTTGTCAAATTTAATACATATATTATTATTAGTTTGCAAAAAAATCAGTGTCTTTTTCATGATTTTATTTTATTTAATTAAAATAAACATCTGTACAAATACATACATGTAAGACATAAGTATAGATTGTAAATATATTTGTGGTATGTTACATATCGCTCTCGATATGAGCATACCCCACAATTAGCGTTGTGTGAGGAGTATATTAAAAAGGTGACAACAATCAGTTGGATGCTGAATATATGGGTGTTTGGGCCAAAACAAAAACAAAAGGCAAAAGGCAAATGCTGTGAAAATTCACGCGACCGTGAAAATTTCGCACGCTTTTATGAGCTGGCTGGGAATACAGAAAGAAAGAGCAGGAAAGCGTGTGTGTGTGTGAGGGAGAGAGAGAGAGAGAGAGAGGGGAAACTGAGAAATGGTTTCATAGATTAAGCTACTTGCAAACATGAAACAACTTTGATTTCTGCGTTTAATTAAAAAATATATATATACATACATATATGCAAAGTCAACAGAAAAACTAAAACGAAATTACAAACAGATATCAGGGGGCAGGGAAGCAGGGAAGCAGTCCGAGTTGGCAGGGAAACTTTTCATAAACTTTGTTGCCATAAAAACAATAAAAACCGCAATTCTCCCCCAACGATGCCTTTGTTATCGAAATAAGCGCCAGAAACTCAAACGGACAATGGCCAAGTGTTGTCCTTTTTTACGACAAAGCTAAATCCGGCGGAACCACATAAATTATGTTAATGCTTATGGTATGAACACGCCCACCATGTGTGTGTTCTGCTGGCTGTGCACCCAATTTAGACCAGTCCAGTCCAGTCCTGTCCAGTCCTGTCCTGTCCCGGATAATCACAAAAATACACAGCACAATACCAGAACGACATTGTGTGCCGAAATGACATTTGTTTAGTTCCGTGTAGAGTGGGTGTCCAGTTTTCTGTCCGATAGTTTTTGCCGTCTATTGAGAAAATTGCTGACAATTGCTAAAAACTGTTTGCTGTGGGAGTTTTGCTTTTTTGTGGGTGGCCAGCTGCTGAGCTTGCTTCCTTGACAGGGAGCGGGAGAAGGTATTGGACAGCATTTGCCACAGACGTGGCAATTACCTACATACATATGTAGATACAACATCAGTCAGAGCAGTGTAAATGATATACATATGTGCAGATTGAATGCACAACAATTGAGCTTATAAAATATGGTAAGAATATGTAAGAGACAAGTTCTTAAGTCACAAGAGTCGTAGGGAAAAGGCCAAGTCACGCTATAAATAAAATATTGCTTTGTCTTTTCAAATAATTTCAAAATTTACTACGCACTTCGAACATTTTAATTTTCATTTAATTGATTTTGTAGCAATGTTGCAGTCTTTAATAAAATAACAAAAATATTGTGTGTAATCTCAATGGGATATTTTTTGTTTATATTTAAATCAATATGATCGATTAAATTAAATATAATAATAATTATAATAATTAATAATACCCCATTTACGCATTTTGAGTGACCACAGGGTATAATAAATAAAACTTTCAATTAATTTCTGACGGCCAGTTAGCATTAGCAGTCAGCAGGAGTCGTGAGGAAATTAGAAAAGGACATTGCTGTATCCGACGAGCAACCACACAAAGGGAAGGACATTGGAAATTATATCCATAAAAATGATTATGTATGATATGTACACACACATATGAGAGACGGCTATTGTCCGGAGTTGTGGTGCACATATTTATTATTTTATACTCTGTGCTGATATTGTGGGTAAAACCCCTCATCTGAAATTATCAGCCTTGTGCGTTTGAGTATAAAAAGTAAAGATAAGCCAAAGGCTGCAAATAAATCGCAACAAATAAAGTTTCTGCTGCTGGCTAATTGCAGCCAAGCTGCCCCCACAGGGAAAATCATTGAAAGCACCGTCGGCGACGACATGAGATACATTTGCAAAAACCAACCACCGACGACCCACTGAAACCGGCAACAGTGGACAGTGGACAGTGGACAGTGGACAATCATGCAACATGCTGTCGAACATATCCGTCGCTGGCTTCCGTTGTGCAATGTCGCCTGCAAGGACAACAGGTGGCAGCTGGCTTATGTAAAGCTGTGCAGGAGTCTGAGTTGACAGGCATGTTGAAAGCGAATGCGATGCCACTGTTTACGGCCTGCAAACTTTCTGTCAGCTGTCATCAGTGCAGACGCACAAAAGCAACACGAAAACGTTGCACATTTCTGTATCTTGTCCAGGCCAAAATGGTAATGAATCTACTAACTCCATGGCAGCCGTAACACAATATTTAGGCAAAACTCGGTTGAGGCTTAAAAATAAAAATAGTAATCTCATCATTTATTAATTCAGATGCGAAAAGGCCCCGGCGAGATTCGAACTCACGATCTCCTGTTTACTAGACAGGCGCTTTAACCAACTAAGCCACGGCGCCAGTTGAATGCGAGGCAAAAACTACGAAATATTTTTTTCTACATTTAAAGGACAACTGCACTTTAGAATTTCAATTAAAAAACAAATCTTTTAGATAAACAATCACGGATCGGCTCAGTCGGATCTTAATTAATATGTACAGGTAAAATTAAAAAATAATAATAAATAATAATAATAATAATAATAAATAATAAAAATAATAATATTAACATATTTCACTTATGTAGGCCCCGGCGAGATTCGAACTCACGATCTCCTGTTTACTAGACAGGCGCTTTAACCAACTAAGCCACGGCGCCATTTGCGCACGTTGTAGACAAACAGCTACAAGAGTGAAAATTTATAAAAATAATATTCATTGAATCAGAAAACATTGAGATAAACATGTATTTATCACAATTTCACAAGATGTGTTTATTTTATACATTAAAGAAAATATATATGAATAAAAATTGAATCAGGAATCATTGAGATATAAGTATATATAACAATTTCACAATATGTGTTTATTTTGTAAAATAATACATTATATATTATAAGAATAAAAATATACTTTTATAGAATGTATTTAAATACAACTTTAACTTTCTGATCCACAAAATATTGAGATAAATTTACAAATTTATGGCAGATGCTTAGAAGAATATACAAAAATAAATTGAATTAATAATAATAGTATATAAATAAAAACTTTAATTTTCTTATTCCTTAACATTAAGATAACTATATTATTGATTATTTGGAATATTTACATAAATAGAATTTATTTAAATACATTGCATTTTATATGTTTATTTGTATAAGCTGAACTGTGTTTATTATTACATGCTACAAATAAACGAGATAAATTCAATTTATTTGTATCTTTATTATTATTATTTATTTACTCAACTATTTCATATGCAAAGGGGGTTTTGGGTGCAGACTTAATCATGAAGAGAAAAGAAAGAATTCTTATGAGAATGAGTCGTATGCAGGGGAAGCACGTATATATATTTAATTTGATATACTCAGTGTATTAGTCAAACATTGTAAAGATAGGGCACGGGAATGCACCGAGTTTGGCGACGGGGCTTTTCATCTGAAAATGTGTCGCGGCGTGGGTATAAAAAGCTGTTCGCTGCTCTGCGGATCATCAGATCACATCCATCGCTGGCTTAGCATTGACAACATTTAATTCGCTTGCTAATTTCAAATGGAGTGTCAGGGAAACGGAGATCCAAAAACGGGAGCAGCATCCATAAAGTGTGGTGTTGTGACTGGAGATGAGCAGTTCAATACACGTGCCGGAGTTTTTGCGACGACCAACAGCAGCGCCGGACCCGTCACCAAAGGCGTCTATGGAGCAGTCAACTCGTAAGTGCCGAAAGTCTTCCAGTCTTCTACTTGCCACATTAATGACATTCGTTTGATTGATAGCAATGGACATGGCCTGTCACTGGAACATGGACACACGGAACACTTTGGCAGCAGCACTACGGTTGCCGCACAGGCGAATCTCTTCCAGAATAAACAGGCTGCTCTAAATGCCAACGCTTTCCACACTCACAATCGGACTCACGATCAATTTGGCGGCGGACTGAATTTGCAAACGGCTGCTGGCCACTCAGCGAATCTGGGAGTCACCCATGTGCCCCAGTTCAATATGACGCAAGGCAGTGTCGGTGGCAGAGCCAATCTGTACACCTCGCCCAGTGGCAATCTCAATGTGGCTGCCACAGCCAATGCGACACGTCATCTCAGCGGACCCTTCACGGGCAAGAGCAACTTTCAAACTGGTCTCGGCGTGGATTATAAGTTTTAGGAACGACACTATAAATTAACTTATCCACCAATATTTTACTTATATACCAATATCGAAGATATATTCCTTAAAAAAACATATTTGTTAGAAATAAAATACATTAGATAAAAAACTATATTTTTGAATAACACTATTTTATTAGTTGGGGAATTTTGGAAATAAATTTTATATAAATTAAATATATTTTTGAGCAATTTTTTTTACATTTGCAACTAAAGGTTGCTTTTAATGTATTAATTGAAAAATAAATTCATCTCGCAAATCAAATCAAAAAATGCGTCCATTAAACTGGAATTCATAATAATTGGAATTGGAATAATCAGTTTGTCTTATGTTTGAGAATATTATTATAAATATTATAAATCATTTTTAGCAGATAGGAAAAAGTGTCGCTTTGGGGATCAAAATAGGTTTGAAGTTCACCATTAAATGATATTTAATAAAGCAAAAGAAAAGAAATTTAATTTTTGTAATTTAGTATTAATCGACTCTCCCGTAACTAACTTAAATATGAGCACCAGAAAAGTTTCTCAGCAACTGTGCAATTTGTGTCCAAGTCCAATTTATGTGTTTAAATCTGTAAATGGTCGAAATGTGTCCAATTTGGTGGCTCATCTAAAATGTAAAACTTGTTTATCTTGAAGCTGTGGCATTTGCATATCAAAACCGCTTTAGGGCGCACCGATAATGTCCCAAGTGGCAAGCCGATTATGGCCATAATTACATGTCATTACAAGGCGTTTATAGCGCGGACTCATTGGGGCTACTTTTGCACCCCCCCCCCCACCCCCCAACCATCCCCCTTGTCTGGTCTTGCCAATAATATTGACTTGCGCTCGCTTTCATTGTGTGCGGAAGTCTACCTGCGACTTGGCCCAGAAATCGCAGCTGACATGACTGGGCTTCTTGACTTTGCCGCCTTGGATTCCTGTCGTTTTTTATGGCTTAGTTGTGCGGCGCCTGTAAATATGCAAAGTATTTCGTATAAAACGCGTTATTTATGTTCTGCGACGGCAGCGAACCAGCGAAACCCGACGCCAAAATTAATAACCCAGCTTGTCTATGGCTACATACATATATATAAAAATATATATGTATATATATATATATATATAAGTGTGTGTGTCTGTGTGTGTTGTTGAGTTTTCATGATGCGCATTATTATGACCAAATTATACCTAATACCTATCCACCTTATGAAACAGTTGCGTTTTTTTCCATCACCCAAAATGCTAACCAATTTTTATGTAAAGCAATTTATTTTGAATTATTTTTATGGCACTTAACGTTGCGCTTGGCCACATTGCGAATATGTGGCCCAGACATTGGTAGTGGCATGTCCTGACTAGGCAAAAATTATGGGTCCTGTATTGTTGTATTGTATCAATTATTTTGCCCTCCTTTGGTGGGATTTTATTTATTTTTTTTTATTTTTGATAAATGATGATCATATAATGTAAATATATTGACAGGAAATATATATTTTTTTGTAATCATATATATACATATATATTTATATATATATATATATATATACATATATATATTTTTTTTTCTCAAATATGCAAAGAAGTTTTTATTATTTTATTTCAATATGCCAGATACAAATGAATATTTTGTGAATATCCGGAGTAAAATTTGTAGATATATATTCTATTAGAGATATCGAGAAGAAACTAAGAAAACAACAAATTAGGCTTATATTTCAGTAACCAAAAATCAATTCATGTGCATCATTGTTTTTGGATTTGCTGTGATTTCGGACTTTAACTAATTCTAATCGGAGAAATCGAAAGTCCAGCATCGGATTACAAATGACCTTTAAAAGTACAAATAAAACAATGATAAATATCAATAAATACATAAATATTTGCTAACAATACTTTTCTTCGTATTTACCAACACTGTACAAATAACAAACGAGAGACTGCCTTGGCAACCACTTCCCAACAACGAAAACCCTTCAAATAACAAATTTTATTTAATTATTTCAACTTTCGACTGCGGAGCGAAAGAACTATTTCGATGGATTTCAGTTATTGCGAGTTCCCCAGCACCGTCTCCATAGACACCTTCAAGGCCTACTTCAATGCCAGCGCTGTCAAGCTGCCCAAAGACAACAGTAAATCATTGGAGCAATTCCAGCCGGAGACCGGCGGCGAATGCCAACCAGCAAATCAAGCGAAAAGTCTGCGACATCTTGTCCTCGACACCATCGTGAGCAACTGGAGCGGTAAGTTCCACCCGACCACCCAGCAACACACAACTTGTCTATTATTGTCGATTATTGGGCGCAGAGTTGCCGCTCTACCGTCAGCTGCGACGACGCCAGGACCGTAACTACATCCTCAGCCAGCTGGATACGCAGCTGCCGCTGCAGTTGCTCAGCGTCCACATTCGCGACGATTACTTCTGGCGTCGCTGCTACGAGCTGCGCTGGCGCCTGGCCCCGTTTCAACCGCGGGGCATGGAACGGCGCTGGATTAACATTTACATGGAGCGACATGTGCAGGAGTTTATTGAAAATATGCAAACCGGCGACTACGAGCAGGATGGCAACGTGCAGGCCGCCTTGGACATCTGTGCGGCGTACATAAATCAATTGGAGATAAATCTGCTGCAGCCCGCACCGCCCGACAGCGAGAGCAATGGTGAGTCCCATGAGTCACATGACGATCCCTGTATACCCTAACTTATTGGAAATAACAACTTAAATCTGTGGAACAAGTTTTTGGCCAAAAAGACCAAATGTACAAGAAAATTATTTAAAAATAAATAATTTACGGCTGTATTTATTATAAACAATTATTTATTATATATAATTAGTATTTTAATTTATATTATTTATAATTATATTATTTATGTTATAGTAAATAACTAGCTACGCGAATTAATATTACAAATGTTAGTGGAACATTTTTATTATATTATTATAAATATTTTATTATTTTTTAATTTATTTATAATTTTAATTTTATTTTAAATTTTATCCAATTAACAATTTTTATTTTTGGTGTCGATTGATTCTAGTTGACAATAAATAAATAAATAATAAAAAAAAAACAATTTAGAATCAATGCTCTACATTTACAATATTATTTAAATATTATAAATTAACAAATAATTATTAAAATACTTCAGTGTATAAAATATGACATTTATATGATTACGTACTAGAAAATACCGTATATTTCAATACGAATACTTATGAAACCCAAATTTTAGAGTCATTCGTCTTCGAGCAAAAACTATATTTTTAATACTAATACTCATTTATACCTGCATTTATACTAAAACCTTTTTTAATTTAGTGTAGCAGTCAAAACTATATTAAAAATCGTTTCTTAACACCTCTGCTCACTTTACATTATTTAAAACGATTGATATCGATCAACATCGACATTATATGTTAGGTAAACAGTTGCATGTTAAGTTACAGATGTTATATTACAGTCTCTGTTAGGAAATCGCAAACATTGTAAATTAGTCAAGCAACACCTTCAAATAAAAGTAAAGGGTATAATGAGTCGACTCGTGCACAACAGATCACATTCCACTTGATTACCTGCTGAGCAATCTGCCGGAATTACGCCGACTGCGGCTCAGCTACAGCACGAAGACAGCGGGTATCAATTACCAAATAGGCTGCAACCAACTAACGCCCCGTGACATTATCCTCCTGGCCAAGGGAATCAGTCAATGCCACGAGCTGCGCAGGTTTTGGTAAGCATTGCCACTCGTGCCACAGATCTCCATTTATCTATCTACACATCTATCTATCTGTTAGCCTGCACAATACGAAACTTGTGGCATATCAGATGCGATTTTTGGCACACAGCCTGGACAAGGGTTGTCATCATTTGAAGGAGTTATCCTTTCTGCACTGTGCCGTTGGCGATGCGGGCATTCGCTGCTTTCTGGAAACCTGCGGCAAGGAGTCCTTTGCCACCCTTACCGTACTCGACCTGACCAACAATAAAATCAGTATGTTAACATTGAGATTTATTCAAGTATTATTTTGCTGACACTTGTGTTTTTCTCAAACCAGCGGAGGAGGGCGCCTACACTTTGAGTAGAATTCTCACAAATGTGCCCCTCAAGCGTCTCGTTCTACGCCTGAATCCGATTCAAAGCGATGGAGCCGCTGCCATTTTCCACACACTGCAAATGATGCCGATCAGGGATTTGAATTTGGGCAGCTGTTCCATCAGTGAAAGCATCACCAAGTTGTTCATGATGCTCATCTGCCAGCACAAGAGCTTGCTCCGCATTGACATGTCCAACAATTGTCTTGGCGAGGTAAGTTGAAGAGAGCTGAATAATAAGAAAGCTAACAACTATTTATTCTAATTTAGGACTTTGGCAAGCACCTGCTGAAGATCATTAGCTGTAACAAGATGCTGGAGGAGTTGGATCTACGCAACACGGGTCTCTCCTTGGACATGCGCCACAAGTTTCAACAGATTCTTCTCAAGAATGCCGAACGTAAGAAGCACGAGTCCCTCAAGCAACAACAACGCGATAAATTCAATGACATGATCAAGCTATAATCATATATATAAAATATAATAATAATAATTTTTGAAATTATTTAAAGAAATCAATATTAGTTTTCGGCTTAAGATATTAAGATTAAAAATAATCATTGGGTAATTTTGTAATTTGTAAGTCAATAAAACTGTAGAAAATACTATTGACTAAACTACCCAATTTTTTAACTATTTCGATGCTGTAATGTGCTAAAAACAAGTATTTTATTGCCTATTGTTCTCAAAATATAATAATTATATATTAGCCAATATACGTAATGTTTATGGAGGAGGGAGGCTCATCTGTCACAACCCAAAAACAGAACCTACATATTTTTATCTAGGGCTGCCTGAAAAGCGCTGTGGAAAACTTGAGCGATCCAGCAACTTTCATTAACCCTCGACCTTGTTGACTTAGTCCAACAAAAACAATGCTAACCACCCCCAGGAAAACCCAAGACCCAAAAACACATTTAACACTCAAGCAGCCTTTTTCTAATGGCTTTGCCCAACAACAATAACAATAACAAAAACAACAACAAAAACAACAACAAACTAAGTGGCGCTCAGCGAAACACTTGAAAATGAGTTGGAAAAAGGTAAAAAGTTGTTGAAAAAATAAATAAAGAAAACTCTATTTACTCTGTTTGTTGCTACTTTGGTTGCCAATTTTCGGTTAGTTTGTTGTAGCTGTTGTTGTTGTTGTTGTTGGCTTTTGTTGCCTTTGGCACGCAAAGTGTAAAAATGGTTTTTGTTCCATGTTAATGGTTAATGGCCTTTAAGTGGAGCCCTCAAAGTTGGCCGAGAAAAATTTGTGCCCATTAATTGGAATAATTTTCATAAACTTTGACTGCAGGTGAAAACCATTCAGTGATAGATTAGTGGAAAATTACAAAAGAAAAATGGAAACTTTTAAAATCGTCCAATTTATTTGCAATGCATTTTTGTTTTGCTATTTTTTAATTAAAAACAATTTGTTTTCTTGTCTGCAGCAGGTTTTTATTGCGTTTTTGCGTTTTTCACTCCTTGTTTTGACCGTTTTGTGTTTATTTAGGACCTTGTTTTGTTTTATCTGCGCAAGTGGAAACCAACAGCGACAAAGATACATCGCAAAGAGACTCGTGTACTCAATGTACACATATACAAACATATATATCCATATATACCTCATATGATAATTGCGTTTTAAATTTTGATATGTGTACAAAGTTGTGCCAAACACTCCCAGCAGAAGTTGGTAAGCGGCTATCCAAAGTCCTCCGTTATTATTTGGCTAGCAGCGTTTAGCAGCTCATAAATCTTCAATGGATACAGTTTTGTGATTTATAATGACACTAAACTTTTGCGGGCAACAATAAAGAATAAATATATATATATAAGGACACAAGAAACACAAGCTCGAAATCTTAAAAAAAAAGTTACCCAAGAAGGAGCTTACATCTTTCTTAAATATATTCTGCAAATTTTGTGAAACAATGAATTGCAATAATTACTATAAAAAATAAACTTAGGTATTTGTGCCAATTTTTCAATGCAAAGAAAACAAATTATTATTTTATTATAACTAAAAATAAATAAAAACCTAAAATATTCAAGAACTCTTTAAGTGCACGCTTAATTTTTTAAGGCATATTTCAGGCTCTTATTTTAAAACTCCGCTCTGTTCAATACTATATTTAATATATGTATTGAATACTCCTCTAAAGTAAAAACTTTTCAACCGATTTTCCCATCGCATTTTCTGCTTAAGATTCCAATAGATTTTTTAGTTGCTAAACCTGACAGAGCAGCTTTAAGTAATTTAGCAACTTAATTGTCTGATTTTTTTCCTCCAGATTTCTTCGCAAGGCCCATTTAATTGCATTGCCCGGAGAGAGTGGGTGACTCGGAAGGGCGTGGCAATTTGTAGCGTGCCACGAACGCTGCAAGAATTTCTGACAGTTATCATAATTATTTATGAGTTGTCTTTTGGCTTATTTTTTAAAAATCTGTTTTGCCCAGCTGACTGGTTGGGGGGAGGTCAAAGGGTTTAATGCGCCAAATGGGCAGGCAAAACTTTTCAAATTAAATTAAAAGCATTGCCAAAAGGGAAAAGACAAAACAAATTTGATGAGTCAGCTGCGTGCTGAGAAAGTGCACCGTTTAAAAGTCAATAAATCAGCGGCTAAATGATAAGGGTAAAATATATTTAAAAAAAAAAAACAAAAAAAAAATAAACCTATAATTAATAAAAGATAAAAATAATAAATGTCGACAGTAAAAAATAGCTGAACTTTGGCAGAGGAACACAAAGCAAAATAAGATAAATAAAACCGGTTGGCGTCGCATATCTTTGTATCTTTTGTATACGATCTAAGGTAAGCAGTGCATGGCAAAAGTATCTGCAAGATGCAGAAATTATAAATAAAAATTTGTTAAAATATCTGTTTTGCCATAAGCGGCTCAATGGTCTAGGGGTATGATTCTCGCTTTGGGTGCGAGAGGTCCCGGGTTCAAATCCCGGTTGAGCCCGTAACTCCAATTTTTTTTTGCTCTCCAAAAGTAAATAATAATAATTTTATACAGGCGTTGACAATGTGACTTTATTGCCAATAGAATAGATAAAAATTCAATTCAGGATTTGCTGCCCTGCCCCGTCACGTTGTCTGACATGACATTTTTATGATTATTTCACTCCTTTCCTTTCCTTTTTTGTTTTTGTTTGTTTGCTCAGTGACAAATTTACATATCCCTAGCGTTCATGTATGTGTCTGTCTGTCTGTCTGTTTGTCCTGGCATATGACAGCCTTGGGAATTTCCAATACCAAGACGCAATCTCAATGATGTGAGAATTGCCACAAGCGGCTGTTTCTTGTTATTCTCGTTACATTTGCTGTTATTGTTGCTGTTGTTGTTGTTGCTGTTGTTGTTGTTGGCGTTGTTGTTGTTGTTGGTGTTGTTGTTGTTGTTGTTGCTTTTGCCATCGTTGTCTAAACAATAAAGAATAATCGCTTTGGCTTGTGGGCGTCTTTGTTTGCCTGAGTGCCACTGCCTCTGTAAGTTTTTCTCAACAAGCTTCGCAGTGCCTCGTTTTATTGCTTGTAATTTGCATGCAACTTACGAATTGGCCAACTTTTTTATAGCCGACTTTAAGCCGATTAAATGGTGCATATACCCATGCATGACTTCTCATATAAATTTGCTGGCGGCTAAGTGCAAAGTTTACTCATGAATTCAAATACCTTAAAACAAATGCGTAAAAATACAAATATTTTTAATAAATAAATTTCAATTCTTGTAATCAAAAAGATTTTAAGATTTGAGATTTATTTTAATTACTATTTTTGTATTTTGTATCAAGGGTCTCCCCTTTAACTTCAATAATAAAATTCTAAGAAATACTTCCGTGACTTGCTGTCACGGCGTATTAATCAGTAAACCTTTCGCCTCGCCCATTTGGCCGGACAATATTTGCCAATCAATTGCCACAAAAACACAAATTGTCCATTTTCCTGTCGCCTGCTGTCGCCGGTGCGGAAGGAATTTTAAAATTCAAATATAAAATAAAATGCCCAATTGAAATCGGTTACACAATGAACATCCTCGACTGTCCACAATGAACCCAAGACAGCTTTGCGACAGGTTCAGCTTCTGGTTCAGTTGCCGTATTGGGAGTGTCTGGGTGAGATTGGGAGTGGGGAGTGGGGTGGGGAGTGGACAAAAGGGAATGCTTGCGGAGACCGCAGCAAATAATATTGAAAATCCGTAGACAATTGTGTATACACATTTGAGCACTTGGCGGACCCGTACACTTCAGTTAAGTCCGCTGCTGGTAATGAAAATCAACTGAATTGGAATGGAGTGAAACTGTCCTGAATTCGGGGTTTTCATTTGCATGAATACGAAATGGAAATTCCTTACTTCTTTTTTATTAAAAAAGTTGACGCCGTCTCAGCCGAAATGCCAATTAAATAAGCGCCCGCAACTGTTGTTTGTCTAAAAATTGAATGCACAATGGAACAAACAATGGAAATGTGAAACTCTCTCATTAGCACAAATCATTGTCATGTATGCTGGCTGACATACATACATACATATATCATATAAAGTAGCCAACAAAAAATATATATATATATATGCAGGCATTACAAATTATTAACATTATCATGATGCGAGCGAGGAGCAGGCCTATCTACATAATCCACTGTGAGAAGATACAAATTGCAAGAGCATCAAAAAGCAAGTTCTGGCCGTGGTCAGGCTGCTAAGTGGACAAATCTACCACAAATACGAAAATCACCCTCATTATGGCCAAAAGCGTAAATTCCTCCTGGCTACTGACTGTGTGTGTTGTGTGTGTGTGTGTGTTTTTTTATCGCAATGTCGACAAGACCACTGGGCATGTTAACAGACAACATGCTACGACTGCCACAGCCAACTCCCGTTAAATGGTCAGCCCACACAACAACAACAACAACAACAACAAGAGCATTTGAAATGATGGCGGCTGCAACAAAAAACAAAAAAAACAAAAAAAAAGGCGACAATGTTCACAGTTAGTCCTCTGCCGAACCGACCGCTGTCATCATGGCTGACACTAAAGTGGTTTAAGGCGATAAGATGCCCGAGGTTGGTCAGCTCTGGAGGATGCCACCCGCTCCACAGGAATGGGCTAACCACGCGGTTTTCTATGACACATTGGGGCAATGATAAGCGAAGGGAGATGGTGTTAAAAAAATAACTAAAAGAAGATGATTTATTGTGGAAAAAACTATGATACTAATTTGAGAAACAAACAATAGTTAAAGTAAAACAACTCTAACTATTATTAATATTATAGTTATACTATTATAGTTATAAGTATATTACAGTAAAATATGATTATTGGATTTACAGAGTAATGTTCGACTTTTTAAAACAACGACTTCTTATTGACTTATGATCTTCACGAACTCGACTGATTCATTCTGCTGTTCTTCTCAGATTCTGCTTCTTCCATTAATGTTATGCTGCTGTTAAGCATCTGTTAACCAGTGCTGCCACCTAACGGCACTGTAATACCACTATAACTATTCGTTACATATATTCTTAATTTGCAGCAAAAGTCGTATTAATTGTAGTCCCTCTCTGATAAAGTTAATCAATGGTTCCTCATGAGAAAACACTTGTTAGACTCCAGTCAAGACGGTGTTTGAGGCTAATTAGGCTAAAATGATGATTTGTGGAACAGTTTACTTTAAGATCTCGCCAGTTACTGGAAACAACAAATTAAATTAAATTTAATTTAATTTAGAGCTGATCTTTTCTTAGTTTTTGTCGTAAAAAAAATTGATTTTTTCATCAATTAATGAAGGGGTTTTTAGCTATGGATGCCTTATAAGAATAATACTATATATAAATTGAATATCATCACGGAAATATGATTGCTTAGGGAGAATCAAAGCTTTCATCAATTTGCAAACTAAACCATACCAGGATTTTTAATTGCTTTACATGGTTTTAGTTGCATTCTAACCATACCCCAAGGACGCAAGCAAAAACTCATTTCACAGTGACACACCCCAAGTTCTTGTTCCATTCCAATTACAAAAGGGAGTAAATTACTTGCTGCTCTTATCCGGCATCCATCGCAAACTGCTTAAGTAAGCAGAAATCAATCGATTTGCTTCCCTTATATCGTATCTCTTCACTCCTATATCTATCTCTATCTGTGTTTTAGTTGCTGCGGCTAAGAATCCAATTGCTAGTCCAAAAATTATATGCAATGTGGTATTGTGGGGCAGTTGTTGTTGTTGTTGTTGTTGGACTCGACGTTTTCCATTTATTACAGCTAAGTAGACACAGGCAACAACAAGTGGTAAGAGGGCGGGTGGGGGCTATAACTGGGTGCTACTTTTGAGGTCTTAGCCAGTTTCTTTTTTATGCGCTTCGGGTAGTTGCGACGACCAAATGGTTTGAGCGATAAATAATGTCCGTTTGTACTTTTAAACGACTTCCTTTCATTTGTTTTGCCAACGCTGGGAACGTTGGGCTGTTCAAATTGTTTCAACGCCAATACATAATGGCTGCCCCGCCCACAGGAGGAGGCAGGAAAACAAGCCGTCAAAGATAGCAATCTTCGATTTTACTTTCTTTTTTCTTTTTTCTTTTTTTTGTATTTCCTGGGGTTTCATTTACTGTACAAGTTGTTGTTGTTGTTGTTGCTGTTGCGTCTGTTCAATTGATGTGTCCTGGGATAAGGCAGAAAAACCGAAAAACGAAATGCGCTGAAATGTTCTCTTGTTGTTGTTGTTGCTGTTGCTGTTGCTGTTGCTGTTGTTGCTGTTGTTGTTGTTGCTGTTGCGTGGTATTGCGGCATATAAATCGTTTTATTTTCAGTACGGCATTATTGGCGTCTGCCTGGATTGGATGACGCGTGCAGGAAATGTCAGTGTTGTTATTATTGTTGTTGTTGTTGTTGTTGTTTTGGTTGTTGTTGTTGTGTCGCGCTTGAGGTTCCTGCGAAGATAAATGGCTCACTTAGCAAGCGCCCGACGCTGTCCCGGATCTGTAACTGTATGTAGGCTAACTTCGGGTGGTTGGGTGTCTGGGTGGATGTTAGAGGTGACGGAAACAAAAACAACAACAACAACAACAGGAACAACAGGAACATCATGATAGGTGTGTGCGGTTTAACGCTTCGGATTTTTCTGAGTTGGACATTGACAGTGGGGGTGTGGTTGGGGGCGTGGATGGTACGTGTGCCTCATCGAGAACTGACACCCCACCGGCTGCTAAGACTGACAAATAAAGGTGACTTTATCAGCAGCAACTGATGGCAGGGCTTACCTTGCAACAGTGCCTCTGACAGAGTGAGAGAGAGAGAGAAAGAGAGAGAAAGAGAGAAAAGTAAAAATAACACCTTAAGCTAGACTAAAGAAGAGAGGGCTTCAAATAAGCAGTGCGCTGCAGCTAAAGCAGTGATTGTAAAAAACATGATTTCTAAAGATTTGATATCCACTATTTATAATAATTCTGAAGTTCTATAGTTTAGATATTGTATAATCTTTTTTTTATAAAATATTCACGTATTTAGAAATGTTACCAATGCAACATTTTAAGTTTAAAATATTTAATAGACTGCTTCATTTAATAGACCAGCAATTAAAAATGTATCGCTTAGTGTCTCTAAAATTCTAGATTACTGCTTTAAATTAAAACTAGTCAAATATAATATATAATATATAATAATATATAATATATAATATATAATATAAAACAAACAACATTTATAGCAAATCAAGCGACATTAAATAAAAAATAAAATTGAAGTCATCCTAAGCTCGAATTCAAAAGATATGTTGTGTTTGGTCACATCATAAAGAGTGTACTTTTGTGTCATAATCTCAGTTATTTTAAACTTATTAAATGCAGTCTCAAAAGTAAACAGAGTTAATTAATAGTAAAGATATTCGGAATATCAAAAAGAAATCACTTATTCCATTTATTAAGGCTCTTCCGAATAATAATGGAAGATTGAGGTTTGAGATTTTGCCTACTAAACAATAATTCTACGCTGAATAGGAAGCATTTGCTTTTGCTCATGCCACGCTTTTGTTGTGCACACACAGACACATAAATCAAACAATAAGTACTCTTTATTATTATTATTTGCACTTTTTGCATACTCGTACGAGGCACACGGTATTTGCTTAAGCAGCAGCAGCAGCAGCAACAACTACCAGCCATGGGGCATACTTCAACTTGGCTTATTGAATAAGTCAGCAGTGAGCAGTCAACAGTCAGCAGTCGGCAGGCAGCGAGACGCCCAAAAACTTCAATAACAACACCCAGACCCACTTCAACAGGAGCACAAAAAAAGTTTAGATCGACGCCCCGTTGCTTTATGTGGTTGCAGCCACGCCCCCTAGCTCTGCACAGAAATCCACAGCAGCCGCAGTTGAAATAACATAATTTGCATAAAATTGACGTTAAAGGTTGAAGCAACATTATGAAATGCCAAACATTTACTTAGGCAGCGCCAGCCAGGAATTTGCCGAGTGCTCGCATTAATAACCTTAAATCAATTTCATTATACGACGAGCGACCCGCCACACGAGAAACATGCGTTAAATTAATTTTTTATTTGCCCCCAAAAAGGGCACCCCAAACAACAACAAAAAAAAACCAACAAAAAAGGGCTGCAAATTTCCAACAAATTACATGCGTTTTAAAGAACGCGCGCGTTTTTTCGACGCGTGTTTTATCGCTCCGTAGGTGGGGCTGCTTCTCACTCATAAACACATTAATTGCGACTCGCTGTGTTGGCATTTTGGTTGCATGTGGTATTTTCAAGAATTGTTACTGATTTTGACTTTGATTTAAACGAATTTACCAAATTTACGTTTTATTAAATTAGCAAAATTAGCTTCGTTTATTTTCCTCTCCAGACATATCCATTTTTACCGCGCTGCACACATTTAAACTAATTAATTAGCAAATTTGCAGGCGTTAAAATGTTCAGCGCCAGAAAAAGAAAACACACATAAATCTTGTCGCACACCAGGACACCAACACACACCACGCACACCAGAACACACACACACACAAATAGACACAGACACATCTCAAGCAAACACTTGCCCCATGGGGCGTATGAGTAACTTATAAATATGCATGTGAAGGGAGACAGATTGTGGCACTTGCCAAAAAGGGCGGATATTTCCGCTTAAGCCAAGTTAATACGGGCAACAGACATCCATCCAGTAACGTAAGTGTGTGTGGAACTTCCTGAAAGGGTTATGGCACTGAAATCTATAATGTCCCAAATAAGCCAACTATTATTATTGTGCAAATAATGTTATACATCATTTTTAAAAGCTAAACCTTATTCAAAATAGGAAAAGAGTATAATTTAGTTGTAACAGGCAAAAGGAAGCATTAAGTATATAGATTAGCATCAAGAGATGAGTCGATTTGTAAGATCAAGTCAATTTGAGAGATTATAACAGCTATATATTTTAAATTTGGATCATTACTTCTCGAATACCACAAGCAAATCCAATTCCCAATAGAAATAAAAGACACAGTTGTAAAGTTTTCACACAATAAAAATGGAATTCGAAACATTGATTTATTTATCCAAAACATATTTTCATATTGAACAAGGGAAGTAACCTTCCCTTGCTGTCGGACGTAACCGATAGCGAAATACTCTGATACCATAATTTGCCTCTCAGATTGAGGTAGATATAAGATAGTAACCCTTCTTCCAAGTTTTGCGACTGTAGCTCTCAAATTACGGAAGATATTCACTTTTCGAGATTTTTGGGGAGTGGTTGAAAAAAAAAATAAAGATAAGGTTCCTAATAATCTTTCTTCAAAATTTGGTAACTGTAGCTCTTGAAATGCGGGAGATATGGGCATCTATCGGTTTTTGGGGCGGGATGTTACTAGCAATATACCTTTCAAATTTTGTGACTTAAGCTTTCAAATTGCCTGAGACTTATGGTCTTATCGATTTACACCAACAGGTGTATCGGTGTAGATAGGCGGAGTGGGCGTGGTCATCAAATTTTTTATCGATCTCTTAGGGGAGTTACCATTAACATACTTTTAAAATACGCGCGTTTAAGTTTTCTAAGGTCGAAGCATAGGTCGAACCTTCAAAATGCCATAACTTCGTCAAAACTCAACGCATTTTCAAAAGCAAGGGCGTTTTAATCATAGATTGGCCTCTAGATCAATCGTACATTTAAAGATGAAAACGTGATTTTGGGTCGGAACATAAATCAAAATTATAGCCAGAAAATCGGTATTGTCTGAAAATCGGCTAATAGGCATAGATCGAACCTTCAAAATGCCATAACTTCGTCAAAACACAACTCATTTTCAAAAGCAAGGGCGTTTTAATCATAGTTTGGCCCCTAGATCAATCGTACATTTAAAGATGAAAACGTGATTTTGGGTCGGAACATAAGTCAAAATTATAGTCCGAAAATCGGTATAGTCTGAAAATCGGCTTATGGGCATAGGTCGAACCTTCAAAATGCCATAACTTCGTCAAAACTCAACGCATTTTCAAAAGCAAGGGCGTTTTAATCATAGTTTGGCCCCTAGATCAATCGTACATTTAAAGATGAAAACGTGATTATGGGTCGGAACATAAGTCAAAATCATAGCCCGAAAATCGGTATAGTCTGAAAATCGGCTTATGGGCATAGGTCGAACCTTCAAAATGCCATAACTTCGTCAAAACTCAACGCATTTTCAAAAGCAAGGGCGTTTTAATCATAGTTTGGCCCCTAGATCAATCGTACATTTAAAGATGAAAACGTGATTTTGGGTCGGAACATAAGTCAAAATCATAGCCCGAAAATCGGTATAGTCCGAAAATCGGCTAATAGGCATAGGTCGAATCTTCAAAATGCCATAACTTCGTCAAAACTCAACACATTTTCAAAAGCAAGGGCGTTTTAATCATAGTTTGGCCCCTAGATCAATCGTACATTTAAAGATGAAAACGTGATTTTGAGTCGAAACATAAGTCAAAATTATAGCCCGAAAATCGGAGGTGGACGTGGCATATGCCGATCTTCGAAGGACATCGCCAACAAAACCAACAACCAAAATTGGTGACTGTATCTATAAATAAGTGGCTAGTTCTTGCTTTCCAGTTAAACACTGGTAAAATTAAACAGTCTGAATTATTGAAATTATATTAAAAGCAAAGTCAACAAACATTTTTTTCACATTCACCACAAAATCAAACACCATTTAAGCCAATTTAACTTATACTTGTACAAATATATGTATTTATGTACACTTTATTTATTTGCATGACCCACAACAACAACAACAACAACAACAATAAGAATAGCAAATAAAATAGTATCTAAAAACCAGCAGCTAAAACGCTTTGCAGTCAAGCGTGTAAAAGCGATTACGAAGACGATTTGAGGCGAGCCTGGCAAAAACAGCTTTCGCAACAACAACAGCAACAGCAACAATAACAACAACAACAAACAATAATAACATTAACAAAACAGATAAGCCAGCATAAAATAAAAGGCAGCCAAATAATAAACTCGCTGACCGCAAGTGAATTTTAGCAGCCCGAAACCGAATCCGCTCAAGAGTAAAAAGAATGCGATGATAACGCGCTGATAATGTGAAAGGGATTCTGGACTCGGTATTTGGGATTTGGGATATGGGATGCCCTGCTGGTCAGCTGGAACTCCCTCGGGTGCCATTGCAGCCAATTAGGTGCGTCTGTTGCTGCTATGCAAATGCTTTTTGGCTTTTTTGGGCGGGGGCAACTTGTTTAACCCTTGTGCGTGTGCAGATTATCAAATTAGCGTAAATGTTATTGGCCCTGGGGTTCGCTCGAGCTGGAATCGCTGACATGCCACACATGCCGCACATGCCCCCGCACTCACTTGTGGAAATTTTCAATTTCCTGTGCCCCAAAAACACCGGAGACGCGACACAAACTGTTGGCTGGCTTGTGATAAACGCAAATCCTTAGATGATTTAGTCAACTGCCGTTGAACCTTGCTAGTTGTCTGCCATAAAAATAAAATTCTTTTTCTGTACATATACAAATACACACAAATATATATAAATACATATATATATATATTTATATGAAATTCATTTGCGTACTTGACCAATTCTCCGAGGCTATCAAATGGCGAACACAACTTGCGCAAAGCTGCTTAAATGTTATAGTTACTTGGGGAATACGGTCTGAAAACTGGGATTGTGTAAGCTTTAGACTCTGACAAAGGTGCATTTATGGTTTGTGTGTGTGTGTGTGAGTGTGTGTAGGTGTGTGTGAAGGGATGTCCTTAAGCTGGGCAAACTGGACAGCGTGTCACGGCGTTGATAGCAAAATTATTTAACTCTACACATTCATTTTTATTGTTTCCCCAAAGCCACAACTAAAAGTGATTTATAAAAACAGAGTTTGTTTTTTTTTAAGTTCTCTAAATATATTTTTTTTATTTGTTTAGTGAAAAATTCAAATCGTTTTACTAGCAAACATTTAATATTAATTAAGACAACAAAATTAATTTGAAATTGTTTGGATTTTAACGGTAAAGCAATGCTTTGGCTTAGACGATTAGAAAAATGAGAAGATTTATTCAATATATTCTAATAATTAACGGTGATAGTTGGGCTATCGATTGCAGTATCGATATCCCTCTTATTAACATTAGTAATCGGAATGTTTTATTGATCTGTTATATATTTTCAACAAAAATAAATGCGTAATACTATTAATTTATAGGCTTGTTTCTAATGTTAATCTTTTGAAGAATAAATATTGTGAATTAACTAGAATTTCCAGTTAAAATGTCTTATTATTAACATAATTAAATTGTTTGAAGAGTTCAGCAAATAGTTAACAATTTCTGATTAAAGTTTTGAAATTGAGAGTCAAGCGGCTTAAATCTAAATAAATTTAGTAATCAATATTTTATTATAAGTACACGCAAACATTTCTAAATGTGAAGCTTAAACAAAATCCCTAAGAATTTCATATTTCATAATAAACAGAAAACTTTCTTCGATTTAACAAAAATCCTTTTCGCTTTCGCAAGCAACTTTCCAATGGATTTAAAGTGCTTCAATGGTTTGTTGTGTGGCAGCAATTAGGAAGCCGCAGCGACCGCAGAATTTTACCAAAACTGCGGCTATTAAAAAACAAACTTTAAGTGTTGCACCCACACTGCTGACAGAGCAGAATACAAAAACCATTAAAACAAATTTAATCGCACTCGAAAGTAGCGAACAAGAAATCTGCGCAAATATCAAAAGTCGAAATAAAATGCAAAAGTTTTTATTTTTAGCACTGGCGCTTCGCTTGATTGTAAATCGTTAGTCGCGAGTCCCCGGAGACGCCTCCTGGTCACGGTAGGTGTTTGTGTTCCGTATCCCTGCCAATCCTCAATGTGGAGAGAGGGGGGGGGGGGGGGTGCTGTAAGCGTTTACAAGTTAATTTTCACATTGGGACATGACTGACACTCCCCCTCCCCTCCCCTCCCCACCCCACCCCTAACTGCTGGCTGAGGCAATTTCCTTGGCACTTTTGTTTAGTTTTTGGGTTTTTGATTTGACTTTTGGTTTTACTTTTTGCTTTTTTGGCTAATTATCATCATTTTTGCGAAATGCCTAAAGCGATTTCGGCCAGTCAGAAGTCAGTTTTTCTGCTATTTAGACGCCAAAGTTTCAAGGGGAAACTTGCTGCTTGATTCTTGCTTTTGGCCAGAACCATGATTCTGGCTATTATGTAGCCATCAACATAATTTGTTGTTTGTTTTTGCTGTTGTTGTTATTGTTGCTGTTGTTGCTCGTCGCGACTTTTACACAGTTAAAACTTTTGCTGTGATTTTTATGACCAAGAAACAATCAAAATTTAATGAGCGGCGCCAGTTTCGTTTATTTCGTTGTTGTTTTTGTTGTTATTGTTTTTTTTTTTTTTTTTTTTGTTTTTGTTGGTGTTTATTGAAAAATAAAATACTCGACGCAATCAAATAAATGCAGAAAAATGTGAAAAATAAACTGCTCATCGCCCACCCGCATTTGCACGATTCGTTAAACAAAGCACACGTTAACAGGCGAAAAGCAGAGGAGCAGTTGGAGCAGTTGGAGGAGAGGGGAAGCAACAAACCAGGCGGTCAGTTCCACAGTTGCCCTGCGGCCAGTTCAACCAAATGAGACAGGAAATGTGGCACCACCAATACCCATGCCTAACAAAACCAGCCAACACATTTACTTACCAAACTGGCCAAAATTTCATTCATAAGTGAATGGGTGTATTCACTTTGTGTGCAGATTTGCCACAACTCATAAATATGAATAGTAAAATGTACCAAGTGAATGTTTGTAATATTTGTAAAGTAAGATCTATACAAAATTTAATGTTATTTATTATTTATGCTTATATTTTAGACTTAAATTTTCTATTGTTATTTGTACTTTTTGAAATGAATGTTTTAAATCCCTTCAATGGATTGATTAATGTTTAAAATATGAATGCTATTTAAAAAAAAAAGAATATCTAAGTAATCATAAATATATATATAATCTTATATAATTTCTTGTTATTATTATTATTTAATAATATAATGCAACTTTCTGCGTTTTTTTGTGCCTTTCGCTGATAAATGAGTTTTTGTTTTTGATTAAAATTAATAATTTTCAGAAATGCACTAATTTTAATGGGCCTTAGATCTCTTATTTCTCTAGTCTGCTTACTGGCGGACAATCTTCCAGATTGTGTTCTGGAGACTCTTCATTTTTGAAGCATCCTACAATTTATCATCAGGAAGCCAAGTGAGTTTTTATTAATATTCTGATAGTCAGTTCTCCGCTTGAGGGTAATAATGCCTATTAATCTTGTGTTATTTTTAATCTATCTAATTTTTACTTAGTGCTACTTAAAAAGGGTAAACAAATTTCATTATATATGCCACATGCTACATGCTGCATGGATTGTTTCTTTTATCTGCCATCTGTGTGGTGCATCAAATGCTTTTAACTTTTATTTGCTTTACACATTTTTGCCATTGTTGTTGTTGTTGTTGTTGTTGCTGTTTGTTTGTTTCGGACATGCCCAAAAAAAAGTGAAAAAAAAGAACCGTTGCCAAAAAGAAAATAAAACAAGAAATGCTGCAAAATTGTTGGCAAATATTGAATTTGCAACATATTCGACTCATATGTCACAACGGTACGACAATAGATGAGGGAACTCAGCACGTGGGGGGGGGGGGGTGAGTGTTGCGGGGTAACTGAAAACTGTCGCGAGTGAGTTACAAAAGGTTTGTGTTTACCAACATTCGCATTGCTGATGTTCTCTCCAGTTGTGGGGCACAAAAAATGATGGCAAAACTGTTTTTTTTTTCTTTCCTTTTTTGAGTTGCCAAATTTGGTTGCAGAATTACCAAATGTTGCACAGCTGTTGTGCAAATAGTAAGCCATTAATTTTAAGTGTTGTGTGAGAAAATGTAGCCCTATTTAAATTGGGTAAGGTTGAGGTAAAAGTTCCTCATATATGCTATGTTTTAATAATTCTTAAAATTTACTAATATCACCATCAAACTATACAGATTGGAAGTCATATTATTATGCATAAATTTAATTTATATTTCGAGTTTAAATTTCTCTCAGAATATGGAAATAATTATTATTATATATATTTTAATTTATAAAACATTTCGTTGAGGGTATAAAAATAAGTTCTATTTGTATTCGAACAGACAACTAAAACATAGTGATATCCTTATAATATTATTACTAATCCCGTTTGGTCTTTCACTTCATTGTTATGCTGCTGACCACCACACAGAAAGTCCTCTGGCAACCTTGCACCCTTATGTTGAATGCCACACAGCACCCTGCAAAAGAGCGTCGTAGCCAGAAAATGAACTTGTCTCTTAATTAAAGTTAAGCCCACAGCGCAGCGGGGCAAAAGAAAAACCAAGTCAAAAGTTGCCACAACAAAATTAACAATTATGAATTTAACAAGAAATTATATGTAAGTGACGGCAGAGAATGCGAAAGAGCCAAATTACATTTTTATTGTTTAAAGAAAATTATGCAAATGTTGCGGTACAAAGGCAATTAACATTAGCAGCATTCGCATTCCACTCATTTCATTGAGCTGTCAGACAACTTGGCAGCTAAATAATGAATCCTTGCCGGCAACCGTGCGTATGAGTAATCTGCGTTTAAGAACTCCGCAATGATTATGACCTGGCTGAAATCCGTGCCGCAGCTTCTTCAACTTGTGGTCTTGCGGTTAGTCTCAACCCTTAGCCAGCTGGTCAAAGACTCTGAATTATTCATAACGGAAAGAGAGGGTGGTTTGTGGGGGATGAAGCATCAGGCACGCCTCGAGCGTGTAGTAAACTAATTACCCCCGCTCCCGGAGCATGTGTGTGTTGTTTGTTTGCCGTTGTTGTTGTAAGGGACACTAGACAAGGACATGTGGACAAGGACATTCTTGTCTGTGCCTTTTAATAGTTTCATAAGCTTCACTTAAGATTCGCTGACACATGTTCCAGGGGCAGTCAAGTGGTTGCGCATATATTAAATGGGAAGCAGACCCACAGTTTCACAATCAGTCCCATTTACGTTGACATAAATTGATATCACGGCGCTTATGTCTTCATTGAGATAAGAAAGAGACCACCAGCAGCAGGAGCAGCCGGAGCAGCCGGAGCAGCAGTCTGTGCCTGGGCGTGCCATTAATTGACATATTTATGAGGGTATCTCTGGCCATTTAGCAGCTCTGATTTGATTAAGACGTTTTCTCTGTGTTTGGGTTTTTGAGCAGAGCTTTCGGCTTGAAGCTATTTAGTTTTGTTAAGCAAAACAAGTTAGTGAACCTTTGTATTTGAAGTAAGTGGCTGAAATGGAGGTTATAACAACAGAAGTACTTTAATCAAATCTTATTATTACTACAATAATATACAGAGTACATTATATTGTATCTTTTAGTTTGTTCTGGAAGCAAAGTTACTTTTCCTGTCTTTAACTAAGTGGTTGATTATTCAGAAAACTTAGTAGATGATTATGCACGTATATAACAATCCTAAATTTCATTGATGTGTTTTTAGTAGTATAAAACCTCTTTCAACATACATTTCTGTAATAAATAAATTATTACACGACTAAAATATACCTATTTTTGTTAAGATATAATTAAAAATAAATTAGGTCCTGTTGGTATACAAATATATAGCAATATTTTAACGCTCTCCAAAGTTAGCCATTAAAAAAAAATTAATTTAAAATACCATAAAAAAAAATTTGATTATTGTATATTATAGTTGGGGAAATACAGTTATTCCCACAAGAATGGACAACTCAATTCACCCTTCAGTAAACACTTCCCCTTGAGGCACGAATGCACTCACGGAACGCTCGGACCACCGTCAAACATAGGTCTAAAATTAGTTCATGTGAAACAATCTATCAGCGCGATGTCTTCAATCTCGATATTCGGAACAAGCTGTCGGGGAAATTAGCATCTTATTAGCCTAATATGGATGCGTGGACACCAGATTATTGAAGGCAACTGCAAAGCTAACCTATACCAAACATAAAACAGATTAAAGTGATTAAGAAAGGAAAAAATTAACCGGTATTACTTTTGCTGTAGAAAATCCATATTCTTATTAAAGCACTCCAATATCTTTAAAATCTTATTTTTCTTCGCAAGACTAACAAATTTGATTGTCACCAAAAGACACAAGCTGAGCATACAGAATGGAAACCCCAGAGTTCTATTTGCTTAAAGACTTTTTAAGCCAGTTGAGCGCGCGTTCATAACAGATGACCTCATAAGTTTGATTTCTAAGACTTGTATTCCATTTTTTGTGCTTTCTTTATGGCAGGCACAAAGCCAAAAGGCAAACACACTCGACTCATAAAAAGATGCCTGCAGACAAACAAAGCGACACACACAGTCAACATACGAGTTGGGGGGAATTGGGGGTAGCCACCCATAAAGATCAAATGTCAATACGGATGTGGGGGCCACGCTAAATGTGGCCAAAACGAAGCCAAAGGAAAAGGCAAACAGTGCCAGCCAAAAAATATATACAAAAATTGTCTAAACGTTGTCATAAAAATGAAATGAAAACAAGCAGAAGGCAGGAAAGATGTAAAAAACTTAAGACATTCAATAAGTTTACTCACAGGGCAAAGAGCACAACGGTCATTTGCTGCGCAGGGGAAGAGGGGTGGGTGGGGATGGGGGCTGACCTTTTTATCGCTCCAAATATGTTTATGACTAGGTTTTTGTTGGTGGGGGTTTGGAAGTTTTCCTTTGACTGCCAGCAGCTTATAAATCTCTGCACACGAAATTGTTTTTAACGACAATGTGTGTCCATGTAAATTATTAGTTTAATAAACGTTGGGCACATAACAAATTATTGCTGAAAAGGTTTGGGGCTCAAGGATTAGCCAAAATAGCAGGAGCAACGCTCTTTGAGTGGGCAGGTTTTTAATCTGTAAAGTTTCAGTCTTTTTTTTAAGTATTATTTTAAAATACAAGTAGCAGGCCTGTAGATAACAGCCACAATTAATTTAGTACTAAGACTGTAACATAACAGATGTAATCTAACATTCAACTGTATACTTAACATTAATATCGTTGCCGGTCGATATCGATTGCGTGATCTCCAGCAAAAGAAAGAAGAAGAGTTAATCGCTGTGAATAAATAAGAGAAATCAGACATTTTTTTGAAAATAAAGGTTTTTTAGTTGCCACTGCTACAATTAACATTTTAAAATATTCAATTATTTTAATAAAAAGAAGATTCAGTAGCATTTTTATCCATCTATTTTGTTTTATACAATACAAAATATTGAAACCAATTAGAATTTAATGCCACACAGAAAGATAGCTCCGTAAATAGAAAAACAACAACTATAAATATTGCTATGGATTCACATTTATCACTTTATGATGGAAGAAAATATGTTGAAAATATTGACAAGTAATTATTTTTGTTGTTTCATAGGATTGCAACATTTTGTGGTGAAGTTATTAGTGCTTCATGCTGTAACCGTATCGACCAAACGCAATCAAACTTAATATTTAGTATACATACTAAAATGAAGTGAACTTAGACCTGGCTGCTAAATCCACTAACTAAACAATTAATTTATGTTTATTTTCTGCCATTTAAATATTTCTTTAAAACGGATTTGACTAACGCATATGCAGTTATACTTCTATATGTATAAATTTGTTCCTCTTAATTAAGTTATAAATTTTAAAATATATCAGAAAAGCATCTTGATACTTTCTTAACTTGTTACCACTTCCTTAATGTGTTTACAATCAAATGCAACCCTTTTGTTGTCAAGACGCATGGGGAAATTTATTTTTCAATTAATATGAAATCAAGCATTAAAATTGAATTAGCAGCCGAAACTAAGCACAAATCCTGCTGGTTGTTTGGCTGGTGAGAAAACTTGGCAGCAACTGGAGCCAATTAGAAAATTACGACAAAGCCAAGGACAATATGTTGCCGCAGTTTTGTGTGGCAAACGGGAACGTCTTGAGGAGGTAACTGCCAGCAAATATTGTTTAGTAATTTTGCCGCGCTAATTTCGTATGTTGGCCGCCGGGCAACAGACCTGGCAAAAGTTCAACTAACAAACAAAAGCGATAATTACAAGAAAACAGGCGGACAAGGACCAATGGGGACCAACAGGAGCCCAGGAGTGCTGTGGCAAGTAGTAAACTTTTGTTTGTCAGTCAGCGTGTACGAATGCAAATAATTTTACAAAAATTAAAAGCAGACGACAGGCAAAAACTTTGCCAGAGTATGCAACATTTTTGAAATCTATCCAAAAACAGGGAGTCCTGTCAGGCAGCGAAAGGGTTCCATTTGTTGTTTGCTGTTGTTGTAGTTTATGTGGCTGTCTAACGGCATTTAACCTACGCTACTATAATTCACGCCATTTTCAGCGGCATTTAAATGCAGCGCGCGCTCGACTCGCATACTCCACGCATCCTGGGCATCCCGGGCATCCTGGGCACCCTGGGTTGACGCGTCCTGGCCTCGGCTCCCCAACTGGGATAACGATAAGCCAAACATGATTTTACGACAATGTTATTACCAACAACAGCGGCAGCAGCAGCGCAAGGAGGCAGAACAGATTGTTGTTGGTTTGGTGAACGTATCCCGTGTATTGTGTGTTGTTGTGTTTGTTGAGACGTAAACGGCATTTTGGGCAAAGGGTGGGGTGGGTGGTAAATCTGGGATAGCCCTTAGGGTTAGATGGCATGACGCTGACGTCGCCGTGATTGTTTAAAGTTATGAATAATTAAATATTTGAACAGGTTGCGAACTCTGAATGCTAAGCGGGACTCGGGTGTTCTCCATTAGTTTAATGGCAGTGGGTTTAAAGATGTGTGTTTGGATGTGTTTCAATATCTATAAGGATTTCAAGGCAGATCTTAATAGGCATCGATAGAGAGTGCTGTTCTAAGATAATAGCAGGGTTTTGATTGTCATCTCTGTAGTGAGAATCGAATTAACACTTTATTTTGGATACCATCTTTAAAATTACGGATATTTCTGAGTTAAGTAATAATTCATAAACTTAATTTTAATACTTTCTTTGAAGCTTAGGAAAACATTTTGAAGAATAGATAATGTTTTCTTTCTTGTATTGTTTCAGATTAATTATTTGTAGTATTCTTATTATTATACGTGATTTATAAACATCTCTTTATTTTTATACAAGTTCTACCAATGGAAAATAATAGGTAAATTTAGTCTTTAAAAAAATACTATTTCTCTTATGTAATATTTTACTCCCCACTATTCTTTGGTCCGATTCCAACACTCCTTTCAGGGAATTATCAACCCCTGGGGCTATTCATTCACTTAGTGGTCGGCCACAAAACGCTAATGCAAATAATTGCCGTCCATTTCGAGTGCATTCAACTGAAAATTATGTGCACAGCCGCAGTTAATTACACAAAAAAGGAAAATATTTAAACAAAAAAGTCAGACATCAACAGTTGTTGGAGGTTGGAGATGCGGGGCATCGATCCCCGTACCTCTCACATGCTAAGCGAGCGCTCTACCATCTGAGCTACATCCCCAGTTGAAATACACTAAAAAAATAGTCTCATATTAAAGCAACCGAACACAATGCACTAATTTATGCACTATTTAATGCAAATGGCCTTGAATTTGAAAAAACTTTCAAAAACTAAAACTGGTTGGCTGCATAATAAATAGGTATTTTAAGTTTTTCGGCTATTTCAGGTATTTTAGACTGTATATCTTACTTATAAAGAGTACTTGGCTACCGCTAATACAAGAGGCTCAATGGTCTAGGGGTATGATTCTCGCTTTGGGTGCGAGAGGTCCCGGGTTCAAATCCCGGTTGAGCCCAGATTACTATTTTGCTTATTATTTTGTATTTAGATATTGCGTTTTCACTTTTATTCAAAAAATATTTCCTGAACTCTACATTATCTCGGTGTATCTATTATAATATGTCTTACCTGTGTCATATATTCGAAAGTTGAATTCAAACCTGTTTTTGTATTGTGGATTCCACTGCTCTGTATCTTAATAAAATGGCCCACTTTGACAAAAAACACACTTTGTTTACATTTCTTGCATAATAAAATCGCTTGACCATGCATAATTAAGCCCAGGGCACACGTTTTAATGTTGTTTGGCCAACAAAATACGCTACCAATGTGTTTCTATACTCTCCATTGAAAACGTTGTTGAAATAATTGAAATTGTTTTTAACAAATCTTGATATTTTCAAAATTATGTGAAGGACAATTAATATACTGAAAAAATCTTAAGCGAAAACTAAGTTAAGCTCACGAATCCTTCTCGTGCAGATAGGGTATTTTGTATTCGAATACACCAATAACATATATTTCTTTTCGTTAACTTGGACAAATGTGGACCTTGGTCTTTTCTTGGAATTAAATGCATATCAAACTATTTTTATATCCGAAAAGTTGAATTTGTAATATTTATTAACTACAAAAACGCATTTCGTCACAACGGGGATGTAGCTCAGATGGTAGAGCGCTCGCTTAGCATGTGAGAGGTACGGGGATCAATGCCCCGCATCTCCAGAAGAGGATAAAAATACTTTTTTTTTAAATAGTTTTATTAGTATAACAATATCTTACAAATCTAAGTTTGCACTCATGTTGCGCTTCGCTTTTTCCCTGTTCGAATCTTAAAATCTTTCAAAATCTTAAAATCTTCTCAAAATGACAAGATACAATATTTATCTATTCTTAAAATTTCAATAATTTTACATATAAAAGTCAACATTATTCTATATATTTATCAAACATTATGTAAGGAAACAAAAAACGGTCTGCTGGAGATGCGGGGCATCGATCCCCGTACCTCTCACATGCTAAGCGAGCGCTCTACCATCTGAGCTACATCCCCTGATGATCGCCGCCAGCCCAAAACGCATGTCGTTCTGCAGTGGGGTCGAGGGCTGTTTGCCTTAGGAACGTTCTGGAATGAAACAACCCACAAAATCGGCCCAGGAGCACCCTTAATACACAAAAGAAATTAATGTACGCATTTTATTTTCTGTTCTGTTGCATTTTCTTTTTATTATTTATTCGCTTTTAAGAACTGTCAATATTTACACTTTGGCGCAGGTTTAGTCTGCCACAAAATAAAAAAAAAACAACAAAAATTTCAAAAATACACATTTGAACAATTTTTCTTTTTATTGTATTGTTTGGTTTTCTTTGCATTATTGTTTTGCGCTTTCATTGTGCTCAACGTCTTCAGCATTCGCTCCAGCCACCTGCCATCTGATGCATATAATTATGGAAATTTCAAAGTGCGTTACACCCACCCACCCAAAAATAAAATCAACAACAACAACAACTACAACGGTAGCAAATGGTACACAAATGAAAAATCAACGCCAGCAGCCGTAACGATTCTGCCAGTGTAAATAAAGGTTGCGACAAAACAAAACGATAAAACAAACGAAAATCTCAAAGGAAAAGAAATAAGCAAGCAGCATTTGCATAAACTCAAAAAACATGCTACAATATTGATTGCTAACAGTCTGCATTTCAAATCTGAACTTTGGCGCGCTCATTTTCCACATGAGGTGGCAGCGCTGTCGCAGGAAAGCAACTCTGCGCACAGCTGTTCGAACGCGAACTCTCGCAGATATAACAAAAGCAAACATTTTTTAGTGCATAGTTTTTAAGCGTTTACGCATATTTTTGCTACCCATTTAAGCCTAAGTGATAACATTTCAATAAACAACAACCGATTGAACATGATGCAAGTGCAACTGTTGCATCTTTGATGTACTCATCGACGGTTTAAAAGAACAACAACAAGTACAAAAATGTCGGGCAACTTGGAATTAGTTGTCAAAATCACTCAGGAATTGTGCCTTAATATTGAATTAAGTTGATAGCGTATATGTTTACATATATTGTTAAGTTTTGACATGAAAGAAAGTCAGGGAACGTTACCATCGCCAACAGCTGCCGCTGCGGCTGCCATTGAAGCAACAACAGGCGCAAACACAGCGGCAACAACAACAACAACACCAACAACAACATCGACAATAACAACTGCCGGCACCGAAGCGTTCTCGGCTTCATGTTCGGCCCCCGATGAAGGTCGCGTTATGTCTTTCGAGCACAAAAGAAGCCATTCAGGTGGTCAAAACCAGCATCAGGAGCAACAACAACAACACCACCAACAACAACAACATCGTCAACATCATGCAAGCGGACCAAATCTAAACAACTGGTGAGCTACCACTAAGAACTCAAAATTACAATCATATATGAGTATATATACACAGATACAACATAAATCGAAGAATTTAGTTTTAATCAGAATATTTTCAGTATAATTTGCTTAGCTTCCGCCCATTTTTTGGGCTGGCTTACGACGCTGGCACTTAGCTTATTATTTAATATATTTTGTAATTAAAATAAAATTGCTAAAACTTTAAATTGATTTAAAACAATAAATTATTTAACCTAAACATAAAATTAAAATGTTTATCTACAAAAATATTATGCATAATTAACACTTTGAACCGTATTGTGGCATCGAAAGGCACACGATACGGCAGGAGCTTAGAAACGAAGAAAGACAGAGGAGGCAGCGGAGCTGGGCAGAGACACCAGGACTCCGACAAGCCAAATTTCTTTTGGGTGGCTATAACCAGAAGCGATTTAAGCAGATTATAGCCATGAGTAAAAACAATCTTAGAATACTCACCGGTCTACTGACGGGACACTGTAGACTAAGAAGTCACCTAGCCAAGCTAGGCATGATTGGTAGCGGACTCTGCAGGTTCTGTGAAGGCGAGGAGGAATCCTCAATGCACATCCTAGCAGAGTGTGTCGCCTTAGCAAGGAAGAGAAGCAACATCCTAGGGATGCATGTCATGATGAGCAATGACATAGTAGCCCTCAACCCAATAAAGATTCTAGCATTCGTGGAAGAGCTCGGGTTGATGGAGGAGCTGTAAGCGCAGAAAGGGGCACAATAGACCTATCAGGTCGCAGTGTACACAAACCCCTAATTTAATAATAAAACACTTTCACTCCAATTGTTTAACTTTGGGTATCTTAAGTAGTTATTGAAGTTGTATTATTCTTAAACTGTGTAAACAAAAATTACAAAATAAATATAAATGGGGTGACTTACACAATAATTCAGTTATTTTAATCTCATAATAACTAATAAAATAATAATACAAAAAATGTGTCAACTACATGGTTAGAAAATTTGTTTATTTTATTAGTTTTTTTATGTCAACTTTTTTTGCTGCTTAATTTGAAGTTTCCTAACCATAGCTGTTAAATTCAGGAAGATATAGGCTTTTTATGTTTTTGGTCCACATTTATTTACCGATCTCATAGGGGAGTTACCTGTAACACTACTTTCAAAATTTAAGCTGGCAAACAAATTGCGGAAAATATACAGATTTTTTAATTTTTGTTTTTGTCAACTCTTCAGAGTTAAATTGAATGGATTATTATTGTATTAGTTTTATTTTATTTTATTTGTTTTATAGCTGCTTATGTTTCTGTTGTGTTATTTTTTTTTTGCAAATTGTACATTACATAAAATTCAACTTTTTACGCACATATATATGTAAGAGAAAATATACAAAACAGGAGCATGCTATGAGGACATCGTCTATATGTACATTAGATACCCTGTCCAAAGCGGAATTCCACAAACTGCCAACGTTCGCAGAAAATGTTATGATAATGAGGCAGGCCATCAAGCACAGGGCTGCCTTTGGCCTCACGTGCTTTGCTAATTTTATGGGCTGCCATCGCCAAGAAATTCGGGGCGGGGCGGGGCAGGTCGTGGCATCTCATCAGCCTGGCCGCCTGTCGCATAAGCATAATGTGTTGTATATGCCACTTTATGCGATATAACACACGAGTCGTGCCAAAATAGCTTGCCTTAACGCATTTTTTTATTCTTTTTTTTTTGTCCTGTTTTGCATATACTCGAGCATCCTTTTGAGATTTAGCGCGTTTGCACCCTGCTTGCCTGCTGAATGAGCTATTTGATGTGGATATTGCAGCAGCGTTGAGTGTGTTGCACAAACAATGCCTCAAATTGGGCTTAGTTTTCTTATAAGACAGGTTTTAATATTTGGAAAGTTTAAGATCTTCTTGAACCCATTGACATAGGCTAAAGGAAGTTATGTCTGTTACAAAAGGAAGGCGAATCGATCTTGCCATGATAGAGACTTAAAATCTATAAAATATTTCTAAGATATAGCCTTCTAAATATTATATAATATACCTTGACATGTATCAACTCTACAAATTTCGTTAATATCGACTAAGAAATACTGATTATGTAAACCAAAACGTATTTTTATATTGATTAAAGTCTCGATTCGAGCATTCTAATTTATTCTATTTTGAAAGTTGCTGCTTAGCGATTATTTGATTTTAATTTACGAAATAATAATTTGTGAAACTCTTTATTAAAATTTAATCTATTCTAGCAACAGCTAAAATGTTTAAAAACTATCTTCCATTGTTCCTTCATTCATTTCAAAACTCCATTTCCCATTTCTAAGCAAATCTCTAAACTTTGGCTCATTCTCACCCTATATCTCTAAACACACATGAAATATTCTGAAATTATTAGCTTTTATGACAACCCCAAGGCTACCACCCCAAGCTGGTTTTCCACACATTTTTCTTATGTGCTGCCACAGCTGCTGGGAAAAAATAAAGAAGAAAAAACAAAACAACAAAAAGTCGAAAATACTCATAATAAATATAAAATGGCAAAAACGTGTCGATATCGCATAACAACTTGAAAATGATTTGTTTCACAGTCTGCAGCGCATATTAACTTCGATTTTCAATTCGGGGCAGCAGCTCAGCAACTCATGTGCCACATGTAGCAAGGAACTACCCCAGCTGCTTGGCCAATTTTTTTTTTTTGCCACTTGGGCAGCGCCAAATTCCATTAGGCCGCAAATGTTGCCAAAAACAACAGAAAGCGACTCATCGACAACTTTTGTTGTTGCTGTCGTTTGTTTGTTTGTTGTTGTTTGCTGCAAGCTTCTCTCAATGACGTTGTCCTTGGTCATGGCCTGCAGCTCCGTCAGCTCCATCTTGTTAACCAAACATGCTAAGACAAAGCCGCACAGAGCCCTTTTCAATGAGAAAAAAAAACTCTAATTGATGGCCTGAATGGACACGAAGTCTGCTGCTGCTTTTGCATCTTGACCATATCCGTTGTCCGTTACGGATATGCATGTCTACTCAATTTTTTCGACAAATTAGTGAACATCTTCCTCACCTACAAAAAGCTACACAAAATTGATTGGAATTTACAACATGCCACTACAGGTATTTTTTGTTTTCCTTTTTTTATGTCTTGCTACCAAAACTCGTAACTCGCAACTCGCAACTCGTCAACACTTTGGCATTGAACTTGTTTGTGGCTTTTATTGTTGCTGCTACTGCTGCTTCTGTTATTTGCCCCCTGGCCTGCCACATTGTAGCAGTCATAAATGTCTAACGGTGCTCTTCATTTTTTCGAGGATCTCTGAATATTGTCATTACGTTTGCCAGCCACAAAAAATAAAGGAAATGCAGTTCGATACTAGCTAAGATAATTTCAAATTTTGTGTATCTAATTTTTAATCTACATGTTTATTAAGCTCTTCTTTATGATTACTTTTCTTACTAAGCGGAATTTCAAAGTGGTTTTCAAAAAATTATTTTAAAATTTAAAAGGAAAAAAATAAAAAATATTTATATCAATATTAAGATCAAGAACCTAAACTTATTTCGTATGTAAATCACTTGTGGCATCAACTGTTGCTACAGGAATTAACAACTAGTCGCCAGAAGTCCCAGAGATCAATTAATGCTACCAAAGAAAAACACCAAAGTTGAAGTTGGGCAAGAAACATTTGAATTTATCATATGATCATATCAAATGGAGGAGTATTTTGTGACTGGAGCTGTCTAACTTAGTTTTAAGCGTTTCCACTTGCTTCCTAAAATCTGCCGTTATTTGACTTGAAAGTAATGAATTTCCCCTTATAAAGCTTAGCATTCATAATCTAATCTTTAACAATGCAACGAGGCTAACGATAAATTTTTTGAAAATAATTGAAAATCGAATTATCAAGTAGTTAAAATCGAATTTTAAACATTCCTAAATTTCCAGCCAGTTTGTCCAGTTTTGAAATTACCATTTAGTAAGAGTAAACGAATTTCGTCGAAATATATTCCTGTTACTTTCAAAATTCCTCTATAAGCCGCCTGGTAATTGCTATTTGCCTTTTTGAACCGACCAAATACCAAAAAAAAAGGAAAAACAAAGAATATGCTGACCATAGGTATTAACGTAATTAATTTTGAACCGCGTCACATGTTTTGTGGACAGGTAAAAAAAAAACACGCGAACAGAAATTAATTATAAAAAAATCTTTTTATGTCAGCAACGGAATTTTCGACACTTTTGCGCATTTTTCAGTTGACCGTCGAAAACTTTTTTTAACTCAATTTCACAGCAATTTCTAGCGAAACACATCCAACTGCTCCGACCAGCGAGGCATCTCCATCCCCTTGGCCATTGTTTAGGGTCACTCAAAAGCACATTTCGCATATTATTAGCTCATTTATTACCACCAAGTGCTGACCCTGGCAGCACCTGGACCAGATCCCTCAGCAACCCCTAAATATAAAGTTTTCTGAAAAATGCTGCCCCGTCCGAAGCAATAAAAAATGAAAGAACAACAGCAAAAAATCGGTGGGTCGCGGCCGTCTTGAAATTAACACATAAATTTTAAGTGGGTGGTGTCAGCAGTGGAAGGGGGGGAGGTGGCTGGAACGCTCCTGCGGCTATCCATAAGATACTTTTCGGCTCACGCTCGGCTGACTCCGGTTACGGGACTGGCCATTGTCATTGAAATTTCCGTGCGAGTGCGTCCGTTTGTCCGCCTGCCCGGCTGTCAGCTCACCTAGCCAATAACTTTTTGGCCAATTGAGGTTGAAACTACGTGACGTGCCCGTAAAAAGTATCTGCCAGATTGCCATTGACAGCACTGAGCTCTGACTAACTCCGACTGTGACCCTGACTCTCTGTTTATTGTGTGCAAATTAACCCCACAGACTATCACTCGACTTGGGCATATCTACAAGCTTTACGCAATTCTAATTATGCACCACCAAATTTCAAAAAGGAAAAAAATGCTTTATTATCGACTATATGCAGTCTTAAGCCTAAAAACCATCCTCACATCATTTACTCCTTCTTAACAATGGCATCCAAGATGCCGCCAGAGACAAAAATAAAGAAGTAAGAAAGCACTAGTCGAGAGAGCTCGACTCGGAGATGCTCTGCATCTCCTAATGGAATGGGAGCGAGGTTTTAAAATGATTGCAGAAATACGAGAAGATTGTTGTTTTTTATATATTTCAATCGTTAATTGGAGAAAAAAGCAGCGTTATCATTTCGGAATATATAAGATTTTAATATATGATTTCAGAAATTATTTTTTGCAAGTTTAAATCAAGTAATCGTGTTTTTTTCGGATGCAATTTATTTTTGCAAATTAAAATCAAGTAATCATTCGGCAGCTACTATTCATATTTTTAAAATCGCAAATCGATTTATATCGATTCGAAAAGTGGACTGTTATCGATAAAATAAAAATAACTTAATCAGTGTGGTGTCAAAATCATCAATATCAATCATTTGAAATAGACTAGATCTGCGTGAGGTATACATACATATATACAATAATACATCAATTTTTTGGTGTCTCCAACGTCTGCTTCAATGCATCACAAACTGCACTACAAAATTATAGTACCCTTCGTAAGCGTATACAAATGAAAGGTCGCTGCAATGCGGAAATAAATAAACGTCGCGAATCTCAGACAGCATTTTGAATAACAAAATTAACAGCAGCGCCACCCAAACCCAATTTCGAACTCTATTTGTAAGATTTGGTCTGTTTAGTTATGCATTTTTCTCTTGTTTTCTTTACTTTTTTCTTCATTTTCATTTTTATTTTAATTTTTTTGTATATTTATTTTTCTCACAGGCGCCAGTTGAAGTCAACGCAATATGAAGCACGGCACTGGCAAAGCGGACGCAGGCAAGTTTTCCTGTGCTTTATTTTATTTTTTTGACCCCTCCCCACCCTGTCCCTGCTCCTGGCCCTCTGCTTTGTTTGTCTGCCGCACTGTTTGTTTGCATTGTGTGTGTGTGTGTGTGTGTGTGTGTGTGTGTGTGTGTGTGTGTGTGTGTGTGTGTGTGTGTGTGTATCTATTTCTTTCGCTTTCTTTTGCTTTAACGCACGCTTGCACCTTTCGCCCAAGAATATCCGAGATGCGTGTGTTTGGGGGGGTGCGACTGCTTGGGTTAGATTGCCCCAGGGAAGGCAACCACATTATTAACACTTGACTAAATATGCATTTCTTGTGTGGACGCCGTTAACAGCAAGAAGCAATGTTGGCGTTAAGGGTTCCCAAACATAGCTGCGCCCAGCTATCAAGTGGCTGAAAAATGTGGTCTATGAAAGATGTGGCAATTGAGTGGTGCTCGGCCGAATGCCAGATATTTGCTAACAAAATCGACGAGTGCCTTAAAAGTTAACACTTAACTTGGGAAGATATGAAAATTAAGATAAGATATCGGTAGGAAAGCTATGACAAAAGCTGTGTTGTAAAATGTATTATCTTATCCAACTGTGTTTATACCCTTAACCCATTAAAAATGGGTGTTTTGTGCAAATGTATGTAACATGTACATGTATGACCCCACAAAGCATATATATTCTTGATCAGGATCAACAGCCGAGTCGATATAGCCATGTCCGTCTTTCCGTCCGTCCGTCTGTATGAACACGCGGATCTCAGAGACTTTAAGAGCTAGCGACTTAAATTTGGAGTATAAGTTCTCGTGTATCAGGCGCACATCAAGTTTGCTTTATTTTATCGATAACTGCCTCAGTTTTATGAATTATCGATACATTTCGATTTCCGATAGCAAAGAAATTTATAGAACAAATTTGCAAAATATTAAAAATAATTATAAATATCTGGAAACTTTGCAGTCTTAAGTATTCGATGATCTAAAATAATAATATTTGCACTCCAATATATATTCCATATATATAGCCCCAAAAAAAACTTTCATTATAATTGATTTACCTCCGCCGGAAACCAGCTGGTTTTAAAGGCTATTTTGTATAAGATGATAAAATCTTGTTTTAATAAAAACAATCACAAAATAACAAACAAAAAAAGCCAAAAAGTAGATCACATGCCACATGCCACATGCAACATGCAATTGAGAGTAAAGCAAGAATACGAATGCAACTTGAGTTGTTTTGCGGACGCAGTCCCAACGTGTAACATCAATGTTACCCACCACCCGCCCGACCGGCGCGAGGGGCGACTGCCGCATGACGCACGGCACGAAGATCGCGTTACGGCAAAGGTCCGGACCCTGCCCCCAACCGTGGGTTTTTTTTTTTAATGCTATCCGGCGCGTACGCGTTCTCTTTCAATGTCGGACACCCATTTCAATTAAGCACGGATAATTTTGTTGGCTGGATTTGGCGATTGGGCAAAACAGAACACATGCCCCGGATAGAACAGACGTGGCCAATGTTTAGCACTCGGTGGGAGAACAATTATACAAAATCTAAATCGAACGATACGGATTCAACTAATCATTGTATTCGGAGTGCTTGGTTAGGATTCGACACAGGACATGTGTGCATTAATTTGATCGATCGATGCTTTATCTTAAGACTATTACCATTGTTAGCCGCCTACCTATGCATTGCTGTTTATTCGGCTACCGTTAAGTATCTATGCCTGTGGTTACATATCTTAGTTACTTTGGCTACATATTGGCCCTACTATTAGTATTATTATTATTAGTAATATTATTATTATTAGTATTGGTTACATATATTGTGGATATTAGTTTTTGATGGTTGCATTTGCGTTTCAGATTTTAACTCATACTCTTTGACTTTGACTCTTTCTTTTTTTCTCTTTGTTTTTTTCTTTTCTTTGGCTCAGAGTTTATTATTCCGTACTTCTTCTTCTTCATCTTCGTTGTCGATTATTACGTAGTTCTACTTACAGTTGGCTCGCTCTGTGCGAACAAACGTGGAACACACACAAATGGGTTTTGGCCTTGAGCCCGTTGCTTATTTTAAGCAGTTGCCGCTTTAACAAAAGCAATCGCAGTTGAGATTATTCTGTAAAATAGTAATTAAAAGTAAACAGTTATATTTAAAGTGTAGAAATCAGGTGTGTGAAAAGTTATCGAGCCAAATTTAAGCAAATCAAACGTTCAAATAGAATTTCTTATTAAAACCAGCAATATTTAATCGGATAGAAATGATAGACACCATTTTCTATGTATTTTGTTTTGTATCAGTATCAATATATATTTTTTAACGATTAGCTAAAGTTCAAATACTTTCAACTTTAATAAATGCTTATTAATATATATATATATATATATATATATATATATATATATATATATATATATATATATATATACAACAATATTGCTCAATTCGTGCTTAGCATTTTTATCAAAATAGCAAAATAGCAAAGATAAAAAGTAATTCAAATAAATAATTTAAAATTTTATTTTTAATTTATTTTAATTTGTTAAAATGCAAAACACATCACACAAACAATATAAAATATCTATTATCCACACCCTGTATTTTATATTAAACGTGTATTTATTTTTTTTTTGCTCATCTCATAATTGTATGCTACAAAAAACTGAAAAATAAAAGACTTCATTATTGGAATAATTCAAAACCTGCCAAAACCAAACTAAACTTCAAAAATTATATTAAAAAAAATAATAATATTTACATTAAGAAATGTATTTATTGTTATATTTAACAAATAATATATATATATTTATTTTTCTTATTTATTTTGTTATTTATATTTTCAATTATTGTTTACTTAAACTCTAGAAAACGGCAACATATTATCTTAGCACTTATAAAATGCATATACATATATGCATACATTCATACATACATATGTTTGTATGTGCACATATGTTATCACTAACTTATGTCTAAGTACTTTTTCAAACACTATCTCAATACGCACCTCGGTAAGCCAGTGGCTCTCGCAGGGATCCAAGAGTTTTGCCGTTTATTGGCAAAGAACTCGAAATTTATCCTCCAGGGCCTTGGTAATAAACGCAAATGATACAATAACTGATATTCTTGTTGGTTTGTTTGTTTCTTGTTTATTTTTTGCCAACGCTGAGAAAGAGACAATCCCAAACGAAGTCCAGAGGCTGGTAGTTGAAATTCAACTGAGCTCAAGCACATAGCCTAACTGACTTTTATAGGCAGGACAATCAAATGCCATGCGCCGAATTTAGCTCACACTACATATTATGTACTGTGGTCCTAGTAAACGGGAGTTGCGTTGCCCACGCCATGGTCGAGCTCCCCACCAGGTTCCAGTTTATGCAGTTGCCCCCAACTCCGTTCGTCCGTGTCTTGCTTATTGTATTGTTGTATGTAGTTTACAAACAATAATGCCAACACTCACACCCAGGCCCCAGCCTAGAAGCATGCAACAGCCAACCAGACTGCGCTTGCAGTTTCCTGCCTTCCTCTCTCTTCCTCTATCTCGCTCTATCTCGCTCTCTCACTCTCTCCCTCTCTGGGAGCATTAATTGCACATTGCAGTTGTTGCTATTATTGTTGTTGTTGCTATTGCTGTTGGTGTTTATGTTGTTTTGCTTGTATTTTATTATATTCCCAACAGGTTTTTTGCTCTATTTTTCATGCGCACTCGCTCACTCTCTAGCGCCACTCTCTCTCCCTCTCTATCGATGTCGTCGTGTCGGCTGCAGTCGTGCCGAGTGCTTCGTGGCCGCACGAAACGCACGCTGACTGCGCTACTCCTTTGCCTTTGCTGTCCCGTCAGTCTCGCTCGGTCTTTTCAGCTCGCTCGTTCGTCGTGTGCGCTGCCGGCAGCAGGTGGCGTGGGCGGATGGGTGGCTACTACTGGGGCCCCCCACCTCCTCCCATCCATACCCCCACCTCCCCTACAACGAGCAAGCACTGCACACAACCGTTGCATCTTATTTAGTTACACTTTGTTGCTGCTGCTGCTGCTGCTATTGTTGTTGTATTTTGCATTGTTTTGTGCTGTGTTTTGTTTTGCTGCTTGCTGCTGCTGTGCAGCGGCCGCCTTTCGGGCCGTTACTTCGTGTTATGTACAAGTCGTTATGATTCTCGGCTCTCGTCTCTCGTTCGTTGTATATGAGTAGGTTGTGTGTACGGTATTGTTGTTGTTCTTGTTGTTGTTGTTGTTATTGTGTTGTGTGTTATTGCACTCGTTGTTGTTGTTGCCTTTGCATTCCCATATACCACGTCGCCGCTATTGTTGTTGCTGTTGCTATTGCTGTTGCTGTTGCTGTTGCTATTGCTGTTTTGCTCTCTAAACTTCTCCAACTGCCGGAGCGTTCCCGTCGGTTAACGGCATTTGGCGACACGACAGCCACGCAGAAAGTTCTCGGGCCCAACCAGTTGTGCAGTGTGTTGTGTTGTATTGTTGTGTTGTGTTGTGTTGTGTGTATTTCGTGTTGTTGTCCCGGTCATCATCCACAGCGGTTGAACCGCTTCTTCCAATTACGAACGCGCAATTGCAACGAACGAGCAGCATTCAACTCATTTCGATAGGTTAATAAATTGAAGTGGCAAAATACCATTTTATGCAAATGATAATAAAAAATATTTAAAAACAAAACTTGTCGCACACAGATATCACACAAAAAATAAATGTATTGAAATATTTCAACAATATTCTGAATCTATATCGAACTAATAAATAAATTATAAATAAATCCTATTAGAACAATAATACCTTTTATAAATTAACAATTAACGCACATAATTTATTCACAAAATTAAATAAATCGAAATCACTGGCTAAAAACAAATAACTCAATCGAAATTCCACGCACAAAGTTCCGCTTCCGTTTCCGGCTCTGTCAACCGCATAACTGTCAAACTGGCTGGCAAAAAAAAAAAAACAAAAACAACGAAAACCACTGAATTTCATAGCCCAACACGCAGGCTGATTCATATTTGACACTCAAACACACACAGTTACACACCCTGTCGGGCAATTCATAAACAATTAAGTGGCGGAACGTGAGGTGTGTGTGGAATGTGTGTGAAGTGTGCTTTTGGACATGTTCAATGTAGTGTGTAAATCTGCCACATCTGACACCAACTGAATTATTGGGATTGAGTTAACTTCTTGCAATCGAATTGTTTGAGTTGTCAACAGACTGATTTAGTTTCGCTAATAAACTCTTGGCTCATTTAGTGTTTAACGAATAAATGGCAACCGAGTTGCTAATTAAGACAAGCTGCAAGCTGTGATTCTTTTTATTGCATTTGTTTTTGAACGCCTATGTCCTTTGAAGAGCACAAATCAAAGCAAGAATTTTCTAATTTCATTAAAAGCCAAAGGTGAGCACTACTATTGAAAACTCTGTCAACAACTTAGATGTGTACTTTTATTTATTTTTATTGTGTACAAAAATTCAAATTGAACCATCCAAATTTTGTAGTTTTTTTTTTTTTGTTTTTTAAAATAAATATTAGGCATTATCGTAGTGCTCTATTTTTTTAATTTCATAAAGAAATTAATATAAAAGTTATTACCCAAAATCCTTTCAAACATTAAACATTTAATTTAGATAAACTTTGTTTTTAATATTTTAGCGCTGATTTTAACTTATGAATAATATTTGAAAACAATTCTTAAGAGTCAATAAGCTATCTTGTAGTATATCTCAATTTGTATACCTTTACAGAGATTATAAATAGTTTGATTTTAATATTTTCTTAATTAAAATTTGCATGTGTAGATTTTAATTGAAGAATTGATCCAAGCTTGACCAACTCGGGACACACAATAGGCTTACCATAAGATGGTTTCCGGGTCACAGGGATATAGCGCAGAACGAAGCAGCTGATGAGTAAGCCACGAATGGGGCCAGAACCATTTGCTGGGCAAAGACACCAGGACACAACAAGCTAGATGTCTTTTGGGTGGATATAAGAATAAGCTTAGGATACCTACCGGTATACTGACAGGACACTTTAGACTAAGAAGTCACTTAACTAAACTATGTATTAAAAATAGCGAACTATGCAGGTTTTGTGAAATCCTTAAGAAACATTCTAACAGAGAATGTTTCTTTCAAATCTATATGATATAGAAGAACTCATATTTTGACCGTACCGTTATTTATAATATAATCCCTTAATAATTTAAATATATACTGCCTGCAGCATAAATGCAAATATATTTTATATTTTATCAAGATAACTTCAAAGATAAAGGAATAGTTCACATAGAAAGAGACAGACAGACGATGCTGATCAAGAATACATATATTATTTTTTTAGTATAGAAGGGTAAGGATTCAGCAGTTATATACTTTCTAAAAGCCTATGGCTTCTTTGAATTTCCTCAAAGATGAGAGTAAATAACCCATTCTCAGACTTCTCTAGAAAAATAATGGAAATGCTTCTGAATAAACTCAAAATAATAATAATAACTTTAAAAACTCCCAATCTCATTTGGCTCGGCAATGATTATTTGGTCCATCAATTCAGTTGCCTCAAATTGTCTCAATTTGGTGGCATCCACTGCTTCTAATTAACGTAAACAAATTTGAAGTGGAAATAACAATAAATGTCTCTGGCAAATCCGCTTATGCGCGACGCTCGCATCTGGCAATCGAAAACTTTGGCATTTTCATTTTCATTTTTCTTATTCTTAATTAAATCCACAGATAAAAAAACAACACTTGCATAAACTTTTATTATAACCAAGACGGTGCCGTAAACCCAACCCAACCATTTCCCCCCAAAATTTCTTGAGCGCATTTGTCAATGTAGCAAAAGTGAACAAAATTTTCATTTTTCATTATCGAGCATTATGAAAGCTTTGCGCACGGTTAAAAAAAAAAAAAAAAAAATGAAAAGAAAAGTGAAGAAAACTGACAGTCAGCCAAGTGTCAGGAGTGCTGCGAATAGCCACGTTTTTCACTCCCACCTCGCAATTTGGAGTGCTAAATCATAAATATGCATCTAACGTTTATCTAACGTCTTTATAGCAGCCCTCCGTGTTGTCATTGTTTAAAGTGTGTGCCCCACCCCTCCCCCTCCCCCTTTGCCCCAAAAGTAGACTCGAAAGTAATTTTACGTCTGACTAAACATTAATGTGCTCAATATTTTATTGTTTGTTTGTTGCTTGTTATTTCATGGACTTGCAGCCCCCAAATAAAACGACAAACTGCTTAGCCAAAAAAAAATAAATAAATAAAAAACAAATAAATGACAAAAAATTCCAGGCAGCAGTTGATTATGCGGGTTTGCTTCGATTCGATTTTTAACGCTAACCAAGAGATAAATAGCCTTAAAAATATAAACTTTGTGCAGAGTTTTTTATGGCCTGCATCCATTGAGAACCGATAAAAGGCGTATAATGAACTTGAGCCAAAGTATGTAACAGGCAGAAGGAACCTAAGTATATATGTATTCGATCTGTAACAATAGTTAAGTCAATATAGCTGTCTTGCTAAGACTAGGCATATATTCAAGTACGGATCAAACTACTACAACCTATAACTCGTTAATGAAAACTAGTTCTTATACAAAAATATTTGTATCTAAAACCAACTTAGCCAATATATATTTTGAATAAAAATCAAGATCGGACTACTATATCATATAGCTTACATGGAAACGATCAAAAGACAAGTTTTTGTATAAACAACTTTGTTACGCACCAAATTATTCACATCAAACTCAACAGTTTTGAATTTTATACTGCTTCAGATAACTAAGCAAAAAATCACGAATATCGGATCAGAGTGGTCCTATAGCTTTTATATACAAAATCGATCTGCCTTGCTTAAGTGTTTTCCTGTTTTAAACGTTTTCTTTGAGTGATGCCTTTATGGAGCTTATATGATTTGCTATAATGAACAAGTCTGGCTTTAAGTTGGAATTTTGTATTAACAGTTTCTTATTTTTCTATAATTTACAAACTCAAAATTAAATAAATCTATTTACTTTGACAATCAAAGAAAAATAATGTAATTAAAATAGTATACAGAAAGATTATAAATAGAACAGCTTTTATAATATTTTTATTTCGTTTATCAAAAGATTGTTAAAATGATAAAAATAACAAGAAACTAAAATATGTAAAATTATAATTTACCAATTTATTTCCTTCCGATTTTTTGTTCAACTTAAATTAAAATAATGTGCTTTAAGAATCAACAGACAAAAGGTGCTAATCAACATGCCCAAGTTTAGATTGAAATAGTATCTTATGCAATGCTAATTAGTTCAAGAATCGAATCAGTGAAATTGAATTTGGCCAAGTACTGTTGGCGTGGCCAAAAGCTTTCGGTTCACTTTTGGTTTTTTTCGCTGGCACTGCACTTTGTCAACACTTTTTGGCCACTTGAATGTGGGTGCCACATGTGGGGATGTAGCTCAGATGGTAGAGCGCTCGCTTAGCATGTGAGAGGTACGGGGATCGATGCCCCGCATCTCCAATAAAATACGGAAAGGACTTTCCTTCGTTTCCTTTCCTTTTTATTTTTGCAAAGCATCGATAAATACGCAGACGTCTGCATTTTTTGATTTGGCAAGAAGAAGGCGCATTAATGAATATTCAAAGGCGGCCAAAAGCCTCTGAGCTTAGATGCCCCACACCACCGCACTTCATTGTTGCGCCCCGCATGTCGGCAATCAAGTCGCGTAATTTGATTTGAACACACGGCAAAAACACGGAACACGGGACTCGGCACACAGGACACATTGTCGCACATAAATCAGCACAATATGCCAATGTTTGTTTACTTGGCTGCATTCGCAGAACTTTGCCAGCAATTAAACAGGCGGCCAAAACAGCCAGCCAACAACATGCCACGTCTCCCAGGACGATCGGCGGGTTGAGGTAACTGACTGAGTTGCTGCCACAGCCGCAGGCGAAAACACACACACACCCATACACACACAGGCACTCTGGGGAGTGTGTTGAATGGGTCTGGGTATTGTAAATGATACATGATGTGCTATTTATGAGAAGCCTTTTGTTTTAATACCTGCAGCGCACAGGACAAAGTTTTTACTCGACGACTGACTGACTGACTGTTAAGCTTGTTAAGCTGCCGCTGTCCTGTTACCAAAATTTATGTGTTTTGCTATTTTTTAATTGTTTTAAGTGTTTTGTTATGTTTGTTTTCATTACTATTTTTCCACTACTTTTGTCACCAAAAAAATATTCGAAAAAAAAATGTGAATAAAAAAGTTAGTTTTAAATCCTTTGGAGATGCGGGGCATCGATCCCCGTACCTCTCACATGCTAAGCGAGCGCTCTACCATCTGAGCTACATCCCCGTGTGCTTCTCACTCATAAAACGGTATTTTTATGCCCACTTCAATAAACTTGTCTCTTACCAAAATCCAATTACATTTGCGTTAAATTCAATTGAAATGCACGCCATGAAGTGGCCCAGTTTTGGCTTGAAAGCTGGGCCTGAACTGGTTTGTGGCTTAAAGCGCGCTTTTGTTGGTCAGTTTTGAGGTAATTGATCAACAGAGTCGGCCGTGGTTACGCTGGGCGTGGCAAACGCAATTGTTGAATGACAAGAGTTAAAATAAATTAAAATTAAATTGTGCAAAGATATGTAACAAGCAGAAGAAAACATCTGCGACTCCAAAGAGTATATATTCTTGATCAGCAACAACATCCGAGACGATTTAGCCAAGTCTGTCTGCCCGTCTGTACGAAAAACTCGATCTCAGACACCATAAGAGTTAAGCTCTATACGACTGGCAGATCAAGTTTATTTCATTTTATCGATAAATATCGATTTCCGATACCACTAAAAGGCACCATTATGAAGATATAGCCTTCCAATTTATTTTCATATTGAATACTATACTATTTATTTAGAAGCTTGGTTCAGAGTATCTGCTAGTCGACCTGTTTCAAATAGAGTATTCTAACCTAGATTATCCGGAAAAATCAAATCGAATCGAATTTCGATTTACGCTACCATTTTCGTGTTTATTCTTTAGTTTTGCATTATTATTATTTTTGTGAGAAAAGTGTGATATTCTTTAATTATAAATGACGAATTTTAGATAAAACCTAGTGTTACAACAAATTAATCCCAGTTAATTATTAATTTTACTTAACATTTTGTGAGCCTTAACAAATGTTTAAGCAAAATTTTAAGATAACTTAACGGAAAGCTACAAAGTTTTGAATCAAATATATTATGTTGAAAATAATTCGTCTGTTTTCGAAAATTCGTCTAAATTATTAAATTATTATTATTATTAAATCTTTTTAATCCCACTTCATATTATTTACTTATTTAAAAAATGGTTTTTCGATAAGCAAACAATGTTTTTATTGAATTAACAAATATAAAATTTTTAGAAATTGAGAATTTGGTGAAGTTATTAAGACTTTCAACTTGACTTTAAGGACTTTACCAAAAACCACAATTAAATGTTAATTTTCAGCAATGCTTGTTTATTATGAGAAGTCGCCCCAAAATTTGTCTATACGGGTTTGTTGTGCACACATTATTTGTGTTTGTGTGTGTGTTTTTTGGGCTTTAATTAAAACCAAACAAAACAACAAAAACGCCTGTCAACGAGTCGCTGAGAAAACTTGAAAATTACCTCAAGCTGTTGCACATACAAACCGAAGAACGGGGGCATGTGGCATACAGAGTGTAGAGTGTAGAGCGTATCCCCCTTCCCCCATTCAGTGACAGCAAGCCACTAATTGTTGTTGTTGTTGTTGTTTATCAGCGAAACATTGTGAAAACATGTGGGGTGCGTGTCTCCGCTTAAAAAGACATTACGAGCACAGCACGCGTAAGCAGCAACAATTAGTTTGTCTCGCTTGCAACAAGAGAAGGTGTGGCATGTGGCAGGAGGGAGGCGGGAGGAGGGAGGAGGGTGTTCGCCTTGGCAAGAGTTAAACGTTTTCATATTTATGAGCATCGTAAAACTCAATGATATACAAAATTAATGACAAAGTCGCACGAGTGCCACTTTTCCGACTTTGCTTACTTTTGCTTACTTTCTGGTGGCACCCATGCGAATCGTAAAAGAAATGTTACCTCAAAAACTTTTGTCAGCTTGCCCCTACCCCATTCCCCTTCCTTTTGGCTACACCTGCCTTGCGGCAGCTACATCCAAATTCATCCAAGCGTCTTGTAATTTTAATTTCAAGACAGTCTGCGACTTTTAGTTGCTGTCTAGAAAATATTTGCACACACAACTGCCCCATGCCTCACGCGCCCCTGCCTCTGCTGCGCCCCACTCGAGAGCATCACGTACTTTTTGCTGTTGGGACTTTCTTTTTTTTAATTGACTTGCCTCCGTTTTGACACGCCCCCCGCTCAAGGTTCATTAGTTTTAGGGCGGGGGGTGTCTTTGGCTTGATTTGACAAATACTTATGTAGGTGCCTCCTTAAACGACTCCTCCTGCTCATTAGATCACTTGTCACACACACACACACACACGCACACACGCTCCGTGACATTTGACTTTGCCCGTTTCCGGGGCGCGTGTTGTGACTTTTTCCTTTAGCTTTTTCTCGTGGCATCCTTTTTCACTCATCACTGCATAAATTTTCTTAAGTTTTTTCTTTCCGCTATGCGTTATGCATATTAATTTTTATTTGGGTCCAAAATATTTGCACTACGCTTGTGTTTTTTATTTTATTTTTATTTATTTTTTGTTACACAGAATGATTGCTTGAAAGATTCTTTTAAAGTGTTTTGATTTTTTTTCTGATTTTAAACACAACTAATTTTATTTGAGAGTAGTTAAAGATTTGTATTTTATATTCTCTGCAGAATGCTGCTTAGTTTTATGTTATATTCAAATATAGCGCATATCTTTCCCAAGTCTCATTTCCAGAACTTGAGTACTTAAAGAAAGAGACAACATAAAATTTGTACAGTACACTTCAATGCATAAGAATTTCAGTAGAACTTTTCGAGCATTTATTGATCTTATATTAATTTTTTAAAAATAGTGTTTAATTTACTTCTTCAGTTATTAAAAGATTTTTCTACCAATTTTGTTGCGAAATGTTTTGGGTCATGCTCAGAAGTTGAAATTACTCGTTAACCCTTTTAAGGATAATTGTGGCCCATAGGCCTGCTATTTAAGCAGATTTTATACATAATTTAAAATTTAAAATACTAAAAAGTATATTTTCGAATGGAAATTCTGAATTTCTTAGCTATAATTGTCTTGGATTCCAAAATACACATCTATCTAATTGTTTACATTTCTTTTTTCTTCTGAACTTCTCATCTTCTCGATTCCTGTTGCACATGCAACAAATACTTATTTTAAAAGAGCTTGAGGGGGAAAATGTAAATCTGATTTTTCAATGGCATGCAAATTCGCATTGACGGGCGACATTTTAAATTTTTAATTAGTTCAAGTTACAAATGACATTAACAAAAGTACAAAAGAAGAACAGCTACGCAAGATTTGTGGTCGTATATTTTAGCATTTCTTAACGAGATTTTCGAGTGAAACCCCCCAAAAAATGAAAAATAAAACAAAACAAAAGCGGACATGCCGAAAAGTAGAAAAATGCTGAATGCCAAAGGAATTCGCACCTTTGCATACACAAATAGGGAGGCAGCTAGGGGGGAGAGGGGCACTTTTGTGGTTATAAATTTTAAATCTGTTAAATTAATGGGAGCGGCGTTCCTTCATTCTCACGTGCCACAAAAGTTGAGTCGAGAACTTGGCAGAAGCCAAGCACGTTGCTTGATTACATTAATTATTCCTTTATTGTTTGTTGAACTTAACTTTTTCTTGTGATTATTATTTTACCTGGTTTGTCTGTAGTTAGGTATTTGTAATGAGTGCGAATTTTACCTAATTGCAATTGACTAGTAAATAATAATTCTCCTAAACTAACAATTTTGTTTTTTTTTTCATTTTTTCTTTCAGGAACCACTTGTATAATAATAATAATAATAATGTAAGTATATATATTATATTTTGCACTTGAAAATTAAATCTATAATGGTTTGGCTGCTCCTTTACTGCGCAGTGGAATAATAACGGTTCGAGACCGTACTATTCTTCAAATAACCCTCGCGATTTGTATCATAATAAAGACAACAATTGGAAGGAATCCACAAATTCTAAACGGGGCGAGAATCAAGAGGAAAATAAACGTACGTCGTGTGAAAGTCGCGAAAGAACTGATTATTTTAGAAACGGTTTTCACAAATCGCGAAAACGTAGAAAAGCTTCAGATCGATCCGCAAACGCCAGTCGAAAGTGGATAAGTCACGATTATAGGGCGAGAGATCGAGGAACTCGGAGACAAACCACTGAACAAAAAGAAGAAGAAGAAGAACAAGGTAGATCAAGCGAAGAAAGCCAAGCGAAAGAAAAGAGTTTGAGAAACAAGAGCAAAGCAGAACAACAAGAATACAGTAAAAATAATTCGATTTCAAATCGATTGGAAAGGGAGAGAGAACAGAGAGCAATTTCGGCAATTTCCAGATCAAATTCGGCTGAAAGCGGAAAGAACAAGAACAATTCGAGAGAACAATCTGAAGAAAAGTGTTCTAAGAACAAAACAGATGTATTAATTAATAACGTTAACGGACAGTGCAATGAAGAAAGTGGAAAAATAGCAGAGAGTGCGAAGAAAATCAGAACACCAAGTAGCAAGTATCCCAAATCGAAATTATTTAGAAATAATATACCCAGTCCCGTGAAGAAGAAGACTAAAGAGAATAGTGCCATAGACTGCCCCAAGCAGACCCAAACTAAACCGGATACCGACTCCGCACTGAGCAAGGAGCAGGAGGAGAAACCGACAGCCAGCAAAACATATCCGATAATAAAGGTGAGACCGTTGGCCGAGCTGCTCAAGCAGGAAATACTCGCCGTTACGCAGGAGCAACGACTGGAGCAGACAGGACGTCATAACGGGGTCATAGCCAAGCGGATTGATCGAGCAACACCGATCCAAACACGTCGCCGCACAATCAGCTACTCCCTGCTCAGCGCCAACAATGGCAGCAGCGACTTCATCAACATCAACGATCGACTGGCCAACATGGACAAGGAGAGTCTCAAGTATATCATCAACAATGGCGACACCATCTACAACGAGCATCTAAAGTTGCAGGCCCGACGACGACTGCGCGACGAGGTGCGACGCCAGCTGAAGGAAATCGTACTTGACCAGCCAAAGGACAAGCCGGCCAATAACCTAATCGAGGACGAAATCGTTGAAGCCATTAAGTTGCCAAAGCTGCTGCTGCAGGAGATTGAAAAGTGCCTGGGCATTGACATATCCGCGAGAGAGGCGCAAGAGCTCGACAGCAAAGAGAGCAGCGAAATCACAGCAGCGATCGAAGCTTGCGAAAGCACAGCAACGAACAAAGAGAGCGAAAGCGTGCAGCCAGTCAAAGAGAACGAAAGTTTAGAGTTTGTTAAAGAGAGCAAAAGCGCGGAACTTGTCAAAGAGAGTGAAAGCGAGCAGCCCATTGAAGGGAGCGAAAAGTGCAAAACGCCAAAGCAGAAGAAGATCAAAAGAATGACAGGCAAAAAGCCCAACAATGGGCAGCTCAGCGAAAAAAGCTCGCCGCAAAGCTCGAAAATCAGGAGAGTTGAAAGCAAAACCAAAGAGATTGCCAAGAAAAAGGAAATAACTCAAAGAGAAACAGACGATGATGAAAAAAATTTTGTGCCCATCAAAAAAGAGATGCAAATAGAATCGCGCAGTTTTCAAGACACTAGCATCATTGTGCTCAGCAGCTCGTCCGAAGATGAGGAGGAGGAGGCGGAGGAGGGGTTGCCACAAGTGGATAAGCCAGCAGACAATGCTGACAGCGATCACTCGACTGCATCCAGCAGCTGCAGCAGCAGCACAAAGTTCATCAAGCGACGCTATCAACAGAAACTGGACAGCGATGCCAACAACATAGTCGACAGCTTTGAGAAGCTGATACTGCCACAGCTGAAGGAGTCGCTGGTGGAACAGTATCGGAGCAGCCACTGCAGCAGTCTGCAGAGCCGGCTGCACTTCATCTCCTGTGTGGTGACCAGCAGCGAGCACAACTCGCAGACGTTCAGCAAAATCGAGGTGGCCAAGATGCAACAGAATCTCAAGACAATCGACAATCGGCTCGGCATCGACTTCCTGCTCCGCGAAATCGTCAATGTCGTTAATCTGCAGAAGCAGGAGGCTGCAGCGCGACGCAAGCGGCAGCTAGAGCAGAAGGACGAGCAGCAGCACAAGTTGGAGAAGGAGTCTAATGGGCTTATCATCAGTGCCAGTTCGCCGCTGTTGCTTAACTCCGAGCAGCTCCAATCAGAGTCACAGCCGCATCAAAGGAACTACACTTCAGCTGAATCAGCAGTCGCAGCTGCTGGCACAGTAGCAGCAGTGGCAGCGCAATCCTTAATGCCACCCACCCCACCGCGCAACGGTACACCAACACCTGCCGCCGCCTCGAATCGCTCCCTGCACTCGCTGCCGATGGGCATGAACTACTTGGGTCGGGATGCGTCTGTTCCGCGTTTGTCGCCCGGCAGCTTCTTGCTGTCCTCGTGCGGCTTGGAGAACAACGAGCCAATTGTGCTGCTGGGTGATTCGGTGACGCACAGTCTGCTAGAGCTGGATCGGCGCCTGCTGGAGAGTCAGAATCGACGCGGCTTCCTCGAGGAGATGATCATGAAGTTTCAGCGCGAGAAATCCGACTTGGAGATGCTCAGCCTGGAGTTGCAGAGTCGCAAGTTTCTGCTGCTCAATACGGTGATTGCGAGAAACCAATCAGCAGCGACAACAACTATAACGACAGCAACGCCACCACCCACAGTGACGCCCACAAACTCACCACCGCCAGGGCCGCTCCAGCTCCTGCCTCCAGCTGCAGCTGCAGGTCCGCCAGAAGTGGCCAACAAGCGCAGACTACGTCAACGTCGCGCCATAGTCGTCAAGCGTGTTAAGATCCTCCACAAGCGCAAGCGTCCAGCCAATCGCATCAAGCACAATTCCTTTGCCGACGCGGAACAAGTTGCTCCAGCGAGCAATGAGGCGCCAGAGGAGTCAGTCATTCCACAGCCGCTGCAAATCAAGTTTGAGGAGGAGTTGCCCGTGCAGCGAGCGGAGGCCAACAAGCGTACCACACCTGCTGTTGGCTGTGCCACCAAGCGTCAGCGTTTGACCCGATCTGTTACAGCGTTGGCGGTGATACCGCCGTTGCAGCCACCTCCTCCGCCGCCGGAACCCCCCTTTCCCAGCATGTCGTATGAGTTGCCGCGCATTCTGCTCAAATCCAGCGCTGCTCCGCCGCCGCCGCCGCCTACTCCCCCGTCGTCCACAGTTGGCAATATGGAAAACTTTAAATATGGCTACATACCCATTGGCAGATTGCACAACATCACCAGTCCCATCACCCAGATACGCATCTACAAGGTGTACATCATCGCCGCTTCGGAGAATGGCGACGTCTACATGTTCAACATCGCCAACCACAAGCTGGAGCGCCAGATCACCAAGCACAGCGAGGCAATCACGAATATGTTTCTCTGCGAGAGGGAATCCTTTCTGTACACCACCTCACTGGATGGCTTCATCAAGAAATCCTCCCTCGAGGTGCGTACCATTCTCAGAACTAAATATATATTCATCATTCGATTATTTTCTATCTTCTCCATCTCAGAATCTGGAGCGTGTCGTTCAGACAGTTTACCTCAAGGAGCCGCTGCAGTCCATCGACATCGACTGGGGCATTGCATTTATTGGCAGCCGCTGGGGCAACATCTTTACATATAATATTGCGGTAAGTTCTAAGAATGAAAGTCTAACTTAAAAACTCTCCTATGAGAATTATCCATAAACTTATCAAAACTGTTGCGATTTTCAAAATCTATACTTTTTTTACCCATTTAAAATGGTTAAGGGTTTAATGAAGTTGTACAAAAGTACTGCAGGAAAAAGATATCATCTCTGACACCATAAGTTATATATATATATATTCTTAATCAGCACCAGAATTGGTTTAGTTAGAAACTTTAAATTTGGTATATATCGTTTCATATTATCGATAACTAAACCCATTTCGCGAATATCGATACAAATCGATTTCCAATAGTAATTAAAGACACAATTGTAAAGATAACACCTTCCAATTAATATATTAAATACCCAGACATATTATGGATCAACTGTAAAAATTTTATAAAAGAGATTTTGTTAACCAATAAGAATTTTATTATTGAACAAACTAATATCAGCAAGCCGATTATATGTTTAAAATCTTTTCTAGGGTATTTCTGAGACGAGCTGTCTCGACTACAGCCTTTTAGCTTATTAGTCATAGTTTTTCAAAACTTAATTTGTATTCAAATTTCATGTTAGAGTTATAAATGTATTTTAAGACAGTTTTAAAAGCAGAATTTTCCTCGAAACTACATTCAAAAATTGTCTAATTCCTTAATTTTGTCAAAGCTGAAACTATATTTCAAAACAATACTTTTTAGTAAATATTTTATCAACTATATTACCAGCAATGTATTTCAATTTAGAATCCCAAACCTTGCTCGAAATTCGTGTTAAAATTATGCCAAAAATTACATTTATTTATCCAATTTGAACATAAACATTTTGAATTCACTTTTCTCTTCAATTTCGATCGTCCATTTTGAAAAAAAAAAAAACTGATTTTAAAATGTGTTGCATGCCTCAAGGGTTATAGCATACACTCTGCTCCACTCAGTGATAGTTTAGGGCTTGAATGTCATGTCTTAGCCATTTTACTAGCCAAATGATTTCGACACTTTCCCACCTCGACTGGCATTTAATTAATGTGGGGCTCATTAAATATTTGTCTGTCAAATAAACACTCGAAAATATTCAATTAAAAAGTGAACAGCATTGCAATGGTGAGAGTCCACTAGTGGCACACACACAAGCACACATAGACACACACCTTGCCGCAGCAAAGAGGGGCAAGAAGAGTAACAAGGAAAACAAGGAATTGGCATTAAGCAGCCATTGAACAACGAACCCAACATTGTCTAGACAATGAAAATCAAATCGAATTTATTTTTTCTTTCGCATCTCGCCAGCGATATACGCAAATTGGATGTGCTGTGGCACAGTTTGGTGGTGCGGTGGTGCGATGGTATGAAGGCTGAAAAGCTGCCACTTCATTACAATTTTGAGCTGAGGGCGATGGCGATAAGTCTTAATTTTTGGCAGCATTCGATTTATGGCTGCGACGTGCGAATAATTCACCATTCTCCATGCCACAAAATGATGATGATGCTACATTGCATTTGTAGCTGAAAATTGTGGCAACTGTACTTTTGTCCGCGAACAACCTAGTTATTTACTAAATATTTATGTGGCGCTACCTAAGCAACAGCCACGCCCCAAACTGCAACCGACCGAAGATATTTTGTATTTATATACATAGATATATGCATATAGAAGGCGTTGCTTGTTGCAATTTGCTTTGCTGCTATTGCTTGATATTTTGTTGTGTGTTTTTATTTTGTATATGTGTGTGTGTGTGTGTTTGGCCATTGCTGCACGTTGTTTGGCCAAAAAACGTAATACATATGTACGCATGTAGTTGTATATAGCCAAGGCTGGGGGTTAGTTGCAACAAACAACAGCAAACTGCAGCGCAGCCTGCTTGCAGCAAAAAGTTTCTTACTCTCCCGCTCCCGCTCCCACTCCCACTTCCACCCACACTCCCAGTCTCTCTCAATAGCATCGTTAGTTTTTCTCATGCTCTCGCACTCGCACACAGGCGCTCGCTATTGTTGTTTATTTAAGTATTTATGTGTTCATGTTTAGTTTACTGTATATTTTGCTGACTCACACTTTCTCACATAGTGCAGCCAGCAGCAGCAGCGTTCATTGCCCGCCTGTTCGCACACTCACACACACACAGACACAGTTTCATACTCACTCCTTGCTTTGGCTCGGACACGAGGTTGTTAAGCGTTCGTCACTCTTCTCTCACACCGCAATGCGCATGTCTCTTTCTATTGCACTTTCTTGTTGCTGTTATTGCTGCATAAGCCGTTAGCTGTGTGCCTGTGTGTGTGTGCTAGTTTTACTGTTTCTAGCGCTCATTCGCAATTTGGCAGCAGCAAATAAAATGTTTATATGCTATTTACTCAAAACAATTTTAAATAAAATACAAACTATATACTCTGACTATATCAGCTCTCACTCTCTCTCTCTCTCTCTATCTCTCTCCCTTATGCGACCCTGCTTTCTAAGCTCTCTTTCTCTTTCATTCGCCTATTGCAGGCAAAGGCCTTTCAAGGCACTGCAATTGGAATGTCTTCGTGCCTGCTTTGCTGCTGTTATTTCCGTTGTTGTTGTTGTTGTGGGTTGCCTTTCTTGCTGGTTGGCTCCTGTTTTGTTGTGTTGTGTCTCTAGCAAAATGACGCCGCCTGTCTGTGTAGCTGTGTATCTGTGTGTGTGTGCGTTGCGCTGTGAGTGGCAACGCCGTTTTCTCATTGGCTGAGCCTGACGAATCGGGTTGGTTATTTGCCGGCACCGACGACGCCGTATGTATGTATGTGTGTATGTAAGCAACTGTTACTCTTTTCTGCTGTTATTGTTGTTTTGTAGCAGCAGCAGCAGCAAATTGCATATGGGTTGCGTTGTGGGTGTGGCAGGGCAGGTCGAGGTTGGACGCTATTGCAACCACTAAATAAACAAAGCAACGCCAATCGAGCATTTTGGGTGCGCCTCCTGCAATTTCAACTACAATTCTGTATTTCTTTGTGTTCCGCTTGTCTTCCTTTTCTTGCAGCATTGCAGCGACGCCATCTTGGAAATGTCCCATTCATAACTGTACATATGTATTAATGTATTGATGTATTTATGTATCTATATATGTACATCTTGCAAATTGCAGATCCTTTCCATTGCCGTCTCATTCTTTTTTTAGTGCTGTTGATTTTTATAGTCATTCCATGCGCTATATGTTTCATTAGAGTTGGTTGTATGCGGGGAGGGGGCGCAGTAGTCAGAGGGTAGACCCCATTAATCATAAGAACCCTTCCCTTGTTTGTTTTCAGTTTTAGCCATGCAATTTTCTAGTTTTTCATTGCTTAGCCTTAGTGGCTTTTCATAAGTTTTGATTTGTTAACCATTTCAATATTTTTATAGTTGTGTCATAAGCATTGTTTTTATATATAAAAATAAATAATTAAATGAGATTTTGCGGACATTTTTTGACCATTATTGTTGTTAAAGTATCAAACAAAGCGTTAATTATTAATACTCAAAAAATTCGCATACTTTATTTACTTTGTCTTTTTGCGTTTCAATTTTTAGCTTTTATCAAATGCTTTATTAAGACTAGAATCTAATCTAATCATTAAAAAGATACGAACTGGTGTTTAATCACTTTCACTTTTTTTATGCCGGGTAAATGTAATTTCCATATCTACTGATAGGAATAACAAAGACCATTACCATTACCATTCATGATTAATTTAATTTACAAATATAATTATGTCCAAAATGATTCCCTTAAAATTCTTAACAGACTAGCAAAATTACTTAGGTTCTTCATTCCACAATTATTTCTTTTATGATATTATATTAGATAGATGTTATTATTCTTCTAAAAACCAACCTCTCTGAAGTTCTGATTTTCCCGAGCAACTAAAAATGTTTCTATGACAATCCAAAATGACCGAACAACTTAATTTATTTAACTTCTTAATTTATCTTATTACTGACCATTTTTAAATTACGACTCAGCAATTTAATTTACACAATTGGCTTTTACTCAATCAGTATTTATATGTTTTATAATTATTAAAATTATCATTTGAAGTGAACAATTAATTTTTAAATATAGTTAATCTTATCTAAAGTCTGATATTTAGTAAAAGATGCCCTCAACTATTACTGTACAGTTTGTTTACCATATACATATATATAAATAGTTTTCACATAAAAGTCTATTTATAATCGTATCGAAAGCTCGCTGGTTGTAAAATTATTGTGCCACCAAATTGTTGTGTGTCTCTGATGACATTGCACATTTAAAATTACAGTAAAGAGAAATTGAAATGCAACGCACATTCGCCTATTCGATTCGGCTCGAATTTCCTGACAATGAGCCAAGTTTATGGAGCCCAATAAAAGGTGGTCAGACACAACGGGGATGTAGCTCAGATGGTAGAGCGCTCGCTTAGCATGTGAGAGGTACGGGGATCGATGCCCCGCATCTCCAGGATTAACTCAATTTTTTATTTTTTTTTATTTTAAATATAGATATTATTTGTGCTTTTGCATTTGCAGGCCAACAAAGTGATGAACATGCCTCTGTTGTCCACTGGACAGTCCATCATCGCCGTCAAGACCACAAAGGAGGGCGAGCGCAAGATCATTTTGTTGGGCTGCAAGGGCAACTTTGTGTTTCTGCATGATGCAACAACCGGGTTGCTGCTGCGTCGCTTCAGCGTGCCCGACGGCCTCAATGTGTACAGTTTGCTGCTGATCGATGGCCATGTCTATTGTGGCACACAGAAGAACGAGGTTTTCAGGTTCGATTTTGCCGTGAGTAATTTCTGCCAGACGCATATCATTTTATAAGAGACTAATTTTGTTTTTTTTTTGCACTTGCAGAGCGGCAACATGAACAAGACGCTGAGCTGCGGCAATGGTGCCGTCGCCATGGCCACATATGGTGAACAGTATTTGCTTGTTGGCTGCTACGATGGCTTCATCTATGTGCTGCACAAGGAAACAGGCCGGCAGCTGGGTCGCTTCGATGGACCTGGTCGTTTAGTCCTGGCCCTGGCCGTCGCAGGCGATAAGGTAGCATCGATACATCATCATCCTTCTATGAATGTATAATTTATTAAATTTGATTTTAATTTCCATCTAGGTCGTTACGTCGTCAAAGGACAACTCCTTGGAAATATTGGAAATCCCATCAGAATTGCTGTCGATTTGAAATCAAACAATCAACAATTCAAATATAAATTGTATATTTTGAGGTTATCAGCAATATATTAAATGTATATTTTACAGTTATCAACTTAGTTTAAGTTTTTAAAAGGAACCCCTTTTAAGTCATTTCCGTTAGAATCAATTTTTATATCTGTATCCACAGTTGAAACAAAATGAATCGCTATGCAACAAAAACTTCTTCGCTGCGAACAATAATAAAATGGAGAAATCCAAATGATGAAAATATGTTATCATGTGCATATTTAATGTAGGATGAAGATGCTAAGGAACACGTATTGCGTATCCCCTGATGTGCTTAAGGAATCTGCGGCACATTCACTGGACGCACATTCGTCTGCATATGGTGCAGCTTCTGGTTTAGCTTTTGGGTGTGATCCCGCAAGTAGGCAATCAGATCGGCTTGCTTATCGAGCAGCTCGGCCGTATCGCCGCCAGGCTGCATCAGACCCAAGGAGCCACTAGCACGATTGTCGCCACGTAAAACATCCGGCGACAGCTTGGCCTTGTTGAATTTACGCACCTTATCTGCAGGATAAATATGAATGAATATAGGTATTCCACCCATGTAGAGATTCGTACTTATATAGAAGCTATGGCTGGCGGTGAGCACCAAATTCTCGGCCACAGTAAAAACCGTGACATAAGAAATGGGCGAGAGCCAGCCTGCGGCGCAATGCGTGCCAAACCCATCGCCATAATAGTGATGGATGGCCGCTTGGATGGCCAACAGAGCCGAGTTCCACAGAGAAACAATTTGCAGAGGAACATCCGTTTGCGTCTTCGTCTCGCGATGGAAATCGTGATATCCATTCAAGCGTAAATCATCGTGTTGCTTCTTGGTAAACTTATCAAGCAGCTGAAGCGATTGGGATAGGTCAGAATGAGCATGAATGAAATGTAAATACTATTTACTATATATATATATGCTCTTACAAATGTTATCACCCAGAATGTGGCTCGCAAGTAGAGCATTATAAAGTATGCCTCACATCGTCGATCCTCGGGAAAGCAAACCGCCAGCGCAATGCCCACACCAGAAATAGCCGTCGAGATAAGCAAGTGAATGCTACATTCATGCATAGAAATTCAAATACAAATACATTAATTGGTGTACATGTTAATTGCGTTCCGCAGCTGATAATTGCAAATGCATCATCCATTTTTATGATTCATCAACATCTGTCGGCAAAGGTTGCTAATTTACCTAAATGCCGACACAGTTTTCAATTTATACGAGCCATTGTTGTCCGACGCCAGAACGGGATCAAGCAATATATCTGTGTCTTGGTTGTGGACTAGTGATCCACCAGTCTGTATAGCTGCGCCAGTTGCCTCGCTGTCCATTGTTCTTCTGTTGCCCAGTGGGTTGTCTTTTGTTCTGGTCCCCAACTGCGCAGCACCTTAGAAAAATTCGCGTAGTTTTCCGTTTGTTGACGGTGCACTCTTAGAACTGACACTAAGCAGTGCTGCCGGATCGTTGTTAATCAATTTCTATTCGATATGAAAGTATCGAGCTATCGATGTATCTAACTGTATATACAAAATCTATATTTTCCAAATTAAAATTAATTTATTTATTATTCAACTTGTTTAATAATATATAAGCTTATTTTCAGCATTAATAACATAATTGGAAAAATATCGATATGTCGATAGCCTTATTACAACTCTACACAAACTGAACAATTCGAGGGGTTTGTTGTTGCACACATTCAAATTGAAGTGTCGCTCTGTTATTACAAATAGAATACATAAAAAATAAATACTAATTATAAATGACTACACCTGCACCGCGCCATATTAAAGATTTGTTGACATTTGGCACGGACTCGGAGGATGAATACGCTAATTCGCCCCGCAAGCCGCCAAAGGCAAAGGACGCGGCATCGGCTCCAGCGGCTAGAAGCCAACAAGATGCAAAGTGAGCCTTAATTTTAAGTGGATTTCTTATTGTGAGCTGTTCTCAATTAGTGTTAATTGCAGCGACAACGCCAACAAAGAGAATGTGGGACAGCCACAGGACAAGGCGAGGCCCAAGGAAAACGAATCCACTCCGCCGGCTTACAGCATGTTGTAAGTCAAACTATCTGATGAAAATGGAGTTTTAGTATCTTAGCTAATTATTCAACTACAGTCCCAGGCGTCCGTCGGAGATGAAGATGCTGGATTCGGACAGTGAGGATGAGGGCAACAATTTGAATTGTGCCATTCTGAACGACTCCTTTGTGCTAACGCCAACTCACGAGCTGACAGGCAGCAATTCGGATTTCTCATCCAGAGCGGTAGTTCCATTACGCCCCAACGACTCCAATTTATCCTTTCTCGGTCGCTTCGGCAACATGGGCATCAACTGCAGCAGTAACAAGACCGCCGCCTCCACCAGCACGAGCATCAACACTACCAAAAAATCACCCAATCAACAAAAACTGCCAGCTAACAAACCAGCACCGCCAACGCTGAAGATCATTGCGAAGCAACGCAGGGCGGTGGATAATGAGACGCCATTGCGTTCTACCGCAGCACCCAGCACTTATAAGTCGCATGCCAAGTTGGAGACGGAATTCGTGACTCCACAGGTGTGCAGCATGGCCACAAAGGAAAAGAAGACACGCAACGAACAGCCGAATCACTTTCCCGCACAGAAGGTGCTCTTCCAGACGCCCATGACGGTGAGTCGCGGTGCGCCCTTCACCAGTGACAGTCTCACATTCTCGCTGTGCGACACCATCAGCGAGAGTCCCGATACACCTGCTCAGCCCAAAGAATCCTCATACAACAACAAGACGAAAAAATCACTTGATCGCGTCTTTCGCACTACCGAACAAGTAAAGCCAGCGGTGCCTGCTGAACAGCCAGCACCTATAATCGTATCCGTACCCGTCTCAGTGTCCAATTCCGCACCTGTTGCTGCAGTATCAGCCAAGCCCGAAGCAGCTGCAAAGTCGAGTTGCAGCGTGCTGCAAATCAAAAGCCGCGAGTATGTTATGGTTAAGAAGCTCGGCTGCGGTGGCTCCAGTTCTGTCTACTTGGCTCGTCGCAAGGATACGGGTCAGGAGTTTGCCTTAAAAGTGGTCGATCTGCAAGCCGATCCGGTTGTGGTGCAGGGCTATCTCAATGAAACCAAGTTGCTTGAGAAGCTCCAGGGAAATGTATGCGTTGTGTCGCTCTATGATTAGTGAGTATTTAAATCGGACTTAAATTAACTTAACTTTAAATATAATTTGATTGTGTTCTCTTTAATTTGATCAGTGAACTGTTGCGGCAGGAATCAAAGCTGTATATGGTCATGGAGAAGGGGGACTGTGATTTGAACAAGATCCTGCAGGGCTTCACCACAAATATACCGCTATACAATCTGATGAACATACTCTATCAAATGCTGCAGGCAGTCAATTATATACACCAGAATGGTGTCATTCATTCCGATTTAAAGCCAGCCAACTTTCTGATGGTCAATGGCCGTCTGAAGCTCATCGACTTTGGCATTGCCAGCAACATTGCCGTGGACTCGACAAGCATTATAAAGTTCTCACAGGCGGGCACATTCAACTACATCAGTCCGGAGGCGTTAACCGACATCTCGAGCGGCACAAGTCCGATGCGTGGCAGCAATCAGCCCAAGATCAAAATCTCAACGAAATCGGATGTGTGGTCGCTCGGTTGCATTCTGTATCTGCTGCTGTATCAAAAGACCCCATTTGGCCACATTCGAAACATCAATGCCAAAATGAATGCGATTGCCAATCCCGGCAACAGCATCGAGTATCCAGCCATACCAATTTACTATCCAATCATGCTAGTGCATGTGAGTATGCAGTATATATTATATATGTATATATTTACAATTAAATTTAATAATCTTTTGCATGCAGATGGTCAAGAATTGTCTACAGCTGAGTCCGAAGAAGCGTCCGTCGTGCGTCGAGCTGCTTCAGTATCCATTCCATATGGTAATCCCCTTACAGAATCTTCAGTTGGCGTCCAAGCGCTGAGCTTTTGCTCCACAGTAATTATTAAGTTCCAATTGTATTTATGCACATTTAATCAGATTAAAACACAGAAATATAATGCACTGAAATTTTCATATGGTTGTTTTTTTTTTGTTTGTGTATTTAATTCTCGTTTAGCATAAATTATACATCATAAATTGTTATATTGCAGCGCTTAGCTTTTTTTAAACGTTGTTATTTATCGATACGCCAGCGTTTAGTGTTAATCGATAACGAATGCTGTCTCTGCGACCTGTGTTTTGTTTTCTATTTTGTTGTGTATTCAATTTGTTTTTGCCTAATTTAACTTTTACTGTAACGCAACAAGTATTGACATTAATTGCTAATTCGCTTTCCTTTACCCATCATCTGCGCACAACAATTTCAACGTCGATGCGTCTTGTGTGTTTGTAATTTGCGTTTACTTATTAATTAAATATATTGTTTTTTGATTTCTTTTTATATGTATATATATGTTTTTTGTATTTATATAAAAATAGTGTTTTTTGTTGGTTTTTATGTTTGTTTTTGTTGTTGTTGTTGTGTTTATTATTTATTATATGCTTAATTAAATGTTGCTGTTGTGGGCTAACCATTTGCTCTACAAACATACATACATACATCATGTATGTTGTTGCTGCTGCGGCTACATTAAATACTTTGCGCTCTTTTAACAAAAATGAAACGAACAAAATATACAAAAAAAATTCAATGCACATACGAACATTTCTCTAACGGAACAAAGTGTACAAATTACCAACTATTTGGTTATTATTGACATTTACTATTTTTTCTTTTATAATATGTGTTTGTTTTGTTTTGTTTTTATTGAATAATTACGATCCAAGTAGACTTTATAAATTCAGTTGCTTAACATAATAAGACATATACAAAAAAAATGTTACGGCGCGCACTTTGATAGTGATTTTAAATGCAGGTAAACACAAATAATATAGCATAAGTGTATATATCATATATATATATGTATAAATAATAATAAAAATTATAAAGAATTTATATATGTATATTTGTATGTGTGTGTGTGGGTTTGTGTTTGTTTGTTTGTTTATATATGTATGCGTGCATGCATGTGCACAACAGCAGCAATGTGTGAATTTTGTGGGGCATATGGATTGATTCACTTGCAGGCAAGCTGCATTTGCCTAAGCAGTCCTCTCACTTGCAGCAAGTCCTTTCTTTAAGCAGCCGCTTGCCACATTCATTTCGAATAGTATTCATTCGTTCACATTCAAATCATTCATCTTTCTTCGCTTCACGTTTAAATGTTCAACATTGCACAAGTTTTTTGTTTGCTTTCTTCTTTCATATGTATATATATATATATATATATATATATATATATATATATATATATAATTCTTTAAAGCATTACTTATTTCCATCATTTACTTTTTGCTACTTTAAAATGTTAAATGTTGCTCTTGTTGTTGGGCTCGTATTTGCTTTGTTTTTTTCTTCTCCTTTCTTTTTTTGTTTTTGTTTTTGTTTTTCTTTATGTTTTTCAAATATTTGTAATATTAAACTTAATAGATTGTTAGAATTGTTGTTGTGGTTGTTGTTGTTGTTTTTGGAAGTTCGACAAACGCTGTGGTTGTTGTCAATTATCGTTGTGGTTTTGCTATTTAATAAGGGCGGCTTCCTCACACGGCGACATTAAATGTCCTGCAGTAGACAAGGATAAATATAATGAAATCTGATCCGATTTAAATGGCCAGGTCATCATCACTCACCTGTTCACCATTTGAGGCATGATGCTGCTGCAGCTTGGATATGAGCTGCTCCTTTTGGCTAACGATGCCGCGCCAGTGCTCATCCTGTTCCCGTGCACGCTGCTCCAAATCCACCAGCGTGTTGCTCTAATTGTATATACATATATAAATATTTCATATGCTATATAATCGGGGTATATATATATATATATTTGTAGTTTGGCTTACCGTCTTTGTGACCAGCTGCGTGAGCTCATCGTTGCGCTTGCGCAGCTTTAGGTTCTGTGTGTGCAGCTCCTGCTGCTCGGCAGCACTACCGGAGGAGGAGGAGGAGGATTTGCTATTCGAATTACTATTATTGCTACTAATATTGTTGTGTGTGCTGCTGCTGGTGCTACTGTGATCGCCGCTGCTGCTGCTGCTGTTGTTGTTTGATTGTGTGGACTTATTACTACTGCTAATCGCTGCTGCCGGCTGCAGCTGCTGCTGCTGCTTGACGTGTGTGAGAAGCACCTGCACCAGCCACTCATCGAACGAAGCATTCAGTGCTGTGGCCGCATGCGCCTTAACCGCATCCGGAAACAGCCGCTGGTACAGCTCCCTGATGCGCTGTTGTTCCGCCTTTATCGACCCGGCGGCAGCAACGGCTCTCAGTTCGCCACCACCATTTGCAGCGGCGGCTGCCTTTTGTTGTTGCTGTTGCTGCTGTTGCAACTGTTGTTGCTGCTGCTGTTGTTGCAACTGTTGCTGCTGTTGCTGCAACTGTTTGTTTTGTTGCTGTAAATTACAAAAATATATGTTTAAATTAAGGTTTTGCAATACAATTTACAAGCGATTAGTTTATTAAGAATTGGCAGTTGGAGAGACGAGCATTAGTAAAGTGAAAGATAAACAAGTTAGTTAATGGGAGTGCCCGACTAGTAGATACCCTAAGTTCTGCTGTTAAGCAAATAGTAACTTCTTCAGTATCCAAATTCCTTTTTGTTAACAAAATAAAATTTTCCCAACTGATTCAAATGAGTTTATTAAAGTTGATAAAAAATATGTCAGGGAAAATCTCAGTTTTTATATCAAAACAATTTCTTTCGTCAAATTGCAATATATTTTTTTTTTTCGGTCTGCTGACAGCGCACAAATTAAATAAATAAGTTTCGCGCAGCAACCGCCTTTGTAAGTATATTTTTTTCTCAATAATCAAGATAATTTCCTCACACAATTTAATTTTTCCATTTCAATGCGCTTTCCCCTTTTTTATGGGATTTTATGGTGGTTTGCGGATAGCCGCCATTAAATTATATGAAACTTATTATTTTGACTGTGCACTAAACCCACACACATAAACAGTGTGGATTTATAAATAAAGAAAATAATAATAATAAAAAATTGAGCTACATTTTTTACGGTTTTTTTTATAAGAGCAACGATAACTTTTTTCGATGGCTTAAGAATTCTATGAATTTTGCTTGACTTGCGTTTGTTATGCCTCAACTTTTAAAGTCGACCGACATCGACTTATTCTAATATATATAATTTATGAGTTGGCAGCGCTGCTTTCTTCTTTCTGCTACATATTTTTGCACAACTTCAATAGACAGTAAATAATAGCACATAACGTCAAAAATAATTGGCACTCAAGGCAGCTACGGTCGTCAGCTATGACAAAAAACAACTGTGGCAAATACATTTGGGAGACAGCTGCACAAATATGTATTGCGGTGGAGTGTTAATAATAATAAAAATAAAAAAAATAATAATTTTTTTTTGTGTTGCATGCACTTACGCCTAAGGAGGTGGTTTGTGCTGTATTTGTTTTCGTCTTTGCTGTTGTTGTGGTTGTTGTTGTTGTTGCTATTCTGGCGGTTGCTTCGGCATTTTGCAACGCTTCAATCAACTTCCAGTTTTTCATACGCACATCCTGACAAAACAACACAAAGACACACACGTGTGGCAATTAGTAACGAAAGAGGGATTCAAGCATTAAACGAGAGCAACAGAAGCGACAGGGGACAACTACGACAATTACAGCTAGCATGGATATTATTACTAATAATTTTAGTTACGTTATTCTTCTCGCGCTGCTCGTGCAACTCGAGCTGCAACTGTTGCTCCTTGAGGTGCAGCTGCTCGGCCCGCTGTTGCGCCTCCTCCAACTGGGTGCGGAGGACGCTTGTCTGTTGCCGTTGAGTGTCATGGGCATCGTTGAGGGTGCGCAGCTTGGCCTGCAGGGCGATCAATGTCTCCGACTGGGCCTGAGCCTGCTCCGATTGCTGGGCGGAGGCCTGGACAGCATGACTGTTCGCCTGGCTGAGCTGCTGGTTGAGGCTAACGTTGCTCGCTTCCAGCGAGACGGTCTGTTGGCGCAGCTCCTGCAGCTCGGTGTTGCATACGCGTGCCAATTCCGACTGTGAGTGCGTGAGATCAGCACCGGCCGATTCGAGAGCATTGTTCAGATTGCGCAGCTCCACTTTGAGTTCGGCATTTTCCGTTTCGAGCTGCTTGCGCTGCTCCAGCTCGAAGACGCTGTTGTTTAGTCGCGCCTCGAGTTCGTCACGCTGCTGCTCGAGCGTCACAATCTGCTGGACCTGCTGCTGGATGAGTTCGGTTTCCGCATGCGCCTCGGCGTTCACAAAGCTAGTCATGTCCGCGATTACCTTCTCCTTGTGGGCGAGATCCTGTTGCAGTCGCTGCAGCTGTGGCAACATGTCCACACGCAGCTGCTTCTCGCAAATCAATTTGGCCTGGAACTGTTGACGCTCCAGTGCCAGTTTGTCATTAGCACTGGCCAGCTCCTGGTTGAGTGCGGTCAGCTCCTGATCTTTGCCCAGCAGCTTCTCATTGTACGCCTGGCTGCGACTGTGGATCTGGGCGCGTTCCGTATTGATCTCTTGGCGCAATTCACGCAACTTGGCCTGAATGCCGCTCGATGCCTCCTGCTCCTCGGCGAGCAGTTTCTCCTTCTCCTCCAGCTGACGCTTGAGCTTCTGGCAAATGTCATCGGACCACTCGCCATGATTGGCGGGCATATCCTGCTGCTTGTTCAACAGATAGTCAATGAGTATTTGGATCTCCGAACGATTCAGTTCGGCACGTGAAAACACATTCATCAGCGCCGAGACACCAATAGTCTGATGCTCAGCGAGCTTATCCAGAGCCTGCACCAGATCCTTGGCGGTCAACGTTGTGTCCTTCTGCCTTTTATTGCCAGGCTGCTGTTGTTGCTGCTGCTTGGCTTGCTTGTGCTGCACTTGCTTGGGGGAGCCGCCACTTGGCTGATGCTGCTGTTGTTGCTTGAGGGATGCTGCCTGCTTGGGCACATGCGGCACCTCAACGGCCTGCTCTAGGGCGGCACTGAGCAGCGTTGGCTTCTCCTTTTTGGCTGGCCCTCCATTTCGCTTTTGTCCCTGCTGCTGCTGCTTGTTGTCCTTTTGCTCCTGCTTCTTCAGCTCGACCACATCCTTGGGCACACGCACCTCAAAGTTGTTCAGTACGGGCGTCTCATCCACAGGAGTTTGTCGCACAGCGATCACATCGTTCTTGTTCACCAGTATGCCCACCACAGGTGCCGACTTGGCTCCGCCGCCATTATTGCGTTTATCCTTTTTGTTTTTCTTGCTATTGATATTATTATTATTGTTGTTGTTGTTGTTGTTGCTGGGATGGTTTTCCTTTTCGGCATTGCTGGGTCGACGCTGTTGCTGCTGATCATTCATGACCTCTGGATCGGGTTCGAATTCGACATGCTGCTTGGACAGACCGGGCTGCGATGATTCCTCATCAAGTTGGACTGAGCCCTGCTCCTCGGAATGGCCGCCATCGGAGAAATCATCCTGTTCCTCCTGGCTGGCATTGTCCTTCTGCTGTTCACGCTGGCGCTGCTTCTTCTCGCGCTTCAGCTCCTTCTTTTTGGGCTTGCGCTGTGATGTGGGATTGGAGCCAGCACTCTTATTCTGCGCATACAAATTGGCGTTCATGGCCCGCTTCTCGGCGACAACCTCCTCGAAGGTCTTGCGCCTGAAGATCTTGTTGATGAACAGAAAGGAGAGCAGCGATGCCCCAAACACACAACCAATGACAATCAGAATGTGAAAATCCATATTTGCATAGTTTGTGTCGCCAACAGTCGATAAAATTAGCTTTGCTGTTTCCTGTGCTTCTCTCTTCACTCGTGGAGATTACTGTAACAGGTAAATAAAAAATATAATATAAATGTAATCAGAACATAATTAATAGTTGCCAAGTGTTAAAACGGCAGACTGCTTAAAATACGATATTTGTTTAGTCTTTCTCTAATCGCTATTTAAATCACAAAACGTTTCATTTCAAATTGTAATTTTTCGCATGAAATAATAATCTGAACTTCGGCATTTTAATTTTCTGCGATTTAAATTATTGTGATTTATTTATAGTGGTAGCAATAAAACTGCCAAGTACATAAATATGTTTTTTTGATTTTCTGTCTGCCGCTTAAGTAGCGGAACATAATTATAATTTGATTGTTGCTTTTTTACAGTGAGCTGTCGATATGACGAGCGTTGTTCCCAGTGCGCAGAGCAATTTAGCTCTTTATCTTTCATGCAGTTCAAATATATTTTCTAGGAAAAGCAAGTATTGTGTATGGTGTCAAAAGTTCTTCTTCCTCGAAAAGTGATTATAAATTATTTAGTGCTCGGATTGTTATTGTTTTTTTTTACATTCGCCACACATTATCAGCACTTCGGGTAGAAAACGATCAGTGTTACCGATGATGTGGGACTTGGCAATTAGGGAACGACGAAAACGTTGACGTTGCTCTACAAATTTCGTATTAAAAAACGTGCGAAAGCAGAGAGATCAACACCAACATAACAAAACCGAAGCAATTACTATCGCCATTTACTTGAAAATTTCATTTCAATGGAAAAAATTCATATTTTCTAATTTCTCTTGCAAAAATGATTTTATTAATGACTTTTATTTGTTTTATTATTTTTTTTACTATTAAGTGGGCTTAGAATTATTTAAAAAAATAATATAACACGATTTATTCGTATAAGTAATTGTGAAATTTTAAAAACCTAAGTTTTACATTATTTGGACTGTCAATATTGTGTTTGGTCAATGGCTGTTTCCGATTTTGCAATTCCCTTCTCGGCCGATCCCGTTAGAAGAAATGAGCGATTTTTGTTGTGTCTTGGCATTGTGTCAATGCTCTTGGTAAACATATTCTGTGCAAGATAATTATCGCATAAAAATAATAACAGCATTTCATAACAGCAATTTCAAAATAAGTAACAAAATATTTTAATGTGTCCACTTGACGTACTATATACGCCTATAAATCTGTGTGTACGTGCTTATCTGTTAGCCGGCCGGTGAAAGGTACAAACAAAGAATACATACGTATGCAATTGTTATCGTTAATATTGTTTGTCGTGCTGGAAATAATAATTGACTTATTTATTTCATGTTGTTTATTATGCCAACGTCCTGTTTATCAGAGAAAAGTTGCACTTTAAACCATATGTAAGCAACTTACATACATCCACAACAACTTACAACACATGCACACATACAGTTGTGGAATATTTAAGGCTAGGATCGATGACAGACTTGTTCTCATCTGTTTTGTATATCGCCTGGCCCAAAAGCTTAGTTCCACGAAAAAAATGATGATTTAACAAATAGCAACTTGTTTCTGTTTTTGCTGAACACTCAAGGCGGATGCCATCAACAAAAGCTGCCCACACAAATACCTTAAACAAAAAATTCCCAAAGAAAGACTTGCAAATGTAACAGGAAATTCCCATACATGTGTGCACACACACACATAGACTTTCTGACGCACACGTATGCAAAATATTGGAATAGCACTCACTAAAGCAACAGCAGAAATGTGGGATCGCTGCTTTTTTTTTTTATTTCACCAAGCACTCGAAGAGCCTCTTGTGCAGAGCGCTAAATGGACACAACACGAATGAACCGCAAATGACACAAGGTGACTGCGAGCAGCGACGACGATGATAATGACGAAGCTGACGCTAAAGCTCAGCTCTGCTCAGTGCGCTCTCTAGCTTTCCCTCTCACTCTCTTTTGCTCTTTCTCGCTTACACTAACGGTTGGCGCATGTATACATACAGTTAGAACTTGAAATTTCAAATGTGCTCGCTCCATAAGCTCTGCTTACTGCTTCCCGATTCTTAGCTGAGCTGCTGAAGAATTCACAAATTGCGAATTCAATTCAAGGTTGTTGCTCTCGCTCAGCCAGCAAGCAAGCAAGCAAAAGCACAAATACAAACTGGCTGCTGGAATCAACGGCATAATTTCTGTTTGTCTTATTTTAAGTTTCAAACTTTTAACTTTTATGACGTTACTTATAGATTTTAATAGCACATCTATAAATGTGTATACAGCGCTCTTACACATTATTGATATTTGTCAAAGACACATGTATTTATTTAATTTACTTGCCTATGTGAAATGTAAAAATGTACATATATTTTTTGAAGCAACTGTTTATCCATCTTCGAAAAGCATTAATTTATTTTTACTTTCTTTCTCTGCATCTCTCATTGCCTCTCTCTCTTTCTCTATCTCTATGGCTTTTGTCAAGCGTTAAAAAATTGGTCTGCATCAATATTGTTTTATTTGCGCACTATTAATTCAAGTTAATTTGGATGACTGTGCTATAGAAATGTTACCAATTTGTCAAACTTATTTTGGTAGCGACAACTAGAGTTGACAACTACGCTTTTTCTTTGGATTTTAATCAAAGGGAAAACTGATATTAGTGTGGATGATAAGATTGGTAAAGTAAATGCTTTGTTTGAATTTAAAGTTACTTTAAACTTTATTTTCCCCTTTCCACAAGGGTGGCAACACTGGCAACTCTGACCACAACTATGACGTTGGAGCTGTTTTAATGTTTAATGCTTATATATTACAATTTTTACAGGGCTGTGCTAAATATAGACATCAGTCGAAAAGATTTTTTTGGCAATCGGTAATTTTTTTCCCACTTCGAAGATGCCAACAAAGGCAGCATTTCTTTAAGCGTCGTCCAGCGGCCGTGAAGAAGAAACTACAAATAAAAGCCGGTAAAGGTCATCAACCGGAAGAGCGCCGCTGCGGAATGTGCTCAACTGTTCACATACACTCGCACACAGGTACAACATGTAACCATGCATGTATGAGTGTATGTTTGAATGAGTGTGTGTTTCTGTGTGACTCGCCTCCGACGTCTATAAAAATGATTATCGGCAAAAGCATAAAATAAGACTGCAACAAGTACAAACTTATACACACATAAATAATTACATTGGTATGTGTGATTTTGTGTGTGTATATTCATGGCTGAGTCGTTTGCTAAATTTACTGCTGGCCTGGTTACAAGCTGCGCCGGCTGCAAATTTGGCCCAATTCTGCTGTTGCTCAATTAGATGGAAGGAAAAGCAGCTGCGCCGCTGCCTATATGGAATTTTTCTTTTTTCACTCATACGGCCAATTGCTTCAGCGGTGTAACGATGTGCAAGTATCACTCTCTCGCTCGCTAACTCGCTGTCTCTCTGTTACTCTCCCATCGCTTGGTTATTTACATTTATTGACACACACACTTATCGTTCATTCAATGTTTTCTTTTTCTGTTGCGTTGTCTTTGTTTGTGCTGTTATTCATAAATGCAATTTTGCTCTTTCTATTTTTGTTAGTCAGAGGCCTCCTCAACGGGCCAGTGTTAATTTTAGAAAGTTCTCTGTGTTATTTATTTAATTATGTTTATGCAACATGCAATGTTTCTGAGTGCGCTTCCCAAAATAAAGAAGAGAGCGAGTGTTGCGTGGGAGCCCCTCAAGTTCGCAGTTGTTTGATGCTAATTTGTTTTTATTTGTATATTTTGCTGCTAGCTAGTAGTAAGTCAGCTTAGGAACTACTTAAAGGTTCAAGGGAACGACTCGTCGCATTTTACAATGAGTCAGTAGTCAATGCTCGATTATGGTGTCTAATTAATGATTACTGATTATTATTATTATCAATCATATTTATTGAGAAAACAGTGAATGAAAATATTATACATACATACATATATATATATATATATATATGAGAGCTTTTGAATGACTACACAAACAAAATGCATTCTATGTGCTCATGATGTGATAAGCGCTCAAACTGACAGAGAGCGAGAGAACGCGATTCTCTGAGTGTAATTGAAAGGAGGAAGAGGGAGGGCGTGTATCTGCTAAACGGCTGCCGCCAGCAGCAGCAATGTGTAAATGTCAAAAGACAAGCCCAACACAAATGCAGACACACAACACACATACACAAGTGCAACAAATAGGGGCCAGCACATCAATTATGTTTTTTTTGTGTTTGATAAAATCGCAACAAAGGCAGCGTTAAATGGCAGACAAACCAAAAGTCAGGCAGTCAGCAGGGGCAGGGGGTTTCACTCAGACAGCTCAACACAAATTCTTGGCAAATCAAAAAATTAAAAAAAAAAGAAAATATTAAATTCGTGTTGTCAGCTGCTGCCCCATTGGGCTTCTAGCTATCAGTTTGCAGTCTAATGACATTAGCGCATTGAGTGAAAGAACAAAAAATAATAAGAAGAAGCATATTCAACGTGGCTTATTAAGCGTCTTAATTGGCGAGACTGAGAAAACGAATCATTTGAAATGTATGTGAAGCGCACACACACATACAAATATACTTGCGTGCGTATGTGTGTGTATGCATGAATGTGCCTGCCTGCCAAGTGACCTAAACCCGATTTTGAGTGTGCGGCTGTTTGTCTTCGTCTTTCGTCTGATAGATGTGGAGCATGTACGACCACTAATACTCATACAAACTCTCACTTATACACACACACGTATAGAAAACGAAGACATGGTTTGTTGCGGAGGCGTGGGCGGGGGCGGTGCAAAGTCAGCCGAGATCCGTGCAAAAGGGCGACGTACGCAAAGCTCAAGACAAAAGGGCGTCGCTGCTGTTGTCGCTGCAAAACAACAAATGCCATGCACAACACACACACGCACACGTTCCGTAGACTTGCTTTTACTTTATGCAATTACCGTTGCTGTTTTTTTTCTTTTTTCCAAACTTCCAACTTCTTGCAACGTCAACAAATTTACAACTTTTTCACATTGAAATCACAGCGCAGTATTTATGCCTTAAACTACACACACACGCACACCACTGAGTACATGCATGCAGTTTTTGCTGTTGGTTCCATCCGCCATTTGCAAGCTAGTGTTGTATGCGTGTGTGTGTGCTTGCTTGCATGTGTGCGTAGCGTTGTCGCGTCGGCAACTTTTTTTTTCGGCATAAATTTTCACCTGCATTTTCTAATACTTTTACTTAATGCTACCTTTTAAAACTTAGATAAGTCCAATGAGCATTGAAACTTACAATTTTTTGAGCCGGAGTTAATGTTAACGATCAACTTGAAACATTTAAATTAAAGATTTTCGTCCACTCGTGTTTGTATTATTGCTTTCCGTTTGTTTCACTGCAAAGTGTGGCGGTCGTCATCGCATGGTCGATAGAATGTGGAAGTTTGACGATACATCGTGAGTGCGACTCTAAATAAAAAGGACCACGGATTTCAAAGTGGATATTTTTTTCGATAATTGATATTACAGGGTGGTTACAAATGCAAGAAGCAGGTTTTATTAATTGACATTAATTGATTGATGCTAAGTTGCCATTGAATTACCGAAACAAGAATTGGTCCAGAAAAAATCTGTTAAGGTGCACTGTGGATTGCAGCCTATGTTAATGTTATTAAAGACAAATAATGTATCAGAGTTTAATTATTATTAGCAAGAAATCATTATTAATCATCAATTTTAGATTACTAAATTCTAAATAATTAATAAGCTTTAATAAATTTTCTACAATGAACGAACTGAATGAACCAGAATATGAATGAACTAAATTCGTTCATTTAGTTCAGATAGTCGTTTGATTCAAGACTTCGATAGAACTGTTAAAATAAAAACAGACAGAAAAAAAAACTTACAGAAAGTCTGGAAAATTCGAAAACACCGCCGATTGTGGGAGCACAATGATAAGTAAAATATCTGCATGGTATCGGGACAATGTGTCCGAGTCCGCCGACTGCATCGCCTGTCGTCTAATAAGCGGCTTTGGCATGATCGGCATTGGAGCCTTTCTCCTCTCGCAAGCCAAACGCCGTCGCTCGCCTGTCGAACACTACACAATGAAGAGCATTGCGGCCGGTATGCAAAGAATACGGAAATAACAAATATACATAAATTAGACACTTTCTCCTCCAAAATAGTGGCTGGTTTCCTGGGCGCTGCACGTTTGGCAGATGCAAATTTCCTGAAGGCCTCCGCCGAGTCCGAAAAGCAATCGAAAAAAATTACAGGAGAACATCAATTTTTTAAGCGCTGATTTTATTTAATTGTAGCATATTTGTAAATCTAGTTTGTTCGTTAAAATTATAATTATAGTTGTTCAACAATGCATCCCTCGTCCTTTAGCGTCCTACCTTGCCCAGCTTGGTGTCAGTCTTCGGATTGGCCGTCAGCGTTTGTACGGATACAATAGTTTCATTGATCTGCGTCTGAAGCTGGCGCAGACTTTGGATTTGCAGTAGTCGCAAGATGCGCATCGGATAATCCAATGCAGGATCGTTGGCCGCAACCACATCATTGCCCCTGTCAAATGGGAAAGGTGTGCCTGTGATCGGCTTGCGATTCACCGCTGCCGGCCCAATTCGCTCGTGAACAATGCGGGCCACAGCCTCCAGTTGCAGCAAATGATTGGGGTGATGAGGCACTTGTAGCTTTGTGGCCAGCGTGCGCACACCCGCAATGAAATCTTTGTCATGGACTGCTTACAAAAGAAAAAAAAAATAGTTGTAATTAGTAGTAGGTCGGTAGGTTATACGGTTGTCGAAGGTCGACACACATAAGCCATATTTGGCCCTATGTGGTGCCGTGTGGATAGATATTTAGACAGAAAGGTTTATTAGAAGAAAGAAAAGGAGGAAGAACGTACTACTACACGACTAGACGAAACAACAAACAACCATGCCTTCAGGGGAAATTGAAACCGCGACGATACAAAGACTCAACGCCTACGACCATCAAGCTGGCTAATTAGTAGTTACTTTATTTGTAAAATTTCCTCGGGCAACTCACCATTTATCTTGCCATCAAATATGGTTTGCACTTTTTCCTGCGACTGAGCGCCATTGTTCTTTGGCTGGACTTCAGTCACCCCATTGATCGATTGGTATTGGTCGGGATCATCGAGAAATTCAAGACGAATCGCGTGGCCCACCAACCAGGTCAGCTGCTCCAGTTGTGTGTCGTATGGCGGCATGCTCAGGTCTCTGCAGTATTGCTTGTAGCCCTCCTCCCACGCCGGCATGTTCTCCAGATTGCGTATTTTGTCACGCTCCTCAATGGAATATACACGTATCTTTTGATCCTCCAGCCAAATGACTGTGCTTGCAAATTCCTTGCGATCTGTGTGTACCACAGATTTAATTGATAATTACTGTCGATAATTATTTCAATACGTACTGCTGAATGCTACATTGTTGGGCGTTGGATGACCTAAGGCCTTGAGCTTAAGGTTTAGCATTATATTTGCCATATCTCTTTTAATAGATAATTTCGCAGAATAAAACAAAATATATTCTGACAACCGGAAAGCTAGCAATTTATTAAACTAGTGACCATTTATTTTGTTTGTTTGTAAGACATATGGTCACTCTGTTAAGCAGCTGATTTTATTTCACACTATACTTACTGGTGAATGACAGATTGTTAGGCGTTGGATGACCCAAGGCCTCGAGCTTAAGCGTTAGCATTATAATTATTATATGGCTTTTGACAGATTAACAGAAAATCTATTCTCGTCGCAATCGCACCGGTTGCAAACCATTAAACGAGTGACCAATTAAATTTTTAAAATAAAACATATGGTCACTCTGTCAAGCAGCTGAGCTGTTATCGATAACGCATTTGGTTGAAGTGCGAACTTAACTTTTTGTTGAGCTGCAAAGTTACTTTAATGATACAATGAATTCCAATGCTAACACTCCAGAGTTGTCATTGATAAGTGATCAGATACAGATATGCATGCTGCCTGCCTTAAATAAAGATCTGGATAGCGTCCAATTGCTGCCGTCGCACTTTGACACCTATCATTCCTTACTCCTACAAGAGCTGCCTAAGTTGTATGATCTTCTACAGAGAAACAAGGATATCATTTCGAATGATGTCCCAAACCACCAGGTTTGCTTGAGAGCTACCAGTTATTCTGATATGATCTTACTAGTTTTTGTTATTGCAGCTGCGGGCACAGGTTATTTTATTACTGTGCGAATTGATCGCATCGCCAACGATTTACAGCCTGATTGGCGAAGATGCTATTCTGTTGCGATATGCCCATGAATACCTACGGAATTTATTATCCATCTGCCATAATGCTGAGGAATCGTATATATTTTGTTATTATGAGCAAAAGTTGCACAAGGATTGTTGGAAACGTCAGCTTGGCGCAGTTAATGGTTTTGTCAGTTATTTACAGGTGATTATAATAATAAAATTATATTCATTGAACTGTGTGATATCTCTTTATTGAACTGTTTTCAGAAGCGTTATACAAACGATGTCAAAATGTCCACAAGAATGATCACATTCAGCGTAGCTGTGGGTCTCAATGTGCGTGAATGCTTTCAGTCAGAGTACAAACAGCTTGGCGCTCGAATCTTTTCACACATGTTACAAACTAGCGTAAGATATTTTTAGATGTACGTTAGTATCTGTTAAATCTGTTGTTTATAAATTAATTCACAGCATCCGACTGATATCCAGCAGCTGAATATACAAGGCGTTATCTATGACAATGTGTTTAGAGATACGCACAGCTTGCACCCGGTTGACACAACTTTCGAGAATTGGAATTGCCTTTGCCACTGTTTGGATCACTTCACGGAGCTGGATGGCTGTGCGGTAGCTATGATACATATCTGTAGATGATATGATTTCCTTGCTAATCAATGGTCTTACAGTGGAATCAGTGCGATGAGATGCTTGAACGTCTTACACTAAATGTCTCGCTCTCGTCCGATGTTAAAATGTCAATTTGCCTGCTGAATTTTATTACAAAACTGGGCTATTACTTCACCCTAAATAAGGAGGAAATCCGAGAAAGATTGGCCGCCGATTTCACACAACCCAATCAAATCACTTCCTGCTTAGACGTTTGCTCATCGCTCAATGTCAGCACCAATTATCGATGGGCCAAACACTTTCTGCAAATGCTTCAGTTGGAATCCGAGAAACTGTTGCAAAGCGCCGACTCCTGTGCTCAATTGTTGGTCGCAATGCAGCGGTGCTTTTTGGTCTGCATTCTTCCAATTCCGCTTCAGGTTTTGCATGTGCATCTGCGTGAATTTTATGCCAAGTTTGTGGCTGTCCTCATGGAGTGCCTTGTCGTGCACAAGAAGGGTCAACCAATCCTTATGGTTAGTTCAGATTACATTCAATTACTTATATATATATATATATTGATAAGTATACTTGATTTTTTTCTTTAGCTTACGCAGCAGTTTCTTCAAATATTTATTCATCAACTAAAAGACTTGACGCCTGGACATCAAGTCACGCGTGATCTTGAGGAATATGCCACAGCGCTAAAGAGCTTATATGATCAAATTTCTAAATAAAGAGCACAATTATATTTACAAGCTATACATATTTGTTTATTGCGTCGATATTATGTCTATTCAAAATTGTACATATTTCAATTCGATTTATTTTTAACAGACCAAGGCGGATAAAATTTTCAAGTACTTTTAATTACGGAATTGTTGTTCATAGAATATTATTATTTTTTTTTTAAACCAATAGGAACAGGAACCCTTGTAAGAGAATAATTTGTTTAGGTCTTAAGCTTCTTTTGGGTGTTGTTTTTATATTTCTACAATTTTACACACATAAAATTAACCTTAAGATTTGCTTATTTATTTAATGTTATTATTAATAGATTTGTGTAAAGTTTGCTGGGACTGGAATAAAAATGTCCACTTTAGATAATAAAGGTTTAGTATTTAATAATCAATTCATACACGTTTGTTCAACATTTTATTAGATTCTTTATTTGTAATTAATTTTTAATGTTTATTCGTATTTTGAAGAACCTTCCATTTTTTATTTAAAAAAAATGCATTCCTCAATTCCTAGCAGCGACTAAAACTAACACCTTAAACTAAAATTAGAACTAAAAACTAAAACCTCAACTAAAATTACCGTTATCTGTTGTGCAGTGTGACCAGCCTGTGAATGGGTAAAATTGCCGCAATATAAACTACTTCTGCGAACAGTGTTAGTGCTATTAAAAACACTGCAATTCGAAACAGCTGACTGAAATATATATTTATTTCAACTCGCACGTGTTAAGACTTGCTTTTGTTTATATTGCATTTAATTGAAATATTGTATTGCAATTATGGCACTGCTAAGCGCCAAGCGGGCCAAGAAGATGCCGCCAACGGAGAAACAGGCAGACAGTTCTGATGACAACCAAAGCGATGATGCCACCGAAAACGTAGGAGGCAACTCCGGTTGGGCCAACTCCATGCGGAAGTTGCTCCAAGCAACGACGACACAAAATAAAACAATGCTCTCCCGAGCTAAAAAGCTCAATGGCCCCAGCAGCAAATCAAAAAAAAAGGACTATGACTTTGAGATTACTGGCAGTGATGTGAAAAAAGATAAGGAGAAGGATGTTAAGTCCGAGGTAGTCTCTGCGGTCGATGCGGAATTGACGCGTCAACAGCGCAAGAATGTGCCGCTGCAGTTGCGTGTCAAGCCAAGTTACAGGGACATGGAGCGAGAGCGTAATCTGCGCAAGGTTGCCACACGCGGCACGGTGCAGTTCTTTAATGCGGTGCGCATCCAGCAGAAGGATCTGCAGAAGCAGCTGAATGACGCTGGACCGCTGGACAGTCGCCAGGATGCGGTGCTCAACAATATTGATAAGCGCAAATTTTTGGATGTGTTGATGAGCGGCAAACGTGCCCAATCCTCAGCGATAGACAATCGCGTCAAGGAGGAGTCCGAAACGGACTCTGAAGAGGACGAGGACGGGCCGAGCGGTGATGAGCAACCAGCTCATTCTGACAATAAAAAGAAAAAGTCCGAATGGAATGTGCTGCGCGAGGATTTCATGACCAACAAGAAGATCAAGCACTGGGACGAAGAGGAAGAGGATGAGCAGCAGGAGGAGGAGCAGCAAGGCAGTAGCGAAGATAGCGACGATGATTAGCATTTAGGTTATATTGTGTACTAATTGTAGTTTATAATAAAATTCATAGCCCTCCCAAGAGTTAGACGATAATCTCCGCACGGGATGTCATCAAAATTCCAACAATCAATCCGAACAGTCCAATGGCCGACCCAAAGATCTCCACAATCAGTATCTTGACAAAGAGTGCCGCATTCGCTGCATCCGATAGCGCCACCCCCGATCCAACCAGACCCACACAAATGCCACAGCTCAAATTGACCAGGCCAACGGAGAGGCCCGCTCCAAAGGTAGCGAATCCCGTAAACATGTTCTGGGTCAACTTTTCACGGCTGTGGATCACCGTACGCAATTCATACTTTTGCAGACTTCCCGAGAACACAATCGAGCTGATCAGGCCATAAATGGCCACCGCCTCACAAAACAAAACCGAGATCAGGTTCTTGGTTCGGATGCGTGGTGATCGGACTCCGCCTCCGACCACACTGGTCCCCGTCGCATAGATGCCCATCGCTGATCCGACGACCGAGAGCGAGACACAGAGGCCAACGCCGAGACCGGCCCACATCAGTGGACTGCTCGAATACAGGAACCAGCTGAGACCGGCCCGTTCTCCCTGCCCATTCATCACATCGCCCAGAATCAACGCGGTGACGGCGAAAATAAATACGCCAAAGAATCCAAGAAAAATTGAAAGTACACCCATTTTTTGTGTTTTTTGTACGTTTTCTACGAGTTCCGTCAACAAGCAAAACAAATGTCGCCTGATGTTGAATTGAAACCGAGGAATGTTTTTAAAATATTATCAATTCGTTAAATTTAACGTCAGTGACGTCAAAGCTATAATAGTAAATGTATAATATTAGTTATCATCTTGGTTCATAATTATCAAATATGAACAATTTTATTTGAAATACTTCATGTAATATTCGTTTCGTTTCCGTTGAACATCAGCCCGTGACGTCACAAATTCTTATTTGGCTTGCAAAATTGTTTGCTAAAAACTTAATGCTTCATTATTGTTTCTGTTAAACTTGTGTGTTTCTATATATTAATGGAATTGCGTCTAACGATTCGACTTGGCCACACGCTCCAGTTCATCCTTCTTCTTGATGGCATACGAATTGGATGAACCCTTGGCGGCATTAATCATCTCATCTGCCAGACACTCGGCGATGGTTTTTATATTCCGAAATGCAGCCTCACGCGCTCCAGTGCAAATCAACCAAATCGCCTGCACAGGAAACGAGATTCGATAGGTTTTGTTATTGACCAATTGAATAAATTGAGTGTAAAAATGCAGTTTGTAAATTGAATGCTTGCCTGGTTGACGCGACGCAAGGGGGAAACATCAACAGCCTGGCGACGCACGGTGCCAGCTCGCCCGATGCGTGTAGAATCCTCGCGTGGACCTGCATTCACAATGGCATTCACCGTCACCTGCAACGGATTCTCGGAGGTGAGCAAGTGAATGATTTCGAATGCGTGCTTGACGATGCGGCAGGCGAGCAATTTTTTTCCATTGCTGCGACCCTTCATCATTAGGCCGCAGGTCAAACGCTCCACGATGGGGCATTGGGCCTTGCGGAAACGTTTCGCTGCATAGCGACCGGCTGAATGTGGCAAATAGCGTGCGAATTTCTCCTTGACGGCAATGTAGTCTTGGAGTGAGATGTCACTAATAGTTATATCATCGCAGCTCCAGCGACCAAATATCTTAATCTCGGGAAACTCGTTGCCGGCCGCTGCAGTCGTCTCATTGAAAGCAGCCGCATCCTCCTCCCAAACGGCGTCTTCGACTTGATGCTGATCTTGCTCAGCCGGCAACGGCGGTTGCTGCGACTGATCTGCTTCAGTTTGGATTTCAGTGAAGTCAGTCATATTTTCCAATATTTGTTGCTGCGTAAATTATCTATTAAAAGCTGTAGAAGTTTTTCTGTTTCTTAACTTACTGTTGTTTTTGCGGAATGCAGAAAATGCAACTGCTTCGTCGGAGAGCAAATGATAAAAGAGACTCGTTGAGCTTTCAGTGTGACTGTCCTGTACAATTATTTTTGCCATATGCAAAATGTGGCAACTCTGCAATTTTTGATTTTAAATAAAATAAAACTATGCATTTATTTTTAAAATTGTAATTGCTGCAACTTTGTCTGTTTTTGTTAAAGAACAATTGTCATTTAAGATACAGATGAAAATGTTTTTAAATTCAAGTTTGATCGCGTTGTAATTTTCCACATTTTGCTATGATTATTCACGTCTTTAGTAACTGATGAAACACAAATATATTTATATGTGTGGGAACACATTGGGGGAATTTATATATATATCAATATATATTATAGAAGTTGAGCGCGTGCAACTGATTAGAGTTTGTGGCAACTTGAGGATTTGTTAACAAAACACATTTATTTAATATGGAATATTCTCTATAGTAATAATAATAATATGGTTTCTGTAGTTTCTATTACTTCTGAATTAGCCGTAGCATAAAATATACAGTTTTTTTTTATATATATTTATTACTTGTAGTTGTAGTTAATATAATACATTTTTCTCTTTAGAAATACAAGTGCCAAAAAATGAACAAATAATATAAACAACTACATACCTATCATACATTATAGTATTATATTATGACAAACACACACACTTGTCTCTCGTACACAAATACGAATTAAACTGATTTAACTAGAATAGAACAAATCGAATGCAATTTTTACACGGCGCACATTAAACGCACAATTGTTTAATTGATGCTGAGAATTGGCGCAATGTGCGCAGCGTAAAAATTCGATAAATAACTTTCTTTTTAACTTAATAAGTAACTAAAGTCCCATGTCGTCGTGAAGGTTTCTCCTCCGCTTCCAATTTCTGTAACTGCGCGTAACGAATTTTAATTTCCAAAAAAAAGAAAAACTCTTATGGAGGAACACAGATGTTGTTGTGCTTTAGTTGTCGGAATGACTTGATGACTGATTGTTGTTGTTGTTTTTGGATGGGGTGGCGCGTGACCCAAATGCTGCAAAACACTTTTAATCAATTGTTATATATATATATCTCAATTAGTGATTAACACTCACATTGCAGCGTCCACTTATTCCTTGTCACCCATCTTTGCCTTCGAAGTCATGTAAATGCCCACGATCAGACCAAAGAGACCGATGGCCGAACCGAAAATCTCCACAATCAGAATTTTGACGAAGAGCGCAGCGTTCGCGGCATCTGAGAGTGCAGCGCCGGAGCCAACGATGCCGACGGCAATACCGCAGAACAAGTTCACGAGGCCGACGGCAAGACCAGCACCAAAAATCAGATAGCCCGAGAACCAGTTCTGGTTCATGACGCCAGTGGATTCGAGCGCCGATTCCATTTTGAACTGCTCCAACTGGCCGGAGAGTACAATGGCCGTGATGAGGCCATAGATGGCGACAGCCTCACAGAAAATGACCGAAATCAGATTCTTGGTCTTGATGCGGGGCGCCTTAACGCCGCCGCCCACGATACTGGTGCCCGTCGTATGGATGCCAAGGGCAGCGCCCACAACCGATAGCGACACAGACAAACCGATGCCCAGGCATGCCCACATGTACGGGCTCGAGGAGGCGAGGAACCAACCAACACTCACGCGTTCTCCCTTGCCAGTCATAACAAAGTACAGGATTAGGATGGTGGCCGCGGCGAGGAAGAGCCATAGAAATGTTTGCGTTACGACTGTGCGTATTTGGGGCGCCATCTTGCACGGTTTTGTTTTCTTTGTCTGTCTGGTCTCTCTATTCGTGGAAAAAGATACTCTATAATTGGTAAATTTGCACTTGTTTCAAGAGCTATTTACCAAATTTTGCAGGCGTAATTGTATTTTTCTCGGCCGACAGGTGACTGCTTCGTGCGAAAAAAAGAATCCACAATCACATGACGTACATTTTCTCTATAATGGCGTATCGAGTAAATCACGCTAATCGATACATATTCGATAGCACGGGCAAATGTCAAGTGATGAATACGCTTAGTCGGCTATCGAATAGATACTAAGCTGCTTGCTACACAACTATGCGTGCTGCCAAACGTCGCCAGCAGATGGCGCTCTTGTGCGGCGCGCGCACATTTCAAATTCCAATAAAAGTGAAAAACGTTGGGGATATTATTAAATTGATGGCAGACTTTTACTAAAATATTAAAATATAAATTGTACTTATATTTCTTATCATTCCATTTTGCCTATTTGTATACACAAATAAGTTATTATTGTGCGGTCGCCATTTACAGTTCGTTAAATTGCCCAAGTCAGTCTGAGTCTCTGCCTCAGTCTTAGCCTTAGTCGCAGCAGGAGCAGCACGTTTAACAGCAACATAATCTAAAGTCGCATCACCATTAAATATTTACACTACATTATAATTTTTGGTTCTCTTAAGGCGCGTGCCCGGCAAACACAAAAGTCCCGTTATGGCCCGGCCCAATCCGGCTTGTTGTTTTGGCCACGACAAATGTGGTTGTTATTGTTGTTGTTGTTGTTGTTGCTGTCCTGTAGTCGACGACAAGCGACAGCCGCAACATTCAATTAAACGAAATGTGTTGTTTGTTGTCCCTCGAAATGGCCGACAGAGATAGAGATAGGGAGATATAGAGAGCGACAGAGAGAGACAGAGAGAGGGAGACAGAGGTATGCATACATCTTGATAATAAATGTAAAGTTTTTCACTTGAAAAATCCTGCATATATAAAAGAGTGAAATAAAATAAAAGCCAAAAATACCTATACACGGAGCGAAAAAACCTTGCGCTTAAAATAAAAAGTAACATTTTTGAATATGCTTTTCGCTGTATCCAAGTCAAGTGTTTTTATTTTTTAAATACTATTTTTATAACGAAATTAAAAGCGCAGAACAAAAATAAACGCACTCAATTTAATTTATATTCTTGTTTGTTGGTTTTTTTCCTGTGTACTGGGGTAGAGTAAAGAAAAGCCAAAAATGTGCTGTGAGCTCGGGTCATCGCCGTGTGTCTCAAGTCAAATATCACAAGAAAAATCCATTAACCTGCGTCTTTTCCTCTTCACTTACTTTTCCGAGCGCTTTATCTCCTGGGTAGACACGCTGCTGGTTTAATTTACCAGCATCTAGAAATACATTTCACTCGACTGAGCGGGGCGAGAACGTCATTTCAATTAAAGTCGAACTTTACAAATTTAAAACAAGCTAAATACAATCAAACCTGTATTTCTTAATTCGATGATAATTATAACAATAATTATTTATTTTTCATTCATTTATTTATTTATAAAGTTTGTATTTGATTGTCTTGAATCTGATTTATCCCTTTTCTCCCTTTGGTTTTGTAATTCCGTAATTTTCTCGATGGTAATGACCAAGTTCTCTAACATGATTTCAAGTTGAATGGAGCGTTCGGTGAAGCTGTATAATAATGAATAAAGAAATTCAAAAATAATAAAGTTTCAAATACAATCACTTACGAAGCCAAGTCCTCGCGAAGACTTATTATTGGTTGTCGTCTGAGTGTCGACTCCTTTTTAACCTCCAAGGGCACTGGAGTATCCTTCTGTGTCACACCCGTCGGAAACATCTTTATCTCATCAGACCGGAGGGGTCGACTGCGAAAAAATCTAAAGTAATCCTTAAAGCCCTTCTTAAGCATTTTCAATATTAAGGCATCGTGAACAAACGTATTGGCCTTCACATCTGTATAGGTGCTCAGATAAATTGCCACAAATAAATTCTGCGAAATATATTTAATTGAATGTTTACAAAGTTAATCGGAGGAAACAAATGTTATTAGCACCTACCAGTGAAATGCCATAGATGACCACAACGAGGCTGATAAAGTAAATGGGTCCCAGTACTGGTTGAACCTTGTACATCGGTTCATAGCTAATATCGGACATTAAGATGCACAATATCGTCATCACCGTTGAGAACACCGATTTAAAGTGTTCCAGCTGATCCCCAAATAATATTGTGCCCCACAGGGCAAAGGCATAAACAATGCAGATGAATATAAAAAAGAAGCCGAGAACGTTTTTTAACGACTTCACATGAAAGCAAATGAGAAAGAAAATGAAGGTAAATTATTGAAATTAGTTTTAAACTGGAAGCCGATTAAACCGGAACCGATGGAAATTGATTCATAATCAGAATCGCAGTCAGAAGGTGAATCTAACATTTTTCTTAAGGAACTGACTTAACTGGTTCCGAAAAAAACCGTCTCGGAGCTAAAATGGGGGGGACATTAACAAAGGCAGACATCCAGATCGAAAATTAATATACCTAATGGAGACGTAGATTATATATGCAGATACAGTTCTTGGAGACCTCAACTGGAAAATTCTCTTATTTTTTTTTAATCCTAATATTGTGCAGTGAATATTAATATTAATATCACTAATATCGAATAAAGGGATTTTTCGAATATATGTATATATATATATATTATTTTTTTTTTTTTTTAGATTTATTTCTAGTGCATAGAAATAAAGAATATTCAGAAACCAAAAGAACCATTTTTTTTATAATTTTAGTGATCAAATATGTTATATCAAGATTAAATACGAAAAGAAAAAATTAAAGTTTTTTGGATTTCCGATGTTAATTAATTTGGGATTGAATTTTAAAGATTAGGAAAAATCTTAAACAAGAGTTATTTGGGACCACAACTTACCAGTCGAATTGTGTTCGAGAGTCGCCTCAGCGTTCTGTGGAATGCCATGAATCTGATGAACTTGAGCCACACCGTAAATGTGAGAAAGCCCATGGAAATGGAATAGAACTTCCAGCCAAGCATCAGGCGATCCAAGTTGATATAGATCTCGCGATCGGCGTTGTAAGCATCATAGATTGTATTTATTTCGACGGTGTGCCAAATGTTATAGCTCAAAACCACATACGATGACTAAATGTTGAGATGATGATTATCAAACTATCGATATTTTTTTTTTTTGGGTACGTACGAGCAAAAAAATCATATCCGTATAATTAGCGGAATCACTGAAGTATGCTTTTGGGCCGATCGCACAGAATTCATAAATCTCATGGTACGTATAGTAAAAGACAATTATATATAAGACCAAACCCACAATGATGCGAAAAACATCCATGGATAGGAAGCATTTCAAAGGAATACATCGAATATCCGCACTGGGCACAACGAGACCCGTTGGCATCACTTCGAATATCAATCTAGACTTGACTTGAACAGGAATTAATATAATATCGACAGAGAGAGAGAGAGTGAATCGATACAGACTTTATAATTTGAAACATCTGGTTAGCATCGTAGAATATGCTGAATTCGAGTACAACAAGGCGTGTGGCACGATCAACCCAGTAAGTGTCATGAAGTCTTTGAAGCAAGTCCAAGTTTTTATCATGGTTAAAAACGAAGGTCTTTGAAAAACCACCGCCGCGGTAAATATAAAAATCAGTCCAAATAGAATTGGCATCGGCCGAGTAATCATTGCTAAATTTAAGGATTCAGATGCTGAACGAACAATCAATTCGATTCGATGCATACCCCTGATGGTATCCTCTATATTCGTCGGCGTACGAGTATTCGCCATAACATATCCAATCTATTCCATCTTCTGTGGATATCTCATGATGACACTCATCACTCGGATTGATGCGTATTTGTCGAAGTCGCGGTGCCCCAATCATTAGTCCCAAATTCAAAACATATGGGTTTGTGGTTTCATTTAGATCGTCCTCGTGAATAATTTGTAGAAAATTGTAAGATAAATAATTATACATCATTTCCGTGTTTTGTATTTCATTAAAGAGAAATGCTTCATAGTGAATTTCTCTCTTATATGGAACATTTTTTACGAACGTCTGTTCCGCTTGTTTATTACTATAAAAAATGTACTGCGAATGCATCGATTCGGAGACTTAAGGACAACAGTAACGAACAATGTCATCAATCAATCAATCAATCATCAATCAACTCAAGAATTACTCACCAATGTGTGTGCAAATGAAGAGCATCACAAGTATCAAAAATTCAGTTATTATCCTGTGAACTTTCGCCTCGCTGATATAGTTATAGGACACCTTCGTAGAAAATCGGCCCGACATTATAAAGCTGTTCCTCAAACCTCGAAATGCACCAAAATTATTATTATTTTCTTCTGAACTTGTTGAAAGTAGGAACAATCAAACTTTGAGACTAAAAGCTATTTTCAACAAACTCAAAGCACACATTTCGTCAAATAAGTTGATATTTTTTAAAATAAAATTCGTCCTTAACTTTGGAAAAGTGCGAAGGAAAAGTAAGCTTATTATTTAGAAAATATATTTTTAAAAACGAAAGTTTAAAAATATTGGATATAATTCTTAAAATAAAAAATGAAAAAGAAAAAAATAAGAAGTAAATTATTCAAACTGATTCTCTAATAGTTCATCCTAAATTATCAATTGATTAAAAAGCTATTAATTTACGTAATGGAGTTTGATATAATCCCCAAATTGCTCCTACAATAAGCGATAAAATTACTCTAATTAATAATACATTTTTTAAATTTAAATAAGAAATATATATTAAAGGTGCAATGTTATTAATAATCAAAACTATGGTTTTTTCTTTCCTTAATTTTAGTGTACAACTGTTAAAATTAAACAAAATATAACTATTTTTGTTTTTTTTTTTTGTAAATCACTTATATTTATTTTTTAAGATTATTCGATAAGTTAAATATTATTAATGTTTCTGAATTTCACAAATGATTTTGCGTTTCCTTTTTTAGAAATATTTTCTATTATTACGAAATATATAACTGAATAATAGAAACAACAAATTTTAATTTTAAAACATTTTGTATTCTGAGTTGCTTTGCGATTTTGTTTTTTTGAGTGTTGCCACATAGAGACATTCAAGGTGCAACATACTATTGTTCATGTTGTAAAAATAAAAAAAACAATAGTTGAAGAATATTCGGACTCCGCTCTTTCAGTTTGAAGGAGCTCATCTTAAAAGCAAAGTGGAAAGCTTTGTGGTTCCTTCTTATCTGAAGCTACCTGGGCTATTTATTAAAGTGAATATGTCAAGTTGAAGGGCGCTGCCTGGAGGCATGCAATGCTCACCGAGCCAAAAAAAAATGTGTTGCATATGCATCGGTGCACCCATTGTTGTTAAATACCACGGCCAGCCCCGGCCAAGAGCAGCAGGCACTTGGGGCAGCAGAAACAACTCGGGATTTCTATGAACAGGAAGTAGCCCGGCATATAAAAGCCCTTCCGCCTACTCGCCGGTGAAATGTTGCATTTGAAGCCGAGCTGCCTCAGACATGAACACCACAATGCCCAACAACAACAACAACAACAACAACAACAAATTCAGCTGCAACTCCTGCAACGCACTTAGAGCTCAACAAAATAAACTACACAAAAAGAATGAGCAATCAATAGTGGGCATATGCGAATTTTATATACCCTGCCAAATACCTGGCAAAAATGTTAAGTCATGAATTTAATTTATTGTATTATTTTTATTATTTCTCTGCTTTATTAAATATATATTCAATATATTTTTATATATCAATTTTGCATTTGAATTAAGTATTTTTCCAAAACTAAATTTTTTTATAGTTTTACTTAAATTATTTCTATTATTAATAAATCCATAAAATAAATTTCTTTTACTTTTCGTTTCATTTGGATTTGAATTAAATTCTTTTTAAAGTATTTAATTTTTATATTATATTAATAAAATTAATTAATTCTTGTAAATATTAAATTTAAAAAATCTTTTCTTAAGATTTCGATTTAGCTTTTGAATGGAATAGTTAAACTCCCCTTTGCAACTGCAACCGGACCAAGTCAGGTGACCGCATTTAAGTAAACATTTTGCCTGATTCTGGTCAAGCACAAGTTGAGCAAAATAAACTACTGCTGAGTGGGCGTGGCACTGACAGGTGGCCTGGCACAAAAGGCTGTTGAGAATTTATTTCCTGTTATTTTAGACATTTTGGGCCGATTTGGCAGCTGCCTGCAAATCGAAAGGGGCCAACAGATCAAATGGCCACTTGCACCTCGGATCCCTGGGCTTATCATAAGGCATTTGGCCAGCGGGTTCAAGTACGTCAACAACAACCTGGCTAACTGAATTCATCTGTCTCTTTCTCTTACTTTCTCTCTCTGTCTTTCAATTTGTTGTGCTGTTGCTTGAATCAGTGTGGGGCATGTGGCTCTTGTTGTGGCCAGGGTTGAAAATGAATTGGTTTTGGCATTTTCATTGCCTTAACGGCCAGGCCAACAGTTTAAATTGATTTTATTTGCCCAAAGTGGCCATCTGGCATTAATGTTATGAAAAGCTCATCGCGCAAGTTATGCAAATGAAATTGACATTTAAATAAAATTTAACTGGCGTTGATTTTCCCTCTTCTTTTTTTTTGTATTTTTCTTTTATTTTTGCTTTTCACATGTGGTGAACAGATTAAGTGTAATTTAAATGGGTATATATATAAATATATATATATTAATAATACATATAATATGCATTCCAATAAAAACAAGTATTGCAATGATTTTTAATTATTTTACGCTGATTTCACGATAAATTAAAGAATTTATTTACTGTTTTTAATAGATTTGTTGTTGTTCAAATTTAATATACAATTTAAGTGGAACGGAAAAATCTATCCACAAAGAGTACATAAGTTCTTTATCTACAAAAAATAACGTGAAATTAAAATTAAAAAAATTTAAGGAAAAATCTATAAATATAGAATTTTATTTTAAAGAAACTTTTATATTTTTGTTATAAAAATCAAATAGTCGTTGTCAGAGTTCCTTTATCTTACTTCAAGCAAAAGAGTTATAAATTTAAATAAAAAAACAAAGTAAAAAATTCGATTAGAAGCCATTGATTGATTTGAACGAGTTCAGATACCATTTGTATAAATTTTTGTGTTGCGTTATTTCAGTTTGTAATTTAGATAACGACTCGGGCAATGGGAGCAATGTTAATTTGGTAATTTACCTTTTTGTTATTTAAGGTAATTGCATTTAAAGTTCGTATATCGTATAACAATGGCAAACATTTGCTCTCATTTCACATTTTACAATGCGTTTTACAAAGAAAATTAGAAAATATTTGTACATATTTACGCCCATACTTACTTTACTCTTCATTTATTTCATTATCAAATGGGTGGACATCCCAGACAACCCCAGACAGCCGTTCTTTTACAGAAACAAAGCCCGTTGGCAACTTTTCCAAGAGAGTGACAAATTGTTTCAATTTAACAAAGGCAACGCTGGCTGAATAACAACAACAATAACAACAACAATAACAACAACAATAACAACAACAACAACATCAAGAACAATAGAGTTTGTAATGCGGAGCATGATTGGGAGTGGGTGACCGGTGGGTGAGCGGTGGGTGACCGGTGGGTGAGCGGTGGGTGAGTGGGTGTTTTGGAATGGAAATGTGCCTAGCAATCCTTTTGCTGTTTCTTGTGCAGAATTTTTCATTTGATATTTGTATTTTTATACCCTGCACGCCAAAAATGCAGTTAAAGGTTGTAATGAAGTTGCGCGAGAGTATGCAACAGATAGAAGTATATAAATATTCCTGAGTGGCAGCAACAGTCGAGTCGACTTAGCCACGTATGTCTGTGTGTAAAGATATCAAATTTTGAGCATAAGTAATCTAATACCATAAAATGATAATTTTTTATCGATAACTGACCCAGTTTCGCGACTGTCGATATAAATTGATGTTCGACAGCAATAAAATAAACAATTATTTATATATCTAATTTAGTTTGTCATATCAACTGTAAAGATTTAAGTTCGCTTACAAAAATACATATTTTATTTACCACAGCAAATTTTCGAATTGAACAAAATGAATAGCATAAAATTGTAAATATATTTAACAACTTGGTTCAGGGCATCTGCTGGTCGAGCTCTCTCGACTGCAGCATTCTAACTTTTTATACCCTTAACCCATTAAAAATCGGTAAGAAGGGTATAATGGTTTTGTGCAAACGTATGTAACAGGCAGATGGATGCTTCCCATAAAGTGTATATATTCTTGAGCAGTATCAAGTCGAGTCGACCGACTCGATATAGCCATGTCCGTCTGTCTGTCCGTCCGTCTGTCCGTCTGTATGAAAACGCGGATCTCGGAGACTATAAGAGCTAGATACTTTGGAATATAGGTTCTCATATACCAGGCGCAGATCAAGTTTGCCTTACTTTATCGATAACTGTCTTCGTTTATCGTTTATCGATTATCGATACATTTCGATTTCCAATAGCAATAAATTACACAATTTAGAAGGCAGAGTGTTCTAATTTTTACATAATATGCATTAGCATTTCATCAAAATCGGACAAGAATCACCAAATTTTTGGTCGAAAATATATTCTCATATTGATCTCATTTCTAAGCACGCTTTTTCTGCCAACCAGCTTGCTATAAGCAATGGGTGCTTGCGGACCTGCTCACATTTGGGTGAAATTAGAATATATTTATATAATATAATAATATATTTATTTAACAGCTGGGTTAAGGGTATATCGAAGTCGGGTTCACTCGACTGAAGCATTCTAACTGTTTTTTTTTTTTGTACGTTTTGTTGTGTTTTTCGTTATTACGCTTTGGTGCCGTTTCATTAGCCGCCGTGTCCTTTTTATCTTTTGTACATGACATTTTGGCTTTTGTCATAAGTCCTGGCCACAACAAAAGGTAGTCAAGAATGATGACGGCAATTTGCGGCTGATCCTGACAGCAACCAGGCAGCGCCTCCTTCTGCGTAATTATCTTAATTATTCGGCGTCCAAAGCCGAGAGGCACCATTAACTGTCCGCATCCTTTTTGGGACTTGTTCTTCTCTCTCGAAAATGCAGTTTGGAGCACGCGCCAACTGCCAACGAGGCCAACTAGTGTGCAAATACTCAACAAATAGCACGAAAACTACTGCTGCTGCTGCATTTTTTTTTTCGGTAAATAAACTTGGCCAGTTGTGCTGCCTGCCACTAACAGGCGAGAGAAGTCAACTGTCATGTCTTATGCAAATTTAACGGCACTGATAAAAATTGACTAGCCGCAAGGCAGAGCAAAGCAAATATTTCAGCGTAAGTAAACTACATTAGCTACAGGACTCTTGCGAGGTGTGTGTGTGTGTGTGTAGTGTGTGTATAGTGTGTGTAATGTGTGTGTGCATTTGCAGGTGCGTCAAGTGCATTAAGATTACTTGTCAGTTTGAGTGTGTGTGTGTGTGTGTTATACACACTGAATGCTGCCTTAGTTATAACCATGTATCCTTGCGTATCCTTGCTGTTGACAGCTCGATGGTGAGATCTGCTTACGCTAGCCAAAAGTAGTTCGGTTAAAAGGTAAAAAGGAAAAAATATATATATTAAAGTAGTATCCCGACAAAATGCTGGAAAACTGTGTGTATTCAAATGTCTGTGCATATGAGAAATAGAAACAGAAACAGAGTGAATGTCAGATAGTCAAGTGGAGCGTCATTTCATTTCTAATTTTTTCTGGACTTGGATTTTAAAAATTTAATGAAACAGATTTTAAAAACACTTCTACGAATTGGAAATAGCATACTTGATTTTTTTATGTATAAATTCAGCATTTATCAAACAAAATCTAAAATATACACATTACATACTAACTCCTTAAAAGACTCTAGTCAATTTAATTTCCTTGTATATAAATGCATAATTTATAAAACATAAAACATAAGATTGGATACGTTTGGGATTAAAATAACAAACATGTCTTTTATGATTGAGTGATTAAAATGTTGTGGAGCACAGTTGCAATAAGTAGATTGGAAAAGAAGTAAGAATGTTATAGTCGTGAGAGCTCTCCAAAGGAAAACCATAACAAGTCTTAGATATGCAAAACATATAAAATGATTCCTGAATATTCCTAGAGTAAATTACTATTTTCATATTTAATAACGAATCCGAATATTCCTAGAGTAAATTATTATTTTCCTATTTAATAACGAATCCGATTGGACCCCGCTCTGATCGTGTTCGGCACATTCTATTTTATAAATAGACTAAAATCAGAACAGGATTGATTTCAGTTGATTAAATAACAAATTTACTGCTAGATGGATTTTATGATCCATTGCCATCCTTCACATAAATGAATATAAAGACTAGAATTAAATGATCAAATTGTATATTTTATATCTGACTGCTGGGAACTTAAAACTTAAGTAGCCCGAGGCGATTTTAATAGAATTTTCGTTAGATTTAGAAATTTTGCTGGCAAAACACTTGGCTGTAAGTCTGTGTTTCTAAGATTGACAATCTCATTATGCTCGATTGCCTACGTTTTGCATATCAAACTCATATTAATGGCGAAAATTTGCATTTAATGCTGCCGCCAAAAGCCAAATAGCAACCAAGTCAAGGACTCAAAACGAAACAAACTAAACTAAACTGAAAGGAAAACAAAAACTTTTAAGGAGCAGGCAAGCGAATTACAAATTAAAGTGATACTTTTCTAAGAGAATTGCCTGTCATATATATATATATGTGTATGTGTGTGTGTGTGTGTGTGTGTGTGTGTGTGTGTGTGTGTGTGAGACATGTAAGCGTAGTAAACTGTGGGAACTCTGCCAACAATTAATCGAAGTAGCTTCAACAGCAGCAATGAAAACTTTGCATAAATCAAGGCATGCGGCAAAAGGCGCCTCCAAATATGCAAAGTTATTTGCCAGCGAAGAATGCGGAATGTGCCGTAAGTTATGTAAAGTATGCTCACTGTAAGTGTATGAGTGCCTCTGTTGGTGTGCGTGTGTGTGTGTGTGTGTGTGTGGGTAATCAGGCAGCAAGTAGGTCAGCTGCAATCAAAGACAGCAATCGAGAGAAATGGCAGCCAAATGTATTGTGGGCCCAAGAAACACACATTTCCTTCTCCTCCCCTCGAATTCCAATCTGTCATTTGCAAAAGTACAAACTGAATGCAAAATAAAAAGTACATTGAATTCATTACATTTCGATATTATAACACATAAATAAAAGATTTATTTACGTGAAACAAATCATTTTTAAGGAGATCAAATAAAACTTTTTAAAAGTCTTTTTAAAGCCTGTAAGCATCAAAAAAGATTATTTATGTTATTTGGTGCCAGCAAAGAAAATTTAAAATATTAAACTGTGTTTATAGTAAGATTATTGATGATTTGATTTGTTTTGTATTTATCGAAAAACATTTACCCACAAGCAATTCATAACGTAATCTTTATGAGCTTAAAGAAAGAAATTTTAGCACGATTTTTGATATTCATTCTTAACACACATCATTTTTATTTTGAAATTAGAATTGTTTCTCAAATGCATTTATTTTGTATGATTTGTTGGCCACTTTAACAAAATCCAATTTCAGTTGAAAAAGGTTAGCTTAAATTTTAACTTTGACTCCTTTGGAAAGTAAATTGTTTTTAAATCTACAAACCGACATTCAATTTGACTGCATCTAATTACAATAAAGTATCGCAGATATTTAGACTTAATGGCAGGAAATTTCCAATTGAAATCGAAAGACACAAGTTTTAATTGAAATTTAAGCACTTAATTTGGCCCCAAATGACGAGAAGGCTTTTGTTGGGAATGGAAGAAGAGCGTGGTTCTTCTTGAGAGCTTAACGATGACTTAGTCTACTCCACTGACTTTAGCTTCATAAATAAAATAGTGCTTGGATCGGTAGAATGTTGAAAGGGTGGAACGTTGTGGCATTGAATACACCAACCCCCCGCAACCCACCCCCATCTCCAAGCGATGACATCGCTGATGATGGCCCGTAATAATTCACAATGGTGTCTTTATTTATGTGCCGCAGATGTCACGTGTTCCCTTTTGTTGCGTTTGGACGCAATTTAACTGCTTGTTTGTGCCCCTCATCGTGCTTATCGTTTCCTCATTCACAGTACAGTGGGCGTGGCTGGCCTTTGAAATAGAATCTCTTGAGTGAAATATGGCACAGGTTCGCGAGGAGACATCAAAATGATGGCAACGACACTGGCTTTGACAACTATGGGAAGAGCAACGTGGCAGTCGCAGTCGCAGTCGCAGTCGCAGTCTCCGTCATCTATTGCAATCAAGAATTTATGCTTTCAGTGCTCAGTTTGTCTTTGGTTGAGGTGAGGCTGTCGGCGGTGTCCTGGTCGATGTTCCAGGAACGTTGTCTGTTCACTGTTTTTGCTTGGTTTAACGCAATTTGGCTGCATTGCTCAAATTTCCGGCGCGCTATCTCGTTACCTGCTCCTGCCAAGCTTCAAAGCCGCCGGGCCAAACTTGAGACCAGGCAGTAGATACTACATATATTATATGCACAGCACATCTATATACATATATATAAAGACTGAGCGCCGTTATTTTATCGTGTGGTTTGATTGCGGAGTCTGTTGCCTTTTTACAAATTTCTTAGCCGACTTGGTTGATGGTTTATTTATTTTTTTGTTGGCTTATAGTAAATTTATATTTGCAATTTGCTGTTTAAGCAAATTGTTGGAGATTAAATAAGATATATGTATATATTTATATAGCAGTGGTAAAAATTTAATGAAAACTAAAAACAAAGAAAGAACCGCCTTTTAGATGGGAATAAAAGTCGCTGTCTGAATTTTATTATCAATTTAAAATTCGACCGATTTTTCCTATGAAATCTGTTTGATAATAATAAGCATAATTAAATGAATTAATTAAAGGAACTTGTTAAACAAAAAAACAAAGATTTAGTATTCCGATCTGATCCATAAAGAACTCTGGCAATCTATGGTAAACTTGATTTAAAATATTATTAAATGTTACTCAACTGTAGCGAAACTGTGTAATTCAAGAAATTTCCACTTTGGTCACATTTGCAGCACATCTCCCAAGGTTAGCGATGATATGTTCCTCATAAACGTTGAACACACACTCGAGTTGGCAACAGTTTTGGCTAATGCGTTGCACAATGCTTGGTTAACAGGTTTCAGGTCGTCTGGAAATCGGAAGCAGGCAAGTTATGGATTATATGGCATTTTTCACTTGTGCTTAACCTCATGTTGCACGTGGCAAATATTAATTTGGCAGCTGTGGCACGCCACTTTCGTTTGGCCTCTCGCTACAAATGGCTCAGCTAAATGCCGAGTCAAGTTATTATCAGTGGCATTCAGCATGCTAGGCCCAACAGGGCTAAGATTTTTGGTTAAGTAACAACCCCATAGACAGGCATAGAGTGATAATTTCATTTTTATCTTCTGCCCGAGGGCTGTTTTTTACTGAGTTTCTTACGCGAACTTTAAGAAATAAATACAATTTTCAATTTATTCTCACCAGAAACTCGAGCTATGAAAAAGAAAATTGAAGAAGGTAACTGTAAACGGTGTAATTTATTTAAAATCAAGAAAAATCAATAATACAAAACAAAAAAAAAGCTGGGAATTCAATACCATTTTGATCAACTTTATACGACTTGTTTTTATTAAAAAGTAAATTTATTTAAAAATATATAATTTTTCTTGCGAAAATACGAAAATACATTTGCGAAAATCAATGTTGTTATTTTTTTTGCACATATTCTCTGAATTGTTGTATAAATTGATTGTATGTGTTATAATATAAATAATGATATTAAAAACAATAAAATTTATAATAATAATATTAATAGCTGTAATAATTATAGTTGAATATTGGGTTTATTTAGTTCATCTTCAAGACCGCTTTCCAAATATGTTTGGATGTTTTTCAATAGAGATATATTCAAGTGGAAAAGCAAAATAAAATCTGACATTCTGGATGAGAGTAGTTTTACATATTTAGTCAGTTAGTTAGTTAATAAAAAAGTTGGTTAAAATTTCTTACTTCTTTTTAATATAGAAATTTATTAAAAATTATATTATAAAATAAAGGGTATTGAGAAAAATATATTCTTATATTTTTCTTCTGATTGTTATTTTTGTGTTTTTGTTTTGGGCTAACCACAAAAATTTGAGTTTTCCGTGCACGTTTCATGGGCTAAAGCATTAGAACAACGGCAACGAGAGCACAAGAGGAAAAAGAAAAAGATTTGCAAAAGAAAAGATTACCGACTGCGCAACACTCTGTTCTAAGTGCAATAGGAGGTAAGATGGCTTCGCTAAGATGTGCTTCAAGGGCAGCAATTAAAAGGATTCAGCAAATTTGATCATAAAATTGAGGAACTACCGTAGTTGAAGACATTTGCCAAAAAAAGGAAGGAGAGTTGGGCGCTTGAACTTTGTAACCAATATGCTCATATTTTGATTTGGATATAGGGTATAAAAAGAAACGCTAAACGCACCTGAAAATAAAACATCAATTTTTATGCGACAATTTATTGCGTTCCTTTGACGTTGTCGGTTTTTGGGGGAGCACGTTTTTTGTTGCATACCTTCGGGCGTCTGATTACATAACAGAAAATGTCAATGTTTGTCAGGTTGCCCTAGCAGCCGGCAGCCATTAGATTAGACACCCGACTGCGTCCTGGCCACGGCTCTCGATGACATCGTTGGTGTTGGCGATGACGACGAGGACGAGGAAGTCGAGGAGACGACTACGACCAGGTTGATGGTGATGGCGATGGTGATGGTGATGGAAATGGTGTTGACTGTATGCGAATTGTGTGCTAATCTTAACAAATTTGAGGTGCGCTTTTGTTTACGGACTGTTTTTCTTCTTTTTTTTTTTTTTTTTTTTTACTTTGAATAAAGGTATTTTTTGTGCACAGCGTCTTTTCAACAAGCGGAAGATGAAGTTACATTTGCTATTTGTCTAAAATAACATATTAATTTAAAGTATTCTCAAAAGTATTCTAAAGCTATTCTCATTGGCTGACTCAGTTCAAGAATTAAAATATGAATTTATTAACAGCATTATCAAAATGAATCATATTTCTGTATAAATTTGAAGAATGCAATTAGCTATATGCTATTGATAGGAAAATCCTATATTAATTGCTTAAATATTTATTTGTGTATTTAAAAGAAAATTAACATAAATTTTTATTTCATTTGTTTTTTATTTTGGTATTTTCTGTGTCAACATTATATAAATGAATAAATATGCGAAAATTGAATTTTAAAAGCCTTAAATTTGTTTTTTTTTCTTTAAAAAATTTATTCTTATTTATTGTATTTTTCAATATCGGCTTTTATGAATCGATATTAAATAAATAAAAGAATTCGATTAAGAAAGCTTGTCCAAAATAGCATTGTAAGCCAAAGCAAATTAAATACTTTCCCAAACACTCAAATACAATTAACTATCTATATCATTAAATACCTTATTTCTTTTATTAAAATACTCTTTAAATAGAATGTCTTTATTGTTGATAAAGCCTGTACAAAGCTTAAGCTTAAATCAATAAAAAGAAGCACACAAGTAACCCAATACTTGTATAAATAAAAGTTAATTAAATTTTGCCTTTAAGCGTTTGCATATCCAGTTACCATCAGCCAGCAGAAAGCGGACTTGTTTTTTTCATTTACAATCCCAGTCGATGATGAGAGTGCCTTTTTTGGTCTGTTCAGTCAAGTGCAGCAATCCATTCAACCCATCTCCACTGTACCCCCGATATCAGCTTCAGCCCCAACAAAGGAACAATTAATGAGCGCGTTGGTTAATGCAAAACTGAACTTGGTTTAGGGGTTTGCTTGGCGTGCAAGGAACTTAGCTGGCATCAGATATGCAATTAATTTGGCCATCAACACACCACGATGACATTAAGGAGTACGCTTCCAGCACGCATTGTTCGCAGGCAGCGACCAAATTTAATAACGACTTTAATTTGATTTGAATATTTCCCGGCGAGGAGAAATGTTCCCGCAGCGTTTCTCGATTCGGTGTCCCAAAACTTTTGCAACGGTGGCCAGCCGGCTGATTGTTTGAATTCCTGGCTGTCAGACAGATTGTCGGACAAACTTTCCGGCTGTACAGTGTGTGCATGGCTGGTTAAGCTTTTTGAAATATTTTCACTCATTACTTAAAAGCGTGTGCGGAGACAGAGATGGAGACGGAGACGGAGACGGGCATGGGAAGAGGTAGTGCGGCCACCAAATTCCAGTATTGCACGCAAAGTACAAATTCCAACGACTCGGAAAACCTTTTTGCATTATTAATTTACTTTGATATCAAAATTTTCTTTGGCATAGCAATGTTGGGAATGAAGTGCCTGTCAGGTTTTTGGGGCTGATTGCAGCTTGCTTGCTGGCCAACAGCAGCAGTTCGCTAAAGTCCAAGTTCTGGGCCAATAAATTGAACTTTTTGTTGCGGCTAATAGAAAATTTTAACCTGTCCTTTACGTAAGCAGCATATGCAAATTGTTGTGCCAGTATATGTAAAGTATTTGCCATACACTCACACATGCTCACATAAATTACACGCTTAAGGAACAAAAGGCGACTGGCAGAAAAATGCATAAAAAATGTTTAACCCAACGCCAAACGATTTGCATTGCATGATAAAAAAGGGATGGCAGCAAAGAATGCAAGAAAATATTGCAACGGTAGAAAGGAGTGTGTGTGTGCGTGTGTGGGTGTGGGTGTGGGTGTGGGTGTGGTTGTGGAGAGGGGATGTGTAAAGGGGCAGCTGGATGGCAGCTGGCTAGCACCGGGCGCAATTTATATTGAAATAAAAATATAGAATGGAATATAAGCAAATGGTAGCGTTGTGCACCTTTTGCATAAACTTGAAGATTTGAGTGTCTCATTGTGCGCGTGTGTGTGTGTGTGTGCAACGATAAAGCGCCCGTATAATGCAAAGGGGTTGCGGGCAGCAGTTATGGCTTAGGGCAGCTGTTTCCATGTTGGCTTTGGCATAATGTGCATTGCTGTAAAATATGCATCGTTTATGCTGAGATACATTGACAGTGCACAATATGAGAACCTTACGCAAAATCCACACAACACTTTATTTGAAGATCATTCTCGAGAAAATCATATCCCTTTTAAGATTTGCAGTGTCGTTAGAAAACAGATTTGTAAAAGATTTGAAACAGATTGGATTAGATTTCCTTTCCATGAGTTTAACTGTCGAGCAGTTTAGTGACTCTCGACTATTTAACTTTTTATTAACTCATATTTCAAGAATTCATACGAAAGAATCTACTTTCATATTTGTTAAGTTAAAATTGCCATTTTTATGCGCAATGTGTAAACGTCGAGAAACAAGGAATTTATATGTCGACACAATGACACCCTGTTTTTGATTTGCGCCATACATTTTGTGGGCTATGGTCACCACATTGGTCAACAGTCAAGCAACCCCACCTTGCAAAATAGTGCAGCTCACGCCCAAAAACATTTCACGCATACAAGACAAGGATAGAGTGTTGCTGCTTCTTTCACACAACTTTAAGGGTCCAAGCGATCCGTTGGCACTGTTGCTGCTCTTTTCACACACATTCATAACCCCTGCACGCATACTCATAAGAGGCTGGATTTTAATTTAACATTCTGTAACATAACATTTTCAGTAACATAACATCTGTACATAACATTGATATCGATATCGATCAGCTTGCAACTATTTTGAAGAAATTTTTTGGTGCAGTTGGTACATACATATTTTACTTTATGCCTTTATTCTGAAACGTTGGAAATACATACGTAAATGCAGATGTACATATGTAACTAGGTATGCGTGTTTGTATATTGTTAACTAAATGTCAAATTGGTTCAGAGTGGAACATACTCGTAGTTTATTAGAAACGATGCGAGTCTCTGGCTGCTGTCAGTTCTCGCTCGGCGTCATATCAATCACAATTGGTGCTGGCAGAGTCACGGACTGACTGACGTAGACTGCCTCAATGTCAAAACAAACAAGTGCACTGGATGGACAGGATGGCGCCAGTTTGGTAGTCCTCGCTTCCGACCCAGCAACAGCTGCAGTTTATGCTGGGTGCAAACTCAATTAATTTAAAGAGCTTGCAGCTGCTTTATACTTGGGAGCAATGATGATGAGGAAGCATTTAATTTCATTGATTTGGCATGCCATCAACTGCATAAGATGCTAGATTTATAGATGGCTGCCATGTGCAGTTGGAGCCCCGCTTCTAATTTGGCACTTAAGTGCATTGACGTGCGTGTGCCGGAGTGACTTCTGGAGTGCCCAAGAGGCACAAGTGTGGAAATTCGGGGGGAAGTGCGTTATCATACCCTGCATAGAAATAGTTGCCCATACAAATTATATTAATTTTAATAAATTTTGGTTTTTCGTATAATTAGAAATTATTTTTAAGGAGAAAGTTTTCCGAGGTGATTTTCTGAAATACACCAACTTTTTACTTTACATGAACCACAAATTTAAATAGTATATATTCTTGAAGAAAAACCGAATCGTCATAGATTCGGTTTCCAGTCAGGTCACATTAAACATCTATCAATTTCGATACAGGCTATTCGCTAGTCGAGCACTACCCGCGGAGTGGTCTCTTAGTTGGTGTTAGTATTTATGTATAGGCATATGCACACGTTTCGCAGTGAATGGAACTGCTATAGATTCCCATCACGCGCCACAAAATGCCGTTACGTGTTTGCCTTGCCGCCTCCATTGGCGACGATGCCAAAGGTGTCTCTCCCCAGTGCCGCGTGCCAGTGGATTATGTGGCTCGTGGCTCGTGGCTGTTGGATGTGGGCTGTGCTGGCCTGTGGCCGTGTGGCGGCGTCCATCCGTGTCGTTATTGCTAGCATATTCAATAATTGGTGCGCCCAGGCAACTACTTCTACTACATGCTACATGCTACACGCTTCATCCTACATACAACATAGTTTGACAGGCGGCCAAAAAGTATGCTGCATTCAATTTACGCTACTCATCACCACAGCCCACAAAATGCTCATGGAAATTGATTCAGCGCATCAGTTGGTCGCCTGCAAATGAATTTCGTGGGTGTGGTTATTTGATGTATGTATGTATGTATGTATGTAGGAGTTGTGCCTTGCCGATGAATTTCTCATATCACTTTTGGCTTTTTCACACGCATCTCATTTTCATAGGTGCCCCGCCTCGCCCGCATATAGGATTTGTCGCATTGCGCCCTTGGGCATAATTATATATTTGTAGGTGCCCTTCTGGGGCACACTCACTGAAGTAGGGTACAGAGAGGGACGGGGTGAATTGGTAGTTTAATATTTATGAAAAATTACAATTCGGCCTCCTTTTATCCGCCATCCTTCACAAAATACTTGTGTCAGTGAAATAATAAAACATTTCTAACAATTTGGCGAGGGGGAAACATGTTTTAAACTCGGAGGACGCCCGAAATACGACAAAGTTTGGCGATTGGGGTTAACGGTAGAGCTATAGCCTCAGAAAGTGCGCAATAGATTTTATTTTATTATCAAAATAATAGTTAGTGATATTTAATCTTATTTCATTAAGCAGTAAAAAAAGCCTTTTGCTACATTTAAAGTATTAATTTTCTTTTTATTCATTATAATTTTTTTATTTATAAATTTCCAACTATATATTAATATTTCATATTATTATAGTTCTTATTATAAATTAGTTAAGTTAGTTCACATAGGAAATTTAAATATATTAAAACAAAAATTTGCTTAAACATTTATATTTTTATAGTCACTTTTTCAGCGACATTTTCGTTGAATTTGTGTAGAGCAACTCACAAAAATACACCGAGCATTTACAGTTACTATTTATTACTAATCAATTTAAAATCGGATTAGACTTATATTGTTACACATACACAAACATACACATCAATTAAAACATATACAGTTTGTACAGAAATAGATTTGACGTGGGGAAAAACGTAATATTTTCAACTTCTTTTGCAAAGACATGTATTTGATTATTGACTATTTTAAATTTAAGTAGAAAAATAAAAAAATAATTAATAATTTTTTTTCTTTTGCAAAAGAAGTTAGAAAATATTTTGTTTTTTCCTTACCGTCAAATATATTCTTCCACACACTGTATGTATTACTACTATTGGTTTGTATGAATTGAACAGTTTAGTTTTATTGTTTGCGGTGAATTTTTTGTTGTTTTCTTCTTTTGTTTTTTGTTTTTGGTTTTTTGTGTTTTCACTTCAATTATTTTCAATTGCATTTCGTTCGAGAGCATTGCAAGCGATTTTAAATTGCACATTCTGAGCATTAGTTTTACTACTTGAATTGAGTCGAGTGAAACCGACAATTGGTCCCTCTCCACTCCACTCCACTCCACTCCGCAGCCGTAACTGTTGTTGCGGTCTCTTTTCCTTTTCACAATGTTTTCGACTACTCTTTGCTCTAATTGAAATGCCCGACGGTGCAACTTAATTTTTGCGCAGCGACGCATTTCTGTTATCAGTTAACGCAGCATCTCGAAGGAAACGAAGAATGCAAAAAGAGCAAAAACAGATGCTAACGACGGCGTCGAACTGGTTTCTCACTTGACTGCAGATGGGAATAGGAAGAGAACGAGATTGAAGGGCAGCGCAACAGATGCCCAAAAAGAGTTGAACCAAAGAACAAGTAAAGCGAGAAGCGACTGAAAAGATTTGGCAAAGGCGGCGTCACATTAATGCAATGAGGGGCACCAAAAGCTGCTCAGCCGGATGAAAAGTCACTGCAGACACTGTGTAATGTGCCGGTTGCTGTTGCTGCTGCTGCTTCAAAAAATTAAAAATAAATAAATAAAAGTAAAATAAGCGCAAACATTTTGCAAGTGGAGTGCGAGAAGAGGAGTTGATTACGCGGCTACCCACGCAGGGTCAGCAAAAAGTGAAGAAACAAAACAATAATCGGCAAAAATGAAGGCAGGTCTCTCTGGCTAATTGGAAAGATCGAACCCAATCGCCGTCGTAGATTGCTTTGCTCGCCGGTTAAATCAGTTGAAACTGAAACGTCGTCGCTAACGGAGCGAGTGCCACACTCGGAAGCGTGTATAGAAAACACACACACAAACACACAACGAACATTATCTTCATCAAACGACATTGGCATTCAAGTGTGCAATTTGTAGCGTGCCGCTAATTGCCCCCCACAACGCCCTTTCCCCCCGTGTACTTCAACCCCATCTGTATGTGAATGCTATAAGGAGGTCATTCGGGTCAAGTGCTCTAAATTGAATGTGTCACTCGATCGGACTCAACATGCTGTTGCACTTGCTTTGTGGCTTGTGGCTACTTTCGCCAGTTGCCAACATCGCAGCACAGTCCATATGCCGTTCCATGGAATTGCGCCAGGTCTCGGATTTTCAGCAGCTGCGCAACTGCAGCATTGTTGTGGGCCATGTGCGCATTGTGCACCTGCAGCTGGCAAGCAATGCGAGTCTCACAGAGTTGCACAGCGACGTAACCGAGATCACCGACTATCTACTGCTCTATCGTTGCAGCGGTCTGCTCACGCTGCAGTCCGTATTCCCAAAGCTGCAATTGATACGCGGCCAGAAGCTTCTCTTCGATCAATATGCCCTGACTGTCTACGAGAATCGCAATCTGAGGGAGCTCGGATTTGTGGAGTTGCAGCGCATCCAGAAGGGCTACATTCGCATCGAAAGCAATCCCATGTTGTGCTTTGTGGAGACCATTGACTGGATCTATCTACTTGGCAATGCCACCGCTCAGCATTTCTCCATAAAGGTGAGCTCGAATAAACGCTAATAATATTTTATATATTATTTGATTTTTTCTTAATATTTTTTGTCTTTTTACATGTTTTTTATTAATCTAAAACTTCCTATTTCCTATTTTCCTCTTTTCAAGCTGAACAAATCGCCCAATCATTGTCCAGTTTGTGGCGGCCTCTCTGCCGATTTCTCCTATCGCATAAATAAGACAAGATACTGCTGGAATATGGAAGCAGATCAGGTGCGCCTAGAGCCGCCACGACGCCAAGGCTGTCCGGAGAGTTGTGGCAGCAATGGCTGCGACATGTCCGGCAACTGTTGCCAGTCCAGTTGCATTACGGGCTGCTCTCTGCAGAATTGTAGGCTGTGCGCCAACTATCAACGGAATGGACGCTGTGTGGATCGGTGCATTGCCAGCTATGAGCTGCACAAGAGGCAGTGCATCTCGCAAAAGGAATGTCGACAGCTTAATCTCATTCCCCAGACGAGTGGCTACCGCTGTGTGGAACATTGCTCCAATAATCACAAGCCTGTAATCGATGCCAATGGAATGCTGCAATGTCAGCTGGAGTGCAGTGGTGTCTTCCATGTGAAGCGTGGCGCGGATCTGGAGCAGCTGCGTGATTGTGTAACTATCAACGGATCGCTCATCATCGAGTTGTTGGATGTAAAGGGTGAGCAAGACCTATGTATATTTCCATAATCCAAAACTAATATTGAATAAACCCTTGATGTGACAGAACAAATTGTATCTGCTCTGGAGCAGGCGCTGGGCAGCATAAAGGAGATTACCGGCTATCTGAAAGTGGTGCATTCAGCTCAGCTAATGTCGTTCTCTTTCCTCCAAAACCTGGATACCATACGTGGGGATGAACTTATTGAAAACAAGTAAGAAAAGTGATCATCTTTTGGTAAATTATACTTTATTTTGCTGCTTAAAAATTAAAAACTTTCAATTTGTAAACATAGTTTCTGCTAGAAAATTTAATTTAAAATTTTGCACAAATTTGGATAACTCCAAATTCAGTTTTGTTTTTTATATAAATCAATTTTAGAGCACTTCAATTCAGTTTTAATTAATATAAATACACTTAACCCTCGTTATACGGCCTCTGGATATATATTATTTTTGGGGTCTGCTATGATTTTATGTACGAATGAATGAATGTATTTTAAATGAACTAAGAAGATAAAATGCATTTTGAATGATAAACAATATTACATATTTATCAAATTTGTAATCAATTTCATTGAATTTGTATGAATTTGTATAAGAATAATTGATTCCTTAAACGGCATTTCGTGGAACGAGTCTTGGCCGTTAAGCGAGGTATGGGTGTATTGAAATGCATTCATTTTAATACAATTATTGATTCTTTACGTAAAAATTAATCACACATTTTATTGATCAATCACAAATTGTGCACTTTCAGATACGCCCTGTTCGTTGTGAACAATTATCACATGGAAGACATTTGGCCCAGCAATCGTCAGGTGGCCATTCAGCGTGGCACGATATTCTTTCACCTCAATCCAAGATTGTGTTATGAGAAGGTGCTGAAGCTGCAGTCCTCACTGAAGAGTGTCCGCAAGATCTCCATAGTCGATGTGTCGCCCAACTCGAATGGAGAGCGCATCATTTGTGGCGATTTTGTGCGCACCCTGGATGCCCAGGTTGAGGATGTTAATGCGACAGCGGTACGGATTGTGACCAATTATTTGAAATGTGACGATATGGAGACACTGATCGGTTACTTATACCATTATATGGAGGCACCCCAACGCAATGTCACCAAGTACGATGGTCGCCATGGCTGCGGACACGACAAGTAAGTGGGCCGAGATAACCAGCTAATCTAACTAAAAATGTGGCTCAAATCATTTCTTTTAGCTGGCTAATGGACGTCTCAACCAGCAAGAATCGGCGACACGTCATCGCCAACCTGAAGCCGCACACTCAGTATGCGTATTTTGTGAAGACTCTCACGCGCACCGATTACCACATACAACTTGATGCATACTCCAAGATACTCTACTTCCGCACGCTGCCCAGCAAGCCGAGTCCGGTGAGCCGACTTCACGGCAGCTCCGATCACAGTACAGAAGTTGTAAGTCATTTTTATACCCTTAACTCATTAAAAATGGGTAAAAAGGGTATAATGGTTTTGTGCAAATGTATGTAACAGGCAGAAGGAAGCATCTCCGACCTCATAAAGTACATATATTCTTGATCAGGGTCAACAGTCGAGTCGATATAGCCCTGTCCGTCTGTCTGTCTGTCTGTCTGTCTGTCTGTCCGTCTGCCCGTCGGTATGAACACACGGAAATTTGGAATGTGTTCTCGTGTACTAGGCGCAGATTAAGTTTGCTTTATTTGATCGATAACTGACTCAGTTTCTCAATTATCGATAAATATCGATTTCCGAAAGCAATAAATTCCACAATTTAAAAGGCAGAGGCTTAAAATTTATACATAATATGCATAATTATTTATCAATTGGATTGGATAAGAAACACCAAAGTTATAGTCGAAAATATATTTTCATATTGATCTTATTTCTGTCAGCAGCCGCAAGCATTTTCTGTATGCATAAATAGGCGAGCGCATGTGTGAGAAAGAGATGGCATGATAACCGACGCTAGCGTCAATATATTTGTTATATTCGAAACACAAAATTTAATTTCTTAATTAATTATTTTATTTATTAAGTTATGTTAATAATTTTTGGGTAGATAGCTATTTGGACAACTAAATATTAAAGATTTGTTTTTAGGATGCTGTATTTATTTTTTTTGTTACAGTTATTGAATTGGTGGCCACCACTTCGTCCCAATGGGGACATATCCAAGTACATAATCAACTTTGAGGTGCACAATCTGACCAAGACGGAGGAGAGTGGCAGGAACTATGCCACATTCAAGGCAAGCAATATTAGCTATCTGGACTGCGAATGCAATGATCTGGTAACATATGATTCGGGGCCACAGCCGGAGGATGAGGACTACTACAGTAAGGAGCAAATAACCTATGACGATGCGCTGCCCAATCTGATATATGTTTCGTAAGCATTCTGTGATCAGTATTCCATATAAAATGCTTGAATGATGTTTCCATATTTCAATCTCATTTCAGACGACGCAAAAACCAAATTAAGACGGACAAATTTAGCAAGGTGGTGAACGTTGATCATCTGATCGCTATCAACTCGTTAAATAATACGTCCATCAATGAAAGCAGCATTGCAACAACAAATGCAACAACAAATGCAACAACAAATGCAACAACAAATGCAACAACAAATGCAACAACAAATGCAACAACAAATGCAACAACAAATGCTTCAACAAATGCAACAAATCTAGTTATCTGCAGCAATTTGACAACTTCGGGCAATCAGTCGTTGGCGGGAGGCAGCGTTGCAACAACAAATGTAACAAATCCAGTTAGCTGCGGCATGAATGAAACTGAGTCTTTGGAAGAGAGGAAGAATCGGGAGTTCATCGCGTTGGCAGCCAAGCACTATGATGAGTATCGCAAGCGGCTGGAACAGAAAATGCGTGAGATTCAGGATACGGGCATAGCGGACTATCTGATCCAACATGCCCAGCCAAAGTGCAAGGATGTCCACGCCTCGATCAGCTATCAGCTGGAACAGAAATGCCTTGTGGAGGAGGAGCTGACTGGCATTCAATTGCCGGGCACCCAGCATTCCTATAAGTTGACCGACCTGCTGCCCAATCAGTATTATCGCATCTCGGTTCGAGCTTGTGCCGAGGGCGTCTTAAACGGCTGCTCCAATCCCACCGAGATGCTGCTGAAGACCATCAGCGTTGAAGTCGAGCAGTTCATGAATGGTAACTAATATTAATTAGATGTTTTATTTTAATATATGTGTAACATTCGCATTTCAATTTATATTTGATTACTGGATTTTTTCCTAGATTTCAATTTTATATTTTAAGCCTAAACTTGTGTAAACTGTAAAACTAAAATACTCAGGCTAAAGTATGTTTTAATAACTAAATGCAAATGTTCCGTCTGATGTTGGATTTGTCGATATATGTGTGATATATTATATATATATGTAGTTGTCAACTGAGTATTTTATTTTTTATTAACTACTTTATTAACTAATGCAAAATGTTCAAGTGAAAGTTCCTCAAACTATAAATTAAATCAGAAAATCCTTTTATCCATGGTAATTTGACATTTTAGCTCGTTGGCATTACATGCTGGCTTTAAAGTCTTAACAGCTATTTACAGATAGGCATACACACACACGCACACACGCACACACACACACACACAGCACACACACACACACACACACACACACACACGCACTACAGCGCAAAGAGCTTTAATCTGGGCGGCAAAGATTCTTGACATTTTGCAAGTTGGAATTACGGTTACGGAGGGCTCAACAATAAGCCTACGCCAAACTAACAACAGCAACACCTGCCTCGTCCTCGTCGTCGTCGTCCTTTCGGATCCACAAAATGACATTATGCCAAACAACAAAACAGTCTCTAACCTGCACAGGACCTGGCTTTCAGTTGGATGCGTCAGTTGCAAAGTGTTCAACGCATGCCACTTAATATGCAAATATGCCACAAAAGAGCTTTAAAACTTTAAAACACTACCAAAAAAAAAAACAAGAGGAAAAACAAGAGGAAAAACAAAAAAGAAGAAAACTAAAAATAATGCCGAGCACGCTGGATGAGGCGAAAGCACAGGACGGCGTTTCGGAGTCGAGTTGAGTACGTGTCATGTGTCGCCTGGTTTGTGGCAGAACTTTGACGCAGCAGGCAGGAAACTTGCACAAAACGTGTCCCACTCAATGGCCGTTGATTGACGAAGGCGCAAGTAACGTAACGGGACACGTCTTGTCTTGTTGTTGTTGTTGTTGCTGTTGTTGTTGTTGCTGCTGCTGTGAGTCTTGTGCGAAAAAGGATTTGCACTTCGAGTGAGTCGCTGTCGCTGACAGCGCGACCACAAAGTCGTTAGTTTTGGGTGTTTTGGGAGTCTCGGGTCTCCCGGCATCAGTTCTCCGCACTCCGCACTCAGCAGTCAGCTCTCTTCTCTTTGGTTTTAGGTCTCGAGTGTTCAGTGTTTTCAGTTCTGGTGCGGTTTTCAATCGGTTTCCCTTCCGGCAAATGCTAAACCGATTGTATTCCAATATTTCAATGTCTTCGGCACTTTTACTGTTGCGCCATTTTGGTGCACACTTCCGTGCTCCCATTTCCTCGTTATCCCTGCACTCGTTTATTATCCATGTAAGCACTTTCCATACATGTGTGTGTGTGTGTGTGTGTGTGTGTGTGTGTGTGTTGTGTGTGCTTGTTTGTCTCGAGGTTGAGGTGTTGCTGCTTCTGTTGCTGTTTGGGTCGACCCATGTCAGTCAGTTGGACAATTTAACTGAGTGCTGCACAATTCGTTGCTGAGCTTATGCCGTGTGCACTTCAGTTGTCCTTGCCACACCATACACCATACACCATACACCATGCACCATGCACCATGCACCATGCACCATGTACCACCAAGCAACACCACAACAAACACCCCAACGGCGTCGACATCGACATCGACAACGCATTTCAGTTTGCCTCCGTCTACACGTCTGAGCCGGGGATTGCAGCAGAAGCATTTGGATTTTGCTGGGAAACCCAAACCCGACCCTTGGCTACCCATCGCTGCTGTGCATTAGAGTACCCTCTGGAGTGCAATAGGGGGTGGACAGGGGATGGACAAGTAGTTCACACCATGTTATTGATATATGAACACACTTTCTAAGTTTTCTGCAGTTAATGTCAGTTCAACCTTGATGCCAAATGGCCAAATGGCTTTCCAAATAACCTACTTAATATCTTCGTTTATTAAATTGTTCAACTCAATCCTTAAATCAGGTCAACTATTTATTTATTTATTTTCTTCAAGAGTATGGCAATAATTAAACATTAAGTCTTAAGATAAACTGGCTTAATAATGTAGCAAGTTTAATAAATCAATTCGGCATTTATTTATTTTAACATGTATTTAATTTGCATGAAAATTTTCGTTTATTAGAATATTAAATATTTAAAATAACTTTTTATTAATTTTTTAAATACAACATGAACATCTTAGCTTAATTTGCCAAATGCTTTATTTTGATATTGATTGTATTGATTTAATAAATATAAATAATAAATAAATAATAATTTGCTGTTTAAAACTTAAAATTAAAATGAGTTTGCTCAAATAAAAATTTAATTTTTTCCCCCAATTTCAAATCAAGAGACGAAAACAATTTCAAATTGCACGTTGATTTTTAAAAATAACTTTCAACCTAAGAGAAAGTTGTAAATAAAAGTTTATGCTTCAATTTCAATAAGTGCGCAATCATCCAATAATCAAAGGTCAGTCAGTCAGTCTGACAGTCAGTCAGTCAGTCAGTCAGTCAGTCAGTCAGTCAGTCAGTCAATACACATTTTAGCTTGACCTCAGTTTGGCTTTAACTGTAACTGTAACTGTGACATTTCGATCACGTTGACTGAGTTCATTTGCAGTTTCATTTGTTGTTAGCCAGTCTTTTTTGCCCGGCAAATCCCATTTGCAATGTTAGCCAAATACTTCCGGCTAATATAAAGTGGTATCAGTAATCAGACGTGCATAGTTGAAGATGGCATCTCAGTTGATTTTCGTTTAAGCCAAACTCAAGTTGTGATGACATGTTAATGAAAAGCTTGAGGGATAAAACCCATATCGATATATGTACCTCTGTGGCAAGTATCAGTTGCACACATCTAAGAGCACTCTCTTCTGGAGTGAGTTTGCGCATTTGAAGAACCAATTCTCTCTTTATATATACATATACATATATATATATATATATGTATATATGTACTATTTATATTGCTAAGCAGCTATTGCGTGTTGGACTGTTTCATAAATAATGCACAAGGCCTGAAATACTATATGTGTAGTTTCTGGTCACGTCAAGAACTCCACTTATCGTTGAACATGACACAATTTAGATGGTTGCGATAGTTTCTTGTTTTCATTTTCCTCGTTTTTTTCCCTTTTTTTTTGGTTTTAATTGTACTCGAAATAGAAAAATGCGACCCTTTCCCAATCTTGACAATTGAATTAATTATGCACAATTGATTAAATGATTGCTATAAATATGCATACATATATATATATATATATATGTGAATATGTTTATATACATATTTGTTGGGGTCAATTGAATTCAATTTGTTGATTTTTGGGTTCATTAAACGCATGCTTTGGTTTTCGAGTAAATTTGGGTTTTGCTTATCAGACGTCATTAGAGCCCATTTTGTGTGGGCGACAATTTGTAGCCAGTTGTTCTTAACGGAATATCAGCAGCTTAACAATTGATTATGTTTAAGTTCATCAACCTGCAAATACCCTTCACTTCTCATTTCAATCCACTCGTAAAGCTCAGATTTAACATTTGTCTTTTATGCACAAACATTGCTTCTGGATTGTTATCCTAACAAGATGACAAGTCAATATTATTATTCCCATGTTTGCAGAATGGCAGAAGCAGTCATAAAATATATTTATTCTTTATCACACGAGTTTTTCTGTCAGTATATCGAACTTTAATCAGAACAAATGTTTGGGATTTAAAATATTATCTTAACTTTCAAGTTATAATAAAAAGTTGTAAAATCTTAAGTTTATTTAGGTTATTTTTTGTCAACTAAAATCAGTCTACACCAAAAATACAAAAATAAAAAATTTGAATTAAATTAAATTTAAAATAAGATTCAAATAAAAAATTATAAATAAATTAAAAAATACTAAAATAATTATAAGACATTAGATTTCTGGCATCATAATAAAATGCATCATAAATAAATGTGTATAGTTAAGATAACTGATTTCCAGTTTATTTCGAGCTAACTATTTTTACTCACTACCAAAAATAATAATCCGTACAGATTTCATAACGATAACTACCTAATTTTGCTTTACAGCATTGAGCAGTAATGCTTCATTCTATTGGCCCAATAATTTCCAGTAAATTGATGTCAACAAATTCGAGCAGCGAACTGTTGCCAACTTTGCTTTTGGCCAACTCGTGCAATATTGAAAATTACACCTTAATGAAGAGTTCAATTTGAAATGTCGACAAAATGCTGCCGAAAATGCAATATCCATTGTTGCTTTTCATATATACGTTTGTACATATGTGTTTATGGCCACAATGCCCAATTGCTTAGAGCCCGATGTCAGATTTCCCAATACACCACGCCACCATGCCACCATGCCACCATGCCCCATGCCGCACATTCCCAAATTCCCAATTCCCGCTTCAATGCGCGAAATCCCAAAGCTCAGCGACGACTAGATTGCAATTCCGTGCAAATTTGCACAAAAACACCATTCAATGATGCTGCAGCAGGCAGCAGGCAGCAAGCAGCAGGCCATTGTTTTGGCCGCCATATTTGTCGGCCATTTGGGAGGAGGACATATCGCCTGATGCTGCCTCGCTGCATTTCCGTTATGGCGGACGCAGTTCGCAGCATGTTGCCATCAACAGCGTTGTATGATGTGTTGGCAAAACGTGTCAACGACTAGTTTGTGTTAACCGACTTAAACACACACAAAGAGAGAGAGAGAAAGAGAGAGAGAGAGAGAGAGAGGGGAGAGAGAGAGGGAGATAGTTGCGATGCGGTAAGGTGACTTGAGTACGTGTATGTAACGACAGCTGCTCAATAAAATATCGTATGAATTTTTTCTGAGTGTGTCTGTGCATGTGTGTGTGTGTGTGTGCGTGTGTGTGTGAGCCAAATGGGTTGATGCTTGTGCGTAATTGGTTGGTAATTGAAAACTTTAGCAGGTAATTAATTGCCGAAAGTTGCCTCACGACATTTGATGGCTTTTGCTGAGGTTTACCAAAATTATCGCCAGGATTTTTCTTTCAGTTTTTTTTTTGTTGCACAAATGTAAGTAAGTTAATTAAGCGGCAGTCAGCAAGTTGTAAGTGGAGTTGCAACTGTTGCAGTGCGTGTGCTACGTGTTTGACCTACTACTTACAATGTCTGTCTGTGTGTGTGTGTGTTTCAGCTGTGTTGACTTGTTAAAACTGTTGCACAAAACCGAAAGGATTCGCAGTAGCACCTGTGACTGAATCAAACGAAGAAAAACTTAACTAAAAAGTCAAATAGATTAAAAGATAATCAGAAAGTGAAAGAAAAGAACTTTGCGAGTAATTTTTAAATTAAAAATTCCTAATATTTATTTATTTATTTATTGTCAACTAAAGTCAGTCGACACCATAAATACAAAAATTAAAAATTTGAATTAAATTAAATTTAAAATAAAATTAAATAAATAAATAAATAAATAATAAATTAAGTAAATTAAAAAATACTAAAATATTTGTAAGATTTTTAAGATTTCTTAGATTTCTGGGGGTAGAATATAAAATGGTCCAACATTTGTTGCATACATGGGGGAAAACCCCGAAAAACCCCATCAGACCAAAAATAATTAGTAAGAAAATAATTAAAATGAATTTGTTAATCACTAGATAAGATTATTATAGGTTTTTGTTTAATGAACTCTTTTTATAATTTAATAATTTATAATTTAAATACGTCTTCAGCTGTTTGCACTTCTAAAACAAACAACATTTTTATAAGTTTATATATAAAATTTCTTATTAAAAAAAATAAAAATAGGAAATAGGTAAGACGCAAGATGAAATACCTACATTATTAAATTATTATATATTATTTGAAAATTTAAATTATATGATTGAATATATATTTGCAGATGGAAGAATTGCTCTTGCATAAATGTGTTTTTTAATTATTAAAGTCATAAATCAAATTTGTCAGCTGTTGAGTATTAACTGAAATTGAAATTTCATTAAATTGAATTTGTATTGGCCAAAGTTCTTTGTCTTTTATCAATGACCACCTGTCTTTCTTGTCTAATTAAAATCAGAGCATTCACAGCGCATTAGTCTGGCTTCGCAGGTGCTTTGGGGACAGAGTCCGGGCTCAATGGATGGTTCATATTTGGGGCAGGAATGAATGGACTCAATGCATATTTAATGATGGCCAAGACTGCTGCCATTTTTGGCTAATAAGCTAATGACTAATGAATTCTTAATACATTTAATCACATTCTCAAAACGACAACAAAGCCTCGCACTGCTCGTTAGCATTAAGGCGTCCCTCGAGACATTTGCGACCGGACACAGGACATGCATTGCCAAATCCTTGGGGTTAGTAGGTGATACTGTAAACCTACTTCTTAATTTCCGCGCCACATAAAACTTATCTTCATTCTGTGACACTCTCCAGTTCGCTCTGTTTCCTGCCACATTCTACAAAATATTTCTTGCGAACAATAAAAATCACAACATAAGCTAAAAACTTGCTCGAATGCAAACTGGCAAATGTGGCAAGCGCAAGTTTCCGAGACGATTGCGTTGTAAGCAAAACTTTGGTGGGCTGCTCCTAAGTTCGAATGCAGAATTATGTTGGCGAAGGACAGGCCAGGACAGCTTTCCCCCAGGGTTAGCAATCTCTTGTTGTTGTTGTTGCATTATCTTAATGTTCATTGGTTTAAGTTTTGTGTATTTTCCGTTACAGTTGCTGTTGTTGCTGTTGCTGTTGCCGTTGCTGCTGTTGCTGTTGCAATTGCCACTCCCGCTGCTGCTGCTCATTTGGACGCCAATCTCCCGTCGACATCCTGGGCTGTGTGGCCTTTCTGCAGCAGAAACTTCCACTTCATCTGTACCGTAAAACTTTTGCATTCCATTTCCCGAATGACGATTGCGTCTTCTCAGAACTCGTCAAAAGTTTGGCGTTTATGTTTCAATGGACATACGCTTCAGCCAGGTTGTGACCTGGCCAACAGCTAAAATTTTAATAAAAATATATATATTTTCTACACTAAAGCTGATTGCACCACAATTGGCGCAATAGCAACACTCGTCTATTGTCCAAACTTGGCAACAGAAATCTAATTCCCATGTTGGCCATTGTGCGCTTCTTAAGCAATTGTCTGAGTCTGTTTTAGTTACCAACCAATCGAATTGCCAATATTCCGTTTCACTTTTGCACATCCTGGCATATCCTGGCCACTGTGCCAGTTCATTAGTATTGTGCATCCTGTCATATTTGTCGCCATTTGGCATTTTTCAGGAAATTGCGCAAATGGAAACTACAATCAAATCTGCCACTCATTTGCAGAAGAAATGTGAAAGACACCTTTTCCCATCTTCCCTTGATTGCTATCCAAGTTGCAACTATTGCGATAATTGTTGCACCCTTCATAAAACATTTTTACAACAAGTAAAAAATAAATCATAAATTTGTACACACTTATCACAACATTTTAGTAATATATATTTATTTACTATTTAAAAATGATTACAATTATCGATTTACATTTTTATTTTAAGCATCATAAATATTATTTTTGAATTTTATTTATTTATTTATCAGTCGACACCAAAAATAAAAAATTTGAATTAAATTAAATTTTAAATAAAATTAAAATTATAAATAAATTAAAAAATGCTACAATTTTAAATTTTTTTTTTAAAATCAAAAACATGTCTGCGATAACCAATTTATATCAATTAAATTTAGATTTTAAATTGCAATCAGCATAAATATTCAATGTATGTATTTAAATATTAACATTTTTATGATATTTTGTAATTCCCCGTGTCATCTGCAATTAGTCGTTATTAAATAAATAATAATAAATAATAATGAAATATATATTTTGTAATGTACAAATGTTATAAAATTTTGATAATTTTAAAACCAAGTATTGCAGTTAGATTAGCTTTGTACAAGTCAGCTATAAAATCGAACCAAGTTTAAACAAATTAAGTTCAAGAATTTATAATGCAAATAATTATTAAAGCAAAAAAAAATTCTTCAATTAAAATGAGTGCTTAGTTTGCAGAGTATGCAGTGTTCGGTGTTGCAAATGCTTCGTTGCACCCTGTTTTAATATGTTGTGAGGTGTCTTCCATTTCTGGGTTATAATCAACCAGCAAAGCTAAGTTGGGATTTATGAGGCTTTTGTGCTGACTTTGGTCCAGCTGAGTGGAGTCGGTGTTGCAAGTAATTTGTATAAAAGTGCGAATGACTTTTATTTGATGAGACACTGGAACTGCAACAGCAACAGCAACAGCAAACTGCATTTCAAAGTTAGTTGTGTGCCACAGATACAAGAGTAGTTCGTGCTGTGAGATGGCTAAGAACTGGTTTGCTCTAGTTGGTATTGAGCTGGCTTTGTTGCCTTTGAAAATACTTGAAAAGTGCCGCGGGCATTTCAGATATTCGAATTTCAGATAGCTTTCAGAAATACTTTTGGTCGCCAAAAACAAAGCAGTAAAAAGTGCCGCAGGCGACTCTGGGGAAAAGACTCGGAAAAATGTGAGTCTGGGGACTGTAAAACACTAAAACAAAAAGTTTGGATTTAATAAAGGCAAATGTAATCCAATTAGTCAACAAAGTGAGTAGCTGCCCTCAAATAACACAAACAAAGTTGAACTTGTCATGAGATGGATGGATTTGTTAATGGATTGCACTTTTGCAACATGCAACTAAATTTAAAAAATACAATAATATTAACGTTAATTGGGGTTCTTCAGTGTTGAATGGAAGCTTCTAGCTGCTAAGAGCTGTAAATTGTAATCAAATTGTGGTCTAATCTTTGGGGCTGAGCCCGTGTTCGGCAGTCAGTGGGACACACCTTAACAAGCAATCGCAATGAATGCGGCATTCCCAATCGAGGGTGCTGCTCTGGTTGCAATCAACATCCGTGTCAGTGGCAGGGTCCAGAGGCTAAACGTTGGGTATCAAAAAGAAGCGCAGACAAAAGCAAATCGGAAACGGAAGTTGCATGTGAAAATGTCCATTCTGTTGTTGCTGTTTTTTGTTGTTGTTGTTGCAATTGTTGTTGTTGTTGTCCTCTGTGTGCGGTTGTATTGTTGAGTTGCCTTCAGTTTTGCTTGTGCTGTTGGATTAGCCTGGCTTGCCTTCCCACAGTTAACTGAAATTGACAGCCTTTGCCTTGTTGGAGCCATGGCTCCAATGTTTCTATGGTTCCGTTCGCTCCCACGATACCCAATCCTGTTGTTGTCTGGCTGCCTTTTACTGCCAGCATTGATGATGTTAACCAGTGCTCCTGGCAGGGATCTTCACTGACTTTTGCAAATGAGATTTTCAGTTTTATGACAGGTTGCATTATGCATACAACTACAACCCACTCTGCCACACAAAGCACACAATCAGTGTTCATATTAAATGACCAACTCGATAAATTTATAATGTTTGCTTTGCTTCCCACTAAATTGCACAGTTGTCCAGTTGTGACAAACTCGGTTCATCTAATTGCGATTAATTGACTAAAGAGGATTTTGGTAAAAGTTTGTTTGTGCCACAAGCACAACCGATTGTCCCGTTATCAATGCAAGCGTTTTGCAGCAACTTGGCAATTAAATGTTTCATGTTTAAGGGCCAATGACAACATCGACGTTGTCGCACTGCTCCCAATGTGTCTCCGTCGCCTGTCGTCGATCATAAATTTTTGATTGCCTTTGTACTGAAAATGTGGCATTTCATTTGCGTTTTGCGTTTGCGTTTGCGTTTTTGCAGCAAGTCTGCGTCCGCGTCCGCTCCGAGCGTCGAGTGAATTTTACGCCTCGCTGCTTGGCGTGCCACTGCGGCATGCCCCACGTCAACCTGCTGCTGCCGCTGCTGCTGCCGCTGCTGCTGCCGCTGCTGCTGCCTCCTTTACCACCGCCCTTGCTGTGGGCGGCAAACAGACACATTTCAATAATTGTGCAACAACTGGAAGCGATTATGCAATTTCATCAGACCAAAAGACACACTGCCGCATCGAGATATGGCTAAAAAAAAATAAATGGAAAATAGAATCGAGTTTGGACGAATTCATAATGCACTGCCACCGATTTGCAATTCATATGACCCACTCCAAAACTTGGAACCTTTGATCCTGTGTCAACTGTTTATTTATAATTCAACAAAAGTTTATGGAGTGAAATGAGAACTGCAAAAAAATTTAATAAATTTGAAATTTTAAAACTATTGATTTTCCGCTCATTAATAATCATATTTTAAAATTATAAAATATTAAACAATTATAAATTAAATTATGCTACAATTGCCAATTATTTGTTTTTTATTATTATATTTTATTTTTGGTATGTTTTTCATTTCCAATCAAGCAACAAATTGCATTTTAATTTATTATCTTGAATTTAAAACAGAAATCATAATCATATTAAAATACACCACAATGCGTAGAGTATTAACAGAATGTTTGTCTGATTGTGAATATGTTTGTATGAATTTTATATTGTAATATAGACGCTGTATCTGGAGCTTCGGGAATGGGATTTTGTGGCAGTGGCAGTGGCAGTGGCAGTATGGTTGCTATATTGTATCTTTGCCTGCTGAGCTGATGTGGCATTTGGGAAAAACCATTTTTATTTCTCTGTTGTGTGTGTGTGTTTGTTTGCACTTGTATATACATATGTGTATATATATATACATATATATGTATACATGTGTGTGTGTGTCTGCCTTTCAGTTTGAGGTTATGCAAATTGTTATGCTGATATCATAATTAATTCGTTGGGGAAACAGGCCGGAAACAAATTGGGTTTTGAATGAGTTATTGTGTTTTGCGGTGCGCTGCATTTTTGTAGAACGGAGCGACTTTTGTTTGATTATTTTCGGCGTCGGGATTTTTCACTGGCAAAAATGTTGCCCAAAAGAATTTTATTCTTTTTGAACACAACACATTTTAATGAGTTTTGCTTTCAGCTTGTTGCCAACTTTGATGGGTATCAAGATTTTGCTAGGTCGCCAGCCAGCAATAACTCCACAAAGTTATTATAGTTCGCAACTGGCGTACAATAAAAAAGCCACAAAACAAATTGTAAGACAAAAACAAAGAAATGTCCTTCAACATAGATCAAGTTTCTGACTAAAAACAATGGTCCAGATATATCTGTCCTAAGTTCCACAAATTACCACCACTTTACTGGTAAAAATGTCATGGTTTCAGTTACCGTTTCCGTTTCCATTTCCATTTCCGTTTTCATCCAGTTTATTTTTTGTTTTCCATAACGAAAACTTAATGTTTGACAAAAGACTTTGAAATGAACTGCCACATAAATTTATCCATCAATCAAAGCGATCTGTGGTCATCTGATTAGTTTAGATTTGCATACATTGACCAGTTCAAGCTGTGTAGATACAAATGTAATTGGAATAAGTTCTTAAAAAAATAATAAAAAAAGAAGCACTTGACTTGAATTTACATCTGAATTTCACATTTAATATTTTAAATCAACAGATACAAAAATGGAAAATCAATCAATCTTTTGAACTGTGAACAACTTTTATTAAGCAATAAATTTATTTACTTCTTTTGTTTTCCAACTGTGCTTCTATTTGAAAATTCAATCGAATTATATTATTTATATTTATAGAATATTTAAGATGTCTGTGGAAATCTGGGTGAACAACTAAGTGTACTCGAATTATCACAGACTTATTTTTACTGTAAAGCTTAAATATTTTTGGCAAGAAAGTGGGGCAACTGTTGTGGCATTAACTACGTCAGATGTGTCTGATATGTACTATTTGCTTTGTTTGCTTGTTTGTTTGTGCCTCTGTCTGTGTCTCTGCCACTGTGGCAATGTCTGCTTTTACGTCTCGCAGCTTGGCCGCGTGTGTTTCCACTTTGCCGCAAATAACAACAACTAACTGCCTATGCTTACCCCTGCCCAACATTTTGGCAACTGTGTGTGTGTGTGTGTGTGTGTTGAGTGTGTGTGTGTGTGTGTGTGTGTGTGTGTGTCAAAGGGCGCATTTGGTTGTTTTGTGGTGCCGGTGGCGTATACGTAATGTGGCCGCCATTTGCCAACGTGTTTGTGTAAACAAAATTGTTGGCCGTCTATTTGTTTGTCGTTTGCTCGCCAGCTTTGTTTATTGTCACACTCCCAGGCCCAGACTTGATTCCCGGCAAGACCATAAGCCTAAGCTGGCTTGGCCAAGCGTCTTGGCCAGCATTTAGTAAGCGTTATGGGCGGCACTTCCTTTGTCGGTGGGTGGGTCACTTCGGCTGTCGTCTACCTTGCCGGGCCTTTTCCGGTGCCAGAAATGAGAGCTGCTCGTTATGCTTCCGTTTCCGCTTCCGCTTGGCTCCGTTCCGTTCCGTTCGCCTCTGTTATTTGGCATTGGAATGCCCTTTTGATTGATGGCCAGCGCATTTATTTGCTCCTTTTGTTTGCTTGCCGTTTCAGTTTTCCTTCTTTCGTTAACATTTTTTTTTTTTTTTTTTTTGTAATACATTCTTGTGTAGCGCTTCATTGGAGATGGTTTACAGGTTTGCCTTATTGTGCCCCCAAGGCCGGTGCCACTTATTGTTGTTGTGTGGAGATTGGATGAGTGAATGAACAGTTGTGCATGTTTGCCAATTGTTTGTCTATATTTACTGAATATATTTGTGTTTATTTAATGGGAGACGTGGGCTCAAAAATAATATTTGTCTGCGATTCCCAAAGTTGCTTTATATTAAAATCTGCAATATTAAATTACATATTCGAAGTTTTTTTTTTTTTTTTGTTCATAAGTTATTGATTACCACAAACAGCTTTAAGAATAAGTTATGTAATTGGCTCTGCTCAATTTGCATTTTCTTTATTACGTTCCTTATGTTTATTGATTATTTTTAATTTAATTGCATGCAAGAGTTGGGAACGAGCAATGTAATTTTTGAATTAATGAGGCGCAACCAAAGTTCAGCTACGTCTAAGAAATAATCAATCTTTGTCCTGACCCTTTTCCATTACTAGAAATTATACTTTTAAATTTTGTGATTGTGATTGAAAATAATGCAGAAGCCTAATTGCATGCATTATCCATGAGTATTTAAATATAGCTAACTAAAACCTAGCCTAAAACTAGATACAAAACAAAAAAAATCAAGAGAGAAAAATTATATTCCGGAAATCGGCAATGGGCATAAGTCGAACCTCCAAAATGCCATAACTTCGTCAAAACTCAACGCATTTTCAAAAGCAAGGGCGTTTTAATCATAGTTTGGCCTCTAAATCAATCGTACATTTAAAGTTAAAAACGTGATTTTGGGTCGGAACACAAGTCAAAATTATAGCCCGAAAATCGGTATACCACGAAAATCGGCTTATGGGCATAGGTCGAACCTTCAAAATGCCATAACTTCGTCAAAACTCAACGCATTTTAAAAAGCAAGGGCGTTTTAATCACAGTTTGGCCTCTAGATCAATCGTACATTTAAGGATGAAAACGTGATTTTGGGTCGGAACATAAGTCAAAATTATAGCCCGAAAATCGGTATAGTCCGAAAATCGGCTTATGGGCATAGGTCGAACCTTCAAAATGCCATAACTTCGCCAAAACTCAACGCATTTTCAAAAGCAAGTGCGTTTTAATCATAGTTTGGCCTCTAGATTAATCGTACATTTAAAGTTAAAAATGTGATTTTGGGTCGCAACACAAGTCAAAATTATAGCCCGAAAATCGGTATACCACGAAAATCGGCTTATGGGCATAGGTCGAACCTTCAAAATGCCATAACTTCGTCAAAACTCAACGCATTTTAAAAAGCAAGGGCGTTTTAATCACAGTTTGGCCTCTAGATCAATCGTACATTTAAGGATGAAAACGTGATTTTGGGTCGGAACATAAGTCAAAATTATAGCCCGAAAATCGGTATAGTCCGAAAATCGGCTTATGGGCATAGGTCGAACCTTCAAAATGCCATAACTCCGTCAAAACTCAACGCATTTTCAAAAGCAAGGGCGTTTTAATCACAGTTTGGCCTCTAGATCAATCGTACATTTAAAGTTGAAAACGTGATTTTGGGTCAAAAGATAAGTCAAAATTTTAGTCCGAAAATGGGCATATGGGCATAGGTCCTCTGATTGGAGTAAGGCAGACAGCATGACGGACATTGCACAAAACCAATATATTTTTATACCTTCGGTATCATAATTTTCCATTGCAAATGAACTAAATGCAGATTAAGCTAAGAAATAAAAATAAAAATATAAACATTTTATTTATTTTCTATAATTTTAGTAAATAATGAACTGATGAACTAAGCTTTTTTCCTAGCTCAGCTTTGCGATCTAAAAATAGTTTCTTATCTATAAATTATTTTCAATGGAAAAGAACAAAATGTTGTTAAAGATTCTGAAATCATGTAATTTTTTTATTGTGTTGCTTTTTGTTTATTTGTATGTATTTTTGGGTTCGTAGCTGTTTTTCTGTAGGCCCTATTCTGTTTGCTTGATTTGTATTATCCTTGAAATCAGTTGTCCACTTGATCAAACAGTGCACATCTCCCAAACATATATGGAAGTAACTTAGCCTAGTTGTCTGTTTCTCTGTCTGTCTGTCTGTCTGTCTGCTCTCGGCTCTAATTCAATTTCTGTCGTTGCTTTTGTCTTTGTCCATTGTCTTGGCCTACATTTGGGGCTTCCAGGTTGGCCAAGTAAATTAATATCGTCGGCTTTCTGTCCAACAAACGTCAGTCACTTAATTCCTTTCGCTTTGAGCCTTCCTTCCACAGGCTGAATTGTGAGTCTGTTTTTGGGCTTTAACACAAATTGCCAGAGAATCAGTCAAATTGCAGATGCTTTAATAAGTGGCATGGTTTGTGTTAGGTGCTTTTGCTAGTGTTTCACTGGCCTCGCCTCTAATTTTAGCCAATTTGCAGCCACTCATAAAATTGCAAGTTGCAACGAGCGAGTGGTTGTGTAGGGGTGTAGAGGGGGGAGGGGGGGCGGGGGATGGGTTCCCTAGCACCGGATATTGGCGCAAACAAAATGCAACACTTGAGCTGAAAAATTGCCGTAATGAGCGCGCGCTGCCAGCATCCGGACCCCGGAGGGTTGCGTCAGTGTAAAATTGTTTAATTACTGCAAATTCCTTCAGTCGCCGCTTTTGCACGCTTCACTGTGGGCATACCAAAAAGGATGAGGGGGTTGCCACGTGGGAAAAGGGGGTGGGGTGGTGGGGTGGGGTGGTTGGTGCAGTGGAATGAATGGTGGCTTGACACATTTCCAGTTGTTGCTTTTGCCGGCATTTTCGGGTTGGCTGCTTCTCAGCGCACCCTCTCTCTCTGACTGTCCCTTTCTCACTGTCTATCGCTCTCTCTCTCTCTTTCGCTCTTGTCTCGCGCTATCTCTCTCTTGCAATTTAGCATTCTCCTTTTCAATTTCTGCTTGCCGCCATAGATTTCATTAATTTGCCATTAATTTGTATTTTCTTTGCAGTCGTTTGGTTCTGTTGATTTTGCTTTTAGCTGCGAGCAAAAACTGGCGCATTATTTCAACCCATTTGGGGGCTAATGAACTTACTGAAGGGTTACTCATCATCATCATCATCATCGTCATCCTCATCATCGTGTTCTTGTTCTTGTTCTTGTGATTCCCCTCCACGATTACTTGCCAGACATTTGTGAAATCGGCTGGCTTAGTTTTTGAGTAGCGTGTGTTTTGAGACGTTGTTGAGTGGAAATGATAAATTAATTTGTAGCCGGAGTCTGTAAACTCTGTCACCAGGAATATAGGAGGAAAATAGAGGAGAGAACGCGTCCTTTGACAGTTAGTTGAAATGATTACCGAGTGTGCATTTAAGGATAATTATAAGCATTAGTGTCTAATAAGCAATTCATTTCACAATGAGTTTAAATATGATGCCTAATTGTAGTCAGGATATGAACAAATGTAGTTATTTAAAGTTGTTGAGTGTGTTTTGAAAATGTGCTAATAATAATAAATAAAATATTTTTATTAAAATTGAATATAGTGTAAAAATGTGGTATATCTTATATACGATTATTCAGCTATTGCACTTAAGGCATCAATTGATCTATTTTAAGTCCAATCGCGACTTGTTTATATGCAATTCTAAATCAATCAAATGAATCAAATTAGCCTGTCCTGAGATAGATAAGAATGGATTCAAATAATCAATCAACATATGTCATCCACTGGTGTATCTGACTGTAAAAATAAAAACCTCCTTTCCTCGAGCCAAACAAAAATATCTACAAGTTATAAAATGAGTTAATCAAACAATAAGCAAACAACAAATAGCAAGAAAATAACTTGTAGTCAAATTCCCTATATAAATTAAATATCTTTATTATTTATGACATGAAAACAAAATTGTTTTAAAATCGTTGCTGAACCAAGTGTTTTTAAGCATTTTGATAAATCGGGCTAAACTTGGATTGCAGCAGTAAAAAGTAAATAATTCGTGCTCAAAACTCGGTTGCAAAAATGTAATCAATTAAAAGCATTGATTTCCTGTAAGCAATTTTCCATATGACCCCAAAATGTCAGAGAAGTCAATTATGGGCAAATGAATGCTAATGAACACTATTTTTGGCACAATTTAGTAGAGCTCTAAAATTTTGACATAGTCAAGAAAAGACATACGACACAATTAATAATTGTCACAAAAATATTGTGGCACTTAAATGGATGAAGAACGACAGGGAAACACACACACACACGCACACACAGTGTGTATAAATATGTGTGTATGCTAAATCTGTAAGCGAGAGTGAAAACTGTAATTAATGGCTCAGAAGTAGCAGTAACAGTAAAAGCCAAAGCAAAAGCAACGAAATTGTCCATTTTACTAATCTGAAGCACAAATATTTTATGAGTACACTAAATCGCTGGGCTGCGTGTGTGTGTGTGTGTGTGTGTGTGTGTGTGTGTGTGTGTGTGTGTGTGTTTTTTTTTTTTTTTTTTTTTTTGGTTGCGCCATGGAGGTGGGAATCTTCAAGAGATACAGAAGGCCCGCGCCAACTGCATGCACGATTCAGGAACTGCGTCACTGCATACGTACTAAACCCACCCCCCACACACACCCCCAGTCCCGGCGGTATTACCGTAAAGTATTACTTCGCCGGGGTGGGTTGCCTAACTAGGCACTCTCCGTCACTCGCCGCTCACTTTCGCATAATCTCAGATCCCTCTGTATGCCTATTATGAGCTGGCGGACATCTCTCCAGTGTGACGGAGACTCCATCATGTACTGTACCAAGCTCTCCGGTGGGGGAACTGAGGTATTGGTATCCCTGTACCTCGAGCAGTGGTAGAGCACATGTTCCGGGTTCTCGATGGCGTCCGGACAGGTCGGGCACTGCGGGGTGCCCTCGTGCCTGAACCTATGCAGGTAACTCCTGTAGCCGCCATGACCTGTAAGAAACTAAACTGGGAAAGGTTAAAGTCCACTTCACCAGTATTTCTCCCGGTCCACTCCTCTAGCCTAGGAATTAGACGGTGTGTCCATCTTCCTTTCGTCGCCGAGCTCCATCTGTGCTGCCATGCATCCATCGTCGCAGCTCTCGCTGTCCCTCGGATGGCTTCCACTGTAATGGTGTCACCCGCAGCTAACCTACTGTTGCGGATCTCCAACATCTCCATCGCCAGTAGGTCAACTGGTACCATTCGTGCCAGGACCAATGCCGCCTCGTCCGAAACTGTGCGGAATCCGGAGATCACACGTAACGCACTTAGCCTGTAAGGTGCAGAGAGCTTCTTCCGCAATCCTTTTTTGGTGGACACCGCCTTTGCCCAGATTGGTGCCGCGTACAGCAAGATTGAGGCTACCACTCTCGCAAGCAGTAGCCGCCTCCCTGGCTTAGGGCCCCCAATATTGGGTAGCATGCGCGCCAGGGCACCTTGCGTTTTTGCAGCTCTACGGCTTACGTACTCCACGTGTGGCCGGAAGCTGAGCCTCCTGTTATCCAGCATGACTCCGAGGTATTTTATGGAGTCCTTCGATTTCACAACTTCGCTGTTTACTTGCACCTGTATGTACTCTACTACTTTCCGACTTGTAATGAGTACGGCCTCGGTCTTATGGCCTGCAAGTTCCAAGCTCGCTTCCTGCATCCATCTCGCCACGGTTTGTATGGCTGCATTCGCTGTGGACTCTACTTCTTTTAGGTCCTTGGCCACCACCACAAGCGCCAGATCGTCTGCAAAGCCTATCAGACTGCAACCCTGAGGGAGTCGGAGCCTAAGCACCTCGTCGTACATGATGTTCCACAGCAGAGGACCTAGGACCGAACCCTGTGGAACGCCTGCTGTGACTTTGTAGCTCCGTGGACCATCCTCTGTATCATACTCTAGCACCCTGTCGGAAAGGTAGCTAGATATAATACTTGACAAGTACTGTGGTACTTCCGTTGAGTCCAGGGCTCTCCTGATACGCGACCAGTTCGCGGAGTTGAACGCGTTGCGGATATCCAGGGTGACCACGGCGCACAGTACTCCTTCTCGCCCCATCTCCATCTGGTACCCTCAATTGCCTTGGTTGCAATATCTACCACCGCCTGGATTGCGTCTACGGTGGAGCGGGCTTTGCGGAAACCATACTGGGAGGCTGATAGCGAATTTTTCTCATCCAGAATCGCTAGTAGTCTATTATAGACTACTTTCTCGAGTATCTTCCCTGCTGTGTCTAGCAGGCAAATCGGCCTATATCCGGACGGATCGTCGATCGGCTTATCCCCCTTTGGCAAGAGGATGAGCCGCTGCCGTTTCCACTGCTTCGGGAATACTCCGTCTTGCAGACATCTCGAGTAGGTTTCCGCGAAGGCTTCGGGAATCGTGCGTACCGCCAGCTTCAGCGCGTTGTTGGGGATACCGTCTGGTCCGGGCGCCTTTCTGTCACCCGTTCCCTTGATGGCCACCATCACCTCTTCCGTGGAGACTTCCCGAATTAGCTCCATGCTCAGTGTTGGGTTAGATTCCTCCAGATGTGGGTGTTGGGGGAACAGCCTCTCCACAATGGGAAGCTAAGGCCGTGGGGCAGGTCACCCGTACAGTCTCCTGGCTCCGGATCTTTTTCGTGACCACCTTGTATGCGGTTCCCCAGGGGTTCACGTCGGCCTCTTCACATATTGCCCGGAAGCATCTAGATTTGCTCCTTTTGATGCCATGCTTCAGCTCTCTTCTGGCTCTTCTGAGGATCTCCAGCTTACTGGCAAAGTCTGGGCGGCCCCTGGCTCGTTGGGAGTGCCTTCTCGCCAGTAGGCACGCTTTCCGTAGCTGGTTGATCTCCTCATTCCACCAATAGCAGGGTGTTGTCCGTCTGTTCGGCTTTCTCCTTGGCATGGATAGGTCGCATGCGGTCGAGACGCGGCGCATAAGGTCCATCGCCATGTTGTCGGCTGACTGGCCAGTGGTTGCGAGCTCCGTGTGGTGTAAGGATTCCTTAAACATATCCTCGTCTAGGAGATTTCCTTTCCACTTGGGACCACTTGTTTTGGGTCGCATCTGTCTTGGCGAACTTCCACTGATCACAAAGTGGATCGCCTGATTGGTCGCTGAAAGTAAATTCCTCACTGACACTCCACTTTGTCTTCCGACATAACGAGCTACTTAGCAGCGTTATGTCTATGACGGACCCTCTGCCAGCCTTCCGATAGGTGAGCCGCTTTCCGTCGTTCGCGAGGTTTACATCGATCGATGCAAACTCTTCCAGCAGACTGGCTCCTCTAGCGTTGGTCACCCTGCTTCCCCATTCTACAGCCCATGCGTTGAAATCCCCGGCAATAACGATGGGAGACCTGCCGCGGGCATCATCCGAGATCTCCTCTAGCAATTGCTGGAACCGCCTCAGATCCCAGCTCGGCGGAGCGTAACAGCTATAAAAGGTTATAGTGTTAATCTTCGCCCGAACAAACCCCTCGTGGTCTGTGCTGGACTCCTTCGGTGGCGTTCGAAGAGACCATATGGCCGCTTTTCCGCACTTACTGGCCACCCAGCCGCTCCCTGGGATTGGTCTGTGCGGCTCACAGATTATGGCCAAATCTGCCTTCGTCTCCCTGACCGACTGCCGCAGCAGGGCGCCTGAGCTGCCTCACAGTGGTTGAGATTCAGCTGGACGCACTTCATGTTCTTTTAGCAAGAGCGCTCCTGAACATGGGACACCTGCCGCTGCCAGCGGTGTGCTTGGCATCAGTGTTCTTTTCCTTGCAGAACATGCATTGGGGCTCTTCAGCGCAGTCTTTGGCCAGGTGGTTCTGGCCTCCGCATCGTCGGCACAGATTCGACCTATCTTTTTCACTCTTACAATGCTTTGCAAGGTGACCAAACTCCAGACATCTAAAGCACTTTGTGACGTTGATCCGTTCACGAAGTCTTGACCTGACCCATCCCACTCTCAGAATTCCAGCAGTCAGTGCTTTCTTTGCACTGTCTGCTGGTAGCCTAATTGTGGCTATTTGGGTTTGCCCGTACGCCTTACGCAGATTAATGCTCTCCAGCTGTACGTCCACGTCGAACTGGTGACGTAGCGCGTCGCGGATGTCCTCACTGGTCGTGACCTCGTCCAGATCCCTGGACTCTATGGTCACCCGGTGAGAGAGAGATCGAACCTCCTCTGCTTGGTCACCCAAGGTATCACCCACAAGGCTCCTGAAGGCCGTAGTATCTATACCTGGCCTATCCAGCTGTAGCAGCAGTTCACCCTTTTGCGTTCTCCGGATCCTGGTCACCGCCTTACCAAGCTCGCTGAGCTTACCGTCGGCCTTGACCTTGCGGAGTATGTCCGCATAACTGGCCTCGCCCTTTGCCGCAATGACAATGGCGTCTGGGCGCGCCTTCCCCACGTGTACATCCGGTTTTATGGGCTTTCTTGCCTTCTTTTTCCGGGTGACTTCCCGCCACTGCTCACCTTTTGGGGTCTCCTGTACTTCCACCACGGAGCGGAGTACTTCCTTAGCCTTGCTCCCATTGGGAGCGACCGGGTCACCTGCTCCCTTACTCCGCTTGCTGTCGGGTGTGTTGGCCCCTGGACCCTGTTTCCGTTTTGAGTCCACCGCCGTTCGGAAAAGGGGTGACGTTTGGGAGGACTGGTGTGTCCTAATCACCGCCTTGGCTCCATCGTCATGGAGCTGAATGGCTACCAGCCAGCTCGTACAACGCCTTAATGCTCTCGATAGAGTCCCGCATCGGCTGGTGGATAGACCGCCGTTTGCCGTCCTCTAGCATATCCACCAGTTTTGCGATTTCCTGGCCGAGGTCGCATAGCGCTGTGCTGCGTTGCTTCGCCAGGTTAACCTCTTTCTCCTTAGGCCTTTCTGGTGGTAGCTGTGGCGATGCTACACCTACCGGGGATCTCATGATCCTTTTACTTTTGGCGAACGCGTCGCCCTCCGTTGTTTGTGTTTGTGTGTTTGTGTTTGTGTTGATAGTACTCATTTTGTTGGGTCCCAACTCCAAGTCGTTATCTCTGGTCGTTGTACAGTTCCGTAATAATCCCATGGTTATCTATGCAAGCAGGGAGGCCATGCGAGGGTTGACACCCGCCCTTATGGGGTCGGATGTTCAGAGCCAGATTCGGATAAATCAGGAATGATGCATCTGAACCTGTACTGTCAACTTAATGACGACGTACCAGAAAGCGTGCTTGGAGACTTGCTAAGTTTTAACGGGACGGAGGGGAGGCAGTAGCAGCATTACCCTAGCAGTCATTTCAGCCAGATTTCACTCCGCTTACTGAGATGCTAGAATACTGCTACCGTCAGCCCAATAGTCTTCAAGTCTTAAAGGTGTTCCAGTATTGGAGTCCCAAGGCATTACTGGACTCTGCCTTAGTCGCCCACTCGTGTTGGTTGGCCGCCAAGCGGGTGCTTAACGGTTATCCGGGGGATACCTGGCCTACTGCCGGAGGTCACGAGTTGCTTACACTACCCATGACAAGAATCGACTTGGACGTTGCCATGTTAACGACGATCAAGCACTTTTCACCTGCGAGAGGTACTTGTCCGGGTAGTGTCATCCCCGTGTCATATTAGTCGCCTCGTACGACAAGCTATGACTCACTGTGGTGGTATTCTTATACCCGTCTCACCACTCGGGTGTGTGTGTGTGTGTGTGTGTGTGTGTGTGTCAAGTTGATATTATGAAGTAGCAAAGCGGCACCCAAGGGCAATCATATTCAAATTAATATACCCAATGTGTTGTACAGTCATACATAAATTTTAAGACCAGGCCCAGTGGCTCCTTGTTCTGGCCAGGCTACCTTCACCTTGTAAACAAGATAATTATGGCAGCAACTATGACAGTGAACTTCCTGTTCCTGGACAGCACACTTCCACCCTGGCTGCCCCCCTCTGTCTCCCACTCTCTCTCCCTCTCTCTCTCTCTCTTTAGCTTGGTCCCCAGTGGGTGGCCCAAAAGCAAACTCATTTCCTGCCAGACGATTTGGACTGCTCCGGACACGGAATGTTGACAATGCCTAAATGCAGAGGGGCGCGTGTAACCGTTTCGGCTTAGCGTTTTGTACATTGGACCACAGGACTAAACAGGACTACACGAACAGCACCTAATGAGGCCAACCAGCTCCGCTTCTTCTTCTTCATCTTCGCTATTGACTTGGCTTGTTGGTAGCTCCAACAAACAAGTCCTGTCAACACTTGGCCCAAACTTAACTGACAGCGTCTCGCATTGCGATAAGTAGTCTTATTTGCAAATAAAGGCAATGAAAAGGGGTTGTTGGCGGATATCATATCACATCAAAGTGGAGAAATTTTAAGTTCTTGTTGGCTTATTTAGATGCGGGCTTATTGCCAAAAAGTTACAGCCATCTCACCACACTTCTAACGGAATTCGAACTTTTCTAATCTAATGAATTAACTGGTTCACAGAATTAATTGACATTTAAATCGTGAGGATAGTAAATACCCTTAATGAATTAAGGAATGAAATTCGGAAATTAACAGCCTTAAAATGGGAAAATACGTGGAAACTGTTGTATAGAAATTATCATTGCCAAAACTGATTTGATTTTTGTTTTATAAATTAGTGTAATAAGTGGAAAGCTTATATTTTATTTTACCTTTCTATAAATCATCAAATCAAATAATGCACTTCGATTTAATTTAATGTATGCAAATCTTCTCCGCACACATTTTGCCAATTGATATTTTCAATCTAGAAGCTTACGTTGCAAATTGCATAAGTATGTTAATTTAAGAAAATTTGAATTAAGAATCTTAGATCTAAATTATGGGGAGTCAATGGGAGGTATATCAAAGAATTCAGTTCACTTCTGTGCATTTTGTGGAGTCTATTTTAAGCTATTCAACGATTTTGGTTGTCATTCCCTTAACTGACTCCCTGTCGATTCATAATTGCCTTTCGCCTGGGGTTCCCCCAATTCAGTGATTGGGCCCTTAATCAAATTGCCACCACAAAAAAAAAGAAGAAGAAGAAAAAAAGAAAAATAGAAAATTATCTGAGCCACATGTCAAAAAAGTTGTCGATATCTTCAGCTGGTTGATGGCATTCGCCTCTCGGCTCATATTCATTTGAGCTTATTATTGGAAAAGTTGCGCAAACTTCGCTAAGCTTTTGTTATGACGATGATGATGAGCCAATGGACGCTTAGGCGTTGCTCGCTTCAGATTTATCGAAGTGGCCATTAATAAATATATACATATATATATATGTATAAGCATCCTACGAGTACACTTGATGTTCCTGTTGCTGTATCAACTTTCCCGCTACAACGGCCAACACGTGCCCGGCCATGCTAAAACTTTTTAGACCAAAAAATACGAAAAAAAAATTTGAAAAAAAAAAACAAAAAATAAAATGAGAGAATAGGTATTTTTTTTGGGCAACCGAATATTGAATATCCTTAACATTTAAAATGCTTTTTACAGGATATTTTATTTCACATTGCCTGTCAAAATATTAATTTTGATCAGAGAAATATTTGTATTTTTTAAATAAATATATTATAATTAAATTACATATAAAAAGATTGACTCTATCAAATAGTTTTACTATCTGTTTATTTGGGTCTATACTTAATTTATTTTGCATTCTTTTGATTATCCCATTGTTGAGCATAATATTTGAAATTTTTTCGGAAATTTTTCGTGACCAGAAAATTACACAATCTACAAGGGCATACAATAAATACAAAAATTCTATGAAAATTCTTCACGTTTATTAAGTTTTCGATGGTGTTAGCTGTAAGCTACTCCAAAAAATAAAAACTTTTGGACACAAAACAAATAATAAAATGCCCCAGGCTGAATGTACTCGTATCCCGTAGTTGCTCCCGTATCTAGACAGCTTCAAGAGTGGCTCCTGTGGAGAGCCGGATCACAACACGTACGCCAAACCTATTGATTTTCGGTGTGCGGCTTTTGACTTAGTTAGCGAATTATGAAAATATTTGCGCAGCGCATTTTGGCAACCGGAATCTGCCATGATGAATTACTAGGCAAAAAACAAAAAGAAGTAAAATAAATAAAAAAACCACTGTCCCCCCAAACGTCATGTCAGTCAGTCAGTCAGTGTTTTTGTTGGGGGGCAATTCAAAAGTCTTTCGTGCGTGAGTCGCGCACACATGTGAACGGATTGAGCGTGTTGCAAATACTCGTGGTATGAGTTTCACTTTGGGATTGGACCTACAACTGCACCTACCCGAAATGTTACGCGTCGCTTGTATTTAAGCCAAATGCTGAACAAAATCCCCACGAAGTTCAAATACTCTGAAGAAAAAACTACGCATCCCTAAACATAGTGGTTTTTTTTTTAAAGTTTTGTGTTAAAAAAAAATGCTCAATAAATCAAATTTATTACATATTTATTTATAATCCATAAAATGACTGACTACTGACTGCCCCAAGTTGATGACAAAGTTATCTATTCTTTTGCTTACCAATTTTTGTGACAGGTTTGTCAGCCGACGGCAATAGGAAAATGCTCGTAAAAACATTGCAAAAAACGGGCGGAAAAAAATATGGCAAAACATAAAAAACTTATTCTAGCATATAAAAAAAAAATTTGTTTTGCTCTTTCGAAAAAATCAAAACAAAGCTTGACTATTGGCCAGGAGTTGAGCTATCAGCATTCGAGCCATTTTCGTGTTAAAGTTAAGGCATTAAAAATAGAGGCACGAATGAGGATTTGCAGTGATGTGGCGCCAACGGGTTAACGGCAGCAGAGGGTGCATGGTGGTGGGGGGGTGGTTGCAGAGAAAGTGCGTCCATAAAATTGTTGCCCGTCTCGTTGCCATATAAAATGATTTTGATGGATGATGCTGCGCAACTTGGGAGCATGTGTTTTGAGATTTACGCAAAGAGCTCTGCAAATGGAGGCAAGTGTTAGGTGCTCCGCAGCCTGGTTATGCCCCCGATGTGATGCCTGGCGGCAGATGAGTTTAGTTGAGTTGCGCTGCGTTGAATCGAGTTGAGTTGAGTCGAGTCGAGTTTAGTTGACTGCCTGAATGCGCTGAGTTGGGGGTCGAAGACGCGTGGTTAAATGGTCTGTGAATAATTCTTGAAGGAGAAAGGAGAAAGTATATCATATGATACATGAGAGATTGACCTGCGAAATGTAGCGTAGGAGTAGGAGATTGTTTTCTCAAATAGAAGAATAATATCTGTGAATTCCGATAAAAAATTACAACAATAACTTGAATAAGGGAGAGAGATTATTGTTATTTTTCTTAGCCTAAATTGTTTTTTATCAGTACCAAAAGTGTAGAGGAGAGGTGGAGATTGTTTCTTGAAATGGAAGAAAATAATATCTTGGAATTTTAACAACAAAAAAAAAAAAAATGTTTCAAAGTACAACTTGAATGTGGGAAAGAGAAAGAGAGAATTCTAAACAACACCAGAAATGCAGTGAAGAGTAGAAGATTGTTTATTGAAATAGAAGCGAATATCAGGGAATTTTATAAAGAAAAAAGTATAATAACAACTTAAATAAGAGAGAGAGAGAGAGAGAGAGAGAGAGAGGGAGAGAGAATGAAAGAGCTTATTTTCCTGTTTTTAGCCTAAATTTTATTGAGTATTTTGATCGGCACCATAAAAGTGTAGAAATAAATATTAAACAAATAAATATTAAAACTAGTCCTGCACAATAAAACTATACTTGAGAGCATAAGCATAAAAACTCTAATAAATCTTAAGAATATAATTTGATCCTAGGAAGTTCACATAAAGAGATCAACATTAATGTTTATTATTCAGAGAACTTAACTACCCTAACGAGTAAACTGTACCGCCTCCAGTTTCTTAGGCCGGGCACATTTTGAGGCCATGTTGTGAGCACTGGCGCTCCTCTCGGAGGACACGGCTGTCAAGTTTTACACCGTTGGGTGCTAAAAATCATAAAATCAATGTGTCATAAAAAAGTGCCAGGCAAACAGCAGGCAGCAAAATCCGAAGACAAAAGCCGGCATCACGAAAATAGAAGAAAATTGTTTGAGTTGCGTATTTTTTATTATTTTATTTTATGCTTTCGCAATCGTTGCGCAATGTCCTTAAACATACATATGTATATACATACATATATATGTATGTGAGAGTGCCTTTATGACTGTTTACAGCTGACAAATTATATATGTACATATGGTACTCCACTTTAATCAACGCTTTCGATGTACCTCTGAGATTTCACACAATTATCCGCTGTTAGTCGTCGAAAACTAATTTCTGCAATTTCCTGTAAACAATGCAATTTGCCGAGTGTATAAGCAAAAATAACAATAAACTAAATTACTGCAGAGTGAAAATGTGTTACGCCAAAGGGAATCCAAAGTGGGGAAGGAGCCATCCTCGGAAATAATTAAATAAATGAAGCAGCTGCAGCTACAAGCTCGAATTCCGTAGCAGACACGGAATGGGGCAGGCGGACGGACAGAGATACACTAGCCTGACAGGGAGATGGATATGTAGATAGATGAATGGATGGTTGGATGGATAGTTATCGAGTCTGGCTTTCTGTCTGAAGAAGAGCAACATGCAGAAATTTTGTGTGACTTTTGCGTGGCAAGGTTTTGTGCCACGTCGCTGCCGTGTAGAAATCAACTTCTTTGTCAACGTTGTCGTCGTCATTTTTGCCGTGTAATTTGATTTTGTGTTCTATGGCGCTGTTCTTATACACTAGCAGAGGGTACTTTCATTTTATCGTGAGGCAGACCTCTTCCACAGCAGATTAGTGAAACTTGTCTTGGTCTTCCTTGCTGCAGACAGTATATGTGGCAGATTAGTCAGGATCGTATAACTTTATCAGCATTTGACAACTGTAATAAATAGCTTTCATAGTAACAATTGGTCGGCTTTTGACATTTATAATGGAAGTTAGAAGCTGTTTAAGTATGAACATGTGATGTTCTGGGAATCAGGTAACGGACTCATGTGGCACCCTCAAGGGTAGGTACTTGAGGCTGGACCTGCATGGGTCACGCTGTTCTTAGAATTTCCCGATGGATCGCGGGAGATAAAAATTGCCGACTGCGTTAGATAAGAAACAAGTGTGTCTAGATTTAATAAGGTCTTTCTCGTCTGTGCAAACCAGTTTGAACTTACAACTCAACTCACTTGTATAGTATTTATACAAAAGCCATCAGTTGGATAGGTGTCTGGCAAGGGCATCTAACCGTCGGTGTGCCTAAGAAATTCGCTCTGTCTTGTTTAACTTTTTGTTGGTCTCCTGGCACATTTCTGGTACATTCTGCGTCGTCTAATGAATGACAGCAACAGCCGACGGCATCAGTTAAGAGTACAACCATACACCATCAGCCAACAACCATCAGCCAACAACCAACAGTCGTCAGTCGAGAGTCGAGGAGGGGGCTAGGGGGCTAGGAGTAAAGAGCCGACAGTTGGCGCATAACTGCCATAATGCTGATGATAATGTTGATGATTTTAAAATGCGCGTGTTTCTCCTCCAATTGCTGTCATTTTGTTGCCATTTGTGGGCTGCTTAGGCTTTAAGTTATCTAGCGATGCTGCCACAAATTTTTATCATAGTTACTTTCCTGATTAAGCATGGGATTCGACAGCAATGGGATTCGACAGCTTGTTGGTTAAACCAATGAGTCTGTTTGGTGTTTTAGGAATTGCTCGATAATCTGTGAAACAATCGGAGACACCAAATTGCTGATATCCCGATAATTTCAGTTGCTTACAAATCTTATGTGGTTTAAAGAAGAGAAGACAACTGGGCACAAATGAAAGGGAGATCGAACAATTCAACTTAAGTGCCGGCAATCAATAAGTGTAAAAAACCGAAGAATTCGCAAAGCGATAAAAGAAAAAAAAAATTAAATAAAAAAAATGTCATGAAAACTTGAAGAGAAAAGTTGCGGTCGACAAACAAGGGGCTGTTTTCAGTTACTAATTTCCCAGAATTTTACTTAAGTTCGATTGCATTTAATTGGTTAAGGTATTTGAACAATTGCTTTAAGCTTGTAATAATAACATTTGAAGTCAATGTTACATTTATTCTGGCTTGAAACCAATGTTTTTCAAGAATAAAGAAAGATTATTTAAGTTCCCAGTAAATAAATATAATAGATATATAAAGGGAATAGAAAATGATATGTGTCAGCCCTTACGGTTGATGCTCAAATTCATTAAAAAAAATGAGGTACTCAGCCTTGTGTATTATAAAAATGTTGACATCTTACCAACAACCATTATTAAACAGTAAAAACACTTTAATGAGTCCCACCATTGTGCTATAAAGTTGAAGAGACCGATAACAAAATGGCTAACTAAAGTCAACGTACCGAATGTACACAATCCCCCCGCCTCCTGCCGGCCAGACAGAAGGACCTAATGAACTTTGTGTCAGCCACAGATATATATATATATATATATATATATACGTATGTATATATATATATATCTCTATTATTTGAGAAGAGCAGTCGTTGTCACAAAATCAAAACTATGAAAGACGACAGCGCCAAAGTCAGAACTGAATACAGAAATGCAGACAGTGAGAAACACTTAAAAGAAAGCAAATAAAAGCGAACCGAATTAATTGTTTCTCATGGCATACAAGATATATGTATATATAAACATGTGATATTGATGATAATAAAACCATAATGGTATAAGCCACAAGCGAACACAGCCAAGAGCACAGCCAAAAGCATCAGCTGTCAGTTGGCGGTCTGCAGTTGGCCAAGAATGGCCTGTCTGCTCTGTCATAAACTTAACTTAATTTCAGACAAACGCGGCTAATGACGACAACAAATAAGTCCATTGTAAGTGCGCAATATACAGTATGTGGGTGCTGGAACTGCCAATTGAATGCCCCTTGACCTGTGAAACTTTATGCGCCACAAACTTCAGAGAGTCCATTGTGCGGACGAGGCAGATGTCAACGAAGCGGGGATACCCTTACGAGACAGTCAAATTGGCAAGAATAATCCTAGATTCTTTCATAATAATTGTATTTTTTTTCATTTAAATATTGATTAAATTTTCGATTTTTAATGTTAATCAGTTAATATGGTTTCCTTTTTTCATAATACATGTAGGATTTTTTTTTTTAATTTAAATATTAATTACATTTTCGATTTTTATGTTAACCAGTTAATATGGTTTCTTTTATTCATATACATATTATAATTTACAAATACATATTTTTAAAATAAAAGACTCATAGTTGAATCAACAAACGAATCGCAAAAATTCAATTTTTGTTCGGTTTCAATTACATCATTTTCCAAATATAATGAAATATGTATATATATATTTATATATACATAAAGTGCCATTGTTTAAGCAAGATTCCTTGAAAGTCCCAAGCGCTCTTTTAGGGTAAATCTCGGGAAGTGCTTGCCGCATGCCGCATGCCGCATGCCGCACGCCGCTTACAAAACTGAAGGACTGAGGCGACTGAGATTCAACTCACGCGCCAAGAGGCTATTCACATGGTTTGTTGTATCATCAAAGCACTTCAATCGCAATCAAGCCAAACAACTTTGTGCTAATTTATGTGAGCGACTTCTCACTCCGGGCAACCACAAGAATTAAAACTCGCTGGTGTCCTGAAACATTTTGCTTACAATATTAAATAAATTATTTCTGCTCGAGAAGCACACAGGGAAAACAATACCAAAATGCCAAATGCAAGTGAAACTTTTGCGCCTGGCCAAAAAAGAAAAACACAAATAAATAAAGCAAAGAAAATGCAAACAATGCACAAACAAACAAACAAACAGCGACACACGGAGCAGAAAGTACATTTATAATAAAAAAAGGGCACAAGGTGCAAAGGAAATGCGTCTGCGAGCGCGGAAAACTAAAAACGGAACACACATGCGGCAGATAGTTGGAGGAGAGGTTGCCGCCGAGGAGTGGCTGTGGCAGCTTAAACGAATCTTCGGAGAATACGCTGCATGTGGGGTGCAGGGTGCGGTTTGAGGACGAGAGCAAAAAGGGTCCTTTGAGAATAACTGCAACGGGGCTTATCTTCAATATGAGATGCATTTAAATCTATTTATTCATAACTTTCATGCTTTAATTTAAATGTAATAATAATAATAATATATATTATATATATAGATGCATTTAAATTTAATTAATCATAGAGTTCATGTTGTAATTTAAATTTAATGTAATTAATTTTAATATTAATATAATTAGTGTCATGATTATAATTCCATTTACATTTTAATTTTGAAGATTATTATTATTAATATTATTTTAAAAGTAGTGCTTTATAAAGCTTATAAATATTTTAATATTTTTTAATTTATTTATAACTTTAATTTTATTTTAAATTAAATTTAACTCAAATTTTTAATTTTTGTATTACAATTAGCAATTACAATTAACAGACAGATCCAGCTAAAAAAAACTTTATTTAATATACATTTAAATAGAGGTCGAGTTGTCTGACTACTATTTTTTATGCTTTTTTTTTAATTTGGTCTTCTCACATATTTCCAACAGCTCAGATCTGTTTTGTTCTCGAACAGCGGGTTTCTCCACTCGAGTCTAAAACCTGCCACACCCAACCACCCCACTTGCCACAAGCAAGTCGAGGTACCTTCACCCATAGTGGATGTGCCCCACTTTAGCGCGTGTGTGTGTGTGTGTGTGTGTGTGTGTGTGTGTCGACCTCATAAGGGGGAGATGAGTGTGTGTGCAGATGTATCTGTGTATTTGTATTTGTCGATGCTGCTGCAACAATAACACTCTGTGCCGTTGTTTGAGTTCAGTTTTGTACTGTCGATCTGTAAGCCCGTCGTTTTCCTTTCACATTTTCATAACTTTTTATGCATGCCAAATACATTGCTATCATTGTTGCTGCTATTTGTTCAAATCGTAATTTTTATATTTTATTTGCCTATGTTTTTGTTTTCCTTTTTTCTGCTGTTGCGGATGCTGCGTTGTTTTGATTTAAAAAGCATACGAGGAGGGTTTTAGACCAGGCAGGTTGATTGTATTTGATTTGGCTTAGATCTCGTTGTTGGTCCTGTTTGAATTTGTCTATATACACTCTGCGAAATTCGATTAAGGGCACTTGATTTTATTTTGTGCCACTAAAGTTAGTTGTTTCAAATACACGTCAAATAAAAGGAATTCAATTTGTAATATTAACATAACATTTAATATTTATTTTTTATATTTTTTTGTTCGATTAAAGCAAGTAATAAAATGAATATAATGTATAGAAATGACATGCAATTAATTTAATTTAATTTAATTTTAAATTAATTAAAAAAATCGTGGTCCCGTTGTGATGCAGCTCCAATGAATCAAGTGGAGAAAATCTCTTAGACTTCAAGCAAGGATATTAGTTGTCTTTTCAAGATACAGTGCTTTTTTCTTTCTCATTCCAAATTTTTGTTAGAAAAAAATATGTTAGATTAGAATTATCTATTTTTACCTATCAAATTTTAAATAAGTATGTGTACTTTATTATTAAATTTAAAGGAATTCTAAATAATGCCATACTTTCTTTTCCGAAGAGTGGAAGGGTACTGCCTTTAATCGAATTTCGCACCCAAACTTGCTAAAAAAAAACCCAAATTTTCGAGAATGTTCGAAAATACAATCGGAACTTTAATTCCAATGCAACATAACAATAAGAAGAGGAAATACCGTTATAAAAAGCTTAATCAAGATTCCGTCCAACAACTGCCCTAAATCGAATTTCGCGCAGTGTATATTTATTTGAACTGTGTAAATTCACTGTTCTTTTGTCCTTTTTGCAGTGCTGTTAAATGCCTAGAAGCTTACAAAATTGTTATTTAATTGATTGTCACAAATCATCACAAAAATATTCAATGAACATGTTTTGTGTGCTTAACTAACAACATGAATTAAATGAATTTTTGGTTGACAAAATGTGTACAGAGTACCGTACTAGAGAAATATATACAGATATATATATGTAAATACATATGTATATATATAACGTACTATAGAGATTGAAACAAACTGGCGCCATTTCTGATACTCCAGCCAATAAATGATGGAAGAAGAAGAAGAAGAAGCAGGAGACAACTGTACTTGATAGGCCCCCGTTCCATAAAATATTAGAGAAAAATATGTCAGCTGTCACATTTGCTAGTTGTGTGCCAATAAGCAAAGTAAAATCGATGTTGGCATCTGTCTACGCTGTTGTTTGCTGTTTGTATTTATTTCTTTTCCAAAGCTGAGTCGCTTTCAAAATGAAAAATAAACAAATTTCGAAATGACAATTCTCGTGTTGCTGATAGATACCGTAAATTGATATTGATACATTGAGGCTGCCAATGCACTCAGCAATTAAGTTAAAACCAATGACCTAAATAATAACAAAAAATATATTTCTCAATTTAATTCATGTGAAAATTAAGATTTTATATTTTTAATGTTTACTTATTTATTATTATATTTAAAAAAATACACAAATTTAAAAATTGTTTTTGAAAAATACCAATTTTATAATAAGAGTTAAATTTGTAATAATAAAAAATTTGCTAATAAAGTTAATTTTAAATATAGCTGATAAAATATGGTCACCTATAAGTATTCATACTCTGACAAATATCTATTAAAACAAGTCGAATATTTTCAACATTTTCTAAATTATATTCATTTGGGAATATTAGGATATTTATTATTATGCCACAGATATCTCTGTTTGTAGACTGCATATTTAATTATGAGATTCAGGAGCTGCTGCTGCTATTCACTCGGTACTCATTACAACATTCACTTTTTGTGCCCCGAAAAGTATGCTAGAAAATCGCATTTGCATATTTTCTTTTCATGCTGTTGTCTTGTGTTTTTCGTGGCGCACATGTAGAAAATAACATTGACTTTATTTCAATTTAATTTTCTTGTTTTTCTCATATCTCAACCACGCATAGCAAAGCAATGCAAACGAGACTGTGTGCAAAATATTGTTTGTGGTACACACATTATATATAAATCATACAATTAATTAATTACGCTGTTTTGTTTCCCAACCATTACATATGTAAATTGACAAGACATACATTTTCCAGTTTATTCGTCTCAATGACAAGGTCAAAATTGTGACAAAACATAAGGAATTTTGTGAACAAGTTTTCGACTTTAAACCCATTAATAATTATTTCTTAAATTATTAATTCAACACAAGTGCGTAGAAAAAATTGTGTTCAAGGACGAGAAAGTTGAATGAACTTTAGTTTCACAGCTTACTGCTGACTATCTATATATGTATATTTATATATATATATACGAGTATATTTATCCTTTGTCCTTTTATAAGTGTTTTTTTTTAAGTGTACAAAGTAGAGAAAAATAAGTTGTTTCACACAGAAATATACAAAAACACATAAATCTTTTTATTTGTCATTTTTATTGGTTTTTATTATTGTACCTTTTTGTGTATTTGTGTATGTATAAATGTCGCTGATGTTGTCCTCCTCCGCTCCCCCCCCATCTCTCCTGGTTGTCGCTGTTGTCGTCAGCAGCGTCGGCAGTTGACACACGCGTGCCCGATAATGTCATGGACCGGGAGACAAGACCGTGGGGCAACAAAAAGACGTCACAGCTGTGCGTGTGCGTGTGTGTGCGTGTGTGTGCGTGTGTATGTGTGTGTGTGTGTGTGTGTGTGTGTGTGTTCATATGCGTGTATAACTAAAATTTCATAAAACGCAAAAAAAAAATATTAAATAACAATAAAAAGAGGATTTGTATCCTACAAATATATGTATATATGTAAGCGTATTTATGTGTCGCTGTCACTACTACCATTTCACTTTTATGTTTATGATGTGCACCTCACAATGTGCGTGTGTGTGTGCTTGTGGCATATGTGTTTGAATTGTGTGTGCGTGTGTGATTCTAATCAGCAGCCAAAACTACTTAAATGACAGGCATGCAGACAAACAGACAAACAGACAAACAGCCAAACAAAACACACGCATTGGTAAGGCCTGAGGGGTCTGCTGAAGCGACGGGGCAACGAGAGCAGCAGGGGCTGGCGGAGCAGACGGGTCCTAGACCTAGAACCAATGTCAAAGAGGCTCCAACAATGTCCACCCAAGGCGCAAGGACACAATGTTTTTTTTTTTTTTTTTTTTTTTTGTGGGCAACCAATGACAAAATTGACAAATATTCGTAATACGCTTTCAAACGTGCAGGTTCTTTGTAGCCCCCTTGGTCCGTCTTGGCCCTGTTTTGGGTTTGTGCCTCATTGTGACAACAACAATTGCGTTTCTTCGTCTTTGGCAACCTCAGCTGGCGTCGCATGGCCGTCGTTCTCGAACCATTTTTAATTTGTCTGCCAACCAAATTGAAAAGCTGTCAAAACTGTTAACGTGGCCTTTTGTGTGTGGCCACAAGTTTTAATAGTTATTGAGGCAGTGGTATTAGGTTGTTTAAGGCCAGAAATGATAAATCTATACACGCTTTCTTAACGTTTACTTTCTAAACTATATATCACTCAGGACTTGATTTACTCTCACAAAATAAATAATTTGCTTAGAAAATGTGATAATAAATTTCATGTGTCATTTTTAAAGCGAAAAAAAATCAAAAATGTGATAATAAATTTCATGTGTAATTTTTAAAGACAAAAAAAATAAATAAATAAAAAATCAAAAATTTTCGAAAGTCACATCTTGTTTTGAATATATAAATGAGTACTTGTACAATACGCTTTAATTAATATCAAAATCTTTAAAAATAAATAAAAATATTATATTAAATGGAACTACTCAATTTAATTGCATTTCACACAATATTTAAATGAATCAGCTTTTAATATGTAACCAGCAATTTGCCAGTTCAACGTTCAGCAACACATTTAATTAAATTGCAATAAAATTATTTCTGATCTCATTTAAATTTCGCACAAGGTGCCACGAATAATAAACAAATTAATCAAGCTAAAAAACCGAACAAAAACAAAAACACAAACATTTTAATCCCAGGGACGAGGAAAAATTTAATATTGATAAAGCGCCACTTGAAAAGGAAAATGTATGTAAAATCGAGCGGAAAGCAATTTGGTTGAAAGGTGCACGCCATTTCTATCGATAACCGACTACATAGTTGCCTGCGTGCTCTTGTGGGGGGTGGGAGATGGGAGGTGGTGGGAATGGGGTGGTGCACTTACCATATATACAGGACTATATATGTATGTATGTATATATGCGTATATGTAAACATTTGCGTGTGCGTCTAACGGCAACGGTGTGAAATGGCGCATACGTAAACAGGGCCCAATAGATTTATGGGTTTTAACACAGGAATTATAGACGGTTGAGCCTGGGGCCTGAAACCGTTATTGTTGTCTGTCCTTCGTTGGACACCCGTAATCCCCGTTACTCCTTACCCACACACACACACAACTTTCAAATTTGGCCACTGCCCGTCTGTCGGCCATTCTCTGACTTTTGCCTAGACTTGGCTTAAAATCTAATCGACGCCTTCGAATGCCGAATGTAAACTGCGAACTCGGGCGACTCGTTGGCATTGGACGTGCACGTTATTTACTAACCGGAATTACCACTTTCAGCGGCATAATAGATTACGCACAAACGTACACATACATATGTATAAATATGCATACACTCACACAGACAGACAGACAGACAGACAGACAGAGCGTCGTATCCGAAACGAGCCAAAGCGAAGATACAGTTACGCACAACATTTGTAATTGCTTGCTGTTAAAGTGAGGAAGTGGGCGTCACACCACAACCCACTCCCCTTCCCTTCCCTTCCCTTCCTTCCCACACACACACACACGTATACACTTATGCATATTTAATGAGAGCTGATTTCCCCTTGCCGCTCACAGCCCGCAAACATATTGGATACAAATCGTTGGCGAAAGCTTACGGCTTTTGGCTATTATTAGCAAATCGCTTAAGCAGGCTTTGGGCCAAGAAGAAGAGGAGAACTTCGCATTCAAATTGATTTTCGGGTCGCTGCCATTTAAAATGTGGCAGGGCCAAAAGAAAAGCACCGCTCTGCAGAACTGGGCTACATGTTTATGTAACCAACCGATTGCCATATCAGGGTTTTTTCTTCTTCTTCTTCTTGTTTTCGCTTCTTCTTCTTTTTTGCAATTGCTGATAATATTGAATTGCACTGCGTATTCGGGTCATTGATTTCGAGAGTGCAACGCTGGCAAAAGCGGAAAAAAATTAAGTGATAGTGTTAAATGTCGTTCAGGTCATGTAAACTGCAAGTGTGTTTATTTCACTGGAAAAAATGAATCAGCAATAAATATTATTTGACAGATGAAAACATATGCATATATATAAATATATATTTTCGTATTTTTTTTTTGTTTGTAAAGTAAAACGATAAGAAAATATATTGGCATAAGCAAACAAAAACAAAAGAAATAAGGGAATTTTCCGGTGACTCATTTTTTTTAATTATTAAAACAGAATAAAAATTTTACATGCTTCTTCTATTAAGAAAGTTGAGTGTTTCTTCTGTTTCTACATTGAAATAAAATTACTTTGTAGAAAACCGAATTTGGAATTTTGTTTTGTTATTTTTAATTAAATACTACAAATTCTTAAGATGTTTTTTTTTTAGAGTCATGAGTTTCATTTTACCGGAATTCTCTCTGCTTTAAAATACCATTAATTTTCGGGTTTCTTGTCTAAGGAAAATCCATTCTTTCCCCAATTTATTAAGCAATAGTGGTTGCCAAAAACGACAATGATGAGTTTTCAGTAAACAATGACAGTAAAAAGAGATTGAACAATATTTTTTAATTACCGTACGCAAATAAAAACTTTTATCATTTATCAAATGAGTTTTTTTTCCACCGATGAATGCAATAAATCAAAGCGCTGAAGTCGGCACTTAAAAGTCGTTGATAAGGATAAATGAGGGAGGGGGAGGGAAGATGAGTTGAGCTTTTTTGTGGGGGACCTCGTAACTGTGACAAATAATAAAAAAAATGAGTTTGACTTTGAGTGTTATCAGTTGGCGGATTTTCAGCATTTATCAATGATTGGACTACATTTTTGTCATTTTACTAAATTTTAATTTTGCGATTGCTTTTAGTTTGAAGAGTTTTAAGTGCTTTGAAATTTTTTGCGTGTTAATTTTAAAATATTTTTTTAAAAATAAACTTTATTAATATTAAATGTTACAGACTTGAAAGCTAATTTACACACATATTTTCTATAAGCAATATTCTTTTCACTTCTTCTGTGCAATAAGCAATTATTTTAATAGCACAATTTATTGTTTTATGATACTTGCATTATTTTTTTATTATACAAAGTGTGTGTAAAAATTAGCGCATATTTGAATATTTTTTTTTCGAAAATCTGTGTAACAAAGGAACCGATAGAAAAGAGATTGTAACAAGGATTGCAACTGCTGGCAAAAGTCGTCGTCGTTAATGAGAATTGAGTCTTTAATTACTTGTAATTTGTTTTAATGCCACTTGGGAGAGCGATGCAAACGCTGCCAGTCGAGCGGATTAAGCACCTGCCGGCAAAATGAAGGACACAAGCTGGAACCGTCTGCACCTGAAGCCTGAAGCGGTGCCTGGTAGAAGCGTTCTGGTAATCCATGTCGCAAGCTGTTCATTTGATTTGATTTACTAAGTAACTTAATTAAACTTTCAGCTGGCGCTGCAGGCAGCTCGCTGCTTAGTTAACTGAGTTATGAAACAATTTGCGGGCGCCCACATGTGTGTGTGTGTGTGTGTGTGTGTGTGTATCTGTGTGTGTGTGTGACTGAAATTAATCATTAAACATTAAAATCGAACGAGACTGAATTTATTATATCGTTTTTTTTTCTTCTTCTTTTTTTTGGATTTTTTTTTGGTTTTGTGCTCCTCTTTGCGTCGAGCCGCAGTCGAGCAGATAATTTCGTCAGAAACTCATTTCATTTAATGGCGCGCAGGTTTATGAGTCAAACAGACGCAGCCGCGAAACTGGCAGGAAATGGACGCCGATGATGCTCCGCATTCAAATTGCAGATTGACAAACTTTTGTGCCTATATATATATATGTGTGTGTGTGTGTGTGTGTGTGTTTGAAGTCCTTCTGCCAGAAGCAATTAAAATGCGGCAAACGACGCAGTAAATGAAGCAAATGTTCCAAATGCGTTTGCCAAAACCGGGTGCATGTGTGTGTGTGTGTTTGTGTGTGTAAGTGAGAATAGTGTAATACGGTGTATGGGAATGTGTGAACCAAATTAACAATGCCAGAACACCAGACCACCAGACCACCAGACCTCGAGACCACCAGACGACCAATAACCAGAAGCCAGGATTTTGCCCTGCGTAGCGAACTTGGACAATGGCATTGCCTGCCAATGTTGACGATGACGACGACGAGGATGATGATGATGATGGTCGGGATGAGTTGGCTGGTGGACATGGACGAAATGCCATTGGTCGGCATCTACGACACCGCAGTCGCACACTAACCGCAGTCAAAAGGATTCACTGCAAAATTACTCAAATTGAGTTGGGATTTGAAATTGTGTGAAAAGACGCATTGGTGTTCAGCGCAGCGTTTCGGCAATGGCCAACTTGCCATTTTCATTTTGCCCCGGCCAATGCCAGCGCAAGCAATCATGAAAGTCAACCAACTTAGCGTTGTTGCCTCCACCCCCACCCCTCGCCTCCTCCTGCACCCTGTTCGTTTGTTATTTAAGCAGAAGCAGCAGCAGCAGCAGCGGAAGTCCTTGAACAGCAGCAGTCATCACCCACGGCACTTTCACTTCGCATTGTGCATAGTTTATGTGCCACACTTTTCCGTTTCAATCCAGCACCCCCCTCTTCCCTCCACCCTCTTCCCTCCCTGCCAGGCATCTAAGCGCCTTTGTTTTGGTATTTTAATTAAGTTCTCGCACTTGTAATAAACGACGTCGCTTGATTTGTGCGCTGGCTGACATCATTATGGTAATTGCACAAGTGCGCAACTAAATTTTGACAACCAGTTGACTTAGCCAAGCCAGCTTCAGCACAAACCCATAATGACGAAAATTATTGTGAACGTTGTTGTTGTTGTTGTTCTTCCACTCGAATTTCTTTGTTTGCCATTGACGGTTCCAAGGCACGCAAGCCTTTCAATTTGGCCAAACCTCATTAAATCCGAACAAAATTATTGGCCCACACTTGTATTTTAATTTCGATGTTGTGATTTCTTGTTTGTTGGCAGATAAATGCTATAAAAGTGAGTTAAAAGAAATAACGCAGAGCTTCATTTATTATTCAAATTTTCATTCAAATTCAAATTTTTTATTTTTGGTGTCGACTGATTTTACTTAATTTTAAATAAATAAATATATTATTGTTTTCGTTGTTTTAAAAATATATCATTTATGATTAATATCATTCACAATAGGTAAATTTCCCTTACTTCCCAGACTTATTTCCCAGAGATTAGTCTTAATTTTCTTTATCTTTTCTCTCATAATTGAAGTTAAAATTTTATTGAAGTATATTTACAAAACAATGATGTGTTGCAGGAAGCAATATTTTGTGGAACAGCTTCCATTAAGTTGTCTTAAAAACCCAATATTTTGTTCCAAGAAAACAACAGCTTCTTGAATTTGGGCAAAGTTGTTTCCAGTATTCAGATACAAAATCTTACGGATGTTTCTCAGAATTGTTTACATTATATTTTATTTACCAGCCGTGTATAAAATAAAATAACAACTTAATAATTATTATTTTATTATATATCATGTCATATAATATCGTACTTTAAAGGGGCTCAAGGTTTATGTTGTAAAAGTACTAAGCACTTTCCAAATATTCTTGTGTAAAAAATATTGAAAAAAGATGAAATTACTCAGCAATCCTAAAACCATGATAGCATCAATCTTGAAGAAATATAAATATATACATGTATGTGTGTATGTATTGTTCACACATAAAAATTTATGATATGTGAATGTGTTCATTTCTTTTGCCGTTGAGACATTTGTTTCAAGTTATTGGCTGACATTTTGATGGATTAGCTTCAGTTTTGACGTTTGCACGAAAGACAGAAAGAACAAATTGTTTTTCATGTTTTCCTTGAATTTGTGCAAATAATAAGTTTATGACATGCCCCAAGGTAGGCATTAATGAGCTCGAATCTTATCATATTTTTTATATATTTTTTTTTGGGGCACACTAAATGCATTTCGTAAACAATCAAATATGCCATTAGGCGGTCACTTATCACACTTGGCAACTTTGCCCAAAGGAAGTAAAAAAAGGAACATCGGCACCCGGCAATGTTATATTTTCTTATCGTGGCTGGCACACGCGCCATTATGAAATAGCCCCAAACACGTGATTCGTGGCTATTAAAAAAGAAAGGAGCGAAAGAGTAAACTGCCTTTGATTTATTTGCAAGGGAAAGCAAAGGAAAATGGTATAAAAAGAAAAGCGCACAAAAAAGTAGGCAACGGAAATCGGCAAGCCAAAGCCAAGGCAGAGTTTGACATGCAATGTTAAAATTAAAATAAAGTTCTCTTGCGTGATGACATGTTTATTTTGATGCCCCTTCTGCCCCTGCCACTGTTGTAAGTAGCTGGGCGTAAGCCAAAGTTAAATTTGCCAAACATTAAGAGAAAAGTTACATTATTCCAAAGAATGGGGAATGGAATTGGATTGCCAGGATAATGGACGGGAAATAGTTTTTAATGTGCAACATCAAATTGATCTCAGTTATGTGCCAACAGTAACTGATGTTTTTGCAGCTATTTTATATATATTTTTTTTATATATATAAAATGGCATTACCTTCCAAAATAATTAATTATGTATGCACACAGACAAGCAGAATGGAATGTATTTTTGGGGCAAGTCGAAAAACAGAAACCAAAAACATGCACATTGTCTTAAAGCTTTTATTATTTGGATGGGCACTTTGCAACCCGGTTGCCTAATTAAATATTAATGAACCGAAAAGTCGATTGTTGCCGGAACCACAACGGACAAGGGGCAAGGTTAGGTGAAGCGAGGTGAGGCGAGGTGAAGCGAGGTGAGTTGAGGTGAGGTGAGCTTGGCAGAACTGGCAATTTATTTTTCAACTCGATAAGCATTTTTTGAACTTTGTTAAATTACATTCATTTCATTCATTTATTTTATTTTGCTTCTAATATTAATTAAAAACTCGATACATATTTTACCCTAAGCACTTTTGACAACACTCATTTAAAGTTGCGAGTAAAATTGTTATTTATTGTCGGAAAAATGTCGACCAATTCATTAAAACGTTTTATTTTTCCAAAGCAATAACAATTTTTCAGTTTGCTGCTAAATATATTTATTACTCGTATATTTATATTTTTTACAATTAATATTATCCCATTTTTTTTTTTTAATTGAATGTTCTATGCATGAAATTTATTTCTATAAATTTATTTCTATGGTTTTTTTTCGTGGCTGATAATTTTTGGTGAAATATAATCCGGCATATGACAACGCTTTGGGCCAATTTGAATAAGAAAATTAAATAAAATGGAATAAATGTTGAGCATCTAAATTGTAAAAATAATGTGTGTACGTTTGATTTAAGAGTGACCAAATCAATTAAGTATTTAGTATAATCACACTTATTAATTATAAAAGTAATCGTAATTACTATTGAAAACTAATTCAATGGTTTAATAAATAAGTCCGCTTTTGTGCCACTATTTGAAAATACTTTCCCCTTTGTGTGAATCTGAATTACTGTTCCATTTAAATTCAAATTGATGGGGCATTCGACTTTATTGGCAACACCTGCTTCAATTCTACAACTTAATTACAGTGTAAAACAGTATTAAAATGAACACAATTCTCGACAAAAAAAAGACGGAAAACTGATCAAATGATAATTAAAAATGTACGGCAATAAAAAAGCCCTTAATGACATAATAACAGATGACAAATAATAAATTGGCCGATGAGCGAGCTACGCAAATTATTGTGCCACAGACAGAGTCACACACAGAGTTGCTGTTGTTGTTGTCGCCTGTTAATTATTGCAGTAATTAATACGCACAGTAATGTTCATTATTTCCCCACACACACACACACACACACATAAGTGCACACACTGACAGACAGCCATAAAGTACGACAGTATATCATTATCATTAAACATTAAGGTGGAGCAGGAGCAGGAGCAGGAGCTGGAGCAGGAGCAACGCCCTTTTAGATACGCCAGATGCGTATCTCACGGAGCATCATTAACATTAGTATCAACATAATCTCATGTTGTGCCACATTTTACTATATACAGTCCAAAATGTGTGTGGCATGCAATGAACTATGTGTGGCCCAGTTGTACTCCGCTTGGCCCCGTCACCTAACCACCACTTCTTGCCGCAAAAGACGCTCCCCATAACTTAATTATGAGCAACTCGGCGAAACGAGACTAAATTCAGGTGAGCTACGCTTCCACTGGCAACATCCTTTTCATCCTGCGACTGCAGTTCGCTGTTGAGAAAAAAGTTTAATAATAACTATTTGCATTTTATGTGACGCTTATTTTAGCATAAATTTTGTAGCTTATGGAAATTATTCGTGTTTTCGCCAACTTGTAGTTTCCAGTCGCAGTCGCAGTCGCAGTCGGAGTCGGAGTCGCACAAGGTAAAGTAATGACCTTTGGGGGCATACGCTGCGTATGGGTAATTGTGAAAATTGCATAGAATTCGTGGCCAACCATTGCTGGGTGGTCCAAGCTCGGTTGGCTGCCTGGAAAATGGCATTTCACATGCTTCTTCTGTATGCAAATGAGAAATGAGAGAGAGAAAATGCTGGCTTAGAAATATTTTCGTTTAATTTTTACCCAAACTTACATTCATTTTTCATGAATTTCATTTAAGCGTCTTCTTTAATATATACACAGTTGATTATGCCGCATTTGCTTAACAATTACGTACTAATTATGCGTTTTCCACAACTTAAAGATAAAGTTTATGGATACTTTAAGGGCTAAGCTTTTAAGCTTCAGCATTCTTATTTTCTGTTGAATTTAATATAAATTGATTAAAGTTGAGTGAGGTCAGGATATTAAAATTATTGAATTAACTCAAAAATATGTTTTTAAATGAGTATTAATTTCATCAAAATTATAAATCAGAGCCCTAAACAAACCCTAAGTCTCCTTCAACTACACTTCTTCATTATTTTGAAAGTAACCCATCGTAATGAGTTCAATGGACAAAAGCTGACAAAGAAAATTCCAATTAACACCTGTGTACACCTTGACTCCGAGGACTCATTAAATCATAATGGATGTTTTATTGTTTCTCACTTGAAGGTCATTTCATTTCCATATTTGCTTATATTTATTAATTCTCTTTTCCTGGGCTGGGTTTTCCATTCAACATTTCACGATATTTCCATTTTCCGTTTCCCGTTTTGTTATTTATTTTCAGACCATGACCCGTGAATATTGACATTATTAATTAATTGGCTTTTGCTTGAATAAGTAACTAAGTAACAACTCTCATCCCCCCCATTTCCGCCATGGGGCAAATTAAGTATTCAAATTAAAAAAAACACACGCGCCCCGCTAAGTTCTCGAAAATATTCTAAATCGAGAACGGTCGGAATTTGTTCTTCTTGTTGTTGTTGTTGTTGCAACTACCCCCCAACTGAAGAGAAGCTGTGAATGTAAAATGTACAAATATTATTTCACTTATGTATATTTATTTTATTGTTTATTTCTTACTTTATGCAATATACTAACAAAATAAGAAATACTAAAAAAATCAATAAATGCGTCAACTTGCGGCCACTTGTCCATAAAATAAAAATAAATGCAAAATATCCCCAATTGCCAGCGATTTATCTTGATTGTGTGCCAGATACGGCAATGATGATAATAAACGTTTTAAAAGAATTGAAAAGAGGCCAGAAACGATTTCATAAATACTTAAATCGAATTGTAAATACCCTAATTGTAAATACCTTCATGAGAGGAGCGAAAGGATAATTGGAAATGATTATCAAAGTGTATTTTTATAATAGATTAAATAATAATACCATGCTTATATTTATTACTGCGTTATATCTTCAAATCCTTATTGGATATATATTTTTAAAAATATTTAAGCCAAGTTTTTTAACTGCACTAAAATTACGAACAAAAGTGGAACAGATTTCATGGCTAAGCTATGATACCCTCTGCAAGGATAATAAATATAAGAGAAGAAGCAGAAAATATAACAGTAATCTATGGCTTCGAATTGGCCCAAATGGCAGCAGCGATCCCCAATCGTTGAAAGTGGGCCTAGCTGTCTGCCAATGGTTATCTGAATGCTTCGGGGAGCACCTCCATTTGCACCAACAGCTTAAAAGAGCCAAGTGGTCTTAGCCAAAAGTTTATTTATATTATTTGCGTTCTGTAAATGCGACCCTCGGCTAACGGTTTGTCTTGGCCTGTTTGGGCACTTAAGTTCAATTATTATCCCTGACCTTGAAGTTGAGCCATGACATTAGTTAATAATTCAAACCGATTCATTTGTCAATCTTGTCAAGCTTTGACATATCGATAAATTTGAATTGAGGCATCAACCAAGTATTTATGTTGCAACATTATTACTTAATTTGTTTTGCCTTCCGCACAGTTTTCTCTCCAAATTGTGAGCTCATTAAAATAAATGTTTGCATAATTCTGAGAAATAAAACAAAAACTTTCAATTAGAATTTAATTGTAAAAATGGCCCGAAGTAAGCATGAAAATATTTTCGTAAGTGGCATTTGGGTCATACCAAAAGCGAGAAAAACCATTTAAGCCAGCCAGAATGTCTTACCTTGTACCAGGTACAGTCTCTAATTCAATGAAAATCTTTTAATTAGCTGGCATGAAATGTTATTTTTACATAAATATTATAAAAAAACAGGGAACAAAAAAAAAAAAAATAAAAAAAAATAAAAAATTAAAATACAATACGAAGATAAAAGGAAAACCGAAAAGAAATTAAAATGCCTTGAGCCCAGTTTTCCGAGCCCTGAGAAAGTATGAGAAAGGAGGCAAGGAAAGCATTTAGCTGTTGGCACATCGCAAAATCTTAATTAGCCATGAGTGAAGTGAGGGCAATGAGCCGGTCAGCAACATTCAAACAACTGTTATTGTTGCTGTTGTTGCTGTTGTTGTTGTTGTGGTTGAAGCCCACGTAAATGTCAGCAAAATGATTTCATTTGTCAGTTACAAAATGGGGCAGGCAGGGAGAGCAGAACCAAAAATGAAAGTCGTGCTTGTGGCAATAAAAGCAATTCAAATTGTAATTATGTCGTGAAGGCATGAATAATGTGGCATGGACTGGAAGTGTAAGTGAACTTATTAATGTGCCATGTGACTGTCTGCCACGCGACGAGAGTACCACCAAGTGAGCTAGAGTGTGAGTGTGAGTATCAGATGATATATAGTCGACTATATATAATGACAGAGGGAGACGGAGATGGAAGTGGAAATGGAAATGGAGATGGAGATGGAGAGTTACTTTCTGTCATGTGCAGTGACGCACTAAAAGTCCTCGGACACCGCTCAAGTGTCCAAAGTGTCCAAGTGCTGAAATGTCCAACTAGTTCGGGCATTCCAAGTACCGACTTGTGGTACTTGGTTTAAGTGCAGATGAGCAGTTCGCCCGGTTGAACTTAATGGCTGACATAAAGCAAAAGCCAAATAATTCAAAAGCCATGCAAGCTTTAAATAACTTATTTATATATCTTTGGTGCCGTGTGGCATTCGACGTGTTTCGCAATTTACGATACGACTATTCGGCATAATTGCATATGTCTCAATTGCTTGAACTTAACATAAATTAATGGGCTCTCAGCCAGACCCAATACAAGGCCAATAAGTGCACTCAACTAGTAGACACCCTGTTAAGTGGTGCAGTAAGGATTACAAAGTTATAATACTTAAAAATCGATTGAAAATTAAAATATTTACATATATGCAAAAAAAAAACAGATTCCACTATTTTTATTTTTTATTTTTATTTATTTATTTATTGACAACTAAAATGAGTCAAACAAAAAAATAAAAAATTTTAATTAAATTAAATTTAAAATAATATTAAAATTATGAAAAATTATCTGCCTATTTCTGAAACAGCTTGAAAAGTCAACAGCCAAGTGTATTATTTGAATTTTAATTAGAAATATAAACCGGTAAGATATCATATAATATCATTTTAAAATCGGTAAAAATAAAACTCACACACTTTGCAGCCTAGTGAGGATACCTTCAGTGAGTGTATATGAAATTATACTGAACCAATTTAAATAGCTTTATATGCTGGAAATAAGGCAATTAAGATGCGAAATGAGGACGTCAGCTGGCAGATGTTAAATCCAAGACAAACAGATTGCTTGCTGACAGTCAACAACATATATATATATACATAAATATATATATATATATATATATATATATATATAACATATCAAATATTTGAATTACTCCATTAATAAAAAGTCTGAAAAGTCGTGAAGTTGCCATTTATTTAGAGTATTTTCTAGTCGCTATAAGTTGACTGAGCAATTTTTTCATTTTATAATTTCTGTTGTTTGTTTCAAATTCCAAGTCAAAGTAATATTAAATATTCATTATAATAATCTATAATGTCGAGATGACTCAGTGGAAATTTGACATTTGGGAAAAACACACACTGTTGGCAGTTTTCAAGTTTGCGTTGGCTTTTGGCCATTATTCAAGGCGCATTTACGAGTCAAGGCTGGAAAAGTTCGCCCGCCATAAGTCGAATACAGAAAGAGATACATATGAACAGAGAGACAGAGAGAGAGAGAGAGAGAGAGAGAGAGAGCTAGTGAGAAAGTTGGTGCGAGAAAGTCGTACATTTTATTGCTAGCGAACATATTGAATTCCAATTTAGCGCTTCAAAGTTAACGTGCTGCCATTACATTAAACGTGATGAGAATTAACAGCTTGTCAGGCAGAAGGAAGTGTCCAAAAGGACACACACTTAGCCACGTGCACACACACGCACACACACACACACACACGTACACTAGCCGGGAGACAAAAGCCTGCGTGCGTGTTGAGGGCGTGGCCAGGGCAACTCCAACTGCCTCAGCCTGTGTCTGGATCTGTTTATGTGGACAACACTAAATTCAATTTGATTGCCTACAAATAATGCTGAGTGTCTAATTATTTTCCATTCCACTTGAGGTGGCGGCAGGGAAGTGGCACAGTTAACCGTTAGCTCGTTTGGCTGGGCCATAAAACCACAGACAGCTCTTATTGAATATACGATTTGTGGCATGTGCTGCGTATACGCAATATTTGTAACCCAATAATTGCATTTGCACCCCTAAAAATATGGCAAAGCTATGCAAAATTTGAATATCACTCGTAAATAGCTATTTACATATGTTATTTATTCATTCCATTCGTGCTATTCACTTGGCATTCAATTAAGAGAACGCGATAAGTGAAAACTTATTCAAAATTGAATTTATTTATTCGCATCTAGAAATGAATAATTGATTTTATAATATTACTTTTTTTGGTGGAAGTCTGGTCGGAAACTGCAATTTAAAAGTTTGTTAAATTAAAAGATAGCGGCAATTGCGGAAATATCAGTCACTAAATATTTGGCCAACTTAAATGCTTAATTACATGTTGTGGTTAATGCAAGTGAGCTGCTATTTAATTTAAATATTTGCTGCAATTGGGAAAACCAAACTAAACTCATTTAAATCACATTGTGCAACGCCGCATGTCCAAATGAGTGATTGCAAACATTGAAGCGTAATGAAAGCCATTAAAGGTATATAATTGGATAAACTCACACAACCACAAAATCAAATACACTGAAAAAAAAATTCGACAAATCTTTTTTCTGAAATAGTTTGCAATTTGTCATTTCGTGTGGAATTTAAATTTGGATTTTTTTTGTCTACCGCAAAGTCGATAAATAAAGTTCAGAACGAACAAAGAATCATTTTGGAAGACCGACGGAGGAGGAAAATAAAAAGATGGAAATTCAGTTAAGTTCAAGTGGCGTGTCCTATGCCTTGCCAGCCAAATGCCAAAGCAGTTTATGCCACAAATGCCATAAGGGCCAATAAAAAGTGGACCAGAGACACACACACAAAAGAATGCTAATGTGCAACGGGACTGGGACAAAAAATGTGGTCAGCAGATAAACTACATTTATAAAACTATACATATGTATATATATATATATATATGTATATGTATGTGTGTGTATACATATGAAGATGAGAAATTGAAAGAGCAAGTACACAAGTGCACCAGTGGCCGACTAGCCGACAAGCCAAAAGGTCCTTTCCATAAAGGATTGTGCAATCAAATGCATTGACGCAAGATATGCTAACTAACGATACACACAGAGAGAGATAGAGAGAGGGAGTCCTGTGTCCTGTGTCCTGTGTCCTTATTGGCCTGGGACAGAGCTGCATTGTCTTGCAAATTGATATTGTGGCCAGTCGACCATTTGACAAACGGGGTCAACTGTTTTTTAGCCAACTTTTCGTTTACATGACAACAATTCAAGTATTTTGTATCAATTCACATGATTAAATTATATCACAAAATATATTTCTTTTTACTTTGCTATATTCTTTTATATATATTTTCTACTTGTTGTGTAGAATTTTATGGTTTTTATTTGTATACTTTTAGCAGCTTAATAAATCAGCTTTAACTCTTAACTCTTAAGCACATTTCAAGAATATTATTTGGCAGCAGCAGTAAATAAGTTTAAATTTATAATGAATTTATTTATTTTAGTTATTTATTTATTTAATTATAGAAACATTAAAAATTTGAATTCAATTATATTTTAAATAAAATTAAAATTATAAATTGTTTACATACTTGAATTTGGAGAAGACTCTCGTTGTTGAGAAGATTTAGCAATTGTTAGTTATTCTTGTTGTGAACAAAAGAATATTTAATTGAATAAACTTTGTAACGTTTTCGGAATTAAAATTATTCATATAAATCTATAAAAAAAAACTGATAGCGCAAACTGAGATATCCTTTCAAATTATTTATAAATTGTACGTGCTTAAAAGAAAGTTAATTAGCAAAGTGCATAAATTGCAATTTAAAACCAGAGTGCAACTTTGGCAGATGCTCAGTAATGTAATTTGTTTCAGTGTAGTTTGATTAAGAATTATAATTGATTTCTATCCATTTGCTATATAATCGAAGAAGCACTTTTTAATTTGAAAACTTTTCAGTAAACGAAAAATGCAATAGATCCTAATGTAGAACATAATATATAATAAATATTTATAGTAAGTGAATATTATTTCTATCGGAAAAGTGTTATTACAAAGTTGAAGTTGCATCTGCATTTTCTTTCGTTGCACTTTTGCTGTTTTTCAAACTTTCTTCAATTGTTGGATGAAATCAACATTTTGCAGGGCGCAGCCTGAAACGGTTCTGCGAACAAGTTTCTCTGTAAGTGTATATAGATTGTGTATATACATATGTATTATTACATTATTACACAATTCAATATGCCAAATGCCGTGTAGTAATCAAGTCAAGTATATATATACATATATATATACACATATATGTGTATGTTTTGCACGTAATGCTCCATTGAGTACTCGTTGTGGACACGCGCGTGATTTTAATGCCTATCAATAATACTTAGCTCCCCGAACAGGTGTACGAATTTCAGTGGATTTGGCCAACAATTTATGGCCTTAACGTATTTAGCCAGAATGCTAAGCTAGAAAACATGAGGCATATAAAAATCTATGTACAGTACGTGCTGGCAGCTTACAAGAGGCACCTTCAACCGGACCTGCAACAATGGAATATATACATACTTATATACATATGTAATATACATACTTATATACATATGTAATATACATACTTATATACATATGTAAATATTCAAATGTATGTTGCAACATATGCAATTATTTATTTTGATATCATTGCGCATTCAAATTTATTAATTGGTTTCTGCAGACCATTTTTCATCGTATTTGTTTTTACTGCTTTTCAATTAAAATCACTTTTTAATTGTTTTGCGGTTTTTTTGCAGAAGGCAGACTGCAGATACAGTTATTTGCGCTTAAGTTTTTCAATGCCGTCAGCACAAAGGAATGCTGTGATAAGAAAATGAAAAAAAACCCAATCCCTATATGAAAATGCTATGAGGGAAAGTTTGTGGTAAACAGTTTCATCAATCTAGTCAAAATGCGCTTTATCCGACTTGATAGTAGCTTGATTTTATGATGTATGGCTCTTAATTGCATTTCAGTTTATTGGCCAGTGACCTTTTTATGGCCACTTTGATGGGTATTCAACGAAATGAGTAAATTAATTATTGTTTGCCCCAGTCAGCTATCGATTGTATTTGAACAAACTCATAAAACGATCCCCAAAAACTAAAAGTCAGCAATCTGTGTTTTATGATATTTTTAATTAAAATTATGTTTATTTTATGTTTTGGTTGGAATTTAATAAAATTAAGCAACTTAGAGTGAGTGGGTATAAAAGTTATTATGGTAAAAGAGAATAATAATTTTCTGAGCCATTCCTTAGTTAGTATTTCGCTAATACGTTGACATCGTCATCCTTCGATCCTAAACAGAATCAGCTGAATATGCAAATTATGATTTCCAAGTGCTCTACATGACTTGACTAGAGATTTTCATTATATCCAAGACATCGAATCTGGCAAATCAGTCTGTCTGTCTGTCCGCTTAGCTTATGTCTTGTGGCAATGTCAAAAATAATAACGCGAGATAAACAAGCCCAATTGACATGCAAATACAATTTTGTTGTGGCACATTCTCAACGTAGAAAATCTGAATGCGAAATGGGCCCTTTTCCCATTTTCCCACTTGGTAAACACAATTCCAAATCAAATATTTTGCATTGTCTTTGTTTTTGGCCTGGTTCTCACTTGTCTTTGGCTTCGAAACAAATATTTGCCCATTCGTCTGCTGTGGGTTTTTGTTTTAAGCACCCTGTATAAAGGTCGAATATAGGGTATAATTGACTATTACTTATTAAAATAGACGGTCGACAGTGCAAAATTCGCATGATGTTGATAGTTCTTAAAACGTAAACTGTAAATTCTCAAATTATTAAAGAAAACTGTTTCAAATTAATTTCTAATCTTTTTATTATGGAAAGATGAAATCCTTAAATGCAAGAAATTTTAGATAGGTTAGAGAGCGTCTAAAACTATTTATTATTATTTATTTATTTATTTATTGTCAACTAAAGTCAGTCGACACAAAAAATACAAAAATTCAAAATTTGAATTAAATTAAATTTAAAATAAAATTAAAATTATAAATAAATTAAAAAATACTAAAATATTTATAGGATTTCTAAGATTTCATCTGGGTTACAGAGCATCTCTCAATCGAGCACTTATAGAAAAATTATTATTTGTTGTTTTCGCGTTGACGCAAGAAATCAAAGCACGCAAATATATATGTGTAGAAAGAGAGAGAGAGGGAGATAGAGGAAGAATGAGAGAGAGGTAGAGAAGGGGGAGAGAGGGAGATTCAGCTGGAGATTGTGCTGGTCTCAGCTCAGGAAACCCGCCGTTGGCATTGCAGACACAAATAAACGAAACTGAAGATGTCAGCTAAATGCTGAAAATATATACAATATATGTATTAGCCAACAAAAATAGACATGAATACGGATAACAGAGAGAGACAGTGGGAGAGAGAGAGAGAGAGCTAGTGTGGTTCTACGGATTTAGATTTATACACGTTAAGCCACACGCACTGGTAAACAAGTCCAATTAGCATAAATTTTGGCCCCGTTTATTGCCAACGTTTGCGTTTTTATGTTTATGTTATTTTGCCGCTTATGTTTGGTCAATTGTCTGCTACTGTTATTATTATTATTATTATTATTATTATTATTGTTGTTGCTGTCGTTGTCATCGTGCGGAAGTGGCTAACTTAATTTACTAATTGTTTTCATTAATTAGTGTCCATAGTTTTGTTGGATTATTCGCTTAGCCACATTTTGATTACACGACCGAATATGTTGCAAGTATCAGCATGGGGCACTGCTCAGATTTGCCTCTTATCCTGGGGCAGCATGATGTGCGCTCAATGACCCACTTACCACTTGCGTCACGCCTACACGACTCTGGCACTCGTATGATACAAAAAACTCAGCTCTTAAAAGCCTGACTTTCGATATACGAACTAAATATACTCTTACTAACTTACAAATTGTTAGAAATAAATATTATATTAATATTATATATAATATAAATATATATATACGATTTTATTTTGTGTCGCAATTCGTATGCATTATGCATGATACCCTCAGCTTCGGGTAGAGTATGAAGAGCTCCAGCTGTTGCCCTGGACACTGCCAGGCTCAGAGTCCAGTCGAAATGCGCCGGCAGCTTAAGTTTCTACTTCGTTAGCTTTGCTGCTGAAATGCACTTGATCAAAAATGGCGCGTTGAGGAAATTTAAAAGAAAAAAAAAAAACGAAAAAGAAAAAGAAAAAAGATGGAAAAAACGAAAACGGCTTGGACTAAAGTGCCATCAAACAGCAGAATAAGTGGTGAACGGAAAAGGGGCAAGGGCAAAGTCATGCAGCTGGCGTGCCTGCCATGCCTGCCACATGTCGGTTTCCATTGAGTGCATTTGACCTATTTCACACAGATTTAAGCCCGGCCTGCACAGCACACATCCAGCTACGTCCAAAAGTAGCCATTTCCATCAAAAGGGCCCATGCATCGAGTTGATGTCTTTTATTTGCTGAAAGTATGTAGGTAACGCTTGTAATTGCAAAAGTGCTCCGCCTGAAGCGATGGACAACTCAAACACAGATGTCCATAAGAGAATTACACTTTCATGTGTGGAGTCAAGTTCAGCCACAGCAGTTGCCAGACCTGATTATGAAGACTCTTGCAACTGACCAAGTGCCATAAGCAACATACATGTATCTATCTATCTATCTATATGTATCTATATATATATATATCGAAAATAAACCACATGTGTTCATCATTCGATAAGCAAGTTGGCAACTTGCAGCAAAGCAATGCAGTTGACAAACCTTGCCACAAACTGGTGTGGCATACATGTGTGCCAAATATGAGCATTCTTACTTCGCCATAAACTCCCTGAGGTTCTTACAAACTTTTGCGATGGAATTAAAAATGCTCAAATTAAAATTATTATTATTGAAAATACTTTTGGACACATTTCACGAGACGATTCACAGATCGATTTAAAATTTGAAATTATTTAAAATTAAATAAAATGCTTGCAACGTGACTAAAAGTGAAGCTAGTTAGTTACAGCTAAGCAAAACGCAACAATGAAGATTTTTCAATCTTCGATTAAGTTTAGCATTCGTCCTGAAAGTCTTAAGATTTTTTTTTTTTTTTTCTAGAAAATCAGTGTTGCATGAAATCAAAATTGAATTAAAAGTACTTTGTGGAAAGCAGTGCGCCCAAAGCCATTATTCTTGGGTACAGCTCTAAATTGGACTTGGGTGAAATTGAAGCGGATGCCCTGCAGTGGCAGCTTTGCTTTATGCTTCCACATAGTATTAGATGGAAAACTTTGCAAAGATTTCAGATTCCTGTCTTCGCTAATCCCGGAGAGTGTTGCTCTGGTTGTGTTTATAAGTAAATATGCCTTTGACTCCTTGGCTTATTTATTAAAATGCGCACGTGTCGACAGACGAGTATCAACGGTGTGTGTTGTGCGAGTGTGTGTTGTGTGAGTGTGTGTTGTGTGTGTTGTGCGAGTGGTGTGCGAGTGTGTGTTGTGTGTGCTTCTTCTGGCTGCTATAATAGGCATTACTCATACGCCGTGGGTAACCGAACCGTGGATAAAGTTTCGTATAGTAAACGCACGCGAAAAATCAATTATTAAAATGGAAAATATTCTTGTGTGGCCTGGCTGCAAATTAAAATGCATATGGGAAGTGGCAACACACAAATAGGGCGGCCTCGCTGACAGTGGGCGTGGCCTTTAAACATACTAAAATATTTGTTGGGCAGCAGCTTTGCGAGCAAAGAGTTGGCAGCATTTTTAATCAATTTTGTGCGCATCTCGGGCAATGGAAGTGAGGCTGACATAACTGTAAAATAAATATGACGCGAAATGCTTTAATCTTTACGCTTGACTCTCGAAATAAAAAAAATCCTCAGCTTTTGTCACGAAAAAAAAAACAAATAAAGCAGTGCATAAAAAACGCACACAAATAAAACTTAAAAACGTAACTATGCCAACATGGCTCGCAAGGCAAAAAGTTGTTGCACGCACACAAATACAGACAAAGTCACACATACACACACCTGTAACACACTCAATTTGTGCCTGTGTGTGTGTGTGTGTGTGCGAGTGTGAGTGTGTGTGTTTTCAGGCAGCTAATTTAATTGGAAGCGCTAAAAAGTTTTGTGGCACGCGTGCAATTTATGAAAAGTTTTAAATATTTTCAAAGTTGTCTCGAGTAAACAACTTAAATTTATGTGCCGCATGTGTGCACCTTTTAATTAAACTCCATTTATTTAAGCTTAAAAGCTATTAAACTAATCTCAATCCTTTACGCCAACTATATTATAATAAATCTTTAAGAAAACTATATTTAGTTCTAGCTTGCCACAAAGATAAATATCAAATAAGCAGCAATTTATTAATTAATATTTTGTTGACTTCACAGGTGATTTATTTATGTATTCAACTATTTATGAAATGCATATTTGTTTTCTAATTTGTTGAATTGAAATCGTATTTAGGTCTATTGAGCAAAGTTCACATGTTACTAAATATTTGCTGAAAGCTTAAGTTTTGCTTGATGAAAGGTTGTTAAACTTGTAAACACACATTTTGGCTTGAACTTAATTTTAGTTTTAGCCAGAAGTAAATGGATTTCAGTAATTACTCCGATGGTATTGAGTTGTTCATTGCTGAGTGTTTGTTTATCCGGAAAAGTGTAAAGCCTTTGCCAACTTCTTGCAACAAGTAATAAAGCTACGAATAAATTATGAATTTATGCAATACGCCATCAGCTCATTAATATTGCTTTTAGCAGACTTTTATGCGAATAAGGATGAAAGATACCCGTATACGGGTATATATATATATATATACGAGTTTATATTCAGTGTGGGCTGGCTCAACAAGCTAAGCTAATTTACTAGCTGGAAGCCAAAGGAATTTGTTGACTTTGGGCCAAATGCCCTTGAGGGGATTTTTAACTCCATGTCAAGCATTTTGCTTTTAGTGGCATTTAAGTTATTGCCAGGCAAAGTCTACAAAGTATTATTTATCGTTTGATGTTGTTTAGCTGTAATTCACAAGACTCATAACTCTGGCAACTCTCGCAACTTTTAAGCAGCTTACTTACTGACGATGGTCAGCCGCAGTGGCAACTTTATTTACTTAATAAATGAATTCTTTTAGCATTTGCGATTCATTAAATTCAGTAAGCCACTTTGGCTATCTACACTTTAAGCCCCATGAAAGCGAACAAAAAAAAAAAAACAGAAGAAAGCATTACATTATTTAGGAAAAAAATTACTTTTGAGTTGAAAACAAAGGCAAATAATCTCAAGTCATTAATCTTCATAATTTCTTTTATTGCCGCTTGCTTTTCAAGTATTTTTTTTTCTTTTTTTATTTTCTTATTTGGAAATGGATGCATTCTTTTTCTTTAAAAGAGCAACGAAATTGAAATTGCTAACGAAATACATCTTTTATTTGTACAGAAATATGCTGAATGAAATTGTCTGTGATTTCGTCTAGAATATAAATTTATAATGTATTCATAAATTGCAATGACTAGACTTTACTCAGCAAATGAATCTAATATTTTCCGCTGCTGTGCAATTCTCGTAAAACACAATCGAGTTAACGACTTCCAAGGGGGTGAAAAGAGTTCAAAGCGTTAGGCTAAAACAGAAGTACAAAAAATAGATGAAAAAAGCAAAAAAATGGCAACAACATAATTGACTTATTAAGGCAAAGCTAACACGACAAATGAATTGGTAACTGGCACTGCTAACGTGGCCAGCCATTGAAGTTAATTTAAAGTGGCCACTGGAACGAAAAGTGTGCACGGCACTGTTGACAAATAAATAATGGCTTATGTGCTTCTGCCTGGGCCAGTGTGGGTGTGCGTGTGTGCGTGTGTGCGTGTGTACGTGTGTGCGTGTGTACGTGTGTGTTTGTGGCACACATGGCGTATGTGCAGTATTTGTCGTAAGCTTGCAGTTAGGTTACTGAAATGCAAACAACATTAACAACAACAACAACAACAACAATGGCACCTATTCAGTAAGTTCCCCCCCCCTCTCTCTCTCTCTCTATGCATTCCCCTCTCGACCATGCAACGTTGTGTGCAGCTGCTGTTAGTGCGCTAATTTCACTAAACATGCAAATCACATGTAGAGCGAAGGGTGTGCGTTATGCTCGGGCCATGCCCAAGCGCCGACCCCCCCTTTTGGGGCATGATAGGCAGACTGTGTTGCACTCCAGTTCAAGCTGCTGTCGCGGCCCTGGCACGCGATGTTGCCGCCTTAGGCATTTGCCTTGCAGGTTGTCATTACAACAAAATTGTGCGCTGGAGTACTTAATAACAAGTGCAACACAATGTGGCACACACACAAACACGCACGCAAACACACACGCGGCAAGCACACAAGACTATGCACAGATGACAACAGTGTTGCCAGAATTGCGACAACATGTCGTATTAGCAATGTGTTGAATTTTCAATGATTTGTAAGTGCAACTTGCGCCCACTCTAACGGAAACTGTACTCAAAGTAAGCATCGGCAATACAACGTTGTTGTTGCACACTCATGTGCCCCAAAACTGTACAGTCGCTGCTTAGCAGTCGCCGGAAGGCAGCAACAGCTGGCTCAGCTGCCTCAGAACTGGGCTGCCTGCCTCCGAGTCTGTCGGTGTCGCCACTGCATAAATTGTTGTGCTCCTCGATGTGATTCCTGTTGTTATTTTGGCTATTTTGCTAAGAAAATGAAACAATCCACAGCTGCGGCTTTGCAACTGGCTAAAACAAGAAAGCCTCAAGTTAATTGACTTATTTTATTTGGAATTGTTGCAGCTACAATATTTTTCACTAAGAATTGTGCAAAATTAGATTCTTCAATTTGATTATCAAAACTAGAAATATATAAATACATTATAGATACATACATATATATATATAAATATATAAATACGCAATAAATATTTTGTTTTACTGACTTTTGTTTATTTACAAATTTGTTAGAAATATTTCATTTAGTTTGTTTATTTATTTATGGTCTTTAATTTAAATGTTATTGAATTTTACATTCTGGATTTGATTGAAATAACCAAATTGTGATTTTCAGCTAACAAAAATTAAAAAACTTATCAAAAACCAAAAGTTATTACAAACTACTTTAATTCATACAGATTGCATTTATATTGTTAATTCTCAAATATTTTTTCAACTGCTGTTAAAAGTTATTTTCCTTTAATTTTCTTGACCTGAATTAATAATTTGATTTATCTTTACTATTGGACTAAAGTTGTGCTCTAAATAAAGTAAATTTTAAATAGTTATAAAAAATACTACAAAGTTTTTAGAGTTGTGAAAACTGTTTCCGTAAATCAAAAAAGAATTCCCAAACACTTTCAATAATTTCTATTAAAAAATATTATATTTGTCAGTTTTATAAAAATCACTTATTTAGTTATTTGTTATTGGCATAAAAAAATATTTTTTAAAGATTGACTGCACAATTGTTGTGTCCTGAATGTGTGAGCAGCAGAGAGATATCCAAGTTTGTGTAGGAACAGTGCCACATCAAACGTTGAAAGACATTTACCGCAAAAAACATGAACAGCAGCAACAGCAGCAACAGCAGCAACATCAGCAACATCAGCATCAGCAGCAACAGCAGCAGCAGCATCAGCGGCAGCAACAACAAGAAAACACGACTCGGTATCCTTGTCCGAGTGTGGCATGTGGGAAATGCTGTACATTGCTGTGTGTGCTGCTGTTTTACGACTGCCAACGATGAAGATGATGATGCCGATGCTGGTGCTGGTCCTGGTGCTGTACCAATTGTCCTCCCACTCTTGATGTGATTACTTCCCATTCCAATTCCCCCCCCCCCCCCCCCCCCGCGCGTTACTTCCTCTCGTTCATCAGCCGCTTGCTTTGTTGTTGTTTATGGCCAGAGCTGGCTGCATGCAAAACAAAATTAAACAAAAACATCCACGGGCTACGGGCTACGGGAAACAAGCGCACATTTGTTGTGAATTGAAAAATTTATTTTCTTATATGCGCCAGTGTTGTCTAGTTTTAGGCGAAGCCCAAAGCATTGCGAGCGGTTGATAACTGCGTCTCCCCCACCCCCCACCCCCCACATTTGCCACAAATTTGAGCAGAATTTGAAATCTTCTTCATTGCCACAGAGCAGAGCAGCTCAGCAGCAACCTCAACAACAGCAGCATTGCGAGCTTGGGGCTTGTTTTGGCGGCTTTTCTTTTACTTTCGCTTATAATTTGTTTTGTTCTTCGAATATGGAGCATTCGCAAAGTATTTTATATTATTTGTGTTTTAAAAATGTATTAAACATGAGATATGCACTAACAACAAGTGGAATTGACTACAAAAACGTTCTTGTATTTTAAATGAGATAGAAATTTGGATAACGAAATTGGGTAGACTATTTAATGTATGCCAAGAGATGTTAGTTTAGATTATAATTTAGTGGAAATACGGCACAGAATCAGCTACGTTTTAATAGAATAACGATATATTCATTAAACTCAAATAAGAAAAGAAAATTATATAAATTATTTAATGTTTTCTCAGTAAAAATAAAATATTTATTTAGCTAATTGTGATTAAGAAGCAGAAGTTTGGGCGTTAAATAAATGTGCTTCAAATGTTATATTTAATGTTATGTATTATCAGTTTAAGCCAATTCTATGTTTATGTTAATGATTATAAATTCACAAATCAATGTTTTATAGCCTTTAAATAGGTTGATTAATGCTTAAATATAATTGCTACATTAAAACAAAAAAAAAATAGAAGCAGAAGCAGCTGTCTTTATTGATTTTATTGAAAGTATTCACAGGACATATTGTTAAGGAGCCACTTTTTTTTTCCTGTTTTATATATGCCAGATAACAATGTTTGTTGAAAAGCGTACACAATTTCACATTGCTCAAAATTTGCATGCCATTTCGTTGACAGTTTTCCATGGCACTTTCCATTTTCCGTTTGCCCTCGAAGACCAGTCTTCTATCCAATTATACTCGTCGTCAAGTTTTGCCATGAATGATAATTGAGTTTGGAGCTGCTGTTGTTGTTGCTGTTGTTGTTGTTGTTGTTGTTGCTGTTGTTGTTGTTGTTCTTGTAGTTGCTGTTGTTGTTGTTGCTGTTGTTCGGCTATTAGAGTACGCTCTATATGTTTGGCCATTGTTTTCTGTTTGGGCCACCCCCCACCTAAAGGGGAAATAAAACCATGCTGTGGACAAGTTCTGTGTTTGGGGGCTTCCATTGTTGCAGTTGTCCCGCTGTTTATTGTTTATTGTTGTGGCATGTAGCAGCACAAAAAAAGAGAAAACGTATGACCAATAAAAACAGCAACGCATCCACGCTTAATAAATTAGTTTTTAACACAAAATGCGGATGTGGCTTGGAAACGCATAAGCCTCAAATAATATATTTAATGTGGCTTTTAAAATGCATAAGCCTCAAATAATATATTTTATGTGGCTATGTTTGCATAGATGTTTCCGTCAAATCATATTCTGTAAAGTCTTATATCAAGCTATATAAATTGTGGCAGAAATAATTTTCAAACTGAATTATAGGAAAACGTCGTAACTCATGCAAAATAAATCCTAATTGAGCACTCTGCATATGAGTTTCAAACTAAACGGACAAAAAACGAACAAGCAGAAATGAAGCTGAATATTTAAAGTTTGGATAGTTGGATTTGTCGATAAAGTTGATGAATTTTTAGAAAATCATATCAGATGAGAAGCCAAAAAGTTTCCATAATTGATTTGAGTTTTGTAATTATTTAGTGGAGAGAATCCTTGGTAACTTGTGCCTGTATCAATCAGCTAGTTTATAAGAATATAGTTTCTTTATTGAAACTTCTCAGACATCAAAATGATATCTAAAAATATTTCATATTTTATGTAAGCTACATAAACTAAATAAAACCAAAGCGAAAATGTAAAAAAAAAATACCAATACTTTGTTAATCACTAAACATTTGTTGTAATTTTATGGTAAATTTCCCATTCATGCAACTGACATGGAAAATTAGCTAAATTCATGTTCAACAGCGTGGCATTTGTATTTATATGGAAATTCAATGTCGCCGTGAGTTGCATTGTTGCCAAAAGCAAAATTGAATTTGCCAAATTCGTTGCGCAAGTTTTGGCTAGTTTTTATGGTTAGACCGCAAACGTGTTTTATAGAGTATTTCCATTATTTTAATTACAGCTACCAAGTACACAAGAGGAGCACACAAGAGGAGCACACATACACGCACACACACATACATTTACATTGGAAATCTAAATGCAATTATTTTCCAATTGCGGTTGCCGCAACTTTCAGCCAAATTCACATCACAATCGATGGTGACACAGCTAAATTAATTTTCCATAATTTTATGATGTTTTTCATGCGGTTGCAATAAACTCTGTGGCCAGTCACTCGCCACTCGCCACTCGCCACTCTGTTACACTGGCCACTCCCAAAGTTGCCACAAATCGTGGCCAAAACTTGACTAGCTACATGTGCAATTTAAATCACTTAAATTTTATGCACAAAGCCGGCCAAAACCCCAACTCGAGAGCAATATGCGGGGCCAAAGTTTAAATTGGCAGTGCGCGTGTAATGAATTCCTGAATAATTTATCACTCAACTGGATGGGTTATGTAAGAGGTGATGCCCAGGACATAAAGACAAACAAAACACCACGTGTGCCCCATTCATGTGGCTGCCTTTCAGGCCAGACACATAATACACAGCAGCAAGATGCAAATACCAGCGGCCCTCGGTTGAAGGAGAAGCTTTCAGTTACATTTCAAAGCACATAATTACAGAGGTTTCGTGTTGCGCTAAGGCAACAAAAATTGATGTTGTTTTTATTCTTTTTTTTTTTTTAATATTTTAATGAAAAATTCTAAGCTTGGTGGCGTGTCTTACACAAGTCGATCGAATAAAATTTGACATTGCAAAATTTAACCACTTTACTGTCGCTCGATTTAAACATAAAAAATTATTGATTTAACTTTTTTTTTGGTAATGCTTTTAAAAAGGAGTCATTAATAAGAATTTTTAATTAATTTATAAATTAATTAACCAAACTCCAGAGATGAGAAAGGATACTTTAAACATTCCCAAGAAGTGACAATAATTAATTTATAAATTAATTAACCAAACTCCAGAGATGAGAAAGGACTCTGTAAACAGTCCCAAGAAGGGATATATTAGTGTAAAAAAAAATGTAGGAACTGTTTTAAATTGCCAATTGCTTATTTAAATTGAACTGACTAGAAGACTGCTTGATAGCTATTCATAAATTTGTAAAATACCTGAATAAAATAAAAATAAAGAAATTATAACTGAGTTCAAATATGAAGTTTAACGTTAACACTCAGTGCTGAACCAGCTAACAGCACCAGTTTGAGCCCAGCCAGGCTAATAATAATGCAGCTGGCTCCTTTTAAAAGTAGCCACAGCTCGTCAGGCTTCAATATGGAGTCGAGGTGTGGAATTTCGCTTGAGAACGCATGAAATGCATTAGACCTATTTAATAATTCAGTGGCAAATGCTACGCTGCCTGCACCCTGTGGCAATTGAGTGCCGGAGCTAGAAAAAGGAGCTCTACTAATTTAGGGGCGGATCTAAGCAATGTGAAGTGCTGGGGTGGAGTTGGCGGCTGTCTGCCTGTCTGTCTGTCTGCCTGTCCATCTTATTCACTTTCCCCCCTGTCTGGCGGTGGCAGAGTTGATAAATGCAAGGAGTGGTTTTATTAAAGGCAAAGCACCGCTCAGCTAAGCGCAAAGTGTTTGGGTGGCGCCTCCATCCAATCTCTGGCAGCGTTTACACGGTCTTTTAAAATTTTGGAAGGCACTTGAATCAGTTGGGTAAGTAAAGTAGAGCTCTATGCAGAACGAGCTTAGCTGCTCCGACAAACAAATGCCATTATACTAGGCAAATACTAGACGAAGGGTCAATGCATTATCCCCAAGGAGCCGCCACAAAAAAAAAAAAGAAAAAATAAAATAAATTAAGTACATAAATGTTAAGCTTTGCCAAACTTAAAGATATTAAAAGCTTTACTGGGAGGAACTTTGAAGTACTTTAAATTGTTTAAAGACTCTGATATAATTATAAAAATTAGAGAAAAATGTTATTCCAGGTAAACAAGAAACAATGTGTATTAAAGAAACCCCATCAGATGAATAATAATAATTTTTGTTGTAAAAAAAATGATTATTTTGCATTTTAAATGAAAACTATGGATAACAAAGTATTTTATTTTTATTTGCCAATTATTATTCACAGCAGTTTCTTTCCATTGGCTTCTCTATTTCATTGTGCCAGCTGCTTTGAGCTGCTCATTAGTGAATGGGGCAAGTTCTCGAGGCATGAAGCAAGTAGTATCAAAGTTTGACTCGGCCTCGACTTCGACGTGGCTACTTGTAAACCAGATGGAAAAGAAATGATTGTCAGCATCTCGCCAGCAACACTTTTTGACCCAATCTGTGAAGCATAATTAACTAAACTTTTTTGTTGCAACTGTTGTTTATTTTTTCGTTTTTCGTTTTCGTTTTCGTTTTTGTTTTCGTTTTGGTTTTCGTTTCTTTTTCCTCTTAACGGGCAAACGCCATAATTACAGTTCACTGGCTGGCACTTCAAGTGAACGCTCAGTGATTCCTTTTAATGAGCGCCTCTGTGCCACGCCCACTTTCTCATAGAATGCGTTACTAATTATTTGTAATTTGCTTTGATTTTTGCTGTTTGGGATGGTGCTGGATTGTGGCGCCGCGGAAACTGCTTTTAAAGTGCAGCTTAAGCGAATTTACGTGCTGCATAATGCATGAAATTATTGCGGATCGGGGAGGTAATCGGGGGGAGGGGAATAGCATCAATTAGTCGCTCTCCTCGCGGTTCCTCTGTTGGGAGCATCTCTTTTTGGCCGGCTGCTAAATTCATTAAATCATTTATGCTCGACCAATTAAACTTCTAATTATACGCACATAAAACACAGACACACACACACACACACACACACATTCATCTACGTTGCAAGCTGACCTGCGGCCGTGTGTGCGTGTGTGTGTGTGTGGTGTGTGAGTGTGTGGCTAGGTTGTGCAAGCAATTTAGCTCACGCTGCGTATGAGTAATGCGGCCACAATAACAGTGGCGCCCTCTTCTGGCCTTCGATATGCAAACTATTTTCGCGTGTAAAATGGAAATTAAATAGATACATTGCCCCGCATTACATTCTACACGTATTTGACCAAAGTTTTCTGGTTTTCTGGTTTCCTTTTTTTTTTTTTGTTATCGTCGTTTTTGGGTAGTTTCAGTTTTTGGGGCACATGAAAATTACAGGCCTGCAATTTGGCGCAAGGCTCGCATAGCTAAACACAAATGCGTGACGTTGATTGGTGAGGCAAGGGTTGCTCTTTAGGTGCAAGTTTGGCTTTTTCGAAACAGCTATAATGAGTACTCACAGCAGATTATGGGGCTGGCTGACAGCGGCTCCTGTTAGGAATCAAAAATGAACAGTTATTGTCGGCACACGCTTGCCAAACTCAGTTCACAACTTAAATAACTAAAAATTATATAAACAAATATTATAAAAAAATGATGTGGCAAATAACATTCATAGATAATAAGTTTGCTTATGAAAAATAAAAATTAAATATAGAAGTCCAATTAGATTTTAATGCAATAAATGTTGGAGCATTTTATATTTAAATACAGTTAGAATTACTTATTTATTTTAATGGTTTTTTCATTTCAAAATTTAAATTTAATTACTTTTACATAATTTAAAAGCACTAATAGAAATTATGCGCTATTTTTAGATTATATTAAATATATAAAATAAAGAAACTCTTTAAAAAGTCAAATTGTAGTTTAATTATGATTATTTACATCAACTAATATCATGTCAAAATAGACACATCTTTTATATAAAAGCCTTCTTCAATAAGTTTAAGTTTTATTTAAATTATATAACACTATATAAATATATAAACACCCACTGTCACAGTATTACTTCTTTTTTAAGTGCTTACCAACACTGTTAACAACAAAATTTAAAATACTTTTCTTGCTTTTTATTTTATTGGTTTAATTAACCTCTTTGTTTTATAGCTGCTAAAAAATTAGTGTACATTCATTTTTTTCCAGACTAAGCCGTCAACAAGCGTAAACATATGTACATATGTATGGGTGTGTGGGTGTATGGGTGTGTGGGTGTGTGGGTGTATGTGTGTATTTAAATCATGGTGTGTGTTTGCTGTGTATGCGATAGAGCAACAAAAACACAGAGTGCACACTGCAATATAACTCGTTACAAATCCAACAAAATAGGATTAAAACTTATTCAGGTGCGCTGTTGCAACACTTCTTTTTTTTGTTTTTTTTTGTTTTTTGTTTTAGTTTCCCGTTTCCCGTTACCCGTTGCCATAAATGAATGTTGTATTTACCTCTGCTCGCGACTACCTCAAAACACGAAATCTGAAATACGCAAATAAACTGAGCACCATTGCACAGCTGCCTGTTTGCCTTTTTGCTTTATGGGACTTTTTATCTGCGGCTTCCTGCAAGGTGTTTGCAACATGCTCTCCCTTTCTCCCACTCTCTCTCCCTCTCTCTCTCTCTCTCTCAGCGGTCTGGACAACGCCAGAGAATGCTCAAGATAAATGTGATAAATGCGCGCTGGTGTGCAAATAGCGTTATAAGCTGACCGAAAGCTTTGTGATGTTGCGGACACTGTGTGTACCAGTGTGTGTGTGTGTGTGTGTGTGTGTGTGTGTGTGTGTGTGTGTGTGTGTGGGTGTGGGTGTCACATTGGTGAGTGTGCTTGTGTGTGTTAGCATAGCTAATATGACACACAGAATTGTACAGTTGTGCATTTGGCAAGCTGCAATTTTGACACATTTCTTTGCCACGTGGAAACTGTTGTCTTTAATAAAAAAAATAAAGTTTTTTATTTTAATTAATATTCATATTTTGCTTAATTTATTAATAAGTTCTATTTAAGATTCATAAACATGAACTTTAAAATCACTATTTGCCAAGATCCTTTATTTATTTTAAGAGATTGCATTCGATAAATAAAATTAGTTGTAAAATGTTAATTCAATTTAATTCATTCATTTGTTCAAATTGTTTGTCAGAATTTCGCATAGATTTTGAGTTTTTTTTTTTGGAATATTTGGAAACTTGAGCGCTGGGCGTGTGCACAAAGTCAGCTGCTTTATCTTCAATGGGTATTAAATGTGGCACTTGCCCCCCAGGCAAAATCCTATTACACAATTTACATGACTTTCGTCAAACCCAAAACACTGCACAACACAACAAGAGGGCAACAAGAGCGACAAGCGCACTTCACAATGTTGCACAACACACTCACCAATATTCATATACACAAACACACACACACACCCGCACACACACACACACACACACACACAAGTAGCGCACTTTGTCACTGCTTATTCTCGTACATGTGACACTGCGCCCCAGATAAGTAGGCAACAAACACTATGCGCTTTGCTATTGCTGCTGTTGCAAGTGTATATACATATGTATATATATGGGTGTATGTGTGTGTGTGTGTGTGTGTTTTGGTGTTTCTACATACTCGAAAATTGTCATTCGTCCAAAGTTGTTGTTGCTTCTGCTTCTGCTGCTGCTGCTGCTATTTGTTGGCATCGCCCTGCGTCGTGTCGTTGGCAACGGGAGCGTTGCAAGCGCTAATTATGGAAATTAAAAACTTAGCGAAAATGTAAAAATGTGCATTTTTTAATTAAATAGAACAGAGCGTGCTGTGACATACGTTGTTATAGCATTGCATTGCGGTGCTGCATGCCCCACCGTCCGCCGCCTGCTCATCGTATTGGTAACAAAAGCATTGCAGATGCCCCAGAGCCAACCACGTGTGAAGCAAACCCAAAATGCTTGCAGTATTATTACATTTTTTAGACGCTTTTTTTTTTTGCTGCGGCTGGTGGTGGTGGCAGCAATGCTGCTGCTGTTGCAAGTGGAGCGTCGCTGCGCCCATTTGCTAACCAAACTAAGCATGTGTGAGCGTTTGTGTAGGTAATTTGCATCTGTGTGGGTAATTTGCATTTGAGCTTTCACTGCGGCTGGAGCTGCTGCAAAGATGCTATCCACACACACACACACACACACTCAGACACACACACACACACGGTGTAAGATAAATCGCCGCTGTAAGGTCAAAAACTGAAAACTATGTGGAAAGTAAAACATTTGTCTGTGTGTGTGTTTCTGTGCACCTTTATGCATAATGTGGACATAGCGCGATATATTTAATACCACAATTGTTGCCACAATGGAAAAGGAAATTTGTTGCAACTAGCTTAGTGGTTGTTCTAATTGAAGTTATACTGCAGCTAGGACTCGTTTCATAATGCATATTTTTGAGACTCACAGACAATTGCACAAATCTGTCAATGAAAGATACAAAATAAATCAACAAATTCAAATTTCTTTTAATTTTAAACTAAAAATATTCGGAAAAGCATCGCTGAAAACAAACCAAAAGGTGAACATAATTTTCAAATGATTGAAACACATTTATTTTCCTTAAAATTGCATTAAATATGCGCATCCATTTGGGTTTACACAAGATGTAAACTTAATTCTCATTGAATTATCTAAGCCAGTTTGTGCATCAAGTTGCATACAATTTTGCTTCGCATGAATGCTTTGGTTTCTGTTCTTAACAGCTGGCTTAACTTGGCTTATTCATCTTCTTCTTCTTCTTCTTGTTGGGTGGCCGAAATTGAAGCTTATAAATTGACTTTTGTTTGTGTCCCCACCTTAGGCAATTGTCAGCGTACCTTAATTAATTATAATTTTCATTTCGGCTCACATGACAAACGCACTCAAAGTGAAAGCTGGCCAAGAAGCGCAGCAGATGTAATTCAATTAAAGAACAAGTTTTGCATTTCAAACGTGCCCAAAGTGGACTGCAAATTGTGGAATTTTAAATTAAATTAAATACTGGCAAACTGGCATTTGATATTTGCTGAGGTTGCTTGCCTCTCTTTCGCATGTGGCACACAATAGTGCAATTGTGACCATAAACTGAAGTACTGCAATTTCAATTACAACCTAATTTGATTGCAAAACAATTTTCCAACTGAAACGACATGTGCGACACCAACAACAACACCAACAACAACAGCAACAACAACAACAATCAGCAAATGCACCTTTGTAAATATGAACTTGGCCAGTGAGTTTAGCCAGTCATTGCGGTTAAAATGTTCCCAGCCACAACTAGTTGGTATGACCAGAAAAGGGTATATGCTTGAGCGGTTAGATACCTGCTAATAGAAATTGGCTAAAGCTTCACAAGGCGATCACTGCAATTATAGCAGAAGTCGGTCATGTGTTGGCCACAAAAGCCGGAAATAACAACATGACCCAGATATGTATACACAACATACACACACACACACATAAAAAATACACATTGAATTGGGCTAGGACAACACCCACACTCACACACTCTCTCACACACACACACACACACACTCACACACTCACACACACACATGCCGAATGATGTTTTGTAAACACCCTATTTTGTGTACACCTCGATTGCTTGAATGGCAGCAAAATTAAGCGCCCTGCAAATTGCATTAGAATTCTCGTCGAATTGGTGTCGAGGAGAAGGGCTGAAGGCCATTAAAACTACACTCATTTATGCCAAGTTAAGTGCGCTTTAAGCTGATATGCGTGACTATAAAAATTTGCTAAAATATCACCAAGAATTTTGCTAATGAATCAACAAATTATTTTAGTTTTCTGCTGAAATATTGCATCAAATTGTTTCATTTTTGCAGCTACGTTTATTTTGTATTCTGCTTTTAAAGTTGAGGTGATTTATTTGGACATTACTTGCTGAATACTCGACAAATAAAAACTTAACATAATAAAAAATTGTTTGCTCCTTTAAAGACGACCTACTTTAAAAATACAGTTTTAATTTCTACGCTTATTCCATTAACGCATTTAATTTGCAAAAGCCGTTTTTCGCATTGCTGGCCATATTATATGGCATATATTATTCTTTGAGTACACTTAAATACAAACACACACATGCATACCCACGCATACACATACACACACCCGCTCACACACACACCCACTCACACACACACACGTCCGTTGTTGATTAAATGGCAAAAGTTGTATAATCAAAAATTATTTCATAAACGGGCTCAGCGATCGCAAATGGACTCGCTTCAAACCGGCGCACTCGAATACACTACCCAACAATTCCAAACCCTATGTAATTCCTGCCTCCTCCACCTCCTCCTCCACCTCCTCCTCCACCCCTCTCTACGCTTACTTTATTAGTTTTGAGCGCTAAGTTAATAATGAAAAGTTTTTGCCGTTGCCAGTTGCCAGTTTATCTTGCAACACAAAATGTTAAGCATACGCAATGTGGTGCGCTGGGGCCATTAGGCAGCTTTATTTATACACACACACACTTATACATATACACATATGTGGAGGAGCATGTGGCAATGGGTCAAGCCTGATTATTAAAAAACAAAAGCAATTATAAGCGAAAATGTGGTTGAAAATTACTTTGACGGCAAACTGTGCGCAGTTTCAAATTTTTCTATGTGTTTAAATTACACACATTTTCAAAAAGCACAATGCGTGAACTGAATGTGTGTGTGTGTGTGTGAGTGTATGTGTGTGTGTGTGAGTGTGTGTGTGGTTGAAACTAATATTCGTAATGTATTTTTGTATGAAACTTTTGGGAATAGCGAGTTTTGTTGAAATTGTCACGCCTACAATTTATAAGCGAAACTACGTCAATAAATCTAAAGCGAATTGCTTTTGTTTTGCGACACGACACAAGGACTCTTTTTCAAAATTCCATTTGTTTTTTGTTTGCAGTAACTTTATGAGTTTATTAAGTCCCGTTAAAAAACCCTCGTGTTGCCACATAGCACTTACAAATGTTTGCTTTTAGGTCTAACTGGTTATGTTTCAATTTAACTGATGCTTTAAATATAAATTCCAAAGTTAAACATCTATTTAAATATGTATATAAAATATATATATAAATATAAATATATATATATATATATATATATCGTATATATCAGAAGGTAAGTTTGTAGACGGATATAAATTTAGTCATGCAATCCACTGAGAAATATTAATGGAATTCAGTAAATTAAAACAAAAAAGTTGATAGATTTTAAAATAAGCTTTTTCAATGCTTAAAGTAAAAACTAAAAGTAATTAAAATATAATTTAGCTTAGGGCACTTAATGCTTCAAAATAGGCCATTGACATATTGAATAATTTTCTGTTTTGCCAGACTTGGCAAGTAAACAAGAGCTTTACAAATTGCCAGACGAAAGTTGGTCTAAATTGACTTTTTGGGTGAACTAAAAGTCGCGACGGGTCGACACTTGCCACTTTGTGTCCACGTCGCAAATTAAATAATTAAAATGCATTCGAAATTTCGTCTGAAAAGGCGCCTCGTGTTGAGCATTAAATTATTAATTAGAATGCAGGGTCGGAGAAGTGGACCGAAGCGCTGGGGATGGAAAGGGACAGGGACAGGAACTGAGACACAGACAGAGACAGGGAATGGGACAGAGACAGGGAGTGGGACAGAGACAGGAAATACCTTGAGTGTTGTGACAGTTTGCAAAAAGGGAGTTGCATTGGGGCGTGGCAATATCACGCGGTGTCTCGACTTATGTAAGTGCATTGTTTTGCCACGACACGCCCCTTTTTCTGATTACTGCAACTGCGAATGCGATAATTTAAATAAAAGCAGAAGAAACTTAAATGACACAGATTCTATTTGTTGATCTTCTAACAACTGTTTTTGTTGCAGTTTGTTTTTAAGCTGTTGCACGTGGCTCTGTGGGGAAGGTTAAGAGTTGAATTTAATTTGGTTAGTTCACTTTTTATGGTCAAGTTCAAGTTAGTGTTATTTTCAAAAGGCTTTTAAGTTACCAACGACACGAATAGCATTTTAATAATCTTCAAAAGAATTTATTTCATTTCAAATACAAATAAAATTCAAATATATCCCTATATTGATGAACAAAATTTTGTTTTATTTTAAAAATCCAATTATGGTTATTGGACTCTGGCAGACTGTAAATAAAATGATTTTTAACGGTTCAAACTGTAAGTGTTGATTATTTGTCAGCAAAGAATATATAATTTAATTTAATTAAATTGACAAATATGACTGAATACAGAATATATATTTTTGTGTATAAAGTAGGTTTGTTAGAGGCAAATGCAGGTCAGATTTTATATTTTTATATAGACGATTTTAAGCTCTTAAAAGTGTAGTAAACTTTTGAACCAGACCAAATAATAAACACGTTTTGGTTATTAAATTAAATTTAATTTTTTTTGTACTACAGAAGTTCAGCTATTAAAAAATTGATTAGTTTCCATGAATTGCATTGAACTTTATTTATTATACTATAGATCTTAGCCTGGCTATCACCGCAGAGTAGCAGAGTAATTTGCATTTGGCCTCAATCAAAGCCAGAAGCGGCAATTTCACATTTGAATTGGCGTTTTATTAAGCAAATCATTTGAATTAATTTCGAAATTCAGCTGAAAAGGGAACAGGCCTGTTTTTTGTTGCAATCCCCCTGAATAATGCACTAGTTTTGTTTTTTGTGTGTGCATCCCTGCCTAAATGTAGTATATATATACATATATATATATATATATATATATTGTATATATATCATACATATTCATACATGTGTGTACTAAATTAAGTTGCATTTATTGTGTGCAATGCGGCGTATGCGCAATATGTGCAGTAAACACAAATTGTTGTAAACACAGTTTGTTGCAGTTATTTACAGTTGTCTCTGGCATTAAAAAACAAAATAATAGAAATCGACGAGGGACTTTATGAAATGTATTACATTTTTTTGGGGAATATTTATGCGGCAGTTGAGAAATATTTCAAACCATTGCTGCCCATAAAAGTGCATAAATTTGCAATTTTATTTCCCTTTTATTTGTGGCACACTTTTTTTTCAGTGATATATTTATATAAAATAAGCAACAACAAACAAAATGCGGCGTTGCTGTGCCGATGATTAATGAGCGAACATTTTAATAGGTAGTCTCCGTCTCCCGACTCCCGTTTCCCATCTCCCGTCTGCCCCCGGGTCCGGGTTGCCATTTCTCGCGTATTTCCACATGATTGCACTTAATACTTACACACACATATGTATGCTATTGTGTGTGTGAGCGTGTGTGTGAGTATGTGTGTGTGTGTGTGTGTGTGTGTACACACTTGCAAACATTTTGGAGCTCGCAGCAATTTTTTCGCAGTGGCAGACATAAAAAAAAAAAACTTCGTCGCTTTGGCCACATTGGCCATGTGGCTACCCTTGCGATTCGCATGCCCCTTCCCCCTTTCTGGTGCAATGCTGTGCTGTTGCCACCAGGCGTGATTTATTACTTCAATTGTGTAGTCGCGGGAAATGCATTTTGCGCATTGCATTTCATTGCTGCCAGCGTTTGTTTTCCGCCCCTTCCAAAACGCCACTCCTGAACAGTGTCCTCCTCACTTATTCCCCCTTCGAGGTGTGAAGTTGCTACCAAACAGACACACGCATGTTTGTGGCTTGCCACATCGGCTCGTCCATCCAGAGAGGAGGGAATGTCGGCCACTCGACCAAAAAAGAGCACAAACTGAATATTTTATTATTAATTCAGTTTATCTCACGTTGTGCAATTTGTATTGAGTGTTTTTTATGTTTTATGACTTGTGCAATTGATTTTACATATCTCAAATTTGAATTTTATTGTAAATTATCTAAACTTGATATTGCTATAGATCTCTATAGAAATACACTGTTCTTAAGGGTATGCAAAAGTCGATGCGTTATTTTGACTACCATAAAACTCTTTGTTGAATTGTTTTCCTTTTTTGTTAAAGGTTTTTCTTTTTTTTGTTGCTTGGTTGTAAGTTTTTGCCAGATCCTGCGTAAATCACACAAGTGTCGGAGCGACTATTCTCGTACAAGCGTGTTGCATACTTTGCATGCAATCAGGCAATAGGAGGCGACTCTTATTTGGCATTGCAACGGTCGCATTCCAGCACCGGCGGCGTTAATATGAATAGCAATTGGAATACGTAGACTCGAATATAGTATAAATTGTACCCTCTCACATTTCAGAGCCCGCTGATGACTATCGTGCATCTAATTACGTGCCCTGGTTCGGTTCACTTCAGTTTTGGTTTTGGGATTGGGTTTTGGGACTGTTTTGCCAGACGAGTGCTGGCCAGGCTTTGACATATATTTCAGTCATTGCACTTTGGCTCAATGAGAGCCATAACTGCGACCAAGTGCGCTTTCAAGTCACGACTGCAGCTTGTGGCAACGACTGCCAGTCCCAGACCGAGACCGAGTCCGAGAGTGTGTGAGTGTGTGTGTGAGTGTGTGTGTGAGTGAGTGTGTTGCAAGTGGAAGATATATGCTGGGCAGCCTTCATGTTGCATGTTCATTGCTTCCGTTCGCATGTCTGCAGAATTATTTTAATTATGCATTTGCATTTTGGGCAGACAGACGCCGCCGGCGACCCATCACCACTTGCCCGACTTGACTCGGAGAGCTTAAATGGCCGGACGGCATATGTAACTAATCGCCACAATGCTGGCCCACAGTTGCGCCGGTACAGGCCCCGCTCTGATATTGAAACTGTTGCGACTCATGAATTTTGATTATTATGCTGATCGCTTGGATTATGCAGCGTGTAACGTGTGAACTTAATTTCTGTATATATATATATATATATATATATGTATATATATGTATGTATGTGTGTGTGTGTGTGTGTGTCCTTCTGCTGGCATTTCATCATCGGTATCAGCAGCCACCATCAGCTGCATCAGTTGGTCATTTAGTCATTTTGGTCAACTCGAGTGCCGGCCTCAAGCAAAATTTGTTTTTCATGTAAATTTCTAGCCAATGGCGTGTGGTTCAGCTTCACTTTACATACTTATATATATATACATATGTATATATATATATATATATATATATACAAGTGTGTGTGCACATGTGCATTTATTATAATTTATGTGTGAATTTATCATGTTCTATGCCTAGAGGCTGCCTCCTGCCTCCTGCCTCTCTGCCTCTCTGCTGGATGCTGCATGCTTTGCTGTGGCTAAAACGAGCCAAACGAGCAACAAAGTGTTCCCCATTAGGATTAAAATGCCTGTGTTTTCAATTACAAGTGTGTGCACATGTTTGAAATACTGATAGCATGCATGAAAATTCGCTATTCAATATTTAATGTGGGAAATGAAAAATAATAGCGACTATCCTTAAACAAGTCAAATGAATGATGACCAAGCCAAAAGTCTGCCTTAACACGAATTTGTAACAATAAATTTGTGAGTTTTGTATTTGATGTTCAATTGTGCTCTCAATGGGCAAACCGATGTACACAAAAATGTAAACACATAAAACCCATGTAGTCTTCTACCTTCCGAATCAGAGTATAATATATCTAGACATAAAATTGTTTCAAAATGCGATACTCATTCTAACATAAGTAAGTTAAAGTACAAATACGTAAATTTTACTCACTGTATATAGTTTATAATTACCATCAATCATTTATATTACATATTGTATATATTATATATTATACATATACTCGTACATATTTGCGATATTTTAAAAATTAAAGAAACAAAGCTATTTGGCAACCTGGATGCCTTTGCATATCTTAGCAGGTCACTAGTGACGTAAACTCAGACTGTAACACAACATCTGTAATATGACATGCAACTCTGTCCATAGCATTTGATATCGATAACGATCGATACCAATGGAGTGATGTTTGACGAGGAACAGCTGATTTGTTGTGTTTAATTCGGACTGGTAAAATATATATTTGTATATGTATTTGAACAAACTTACGCTGGTTATAAAATATATTTGTAAATTCACATATTTGCTCAACTTAACAAGAATGGGATCAAGTGGGATCAATATTTTAGATACAAATTAACATAGTTATGATTTCGAAACTATTGACTCATTATTATTCTCGATTCAAATAGAAAATCCGATTAGAAACGTCTTATTTAAAAAAAAGCTGATATAGATTGCCTCAAGCGTTTCAATCATTAGAATATTATTGTAATATACGTAATAGAGGACGATGTTGACGTACTAACGGAATATTCGGATTGTGGACATCTGAGTAATTACTTACATGGGAAGCAACAGGGAAGATACACAGTGACGGATGTGCTCTGCTGGATGCAACAGGCTGCTGAGATAGGGTGCATCTTGGTTTATGCAATTAAATAGCTTCTTTTGAATTATAGGGTCTTCTAAGGAACCTAAGTGATGCCACATTATTCAATGCAAATACTACTTGTCACTCTTATACTTAACTGCGCAAGTTTAACGGCATTTGGAAACTTGGAATACACATATCTCATCATCTGTTTCCAAAAATCACGAAATCCCATGGGTTAGATCGATTACTAGAAACCAAGGAAAATTTCTTAGCCTCGCTTACATCCACACAAAGCTGACTTAATATACTATATTACTAAGATCAAACTCGAACATTTTTTTTAGACCCGACCACTCCGCCTCCAAAATTCCGAGAAGCCCATATCTTCTGCAATTTCATAGCTGCAGTTACCAAACTTGGAAGGAAGTAGTAGTAGTAGTAAGTATTTCGCAGTCGGTTACTGCAATGTTCCCTCTTGATACAGTTAGTTTTGAAAATAATTTATCCAATAGACCATAGGACTGATAAGGCAGTCCGGTTGAAATGCTGGCCTGGCCACTTGCAGCTGAAGCCTGGTTGGCTTCCAGGCATTTGCTGGGGGTGCGATGGCCACGCCCCCATGTGCTTAGCGATGCGTGCATGTGGCATTGATGTACACATGCACTTGTTGGGGTTGGACAAACGTTTTCCCAACAATTGAACCATGGTCCTATCACATTGACAGTGCGACAGCACACGGCTTGAGGCAGCTTGAGCCAGCTCAAGCCTGATGCCAGCTGAGCTGTCGGAGCTGAGACAGTCGCCAACTAGCAAGAAAATCCCTTAAAATCGCTGATGTTCCAGCAATCGCAAGTCTTGGCCAACAATTTCTCTTTGCGTCTGCATACTTTTCTCCCTTCGCTCCCCCCTCCATTTGAGCCAAGTGGTCTGCAATGACTGCACTGCGTTGGTCTATAAATCTAAAACCAAAGCGGATTGCGATTCCATTGATATGCGATGTTGTCCATGTCCGCTCCATTATCCAGCGTGTCTTTCTTTGTGTGCCCTGGGCAGGGTCTGGATTTTCTGGACAAAATCTGTGCAATCGGCGCCGTGTTCAATTGCTTTACAAAGTGGCATTAGAGGCACTGCTACCTTTCACTTAGCCTTTCGATGCTGCCTCACTGAAAGTCCTTCCCAAGCTCTCAATGATTTACAAACGCCCTCAGTTTATTTCGCAATGTGACGTCACATTGGATATTTAAATAGATTTCGTATTTATTTTATTTAAATTCGTAAAGCATAAATTAATGTGTTTATTAACGTCAAATAATAGACTCTTACATAAGATGAAAAAGTGTGCAAAGTACTTGTTTTATTTGATGTATATTTATATAATTCATAAAACATGGGAGAAAGCAAATTAAGGGAAAATATATATATTTTTTATGAGGAGCTGATGAATTATATTCTCTCAAGTCTGATGTAAAACGACACTGACCGGAATTTCAGCAGAACATTGAAGCTAAAAATAAATTCATTGGGAGGGAAGATAAGGTTTCGTTTATTAAATATTGATACTCAAAGCAAGTATAATTGTGGCCAGGCAAAATACTTTGATATTGATTTTACTTGCAAGTCTATTTAATTAAGAGGAACGTTTGTATTTCCACCATCACTATCAAGAATATACATAACATATTTATCGTTCTCACCATTTCAGATGATATCATCTGAAACTGAAGACAATCAGATTCGCACATTGAATTGAAATTGGAATCAACTTGTTAAGTTGCGTCTGTCGCCAAAACGCTCCGAGGGCTGCACACGGAAGACACGCGAGCCTCGCAATTGTTTGCATTTGCCTTGTGTTATTTTTGCGTTACGACATTACAAATATTTTTATATAAGAAATGGTTGTGGAGAGGGGGTTGGGGGTAGGCTTGGCTTGTACTTTTAGTTATTTGGGTTGGTTGCCTGCTTGGAGCAGTCCACAGCGGTCGACATCGTCGCAAGCCAAAGAAGAAAAGAATTTAATTAAAATCTGAAATTACCGCCAGCGGCGAACAAGCGACGTTTGCAGGGCTCGCAATTTTAGATGCGCAGCTTTGCAGGTTATTAAATGCATATTGCGGGTTTATTTAAGCCTTAAATGCCGAGCAATCTGACACGCCCAGATGTTCTCGAATGCACACACGGAGCAAACCAGGGCTGCAAACTGTGATCTGACGTCATGAATAAATTTACTTTAAATAATTAAACATAACTGTTGACCAACTTAATATAATTATTTATTACCCCTCGTTTACATATACATATATATATAAATATATATATAAATATATGCAGAGATAAAGTGAAAGCCGCTTTGTTGCAGTCGCATTTAAATTAATGTCAATTTATCCATTTCGCTTAACAAAAAATGAGAAGCAAGAGTTAAATAAAATATTATTCACACGATGCTCTTATCAATTTTAATAAAATAAAACATAAGAGAGACACATCTCTCCCTTAATACACTGTGTGTGTGTGTGTGTGTGTGTGTGTGTGTGTGTGTGCGTGTGTGTGTGTGTGGGTGTGCTAGAGTGTGAGTGTGACGTAGATTGAATTACGGCAAAATATAAGCACGGCCACAAGGGCGGCATGTCATTTAAGCCTTATCCTTCAATTCTGCATTTATCATTGAAAATTAAGTGATAAATAATTTAATTCCCAGCTCATAAATATACAAATTTATATCAAATTTAATAGGTTTTATTTACATTTAGTTATATTTTGTCAATTATAAAATGTTATTGTATACAATAATTATATATAATTTTAAATTATAAATATTAAAGTGGACAATTGAAAAATATTATCTTAAATAAAATGTTACATCATAATTAAATATTATTTTAAATTTTAGATATTGAAGTTGCTATTAATTAAGTATTATAGAAAATATATATATATATATATAATATTCAATTATAATTTGAATGTTAAAAAATGTACTGAAGTATTTTTCTTTAATAATAGCATAACTCTTTTAGGAGATTTTAAAAATTAATTAAATTGAACCTTTCTCGTAGGCACCAGAAATACATATAGCCGCACAAGAAACTAAGACTAAACAAAATAATACATAGCTTTAAGTTAAATATAATATTTTCAAATAAATAAATTGTGCAACAAAAAAAAATATATATATATATATTACTTGAGATTACTTCAATTAAAGTTTAATAAAAGTTCAAAAACTTGGAAATACACATATTGACTGACATCTGTTTTTATTATTGTCGCTTTTGTCGCCGCAAATACGGTTAGTGTTAATGTTAAGGACAGTTGTGACAGGCTAGTTAAGCATATGTTCCTTGGCTTTTAGCCACGCTCACACACACAATTACACATTGATGGCTAAAAGCAATTAAAAATTTAATTATAAAATTAAAATACATTGGTGGGTGTTGTGCTTATTTAGCAAAACATTGTTTGGGCGTCGACACGTACTTCGCTCGGAACAAACTACATACATAAACACCCACACACACACACACAAACACCCACACACACACACACAATGCAAATGCATAGGTAGCTAAGCTTGTATAGTTGGACGTGGCAGCTTGTCGCAATGAACATGATAAATTCATTAAAAAGGTACACAAAATGTTGCAAATGGCGCGCTGCCTGCTGTAAGTAGTTCTCCACTGTTTGTGGCTGCTACTGTTTTTGTTATACTTGATTAAATTTAATTGTTAAGCAACATGCACACGAAATGAGTGGGGAAAACAAAATAGTAATAATAAAATAAAAATTCCCTCGTAAGCGGCATGCCTCATTTGGCATTAAATGAATTTTGTATTTTGGCGGATTCAACAATTTAATAATTCCTTTTGTTGCAGCGTTGGGATATCTAATTATTGCACTCCACTCGAAAAGAGAATTTCCAATTTTGTTAATCTTGTGACTCTATAAATACCGAAAAGCCAATATATATATACATACATAAATATATATACATACATATATGTGTGTATGTCTATGCATGTTTTGCTGCATACAAAATTAATTGCACGCTTTCCTGGTGCATTTTCAAATTGGGCGCATATCACAAATATGTACATATGTATGTATATACTATATGTATGTACAGTGTCTACCACCTTATTTGGAACGGTGTCTAGCAAAATTTTCAATTACCTGCCATAAACTCATTATGCATTCTTTTTCAAAAATTCCAAAGACCCATGGCAGGTACATATATTAACCACAAAAATGAATATAGGACCCTAATAAACTGGGATTTCCCCACCCGCTAGGTCGGGTTATGTAAAAAAGTACCCAATTTTATGATTCCAGCCTATTTGGAACAGTTACATTACGAACACCTGGGTGCCATAAAACCCGGATTTTTTACCTAAAGTTGAATATTTACGGTAGAAATAGACCAACCTTTTAAGTCAGTTTAGTTTTTTTCCGCATTTGGGCGGTAACAAGCCAACAAGGACTATGGGCAAAAGGACTACCATTGATCAACGGAAAATCATCCTAGAACACTTAAAAATCGGATATTCATATCGCCAAATAGCTAAAATGGTCAATCTAAACATCTCAACTGTATTCTACATCATTTGGAGTTTCGTCGACGAAAATCGGACAGAGGACAAGGGCGGAATGGCACCAAACCCGATTTTCACCCAGCAGGACGAGTCAAGGATCATCAAGAAAATAAGGGGAAATCTGAAGCTATCGGCTCAAAAACTGACTCAATAGGTGCAGGATGAAATAAGGAAAAAGTTCAGTATAGGAACTGTGCTCCAAGTTCTAAGCAACTATGACTTGAAGGCCCGAGAACCACGCAAAAAGCAATTTATAAGCGCAAAAAATAGACGGTCTAGGATGACGTTCGCCAAAATCCACTTGGACAAGGATTTGGAGTTCTGGAAAACAGTCATATTTGAATTTGAGTACAAATTAAACATTTTTGGCTCGGACGGACGGAATTATGTGTGGCGACACTCCAATACTGATCTGAGTCCCAAAAACATAAGGGCAACATTCAAGCACTGCTGAGGAAGTGTTCCTGGTATGGGCATCTATCTCGGCAGCCCGCGACTGAAATTTTGTGATTATTGAAACAATAATGGACAAGAATGTGTACTTTGATATACTAAAGGAAAATTTACTCGAAAGTGCCGAGAAGCTAGAATCCGACGTACCTTCCGGATCTACCAGGACAGAAACCACGAGCATAAGTCCGGAATAGTACAGTCCTGGCTTATCTGGAACTGCCCCCACGTGACAATTTCACCGGCCCAGTCTCCAGACTTAAATGTTATTGAAAATTTGTGGGCTCTGCTGGAAAATAACATCCGGAAACACAAGATATCCTGCAAACAGGATCTCAAAATGCTCTGCTGGAGGAGTGGAGCAGGATCAGTCCAGAAACTACTTGGAAGCTGGTATCTTCCATGAAAAATAGGTTAAGCAAAGTTGTTAAAGCTAAAGGATATCATACTAAGTATTTAAATCCTTATTCGAACTTTTATACGCCAAATATTTAACTTTTCTTAAGACTGTTCCAAATAAGCTGGAACACATTTTTTGATATGTTTGCAGATTTTGACTAATTTTAATTAATTAACTAATATTTTAGTAAAAACTAAAGTTTATTTTTCAAATGTGATATAACATTAAACAAATTGGCATTTAAGCATTTTACATTTTTTTCCTTGTTTAAACTTTATAGCACTTTAAAATTTTTGCTAGACACCGTTCCAAATAAGGTGGTAGACACTGTATGTATATATACATATATTAAAGTTTCCGTGGCTTAGCACTACAAATATTGATAATCAAAATACCAAATAGAAAATGTGTGCTGTTAAATATTGGCTTGTTACCGTTTGACATTTATTTAATATAATTGAATGCATTTATTCATCTTGTTATTTATTTATCACACTGATCAGTCTTTTGCAGAATTATAATTAAATTTTTGCAGCTTTTGTTAATATTAAAATATGAGAATTTCAACTGCTTGAACATAAATTCCCATTATATAATGAACAGTCAAATTTTCGGCTAATAGTTCGTTGAGTTTAAGTATTAAACATATTATGTTATATGTTGTATGTTTATGTTTCATAATTATGATAATTAAAATGACCTATTGTTCACAGCAGGACCAAGTTCAAGGAATGTTTTGAATAACTACACAAATAAATAGGTTTATAAAATAAACAAACAACGAGAACAACTCGTGATTGAATTTGGCATATTTGGCTCAATTTCAAATGTTAGCAGACCTAGTTTCCGTTATGTTCGAGTCTATTTCAATACATATGTTTTCCCAAATGCGCAAAGAAGAATTTATCTTCAAGGTTTTAAGCAAATCTTGGCTTAGGTCAACTCGATTTACAATCGAATCGAATCGAATCGGCCATAAATTGAGGGCTTTACACACTCCTCGAAAGCACTCAAGGCAAACAAACATTTGAATAACTGGCTCAACTTGAGTTCGAAGAGTGTGCGGCATTTGTGAGTGCAGTGTGGAAGATTGGCGTGATTTGTGGCAGTTTCCACATCATTTTATATTCCCATATAACGCGATAGAGTGGCTAAAAATATTGTTGGCCGAACAACGGACCATTAATGTAAATATTTCATTAAGTTTTAAGTGCCTAAACACAGCAGCAACAGCTCAACAATAAAAGTGGCAAGTGGCAAGCGGCAAGTGGCAAGTGTCCAGTGAGTGGAGCAGAGCCGATTCCACTCCGATTACTCATACGCAGCGTGAAATCTTTAAGGGGAACGCTGCTTGAGCCTCAATAGCTTTAATTGCCGGTTTGTGCCTCTTGGCCATAAGTCCTTGTGTCGTCTCCGTCTTTTTCTACAATATAAATTAATTTATACGGCCGGAGCACCCACTGCACCCCCCGTTGAGTGTTTTTATTGGCTGCTCGAGCTTTTAGCATAATTGAGTCCACGGATTTTATATTATTGACAATTAGAAGTGTCAATAAATCTCAGCGACTGTTATTTTCGTTTTTTTTTCTCCCGTTATTTTTTGACAGCACAAATGTGACCGCAATGACTTGTTAATTTGACTGGCTCAATTTGACGTTGATTTTTATTGACTTGGTTTTTTTCATTCTTTGTGGCAAGTGTGTGGCGTGTTCATTTGAAAAGCGTTTTTGTTGTTGTTGTTAATCGAGAAATCCACGCCTTCAATTTCGGCACATCCTTAAAAACCCTCAGAGGCATGATAAACATTTCTCTGGCTGCTGTTGTTCTCTTGATTGTCGTTTGTTGTTGCAACATTTTTTAATTAAAATTTCTTTGTTTATTTAGAAGTGTAGCAAAGACGGTTCAACGACAGGTTGCTCACACGTGCGGCAGAGTGCCACAAAAGATTTTAGTGACAAATAACTCATTAATTAATTTCGTCACTGGACTAAGCTGAAATCGCTTGACGGTTGCGGCTCTGAGAACGCCCGAGGATGTTCCCAAAATCCTTTCGCATGTGCGGTTCTCCTTTCACAAGATTAATGTTGGCTTTGACGAAATTTGGAAAGAAAAATAAAGTGTCGTAAAAGCGTTTTCAAAACAGTTTCATTTACCTGGGCTTAAACTGTAGTCGGCTTGTGGCCAAGTCAAGCTGCTCATCTGGCCCAAAAAAAAAGGCAGCCATCCTCTCTCTTCATTTGACTGAGATTTTGATTTCAGTAACAGTTTTGTTGATTATTGGAATTTTTGAATGGAACAACATAATTCACAACACGTAATAGTTTCTTGTTTGATCTTCTTTAAGCATTATTATTATTAAAGAAGCAATGAGAGCATTAGGAAGAGAATTTCAACAGACAGCCAGGAAAACATTCATGCACATCTCATCAAGTTTCTTTTGATTTTTGTGGCACATACTTCAATACGCTCTTGTGGCAGCGTATAAAAAATGTTGTGCCCCACCCCAAAAAAAAAAAACAAAAAAAAATTTAAAAAGCAAACGAATGACGAATGAATAAAGGCATGACAGGACTGACACACTACAGTTCAAGCCCCTCACACTCTCTCTCTCTCTCTCTCTGTCTCTCTCTCTCTCTGTTTCTCTCTGTCTCTTTCTAAAAGAACCCGTCTCCGTTCCGCTTCATTTGTATCCTGTTCTCTGTTGTATGTTGAATATATGCATGTGCCTTACCCGTGGTCTGTCAGTCTGTGTGTCTCTCTGTCCGTCTGTCTGTTTGCCAGTCTGTCTGTCTATCTGTCTGTTTGACTAACTGTCGTTCCGGTTCCGCGTCATGTTTGACTGGCATGAATGACAAGAAAATCGTTACGCGCACACGCTGACATTAATTGAAGCTGATACATAAAGAGTAATACATAATAATAATAAAGGCAACGCTGCCACAACCATTACAGAATGTGGGCCACACACACACACACACACACACCCAAATACACACACACACACACACACACACACGGATGACAGAGAAATACCCAGAGGATGATCTGGCGGCATTCTGCTTTGCTTAAAATTGAAGTGAAAACATTCAAACATGGCAAACATGATTGCAATGTGCATCTTTGTTAGTTGTGGCATGTTTGAGGCATGATGAAGCTGAAGATGCAATCGAAGGTGATACAACACCTCATTTCAATTCACATCGGTTTGCATTCAGCACTTGCAGCAATAGCAAAGATGAAACATTAAATTCCGAATCCAGGTAGAAAAACCTTTTTGTGTTCAAATTAAATTGCATTTTGACTGATTGTATTCACAATTTAAAGTGTGTGCAAAGGAAGCACAATTCCCAAGAATAATATAAATATGGATACAGGTGAGGACTGCTCAATGTGAACTTAAGAAATATATATGTATGTATATTTAATAATATACAAGATGCCCAAAGTAAATAAGGAAACACAAACCGAAATAAAACCCATCGACAATTTCAGGGCCATTTAGAGTAAGTAATTACTGCTTGAAATTAAAAAAGGGGCAGCCCACACATTACACACACACATACACACACTTACTCACACACACACGCATGCAGCACACCCACACAAATGTCAAATGGCTTTTAAGCCCTGCCCCGTGTCAAAAAAGCATAAAGCTAAAGATACTTTATAAAATAAAGCGTAATAAATTTTAAATATCAAAATGTTTTTTTTGTCAGTTTAATTATTAATTTATTTGGAGTTACGCAATTATTGAATTAATCGATCAGGGTTTCAGTCATAAATGAAATACTAATAATAATAATAATAATTAGATTTAATATAACACTAAATTATGCTTTATGATTCAGTTCTCCTTTGTAGCTGCTGTGTGTGAGAGTATCTAGAAGTCGGTTTCCGTTCCGTGAAGTTCCCCCATGAGTCCCTTTCGCATCACATTAAATCAATATACGCTTTTTTCCCGATTGGTAGTCGAAGTAAAAATAAAATCATCAGCGAGTAACAAAAAAAAAAAAACAAACAAAAGAAACGGAGAGCGGAAAGCCTAACGAAATTAAAAATTCAATATCCTGTATAAACAGTATTATAAATAAGTATTTACTGTGCATTTCATATCTCATAATTTTTTGTCCAAGCAACTGTTGCAGCTGTGTCCTGCTTAAAAATAAATACATACAGACAGACAGACAGACAGACATACTTATTTATACCGTAGCATTCTTCTATACACGGCTCGAGTACCTTTTACACTTTTGTATGCCTACTTAACTTTTTCTTTATTCATGGCAAGGACTTCGCCCGCCCCCTGCCACCTGCCAGCTGCCACCTGCCCCCTGACCATGCCCACCGCTCAAACAGTGGCACATTTTTTATGTTTATTGTTTGTGATTTTCACCACTTGGCCAGCAGCACAGCAGTCACATCTGCAGCCTACCCAATTGCACTTCAAATTAATTTTTAACTTCCGCAAATATTTTGTTCAGGCTGTTCTCCTCCAGTCTCCCCCATCACCCCCCCCCCCTGCCCCTGCTGCTTGATCGAACATTTGCGTGGAGAACTTCATTCATTTTTTCCGCGCTCCTAATGAGGGGCATGCATCAAGTGTAGCAGCCGGCTCCATAAAAATGAGCTACCATCCGAGCGGGCAACTAAAATAAATAATTAATTATGATAAGTCATGTTCAGATCTGGGTGTGGCCATTAAATGTCCTTTTTTATGGAGAAATAAACAGCTTTGATATTAACACGGGCCAATTCGGTGAATTACAAATTCCTTTACGAGCGATAAAAACATAATAGTACAAATAAGTCAACATAATTAAACATAATAAATATTTAAACAAAAAAAAAAACCATGTGGTAATCTCAGTTACGACTGGCAGATAACCTGTAGTGTTTTTTACAACAATGGGCGATGAATGTTCAAAATAATATAAAAATTAAAAAAAAAACGGGAGCTTTACTTATTCACAACATAGCATATATCCTATATATCCTTAGCATATATCCTATATATCCTTATAACTTTTAAAACTGTACTCATTTCATAGAAACAATATGCAAAATGAAGTTAGAAGATTTTTTTATATTAAAAGTTTGAAGATTTCAATTAAAGCACAATAAGCTGTTTCTTATTTTATATTATTTTTTTTTTTTTTTTTTTTTTGTTTTGTGTAAATTGCTATTTTTGTTGGTGGTTTGTTTTTTGATTCCGCTTTCTGCTTTTGTGTTCGCCAAATTGTGAATTCGGACAGAGCCATGAGAGCTGTTGTTGTTGTTCCTTTTATTGCTGTAAAAGTTGGCAATGCGTGAAAACTACTATACAACTGGCACGCCCACACCAACTCCCACACACACACACACCCACACACACACACACACACACCAACACACACAATTGCCCTTCCGCGTGAGCTGCCTTTCTATAAACCATGACAGAAAGGCACGAAAATTTTTAATCCTTTTGCCGGTGCAATAATATATTTGCCTGTGCATGTGTGTGCGAGTGTGTGTATGTGTGTGCGTGTGTGTGTGTGTGTGTATGTAGCCATTTTGTTGGGAATGTATAAATTAAACAGCAGGCACACACGCAAACACAGACACAACTCACATATGCATGTACCAAAAAAGTTTTTTGGCTAAATCCTTTATGAAAAGTTTGCCATTTATGGGTTTTTCGTGGCAAAGGCGAGCTAAGCTTGTGCGTGTGTGTGTGTGCGAGTGTGTAACAGTGTGTGTGAGTAGAAGTTCTGGCTGCGTTGTAAAGGGTTAGTTGTGAGTTTGGTTGCGGCCATTTATTGTAAAACCTAATTAAGTCATTATCAATTATAAGAGTGTGGAAAAAGGAATTATGATGTCCTCTGTGAATTATCTCGGTGAGGCAATTTTGCGTACGCAACTCGCCCTTTTTGGCAGGTGAATTAATCAATTAGTGACCTTCACTAATTCGTAACATACTTTTTGGCGTCTGCTAAAAGGTTAAAATGCCAAACATCATCATCCACATTGCTCGAGCTCGCCTTGAGAATGAGAACAGCAGCAGCAGCAGCAGCCCGACAAACAATTGCGTGCTCTTCGAAAAGCTCTTTTCGACAAAATCCACACACACGCATTGGAAGTTCGAAAATGCTGAACAGAAGAGAAACCGCAACGCAGGCTAAGAGCGAGAGAGAGCGGGCGAGGAGAGAGCGGGCTTTCCAGCTAATTGCTCTTTGCTCTTCCGAGGGCGCATAGGCCACGCTCTCGTTTTACAAACGTCAGAATTAGAAATTATAATTGCCGCTGATTATTCAAAGCGTGAGAGTATACATGACCTACACCCATACAGACACCTATAGCGACCCACACACAACACACACGCACGACACACACACGACACACACACACGATACACACGCAGATTTGAGCTTTACACACTTGAATCGCATTGAATTTGAAATTTCTTTGTTGTTTCCGTTTTGCGCGCTGAGTTGCCGAGTTGAGTTTTGGCATCGCATCTGACATTGTTCGACTGCACTTGACAAGAAACATAATTTAGCATTTAACCTTGCCTCTGTTACCTGTCTTGCCACAGAAATAGGCGCTGGCGCTGGCGCTGCTTTAAATGTGTCCATTTTCATCCTCATCACAAGGAGTCTATTTTAACGTTATTCAGGCCCTTTTATAAATATTAATTCTGCATTAGAACTTGCAAATATTTCTTCATGAAATGCACCTTAAAAGTTTTTTCTTTTCTAAAAATAATTTGAATTCATACTGCTTTATATTCGTAAAAAATTATCAGATTTTCAAATTATTATTATGTTATGCAGGCAGCTTGACACTTTCCAAGTCATTTTCATTTCCATTTTCACATTTTGTTGGCCACGTCGCACAACAATCTATGCAAACACGTGGGCAATGAAATTATTTGTAATAAAAGTTATATTTAGACAGTTACTGGCATCACGCAAGTTTTGATAAATTAGTGAAACGAAAATTAAAATAGAGAATACTTAAAATATTGGTCGCATTTATTTAACAGAATTTAATTTGATCCAATTAAATTTAAAAATATGGATTAAACGAAAATAATTTAGATAAATCGTTATCGATTATATCTATCTGTATGTATTATCGTAAATCAACAGCAACTATAACAAAAATTTGACAAAAATGTAGACAGAATACTGATAATCCACTTATAAATCTTACACAGAAAACAGGGCATTGCGCAGTCGGGATATGCCGACTGTATTAATTTAATTTAATTGTGTGAATGGTTCTATTATTATTATAAAATCTATAGTTTTATGACGTTTTCTAAGCAGTTTTTCAAAATGTTTGCACTTGCAGATGAAACCCTAGGAGACTCATTAATTATTGTGGTAAACATAATACCCAAAACTGAAGCACAAATTATTGTTAAGCTAATTGTGATTTCAGGTCAGATAATGATTACTATTTCTTATGCATATATACATATATATATTCATAATCTGCGATGCAAATCATAAATTTCTCGTAAAAGCTGGAGATATTTAATTCCAACTTGTTATCATTACTTCGAGTAGTTCAAAGCTGTCTTGAAATATAACTGAAATGGCCGAGACAATACAGCCGATGACAAACTTTGCAAAGTTCATTAGACTTGATTCCCAACTGGCTCTCTTAACTTGGCTGAGTAATGTCTCATTTTAATATCTCACACTCACAGCTGACAGCAGACTCGGCAGAAATGGCATCTTTTACATCAGTTCATCTAATGGAAAATCTCTGAGGCTTTGTTTGCCACCGCCCCCTAATCAAAACTTTTTAAGCTATTCTCATTAAAGTTGCAGAGTGTGGAAAGCACATGTATTTAATCATGCATGGCTAAACGAGAATTCGTATTCCCTGGCCAATATACCAGGTCATAATGTGTTAACCACGCAACCTTGAGATACTCCCACTAAAACTCTCAAGCGAAACTTGAAAAGTTGTATGTTTTTTAGTGTCGATGAAATGCCACACCACCAGGCAAGTGAGCCACTGAGCCACTGAGCCACTCAACCACACTAAACTAAGCAACCACATCGCACTATTCTGTTGCGTAAAACTCATTAGGACGGTGAGCAGGAAAATTCTCGACATATTTCCAGAAAAGTCTCCTCCTCGTTCACATGTGCCAGCAAAAATGAAGTTTCGACCGCAAATGCTACGCAGGCATGCAAATTATGCGTAGTTAACGTGCCACGCCCACCCCGTTGGCCCATATCCAGCTGTTGCTGCATCTGTTGGTTAATTTTCATCTTTAAGATACTCAATTCTGTGGTCTGCATCGGCTGGCAGCCCCTTTGAGCACCAGGGCGAAAAGATTGTAAAAGCGTTTCCTGTGGCTGCACCGCAAAAACCTCAAAATGCCTTTTGCCAGTGCATCTAGCATGAAACACTGGGTTGCCAGTTGGCTGCCATTAAAATACATTCACAGATACAGATACAAGATACATTTGCACACGGCCAATTGGCACAAGTGTGCATATTTGTAGATCGATGGCGTTTCGACGGTCACCCAGTTTGGACATTTGTTAAGGTCAAGAATTGTTTTTTCTTGAAAAATTAGCTATGCTAAAATACTTTTTAATTATTATTTTTTATGTTTTAATTATTCTTCTTTTTTAAATTATAATTTTTGTGAATGTTGCTGGTTCATTCACATTATTATTATGAGTAGTTAGCGCTCGCATTTTGAGTCTGGGAAACTTAGGGTCTCTGGAGTATACTTAAATAAATTGGAGAATTCTTGTATTTCGTCAGTGGTTAAAAAGCCAGGGCAATAACAAGAAAAGAGAATTGTTAGCCAGTTATGATAATAGTTTTAAAATTTACTTTTATATCTGCTTCGCTCGAATTGCATTTGAAACTCGAGCAGAGTTTGGAATTCTTTTTGTGCTTTTTCACGCTTCAGGGGCAAAAATACAGAGCTGAACTAGTTGAGTTTCTTTGTCATGGGTTTTCTCCTGCCACAAACAGGAACAATCGAATTGAGATGTGGTGCGAGTGCTCATCTGAAAGTCGATGGACACCACTTTGATTGGCAGGTCTTCCACATCGTACACAAGCAGAATATTCTGCATTATTTGCGGGAAATTCATTTGTTAACATTTTTTAATCAAATATAAATAATAATCATATAAGTTGTATGATTTGATATATATATATATATGTATATATAGATATATATAACAATAATAATAATAATATAAATAATATAACCAAGTACAGCAAATCAATTTGCTTGGCGAATTATTCAATTTAGAGAAAAAAATTTTCTATAAAAATAAATGCTGCTTCAACATTTTTAGTTACTTATTTTATTTTTGTTATCTTACTAAAGTTTTAGATTTTAAAGCTTTCAAGTTTTTAAAGATATTTTAAATTTCCGTTTTTCTTACAAATATGCAAATAATATTAAAATTACCGTTGGAGATAGTTGCAAGTTTTTGTTAAGTGTTATTACAAATATGACTCACTTCAAGGTAGCATTTCGTAATCAAATTTATTTAATTGTGAAAAGTGAAAATTGAAAACTCAAATTTATTTACCGAAGGTACTCTCTGCGTGCGTGCGTGTGTGTGTGTGTGAGTGTGTGTGTGTGTGTATGTGGGAGTGTGGGAGTGTGCATATATTGGATTACGTTGGAGAGGGGAGCAGTATCCACGTGGTTGAGTTATCCACACGCGTACGCGCCTAAAGCCTTGTCTTAGTTGCAGGTATCAGTTACTTCAACCCAATTGTTGCCAAGCTGCGTTTGCAAAACGTTTTCCCAATAAACTTCACACAAAATCAAATTAAATTTGTCAAACGTAAAACAACTTGATATGTTCCTTACCCTCATTCTCCGTCTCTCTCGCTCTGTCTCTGTTTCTCTCTCTCTCTCTCTCTTTCTGAGGGACTGTTCACCCTTTGGCTGCCATCGGAGTGGCCCTGACTGGGTTGGCAGCTCAACAATTATTGACTGCTGTGAGGTGGGATTCTGTGCGTGCGTCTGTCCAATAACAATGAAAATAGATGGCCCATTGTGGACAGGACAGGACAGGACAGGACATGGCAGGAACAAAGCGATCCAAGGGGAGAGCGTTGAAAACAATCGGATTAAAGCTCTGTCCTTACTCGGGGAGCGAATGTGGTATGTTTTAAATGTTTATTGTTTTAATTTACAATAAAAAAATATGAAAATGTGCCGTTTGATTATCATTTTTCTGCTTTATGTCAGCCAGACACTCAAATTGAGTTCCACAATGCAGATTGGGATTTTTCAAAAATACTATCGGTACAAATCGATTGTTCCGCTCACATTTGATATGAAATTGTCTTGAATGCAATTGCAATTTGTTGAGAATAGCATTTAAGTAATTGAGAATACCAATTGACTTGATTGCTCAAAGAATCAGTGGTTCAACTTAAATTCCACATAATATTTATAACAAGAGAGCTGAAATTAAATTATTTATAATGTTTGAATATTTGCGATTTATTTTGACACTAGGAATACATCAAAAGCGAGTCTAAAATATATGAGAAAAATTATAATTTCCAGAGGCAACAATTTCTAACCACAAAATATGCTACACAAAAATGTACAAACTTCTGCACAATATTACATATTTATTTGGAACAATTTTACATGTTGATAGTTCAATTTAAACTCATGTTTCTATATTTATTTATTCTGTGCCATCTATTTTGAGCGAAAAAGTTTATAAAATTGGGATTACTCTGTGACATGTTGGCCCAGTTGTAATATTCGACACAATCAAAAGAGGTCAAAGAGGTGCTGACCGCAAAGTACCAAATGCAGGAATAACAAATGTCAAAAATTAAATTATTTCACAAAATAAAAAACCCCAAAAATGTGTTCAACAAATATATATATAAATATATATTTTTCGAAAATATATAAATTTAAGCTGTGTGAAAGCCGGGCTTTAAAATAATGCTCCACACGGCGTGTGCTTGATTTTAATTAATATTTGCCGCACATCGAAATACATTTAATGTATTTTTTGCCACAAAATACGAGCCACAGAACGCACGGAGAATAAGTGGAAGTGAATCAAGTACGGGAAAACAATAAGAAGCCCTGATTGGCTTCATTAACTGATGTGCCACAATTGAACTTTTTATGAGGCATGTGCCAATTAAAGTCTTAAGTTTACAATTCTTCACGGACTTGCCGCAGAATGTCGGACAACGAGATAATGGCTAAGAAAGAACATCACAAATAAAACTCAACAATCGTTTGTTTGTTTTTTTATTTATTTATTTATTTTTAGCAATTTGTGCCCCTATATCGAATACTGGCGGGTTTGTGCGGATCCTATGGAACAAATTAAACTTTTGTCATTTCAAGCATTTTTGGCAAAATAAATATTTATCCGACAACTGTGGGAATATAAAACAAATTGTATAAAAAAAAGCAACTTATTTATTTTGTTTAATTAAATACATTTCAATTGTTGCCTGCTCTTGCTAACGGCTCTCCTTTCTACAGCTGTATGTATAAACGCAATTTCTCACAAAAATATATATTATATATTATATACAAAAATGTTGCCGTATTTATTTATTTATTATTTTTAAATTAAATACACACTTTTTCTTTTACTCTGTTATATTTGCTGGTCGACTTAATTGCTGCGTGTTTTCAATACCCACGCCAGGAAATAAATAAAAAAAAATGTACCTTACTTATTTTAAAATTAAATACTTATTATTTGTTTCCTCTATTTTATCTTACTTGTCGACTTAATTGCTGCGTGCTTTTAAGACCCACTCCCGGATATAACAAAAACATCAAAAATAACGGACAACAGCTGCTGACGGACGGACACCAGCAATGATGACTGGACTGACCACCAGCCAGGAGACCCCAAAAAGTCGCCTATTAAGCGGGACAATGGCGCCGGAGCGGATGTAAAAATTATGTTGGAAGTTGCTTATTGTATGCGGGATTGTCTCTCTCTGTGTGTGTGTATTTCTGTGTGTGTGTGTGTGTGTTGTGGACTGAATGTGTTTGTGGTGTGTCAGAGTTATGTTCACGCGGTGCGGAGCTTTGTTTTGGTCGCTCGCCGGTGGTTTGTGGTTCATAAAAAGTCAATAAACCGAGTTTATTGTTGAGCATGTCAACATAATTTTTGTTGAAAAGTCATTAAATCAGCCAGCAAAGTATACAAAACAAAGAACCGTTACATGCACCAAGCTAGCTGCGAAACAGTGAAACTATTAGTTGCTAGTCTCCGCTAATCGATGGTGTTCGCTGAAGGACATTAAATCGCTCGCCCACTAAAAGTTGTCCGCCTCATAATTGCTGTGTGCAAAGCAGGACTTTGAAATCTTAATCCTGGCGACACAATAACCATAAATGGAAAACGAAATGTCCGAGAACGCTTCAGTTTCATTTGACAGATGAAGATGATTGATTGGTTTGCTTGATTGCCCTATAAGTGAACACCTACTTCCGGTTACTGACTATCAGCGATGGACTATCTGTTTAAATCGAACAAGTCTAATGTATTTAATGTATTATTCAAACAACAAGCCAAGCCGAATAGACCAAATACCGAACTTGGTATACGACATTTGTATAAAAATTTAAAAAAAAAAATAATTCTATTTAAAAAAATATTTTTTTTATACTTATATCAGCTATATCATATAGATGTATGACTATTCTAGAGATGTTTAAGAACATATAAGCTTTATGTGTTTGGAGAAAACTTAAAACAAAAATGAAAATAATATAAATAGTATTTGCCTAAATTGAACATATTTAACAGTTTCAATTTCAATTATGCTTTCTTAATTGCAAGAAATATTTTTACTATCTTTTTACTATCACACATCAGACAGTTCTAATGCATATCTAATTGGCATAATCCCAGCAAATATTCAATTGTTTAGTTGTTGGCCCAAATCGATTCAAAACGATTGCCAAGTCTCCTTGCGAATTAATTCGGATGCAATGCCAAATTGCAAACCTCGATTTGCTCAGCTCGTAAATCGCTTAGTGAGTTGAGGGATTCCAATGGAGCTCACACGACTGAAAGTTGTAAATCTCTTCTATATATATATGTAGCTATGTCGATCTGCCAAAAAGACGAAGACTTTTACACATTTCGAGTTTTAGAAGCCAATTTAAGAGTGAAATAAATCGCTTTGAGCTGCACAAAACTATAAACTGCATAAGAAATGTCTCGTCTCCACTTTTGTGTCCAGTTGCAAGCACTTGATGCATAGTGTGAATTGCATTGCAGTGTTTTCACGTTTGACTGACAAATGGTGGGCCATTTTTAAAACACAACCGGCTGCACAACCAAATTGCCAGCTAAAGTTCAAAGTTGTGGCCATTATCAATTGTGAATAGCATTGGGCACACCTGCGAGTTGCAAGCTGCGAGCCAAAACCAAAATGTTGGTCAAGCCACGAAAACTGAAATCTGCACCTACGAAACACACATAATGCTCCAAATGTGTGGAATATTTTAGCACTGCTGCAGCTGGTTAGGCATGGCTGCCACAGAAACGAGAGCCAAACTGCGAGCACTCTTACCAGTTAGCAGTTAGACATGGCCCAAACCCAGCTCTTCACTCCCCCCGACCCTCCGCCGGACTGCATGCAAATATTTATGCATAAAGTTGGCTCCGTGCTCATTTTTTGCTGTCTGGTTTGGCGGCTGTGCAGCCAAGTGGAGTTCTACCAGCGCTCGTCGATCCGGACACCCTCGGGCAGGGACTGCCTTGGCTGCCTGCTGCCTGCTGCTACTGCTGCTGCTGTTGTTGGGGAACATGTAGTAGATACCGCTTGAGCCTTCTTCTATAACTATGTTGTGGCTTTGCCATTGTTTGCCAGCTGACAACAGTCGGCAAAAGTTTATGCCGAGAGGCGCTCACTTTGGCCCTGGCTTCCACATAAATCATACACCACGCTGTCACTATCCCAGTCGCTTTCCCTCTCCCCCTCCCTATCCATCAGACTCTGTCTAGCAGTTGGTTAACATGCCCCAGCCAGCTGCAGCAGCGGCTGCAGCTGAGAAAAGCATCCACTGCATTTGGAGCACAATTGGACTGTGTCAGCCCTTCAAGCCAGGCCAACAACAAAGCGCAATGCATGCAAATGTAAAACTGATTTGTTGTGACGAGCACTGAGATATGTACTATGTATGAGTTCAGCAATCCAAGCCGAGCACTTCATCAACCGCCAATGACTCTGCCTACGCAGACTCTGCCACTGCCACTGCCACTGCCAGTATCCCAGTATCTCAGACTATCTCTTCCTTTGTCCGTCTGAAAAGTCTGTCGAAATTTGCACAATTTTGTCAATTTGTTGTGACTGTCCAACCCACTCGACATAAACATAGAGGCACGGATATCAAAGAAGCATGTGATGCCAAAATCTGGTCAATTACAGCCAACAATCTTTTGACAGACAGGCCTAAAGCTAACAAGAATCTGCTCTCTCCGCCATATTTACCCAATTAAGGGTAAATAAGACCTCTTGAGGGATTTTAAATAATGGATATTCGCCAGCTGGCATTATGTGTATATCTGTCTGATACTCTGATGTGTTTTTATTCCGCTATTGACTCTGTCTTTCGAGTTTACTTTTTAAATGATAACTGTTTAGTTAGCTAGGGTATAAAAAAACACTTTATTTAACCGTAGATTTGTAAGGGATATATACATGTATACATTTATATATACATATATTTATATATTTTTGGTAAGTATAATGAAGGTCAATGTTTGTTAATTACATAACTTTCAATTCAATATTAATTGACTTACCACACTGGACTTATGTTCAATGCAATTAGAGATAATTGATAAAAGAAGCCAGCAAAAAACCTTTTTAAATTGAAATGGCGGTCACCAAATAAAAGTTAAATGAAATACAAATAAATTCAATTTCCATATTATTTTTCCAGTCAATGTGTCAGGTTTAGAGACCGCTACTAAAATCCACAATGGTAACTCACTGTTACCTGTGTGGATTCTGTTCGCCGGTGTCAAAATAAATACCTTTGATATGTTTTGACGGCGGTTATCGGCAAACCACCACAGAATATAATGAAATAGTAAATTATGAATAAAACATGATTTGTCTTTAAGAAAAAGTTAAATTATAATCGTCATAATGGCGAATAATTATTTCATTACATTTTTGACTATCAGCAGATCTTTTTGGTTTTAGGTTCCACAAGCAAAATATATTTCATATTTCGGTCGCAAAAGTTTTCCGCGATCTGTAGAGTGACTGTAAAGTAAAGACTGTAATCCCTAAACAGACAGGCGTCAAATCGACAAAAAAAAGTGCATCTCAGCAGAGCCCAGACTGCAACACGTCGAAAATGTTGCAGAGTTCACGTGTCAAGCAGCGAACACAGGTCATTATTTCACTTGACTTCGCTGCGACAACATAACGGGTAAATAAAAATCCAGGCTTTTATGAGCTTGCGTACGTGGGTGCGAACAGGTATGCACCGTTATGAACGTGAGGGACAGAAGCAGCTATCGGATCGCGAATACCCTTGAATGTGTACGAAGAGAGCAGCAAACTTCTATCCTTGTCTCTTTGTGTGCGAACTGGCACTCGATTTTTGTTGTTGTATTGTCTGCTTAGTGCTGTAAAATAACATCTGTAACTTAACATGACAACATGAAATTAACATATTACGAAGAGAGCAGCAAACTTCTATCCTTGTCTTTTTGTTGTTGTATTGTCTGCTTAGTGCTGTAAAATAACATCTGTAACTTAACATGACAACATGAAATTAACATATTAAATCGATATCGATAGCAGTTGAGCTCAATCGTGCTTGTTAAAGATATGTTATTTAGTTTTGACTGTTAAAATATTGACACCCACCCTTTAACAAATTTTAAATTAAAATAATTAATGCAATGTCAGAAAAAAAGCTCACTAAATCAATTAGTTAAAAGCTTATGCAAATAGTTCTACAGCTATATTCGATACATGTAAATCTGTATTACATTTGGTTTTTAACTTTGGATTCAAGAGCTTGGGGCAGCACCCCAAAAAAGACCTTTTTGTGCGAGTCTGTCTGCCCCATGTGCGGTTATCTGCACGCTTCTGCATTGGCGTTCGTGCCACATGCCTCGCCTGGCAACTGAAGTCAATTTCGAGCATGAAGAGAGCTCGTTTTGCCGGCAACTAACTGATCCCTTTAATCTCGAATTTAACAGTTTCGAGTTCCATTTTAGATGAGAACTGCATTTATTAAAAATCTGAAACAAAATATTTGATAAATGTGGCCAACTAGTTTTGGCTTGATTTAGCAACGAAGCATGAAAATATATCGCAATATATTTGTAACTCATCGATTTATATGAAGACTAACAAATCTCAGGATAAACAATTGCTGGTAGTTTTTCTTCGCAATTTGAATTTTAAATTAAATTTTGCAACGTGCTTAATTTCAAAATTAATGTCAGAGTTTTTCCATAGCATTAAAATACTGTCAAACATGTTCCAGCAAAAGTTTTTTATTTGGAATACGCAAAGGATATATCAAATTATTGTCGTAATTGTTGTCAAAGGATATTAGAGATATTGCCAGTATTCGCGTGCTGTGCCAAAGTTTGTCTTGAATTCGGAGGAGGAAATTCAATCATCTTTTGAAGTTTATAGTTCGGCATTAGTTGGCTGCTGCCAACCATTAAGAAGACCCAGCAATTTGAATACTCTTCGCAGGCTGCTCGTTATAAAAAACGTCGCTTCCATTGTCAGCAAATTACGCAGTCCAAATATTTGCTTAGGGCAAAGAGAAAACTTTCCTGACCACGGCCCGAGCAAGTTGACACTTGGCCAAAGCCAAGCCGAATCTAAGGCTAAAGCTGATGGCAAAGTCAAAGTGCAGTGTGAAAACTTTACATTGCAATTTGTGGCACATTTTCGAGAGCTTGGCGCTTGCCGCTTGGGCTGTGGTCGTAAGTGCGCTGTTTAGTTTTGAGCAAAAATTTGCTTAAATAAATATTAAGCTGTTGGCAATACGGCCGGAGCGGGAATCTTGGCCAATGTGAAAGTCCCAATGATAAAGTTTTTCCATATTTTGATTGACTTGACAGTTTTACCCGATTTTCAAACAGCGAATTTGCCAGACGACTCACCCACAGCCAGTCACTGGCACCCACAGCCAGTCACTGGCAGTCACAGCCAGCCACAGCCCCTCATCCGATCCCAATACCACAAGTCCAACCCCAGGCATGCCAAAGAACTTTGACGTGACCCAAAAGCAACAAGCGACAAATGCTGATAAAAATATTTTACTTTGTCGTATAATAAAAATTTCATTACGATTTTTGCGGTGTGCGGCGCTGACGTTTTTTGGTTAGCATTTTTCTTCGGCTTTGCCCCCAAGCAAAAATGTGAAATGTAAAATGTGAAATGTAAAATGTAAAATGTGCAATGCATAATAAGCTCGACGTCGGAGCAGGAATAAAACGAGAGGCGAGAGGAGATGGCTGGAAAACATGGCGCAGCGGAAGCAAAACAAAAGCCCACGATGAGACGGGCGAAATGAAAATGGAAAATGAAAAGCAAACGCAAAAGGAAAAAGGGAACAGAGCAGAGCTAAAGTAAAAGCTGCAGGGAATTTGCATATTAGCTGGCTGCACGAAAGTGGGAGCAACTAGAAATGCGGCTCTGATATGAAAAGTACAACTTGGTGGCCGTCAACTTGTCGTCAAAGCTGCGCAGGACGTCTCGATGGTCATTGATGGGCTGGCTGCACTGGACACGATTTGGCCAGAGTCCTGGCTGGGGTCCCGGCCAACGTTGGCTTCTTTTCTGCCCGGCAGCGTTTTGTGTGATAAAGTTTTCCCCGCTAGCTGCCTGCCAATTAGATGCAAATATCTGGCCATTCTTTTATATATATATATATATATAATATATGTGTGCAATTTCCATATCCTTATATATTTAGTTGGGCAAATGTACTTTAGCGGGACTTGCGATAAAAAACAAAATGTTGGCAGTCGACTAAAAAGAATAACAATTATTTCTGTGGTGTCAATTGTCGTTGGCAACTGAAAGCTGGACAACTCCAACACTAGCTATATAGTTAGTAATAAAGTTAATAATAATAAGTATAACCAACACTAGCTATATAGTTGGTAATAAATTTAATAATAATAAGTATAACTTAACTTTCAACTGAATGAAAGCTAAAGGATCTTGTTTGTCAAAGTATGATTAACAGTAGCGCACTGTAAGTATTATAATTATAGAGACACCAATTTGTAAACTCCATGCTTGGGTATATTTTGTAATAATGTTAATTATCGAGATACTCAACTAAATTACAAACTACTTTTAATTACTGATAACAGCATAAGCTGGCATTCATCATCATCAAGCCAGAAATGAACTTGGCATTCACAACTCTGAATTTACTTCTATCTTCTGCCATCTCCTCCCTTCTGCTGTTTATCCCTTTATCCATCTTGTTGGAAACTGCATGCATAATGGGCATCCAGAGGTGTGCCCCAACAGAGTCCACCTTGCAACCCAAAATCCCACTTTGACAGTTGTGTTGCGCTTTGAGCATAATTTGTTTCCAATTGCGACGTTAGGTGGCGCCATTAGCCTGTCAAGCTGCACTGCTCAAAAATGTGTGTTGCTATCATTTTAGTTTTTTATTTTTTATTTTTTGTTTATTTTTTATTTTTTGCCAACTGCAAGCAGCACAACAACGCGGGGCAAGCAGCGAAATGTGCAATAGGAAGCAACAAATGCGACTTCAGCACAAAATAAACTCAAACAAAAAACAAACACACCGCACACACACACCACACACACACACACCACACACACCACACACACCACACACACATCATAGTCTTCGTCGTCGTCGTCCTCATTCATCATTATGCAAAGCGTGCTCGTTGGTTGGCATCCTTTTAGCTTCGGCCCACAGTCAACCTCAAGCCCAACCATATTGACTCCTCGTCTCCTCCGCCTCCTCCATCCGTGGCGTTGTCCTTGCCGTTGCTCCAACTATTTTGCTGGTGTAGATGTTGTTGTTGTTGTTGCTGTTCCCATGCAGTAACCTGAATTGTCGCAACATTTGGTTTTTATTGTTAGTCCTGCTGTCCCTCGACTGAAGCCGCTACGTTTGCGGGCATTGCGGTTGCCAACTTTGCGCCCAACATTATTTTACTTAGTTGATAAACTTTTATGCGAATCTGCCCCACCATACTGTTGCTGCACCACATCCCCTACTGCGTCTCTGTGTTTTCCAATTTGTCACATTCCTTTCGATTTTGCTTAAATTTTAGCAATAATTTTGTGACTTTTACTTGCGGACGCAATTCGAAGTTTGGTCTGGTTTGGTTCGGTTTTCTACAATGCATTTGACATGCGGCCTCCAAAAGCCAAAACTATTTGCCCCAGTCAGTGGCACCTTTTTCATTCCCTCCCAAAAAAAAAAAACATTTTGAAATGTGCAGCGCGGCGAAATCATTTTTAATTGTACAGACACATATTTTTTTTAAATATATTTATTTAATATTTTGTATCATATTTTTTCTTCTCACAGCTCACTCTTTGGCATTTAAATATGGCAGCGCCTGTCATTGCCACAAGGCGCAGTTAAACTACAAATTGGTGCCACAGGCAGTGCAAAATATGTTCATATAATTAATGATTTCAATTTATTATATTTATCGTGAAAGCTGTATTGATTTGTAACTGTTTGTAACAGAAAATAATTTCATAATTAACATTTATGTGTACTGTCAATTCAGTCCAAAATTAAGCAATAAATTGTTTCTGTTTCAAAAACAATTTTAACCATTTCTGATTATTGGTAAAAAATTAATAAATGCTGTAACTATCGATGTGTTTGTATTTGAAGAATTGTTTTGAACATTATAGTTTAGTTTTTCAATCAGAGGAATGCACTTTGGACAACACTCGCGTAAACTTTCCGTGGACAACTTTCATTTGGGCTCCTCACAACGAGTAGTTTCCAACTCGAGGTAACAAAATATTGGGATTTCCACAAATAATCGATGGTATTTTTTGCTTGTCACCTTTCACACCCATTTGACACAAGTCACGCGTTGTTTTTAATTAAAAAACATATGGGTGCAATTATTTGTTTCCTCTTCGGACCGAACACGCAGATCCCTGCATTTTACAGTGAAATGCGATAAAAGTTTATTTTTTATTGCACATATTTCAATTGCAGCCTGGACACAAGTTTCCTTTGAAATACGTTGGCATTTTTTAAATACAACTTAAGTTGAATTTCATTCGATACGCGAATAAGTTAAAATATTGCGTATACGCAACGCTGGCTTTAGGTCTCTGAATGTCAACACAATGTCACAAATGCCAATAAAGTTGCTCTTGTTGTTATTGTTGTATGTATGTCTTATTGATGTTGTCGCTAGCGAAAATTGGCTTTAAGTTAAAAAATGCACAAACAACTTGTGCAAACAACAAAACACTCGAAACAACTCGAGAATGACAACAGCAAAGGAGCGACGCAAAAGGCAAATTCTTCTTTATTGCACTTGTTCAGATTTTGATACCCTGTGACAGTTTTTAGCACCGATTTGTTCCACTCGTAATCCCAGCATGTGTTTGAATACTGAATAGTAGTGGAAAAAAATGTAAATCTTAGAAATCTAAAATAAAGTAAAAAATAAAAATATACATTCTTATATATTCTTATAAATATTTTATTATTTTTTAATTTATTTAAATTTTTAATTTTATCATAAATTTAATTTAATTCTAATTTTTAATTTTTGTATTCTCGGTATCGCCTGACTTTAGTTGGCAAATAAATATAGAAATAATTAAATAATTTACCATAATCCCCTCGGGCAGCAACTAATTCAATGAATGGTTCAAATTCAGCTCGCTGTTGCTTGGTTTTTTTTTACCTCATTTCTAGGGTCTTTTATCGTCAATCATTGAAAAGTTGAGGTTTCTTCTGAATTCTGAATCAATTCTCCCGTTTCGCTTTGCATTTTGAATTGGAAATGACAAACGAACGTAGTGAATCGACTGAAACTGAATCATCTGATTCACTGATTAAACACGGCTGCTCGCCGCTCCTGGGGGATCAGCTTTAACCCTTTGGTGGCATCATCATAGCGTCAAGCTGTTGAAGCATGAAATTCTCAACGACTAATGAAGTGGAAAGGTTCATCGTTTGAGGGAAACGCAGCCCGAGGAACCTATTCGTTGTTGGACCTTGTTGTTATCGCTCTCGGCTATAGCTATAGTAGCTTACCCGATATTTGTTTCCATTTTATTATTATTGTTTTGAGTTGCGTATTATTTGGCTTTTGCTTTCATTTTAAGCCATATTTCAGTGGCCTATGTGACGTTGGGCTTTGTTCCGCTCGCACAGTTTGTTTATTATTTGTTTCCCCCTTTTGCGGGTTGCTAATTTTAGACTTCATTGATTTTCACGATTTATGGAAATGTTTTGCCGAAGGCCAATTCAAAGAGCTGCATACATTTTTATTTAATATTTATTGAACGAGTATTACATATCATAAACGCACTTATTTATGTGGCAAGCTATTATGGGTTCAACTTTATAGCCATCATTTTGTTTAATTATTTCAATCTATTTTCTAATATTTAGTTAAAATTGTACACTCTGCATGCTTATTAGCTCTTAGTTAATTAATTGTTCAATTACTGGCAAAAATTAACGACTTGATACTTTAATGCAATGTGAACATAAATAATGACAAATTGCCTACATACAATTGTGCATTGTGCATTTTTCATGTATTTGTAATATGTCAACATGTTTTTCATTGTTCAATTTTAATGCAACACAATCAGTTTTGTGTGTTAAGTTTGTGCAAACAAATTGAAAATGCCTGAAGTTTTTTAGACAAGTTACAATAAGTTGTGGCTTGGAAAACAATTGCTTTATTAGCTTAGTATTTAAATTTATTTACTAACAAATGTTTTATTGCAACAAAAGAGTGTAAATGACTCCGGGCAATAAATAACATATTCAATTGTTATTTTTATACATATAAAAAACAACTTTAAAAATATCTGACTAAATCAGTGGATTTCCTTACATATTTTAATATGAACAACTTTGAAAAAGATGTGAACTGCGATCCGTGAGAGACTTATTCCTTATTGTCTTTCGAGAAACTTTATTTGAATATTTAACTGAGAAATGTGAGTGCACATTTGAATATTGAGTTGCATTTATTTTAAATGACTTCCGGCAGTCTTAAACTTAAACTTTGGCACATCTCCTTAGTTAAGTCGAGGCCAACTATTTGATCTTATCTGGCTTTAAGCTTTTTGTTTTATTCTTTATTTTCTTTTGTTTTATGAGTCACTTGAACATAGTTTTCTGAGCCAAATTCACAGTCTGAACAGAACTGTCTTCCTTGCAATTCCTGATTGAATTCGAACCGATTGCAGCTGCACCTGCGTTTCCTGTGCTCCTACTCCTGTTCCTGTGCCCTGTCGTCCCCGCTGCACCTGCACTGTCCATGCCCACGTTGCACAATTGACTATTTATGACGGCCCCGCGGGGCGGCAGAAGTGGAAATGGAAGTTGTAGCATTGAAAAATGTTGCAACTAGGATATCAAAATGTGCATATGAAAGTTATTTCCACACGTAATAGGATACGGAAACTCTGACGATACGTTTTACGATATCCTTTTTGCCAACCCCGCTATGACTATGATACCAGGCAACTATATACATTATGCAAAAGAAAGAGAGACTGACAGAAACAGAGATACAGAGTGAGAGAGAGAGGGAGAAGGAGAGTGAGGGAGGCAGATGCTCTTCGTCATTCAATACATATGGAATGCTTGATGGGTTTACTTTGAAACGCCCAGCCACGTTGACTGTTTCCGCCAGAGCTTCCGTCCGGCCGGCTTACGCTGCCAGTAGTTACAGATGTTGCAAGTGGGGCGTGGCATTGGCATTGGCCAGCAACTGTGCAACTGTTCAACTGCTCGACTGTTCAACTGTGCATCTGTGCAACTGGGTAAAGTGCGCTCCATGTGTCCGCTGTCAAAATTGAAAATTATTCAACTTGCTCAACTTGCAAGTAGAGCATGAAATGCTACTAAAAACGGGAAACATCCACGCCGTTTGCAGGTGTAAGAAACAGATAGTTGCCTGTAGCCGGAGGCTGCACAGATACAGATGGCTTCAGTTGGCGCTAACGAAACGTGGCACAAACTTATTGTGGCAAGCAGACAATTGCAGCTTGGCTGAACTGAAACATTTCAAATGTGGCGGTGCATCAACTCAATCCCAGTCAATCGACTGCAGCGGATTCAATGCTTCGCTGCCTTTGCAGCTGCAGCGTCATGTGCCCCATTGATCTGCTCGGCGCCCCCTCAACTGACAACTGTCACTGACATATATCTTCCCAGACCAAACAACCCACGCCCCATAAAACCCAGTGACAAGCAGCGGGCGAGCAGCGATGCTGCCAATTTTGTTTTAGCTTGTCCAATATTACTGGGTATTGTCATGTTGACGGCTAACAAAAAATCCATAAGGGAAGTTGCTGGGAACGCTTTGATTGACCATTGAAATTGCACGTCAGCCAACGTTGCAACCAGTGCTTGCCACGTGGCGTATGAGTTATGTCCAAGACGTGCTGCCTTGACGCATACAATCTGCTCTATATAAATCTCTGTGTGTATCTGTGTGTGTGTGTGTGTGTGTGTGTATTTGTGAGTGAGGGCAGTTCAATGGCTATTTAAATTTTATATATTCAGAAGCTACACTTCCGCTCCGTTTAGTTGGCAAGTCTCTCACGTACTCATAAATGAATCACAATCAATGCGATATGATTTTCGAATTTTAGTTCAATCAAATAATCAAGAATTATTTATTGCAAAACTTATCTTAAATACTAATCATTTATATGTTGATTTTTGTCAACTGTAAATTAAAATACGAATGGATTTAGTTAACTATCGAATATTCTTTTTCATTTATAAATTAAATTTAAATTTAAAACTTGCAACTGGGGAGCAGCGCAGACAAATGGTGCTACCCTCACTTTTTGTTGGCGAAAACCGCAGATGATGTTAATCTGTTTGCTTTGGCACTCGCATAAATCAAAAGCATATATATACATACATACATATATATATATATAAATATATATATGTATATATATTCATATATGCTTATGCAGCAACAAAAGACTATCAACTAGCTGGGTGGAAGCTGTCGCAGGCGTCAAGATCAAAATGAAACAAATGAAGCCAGCTGCAATAATAGCAAAAACAACAAATACAAATACAACAACAGCAACAACAGCAACAACAACAACAACAGGAACAACAACAACAACAGCAGCAACAACGATGGATAGTCAAACTGGGAACCCGCTTAGTAATTCCGGCTGCCACATGCAAAATTAAGCTGGCCTTAAGCGTGCCCGAGAGAGAAAGAAGCCCAACATAGTGTGCACATATGTATGTACATATATATATATATGTATATACATATTTATATATATGTATGTATGTACCTATATAATCGCACTTGCTGCAGACGATAGTGTGTGCAGATTTACATAAAGCAACATCGCGGCCCTTCAGGCTACTGAACGTGTCTTTACTTGATGTAATAAGCAGGAGACTTTGGGACTTGTTTTTTGACAGCAACAGCAACAACAACAACAACAGCAACAGCAACAACAACAACAATAACAAAGAATCAGGCAACTCGCTGAAAAGTATACAATGCCAAATCAGACCCCCGAGTAAGAAAATTACATTCAAAGTGTGGCAATGTGGCAATGAAGCAACTGGCATTCGCACAACAGCCTGAGCATGAGACCTACTTGCAACGCCTGGCTGAGAGCCTATTATGTGATGGGAAAAGTGAGTATATGTTGCACAGGACTCATTAAGTAGCACTAAGTTTGCCGTTGCGTGTGCGTAACTATCACACAAATATTTATGCAACGCATATGAATCAACAGACCCGCGGAATGACAAACAGACAAACAGACACACACACAGACAAATACAAACAAGCTGCAACTGCTATAGATGCAGTTAAGTAGCTCGAGTTTTCTGTAGCACCCTTCGTGCACCCAGTTTTCACCCCAAGTGTTGATGCTGAAAAGTTAATGAGCTGCCTCAGCAAGGGATACACCAGCAACAAGAGGGGAGCGCAACTGAAGGCCAAGATGAAACGCTTAGGTGCTCATATGACACACACACTTGCACACCTCCCTACATGCAACACATACACACACACATATGGTTGAGTGTTTCTAAAAGCGAGTCTAAATTAGAATTACATTTATTTTGCCTACTAATTTTACTAATTAATAATCTTTATTCATTTTATCTATATAACAATAATCAAACAGTTACAACCTCAATATTTATATTATGATTATAGCCAGCTGATTTGCTATGATACCGAAGTTATAATAGTATATTGGGTTTGAGCAATGTCTGTCATGCTGTCTGTCCTTCTGTCCGTGCGTCCGTCCGTCTGTGTGAATGCAACTTTTTCGAGACTTGAAAATTGGAACATATTCTGGTCTGTGCTTCGAATATATAAATTGTTAAAATTGGAGTGCCACGATAACTAGGGAGCTGGGAAATTCGAAATAAATTCGATATTCGCAAATCGATAAAGCCACATATCTCCCACATTTTTACGGCTACAGTCAGCAAATTTGATTGGTAGGATCAAAAATCGGCAATCCCACCTCCGACGAGGATTGGCATATAATTTTTTGGAACACGCCCACAACAATAACCTCGACCCTAGAAATCTGAAATGCGCATATCTTCCATAATTTGCAAGCTAGAGTCACCAAAGTAACTGTTACCCTAAGAGATTGATATAAAATTGAATGGCCACGCCTATATCGCCTACCTAGACCGATACACTTGTTGGTGTAAGTCGATAAGACCATATATCTCACGTAGATTTGAAAGCTTAAGTCACAAAATTTTAAAGGTATATTGCTAGTAACACCCTCATAAGTCTGGAAAAAATAAATTTAGACCACTCCTATTTCCGCCCCTAAAAACCGATAAATGCCCATATCTCCCGCAATTTAAGAGCTACAGTTACCAAACTTAGAAGATATATTACTAAGATCGAACTCCAACATATTTTTTGGCACGCCCACTCTCGCCCCCAAAAACGCAATTTAAGAGCTACAGTTACCAAACTTGGAAGCAAGATTATTAGGAACCTTCTCTTTAATTTTTTTCAACCACGCCCACCCCGCCCCCAAAATCTCCAATATTCCGTAATTTAAGAGCTACAGTTGCCAAATGAAAGGCAAACTTGGACAGTATGTCTTGGCTACACGCAACTTATGGTATCAGAGTATTTCGCAGTCGGTTACTTCCGACTGCAACTTTCTCTCTTGTTTTTTAAACGAGTTGAATTCCAAACTGAATTTATCGTTAGCAGCAGAAAATCTAAATTGCAATCGCCCTTGGCTAGCATTATAATTGCGTTAATTTAGGAGCGCCAAATTGTTTACTTAAAATAATTTAACTTTTTCCATCAACGTTGAGTTAAAACCACTGAAACCCAATTTGGTTAAAACAAAATGCTTGCCAGAAAATAAAATAAAACTAAAAGCATTCTTAAGATAATGAGAGGTAAGCATTTTAAGCGGACAGCAAAAAAATGTGCTATTCAAGAGAAAATTATGTTTTTTAGTTGCTCTTCATTTATAATTAATTGTTGAAATAAAATGTTTGTTTCCGTTGCTTAAACAACAATATTTTTGTGCTAATGTTAACCCAAAAGTTGAATTTGAATCTGAAAGTATCTTAACATTTTAGATAATTCATGCGTATATCGCACAAATGTATCTGTTGAACAACATGTGTATCTTCGTTCTACTTGAAATTGTTATTTGTCGCTGTCTGTTTGCAGTGCAGCAAAGCATCTGCTGCACCTTAGCCCAGATAAGGTATGTCAAACATTGCGAATACGCCCTGTAGCAGCTATTGTTTATGTACACCCCACTCCCCACTCCCTGCTGACTGTCAGTATTTGTGTATCAGTATCTATCGCCTGGCAACCTGGTCTCTCATCGTTTTTGTTTACTTTGAGTCAATTGCAACGCAGCAAATTAAATACACTTGAAATAATCTTTAACAGTCTGTCATTTGTTACACAGCAACACTCCCACACAGACAGACTGACAGACTGACAGCAGCTGAGATGCGATTGTTGCCATCAGTTTAAGCTTGGCTAAATCCCAGGACAATATTAAATGGTAAGCCTCTTACCTGTGGCAAGCCATTTCTAATTTAATCACTTATTTGTTTTCGATTCTATTTCAATTTTGAGCAGTAGCCGAAGCAACTCCTCAGTTTGTTTAACCCAACGGCAATTGTCCGCTTTGCATATTAATTCATTTGCAATGTGTGTAGCTCAGTTTCCATCTTCCAATGGATGGTTATAGTAAGAAATTGGATCACAATAATACGATAATACGAATATCATTATTTACGCAATTAAGCAGTTTTTCTTTTTTTAATATTTCTGTCAACAAACAAACTCAACCGTAGGTCTGTCAAAGCATTGTGGACATAAATAAGGCTGCCAATATTTAATTAACTTCCCTGCTGTGGAGAATACAATTTGGTAGCTTCACCACAGGGTTTGGTTTGGGATCAGTTGCAGCGTAAAATCAATTAGTTTCCGATAATGAATTTCAGTTACATAAGCAGGAACCAGCCAACAATCAGCGCCAATTTCATATTAACTGTACGGCAAGGGAATTACAATTACCGGGCAAAAGTATGCAGGAAGTAAGTAATACCCTTTAAGTTAATTTAAGTTTTCGATTTATTTAATTTACTTTTATATTAGCAATTCAGTGAGTTTGTCAGTTTGCGACTGTCTTCTTTTCGAGTATGGCCCAGTGACTGATGCCAACCGAGCCATTCTTTTTTTTGTTGAGTTTGGCCCCACACAATAGGTGGAAAATTTGTTTACAAAATATAAAAAAATAATATCATCTATTTTACAATTTACATTTTTTTTTTTTAACTTTATAAGTCTTGAATGGAGAGCAAATGAAGAACTTCATTTGGACCGAACTTTATATTTAAATTAACATATATTTTTCTGTTGCACACCCTTTGCCAATAAATTGAGCATTTCGTGGGAAATATTATATTAAATTGTTCGTTTGTGTTATTAATTTTTTGTTTTGCGGCTGAATTATTATTTAAAAGAACAAATAGCGGTTGTATTAAAACACCACCAATGCTGAAATATTTTTACTTGTGTATAATTATTTTCCTTTTTCAGACGCTCTCACTGTGTTGAAAAGTTAAAAATAAATATTTTCCACAAAGTGTAATTTGATTTGAAAGAGTCTGCCTTTTTTTAACCAAAAAAAAAAAGTTTAATACTCTGCGGAAATGGTGCAGTAAATGAATCTATTTTGCAAAGTTTTTACACCATTTTTTTTTTGGTAAAATACACAAACCGTTGTGAATTATTGAGTTGGATACATACGGCTGAAAATTGCTACAATCAGAATAGATTCAATGAGATAAATGGCCAACCATTAATTATAATTTAGTATTATCAAATATTAATAAAGTAGTTTGATCCAATAGCTGATATGGCCAATGTGCTTAAGGGCAGATTGAACAACAAGGCTTTTACACGCTGCATTGAGCACAAATTGTGGGGCCAAGCCACATATGCGTGTGTGTGTGTGTGTGTGTGTGTGTGTGTGTGTGTGTGTGTGTGTGTGTGTGGGAGTGTGTGTGTATAAGCCGCGTCTGCGTCTGCCAAGACACGTCTTGAGCTTACTCCAGTCATTTGATGTGTGTATGTGTTATGTGTGTGTGTGTGTGTGTGCCCAAATTCGTATCACGTTCAACAAAATGGGAAAACGTGTAGGTCGGGTTACGGAAATGTGAATTCGATGTCTTCAAAAACAGCTTTTTTAATAGCGTAACCCGCGCGCACTCACACAGACGCACACACAGACACGCACCTGCCAAGAGATTGCCACAAACTTAAGCTGCAACAACAACTGCAGCAGGTGGAGCGACATTCGCCACTGAAAGACGAATCTAGTCTGAGCAAAGAAGTAGCTCAGAGTAATGAATATTTAATGCGAAGCGTTGCCAGAGTCCTGTTCAACTCATTTGCTGTAGCCACAAGGACTTTTCTGCTTACTGCTGCCACGCTTTACTTTTCCCTTTTCTTTCTCTTTTCTTTTTCTTTTTCCCTTTGGCTGAGGGAGAGCGGGGGAACAGCCAAACGAAAATTGGTTTTAAATTGATTTACCATAAGCGCATTTTTTTGTTGTACAAAAACCAACGACAATGAACAAAGAAAAGCAGAAGAAGAAGCAGCAGAAGAAGAGGAAGAGAAAGAAGTGGCAGCAGGATACAAGCCGCAGCGTTAAGTCTGTGCAGCACTCGCAAGCTGCCCCCTCTCATTTCTACCCATTAAGCTACCATAAAACTGTTGGCTGCCTCGACTCTCTCTCTCCCTCTCCCTCTCCCCCCCCCCCTCTCTCTCTCTCTCTCTGTCTCTTTTTGCAACTGTCTGACGATCTCACTCCCTCTAATCTGTATGCACATCAGCAAATTAGAACAAATCGTTTTGCCATTGCAGTTGATTTCATGCTTAAGCATTGCTGCTGCCACTTGAATGGCTGCGCCACAAAGTATGCAACAATTTATATGCAGCATCGTACATGTTCATTACAACTGCGTGCGCTGCACCCGCTCGCGATACGTGCCACTGCTTAATTGCACCCACCCGGACAACGGTCGCCAGCAATTAGAAGACAACGACAACCAGCGGAGGAAGGCAGCGACCAGGACAAAGGCAGTGTTGGGTACAATAAAGAGGGGAACAAATGTCACTCAACCACATGACATTTACCAGCTGACGGCACACACACAAAGAACTTTACACACTCACACCCACACACACACACACACACACACACACACTCAGACACACACCTGTCTATTTCCTGCACTCTTTGTGCGGCTGTTTTACTTGCATTTCATTGCTGAAAACTATTGTTAATGTCATTCTAACAGCTGCTGCTGCTGCTGCTGCTTTTAGGCCACGCCTCCTCTGCCCTTCAAGCTGCACCAATTTTTTTTGTTTGTTTGTCAGATGTTCTTGTCGGTGTTGCAGCTGCAGCTGCTACTGCTGAGCGCTAGTCATTAAAACTTTAACAGTTTTATGGTGGCAGCGGCACTCTGACATTTTAGCTTTAGCTGCCCTTTTGTAGCCCTGTGTGTGCTGAGTGTGTGTGTTTGAGTGTGTATGTTTGAGTGTGTGTGAGTGTGTGTGTTAGGTGTCTCGTGTATATGCGAAAAAGAACAACATGAAATTACCATGGAAAACACGACAGGCAGCTCAAAATGAAATTTTCAGTCTCTCAGCTTTCACTTGCATTGGTCCTGTTTCATTTGTTTGTGTTTTGTTTGTTTTTTTCAATTTTTTTAGCTCACTTCTCTGACGGAATGTGACAAATTAAAAAAGTAAAAACAATTTACCAAAAATACTAAATGGATGCAGAGCTGAAGAGCGTCAGTTGTCATGTCCTTTTAACATCTAAGCACTTTTATTGCATTTGTTGTAAAAAACAAAAACAACAGCTGATATATACAATATGTACATATATATATATTTATGTATTTATGTAAATGATATACACCAATAGTTGCTACCTTAATTAAACGACTTTGGTGTTCATTAATTATTCTTTTGAAAGCTACAACAATAGGATTGAAAAAAGTTTTAACACAACTTGAATTGAATCAACATTTTAATGGTACCCTTGAATATTTAATGGTACCCTTGGAACAATTTCCCTAATTGAAAACCCATTTATTTAATTTCTTATGCCCATTAGGATTTGTTTTGTTCTGATTTTTTTTGTTCCTGCTATTTAATTATAAATGAGCGGCTTGCGTGCATTTTCTTTTATTTTTGGCTTTCAGTTAAAATTTTTTCGTGGTATTTTTCATATGATCAAATTACTTTTGCAACCGCAGAAATGGCAGCAGAAGACAAGTGCCACCAGCGATGCCACCAACACCACTAAGCCGCTTACTGCTAACAGACGAAAGGAGTTTTCTTCAACACTTTGCGCCTTATGTGTGTACATGTGTGTGTGTGTGTGTACGTGTGTGTATGTGTGTGTGTGTGTGCGTGTGTGTGTGTTTGTTGAGTGGGTAGGTGTGTGACATTTGGCCTTGGTCGCCAATGCGTATACGTAACATCTTGTTTCTTTTATACATTTTTTATATGTGCTGTATGTGCTTAAGAGCTGAGCTGGAGAGGGTGTTGGTTTATTTAAAGGGGCTGGCGGGGGCACATGAAGTGGTAGGGCTTTAGACCGAAATCCGCTTAATGCGCGCATAAAAAATGGCAACAGCGACGAATGTCGGGTGCGCAAAGGCAAAGTCCCAAACTTGATAAAATGTAAAATTATCGCACATTCATTGTTATTGTTTTTTCGCTTGGATGTTTTTTTTTTCCTTCTGCTTCTGCTTCTTCTTCTCTCTACTCTCTGTTCTTAGATGATGGCTGCGACGAGTGGCATCAACGCCGAGCTTTGGGTTAAGTAAGCCAACTCAAACACGCAGCTAAACACACGAAATCAAACTTGAAGAATTACGTTGATTTGCCTTAAAGTATGCGACACAAAATGGCGGCGCCACGCAACCAATGCCGACTACAAGAAACGCTCGCGGGCAACACACACATATACAGAAACCAATACAAAAAAAACGGAAATTTTGCAACACACGCAATGCATGGAAAAGGAAAGGAAAATGTAAGAAATGGCAAAGGAAATGGGACCTCTTTAATGCCTGCCAGTTAGATTTTATATATTATTTTATTTTATTTTATTTCATTTTCGTTTTATTTTTATGTGCTGTGCCAACGGAATAACAACAACTATGTTTTGGCCAGATGAAAGTGATCGACTTAAAGATACCAACGAAAAACTAAATTTTACATTTCATTTGTTGCTATGTCAAAATACACCAATCAATAAAGGAGAAAGTTTGTAATTCCTATTTCCTCAAATATATTTATGAATTGCCGAAGCTACCAGTTTATATTCCACCTACTGCAGGGTATAAAAACAAAACCTCGAAAGTCAAGAACGCTTTTTTATTCCATTTTCTGTTTTTTTTTTCCTGTGTATTGCGATTCGCTTTGACGTTTTTTGTTCTTCTTTATTTCGGCGTTGGTTTTTGTATTGGCTGCACTAAATCACTTTAAAAATTAGCATAATCCGGTGAGTAAATAAAAATAAGTGAACCACGCTGACGTGCCAAATTCAGATCTGAATGGGCCAAGAGCTTGGGAATTCGTTTCTTGGTCAATCGCAATCACAATCGCATAAGAAGTTAACAAATTGCAGCGAATGTGGAAATGGATGGAGAGTGTTTTGAATATTACCGACTTTCCGTGGATGTGGATATCATTTTGGCCAGGGGCGTTGCCACTTAGTGTGGATGGCAACTCCAAAATATATTCCTCATGAAGGAAGCTTAATATAATTTTGGCTTGATTGGATTTGGTTGATAAAATTAATCGATATTTTTCTCCTTGTTTTTGCTCATTTTGTTTTTCCGCGCTTTCAGTTGTCAATTCCCGATGCCATTTGGCTTCCAACCCTGGCTTGTTTTTGTCTTGTATGTCTTTTATGGCGCGGAAAACCCTTTCGCGAAAATTCTTTTTGCTTGAGTTATGCAAATCGCGCACTGAAGCGACGGATAAAAGCATATTGATCAATTAGGCAGAAGATGTTTATGTATTCGAAAGATTTTTTGTTAGTCAACAACAAGTTAACGAGACCGTTTGGATCCAGAGTAGACTCTCAGCCATGCCTTGCTTCATTTTATTTGTTTGATTTATTAAGTTTTCCCTGTGGTCCTCTCTTAATTCAATACCAAATCTACAGCTACAATCTTCTATACAATCCAACCAAAAAGCGTCATAAATATGCTTTAAGTCAGCAGGAGGACAGTGGACAATAAACAAATATGAAGGAAACTAGTATTGGGTGCTGGAAGAGAGCAATCCACAAGATAGATGATTGTATACACGAATCGGGGAGCGGCTGAAAACCTTTTGTTGTTTACAGAATCAAACATAAATGTACGCAAAATGTGTTTTTGCTATCGTTTATATAACACTGGATTGGGACTTCAGAGGGAGAGAGCTCCACCCTGTCTCCTGATTGATGATGTGCTTCAGACGAGCTATGCAAAAAATGCAACAAACCAGAAACTAAAACTACAATTTTTCTACAAAAATGGTAAATTAAGACGAGCAAATACACATGCACAAACTAACAATATACACCCACACACACACCCACACACACACACACACCCACCCACACACACACACACACATATATATGGGGGATGCTGTCACGACTGACGAGCTTACGGGGCAAATGCACAAAACGACAGGAGAAACAACTGCGAACATTTAACATTTGCCTCAACGCATGAGGACTTACTTGAAAATACAATCTAGTGTCTTCCGTTTTTCACTCACTACCTTCAAAGTGCGATTCCGTGCATTTTTAAAGAACACTTCGTATGTTAATATTCAAGTCGTAATATATAGGTGTAAATGTGAACGAACGAACTCTGTTGCATTTCTTAAGTATCCTCTCCTCATAACGTGAACGGGTGTTAAACAAAATGTGATGTAAAAAAATAGGGTATCTATCAGTGACTTTGTCGTTACCATTACGGACTTGCTAAATCCGGATTTGTTTTCTCTTATTGCTGAAATTTGCAAGTCACAAATGGCAAATAACCGAATCGGGTTTGGGTTCAGCTGATGTTGCTGGCTCCTGCTGAAAATATAACTAGAATTCATTTTTTACTTGAATTGAACCTTTATTATAATGCAGATTTCAATTTAATTTGTTGTTGTTCGCATTTAGCTTTAGAACGATCCAAAATACTCACACAAAAGAAACTCAATTAAAATTGAATAAATTTCCATGCTGTTGGGAATAATTACGAATTTCAATTTCTTTGCCGCAGGATGCCAAAAGCAAAGGCAACACCCAACAATAAAGCCAACTGCCAGTCAGCCACGAAGCCAGCTTTGCAGCAAAGGAAACTTTTGCTGGGTCAACTGACGCAGGTCTTCTCCATCTGATTGCCATGGTTGCTACGCTTGCCACTCGTAGCAACCGTTGACAAACCAAATGCCTCAAAGACATTAAAGTCCATCCACTGACTCAAACCGACTACCAAAGCAAAGGTATTTGCTGTGGCTTTATGAAAGAATCAGTAACTAGTCTTGAGTATAGTGCTTAAATAGTAAATAGTAAATACATTCAACAAAATAAAACAAGAATTTAAATCTATATACATATATACATATATGTATATATATTCTATTGAATGTACAGAAGAAATTCAGAAATTTACCCACACCTTAATAAAATACAAACAACTGACTGGAGAGTGACTGGTTGATGCTTAAACTCAGTAGAGAGTGCAAAAACGGTAAATATATATAAATATATATGGTAAAAGGGTGTTTTTCTCATTGTATTGGAATTAGAGTCTTTAAAAAAAAAAAATCAAAATTATATTTACTGTAGGTGCTTTTCATATATGAATGTCAAACGCACTGAACGTAATACTTATGTAAAATTAAAAAATAAAATATTCTCTTATAAATTTGTTGCCTTCTAAGGTCAAAAATCAGTGTGTCCTAAAAAAAAATAAATTAAATATAATCAAATTGGCTTCACCACTGTAGAATTCTAGAAAATGTACAAAATTCAGCAACCGAATTTGCCCAAGATTCAAGTTAGATGCTTGAATGAAAACTATGTTAATATTTTCACAGCATAGCCAGAGTGTGCCGTAAGTTTCTTGCGACCTCGGGATGACAGTTTAAAGATGCCTCTGCTGACAGGCAACTAATCAAGCAAACAAATACCCACCGCAGGCTCTGCTCTATTCTTCATCTTGGCATAGTCTCTGTAGAATACCGCCATGACAACTGCAGAGCCAGAGCCCATGCATAGAAATTTTGAGCTGTTAGATAACGCGAGGAGCACGCTCACCATTATTAATTTTAAACGCCTGCTGTGAGTGGGACCCGCAGACAGCAGGTGGCCGAATGACGACGAGCAGACAGAGATACAGAGACTAGTCGGGTGGAGGTGGAGGGAGTGACACGGGAAGGGGCACGGGCACGGACAGAGGCTGAGATGAAAAGTGGGAAGAGTGGGAAAACAGGTTTCTTTATATTCTGGTACTCATTCATAAATTTCATGTTATAAGCGTGCGAAAATTGTACAAGTATTTCAATTTAATTATGAACTGTGTCCCTGGCGCAAAGACAAAGCCAGCAAGGCGATTGTAACCGCGACGGCTCTGAATGCGATGCTCCTGTGCCACTAAAGTCTCAATGATAAATGGTATGTTCTGCAGCAGTAGAGCAACACACAGAGATAAAACGCAGCCAGAAAGAGACAGATATAGAGACAGAGAGAGAGAGAGAGAGAGAGAGAGAACGAGAGAGAGAGAGAGAGAGAGAAGGAAGCAGTGGTAACATTAGTTTAGGTCGCATAGAAAATACTTGTGCTGAACTTAACTTTTATCTTCCTCTGGCTCACAGTTCACACATACGTATATGGGACTGCTCGTACTCACCTATATATATTTCATATGAGGGATTTTACCTGCAAGCCATTACTCAAACACACACACATACGCACACGGGTGGGAAAGGGTTACAGCTGGAGTGTTCCACCCATTGCCCACATCCGGTTAAGGGACGAGCGTGCGACACTCAAGGAAAATGCCCGCTGCATGCAACAATGTGCAAGTCAACTTGAACATCCCCATTGCCCCATCCTGCGACTGACTTTCTCTCTCAGCAGCAGCAGCAGCAGCAGCTGCATTAGCAATAACTGTGACTGTGACTTCAACAGCAGCAGCAGCAGCAGCAGCAGCAACAACAATCAGCTGGAAAAGCAGAAGCCGTAGCCGAAGCAGCTTGACTTTCCACCTCGATGCAATTTACTGTAAAATTGCCGGCTGGCGTTTATTTAGCTCCGCTTGCCTCGTCCTTTGCACAGCTGCTGATTGGCATGGACGGATTTGCTTAGCAGCTATGCTAAGCAAATGCCACGTCACGTGGCAATATACGTAATACGTAATGTTATTCAAATATGAACTTTGCATTTCTCACAAAATATTTCAAATGGAAATGAATGTGATTTTTGAGTTTACACGATGATTCACAGCACTATCACATTTAGTAAATGTTTCCCATTTACGTCCGCAGGACTTATTCCCTGTTTAGATATAATCAGTCAAAAGATAAATGGCAAAAATAATGTAGGACTGGTTATGTCCTGCTTAATAATAATGTAATAGTTACGTATAATATTGAAGTAAGAGTGTTAGATTAACAAAGTAAAGTACGTCATTATAATTAACGACCTGATTCCACGATGTACTGACAACTTTACAACTTATGGCACTCGGGCCTTTGACGACTTCTTATATACCCGACTTCTTCGATCTACTGATCCTACTCGACTATCGCTTATGTTGCTGTTAACCAACTGTTAACCAGCGTTACAACATAACAGCACTGTAACTACTCGTTACATAAATATACGTAAAATGTAATAATTAAAATTAATATTTATTATACGTCTAAAGTTAGTTTAATAATATCCATTGTAATCAGTGGAAGTGCTTCAAGCATCACTTGAAGCTGCCACAAGTCGAACAGATATAAATAAACTGTTTAAACTGAGTAACAGTGATGTGCTTTTAAATAGCTCCCAAGCAGTGGCAAATAACGTAGCACTGATCAAATGATATCAAATAACATATGTTAGCTTATATATAACCCAATTACGTACTCCAATCTGATGGGTACGCAGAGTGGCAGAGAGAGTGAGAGAGAGAGAGAGTGAGAGAAAGAGAAGGCAAGTCTGAGATTGGCAACAGTGGCACAGGTTATGCCATCAAATTGCAATTCCTTTCGATTTGCGCTACGTGCCTTGCCCATTTATCAAACACCTGCTCTACCTCTCTCCATCCCTGTGCTGTTGTGTGTGTGTGCGTGTGTGTGTGTGTGTGTGTGTGTCTGCGCTTTATGCAATCTTCCAGCTTTATGCGCCTTAATCTGTATCGTGTACTTGACACAAATCCCATGAAAAACAACAACAACAGCTACAAGAGGAAGCAGCAAGCAGAGCTTTATGCACACACTGTCTCTACACAAACACACACATGCACTCAAACACACACACACACAGAGAGAGAGATGAACCGGTACGCAGATAGCTGTACTTTGCATAAAAGTAAAGGCGAATGCAGCAAAATGAACGTAACGCATATGCCCAAGTTGGTTGTTGCATAAATCTAGCGCTGAAATGTATGCAGCACATTTATTTGTGCGCACAGTGAAAACAATGCCAGGTGGCAGTCAGTGGAAACGGGCAGCCGAAAGAAGTCAACTGCAACTGAGGCAAGCGACACAACTTGCAGCTTGGCAGCCAGCTACATATTTTTTATAGAAAAACAACAGAAGAAAAAATCAAGTTCTTCTGTGCATAGTACAAAAATAAAAGAACGAACGGGCAAAGTGCAACGTTGCCTCCTTTATTAATTCTAAATCATGGCTGCATGCTGCAAACCGGAAAAACAAGCAAAGGAAAAAAAACGAAAAAAAAATGAAAGAAAAGAAAAGAAAAGAAAACACAAAGTGCGCAAAGAGTGTTGCATACATTTAAGGGCCAACGGGTGCCAAAACGGAAATAATTTAAACGCAGAGCGCTGCTGACTTCTCCGCCAGACCTTTAACTGATGAAGCCGCCACTTAGGGGCGCCACCGCTACACCTCTTGCCACTTAGTCTGTACCATTAACATCGCAATTGGCATGGAGTTCAATGTGCCACTGAATACAAGCCGGAAGCATTAATGCTCTCTCGTCTGGCAAATTCCTGCCCAGATATATGCACATGTGGCAGCCACTCAACACTCAGTGCAACCGACTTTTGCGCCATCACGTGCGCAGGGCCAACAACTATGCGACAGCTTAAAACAAAATGTATTCATGCAATACAAAATACACACACACACACACACACACACACACACACACATACACATATAGACACACACTTGCTGAGCCCTGAGTTGGCATTAATGGCGAAAAGAGCAAAACGGTCGGACGTGCCTCTGCCTATGCCACAGAAAACGGCATAGAAGAGACCAAAACAGAGCAGATAGTGGAAACCAGCAAACAACTAGCCACAATTGTGGTCTCAGCGACAACAACACCAGTTCTTCCCAAGAAATCCCTTTGTGTACGCTGCGTATGAGTAATGTGCGGCTTCTTAGCTGCTCTGCTCCTGTTCCTCGTAGCTTGCAGCAGTTGTTGGCCATCGTTGTTTGTTGCCAAGTAGTTTTCAATTAGCTTAGACCTGACAGACAGCTTCACACACACACACACACACGCACTGAGAGCGCAACGCTGAGTGCTTTTCTCACACAAACACAATCATTTCTTTATATATGTATATATATATATATATATGTATATAAATATATATATACATATATTTGCCACCATTCTATCTCACTTACGCTTTTTACCTTTATACAGCTGTGGTTTTTTTTTGTTTTTTTTTTTTTGGTTGAAAGCACATCAAGTTGCTTAATGCACCATTCGCACAACAACAAAAACAAAAGTGATCTAAAAAAGAAAAATAAAGTAGAGTCTATTAGATGATCCAATAGAGTCTGGTGAACCTAGAGGATTTCGGGCGGTGCCGGGCGGAACACGTCAATGCCGTGGACTGCACATTTGTTTTCATCGGCAATTGGCAAGTGAATGCTTTTAGCAGCAATTGTGCACGGCAGTCACTTCAAATACCAAATCGCTCTGTTGTCAGTCTGTCTGTCTGTCTGTCACTCTGTCTGCCTGTCTGTTTGCCGTCCAATGCCTCTTAAGCCGCTGCAGCTGAAATTTGTAGCAAATTTTTTTATTTTGCAAGGATACATTTGCTTGCCCAACAAGCATGTTAAAACAATCTATTTTTTCTTAAGTGTAAACAAAATGCAAACCTTAAATAACAAAATTGTCAAAAATGCACAACAAAATGAAAAAATGTTTACCCTTAATCAAAATCAATAGTTTTAATTAAATAAAACAAAATTTAGAAATATACCAATTATATATATTCTTTATAGATATTTATAAATACTTCGCATGTAAAATTTATTTCAATTTGAGATTTTAATTTTAATATTTTATTTAAATATAAAATAAATAAAATACTTAATATTTTACATATTAGGGTATTTGTGTGTTTGGCTCATCTGTTTCGCCAGTTCGAATAATTTCCGAATTGTTAGTAAGATTACCTTAAGCACTTCAGGCGTAACGACTGCGGCAGTTAAATATTGCATTACTCGAATGTGTGCGGCGACTGTGCTTCGCGGCTGCCCCGTGTGGCATATGCATACATTGATGTACTGGGGTTATAAAATTATAATGTGCTGCAGAGCCTGATTGCAACGGGGTGCTGCGGAGCTGGCCAAATTAAATTTCAGTTAACCCAATCAGCCGAAGGACTGCCACACAGTGTTTACATCAATATTTGTGATTATTTGAACAGCGCGTTTCGGGATCAATTGACTCGATTGACTCGAGACTCTGCTGGTTGGGCAAACGACTCCCAACACTTTGATGGCGCTTTATTAATAAAGCCGCAGGACTGCTCAGTTGCTCGGTTGCTCAGTTGCACGGTGGCTTGGTCCAGTCCCCAATTCTCAGTTCCCCGTCAATGGCAATTTTTTTTCGTAAATTTATAACCAAAAGCCATAACGAATGGCACCCATCGCCTTCGTCCTTGACGGCAAATATACACATATACATACATACAGCATAAGGAATTGGAGGCCAGTTTGGCAAATGTTTTATTGCGTACATAAATTGCAATTAGGACCAGCGCCTGCCGGGATAAATGCGATCCGTGCACACGCCGAGACGCACCGCCCGACACGATAGGACCCGCCGGAGTCCGGCAGGACACACAGGGACACGCATGTGTGCGCCCAGGGAGAGCCGCAGTATGACGAACTGCCTTCGCATCATTTTGGTGGGTTAACAAAACATCAATTGGCTTATTAATGTTTGCGGCGGAACAGTTGCTGCTGCAAAGACAACATCATAATCACCATCGACTCGACGGGCAACGCGTGCGTCCAATTGGCGCCCGGGGCACATGGCCACGACGGACTCGCCTCCTTGGGACAGTCACGCCTGTGTTTAATGTGAAAATATGGCTTTAATGTGCTGGCAAATGTCAAGCCGAATTTTTATAATAAATATACATTTGTATGTATAAGTATGTATCTGTGTTTACAAATTAGCCGCTTCAACGCGTATTTTAATTTCCTTTGCGCAAAGAGTTTAGCATCAGCCTGACAAAGACGCATGTTGGCCCATAAAATGCAAACTGGTTTGTTGGGGTTGACTCAATTAGCTGCTGATGTCGACTCCTTTGGGACTGAAATAAAGCATTTACTAATTAGCTCGATTTGAATACGCATGTATACATATTGTGTTTACAAGAACACATTAAAAATGTAATAAACATGAAATTAAAATTAATTTCAGCTTTGTTGAAACTCGATACAATTCAATACACGATAAATCATATTTTATTTCATTTTAATTAATATTCATTTCATTTTCATTTAGGTTATGTTTAGAGTAAGAAGTTAAATTTTAAAAATATAATGTACAAATTCATCAAATTTTGTACAAGTTCTGAATTATTATTATTATTATTATTGTTGGGATATCTGCACTGCAACTTACTAGATTTATTGTGCAACCTTCTGAGCCTATAGCTTCTCAATTAACCCTAGCTACTGTACGACTGCAAGAATGCTTGTTTGTTAAGTGCTTCTATGTCTTTGTGCCACATAATCGCTAGGATGCTGCATCTTTCCCTAGTTAAGACGACACTCTCTGCAAGGATATGCCTTGAGAATTCTTCCTCGTTTCCATAAAACCTGCATAGTTCGCAACTATATTCTATGTTTGTGTTGGCGGCAGCAGTTAAGTATTTAAACACTTGATGTTGGAGCCCTGTGTGGCTTAATGTTAATATTCTGTTATTAGTCGTATTTACATATTCACATTATGTTAAGTGCAGCGTGAACAGCGCTCTCATGGTACCGCGCTCTCTTGTGCAGCGCTCTCTCTCTCTCTCTCTCTCTTCACAATAGGGCGCTCGCTGATCCGCCGACTGCTGCAGCTAGTGAGTTTACACATAACTGTTGCAGTTGATAATTGATAGTTGAAGTGGGTTCGCATAACTCAAGCAGATCGATCGGTTTAATTTGTTATTATCATTGTTGAGAAGATTTAGCAATTGGATTTAAATATTTATTTCGCGCTTCGATTGTTAGTTACTCTTGTTGTGCACAAAAGGCTAAGCGTAGGCCTCTAGCCTTAATCTACACTTGAATAAACATTATAACGTTGTGAAATTAACTGTGTATTTACTTATAAATAAAGCTATGAAAAAGCTAACAGCGTCAATAGTTTGTTTACTAATAAAATTTAAAACAGCAATTAAATTTTTCAGTAAATTGATTTCAGCAAACTTTGAGTAGAAATTTAACAAGTTGAAGTACTGTAGATAACAGGCAATGTAGATAACAGTTCACTAGTGATGACTGTTAAATAACATCTGTAACCTAACTTGCAAATGTAAAATAACATCTGTAACCTAACATGCCACTATGTACTTAACATCAATATCGATGTCGAGCGATATAAATTTTTTGATCATCAACAAAAAGAAGAGGAAGAGATAATCGATATGAATAAAGAGCATTTTGTAGATAAAAATAATTAATCATAAGTTTAACACCATTTTTGTTTATTACTTTTTCATTTAGCCAAGTGTTGCAGAAAGTTAAGTGCTTTATAGTCTTATATTGCCCATGAACTAACAGATATTTCACTTAATTAAATACAGAAAACGTTGAACAACAAGCATAAGGTAAATGTCAATTTGATTGATTGACCACGGGTGTGTGTGTGTCTGTGTGTGTGTGTGTGCAGTGCGAACGTGTGTGGCAGCAGTTTAACACTCGCTAAGTAAGATGCAACATTTTTATATATTCGAGCTTATCGGGTATGTATCTGCGTATGTGTGTGAGTGTGTGTTTGTGTATGCGCTGGGGTTTCTTTCATGCTGAAAGGCAAACGTAATGTAAAAACATTTAAGGTTTCAATTAAGCAAAATCCAAAAAAAAAAGAAAATAAAAATAAAAATAAAAAAGAAACCCGAGGGGCCGACGCACAATGAGCCAAAGGCAAGAAATGCGGCCAAACGAGGGACAAAGAGTATGAGGGTAAGAGGTAGTTAACCGAGGGCAGTCGCTAGAAATATTTTAAGTAATCAATTTGGGTCTGCGAAATAATATATACATATATATATATACATATATATATATAGTTGGACGTTGGCCAAGCCTTTGGCTCGGACCTTCAGCACGTCCATTGCCTTATTTTTAAACTAAAGGAAAAAAATTATTGAGCTTACGTGCAACATGACAAACGATGGCTGCAGACTTTTTCTGAGTATTAAAGTGTGTGTGTGTGTGTGTTTGTGTGTGTGCTTAGGGTCAACAGGCAAATCCTTCCATCAAATGTCAAAGTTTAGACTGTAACGTCTACTTGAGTTATATTGAGATTTATTGTGCTAACGAAACGAAAAGAACTCGAAAACGTAAGGCTACAAAAGGTTTCTTTGCTCTTCTCGCCCTGAAGCACACGAATCATTAATTATGATCACTGCCCACTGGACACTGTCGTTGTTTATTTGCCTTGCAATCCGCCCGCGTCAATTTATGCGACAAGTTTTCGCAGGCGTCAGCTTGCCATTCAATTTCAATTTCAGTTAAAGTTGGCGCTGCAACTGCAGTTACAGTATTTTATAAAGTTCATTCAAGAAACGCCACTTTTCGAAGGCAGCCTGGCTGTTGGCCAATTGTGCCGTCCAGCTACAACAGTTACAGTGGCACAACCACACCCAACTGCCTCCGAACATAATAGAAAACAACTTACACTTTCTTTCTCTCAAGCCTATGCCCCCCTGGGGCACCCACTGCATCTGCGGAAGTCAGCGCATTATAGCTGTAAACTAAAGCTGCAAGTTGTTTTGACACTTTTGGCCCAAACAAAAACTTGGAGGCGACACAAACAGTAGGCTCATGGTTGGTCTGCCAAATAATATTCCTTTAGGGGAATGAAATTTATCACATTTATATAAAATATGACCGTTCATTAAAATATGAAGTTTTTACAGCCGACAGTCCTCATTAAAATTCTTATAAAAATTCTTCAAGTCAAGAGCAGAACACGATACTAACTATCTATTCATTATGCAATCTTTCAAGTTCCTTCAGATATCTGATTATAAGTATCCATCTTTGGAGAGTCATCAGGAATTGATTTTGGGAGCACACTTGCTTGTAATCTGTATCTGCGTGCTGAAATCGTATCCTGATTAAGGACCTGCGCAACTTTTGCAGCTCTTTTCGCCGGCTGAGTTGTTTGGTTATTTTTATCTTATCGATATTTTGCGTTGTGTTGTGTGGGCTTTTGGCTTGTTTGTCGCAGTTATAGCTGTTATTTTGTTATCCACTTCTGCTTAACCCAGTTCCAGTTTCAGTTTCAGTTACAGTTACAGTTCTCTGCATTTTATTATCTGAATACGTTCACAATCCGAGGCGAAACTTTGCAATGTAAATTAAATGCCGATGCCGCCAACTTTTTGCTGACATTTTTATTTGGGCTGCCGCGTTGGCTAACCTACAAAAATGTACTTGCTTCAAAAATTATATATATATATATACATATATGTGTACGTAAAATATACACAGTGTTTTTTTATTTTAACCACGGAGCCAACAAATAAATGTGGTTTAAACATGACAATCCGCTGTGGGCCGTCGGCTCGTTATCACCAAATATTTTTGCACACGAAATGAGCGAATAAATAAACTGGGAGAGGCGTGAGTACCCCCCAAAATATACAGATGAGGACGACTGGCAGGAGCTGGATGAGGAAGGGGGGGAAGGAGTGGAGCGTTCTCGTTGTGCAAATAATGTTGCCCACCTTGCGGCACGAGACAAATAAGCGAGCGGCTTGGTTGGCATTTGGTTGACGGGCAGGTCGCTTGGGCGACTGACCGTTTATGGTCGTCACTTTTTTGTCCTCCGGTTTGACAAATAAAACGTGAAATGTCAGAGCGCAAAAAAGAGAGTAACCAATAAAAGCTTAATTAACTGTTTATGGCCATGGCATGTTAACAGTCCCAAAAAAAAAAAACAACAACAAAAAAATAAACGCGCCAACGAACACACACTCCACAGTCATTAATTTGCGGTTGGAGAGTTCGAGAACTGGAGCAATGGTATCCTCGGATTGACTCGGATACGTGCGTTAAGGGAAATTAGCTGACGTTGCGGTACAACAACATCAACAACAAAAAAATAAATAAGGCGTACGCAAATATAAACTGCAAATCCTTTCCAGAAAAACACACAAACTAGTTAGTATCATAAATTCACCAGCGGCTCCAAATCAGAATCTGGGAAAGCAACCCAAAAATATATTGTAAATAAGGAAAAGTATTTTAATTAATTTGAATATTTAATGATTCGGTCATTAGGAAACCAAATAAATGTGCATATGTCTATTTTAATATATACTTCGGCGGATATATTCTTGACTCCAAGGTTGGATTTTCAATTTAGAATGGAATAATTTCACTTGAATAATAAATCATATGTAAATGGATCTTCGTAGTTCCGTCGTCTTGTTGAATTTTCGACTTTGGGAAAACATAACAGGCCATTTAATTACAGATATTATGACAAAACTTACTATTTACCAGAAATAAAAAATTTATTTCTTGAACTCTACACAGACATATTGAATCTAATATTGGTTTTTTTTTTTTTTAAAACATTACGCAAGTCATTGAAATTAAAGTTGTTACCATTAATCTAAAATGTCTGATACTCCCAACTCGACTGACACGCTTGATAAAGTGTCCTCAATTGACGGGTTGGAGAAGTCGCTCAGTCCTAGCGCTTCTGAGAATTTATCGGATATATTCGTCTTTCCGTCGTTCGAATCATGCGAGTCTTTCGAAACCATATCTAAGGCATTGAAGAACCGCTCGAAAAACGATTCGGCGAAGAATCTAAATAGAAGCATCAAAAATTTCGAAGCGATGTTTGGGAATTCATCAAATTGAGTCTGAGACAGCCCCCAAAAGCAGACTTTCGTCCACAGCCCGATCTGCAGTCAATAAGTTGTTGTTGGAACGTTCGTTAATTGTTGTAAGACAAAAGGCCTTAATTGCAAATAAAAATTCCAAAATCGAATAGTGCAACGTAGCCCAAAAATGTGAGCATGCGAAGCAAGACAAATATAATTACTTTTCAAATTATGCATACATATGCAAAATTGTCTGTATAATTTATTGAGTTCTGTAATTCTATTTTTATGGGTCGTTAATTGGTTTATTAAATTAAAATTCCACAAAATAATTGAGTTTACAAATGAAAATATTTTTTGAACTTCATTTATTTGCATTAATCTGTAGACAAACTGGTAACAACATTTTAAAAGCAGTACTCTCAGTGATATTTAAATCTATGAGCATATCTCAGAATTAAGTTAAGGTGTATATGGGGAAATTATGAAGATCAAATTTGGAAAATTATATTATTCTTTAATTGAAAAAAACTAGCAGGCCAATCCTTGTCTATCCATTTTCCATGGCATAGATCAAAATTATTTTCTACTACAAATTGAATTCATTTCTTAGACTTTTCACAGAACAGAACAAATCTTATAGTCGTTTTGAGGAAAAAGAAAATAGACTTTTGGAATAATCTTGTAACTAAATTTTGTTATTGTGTACACAATATCGGTACAGACAATGTCGGAAATTCCAAACCCGACCGCGACGGACGATATCAAGTCTTCAACTGATACACATGGAATCGGTGATCGATGCATGGAGAAGTCGCTTAGTCCGTGTAATTCCCAGTTAAATGTATTGGATGTATCCATCGACTCGTCTTTAAGCTCGTGCGAATCGTTTAGAACCATATGTAAGGCATGGAAGAACCGTTTAGAAAGCGAGTCGATGTCGAGATTAGACAGGAATATTAACAACTTAGAAGCGAAAGTAGGAAATCTTACATCAAAGCTAGATGAGAGCACAGACGTCAGTGAAGAAGAATTAACGGACTTGGCCAGAAGTCTGTCCATGTGCGTCGTAATGGATAGCCGTTCCCTGCAACTGACAGACAGCGAGGAAGAAATGCCAAGCGTTGCAAGCAACATTCCGCGACGCTTCCTTGAGCCCGAGGAGATTCGTGAGGCATACGCTATTTTTCGTCAGTACGATGTAAATGGAGACAATTTTATAGAGCTGTCCGAGCTCAAGATGGCTCTGGAGAAGCTATCGGTGCCACAGACCCATTTATCAGCCAAACAACTCATGTCGGAAATCGCTGGGCCCCACACACCAAAGATGAATTTCTGTCAGTTTCTATTTACCTATGCAGCAATCCTGCACGAGCGTAACTCGAATGCCATTCAAGTGAAACAATCTCTGGTGGATAGTGTTACTCCACTAGAATCCGTCTATGTTTCCAAGGAGGCTGTTAGCAATGTGAAACGGTTTTTTGAGGCAAAGTCGGCACAGCAGTCCCCAGAGCCAAGTCAGAGGTCATCCAAGAAGGAAGTCCGTTCCAAGAACAAAGTCCTGGATATATAGAAAATCATTTGTTTTTAAAATATCATTCCATCAAAACCAACGTCTTCCCATTCTATAAAATTTGTTGTTATCCTTTGCATTTCAAAATTGTTAGTGCCATTTAAATTACTTTGACCTTGCGCCAGTGCAAGTGTCCATAAATCACGTTTCAATAAAACAAAACGAACAACTTAAGTGTCCAATCAAAGGTAATTGCCATCGCCTGTTTTTCGGGCGCAAACATAACAGAACGCAAATATTTTGCACCCACGAGAGGAGTTGCTCACCTTTCAACCTGCCCCTTTTTTATTTTGTTTCTGGATTACTATGTATGTAGCTAAAGCGAAATGGGCTCCACACACGCCAACTTCCAACTTCCAACTTCCAACTGCTAACTGCCAATAGCCAGCTGGCAAGCCGCACAAACAGCCAAGTTGCGAGCCGCACCAAGTTTGGCCGGAAGTTACCTAGCCCAAAGCCAAAAATATTTTCGTGCAAATAATTTGCCAGCTTAACTATGTTAAGTATTTAGATATGTATTTTTATACCCTGAACCCATAAAAATGAATAAAAATGGTATAATAGTTGTGTGCAAATCTATGTAACAAATATATATATTCTTGATCCGGAACAGAAACAGGGAAAAGCTGAGTCGATATATGCAGACCTGCTCACATTTGGGTGTAAAACATGTTAAAGAGACATCTGCCAACTAGAATATCTTTAACAGCTCGGCTCAGGGTATATCGTAGTCGAGCTTTTTTACTTGTTAAACAATATTTTAGTATACATGGTACATAGGATATTGTGGGTTACTTGTACCCCAAACCTTTACTGGCTTTAAAGTAAGGGCCATTAACTACAGTGGTCGCCCGAAATGGCGGGTAAATATATATATAAAAGTACCGCACGATTTAAAGCAAAAAAGAAGCTTGTAATCGAAAAATATAGGACTGTAGAATACCCTGCACTGAGCATCTCATACATAACCTCAAAGCAAACACAAACATCACAAACTTTTTAATAATGTGCGGTACTCAGTTAAGTATATGTTTGTAGGTATGCACTGATGTCAGTATGTACAGGTGAACATTTTTAAATCTGTTTGGTACTTTGAAAAAAGTTCGTGCATCGTAACCCGAGCAACAATAAAATTCTCAAAAAGTGTCCAAACGAAATTGAAATTAGAGTTGCAAACTTTTTATTTCATGGAAAATGATTTCCCTTTTCGCAATTCGTACGCACTTTAAGAGATACACAAAGTGATAATATAAACATTTTCAAATTTGTTGTCAAATATATTCGCATTCATCTTCGTCACATGTTAAAACAAATTATATACACAAGATCCCCACGGTCTCAACAAGACTAACTTTGTAGGGTGTTTCAGATTTGGATATATTTTTTTTTTGGTTTTTCTAGTTCTTAGTGAGCCCTACAATTATGTTGCCATTAAGCCAAAAGGCGGACTGTGCTAATATTTATAACAGATTTTTTTCTACCGCAACTCTTTTGATAAATTCACGTCGAGCAATTTGGCACGCCATATACAAATTATAATGAAAATGGCGGCATCTGTATAAAGCTGCGTATACGCAATGCGACCGACTTATGTAATAAAAATCCAACAAAAGTCATGCGAAAATAATGAGCATAAGCATGGGCATACAAAATGCAGACGGAGGAAGGGAAGTAGGAGGAGGAGGAGCAGGAGGCGGAGGAGGAGCTGCAAAAGATGGACGTGGAGGGCGTGGAAATAGTTTTCAAATTAAAATAAATGCCGCAGCTGAAGCAACTTTTATGCGTCCAGCAGGCAACCTTATGGGTTGTGAGGGAGGGAGGGTGGTTACTTCGGTTCAGTAATATGGGGTTGGTTGGCTGTTGTTGTCCTCCCCCCCTGGGTACCCTTGTCGGCGCTTAGCTAACCGAAATGCCATGAAAGTAAATTCACTAGAAAATTAATTATGAATGGCGACGAAGATGACGATGGCGATGGCGATGACGATGGCGATGGCGATGGCGAAGGCGATGGCGATGTTAACTGAAAGCAATGCAGCGGATCTGCCTGTACCCCATGTACCTTTTAATAGCATTGTCATCAATTTCGCTCAATTGCGCACACAATCGCATCTCATCACGTCGGAACGACCCCAACTAGCGAGCAGCAGTTGCAGGAAAGCCAATTTTTTGAGCTCCGTCTAAATGTTTATGGTTATGGCTATATGGTTGCCTCCGCTGTGTGTGTGTGTGTGTGTCTCAAAAAGGGTCACGTGTCAAATGTCATTGACATGGTTTGTCTTGCCCTTAAGTATTTGCAAGCACACATACACAATCAGAGCAACTTGTGACAACAAACCAGCCGCGAACGCCAAAAAGTGTGCCACAATTTCGCCTCATTTGCTGCACGTTCCGCTGTCTGCGTCGGTCTGTCCGTCTGCGACTCGTCGCCATCTGATTTGGCCCGTTCCAATTAACTTATAGCAAATTTCTATCTATGACAAAATATATGCAGCTGCAGAAGGGAATGCCACACAGAACCGTTAAACAACACAGGAAAGCCCACTATAATCACAAGTGCTCGACCAGCCATGTTTTAGGCATGTTTTGGCTTGTTTTCCGACCAATTAAATTAAAAAAAAAAAATTCAGATGAGCTTAAAGCTACTGATACAAAAATTTGTATTTTGTGCAGACCTTCCTGTAAATAACCATACGAAAAGCCTGTGGATCAAAGTTCTATATAATAAAAGTAGTAATATTCCTTGTTTATTGTTTTAACGAATAAGTTAAATAAAAAGCTTTCTTCCATTCCACAACCCAAATTGTGAAATAATAAATATTATAAGCATTTTGATCAGAACCGTTTTATTTACAAATGGAATCTTTAAAATAACTTAAAGATAAATATTCATAAAACTATCGCTCACAGAATAATGACTGAATGTGTCAAGGAGCCGAAAATTCAAATTGTAATCAAAAATCGAATTTCATATGCAAATTCCATTTGAAAAGTGTGAAACAAATGAAGAAATATTTGGGCACGTGTCATTCTGTCAATGTGCCTTAATTCTTATGACAATTTAGGGTCCATACAGACTGACTGCCGGACTGACCGACCGGAATGTCCGGTGGTGTCCAACTCCACGTCGAGTGGCAGCAGCGACTGTCACCGGAGTGGGGTCATGGCCGCTAGGCATTTTATTCTGAAAGTGTCCAACAATAAGTTTGTAAATGTATATGCAGAGTTCTCAATGGCTTAACCCTTTTCACTTAATGCGATGCCTTGGAGACATTTCGGAGATTAGACAAACCATTTTCATATCATATTCCCCAAATGCCGGAGACGTGCACGAGTTATGCATGCCATAAGTGTCTGAGCCAACTCATCATAAGGTGGCATCATATCCATAGGAAAACTTAATCGTAGGTCAAGAAAAGGCAATGTTATAAAATCGTTTGATGGGTGGGCATTGAAATCAAATTAAGAAATGCTTTTAGGCGTATGTTAGTCGGCCACGTGCCACGTGCCAAGGCCAAAACCTGAAACTGGCACGGGTCTAATTAAAAGCTGATCAATTCTGAGTGGGAATTCAAACAGTTGCCTGTCATACAGTAGTAATATTCAAATTTGAATTTCAAATGCACAACAACTTACACTAGTCTACAAAAATGCCTTTATTTCTGGGAACATTTTGTTATCAATATTTCTTAGTACTTTTGAATTAAACAACAGATATTCCAAACAGACTTGAAGTTTTCAGCAGACCGAATCTAAAAATATTTAAGTTAACTAAATTAAATGGAACTCTATTGAAATACATCTTCAAGGAATTTTTAATTAATGCAATTATATTTTATATTTAACCTCATTAACCTCAAGATATTTAAAACAGACTTTGAGTTTTTAGCAGACCGAATCTAAAAAATATTTAAGTTAACTAAATTTAATGGAACTCTACTGAAATACATCTTCAAAGAATTTTTAATTAATACAATTATATTTAACCTCATTATGTGCAGTGAATTTTTGTTCTTTTGGTTGAATTATTTCGTGTGAACGGTAAAAACAAATTCTATAAATACATATGTTAAATATCAAATTGCGATTGTGGGAGCAATTTATTTATATAAATAGGTAAATATAATTAGAAAATATACTATAAATGTTCAGAGTATTATTTACCTTTGTCAAAGTACATGGAAAATTAATCATGTGGCTTTTTCTAGCCACAAAAAAATGACGCGACAGATTAAATATACTTTGTGTTAATTTTAGGTCGGGAAAAATATGCGCTTTATTTATCAATATTATGTATATTTATATTTTTCAATTATTGAATGAACATGAAAATAAAATGTTGTATTCCAAATTTATATCGAAAATAAACGAAAGCGCAATTTCTTATATTTTGCATACCCTACACTTAAAGAATAAACAAAAAGAGTTCCTCCAAATGTTCAAGAGAATATTTAACTTTTATTGTGTCTACTTTGTAGTCACTGGAATTTTTACTTAGTAATTGGTACAGGGTATCTACCGGACTGCTAACTAGAACATGGTTATTTGTTGTTTTTATTTGTGGCATGACCAAAATATGAAATTACCAGCAATTTGTTGTGACATGTTGCAGTTGAAAAAGGGAAATTAAAATCGATATAGAGAGTAAAGGGCCTTAAGGGAAACTAGAAACCGTTAGTTGGCTTAACGAGCAAGCAAAAAACCAAATTCTTAAAAAAAATTCTAGAAAATCACAAAATTACATTTACCGTGCAGAACAGCTGATATTGTGAGAGCAAAGGAATGATTAAGAGTTTAAGAAATTAAATCCTGATAAGGTTATTTTGCAGTTCGACTGATTTCCTTTGAAATAGCTTTCGAGAGGAGCATGGAAGATGCTCCACGTGCCCGAAAGGCCGCACCAAAAATCAATCTTTTTTGAACACGCCCCCAAACATTGTTATTGGAAACTTTAACAAAGCACCCGAGCAGTTTTTACATTTTCCTAGCAGATGTTTTTCCCTACTTTACTGCAATAGTATTTTTGTTAGCAGGAAGCAAATACGTACAACAAGGGCAAAACAATTTTTGGATTCAATTTCCGCGCTCCGAACTCGCTTGTTGCTATTTTGCATAGCTCGAGAATGGGACTGGGATTGGGAATGGGAATGAGAATGTGGCTGCAAGATTGGGATCACGTTGCATGGCCAACAACGGACGATGGGATGATGGTGGTTGTTGGGTGGTTGCGGTTTAGTGTGCTTTGCTGCGTGTTTTTGCCACTCCAAAGCAGAGCATATTGGCAACATTGGTTGCATCTGGCATAGGCGTAACTTTGCAACTTGTTCGCCAAAGTTTCGTGTGCCTGTTTTTGCTTTAAGTAATTCGCGCACATTCGAAGATTTATGCACTCGACAAAACTGCATTTGCAATTGCACTTCCTGGCGAGTAGTTGATATACATTTATGTCAAGGGATTAAGTGCGCTTTTGCCAAGCGAACTGATAGAAGTTCCTAAGTCGAATTTGTGCATTCAACATTTGATGAAGTGTTTTCTCCACAGCACCGGGGCAAGTGCAGCATTCAAGTTAGTCAACTGAATTGAATTGCATTTTCAAGTCAAACTACTCACTTCTCACAATATTAGATACTTGGTTCTTGGTGCAAATTATAATAAAACAATTTATACTTATTTTAACCACGCCAATCTTCGATAGTTGATTTTTTTTAATATTTGGAATCATCTATCCCTTTTAAAAGGCAGCTGAGCTTATTCCTTAAAGTTTTTTGCTTATGCCATTAATATTGCAATTAGCAGTTATGTGATTTTAGTATAGATTATTAATAAAAGAAAGATATTGCATAAACTATAAACTGGAAAGTAATTAGCACTTTGTAAACTGCATACACAAATAAACTTACTCTTGACGGCGAGAGCTATTAGCTGAGCAAGATGGCTAAGACTTCCGCCTGCATATCAATAAAACAGTAAACTCATTACAAGGCAAAACAGAAGCAGCTAAGATGGAAGAAACAACCAGATTATGACCAAGGATGATGGCTGGTCCGGTCGTGGCCCAGTTTCCACCCCAACCCAATTGACTTTTGTCTCATTGCAAGGATGAGGACTCGTACAAAATCAGACACACTGACAACTTTAATGAAATTAAGTGTAAAATGATCAAAGTTCACAGCGCGCTGCAAGCTAACAAAAAAAAAAATAAATAAAATAAAAGAAAATCGGTTGGAACAAAAAGATCAAAATGTGAAATGGCAAGTTAAGAAAATCTGTGCGTTTCTAAATCTATGCAATATTCATTTTTCTTTTGTTACCTCCATCACTGCTGCCTGCCTTCCTGCCTGCTTCTGATGATGAAAAATTGAAAAAATGAACAAACGACAACGTTGAACCAAAAGAAAAGAAAAGAAAATAATAGAAGAAGAAAAAACGAATAACGAAGTAAAATCTTTGGCTGACACGCTTAACCCTTCTGGGTTTTGGCAGGAGGCAGCCATGTTGGCATCCACTTTGATGATACCGAAAGGCAACTTTCATAATGATAATAATTTTGTGCATGATTTATGAATGAACAAGTTTTATGGCTCCGAGCCGAAGTCCTGTACCGCTACGTCTACAAAACCTTGTGTAAATGTTAATTTTGGCACAGCAAAGAAAAGCGTACACGGAGTAAAAATGCAGGACCAACGGCTATGCACTGAGACACAGAGAGAAAGGTAGCCACGCCCCCACTACATTAACATCCATTTACCTAAGGCTGCCACACACACACACACACACACACACACACACACAGAGAGAGAGAGAGAGCAAGTTTTTCACTTTAATATTTATTTCAACTGTCGGACCATTTTGGAGTGTAGTAAATTTACATCTTTCAACGTTCAAATACACAGATGGGCCGCTGTTGGGGTCAGTGGAAAGCTGGGAAACCTGGGACCCCTTTACAAAATCATTTTGCTGTGAAATTGTGTCCGCATAAGAAGATGGCTATGGCGATTCCGTTGCCTCCACTTGCAAAGCACGTGAGCTCATTCTGGATGCACGCTAGTAAAACTTTCTCAGACTACGAGTGGGTCAGGTTGGGTCAGGCGAAAGGCAGTCAGTCGGTCTATTGCCTGGGAGTGCAGCATCGCCTTCGCAATGCCATTAAAATGTAACCCCAGTAGAATGCTCTGTAACTGCTACTGCTGCTCCTCCTGCTCCTGCTGCTGATGCTGCTCCTGCTCCTGCTGCTCCTGCTGCTGCTCCTGCTGCTGCTCCTTCTGCTGCTGCTGCTGCTGCTGCACAACAAGCACAAGCCGTTAGTTGTGGCCAGCTTTTGATAGCGCTTTATAGCCCCTGGGCAGCTGATAATAGTTGAAATTAATGCGCCGCTAGTTTGTGTTACCCGGCGACTTATGCAGATTTACGAGGCACACAATCGATGCCCGGTTGCATGACTGCAATTAGGCGCCAACAACAACGTGAAATTATGCAAATCATCAGCTCAATTCGGGCTTAAATTTCGTTGCGGCTTTTGAAGAAATTTTGTGCCCCTTTGCGATTTTTTTTTTATTTCATTTCTATTTTTTTCAGTTCCTTAACAAGGTTCTGTCGGCATTCATACAATATTCACAACCAAATATTCAGAAATTGATGATGTTTCAGAAATAAATTTCACTATTTAGCCGCACTCATCCTCATAAATATGGCCAGGTTTAGTTTAACACGGACCGTAATCAAATATCATAAGGAAGTATACATATATATATATATATATATTATAGGCACATCTAAATATATATTTTACAACTGCTTACAAAATTTTATTGAAAATGTGAAATACTCCATTTTCTGGCTTTATATTGAAAGTATTATTTTTACTACAAATAAATAAATAAAATAAAATAAATTGAAATTCATGTTATTCAACAATACAATGATAAATATTAGATTTATCACAATCTTTACCATTTTTAATTTATGCAAATAAATGAAATATATTTTATGCATTTTCATTGCAAAAATTAAATCATATTATTGAGTATAAAATGAGAACTTAGCTGAATTGAGGAGAAATTTGTTTCAGAAACATGAAAATTCATGTTAACAGGCTTTATTTTTGGTTGCTTATTATTTGTGTTACTGAAGGGGTTTGGTGGCAGCCACACACTTCCACGTGAAGCACTTGCGTGTGGGAGTGTGAGTGTGTGTGTGTGTGTGTGTGTGTGTGTGTGTTGGAGCAATGTGCATAAGGAAATTTACAAATAAATTCCCAAATGTGACAAGGACATTCGCATTGAAATTCTAATACCACAACACGCAGGCACATGCATGCATAGAGCGATATATATATATGTGTGTGTGTGTGTGTGCATTGGTGCAGGTATATTTACTGGTGGGGTAACAAAATTTGGTTGGTGCTGTAATACAGAAGCAAACCCCAGTGCTGAGGCCGCATGTGTGGCAGGCTACTGTTTTAAGGACGGGAGCGGTGAGTCCTTAGCAAATGTTTGTTGCAGTTTATTTGCGCATGTAATTGAGGTCGTAAGCAACAAGCCAGTCGTACACACACACACCCACACACACACACACACCCACACACACACACACACACACACACACACACACACACTCACATACATACATACGGCATTACAGAAAACCACCAAGAAGGCAGGTGGGGCACACAACGTACCCACGACTACTATTGATATGGAGTCTGTGGATGCCACTTCCACTTCCACAGTGCGGTAAATGTCATCGGATCGCACCACTAAGTGCGTAGAGCTGTAATCCTGGAATGGGACAGTAACTGAACCAGACACATTTCAATTTAGTGCTCGGGTATGCAATCTGCTGTCGAGAACTTCTCTCATAACAAATAACCGCATATCACTTGCCTTGGCCAAAAGCGTCGCATTCAGACAAACCCGTCAAGGCACACATCCAGAGAGATGCGACGAGGACATGTGCAAATTAATTTCATGTGGACATTCAATTAATTTTGTCCATCAAAATGCAACCAATCGCATGTCAAAAGCCTCAAATCAATTCGGCAGACTGCACTCTCAACTATTGTTTCTATTACGCTTGCATTGAATAATGAGATAAAATAATTTCAAAATTAAACTAAATATTTCTAAGGGAAGTTCTTAAGCCTTCCCTTAGAAATATTTAATTTAATTTTTCGTTCTGTTTTAAGGGTTCTCAAATATGAAAGCTGATGAACGTTGACTTATTTTTAGTAAAAAAAAATCAGATTATCAAATAAGCTTGTAAGAAAAGCTTCAAAGATGGCTTATCGCGATAATTTACTTGATTAATGTATTACTTCCTTCCGTCTGAATATTAAAGTTGATATGTAGGAATGGGAATAGACACAGAGAGATGAGAAGATGAGAGTTCTGTGATTAATCGGTGCCAAGATCTCGTCAGAAACGCAGTCAAATTTAAATTACGCAACTCATTCATTAGAGTTGTAAAATTACACAATTTGTATTGAAGTGAATACGAGTATGAATAATATTTAAGAAACCCGATAATATTATTAAATAAACTATTGTAATAATAAACGTGGATTCGGAGTTATTTACTGCTAGATAAATGTTCGGATATATGTTCAAAAGTCGTGCCCAACTGAGTTCCAATAATGAATATTTCAATCTTAAAAAACTAAAATAAATACGAGCATGCAATAAATTATTTTTGTAGAGGCGATTTTATGCTCTGCTCAACTATATTTATTTATATTTTTACATGTATATATGTATAAGTACAGTACACATACATAGATGACGTTTTTTTTATATTAGAGCTAAAAATAATAAAATTGCGAATATCCGAAATTAATATTTGACTGAGTCTATATTGTGTTTGTGATTTTTAATGAAAAAATAGTTAATCAAAATAATAACAATGTGATGCTCAGTAAACAGCATTAAGTAAGCTTCACTGTACACTTTTAGCATATTAAAAAATATGTATTTATATAGCTATATGTATTTATAGCTAGCTAAGTGTCATTTATATGTATTTTAGGGAATGAATTTTTTTTTTAAATTTTAATTGAATATTGATGGGAAATTACGCGGCTTTCAGCGTGCTTTTTTGTCGATAAATTAATTAAGCAAGGGATATATAAATTTTAATTAATTTAGAGCAAATGAGAATCAGTCTATTGCATAATAATGTAATTTGCTCTTGAGTTCGGGTGATATTTTAATTACTGCTCTTTATAAAAAATACGTTCCATTTAAATAATACGTTTGAGCGAATTATGAGCCTGACTTGTTTTTCGATCCTTCACTTGACTTTGTAGATAATTTTCCAACTGTGTTCATTTTGCTTAATTAACGTGTGGATATCACACCTCAAAAATGTTGAAGCTGCCCGTCTGTTCTTAATCGCATGCAACACGCGACGCGGCGCCACACGTTTCATATTGAAAATATTCCGGACCTGAGCCGGACAAACATAATGACAATGTCAGCATTAAATATGTATGCACAAAAAATCAATTGAGGCAAGCAGCGGTGCAAACAACTAATTTATTATAATGAAAAGCAAACGTTATGTGTTTGTTTAAGTTTGTGTGCGTTGGGTAAATGCCACATTCGAAATGTTGAACCAACAACAAATATGGAGTAACAGGCGGACAACAAATTTCCCTCACAATTGATGCTTCGATAAATCGATTGAAATTGAATGATTAAAAATACTTTTTTCCTTTTTCATATTTTTTCTCTCCGATTGTTATAAATGTGTGAACTGTGCTGTTTCAATTAATTGTTAAGTGGTCCAATAAAATATGAACACTTTTTAAGCCCGAACTCTTCTTGCATATTAATGATGTCATTTATATGCAGTCTTGTCAAATCTAAAATGTTGACTGCTTTTTGCAATTTATATGTATTCTAGAATGTATTTTAAATTCTTAAAAGGGATATGTCTGATATCCTTGATATCCTTGTGTGGCTGCGTGCATTCGGTTTCTTTCTCTGTCGCCTGCCAGTTGACACCTTGCACATGAAGCATGAATTTGCAGAAATTTATAGCACACTTTTCGGGGCACGCTTCCATTGTGTGTTGTATGGCTTTGACTGGCAATAGACTACTCTAAGTGCAGTTTAATTAAAGCCCGGCTGGCATTGTTATGCCACACACGACACAAATGTCGACCTCAACGTCGATGTCAGCGTGGCCTGGCGTTGATTTATGTAATGCGACGCGTTTTGCGCGCTGGAAAAGACGCGCGCGAACCGCGTGATAATCAAATGTCATTCCTGGCATACCAGTACGCGGGGCAGCGGCTGTGTCAAGACAGTCGCCCATTGGTGCCCCACACATAATACACACGACAAGTGCTTAATTTATTTTACATTAAAGCCTCATTTATCTTGCCTTATCGCTCGTGCAACAACACCGAAGATTTACTTGGCCTACCACACAAGCGGCATCAGCCAGCAGGCAACAAGCTACAAAAAAATACTAACAAAAAAGTACCCATACTATAAAGCATTGTGTGTGTGTGTGTGGCACGCCCCTAATTTATGTGCCTTCACTTGCAAGCGGCCAATTGTTACGCCCTTTTTTTGTGGTTGCCTCTCGAGTGATGTTGGCTTTGTTGCTGCTTCTGTTTCTATTTCTGTGGCCGTTTCCGTGTCAATGTCCTGGGCCTGCATCATCGTGTGTGGCCTTTATTAATTGCGCCTCAACCAAAATTGTTTGCAATTTTTGTTTTGTTTTGTGTTGTGTTGTGCAATGCATTTTTTGTGTTTTATTCATAGAAGCACTTTCCTGCCAACCGCTGACCAAGGCAAAAAAAAAATGGTCAACGCCTGCGGTTAGGCTTTAAATTGTTGCCAATTTTTTCTGGACTTTTTTGCCTGTTTTGGTTTTTGTTGGACATCCATTATTGAGTTAGTGTCTATTAAGAAGAAAGGAAATACAAATTGCTTGCAACGTTAATTATTTATATCAGCTTAAAGTTGCTTATGCCAGTGCTTGTTATTACATAATCTCAAACTTTTCCTTTAAAAATAAAATAAAATCGTGCAGAAAAATAATGTTTTATTCAAAATATTGGAGCGTTCGTTATGGAAAATTGTTCAAGCGTAGCTATTAATTTTTTAACGATGCTGCCGGCCATAAAAATATTGGAAACCAGCGGCAACATAAACTTAATCATAAATCAAAAAATAATAATAATTTGTAACACTGCGCCCGCTCTTGATTACCCAGGTGAAGTTCATTCTGGTAACAAATAAAAAATGAATTATTTACAACCAACGAACAACAGCAACAGCAACTGCCACATGTGCCAAGTGGCATGTGGCATGCTGCCTGCATGTGAGCAGAGATCGCAGGCGCCGGCAGCCGAGTTGTCCTTGCCCAGGAGAGCAAGACAAACAGTTGCCTTCAAGGAGCATCGAACGGGAAGTGCCCAGGACAAGTTTGGCAAGCCATATGGCCAACATTTGAATATCATTTTATAGCGCTTGCCTCTGATTTATGGCAGTGAGCAAGAAACGAACAGTTGTTCATTTTTTAAGAATAAAAACAAAAAACAAGGTAGGTGGGGGGGGGGGGGTTACTATGTGCATATTCTTGAAAGTTAATTGCTTTTACTACTTGCCGTCGCTTTGGGCAATTAATTTTGCCTCCTTTCCGTTTCGGGTAGATCTCTGCTTAAATTTAACTCAATTTTTTTCCGTAAACTTTGAGGGGCTTATGTAGATTTCCCAAGCTCTGCTCTGTTCACAAGGTTTGTTTTTATTGTTTCTATTTTAGTGGGTCAATGTAATAATTTGCACCACAGCGGAACAGTAACGGTAACTACACAAACGTGCCAACGATAAAGTGAAAGTGCAAAAACAACTCACAATAATAAGAACAACACACACACACACACACTCGCACACACACACACTTTCGCACACACTTTGAACACACTAAACACACAACGGGGCATAAGAAAAACTAGAAACTGCAAATGGCAGGCAACTTTTTTAGTGGTTCGCTCGTTTGCGAAACGGAAATCGATCGACTGGACTTGCATATATATATATATATATACATATATATATATATATATATACATATATGCGTGTCTGTGTTCCAGGAATTGTAGTCTTTATTTTTATTTAGCAAAGTTTTGTGTTTGCAGAGAATAAGCATGATAGAAGTAAAGTGCACCACAATAAAAAACTCAGGAATTGAGAACTGAATTTTGAACAACTATTAAAGGACTCGCATAGAAAAGTTATCGGAGCTGACAATTCAATGATTTCTAAGTGAAAAGTGTTGAGCAACTAAAGATTTAAACTACCTTTGAAAATATGTATAATCTATTGAAACAATTAATAATAAATAGAAGAGAATTCGAACTGTTTTTGTATTTTGGAATTGGTTTCCATTGAGCAGCTGCATCTTGTGCTCAACTGATGCTATTTGTAGCCTGGCTAGTTGAGAGCTAAACATTGTTGGTTAGCTGTTAGTCTTGGCCATTGCAGCTGTTGATGTTGCAGCTGTTGATGTTGCGGCTGTTGCTGTTGCTGTTGCTGTTGCTATTAATGACGGCAGTAAACACAACACGCATAATAACATACTCGGTAAAAGTTTTTAGATGCAAGGGATTAAAAATTAACTGCATTCCCCGTAAAAACTCACCTAGCCACATTCAGCAAAACAGGCAACAGGCAGCCAGCGCAAATGAAAACTAATTTCGAGTTTTCAATCTGGGTTAAAAGGGTTTTTCTCGTTATTTTTGCAGTGAATGCTGCTCATGTGGTTGGCTGATGCTGTTTGCTGCCTTTGGCAATTTTAATCAGACAAACGCTTTGAGTAGCAACCAAGGAGCAAAGGAGCAGCAAGTGAGTCACTCTATCAGCCTGTCAGTCAGTCAGTCAGTCATTCAGTCAGTCAGTCAGCGAGTGGCTTTGTCGTTTATGTAATTGTAAATTGTTCGCTGTTGGCTTTTACAAATCATTAGCAATTCATTTGCCAGCCACTTACGACCCGTTTAACTGCCAGCATTTAATTACGGAGCACATTCGCTCCTCGCAGACGCTCACGTTAAATCTCAATTCGCGCAGTCAACGACTCCTCTCGGAAAGCACTTGTACGGAACTCTCTGGAATTGCCGTAACTGCTGAAACTGCTGAAACTGTTGCAGTACAGGTATTTGTTTCCTATTAACTAAATCAACTGTATTCAAGCGCTGCCTGTCGCTACTTCCCTGCCCCCTCCACAGTCCACCCCAAAAAGTCCACCCGCTCCTTCAGCTGAAAGAGGCTTACTCCTACGGCTTTCATTGCTGCTCACTGCTCGAGACGCAGCCCGGAGTGTTGACTGCTTGAGTGGGTGTAGCTGGCTCCAGGTAGATGCTACTCCGTTGCATGTCAATGATAATCTTCTTGTGCCCCTTTTCCTATAGATACATTCGTAATCAGCAATCGAGAGCAGTTGTTAGCCCCCCAGGGCTGCAGCTATTCCCATTTTCTATTCTAAGAACGGAGTTCTTCACTTCCACTCAAGTTCAAGTAACTGAGTGGGAAAAGATCTTTCAAATGGACAAGTTAAATAAATATAGCTAACATTATATTATTATAATAACTGTTTTTAAAGCATTGAAATCTTTTACAATCTGTTAAGAAGAGAACAGACCAAAACCCATTTCAAGTTTTGATTGCTTAGCATTAAAATTAATTGAGTACTTTTGGTACACAACGGACACTTTGCAGCCCTGCGATGCATTTCACATTTACTCCCAGATACTTTTGCAATCAGCGGCAATTGTAACTGCAATAACAACAACAATAACAACGACAACAACAACAACAAAGAGGAGAGCACATAAAAAGGCTCTGAGACTGGTTTACTGCATGTGCCACGTTGCAATGAGGCATGCAAGTACAGATGCAGATGAAAGTTGCCGCTGCTGCCGCAGTCGATACCTCAACTCAACTCAACTTAACTGGGCCTTCGACGCCGAGTGGTGGCTGCCGCACAGCGGCAGCTGACTGGTTGCATGCATGATACATTTGCTCCGGCGACGACAGGCCCAGTTTCAGCATCAGACTCCGGCATTTGTATGGACGTTACGTTGTTTGTTTGTTTGCTTGGTTGCTTGGCTGCCAGCAGAGCCTCAGAGTGAGCCGGAGCCGGAGCCAGAGCCAGAGCTACAGCCGGAGCCGGAGCCTGAGCCGTCAATTTACTGTTTGCATTGTTGGTTCGTTCACCCTCCTTTTGGGGGCGGGTGGGTGCCACTTTCCCATCTGCAGTTTTGCTATTTGTTTGCTTTTTAAAGTTGCAATCATTGTACACATTACACCATGGCAAACATGACCCACATTTTTGGCAGCCCACTCACTGGCAATCCCTCACCCGGCCAACACTCTCCGGCCCACTGTCTCCACTGGTTTCTGGCGGAGGCTCGCATCTGATGGCTTAAAAAAATAATTTGGCTAGATTTTTTCATTAATTGCAAAATAGGCACTCGGCACTCGGTATGGTGACTGACTGGATGACGGACTGACTGACTGACTGACTGAAGTCAGCCTGACAGGGTCTATTCAATATTTCATGCATTGTTTTCCATGTCAGCAATTTGTTTTTCAATTTTTCCAACAGCTCCTCGCTCCTGCAGCACAATCAGAGCACAGCCTCGTCTCATCCGTTGCCAGCCATTTTCATTGCCAAAAAAGAAATATACACATTTATGCATTTTAATATGCTACAAGATTCCATCTGTGCCACACATTACACGAGTGTGCCACATGCACCACAAGAAATATGATGTATAAAAACTCCAGGAATGTTCACCTTTAAACTACAAAGTGTTTTTATTATTTAAATCACATTTGTGACAGTGCAGTAAAATATACTATTTAAATAACCAAAACAATGTTAGCTTCCGCTTACCGCAGTTTATGATTCAAAAATGGCATCTCAAATAGAAGTATAAAATATCTATATCGGAAGAATATTTTCGATAATTATATAATATATATAAAACTATAAAATATCTATATCAAAAGAATATTTTCTATAAAAATATAATATATATAATATAATATTTTATATAAAAATAAAGTATAATCAATTATTTATAAGTAAAAGCTAAGGAATTTCCCCATAAGGAACATGATAATTTCAGAGAAAAAGGACTAACCACTTACGTATTCAGAATACAGGGTATTTATTTTGAAAGCTCTCACATACACACACACACACACACATACAACACTCGTACACGAACTTTCATTGTACTCAGTTTGTCTGCAGTTTTTGCTCACTTCGCTGTCGGTTTTTTTTGGCAACGATTCTTCTGCATTTCCTTGTGCTGCAATTTGCTTGCTGTTCTTGTTGTTGTTGTTGCTGCTGCTGCTGCTGTTTTTGTTGTTGCAGGCTGAGCAAAATTTATACATATGAGTTCCGCTAGACGCCGCCATCGTCCGTCGAGGACCACGTCATCGCCTTGCGTCAACACTGAATTTAATGACAGGACTGCCTGCCAGGACACTGAGTGAGTTAGTGTGCGTGTGTGTGTGTGTGTGTGTGTTGAAATCATCACACTGGCTTTTTTATGTAGATTCGAGTTAGTGGTTAGCACTTGAAATTGATTGGACAACTATTGGCTTTAAATATTAGAGCAAGACGCATAAAACAGCGCTCAAGCGCTCAGCGAGGAAACGCAGACATAAAAGTCAAAGCAGGAAACGCCAAATGGTCCCCAGCCAACCGGATGCTCATATGTCAGTGTGTGTCTTTGTGTGTGTGTGTGTGTGTTGGTGTGAGGATAGTAGGATAGTAGTGGGAATGGTGCAAGTGAATTGTTACAATATAAACACTTTGTGGCCAGTGTGCAGCTGAGTGAGAAATGCAACCACTCTCGCAGCATGCCTCGTTTTTGACTGAGAGTTGAAATAAAATTCACTTGGAATATTAAGCGGAAAATATGTGTTATATAACAGATTGAATACAAGTCATCAATTTCCGATAAAAACAGACTCAAACTTTAAATTAAACTTTTTCGCATTTACTTCGAAAAAAAATTGTTCAAATATAATATAAGTTATAAATTAATATAATGACAAAAAAACGCAAATTTTCGAAATAATCCTTACAATTCTATCGAAACTGTTTAAAGATGCAATTCTACTTCATTTAGTAACTTTTAATGATTTTTAATGTTTTCATAAAGTTTAGCTGCATTCGTGCGATTAATCATTAAATACAACATTAGACTTGAATATCCATATGAAAATTATAATAGAAAGTCTTAATCTGCTTTATACATTTTTCCAAACACCTTTCAAACATACATACATATATTGAATACATACAATTTATACATAATGTAGTTCTTGAGTTATTTAATTCGATCAAACTGGCAAAAGCAATCAAATTTTGAAGCACAAAAGTTGTCATCAAAATAGTATTTTACATTTTTCAAGTTTTGAAGTATTTGAAATAAAATGTCATTCACCATAAAAGAGTCTCCAATTATTTTCTCTTCAAAATAACATATGGCTCTTAATTGATATAATTTTTATCACCCTACAGACACGGCTGGTTGTATGCAACAAATAAACATAGTCTGTATTAGGTATAAAAATCATGTACACTGCCTGAGAGCGTAAACAGGTCTTAACTTTATTTAAGAATCGAAATATGCAACACAATTTATTTTCTGGCTGCGTTTGACGTAATTCCACGCCACAAATTTATTTCGAACTTCGAGTTCTGTTTGCTTTTCAAAATCAACAATTGAGCTTAAATTATTGTCACAGCTCAGCACAACGTGATAAGTGAATTTATATAGCCATCAATTAATTACACTCCCTGCGAATTGATTTTATACTTGAATCAAATACTGCACAGCTTGAGGCAAACAGTTGGTAAGAGAGGTGGGCAGAGGGCATTGAAACTGGCCATTAAGAAATTGAAACTGGGCTAATAAACCATAAGGCGCCATGAACTCAGCAGCAATGTGGTTGTGAGCCACGCAAAATAAACAGAACAAAACAGCCAAAAGCCACGGAAAAAATGCCAGTGAGTTTTCCTGGAAAATTTGTTAAATAAAAAGCCACATACCGGCAATCAGAAAATGCGATAATAGAAATTGAAATAATTTGCCCACTTTGGCAGCTAGCAGGGAGAAAAAAACTATGCATTGCAAAATGTGCACCGTCCCTTTCTAATTACTGTTACCATTTCTCTCCATCTCTCTCTCTCTCTCACTGCCACATAAATCAGAAATGTGCAAGGTTGACAGCGTTGCTGCCTGGAAGTGGAGTCCTTTGCAGCCGAAAGGACTTGCCAACTCTTAACCTTAACACACACAAGCTAAAAAGTGTTCTACAGAGTTTGTAAATATGCCAAAACACACACACGCACACACACGCACACACACACACACACATACTCATACATGCGCTCGCTCGCGTGGCAAGTAAGTATAATAATGGCAAACAACAAAGAATGTTGCCTACTTGCAGGCGCATGAGGCGAACAGGAAAAGTTTTTTTGTACTCCCCTCCTTCCCCCCCACACTCCTCTGCTGACTACGTGGTTGCCTTGCAGTCCCCTGAAATGCGGAGGCGCCCGTTTTGGTTCCGGCTCGCAGCGAACCTTTCGCTGATTATTTTCACAAAGCAGCTAATGTTAAATTTACTGAAAACGTTTGTTTCAAGTGCTTTATTATTGTTTTTTTTCGTTTGTTTTTGTTTTTTTTTGTTTGTTTGTTTGTTTGCCTCTTATTGTTGGTTGTTGTATTTTCATTGTGCCGCTTGCTTTTTATAGCAAAGTTGTGCAGCACAAAGAGCCAGCGCCAGACAGCAAATAAAAATGGGCCTGAATAATGCGAAGACCAACAACAACAACAAGAACAACCACAGCAACAGCAACAGGAACAACAGCAACAGCAGCAACAACAGCAACAACAGCAACAACAGCAACAACAGCAACATCAGCAACAGTCAGTCCCGTATGCATATTAAACTGATGGCGCAATCCTTTAAAGCAATCATTATGCGACAAATGCAGGAGGCAAATGAGCAAAGGATGCGCTCGCCCCATTACAACTAGCAGGACTCAGGACTAGTCCCAGTGCCGGACAACCTAAATGGTCAGGTGGTCTGCGCTGCGCTGTAAATCATCTTGAATGGCAAGCGAAACCAAACCAAACCAAACCAGAGCAGAGCAGAGCGGAGCAGAGCAAGGTGAAGTATGGACAGGGTGCAAACTGTTTATTTTTCATCTAGCGCTGACTGAACAGGGAATTGGCTGGCAAATGGAAATGGTGATGGAGATGGAGACGGAGACGGTGACGGAGACGGAGACGGGTGGCAGCGCTATGTTCACCTTTCAGCCACAGCGGACACTTGTGCAAACATAAAAGCAGAAAAGCAGAAAAAGGAACCACAACCACAACTGAACCGACGATGCGAGTTGAGTTCGAGTTGCAGTCCGAGTCCGAGTCGGAGTCGGAGTTGGAGTTGGAGTCCGAGTCGGAGTCCAAAGTCTCGAGTATGAAAACATTTACATGCAAAGAACGGTGGTGCAACGAATGGTGGCAAGAGTGGGCAAGCAAGCAAGGAAGCAAGGAAGCAGTCCAGGGAATGCCAACAGCAACAACCACATTACTCAAACCAGTCCGAGCTGGGGAAAATCAACGTGAATCGCGCACAATTACTAACGAGAAAAGTCGCTCTGGGGATCACAAAACACATCACACGGATGGGTGGGGTGGTGAATGGGGCGGCAACAGAATGGGGCAACATGCATTTAATTTGTATTTTATGCAATTCATGTTTGGCGTGCATTTTAACAGCAACGGGTGATGATAGAGGCGGGCAGGCGGGGTCAGTAACGTTAACTGTTGTTTGTGGCTTGCAACAAATGTTGCCAACACGCCACAAGCTAATTTCTAAGAATGTGTCCACAACATTGCCAAATCGCCTTTATTGCCCAGCCCAACTAGAGAGAAGCCATTGAAAACTATGCTCGGCCATAAAAACCAGTTTTATGTTAATGCGAAAATGTTTTGGCTCGATAAGCAATTGTGTGAAAATGTCAGATGGCCGTTGCAAAGAAAATTCCAAATCTTGCCACAAACCAAAATAATTGCAGGACAACAATCGAAAACAAGCAGAGTGGCTAAGTTTGCTTAACTTATTCAGGGGGAATAACGTTGAAAATAACTCCAAAATCGTATAACTTAAACTGAATTTAGAGAAATTTGAATTTGAATTTTTACAGAAAAAAAAAACTTAAAGCGTGAATTTCCAGAAATTTGTTCAATAAGACGTATTTTTAGGTGTTTTTATTATTAGAATTATAAAAAATATAATTATTTTTATTTTTTGTGATATTGAGATTAGGTATTTATATTCTTGAAAAGGATGATGATCTTAGAGAAAAAATTAAATTAAATATTATTATAATAATTCAATTGATCCCAACCAACTTGTTTTAAGTATATCAATCTTTATTTGTGGCATAAACGAATTATAAACCCGTATTTGAGAGGTGCTTAATAAAGAAAAAAGAGGGTTGTTGTTACCGGTAATCCGGAGATGGATACAGGATATCTTCAATTCGATCAGTGTCAACTTACGTGCGCTTGAATAAGGCACACGTTGCTGTTTGCTGTAATCTAAAATGTTTATATTATTTAATGTTAACAAGTTATGACAGCGGCAAAAATCAATAGAAAAGAAAAAATAATCCGTACCCAAGAAATTGACTTAAGCCGGTTTAAAATTGGCCAGCAGTATGGTCAACTATGGTCAACCATTTTGCAACATTTTATGGCAAATTTGAATAAAAAAAAACCCAAAAATATAACAAAAAATTGCCTTAGTTACTGTAAAAAGTAAGGATTTAGATTTGAAAAACGATTGTGATTGTTTTAATTGACCAACGACTAAGTTTTCAGTATTCTTGAGTAAAGTTTACAACTATTCGCTGAAATGTTACACAGAAGCTGCACCACTTTTAAGTTTTCCCGTTTACTCGGCGATGGCCAATTACCATCTTGCCAACAAATCCTCAGGCTCTCTGATAGACCACGATAAATTTGCGTTGCAAGTTGAAGAGGCTGCTCTCGAACCCAAATGCCGCGCAGCTATCATTTCCTCAAGTTTCGAGCTCTTCAAATAGTAGTGAAGAGTGAAGAGTGAAGAGGCGCCCCAACAACATCAAAAAACCCATTAAAACCACAGGCAGGCAGCACATAAAGGCGGAAAACATAAATTGTGAACAAGCTGTAATGTTGCAAGTGAGAGTGCTAGATAAGCAGATACCTTGTAACCCCTGGTTGCAACTTCAACATAGTGTTAAATAGATATTTAGCTAAAATGATTAATTTACCACATATGCAAAAGTTGCACGGATTAAAATGATAAAGATTGAAGGGGTAAACACGATTTATATCTAACTGTAAATGTAGCTTGCAACACTCCTTTCTCAACTAGGGGAAGTGGTAATGGGTATATGGAAAATGCAAAAATAACTTTATCAGAGCAGTAACGGAATAAACAGGCTGCTGCTGTGAAAATATTTGTATTTTACATTTCATTTTTATGAAATCGCGCAACAAGCAGCCAAAAGGGAAAAGCAGTCGATGACGTGGCCATTGAACAGCTTGCCATATTGATAAGGCCAAGTTTTGGGGTCGACTGCCAGAGCAATAACCAGGCAATTGCTTTTGCCCAACTTTGAACCCCCCACTCCCATCAGACCATGCCGATGGCCACGCAATACTTGGGATTGACCTTCTCCACAAATCTGTGCCTTACTTGCCACATTTGGCATTAATTGGCAGCTGGAGACTAGGAAAAATCGTGATCATCAGCAACCGCTCGGTCTGGACCACATTAAAGACACAAGTGTCGGCGGACAGTGGCCCCCAAAAGTATGCTACTCGACTGTTATTTGTTTAGGAAGGCAATTAAAATGGCCACCACAATACATGCTTCTCGTGTGTGTGTGTGTGTGTGTGGGTGTGTGTGGGTGTGTGGGTGTGCGAGTCGAATTCTAGCTAGCCAAAAGCAATGATTGTTAAATTGTTAGCAAATTGGATTCTACAAGCAGCTGCACAGGTTACGCTGCTCTTTCCAGCCACTTTTCACAGGTCAAAATATCTCTCTCTCTCTCTCTCTCTCTCTCTTTCTCTCTCTCTGGCATGGTGGTTCTGATAATGGGCCGCTGGCTACAAAATAGGCGTAAAATGAAACTTTTAAGTACTTTATGGGCAGCACTATAAAACTGCCAAAACAGCTACCATGTGGCGGCATCAACTTTTTGCCCGCCAGCAACTAAAACAACAATAACAACCACAACAACAACAACAACAACAGCAACACTGAGGAGCGCAGCTTAAATGTTTGCCACAGTAACATGGCAACATGGCAACATGGCAACACAAACTTTGCCAACGCGAAATGAAGCAACTGTTGTTTGCATTCTAAATATCATCCCGGTTGTAAAATGATTATAAAATATAATGTAAGCGAGCTCCAGAAATGAAGCTATTGTTTTAAACTAGCACAACAGATACCTTAGATAATGTTTTGGCCGGATTTTGGGATAAATATTTGCAGTAAAACAATTAGAAAAACACTTGAAACATTTTTATACTTTGCGCACAAGTTACGAATATATTTGAAAATATTTTAAAACCAGGAAATGTCAATTTATTTGTAGTAAAACAATTAGAAAAACACTTAAACATTTGTATACTTTGCACACAAGTTACGAATAAATTTGAAAATATTTAAAAATATTTTAAAAGCAGTAAATGTCAGTGTATGCGATTGTCAAACTTTCAATTGAATAGAAATATTAAATGATTTTTAATTTCGTTAATAAATACACCACAAATATTAATAATACTAATTCTCGAAACCCATGTGCAGCATAATTAAAACCACAAAAAAGATGAAGCTATTGTTTTAAACGAATTAAACGAAGTTACGAATATATTTGAAAATATTCAAAAATATTTTAAAATCAGTAAATGTCAGTGTATGCAATTGTCAAACTTGCAGTTGAGTAGAAATATTAAATGATTTTTAATTTCGTTAATAAATACACCACAAATATTAATAATACTAATTCGCGAAACACATCAAATTCATGTGCAGCATAATTAAAACCACAAAAAAGATGAAGCTATTGTTTTAAACGAAGTTACGAATATATTTGAAAATATTCAAAAATGTTTTGAAAGCAGTAAATGTCAGTGTATGCAATTGTCAAACTTGCAATTGAGTAAAAATATTAAATGATTTTTAATTTCGTTAATAAATACACCACAAATATTAATAATACTAATTCGCGAAACACATCAAATTCATGTGCAGCATAATTAAAACCACAAAAAAGATGAAGCTATTGTTTTAAACGAAGTTACGAATATATTTGAAAATATTCAAAAATGTTTTGAAAGCAGTAAATGTCAGTGTATGCAATTGTCAAACTTGCAGTCGAGTAGAAGTATTAAATGATTTTTAATTTCGTTAATAAATACACCACAAATATTAATAATACTAATTCGCGAAACCCATCAAATTCATGTGCAACATAATTAAAACCACAAAAAAGATGTGCGCAATATTTAATTATATTTTTGGCAATTATCGTTTATTAAAATATCGATAAGCAAAATGAATGATAAATTGTGAGCAACATTCAATTTAATCTATTTTGGTTTTCGATTTCAATAATTAATGCAAACTCGAGCAGCAACCAGATAAATGCAACATTTTTCAACAAATCTAAATGCATTTAATTTTAACACAATTTATTATTATTAAATTACTAAAAATATATAATAAATGTTACTTTGTTTGAGGCCCTACAAATCTAGTTGATCATCCCCCGGCTCTCTGATTTCCCATTAATGTTGCTCATCTTTGCAAAATGAGGCAATTTTTTCACTTTGCTTTTATGCGAGTGCCAAAAACATTAAAATTCGCCAAAATTTTCACATTACCTTGCCAGCTGTGTGGCATTTAAGTGGCAACAAATATGCGGCGCCTTCGCGCTGCCACGCAAAAGTATGTGTATGTGTATGTGGCAGACACTATGGGTGTAAAAAGGATGTGCTACCATTTGGTGCACGTGCGTTTCGCTTATGTGAGCAATTTACACAAAGCACAATTCTGAAGGCTGTAAAATGCCTTGCATGCTGTGTGGCACGGGGCAAGATCAAAGCCTCTTTGTCTGACTGTCGCCTTATCTGACTGTCTGTCTGTCTGTCTGTATATGTGTCCATTGCGACAAACAATAAAATGACTGACAGTTGAAAAGTGAAGTGTTTGCCACGCATTCGCATCACACGCGGCAATTTCAAATTAGACAGGCTTGCGACAAAAGGCGAAACTCGATAAACGATAGCCAAAAAGTCGCCAGTCATCGGGCCACACTGACAAACTGCAAAAGCAATAAAATTTGTGAAAGCCTCGACTTCGCAATGGGCAACAATTTATGCCACAGTGCCGAACTAACTTTGCAACGTATCCCACCAAAAAAAAAAAAAAAAAAAAAAAAATGTATTGAAATGTGTTTGAAAATGGCAATTTACGCACTGTTTTGGGACAGGCCAAATATGCTTCAGGCGTGGCAGCAACTCGCCAACCGCGTCCCTTTTTTTCCTTACTTTAACTTTTTATTGTGAATAGGCTGGGCAAATATTTGAGCTGCTGTGCAATACTGGACCATTTTGTGGCGCAACCCTTCGGGCACATTGATGAGCACACATATCTTTTGCTGATTGTCGATTTGATTACGTCAGTGGTCAACGTCCCCTGGCAAGGAAGTTGAAATCGTCTCCAGCCGGCCTTCTGTTCCTGCTGCTTTTGCTTCTGGTTTTTGGCCAAATTATGCCAAGTATTTGCTTATTACTTTTTTGCCTTGACTACGGGCCCACACAGATAAATTGGCATGCGTTATTAGGAAAAGGTTTGGCAACTGCAGATATGCCTCTAAATGGCCTACACCGTTGATACACATTTAATATGAGCAACAGCACGAACTGGCATTTTAGCCAAAATAAATAGCAAACTGGAAAGGGACAAGAAGAAGAAATGGAAATAGAGATAGAGAAAGAACTGATATTAGCAGTTGGGGGCGTACTTTCTCTATCATTTGATGTCGGACATTCAAATGTCAATTGAACACATATCACAAAGCCATTCACAAAACCAAATGAGTGCCCCGAAACACATTCAATAGTTTATCGAGCACTTTCAGCTGCGTGCGGATGCCGAATCTCAGCTATAAATTGAATTTGCTATTGCCAAAGAAACTAGAAATTGTCATTAAAAACTGACTACTTGAAACTAATTTAATAACACATAAGAAAATTGCAATTTAATTCCTCGGAGATATACTAAATTTATGGCAGAACTTTTTCCAAGGTCCTTACTGACATTAGTTTTTGATTTCATGTCCTTGTTTTTAATAACTTGTGACATATATCTTTTTTATTCGGGTATAATCAGTTTAAATACAAGTAATACCAACTTTTGCGAAATGAATGTAAATTTATTAATAAATGACCTTAAATAAAAGACCTTAAACATTGATAACTAAACCAAAAATGCCGACGATTCCAAAAATTCCTGTTGCTGGAAGAAAAAACTGCTACTTTTTTACAAGTCCTTCAGGACTCGTAGGTGATGCACAAATTCCACTAAGAGTCCTAAATGCAACTTATTTGATTGAAACAAGTCTGTGTACTCTGAGAATATTCCATGTTGCCCTTTGCGAAAATAAGTTCGTTGACTCCGCTTTTATCGATTGTCCTTTAAATGAGCCTCCAGGTTTTCCTCTGACCAGCCAATCCTGCTGGGAACAAAACATTAACATAAATTAGCAACGAATCCCAGACTTAAGGTATGAGACTCATATTGTCTTTGCCAAAGTTAACGACCATTTTTATTACAAATTTTGTTTCTACCTTGCAACGATAATAATCTTAATAATAATATTAATAATAATGAAAATGCCAATAAGAAAACCCAAAGATACTAGCCTAAATTAGAAGCCACTTTAATTATACACACAAAATATAAAAAAAAAAACGTGTAATTGACTTTGTCAAAATTCTTACAAAACAATTGCACTTTTTAAACAATCATCAATTTGCATAAATCAAACTAATTTCCTCAAATAAACATACTTTCAATCAAAAGTGTATTCGAAAATACGAAATTCCAGAATTCAATCGACGGTACGTTCAAATGTAGTTGCTTACGTATCTCGTATATCTAATGGATACTTGAACTAACTGAAATTAGTGGACTGGACTGACAGCCAGAAATTACAAATGGCCACGTGCCCCATGACGGGGCAAACACAGGCGAACACTGAGACACATCTACATTGAAATGGCTGCTGTCAGCGCACTTTGAGCTAATTAGGTAAGTGTCGCTTGCAGGTGGTTGCCACTTTTGCTGGACTTGCAGCAAATGCAATTGCAGCTGCAACAGCAACAGTGGCTGCTGCGGCTGCGGCTGTGCAACTTGAATTTTGCTCTTACTGTCAATGTAATTATAAGCGAAATTATAAGCTGCAGCTGCAGCTGCGGCTGTTGACAACCCGTGTGGGTCTTCATGATGTGCTCTGTGTGCGAGCGGAGATTAAAGTGGAAATTGCAATTTGCCGCGAAATATATGAATACGGGACGACAACGTTGACAGCGTGCCAGACAGCTGACAGGCTGAAACCACATGAGAGTGTCAGTCAGCCGTGTTGCAGGAACAGCCCAGTTGCATCAAGTGCTAATTTACACATTTTGATTGCGGCTTTCGCATTGCCAACTGTTCCGTCGACTCATCCAACAACGCAGGAAATCACCTTAGCTGCTCCGTGTTGGTCCGTTGCTTGACTTGACTCAGTCTCCTGATAACATTATGCGGCATTTTTCTACAGCTTAATGCATAATTTGCGTCCTGGGAATAACGACAGCTCGCTAACGGCAACAGTTCCGAAGGTGGCAGCTCGCAAGGCTCGCACGGCTCCACAGCTCGCACAGCTCCACTCCGCCGGATTTGTAAGTGCTTTGGCAGTACTTACGGACTGACTGCCATTAGATTACTTTATGTTGAGCCGCTTGGGCGGCATTTTTGGGGGCCATCCACTGCTGGCCACACTTTTGCCAGCTGCCGACTGGCAATCAAGATGCCGATGGTATCGCGCAGACAATGCGACTACCGACTCATTTCTATTGAACAGCAGTGGAGTAAAGACAGAGACAGACAGAGAAAGATAGAGAGAGAGAGAGTAATAGCAGTAAGAGTAGATGACTGCATTTAAGCCGCTGAACGGCACTTTGCTTGGTAGGTTAAGAAAATCAGATTTAAAAAATAAAGAACGAGGCAATCTCTTGTCTCGACTCTATAAAATCACACAATTATACAACAAAAAAAAAAAACAACAAAAAAAGAAGAAGAAAAAGAAGAAGAAGAAAGATTGTAAGGCTTAAGCACAACAATTCTAAAACTAACTAATAACAATTTTAAACGGTGTATGCTCAAAACATGAGATCGTAATTCAAACAAATAAATAATTAAACATTTAGTCAATAATTGTAATTGTTTATCAAAGCGAAAGCAAAATATGTGTATTTTATTTAAAAAAAATTGTATTGTTATTAAATTCTGTATTTTTCAATACAGCATTTAGTCATATCAGCATTTATTATTTATTTATGGGCAGCAGTGGAAACATTCCAACTCATTTTATAGAATATTATTTATTAATTAATAAATTTGTGGCAGCAACAAAAACTGTCGAGAACATAAAGCATAAAAGTCGTTTTTCATGAAAATATCTGCAAACTTTTCATTTACGATAGCTTTCCCAAACATATTTATTGTTTTATCAAATTCGCTTCGGATATGCCACACAAAAAAAAAAAAAAGAGAAAAGAGAAAAGTCGACTCTCATCGTTTAAGTACATTAGCAGGTTGTGGAGAAGCTACATCCAATCTTGGAAAAAGTTTCCGTTATCACAACGCTCAGCAAAACAGAAAGAAGAGAAACAACAGAAACAGCTACAAGGGATACAAGTGCAAAGTAATGACATAATTTTTCCCTCTTTTTCTGGCCAAAGCTTCAGATGGCTTAGATGGCGTATGAGCCAGTATCCTCGTTAACCGACTAGAATAAAGGCATATTATAAATTAGTTGTTTTGTGCTGATAAGCAGACTTCACCAGGATGAGGATGAGGATGAGGATGAGGAGTGAGTGTGTTGCCAAGAAAACGCTACTCAGGAAATGATTTAATTGGCATCGAGTGGGATTGTTGGCTAAGCTAAGTGGCTAAGCAAGCTAGACAACAAATGTGCTGCGCATGAGTTATTTTCAATAATTATGGCCTCCATTTTAGCCAAAATGTGATGCGAATGTCGAAATTGATTAGAGCAGAGCTTATGTAATTTTGGGACAAATGAGGAGACTCGCAGGCGCCTTGCCAACTGGGAGGGAGGGAAGGGATGACACTAATATGCATATATGCAAAAGATGTAACAACATGTTGTAGATACATGTATTAAATATTAAATATGTAAATAACGTTCACAATATTAAACTCGAATTAGAATTAGAGTGTGATGACTGTAGTAGAACGAAATGTGGCCTTCACATGAAATGAAACTGAGAAACAGAGTACAAAACTCAATTACGAATTCATTTCGGTTGTCGTCCTTTGACAGACAGACAGACAAATAAACAAATCGAATGGCAAAAAACAACAAAACAACAAAACAACAAAACAAAATAAAACACTGAGCCGGAGACTAATTTGAGCATGTAAACATATTTTAACAAAGATGTCAACATCGTGTGACATAAAGACGGTGGACGGGTCGAGAGAGATATATGAGTGTGTGCCATTTTCATACAGGAATGCCATAAACAATGTCATTCGACATGCAAATTTATTTATGAAAATAAAATGCGAAATGTTAGGGGAGCCCAAAGAGACTCAGATACACACATAGTTGCCAAAAATCACAGAGCCAACAGAGCACACATGCTCGATTGAAAATGAGCTGCTTAGCTCAGCAGTGCTTGAACAGAGGGTGAAACAGGAAAAATCGCTTAAAGACCAGAAAGCGAAAAGCGAAAAGCAGAAAAAACCAAAAACCAAAACCAAAACCAAAACCAGTTCGAATAAGGCAAGGAAATTGAAGCGTAAGACAAAAGTAACTTAAGCAGCAATGGGGCAAATAAAGTGCGGATGGGATATCTATTGGGTTAGAAAGAGGAATTGCAGGCAGACCTCGACAACAAAGTGAAAGTTACGGCATATTCAGAAAGAAAAATAAATATACAGTTACACATACACACACACACACACACACACACGCACATAAAGATGGTGAAAAATTCAAGAGCATGTGGCCGCGTGCAGAGATAATTTTTGTTTGTTTCTTTCTTTGCTTGGGCTGTGTTTTACGGAGGAGACTCCGATATCTTTATGCCCCATGAAGACAACGCAAAACAATATGTGTATCGTCAATATTTTGATAAGTGTAAGCAAAAATAAACAAGCCGTGAAAACAAAAACGGCAAAAGTTGCCCAACCATCCGCACAGCAAACTAAAACTCGTGCCTGCCCCTCCCCAACAAAATATAAAAAGAAACGGGGGCGTTGGAGCCAAGGAGTAGATGGACTTCCTCTATTTTTCTTTGTTTTCTTTATTTTTCCTGTTTTTTGTTTCTTGTTTCTTGTTTCTTGTTTTGGCTGGCCAGAGATTTCATCGAAGCCGTGTTGAACCAGAGCTCTGTCCATTTTCCCAATGAGTTTGTTAGGTTGCTGCCTTTTTCTTTGAAGATGCCGGCAAACAGAGTTTTATGTGTGTGGAAGGTGTATGGGTTTTTGAGTGGACTACTTTGGTTTTATAGGAACGCTTGCAGGCACTAATGGGACAGTGGACAAATAGGGAATCGAAACATACGAGCTGCCAGCAAAAACAAAATGTTGCTACTTGGCAAAAATGTGGAAATCGAAAGTGGTGAGTGAAACATAAAGGAAAGTCAACAACAAATCAAAGTGTCAAGGCGAAGTTGGTAGCTGCAAAGATAAACAAAATCGGCAACTAAACTAAGGAAATACTAGCCGAGGAAAATGACAAACAAACAAATAATGGAAAAAGATTGTAGATACGTGCACCAAAAAAAGAAAACTTAGGTGGTCCAAGAAAAATGGGGAAAAAATAGCTACAACTCTAAAAAGGATATCATATTTAAAACTACTTTCAACCGTGGTGAAAATGAATATAGTCTACTTTATCTAACCCCTGGTTATCTTATCGATAACCAAGTTATGATTCTTGTTCAAAAGTTGATTAAAATACATTGGCATCTTAATCACTTAACGGATCAATTTTGCAAGTATCGCAAACATATATCAAATTATATATATCTATATATATATGTAAGTCTCGTATGCTTAGCTTTTGCACTGCTTATTGCGTGCTTTCCTTTTGCGCTTTTTCTTCTTTTCCTCTTTTTCCGACTGCGTCATCGACGGCCAACAATATAATTAAGCATTTGCTCTATGTGAGTATTTCAATCTTCTCTATAAAGTGGCTGTTTGGCTGCTTTTTGGCTATTTGGGGTAGGGAAGCTTAGCAGCTTAGTAAGCAGAGGCAGCCAAGTGGCCTTGGCCACAATCAAAGCTAATTTATTTAAGTCGCCAACTACATACCACAATATTTGTTTAGGCCCAGCGAGACGTTTATAATAAATTATTACTTGCTCAGCGATATTTCTATATTTTGCTTTTGTTTGCCCACATGTTGTGGTAATTGAGGCGTTAACCAAAATGCAAAGCCAATCATTTTAAATTACAACCAACAACTATGTCACAACAACAACAACAACACCTTTAGAAAACGTGTAATTAAATATACATTTTTCTTTTAAATTCCCCATAGAAATTCAACCCTCCGCCGGACAAGAGCAAATCATTTATACATCATTAGATCGACAGCTTACAGACGCATGGAAATTACCAAGAAACATTTCCATTACACTTCGAGTGCACTCAACAAAAAAAAAAAACAAAAACAAAAAAAAAACAACAAAAAATCCAAACAATAAGAATAAAGGGGGTTTTAATGCCAAGCATTTGCTTCAGGCTCTCGACAATTCTACTCCCTTATTGACAACAAAAGAAAAAATATCAGAAGAATGAATAAGTACCTAAAAGTTAAATAAATAAATAACAATAATAATAATACAGCTCATATGTTCTTATAACCCATTTATTTAGAGCTTAAAAAAGCTTAATCTATCTTTTACAATTTTAGGGAAATATTATCAATTTTAACTAATCTGCCTAATAAAAATAACCATTTTAATTGATATCCTCCGATATTCATCACTTGAATTTTACTCTTTCTAAATATCTATATTCGATGTTAAATCCTCTGACGAGTATTTAAAATATGTATTGAGTGCAGGGAATACAAGCTTCGTTAGAGAAATTATCATATTTTTCTCATCATATTTTTCTGTTTTATTTAAAATGAAATGCTGAATAACGAGAAATGCCATGTGCGCAATATTTGCATAACACGATGACGACGACAATGTCTCGATGTCTCGATGTCTCCATTCCCATTCCCATTCCAAGTGGATGCACAACGGCACCCAAACGAAAGGATTTGCGGTTCAAGAGCTTACCCAAGGCAAGGGTAAACAGAGGGAGGATAGCCAGAGACAGACAGACAGACAGACAGAGAGACAGACAGAGAGGCAGACAGGCAACAGCGACTCGAACACTGAGACTTGTTGATGGTGGTCGTCAAATCGGGCTTCGTTTGGAATTGGTTTTAGCTTGGCTGCTGCTCCACACACAAATCGATTCCAATTTAAATGTATGATTTCAATAGATAAGTGGAGAGTTGCTGCGTTGATCTGCGTTAAGGCAAACAGCCAGCAGCTTGTTGAGTGAGTGGCCATAAAAACACACACACACACACACACACACACACACACACACACACACACACACACACACACACACACACGCACGCAAATGCAATCAGCGTCACACGCGTGCACACATAATGCAGTTAGCCATGCCCCTCCCCATCCCCATCCCCCCTTTCTCTACATTCATATCTGATGGATGTGACCCAATAGAGTGCACGCAAACAATTTCAGCTAACTTTAATCGCCAATTGGCAATTGGGAGTCGGACAATCGGACAATCGGTCGATCGGCCAATCGCCCAAAATCGCATCAGCTATCGCCATACAAATAGTATTGCAAATCGAAAAACAGAACGAGGTTTATGTTCATGCCACAAATTGTACAGCATAAATTGCACGGCCTCTGGAATGCGACTTGAACCCGGATGTGAATGTGGATGCGGATGCGGATGCCGATCCGAATTCAATCGATTATATTGAGCTGAACCAAGTTCATGAGCCGTAAATTGTTGTTGCTTAGCTGCAGTCATCGTCAAAATATCTATAAATATTCCAAAAGTCAAACACAAGTTTAAATATTTATTTATTCATTTCTTTATTTATTGTCAACTAAAATCAGTCGGCAACAAAAATAAAAATAAATAAAAAATTTAAATTAAATTAAATTTAAAATAAAATTAAAATTATAAATAAATTAAAAAACACTAAAATATTTATAAGAATTATAAAAAACAAAATATTCCAACATTTGTTGCAAGAATTGGGGAAAACCCAGAAAAACGCAATCAGACCAAAAATAATTAGCAAGAATTAGTTAAGATGCGAAAAAGTTAATCACTAGATAAGAGATTTAGAATTGAGTTGTTAATTATTTTTTATTTTAATTATTAATTATTATTCACAACTTACAGTTATTCAAAGACACATAATAAGAGAGCGATAAATATCGATTTCTTATCGTTATCAGCTCTCATATGAAAAAGAGATGTTTCCATGACGATATAGCTTTTGGGTATATCCACGAAAAATCGCATAAAATCTTGCTGTTCACTTTGATAGTACTGCCACACTATTTCTGAGATAAAGCATCAAAATGTTGCAGCTACATAGATCTCCCCCAATAAAGTAGGGGTGTTGTGGCACCATTACCAGGGACAATGATTGAATGCCGTCTGCTGTTTGATTGGTTAGCTGATTTCTGATGAAGACATTTGCCACCACATATTATTATGCTGTCAGTTGCCAGGGGTAAAATCAAATGAAATTGAAACTGTCGTCCTTGCGAACACTCCCCATGCATGTGTGTGTGTGTGTGTGTGTGTGTGTGTGTGTGTGTGTGCTGATGTGTGTGAGTGACACTTGGGTGCGTAGCAACATGATAAATAGGAACAAAATGGGTATGAGATTGTGTGGATTAAATGGCAAGCTAATGAGGCAAGAATGGATGAAGATGACCAACATCAAGTTGCAAGCTAGCAGACAGAAGTATGTTTATTTAATCAACTTGCAACCTAAAGAGTTCTGCTCTCTGTTTTGTATAAATCCAATCCGTAATTTAGCTGAATTTATTTGTATCTTTAATTCTTACTCTTCTTCTCTTTTTAAAATCTCTCAATTTGCATTTAAATTGTGGAAAATTAATTATGATGCAGCAGCCGCATTTCTGCAGTAAATTTCAATTGCTTCTTCCACAATCAGTTATTGAATTCAAAAGACTTTAGCATAACTTAAAATTGGATTATAAACTAAGATATTCATTCGATATTTTACTTAGTATAAATTGATATATATAGAAGCTAAAACAAGGTTGAAATATGACAAACTATCTCACATTTGTTAAGTTGGCAGCTGCTCGTATAATTTGTGTTATTACAAATTCCAATGGCCTCAAGTACTTGCAACCAACACAAACAATACAAGCAAAGTCAACGACTCATTATATAATTATATTGCCCCATGAAGTTATTAGTCGCATGTGTCAGTCCTCGATCAATTTGTACATAAATTAATGTCCTTCAGCTTAAATATTTATGAACCCACAGTTTTTTATAGAACCGCAGTATAATCGGCTTTTTACGCTTTAATGTCAATCCCAGAGGCCCATCCCCAACCCCCCGGTCACAACCCCTAATCATCTATATAATTAAAGCATACTTTTCAAACTGCTTCCATGCGCCGAACCGTTTTTGGCTTAGCATTTATAATGATTAGAATTTATGAACTGGCCAACTAACCAACTTAGCTGCGAGTATCGCACAACAAGCACCCCCCTTCCCCTTCCCCTCCCCCTCGTCATCCCCTTGAAAGTTCCCCCTTTAGCCCCAACTATTTTACGCTATATACAAAGTTAAACCGAAATGCACATAAATCAAATGCAAAACTTTTGTTTTCAGTACGAATATTCGAGTTTTTATCGCTCGCCGAGCAGACACTACACAGAGTCACATGCAACCGTAGCTGCTACACTCGAGTGTACGTGTGTGTGTGTGTGTGTTGTGTGTGTGTGTGTGTTGTGTGTTTGTATGTAAAACTGTTGGTTGATGTTGCTTTCTAAGCATTTTGGCATGCAAACAAAACAAACGTAAATCAACAACAGCAGCAGCAGCGCAGCAGCAAACGACGAGCCGCAGCAGCTCATCATAAAACTCATTTGGTTCAGCACCCCAACCCCCATCCACCCCCCTCCCACACTCCCACCCCACATTTCCCAAGGATTAGGGGTGAGGGGCACTCCGCACTTGACCGAGACGAAAAACAATGCCAAATGCGCATTTCGTTGCCCTTTTTCAACTGTTTCCGTTCCATGACAAACACACACCATTGCAAAGCCACACACAGACAGAGAGAGAGAGAGAAAGGGAGAGAGAGAGGGAGAGAGAGAGCAAACGCCTTACAGTGAACCCAAATTAAGTACAACAAATGAGATTGTAGGCGGCTTTTGGGCGTTTGCGGGTTTTGAGACGCTTGCAACACAAACATGGCAGCAAAATAAATTTGTGTAATTGATGTGGCTAATTTGTCACTGGCCAGGGCCACATCTCAGTCACTTTTACAGGTGGCCCTGCCCCGTTGAGTGATATATCAGAGGCATGTCATCTATGTCTGCCCCCCACCCGAACCCTATAACTTGGGCGTCACACAAATTGTGTTTCGCCCGATGAAATTTTGATTTAAAGCCGCAGCACGCGCCACAAAAACTTTTGCAGAAGGAAAAAATAAAAAATAAAAAAATAATAAAATTAATCGCATGCGCCAAATTAGACAGCAACTGAAAATATGAAAATAAAGTACCAGTAAGTAAACCCTATTTACTGATGGAGGTCAAAGGCTGCACACCCTTTAATAATGCAATGGGAATACAATAAAATCGGTATATATATATATATATAGTTACCAAGATTCTGTTCCCGAGATTCCATCTTTAACTAGACACAAAAATGAGTTTCACGCAATTTTAAAATAAATTGTGTGCTTTAAACTACCACATGTTTTACACATTACCGTATTCACAGCATGTCTCGTGGGCGTGGCAAGTAAGTGAGTTTGTAAATATTATATCATCATGACAATATGAAATACTTGTTTTCTTTATTTTCCTGCTGCAAGCATCATGTCAAAGTTCCCCACATGCCTCTTTAAGGGTATAACAAAGAATAAAAGTTAACAGAGCGCTATATGAAAATTTCTTAAGTAAATATTCTAGGCAACTTTTTGCGCGTTGCCAGAATTCAGATAAACGGAAATGGGGCGGCACATTAAAAAAAAAAAAAAAAATAAGCTCAACTCCTACAACAAGATGCAAGTCAACGTTTGTTGGGTGGGGGAGGTGGGTGGTGTCGGGGAAAAAAAGGGTTCGGGTTTCGTCTTTGGATGCCCGTTGAGTGTAATTAATTCCTTTTTGGGTTTCGCAAACATTTTACGCACTGTTTGCTTGTCTTTTATGTTTGGTCTAAGCCACTTGCAAAGATCGCCGCTGACAACTTAAAGCCAAAGTCGCGGAAAGGCAGCTCAATCAGCAAAACTTAATGCAAAGCCAAAGCAGCAGCATTGAGCGGAAATAGCTAACGGAAACTTTTGCCAAAAGTTATTAGCCAGGACAAATTTGTAAAATAAATTACCAAAAACTGTCCACCATTCCAAACTGTGCACCAAAAGTCTACGGCAAACAAAGCATAAATAAACTAATTTAAGTTTCCCCACTGTTTGGACATTGCACTCACTGTCGGCTCCCTTTAACTACCGGCGTGAGTTTCCAGCTGGTCAAGGACACGATGCTGCACCCGTCTGGCATCAGTTGCTGACACCAAGCATAAAAAAAACAATAAACTAAACAAAAAACAAAACATTTTCCCATTTGGCGTCCAATAGCCAAGCCTCATCTCAGCCAATTTGGCACGCACCCCAAAAAAAAAGATACTCATTCCCTGCAGATCTACGATTCGAAGGTGTCGAAGGTTAACTTATAAATAATAAAAATCTAAAATAATGCGAGTTTAAAGGTTTTTAAATATATTTCCTTAGAGTTTTCTAGTTGATGAAAAAATTTGAATTTCATCGCTTACATTTGGAAAATATAAAATATATATTTTTCTCAATTAAAATTCCTTATAACTTAAGAATTAAAATTGTTAAAATATTTTATATAATATATTAAATTACTGGACACTTCTTGCAACGAAGAAAGATATCCATTTAATGGGTATCTCGGAGTAGAGCACTGCTTTATTTTATTATTTTCATATGCTCTTTCGCGTCTTGATCATAATCAGCAAAAACAGCAAAACGGAAATCACAAAAAAATACAGTTTTCAACAGGCGCATCTTGGCCATAATTTAAAAGCGAACTCCACAGAATACACCAAAAAAAAAAAAACAACAAAAAAAGGGAAAATGTGTATATCAAGTTTTTGTCTACGCTGACTCTGGTTTTTTGCTGATGTCAGGAGCTCTTAAGGATGCCAACGCATTAGCGGCCAAGTTTGTAGCCGGGTCAAAGTTCAGCATTCCATCTCAGTTAGAGTCCAGGCAATCCGGCTGTTGCCTTCGTGTCAAGAATTTGCATATTTGCGGTTTTCTTGACGCTGCGTGTCCATCGCATGTGGGACCCGGAATACTTTTGTTACGATTTTCAGTGTGTTTCCTTTTTTCTGTTTTTCTTTTTTTTTTTTTGGTTTGCTTAGTAGTGTGAAATTTAACACCCGTTTTTGTCGCATTTTAGCCTTGGCTACGTTTCCGCCCATAATAGACTCTGCATAGAAAATGAGACCAGTAATTTGATGGCACCACATTGCAACCAAAAATAGCCAGCCTGCGGTCCAGACTAAAAGTGAAGGACACTCTAACATCATGTGGCATGGAATTTTGACTTGGAAAATGCTAAAATGCTTGCCTGTTTTGTGTTTTTTACTATGCATAGTTTAAGCAAACAAAATAAATTTGGTTTCTATTTCCAGGTAGCATTTTTGTATTGTATTGTATTTATTTCAATACTTAACTTCCATTGTCTTTAAGTCTTCATTAAATAAAAGTTGAAATACATATACATATCTAAAGTTAAGATTAGAGTGAAGAAGTTGTGTCCATAAAATACAATATTTGCTTATTCGGGGTTCTCAATTTAAGTTTTTTTTTTCATTTATATAAATTCCATCACATTTTTAATTTTTTTTTTTTTTTTTTTCAATTTTATGCATTTTTCCTGGTTTTGCATTTCAAAATTACTCTTCCTCCTTTTGCAAAACTAACCTCTGAACTTTTCTTACTGTCGCCAGAACATTCTGCATATCTGGATTTTGATTTGATTATCGTGATATATACATTGTGTGTAACTGCAAATTTGTCCGTTATCCAAACAAAGTTCTCTCTACTCCACCCCCACAGTTGCTTCTAATCGAAGATTCAGCTATTAACTTGGAATCCTCCACTCCCCTCCCCAACCTTACCACGTACACCTTTCAGTCCTTTGCAAAGTTCGCGCCCAATCAACCTTGTCTTGAGCCCACTTAACACGTCCGCTCTCGGACTTTGGCTCCGTTTAGATTTATTTGACAAACGTTGCCCCTCCCAGCACTCTGCCAACCCCCCCTCCGTCCATCGTTCCCGTCAACGAGCTGGCAAAGCTATCCACAATTGGCTTTGCGGCTACTTTGGGCCTGCCACTGTGGACTGTGTGTAATGTACTCGATGTACACATGTGTCAACAATTCCGTTCCCCCTTCCCTGTCCCTGTCCCTGTCCCTGTCCCCTGTTACCCATATCACTTGTCCAGCATGACGTATAAGCCATGTTGCCTGGGCTCGTTTGTATTTAAGCCTAAATTATTAACCGAATAGCAGCGACAAGCGTACATACATTATTGCTGAGCCATAAGCGCGTACAGTGAGCACTTGAAACTAATACACAAGCACACACACACACGCACACGCACACACACACACACACACACACACACACACACGCATACACAAACAAAATGGGTCGCAGCAACAGCAGCAATTTCATGAGTCATTTAACCGAGTTTTGTGAGCAGCAGAAAAAAGATCGATGAATGTTGGGCAAATGTCTTTCTGTGTGGATGTTTGTGCCTCATGTTGTTGTTTATTGTTTTTGTTGTTATTGTTGTTGTGCATGGCACATGACTATGTTTATGAAACTCTGACAGAATACATATGTGTGTGTGTGTGTGTGTTTGATATTGTTGAAGTGCGCAGCAAAACATAAACATCAAATCGAAAGATGAGCAAAAAAAAATAAAATTGAAATAAAGAAAAATAGAAAAATAGAAACTTGCAACATTTGCCACTGGACGTTCGGCATCTTCATTGCGCCTTTGCACTTGGCTAAAAATGAGCAGAAATATGTATATGTATGTGTATGTGTGCAAAACTCAAATACACTCAAATAAATTTAAGCACAAGTCGCAGAGAAACGGAAGTTGAACGCCAACGTCCCATCCGCTGTTTGCCTTTAATCTCGCCCCCATCTCAGCCCCAATTTTTGTTGGCTATGCTCTGACCCAAAAGTGCGGAAATTAAAACATATGTATTTATAGCCAACACATGCACATCGTGTTTTGTAACTAACAGCAAAAACAGCTGCAACAACAGCAACAACAACAACACGTCCAACAGCAGCCGCAACCAAGTTGGCCCCAAGCTTATAACTGACCCCCATTTAGCAAGCAACCTTCATGCAACATGCAATAACAACAGATATGCATCTGTGCTGCACATCTCTGTGTGTGTGTGTGTGTGTGTGTGTGTATAATAAGCATTTTTATGGTTCTTTCTCGATTTGATTCGCTTTACGTTCAACTTTTACAACTCTGCATTGAAATGTTTTTTGTGTGCGCCAAAAAAAACGCTTGCACTTCGACGGGGCAGCTGAAGCCGCAAGTGTTGGCCAAGTGTTGGCGTTCGTGTTCAAGTCTTTGGTTAGCTAGCTGATGTTGTTGACCAGTGTAGGATGGCACTGCCAACTCTTGCCGTAATCCGCTTAGCCACGCCCAAGCCCGGCCAAGCCGAAACTGCAGCTGGAGACGCACACCCCCAGAGGCAGAGCCGGTGAAGAAACTGTTGCCCAGTCGCTGGGCCGCCAACAGCAGCTGCTGTCTGCTCCGAGTTAAGTGCTTGTAAAATTACTGTTTGTGGATTTTCAAATGGAAATTAATTTGCACCAAGAGATAGTCGGATAGCGATAGGAAAAACAAAAAAAATACAATTACCAATGCAAAGACAAAAACCCTTCAAGTGTTGTGGTTTTGCGGCTAACCATTGAATACGGATCTCCAAGTGCTCTGCACATATGTGAAAATCAATGGAAATTCAGTGATTTTTATAAATCACAATAGACAATTTCAGACACACTTTATTGTGCAACATTCTTAGACATAAATTTAATCATAAAAACCAATCAAAAAACAAAATGTTTTCAAAAATAAATCAATTAATTGCTAAAGAGACCAATTTTGTTAATATAGCAGCTGTAATTTAAATGAATTAAAAAGTGTTCAAAGATTCTCTATAAAAATATAACTTGTTTGCAAGTAATTAATAAGTTGACTTAAGTTAGTTCAAAGTTAGTTAAGTTCAATAAAGTTAAAAGCTTTGCCAGCTGCAGCGCATATTTAACTAGTGTGCGAAGCCGACATTCTCATTCCCTGTACTTTTTTGCATTATCCGATTCCTCCAAACATTTGCAAGCCTGGCCAGCCACTTAAGCTCCATTACGCTTAATCTCAAAAAAAGAAAGCAAAAAAAAAAATAGGGCTTGCCCCATCAAGAATACGCCCTGTGCTGCAGTTGCTTGGATGTGGTTCGCGTTGCACTTTCTTCAACCCGTTCTCAATGATTTCTCTTGAACAAGCTGTGGGTAGAAATTTAATTTTAGTTGCTTTCACAGTGCTGCGAAGAGTTTTAATTTAATTATAGCTCCATTTGTGGGCATGGTGCATGCCACATAGCACACAGACAGGCAGGCAGGCAGGCATAAGACTTGCGGATTATGTCCATAATAAATGTCTGCAGAAACGCAAGCAAGTGTGCAACACGCCTTTGTATTTAACTCACACACACACACGCACACACACTCACACACACACGCACACACACACACTTGCATTTAAAATAACATGACTGGCATATTGCACTTTTCTCTACGCAAAAATTATTCGAGGGTGAAACGATCCGAACCGGACTCCGGCAAAGTCCGACTAACTTTTTAATGCTGATTATCCGACCGGCCGCCCGCATATCTTACTCATTCCCTCTCTCTCTCTCTCTATCTATATATCTCTCTCTCTTTCTCTTCATCTTTGTGGCACACTTGAGAATCTAATAAAACATTTTGTCCAAATACCAAAATTGGTGTGGGCAGATTGTGTTAAAATGAATGCCAGTTCAGAACTCATGTTGCATGCTTGCTGAGCTCAGTTTCTAGATTGGAATCTCAGACAAAGCCCAGAGACTGGCCTTAATTAAGCATTGGCCATTTAAATCAATATCCACAGAGCAACATGCATTATAATAAATTCTTATTTATTTATAATAAATTAAAACAACCAGAAACGGATTTCTTCCACTACTTGCAACACTCCCGGCGCCATTTGTCAACGTAGATTTCGCATGGTCGCTTGTCATTGATTTATCACAAGTGGCTGCTATAACAATTCAATAACTTTTGCCAAGCTGCCAAAAAGCCGCAAATAACCGCTGTGCTCAACTGGTGCGGCACTGAAGGGGCAATACGCAAAAATGTATTACAGTCATAAACTGCAGCACACCCTCAAACATTATCAAGTGGCGCAACCAGCGGCAACAGCAACAGCACTACAACTTTGACATATAATACAATCAACTGTTTTTCGACTCTCTCCAGCCACTGACTGGTTGACTGAATGACTGACTGACTGAATGACTGGTTGACTGAATGACTGTCTGACTGTCTGACTGATGGGCAGGTTGCCTGACCATGACTCGAATGCCGTGCATTATTCACCCTGCTCAACTGGCTTCAAACAGATGCCATTCATGTTTGCCCTCAGCGTTGCTTACATATTTAAGATGAGAATTAATTAACAATTAGAAAATTATTACATACCGATTATATATTATTACAATCTGAGTAACTTGGCTCAAAAACTGATGAAAATTTATGTGCATCTTTGTCTAAGCTTTGAATGCGATTGAGAATGTGTGTTGTTGACTATTTAATATTTAAATATGTATCTTGCTATAAGATATATATTTTTTTTTTAAATTTCTGAATTTTGTTTTTAATTTTTTATTTTGTCCTTACATCAAGTTACAATTGATCAGCTTATTAATTTAAAAAATGGCCGAATTTTATATAATTTTTGTCATTTTTTAGTTTGAAAGATATCCTGGTTCATAAACTGCAGTCATTATATGAATCGACAATAAAGTTTTTGTCATTTAGAGATCGGTTGAAATCATCCACAATCATATTTTTATCAAAACTGAACCTATACCAAACTGAACCTATACCAAACTGAACCTACACCAAACTGAACCTATACCAAAGTGAACCTATACCAAACTGAACCCATCTTTCATTCACAATCCTGAACACATTTCAATCGGTTTAGCATTTGGATAGAAACTCTATTCTGTGCAATAGCTGATAATATATTGAGTGCAGATGATGTAAGCAACTATATGGAACAAGTTGATTAAATGCCATCCGAAATCAATAGTCACAATGATGAACTGTTCTGCTGGCCGAGAAGCGAGTCATGTTGCGCTGATTTCGTGTGGTCAGTGGTGACCCAATCCTTTGCCAATTTACACGTTGCACAACCCCATAAGCAGGCCATCATTTACACCTACATTACATCACACACACACACATACACACACACACACACACACATTCACAACTGCAGCTGCCATTAAGTATTATGGCACTGGAGTGCACCATCTCCTCCCATTTGGGAACCGCAACAATCCTTATTGCATTTTGTGCACTACTTGAAAACGGTAAATGACCGAAGCATGGCGAGATTGTTATCTCATGCATATAGGATGGCGCATTATATGGCCTCTGGCCATAATATATATGGCACATTATGCGACGATGATGGCGATTGCGACGAGGACGACGATGGCGATAAGTATTACTGCTGCTGTTGGGCAGCACTTGACACAAAAGAATAACAACAGCGGCGACCAACACACTGACAGATCCCATATATATATATATATATAGAGAGAGAGAGGGAAAACTTTTGGACATAAAACAATAAAAGTTTTTCGCTTATTGGCCACTTGTCCTTGAGTGGTTTTGCATGAAGTTACCAGGTCGACCCCACTTCTAGCATTGATGATGGTGGTGTTGGTGTTGTATCTGCTTGCATTTCGCTAACGGACGCTCAATGTTTCGTCAATAAAATATAGACTCTCACACACACACACACATACACAAAATTATACATAAAAGTATATATTATGTAGCACACTTTGGAGCGTCCATTAGGCATTGCTCCACATCCCATCGCATCTCGCATCTCGCATCTCGCATCGTTAAACGGTGGCTTCGAATATACATTTATTGATTTTCCATCAGCGTTCGCTCAAGTGTTTAACTATGTGCTAATATTTATTAAAAACCGTTAAGATACGTTACGTAACAGCACATACATATATCCATCCCCCTCTCTCGCTCTCCAGCGTTTTCTGTGTGTAAATCTGTAAATTATGAGCCTGACAGGATACGGGCCAGAGCAAGTGAGTAAAACATGTTGTTAACATTATGTAATGTAAGCGATTGCTTTGCTGCGCATTCATTATGCTTTTCACAGGGCGTATGATTAATCTCATTTCATTATGTTATCGTCTATGCCACATCTTGTGGCTCGCCCACAGCTGTGCCACAGCTTTTGTTCGGCTGTCCAGCCATGAAAAATGATTTGCTTTTGTTTTGCTTAGTATTTACTACCTCGTTGCTGAAATCACAAGCTCTTTCACAATTACTTACTGCACATAAACAAACAAGCACACACACAGACACACACACACAGACACACACACACACACACACACACACACACAGACACACACACACACACACAAACATAGTTCGGTAATTTACGAGCCATTTGTGCTAACCCATTACCATTAAAACAACTTAATTAACAGTTGACATAATATGCTTTAGTTATTTTTTGTTCTTTTATGTTTCTCAGAATTTTTCATTTTATTTTTCGCTTACTCTTCGCATTTTCACAAGTTTCACAAGTTTTTTGGATTTTAAATTCTTACATTTTTAAAAGATTTAGTTTTCCTTTTTTTTATCGTACTTTGCTTTGTTTTTCTGGGTTTCTCGCATTTAATTGAAAGTTACTTTCAAAGTTTGTTTAGCTTTAATAACATCATTAATTCAATTTTTTTTTTCTTGGGTTTTCTGTAATAAATAGACTATACTGTATGTATACATATATATATTTATATATATATAGCCCTTTTTTTAAATGTAATAATATAATTATAAATACACATTTACATATACAATATTTACGTCAGTTTTCTGCAGTTTCTTGTCTGTATTCATTTTCATTTTAATTAGCTTAGATCTTAAATATTTTAAGAATTTGTCACTTTGTTTTTAGCTAGTTTTCTGCGGGGAAAAGTCAGTGAAAGTGTTTTTGCTCGAAATTGTTGGAAGCTTGAAAATAACGCACAGTATTTCAGAAATGTTGTAAGCAACATTAAAAAGTTTACATTACACGATTGAAAAAAAAATAAACTGAATACCAATTTATTATTTATCATGAAAAAACATCAATATTAATTTTCCTTTGTCCGTTTCATATATTAAACATTTTTCACTCATAAAAAATTCATTATAAACTGAACTGCATGTTGGAAAATTGTTTATGCTGGTACATATAGTATTTAAATAAAAAAAACCTAATTTTGTATTCAATGCAAATGTTGGACACATTAAAAGCTGAGTATTTTGTATCTGATGGCTTTTTGTTGTTGTACTTTGTTGTAGTTGTTGAAAAGCCAATGAAAAGTGTTTCTGAGTTGCAGTTGGGGTTGAATAGTTTTTCCTGTTGATGCTGTGAAGCATGCTTGATGAAACTTTTCCAGTTTTTTATATACATATATATTTTATTTGTTTGTTTTTTTTTTGCTTTTCTTTTGTATTTTCATCGATCGTATTTTAAACTTTTTCAATGCTTATTATTTTCATTATTTTTGTTTTATTGCGAATACTGTTATTTAAACACTGAATTAAATTGGTTTTTCCTCTTTTTTTTTTACTTGTACTTTTGCAAATTTGTGTATGTTTTTTGTTTTCTATATACTTATAATGATAAGGGCGATGTGATTGTTTAAAATGCAACAATATTGTGAAACAAAATGGTCAATTATTTTCATTCCAATAAGCGAAAATAAGTTAGCTGAAGTGTTAACGCAAATTACAAATTATCGAAAGTATTCTCGTTATTTTCACTGAATAAAAAAAAAAACAAATTTTCTAACAACAAAAAAAATGGCCACGGAAACCTTTGTTCGGATGAAAAAATTATAAGCGTGAGATTATCGATTTTGAAACATCAGTAAATTGTTAAGAAATATTTAAATTATTTAAAATACTGAATGCTGAATTATTTACATATAACTAAGTGAAATTCTAAGCTTCACAAGTAATTGAAAATAATCAGTTTTTAACGAAAATCGTCTTCCAAATTGAACCTTGCAACTTGGTGTATAATAAAATAACAAATGGTGAATTTAGTATTTAGAGAATGCAAAACTAAGTGAAATCAAACATAAATTTATATTTTGAAATATATTTAAAACTCAAAGTAGAACATTAAAAGGGCATATCGAATATTTTAATTTGTTCAACAGATTGTCCACTATTAAGTTTTAGAAACTTAACTGAATCTCGTTTGGAATTTCTGCAAATTTTTGTATATGTATATTATAACTATTTTTTGGATTAATGTTTTTGTTTCTTTTATTTGTAATTGTCTAATTCATGTCTTCTTGATTTTTATATATTTTTCATTTAATAACAACATATAAATTTTGAAATGTGCAACATGATCTCGTTCAAATTTGATTTACCCTTCAGTTCTTCAGCGCACTCTCCCAATCCCAATCCCAATCCCAATCGCACATTAATTAAGCTTAACTTTAATTAAGTTATGCAATTTGTACACACATTTAAGAAACATGCTCAAAATTATTACAACTTATGATAGGAGTATTTAAATATTTCATCTTAATATTTGCTTTTTTTGAATTAATGCCTATGATGTTCAGGAAAACTTTTATTTTAACTGTTTACTTTGTCGGTTTTCGTCGCTGGCTTAAAGTTTTCGATTAACTTTTCGGCCAAGTTTATGTTTTGAGTTTTGCTTTTCCGGTGTGAAATCATTTTTACAGTGTTTTTTTTTTTTTTGTCTATAAGTATGTTTATGTATATATACGATTTTTTTATATGCTTTAGTCAGTACTTGAAATTTGCTGCGCAGTTGAAGTTTAACATTTAGAAAATTTTTCAGTTGTAATTTTTTTTATTTTAATATTTGTTTTTTTTTATTTTTTGTTTTTTGGTTTGCTTAATGTGTCTTGAGTTTCATTTCGTTAAACATTTATTTTGACGCCTATTTGAATTTACAAAACAAGTTGTTTGCCTTGGGAATAGTCACAGTACGGGCATCTAGAATACGCTAAACACTTGCAGCATTTATTTTAACATTTAGCTTGCTTCCATTGTTTTCCTCGGTTTTTTTTTCAGTTTAATTTTGTTTTGAAAATGTTTTAGTTGGCTGTGAGCAGTGTTCGTTTTGTCGGGAAAGTCTCTACACAAAATGCAAGCGAAAGTTACTTCTGGTTAATTCTCCATTAATTTTTGTTTGTTTGAAAAAGTTGCGAAGTTCGCTTTTGGGAAATTCCTCGAAAGAGAAATCAAGGAAAAACAGAAAACTGAAAAACACTCAACAAGCGCGTGAGATTATGCGATGCTGCCTATTTACAGGGTATTCGAAACTTAAACTTATCGCAACAGAACCGATCAAAACGATATCATACAAAGTTGTACTTAAGAAAGGCAAAAGACAACTTGGCTCTGTTCTCTCGTATTTTTATATTGGGCTAATTATTACGTATACGTCACGGATTCATAGAAAAACACAATAGCCAATAGATTATACATATTAGTTACTATTAAATAGTTACAGCTTATGTATGTAGTCGTGTTTCCTCTGTGTGTGTGTGTGTGTGGGTGTGTGTATATGTTGTGTGTGTGTGTGCGAAAGTTACTCTAAGATGTTATCATATAGGTGTATTTATATTAGTCTAGATTCTAAGAGTGGGTTTCTTTTTCTTTTTGCTTTTCTTCTTTTTTTGTGTTGTCTATTTTCGATTTATTTTTTGAGGGGATGCTCACCTTATGTCCGCCTCATATACTTGCCTAAACGTCGCTGCTGTTGTTGTTGTTGTTGTTGTTGCCTCTGCTGTTGCTGATTGCTCAAATGGTTGCAGTTGTTGTTGTTGTTGTTGTTGTTGAGGTGGGCCACGCCCTCGCCAATGCCATGTGAAACTGAGCAGCGAGGCCAGAAGACTTAAAATACATTCGGGAATGTATCTGCAACTGCTACTGCTGCTGCTGCTGCTGCCGCTGTCCCTTCTTCTGGTTGTGGCAAGTCGAAACTGCAGCGTCGACGTCGCTGCAGCGGCGACACCGCTGAGGGCCGCATGGAGTGCCTGACAAATGCCAAACTGCAGAAGCACACAAACAGGTACACTAAGAGATAGCGATGCGGAGACATGGGAGGATGGGCTGGTGCCGCGTGCTGCATTGCTGCTGGGAACTCCCCTGGAAACGGAATGAGAAACACCTGTTTAATTTACATCTTTATTGCTGTTCTCATACTCAGATATTGGGTGAAACGAAAACAGTTAAAATATGTATCTTTCTGTGTATATATATTGCGCGTGTGTGTGTGTGTGTGTGTGTGTGTGCATTTCCTTATGTATGCATTCAGTTCGTGTCCTTGTTTATATTTCGCTGGAAGTATGTGCTTGTTTTGTGGTCTATTTACTTGGAAGGTTGGTAATATATGTGTTAATAAGTCAAAGCGAAGCTGATTATCATAGACATTGAGTCGCAATTCGTATTTAATCCGAAAATACTCTAACTGTATTTCCAGCTCACAACTACAAAGTGAAACTTGTGTTGCAACCCACCAAAAAAAAAAAAAAGAAAATAACGCAACAACTTCAAAAGGAAAATGCTGAAAAAATGTCATAAAATGGGTTGCTAAAGTCAAAAAGGCACATGAGACACAATTTTCGTATATATGTGTATAAATTCATACAAAGGATACTCTACACTTGCTGGGGAAAAAAACATCGCATAAATACACGAAAAAACACCGAACTTGTTACCAGAGACAAGTGGCATCCATGCCGCAGCTGCAACAGCAACAACTGTGGCTGCAACATCAGTAAAAACAGTGGTGAAATGCTGACTTTTGGAGTGCTTTACTTTGGTAGATATAACATATTTAAGCCATGTACATAATTGATAAACTATTATTGATAATAAAAAATATAATAACTTAACTTTGCTTAACTTTGGTAGATATAACTTATTTAATCTATACACATTACTTTTTAGTACAGTTGATTATATAATCAGCATAACAATTATATATAAATACCAAAATGATAAATTATTATTGATAAAAAAAATAATGAAATATTTAATTTACAGAGTTTTTAATGCTCACTATCTAATATAAGAGAATATAATAGAATATAAGAGGTAAACTAAAATATTCATTTTTTAAATAGTTATATTCAAAATATAATTATTATTTTAAAGTAAGTCAAAATGATAGAGACATTTTTATTTACATTATTTTAAGCATTATTTTAAGCCTTCTATTAAATTTTAGAATATGTGTCCTTCTTTTACTATATTCAACCAGTGTTAAATAATTTAAAATCGTTCTCAAAGGCTTTGTTGCAAAAGTTTCCCACTGTGTGTGTTGTGGAAACTGACAGCGACGCAGCTGATGTTGATGCGACAAGCCAAACAAACAAATAAATAAATACACAAACAAACGAATGAAGAGACAAACACGTCCAGGAATTTATATTGTCTTTTGGGCGTCTCCGATTCTCTTTTTCCTGGGCCTGAGCAATAAACAATAAAAGCCAAATAATGCATAAAAGTAAAGCAAAAGAAAAAAGAAACAAGAAATGAGAGTGAAACACGATGAAAACAAAAGGAAAACTACTACTGCAAAAAGGAAGAACAAGCAGAACACAATGTTGACTGCTGTTGGCATATAATAATAAAAATAACAACAAAACAAAATGTAACGTCAACAACAATGCAAAGTAGCAACACACAACACACAACAGACAAAACATAATAATAATCAGAAACAAGTGTGCCAAAGCAGTTAACGGAAACAACGCGCATAGCATGCACAATATGGTAACAAGGATGAGTACACCCTGTATGTGTGTGTGTGTGTGTGTGTGTGTGTGGTGGCATCGCTGTGACATTATCTAGCAGACACCGTTGCGACAATGACTACGTCGACGACGACGACGACGACAACTTGACATTAGTGAAAGTCGCAAAGGAAGTGGCATGCAGCATAAAGTCAAGCAAAGTAGGAGGGGGGTAGTGCTGAGGCAAGTTAGGTGGGGTTGCTGTAGACCAAGCGTAACATAAACATAATTTTCATGGGCCACGCGCTCTCCGTTACCGATGCAAGCCACCATTCCATGGCCAGACACGTGCTGGGAAAATGTCGCAGCATTTCCAGCAGCGACAACAAAAAGGAAAACTTCAGCTGGGGCTCAGAGTGCTGTGAGTTGCTTTTGTTTGTGATAATGATTACTGCTGTGCACACAATTTTTGAGGTAAGTGCGGGAGAGGGCTAAAACAGAAAACTGTATTTTTAATTTTCATGTAGCACTTTTGCAGTTAACGCAAAGTATATTGAATATATATAGATACAGTTATTGTAAGTTTATCGTGCCCCCTCCCATTAAGAGCCACGCCCAATTAACATACTTTCACACCCCTCCCGTGACTGTGTTGACAACACCCTCCTAGTTAACAGTTAGTTTCTAATCAATATTTGCGCTGGGTTTTTCACACTTTCCACTATTTTTTAAGACACTGGCAACATGAACTTTACTCGTTGGCCATTTGCAGCACTCTCTTCAAATGCGTGTCTTTAGTCCCCCAGTTACTTCCACCTGAAGTGGCACGCTCTAATGTTTCCACGCCTTCTTCTTTCCACCCAGCAGCACCTTTTGGCCTGGTTTATTTAGTGTCGGTGCTTGTGTTACCTGTAGCTGAATTTCTATGGCTGCCCAAATACGACTTGAGCTCTCAGCTGGCTGGAAGCCATTAACGGTTTCCAATTCTATTGGAATTAAGCTACACATTGTTTGTATCTGGCTTAGTGTTTATCTTTAATTTCTCACTGCTCATTTTAGTGCACAACTGAGTGCACCTTAAGTGAGCATTTCATCTCTGTAAATCATCATTTATTTGGGAACAACGTAAACGTGTTTAAACTAACTCAACTAACTTAACAACTATACCGAGTTGGCTCAAAGGGATTCCTTGGCAAAAGCATTTGCTGTGCACCACTTTCAGTTCAGTGCATTTCTGTTAGAATTATTAACTGTAGTTCTGACTAATCTTTTGCAGCACTCTTCAACCGGAGCACCGAGCATCACTTTAAAATGCCCGACGAGCAACTCTTGATTCCATTCATCATTCCACGCCATTCCGGCCATTCAGTTGCCAGCCACAAAGCATTCATAAACCCGCATTAGCCACAATGCTGGGCCGTTAGCCCAACCCTTTTCGCCTTCTTCATTAGCATGCCACATTTTGTGCATTCTTCTTCTTCTTCTGCTTCTTCTTCTGCATCTTCTGCATCGCAGCCAGACTGACCAGTCTCTGGCCATTTCTGTATATTTCTGTCCATCAGGGCAAACTTTCGCCTTGGTCCATTTTACACGGCGTTAACTTTTTGAGAATTAAAATTATTATCAGGGTTTTTAAACTTTATCACAACTTTTGCTTAGCAAACACATAAGTTATCTTTTATCTTCAATCTGCAACCCTTTTTCGGTTAAAGAATTTAATAAACTACTTTGCCATTAACATATTTGGTTCTACAAATTAAAATTATAATGTGACTAATTTTATACATGGTTGTAAAGTAAGGTTAAGGTTAAGTAAGGTTAAGGAGCAATTTCAAACGTTACACTTAGAAAAAAATCAATCTGAATTTTGAAAAATCGACCCGAAAGCCAGCAATGTTCTCTTGTTCTTTGAAATAATTAATGATATATAATACAAAAAAAAATCAAATAATTGAAAAGAAATATATTTTTTAATAAAAGAACATTTTTTTTAGACAGTTAAAATGAAAACTCAAATTTGAAGATAAAGTTCTTTCTGAAATATAAAAAATGCTTTCTCGTCTGATGGGAAATAATCCATCCCGGTTTCGGTTGAAATTTTAAAACACAAATTTTAATTTAAATTTTGTACATATATTTTCTAAAAAAAAAAAGATTATTAAAAAAAAATCACATTCAGCCGTTTAAGAAATATTCTTTTTAAATAGAAGATAAATTTTACCCTTGGCAGATAAATAAATGGCGATTTTCTAAAAGTGATGTTTTGAGGGTATTAAACAACTTAATATTAAATGCTTTCTCTGTTGAGGGTATGCGGAAATTCGGTGTGGCAAAAAATGCTGTTCCGGTTGCTGTTTAACATTTATGTGGAAGTGTTTGTTGTGTGGCTGTGTGTGTGTGTGTGTGTGTTGGTTGTGTTGTCGTTAATTTTACTTACCATTCAGCACATGTACCGTTACGCTTTTGGGCTTTGCATTTGATGGATTACATTGATAATGCCCGGAGTCCGATGGACGCGCTGATTTAATCAGCAGAAACGATGTCGTCGTGTCACCTTTGTTGGTAACAACCGAGACGCCGCCCCGTGGCGAATCATAGTTGATTATCTGCAAAGAGACAGAGGGCCCCGACAATTGCAGAGTAAGCCGTAGTACTTGACCATAAAAAAAAGTAGGGGCTGGGGGCGTGGCAGAGAGGCAGAGAGAGAGAGAGAAAGGAGCGCGAGAAATAAACATGGGCAATTTGTATGCGAGTGGCATTTACAATGGTGCATGGACGCAGTCGCATCAAATTAGTTTTTATGCGACATTCATTTTCTAAGCCATAAAATTGTTTTGTGTGCAGATTACGCATACGCACTGTTGCACGCAACTGAAAAATTAAAAATCTCGAGCGTGCCACCAAAACAAAATTTATATTTGCATGGACAAAAAAAAAGAGGAAAAAAAGAAACCGAAAGAAAGATAGGCGAATAAAAGCAAAACAATAAAATTAAATCTGTTCATGGCGAAACTGGCACTAATGGGAACTTGCGACCACTCCCACTTGTACGCCCACTTCCCCGCCCCGTTTCCACTCTCACTCAACCCTTCTTAAAAGCATTCTATGCTCTATAGAAAATACATAATAATAGAAGGGCTGTGAGCAGCAGCAACCCTTACATATTCCCAATACAATAAGCTAAAACATGGCCGTGACTAAAGTCCCAAAGCATGAACTGAAGTAAAACACCTAAAATGGAAAACTAAAACGTGGCTTTAACAGCCGCAGGGATGCCACTGACAACAGCAACAACAACAACAACAACAACACCAACAATAGCTGGATGAGCGCTGAGGGCAGCGGGAGCAACGGAAGCGACACTGGGAAGCCAAACCAAAATCCATTTAAAACCCTTGCCTCAACGGGTTTTTTTCTTTCCTTTTCGGGTTCCCGCCCTCCCCCGGCATAGTGCTTAAACGGCATTTTCCTGCAGTCAACAAAATAGAAACACAAAATAAAAGAGGGGTGCCGAAAAAAAAAGAAAAAGAAAGAGTTGCACACTTTTTGCCATTGCGAAGCTAATTTAAAAGTTACTAAATTGAAGCGGCGCCTCAGATCCCTCATCATTTATAGGCAGCGCCATAATGATACCCCAAAGTAATTGCCTGTCGAAATTGACAAAAACCCCCCAAAAAAACAAAAAAAAAATAATAATGAAAATGACGGTCAAAAGGAAAAGCACCTTACACTTACAGCATTGTTGTGATTCCAGAAGATGTAGGCAGGCGGTTCTGGTGAATTGAGTATGACACAGGTGAGATTTATAGTCGATCCGCTTTCTATATACAAATCTGGTGCGCCGATAATTTCCGTCGAGGGCTCTGCAAAACACGAATAAAAAACACACAAACAAGTTGCATCATTGTAATTACTTAAAAATACCTTGTAACTTAGTACAACAAACAACGATTATAGCCTATTTTTGTATACAATCCTCTGCTCATTTGAGCTTGTGCTGCAAATATATTTAGGACTCTTTCAATTAAATTACGTAACCCGTCTAGAGCACTTCGGTACGTAGATTTGGCTCAAATGAAACGGCAATTAGGTAAATACAAATTTAGGAGCTTGCCCGAGCTTGGCTCATTAGGAATACAAGTGTAATTGAAATGCGCAACAATTTCAAAAGATTTTCATTGAAATTTTCATAAAAGTGAAGTGCTTTCCCCCCCTCCCCCCTCCCTACGCAGCGATTAGAACTTGTATTTTACCTTTTGCCATAGCAACAAGTGCAAAAACTTTATTTAATTTAATGTTATCTTCATCAACATCATTGAAAAAAGGTCGGCAAATTGTTTTTCTTAATTTACATCGAAACTTCAACAACGTTAAAGAAAAATAGGATAACTAATAACATGACAAACTCTATTTAATTTTAGTAATAAAACTAACAAAATATCGATTTCAAACTATTGAATTATGTCTAATAATAAATTCATATTAAACTCATCAATTTGTAAACCAAACCTCTCGATAAACGCATTAGAGGTACTCTCAATTTAATCCAAAACACAATGTATCAAATTTAATACAAATTTATTATGTGATCGGTTGTTTTTAATTGAATCACAATTGTTTACCACACGCCAAATATTATTCGTAATTTGCCATCGAAATAATCAATTTGTCAATCAAATTACACATTTAATATTATATTTCAAATATTCACGTGTCCAATTAGCTTGTCCTCATTTTTGTGTATATAAACAATGTTATTTTTATTAAATAATTAATTGCAAGCCTTTTAAGTTGATCAAATATTTATTTATTGTTGTCTAGTTTCACATTAATCAAATTAAGTTAAATTCGCAGCACATTAAATTAAATTTAAATGCTTTCATTCTCAGTTTTCAGTGAACTCATTTTAAATGTGAGAATGTGAGAAAAGGAGTCTAAGGTACTAAAGAAGGAAGATAAAATTAATTTAAGAACTAAAAAGTTCAAATTTTAAATATAACGGTTTCTCTAATAAGATAATTTGATCTGTCTGTTTAAGTTTATCGATAACCGCATCCGATTTGTGAATATCGAAAAACGCAAATATAAAGAAATCGCTGCGGAATTCAAATATATTCGATCTAGAAAATTAAATCTTAAACAGAACAAAACGTACTTTCACATGGAAAAAATGACTATCAGAAAGTTTAATATGAATTTAAAAGTTAGACCTAGGGTATCTCCTAGTCAAGCTCTCTCGACCAGAGTTAGTACGCTCTGGTAGTTTTTTTTACCTGTGAAGCTAAACATTTATTGATTCAATCTGAATGGTATCCAAGACGACTTCGATTTCTGGAGTGCCCTTCTAACTAAGCCGTGGCGTGGTACTTACCAACAACAGTCAAGTGAATGTAGTGACTCATGTGGGGTGTTGTCGACACTTGGCACTCGTAGATGCCGGAATCGCGGTGTTGCGGATATTTGATTTGTAGCATCCAGTCTTCCGTTTGCGGTTGATGTATGGCCCGAAAGCGCTGATCTGAGGTGTACGTATAACGACCGACTGTCAGCAAATGGATGTCCCGATGTCGCACCCACGAAACCTGAAGCAGCATCTGTAAAAAAAAAAAAACAAAAAAAAAACACACAAAAAATCGAATCAAAAGTTGAGTCATACGAAAAGATTTCATTTGTCAAGACAAAATTTGCGTGTTAAGTTTAATTTATTGTGCAAACAGTTTAAAAAGTCTATTTTACATGCAATCTTTTGGAGGGGGTTGTTTTATAGCAATGGGGTTGTTTTTTCTGCTTCCTTCCATTTTTTTTCTTTCTTTCTTTTTTTTGTGTTCTTTGGAAAATGCAAATTTATTGTGAAATGCTTGATATGTTATTCTTTTATGCCAAAGAAAATCAAAAAAAACTTTGAAGCACACATGTGACGCCCTCGCTGAAGCGTCAAAGACAAACACAGCCTACCCTTATCAATGTGACTAACGGCAACTTTGCTGTTGCCTCGAGGCAACAGGATGGGGGTGGTGGGCCACGCCCATGCTAATGCACACCTGTTTGGCAACCACCTGCTGTTAACGTGTCTAAGCTCAACATTTTTTAAGTGACTGTGATTTAGGGGTGCGGACAAGCGAACCCACCTCCACGTCCACCTCCACCCCCTCCCCATCCCCATCCCATTTCTAACAGTGTCGCGTGTCATACGTCAGCTGTGTGCATTTTCATTTTCATTTTCGTTTTCGTTTTCAATTTCAATGACACCAGCTTAGCAACATGCTGCCGCTGCTGCTGCCTGACAACAAAGAGCGACGGCAAAGTTAATGGACAAGAAACTCAGAAGTTGAACGGCTCCTCGCAGACTCTGACAATGTTCTTCGGCAGGTGCTGCAAACTGACTCAATGTTAGGCTAAAGTTTTAACTGAATAAAGTTTAATGTAATTAACACCAAATGCTCAAACAGTTCCAGACTACACGCAAAAGCCATGTTCAATTCAGCGCCGCACATTCCATGCCACCAATCTTAGCGTGGCTGCCACCAATCGCCAAAAATGTACTTTCAGTTTTTTTTCCATCACCCACTCCACTTAAGCAAAATCACTCGACGAACTCGCGCTGTTGGCCAAGTTTATGCGTATTATGCGTGTTTACAGTATCGTAAAATTTGTATATCGATTGCATATATATAGAATTATTTTTGGGCTGCTGGGCGGGCGAACAACAGCAACGGGAAATCTTTGACGTTTTTATGGCTCAATTTGCAGTGCGCTGAAAAGTATGCTTTAAAATTTGGTTAGACGCTTGTTATTTGTGCGCTAAAAAGTATGCTTTAAAATTTGGTTAGACGCTTGTTATTTTATACCCAGTGTTTGTTGTGGTTTGGTTGGGATGCCTTTCATCAGTAATGAAGCATCGTTAAAAATATCTCAAATTTTATTTTATATGAAGCCACTTTGACATGAACCAAATTTCAACAAAGAACAGATTTAGCTGGCTTTATTAAGTGATTTGTTTGCTTTATGTTAACATGGAAAACAATTTATGTGTAATTTTTACAGGGTATCTGACAGTCGCATTGCAGAACATCTTCGAAAATGATTACACGCTTAGAATTTAGCTGTGCACTTTATTTCAGCTCTGAATTATTCAGAAGCGCTTTGTTTTGCGTCGGTTGGTTAAGAAAAAGAGCCCCGCCCCTTAAAACTCATTACCGCTCGCATGCTGTTATCAGGAGAGGCTGCAACAGCAGCAGCGACAGCGGCAGCAACAACCGTAAAATGTCGACTCCGACAGCGAGTCTAATGAAAAACGCCATTAATAATGTAGAAAACATAAACATCCGTTCGCTGTTTATCATTACTCGACGGCCCACATAAAACAGAAGGCGGCTAACACCTCCGATTTTTTATCTGTCGGCTGGCTTAAGTTGTCCCCAGTTGCTTGCCAAATCTTTGCAGCAATGATGTATTACTTCATTAGGCTGGTTGCCGATGGGGGGTTGCCGGAGGAGACCGGGCGACACTCAGTCGGAAATGGAGTTAAAAAGTTCACGATTTTGGGGTTGGCATTTGGGTTGGGGTTGCGGTTGTGGTTGTTGCCGTGGCTTGCCACAAGGTGAAAGCTAATTAGACTCTCGGCTGACAACCCGAACAAATGAATTTTGCTTTAATGGTTTCAAGAACTTTGTAAAATGATGTGGAAAATTATGAGAAATTTTGAAGATTATCGACACGACTGTGTGACTTTGAGATATGCAAAGAATGTTGTAAGAAAAATTTAAATTAATTAAATATAATGAATTTAAATTATTAACAATCGAACAACATGTTGGGATGTTAAAATGTTCTATTCTGATCCATCGCTAGTTATAAATTTTTTCTTTGAATTGAAATTAAATTGATGTCATTTTGTGCCTGGGTAAACATTAAATTCTACTGCATCTCATTAAAATTGTACAATAAATATGTGTATAAAGAAAGAAAAACAATGCTTTTAAAGTACTAAAACTTTATGAAATGATGTGAATGTAATAAAATATTACTTGGCTCAATTTTCAATGAACCCAGGTGCGAATCTATAAGTAATTAGGTGAAAAGTATCTGAAGAGCGTTAATTAACTCGTCGCTTGTCTGTTGATGATCGATTAAGTTATCCAACTAATACGCATCTAATGAAGTTGGCTAGGCTGACCCAAAAACCTGAACCGACCTTTGCCTAACCCACATCTGCATGTGCTGAAAGCTATCTAAGACAGCAACCGAAAACTTTTCACCACCCATTGCCCAAACCACCCAAGCACCCAGGCACCCAACCACCCATAAGTATACAAAGACGGGCCGCTCGAATTTAATAATCACGCAAATTAGTTTTCGAAACCGCAACTCAACCAGCAGAGGCAGACGAGTCTCTGCCATCTACGGACTTTCCATCTAGCCATCTAACCACCTAATCACACACACAAACACGCAGACAGTACAGGTGGTAGACATGTAACATATTATTATCGGAAAATGAGCACGGGCCGCACAGGAAGTAACGGAAACCAAATGACTACGGCGCAGGTTGCAAAACTAAAACCCGAAAAAACCCCCAAACTGAACAAAATGAGAACTTTTGCATATTTGTATCATTTTTTTTTTTTGGCTTGGTTTTTTTTTCTTGTGTGGCAAACGCCGTCCCAGGAGTCGATTTGAATAGTTAGCCAGGTTTGTTTGGCTAGGCCGGAAGTGTGGGCTGAGTAGGAGAGCGAGTAGGAGATTGTTGTGAAATGTTTGCGGCATTTCCTTCCGCACAGCACGACGACTAAGTCGAAGCGCTAAAAGTTGAATAAAGTAAAATCGGTTTCCTGTTTCGGTATAATTAATCATTTTGTTTTGGCAGCGGAACAATTAGCCAAAGCCACCATGTGGGCGCAGCTTACGTGCTAATTAGCTAAAAAACATGAAAATGTAACACACACACACACACACACACACACACATACACATTACAAATCACATTTTGATGGCACGTAATGACATAACAATTGCACAAACTGTTGGCCTGGTTGTGTTTTAGGGGTAAGGCTTGACAAGTTAAATGTATATATTTTTTGTTGTTTTTCTACTTACGGTTTTGTTGCCCAGATTCTTGACGCGACAATTCAAATAGGCCGTTTTGCCGAGTAGCGCGGTCACATTTTTCGAAGCGTTCCTATCGAAATAGGGTCCACTATTCCGAGAGTCGTCAATCAGATCGATGCTATTGCGATTTATGCCGGATGCGGCTGCAAGTGATGCTATTGAGCTGCCTTTGTGCAGACTCCCGCTGGCAATGCCACTTATTGTGGTTGTTGTTGTTGTTGTTATTGTTGTTGGTGCCCCCGAACCGGATCCAGAGTTTGAATTGGTGCTGATGCTGGAGCTGATGTCAGTTGTCATTGAGCCGGTGGCTGTTACATGGCTGTTTGTATAGGTTCCATTGATGTTAGCATTGCTGGTCATACTTCCGGTTCCGGCAACACCATTCACAGCAGCAGCAGCAGCTGCAGCCGCATCGCCCTCATTTGGTATGGCATTATTACTGCTGCTCACATCCTTTGATTTATACGAGTCCCGCTGAGCGGCAAGCACTGCAATAGAATACATAAAATGTTGAGTGTTTGCCAAATAATGTTTCGCATTATGGTATGCAATTAAATTGCCCCAAAAAGTATGCCACACACATTTTAAATGCCTAACGATTGTCTCCAAACCTTTTTTATGGCTCGAACACACACACACACACACACACACATATTGCACACACACCCGTTTATTGCATGTGTGTTTTTGAGGAAATCATTATTGTAATTGCATCCGTTTCGTATTTGGAAATGTTCTGACTTTCATTTCCGTATTGATTTCACCATCAAATATTCTAGTAAATAAAGCGGAAATGAAATTCTGGTCTTTTAAAAACATCAGCGAACAGTATCAAATAATATGATGTATAAATAAAAAGGCTAAAGTAGAATCCCGACGGAAACATAACTTGAAGTCAGCGAAAATATATTAATAATAATAACGCAATAAATTTGTACATTTGACAGTTGGAAAATTGCCTAAAATTCCGTTCGAGAAGTTTTGGATAGTTTTGGATTTTTCGTGTTAGTTTTCAGAAATATGTGCACAAAATTACTTGAAAACCAAAAGGCAGGCAAGTGAAACTGGTAAAAACTTGAATATTGCCCCAAGTTGAAAAGTCATTAAGCCCTAACTTGGCTAAAATAACCTGGCAAATGGCCAAATCACAATAAACTGCATTTCATGGCCTGTAAAATTGTCAAAGATGCTAACAGAATATATATATATATATATATATATGTATATCGGTTAAGTGGATAACTTGAAGTGATTGCTTTATAATGGCTACAAAAAGCAATATGCAAATGACTTTACCACCACAAAGATCAAATTACAAACTTAAATTGATGCCATCATATGCAATATCGTTACCATAATTGTTCAATTAGTTCACATTTGGCCATAACAGCGCCGGACTGGCTCTCAACTTTTTAGCCCCGATCAAAAGAGCACATGTTAAACTTTTGTGTATTTAAACCCGAACCCGAGCACATTGTTTGCTTTCCATCGATAACGCACACACAGACACACACACACACACACACACAAACGCATAGCTAGTTTGGCTCGAATACCTTTCAACCATTTAGGTAATTAGCAAATTACGCACACACACACACACACACACAGAAGCACTCGTTGGTATTCGCGCTTCGTATGTGGGAAACAAACTTTTGTTTTGCGCTTTTTGTGTTTTATTATTATTTTTTTTTTTTTTTGGTTTTTCCTTTTTTGTGTATGGTTTACGTTTATCAAATTTTCATGTTTTTGCCACAACTATGGCACAGTAAAAGGCACTTGGCTCGTTGCTGTTGTTGTCGTAGTTACGACCAATTTTTATCCACCGCCATTTATCCCATCACTTAGCAGCCAGCCAGCAGCAGCGACGATGCGGACGACGCCGATTCGTCTGCCTGAGACACAAATACAAACACAAATACACACACACTCATACATATATCCGAGAGTGTTTATTTTTATATCTTAAGTGTCTGTGTGTGCGTGTGTGTGTGTGTGTGTGTTGGGCACTTGATACGCTTATTACGCCCAGGCAGAGAGTTTTTATGACGCAGGGGCGAGCTGCGAGCTGGCGACCATTTTATAGTTGGCAGCCAGCGACTTTATTAGATTAAACATGTTGTGCACGTTGGCTCAAGACTGTCAGTCCACACACACACACACACACACACACACACACACACACACACACACACACACACACACACATATTTATACCCTTACACACAGCCAGAAATATAAAATATATTTCTTACACAAAACTCACAATATTTTCTTATTTTTTCTAAGCAAGCTATTTCTGCAGTCGAGAATTTTAAGCTCATTTCAAGTTTGAATTTAGTGTTTGCCAACTTCAAAATGTGGTAAGAAAAATACTTCAAAGGATTAAACTATCTCAGAATAAACACACATACATATATACGACATATAGATTATTTTCTGCTGAAGCCAAGACATGGCCACAATAGATACAAATATTTTATCTATTTTACATGTACAATTTAAAATAAAAATAAATTTAAAAAAAAACAAATAAATAATGATATTTTTATTCACAAATCGTAAACATGATAAAAGTATTTATAGACAAATTTATATATATTGTGTTAATGTAAGAAGTAACTTTTTCTATAGTTATAACATTTATATAGGGAATATTCATAATATTTAATAATATTTAGTTATTGGTACTATTTTCATTTATTTAATTACTTGCTTACGATTGGTCTGCTCTATCATATATCAAATATTGCAAATACTCAACTCTCGCTTAAATTATTTTCATATTTTCAATATTTTCTCAAACTACAATATTTTCTCTCACTGTACGCACAACACACACAATTTATCTAGCACGCTTGCTTGTTGTTAGCCATCCGCCATCGCCCCTGGCCATGTTTTGGCCAGCTACATAACATGTCCTGCCAGTAGTCAGTATTGGCAGCCAGAGCAGCATTTTGCGTATGCGTTGGCTATCCATGTTCGCTGTTCAATTGCCAAGGCAAACAAACACAATGCTGCTAATAAGTTGGCTGCAACGCTAACATCCCAACTGTCCGTGCGATTCTACATATATATATATATATATATATATATATATATATATGCGCAGGGTGTCTCTGTCGGAGCAAAACAACATGATGATAAATAAAGAGCCGCTGGCTAGAAATTAAAATAAATTGACTGCTTGGGATGCGGCAGCCGCAACGCTAATGCGGCCAATGCTAACAGCAGACAACAACAACAACAACAAATACGAAAACATCAGCATCAGCAGCAGCAGCAGCAGCCACATAAATTAAGAGCTTCAATATACGGTACTTGCTCAAAAAGTGCCCTGCAGAAATCAAAAAGTCATATGCCGGGTCGTACCGACTTCACGACGTCAACGTCAGCGTCAACGTCAACGTCAGCGTCAACGTCAACGTCAGCGTTCAACAAGAGCCGACCGCAGGGCATATTCCTGTTGCTGCTGCTTTTTGTTTCTCAGCTACTGCTTGCTGTTCTTCTTCTTCTTCTTCATGTTGCTATTGTTGTTGTTGTTGTTTACTGTTTAGATTGTTGTAGTTATGTATGTATGTTATTAACATGACGTTGTTCTTGTTCTTGTTGTTGTTGTTGTCAGAAACATTTGAAATGTCAAAACTTTTTGCTCGCATTGTGCGTGTGGGTTCGTGTCTTGGCTAAAATTACGTCTCGAAAACTTTTAAATTTTTAAATTCACTTAAAAATTAGAAATCCTTGTTGCTTGCCCCTCCCCCTCCACGTTTCGAACAAAAACAGAGCACGAGTGAGGAAAAATATAAAGTTCTTTAAATATTTAAAGGTATATCGCGCTTGTGCTGATGCGGATCTTTTATTGCTCTTGTCTTTTTGTTTGGCACATAAAATTGTGCAAAGTATGCGCTAAATTAAATGAGGGAAGTCGTATTCTGTCGTGTTATTTGAATATTTGTTCTTTCAACTTTCTTTTTTGATTGGGGTCCCCGACTTTTGCCATTTGACAATTCGGCAGACAATTTCCTTGTGGCATTTTGTGCGGCATCAAAAACTTTTTCGACCAGTCTCCATTTGGCTTCTTATTTTTTTTTAAATCGATTGAATATGCAGCAAAATGTTGAATTATTTCTCCCTAGCTAATGTGGAAAATATATATTTGACATAAATAAAGTGACTTTTACAGTGCTCAGCAACAATTAACCTGGACAATTAAAATAATCAAATTTCTACAGTTACTCGCAAACATCATCAAATCAAACATTCTGCACTTTTTTCACAACAGAGTTCATTAAATTCTAATGATGATATCTGCTTTACTCAGGTGGCCCAAGGCCCAAATGGCAGCCTTGCCATTAAGCATATGAAAAATGAATGCCATACTACACGCACACACCAACACACACACACACACACACAGAGAGAGAGAGTGAGAGAGAGTCACATAGTCGACTGCAGTTAGTCATGCAGGACTGGCTAAAATCCTCACTCAATCAGGCCATGAGAATCGCTGGGGAATTTGATATACGCCCAGCAACAACTACTGGGGCCGGGCCGGGCTTCTGGCCTGGGCTGGCTGAAACATTGATTTCCCAAGACTTTACAGGCACACAAAATTAATTACCTAACCTAAAAACTCAGGACCAACTCAGATGGCAGCAGGCAGTTATGTAAGGCCGAGTGAATGTTGAAAAATGCCAAGTTGGCAGGGCCCAATTTCATTCATGCTGACTCATTGGGCATGACAACGAAATGAATGATATCGAAAATCGTAATCAATAAATGAAATTGGTCAAATCAATTTTGACAACAATTGCAATTTGCTGGCAAAAGGCTCGAGGCGAAACTGGGGCACGAAATTTGATTAAAAACGGGCCCCGTCAAAACTGATGTGGATGCCACCGAAAAAAGAAAACGATGAGAATAAAGATGAAAATTAAAATGAGAATAAGCACACTTAGAAAAATACCTCAATGTTAATTTCGATTTTTTATATGTTTCTTAAGTCTTAAATGAAAGCTTTTAATTTTCAATGAGCTTTTAAGATTTATAATAATTTCTAATAAGCTTTTTAGATTCCATTGATTCTGATGTCTTAATGAAAATCTGAAGTATTTTATGAGAATTTAAAAAAAAGCTAGATATTATAAGAAGAAGATCTTAAAGTAAGAAACAAAAATTAAAAATAAGAGTTTGAGCTCAAAAAGCCAATGCTCTAATTTCTAAATAAAAATGCAATTTTTTCGATTTATTTCGGAGAAACAAAGGTTACGAATTATTTCCCATTAAAAATGGGGAAATGATATAATACCATATAGAACATATAAATTCTTTATCAACATCAACATCTAAATTAATAAGCCGATTTCAGAGACTCGAGATTTTCAATTTTCGTATACCACACGCAGATAAAGTTTATTTTATTTAATAAATGAATGCACCCGATTCGTAAATATATATACATAAGAAATAAAAGAAACAATTAATATTAATTAATTAATAATATATATTAATATAATATACACAGACAAATTTTTGATCAGCTGTGAACATTTCATTAAGTAAAACTTATATTCAAAATATCTCACTCTCGAATAATCCATTCAAAATTTTAAGAAATTTTTGAGAAAACATTGCTTTTTTTTTTTGTTAATTGTAGGTCATGACTGATTTACCTCCATTGCCGGATATCACAGCGATGACAACGACTAGCATGCTGAGCATTCTCAGTGCACCCTGGCAGCTGCTGCAGTCAACGGATGTGCTGATGGTGGTGGTGGTGGTGGTGCTGCTGGTGGTGGTGGTGGTGCTGCTGCTGCGCCTACTGCTGCTGCTGGCTGCTGATGTGGAGGCGTAGGTTGGCCATAGTCGTGTGCAATTCGTGGCTGCTGTTTGGCTAACCACCGCCTCCTCCTCCTCCTTCTCCAGCTGCGGCTGCGAATCTGCACCCGAATCCGTAAAACGTTGCCGTTGACGCGGCTTTGCTCGTTGTTTTAAATTCGTTCGCTGGCGCGTTTCCATTTGAAAAGTTGCCATCATATTTCACTCGTCCTTGCCGTTTACTCTTTGCCCGCCCGTCCGTCAGTCAGTCAGTCAGTCAAACCGTCAGTCAGTCAGTCCGTCAGTCAGTCAGTCAGTCAGGGAGTGAGTGAGTGAGTCAAACGCCCGGCCTTAGCTTGTCTGAGCACTTGAACCTAGTTGAGAGTGGGCGCATTTTTTGGGCTATATATGTTAGGGGCGTGGCTGGCCGCCTTATTAGCGCCTGCCATCTTGCCGCGATGCGTGAAATTGCCGAGCCGTCTTACAAATTGCTCGGCTTGGGTGGGACTTGCTTGCTTGCTCCTTGGACCAAGCCAGCTACAACCAGTTTCAATTCTTCACTTGGCTTCTGCTATTCGTGCCTAGTCTTGTTTTGGGCTGCCTCCCTGCGCCTTTCCTGCCTGTCTGGTAAACTACTTTGCATTTGTTCTGCTCGGCTGGTGTTGAGAAATCGCAGTCATTTTTCCAGCGATTTATATTCTATTTAATTCCACTTTAACACGACATCACTGGGTATCACTTCATCTTCATTAGCGGCCGGCACAGCGTACTGATTGCGAGTGTCCTTCGTCCTCAGCACAGCTCCTCGGTATCTTCTTCTTCTTCTTCGTCGACAGCAGCTGCAACGATAGAAAGCATAATAAAAACACTGTTTGTGAGATGCGAGCGTTCAAAATCTTTGGAATTTCATTAAAAATTCAAATGTCAAAGTCTAAATAAATGGAAATTTGTGTGGGTCCGTGTGTGTGTGTGTGTGTGTGTGTGTGTGTGTGTGTTGCGGCACGTGCTGTTGCCATGTGGGTGAGTATATATTATGTACATATATATATATATATATATATATGTATATGTGTAGGTGCAGGACGATGCCGGTATTTTATATTGTAGCTGCCACACGCTCGTCTCCTCCGTGTGTTTGCTTTATGAATGTCTTTCTGTATCTGACAAATATATATTCATATATAAGTATATATAAGAAATGCCAAATGTTTCCATCTGAGGGAAATAATATAATCTAAGCTGATGTACACAAGGGAGGCATTCTGTTTAAGATACGCAAAAAATGTTGTAATGGAAATCTATGAGATTCTTTCTTAAGTCCCCTCTTCGGAATATTTAATTATATTTACAATTTGTGTGGCATTCCCCACTTTGAAAGCGTGCAGCTTTATAATAAGAAAATATCAGTCAAACGAAATATTTTTTACTTTTATACTTGAAACAGTTTTTCAACTTGAAACTATGTTAATTGGGAGCTTTTGCGTAAAGTTAAGTTTTTCGTAATTATTAATTTATTTTAGTTTTTAATAACAATAACGCATATAACTTTTAAGCTATTGAAGTGTTAGTTGCAACATCAACATAAACTAATTTATTAAAAGTTTTTCTTTCTCAAGCACTTTGAAAGTTTTTCGTTGATGTTTAAATTACTCTACAAAAATGTACGTTAGTTAAAGATAACCACTAATATTAATACATATAAACTAATATTTTGAATACACTCCAAAACTACTCCAAACAATTTTTGGTTGCTTCACGATAAGCCAAAAGAAAAACTTATTTAATCGGTTAAACTTCATATTTTATAGGTTTTTTATGAGTGAGAAAATCAAAATTTAAAAAAACCACCTGATTAAAATACATTCAGTAGAGTTTGCCAAATTGTGCAAACTTAAAGGTTCTTAACTGTAAATATACCCTGTACGAGAAATATAAAGAAAAAATCAGGTAGAATAAGAGGAAGCACATGTTGTCTGTTATTTCTATGTACAAACAACAATTTAACTTAATTCTCAAAAAAAAAAAATTACTTTTTGAAATCTTTTTTCAATTTGACAAAAGCATCAACAGGTTTGCAATTAACTTAAAATCTAATCTACAAATTCATAAACAATATGTTTGTGACAGGAAACTGTAAAATATGATATATAAAAGATATTAATAATTATAAATTTATAAACTCGGATCGCTCTGAAAAAACAGTGAAAAATAAAATACCACTTAAGCAAATCTTCAAACCAACATCTGAACAGCAACTGAAATAAAGCTACAAAAGTGTTTTCATCAAACAAAAATATATAAAATAAAATTAGAATACTCTAGTTAATATTTAATGCTGAACAAGAATATATATAAATATATCTTATGTGGTCAATAATGCTTCTTTCTGCAATTCACCTACTTTAGTTTTTCCCATATTTAACTGGTTCACAGGGTGTAAAAGTAAAAAATAACAAATGAAAATCAGCTGAAACTTAAAGCAAGAGTCAAGGGCTCTACGCCCTAACTAAAAAATAAATAAATTGAAATACATTTGTCAAAAGCAGAGATGCAGCTGTTGCATGCCACATGGGAAACTGAATGCAGAAGTCAGCAATTAAATGTTGCTTGGCTGTCAGGCCACAACAATAAAGCATTTGTCATCATGATGATGGCTGACGGGAAGAGTGAGGAGGGTGGGGGGGGGGATGTTGTGGGAGGGCAAGGTGAGCGAACGCCTGCCACATATTTTTTGTTAGTCATAATTAGTGTCAAGGTTGAATTTGCGTGGCCAACAGTGGGTTAAGCAGCGTAAGCTCGTCACGTTGATGAGGCATTAAGTTGTAAGTGGCTCGGCGTCACTGGGCCACCCACCACCCGCCCGCCCAGTGGCAATGCATAATTAAAGCACATCGCCTCATTATAATTTCCATTAAAAACTGGCTGTCGCCACCTACCGGCCATAACCGCAACACTCTTTGTATTCTGTATCCGCTTCCCCTTTGGCAAAAATTACACACATGATGGAGAGATATGTAGCCGATATATATATATAATTTGTATATATATAAATTATAGTATGTCTCCTTGCAGCAAATTAATGAAATATGCATGGCGTGTAATTGTATTTGATTAAAAACAGTACATTCAGTTGGCCAACTATAAATTTACTTTAATTATGCTACGCCATCTGTTGTTGGTTGTCATTTATGCCATTTCCATTTCTTTTGTTGCAACATATATTCGATAAATACGATATTCATAATAAATTCACATTTTTATTGGACGCAATAACACAGTGTTATTTTTTAATGCCACAGCCTTTTGTTTGCTTAACGTGTCCGGTCTTTTTGTTACAAAATTGCAAACGCAGAGTTTTTTTATATTATACGATTTCAGATATTGTCAAGTTAACACAAAATAAATATAGCATAACGTAGTTAATAAATAATTTATGTAAAATCCATTTTCAACTAACTACACATAACGTGAGTAAGTTCTGCAAAAACGAGTTAAGCCGATTTAACCATACAAAAAATAATAATAACAAAGATATCAACACTTTGTGAATATTGAAAAATAACACAATCCAAGTCGTACGCAAATATGTATTCATACTTAATTCATACTTCATTCATATTCACTGTTGATATTTGTTGCAAAAAAGAGAATTTACAAGTTCCACAATTTATTTCACTTTCCTTTACAATTGCAAAGGTTAAAATGACAATTTTAAATTGGTTTTTCAGAGACTCTCTCTATCTCTTTCACTCTCTCTGTGTCTCTCTCTCTCTGTCTCTTTGTTGGGGAATAAGTGAAACCTTTGTTAGCCTGTCTTACCTTGAATACCTTGCGCAATTATGTATTCAGGTCTTTGGAGCAGACAAGGGCATTGCCTGACCTCTTTTTGGGCATCATCTGTACAACCATAAAAAAACATCTCATTTTTTTGTGAAAATTAAACACAAATAGTTGATCTAAATCACATATTTTGACAACTGAAAGTATTGTCTTTTGTTTATACAGATTGACAAGGCTATAAGTGCTGCAGATTTGCATTTTCTAAACTCCATTTTGAATGCAATCGAATAGATTTTCCGGACGAGTTTCATGAATATGAATGAATATTTGCTTAATTATTCCATTCTTTTCCATTGAATTGTAGTAATTATATGCATATGCGCATGTATAATTTTATAATTAATTACACTTTCTTTGCTGCATATGGTTTATGCATACTTTAATTATCAGATTAACATCCCCTTATGCAACAAATCTCCAATTAATTTCTCATATTAACACATTTTATTATGTTTTACTAGATATGATGAGGCTAAAATACAAAAGAACTAATTTAGTAATAGCTCCTCCGTTGGCACTGTAATTATTTAATGGAATCATTGTTTTTTGGTTACATCAGAGTCGACTTTATTATAATGAAACTTGATTAAGATGGATTCTCTTGAATTGATTATTGTTTGGTGAAAAATCATGTTGCATGTGTTTCACAAAAATTATTAGCTTTTTTTAGTTTTTCTGTATATTTATTCCACACTTTAAGTTGCTCTTATTTTTGGTTTCCTATCAAATCAACGTAATGTATCCTTTATATAAGATATATAAAAATCCAGCCAACGAAGCTATTATAAATTTAAATCAAGCTTTTTAGTATTGAGTGAACTACTTAATAAATTAAAAATATATTAATTAAAAATAAGTTGGCTCCATCTTCTTGCTTCTTATCGATCGCAATATAGTCTAAAGTATATCTGCATATTACGACGAGGGTTTTATCTACATCTGCTTCCTGTTCTCATCCTTGCCTCATAATAAAACTCAGAAACGCCTCAGAAGTTGGCTTAATTTTGTTGACCCCAAAAGTGGGGTGGACAAAAGAGGGGAAAAAAGAGGGAACTCCGCAGCGGCAGTTGACCAACCGCTGTGTGTCATCATCAAATAAACCGCAAACGAAGTTAAGCAAACCAAAATTATAAGCCAATTGCCTGGAGCGGAACAATAGGCCTCCTCCACCCACACCCACCTTAACCAATTGTGGACCCCTTTTTGTGGTCGTCCGACTTTCTTTTCTGCGAGGTGAGAATTAACACAACTGTTATCCAAGCAATAAAATATCAAATATATTATTACTAATTAGCTTATAAAATTAATATACCTTTTGCAGTTGCTGCTGTTGTTGATATTTTATTTATATATTGTTGTTGTTGTTGTTGGGTGGTGGTTGTTTTTGTTATTGTTGTTATTGTCACGGGTTAACTGAACTTGCTATTCCGATCGTTAAACAAAGTTGTCCGTTGGCGTTAAATTGTTATTGAGTTGAACCTTTTGTGTACTGCAACCAAAATGCTTCAAAATCAGTTGAAATGCAACAACAAAAACCAACCAAAGGAAAAGGGCTAAAATTTCACGGAAATTTGAAGGCCATCAACCGAAGCGAAAAAAAAAACCCACAGCATAAAATACGGCGTAAAAGTAACTTGGTTATCCCTTTTTTTGGTACTGGGTAGGTATGTGTGCCAGCCCTGAACCCACTTTCCGGGCCTGTCATCCACCTGTCCCTACGCCCCAGCGATTTTATTGGAATTGCAAATTGCGTTTGTATTGTTTTTGCCATTAATTTATGTGACAGCATTTTGGGTCACTGGTGACCCAACAAACTGCCCAGAAAGTTACTCGAAAATCTGTTTATTCACAATGTAATTGAAGTAAGTTTTTTTTTCTGTTATTTATGTTTTTCTCGCAAGGTCTGTTATTTAATTAAGTTGTCAGAGCACACGGCAAACTATTCATTTATTCAATTCATTTGCATAATTTTCCAATTGATTTTATACACGTCAAAAACTAATAATTATCAAGGATATTTCAACCAATTGAAAATTTTGCTGAATTGATTTTTAAAGCGAGTTTTTTTTATTTTGTATTTTTGTATGGCCCATTCCCAACAGCTTGCAACAAAAAATGGCAAAAGTTATTTTGGGGCGGCCTTCACAATAAACAACAACAATCAAAACAAAAGTTGGGTAATATTTTTTTCCTGGTTGTCCTTGGCTGACCGAAACGCCCACGTGCATAAAAAAGTGCTGAAAGATGTGATGAAATTTGCCAGCCACAGTTTTTAAATGATACAAAAAAAAAAAAAAAATAAATAAAAAAATGATTTTTAACATTTTAAAGCATTTTGGGGACTGTTCACATGTTGACCACTTTTAATCGGGGCACTAAATAAACACTATCTTAATGTATTCAAACACTGTTTACGCACTATGCTTCCTTGTGGCACTTTAGTGTTGCATATTTAATTGCTCTCTATATTTTCTTCTTCTTCTTATTCTTCTTTCATGTGCTCTCTTATGCGATGGCTGCTGTTTTAGCTTTATTATTTATTTACTATTATTATGCACATTGAGCAACTTTTACTTTTAACTCGTTGACGCACCTGAAGCACAAGCACGCACACACACGCACACACAATCACACACTGAGGAGAGTATGTATGAGCTGGCTGGATGGCTGGCTGGCTGGCTGTGTGGGTGTAGAATTGTGGATTGTGAATTGTCTTTAGACTAGGCCAAAGCAAAGCGATTACACCGTTAGAACGACCGAACGGAACGACTGCACTAAATATACTGAAACAAGGCACTCGAAGTAAGCCACAACAAACGAGTGGACCAAGCGACCCAAGCAGAGCCGACGAGCTAACAGCCGAAGAGCGACCAAAGTCAACGCGCTTTCTAATAAGAGAAAGAGACAGAGCGAGAGAGAGAGAGAGCTTTCGCTATTCGATTGCCAGCACAGTGGTGCAAGGCTTAGTCAACATGTGTGCGTTCGCTTCCAATGCGCTCTTTAAAATTTTCGAACTTCCTGTTGGACGAGCACGCTCTCTCTCTCTCTCACGCACTCTTTCTCTTAACTCTATTGCCGGCGCACACTTAATATGCATATACTCTTTCGTTGGCATTTATGATTACCGTTACTTATTTTCATTTTCATTTTTTTTTTGTACTGACACACTTACAGGCTAAGAACGAATTTAAACTGCTGCAAATCAGTTAATTTAATTTATACGTAAAATGCTTTTCATTGTAAATATTTGCGCTTCGACATAGACACAAACACACAACACACACACACTTAAACACGACCGCAGAGTGCAAGACAAGGATAGACACTTTGACAACCAGACATTTGCACTGTTTAAGCACTTAGGGCACATTAAGTTCTTTGGCTGTCTGCCCAGATCAAACCAAAGCTCACACTACCAAACCACATCCCTCATCCCCTCGTCCCCAATGGGCGATGTTTGCCGAACACTTTTCCCTATTCGCCCAACTGACACTGACACAATATTAAATAGATTCGAATACAACTCGTGTGTTTAACCAATACAAGAAACAGTCAACACTCGAAGCACCTTTGCCATTATTTATTCATTCTTCTTCTTTTCTCAGCTTTTTCTTTGATCTATTTGGCTTTGTGGGCAGCACGAATTGAATGCAAAAACTAATCAACCCATGACTGTTACTGAGAACTAAGTCCAGCTGGTTATTAATTAAATATACAACTTATATTATAATATACATATATTAAAATCCAATGTAATTAAATGCCTTTTGAACTTGTTTTCGGAGCATTATCTGAATTTAGCATAAATATAATATTGTATTCGAAAGCTAATAATATACATATTTGCCAAAATATTACAGCTCTTCAAATCATACATTTTTGAACTTATTTAAGATACCAGGTCTTAAATACAAATTTTAACACTTACCACTTAGCTGCTAAGAGTTATTAAAATACGTTGTGATATTATTTTGACGTATGAAAATACGTTTTATTTTACCAGCAGATTGGGAAAAATTGCATATTATTAAACATAGCGAAAGGTAATCCCCAAAATTTGGATCAGATCCATTGCAGGATAGATTAAGGAACATCCCCGGTGTCAATGAGTCACATTAAATGAGCCATACATATAAGTAAATTTGTTACTAAGTATTAACATAATTATTTAAGACTGTTCTAGATCTGTATTTTGGATATGTTTACAGTTTTTGACTAACTTTAATTATTTAATTAATATTTTAATAAAAACTAAAGAATTTTTTTCAAACATGAAACAAATTGGCATTTAAACATTTGGTTTTTATTTCCTTGCTTACATTTTTTACTTGACTCCGTTCGAATTATGCTCTGAGACACTGTACAATTGAAAGAACAAATGCTAAATCAGATTCAACTTTTGTTGGCTCGGGAATGGAGCAATGTTTTGCATGCAGCATTGTGAGTCTTCAGCGGCAGCTCATAGATCTTGTGCTCGCCCTGCACTGGCAGCAGCAGTGGCAACTGTTCCGGTCTGCTGCACAGCAACACATACGGACTGTCCGACTCGGGCTGGGGATACGTATACCGATACTCCTCCTGGGGCAGGCAGTTCTCCATGTGCACACAGCCCAGCAGGCTGCCAGTTGGATAATGTGTTGGCAATTTTAAATCTTTGTCATTGTAGAGCAATCGATAGAAATCCCCCATTTGGGCAATGTGATCGGCGTGCGGCTCCTTGGCCGTTGAGGCAATCCACAAGCGACAGCGATGCTCGCTGTACCAAACGCGACCCTCGTGTTTTTTAATGCCCGACACAAGCAGAGATGCCCAGGGCTGGTGCATGGAGAGGCACTGGCGCATGTCTTGCATTTCGAGCAGCTCCTGGTCCAAGCCCTTTGTCAATGGATGCCGTCTTTGTCGTCTGCCCTTCGCTCGCCTTAAAGATGGGCGGCTTGGCCACATCCAGATTGGGCACCAGTCCCATTGAGGAGTGGCCGATCAGCGCGGGAGCGGCGGCCAGCTAGCCAAGCACCTTCTGCTCGCAATCTCTGGTGACCGGCGCCTCGTCGTGCAGCTCCCTGCCGGCAAAGTCCACCTTTATCTTGCGCTTGAGCCGACTGCCGTGCTTCTTTTCGTCCATCTCGCTCCTCAGCTGAGGCGCTTGCCGCCGCCGCCGCTTGAACCATTAGCAGTTCCTCCTCGTCGGTGTGTACGGGCTGGGTGCAGCAGAGACAGGGACCACTGGCCTCCCGCTCGCAGACAATGCGGCCGCATCGTAGGCAATTGTTGATCAACTTGTGCTGTTCCGCCTGGCAATTGCAGATGCGACGACCCTTCATTCCCTTCCCAGCGCTTGCGTACAAGATTTTCCCTGATTTTTGCTGGCTCCGCCGGAGCCGCTGATGGCGCTGTTGCCGCCAATGTGTGGCGATTTCTTTTTTAAATTCTCACTGCGGGGCTGTTTGCCACTGAGCAGCATGCGGCGACAGTTCTGGAGAAATATGCGATGCTCCTAATCCTCCACGCACAGCAGAATGCCAAAGTAGTCGTCGAACGCCTGGTCATCCCGGATGGCCAATATGGTGGCCATCATTTTGTCGGTGACGACGCAGTCCAGGCACTGGGATACTGTTTCGCTCAGCCACTTTTCCATGATTGATGATGATTTCTCCCTTGTCTCTTTGGTTTAAAATCGAATTTTACTTTATTACCTGTCACTACTCTGTATATCGATTAATTTCATTGTTTCAAGTTGTGATGAGCTTACAAATAAGAAAAAAACTTATCGATAACAAAAGTTGCTTTTACTGACGGCAAAACTGAAATCCACGTTGTTAATTCAAGACTCATTTTGCTTAACAAAATCTCCGTTTCTTATCGTGTTCGTAAAACGGTTATCGATAAACTGAAATAAACTGGTTCTGTCTATGGAAAAATCAATGCTTTACTCCAAATGCAAAGTCTCTAGCTCGAATATCCTCTTAGATCGTCTTAATTATACAGACAGGCTGATAAACAAGGTTAAATAGACTCTAGTCTTTATGCTGATCAAGAATCGGTATGCCTTATACAATATAATAATGTTGACTTCATATCATATTTTCTCACTTTTTAAAGATGTTAAGTGACTAAAATTGAGTCTAACAAGGACAAACGGAAAGACAACCCTTCCCCTTCCAGAAAGATCATAAATTGCAAATCGATTCTTACTTTTCTCTAAATAAATGTTAAACAAGTAAAAAATGAGGAGCCACTGAAAGTTGCTTTTATAAATGTTGCAAGCGCGTATCTTTTATTGCCCCACAAAATCTGTTGCACTCCCTGGTTTGTTGTTGTTGTATGATTCGTTTAGATTGATTGATCGCATTTGTACATCATACGGATTTTGAGGAGATCGCCCTCGGATGGACCCATAACCTGACCCATCTCTCGATCGACGGGGACACCATCGGCCAGAGCTTGAATTGTTGGCTGGCTGGGATCCTTGGCGAAGGCGTTCTTTGGATAGTGCATAACGCTCCCAAAGTCATAGGGCACATTGTGGGTGGTCGTTGTGGACTCTGTCATCGCTATGAACTGTGGCCAGTATTTGCGCGGAATGTTATCGTATTCGATGACAACATGCTCATCGCGATCGGGGCGACTCTGCTCGTGATAGAGGCCCAGCACATGGAGTGTCTCATGCTGAATGATGCCCATCTTTGCCAAGCACTTCTCGGTAAGATGGACATCATGCGCACCGGAGCCCAACAGCGCTATAGGATTATAACCGACGCGTGTGCCGCACATTTTGGGTGACTTCTTGAAGTGAACATAACGACTGCCCACCGGAGCCGCACCGGGCAGCTCCTCAAATCGCACACAGGTCTGCTCGTTGAAGGTGGCCAGAGCGGTACGGACGTTGGACGCTTCCTCCGGACTATATTCGCTGGCTAGGCGATAGTAGATCCTCCTTGTGGGCCACAGTTGGAGCGGCGATCGCATTGCATTGCGGGTCTTCACATCCGCCTGCTCATCGTCCGCATCGATCTCGTTGTAGTAGTTCTCGAAGTAATCCGCGCCCTGAGCACTCACAATGGCCAACAGGCCCAGCAATGGAAACCACATTTTGTTGGAGTCCAAATGCAGCTGACATTCGTTTTTATAGGCAGAAATCAAAATGCATTTTGTATTTGTTGAAAATATAATTATCAGTTTTTTGTGTTTTTTGTTTTTTTTTTTGCATTGAAATTGTGTAAACTAATGTTTCACATGCACAGATACATAAATATACATATACATATACATATATATAGATATATACAAGCATTAGCTGGTAGTTTATTTTTTTGTGAGAAATAACAACTAAGAATTAGCAACACATTCTTATGCAACTACTCCATTTCCAGTCGCCCTTCAGCGATTGCTGATTCCATGCAGGCAAATTCGACATTATCTCCGCTTGATGGGACAACTTACATGGCTAGGCGGTAATACGATTTGCATAACTTAACATAGATACAATATTTATACACACACACGCACACACAGACACAAAGTACGTGTTTACATCCATATATATATAAACATATATATATATATATATATATATATGGCATGTAAAACGCTTTGTATGCATGGCAATATAATTCAATCATATTATGTCGACACTGGCGGCCAGAAAAAGTGTTCTCATCTAGCGAGCTATTTAAACAGTTCCTGAGTTTTAATACTAATGCATCAGAAGTTGTATATATATATATATATATTTTATACATTTTGCATTTATTAATTATTATTATTTGCACAATTACTGTCAAATTAGTTTGGAAACTAAAATGTAGTTAATTTAACTTTTAATGTAATTTCCAAATAAATACTAATCATGATGCGCACCTTAATAATTTAAATTACATTACATATTTTACAATTTTGCAGAAAAGTAAACTTTTCAAAATTAAATCTCGATATCACGCCTCAAAATTGTGCTACAAATCTGCTCGCTGCAAGTGTGCCACTTGTTGTGGCCACCAGTGTGCGGGCTGTTGTTACCGATTCGTGGCCCGTGGCAGGTGCAAATATGGCACGCCCCAATGCATAACATTAACATGCCAATTGTCTCTGTTCGATAAGCACAAAGCCAAAGGGCATCATTCATAGACTTGAAAATTACTTATTTTTTATGCGTTTCGTTATTTTTTGTTGTTGTTTTTTTTTTCTTCACATTTTACATTGATTTTTTTTTTTTTGTACAGTAAATATTGCATTTGGATGTATTTCTAATGTATATTTAAGTTCTAGTTGTTAGGTTGAGGCGTAGTCGTCATCAATCATCATCAATCGATTGAGTGCATTGAGAATCGAAACAACCAATAAATTTTTGGGTAATTAAATTGCTAATTCTAACTTTGTTTTTTTTTTTTATTGCTTAGCAGACGGTTCAGTTAGGAGAGAGTTTGTGGGTTTACGCATAACAATGTGCAACGCATGCGGCGTGGTCGCAACAGCTATGAGGACCTTGCCACAGCACAATACAAAAAATAGGCGTGTGCAATTATTTTAGCTGCCCGACTGCGCCACACGTGACGTATACATAATAATATTATTATCATATTTCATACATACAAAATAGAGAAAAGTGTAACAAAAACACAATTTAAAACAAACAAAAAAAAAACAGAAAATAGAAAATAGACATTTTGCAAGCAAAATAGTAAACAGCAAATTTGAATTGTTGTTGTTGTTGGTGTCGTCGTTGTTGTTGTTGTTGTTCTAATCGTAAACATAATCGTTGTCATCTTAAGCATCATCGCCATCATAATTTTCAATCCTGATCCTTACGCCCAGGCAGCCCGCACCAGGATTGGGCACTTCGCTTGCAAACATCACAAATCAGTTCCTAGTTATCAGCTCCTAAATATTTATAAGTAATAGTAGTAGTTGTAGTTGTAGTAGGTAGGTATGTGTGTGTGTGAGTGTGTGTGAGTGTATGCATTATGTCTATCCACGTGGCATGGCTTTGATGGCTGGCGGGCGGGCGTTCGAGCGATCAGGTAAAAATGTTCGAATCTCTTTCTAGTTGCAAACACTCGCAACTGCAACAGATCGCCTAATGCAACTCGATGAACTTGTAGAGCGCCGGTGGCACCGCCTCCTTATACTTGATGCCCTCCTGTTTGATGGTCCTCGCCGCCAAACACGCCAGCGTTGTGTACTTCATGGGATCGATGATTTTGTGCAGAGGCGTGGGCGCCAGCAGCGTCTCAAATGTCTCCCCGTCATCGTTCCGCGTATCCTGTGTGTGCAACAAACGAAAAAGATTTATATATATATATATGATGATGATCCCTAAAAATATGTACTCACCAAATGCGCACCACCCTCGAGCAGCGTGTGAGCCAGTGGCTCGACATACAGCTGGAGTGAGGCTGCCAGATGGAGTGGTGTATTGCCGGCATCGTCAACGGCATTCGGATCGGCACCGACCTCGAGCAGCGCCTTGGCCAGCGATGGCGATGGGAACTGGCAGGAGGGATAGCGACCGACGAGGGTGCCCTCGCGGTAACAGGCATAATGGAGGGCTGAGCGACCGGACCGCACATGCACCTTGAGGCGATTGAGGCGATATAAGGCGTTCATCACCTGGTGCCGCATATCCGGACAGAAACTGTCCGAGTCCAGCAGCGAGCTGAGCAGGCAGCCAATGTGCAGGGCACTGACCAGAGTGCGGCTGAGCGCATTGGGATCGTGATTGCAGTCGTGCTGATGCGCCGACAACAGCGTCGTCGACGATGCTGCAGACGATGAGCTTGAGGTGGATGATGATGATGAGGTTGATGTTGTTGATGTTGCTGATGTTGCTGATGCTGCTGCTGATGATGATGTGGAGCTGTTCGACGTTGCTGGAGATTGTGTTAGTTGTTTGCTTCCAATGCCGCTGCCGGCAGCGGGCAGCATCTGTTGCTGCTGCTGTTGCTGCTCCAATGTAAATGCCTGGCCCCGCTCCACCTCCAGCACGGCCTTGTGAAAGATGGTCAGCATGCCGTCCGCCTCAATTGGCGGCACAATGCGTCCGCGCGGCAACAGACGCCCCGCCTCCACCAGCATAAAGCTAAACAGCTCGGCAAACGACAGCAGCGACGATTGCGTCATCGGACTCAGTGGCTGCAAGATTTTCTGTTGCATTGTCAAGGCATACGACCAGAGCTCGATGCACCGATCGAACCGACCAGCGTCTGCATAGTGGGCACCTCTGCAAGCAAAACAAATAGTTTAATAAGAGCCAAAAAATGAAATATAGTCGAATATGATCGACCAGGAGATACCCACTAGATAAACAAACCTGTGAGCCTTAAATTAGGGAGAATAGTTTAGTTTGGGGCATAGGGAACTCAACTGTTCCCATATCATTTCAATATACCCCTATAAACTGTGGAATATCTGATTCAGTATTTCATTTGACGACTTGACTTACTTTATATAAAAAAATGCGGGCCCATAAATCAATATTTTATTAAAGTTATTGCAAAATTAAAACATCAACAAACAACAAGCAAAGCAAGGGAAAACCCTGTACTTCAAAGAACTCGACTAGCAGATACCCTGAATATAACTTCTGAATACATAGTAAGCTTGAAAATAGGAAAATATGAAAATATCTGTGCTTCTTAAGCGATCTTTAGGAAATTTATACAACTGATGTATACATTATAATGATATTCCTAAATGGGAGCGTTTAGCGATAAATTGAAATAAACTAAATCTGTCTCTGAGATGGCTAAGTCAACTCGTCTCCTGTTGCTGATCAAGAATATATATATTCTTCCTTCTCCCTGTTACATACTTAGTCACAACTTCCTTTTGACCTTTGTCCCATTTTTAATGGCCTTAGGGTAATAAACATGTGGATGAGAAATCAATATTTATTGATTTGCGCACAAAGTCATTGCAAAGTGAAGGAATACAATATTTACTTATGGGCACAGCTGATTAATAGTATATTTAAATTATAAATATATACAAATACAATAATATTAACTTAAATATTAATCAGTTGTGCCCATAAAGAAAAGTTATAGTCATTAATTTGGAAAACCCGAAAACAATCAATGAAATATCCACTCAGATAATTAATCTAAATTACATACAGTGACTCACAGCTACCAGTCTACTTTGAGGGTTTCTATTTGCTCATATTTTATGCTACGCATCCTTTGCTGCTTGCTGGGCACTGCTTACCTGAAACGAATGTAGTAGCTGGTGTCGGGATGCGTTGGTCCAAGGATGCGCTGTCTGATGACTAGCGCCTGCATGCGCATCTCATCGGGATCGAGAACGAGCTCCTCCAGCTCCTCAATGGTTGTCACTTCGGTGACCAGCTCGTAGGCCGGCACTGGCTCCTGCACCTTCTTGTCTAGTGGCGGTTCCTGTGCTCGCTCCTCGAGCGCTCGCCGCCACAGCGTCAAGGCGACCGCAATATCACGTTTCTTATCCACATAGGTGGCGCCCAGGAGCTCGAGTGCATCGATGCGAGCCACTCGACTCACACAGGGCAACGTTATCAGGTGCTCCACGATGGGCATGTGTCCGGTTACGCTGGCCGCCAACAGCGGTGTCATGCCATAAAAGTCCACATCCATGGTGGCGCCGTGCTTCAGCAGTAACTGCAGTATTTGCAGCGAACCCGACTCCGCACAGTCGTGCAACGCTGTGTTGCCCTTGATGCTGCACCGATTCACGTCCGCATGCAACGAGAGCAGATACTGTGCAATGCGATAGTGCCCCTTGTAGCAGGCAATCATCAGGCAGGTGTGTCCATGCCGGTTCGCCACCTCAAAGTCTGCAAGAGAGAGCAGTAATGATTAATCAGGTGCTGGCCATGCCACACGCACTTACCTGCACCATGGTGCACCAGATACTTGACGATCTCGTAGTGGCCATCGAAGCAGGCGGCACGCAACGGTGTTGAGTTCGTTCGCGTCGTACTGTTCACATTGGCGAATCGACGCACCAGCATCTTAACGATGCCCAGATGACCGGCGGCGGCCGCACACCACAGGGGAGGAGCATCCTCGATGGGCTCCCCATCGAAGCTGACGGAGCCCACCTGTTCCACGTTCGCCCGACACTTTGTCAATAGGTATTCTACAATGTCGTAGTGTCCGTTGCGACAGGCAATGACCAGCGGTGTGGCTCCATTCACTTTGGCCGATATCAATATCGCAATATCCACGCTGCTCTTGTTGTAGAGCACACTCTGCAATCAAATAGAGGGAATACCAAATCCAATTAGTATTTATAGTCTAACCAAAACTATATTTATTATTTATGGTATATAATTATAATGTTCGGTTAGCGTATCTATTTAATTACCCAACCAACATTACTCATTTTATTTAGTCCGATAATCATATTCTTATTAAGCAATTTATATATTCACTTGCAAATTACATGTGTAAAACAAGTGACAAGATATTATATATATTTATACATTTATATATTTATATTTTTATATATTTATACAACCGATTAAATCACAGGTTATCGTTTTACACACTCAAATCTAAACCGAGAATTATGTAAACTTATCACAAATGACCCGATCGAGCAAGGGTCTAATTAGTTAATGATCATTTCCATTTTCTAAAGCAGCAACACAACTATTTTGACCGCAACTGTATGCAACACATTTCTCTCAGTGCTCTCTTCTCTTCTTCTTGCTTTCTCTGGCTGATATTGATTTGTTCAATATGGTTAATAAAGTGGGTGTTTCTTTTGCGATCTTGTTAAAATGTTTGCAGCTGATCAATAATATTATAAGGTATATTTTTTATTCAAAAAGAAATCATATGTCTTCCAAATTATGCCTTTAATTGCTATAGAAAATCGATTTTTATTGTGTTAATAGAAACTGTGGGAGTCACTAATAAAATAATTTAAGAACAAACTTCATCTGCTATTTTACAAATTGGAAGCCTCTGGCTTGAATAGTCTCTGAGATCAGCTTGATCATAAGGTCTGAGGAACATGGCTAAATCAGCTGTCTATGCTGACTAGGAATATACTTGCAGATGCTTTATCTTAACCCTTTCTAATGAGTACTAAGTTTGTGACAAATGTGTTTTTATACATATACATATATATATATCTACACATATATAAATATAAACAATTTTACAGATTGGCAGCGGATATATTTAGTATATATTTTTATTTAACTACATTTCTGAGAGCATGTTGTCAAACAAGCTAGTCAGCTTTGCGGACTCGTAATAAATGTGGAGCCCTCTCTCAAACTCTCAAATAAGTTAAATTAAATTATCATTCAGTTGGTAGCTATTTTGTGTAGTTATTTGTGTATTATTATCAAAGACCAAAAAACCAAAGCCGATAATAAAACTACAAAATAAAACTATATATATATAATAAAACTACAAATATAACAATCAATAATCTATTTTCAGCTTTGATCTTCTATAATAATTTTCGCTGTGTTTTCAAGTTACAAATAGTAGTTCATATTCATATTCAGATATTTTCAACATTTAAGATGATGCAGCAAACATGTCACAAACACGTATGTTGCCGCAACAACGTCATCAAAACAATTTTTTTTTTTTAATTTCTCTAATTTTAACATGGGGGAATTCTACAAAACAAAAAACTAAAAACAAAAAAACAATTTTCTTATCAGTGTATTTCTTATCAATCGCACATGCGAATAATGTGTATATTTTCCCCGAATGCTTTTTGTATGCCAATAACATTTGCAATTAAAAACCAATTCGTTAAACAATTAATAAACACAAAATATAATTTATCTGTATCCACAACGCACAAACATGATAAATAATTGAAAACGAAAAAACTGCAAAAAGTGCTAATTAAAATATAAAGAAATATGTCGAGAGAGAATCGCAGCAAGCAGCAAATAGATTATCATTATGAGACTGCGTGACAAAGAGAGAGTGCGAGAGAGAGAGTGAGAGAGAGAGAGAGAGAGAGAGTGCGAGGCGAAAGCAGTCAGCTGAGCGCATGCAATCAGTTTCATTCTCTCTCATTCTCACTCTCTCTCTCACGATCTCTCTCTCTCTCACGCTCTCTCTCTCTCTCACGCTCTCTCTCTCTCTCTGTCACGTTTGACTAGTCTGTTACTTTTACATTTTATTTTGGTTTAGAATGACGAACTGAGTCGTTAGAGCCATGTGCGCATTCTTATTCAAATCGCGTTAAGAATATTAATCTAAGCAATTAAAATGTCTACGCAATAAATTGACTATTAAACATATACCTAGTTTAGTAAAAATAACATTCAATAATCAGCTGATTTATTATATATTGGTAATTCGAAGCATGCATCTTCGTATATAAGTATATATATATATATATTGTTAATCAGTATATATAACTGATTTAGCCATACCCAAGCTGAACTCAGAGACTATAAGGCTTAGATACTTTTTAACATATAAGTTCTCGCTTACGATTTCTGATACCAATAAAAGCCACAATTTTAAAAACATAAATTTGTGAAAAAGTTAAAGATTTTAATTTTATTGGTAATAATATATAGCTATTATTTATATATTTATAATATTTATAGCTAGCACATCTTTCATTATTTCCATTTCTTCATTGCCAGCTTGCGTTCAAATAAATGTTCATAATTTATTAACTAAATTTTAACAACTTTCTTGCATTTTTCATAAGCACAAACAAAACAAAATACATATGTATTTATGCAAAATTGTTTTAGACACGAGTTTGTCGCAAGACGCAGATTTCACTTTCGGTTTTCAGAAAAAGAAAAAAAAACACAAAAACATGACCTGCCTTTCATTTATTCAGTTATTCTACATTACATGTTCTATGCATAACAAAATTATATATTTCTCAATTATTTATTTTGTTAAAAACTAGAAGTTGGTTAAACTAGAACCGGTGTCTTAAGCAAACCAATATGTTAAAAACAGCTGATTTCAGATCAAAGCTTTCTTACTTGTTTTTCGCTAATTGAAATTCAATGATGGCAAACGTTTTTGGTTTCACTGTATATTTATTATGTTATTAACTGTATCATCACTAGGAGACAGCAACAAGCTGAGGGGTTGCCAGACCGCATGGTAACAGTGGGCTGTGGGTTGTGGTATGCGTTGTGGCAGCTGAACGTGTCACGCTATTTTTTCAATGCTATATGACTTTTAAGATATGTATATAATAGTCAAGTGTTTAAATCTTACACTCTGTTGTCGTCGTAGAACAATAATACCAGATTGACTCAGAGTTAAGTTTAAGTTAAAGCTAACAATGAATTAAAAAAAAAATAAATAAATAAAAAAAAACTTGACTGACGGGTAATAATAAAACTGATAATAATATAGTCAGCAAATACTTGTATGAATACATATGCAAATATTTGCTGCTCACTATGGACTGATCAAAGCGATTCGACTAGAAAGTGACTGAAAGTGCGACCTTAGCAGGTGTTCCCAACTTGTTTTTTTTCCCTTTCCTTAAATTACAAAATGCATTTGATATTGTCATGTTGTAAGTCAAAGTCAAAAAGTGATAAGAAGACCTTCACACAATGTTTAAATAGATATGGCAACGATTTCGTTCACTTCCCCTATTGAAAAGTCAGACACGACTGAAACACACTTGGCCGATAGGAAACAGAACGATTACGATTACGTGCAGAAAAAAAAAAATAAAAATAAAAAATAAAATAAAAACCTTGTCAGAGACACACTGATACGCATTGTATTCGAAGGTAGTGTCTGCGAAACCGTGGCAACTTATCAATCTCAATTAGAGCATTCATCACCTAGGCGTCAAATACACCCAAAAAATAAAAACTAAAAAATAAAACAAAAAAAATACAACGCAGCTGCTCAGAACAAGAAATAAATGCACAAAAAAAACACACACACAAAACAAATAAAAAAGAGAAATAAAAAAAGAGCCGCTGGGGGGAGTCACTCAATCGGAAGACCTTGTGAATGCCGTGCGGCATTTTATTTTATTTATTTATTTATTCTCTTCGTCTTTAGTTTTTTTTTTTGGTTTTTTTTTTCTTGTTTTTGTGGTCATTGGTTTTCCCATAATTCTCTCATCATCTTTGAGGGAATTCTCTTCTACGGCGTATAAGATTCGTTTTAAGCTTCCTGATTGCTGCCCTGACAAACGTTCTTTCTTTCTTCCTTCCTTTCTTTCTTTCTTTCTTTGTCTCTTCTTTATTATTTTGCGTCACATAATGGCGAACATTCTTTACCATCAACCCCACCACCACTTCCCCCCTCTCGATCTTGCTTGAGCAGCTCGTTCGGGCGCGTGACATGCAAATTTTGGCAACATTTAGCGTATTCTCAAAGACAGATAGATTTTGATGTTGTTGAGAAATCGCCGCGATAATATGAAAACAGCCAGCAGCGAGAACACAATAAGATAAATACTTATATACATATATCTGAATTATCTGCTACATATCAAAATTTACGCATCAACATTTTTGAGACGAAACCCTGCACAAAATGTTTACAACGACCCCAATTGAAAATTATATAGACACATATCCATCGAGATCGAAATTGAGATCGTCATTTCGGAGCGCCTCGTCAAGCCAGTCTACAATGGGCTACTGAACTTTCTGTCGTGTCGTCGAACTAAACAAACAATGACAATTTGATGACGCGACAAACCAACCAACAAGCAGCCAGCAGCCAGCAACCAACGCCAGCTGCTGTTTGCTTTTCCGCATTAAAAAACATATACGTAGCCGGTTCCCGGTTGCATACTCAATTAAGATTAAGCCCGCCCCACGACCCAACAACATTGCTGATGAGTCATGCTACAACAACAACAACAACTGTAACTACAACTACAGCCGTTGGCGATCGTTATAACAATAAGCTGGACAACTGCCCCAAAGTCTCGTTTAACCTTGCTCAAACAGTTAACGACCTCCCTCTCCCCGCCTCCCCCAAAGTTCGACCGTATGAGTTTTTCTCGTGCCAGCACACAGCACACTTGTATGGCCATAAGCCAAAAGCCAAAAGCCAATTTAACCAACGCAACTAGGCACGTGCTCAGTAGGGAAGGCAAAAGAAAAGGTGGCTTGGAAAACGTTTCGCGTGTTGCGTTATGCGAGAAGTTGACATGAAACCGGAAATTAGAGCCTTCAAATTAACCCATTGATAATTCAATAGGTGATGGTTAAGATAATTGTGGAAATGCGACAGGTGACCGACCAACAACAACCACATCAAGTGCAAGAGGCATATTAACAATCAATTTACATGCAAAAACCAAAAGACAGCTTAAGGAATCACTCTGAAGGATATACACATACAGTGAAAGGAAGGAAAATGTCCTTATACAAAGTTAATGATCTGGGAATGATATTCCTATTATATTTATGTTGAAATATTGAAGAAATATTATGTTGCTTTGCGCAATGTTTTTATTGAAAATCCAGAAATCGATCCTTCAAAGAAATGATCAGGAGAGAACAGCAAATTTAATTTAATAAAGTCCAAAAGGATGTGCTGGACAAAAACTTTTAATTTAAAGTATATTTTCAAAAACATTTTAATTTATATTAATTTATACAGTGCCTCAATTCCAAAATGAAGACCATATTTTTGAAAAGCCAACAAATTTGTAGAAGGGTTACTTAACGTGTAATTGGTTAATTGAAGAAAATCATCTAACAAAGACAGGTTATTTGTCTACCATGTGAAAAATTGCAAAAAAAAAGAGTTGTGAATTAAATATACATTTTGATTATATCAATGACGAATTTTATATACTCTTGATGCCATAAGTCAGATTGCAGTCTGCAAAGTTGATATGAGCACCACATAAATGAAATTAATGTGTGAATAATTAAGAGTTTCTCATTCAATAATTCTAGAGATTCTAGACTTTAGAATAACTAGAAACAAAACCAGTTTAAAGACAGTTAGAGACGTGTGTGCACAATTTGATTGATAACGGCTTAGCAACAAGTTAAAAACTTGTCAACAAATTATAAAAATATAGAAAACGTGTGCATAAAAAATACATTCGCCGATCTAAGTCAGTGCATCAGATACATTATGCGGTTAGTCAGCTCTTAAAACTGGCCCGGTTCGTTGATGTGGGATGACTCAAGTAAAAGAAGGAATGAGTGGAGAGGGGGGATGGGTATGGGGAGGGCAACACAATAATTGCGTCTGCTTTCAGAATTCAGCGAAAACAGATTTAACAGATTTAAAATTTCACTTCCCGAAAAAAACATGCATGCAAATGTGCATATATATATATATATATATATATATATATGTGTGTATGTAATGTGTATTTAATTTGTATTTACTGTTGTTTACTGTTGTTTGTTGCTGCTACGCAAAAATAAACGCAAGCAAAACAATTATAATTGAAACAAGGTAAAATTGTTCAACACTTGACATTTGTTTTCCATCAACACATATATGATGAAAAGGGGTGGGGGACGGATGGCCTGTGGGGTGTGGCACACACAGCACACACACACAGACACACACACGTTCATGATTACCTTGTCATATACCGTTATGAAAATGTCGCCATGAGAAACACAAAAATCAAATGCGAGGCAGCTTCCACAAAACGCCAGCATTTTTAAAGGCGATTAAAAAATGTTGTTTCCGTGTAATAAACAATAAGCAATAAACAACTTTCCATTGTTGTTGTTGCCGTTGCTGTTGCTGCTGCTGCTGCTGTTGATGCTGCTGCTGCTGCTGTTGCTTTGTGATCATTTTATGTTTGCCGTGCACGCATAATTTATTATAATTTTGACATTGAACGAGTTCAATGTCGATATGCAGTAGTAGTAAATGAATATTAACATTCCCCCCTCCCTCTCTAACTTGGCTCTTGAGACTGCTTTGGTGCGTTCAACCGACCACTTTAATCATTGCCCCTCAATTCGCCTCACTCCTCTTCGCTTGTCAGCCTGCCTGACTAGCATTCAAATCAGCCACGTCGCTCAATTATTTGGCTCTAATGTGTGGCTGGCTGGCTTATTTATTATAGCCAAGCTGGCGCGGCTGCGCAGTCGCTCAAGGGTGTAAGATTTACTCTCGAAGCTCTCGTGTTGAGGTCAACGGTGCTTTTTAACGGGTTCAACCAGAGGCCAACCGATATCAGTCAATACAAGCCAATCATTAAACAGTCTAACAAACAACTAGTGCAGATCATATACTTATCTACTATATACACACATATGCACATATTTAAACAGATATTTATGCAGTGGTTCACACGATGCAGGGTCGAGGTCAGCGTCAATTTTAATGCTCTGTTTTTAAATAATACCACAACAACAAAAAAACTGTGGAAATTTTTTTATTTTTTTCAAATGCAGAATTTTATCGAAACATAAAGCAAACTTGATTAGACAAAAACAAGTTAGAATACTCGATAAACTTGATCTGCGTGTGGTATACGAAAACTTATATTCAAAATTTGAAGTATCTGGATCTAGTTCAAAAAGTCAGACAAACTGGCATGGTTAAACCGATTCGACTTTTGACTCTGATCATATATATATAAATATTCAAAACAATCTTTAATTTGTAAATTTTAAGAACTTATTAATACTTCTGTAGAAATTGATGGACACCGAGAACTTTTTTAATTAAATTCAAAAAATGAATTTGCGAAATAGGAAGAAAATTTACGGAAAATAATAGTTCCATTTTTTCAAATGTGCATTAAATACTTTATTGGTTCAGCGAAGTCTCCTCCAATGCGTTACCAACTTTACAACAAAATTAAATAAAAATGATTAAATGTTAACCGGCTCGTATCTGAACAGGTTTTTATATGCTGCGCCCGAACTAATGAAACCAAAAAAAAAAGCAATAGATAAAAGATAGAACAGCAAATGAGTTGAATCTTACAACGATTACTAAATTTTGTTGCTTAATTTATATTACATATTATTATTATTTGTATACATATATACATATTTTTTATATTTTTATTTTTAAGCACAAGACATGAGCTAAAAAAGCAATGTACTTGACATATTAAGCAAAACAACAAATAATAAAAACAAATATGGAAAAAATGAACATAACCATAAAAAATCTAAAATTTATATATGGAATGTAAGGCTTAATTTGCTTCAACACTTTAATCAATTTATTTCCTTGCATTGATTTGAGATAGTTTGAGTTTAGAGTTAAAAAAAATTAATTAAAAAAAATTTCAGCTCAAAATCAGATATAGCCAGCAAAGAGCAAATTAAAAGATCGAATAAAACTTTTGATATAATATAAATAATATCTTGCTAACAATATTATGAAATCCACACAAGGGTAAATACAATATTAAATTATCTTCAATAGACTAAATTATCTGAATAGCATTTTTATGATACTGTTATAAATTTAGTATTGTTCAAGAAAATGAATACGTTAAATGTCTGCATTATCAACTGATATTCATCAAATTAAGCATGCATGCTTATAACGATTTAAATCTTTGGAGTTTTCTTCTCTGCAGACGCTGAATATCATTGAAAAAAAATTACTTCAAGTTGGAAAATATCAACAGAGATGAAGACAAGCATCTAAATGCTTATGCATCTGTATGGATGAGCAGCAGATAGTCAGCGTCAGCGTCAGCGTCAGCATTGAAGAGCGTTTTCCGACACTGATATTATAATGCCTTATGGCCGTATAATCAGCAAGAGCAACAGCAACAGAAACAAGAAGAGGCATTCACATTGTTGTTGTGGACATTGTTGCTGCTTTAGTTAATCGTGCGACGAACTTCAAAGTCATGACGGCGTCGATCGCTGAATAAGCAAAACAAAAACAAACACTCAAATCAAAACACACAAACGGATACACAGCACACACACACACTTATATACATGTGAAGTACACACAGTGGTATACATAAATAGTTAGTCGAATAAATTGTAGCACAGTAGCACGCAATATGCTCAAGTAAGTTCCCTGGAGGCATTTGGGCGTCGTAAACAAAATGCACAGCGAAAAATAAAAAAAACGTTCAGCATTTCCATTCAATGTACAGCTGACGCCCTTGTGTTAGCTTAGCATTAAGCTATCGGATTGGTTTAGGTACTTGAAACTATGCGTGGGAATTACAATATATAACATTTTTCAACATATTCCCCAAATAAATCACAATTTCTAACAAGGTCTGAGTAGACTTCAGAAAGACTTTACTAAAAATAATCGATTCAGTTCTTTAATGAATAAATAAATCTAAAATGATATTCTAAAATGTAAGGTTAAAGTTGAATATACAAATTTTGCTTTTCTTTTTTTTTACTTTCTATAAATTTACAATGTCAGCATTGGCAAGCCGAAAATCGTCTGTAATTTCTAACAGTGTGCGTCTTTCTCTCTTTCTTTCTTTCCATCTTTCTTTCTTAGCCCTGCAAAACAGCAGCTATAAAATTGATATGTTAAGTGCAACGAAGCTTAAACACTCTTTGGCTCGCTTATTAATGCTTTTGAGCATTACAATTATATAGTATTTACGATTACATTTAATCTTATTTAAAAAATATACAAAAACCAATAAAAAATTATCGAAGCAAATGTTTTAGTTTTTTTACGATAAAAAATCCGAACTTCCACTAAACCGACGGCAATATTTTTTTGCTCCAGTTATGGATGGCTTCACAAACAGTGGGAGAGAGTGAAGATACTCTATCTGGAATCTTTGGGGAAGCGAATGCTGATAACACGCAAGATAAAGCCAATGAACGCTGCTGCTATCGCACGCACTCAGCTTCGCATCGCTCTGTGTGTGTCTATGTGGACCCAAAAGATTGTCTTGCTGTTGCTGTTTGTATTGGTGGCTGCTTTGTTACTGCTATTGTTGTCTTTGTCGCAGTCGCAGTGTTGTTAATTGCTGCTGTTGCCGTTGCTAATGCTTTTTCCTCGGGGTGTGCTCAATATATGTATGTGTATGTGTATGTACGTGTGTAAATACTTTGCACTCTCTCGAGTACTCTATGAGAATTGAAGTCAAAGCAAACCAGCGATAGAGCAAGAGATCGGCTCTGACCTTACATTTACACACACACGCACTGGCAACAAATAATCAAGAAGCAGTTAAATGGCAAACAAGTGGAAAAAAGAAGCAGGTCCAATGGACGAATGTTGGTGCAAATGAAACCAAGCTGCGATTGTCTCTCTCTCTCTCTCTCTCTGTATCGCTCTCTGGCCAAAAGCAAAGCACTCGAATTCAAATTCGCGTTTTGAGGTTACACCAACAACTACTTAAACATACGCAATTTGCGCTGCTGCAAATGTTCAGCATAAAACACAAACTAAGAAAGAAACTGAAAAGGCAAAGAATCAACCTCAACCTCAAAACAACAGCTGTTAACCGACTAAAATAATACGGTCGTGTGTGCATGTGCAAATATATATATATATATATGTATATGTATATATGTATGTATTTTGTTTAGTTGTGCATAAAACTTGATGGAAAAAATCTAATTAACTTGAATGCTGCTTTGCGATTTGCAAATGTTTCGAAAGCGACAACAGCATTTTTGCCGTCTTATTTTAAGCTGATGGTTCGATCTTGATGAGGATTATTTAATTAATGTGCAGATTTCATTTAAATTTTTTATTCCATTTTCCAAGTATTTCAAAATACCCAGTCCAATAGCTTATATTGTTTTGTACAGACCTTGTACAGTTTTTTGTATTTTAGTATTTTTTTTTTTTTGTATATCTAGTTCTTTAATTGCCTGACTTGAATTGTTCGGGTCAATAACATTTATTTTGTGTCATTTAGGCATTGTTTGAATAATCGATATTCTTGTTTCTACAAATTAGATTTAATACTTTTATCAAGTTATATTTAAAGTGTATTTGTCTAATAGGATAAAGATTTGATTTTATGCAGATTTTTAATTTAAATTTATTTAATTAATTCTATTTCCTGGTCATTTCCCACGCATTTATTTACGCCGATTAATAATCATTTTATTTTTGTCAATCCTGTTCTAATAGTTGATCTGGTTATATGCCGATTTTAACATATTTCGTTCATTGACCCTTTTTATACGAACTTTTGAAATTAAAATCAATTGACTAATTAATTCTTATCATGTCTATGACATTATCATTATTTACTTCTTTTTGCCTTTTTTAATTTACATATCTGTAGAAAAAATAGCACACAAAATATTTTGAATATCATTTTTTTTATTTTGTTTCATTAAATCAATGAAATTTAGAAAATATAAGCCTAAATGTTATGAAACGAAAATATATATTTTTTTTTGCTTTTCAAAAAGTATTTAGCAAAAATTATCTTCGATATAAATTTTTTTTTGAATGAATTTGTATAAAATGTATTTTTATGAATGAATATATATTGTAGAAACATTAATATTGAGTTCTTCTAATAATAAATTCTAAGCCACATTATAGTATTGCTTTATTTTCATCCATTAGTAATAATAGTGTATAATTAATATTAATCTAAAACTAGACCGATCTGAATTTAATTCACTTGCACTTAATGCTGTTTTTTCTTCTTCTTCTTCTTATGCAAATGTTTAAATATTTACTTGTTAAATTAAAAAAATATTTGGTTTTATGTCTGCTTGATTACAAAAAGAACAGAGGAAATAATTTTCAATATTTGCCAACTTGCTTTAAGTACCTAAGAATTAATTTTTGTATTTATTTTGCTTCTGCATCCGAGTCATACCAAACTCATCAATCAAGCAATTCAGACCAGATCACGTATTGTTGTGAGTCAAGTGCCACTTGCCACATATGTTCATATCTACATGCGTATGTATGTGATATACCTACCACAAATGTGTAAGTACGTTGTTCTGGGTTTTGACTTTAATTTTTGGAATAAACAACAATGTCCAAAACACAACCCCAACAACCAACAAACCAACAACCAGAACAAGCAACTAGAAAAACCGGTTTCTTGTGGCTAGAACGATGATGTTGCACGCTTGACGATCGGGTTCGAGTTCGAAGCATGTTGTTCTCGCTCAATATGGAGCACAAGTATTTCTGGGGCTGCAGCAACACCTTGCAAAATCTAAATAATATAATCGATTCGAGAGTGTGCCAGACTAAAATATACCCTGCAAATACATTTCTATTTACTTTAGTTCCTTCTTCTTCAAATTGATTTCTTAAAAAACTTTGGCGTTAGCGTTTATAAATTTGCTGTCATTATGAACAATTACGAAATTAAACAATATTAAATTGTAAACCGATTCTTGGGCGCCAGCGAATGTTATCGTTATAAATAATAATATACAAATAACGGGACTAAAACAGCATATTTGATACTCCATGCGACCGCATATAAAAAACACAAATTTTCCCAGGTTTTTTAATCTCCTTTTTTATCGATTTTAAATAAGTATAGCGCATAAGAGACTCACACCCATGCATGAGGCTATTTTAGGAAATACACACACACATGTATATTTATAGTCAAATCACTTCCTGAAGCACAGAGCAGCCCAGCATCAACAAGCTCCATAAATGACACATTTTTAGAAGCAGAACGAGAGCGTGAGAGAGAGAGAGCGAGAGAGCCGAGCCCAGTCAGGAAGTCTAAAAATGAACGAAACCGGTGCAAGTCGATTTAAGTCGACTGGTGTCGAGCCTTTCTGCTGGTGATTGAACGCTCCCAAGGATAGGTTTATACACAGTTCACATGTGGTTCACCAGGTAGGTACAAATGTACCTAAGTGTGTAAACACGTACCTAAATGTTCACATAGGTTCCTATACGAGTACTTAAGAGGGCGTTGCTTTGCCAAGGAAAGGGGGGAGGGTTACTTGACAATGGCGGAAGCGATTTCAATGTACAAAAATAGAAAAAGAAAAAATTAAAACGTGATTTTAGGCCCGTAAAATTTGTTGAGTGTCATTACCAATTTTAACATTAGCGGTCGAAAATCTGAGAGCAACGTGGCCCAAATACGAATCAACATATTATAAAATATCATAATATGAACGCTAAAAATACTTTGCTACTCACTCAAAACAAAAAAAAAAAAAAAAAAACTCTTGCACACGCAGTTGTATCTGTTATTTGTGACTCCGATAAGATAATGAAAACAGGGGAAGTGAATCAATGCAAAATGTATCTACAAAATACCATGTATAATAGTATCTCTAAGATATCCATAAAGAACTTGGGATTCCTTTTTGAACATGCTTCACATTTTTCTGGATTTATTTTTATTTGTATTGTTAGCAAATTCCTTTGTTGTTTGTGGTCAATCGGCAGCTGTTAATAACAGTAAAAGATGACTAAAGACAGCTTTAATCGACTAATTCGACTAGCAGATACCCTGTACAGGTTTTAACTAAATCAAATTTAATTTTCATTTACAATTAGAGCAAAACAGCCAATGGGTTTTTTTAATGTTGGCAATGCTGACATACACTTCTAAAAAAAAAACTAAAGCCAAATTGTAAGCACATTTCGACAAATAAAAATAAAAACAGAAATATGTTTTAAATAAACTATTTTTTTTAGTGTTTGCATGTCAAAACAAACAGAAATTCTGTAAGTATGCCAGATATTATTGTTTGTGTAATAAAAATTTGAAACTAACACACAACACCTACACACAATACACACACACGCACAAATGCAACAGCGCTATTTGCCAATGTCAAAGCAATGTAGTCAAAGCTTAAGAACTTTATTATGCAAAAAGCGTGCTGCCTGCAGCTGTGCAAGAGGGAGCTTGACTTATACGCCCACACACACACTGACACACATGCATACATATTAGATATGTCTGTGCATTTGTATTTGTTATTGTTTTGACGCACACACATACGCTCCCTCTCTTTCTGTGGGTCGCTCGCTCTCTCAACATGTTTTGCGCTCGTATGCGTGTAGAATTTTATTGATTAGTCACAAGGCTGCCAGCAGCTGAGCCGAGCAGTGCTGAGCGGAGCAATTGCAGCAGGTACTCACCTTCAATAGGGGCAGGTTATTATCGCGTGCAGCATTGAATACGATGAATTTGTCATCCATTTTAGAATTGTGTTTGCATAAATAAAAACAATTTTCACAGCTCACTGAATTTCTTTAGTTTTGTGTATATATTTTTATTTAGCAACTGACAAAAAAGGGTTTACAACAAATTTTCTGCAGTTGCTTTGTCAATTTTCACTGCCTTTTGTTGCTGCTGCTAGTAATTTATTTGTATATATGTGTGTGTGTGTGTGTTTCTCTCACACACAAAGAACTTTCGACCAAAAATAAATATACAATTCTTTCAATAATTGCACAATTATCGTCCGTCTTCGTTATGGCTGCGTTTTTATTGCTCTGCTTCCGTATTTTGTTGCATTTTTTTCTTTTGTTATTCTGCGCACTCTTCTTCTTCGGCTGCGGCGACGACGACGGCCAAAAGCAGGAAGACAAATTTCTTTGTACTATTTCTCTTTTGATGTGTCGCTTTTGTTGCTCGGCGCGTCTGCATTTAATTACGTCGCGCCAATCTTGGGACCGTTAACACAGTTTACGCCAGCTAAATAAGTTTCTTGCGTTTTAAGAATATCCGTATATGATTTAGATTGATTTAAAACACACAAACAATAAAGAGCGAGCGGCACAGCGAGCGCGACGTCACGCACGAGCAAGAAAAATATTACTGAAAAAAAACCTCTGTTCATTTTTTTCTTATAAGAGTAATCGACTAGCAGAATAGAGATGGGAATGTGGCAAAGGGGTGCACGAAGCACTTTCACGACACGAACTGTTAACTTAAATAACTTAATTTTATTTTATAATTTTTACTTTTAATAGTTAATAATTCAATATAGCATAAAATGTATTTTCCATTTATTAGAACTAAAGCCTAATTAATGAATTTATAATATGTATTTGAAAAAATTTGTTAATATCGTACACCACATAGTCAGTTAACTCATCGATAAGTCGGCAAGTTAACATGCCTTAACCGATCATAGTAAGAAACATTGACTATCGCAATATAATCGAAATACTGTGGGACCGTACGAAAAGTATCGCTTTGCAATCGACAAATTAGCGCACATTTTGAATGTGCAACAATTTTCAATGTTTTGAAGAAAAAGTTAAATATTTCTTCCAGTTTCCAGCCTTATATGTTAACCACCGCACTCGATTCATATTATTGCATTGAATGAGCCAGCCACAGGTTTCAAAGCGATAACATTTATTAAATTACACACTGAAAGAAAAATAGTCTACACTGCAAGAAGCCGTTTCACATTGCTCTAAATAACCACAAAATCGTTAATTCTTTAATGAACTGTCACTCGTGCTTAAACAAAGAAATTCCAAAATCATTATATTAAAAGCGTTCTTTCTATTTTACAGGTTCTCCTCACTCCACAACATGCCAGATGTTTTTTTTTTGGCCTGCTTCTTTACATGCAGTTTTTAAAACTACTTATCAAATTTGTAATTTGTTTGTGTTTTGCTGCTGCTGCTGCCACTGTCATTGTTGTTGTTGGTGTTTGATAATGTTGACTACGAATTTTGCTTGTTGTTTTTCTTGTTTGTTGTTCATGGTCCAATTCACAAAACAGCCAATTTCTATAGGGAATGAAAACGGCTCAATTTGACTTATTTGTGGATTTTCTTTAGGTTTCTTATTTTTTTTGTTTTGTAAGAGTGTTTATTAAAAAATTAATAATTTGTGGTTCATCCTGAAGCGCGACATCCAAAATTAATTTTACTGTGGCTTCCTGCGGAACGAGCAGCCTGCAAAGTGAAAACAGTACAAAATTAGTGAACAATTTGATAAGAGATTTCAGGATTTGTTGTACCTTCTGTGAGCTTTGCCCGTCCTCCAGTTGGCTGGCACAGAATGGTGGCGCAACCGGCGCAGACAACAACGCCCTGGGCGTGACTGAAAACCGTCGTGATCCTGTAGCAACCGGGGCACTTGACGTCCATGAAATAGGAGTTGGGATGCTGCACCAAGCGCTTCAGCTTGTGCTTGCGTTTCTCCTCAGCGGGCAGAGGGTGCAGTAAATCTTTTGCTAGCTGCAAGTGCAAACGAAACCAAACACATTTCACAATCTCATTCAATATATTTTTTTGCATTTCACAATTGTCTGCGATTCATTTTTTTTTAACCACGAACGCATATGGTGCGAGGGAGGGGGCAAGCTGTGTTGCTGAATATTGTGGTTTTTTTTGTGTGTAATCACTGCAAAGGCATGCACCGTTAACACGACACTCTGCAGATTGCATGTTGCACAGCTTTTGCGTATGCATACGCAAATTTTGCTTGTTCAAAGGCTTATTTTTATTAAAATTTGCACCCACCGGCATGTTTTTTCTTTCACAGCTAACACGGAAAAGGAAGTCGGCCAAATCGCAGCCAACTTAACAAGCAAATAACGTGCACAAAAATACCAAAAACTACTAGATTTGGTATTAGAACGATTGGTAGGCCGAGGCATGCCTCGCTTGTTGGCGCCTTTTTAGCACTGGCACTCCCGTCGGCATTTTCGAGCACTTTACATTAAATACGGAGAGAGAGGGATTTGAGCTGCTGTAAAAATTAAAATGACGACTCTTGATTTATGCGAAAAATACTTTGAGACGCGCGATATATACAAACTGATGGGTATTGTGAAGGATGCCAAAGAGAAAGAGATAAAGAAGGCATATCATAAAATGTCGCTGCTGGTGCATCCCGACCGTGTGCTCCCGGCACAAAAAGAGGAATCCACCGAAAAGTTCAAAGTGCTCTCGAAAATCTACCAGGTGCTCACTGATCCTTCCAAGCGTGCTCTGTACGACGAGCAGGCGATCATCGACGATGATGACGAGGGCAAATTAACTAATTGGCTAGATCTATGGAGCAAGATATTCAAGCCGATAACCGTCGAAGATATTAGCAACTATGAGAAGGAATATGTCGGCTCCGAGCTGGAGAAGACCGACATCAAGAAGGCATATTTGGGCGGCAAGGGTTGTATAAATTACATCATGAATCATGTGCCGTTCATGAAGGTCGAGGATGAGCCTCGTTTCCAGGAGATTGTCGCCGCCATGATTGCAGCGAATGATGTGCCCGAATACAAGATATTCACCGAGGAACCAGCAGCGAAGCGCAATAAGCGCCACAAAAAATACGCCCGGGAATCGAAGGAGGCGCAGGTCCTCAAGGAGCGCATTCAGCGACGCCGGCAGAAGGATGACGAGGAGGCTGCTAACGGTGACAATTTGGGGAATATGATTTTGGCGCGCAGAAATCAACGCGAATCCAATTACAACTCGCTAATGGATCGCCTGTTGGAGAAGTATGGCGGCGAGGATGATTCCGAAACTGTCGACTTCTCTGCTCTCGAAAAAACGAAGAAGAAGCGCAAGCCAAAGCACTCCCAGAAGCCAACCAAGTTGAATGGCGTGAAAAAAGGTCGTGTTGAAAAGCCAAATGCTTAAATACTTTATTAATTTAACCAACTTAAATTTTTGATTAACAAAATATTAAGTGAAGTTCATTCGATAGCTGTAATCGTGGTCGATTTATTCGTTATAAGTATGATATATAAAATATATTTGTAAGTCTAAATTCTGTTTTTTGATTTTTTAATTGAGTGATAAGAAAAAATCTTAAAAAAATTCCATATTCATTCAAAATTCAATGTCTAAACCCATTAAATACTCGATGTCTATCAATTTCCTAATAGCCATTACCATAAATATTGTCTGCTTAGTGCTATAACTAACTGAAAATTATAAGAATAAAAACATATGTTAATTTGAGTTTATTTAAAATGTTGCTTCGAATATTTGAATTTCCATCAGATGAAAAAAAATATACAGTTTGTCCAGAATTATATTTGACGTTGGGGAAAAAACAATATTTTCAAACTTATTTTGCAAAAAAAATGTATTTTATTATTGACTTTTAATTGTTTTCTTATTTTTCTGCTATTAAATGGATTTCTATAAACTATTTAACATCAAAATTAATAAGATTCGTTCATTTAAATAATTGTGAAATGTTAAAAATCAAAACTATCCATTCTTTGGACTGTTCATAAAGTGTTTGGACAATTGCTGTTTACAATTTTTCAATGCACTTTTCGGCCGATCCCATTAGAAATAAACGATTTGTTTTGGTCTTGCATTGTGTCTAGGACCTTAGTAAAAAGAACTTTTAAAAAAGTCATAATATAAAAATAAACAGCATTTCCATATTATTAAAATTAGTGAAAGTGAATCTAAGAAATGTGGAACAGATCCAATACAGGATAGCTTAAAGAACAAAATGGTGCTCAATCGAAATACGGGTCTCACGGCCGATCGGCCGAGATGGGAATTGCAAAATTTTAAACAGCCATTGTCCAAACATTTTATGGTCAGTCCAAAGAATGGATAATTTTGGTTTTTAGTTTTACAATTGTTGAAATGAATGAATCTTGTTAATTTTAAATGTTAAATAGTTAAGATAAATCCATTTAATAGTAGAAAAAGAAGAAAATAATTAAAAGTAAATAATAACAACAATTTTTTGCAAAAGAAGTAAGAAAATCTGAATATTTTCCTATTTCAAAACACTTTCTGGATAAACTTTAAGTACTTATTTAAAAATTTTTTTTATTTATTTATAACGAAATTTGATATTAACATTGCAATGGCATCTTAGCTTAATTACTTGTTTGTTTTTTAAATTATTTTTTAATTTTCTAAGTAATTTTTTAAATTGCAAGGAAATAAATCTTTGTTTTATGATTTTTTCTTTTTAAATAAAAAATAAGATTTTTCAAAGTTATAATTTTATGCATATAAAAATCATATCTAATTTAAACATCATTTATTACTTTTATTAAAATAAAATTTATTAAACTGCATACCAAATTATGGAGGCTAAGCGAGCTGCCAACTTGCTTCAAATTGTTCAACACTGTTGTTGAGAAACACTACTAAACAAGCAACTTTGCCGAGAACAGTAAACAAAAAATTGTTAAAACTCTGCCTACAGCTGGTTTAACATTTAAATTGTTTAAAGTGGTGATTATGGATGAAAATACACCCGATGCGGATGCAAATAAATGCCGAGTATGCTTAGAGAAAAACGAGCAGAGCAAAATGCGAGCACTCTTCAAAAACGAGGCGAGTGATGTGGTGGAAAATGGCGATGACGACAATCAGCGATTGAACCGTAAAATTGAATATTGTTGCGGCGTCAGGGTAAGCCTGCTCTGACAGCAAACTGATCACACCACATGCTTAAAGTGAATTTTTCAGATACGCCGATCAATGCATTTGCCGTCCAAAGTGTGCGAAAGGTGTTTCGATTTTGTGGGCATGTGGTACAACTTCCGGCAGATGTGCCTCAATTCGCAGGTGTATTTGGAGAGTGCGCATCTGGAGGCGGCGAAGCCGGACGAGCAAATCGATGCCAGTGACAGTACGTATATGGAATATCTGTATGAGAAACTCCAGTTGCACACTCACAATCGCTTCGACTCAAACGACGACGAGCAGCAGGAAGAGGAGGAGGATCTACAATCGTCTGGATGTGCGGAAATTGAGGCTGATTTTCATATCGACTACGATGAGGAGGAGGCCAATAGCTTTGTGACCGACAACGAGACGCATGATCGCTCCAATCAACTGCTGCCTGAAATAATAAATGAACTGGGCGCGGTTTATGAGGCGCAGGAAGCTGACGCAGGGGATGCCATCGAAGTCGAACAGAGTCTGATCTACGACGATGATTGCCCGACTGCCGAGGAGGAGGAGGACAACATGATACTCAAGGTGGAGCATGGCAATGTCGACTTTGTGGAGGACGACAACGATGATTTCCTATCGCCAACGCCATCGCCAGATCCTAGGCCAGACACAACAACCACCAAACGCAGGCCAGGACGCCCTCGCAAGCCAGACAACGAGCTGAAATCGAAGCGCAAAATCAAAGCGGAGCAGTATGCACAAGTCGAACAGCAAACCGAGGAAGAGTCCACAAAATATATGTGCAACCTGTGTGGCAATGTCTACTCCAAAAAGGCAGCATTCAAAGCACACATGACGGCACACACCGACTACAAGCCGCACCAATGCGAGTAAGCTGCTCACCGATTGCAATAATTGACTGCTGAGTGGTTAAATCCAACTTTTCTTCTAATTCCCTTTAGAATCTGTGACAAATCCTTTCGTCAAATGGGCGAGTTGCGCGCCCACATCCGTCGCCATACGGGGGAGCGGCCTTACAAGTGTCTGTATTGTGAGCGGCATTTCTACGATCGCAGCGAGAAGGTTCGTCACGAGCGGGTGCACACGAATACCCGCCCATATGAGTGCATGGAGTGCGGCAAAACATTCACGCACACGGCCATTCTCAAGAATCACAGCCTGATGCACTCAGGCGAGAAGAATTTCAAGTGAGTGCATCCAAGTCAAACTATGCTAACTAGTTGCAATATGTTTTTTGTTGAAATCTTTGCAGTTGCGACATCTGTTTGAAATCATTCACTTTGCCTCATCAGCTGAAGGCACATCTGCAAACGCTGACGCACAAAAGCAAGCAGGAGCAGGCATTTGCTAGCAGCAGCAGCTACATGCTGCGCCAGGATTAATCTAGGCTAGGCTAAAAAACAATTGTATATTTTAAGAGATTTATTATCGGTAAATTGTACAGCAAAAAACTTGCAGCTACCACAGGATCAATTTATTTAGTTGGAGCAGCTCCTAGCTGCTGGAGTAATCACCATAGTCCTGATTATAGAGCAGGGTGTCCACTTCACAGCGATGAACGTGGGTTCTTTCGTGCGCCTTCAGCTGATGGGGCAGGCGAAAGCCCTTGTTGCAAGTGAGACACTTGTGCGGCTTCAACTTGGAGTGGGACAAAGAGTGTGCCTTCAATGTGGTGGACAGCGAGAAGGTCTTCCCGCAGGTCTGACACACATAGGGTCGTTCATTGGTGTGCGTGCTGCAAGAGGAAAGTAATCCGGGAGTCAGCTCAAAGCATCCAAGCATAATTTACTATTCATCAACTTACCGTTCATGGTTCCGTTGGGTGCTGCGATCCGCGAAACGACGTTCACAGTGTGTGCATTCATATGGTTTCTCGCCCGTGTGGGTGCGCATGTGTGTGGTCAGATTGCAGGCTGCATTGAAGCGCTTGGAGCATAGCCTGCAAGTGCAAAAATTATGACTAGAAAATGTTGCATTCGCTCACATCACTAATCCGATGCACTTACTCGCACTCGTAGCTCCGCTCGTTGCGATGGGTGCGCATGTGAGACTTGAGCTGTGCCTGATCGCCAAACAAATTGCCGCACATGGTGCACTTGCACTTGAAATTTGGGGATTCCAAGGCGGCGGACAGATCAATCGTTAAATTATTTTGTGTAGCTGGCTCATTATCTGTAGCTGCAACTTGATAGCTATCCTGTTCCATAACTTTCTCCTCATCATTATCATTATGATCATCTACTGCATCAGGTGGATCACCCACATCCGTTGCATTGTATTCATTGTCATCGTTTTCCATCGCATCGCATTGAGTCAGATTTAGCAGACATTTGCTAACGACAAGCATATAACCATCATTGTCATCTTCAGCTGTGCCCGATGGCGACTTCTCCGAGGATTGAGTTGTTGTTGTCGTTAGCAGTTCAAGCTCCTCTGACGATTCGACATCCTGTAGTACAATATCCTCAGGCACCAGCTCTTGTTCGGTGGCAATTTTCCCAAGATGTGTATTTAATATTTTTTTTCGCAGAAGGTTTGAGTGGTTGCTTGGCTTACGCGTCTCTGTCTCTATTTCCGATTGCACATTGCAATTCTCTGTATTGGCATCCACGGTTGGAACACTAGGAAAGCATTTCCTCAAGGACATGGTGCGCCGCACCGTCCCTCTTAAATGGACATCGACCCGTTTGCAGCCTGTGAGGAATGTGTGCACCAATTGCAGATGCTGCACACACTCTGCACATATCTGATCTGGCAATCCGTCGTCTGGTTTCACCTTGAATAGAATTCAATATGTATTTTAATTATCTTAGTAGCATACTGTAAAAATATTTAAATATTACAACAACACCAGCATATTCCAGGAGCTGCTCGGCTAAACTCGTGTCAGTGAAGAGGGGCTGCAGTTGGGAGTTGGTGCCCCCAGTGCAAGTTCGGCACATACTCCACTTTATGCAAATTTCCATTATTTGTGCTTTGCGAATGCGATTGTAAATTAAACACAGCAGTTGATTTTGCGCCACAGCGGGACTTGCAATAAACTCGGCTTCTTTTAGAACGTTTACACTGCACTTGAACTTAAACACTTTGTGTCCAGCCTTAACGAAATCAAAAAATACTTTAATTATTATAAAATATATATTTAATGATATTTTCTTTAATAACTAAAGTAACTCAAATAGTTGTGTTCTTATTATTTATAGTAATCGCATCCCGTGTAATCATTTGCCATTCACAGCGAAATGGTAAATTTTAATCGGCAAGCGGTCACACTGGCCCATGCTCAAATTGAACAAGTAGGTAAATCATGTTATGTTTCAAAAAGGCTTTAGTATTATATATTAATGGATCGAAATGCGTTCTAAAGTCGGGCTTACGACGCTTCAGGCATCCCGACAACAGTCGTGTGCGTCTCTTTAAATTTGCCTGCAATTAATGCTCGCCGATTGTAGCATACTAAATTAAATTTACACGATGGAAACATTAAAACTTGAATACTAGGACTCACTGCTTCAGTTTATTTATAATTTTTTTTTGACTTCATCTCGCTCACGCTGATCATTTGAACCTGTTTACTCAAACACGTTCTCGCGATCCAGATGATTTCAAAAAGAACATTGCGCGACATTTTTGTAAAACGTCTAGTTGTTCTCAGTGGGCAACCTAAGCTAGCTGTATTATCAGGGTGGGGTAACTCCAACCCTGCTCATAGTCGGTCCAGACTCCAAAATAATCTTTGCAGTCTTAGTGCTTAAAGCCACCACGTACTCACCCTTCCTGCAATTGGTCTGTTTGGATTTTGTTGGCCCATCGCACTTAAATCTGCCCTTTATGGAATTTATTTACACATCACATTCTTTCTCAAAATTTATTTTGGCGATATTAATTTCCAAACAGCAATTCAATTGTGTAATTAAATTCGGAAAAACCAAAATATTCTTTTATGAAGCCTCAATCTTTGTGCTACTCTATTATAGGTATAATAAAAGTATTCCGTTCAGGGATTTTAAATCTTATATATTATCAACATGTGAATTGACAAAAATGGGGATGATATATTTTAATTGAATTATAATAATGGAAATGTTGAAATATAAAAAATTGCCCAACGTATGAAAAATATATAAATTAATTAATATGAAAATTAAGTAGCAAAATAGTTTTATTACATAAAGTATGGGCCAGGTGTGCAGAAGCACAACGCCCGATTGGGTACATAATAAATATTTCTGATATTTTGATTTGAATTTTTATTTTTAATTTAATGTAATATTTTTGTGTCGACTGAGTTTAGTTGACGCTAAGTAAATAAATTTCCCACAATTTTAAAGATAGTCGCGAAGCTTCTTCGAAGATCGCAATCTAAATTTTTCGACTTAAATGCGCTTATCTCCCACAATTCGTAAGCTAGTCACAACAGTGACCACGCCCACTCCGTCTCCCCAAACAGATACACCTCTTAGTGTAAATTGATTAATCAATGTATCTCACACAACTTGAAAGGTATATTGCTAACAACACTCTTCAAAAAATCTTGAAAAAAGTTGGACCACGACCACCTCCGGACACCAAAAACAGTAAAAGCCTATATCTCCCTCAATTTAAGAATTACCAAGCTTAGAATGTAGATTACTACGAATCTCCAGTTTTTTTTTCTGCCACGCCTAAAATTCGCAAAAATCTAAATCACTTGCAATTTGAAAGTAAAAACTACCAAACTTGAAAGGTAGATTAACAGGAACTTCCTAAAATATTTATCTGCAGGTACGCCTAATACCGCCCCTAACATTCTGAATATATCTTATATTTTCCGAAATTTAGGAACTATGGTTACTAAACTTGGTAAGTATATTACTAGAAAACGCCTCCAAAATGTTTTAATCCGGCCCAAAAAAAAAAAAAATCACACCCTTGGCTTCATTTCTGTCCTCATGTCCAAACAAAAAAACAATGAGAACTTGTAAAACTGTGCAAAGGAAAAAAATAGCAACGACAGCATTTAACTTCTCAAAATCCATTTCTTTTTGATGCTGCTGCTACCTGTGTGAAGAACATTTCACTTAATTGAAATAATCCGATGTGTTCCGCAAGATAACCCTCTGTATGATGAGTGTACAAGGGCAAATCATTTCATTGGCAAGGAACGAATTGGATTATTTCGGACATGAACGTCATTGGGTAAGGTAAGCTTGAAGACTCGGATAAGATAATGTTGGATCGTCATTCTCAATCGTTTCCGTATTATTTTCCAATGAATATCCTTTAAATTTCATACATTGTTTAATTTTCGTATCCGAGAGAAGAAGTGATTGCACCTTTTGGTTTGCCAGTCCGAAAAACACTTCGCCCTTTGCTTTAAACTTGACTTGAACAGGTTGCTGCTTCATGGAGCTTTGAATACAATTGAGCAGTTCCTGGTGGCATATGTTGGCCGTTTCTCCGAAAAAGACACCATCCAAATCATTGTCGGGTATCAATTGAAATTGAGGAAGTCCAGCATTGTTAAGAATCTTGCACGTGAACACACACTTCTTCAGTGGGTCTCTGGGATGAGCATATATTCTTGTTGCCACATATCCTACGGGATATATCCAATGTGCTGTGTGAAAATTGGGATTTGTTGGTATAATCTCGCCAATCGAGTGTATGAGAACGTTGGTTAGTTTCAAGGGAAAACTCTTCTGTTGTAGTGCCGGTATATTATTCGATTTACTTTCATTCTTTTTCTCAAGTGCATGATTTTGATTAGAGGCGACGTATTTCTTTGTATTATCACGACTCTCATTCAATGGAGGATCTTGTGTGATGGAACTTTTATCGAGTCCTTCATGGAACATGAGTCTCTCAATTAGGGCCAGTCTCTCGGAGCGAGCTGCCGCCAGCTCCACTTGTAAAGCACAAACTTCATCAACAATCGATGCATTTTCCTAAAGTAAACAAAATGCTCTTTAATTCAGAAATAAACAATTAACAATAGATGCCGGCCAACTTTCAACATGCATTAATACATGTACTTGTGCATATGTGGAGATATATCTGCATATATGCATGTATGGTTAGTTACTTGACTTACAAAGACGAAATTCTTCACGCGACTTTTCAGTTTTGTGTATTTCTTTTGAAAATCAACTTTTTTTACTCGCATATCGGATAAATTTAATATTATTAAAGTGTTGATTCGCTTTCAGTGTGACCGCATATTTAGATTGCAAAAATACCCAAATATTATTTATATTATTATTTATATTAATATTATTTACAGCTGCTCCTTTTACGAATATCGCATTAAACTAATTAAAATGAGAATGAAATAACAATTCACAAAAAGCCACAATTACCATGTAGAATTCTTTTTAAAGAATGAGACATTCGCAAAATTCGAAGTTTTTGGAACAAAATGGGAATTTTCACAGATGTGAAACGCATCCTGCATCATCCACTTGCTTCTATCATCATATAATAAATAAATTAAAGTTGAAAACGTGATTTGTGGTCGAAACATAATTCAAAATTATAGTCCGAAAATCTGCATATGGGCATAGGTCGAATCTTCAAAATGCCATAACTTCGTCAAAACTCAACGAATTTTCAAAAGCACGGGCGTTTTAATCATAGTTTGGCCTCTAGATCAATCGTACATATAAAGTTGACAACGTGATTTTGGGTCGGAACATAAGTCAAAATTATAGTCCGAAAATCGGCATATGGGCATAGGTCGAACCTTCAAAATGCCATAACTTCGTCAAAACTCAACGAATTTTCAAAAGCACGGGCGTTTTAATCATAGTTTGGCCTCTAGATCAATCGTACATTTAAAGTTGACAACGTGATTTTGGGTCGGAACATAAGTCAAAATTATAGTCCGAAAATCGGCATATGGGCATTGGTCGAACCTTCAAAATGCCATAACTTCGTCAAAACTCAACGAATTTTCAAAAGCACGGGCGTTTTAATCATAGTTTGGCCTCTAGATCAATCGTACATTTAAAGTTGAAAACGTGATTTTGGGTCGGAACATAAGTCAAAATTATAGTCCGAAAATCGGCATATGTGCATAGGTCGAACCTTCAAAATGCCATAACTTCGTCAAAACTCAACGCATTTTAAAAATCAAGGGCGTTTTAATCATAGTTTGTCCTCTAGATCAATCGTACATTTAAAGTTGAGAACGTGATTTTGGGTCGGAAAATAAGTCAAAATTATAGTCCGAAAATCTGCATATGGGCATAGGTCGAACCTTCAAAATGTCATAACTTCGTCAAAACTCAACGCATTTTCAAAAGCACGGGCGTTTTAATCATAGTTTGGCCTCTAGATCAATCGTACATTTAAAGTTGAGAACGTGATTTTGGGTCGGAAAATAAGTCAAAATTATAGTCCGAAAATCTGCATATGGGCATAGGTCGAACCTTCAAAATGTCATAACTTCGTCAAAACTCAACGCATTTTCAAAAGCACGGGCGTTTTAATCATAGTTTGGCCTCTAGATCAATCGTACATTTAAAGTTGACAACGTGATTTTGGGTTGGAACATAAGTCAAAATTATAGTCCGAAAATCGGCATATGGGCATAGGTCGAACCTTCAAAATGCCATAACTTCGTCAAAACTCAACGAATTTTCAAAAGCACGGGCGTTTTAATCATAGTTTGGCCTCTAGATCAATCGTACATTTAAAGTTGAAAACGTGATTTTGGGTCGGAACATAAGTCAAAATTATGCTCCGAAAATCGGCAAATGGGCATAGGTCGAACCTTCAAAATGCCATAACTTCGTCAAAACTCAACGCATTTTAAAAATCAAGGGCGTTTTAATCATAGTTTGGCCTCTAGATCAATCGTACATTTAAAGTTGAAAACGTGATTTTGGGTCGGAACATAGGTCGAACCTTCAAAATGTCATAACTTCGTCAAAACTCAACGCGTTTTCAAAAGAAAGGGAAACCGAAAACAAAAATCTGACAATAGATGTGTATAAATAATATTAGACAAGCATTTAAATAACGTAAGGTGCGTAACTAAGGCCTAGTGATGAAGAGCAAAAAAGTAAGAAATATTTAAGTGAATAACATAATATATTTAAATACTAGTTTCTATTAGTAACCTAATTATATTTAAGTCTTTTGCGACTTGCGCAACATTTCTCAAAATGAATATTAAATTTACTAATTTGCGCAATCATTTTATAGTCATGTAGCAGCTGTGACTGATGCTTGATGACGTGTGAAGTGTTTCACTTCATCGAAATATTCCCATGCGTTCCGATTAATGCCGCTCTCGTGGACTTGCCTATATAAATGATAGTCGCATCATCCTTGAACAAAATTTCATTCGTTCCGGTTGATGTTGCTCTGCTATGGGATACATCGATGTTTGTCATCGATATCCTTAATCTGTCTCTATCATAAGTTGGCATTGCTCAATTTTTTTTCACAAGTCGAAAAATATAATTTTACTTGTATTTGTTGGGCACGTTGATATTTTATATCAATAATTATTTATTATTCAACGTGAAACGAATTCAAAAACTATCTATGCGTGTGTTATATCAAAACATGTAATTATGTATATACTTATGTATGTGTGAAAAAACGAGTGCATTTTCATACATACATATGCATGTACATAAAAATAAAAAAATATTTTTACGCATAGAAGAGATTAGTGTTCTCTTACTGATTGCATTCATATGCTTTATCTTAAATATATAGATGCATGTTTATAATAGGTATTAAAATGCTCATGATCGAATTAATTAAAAGTTACGAAGTATGCATGTACACACATAAGTGTACATACATAACTAACATCATTCATATACGGGTGATGGCTTTGTATTTTAAAATGTAAGATGTACATAATCGCAAATGTGTATTTGATGGTTGTATTCGCGATTAGGAAAGCTCATATGTTTAATATGTGCATATAAGCATTTGTATACGCTTATACATACATGTGTGTATGTATGTATACAAAAAGATAATCGAACAATTTTATTTCCCGTAGCAATTTATGTGTAAGACTCAGAATACAATTTGAGAAAAATAAGAGAAAAGCGTAGAATTGAGCGTATCAAGGTATTCTAGGTAACCTTGCGGATCGGAGTCTATTTGATCAAATCTGCTTTTAATTAAATTAAGTTAAGCGTTGTCTGCCCAGCGAGATGAGAAATTAACAAACAAAAATATGTTTGTCAAAAGACCACGACTAGCAAATACCCTGTACCCAATTTATATATTATATTTTTAGTACGTCGTACAAATTGACAATGAAATCATCTCGTATGGTACAGGCAGGTAAAAAAAGTGGAGTAAAAAAAAGCAAAATCGTAAAATTTCCTATTTTATTTACACCACTTTTAGTAAAATGTGTGAAAATTTGTTATAAAATTGTATAAGAATTGGTTTTCTTCTGTTTTACATATATTCGGTTGTATCAAATTTACAAAGCTGGTATATTTTGACCGTATTTCCTGCATTTGTGGTGAATAACAAGCAAAGCTTGCAAAAAGTTAATTTTTCTAAATGATTGTTATTTGTATTCTATCAAAGTTTGCTTGAGTTTGAAGTACAAATTTGTTAATTTAAGAATTGGTTATATTATGCCATCCAAATCGATGTCACCTTTGTATTTTTTGATTCTTAATAGGTCAGATATTTAATTTCTAAGCTTGCTCAGAATTATTTTCAGACCAGTAGTTGAATGTTGTCTCAAACATTGACTATATTTACTAAGCATGCAATGTATTGTCTGCTTATTGGTATAGTTTATAAACTTAATTATTTAGGTTCGAATATTTTTCACTACTTTGCTATTTTTTCACAACTTTTTTCAATATCACCCCATAATTTTAAAGTTCTTTGTAATTGATGTGTTAGTTCACAACTTAGCTATGAATTTCAATTGAATTTTGTTAGATTTTGAAGTCTTGTAATCTGTTCCTGCACTTTACATTTAATTGGTCGACTCTTGCTGCGTATTCTCTAATTTGAGAATTATTGATATTTGATTCTGATAACATTATCAAGGTTTTTATTTTGTAATTTAGCAAAATTACATCGTTAAAAATTCAAAATCCATTAATACAGTAAACGATTCAGCTTCCAAATCTCCAACGAATTTCTTGAACTTCTTATTGGTCAAATCTTTGCAATTTCGTATGCTTTTCTGGGATGTAGAATGAAAAATCTTACTTATCTCTTCTGTTCTGCAATTGATAGTATGAAGAGACTGGGGAATGCCAAGGCGATGTAAGATTTCTTCCAACGTCCAACATAAACGTCAAAACGCACCGTCTGTCACAGAGCGATATTGTCTTGTCTAAGAAGCCGTTATTATATTACGTTTTTGAAGATTTGCTTTGTTGAGGGCTGATTTGGAACTGATTCATTTCAGTGTCTGCGATAAAAAAAGTGAACATTTTAAGAACGGTGCAGGTAGCTAAGTAGCATTTACAGGGTGTTATCTTAGTTTTGAAGACTGAAATGATAATATTCTGCAAAGATTGACGGTGGCAAGAATAAAGTTAACCATTTTATCGGCAACTAAATTCAAAAAAATACTCTGAGTTTTGCAACATGCCTGTTCTCTCAGTTTTCAGTTAGTTGAAGGTGGCATCAAGTGTGTACCCTAAACTGGTAAGGACCTGGACCTATTTAGCTGATTTTCTAAACTGGTTACCATACTAGGACCCTGTAAATGATGATTGGTCTATTGGTATACCCAAAGTACTATGTTAGGAGACATGCAAAATTTGAGCACAAAAGCAAATGTGCAATGCAATTGTTTCCTTATAAATTTACATTAAATTTCTTTGTCTTGAGAACTGTGGAAAATGGACGAAGCTATCGATAAAATGAAAATTTGAACTTACCAATTTGTAATGGAAGACGGCTTTGAAAAATAAGCTAAATAAAAATTTTACAATAGGATTTTTTTTTTTTAAAGAAAGGAATATTGAAACAAATGAAATGAAACAATGTCTCGCTTTCTGTGCAAAATGTTCTGATCCCAACGCAATGTCTTGAACATTTTAAAGACAGTGCATCACAACAATATGTGAATGTTGCATTGGATTTGATTGGAACAAATACAAAAAAAGAAAATTATTTATTATACTTTGGTACCGAAGGTAGTATATTGGTTTTGTGCAATGTCATGCTGTCTGTCTGTCCGTCCGTCATGCTGTCTGTACGTCTGTTTGAACACAACTTTTTTGGATTCTCTTAGAGACAGAGAGATAACATTTACTGGTCTGTATTCCGAATTCCACTTTATTAAAATTGGAGTGCTACGTTCACTAGTGATCTGGGAAATCGATATTCGCAAATCGATAAGGCCACATAACTCCCACAACTTTATGGATACAGCCACCAAATTTGGTTGGTAGGTTGTTGGCGATGTCTTTCAAAGATCGGCATATGCCACACCCACCTCCAACGCCCACACGAAAATCGATAAAATCGATATTCGATAAAGCCACATATCTCTCACAATTTTTTGGGTACAGTCACCAATATTGGTTGGTAGGTTGTTGGCGATGTTCTTCAAAGATTGGCATATACCACGCCCACCTCCGACGCTTCCCGCCCCTAAAACATTTAAATGGCTATATCTTCCGCAGTTCTTGAGTTGAGAACGTCAAATTTCGTAGGTATATTACTGGTAGTCGCCTTTAAGAACCTGCGCCCATAACCGACAATGACGATATTTCGGAAAATGTAAATCGATAAGTCCGTATATCTCCCACAATTTTAAAGATAGACTGACCAAACTCGGAAGGTAACTTGCTGGTAACCTCCTCCAAGGATTTCTTGGACCACGCCCACTCCCGCCTCCCAAAACCGATAAATGCCCATATCTCTCTCAATTTAAGAGCTATAGTTACCAAACCTGAAAGGTATATTACTTAGATCGAACTCTAACATTTTTAGGAACCTTCTCCAAAATTGTTTTCAAAATCTCGAAAAGCTCATATCTTCCGTAGTTTAAGAGTTATAGTTCCCAAACTTCGAAGAAGGTTATCTTATATCTACCTCCATCTGAAAGGCAAACTGGGACAGTATTTCTTGGCTGCGCACAAATTATGGTATCATAGTATTTCGCTGCCGGTTACGTCCGACTGCAAAGTTCTGTTGTTAGTTATGGATTCATTAGTTTCGGAGAAAAGATGTCCGCCTGCACAGCAATTCGCGATGTGCAGGTGAGGCTAAATAATATCGAAGGTCGCCAAGTATCCGACTGTCAAAAATTCATGGTACAGATCTTAGCTAGCATCAGTAACTTGCGGACCACTGTGATGCTATTACCAGTCGGCAACCTCGTGGAGGGTTTTGCTTAGGAGTTTTTCCCAACCTATATAACCTATTATAACTATTTGACATATAAACTCATTCAAAGACTGCCCTATGTTAGGTTCTCCAGACTTCTATTGTTTTTTTTTTTGTGCAACCCAATTCAGCATTAGAGTGTTGCTCATGACGTCCTAGCCTGGGTATGCTCTAACTGTCCCGCGGAAAGCATCTTTGATACACGGATTTTAAGTTCCTTAAGGTAGTCAATGATTGTAATAATATTGTACTTTTATTGCAAGACAGTTCAGTGTTCTGTTCGGGGTTTTTAGACAGACTACTCTGTATTCAATAAAATGAACAATGAATGTAGGTAGCAGGCAGAAAAACAAATCTATTTTTCGATTATTAATCGATACAAACCGACAAATATTAATAAACATCAAATAACTAATCTAATATGTCTGAATTATATCTTCACGACTACAATAAACTAAGTAAGCATCAGAATCTAGATAAGCTAGGGTTTAAAATACGTTTCTTTCCGTTTCAGGTTTGTTATTATGATTCGAATTCCTGAGGATGATTTCTCCGAGGACAATAAGGCATCTTCACAATTAGAAATGAATCATCAAAAAGACACGTCTGGAAAATCGCATTACCATATTCCAATATCTCCAGAATATTGCCCAGAAGCGGTTAAGAATATGTGTTTTCCAAAAGATGGAATTCCTAATAATACATCATATGCGTCCCACATTGTAAAGTCTAGTTCGCCAGCTTCAAGCGTAGAAGAATCAGCTTTTAATCCAGAGTTTAGAAATCAAATACAAGTAACTCAAGGCCAACACAATTATACAATGACGCCCAGCGGTGATATTAACTTTTATAGTTTTCACGATTTGATTTCTGATCCAGAAAAGACAATTTTGTCAGATGCTGAAAAGTTGCTCAGGTCGAAAGAGAATGATATGTACAGTAATGAATATAACCACATCCATGATGTATTTGCCATTCGCAAATATTATCATCCTCTTTTTGCTCATGGCATATGTCGATGGCCTGGTTGTGAAATGGATTTAGAAGACATTGCCTCGTTCGTGAAGTAAGTTATTGAAATGATAACTATATTTATATATTTGTTTTACTATTATTGTTATCCGTTATCAAGACTTATCGAAATAACGAAAGAGATTTAAGGAGTTAAAGATAATAATAGTTATACAGTATTTATAAAAATATCGAATATGTCCAACAAAGAGAAGACATAAACTCCGTAAAATTTTTTAGTTGTACTAGAATATGTTTATTTTATGTATTTTTACTTCATTGGCAGGCATCTTAATTCGGAACATGCATTAGATGACCGATCTACAGCCCAAGCTCGGGTGCAAATGCAAGTTGTTTCTCAACTGGAATCGCACCTGCAGAAAGAAAGAGATCGCTTGCAAGCAATGATGCATCACTTATATTTATCCAAGCAGCTATTATCACCATCGAAAGCGGATCGGAAGGTACTTTTTAACGTCTTAACAATTTTTAATATAAGTTATAATTAATTAATTTCAATTACTACTCGCAGTAACACTAAGTAAATTTTTTTTTATCTTAATTACATTTTTTATTTGTAGGATGCTCCTGGAAATGATATGAATTTCTGCAGTGCAACAACTCCAATCCTGATAAATAATGTATCTCGAACTCTATATCGGTCGCATTCCCCAAGCTCTGTAAATCTTCCAATTGTTAATTCTGGCAATTTGTCGTCAATAAAAAAGAGGAACCATGAAAAAAACACTTTTTCAGTAACAGGTGGTAAGTCATAGCTTAAAGTACCTATGTTAAAAATGCTATAAGCATACAATAAAAAGGTTCTTAAATGTTTCCTTTTTATTTTCTAGGTCTTCCGTACATGCTAGAAAGAGCAGGACTTGATGTACAGCATGGTAATGAATTGAATTAATCTATCTTGACTCATTTGAAATGTTATTAACTTTAATAACCAAGTTAGCCATAGCTAGTCTTATTTATTTCAAAAACATTTGCTTTCGAAATGTGCTATTTTGTGCCAATATTATTTTTTTAATTAAATTATCTCTAAATCTTTACGGCTTTACGACTGAAGCCGAAGTAGAGCTCACCCTTCGTGATACTTTATTTAGAATCATCGTCACCTGATTTATCGGCCCTGTGTGGTCTCTCTAGTCTTGGGTGGGAAGAGGGTTTGCGGTTTCCCTATTCCGGCTTGGGGCGAGTGCCGGATTCTTTCGGCTTTCAAACCACTGTTATGTTATTACAAGTCTACACCATCGATGAGGGTTCAGTTGATGAATTTTTGCCATTTTGTTATAAGATAGAAGACCACTCCTTCTATGATAGTATTTATTTTATTCCATATGCTTAATCTATCTTTAAATTTGCAGAAATACAACGCAATAGAGAGTTCTACAAAAACGCAGACGTTCGTCCGCCATTTACATATGCATCGTTAATAAGACAGGTAAGTACAAATATTGGGTTTATTAATTTTGGGAGATGAGGACATATGTTGTATGAAAGGGGTAAAAACCAAATAAAATTGTGATGTAAATAAGTTATTTTTATGATTATCTTCCCAACTACACATCTGAGATTCATTTGATCCATGCTTATACCCAATTCTCTTTACTTCATTTAAGGCTATCATTGACTCACCAGATAAGCAGTTGACTCTGAACGAAATATATAATTGGTTCCAGAGTACATTTTGTTACTTCCGGAGAAATGCAGCAACCTGGAAGGTAATTACTGAACATATGTGTTGATAAGTACATATAAAAAGAATTAAACTCTGAACAGTGAGAGTTGCATTAAACAACCATAGTTTATCAACTTTATCATTAATTAAATATTCGCGTAACAAAAGAAAAAATATCACGATTAAGATATAAGATTCCAGACTGGAGTCAGATACTCATAAAAAAATCAATCATCCCAGTGGAGCTGTTTAATATAGTATCTCTAAAAATTAATAATTTGGTGGGCTTTTTGCGGATTAATTTGACAGCAATCGGGTTTTCCCATTTAAATATTATTTACTTATTAATTTTGTAGCAATTAAATTATTAACTGGGGCGATGGGCTGACATATTAACAACACAGTAATGTTTTGTCATATGTCCTCGACACTTAAAGCAATAAATCATTATAATAAGCATTAATAAGTAAGGCAAAATAATTGTAAAAAAAATACTAAGCAGATTACAAATGGCAAATTCATTTCTGCTCCTGTTTTATATGAAAATTGCAAATACTTTTGAAACAGAAACTATCAGTCGAAAATGGGTTTTTGTACGAATGAATTTGGTTTCCCAATTATATCAAACATATTATGCCCAACATATCTGTTATTATTATTTGTCGTATACTTGTATTATTATTTTTCCTTAACCCATTACAAATTGGTAAGGTAGTATAATAAAGTTGTGCAAGTGTGTATAAAAGAAAAGATGGAAGAAAAAGTACAACCCTACGATGTATATATATTATCGATCAGCATCGCTGTCCGTCCGGCAATCCGTCTGTCCGTCCGGCCACCCTACAGTCCGTCCGTTGTACGTCCGTAAATGCGCTCATGCATCCGTCTGTCCATGTTTCCTTCCGTCAATCCTTCTTTCTTTTTGTCTGAGTAACAAAATCGTACAGACTATACCAGCTAGATTTAGGCCATCAGGCGGTAGTAACTAATGATTTGAGACATTGATTATGATGATCATAAAACAGGATCAGGATCAACAGCCGAGTCGATATAGCCAAGTCCGTCTGTCCGTCTGTCCGTCCGTCCGTCCGTCCGTCCGTCCGTCCGTCGGTCCGTCCGTCTGTATGAACACGCGGATCTCAGAGACTAAAAGAGCTAGAGACTTCAAATTTGGAATATAGGTTCTCGTGTACAAGGCGCAGACTATTTTGTTGATAACTGCCCCAGTTTCTCGATTATCGATACATTTCGATTTCCGATAGCAATAAATTCCACAATTTAAGAGGCAGAGTTTTCTAATTTATGCATAATATATATATGTGTATTATTGATCAAATGCCCAAATTTAATTATAATCGGATAAGAAACACCTAGTTAAAAGAGTGTACTTGCAGAACTGAACATTGTGATACAAAACATCTTAAAGGGAAATTTGCCAATAAAACTAGAATATATTTAACAACTGTGTTAAGGGTATATCGTAGTCGAGCTCACTCGACTACAGCATTCTTGTTTCTACTTGTTTGTAATTGATTGCTTATTGTGCGATGTCCATGTCTTCTGTAATGACTTACAATTGTGCAGGTCGTACACTACACTACACAACACTAGTCTTCGGTTGGCTCAGTAGTTTTTACAAGATAGAATCTTATTCTTCTGCTCGTGTGCTGTGCGTAGTGAGTTATTGCTTTAAAATTCGGTCATCATAATTCGCTGATTAGAGATAGAATAGATAATTAATTTAAGTTGAATTTATACACTCTGAGTTAAGGCTCTTCTCCAACGGAGGAAGGGTATGCCGTTTGTATAATGAAGATAGTTGGCAGGATAATCATCGGCATCACTTGACTGCTATTTTATCGCTTGTGTTGGGCTTTTGTGCCATCTCTTCGCCAAAGACACTGTATCGGTCCTGTATGAATGCCGATGAGGACCAAGGACCAATCTTCGATTGTTATAAATGGCACTACACGACATTTTCGTTTACCGACTCTGCTTCACTGCCCACGAGCTCATATAATTTTTTGATTGTTCCTTGAAGACGATTACCAGTAAAACACATTTCAAATGTTGTGGTTCTAGCCTACAAACTGTTCCCAATTTGTAAAGTGTGATCTTAAAACTGTAATTTTTATATCAATGTATTTTAACTTGTTATCGATCGTCTAAAATGTTTCTCGGGTGCAAACATGATATATATATTTTAACGTTAAAATTGAAGGACTTTGCACAAAATTACTCCTTTATTTATGGAGTATGTATATTTATTAGGTCAGTTTCTCAAGACTCAAATTGGGGTAATTAAGTTCCTCGTTCATCATGGCTGTGTACTATTGTAGTGCAAGGGGTAAAAATACATATTTTTATTTGTTACCTTCATTTGCACAGCTTTATGATACACTTATTATTTAATGCAAAAGGTTAGACAAATTAGAAGTATATGTCGATATATATGCAATGCAAATTTATCTGAATCCACTCAGCGTCTTCCAGCACTGAAATTATTTTCAGTAAGAAAATCTTAGTCACTAATTAGAATGCAGTCTCTTTCTTGGAGTTAATCTTGCATAATGTAATAGAAAAACGTAATTTTACAAATTAGTGCAAATAGTACATAAAAAAGTGAATTTTCAATTAAAAACTGACAACATGCATACCTCTAGAATGCAGTCCGCCACAATCTGTCCCTGCATAAGTGCTTCATGCGCGTTGAGAATGTTAAAGGAGCGGTCTGGACAGTAGATGAAATAGAATTCTACAAAAGGCGACCGCAACGCACAGCAGCCGCTGCTAATAATTTAGCAAGTGTGAAAACTTCGATGGATAATAATTTTTATATAGCTTTAAACTTTGGGTATGTGGGAAACGACACAACTATATTTTTGTTTCCATTTCGAAAATTTCTACAAATTACTTGGAAACTGTAGGTTTCCCTTTTTTCTCAGATTTTATATAAGCATTTGACAGCTTTCTTGCATTTTTGCTACCAGTTTTGCTTGCCCTATTTATATTTGTATTTACTAATGCTCAATCTCTAGCGAATAAGTGTTACTTAAGTGATTTTGATTAGTTAATCTAATTAACGGGTCAAATAATTTAATTTTACAAATTATTTAATATAAATATTTAAAAATATGTTATAGCCTGTACCTATTAAAAATGTATAATGTGAAGTACTGGAAAACTATATTATAAAGTGTATATAATCTTGATCAGTACTATCAGCCAAATCGCTATAGCCATGTCAGTCTGTTTGTCTGTTCGTCTGTCCGTCTGAACGAACACTATGATCTCGGACTCTGCAAAAACCAGATTTTGAATTTAAGATCTTGCATGCTATATGCGATCATTTGATCCATGCGATGATAAAAATAAGCAAATAAATAATTATATATATACAATAGATATAACATCTATGTATACCATTTATATGCAACAACAGAGACCCTACGGATTATACGCGAAAACAAGTGTCTGCCATAAATGCGAATGTGTTTTAGAAGCTTCGATTTTCTTTTTTTTTTTTTTTGTTAAATGGAAAGTTATTGTTGTGCCCAAACAAAACTTGTATAATTAATTAAAAAGTGCCGTAAAAAGATAATTTTTCATGGATAATAAGCGGAGTGAATATAGCCATGTCCGTCTGTCTAGCGGTCCGTCCGTCTGTCTGTCCGACCCTCCGTCTATCTATCGGTCTGTCCGTCTGTTTATGCGTCCCTTCGTCCATCTATCGGTCTGTCCGTCTGTCTATGCGTCCCCCCGTCCATCTATCGGTTCGTCCGTCAGTCGGTCTGTCTGTCTATCCGTTTCTCCTTCTGTCTAGCAGTCTTTACATCTGCCTGTCCGTCCCTCCGTCTATCGGTTCGTTCGTCTCTCTGTGCGTCCCTCCGTCCATCTACCGGTCCGTCCGTCAGTCAGTCTGTCTGTCCGTTTCTCCGTCCGTTGTTGGTTTTGCTAATATATCCAAAATAGGACATTATGGCATTAGACACCAACATTTGAGTAGTTTTGCAACAAAAAGCTGTAAGCGCATATTTTGGAATCGCTATTTTCACCTATGTCATCGTCTACTGGCCGCTTAGTTTCGCCTGGTTTACTGAGAGCTAGTTGGCCCTGGACATACCGTTGGAAGACTACAAGAGAAGACTACAAAGAAGCACAAGCACTGGAGTTATCGGCTTTCATCCCAAAATGGAAAACACTTGCACAACGTGTGAAATACATATGATGGGAACAGCCAAACCATTAAACTTCATTTAGATTTTTAAAATAAAATAACGAGTAAATATTATAATATATTATAAATACATTAACAATTATTGTAACGTGTAAGAGTGAAGTATATTGATAAATAAACGATCTGAAAGCTTCAAATTTAAAATTATAATTAGCTTTAATCTCTTTTTAATATAAATATAAAGAAAACTCTGGGCTTATAAGATTTGATTACTTTTAAAATGCATCCCCTTGGTGAACAGGGGAATTACAACATATTTCAACTAATTTTTGGGTTGGTACTATTTTAATTATTATAGAACATTTTCCATGTCCATCTGTGTGTCTGTCCGTCCGACCCTCTGTCCGTGAATATTATTCTGTTTTAACTATGAAACATTCCTATCAAGGTTTTGTTGAATTATTTTTTCAGTAAAAATTATAATACAAATCTCCTATAAAAAAAAATAACAAATCTCTCACATTTTTGAGACAAGAGTCACCAATTTGGGATGAAAGATGATAATGATGATAATCATTAATTTCGATAAATGAAATGCCCATTAAATTACCTTTTTTTTCTAAAAACCCCTGTTTTTGCTTTAGACACTTGAAGCCATTCGCTACAGAAGAAAATACTACCGACTCCTTACAAAAATTAATTTAATTTTATATAAAATGCAAAAGTAAAATGTGTTTAAAGAAATTAATTAATAATTTATACAGAAAACTACAATATTTTCCTAAAGTATATAATCTACTGCAACATAAATTCTTGAATTCGTAAAGCCAAGTCCGTCTGTCTGCTTCTAATTATTTAAGGATTTTTTTTTTAATTTTCAGCCATATTTTAAGCGATTATCTTAAAGTTTATTTTTATATATAATAAAATAATGTAAAAAATAAAATACAAATTCACGGTTCTCTCTCTCTCACGATACGCACATTCCATTTACCCGTTCATTCTTCAGTCCGTGTGTATGTTTCTGGTTTAAGCAGCATCCCTTCATTTAAATTTGATCGGAAAGTGCCTTATGCATAGGAGGATATATCTTCAATATTAGAAATGTCCGTCCGCTTTCCTGTCTGTTTATATACGATCAACTCATCTTGAAAGCCGCAGAACTAATGACTGAATTGAACTGATTGGGCTAATATAATTTTAAGTATGTCTAAATTTATGCAAAATGTCCGTCTGTTTCCCTAAATTTGAAATATATCTTGAATATAGTCTTGTCCTGTTTTGTCGAGTCGATCCGTCAGTCCGTCTGTTTCCACTCGAAATAATCTCTGCAACTAAAAACTTACTTTGTCATTTATTTATAGATATCTTCCACCCTGTGTAGTCGATTTGGATTTCTGTCTTTTTATCTTTTTGTATGATAAAACAGTTAAGCAATGCACTCAAATTCTCCTACTTCAGCACCGTTAATTTCTCCCCAGTCTGCTTCTTTATTTTTACTTAGTGTTAGCTGGAGTAGACTAGCTCGTTCATCAATCAACTGTTGGTGTGCCGAATTGGCTTGAGATGAAAATACCCCTATCACTTTATTTTAATGGGTAATAAGATTTTCAGTCACTATTGAAGATTCTGCTACGTTGTTCCGATATCAAAGGGAGAGCTTTCAGTTAGATCTTCTGGTTGCAGCGTAATCTGGTATCTTTGCGATCTTTTAGAGAAATATCGGTCTGAAAATACCGTGGTACGTGTGTGTTCTAGAATTTAAATCGCTTATTCTCCCGGATCTCTTAGCTGTACTTCTTGAGATTTGCAGAATATCTATCCAAGCTGTAGTTGATCTTTGTCGTTTTTACCTTGGTACTTTTACATGCCAGCCTGCATTATAAGCGATTTTTTAAAAGTGTTTTACTTATTTATCTCAAATGAAACCATTTTATGATGTTTCAGAAAAGGCCGTTCATCATTTTGAAGATTAGTTAGTTAGTTAAGTAAAGTATTTCGTGTCTTGTTTAATTCAAACACATTAATTCCTATTCCCCATTAAAGATAGCAAGATCCTGGCTTAATTACTTATGATAATAAATTTAAAACACAATTCACTTAAAAGTTGTTGAATTAAAAGTTATTTGTAGATGACCAAGTATACATTTAAGCAGCCGATTGTTCCTTTATTTAATTGACTTTCTTTACATTTAAAATAAATAAATAACACTTCGCAGGCAGATTTGATTGACTTCGAATTGTCATGACCTATGTTTTTAATACGAACAGTCGGTCAAAACTCGAGATACGATAAGTTTCTAAATTTTTAAGGTTTCGAAATCAAAACTACTACCACATTCTCTAAGTTAATTAAATTTTAATCTCAATTTATTCTCTGCGTCTAATAGAGTTTTACAATATATTTTTATTATTTTATTTATATTAGTGTTTTATAATTTAAATTTATAATTAAAATTATATCAGAAAATTACTTCTGTTTTTGTAATTTAATCCTGGGAACTAGGCGTATATGTAAATTTCTAAAGATAATAAAAAATGGAGTAATTAATGTGGTAAATAATTCTAAATAGATTTTTTGATGTGAGTCGAAAATAATTATAATAGTAATATAAGGTAGCATATGGGGAAAGTTTGTTTGATAAAAGTCAAAAGCAGACTCTTGATAAAGGTACGATCTGCAAGATGTGATGTGGTGATGATGTACATAGCAAGAAGATCATATAGATCTCAGGTCTTTTCCATAGTTATTTCTTTACATCAACAACTAAGGAAACTAGTCAAAGTTTGATCAATAGATTATCAAGCACAGTTTAGTTCTATATCCCCTTTCCGTAGTACCAAGTGACCAGAAAAAAATTAGCAATAGTAACCTGCACCTCCTCCTCTCCAGAATTCTTTATCACTTTCGAATGTAATACATTTAAAAATTTCAAGACCTTTAAGGTAATTTATTTGTAAAGCTTATATCTATATAAAACATTACGCTCAAGAAATAATTATTTTATTCCATAATTTATTAAATGTATTTTATATTCTATTCTACAACTTTTCAAATAATTGCTTTCCTGACATCTAAATAATTTTTTTGGAACACTAACTATTATGCATTACTTGAATTAATCGATAATAATGTAGAATGCTATTCGAACGAATTTATCTTTACATAAATGTTTTGTACGTTACGAAGATGACTTTGGCTCTTTTTGGATGGTTGATGATAATGAGTTCATAAAAAGACGTCATTTATCCCGTGGTCGTCCTCGCAAATATGAACCATCTTCATCACCCATTTCAAGTAATTCGGAATGCGCCATTCCAACTAACAAAGAATCTTGTGATAACTGCTATCAGTCTTGTAATAATCTAGTCAGTGATCCCGAACACAAAGTAGAAATCACTGACACAGTCGAAATAAGTGCGAAAAATAGTTCAAGTTTCTGTAATGGAAGCCGATGCAAAAAGGATACAAAAATCCTAGATGACAGCTTTTATATTAATGACAGCCTAGGCAGAAGTTCCAAAGCTATTGCAAATTCGGAGGCACTGGTTTCGGCAACTAACGACTTTATCAGTATCGAAGATGGTGTAGCCACAATGTTTGAAAACAATCTGAACAATTTTTACCGTTAGCCGTGATACAAAAATATCCACACACTGAAATGCATTGCTGTTTATTCATTGCGAAAAATATTTTAATGAATTAATTTTTTGTGTTTAAGGTTCAAACAAATGGTCAGTTAGGATTCGTCACATTCAGCGTATCGAGAAATGTTAGTGAAATGTAAGAATTAATGAATAAAATTTGTATAACTTCTGATGCAGGTATTACTGCTTGATAAATGAAGACACGATCTATAATTTGTAATTAATAGTATATTAAGTTAAGACTATGATGCGTACTGGGAAGTAAATTTAACTAAATACATTGATAAAAACAAGAAAATCGAAGTATTTTTGCAGGTTATGTAACTTTTTTTTTCACTGATTCTAGATTCTGAGACAATTCGATATAGTGGACCGATCCGACTGACATGTGTACTGCGTGTTTTATAAGCACAAACACATCAGACAGACGGACAGACGGCTGTATAGAATTGTCTAAATAAATCACAAATCTTTTAGATTTCCAAATTTACAAATAATGAATTGAATAAACAAATTTCAGTCCATTTGATTAACTATACTTTAATCGAACGGATCGGACGCAATAGTAAATAATTTATTTTGATATAAATATTTAAACAGACTTGAAAATATTACTTGGCACAACTTCTATCAAACGCTGATCTTCGCCTAAAACTGGAAGCACTGTTAACAGTCGCATTTCGCCAATTGCAGATTCAAGGAATTTAATTAATAAATTCATTCAGAGAAAAATGTTGTACACAGGCTCAAAGAACTGTTATTCAAGAAAGAAGTGCGGCCTAATAGTCTATGGACGTAAGTATACTAAATACAGTAAGTATGGACAAATGAGCGCTATAAGTTTAGTATTGTGGTAACCCGATAAAGTCAGCGAGAAAATCATTATTTGCCACCCGGATTTGTTCATATATATATTTCAGACGGTCGTAATCGACTCGAAATACTTAGACACCATAAGTTGCGTGGTTCAAAAATTTTATGACAACCATTGAAGGAGGTTACCAGCAAGGTACTTTCCGAATTTGGTCACTCTGTCTTTGAAATTGTGGGAGATATGCGGATTTATCGATGTACACTTTCCGAATTACCGGCAGTGGCGCAGGGCACTGACCATACAAATGTATTATCGGTTCCAAAAGGCGATTATTAATAACATACCTACCAAGTTTGGCGTTCTAACTCAAAAACTACAAAAACGTCGGAGTCGATCTTTTGAGGACATCGCCAACAACCTACAAATCAAATTTGGTGACTTTAGCCTTAAAATTGTGGGAGATATGTGGCTTTATCGATATTCAAATATCGATTTTATCGAATTCTAGCTTCCTAGTGGAGCATTCCAATTTTAACACTTTATCTATCGGGATCACTGACCAGTATGAGTTCCAAGTATATATACTTGTATGTCTTAGTCATTCTATTCTTCTCTCGTTAGTCAACCCACTCCTTGACACAACTAGCTAGGTTTCTAATGTCCATAATTGGGGTCCAGCTAGATTGCGAAGGCATTGTCTATGTGATGAACAACCTACTGGGTTTCCGGTTGTCATCAAAAATCTCTCCTTTTTATTGTCGTGATATAACAACCATCCGCACAGCTTTAATAACCCACTGGTTTTTTGGTGCGATCGGAAGCTGATCTTACCCTAGGTCTAAGGGTAAGGGACAAACATGTCTCACCCTGTCTTTGTACGGTTTCTACGCTCTTGTTATCGGAAATAATTTATAAATTAAACTCAGCCACTTGTATCGGGTTCGAGTCTCCGTAAAATACTAAGTTTTTGTGATTTAATTATATACATTTCATAACCTAGGTAAAATGCTTGTATTTGTAAAATCTTTAAAAACTCGAATCTTAAAGAATTCTATATAATTCTCAGATGCTGCTGTAGAACACCATAACATTATTTTTCGTCTGTAGATCAGTTTAGATTCGGGCTTTCTTCCAGGTGAAGCATCCGTTCGAATTTGTATTTTTGCTTAAGCAGACCTCAGCTTTTCTGATTACGTTGTTTGTTTTTATTAATTTGCATCCGTTGGTAATTATTCCGTATATGCGGATTATTGAAACCGTTTAAAATGTTTAAGAAGGTATGTTTGTACAAATGTATGCGGCAATCCGCTGGAAGCAATTCTAACACAATTGAGTTTATCAATTCGAGTCGTTTTTAGCCAATTCAAAACATTGATCATTTAAAATAATTTATTTCCAAATGGTAAGAAATCGTATATGCATGTTTTACAAACAATTGAAAGAAACAGTCAAATAAATGTGTTTTTTATCTATGCATCAAAATTATATAAGTATTTTATTCAAACAATTATAACATGTCATATTATTTTATTCCTTACAACGTTTCAAATAATCGCTTTCCTGGCTTCTAATAACTTTAAAAAAACTTGTTATACATGTAATAAATTTGACGAAAAAATAAAATAATTGTAGAATGCTCTTCGGACGAATTTATCTTTACATAAATGTTTTGTACGTTACGAAGATGACTTTGGCTCTTTTTGGATGGTTGATGATAATGAGTTCATAAAAAGACGTCATTTATCCCGTGGTCGTCCTCGCAAATATGAACCATCTTCATCACCCATTTCAAGTAACTCGGAATGCGCCATTCCAACTAACAAAGAATCTTGTGATAACTGCTATCAGTCTTGTAATAATCTAGTCAGTGATCCCGAACACAAAGTAGAAATCACTGACACAGTCGAAATAAGTGCGAAAAATAGTTCAAGTTTCTGTAATGGAAGCCGATGCAAAAAGGATACAAAAATCCTAGATGAGAGCTTTTATATTAATGACAGCCTAGGCAGAAGTTCCAAAGCTATTGCAAATTCGGAGGCACTGGTTTCGGCAACTAACGACTTTATCAGTATCGAAGATGGTGTAGCCACAATGTTTGAAAACAATCTGAACAATTTTTACCGTTAGCCGTGATACAAAAATATCCACACACTGAAATGCATTGCTGTTTATTCATTTTTAATTAATGAGTTTTATTGTTTCAATGCTCAAAAAAATGTAAAATTTTAGGCTCGCCAATATTTTTAATAAATGAACATGCGCTGATAAGTAACATGAAATCATTAATTTAAAAAAAATATATATCTTTGTTTATTTTTTGGAATACAGATGTCAATGGAAGACATAAGTTGGAATGTTTTTTAATTTTATTTAGTAGTATATCCATTAATTGATGATTTTAATTTTTACTGGGAAGTAAGCAAATCACTATTTCTGCCACTTAAGCCAATAATAAGTAACATGCTAATTTTTATGGTTTATGAATATTTATGTATATATCATAAACTCAAATTGAAAGATATAAGTTCAGTATCACTCTTAATGCAAAGCAGCCAACTTTAGAACCCATCCTGCAAATAGAGTTTTTCCATTTTAAGCAGTTCATTTTCTACTTTCAAGTTTTAACAAAATTCTACTAGAACATAAATAATTTCTTTTGTGGCATTATCGCGGTTTTTACGAAAAAAATAAAAATCATTTTTACACCAATTGGTTTTTTTTTTACAATGTAAGTAATCATTATTTCCACAGTTATACTTTTATCGAGGTTAATTAACTGATTCATGTTGACATTCAAATTCAAAATGAAATAACCACTTAACAGGTTCTTCCAGATGTACAATTTTTATTTTAAAGCTTTAAAGTTTTTAATTTTCTTTTTTTTTATTTAATTATTCATATATATTTTGTAAATTTGTAATTTTTTATTTTTTGTTAAAATTTTTGACTATAAAGAATCTATATCAAATAATAAAATAAAACGCAACTCCTTTTTCGTGTTTCTGGTCCCGTTTGTGGAACCCATACTTACTTACTGAACCATTGTGTCACTGTGCGCCGTGAATATCGTTGATTTTGCCACAAATTATTATTACTTAATCCTAAAATTATTGGATTCTCGACTTACCATTTGATACTGACAGTTCAGACATCTCTGAATATTTGAAGACTAGGATTTTTCCTTACTAGTTCTTGAGCGATACAGCGTGCAAGGAGGCCTTTCATTATCAATTTGTTTATTAATATTCTTTTACTTGCCTTATTCTTAAATAGGGCGTTTATTGTAGGCTGACAATATTAAACTAAATGCATCCATTTTGGGTTCACACTAATTTTTCACTAAAATGCTCTTATTGGGTCAGATTGACTAGTAATTTCTGGGATCTATCTGGGATAGGGCTAAAAAATTTGAATCAAACTGACTTAAATTAAGTATTTCCTCTGGTTAAAAATGAAAAGTTATCATATTAAATGCATTTAATTTTTCTAAAACGTGATCTTTGAGTATTGATGTATTATAAATATGCAATAAGTTTTCTTTAACAATTTAAATGATCGGTTTTTGGTCTATCTTAATGAAATTTATATATTTGATTAATACTGTGGCAAGCTCAGTTTCTACAGAATTGTAATCCTGATATGGAACTAAAAGCTATTAAATTGTAAGTTTTAACTTTCAACCATTTATAGTTTCTTAGATCGACGCTTTTACAAGGGCGGACTAGACCGGATAGATGTACTTCGCTTCAAGAATATATTTACCTTAGTGGGTCCGAAATACTTTATTCTCCAATCACATATACTTTTAAAACTTCATTATACGATAATAGTTTTAGTTCTATTTTATTTATTCAAACCAATCTTTGCTTTGAATATGAATTAAATAGCGAAGCCAGTTCTACCTGTTCCACCAAATGACAATTGTCATATGTCGTATTTCTTTATAATAAGCTCTTTTACAGAATATAACTCTATATACTTTATAGAACTCACCGCAAATATCAAATATCTTCAGAGATCGATCCCTATAACGTGAAGTACATTAATAAAAGAATTAAACACATTTAAGTTTTCAGTTTATTGTATAATACATTGACCTATAAATATATACATTTATTACTAATAATTTGTTTTTTTTCTTCGAGGTTGTTGGAGACGTATGTATATTTATTTAAGAACTTATTTACTATTGCTAGTATATAAAGCAAAAATTTCATTTTATGAAATTGATCTCAAATATAGCTGTATGTATTTCAAAATTTCTTTTGTCAGCTGATTTACACATAACTGAATTGAGTACACTTCAACAGAACCAAAAGAATATAAAGATGATGATGATGATGATGATCTTACCATGCTCTACCTTGCAGTGGTAAGTAACCTCCGCACTGCTGCTGATGTCCATTCGAAATAAAATTATTTTGGTTTCGATAAGCCATCGCTAAACTATTCGACATGAGAGCATTGTTGCAGGGTTGTTGTAGCATGGACGCATTAGATCCACCAACTGTCCCACCATAGCTGGCTATCAGAGACGATGATGTATCAGGTGAGTGTGAGCTGGGTGCGTCTCCCGGGATGAGATTTAGGACGTTCGGTACGTTGGCAGTAACTGATGAAGTTCCAGTAACGCCATTTGCATTACCATTGCTATTATTGCTGTTGTTGCCAGAAGTTGAGGAGCTGTTTGTATGCGACTGTGGTTGAGCTGCGTTGCTTGCTCCAGAGCAAGGTTTTCCGTCCTTTACTAAAACTGGAACAGCGACACGTCTTGGGGAACTTGCAGACTGAAAATTAAAATGGAAAAAGTGTATATAAATATAAATTGTGTAAATATTTGTTGATGGGAATTGGTGGATATGGAAAGAGACCTGAGACTTGCGATTTTATGTTTAATGACCGATAAATTATTGAGTATCCAAAGTTGCATCGTTCTACAGTTTCGTGATCATTTGAAGAAGGCTCCCGATCTCAAACGAAGTTTAAATTTTATACATGACATGTGGAGACTCACAAGCGGCATTACGGAATTTGCACTTTGATTCGTTCGGTTACAGAGTATAATCAAATATGAGATTCAACGATTTTATGCATGGGAGCTTTGATATAATTTGTGTGTCTTCGGATCTTGAAGCGTGTTGTGTATTGCTTTCAGGGATGATCTTATTGCCTTGACGAGATGTCGAAAAGTTAGTGACCAGATCACTGTTAAGTCAATATAATTATGATGTGATGGGAAGGTTGGTTCCATCGGTTTTGAAAGAAGCTCTTCTGAACAGCTTGACATATTTCAGGTGCACTGATTTCCTCGAAAGTAATTCGATTGACCAGGTTTTAGTCCACTACACATATTTATTATATAATTTCTAAAAGCGAATATTTTGTGTAATTACCTGATTATGTTGATTTTGTTCAGCCATTGCCTTTTCCTTTGCTTGTCGCTTGCACTTATACCTATGATTTTGAAACCATATCTTAACCTGGAAATAAGATTGAAAGTCCATCTTGATATTTGTATTACATTATTGAGCTGTAACCAATTTTTGTTATTTCAGAGTAATAACTAAATGCTTTACACCATATTACTACAACTCAGGCTATGCAGATATACAAACATACATCTACTGGAAAAAATAGGGCAAAATTGGACGGTAGATTACTAAAAATATACTTTAATGATCGAAATTTGTTGGCTACACCAACCCTGTTCTGTGCCACTTATTTTCAGCTGGTAACAGAGTATTTCGCAGTCTGTTACGCCCGACTGCAAAGTTCTCAGTTGTTGAGATTAAGAAGTGTTCCCTATATAGTTACTATAGCGTATCTTTGAAGTAGTCGGTAATCCTTTTCCATCCATTGCAGGGATGCTCTTGAGGAAGTATGTTTTAAAAAGGGGATCTAACGCAGCATCAGAAAAGGTATTATAAAGTCCGTTAGGTCCGACTGTAATTTTCTTATATTTTAATTTAAAATATTTTTTGTTCTGATAACAAAGTTATTAGTTTTGTGATTAACCCAGATCCGAAGAATCCAACTAAGTTTTCTTCCAATATACAACTGGTAAAATAATGGTAGAAAATTACAAAATATTATGGCAAAACAATATTTTTTAATTTTTGCACAAGTTGCAATTGTGAAGTCAGTACAAGGGAAATAAATGGCTTTGTCTACGCCTGAAACAAGGCAGATGAGTTAGGAAAATATTAAAAACAACATCGATAGTTTTTGCACACAAGCCGACCAGGGAAATTGTGAACCCTCTCTAACAACAATATTCCGGATGACGTCGACTCGATTTGAGTATTTTGGATTTGTTTTGGCTGTGGCTATTTGTACAGCAGATTACCACTAAATTCCGGAATTGCGTTGATCCAGTAGAACCGGACACAATTTCTATTTTATATACTGAGTCAAAATCAGAAGAAATACTGACAAGCCACCCATTTATGGATTTTAAAAATCACGCATTTTTAGCGCCAAAGTCACCAAAATTTGGAATGTCGATTATTGTTTATTTCGAAGATTGCTAAAAATTCCGGTCATTGCCACATATCGTGAAAATCTTTATATGGCAAGAGCTCAAGGTATTTAACGATAAGCAAACCTAGTAAAAATATTCGAAGAAGAAATAATTTCCTAAAACTAGAAGGACTTTTTTTAAATTGTTCGGATATTTATTTCTTAATAAAATATATGATATCTGAAAGTTAGAAATCTAAGACCTTTTTTTTATAAATAATCCTTTTTTTAATTAAAAAAATAATAATTAATTTTTTTGTCTGAACTGCTATATTATAATTTAGCTTTTTACTAAATTTTAATTTAATTTTTTTAAATAAATAAAAGAGAAACTCTGTTTTCCGACTAAGAATAATACTTTCTAAATAATAATGAGTTACTTTTGGCTAAATTCAATTCATTTTTTTCCAGAGTATATGAAAAAAATATTACTAAAATATTAAAAATATCTTTATTTATTTACTTATTTAATGTTGATTAATTGCGGTCAACGGAAAAAAATTCACCATTTAATATGAGTTAATTAAAAATTAAAATTATTTTTATCATATTGTGAGCCCCCAATGTATTGATGTTTTTGAATTGAAAACATAAATGGCAATTGATTGATACCTTTTAGATAGAGGGCATTCATTCTTACGAACTGAAGATCAATTGTGTTAAATTCTATTAGAATGATCTATAATTACTGCACACTGAACGAACAAAGTTATTTTTTGTGGTTTTCTATAGTCAATGCGCTCTTGAGCAGTATGCTTAAATGCACAAGCATATTTAGTAGGTAGTAGGTAGAAAGTACTTATGAAGGGAATGTGTATTCCGCTTCATAAGTTATTTTAGATTATTTTACTACACCAAACACTTTTGCGTTGAATACAATGCCAGGACCCTTTTTAGAGCAGAGAGAGCATGCTCAAACAATGAGTATATTTCAATACAAATTTTAGGGTGAGTTTAAATATATTATTTTTTCCCCATTGTTCATTAATGCGTTTTTATCTTTCAAAAACATGCCACTGTTGTCCACATACTGAATTCAATGTGCTCTAGAGCTGCTTTATTCTAAGGTAATCACCACTCCTGTTTAGGTGGGTAGGCATTGTGTGAAATTTCCAGATAATAAAACTCGAGGGTGACAATGCACAATTCAAATATTTTTATTGTTATAACACGTCGCACCCCGTAGCTGTTGTCAGTAAAGTAATTGCTTAACCTAATGACAATTATACTATATTTAAAGTATAAGAAATTGCTAACGCCACGACCTGCATTTAGCAGTGTAAACATTGCATCTGATATTCGATTCATTCACATTATCAGTACATATTATATGTAGGTTAAAAGATATAACAAAAGTAAAAAGTAAGTAATTTACCAGCATCATAAAAATATATTATATTTTATAACACTTTGCATTTTAAACCTTGAAACAATTTGTTGCGAAATTGTGACAAGGGAGAGACATCTTCTTTAGGTTTCTTAATAATTCTTAATAATGAAATTTATAGCTATTTTATTATTATAAATTGTTTAAAATGCCGTCAGGTAGACTTCGGTCTGGAAGGGTAGGTTATCTACGGATACGGTTTCTGATTTGAAAACTACGGATGATATGCCTGGCAGGGTGGGCGAATGAAATTAATTTTGTCGCAGTCTTTGAAGTTTGTAATTGTAATCTTCGTTTCAAATTAGCTGACTGAAATTTGAAATCCGTGGATATTTAAAACTCTACTTTGAAGATATATTATTATTATTATTATTCTTATTATTATTGTTTATTATTATTGTTATTATTATTATTGTTATTATTATTGTCATTATTATTATTATTATAGTTATCATAATTTATGAAATCTAGTGCAGGTAAAATCTGCCTATTGTTAACTATTTAGAAAAGAAAAAAAAGTTAATTGATTAAAAATATTGCATGTTGAAAATACATTAAAAAACCTAAAAGTTTAAAATAAAATAATTAAACTAATTAAGCTGCAAACTTCACAGCATACTGAGCGGACACTGGGAATCTCACCCTGGAGACGAATGCCAACGGAATAAAAAATAGAAAATCACTTGATCTGGATCCAGCAAGACCATAATTGAATTATAATAAGGAGTCAGCAAAAAATTATTTAAAATTTGAATTTGAAAATTAAAATCTATACATGCAAAATTACTTGAAGTAGGTGGATATTCGCTTAATACTTTGATAAATTGATGTTTAATTGCAGCAAATTTAATTTTAACTTTAATTGTATAGGTTTTGTTGTATCTGACATCTTTTCAATTGGAAGCCCAGACGTACATATAAATATTAAGAATAAAGACAGGTTTTCGTATACATTACATATTAAGATGATAACATTTTTTTTAATCATTTGGAAGAACTAAATTTGAGAGTTTGTCTTGCTGCTTATCTAGGGTTTTCCTTAGCCAGATGATTTGCCTTATCAGCAAATATTAAAATATCCCGGATGCTGGGGTCCTTGTAAATGTGTTTTTTTTTTTTGCGAATCGACAATGAAAAGTACAATTACCCTTAATTTTCTCTAAAAAAAAACATTATAAATATTTTAGCATAAGCAACAGTTTACTCTGTTTTAATAGTGATTTGAACAGTCCAAATTTAACTTATTTGGAGTTATTCCCACTTTATGAAACTGCCTACATAGTCACCTGATCTTAATGTAATAGAGAATGTTGGACACAAACATTTGGATGTGTAGTACTCCTTGTAAAAATAATTTCAAGAGTGCCGTTAGGGCGAAATAGACAATAATCATTTCGAAAATCTTAAAGACAAATTGGTGGCCTTCATTCATAATTAAATAAAATTGGCTAGAACCAAATCGATTCATAATTGTATATGGTGAGTCAAATAAGCTGCGTCTATAAATTGATTAAAAATTATGAATTAATCTGTGAATAAAAAATAGCACAGTTGTTTCTAAATTTGAGGTATTAGGTTAAAATTATATCCATTAAAATGTTACATCAATTTAAAATTGCTATTATCTTTGTAATATGAGGTGGAGCAAAGTTTACTCAACGTTAAGATAACTTTTTTAACGGAGTATAAAAATAATAAAAGTAAATCTATTTGGTTGCTTACTTGTGTTGGCGTCAAATGGATGAGACTTGCTAAATGTTCTCGCTCGGGGGCCGATAAATATCGTTGCTGCTTAAATCTTCTCTCGAGTTCATAAACCTTAAAGAAATAAAATACAAATTTATAATCATTATCAAGTAAACATGCTCTAATTCAACCAGTACTTCTTAATCTAATTGCATTAATTTCTACAAATGTCAAATGCATTCAAAGTATACAGTTTTGTGAAAATTCATTGGGTGGAAAATAGGTGGTCTAAATGGTATGGTCAAAGTTCAATTTTCTTTCGATTGGCCTCAAACTCATTTCAAAGCTGTACAAAAAAAAACGTTTGAGTACGTGATTTTGAAAACCCACCCCAAAGACCGGATATGAGGGTAAAACAATTTTGTGGTGAAATATGTGATGTGACATCCACCCGATAGAGATGAACGCGTGAGAGATTTTTCAATCACGACACGCCATAAAATTCGTACGCGAATCACTCACGAAATTTGTAATGTACATTATTTAGTGAACTTAATATAAAAGTTGAGATAATTTCTATGAAAAAATTGGTACTTAAGCATACCTAACTTAAATTTTTGTATATGTGCTATAATTAAATAAAGGTTTATTTTATTTTCCTCCCAAAAAGCGAGTGCAATAATCGAATTTTCCAATTTTTTCCGAGTAATCTGCGGTTAAGTTGAATAATAATTAATATATTATATCTTAGGCAGTTTTCGAGTTGGAAATGTCAAATTTGGTAGGTATATTACTGGTAGTCGCTAAGAACCGATAACAAATTTGTGTTGCCACGCCCATAATCGACAATTTCGATATTTCGGAAAGTGTAAATGGATAAACCCGTATATCTCCCACAATTTTAAGGATAGAGTGACCAAACTTGGAAGCTGACTTGCTGATAACCTCTTCCAACGATCAGCATATAATTTTTTGGACCACGCCCACAACCGCTGCCCCAGGAGCTTCGGCCCCAGAAATCTGAAATGCGCATATCTTCCATAATTTGTAAGCTAGAGTCACCAAATTTTGAAAGTATGTTACTAGTAACTCCCCCAAGAGATCGATAAAAAATTGGATGGCCACGCACACTCCGCCTACCTAAACCGATACACCTGTTGGTGTAAATCGATACGACCATATATTTCACACAATTTAAAAGCTTAAGTCACCAAATTTTAAAGGAATATTCCTAAACCGATAAATGCCCATATCTCCCACAATTTAAGAGATACACTCACCAAAGTTGGAAGGAAGCTTATTAGGAACCTTCTCTTTACTTTTTTTTTCAACCACGCCTAGAAAATATCATATCTTTCGTATTTGTTTCTTATTTGTTGAAATTCTTTTTTCATTTAGAAACATTTTTCCGTTTTGCACCAAAATTATGTTAATTGGGCGCTCATCAAATCGATAAACTGTGAAACTACTTTTATTTATTTAACTAACGAAAAACAACAAAGAATTTACATATATAATAATGATGTAATAATTATTATGATATGTATATTTCTTAAACATTTTTTTCTCACATCAATTTAATTATCACTTTTCTTACCTCTATGTATTAAAATTTTCGAAAATTATTCTTAATTTAAATTACTTTGCCCTAAAAAACAGAGCATTCAAAATTATTTCACTCCTGCTTATCGCTTAAAATTGCAAATTTTGACTTGTGCCTCTTTAGTTGTAAATGTGTGAGATAAATTCATGTGCTTATATACACGTATATGAATGCTCATATTTGTACATACATCCATACATACTTATTTTATAAACGCTTTAATGACAGACGAATTTCGTATTTACAATGCACTTCAATTCCTAACTCAACAAATATGTGCATATGTATGTATGTTCGCATGTATAAATAACTTTTGGGAGTATATTTACATTGCACAAATGTGTGTATGTGTGTGTGTTTGCATATGCCGGTCGGCAAATACTACCGTTGAATGTGCTATATATGTATACGTATGTACATATGTACGCATGGATGTATGTATGTACATCAGCAGTAGACAGCCGAATGGATCCGAAGTGCGCGCTCAGGTAACGAATATATTGCTACAATCTTCGTTTACATCGTTTCAGCTTATTGTAACTGTATATGAAGAGGTTGATTGCATACATACATAAATACATACAAACATGGATATGCATTGCGTTCGGCTGTGAGGTGTGTGTGTGTGTATATGTGTAAGTGTGTATATAGGCACAGTGAACTCAACTCGATGCGACACGCGACAAAAAGGAGCCGACAATACATGTTCACTTTCACGCACACATTTGTAGCTAATTTGTACCTGTGCACATATACATACATATACATCAGTGTATATGAATGCATTTATTAATGCCTTTGTGCAGAGATAAGAACAAATGCATTTTTTACCCGCTGTTTAACAAAGCGTATAATAAAGTCGAGCAAAAGTAAGTGTAACAAGCGGAAGGAAACATCTCCGTCTGCAAGAGAATTGCTGGCATTCGATGCCCTTGCAGAAGAAGAAGAACACTTGGCGATTGGTCGAATGAATGTACAATGTACATTCTTCATACATACACACATATTACACAGACGCCGCGCCACTTGAATAGGACTCCCCTTTAATCTATTTTCAATTGTCCGCTGCTATTGGAAGTTACCAGAGGCTTAATTATGGTTTAATTGTTGTTAATTATTTATGCGGGCCTTTAGTTTTGTGCCACTTGGAGAGGACAAGAGAGTAATAATAGGAACAATAAATACAATAGGTGTGAACAGGATAATTTGTTAATTATCAAAATACAATTTAAATATTATCTTCAAATTATAATATATTAATTTTTAGGTATGGTAACCATTTGCAAAAATTATGCACAGTAATTTTTCTAATTCAAACTACGAAGGATGCGTTGAGATGATGGAAATAAAAGCTTTAGTTATTCGTCGAAATTTGCTTTAAGTGCAACTCTAGCGATAATTCCAGCTAAACAGACAAGAATACTGCGGACGAATGAGCTCTACTTCGATATCCTCTGTGTCCACCTGTTATATATGTATATATTCTAGCTTTATCGTCAACTTTCCCTTTTGAAAGTTTTGCACCTTCAAATGTAAGCATGCTTGAAAGTGCTCTCATTTCCTATATCCTGAAGAGTAAAAAATAAAAACTAAGGCACAAGCCCGAACTGAGCAATGTATCTGTGTATGTGTGCACGAAATAACGGGGCACTCCAGAATACACACAAATATATTTTATATTTATTTCTGACACATTCGCGGATATATTTATGTAAGTATATAAAAAATGTTTGCGCCTGCGGATTAAAATAATAATACAATACATTTTCGACTATAAGTTTAATGATTCTTATTCGATCTTTAAATAGTTAATCAAGACGGACTTTAAATTTGTTGCACTTACTGGTATCGGAAATCGATATACATACATATGTATATCAAAGCATATAATGGTCTCTGCGTGAACTCAGTTTAAAGTCACTAAAGATTTCACTGCCACGCCCTAATCATATCTCACACAGTTTTAGGGCCAGTGTCTCCAAGTTTAGAACGTATTTACTAAGAAGCTTTTCCAACACACGCAAAAAGTAAACATTCTACCAGTTTTTTTTAATTTTTTTATTTATTTTATTTTTTGGAGACTAGGTTGGTTTTTGGCTTACGGTTCAGAGTAAGAAAAAGCTGTTTTGATTTGATTCAGGTTTGCCGATGCTGACATCATAAACGCAAATACAGCAGCCATTTTAAACGGTAGGTGCGTGCAACAGCTGCAGCCGCACAAATACATCTGTGTCCATATGTGGACTACACATAAGTGAACTTAAACCATAACATCCACTCCTAATTGGACATATCCGATTTGAGTCTCTGCTCATAAATATTTGCTTAACAGGTTTTAAAGAATTTCAGCAGTGCATCGCAACAGCAAGAATGGCAAAAAATACATTACTGAAATATCATGTTCTGTTGTTTTGGCTAATGGAATCACAAAAATTCGAAAAACATTTCGTAAAATAAGTTTGTGTAATAATAAAGTAAAAACAAAATAGTAAGCGGTGACCACACCGCAGCCGCTCTACACTCAGAAAAATTCGCACTGAATTTTAAAAATACGTTATACCTTTGTGGTTAAGGTTTCATGATCTTCCCATGATTCAGAAAGTAAATTTCTAAAATTGATTGTGCGCCTTTATAAATATATCTCAAATTTTTGCGGATTTTTTTTAAGTTATATTTGTTTTTGTTACTAGCATTACTATTACATTTCTAACAGCTCAACTAACTTGAAAAAACTCTAGATTTAATGTGGATTCAAACGCGATACCTTTCGTTCACGACACCCCCCGGAGCTACTCGGCTCCTTTTTGGGATTGCAGACTCTAAGCAGCAGTTTAAATACTTCTAAAAATTGAAAGATCAGCAATGTAACGTAACAATGTTATTCCAGAAGTATCAATAATGCTTTGTCAAAAAATAATTGATTTTAGCTTCCGTTGACATTCTTAATCTTAATCTATTCTTTGATAAAACATATGCAAACTAAGCGACGATTTCAATCATTATTTCAAATTCATCTCACGTTAAATTCAATTTAACCAAGAGATAATGAGGTGTCAGCAGAAATCTAGTTAAAACCTCTGAGTGGTATATGTTACTGAAGAATCCTATAGCTATTTCCCGTGGTATATTTAATTCAAGGGATGATTACTCTCTGACCTCTGATTAATTATAATACTGCATAATCTTTTGATATATGATTTTTAAAGAGTCGCTTAGCACTGTCAAATGAATCGCATCAGTGAATACGGGATATCTTCGGTTTTTTAATGGATACTTTTCGGGCTCATATAAGAAGTTTAGCATCCGTAAACCAGTTTTTTTTTATGCTAAGGTTATTTGCAAGTTGCTATGGGACATGGAAGTTAGATTTAAAGGATGATTAAACAAACCTGAATTGATTTTAAATTTTAAGTCTCGCTCTTTTGGTATCTAACATGATTGCTTACTGACTGATGAGCAGCCGCTTATTCCGATAAATTATATTATTTTAGATTGTTTCAAAATTAACCATTTTGAAGAAGTTTAAAGTTTATAATCGATATAAAATATATTTTTTAAATCGAAGTTTTACAAAAATTGAAAATACAGCTTTCATGACTATACGATTTGTTCTTAGATATTCCATCTTAATATGGCAAGGATATGTATAACATGAAAAAAATTGCTTAAGTTGAGGTTCAGCGATTTTACTACTTTATAAATTAATAGAAAAATAAGCTGGTACAATATGTGATAAAACTTTGTTATATATTTTTTAAAAATTACCCACCTGAGCTTGCGTAAAGAGAACCCGTCGCTTTCGTCTTTGTGCCAGAGGAAACTGTAACGGTTTCGCATCACTTACACTACAGGCAGCCAAGCCACTCATGTTGCCCATGTGACCCATCGATCCTCCAGCTGATGAGCTCATAAGGCGTGATACTGAAAGTTTCAAAATGTATCCATTAGACCATCTTTCCCACTAAAAACTGTTAATGAAAATTAAATACATATATATATTTTTTTGTTTTAGTTCTTATGAGCGATCGCAACATTAAATAATTAAAATTCAAATTTTTAAACGTTTTTGTTTGAACATTTACTTTGTGTACCATTTATCTTATGTGGATACTTTGGCATAGGATATCTCCAACTAGAGCTCTTTTCCTCGTCACTTTTCGAATTCTTATTCAAAATATACACATATAATGAGTGCAAAGATACTTTCCTGAATCTAAGGAAATAAAGCAAAGTTTACATAAACTTTAAAGCAAAATTAAGTTGATTTTTGAGACCTGATATTGTAATCGTTGATATCGATAAAAATTGTTGGCAAAAATTGTCTTACTCTTGTTACCAATATTCTGTTCTTCTTGGACTAATAAAATCTATCGATTCATTGGAGCGGTGTCTCTTTAGGTCCGTCGGTGATAGGGTTAGCCTATAAATTTGTTTTCGACATTTGATAGATTATACTATAATTAGTTAGAATCCGAGTTAGTTTAGCTTTAAAGTTTTAGGATAAACATATTTTATAGATTTGACTAAGAAAATAAATCCTATAGACCTATATATTATATATATATAATTGTATACCTGTGCAGTGTTTAATTTTGTTTTCAATTTTGCAACGCATTATTGGAGACGTCTTTGAATAATGCGATCTCTCGATCAGAATAACGAGCCAAGTCTATAAAGTCATGTCCCGTCGGTCCGAATATTTTTTGACTTAGATATATGCGCAGAATTCTGTTTAATATCAATCTTGATGAAACTGGTTATCCGTGTTTTTGTCAAATTCATAGGCAAATTATGTATTTATACAATATACTTATAACGACTAGGAGATACCCTATACCTAGCTGTTATATATATTAAATCAATTGAATAAGGTTTTAGCTTATTTTTCACTTTTTCCCAAAAAGTTTGGCACAAATGTCAAATGTAAATAGGTATCCATTTTATTTTTGTGACTGGCATATGACTAAAAGTCTAAAAAATCGAAGTCAATGTCTATTATTTGCTTCGATATAAACGTATATTTGTTAACAACTACTGTGTTGCACTGTGTTTTATTGTGTCATATCACTAATATCTTACTGCTATAAAAATTCGATTCTAATCTATAAAAGGTAAGGATGATAAGTTATCGGGCAATTACAATAATCTTGATCTGCGTATCTCTGTCAATGAAATTGCTGGCAGTGTACCTTGCTTTGCGCATCGATTTTCCTTATGAACTTGGTGATTTATTGGAGATTTGTATTCAAAATCAATAATATTCAGACAAGGCTGATTGACGTAGTTTTCGCCCTGATTAAAACTGTAATTTAATTACTGCTTCGCAGATTTTTCCGTCTGCCTTCTTCGGTCGGTAGGTGTGTCTGCCCGTCGGCCTGCGCCAAGTGAAACACCTTCCATTTTTATAAATCTTTATAAAACCTTTAAATGCAAAAATTAAAGGAAAAAATTGGCAACTATTGGCTTAACTAAGAGAAAAAATTGAGGAATATTAAATCTCATTTTAGTATCCATTCCTTTCAGTTCCGTATTTAAGTTGAGGTGAAAAGTATATTAATTTTTCCATTATTTTATTAATATATTTATAAAATATATGTAAGAATGAACTGAACAAATGATGAACTGACACAAGATGCAATGGAAATAATGATACCGATGAACATAACTAGTTCTTCTTTACAAACGATTCAAAACTTGTTGAAAATGCGACACAGAATTATCTTTGAATAAATCTGTTGCCCGTTTAGCCACTGTCTGCTTGGGTGATGCTGTTTAATGGGTGATGCCCCAGACTCAGCAGCAGTCGTCAGCATTTCTCTAATTGTACTAGACGCTTGTTGTTCCTTTGTTACCGCCACGTCTGATAGTCTCCCCCACATCTTCAACACTTTTTACCAGAAAACCAGTTAGAACATACATCTGAGGTACGCCGATGATTGAACACCCTTGCAGACCGAAGTCAGCCTGTGCACATCCAAGTCTTATTATACATTTAACGGCTATATATCAGACCGCAGTGGAAGTTAATATTTTATTATTATATTTTTTGTTGTCAATAATTACTTTATCACGCTTTAGTTCAAACTCTATATGAGTATATTTAAATAGTAATAATGTATCCACAACTTAGAGTAAATATTTACACCGATTCGTTCCGTCCATATTCGATATATTTACTGCCTGTAGAAAGAAGATGGATATATTCCAGGTAGACAGACGGACACGGCTATATAAAATCGGATAGTGATGCTTATCTAGGAAAAATATGTAATTTATGTTTTTTTCTTCCCGATAAAACAAGGGTTAAAAAATTCAATTATTATTACGAAACTATACTGCTATTAAGTTGCTATATGAAAATATATTTATTTTTACAACTTGCCACTTTTCCGCAAGGGCATTTGATATTCGTCAGCTTGAAGATAATTGTTCTTTTATATTGAATTTCATTTAGTGTACAACATCGGTAAAGACGGTAAATACATATATACACATTATATGTATATGAATACATACATACATGCGGAGGTATGTAAATAAATTTGTATTAAGGAAATTTTTGTGGACACATTGAAGTATAAACAGAAAACTAAAGTTCACGCTAAGCACTTGAAACTGTTTGCTTTACTTTTAAGTAAAGATATTCGTAAATGATTTTTGCGCTGAGTCACGCAATCAATGTAGGCTCTCTTTCATGGTATATTTTTTCTAAATGTGGAAAAGGTATGCGTGAGAATAATTGATTTTAAATTATTTCGTTGTCATTGTTTACTTTAGAAATGAAAAGATGATATTTATTTTTGAGCACTTATGACGTTTCTAAACTATATACAAATGTATGCACATATGTACCTACACACCTGGACTCGGTAAAATACGATAAATACGAAATTGTGAAGCGCAATAAAAGATGTAACATACTCAGATGCTCCGCTCCAGTACTCCAAATAGAAATCACAAATTAATTCAAAATTTATGCAAATGTAAGTCACACGAAATGTAAATAATGCTTGACCTTATGAAGAACTGGAGGACTGCAGATAAATAATTGAGTTTTTACTTTTATTTCAAGAAGTTTTTAAACTACTTCATGCAACTTAATCGTAAATCAACTGATGTTTTAGATTGACAAACATTACATATCCCAAGAATTATCAGCACACCCTCTTGAGGGTGAAATAAAATAAAAGTAAAATCTCAATTGTTTAAAAATATAAGTTCGCTGTTGATAATATTTGCCAAACTCCAAGAAGCACAATGTGACTTTTTTAATTATTAATTAGTTGCGTCGGCATGTTATAGAAAAAAAATACAATTATAATCATGTTTCTAACAATTATTTTAAATTGTTCTATTTTATGTCTATTTGAAGTTAATAAACTAACTAAGGGCAAGACTACATTTATTTGGCTGTTGGGTTTGAAAATTGTTATTGCCATTAACTATGATACGTTACCCACATTTTCTCAACTTTATAATTTTAATGATTTTTATTGCTCGTTTATAATTTGTTACATAATAATAAATGGCAAAAATATTGAATCTAAACAAAGATCTTCTCAAGCAGTATTGCGTTTAGCCAAAGTATTCTAGTAGTATATGTTTTAAAGAGTAACATTTTTTGTTCTGAAAATATCAACTATGAATAATATTATACATCTGGTTGGATAATTTAAATTTAAAATTTGAAGTCAGACTTGTTTGTCATCATTCGAAGTTAGCCTTAGCTTTACTAAAACACACTGAATAACCTTTCTAAAAATTTTACTAGGCAAATGTTAATTAAATTCATCGAATATAAATAAATATTTGTTTTATCACAGAATGTGTAATGCCTGGGAGTGGAAATATTCGGTACCATTATCTTGATTATCTGCCGAAAACTGGGTACTATCAACTTTTTCAATATATCTTCAGCAAAACTGATCAATTATGAAATTTACATTTGTTCAAAACATCGCACTTATTAAATTCAATTAAAATTGTTAAATATTTATGTCGTTCATATTTATATTTAAAATTTTCCAAAAATATTTCAATTATTCTGTTTAATTTTAAGTACTTACTTGCAAATCTGGGATCATTTGCAGTTGATCCATACCACGAAGCTGATCCTCTCATATCTGTGTAGTGTCCCGCCAGTGAGAGATTATCTGTGGGTCCGCAATAGCTTTGCACTCCCGGACTGTGATACAGAGATCCCATGGCATAGGGGTTCGCCATGGTTGATGTGGTTATTGTTCCAGGAGAATTAATACTACTACCACTTGAATTGGATCTGAAATGAGTAAAATCAATAAATTAATTTAATATTGCCAAGCAAATTACAATTTGATACAACAACGCAACAAAATTTTACATCCTAAGCAAACACTAAACTTTCCAATATAATTTTTCGTCCCAAGCACAAGAGTCAATATCAACAAGAGTGCTCCTGGCGAGAAAGCTTGGATAGTAGATGGTGTTTACTCAGGTCTGGTGTTTTATGGCATTCACATTAGTAAATATAAATAATCTAACCCTCCTTGGCTAACATTATAACATTCCATTCTTTTAAACAATTTTCTGAATCAATTTAATTGCTCAAATGTAAGTGCATTTCTCGATTAATTAATTTTTTTTCAAGTTTTGCTAGGAAATATGAAATAATTAAATTCCTAAATGAAATAAAATTAAAAAAATGCAATCAATATTGAAATGATGTACAATTAAATGTGAAAAAAATATATGAATAAATTTATGGATGTTAAAATTTAATATTATCCAACATTTTTTGCAACAATTCGGGAAAGGAAACGTATTTAGTCAAGATTTTGAAAAGCATGTGAAATCCACTTGATCCTATGACATACTAAAATTGAATACCCAAGTTCAAAGATTTTCTTTTAGATAAAGGAAATAGAAAATAATTTTTACTTCTGTCAAGAAATACGTTGTTATTTCTAATATGAACCTAAAATGGGTGATAAAAATTAGCAAAAGCTTGTAACAGACAGAAGAAGGCATATTTTAGACTTAATCGGCATAAAAAATCTTAAATTTTATTCTTCTTGTTCCATAATCATATCAAGTTTATCTCATATAATTTCATACTTCTTTCTCGAATATCCATAACCATTGATTTCTGATTGTCATAAGAACCACAATTTTTAATAAATTGTGTTCCAACTTACATATCAGACTATAAAAATATATATCTAATAGTATAAAGTAGTTTCTTATGGTTTTTTATATTTTTTGGATATGAAACATCAGTATATCAGTATATATTCAGTATAATATGCAGCTGGTTGGTTTATGCAAAGGGTTGGTTTTTTTTTTTTTTTTTAAATCGAATTTTTCTATTTTTATTGAACTAAAGTTGCACAATTACGTTAATTTTACTTAATAATATTGCTCTTATTGTTAAGAATAAATGGTTTAACACACGTCTGCCACTTAGTTATAAGTGGGCGCTTAAAAATGTTGTCTTTTCAAGTTTTTGGCAAGACAACGAATTTTTTTTTTTTTTTTATTTATTTTGTGTTTGGTTTCTCAATAAAAAAATTAACTTCATGTTATTTGTAACTCTTCGGTATCCACGTCAGCCATAATAAATATAGTAACACCACTTGCACGAATACTTGTTAAATTGAAGTGAGTATTAAAAATAAAAAATTTGGTATTAAAAATATAGCCTGTTGTTGAATCGACCTATTACATTTCGCAACTTGGCTGGCAGTATCTTTTAGTCGAGTTTCCCTGTCTTGTGTTAATATAGCTTTTATATTTTAAATATTTATAACACAGACTTAATGTATAAATTATTTTTTAGACAGATTTATGTAATTTTATTTGGAATCTCAATTTTAATTTAAAATTTAATTTAAATGTTTTTTTTTTCCATTTTTTTTTTTTTTTTTTAACTGTGCTCTAAATAAATAAATAAATAAGCTACCTCTGGGTGAAGAAAATTTAATTGGTATTTGGACATTCTGATCATAGAAAAACTTGTACATAGAACTTTAAGTATAAAAATATTTGTTAAGATAGTTTACTTAAGATCTTAAACTTACCGAAACGGAGACGGCGGGTTGCCGTTTATTTCCAGTTTGCGGTACGACTCCTCAATTGGACTTAGAATATCGGTCACACTAAACGGCGTTGAGTGGTTGTTGTTGAATAGAGTGTTCTGGTGCTGGCTGTGCAGGTTTTGCAGATGCTGAATACTAGATAGACTATGGTGGTGATGTGCAACCGCGACAGCGGCTGCAGCGGTAACCGTGTTCTGTGTCGATATATCGTTTATATTATGTTTTGAGAGTGGATCCAATTGGTGCTGCTGAGAACCCGCTGTTGGTATAAGTAAGTCCTTTTGAGATAAACTCATAACCAAGTCCGCTTCATTACCCAAATTAGTCTCCTGTTCGTCTGGTAGTGCTCGAAAGCATCGCCGTTCATTAAGTGATGGATCAATTAAATTTGACGCTGACATACGAAAATCTTTAATCTAAGCGTTAACTCAAATTTAATGAATCTACAATTATAAAAAAATACATTTCTGTTAATTCATTTTGTTATTAGAAACAAGACAGACTAACACTTTCTTCGGTACGCCGAAGACTACACACACTTTATATACAAAAGTTTATTATTCATTTTAAATTTAGCACAGACGGATATTTCCTATAGTATAATTTAGTCTTTGCCAGCAAATTTTGAAACAAAAATTAAGTTTTTTATGCAAAAGCTCAAAATTCGACCAATTGATATTATACCAGCTGAATTATAGAGTGGCCCTCAGCCAAATTACGTAAATAGCCAAAAATTGATTAATAGAAAGTTGATAGACAGCCAGACAGACGTCTATGGTTTCTATTAATATATTTCATAAGGTCAGTTATGCCATCTTAAATATATTAAATAGTACCATCAATCAGAAATAAAATAAATCCGTCTCAAAGTGAGCAAAAAAAAACTCTTGGTAAAAGAACAAAAGTCTTATAATAAGTAAAGAAATATAAACGCAATATTTCATTTGATTTGGTTGTATACTTTTTCTTCACATTTTTATATTTTGATACCGTCGGTTGAGAGGCAAATTGCTTTCTGCTTTACGTCCGTATGTATAAACTTAGCTTTATTCGAAACTTTAAATTTGATATATACATATTCGTCTATGTCCACATTCGATAATGTATCTGGTTGATAAATAAAAAAAAAACGATAATTGCAAATTGTAAAAACCACATATCTCCCACAATTCTAAAGCTAGGGTTACAAAATGAAGGTAAGTTGCTGGTAATCTGGATAAATATTGTTAATATGCCGACCAGACACAATACTAAAAATCTCGAAATCCTATTAGAAAAATGAAATGGCGAAAAGGTCATAATAAATTGTCAGAAACAGTTTCCATTGATATGAATATATTCTTATGTGCATACAGCCAAATCGATGTTGTAAATCTCAGAGTCAATAAGCGTTAAAAACTTTCAATTTGCATAATAATTACTCGTATGTATATCATGTGCGGAAAAAAAGATCAGAAATTTGTTAATTTCTATATCCAATTGACAGTGTTACTTTGTACAACATTATGAATTCTTAAACAATTTGGTTTGGTACTAAGTCTATAAAAACAATCGAATTTTACATAGTTCATATAAAAACTTTAAACAAAATTAAGGTTAAGGGAAAATAAAACATCTTAACTCAATTATAACTAATTTAGCATAAAACTGCTTACTATAACAACTAAGACCTCAATATCATCAATAATATTTAATAATTAAGGTAATAATTTCTCGATAAGTGACTAATTTTGTAAGACCAACAATTTGAGCCTAAAACACCAAATACTAAGTTTTGCATTCTTTTAAGTTTAACTGACAACTAGTTCAGATCAAGATAAGTTTACTAGAAAATTACAAATAATATCAAAACAGGTATTTTTAAACATCTTTAAAACTGTATTATTGTTATCAATAATAGATTTTAATCAATATTATAAAATAAAATGAACTAGATTTGCATACGAGACTTGTACTCAAAATTCAAAGTCTCTATAAACTTTGTGAGGTCGGAGATCCTTTGTTCTGTCTATTTCAAACTTTTGAACAAATTCATTGTACCCTTTTTACCCATTTTTGGATGAGGGTATTAATATGGGTTATTGACTGATAAACTTGGTTATTTCTGAAGATTTATTTCCAAACATTTATCTATCTTATTGAAATCGGACTTATTTTACTAACCCTAACTTTGGGTGAATAATGAACTAATATATTAAGAACATTAAATAAAATTTAAATTGAACGGTCCGAGAAATTTGTTTGAAATTCGACACTAGAAATGAGATACTACGTTTAATTTTTATTAGAAAAAGTGAATTTCAGTAGATTATATACACATCTGAATATATTATAGAATTTTTCTTTCTGCTACTAAATACTTTAAGTCCTTGTGTTAAATTTAGAAACGACACTAACGATTTTTAAAATATTGAACTGGACAAAAAAAGGTGTGTATAAGATTAGGTACATATTTATGCAAAGCCTAACTAAATCTCTAAGCCTAACAAATATTTGTATATATCACTTATGTTACAAAGTTCTATATTCCACGAAAAAGAATTATTTTGAGACAATAACATTAATTTTGTATAAAATCTACGGCAATCGATTCATCAGTTCTATAGTCTTTTTTTTAATTTCTGCAAAATTTGTGGACAATAGAATCTTTAAAGCCGACTATATTTTATAGCTTGCAAAGCAACTACTTCTCGAAAGATGAAAACTTGTTTTTGAGGATATCCAAACCACGAGTGACGAGTGAAATTATGAAATCAATAGAAATTTATAACGCTGTTTAGATATCCCCAAGTGGACCCCGTTTTCCAAGAATATATTATCATGCATGTGCCAAAAATAACCGTTCTTTTATTTTTAATAATATTTAGTCAGATATTAGCAATCCTGTAGAAAATTATTACTACGTATCGAGTATTTCTTCCCACCTTTTCCTCTACAAATGCATTTTTAAGAACAATCCTATGACGACAACCAACACAGAGATCGGCTGTGAGATACCTTGTATCCAAGACTTTCAATAGCAATGCAATTCACAATATTCTAATTGGACAGGTATTGTAAGTACATAAGAGTGTGTAAAGAAAATGCTGTGATCCGGGTGTCCATAAAGACTATATCAACTATGTAAATTACATTGGCACAGTTTGATAATACCCTTTTTAATAATTTTTAATTAATACAGGGTATGTTGAGTTTCCGAGACAGAAACACTTCCAAAATAGCTCTAGTTTCTATGGAGTTCAGAGTTTGAGGCAGTTGCATCAAAAGTTGGTGATACTATTCTTATTGATATGCTACACTTTACTAAAACATTGATTTAATTTTACAAACACATAAACAATTTTATGATATTTGAAATGTATGTACATTAATTTTACTGAATAAGTCCGCCAACTAGTTTTAATCCAAATAATATTCAAAATTGTGCTTGACTACTTATCAGTTATTTACAAATATATGTTAACTCTGTCCTTCAGAACATGCACAATAGGATGCACAAAGCAAAATTTTAAAAAAGTTTGAAAATATGAGTTTTTTAAGTTTAATAAGTTTTAAGTTTTATTGACAGAGGACGCATAAGGTGCTCTTAATGACGATCTGTTAGACGCTCAAGAAAATTTTTAAATCGCCTTCTATTATCAGGGACTCTGGATCGGTTATGGTTTCACTTTCGTAGCACATTTTAATGAAAGTAGAATTTTAGTTACATCTACACAATATATATTTGATTTTGGGTATTTTCCAGCAGCCATTATCTCCGGCGTTACTTTTCTGAAAGCTTTCCACTCTTCGAAAATTGTATGCAGCTTTTTATTTATTTGTTACAAAATTGTAAAACGGCACCATCAAAGGGAGCCTTGCACTATCCTCAAAGGCTAGTTCCACAAGCTCTTTTTGTAAAAGAATACCTCAAAATCCTATTTGTCTGACGGCAACTTGACGCCCAAACTGAATGGGATACAAAAGTAATTTGTGGCTCTCAACAAGTTGACGGGTTAAAGTTCGTGTTCTCGGCATTTTCACTAGAAATTCGTTCTACTTAAATATTCAATAACATTTACTGAGTGACCCAAAATGTTCAAAACATTCTGAAACTAAGTTAATACTTTTATATCTCTTAATAGTAAACTTCGCTGAACAAAAAATGTATTATAGATTCATAACTTTATATTACGTTAAGTTTGAAAATAATATCTTATGTGTCCATAAACAGATTAGTTTTGTTTTCTTATAAATGTATGAGCTTAATTCAGATCCATCAAATGAACGCCGATTGACGGCTAAAGTAAAATTACAAATTTCAAACATTTTTGTAAAAATGCCAATCTAATATACACTGAAATGTTGCAATCGGATGAAATTAACTATACTCTAATACCAGTTAATGAACAGCTGAAATCAGGTGGAATAGATTCATCAGCCGGCGGACATTGTAAAATCCACAACAAATCCTTGCCACAAAAACAAAAATAAATAAAACAATAAAAAGCTTAACAATAATTAAATAATGACACAAAGAACAAAACAAATAAGAATGATCATTTTAGAAAATACAGAAAGTAAATGTTGTACCCCAAAAATGTCCACCAACGGTATCTAAAACTTTTAATGTAAGATTTTTTGTGTATATTTTAAATTTGATGTTAAAATGTGTCTCAGAACGCATTGCGCAGAACATTGTTTACAAATAAAGTGGCATCAATTTTAAAAATCAAATTTTTATTATTATAATTTTTTTTTTTTTTAATTTTGTAATAATTTTTCTAAAACTTAACTAAATTAAAAATGTATATGTTTTAGCAAAAAGAAAAACCAAATGTAATTTTAATATTTAAATTTTGGACTTTTATTGTATATAGAAATGTAAATCACGTGTAAAAACGACCCAAATGTTAAAAATTGCGGCCAATCATTTTCAAATCGTGCCAACCATGATTTAAGCCTGAGACCTGCGGGCTGGCTTGTAGCCCACTTGAGTTAGGCTCTCTGGAAAAACTTCAACTTGAGCGAACAGCACATGAATACAACACAAAAGCAATACAATTCACAATATTCAAATTGAGCACGCATTATGTATATCCATGTGCGTGTGCGTGTGTGTGTGCGACTGTGTGTGTGTGTGCGTGTGTGTGTGAGTGTGAGTGCACACTCAAAATGTTTGCTTGCTGCTGTCTGATTTGGATAGCATTTCCAAAGAAAGGTGAACCGGGACAAAAATTGTACAATAAGCAATACTAAAACTGTCGAAATTTAAAAAATAAATTGGTTTTTTTTTTAAATCGATTTTATATAATATTTAAATTTTAAAACAAACCTCGGTTGTCATTTTGAGAAACTTGGAATGAAATTTGGAAATGGGCTTATTTCACTCCTGCCCATCTTTAATTACGTTTTGTCTTTGTATTAAATATTATGAAATTCTATTAACAAGAAATAAATATTATTTTATTTTGATTTCAACCTAAAAAATCCATTTCATTCTGTTATTCAAAAAGTGCATACACGGATAATGTATTTTGGAATAAAATTATATGCAATTCGCTTATTTTTATATTATTTTATTTTATTGCTTATTTATTGCAAACACCGAATTGATAGAGCGTGTCTTTTAAATCAGACATATTGCTAGTAAAAGCAATAAAACAAAATTGGAACAGTCCTGAAAAATTGTAATATTACCTTAACCTATTAATGTGTAATCTATATCTAATCCAATCACGTACATATTAACTAAAAAAAAAAATATAAAAAAACTAAAACTGGGTTGGTTTGTTTGTTTTTATTTGAACGAATATGGAAAATATTTTCTTACAATTATACAATAAATTAAGCTGATCTGGAAAGCTTTATGCTCAGAAGGTATTAAAGTATATTTCAATAATTCGCAGAACACTATTTATATAATAATTATTGTAATATTATTTATACAAATGCAAATATAAATTTGTTGTATTATTATTTAATTCAATAGTGATAATTTTAATAATTAAATCTTCATCATTCTTGTCTTTGGCTCAGAGTATCTAGTCGAGTATTTTCATTATCAACAGCCTTTTTGCTTATAATTTATAGAATACTTTTTGGTAATTTATTCACCTGTTTTCGGCTTTTCGAGTTATTGGGCATTTGGCATTTGGCTCTTAAGTGTATTGACTGTTCCGCCGGACAGTCGATTTCAGAACTACGAGGACCGACAAATTTTTTATTTATTTGTCCGCCTACTTGTAAATTTAAATACGGCAGAAGCTTAACATTTAACTCGAATTATTTTTGGGGTGGATCAGCTACAAAGCTTTGCACATTGTCCCATCATTAAAAATGAAGTAAGCCAAAGGCAGACAAATAAGTCAAAACAAGCACACTCCCAACGCATTCCTCAATGAGAAGCATACTGCAATTGTGGTTACGAATTGTTATTACAGTTATTTAGTTCAACTTCGCTCGATCGGCTCGGCCATAAAAAGAAAAATCAAACACAAACACAAGCAACACCAGCAGAAGAGTGCGTTGTTCAACTTCGGCGCACTGCATCATAGGCAGTGACACGCAACGAAAAGGGACAGAAACATTTGCAAAACAACAACGCACATTTAATTTTGTTCATTGGCTTCGTTTTGCTCGCGTCGGCTCATAGGAAATGACACACAACGAAAAGAGACAGCGACACATTTGCACTTATTTGGCGTCGTCCTCTGCTCAGAATCAGAAGCGAGACAAGAACTTCTTGCTTCTGCCGAGCCCCGACTGCTGCAGTGGCTGCAACATTTGTCATCTTGGTTTAGCGATCAACTGGTTACGCATTGCACAAGTCCGCATTTTGCTGCCTAACCGTTAAAGAATGTGTTGCCAAAGTTTCGTTCAACGTTGGCGAAAATATTTAACGCAAATTTATTGGAGAATTGTGGATAAATCTTCTTTTATTTTGATTGGATAAAGTTTGATACAAATCTAATTTAGCTTGGCATACAGTTAAATGTGGAGTAGCACCAAAATGTGATTTGTTCGACAAAAATTTGCACAGTATTATCTCGAAATTAATTAATTTATTTATATGAAACATTATATATGCAAATAATATTATAATTGAAAATATATAAGTAAGAGTACAAGCATTTCAGCGGCTCTAAATGAAACCGTTTTAAGCTCAACAAAAGCTAAATTAGATTCCATTCAGTGGTCAAAATGGTGCAAGGTTGCACCAAATACAACAAATTGCCAGCCTGCCTGAAAACTGAAATTGCAATTCACAAAGACAATTGGGTTTTGTATTTGCCTGTTTCGAGCATGAAGTATTTGAGGTAAAACCCGAAATTCGAATCTGCATAATTCTACTCAATAGAAATTGTAGAATTGTGGTAATATCGAAAACAATAACGACCCATAAAAAAAAAAAATAATAATAATAATAATAAGTATATGAAGATGATTAGTAATAATGCTACCACGGATACTCAATCCCTACAATTATGTCTAGATCTTGACCAACTTATCTAAAAGTCCCGATTCAAATTTTGAAACAATTATGGCAAGATTCTTTAATGTATGCTTATGTCACTAAACTATTTCTTTGACAGTTTATTTTGGTCATGGGACAATTTTACAGTTTATTGAAGGACTTTTCCAAAATAAAATATAAATTTGAGTCGTTATCACAAACAAATTGAATTAAATCACACAGTTTTCTGTCAAATAAAGTATTCGGAATTAAATACCATAATAGATTCCTTATTTCAAATTAACTTGCAATAACGCCCATCGTTTTCATTTTGTTTTTAAGTTTTTGTAACTTTGTTAGGGTTGTTAAATCTTGCATGAAAATTCCAGCGGAAACTGTACGTAATCGGATACTTTTGAAGAGATATGTATTACGTTTAACTTCAGATTTGTGGAAGCTCTAATTCTCATAATAATTATGCTGATATTCCAATTTGGTTATCGATTTGTTGACACCATAAATTATAATGAATTTTGTAAATATAACACACAAAAAATGCATAAATTTATACCCAGAAGTTTTTGTCTCGTAAAGTTGTCCGAATGCGTATAACAGGCAGAATACAGCAGATTATAGGGTATCTCCAAGTCGAGTATAATGCGTAGGTTACATCATACTATTTAATTACACGTATGTAATGGATTTTAGTCAAATGTGTGTAATTTATCACTTCTTGGTCTTTAGATTGAATTAACATTGCAAGCGTAAATAATAAAAACTAATAAAACTTTACGTTATCCATAGTCAAATAATATTTGGTAATGTTTTCGCAATAATTCTTACTTGACTCATTTTTGGTGCACTTTTAAAAATAATTGGTTTCTTTTAAGAATCGATTGTTTGTCACTTGATTATTATTTGCAATGATTAAACTAATATGAAGCTTTTTGGCATTAAGTTATCTTAGCACCAGCATTGGCTAAGCCGTAAGTAATATTTTAGGGCCATTATTTTATTTTGATAAAGCACTAGAATATGTAACACACAATTTTTGTTTTCTGCTGCACAATATATGTATAGTATGTAAATTTAAAGACATATAAGCCCACGTCAGTGAATTTATTATGAATATCCACTCGACACGATTCCGTCAAATGAAATAAGAGGTCTGAACAGTACTGACGAGTACTCCTCAGATGGCTTCTGGATAGCCCTCGAATAAGTTTTTCCTATTAACGATAACTGTGTACTGTTGGTACTGGCTACACACTTCGTTGAACAAAACAAACATCAAAATATTGCCTATTCATTTCAACGATACCAACCAATAAGAGATCAGCGAAACAACGCTGGGTTGGAATTCCATTCACTGCTAACTGGCTTTTGGACTGTTCAAAATAATGCCAGCCCACTTTTTGTGCATACTTGTCTCAGTCACACTTTAGAACGCAGAGGGCAGACCAATGCGCAAGAAAGGGAAAGACATAGCTATTACAATATTCTTTGCTGCGTCACGCTTCGGCGTGTGTTGACCAATGGAAAGTGAGTGTGTGTTTCAACCCCCATTCTGCTTGAGGTCGCATATCTGGAATTAGTTTAGGAATGTTAAATGCATTCTTAAATTGGTAAATTTCCCCTCACAGCCGAACAATAGAATTGCTTGCTAAGCTTGTATTTTCACACAACGCAACAATGCGTCCACGCACTCTTCACTCTTCAAAGTACCAACTCGAAATCGTGTAGAAATTTTTGATGGGTCTGGGTTGACAGTATTTTTGTAATGTCATTGATAAAAAAAAGAACGTGAAGTATCTTAAATAAAATATACACTTAACACTCTGTCATATTCATAATTTATATATATACTAAATATATATTTAGCTTCACGATTTGTATTAAATAGCATATCAGAATTATTAAATAAAATTCACATATTAAGCAATTAAGCGACATTATTTTGTTATAAATATGTTATAAGCTGCTTGAACACACAAAGTAATGAAATTCATGCAGTTTTCTATTGATTACATTTGGTATTAAATGTTAAATTTATAGAAACCTTAGAACAAATTTAATTCAAATATATTTTTAACTACTCGGTTCGTCAGTGTGACTAAGATATTTGTTAAAACAAATGCTGTGCTTACAAAACCTTTACTTGAAAATCATAAATCATTCATTTTGCTGTTTCTGAATAGTGCAAAAAAATAGGTTTTAATGTCATTTAAGATCCTAACCTTAACATACATACTACAAGTAACCTAAAGAATATAAAATTATATATAGAAAAATGTAATAAGGTATATAACAGTTAAATGTACAGCTCGTTGAGTTATTGGATGGAGAGATGAACAATTCAATCATTTATCATCATTATTCATACTATAATTTCTTGCACCTTATGATCTCAATATGATTAATCAGTAATTACGAGTCTTAATACATTTATATTTAAAAAATGTAAATAATGAGAATGACATTTTCGGCAGCATTATATTTTATCTATTCAGATCAATTTTGGCTTAATTACAGAGAATAACAAATAAATAATTAAAATAGCAATGAATCTTTAGAAATGATGTATTTAAAAAGAACACAATTTTATTATGAACAGACAGCTTCAATTTATATCTACACATATTAGAAAATGGAATAAGTAATGATTTAAAATTTAATTGAAATTAAAATAACGAATTAAATTATTCAAAAGGCATATTAAATTCTACAAAAGTAAAAATATATTTAAATATATTTATTGTAAGGATTGGACAGTAGCTTAGTAACAAAAAGTAACGAACGTTTAGAAGAGGGAAAGAGATAAAGATAAAGAAGAAGACAAACAATAAAGAAAAGATTTGCAAATCTCTGAACCTGTGGAATTAGATAATTTTACCTCCTTCAAGCACGCTCATTTTTTCCCGCGAGATATTTTAGTATTGAAAATGTAATTAATTATATATGTTATACATATATATTATACATAAATAATTAATAATAAAAGTTGAACTTCAATTTCTAAGCAGGCGATTGCTGATTGCGTATTATTTTGACTTTTATGATGTTGGGGAGACTTTAAAAAAGTCGCCGCACCACTGAGTTGAAGTTAGATTTATTTAAGAGATCTCTGTGAAATTTCATTTGAAACGTGTTTCCCTTTTCGTCGTTAAATCCACCCCACGGAGTGCACAATATGGGGTCAATCTTGAATATGTGAATAATAAATGCTCGTCCAATTGGCTGTAATCACATTTTTAAAGCTCTTTGTAAACAATTATTAAATACACTCAAAAAGCTCAATTTCAATTGCAAGTTTTGAATTTCTTCAGCTGGTCGACATTCATTGATGAAAAATGGCCTTCACTAAATAAATAAAATAAAAAATAAAATTATGCTGATCAGATCCCACATGGCTGGTAATTTTTATAATATTTTGACACAAATCTATAAGCACTGGACTACCATTTTTTAACAACTTTTTTATTTCTGAAGGTAGCCGAAGAGACATATTTAAGTCTGTCAGTCTGCTTCTATGCAAACTTTTTTTTAAAGTTTTTAAACTATTTTTCTGATAAGTATGAAAAGCTTTTTTGTTTACCAAGATTTCCAGACTAAATTTACTAGCAACGGATATTATTATGCTCCGTACGTAAACTTAAACGGAGATTTGAGTAGTTCAACTCCGGTGTGAAAAGGAATATAAATGTCTTGTGAGATTCTATTATACTGTCAAATATATGATCCAATAAGAAAACAATTGTTTCGAAAAACTGGATAAAATGATTTACAATAAAAAAAATAGCTGTGCAAATATAATAAATAATAACACATTTTAAACAAAATTAATTCTCTAAGACAATATAAATAATTTCGAAAAGTGAATTATTTTGATATTAGAATTTTCAGAGGCTATTACAATGCTTTAAATTTGGAATAATAATATTTATAAGTACCAAAAAAAAAAAATACTAATTACAATTCTGTGAACATATATACAAAACAACACATCGATTTTTTTTAATGGCCATTTTATCAAGTACTTTCCTTGTTTCAAAATGAAAAATGGAAATCAGAAAAGTCACAATTATTAAATGTACTCGTAGATCGGAGTCTCCTTAACTTTCTTTAGGAATAAAACAAGTTTGATACATCGATTTAAAGATACAAAATATTTAAGTTAACGATTCAAATGCATTTAAGATTTTTACTTTTTTTCATAGCAGGCATATTTTGAATCCAGTACACATACAAAGTTGTTCTGGGTGAATTTGGTATCGAAGAGTTTTATTGGCAAAAGTTTACTTTCACCCAAAAGACTTTAAAATTTTATTTATAAAATGCATATTTTTAAAAATGAATTTGACCAGTAAACTTGACCAGTAAACTTTCATGACTCCTGGTGGCCAATTTGAACCCTTTGTCTCACTATCTTTAAGATTGTAGATGGCTCTAACTCAACAGTTGCGGAAGATATAGCCATTTACGATTTTTATGTGCGGATGACTGGGTGCGGCAGAATTGGGCGTGGCATATATCGATCTTTATAGGACACCGCCAGAAATCTATTAACCAAAATTGGTGACTGTAGCCATCAAATTGTAGCTTTATCGATTTGAGAATATCGATTTTATCGATTTTCCAGCTCCACAGTGGACGTAGGACTATAATCATAACACTTTATCTATTCAGACCACATTCAAGTATATGTTCCAAGCTTCAAGTCTCAATCTCTAAGGGTGTCGAAAAAAAATGCGATGCATTTTACCAATATATAGTGTTATACCTTCGATATCATAGTATAAAAATATGAGCTAAAAATAATATATTAAAGCCTTCTTATGAAAATAATAAAAATAACATGTACCACTTAAACAGACTATTCTGATGCAGACCCAACTGCTAAAATATTTTTGTTGTTCATGTCCTTGAAACAACAATCTGTAATTGACACTTTGACGTGTGCATGACAAACTGATGTATCACGTATTTATCTTTCTAACTAAAGATTCTTCACTTTCAGTTTGACGAAAACCTGAAACTAAAATCATTGCAGTTAACAAAAGAATCGTTCTGAATTTTAGAAATTCGCCGTACTTTTAGCGCGAAGGGTAACTCGACTTATTATGCAGAAATTATATATCTAGAACCCAACCTTTTCTATTCTTAATTTCAGGATACAATTCTCTGAAATTGAATTTTGTAATATGGGTACAAGCAACTTCAGCGTTAGCTTTTTCGTTGCTAATATTATTTAAAAAAAAAAACATTAGCATTTTAAGATTTTACATGTACGAACATTTGAGATAATTTATAAGAAATTCAAATAAATCGATTTTATTTAGGCGATTCGAAACCGCGACCTTTTGTTTGCGAATATATAGTGACGTTTCTGTCTCCAATTCAGACGACACTTGAAGTCAAATATAAAAGCCGAGCCAATAAATTTAAATACAAAAAAATAAAACGCCATATTTGTGGGATTATCGATTTAGGCCAACCATTCCTAATTTTAATGAATTAAATAAATAATTATAGACAAGTAGGTTATGTATGTCGATCTTTTTTCTAAGTGTAATACCAAATTGATAAGAAAGAGAGCAAAAGCGGAGCGCAAGTAAGCCTGTGAACCATCAGCACATTTATCGACGGGCGGCAAAGATTATTTATCGACTCTGCTACTAAAGCAGACATATCGAAACCGTTGAGCAAAACGTTAAACAGATCTGTTTGGAATAGAGCACCCATTTTTTTTTATACTATGATATCGAAGGTATATAGTATATTGAGTTTGTGCAATGTCCGTCATGCTGTCTGTCCGTCTGTATGAACGCGCTTTTCGCTGACACCCTTAGAGATAGAAACTTGAAACTTGTATGCTGAAAAATACCCTCAAAAGTTAAGTTGTCAAGGTTTTAGTCCTACGTCTACTAGAGAGCTAGAAAATCGATAAAATCGATATTCGCAAACGTCCACATCCAACGGCCCAAGCTCCAACACCCCTAAAGCTTTTGAAATTGTGTTGAGTTTTGACGAAGTTATGGGATTTTGAATGTTCGACCTATGCCCATTTGCCGACTTCAGCCTTAGAAAACTTAAATGCCCATATATCCCGCAATTTAATAGCTACAGTTAGCAAACTTGGAAGAAAGATTGTTTAGAACCTTCTCTTTTATTTTGCTCAACCACGCCCACCCCCGCCACCAGAATCTCGAAAAGCTCATATCTTCATATGTATATATGTAAAGCAAACTTGGAGAGTATTTCTTGGATGCACACAAATGATGGTATCGGAGTATTTCGCTGTTGGTTACGTCCGACTGCAACGTTCTCTCTTGTTTAATATTTATATTCCAAAAAGTCGAGTACGACGCCTACGAGCTACAATTTACTGTCCTCATCGAAAGCCATTTACCTCGCATATCCATTAAATATTAAGTATATAAGGCATCCACATAATTCCATTTTTTTAAGACAAAATAACAATGCCGGCGAATAGTCTAAAGAAACAAAATGAACTACAGAATTGGCTTATCTGTAATAATTTTTAATTTTAACTTTATGCTTAACTTAAATATATTTTTTTAAATTCCAATTTTTCCAATTTAGAGTTAAAATAAGAAACTATATTTATTGTTTTATATTAATTAATATATTTTATGTCGACACAGCAAAATACATGATCTAAAATTAATTAAGCTTGCAAAAATAATCATAATTAAAATTTAAGATTCTAAACATTTTTATTTAATTTAGTTCGAGAATTTTTAATTTAAAATAATAGTATAAAAATGTGCTTTAAAAAAGAAAATTAGTTCAACTTTATCCCCAATTTTTTTCCAACCGACTCTTCCCTGAAAAAGTTTAACGGATTTACAAACAAATACATAGCTTTCCACTACAGAGAATTTATTTGTTGCTACAGTTTCTGTGCAACAAATTAAGGCACACATTTTAACTCAGAAATAATTTTGATGCAGAATAAGAAAAGAATCGACTCGAAACCGACGGAACTTGGAAGCTTTATTCGACGGAGGTGTTGGGTGAACCATAATCTAAATAAGTGTAACTATTTCCACGTATTCGCCCCTCTCGAAGTGTCCATTATTTGCAGAGCCTGAACTGAGCTGCTAAGTTTACATTTTTTCTCACACAGGCATACATAATGATGTAAAATTTGCAATACACACCGAAGGGAGGACTTCATCCACCTCGGATGAAATTGCCCAATTTTCGAGTGCAACGTATGCTTGTTGAAATTGCCAGACCATTTGACGAATGCTACTCATTATAGAAAATTTATAATAAATAAAGATGTTGAATTTTTCGTCATTAAAAAACACAGCTGCATTGGCAGCTTTAGGCCATGCATATTTGTATGCTTCTAGCCCTCATATTCCTTCAAGATATGCGCACAAATCGGGGTGGGAAATCGATATCGGGCAAACGGCAATAAAAATTAAACTTGTACTGCGACAGCTTTTATTATTTGTCGCTACCTTTCACAGTCTCCAAGATACGTAAGTTATTTTTTTTTTATTTATTTATTTTTTTTTTTATACATGCAAGAAAGAACAGCTTTCTTAGGCTAGCCGAGAACTAGATACCCTTGAACACCCACAAAATTGAAAATGCGATATACGAAAAAAAAAGTGACAGATATCATAAATCGGACTCATATGACACTATTAAAAACTACAACAGAATTAAAAAAAAAAAAGAAAAAAAAATTAACATTCATCAACTGCAAAAGGTTCATCAATATCGAATAAAAACTGCAAAGGTGGCTTACATATAAAATATATGCACACATATATATATACATATTTATATTCACAATTCAACTTGAACTCTATTTCAAGAACTGTCTTTCTTTCTCTCTCAGGATTTATTTTTAGAATACTTTTTAGCTTTTATAATTTAGTCACGTAATGTGTAATGCAATAATGGAGATATCTCCAATAAGTATGCCTAAAGTAAAATTATATAACACAGTTTGCCGAAAAACATTTTAAATGTTTAAATATAAAAGCGCAGAAGAATTCTTATAAAGCTACTCAACCCAGTGTACAAAACTACTTTGATTATTTTATAACACTAGTATATTTTATAGACGGATCATCATATAAGTTTGCATACAGATATAGCTATAAATATTAACTCAGCTAACTATAATAATAATAAATAATATATTTCCTAATGGGTTAAGTGGTATTTAAAATACTATTTTTCAGATAGAAAATATATATATTGCAAATCCTCCAGCTCGCTCATCAGGCTGGTCTTAAAATTGAGAGTTGAGAGACGAGCTTGCAATGAAAAACACAACCTGGCAATATTAAACAGCAGATTTGAACTTTTCTGTATGGGTATAAAACATTTATTAACAAATCACTCTACAAAAAACTAATTTAAAGTAAAAATGTATGCTTTTAGTTATAAGTAATTGGCTTTTGAGCTATTGTTTTACAATATGAATGCACATTAAATTAAACGATTTGAATTAAAATGTTAAACACTAGCCAAAAATTGCATAATAAATAGTCTAGAAATAATAAGGGCTAGAATTATGCATTGGTCTCTTCCTCAGTGAATTTAAATAATAACAAAATTGGTTTGGAATGATTTTTAGGCTTATATACACACATATATATATAAATATATATGTATTTACATTTTCCTCCTGTTGGTATACATTAAATTAGGTAGGACTCGCACACTACCATATATTGTGTGCTCATGCCCGATGTTTCTATTTCATACCCTCATATTTGCCTGCAACGTTGCAAGTCGTGAGGGGGCGTAGCTCGGAATTGACCAATCACAGGTCTTTACACACGCTTGCTTCACTTATGCTCCACCCCTTTGTATGGCAGAATACCGCCCATTGTGCGAGGCTGCTCCGATTGTTAAGTAAAACATTTTGGGGCACACACATATTCGTGTACATTCAGTATTATATTTACATAGAGTTTTATCAAGCCGCTGCGCTGCGCTAAGTTTAATTAATGAAAACAGATAAAACGTAGCGTTGACAGCAATGCTAAAATCGAAAAAAAAAGTTCAAGAACAAAACATGACTCTTTTCTAATTGAACTAAATTAAATTCACCCATTACCACAAGTCCAATAAATACCTACATATATATATTTATGTACACGGCATTCGGTATTTAAGCTTATACAAACAACATTACAAATTAGCTATTATAAATATCATATTAGCTGGTTTTATATATCCGCGATAAGAATCATAGTCGGGTCATTCGTTCTTATAATCGACCTCAGACAATACATATAAAGGACCTGCTATATTAAATTAAGTTTTGAAAATTATATTTTATACTTTTTCGATACATCTTAAGTAAATCTCTTATTGAGCCTGATTTTTGAGCACCAACTTAAAGTTCTAGCGATCACGAGTTAGAAAATGCTTCTCAACTATTAACAACCACTGTCTGTATTATAATGTCTATATTAATAACTAGGAGTCTATGTAGGGGTTGCGTACCGGGTCTGCCACTCTCGATTCAAGCTCCCTTCATTGTTTTCAATGCAAAAATCGTGTGCAAATAAAAAAAAAATAAAAAAAAAAATGATTCGGTTGAAGGTGCATTTAAGTGACTACTTAACTGCATTTAATTGTGTACTACTTTTTACAGTCAGTCAGATTGATCTACTCACAGTCTAAACTCTAAGAGCCACGAAGCACTTTGTGCAGGTTAATTTCTCCTTATCATCTAACTTAATTGTGGTTTTGGTCTTTCAACTCAATAGCAATTTACATTTAATTCAAACAAACCAAACCACTGTTTATTCATAAATGTAGCATTTTCCAGAAGCTTTTTTTATGCCTGCCAGACATACATATACAAGTCTATACTTACTGGAAAGGTAATTTGAACACCTTTAAAAATAAATGTTCACAGTATTAATGAAAAAGTGAGAGGGACACTATCAGAAAAGTGACTGTGAAAGTATTCGTACTGTGGGATGTACTTCATCGATTGGTGAAACTTAATATTATAAAGTTGTATTTGGGGTGATTTTTTCTGTAATACAGCGACACATATGTACATCAGTGACAAAAGTTCACTTCAAAAAGATGTTTCGTTAATTTCCAGCAAAAGATATTATTTCGAGGAGAAGAGTATGGCATGTTTTGACAGCAAATGATTTGCCAATCCTGAATTTATCCATCTACTTATGCGACGGCATGCACATTTGCATTTCTGTATTTGTTCGTACTGATATTAAATCAGAATAACAATAATATTCGATGGGATTGAAACAAATATGGATTATTATTATAAGAAGTAGTGCATTGCTTTGGAAAGAAAATTTGTGGTCAGGCTATTTTTACAATTTCGTGCAATTAGAAAATTGGTCATCAAGGTGAGAAAATGTTTTAGATTCGATCAACTTCAGACTTACTGCCAAAAGCACATACAATCAATGTATTTTTTAATTTTTAAAATGTAGAAAATTTCCTGTAAGTAAAACATCTTTGCTGTCTTTTATCGATCTGATTTAAATTTAATTAATTTAATTTTTAATTTTATATAGTTAATATAAGTTTTTTTAATCGAACAGTAAACATTTTTTGTATATAAGTACCAGGCGAGCAGCATGATAATGCACCCATGAATGTTTGCGAGGCGATCAGAAATATATATGTAGTTCTGGACAATCCACTTGTGCTAAAAATGGTATGTAAAAAAAAAAAATGTTTTTGTTGGCACGAATTTGTCGCAAGCCAGGGTTTGTTTACCCAGAACCCATTGTAAATGGTTAAAAGGTCACGATTTATATGTGTTTTCATATGTGTTTTTAACCGTATCAAGTCCGTTTGCCTGTCTGAAAAAGAGACATTTTTGAATTATGAGTTCTCGTTTACCACATGCAAGTTTATTTCATTTGCAAATGCCACACTTTCATACATACCTATTTACATACGTACATAGATATATTTAGTAAGGTAAACACTCCTGCTTAGTGCATTCTTACTAGTTTTTAATGATTGACGCTTTAGTTTTGTGAATGACAATTTCGGCTGCTTAAAAAAATATATGAGAGCTAGAACATATTTTGCAATTTAATATTTTTAATAGCTGGGTATAGGTTAACTTCCCGTCGGTCACTCGCGATTAATACATATTAACTTGATTTAAAGCACAATATTAAAGCAATAATCTTAACCTGCATAAAACTGCTTCTGCCAAAAATCAGAAAAATGTAATTTTGGGTATCGTAAGAACCAACAGAGTTGACTTTATATTTATATTGAAATTTATATTTGACAGGTAAGAAGATCTGCTCAGATCTCTCTTGTATTAACCGTTTAGACAATATTAAAAAGGTCTTAGACTGCATAAGGTATATAGGTTCTTGATATTGATGAAGCTTAGATAATTGTTTTTTAAGTTAAAGAGAAAATTCGATTTTTTAATAGATATTTCATATGCTTTTAATTATAAAATATAATTAATAGTTTAAGAGACTTTATTACTAACGATCTATTATCATTTGAATTATAATTATTTGTCTATTTATTATATGATAACTTTTCATTTTCCTTCAAAATTCCTAAGTCAAACAATTATTTTTAAAAATTTTGTCAAATTTATTTAGTGATGTTCTAAAATATCTGTCATTTAGTTGCAATATTTTGAACACCAGACTAGATAGATCCCATTGGGAAATCATATGGTCCATTAACAAAGAAATATTTATCTAGACAAACGTACACGATATTCAAAATTCATTAAGGAAGTTGCAAGGACCGTACAATTAGAGTTTGATTATGTTTAATTATGTAAATTTCAATCGCAAACAATTTTATGCTTTTGACTTAAAGTTGCATTTTCGATAAAAATGGGTCTTAATAAATTTGATTGAGAAAATGAAACTACTTCGATAACGACAGCATTTTAGATATATTAGTTTGTGGCTGCATTGATAGACAATAACCAATCGGCAATCAAAATTTTGGTTAAGCTCTTACAGAATTTTGTCCCAACCATAACCAGACCGAACCAATTCAATCAAAACGCCCGCATTGCTCATCGACACGTGCGCTGAGTCAACACTTTTCGCAACCACAGGGGTACAATTTGCGCAGGACAACCACAAAAGATTGATCCCAGACGAGATGCAACCATATTTTGAGAGCCTGCAGCAACATACAGTTTAGCATCAGCTGCAACATCAGCGATCCACTGAGAACACCGACGCGACGCGTAGACAAGAAGTATTTGCAGCAGGGCTAAACATAATAATATATTTATTTGATGTCAACTAATATAAAAAAAAAAATATATTTAAATAAAATGTTAAAGTATACACACAATAAATTTAAAAATATAAATTTAATATATAAATAAATACTATTAGTATTGAATTTTTAAATTGGTCCAACATTTGTTGCCTGAAATAGGATTTAGGGAGAAGCCACAAATGATAGCGAAAATGTTATTCCCGGGATAAAAAGTTTAAAATTAATTTTTTTTTGTTATTTGTAGTTGTTAAATCCTTTCAATAACTGTGGACTGTTTTTAATCCATATTGAATAAATAAATATAATCCTTGTGTTTAGCAATAAGCTTAACTTAATAGAAAACATTTAATTTACATATATATATATTTAATTCAGCTGACAATATATCGAAACTGTGCCTGAATTTTGAAATGGACCATTTCGAGTAAATAAATAAATATGTATATATAAATCGCATGAAATGGATTGAAGTAGACATCGCGGACTCAATCAAGTAACTATATTCCCTATCATCATCAATCACCTCAATAAATCGAGCTAACCTGTCAAACTTTCTTCTTCATAATGGTCTTACATCAATCATTATATTTTGACTACAAATTATAATCATCTTTCGGAATAAGACAATAATTGTATATTATGAAACATTTTTGATTTGCATTATATCTTTTTAAGACTTACTATTTACATTTATGAAAACATTTTAAAAATCGAGCTTTTTATTGATAGCATTAGAAATATGAGATATTTTTTTATCGAAAGAACTTGACAAGCAGGTTCAAATTACCTAAGCTTGTTTCATTTAAGGTTTAGTTACTTTTTATGTAAAGGTATAGTAAGTTTCTCCCCTCTCTCCACTTCTCTAATAAATACCGCAGAGACAATGCTCTTGGTTTAAGGGAAACGAGAGAGCTATCTATAAAATTAAATAATAAACATTACATACCTTTTAATTATACAAATATATGTGCACATTTTATGATAGGCATTTTATTAATTTAAAAAAAAAAAAATTATTAACTAAAATTTTTTTTCAATATTTTAGTTTTATAATTATTATAATTAACATCGAAATAATACTCCAATCGGAATGGCATCCACATTCCACATCCACATTCGTCAGAAAGTGTCGAAAAACTACATTATATTTGGTATCCAACAATGTTTCGATCTAACTGAAAAGTAGGAGGAAAGTTAGTACTTAAAAACCGAGTGGAAGGGAAATTTCTCAGTTTTTAAAGAGGGTAATTGGACTTTGCTCTTGGAACTTCTGCATGCTTTTAATTCTGTGAGGATATCCACTATACAGAACCAGTCCATAACCAGCACGACAATCGGTTCAAAAGATTAATCTAATTTCTACAGCTGTAATTTTTGTATAATGGTAGTCAAACTGTTGACTATCACTACTTAGTATTAGTAGCCGAACGAACTATTCAAAAAATTAATACAAATGTAGCTTCAAGGGCTTCCAAGGGACTGCACAAAAAAAAAAAAACATGAAAGTGAATTACGCATTTGTCAAGCGACAAAAACTAATTTGAAACAGCAGGAAATCAATGCAATGAAAATGAAAACCAACCACATTATTTACAAGAGAACAGCAAACTTTGTGCTCGCATTAAAAAATTCCCAACCAATTGCCAATAAATTTACAACGACGTCCATCAGAAGAACTAGAGCTGAACACGATACTAATTTTTTGATCCCAATACTTCAAGAGAAATCAGTTACTTGGAAGATGATAAATTTATATAATTTTAGATTAATCTTTACAGTATGTTTTTTTTACAATAAGAATATGCTGAGGCTTATAAGAAATTTTTCTTTGATTTAAGATGACTATCCTCTACCGATTATTTAATAAAGACCCGTTCAAAATATGTTTTATTCAAATATGCACTCAATAAAATCCACCACCGTCGCTACTATTTTTAACACTATTACTATGGGTTTCAGATGTAAAAAATATAGAATATATGTTAGAGCTACTGGGTACAGGGTATCCCTTGTTCGTTCAACTGTTCGCTAGCGCACTCTCAATTATGGCATATACCTAAAAGGAATTGGTAAAGATACTTAAATTGCTATTATATATATTATTACATATATTTATACTGTTTGAGCCTTTTATTATTTTTAGGGGTGACTTTTATGATTTCGATTGCTCTTTCTGCTTATTTTAATTTGTTCGAAGATCGCAGCTTAAAAAATCATTCGACTGAAAAATCATATCGTGCTGAGTGCTTGAATTCCAATTCATCCGTTCGACTGGATGGGAATAATTTCTATATTTCCCATTAAAAATCTTAAAAAATAAAAAAGGAGGCCGCTGTAATTCCATATTTGTATATTCGCATCAACAGTCAGTCGATCAAGCAATGATCGATTTGATCTCAGAGACATCGAAACAATATTATATGTATACATACGTGTTATGTATTATATTTACAAATAAATATCTATAAATAACTATAGCTGATACAGGATCTAACGGTCGACAGACCTAGTAATTGCTATTTATTATGCGCATTACATTTAAAAAAAAACATTTATTATAATATTGGACAAATATATTATATAAATCTTTGTAAAGAATTTTAAATTTTGTTAACCTCTGAGCAGTAATCCACCTGCCCAGCATATTTCTTGATAATCCTAACAAGGGGATTTTGTATGAATATTTTGTTTTGTTTCTAAACTAAACTAAACTAAACTTCTTCTTAACTGTTCTCACATGTTTCTTTTACTATTTTCGAAACGAAACATTTAACATTTATTATGGGAATTTTTCTGAGTCACAAAATGAATTTGTTGCACTATAATTAAATTATTTTTTAATTTATTTATTTAAATTTAAGGATGCTAGTAAGCAACTAATCATGCTAAGCTAATTTTAAATCTGAAATTGTATGGTAAATCGGTTTTCGGTTTTCTTTTTATCGATATTGAAAATGGTCTAAAAACTGTGTAACAGCTTTTCACCACGGCGTTATTTTCCATACCTTTTAATCTAAGCCAGAACGCTTGCACTATGATCAATGCAAAAAGGCTAATTCCGTTTCCGTCAATGGATCGAATACTAATATTCAACAGTGAAAAGAAAGTTCGAGCCATCCTACGAAAAGAATGATTTTAGATGATGGTACTACGGTCGAAAGTTTTAAATTTCCATTCCGAAATCAGATCTACTCAGGACAGGCCTAAGCTTTCGTGTTCAATCTGGAGAACGGTTTAACATCATTCGGATGACCCATGTGGTCAATGATGACTTCTAAAACAAAAAAACTCCAGACGACTATTAATTTGATAAACACTCTATCAAATTGCTTCATCGCAATGTCTTATTGCATATATATAAATTGAAGCAGATGAGCTCGGGCTCTATCATTCTATCAAATCATTTTACGAAGACTCATCGATACTGTAAGGCGCGTTTCTGGCACGGCACACCCAAGCGACTAGACTAAGCTGCGAACTTCACCCTGAAAGGATTCCAAGCAAGGGAGTCCGACGGTAATGCAAACTTTGACACTCATCAAGCATTGCACAGATGCTGGCAAAAAGGAATGCCCCATGAAAAATTTACAAAGCCACAGATACCAATTTATGCAAATCATTCAGACCGACAGATCTTTCAGAGGACTCAATGCATCATCAGTTTCACTCATGTCTACATCCAAAGACATTCGGTTCGGAATCTTCTCGCTTGCAGACGCCCCTGTGATCCGAATTACTCCTAATGACATCTTGCAGGAATGCCTTATAAATTGTATTACTAAAAAAATGTATTAAATTTTCTTCCAAAAAAATATTTGTTTCTAAAAACAAGTAAGTGTTCCTAATTATCTATACGAATTTCTAAATTTTATGGTAAGTTTTTACGCATTTGAGAAATTTTTAATATTGGAATGACTCGTTGGTTCAGTTTAAAGTAGATATCGATATAGACAATATGTTTCCTAAAAATTAAAGACCAGAGTTATGAAATTTTAAAGATTGCTTATGAAATCGAGGACGAGTTCACTCCTGCCGCCATCATCCACTCTTTCCGAGTATTACGGAATCCTAAATACTCGAACTACAATTACCAAAATTTGGAAGGTAAATTACCCTAGATATTGGATACATATTTATTGATCTATATTTTTATATCTTTCAGAGCTGCCGACAATATCACATCTCTTAGTAAACAAAAATATAATTTTCTAATTTCAGCTATCCACCCCTAATATTCCTAATGGTCATGGGTCAAGAATGTATACTTAAAGTTGTCGGAGATAAATCTTACTGTCTACATAAATTTGATAAGCATCTGAAATTTTTAAAAATAATTTTTTCAATTTATGTTGTTTGCTAAGATTTGCGAATTTCTAGCCAAAATAAAAAACATCTCGAATAGATGTCTAAGTCAGCTCAGAATTGGAATTGTGCTAGAATTTGGTTGGAAGAGATTTCGCTTTTATCCCCTTTGTCTGTGTGTGTGTGTTTATTTTGGACAACAAACAGCGATTAGAATTTAAGTCGTCTCACCTTTGGTGAAATATTGCTTTAAGTGCACGTGTGTTTCCTGGCTCCCCTTTGTTCTTGATCTGAACGGTGAATCAAATTATTAAACAAATATTTTTCACACATTACCTTAAGGGATGGACAATTTTTGCCCAACGTCTGCTAGTGTCGTTAAGTAAAATGATTGGGCATGCAACAATGGCAGCAGAAAAATCAAAATCAAAATCGTTAGCAACCTCCTCGCTAAATACATGTACTTACCCTCAACTTTACGCACGTGGCCCAAGCCACGTGCACTCAATTCAGGTTGAATCCACGATTAAATTAATCGCTGATTAGTAACGGACAACCAAAAAATTAATACGAAACATAATATGAGTAGGAATGCTTAATATATGTATATGTATATGTATAACAAAAATAAAATTAAAAATATAAATAAAAAAAATGTTGTATATGTATATGTATATACATATGCATGTATGTATGTATATCTTTCCACATTTCTCCAACAATTAAAAAGTCACAGTAATCAAATTTGGTTGGAAGGTTGTGAGGAGCCATATAAAAACGTAAGTAAGGTAAGTAGTTATATATATAGATAAATATATATGACGCACAAAAAAATACATAAATACTATATAAATTATATATAAATATATAAAATCGTTATAAAACTGAAAATTAAATTTTTACAATTTTATTTTGTTCCCCAAAAAGTTTAAAAAGTTAAATGGTTTAAATATATGTTAAATAAAAAAGGAATTAAGTTTGTAAAATTAACATAAGATTTTTTTTATTAATTTTTTGATTTTAAAGTGAGGTTAGGATACGAAAATTGATTAAAACTAGTGCTAATAAAATTAATATCGTAAGTAGAAATGACATGAAAATATCAAATTAATAAGTTATTATTTCAAGCTGAGAACGTGATTTTGGGTCGGAAAATAAGTTAAAATTATGGTCTGAAAATCGGCAGATGGGCATTGGTCGAACCTTCAAAATGCCATAACTTCGTCAAAACTCAACGCATTTTCAAAAGCAAGGGAGCTGTAATCATATTTTGGTCTCTAGATCAATCGTACATTTAAAGCTGAGAACGTGATTTTGGGTCGGAACAAAAGTCAAAATTATAGTCCGAAAATCGGTAAATGGTCATAGGTCGAACCTTCAAAATGCCATAACTTCGTCAAGACTTAACGAATTTTCAAAAGCAAATGCATTTTAATCATAGTTTGGCCTCTAGATCAATCCTACATTTAAAGTTGAGAACGTGATTTTGGGTCGGAAAATAAGTCAAAATTATAGTCCGAAAATCTGCATATGGGCATAGGTCGAACCTTCAAAATGTCATAACTTCGTCAAAACTCAACGCATTTTCAAAAGGAAGGGCATTTTAATCATAGTTTGGCCTCTAGATCAATCCTACATTTAAAATTGAGAACGTGATTTTGGGTCGGAAAATAAGTCAAAATTATAGTCCGAAAATCTGCATATGGGCATAGGTCGAACTTTCAAAATGTCATAACTTCGTCAAAACTCAACGCATTTTCAAAAGGAAGGGCGTTTTATTCATATTTTGGTCTCTAGATCAATCGTACATTTAAAGCTGAGAACGTGATTTTGGGTCGAAACATAAGTCAAAATGATAGTCCGAAAATCGGCATATGAGCATAAGTCGAACCTAAGTCAAAATTATAGTCCGACAATTGGCATTTGGGCATTGGTCGAACCTTCAAAATGCCATAACTTCGTCAAAACTCAATGCATTTTCAAAAGGAAGCGCATTTTAATCTTAGTTTGGCCTCTAGATCAATCCTACATTTAAAGTTGAGAACGCGATTTTGGGTCGGAACATAAGTCAAAATTATAGTCCGAAAATCGGTATATGGGCATAGGTCGAACCTTCAAAATGCCATAACTTCGTTAAAACTCAACGCATTTTCAAAAGCAAGGGCGTTTTATTCATATTTTGGTCTCTAGATCAATCGTACATTTAAAGCTGAGAACGTGATTTTGGGTCGGAACAAAAGTCAAAATTATAGTCCGAAAATCGGTAAATGGTCATAGGTCGAACCTTCAAAATGCCATAACTTCGTCAAAACTCAACGCATTTTCAAAAGGAAGGGCATTTTAATCATAGTTTGGCCTCTAGATCAATCCTACATTTAAAATTGAGAACGTGATTTTGGGTCGGAAAATAAGTCAAAATTATAGTCCGAAAATCTGCATATGGGCATAGGTCGAACTTTCAAAATGTCATAACTTCGTCAAAACTCAACGCATTTTCAAAAGGAAGGGCATTTTAATCATAGTTTGGCCTCTAGATCAATCCTACATTTAAAATTGAGAACGTGATTTTGGGTCGGAAAATAAGTCAAAATTATAGTCCGAAAATCTGCATATGGGCATAGGTCGAACTTTCAAAATGTCATAACTTCGTCAAAACTCAACGCATTTTCAAAAGGAAGGGCATTTTAATCATAGTTTGGCCTCTAGATCAATCCTACATTTAAAGTTGAGAACGCGATTTTGGGTCGGAACATAAGTCAAAATTATAGTCCGAAAATCGGTAAATGGGCATTGGTCGAACCTTTAAAATGCCATAACTTCGTCAAAACTCAACGCATTTTCAAAAGCAAGGGAACTTTAATCATATTTTGGCCTCTAGATCAATCCTACATTTAAAGTTGAGAACGTGAGTTTGGGTCGGAAAATAAGTTAAAATTATAGTCTGAAAATCGGCAGATGGGCATTGGTCGAACCTTTAAAATGCCATAACTTCGTCAAAACTCAACGCATTTTCAAAAGCAAGGGAGCTTTAATCATAGTTTTGCCTCTAGATCAATCGTACATTTAAAGTTGAGAACGTGATTTTGGGTCGGAACATAAGTCAAAATTATAGTCTGAAAATCGGCAGATGGGCATTAGTCGAACTTAAGTCAAAATTATAGTCCAAAAATTGGCAATTCGGCACAGGTCGAACCTTCAAAATGACATAACTTCGTCAAAACTCAACGCATTTTCAAAAGCAAGAGCGTGTTAATCATAGTTTTGCCTCTAAATCAATCGTACATTTAAAGTTGATCGCGTGATTTTGGGTCGAAACAGAAGTCAAAATTATAGTCCGAAAATCGGTATATGGGCATAGGTCGAACCTTCAAAATGCCATAACTTCGTCGAAACTCAACGCATTTTCAAAAGCATGTGAGCTTTAATCATATTTTGGCCTCTAGATTAATTCTACATTTAAAGCTGAGAACGTGATTTTGGGTCGGAAAATAAGTTAAAATTATAGTCTGAAAATCGGCAGATGGGCATAGGTCGAACCTTTAAAATGGTATAACTCCGCCAAAACTCAACGCATTTTCAAAAGGAACGGCATTTTAATCATAGTTTGGCCTCTAGATTAATCGTACACTTAAAGTTGAAAACGTGATTTTGGGTCGGAACATAAGTCAAAATTATAGTCCGAAAATCGGCATATGGGCATTGGTCGAACCTTTAAAATGGCATAACTTTGTCAAAACTCAACGCATTTTCAAAAGGAATGGCATTTTAATCATAGTTTGGCCTTTAGATCAATCGCACATTTAAAGTTGAAAACGTGATTTTGGGTCGGAACATAAGTCAAAATTATAGTCTGAAAATCGGCATATGGGCATTAGTCGAACCTAAGTCAAAATTATAGGCAAAAAATTGGCAATTGGGCATAGGTCGAACCTTCAAAATGCCATAACTTCGTCAAAACTAAACGCATTTTCAAAAGCAAGGGCGTTTTATTCATATTTTGGTCTCTAGATTAATTGTACATTTAAAGCTGAGAACGTGATTTTGGGTCGGAAAATAAGTCAAAATTATAGTCCGAAAATCGGCATATGGGCATAGGTCGAACCTTCAAAATGCCATAACTTCGTCAAAACTCAACGCATTTTCAAAAGGAATGGCATTTTAATCATAGTTTGGCCTCTAGATCAATCGCACATTTAAAGTTGAAAACGTGATTTTGGGTCGGAACATAAGTCAAAATTATAGTCTGAAAATCGGCATATGGGCATTAGTCGAACCTAAGTCAAAATTATAGGCAAAAAATTGGCAATTGGGCATAGGTCGAACCTTCAAAATGCCATAACTTCGTCAAAACTAAACGCATTTTCAAAAGCAAGGGCGTTTTATTCATATTTTGGTCTCTAGATCAATTGTACATTTAAAGCTGAGAACGTGATTTTGGGTCGAAACATAAGTCAAAATTATAGTCCGAAAATCTGCATATAGTAATAGGTCGAACCTTTAGAATGGCATAACTTCGTCAAAACTCAACGCATTTTCAAAAGCAAGGGCGTTTTATTCATATTTTGGTCTCTAGATCAATCGTACATTTAAAGCTGAGAACGTGATTTTGGGTCGAAACATAAGTCAAAATTATAGTCCGAAAATCGGCATATGGGCATAGGTCGAACCTTCAAAATGCCATAACTTCGTCGAAACTCAACGCATTTTCAAAAGGAAGGGCATTTTAATCATAGTTTGGCCTCTAGATGAAATCTACATTTAAAGTTGAGAACGTGATATTGGGTCGGAAAATAAGTTAAAATTATGGTCTGAAAATCGGCAGATGGGCATTGGTCGAACCTTTAAAATGCCATAGCTTCGTCAAAACTCATAGCATTTTCAAAAGGAAGGGCATTTTAATCACAGTTTGGCTTCTAGATCAATCCTACATTTAAAGTTGAGAACGTGATTTTGGGTCGGAAAATAAGTTAAAATTATGGTCTGAAAATCGGCAGATGGGCATTGGTCGAACCTTTAAAATGCCATAACTTCGTCAAAACTCAACGCATTTTCAAAAGCAAGGGAGCTTTCATCATATTTTGGCGTCTAGATTAATTCTACATTTAAAGCTGAGAACGTGAGTTTGGGTCGGAAAATAAGTTAAAATTATAGTCTGAAAATCGGCAGATGGGCATAGGTCGAACCTTCAAAATGCCATAACCTCGTCGAAACTCAACGCATTTTCAAAAGCAAGGGAGCTTTAATCATATTTTGGCGTCTAGATTAATTCTACATTTAAAGCTGAGAACGTGAGTTTGGGTCGGAAAATAAGTTAAAATTATAGTCTGAAAATCGGCAGATGGGCATTAGTCGAACCTAAGTCAAAATTATAGTCCACAAATTGGCAATTCGGCATAGGTCGAACCTTCAAAATTACATAACTTCGTCAAAACTCAACGCATTTTCAAAAGCAAGGGATCTTTAATCATATTTTGGCGTCTAGATTAATTCTACATTTAAAGCTGAGAACGTGAGTTTGGGTCGGAAAATAAGTTAAAATTATAGTCTGAAAATCGGCAGATGGGCATAGGTCGAACCTTCAAAATGCCATAACTTCGTCGAAACTCAACGCATTTTCAAAAGCAAGGGAGCTTTAATCATATTTTTGCGTCTAGATTAATTCTACATTTAAAGCTGAGAACGTGAGTTTGGGTTGGAAAATAAGTTAAAATTATAGTCTGAAAATCGGCAGATGGGCATAGGTCGAACCTTCAAAATGACATAACTTCGTCAAAACTCAACACATTTTCAAAAGCAAGAGCGTTTTAATCATAGTTCTGCCTCTAGATCAATCGTACATTTAAAGTTGAGAACGTGATTTTGGGTCGGAACATAAGTCAAAATTATAGTCTGAAAATCGGCATATGGGCATTAGTCGAACCTAAGTCAAAATTATAGTCCAGAAATTGGCAATTCGGCATAGGTCGAACCTTCAAAATGCCATAACTTCGTCGAAACTCAACGCATTTTCAAAAGGAAGGGAGCTTTCATCATATTTTGGCCTCTAGATCAATCCTACATTTAAAGCTGAGAACGTGATTTTGGGTCGGAAAATAAGTTAAAATTATAGTCTGAAAATCAGCAGATGGGCCATAGGTCGAACCTTCAAAATGCCTTAACTCCGTCAAAACTCAACGCATTTTCAAAAGGAAGGGCATTTAAATCATAGTTTGGCCTCTAGATCAATCGCACATTTAAAGTTGAAAACGTGATTTTGGGTCGAAACATAAGTCAAAATGATAGTCCGAAAATCGGCATATGGGCATTAGTTGAACCCTCAAAAAATAGGGTATACATCTTCTAATGCGGATTTCACGATGGTCGAGCTCTTCTGATTCTTCTGCAAATTCCATACGTAAGTCAACGTTTTTAATTAATATTCTCGTTTTATTTCCATATATACTTAATATGCAATAACATTTATTTAGATGAGTTTAAGTTCTTTTCACAAGTACTATAAGCCACACCGACGCCAAAGCCAGAGCCTAGCCACACAGGCCACACACGTCTTTTAAAAAATAATAATGACATCACCGATCCAATCAGAAGTCCGCCACCTGTAATAAAAAGTTTTTTTTAGTATTTAAAAAACGAAATCAAATTGACAAAACTTTCATAACCCATTGAAAAACATTCACGAAAATAATTGGAAATTAAATTTATTTCATTGATACTATTATCTTTTAATAGTTTTATTCTTAGTGATCTACTACCTTTGTCAATTCTACATCTGGTAAAAGGTTTCACTTATTTTTTAGCTTCATAAAGAAAGAACTGTTATTTAGGCACGCCAAATTAATGTTATTTTTATATTACAAATGTTTTCAGTTTCACGTCTGGTTTCGATCTATTAATGTATTTCTGCGCCTACCTCGATCCCACAACTTAAAACTCATTTTTGAACAACTGTTTCGAAGACAGTTGTAAAACAAATATTCTACAAATAAGATACAGATGATCAGAAAGTAAAGTGGAGTCAATAAATAGCGTTACCGAGATAAAGGTCTGATGAGCTTTATAGAAACTGGTGGGCTATCTCCAAAGCTCATAATGTGAATTTATGTAGTAATGTTATAGTAACCCTAATAACCACAGAAAACAGTATTAAGAAAGAGGACCTTCTCCACAAAATACAATACGAGAAAACAAATGCTGGAAACGAGAAAATTTTTTTCTTTTTGCAGGAAACAAATCACATGCCAGAATCGACCGAACAGGAAGGGTACATCATTATGTATGTATATCATTTGTCTGCCATATGATTGTGAGTAGATAGTGACTCTGGTCTATAAGGTTATCTCGGCGTTAAAATGCCCCAGAAATCGATTCCTTCTTGACTCTTTTCGCCAAAAGCCGCTAAACCGTATGCACTAATGTATATGTATGTGCATCCATACACACATATCTCCCGTTGATTATATAACCGAAAAGACTCACTTCCTTTAATAATTGTATCAGACACACATCGGTCCAACTTCACTCCCACTTGATCTTCGGAAAAAGTCATCTCATTAATTTCGCTTTATAGTATTTACAATTAAATTGTTACTTGTTATAACAATTTGTATTATCGGGGAGCTTGTCGACTGTCACGTTGAATCGAACCAAGAGCTTAGTTCCAAACTCGATTAATCGTTTCATTCCTTTGGTTCGGTTCAGTTCCAATGAGTGCTGCGAACTTAGCCTTTTAATAATTTAAATGTGCATATGGTATTTGATTTCTTATATAATTAATCTAAACATTTATAAATAAATTTAAAAAAATGAATTTGATGTATTATTATTTTTTTTTTAATTTTGTTGGTTCTTCAGATACTTTTACGGCATCAAGCGGAATGCATTTAATTTAATGAAGCGAGAATCTCTTCACAGTGGCAAATTAAAGGTCAAGAATCCGCTTAAGCTGATTATAAAATTACTGCGCTTAAAATGAATATAAATATCTTTAAAAACCAATAATATATTGATGTCTTCATGCTTTTCATTGTTGGTCAAGAGCTCTTTGTGGATTTGGAAAAAAGAAAAGAGAAATCGAAGCAGTGCATTCGAAGAAATGTTTAACAGCAAACCCCTATTGCATTTTCAGTAGGATTAGTTTTAGAAAGTCTTAAGGAATTTATTTTTAGGATGGCGCTCCCTCTTTAACTCCAACTGCTCCAAATTTTATTACACCTGCTGAAAATGTAACATATCTTTCCGATATATTTTGTTTAATTTGAGTCCAACAATAATAATAAAAACTCATATTTTAAAAGGCTTGTATTTAGTGTAACAAATAAGTTTCAATTCCGAATTTTGATATTGTAGCATTACTGTAGTGTTTCATTCCATATTGCATATAAAATTTGCGTGCTAATCTTAAGCGATGAATTTCAGTATGTCAACGATATATGTATTTCGATAACTGTGCTGATTGTGTATCATCACCAATTTAGTCCACACGTTTGCGTTTAAGAAAAAATGGATAATCCTAAGGTAACAGGAAAATATTAAATATATACAGCAAAATGTTGACAATATTCGTTGCAGCTATCGAATGCTCTCCGGGATTTGCCCAACAGAGTTCTCAACGTGTCCGTGGAGGAGCGCCTGTCACTCTTTCAGAATGTCTGTGCGGTGCTGGACAATCCCGGTAAGTAGTTCAGCTGATGCACATCTGTATGTACATATCTGCATGCACCGCATGTAAAGTTCTAACTAAAAAATAAATCAAGAAGCAACAGCTTCAAAGATCGTTGAAGATAACATAACCTTACTGATTGGAGCCCATATCATCTTAGCTCACATCTACGTATAGTGATCACAACCACCGATTGTTTATGCGGATGTTAATGATTTTGCCCAAAAAATTTGGAATAATAACACAAATAGTGATTTCAGTTCAGATACCTTGGAAAAGAAATAAATTGTGCATACAATAACTAATCTTTCAACTGATTATTCCCATGGGCTCTGTACGTACAATACACAATATAAATTCAAACTTTCTTAAAAATTTAAACTAAATTAGTCTAAAATAATGAATACAACAATTTCTGTGTTACTCATGAATCTGAATTAAATTTAGGTTCCCCAACTTACGATTGTAATTCTTAAGTTTTCTTGCTAAACTTTTTGATTATACGCTTGACTACCACCACAAAAGAAAGGGTCGATAAGACCATATATCTTATATAATTTGAAAGCTAAAGTCACAAATTTTGATAGGTATGTTGTTAGTAATGCCCTTCAAAAATATGGAAAACAATTTTGGACCACGCCCACTCCCGATCCCAAAATATCGAGAAGGACATGTCTTTCGGAATTTAAGAGCAACAGTTGCCAAACTTCGGAGGAGTGTTACTATCTTATATCTACCGCAAATTAAAAGGCAAACTTGGATAGTATTTCTTGGCTGCACACAACTTATGGTATCAAGCTATGTCGGTTAAGCCCGATAGCAACGATCGCTCTTGTTTCTTAATGGCAAAGCACTGGCGTGCTCATAAACAAAGATATGGAGATATTGACTCTGATGTTTGAAGATGTTTCCTTCTGCAAATAAAATGTTGGGGAACTTTAGATTCCAATAATTCATAATATGAAGACATTTCTTTACCACAATACTTGTGTAATTAAATTGCAATAGCTCAAACTTGGTGAAGGATTGCTGCAACAATTTTAATACTTACTTAATTCTGCTTTCTCATTTCAGGTGTAAATTCAGCCATCATTCGAGGTATATGCAAAGTGATAGGGACGACGCTGACAAAGTACAAGGATCCTCCATCTCAGCTACTAGTTCGGAAGCTAATGTGTGATCTTACAAAATTTCATCATGACTTAACTATTGAACATATGTTGTCTGTCATTAAAACCATTCTGCTGAAGGAGTTACCATTGACAGCTGCTCATAAGTCATGCAGATCGGCTGTGGTTGCCTTGGGATGGATTTGTCTGCTATTAAAGAATACCGACCGAGGATCAAATATTTATAAAACTGAAAAATTGCGAATGCTTGAATATCAGTCGATGCTATACCAAACAACTTTACTAGCCCAAAATGCACGTGTTACGGAAGCAGCTACAAAAATCATATATGATTTATGGGAGAATAATAATATTTTTGATGAAACGATGATTGCCCTATTTGAAATGGATGCAACTTCAAACGTTACAATAATGATAATGATGATGATACGATTCGAGACAGAACACAATCAGTTGAAAATACTGAACATTTATAAAATAAAAGCTGTCGAATACTTTGTGAAAAGTATGATACTGTGCAAATCCAAGCCGGAAAAGCCTTTCATAACTGCTTGTCAACCGTTATTGTCAACACTTGATGATTCTGAATTTAACTCGTACATCTATAATGATTTACAAAAGTCAATTTTAAGGAGTCCGGAAAATACACTACAGAGCATTGGATTAATTTTTGATCTTATCAATATTGATTGCAGTCCATACGCTTCCCAAATCGGAACTGTTCTAATCAAAAAGTTGTACAGCGATGGAGAACTTGCTCGACGTGAATCCTTGGAGTCCCTAAAGAATCTATCGCAGAAGTGCTCGGATGGCAACATTATAAAAAAATTGTTGGAACTTATTTTCTCTATTTTGAATGGATCCGATGGAAAAATAAATGTTGTGGAATATAGAATCAATTTACTACAGGTAATTGAATGTTTCAAAACGGATTAAATTATAAATTGCTTGTTTGCTTTTTAAAATACGATTTTTTTAACAATGTGTAACAAACCATAAACAGAAAAAGAATATTTCCAGATCAGTCCCTTTTTTGATTGTTTTTGTGTAAAGAATATTTCCTGATAGAACTTGCAACTAATAAATGTTAAGCGAGTGTATTTAATTCATATCCGCTTAATAACAAAGATTTCAAATATCGTCGAAAATCATCTATAAAATTAAGTTTCCTCAAAATATTACAAAAAAAAAAACATTAATTTAAAAAAACTATAATTCAATACCAGAACATTGCTCATGTTTAAAATTAAAACTCTATTAAGGAGCGTGTTCTTTTAAATCCTACAGTACAGTTTCGATGAAAATAATTCTAGGATTAAGAGACATTCACCAACATTATATTTCTGATGATGCTAATTTTAATTCATTTAATTTTATTTCCTGGTATTAAATATTGTTTTCTATCTGATTTCAGGGTGCTGGTTACTTAAGCTTTAACAATGTAACTGCGGATAATTCAGACGACATTTTAAACAGAGCTGTGGATTTATTCTGGAAAGCACTTGATACTGAATCACAGGAAAAGGTGATATGCTGCACACTGGAGATGTTTGGTTTGTGGTGCGGAAAATTTAGGAATGAGCTACCCACTGTGATTATTAACATTTTCAAAATTGGCATTGAACAAAAGAACACAACTCAAGTTATTCGCCAAAGTTACCTAGAATGGTTGCTGTCATCGATACAAAATGCCAAAGTCAAGGATACTAGCAATATAATACCAACTTTATATGCGTTGTATTCAAAAGCACTCCAGAATTTTCCGCAGCCTTCTTATGTGTCAGAGGCAGCGTGTATTGCCTGTATTTTGTTAATATTAGATGAGCCATCCGAATCGCACTCATACTTCTGGAGTTCCATATTTGACATGAGTAAGCAGCATTTCTTTAATGAAAAATTTATAGCGACTGCAGCACCGGAGACCTTATGCCATATCTCGTTTATGGCGAAAATATTATTAAAATCGTATTTAGATCAAATCAAGGGTCCTGTCGATCAGTTACATCGAGCCTTGCTCAATAATTTATGCAGCAGTTCACTGAAAGTAAGAAATTACACAAAAGGACAAGTTCAAGAGATCACAAAAAGCTCAGATGGTGTGGATTTTGTTAAGCTGTCTCTCAAAGAGTATAGTCATTTTATAAATACTGCAAAACATCAAAATGAAATCGATAATTGCATAGAACAAAATGGTACTTCAAATCAAGCCTTTGTCGAAGCTTTAGAAGTTATATGTGGCCTAGAAAATGTTTCGCACGACGACGCCGTTGAGTTGACAATACTACTTTTAGATATTGCCAATTGTCCAGCTGTATCATCCATTAACCCATATTTTTGGGAAAATACCATTGAGAAGAATTTCCTCTTAAATCCCGAACATTTTATTGCATCACACAAAGCCAAAATTATTGAGACGTATATAGATAATTTCAAAATTGGCCGAGCTTATGAAAATATAATTGCTTCACTAGTGCGAATAAACCCACAAATAATAGTGCCTCCCATTATAATGCGAATAAAAACATATCTAAATGATGATAGCAATTTTGGCATTAGTAATGAAGAATTTATGATATTTATGACCCCTGACGGCGAGTTGTATGATAAAAGCGTAATTCCACATGTAGACGCCCAATATAAAACGATTGGTGTTAAGCGAGAAAATAAAGTCTACAGTTATAAGGAACAGTTGGAGGAAATTCAACTTCGTCGTGAAATTGACGAGAAACGTCAAAAAGAGGGCAAATCAAAAACCGTAAAATTAACGCAAAAGCAACAAGAATTAATTAAAAACCAAACTGAGAAAGAAATGCGCATAAAATCGCGCGTTCAAGAAATGTATGAGAAATTGATGTGTGTCATCAGTTTGTTCAAAGCTTCTTGTGTGGGCAACGAAAAATATCTTGCGTTACATTTTCATACGTTATTGGATGATATTCTACGAGCAACTCACAGCCCTCTCAGCGCTGAGCCATTGACCGATCTATACTATTTCATGCATAAGATGTGCTTTAAGGATCATTCAGATGTGGGTCGCTCAATTGCCATCGCAACGCTACGACTTCAAAATCCATCTTGTCCATTAAAAGAGGAGTGGAATTCCAACAACATCAATGATAGCATCATCGATATTATATCCAATATCAATAAGCTTGTAGTTATCCAGTCGAACCTATTGGATTCACAATCTTTTTCATACGCCTTTGAATTTCTGAAACGTGCAATTACTTGCTTAAATGATAATGCAAATGAGGAAATTATATTGACAAGTATAAAGCTTATGGAAATCCATGTGAAACCCCAACAAGTTGAAAATGCTGACAGCAATCATCCAAAGTATCTGCCAAGGCTTGGCATGTTTCAAATACTGCTGTATTTAATCAAGAATACGACACCTGCAATTCAACCCCAAGCTGTAAATGCTCTCTTGGAAGTTGCAAAGGTTTCATCTGGTGGTAATTTATATGCCACTCCAGATAAACGTATAATTGAATTATTTTTGGAAGCTTTGCAAAGCAGTATCGATACGACTAGGGATGTAGCATTGCGTGCAATTCAAATCATGATTAAACCATTAATTGAGTGTGCAAAAACTGATGCCGACTTGGAAAAACAAATTGTCGCGAGATTGTGGATAGCTAAATTTGATATCACATCCGACATCAGAAAACTTGCTGTCGATGTTTGGGACTCATCTGAATATCCATATCCCGAGTTTAATGATATTATTCGTGACATCACACATGCCGAACTATGCATACAAAAAGCGTGCGCGGAGTCCTTAATACCATTGATAATAAATGACAAGAGCTTAATTAAAAGTGGACTAATGAAAATGCTGGCAATTTATAATGACAAGCTCACTTTGATTCCGCCAAAACTGGATAAGTTTGATCGTGAAATCGAACCCGCTTCTGATCAATGGAAGCCACGAAGAGGCGTCGCTATTGCAATATCCCAAATTGCACAGTTTTTGTCCATTGAAGACATAAATTATTTAATGCAATTTATGGTATCCCAGGGCCTTGGTGATCGCGAGGAAATCGTCCATAAAGAAATGTTAGCGGCTGCACTGAAAATAGTTGACTTGCATGGCAAAGAGACAATTGTCAGCTTACTGCCCGTCTTCGAAGAGTTTCTCGATAAGGCACCCAAGTCACAAAGTTTTGATAATATTCGTCAGGCTGTTGTTATTTTGATGGGTTCGCTGGCTCGGCATTTGGAAAAGGATGATAAGCGAATTGATCCCATAGTCAAGCGATTAATAACTGCCCTGTCGACACCATCGCAACAAGTTCAGGAAGCGGTCTCAAACTGTTTGCCACATCTGATGCCATCGGTTAAGGATGAAGCTCCAGCAATGGCTAAAAAACTACTGCAGTCATTGGCAAAATCCGATAAGTATGGAGAGAGAAGAGGTGCTGCCTACGGCATTGCTGGCATCGTGAAAGGTCTTGGCATCTTATCGCTGAAGCAGCTGGACATTATGTCGAAGCTAACGTCCTACATACAGGACAAGAAGAATTACAAATGTCGTGAGGGTGCTCTATTTGCCTTTGAAGTCCTATGCACTACCCTTGGCCGTTTGTTCGAGCCATATATTGTTCATGTCTTACCGCATTTGTTGCAATGCTTTGGCGATTCGTCGCAATACGTGCGACAAGCAGCAGATGATACTGCCAAGGTGGTAATGGGCAAACTGTCTGCTCATGGAGTTAAGCTGGTGCTTCCGTCTCTATTGCAAGCTCTCGATGAGGATTCGTGGAGGACAAAAACTGCATCTGTGGAATTATTGGGTGCTATGGCATTTTGCGCTCCCAAACAGTTGTCTTCCTGTTTGCCAAGCATTGTACCAAAATTGATCGAAGTTCTCGGAGATTCACACACAAAAGTACAAGAAGCCGGTGCTGATGCTCTCAAAGTAATCGGATCCGTTATAAAGAATCCTGAAATTCAAGCCATTGTTCCGGTTTTATTGAAAGCATTGGAAGATCCTTCAAACAATACGTCAGCATGTCTTCAAAGCCTATTAAAAACCAAATTCATTCACTTTATTGATGCCCCATCGTTGGCTCTGATAATGCCAGTAGTTCAAAGAGCATTCATGGATCGATCGACCGAAACAAGAAAAATGGCCGCCCAAATTATTGGTAATATGTACTCGCTCACAGACCAAAAGGATCTGACACCCTATCTGCCCAGTATAATTCCCGGCCTGAAGTCCTCTCTGCTGGATCCCGTTCCGGAAGTCCGAGCTGTGTCTGCACGTGCCCTAGGTGCAATGGTGAAGGGAATGGGTGAGTCCTCATTCGAAGACCTGCTGCCATGGCTGATGCAAACCCTCACTTCGGAATCGAGTAGCGTTGACCGCAGCGGCGCAGCCCAGGGTCTGTCCGAGGTCGTTGGAGGACTGGGTGTGGAGAAGATGCATAAGCTAATGCCGGAAATCATTTCGACGGCAGAACGAACCGATATCGCTCCACATGTCAAGGATGGGTACATTATGATGTTCATCTATATGCCAGGAGCATTTCCCGAGGAATTCACGCCATACATTGGCCAAATTATTAATCCCATACTCAAGGCATTGGCCGATGAGAGTGAATATGTGCGGGACACCGCCCTGAGAGCTGGACAGCGAATTGTGAATTTATATGCAGAGACTGCAGTTGCCCTGCTGCTGCCCGAGCTGGAAAAGGGTCTATTTGACGAGAATTGGCGCATCAGATATAGCTCCGTGCAGCTGCTCGGCGACTTATTGTATCGCATATCGGGTGTATCTGGCAAGATGACCACAGAAACTGCCAGTGAGGATGATAATTTCGGCACGGAACAATCGCATACAGCCATTATTCGATTCTTGGGCGATGAACGCCGCAATCGAGTCCTATCTGGTCTTTATATGGGACGAAGTGACGTCTCCTTGATGGTGCGTCAATCGGCATTGCATGTCTGGAAAATCGTTGTTACAAATACGCCAAGAACATTGCGTGAGATTCTACCAACATTGTTTGGCTTGTTGCTGGGCTGCCTGGCAAGCACCAGCTACGATAAACGCCAAGTGGCTGCACGCACTTTGGGAGATCTAGTGAGAAAACTCGGCGAACGGGTTCTACCTGAAATTATACCAATACTCGAGAGTGGATTGAATTCGGAGCAGGCAGACCAAAGGCAAGGTGTTTGCATCGGTCTATCTGAGATTATGGCGTCCACATCGAAGGAAATGGTTTTGACATTCGTACACAGTTTGGTTCCGACTGTGCGCAAGGCTCTGGCTGATCCGTTGCCAGAAGTTCGTGTGGCAGCTGCAAAAACCTTTGATTCGTTGCACAGCACGGTGGGTTCGCGAGCACTCGATGATATTCTGCCCTTCATGCTGGAAGGTCTCTCCGATCCCGATCCCTTGGTTGCGGAGAACACGCTCGACGGACTGCGTCAAGTGATGTACATAAAGTCACGAGTTGTTTTGCCATACCTGGTGCCACAGTTAACTGCCCAACCAGTGAACACAAAAGCACTCTCGATATTAGTTTCCGTTGCTGGAGATGCTTTGACGAAATATCTTCCAAAAATTTTATCTGCATTGCTGGACACCTTGTCGCAATCGCATGGCTCTGTAAATGAATTGCAAGAATTGGAGTACTGTCAGACAGTGATTTTATCCGTGACGGATGAGGTTGGAATTCGAACGATAATGGACACTCTTATGGTTTCGGCAAAGTCGGACAATTCCTGCACACGCAAATCGTCGGCAAGTTTACTTTCCGCTTTTTGCATTCACTCGCCGGGCGACTATTCTCAATATATTCCTCAACTTCTGCGCTGCTTACTGCGGCTGATGGCCGATTCGGATAAGGGAATAATTCAGAATGCTTGGGAAGCATTGAATGCTGTCATCAAAAGCCTAAGTCCCACTGACCAAATTGGTTACGTGACCGATCTTCGCCAGGCAGTCAGGTTTGCTGCCAGTGATTTGAACGAGGCGGAATTACCTGGTTTTTGCTTACCAAAGGGCATCACTCCCTTGTTGCCCGTCTTTCGTGAGGCTATCCTGAATGGTTTGCCCGAAGAAAAGGAAAATGCTGCCCAAGGCCTCGGTGAAGTTATATTCCTTACTAGCGCCAGCTCTTTACAGCCATCTGTCGTGCATATTACTGGTCCTTTGATTCGAATTTTAGGAGATCGTTTCAATTCTGGTGTGAAGGCAGCTGTTCTCGAAACTCTGGCGATTCTGCTCCACAAGGTTGGTGCCATATTGAAACAGTTCTTGCCACAACTTCAGACGACCTTCCTAAAAGCCCTACACGATCAGAATAGAAATGTGCGTATGAAAGCAGGAAAAGCACTTTCCGAATTGGTAGCGATTCACTCGAGAGCTGATCCGTTGTTTGTTGAGATTCACAATGGAATCAAAAGTTCGGATGATTCTGCGGTGAGGGAAACGATGCTGCATGCACTGCGTAGCATTATTAGTCCGTCGGGTGACAAAATGTCGGAGCCAATCAAGAAGCAAATATTTGCCACACTATTGAGTCTAGTTGGGCATCAGGAGGATATCACGAGAAGTGCAGTTGGCGGCTGTCTGGGAGCAATGCTAAAATACATGCCACCAGCACAAGTTTCTGATTTGTTGAACAATAACATACTCACCGATAATGCGGCGGATGATTCATTTACCAAGCATGGCTACACAATTATTCTGTTTGTTGCGTTGAAAGAGTGTCCTAGGGAGATATTGACAGCAAATCTCGTCGATCGAGTAATTGGCCACATATTAGTTAATATTGTATCGGACAAGGTGCCCATTGCATGCAATGCGGTTCGAGCTGCGACATATCTTCTCGAATACAAGCTCATCAATAATGAGGATCCCCCCAACAATCTGATTGTGGCTCTTGCCAGGTCAATGAACCACAATAGCAACGACGTCAAGCAGCTAGTTGCAAAGAGTTGCATACACCTTTCGAAAAGTCTTGTTGCTGAGCAAATACATCTCGATGTTTTGAAGACTTTGGTGCCAACACTTGTGAATGGTACTAAAGAGAAAAATGGCTATGTGAAATCCAACTCAGAATTAGCTCTGATATCCATATTAAGATTAAGAACTGATGAGACAACATTCAAGAAAACGTGCGAAGTTTTAGAAACTGGAGCCAAAGACTCTTTAAGTGATGTAGTAACAAAAGTTTTAAAAAGAGTCGCTGCTCAAGTTGCTGTTAAGGAGGAAAATTTAGATGACACATTACAAGTTTGAACATTCGTAATTCGCAGAAATCGTAATGCAATTAAATTCATTGTTACAAATGTAAGAAAATGTATCTTAAGATAACATATTTATCAAGTAATAAAATCATACAAAAAAAGGTGGAGTCTCATTTTATTTTATTTTATTTATTAATTTATTTCAGTTGAAGAATTAAGTAATAAATTAATAATTATATGCTGTATGTATGCAAATATTAATTTCAGTGTGTTTATTTAAATTTGCTTGATGAGGATAAATAATAATAATCAATCCGTGGATCAGCTGACAAGCCTGACAAGTAGAGCCCAATGTACCAGTTTTTATAAATTCCAAGCGGCTGTGTTATAAAGGAGACGACATTTAAAATGAATAAAAAAATGGAAAGAATATAGTTCTTTTTGTTTTTTTGCTCTTCAAATTTAGTGTCGCGACTCTGACAATGGAGCAGCGCAAATGACCGTCTCGATTCCTAAAAACCATAAGATGATATAAAATAATAGACGTTTTAAAAGAGCAACTATTCTTTAAAAATTTTCCTTTATTGTGTTCAATTATTTTTCAACTATTTAGCTTTACCCTGCGATTATTGGTATAAAGTAATGCAATTATATATAGATTGTGACCCCAAAAGAAACGAAATAGTCATTGTAAAATTCGTTTTTAAACAGTGCTTTTATTCGAAAATATATCTGTATTTGAAAAAACAAGATTTTTGATTGTGGTATTTAAGTAGGGACGATTAACCCATTCAGTGTCAACCGCCTTGATATTTTCTAACGTGCCAAGCTTAATTTGATACAGCTTAAGTGTAAATCTTGGTCCAACTTCAGTTAATTTTATTTCTTTGTTTACATATTTGTACTGATGATGTCTAAATACAATTTTGTCCTCATTGTTAATAAAAGACATTATTCTCTCTGAACTTTCTTTTGGTACAGGAAACAAATGTTTCAAGATTTTCACGGTTCTTAAGGCAATGTTGCTCTTAAAGTTACTGAAAATTAAGTGCGGCTTCTGTTCACTCATGGGCCCAATATCGGGAATATCATGACGCATCGTAACGTCTGATATATTGAAAAAAGCTGTGGGTCCAAACGGCAAATGACATACTACAAGACTGTCTGGTATGCCACGATGTTCGTGTACTATTATGAAGTCGGTGAAATTATTAGCTCGACAAGCCTGCATTAATGCGTTGATCTGATATTTGCCTCTATTCATTTGTTGGGCATTGGGAAATATCAGTCTCAGTTCTTTGACAAACATCTTAAGCCGTGACGACGGCTCATGCGAAGTTGTTAACATGATTTTCGGATCCTGGCAGCCAGCATATTGGTACTCGTCAATCTCGGTCAAGTTTGCACTATCGATGTCTACAAATATACAGAAAATAAATATATAAATATATATTGCACATTATTAAATATGATAATGTATTGTTGAGAGTACCTCCATTGAATTTAAGAGAATTCTGCACGCGGTCGGCTTGCAGCTTGTTTAAAGACTTTAGCGATGTTTTTTCCTTTAAGTTCTCAGCTATCTGCAGCATGTTTTTCCTTTTTGCCACTACGCGTTCATTTAGTGACTTTGTGTATAAATATTCCCTCCGCTGTCTGGCCTGTTTTCGTAACATGTTTGTATTTATTTCTTTCTCAGCGAGGCTGACACGTGAATTTATTCGGCTAAATAGTTATTGTTGTGTGTAATAGAGATGGGATTGAAGCTAAGTAATCGATTAATCGTTAGGAATGAAATCGATTCATGTGCTATAAAAATTGATTTTCTGTGGGTCCATATATATTTGTTTGTTTTGTTTTTCCTTAATAAAAAAGCAGAAGATAGATCTTTTTATAGATTTTATTATTTATCTAACGGCTCCAGAATTCCAATTTATTAATTAAATATAATTTTGCGTGCTTCAAATATCAAAAATTTCGACAACTATGTAACTAAAAAAACTACCGGTAAAATATTGAGATGTATATCACCAGATGACCGGGTCCTTGTAATCGAGGTTCGACTGTACTTGAAAGCGATGATAACTTGACACAGATTTTGCTCAGCTGTTTCCATTTTTCGGTAGTTCCATTGCTCATAACGCATACGATGTCTTATCGATGTATCGATACATTGATAATTATTCCAGAACACACCACATTACATACACATACGGTGATTTACGGTGTGTTAAATAACATGTGCATTGTGCTAGGATTTTTATATTGAATTGCAAATAGCGTTGTGTGCTTGCAGATATCAAACAAAATCATGGAGGAATATGCCCGTGAGCCATGTCCATACCGTATCGTGGATGATTGCGGAGGTGCCTTTGCCATGGGCTGTATTGGAGGCGGTGTTTTCCAAGCAATCAAAGGATTTAGAAACGCTCCCTCAGGATTTAGCAGACGAATGGTATGCAAGCAAATCAGTTAAATACAACGTCTTTACAATTATGAAACAAGTGCACAAATATGATATATCAGTATTTAAAAGCAACAGCTGGCAAACTATATTCTGCGGGTTCGAAGTCTCGGGCAGTTAAATAATTCATTTAATTCCCATCCCATTAAATTGCGTCATAACATATAAACTTTATTAATTAATCATTGATTTTATATTAATTAATTATCTTTGAGTACAACTGCATCCGAACGTACTTCCACATTAATTAGAGAACGACTTACTCTCCATTAAAAACATCTGTTTGTATTAACATTAGTTTAATTTGATCACTCATTTCTAAACCCTGAAAATTACAGAAAAAATATGAAGTTGTATAAGTTGTACAGACAAGGATAAGTCAATATAGACATGCCAATAAAATATGTTCCTAACATTGCAATCTTATATTTGTATAGTTCGATATATTCAATATACCTATGAACAATTACCAAAAGGTTACCAGATCTAAAGGCAGAATTTTGTAATTTGTGGTATAGCAAATGCAGATCAAAATCTTGTTACTTTTTAATATATCTCCCAAAGTCTATTAATTTATTAGAGGTATGCCTTTCGGTATATATACAAATATTTTAATGCTATCCTATCCTAAGAGATACAATTGAAAGTAAAAACAAGAAGTGAATTCTTCAATTCTGGGCTAGACATAAGATTTTTTTTCTTATGAAACCAGTTTAATCACTTTCTCAATGATTTCATTTTTTATTTTTTTTTTTAAAGAGACTCGCTTTTCAATAAATATCTCGGAATGACCTCCTGCTGATAGCATTCTTGTGCATTGTTTCCGACATTGCTCAAATAAAGAGCACGTTTTATATTGGATAACATTATATTTTATTCAGAATCATTTGTTTGACAATATTTCTTGTGCTTTTTTTTTTGCTTATTTTATTGATATTTTATTGATTTCTTGTTGCTAAATATGAATAAATATATCACGGTTGCCACTTAAAAAATTCTTGTAGCGCATTTCATCAACAATTTTCGATAAAAATGAACGAAATATTACTATTTCCTACATAGATAAAAAAATTGAATTTTTCATTACATCAAGTCTTAACTCAAATTTGTGAATAAAAAAAATTAAATATACAAATAAAACTTACTATTTATAGATCGGAAGTATGGCAGCTATAAAAACCCGCTCACCCGTTATAGCTGGTAACTTTGCAGTTTGGGGAGGAATGTTTAGTACAATTGATTGCACATTGGTACATTTTCGTAAAAAGGAAGACCCGTGGAATTCTATAATTAGCGGCGCTGCAACCGGAGGTATCTTAGCAGCTAGAAACGGTAAGTTTCTTTAAGTCATTCATACTATATACAAACAGACAGATGAATGAACCAACGGGACGTGTACTTTATATTTTTAAAGTGATGCTAATAATTGATTAAAACATGTATTCTACTTACAGGTATACCTGCGATGGCTGGCAGTGCAATTATAGGAGGAGTTTTATTGGCTCTTATTGAAGGAGTTGGAATATTATTTACAAGAATATCTGCGGAACAATTCAAAAATCCCTCGCCACCAACTGAAGATCCATCTGCGCTGGCAGATCCAGCGAACAGTTTTTCTTTTGGCCCTACCAAAAATAATCAATATCAATAATAAATGTTATTCCATCTTTAACAATAAATTAGTTTGCACAATAACCTATAAGCAAAACATCGAGTATTTCCCACTTGTATCCAATTTGACAAACGTTTGGACCTTGAGCGGCACCATTATTTATAGTTAGCATTTCACGCTTTCACAATTATTTTAATGAAAATAATCATTATAGATGTTACTGTTAGTCTGATCTTTATAGAAAAATATTTAAGTGCTTAACAATTTCATTCAAATCCAAGAGTTCAAAGGTTATTCAAGTTTTATATGTGTTTGTTAGTTATCGTTCTTGTATCAAATCGTGAAGATAGTTTTCCAGAATTTTGTGTAGTTATTCCCTATGACGAGTCTAGAAATGTTAGCCAATTTTTGGAAAATGGTCCAGTTTAGTGTAATACGGTGAAATACACTAAAATGAATATGCTCACAACTAAAATATGAAATATCAAAATCAGGCGCAATTGTTTGATGCTATAGAAATTTTATGGTTTGAATTATTTTTACATTTAATAAAGTATTTTTGGGCTTGAAAAAGATTTCGTCAATAGATTGTTACCCCATGAAGAAGTTTTTATTTATTTGATAAAAACAGACAAGCCATCAAACGATAGGGTTTTTGATGCTGATCCAATATAAATTTAATTTACATGGTAACTTGTTTAATGACCAAATTATAAACACCTCAAGACAAGTAAATACCTCATATTCAAGTATTTGGCTGAACTAAAACAAGTAATTAAGCTTTAACGATTTTCTTTATTTTATTCAATATTTTAGAAATTGATGACTATGAACACAAACAAGTACTTGCTAAATTAGATTTAATCCAAGGAATAAACTTGCTGATACGGGTATAAACCCCAGGATATCCTTCGCGTCCGCAACCAACACCCCAGGACACTACTCCAACTATGAAATATTTGACTCCATTCGACAATAATAGTGGTCCACCACTATCACCTTGACAAGAGTCCATACGCGGTCGTCCCGCGCACAACATAGTTGGCGTTATCCGTGTGCTTTTATATTTTTGGCTTCGACATTCCGCTAGAGACATAATAGGTACTTTTACTTGATTAACAATTGTGGGCAGCTCTCCTCCTTCTGCAGTACGACCCCAACCAACGACAGTTCCAATACGACCTAGAAGTAAAAATATCAATTATTATACATATTATTATATTATAGGCCCATTATATTGACATCGATTTTTATTGACCGCGTTGCAAAAGTTGACATAAAATGATAATGCAATTTAGACTTACGCCGACAAAAATGTCATCGGAGATCTTTTTAAATACACATATTTAAAGATCAATCCCCTCAATGCAAATAAATTGGAAATTATTTTTAATTAGTATAAGTTTTATCAATTTGTTTCTATATTTGTCAACGACTAAATTATATTCATTCAAAATTATTATATAAATAATATAGCTAGTTGAATAATGAGGAATACATACCTGCTGGATCATAGTTATATCGGGGTAGACAGACTGGCTTAATTATTTTCGAAAAAACAATAGGTTTCCTTAGTCTTAACAATGCAATATCGTTGTTGTAGGTATCTGGATCAAAATTTTTATGTTTTATGACAGCGGTTACAGCTCTTTGAATTGCCTTGGATTCCGACGTTATTTCTTGATCGTGATCCCCAAATATTATTCTGATTTTGGATCTTCTCAACTTTTTAATGCAATGAGCTGCAGAAAGAACGTAGTCTTTTGTTAACAATGATCCTCCGCAGTGAAATTTTCCATCATAAATAATTCGAGCCATCCAAGGATATTGATTTACGCCCGTAGGCTTTCCTCCGACAATTCTGTTTTCTTCATTCGAAAATCCACAATCTAAGAATAATAAATCATAATGTCAACTGATTAGAATTTAAAATAATTTAAATAAATTAATTTAAAAGTCAGTCTTATATTGGCTTATGTATTTTCAGTCTAACAGTAGCACCCGTGAAGAGATCTTATCAAAGCTAAGGTTCAGAATTCTAAAACGACGGTAGATAATAACCTAACGAAGATATTGATTGTAAACTGAGGTAAAACTGTATCTTTCAGGACCATGATAGATTCCTGATGACATCTCGGACAACAATTGTGGACACTAGCTGCAAATAGAAGCGTTAAAGAGAGGTTATGTCAATGACCTATTGTTTGCTACACCTGAACTGAAAGTTTGACGGAACGCTTAGGAAAGTGGTTACAGGCCTCGACTATATTTTAGGCACCAGGGTTTTAAGTTAATGCCTTCTTTTACTACCTAGGTAAAAGCCGGTTCATCTTACGATGAGACTTTCTCTGCATACAGCCAACTGTAAGCAACTAAAATTGCTAACCGGTTGGTTGATAACCGACTGTTCCACGATAAAACGCTAACTCACTCAAGAACTTATCGCCACAACCACCAAGCCAAATCGCATCAGGTAGTCTGAGCTCAGATCAGACAGCCATCATTATCAAGTTATAAGGAAAGCCACTAAATGAGAAATGAGGCGGTATTCTTACATTTGAGACTCGTCAAAACGAATAACTGAAAACAGTACCAGCATCCCAGAAGGGCACAAGATGTTAGCGAAAATCAGTAATGATTTTGTATGTTTTATATTATTTGGTTTTTCTATTTTTTGTATTAGAAAAAATTCCTATTGTTAAGATATTCATATCTAAAAGTCTGAAGGTCAGCACTGATTCTTAAAAAAATTCTTTCTGTAATTCATAATATTGTATTAAAATTTGCTTTCTCTCGAATAGAGGTGGTGATCTTGCATAAAGTAGTTTCGTTGTAATATTTTTGCCCTTTTCTTTCCATACCGCATTTAGCCCACTTAAGAAAATTAGTTATTTAGTTCGTGTTGATTGAATTACATTTACACGCAAATGTATAAATAAATTTGCATAAATTGTTGATTTTACATAGATGACTGATCGAGATTATATGTATTATATGGACATCAATATATTTTGAATTAAAATAAAAATGCATCAATTACATTTTCGTTGTAATATTCTATTATAACAATACGCACATATGTATTTATGTTGAAGCTTGCTTTTAAATTCGCTAAATATTTACAAAACTATACCAGAGACAGACCATGAAATTACTCACCACAGTCACAGGTTGGAACATTAACGTTTTCATTATTGTCCCCATCTTCCTCAGTGTCAAACCCAAAGGCATTTGATACCCCGGAACTTATCCGAAATATAGTATCGAATAGAAATTTACTTTTTCTCTGCGTATTAACACTGTAAAGAGTGTTATTACTTATTTCTTCGAAGCATGTGACACCATTAATAAAAGTCACCATTAGAATTACTAAGCAACATAAAATATTCATCGTAATAACGTAGTAAACATGTTTTCTAAATGATATATTCCCGTTTGACTTCAAGATGTTGTTATTATTTAATTCTTATGGAGTTAGATTTTTAGTGTATATTTTTAAATGTAAATAATGCCACCTGTAAGTTGTTACCCAAAAATGGGAACGTAGAGTACAAACTGTCAGAAACCATACATCAAACCAGAGGCTTAGCAAGTTGATTAAATGCAGTTTTCCCTAAAATGTCTACTAATGGTATATATAAATCAAGTATGTGTAATATATATGAAATAAGAAAACATCTACGCGAAGTAATATATAATATACAACTTAAAAAAATTCACTTTTATTTGTATTGTATTAATTATTTGTAGGTAAAGAGAAAATTTTGCAATGTGCCAAAACCTGATCAAATTATTTGATACATCAACCCAAAACTAAATTGCAGTATTTTTTTACTTGAAAAATTTTGGAATTAGCGCTACTCATAGAATTAAAAATTTAATTTAATAAGCTAAGACATTTTTAAAAATGTTAAAAACAAGGTTTTCCAATTTTTTAACTTTCATATTTGTTAGCTATATTATAAATAGGTCATTAGTTAAATTTGATTTAAATACTTAACAAATGAAAAACTAATTTAAATCACATTTTTCTTTCCATGAATTCATAAAAATTTAATTTTTTAAGCATTTTGGGGAAAACCACCTTGAAGATGTATTCCAGATTATATTCTAATTGACAGATAATGCGCTTCACAGTCGATCTTGATACCAGTTTTACAGTTAATTAATATTTCTAGCGAACTGGATCTACCTACTATTGTTTTTTTTTTTTTTTTGCAATAGGTATTAGAATTCGATCGATATTCGTGAGAGTTATCGCTGGGGGTTATCGCTTAATATACATAAGGTATCCGAGAGCCCGCATTTATTTAAACTCTGCAGCTTTAAAATCAGGCAGTGCATCGTCAATGTTTTTTTGTTAGCACATTTCATTCACGAATTTTGAATATAAAATGATTGATAACTCCTTGCGGCTCTCGAGCGACTAAGGCAGACAATGCTCGCCGAGATTAGACTAACGATAGAACTGGTGCAGCTGAAATGCGCACTGGAGATGATTACTAAGGGGACTCTAGACAACAGTGAAGACGTCTCGACCAAAGTTCGCTTTACACAATCCAAGCCGCCCAAAATGCATCCATCCCTGGCGGCCTCCAATCACGTAGTCCTTGCCGATTAGACTAGATTGTATCACATGACTATATCATATAGCTGACAAAAGCTATAGATGAACGAACAAAATCTGCAACTTTTGCTTTTTTCCCCCTTATCCTTTATTTCAGCTGTTCACTGGAAACTTTTGCAAAATAGGCCATTGAAATAGCTATTATGAATGTAAATTTATATAAATTAAGCTTCAGCTCAAGTATACAGAAGTGTCTATTATGATTTTCCCATTAATCAATATAAGCGACGTGCATTAACGAAACGAGATGAACAAAAATTAATATTCATTTTTTTTTTTGCTTGAAAATATTTGTATATTTTATTTAAACAATTTGAGAACATTTCTTTCTTAAATTTGTAATTTTAAAGGCGCTGCTTTCGTAAAAATGTGCGTTCTAAATCTCGCTTCTTCTGCTTCTTAGGCGGAATGAAAGTTGACGGATGCACGCCAGTCTCTCTTTCATTATAATTAGTTGACGCGAAATCTTTTGTATCGAAATTGTATTCGTCATTTGAATTTGCCAATTGTTTTCGGAAAGTGGCTGCACTGTTTGATATCCGTGCATTTGGATGTGTGGGAGGTAACCACGACACCTTTCGAGTTGCCGAATTGTAAAAATAGTAGACGCCGCAACCACTATCATAAATATCCTTCCAATTTGCACCAAGTGGGTATTTTCGAATTAATCTTCTATAGCGTCTAAGATAGTTGTCCTTTGGCTTTGGTCTTCCATTTGCCCATTTGTTTACACAGTACAATGTGCAGTTGTGCCATATATTATATGTATTTGGGCAAAACTTAAATCCATGGTGCGACTCTGTAACTTCCATTCGTTCTTTAATCCTATCTGCCCAATAATGCTCATTAGACGCATTATTTTTACTAGTATGTGTACTAGTTTCAACGCCTGAATGTTGCTGAATTTTATCGTCTTCATCATAATTCTCCGCAATAATTTCTTCTATTGTTTCGGAAACTGGTGTTTGAGCTGAAACGCAAGATATAAATTGTAAATGTCAATATATATTTTCCGACCATTTTATTTGAACTCACTCTAATGCGCATTCAAGATAAGAACACTAGTGTTACTGACCCCAAATCTATATTCTTCAATAAATATAATTATTATTATTATATTATTTCCCTATAACAACGATAATTCGAAGGCAAGGCTATGTATATTCGAACAGACCCAAAAGTTAGCATTGAGAACAAAACCAGTTAATGAACAGTCTTATCCCCACTATGATAAACAGATGACTGCACCAATAAATATTAATAAATAAAATATTAAATTAAGTCACAAAAATAGACACTCGTTCAGTTTTCTGGTTTATCTTTATGTGTAAATCTATAAGTATATATGTAGGTATCATAAAAATGTATGAATTAACATATTTACCATTTTGTTTAGTAACCAGCCCCCTAGATTTTAATCGTTGCAATAACATTGGTGGTAAACTCATTTTAAATCAATTATTTTTCTTTAGCCTCGAAGTAGAATTGAATTTTGTTAAATGCCTTAGTGATGTACGAAATATATCGATATTAGATTGTTGATTTGTAAAAATATCGTCTCGATCCGATAGCATTGTGATGTTTTTTTTTTTATTAAATTTTATCCAAAAATGTTCTGCATTTACATTTTATAAAAAAAGGCAGCAAAGCCAACAGTTAAGAAATTGCAAACGGAACGGCTGATTTTGAATTTAATACTTTAAAGCATGGTTAGTCATTTCCCCGCAGAAATATTAATATCAAAAAGGCAGAGTTCTTTAATTAATCTAGTCAATTAGACTTACGATTGAAACGAAACGGGTTGTGCAAACTGCTGGAAATCATAGATGCAAATGGAACAAAATGAGAATGAAACATCTCTTGGAGATGTAGAAGCTTTGCTGAATTTTCGGCTTTGTAAGCATCATCAAAAATAATGTTTGTTTCGCATTTTAAACATTATTTTAAGTTTTTGCTTGTCTCATCGCAACTTCAGTATAATAATAGCTATTCTTGGCACTTAAAAACTGATATGGTTGATATTTAGAAATTAAAAAAAATTGTATTGTATAAATTGTTTATTTAAAAATTTATCGATAACAGTTATAATAATGTAATATTTTATTTTTAAGCAAACTTGAAAATATATATTTAAAATAAATATATTTTAAAAAGTATATATTTATTTCTAATCAACCTTTAAAGGTTAATAATTTCGCTATTGCTTATGAAATAATGAAATAAAAGATATGCAATGTTAAGGTAAACTGTCAATCCTTAAAGTTTGAGATATCATTGACATTTTATTTTAACGCTTCGATATTTCCAAGAATAAGGATAATTTCAGTACTAGAAAACAGTAATGCATTGCTGGATCCCTGGACAAGACGGTATGCCCAGAAATGAACTTGTAGACCAAGTGGGTGGGTCTGTCTTATGCGAACCTGAACCATTCTATGAGCTCGGTCAAGGAATGGTAAAAAAAGAACGAGAAAATTACATTAAGACCAGTTCTTAATACGGAACAGGACATAATTTTATTATTACAAATTTAAACTTTTATACCATTGCTAATAGTTGTTAGCTTTGACTACATTTTAAAATTTATTTACTTAAGATAGAGCGTTGTTAATAATATTGTATATGTATGTATCCAGTTTAAATAAGTATAAATAAATTAATACGTTGTGAGGCCATAAAAACTGGATACTGCTTAAGTTTTTTTTTTATTAAGAAAGATTTCGTTGACTAAGATGGTGGTCGAGCATCTTGATCATTATCAAGCTGTGTTTTTTCATCATTTGTTGTCGACACTGGTTCATCTATAAATTCTTCTTTGTATCGCGTCCATTTAATAAGCGTTTCCGGTGATCTATATAGAAATAAGAGCTTACCATACAAATCTTCTTCTAAACGATATTCTTTGTTCTCTCGAACCAAGTAGATATCGTTGCATAGCTTTAATATTCGGTCCACATACGGCAAATCCTCGAACATTATTCGTCGATGGTTGTTGGCTATTATGGACCTTATAAGTCGGGATACTACATAAACACATGTCGTGTATAGACCAATTATCCTAAATAAAATATGGGTTAAGCAAGAATAACAAATATAAATGTAAGGGATCGAGGCGGATGAGACAGTCGTCCTAAACCGCATATCTCGATTGGTGGCTGAAATATAGATGAGTGATGTGTAGAAGACCGGTTTTATATTTTGATACAGAAGGTCTCATAGTATATCGAGTTTGTGCAATGTCCGTCATGCTGTCTGTCCGTCTGTATGAACGATAAAGTGTTAAAATTGGAGTGCCACGTCCAGTAGGGAGGTAGTATATCGATAAAGCCACATATCTCCCACAATTTTAAGGCTAAAATCACCAAATTTGGTTAATGGGTTGTTGGCGCTAACCTGCAAGATTGGCATATGCCACGCCGACCTTCGCCGGCCTCATGCCCTTCCAACCATAAAACTTTTAAATGGCTATATGGACAGACTCGGCTGTTAACAGCTATTTTAGAAATAATATATTTATTAACTTACCCAGTTTTTTCTAGAAAACTCATGGTTGTTGGAAATGATTTATCATTAAAAATATAAAAAACTATGCCATCATCGCAGTCACTCATCGGTAGGTGGCTAATTACATTCTTATAATATTTGTCATCACAATAGTCATGCATTTCCCACCAAACCTTTTCTTCATCTTGATTTTTTTTTAATATTATTGGCCGACGATAATTACCTGTGATAACAAAGATAATTTTCAAGATAGAGATAATTTTCAATCAAGAATATTTCAGTTAACTCGGAATATTTTTCAAAATTAAATAATCGTCAGCTACATACGAACCATCCAAATCTTTGATAAATTTGGCAAACACCTCCATTTTTCGAATCGTTATAAATTTGGGTAATATGTCTGGCACAACGACATTTACATTGCTATTTTCATCAGACAACGTTTTTATGAGCATTTCACGAGTTAATTCTACATTCTGAGTTAGCTTATAAGTAGTTTCGTATGTTATTGCATTCATCATGGCACCGGAATTTAAAGACATCCTCATTCGAATTTCCATTGGCTTACCTATAAAATATTGAGTTTTGTGATAGAATTAACTGAATTTTTATTACGCACCCGTCTTCAAATCATTTAACAAGCTCATGTGATTGGGTGGTGACATATTCCACAATGTCACAGAGTTGGAGTCAAACTTCACAGCTGTTACATCCTCTGGATCATATATAGTAATATGATCGCTAGCAACTGAATCGTGGCTGAAGCTTTTAACTAGACGCTTATACTCATGTTCCGAGAACTGGTGTATACCCGAGTAGCTTTGGGAAATATAAAGTGGTTCATAATTCCCTATTTTAAGAGATATATCAGCTTTTCGAGGAACGTTTGATTTTCCCACTGTTCCTATAAGTGCAAAAAGGAACAGTGGGCTCCAAATAAGTGCTACCAATATTAATATAATAGTTCCCCCTATTAAGCATTTAGTATAAAATTCCTTAGGTTTTCCCCGTAAAACCGGGAAATCTGAATCCATTTGCCTGTAACAACGCACAGTAAAAACTGATTGATAAATATCTTCCATTTTAATCCACTCCATAACTGTAAGCGTGGTGTCGATACACAGCCAGTCCAGCATTGTTCGAAGAATATAGAGAAATGGAATTTCCATATAGCTAAGTGTTTTTCAATTTAATAGATATTTATATATTTTCCAATCTTATTATCACCCAATATTTGCTTACACCTTAAATGCCACATAGTTAACCATGGAAAAACTTTTCGTAAACACATTTCCCAAAATCCTCCTTGGGTATCCACAACGCATCTGATAGGCTGACAGTAGCATATGCAGGCACTTGATAAGGTAAAATGTAATTGGTGCAATGGCTCCAAAGCTGATCGACGTCACATATGGCACTAAAAAGAACATCCATATGTGTATTCCAAGAACCGTAATGAAATGAAACACAATCTTGACTCTTAACGCTTTTCGTAAGTATATTACACGCTCTGCCACAATGGTGCCAAATTGTACGACGAGCATGAAAAAAAAACTAAAGGGCACCTTGTTTCCCTGTATATAGGTTTGTAGAACACTTGCGTTGTTCTTATGACGATTCTAAAATGAAATTAAAATGTTTGCAATAATAATTGTGTTTTGTATACTTTCAATTATTAATATAATTCATTTAATTTTATTTATTTTAAGTTAGCATAATGAGCAACAAAACAAAGGAGACCGAAACTCCGTTTAATTCGGATGGAGGGAATTACGCAAAAAATAAAAAAAGGACGTGGGCAGGTGCCAGGATAAAACTAAAAGCATCGCATGTGACGTTATGAGAAGTAGAAGCTGATTGATATGAACTGACCCAGATATCCACGAAAGATCCGGACCAGGTATTTATGATGCCGTTTCCGATTGAAGCAGCAAAATTAACTTCGGCTTTCACTCTATTACCTTGAAGATATAAATAAATCGGATACAATGAGGGGAGGGAGCTAGTGCGTTGAGCACGATCCCGCTTCGGAGATCGAAGCATCCGCTGAGCCGGGATACACGATAGGTTTACGAGGATGACTTTCCGCTTTTAATATAGAGAAACAACCTGACAACCTATAAAGGTGGTATTTCAATCTCTTGTGGTTTGTTTTTATCTCTATTCTTTTTCATTAGAATCCCACGAGTGGCGCAGAAAACAGGTGCACCTATGCGCTTTGCATATATTCATAAATATCCGGTCCCTGTCCAGGGGAACGGGTTGCAAAGTTCAATGTCTATTTAGGAGATCAAAGAAGTAGGGAACCAATGTGTTGCTATTAAAAATCGGCACTCTCGTGGAGAGTTGTTGCAGGAATTTTCGCCGACCAATAATAATAGTTATTTTTACAATAGTCAACTTTAAAACTTACCACAAACTTAGGAAATCCAAATAACAAGACAAAGAAATTTATAAAATCGCATAAGAACAACAATGTATATACATCAGTTGATAGGCGAGCCTTGTGAAATAAAGCAAGAAAAAATATCTTAATTTTAGATAAAGGTTCGCCCTTTTGCCTGTGGGTTATTGCATTTTTCATAATATTTTAATCCAATTTTCTTGTTCAACTTACTCTAAATGTTTCATAGTTTGGAGATAATACTCTGATTCAATATTACTATAAACATATTTCTTTTCCACACCAGGTCGTAGGAAATCGTCCATGTCCCGTTTAAATCCATGAATATCCCTACGATCACTGCCAGACTCTTCCCTTGATAAAGTTTAAATAAACGATGTCATCGATAGTATATATGAGTATAGCCCAAAACAAACGCTATTTTCGGCAAAATTGACTTTTAAAAGTGTAAAATAATATGAATTTATGGATTATATTGCTGGTGACCGATGAAAAGCTGCACAGTATTGCTCGAATTTTGTTGTATTCGGTTTCCACATTCTTTGATAATATCAAATTGCAAGCAGAAGCATGATATAGATAATTTATCAATACGGTCAAATCGAATGAATATCTTTAGAAGATCCTTAAAGTGTGTTCACTAATCCTAATAATTTAACTTTTGAAATTGAGAATGCGTATGATTGACAATTGTACGCACTATCTTACAAGTAATAAAATTTGTGTAGCTTGAACTAAATTATTGTGGCTTATTTTTACTAATTTCTTATGTAAATCCAAATGTTCAAACCAAAGATGAATATCCACCTCTGGCTTGAAACAATCAAATTATTTTAAAATAAAATATCAACTTTTTAAAGTTTTCCTAATTATATTGCAAGGCGGTATAACTGAATTTTAAGCTAAATTTGTGAACATTATAAAATAACATAGGATATTCCTTAGGAATCTGTGTTCCAATTGAGAGCTCAATGAAGCTGTGTAAGCTGGACAGGACCGTCTGCGCAGCAGTAGTCCTGACTATTACAGGACAGTTAAGGGTGAATATATCCCCATAAGGTTAAGTTGCTAGAGATTGTAAAATTGTTGTTATATCTGAGCCCTAAATATAGTCTAGTGCTTTGTTAGCCTTAAAAGAGATTGCATGAGCTGACATTCAGACTGACATGTCTTCCTTCCTTGCCCCTTAAATAATTAATATAATTACCTTAGCCGCTTAACGATTTCACTCGGTCGGTCCTTGTTTTGTACTTTGCGAGCTAAGGTAGTTGGTTTTAAAATAAATACCATTGTTAAATATATATAAAAGAAAACCATAAACTCACATGACTTGTTCGGCGAAACTGTCTCATTTTCCGATCGTGGCAAGTTCCAAATTCCCTGCTTTTTTAGCATGTAGCGATGCCAGAAAAGTACAACCAGGAGCAGAAGATCGTATACAGCCTTGCCATGTTTGACGAAAAATTCAAAGTCCGTCGTCTTTGCTAGTTTTGTTAGCTTAAGGTCAAGTACAATTTTTTGATGCATTATGCATTTCAAGAAAATCATTGCCAATGTGTAAGTAATGAGAGTTACCCAAAACGATTTTGTTGGTCGAGGTAATGTTAGAGCACCCCAGTAAAGGACGAGAAATGGCATTGGTAATGAAATTAAAGAGGAGTTTGCAGCCTGATTGACGAATACAGCCAAATAGCTGAGAGCTTCTGTATTTGCGATAATCGCATGCCAAAAAGCAAATAGCATTTGTACAAACTCACTATGGTCGAGAGTGCTAAAGTCTTCGTTTCCTGACATCAGACTAACCGACGGTAGTTTCGATCTATCATTAATAGCATCCAGTTGCTTGCTGAATAAAAGAACCGAATCATATTTAAACAAGAACAAGAACATTGCAGTCGGGCGTAACCGACTGCGAATACTTTGATACTGTAAGTTGTGTGCAGCCAAGAAATACTGTCCAAGATTGCCTTTCAGATTGCGTTCAACCAACCAAATTTGGCAACTGTAGCCATACAATTGTGGCAGATATCTGGCATTATTGATTTGCGAATAGACGAATGAACGTAGCACTCCAATCTTAACACTTTATCTATTCGGGGCACTGGCAAGTATATGTACAAGTATTTCAATTCTCTATCTCTAATGGTGTCGAAAAAAGTTGGGTCCATACAGACGGACGGGCGGACGGACAGACGGATGGATGGACGGACGGACAGGCAGCATGACGGACATTGCACAAAACCAATATACTATGAGACCCTCGGTACCAAAGTATAAGATCTGCGTTGTAAGGTGTATCACTTGTTAACTCACTAATAGAGAGATTGATTTAAAAAGCTAAACATTGCGGCAGTATTAACGAGTCCTAGCCGATTCATGGTACTTATATCCTGTAAAGTCTTTTTCTCTGCAGACAGTACCTTGTGTACAAAGCGATAATTACGGGATAGCCGATTAAGCCTAAATGTCACAAGCATTATTAATTCACTTGTCAGCTTAATTATTGGATGCGTTTCGAAGTCAATCTCAGAATCTGAGCTACTTTCTCCGATTCGCTTTGAGCCTAGTTTCCTTTGTGATTTGGACTGTAAATGAAAAATGTAAGCGTTAGTTTACATAACAACTAGAGAATTTTACTGCTATAATAGTTTGACGATTGAGCTCATCCTCTTTCTCCAGAAAATCATATTCATCGTCTAAGAGCTGATCTTCAAATTCTTCCTCCTCAACAAACATATAATAATCTCCGGAACGTACGGCATGTGGATGAAGTTTTAAATTCCGCTTTTTCGATGGTGTCGCACGTGTCAAAATTACGTTTTTATTCTTTGAGCTTTTTGAATGTAAACTATCCTCCGATTTCGAACTGGTCGCCGGACTTGGTGTATCGTCATGTTCTTCTACAATGAAAAAATTAATTCAGAGACGAAAAATAAGCACATACTTACTTTTGTAGTTGTTTCTATTGGCAGTCCTGATTCGTTCCATTTTCGCTTTAACGCTTTCAAGTATGCTCTTTTCCGACTCTCTGCGATCATAAATTTGCTTATAGTGCAAATTGTCAATTACAATGGCCCCACTGCGGAAATTAATTTGTTAATATTAGAGAGCCCGAGAACCCATCAGATGGTGATCGGTAGTAAAAAGAGAAAGAGACGTGGGATCTTTCAAAAGGTACGTCTGATGTGTGTTATTAACATATAGACATATATCACTTACCGCGACGCCAGAATTGTGTTAGCTTGAGTATCCATTATAATGTGGCAAAAATAATATGATCGAAATATACGATGTTGAAAGATGATGAAAGCAAAAATAATTGCGTGCCATATGAGGGTGTTATTGAAAATCAGGCTACTAGGTCCGTAGTTGTAGTTACCCGTCCTTTCGGATAGTTTATCTGTATCATGATGGTTCACAGATTGATCATATTCCATAACGGCGAACAAACTCTGATAATCTTGTTTATCCTTTATATTCAACATATTTCCGAATACAATGATGCTGGTTTTGATAACTATGTTAAAAACATTAAGCGCTATAAGAAAATTCCAGCGACATATGATGTAATGTATATTTTGCAGATATACTTCCGATCCTTGTAGCAAAAATACTAAAGCGAATATTAGATATCCCAATGATAACATATCCATACTGCATACGCCACCCATAAATACAATTGCCAGTGTAACCCAGAGAGCGTTGCAGAAAATTAATATTTTAAAAACATCGGAATAGTTACGCACAAAGGAACAAAAATCATGCGTAGGATTTTTGAAGTAAACAAGGCCGAGCTTAGCAATATTGTTAACAATATTCCTGTTATCACCGCCGGGGTATGTGTAGTTTTTTCTTTGACTTAAGTCTGCTTGAAATGCGATTCGCTGACGCGATATAAGTAAGAGCACAATAAAATCTAGCATAAGTTTGGAGGTAACTGAGTCACCTATAAGCTTCGCAACTGCTGTATCTGTCGAGATTTGATGCGACCTCATGGGAATAACTAAAACAAATCGATGAAAGCTTTTCATAACGGTTAGGTTTCAATGTAATACTTACTACGGCATAGATTTGGTGGGAAATGTATAACATACACATATTGTACCAATATTGAAAGTATGAAATATAGTTGGAAAATGTACCATATACGTGCACACTGCATCCGATTCAGACAGAGTAGCAGTATAAGCCAGATTAAATATGTCAGTGCGAGTAAATCACGTCTATGGACAATTGTGGAAGCCAGGGCAATGAGGGTGATTTCCAAACCAAACTTGAAGAATCCATAATTAAACACATATTTTAAAAGCTCGGGAAAATTGCGTTCCGCATCGTGACGATTTGTATGAGGAAAGAGAATTTTCGGCTCCCGTCTGCTACCAATTGGCATTCGTATTAAATGATCACGTAGCTTCACTACAGCATGCAATGTTGAGACGATCATATATACAAGGTACGGTGCTATATAGCGTAATAATGCACCAAAGCGCTGATCAGCTTTGCGAAGACCCATCCAATCGGCAAAGTTGACTGTATTGTTTCTCTATAAAAAGGGTCTTATGATATTACCAAACTTTATATTTAATAAGTATAATGCAAGCTTACACATGTATAATCGTAGGTTGTTTTGTCCAAATAGTCTATTTGGTAGATCATTTTCATCAGTATTAAAACGGAGACCCAAAACGTCACTATTCGAAAAATTATACGTCGTATAAGGCGATTTACACAAACACTCAGCAACGAGGATAGAAGAAGCAGAAGATTAAAGCAGCAAATCTCTGAAATAGCACAAGTAAAGGTCGTCAATATCACCGCCTTAATCATGTGGATTTCAAGAAATCGCCAAGCCACCTCTTTGCTAGGTCGAAACCATCGTTTAATTTTGGAACGTAATCTCCTGTACGATATAGACAATATTGATTTCAATGACTTATTGCGTACATGGGACTTGTGTTGATTTGTATTAAATTGCACTTGAGGGACTTTAAGTCTTTGGTTTGGAAATGGTTGACGAACTGATTGCATAAAACGCCGATGAAAATAATGAAGTTGAACGACCGTAAAAATTACTGTCAATGTCGGTACAAGCAAATTTAGGCATAGATCTTTTGTTTGGTAGCGCCGCAGGCCAATATCATTTTGCCTAATGGAAAATATTTTAATTTATGTTGATTGCAAATGCAAAGACTGGACTTACAACTTGGGATGAACATGGAAATACTCCTCCCAATAATGGTCAAAGTAGTCGAACTGGTAAGTGTATATAATTGTTAGTATAGTCATCGCATAGAATATGACAAATATCCAATAACCAAACAAAAACTTAATCCAGAGGTGCAACGACATATGAAAAACCATGAGAAACAGAAGGAACAGTGACATATAGCAAATTCGAAATCCAGTCATAACTTGATCAAGCATAGCGCAGAGAAATATTAAAAAGATCAGCATCCACATCCAGATACGGGTGACAAAATTTGAAACACTTTCGAAAACAAATAAAATTGCACGAGGTGTCCTTGACTTCTCAAACAGTGTGTGTTCGGATCGTGAACGTTTCGGACTAGAAATCTGAGATAGTATATCTTTTTTGGCGTCAGCTTTCTCTTTGAAATATTGGTGCGACGTTATCCAGAATATACAAAGAAATGCAGTCTTAATAAATAATGGAATGCAGGGTTGCACTCCGTTTTCCTTTGGACGAACAAATCCAATTTGTGCCAGATTTAATCCGTATATCTATGGTTTGTATGCGTAAACAATTAATTCATATGTCTACAAATATTAAATATTTAATTACTACATCTAAATTCTTATGAAATTCAAGAAATAATTTAAAACAATTTTTATGTTAATAATTATAAATACATCGTGAAAAATCTATTAACAGTTAACAGTAATAATATAGATTGTCAGATCAAGAAAGTTATATATTGATTGATTAACTTTTAATATTTGATTTTTTTTTAATTTTAAAGTTAAATTCTATAATTATGCATACATCACCTTGGTGGGTAGCTCCGACTTATTTAAATTCATTCCATAAATATATTGTGCAATAAGGAGAAACTCTGCGTACATCACAACAAAGAAACTCGTACGCATCATTGATTGACGCTGGTTTGGGATCATCCACAAGATGTTTGCCCAAATAAGCAACACGAAAGTTAACCAGCTATGATAAACAATAGACCAGATCTTAAATAGGAAAATAGGAAAAACAAAAGACTATCACTTAAAAAAATTAAGATGTAACTGATTACAATTGTATTTGGGATTTGAATAATAAATTCCTGATAATCCTAAGACCTTCGATATCTAAATACAAATAGTTTTAAATTATAAATTACAATTGCTGTCGTGTTGAGTTTGTTAGATATGACGATTAAAATTCTACTTTTACTAAATATATGATAAATATTCTTAAGCGAAATTAAATTAAATTTGTACTTGCCATCATAATAATGTTGAGTAGTATATAGCAATTTTTATATATGAATGTTGTTACATCACAAATCATATAAAAAAATTGTTCCAGTAATGATGGTTCTTCAGTATCCATACTTTGTTGTAAAGATTCTCGAGTAATTTGTGATTGTTCATCGGGTTTTGGAATAACTTTCAATTGTATTGTTGTGAAAGACATGTAGCGGGCATTTTGTTTAATATTAAGCGATATAATAAAATAGGATGCCATCAATGCAACTGGACTCAGATATGAATCTACACTTAATTCATCATTTGGCTTAAATATCATTCCATTCCCATTTTGGGGAAAAAGTATTAGAAGTGGTTCAAGTCCCATTATGCTAAGATTGCTTTATTATGAATGTAATTATATTTAATAACACTGAGCTTACCGCACCCATATTGAACAGCTTTCCAGATATACCTGGGCTATTGGCAGTTGATATGCAACAAATCCAATGATTTGCGCTGATAAGACTATAGCAATAACCATTAGTGGATAATACATACCGCTGCAAAAGTAAAAACACAATTTTATTTTCTTCGCTGTTCACTATAATTGATAATCAATCATTACCCAATATTCAGTATCCCAAATAATATAAAGAATTAAATTTTCGGCTTACCGAGCACTGATTTTTTGTTGTAGTTATAATTACCAATATATCTGTCGGTAAAGAGCCCAACATGTACCAGCCACCATGAACATAATGAAATACAAGCTGCCAGGTAGTGATGGTCTTAAAGTGGATGCAACATATAGAATCATAAGGGAAAAAAGTGGAGCTGCATAAAAAATGTATTATTAGGGTTAAGTTTGTATTATTATAAAATGTTGCTTACTTGTTTTTAAAATATGTCGAATGTACGCAATTATCATAAGACGGTTCATTTCAGAATATTTCAGAAATTCTGTTGGGTTTTGAATATTATGTTCTTCGGATTTTTTAGAATCCTCGAAGTGTATTGATTCAGATTTTTCCTTACCAGATATACTTATGAAAATGAGTAAAATCAAAGTCACAATTGTTACCATGATATCTGGACAAATCCAGTATAATACAGAAATTACACTGTAGAAAAAGTTATAGTTAAGTTTCATATAAGATTTGCTGTTTTGTTTACCGAACGTCCATAAAATTCACGAACCCAACTTGACGTAGAATATTCGACACTGATGGTTTTATTTCCACATAGACCAACATTAAATGTTTAAGGTTTAGACCAAGATGGCCTAAGGCTAATAATGCACTCAGTGAAAAAACAAAAGCCAGAAATATTTTGAAAGCCCTTCGTTTGGATAACCAAGGCGAAACAAAAAACAATATTAGATATATCATCGATATTGCGACAGGTCGCGATAGCGAAGCTGTGTGAATAGCGTTAGTGGTTGTTGTCATTGTAATGAATTGGACCTCTTACCAAATATTAACGAGAATGGTAGTACCACCCGCACTAACGTATTAAACCCGTAATAAGGCATTTTGTTACATAAAACAAATATTTCGTTATTTTAGATCAATACAAAGTATTTAACAAAATTTCTAACTGACAAAATATATGCAGATTACTTGGTTTTCTCTGATGCTAAATTCTGACACATGGTACCGTTTCAATTTTAACCCTATTTTATTAATTTTCTTAGGTAGGATTTCCATAAATGTGAACTAAGAACATTTATGGAAATCCTACCTAATATTTATTTTTCTTATTTTAAAAAAGAGCTACGTTCACAGCCTTCAATCAAAAAAGGCGTGGTCTACATGAGTTTGACGACATAACTTTTTTGATGATCAGATGATCCAGATGATCATTATCCTCCCAAAAACAACACAGCCACATGAACTCGACAAAATCAAGAGCATTTAATATGAAATCGCTGCATACTTTACGGTGTCTATTAAAATGACTTTTATCAAGACATAAAATGAAAAAGATATTGGATAAATATGACAGAAATAATCGTAAGCATATACGTATTTTAATCGATGTCCTGTTCACATTCAATTGTTAAAGTTAATTTCATTGAAAAGTGTTATGAGGCAATAGGGATCATTCCTACAAACGCTGTAAATTAAAAACACGAACGAAAAGGAGTTCATATATATGTATGTATGTTATATGCATTTTATTACATCTGTTATGCATGCCATAATGAGCATTACATTGACAATATGACAACGTTTAACATTTTTATGTTAAGCGAACAGAGGTAAAAATGGCAGTTAAATTTGAATTGAATGTTTGATTTTATACTTTAAAAAAATATACATAAAATAAAAGACTTATAATTATCTAAGATTTCATTTTTCGTTTAAAAGCTTAAATGCTTGCAATTTAGTTTTTAAATTTTAGTCATTGAAACACAGAAAAAGAACATCTTGTGTTTGAACTTGTTTTCTGGTTGTTACAATCCACCGGCTTCTGACTTGAAATAAATGTAAGTATTGAAGCCAGTAATCAGTTTAATTTCATTTAACTGATTAAAAACCTAAAATTAGCAACAATAAAATCAATGACATGCAAAGTTGGAACCGCACCTTAATATTTTTAAACGAACTTATGCAAATTCAAGCCTTAATACCTGGAAGGAAACGTTATTTGTTATTTACCATAATATTTTGAAATTATATACAGTGTATGTAGAAGTTCTTTTGGCTTCTTCTCAGCTCGAAAAAACCAAGAGTCTATATTCCCCACTTTTCCTGTCTTGCAAACTTGTCAATTTTTGACGCATACTGTTCGAAGTGCCAAAATATATTCGTAGAAGTATGTGTTACTGTTATTCAATGTTTTTCTGTCACTGCGCTTACAAATTACATATGTATTTATGTCAGTTACACAGTACTAGTTTATTATGTGTAGATTCGTAATTTTTCAATGCTTACAAGTGTGTGAAAAATAGCGATAAACTTACCTAAGCACAATACTTCTAAGACCGGGAAGCCGATCTGCAATCATGGCAAGCTTACAGTTTCTTGGGCTTTGAATCATGACCACTCTCAACATGCCGCATACAATGCGTTTAAAAACCTACAACTTACATAGGTTAAGATCGCGACAGCAAGAAAATAACATAACACATAAAACCATACTTTTTTGGAGCATACTCAGTCAAGCGACGCTCTTCAGCGTCGAAAAAAATTTCTCCAAACCAGTTAAACAACTCAAAGAGCCGAAAAGTAACTGAAATCCGCATGCTTGGACACGAGCCGCCTCAGTATTGTCTTAAAGCTGTTGGATGGTGCACGAAATTAAATTTCTTTAAATAAAAATAAACAAAATATCTGAGTTAAATTGTGAAAGGCTTTTACTTGTCAGCAGCCACAAATTTGTGATTTAAACTTATTTGAAGAATCGAGGCACAGACCTTGGGTGATAACGTGAAGACGAGTCTTAGATCGCTGCAAAAACTTTAAGACTTGCTAATTTGCTACATTCATATGAGTAACTCATTTTTGTGAGTAACTTCTTCTAGTATTTATTTACGCAAGTTGTACATATGTATTCAAAAGCTCGAAGTCGCAGATCCACAACAATGAATACATAATTACTGATATGTGTTCGTTGTATTCACAAAGATATATAAACATATATTCACACTTATGTACATGGTCGGTCGTTGCTATATAATGTATTGAGTAGTGGATAAAGGTGAAAGTTAGACAATGAAAGTTCATATACCTGTGTATTTGTGGATGTATAATATGTGTTAATTCTGCGTAAAATGTATATGCATTGGAAATTGGATCATATAAGGAATAATATTTTAAATCACTTTAAGGTGTCAGAGATGCTTTATTCTGTCTGTTAAACAACCAACAGTGCCTTTTTAAGGTGATCACAGTATTTTTTTTTTAGCTATTTATATTTATGGACTGTGGATAAGGTACACTTAACATTGCAAAATTGATCATTGGTGATTAAACAACGGAAAATTTCGGGAATGTAGCGCTAAAGAAAAAAAAAGAATTAAGATCAGGACGGGCTTTCCTCAAAAGAATGTGGAAATAAAAACACACAACCAGCACTCTCATTTTCTCTTTGCGAACAGAGTATAAAATATGTACATATTTAGCAGTTATTAAGTGTCGTCTTTAGAAATTTAGACTGGTTCTGGTTCAGCATGACTTAAATTTTGTATACCCTTGCAGATGGTATTATAATTTTTCTTGAAGTTTTGTTAATGCAGACATTAAAGATAAGCATTTTTCATTAGCAGCACAAGCAATGCTTTAAATCTACCCCTATCAAAATTTTAATATATGCGTCCATAAAAATATATTTTTTGATTACCAAATAAATGATTATCATGCCTAACATTTTAATAGGTGGACGTTACCTTATATTTGTAAGGGAATGCAATCGTCGGTTTTAAAGATCTTTTCATGTTTTATTTTAAACCAGTTCTCTTATATCCAAAATAAATAAGACCGTTGAAAATACGAATTAAAGAAGTTCGAATAACTATTAATCGCGAGAGTCACTTAACAATACATATAGAGCATGTTATTATTGATACATACTCAACTAAAGCTACGCAATAAGTATTTAAATCTTATGCCGGGATTTGATTGGCCGAATTATCTTAAAAGAACCAATAAATACATGTATATATTTTCAGCTTATGTAAATCGAATTTCCGTGAACAGAAAAACTTTTTGCGGAAGTAAAAGTGTCAAATGTATTTTCGTAGTCCTCCTTCGCAAATATCATAATTGAAGCTCAAAAGATTCAGCAGATTATTTTTAGAGTGTTGAATTGAATTTTGGTATGGAGTTATCTGAATCTTAATCCGTTTTACGTTTTTTTTTTTAGCGAATCTCTGTGGGTGGAAGCTGAGTGTCTGACTAATGCAAAATGGCATTTTAATATTGTTTTTTTTATACACATAATATACACATTATATCCTTATATCGGAAGCACTAAAGTGCAAATTATTAAAGATATTTTGTAGGAATATTCAGTGGCATAACATAAATCAAATTTAAAAAATTTGCTTCTGTCAATTTATATAATATTATATTAGATATTAAAATCATTGACACTTATCTCTCCTTTCTCAGGTGATGCCACAAGTAGAACTTTCTCGCAGCAAATACCATCTCATGCTGAATTCAAGAACGTGTCTTATTTTATGCCTAGTTATCTCATGCCTAGTTTACTTCGGCGATGCCCATGGAAGACTTATTGAGCCCCCAAGTAGGGCATCAGCCTGGCGTTATGGTTTCCAAACACCGCCAGATTACAATGATCACGAACTGTATTGCGGTGGTTTTACTCGACAGTGGAAACGCAATGGCGGAAAATGTGGAGAGTGTGGCGATGCTTGGGACTTGTCCGAGCCTAGGCCTCATGAAAATGGTGGTCAATGGGGTCAGGGTGTAGTTGTACGAAGTTATTTGCCCGGCTCGGAGATGACAATTCGGGTGGAGTTGACTGCTAGTCACATGGGGTAAGAGGAAAATAGACGATTCCAGATGTAAGTAGATTTCAAGCTAAATTTTTTCTCTTCACAGATATTTTGAGTTTAGAATATGTGAAAAGCCAAACGCTGAACAGTTTTGCCTTGATAAAAATGTTCTGCATTTAGTTCGCGGCTCCCCCTCGCAGCCTCATCCAACAGACTTGGACACTCGGTTCTATCCCCGAAATGGGAGTCGCATTTATGAAATCACAGCACGCTTGCCTGGTAAATTGATTTTTTGCTTTAGCACTTTCTTATAAAACTTCTATGAAAAACTCTATTTGATTTATTTCAGATCTGCTTTGCAATCAGTGTGTGCTGCAGTGGCGTTACATAGCAGGGAATAATTGGGGGCTATGTGAGGATGGCAGCGGTGCAGTTGGCTGTGGTCCTCAGGAGGAGTTTCGCGCATGCTCCGACATAGCAATAACTACAGATGCACGTCTTCCTAATCGTCCCGTTCGACCGGTGCATCGTACTACAACACCACCTACGACTCCAAAGAGCGACCAAGTGGAATTGGATGAAGAACAACACTTCACTTGGTTAATAATATTGATCGTCGTTATCTTATTACTGATGATCCCTGCTTTAGCCATATGTGTGGTGTATAAGCTATTCAAGCCTACCAAGTTAACCGAATGGAAGGACACATTGTCAACCAAATTCTGCCAAAAACAAAAAAATGCATCTTTAGTAAATTTATCACAGAGCAAAGTCTTTAAGCCCATTATGTCAACCAATGAGCTTGAAAAAAGTGCAGAAGGCAACAATGGCAGCCAATTGCCAAGTTTGCAGACCACACCACCTAATCCACCCAATCCTCCAATTCCCCCACCTAGAACAAAACGAGACACTCGTATACAGACAATTTCCATTATTTCCTAAAAGCTTTTTTCCACTGCGGGTATTGATCCAAGTAAATTTAATTACATCATTTCCCTATTATATTGTGTTCGAAAACGAAACAAACTGATACTTATTAATTATATTTAATCAATAGTATTGTTGAGGTGTGTAAAAGTGCATCGGCATAGACTAAAAGCTAGTTTAATTAAAGCGACTTTATTTGACTGCCTTATTGTAGCTTAATTTTTTAAGATCAATTATATTTATGTGATAGTTATATGTTTATCTTCCTGTTTACAAAATATGTTTTCATATATAAAATAGCTGTCTTCAAGAAAACTCAAAAAATAAATATATACATAAGCATGTATTGCTTAACCATTTGGAAAGTAAAGCTGAATAATATTTTTTTACCAAAGCAAATATCCTATTTTTTTCACAATGTTTTTCGTATGCTTGAAACCTTTAATATAGGCCACCCTTAAAAACATAAGCTTATTTAATTGCATAGAATTGTATTGAGAATACATTCATCACTTATACGATTTATAATATTCCATTCCAATTTATTATTAAATTCAAGGATCTTTCGAGCTCGACTTGATTGCCAACTGAGGTTCCATTTTAATTTTTCCGCTTTTACTATTCTTTTTTAACTTCGCCACACTCTTATTTATACAGATATTAACCCAAAAATACAAACTTTCCAACCATTTTAAAAATATTTTTGACAAGATGGAGATACACCTGTATCAGGGCTGTAGTCAGTTTTGCCAAACTGTGACTTTTCCGATAATAATTTTGTTTGGTACAATTATAATTAATTGGGGCTGAACTGCAGTGTACTATTCACAAAATCGATGTATTTTAATTTCCATTGATAAAAAATCAGAGAAACATTTGAACTGCTAGGAAATGTGTAATAAACTGGAGTAGCCGTCTCCGAACACATAATATGTATATATGTATACAAACAGATCATCATAGACCGCTGAGTCGATAAATTCACCTAGTCTTCTAAAATAAATACTTTTATAAACAATATTTTAAAATGATGGAGCTGACCAAAAGGGACACTTTTTGGTGGAGATTGTGTGTCAAATTTCTCATAAATCGAGAGGCAAGCAACAAAATTTTCCCAAATTTTATTTTAGAGTTCATTTATGAGCAATGAGTAGTATATACACATATAGATATAATGTGTATATATTTACAAACACTTTTCTATGTATGTGTAAATATACATATGTATATGTAAGTATATATATGTATGCGTACGTAAATATACATATTCAAATAATATATCGTACTAAAAGAGAAAAATTCCCTTGCAGAAGCATTAAATTAAATAAACTCTTGTATATTTTAAAAATTCCTGTATAATAAAATATATTTATTGTTAATTTGCAATGGAGGACAAAAAACTACACTATCTCTATTTATTTCTATATTATATTTTTTTTCCGATCTTTTTTTTCTATTGCGGATAGTGACTTTAGTTCTCTCTCTCCTCTGAGCATAAGCAGAAAAACAATAATTGTTCCAAATTTTAAAGTCCTCGTTTTTAATGCTGTAATATAAAATTGGGGGAAAAATATAATACAAAATTATTATGATTTTATAAATATATCTGTAAAAAAAAGAAATCTTTAAGTTAATAATATCGTATATGCTCGATTAAAATTGGAATAGTTCTGTCATTACACAATTCGTGACATAACAATAATACCAGATGTGAGGGTATAGTATGCCAACTGACTAGTTCAGAATCTCTTTCGTTAGTCAACTGTCAGTATTTGTTCCTAGCAGACGTGTGTGCTGTGTGACTCTACGTTATACATATGCATATATATATATAGACGAACTATTTATACATTACGGATTGTAGAAATATACACGTATATTTTGAAACGAATTTTTCAATGGCCTCGGAGCATGAGACACCATCTGTTGTGCAAAATGCTGAGCGCAATGGAAATTCGGACACAGACCCAGAAAATATTCCATACCATGCTCGGGAGAATGCACTTCCGTTTACTTACGGCAATATTCCCGTGGGCTTTAACACCAGCGAATTGAATCATATCGGTGACACCAGCAATCATCTGGACATGCTGGATACTAAACTTGGGCATAACATTTGCTCGGGAACCCAGAGCAATACCTTAGCACGCAAAACTGCTAGACCGAGTATATCTTCATCATGCCCATTGGTGCGGAAGACACCTTCACGGAAGGAATTCGAAGATATGCTAATGGAACGGAAGGTGCAAGCCATCGAAGCAAACAAAGATTCTGCCAGAGAGTTATTGCAGAATGAAACAATTCAAAGGGATTTAGATGAGCTGCATAGGAAGTTAAACACACCATTACTTGTTGCAAAAGAAGTTACGGAAAGACAGATTGAGTCCATAGACCTGCCTGATGCCGAAACACGTTCTCTGACTAAATACAAAAAGCCGGACTCAGTGCTGGAGGAAAAGAGTCGATCAAAAACCCCGACTTTTCCATATGTTCAGAGCATCGGGAGCTCTGATCGCTGTGTCAGTCCATATCCAGCTGCAAAGCCAATCAATAATCTGATGATCGAAGAGAATGGTGCAACAGCACAGCAAGCCACTCAGAATATCCAATATTTTGATAGCATAAGCAACACTAAAGAAGTTGATCCGCATTTAGTGAAATTTGCAAAGGATTTGTCAGAGTTCTGGTATAAGCCAAATATGTCTCGGGAAGAAGCCGTCGATTTGTTGCGTGATGCGGTGCCTGGAAAATTTATTATTCGCAACTCGACAACCTACCGAAATGCATTTGGCTTGGTGCTGCGTGTTGCTAAGCCACCTCCCGGTGTGGTCACAGGACCGGGATATGGAAACCAGCTGGTCCGACATTTTCTATTGGAGCCGACAACGCGTGGTGTTTGTCTCAAGGGATGCGTCAATGAACCAATATTTACATCCTTATCCGCATTCGTCTATGAGCATTCAATTAATCAAATGTCACTACCGTGCACCCTTATATTACCAGATCGGGATCATTTGTATGTCTCCAACAACGAAGAGTTGATCCAGAACCAAAAACAGATGCTTGCACAGGGTGCGGCCTGCAATGTCCTTTACTTGTTTCAAGGGGATATGGAGTCCCTTACAGGTGACGATGCAGTGCGAAAGGCGGTGTTCGAAATGCTTACAGAGCATAAGCGTCCAGTTCCGTTGGAGGTACACTTTAAGGTATCTAATCAGGGAATTACCTTAACCGATAATACCCGCACAAAGTTCTTCAGACGGCACTATCCAACAAAGAACATTTCACACTTTTGTTTGGATCCAAACAATCACTTATGGAGTGTTCCCGCATCTGACGAAGGATTGCATCGCTCAGTCAAAAAGTCAATATTTGCGTTTATAGCGCGACCACTGACCGGATCGAAAGATAACCAATGCCATATCTTTTGTGATCTGTCCGCAGCGCAACCTGCATCCGCAATAGTTTCTTTTGCCCACAAAGTTCTATCATTTGATAATTCCAGTTGTAAAATATTATAAACATTTTGTATAATCTCTTCCAATAAATATATATATTGATAATAAGCTTGCAAATAACAACAGATGAGTTAATCTAGCCAATTGCAATTTGTTGTTTCTTTTCTGGTATTTCCATCCAGTTTTGAATATTTCATATCCTCATAAATATTGAGATATTGAGATATTGAGATATTACTTTCTCGATGATAATTTGAAACAATATATAAATATATATTGAATATTCATAAAAAGCTCTGATTTTCTTCATAGGCGATTGAAAATTCCAAATTGAAATAATGTTGGCAACATATAATTAAAAAAAAATAAAACAAATTAATTTGAGTTTTAGCCAAACTAAGACAACCAGATGTTTTCAGCTTCGAACAAAACTTTATCAGTATCCAACTCATTTATAATAAATATATAACAAACGAAATTTAATTAATCGGTCGTTCATCAAGTTCTTTAATAAAATGCATTGTAGGATTTTGGAAATTATATATTTTAATCAATTGGAAAAATAATTACATCCCACTTTTCAAAAACTTTTAATACTAATATTTTGTTTCCTTAGACTCAGACGAAGAGCCGGTTATTCCAGATATCAGTTGCTTTGTAAATTTACGTAGTTCCAAAGGATCCTCGTTATTAAAATCATCCATAACCGACTGCATTTGTTCCTTAAGTCCATCGGCTATTGATGTTGTGATTAGATCCTTGAACAGGTTTGTAATAGGACTCAAAATAAGTCCTGTAAGCTCGCGTATTAAACGGGCTTGATCCAATTGTACTTGAATATTGCTGTCATGTAAAATATGCTTATTATTATAAATTTATAAATCATTGTTATTCCATAGCACCTGAATTCAATTATACGAAAGTCATGAAGGTGAAGTTTTGAAGTTATTACATTCACAGCCAGCTCAGCGTAAACGATCGTGTCATCCAATGTGCCAAGTACTTTTCCATATCCCTCGATAGCCATTAACTTGAGCAAAAAGTTATATTCAAACTATAAAAGAAACAACTAAAATTTAATGAAAATATGTATATACCATTATATATAAAGTTTGGGTGTATGAGTGTATTCCCTTATCCGAAAATTGATTCTAGACAGCAAACAAACATTACCCCTTTATAAATGTATATTCATAATAATCGACACTTTTTGCGAATTTTACAGAATTGTGTTTCACCTACACAAATCAAATTTCGCTGAGTTTATATAATAATAATTACATTATACAATATTATATATTCGCAAAAGAATCTATTCCCGATTCCCGATTCACCAAGATCAACAGTCGAATTCGTTTGTCTGTCCGTCTAGATTTCTGAATACAGATCATATATGTTCACTGAGAACCTTACTTACCTGAAGCTTATTAATTTTTAAATAAAATTTACTTAAGAACGATTTGCCTTCATACGTCATGAATGCATTGTTGTGTCTGTTTATGCCTGCAAGATTGTAGACAATTCCATTACTTAGGTGCAGACCAGCTTCATAGGTGATGAAGAAAGGCTTCTGATGAATATTTGATTTATATAATTTGGACATTATGTCATTGAAAGGAAAACTTACAATAGATAAACTTTCTTTAATATCCGGAAGGTCTAAATGCTCTATTCCCAGCTTTTGAAGATGTGCAATTACCATAGGCGTCACCACATCAACTTCGGCATTAATAATAGACCAACCGACGTCTTCTTTTTCAAAACTGCTCTCGGTTTTGGTGTCGTTTTGCGCATCTCGGCGATATCTAAAGATAAAGAAAGGAAATCTCAAAATCAATCTTAAGTTATCAATCCAAAAAATACGATTTTATAACGTTTTATAACGTTTCTACAAAATATACATAAAGATAAGGGATTGGGCTACTGACTTGAAAGACCTCATTAAAATTGTGAAGTCAGGGAGAGCTATCAGTAAAATTAATTAGTCTTTATTAATCCAAGCTCAAATTGTGGACGACAAATTTTTAATTAATTAATTTTTAAAGTAATTACCTATGTTACGCTGAATTTGGCCGTAAAACCATTTGGCACTGTACAATTATTTATGCATATATTATTTATACGGAACCGCCCAAGCCGACCAATGATCTTGGTAGTTAAGATCCCGAAACATTGTATAGGCGTATTTTTTTCAAAGAATTTTTGATTAATATATATTTTGATACCAAATGTAGAAGAGTTTATTGGTTCTCTGCAATGTCTTTTTGGCTATCCGAACGTATAAACTCAACCTTTTTTGACGAAATAGAAGTTGAATACATATTTACAAATGAATGCGAACCTTGTCATATCTGCGTCAGACAAAGTGTTAATACGCTGCTCACACATAGAGCAATGTGGAACGCGGTTCAAATACCCAACAGATAAACTCTTTTACAGCAGTGAATTGGATTTGCGAAATAATAGGTAGGTTGTTTTAAGTGTTTTACAACCGAAGCAACAAAAATGTATTATTATAGATTTGTGAATTCCAATGACCAATAAGCAAGACAGAAAAGCTCTCTGAGGATCGTCGAAGATGCCACATCTAATTTGTTCATAAAGTCAAGAAACCGATTGAACCGATTTGACCATAACATATGGTATTCTGAAGTTGATTTTTTTTGGTAAGAAGTATAATGCTTTTATTCACAGTGTTTAACACACCTAACCAATTGAAAGACAAGTAAGAAATGCAAAGGCAACAAGTGTATAAGCGTATTTGTAAAAAAAAAAAATTAGAATAATTACACATCTTTTTCGACTCTTTCCTCTTTTCCTTACATTTTTATTTACTTTACTTCTTATGATATGATAACGAAGGTTCTGTGCTCGATAATTTTTGAGACCCTTGAGAATCAGAGTATTGTGCAGTCGGTTATGCTCTATTACAACTTTCTCAATTGTTCTATTTAATTGCTCTGTAATTTACTTTAATGCAGCAAATGTCAAAAGATTAAACACGAATGTGCGTCATCGTTAAATCGGAGCTTCATTTGATGCAATTTATAATTTTTGAAAATAGGTTCGATCTCATTCATACTTCATGATTTTGTTTTGATACCTTTCAGGCTGATTACATTTTCAATTCAAGTTTTATTCTTATGGTTTCCATGGTATAGTATCAGCTATGTATCAGATCTTTAATCATATATCATAATTTAAAATATGATTATACAAATGGATTAAATAAATAAATACCTGATTGATTCCACTTGAAGCTCGCCCTTTGCGGTCAATACGACGAACAGTATTGCAATTAAGTAAAAACTCATTGTGCCTCTAGTCACATACAAAATCATTTATTGACATGTGTGTACGTGGATTAATTGTTACTAATGTCTTTATAGGTTTTTCAAGTTATTTTTATGTTTAATTTGATATGTCTGGTTTGCTTCGAGTTTTGTCGTTCTTGGAAATACAGGCTAGCAAGGAATTTTGGTTTAAATGAATAAAAATGAATAACAATTGAAAACAAAGTTTTTTTTTTTGTATTTGCATGATTTAAATATTTCCTTGTATATTTATAAACTTTGGTTATCTTCTTCTTTTATTAAAGAATTCGGTCAAATAAATATTTTTTTATCATTTCCTATTTATTATATGTTTTATAAACAAATAGTAAAGCGAGGAAGTCTCTAAAAATTCAAATGGTATTCAAATGTTTCTCGACCTAAATAAATATAAATATAAATATAAATATATATAAATATCATATTAATGTGTAAATTGACTTGCCTCATAGTGCAGATCTAGAATATATGATAATTCGCAACTTATTATACACATTTTTGGTAAGTACAGGGTATATCAAATATTGGAAATGCCTATATTATATAGAGCTTTACACTCATAACAACAGGGTATACAAATCTTATAAAATGAATCAGTGAAAGTATTATTATGTATTTGTATTGAGTAACATTGAAAACAATTTTAATGTGTTTTTGTCAATTTATATTGTTGCTAGTACACTTTGTGTATTGTATGTCTATGCGAGTGTTAGCGTTCATAAATGCATAGATTAACAATTTATTGATTTTATTTGCATTCTGGACACGAATTAATCGTAGTCATAAATGAAATTGCTACACTCCGCGAAATTAAATTAACGGCACATGATTTTGTACTTGACAATCAATTGTCTAAGATTCTTGTTTCACATTAATTTTGTATATTAAATAAGCGTTGAATTCACATTCGTATTTTTAGAAAAACGCAAATAAAACAATTTTTTCTTAGAATTTTAGTGCGGTGATCGTGCAGGGCACTTTAAAAATTGAAATCCCTTTTCCGGAAACATCCAAAGCCGACCCGTAACACATTTTGAATTTTAAAAAATGTTATTTTAACTTTTATTACCATAGAGCAGGTGCCTTTAATGCTATTTCGCGGAGTGTATGTATGGGTATATACATATCTATGTATTCAATAAAATTTGTGTGCATGGACATGGTTATGTATGTATATATGCACAAATTTCATATAAACAAGACCTTATATGAACATACATTACATGTACACAACTTGCATAAGTGATACAGGTGTACATATACATACATATGTATATACAACGCTTAGTATATCTATATTCATATGAGGAATAATCACAATTATGATATGTACATTCACAACTATTTCATAACAGTATTCATTTTCATACAATGCACAACATTTGTCACAAAATTCAACATTTTCCACATTTTGCTTCACTATTTTATGCACACCGCGTACATTCATTCGCCCTAGCCTGATCAAAGTAATTACTCGCTTCCTATTTAGTTATTGCTAACAAGCTTTTACAGAGATCAGAGATCGAATGCCCACCCGTTGACGCACTCGTGGGAGCGGCTGGAATCAAACTACTGCTGAGCGTCGCAACGTGAGCGAATCGAGACTGAGACTGAGACAGAAGCTCAGTCTGAAGCTGAGATTGAGCCTCGCCAAATATTTAAGCACTACAGCCTTGATCTTGTCGAGCTTTTAAGCGGGGGGTGTGATTTTAAGTAAAGCTTGCCTATTAATTTATGGACAGAAGCTGGCTAATGCAATGTGTTAATACCCTGTAACTGGTATGAGAAAAATAAAATGTAACATGTTTAAAACTACAATATGTATATATTTCACTTATTTATTTAATATAGTATATTATGATGGGGTAAATTTGAAATATATTAAGCCGATCCCTGCAGGAAAAAATACGGATATATTCTAAGCTTAAGAAATTAGTTCGCAAACAGTCACGATTGGATTTTAAGAGGAACACACATACACATATATCATGTGCTTATATTATACAAGTTGTTCTAAATTGGAAAACCGTCAGAATGGAAAAAACATCTGAATAGATTGCTATCAGAATCTAAGTTTGTCAAACAACAATTTTAAAAATGTAGGAAACATCGATCGGTCTATTTTGTATCTTGATTATTCAAAGATGTCATCAGTAGATTTAGGTGAGGATCAGATTACTGCTTCTGGAATAAAGATACGACTCCTGTTAGTTCTGGCGTTCTTCTAATAAGATTTGAAATTTGTTCATTAATTATAATGTAAACAAGAGGAAATTACTTTTTTCCTTAGGACTATTAAATGCCCTAGCGGACATATGCTCACATCTCTTTTAAGGTTCGCCGAAATAGAAAATAGGAAAAAAAAACAATTTTTTGTTGCAAACAGGTTCAAAAAAAGTTGGCACTAGAGCGTTAAGCTAAAAAATAAGTAATTTTGTTTTTGAATGTGTATCAAAACATATTTTGTTAAGTTTCAATGTAAAATTAATATAGATTGAAAAAATACTGTACAACACTGAAAATAATTTGAATTTGATAAATTTTTTCGAAGATATATGAGTGGGAAGTTTAACTTTTATAAAAACGCTATGAATTAGAAAATTACATTTTCAAGTTTAACGGAGCATTTATATAGATAAAAAAAATCGGAGTTTCAAAGTGGAAGGGGGAATTTTAACTCGTATAAAAACGCTTGAAGCCCGCTTTATTTTTAAATGTTAAAAAAAAAACTTTCAAGTTTTAATGCAGAATTCATACAGAAAAACTAATTCTGATCAACATTAAAAATAATTGTTAAAATTTGTGTAATGAAAGATAAAGCAGACGGGATTTTATCTTTTAAACAATTGGGCAGCCAATCGTCTTCTACACCAGGGCAACAATGAAGCAATGGAGACAGTACATTGAGGAGCAGAATCACTATTACTGTGATACAACAGGATACACTTTGTATTTCACACCAATTAAGGTTTTTATGATTTATTTGTTGTGGTTTTAAAGTCGCCTGGTTGATTCGAGTTCAGGCAAGCAGCTTTCTGATTGGAAATAACTTAAAACAATTTAACGACATCATGTGTGCAGGAAAATGTTGTCTAGTTAGCGCCTTGTGAAATTGGATCGACTTTGACATCGGGAAACTTAAATTCGGGAAATTTAAGCATATCGGTTTTGCCATCGCTGCCATATTGCTTGGCCACCCGCTCCAGCTCGTTCTTCAACTCGCGCTCGATATCGGGATTCGAGTCGACCATTTTACCACCACTGCAAATGAATATTTTCTTATTTATAATTAATTTAAAACAATTTTTTTTTGTTACTCACGCGCTCTTCTGCTTATATTCGCGAACCTTGTCCAGGAACAGCTGCTGGATGGGATCGGAGGCCTTGTTGAGAGCGGGTGCAGCAATGGCAATATTGCGACGCATTTCCGTCCTCAGCACTCGGACGCCGGATAGAATTGATTGTGTCAACATCTGTAATAATAAAGTAATTTTAACACAATTCTTGCTTTGTCTTCGGCGTAACAAATTTTGGGTAACCTTAAAAGGTTATGTAATACATGTTGTTCTTCTAACACTTTTAGTTGCCAATAAAAACCGTTTAGTTACTTAAGGTTTTTGTGTCGTACCTCAACTATTTTGGCAACTTAACGATAATTTTTGATCATTATTTTACCTTAATTTCCTTTTGAAATGCTCCTTAACTGCGAATATGGAAAATCGTCGAGAGCACAACAAAGTGACAGCGTCTTGGCAGCTGTAAAATACTTCAGATCTAAAACAAAAAATACTGGGTGAACTAAAAAATACTGACAAAAGTATCGATAGTTTATATATAAATATAGTAATTACTTTATAAATATATTAATTACTAAACATACAAAATAACATTTTTACCATAAATATAAGACATACAAGAAATATATATTTATTTATACCTATTGTAATAAAACATCGATGTTACGGATATTGTATGAGAAAGAAGCAAAATAAACATAAGAAATACAAGAATATATATTTAGTCATGCTGCGATATAATATCGATAGTGTCTAAGCATCGATAGAAAACTTGAAATGAAATCGGCTATCGAATGCGGCTAGTTTTCCACGTCAAACGCTTGCAAGCCGGAGAATTAAATTTTGTTGATTTCATTGATTTGACGTAAGCAAATTGCACTCAAAATGGTCAGTTTGCTGCAGGAGATTGACACCGAGCACGAGGACATGGTCCACCATGCCGCCCTGGACTTCTACGGCCTGTTGCTTGCCACCTGTTCCTCGGATGGCAGCGTTCGCATTTTCCACTCACGCAAAAACAATAAAGCACTTGCAGAACTTAAAGGACACCAAGGGCCCGTGTGGCAGGTGGCATGGGCACATCCCAAATTCGGCAACATTCTGGCATCGTGCTCATATGATCGCAAAGTGATCATATGGAAGTCGACAACACCCAGAGATTGGAGCAAATTGTGAGTGTTCTCTTTGTATCTGTGTGCAAGTATTTACTGTTGAGGTCAAAATAGTAGTAGGGCTCAATATATTTCAATTGGGCACAATGAGAGTTTTTTTGAGTAATATAATATAATAATATCCTATTAGCTTATCTAAAACCATTCCATAATATGGCTCATTTTATCGCGATAAAATAAGGCGTGGCGAACATCGTTCAGCTGAAAAACGAGACCTCTTCGAAATCTTTAAGATGGACAACATTTGAATTCTGCCAAAGCATAAATGGTTTAGTTCTCATCTGGCATTGATTTCTCTAGAAATGGGAATTTTCCAAAACTAGCTTGTGCACCACAATTATTTTGACCGCAACTGTATGTATTTGCGTATGTGTATATGCATGTGTGATGCCATCATCATCGTTATCAGCAACAACAGCGAAAAAAATTTTCCAAATGTTTTCCCCGTTTCAGACACGAATACATCAATCACGATTCCTCGGTGAACTCGGTGGACTTTGCGCCGGCTGAGTATGGCCTGGTTTTGGCGTGTGCCAGTTCAGATGGTTCCATTTCAGTGCTGACCTGCAACACGGAATACGGTGTTTGGGATGCCAAGAAAATACCCAATGCACATACAATTGGAGTGAATGCCATTTCGTGGTGTTCTGCTCAGGCACCGGATCCGGCCTTCGATCAGCGTGTCACGTCACGCAATGCGGCCGTAAAGCGTTTGGTCAGCGGCGGATGCGATAATCTGGTTAAAATTTGGCGTGAGGACAATGATCGCTGGATCGAGGAGCATCGTCTTGAAGCACACTCGGATTGGGTACGCGATGTGGCATGGGCCCCCTCGGTTGGATTGCCACGCATGCAGATAGCGTCGGCCTCACAGGATCGCCATGTGATCATTTGGAGCAGCAATGCCGATCTGTCGCAGTGGACATCGAATGTATTGCACACATTCGATGATGCCGTGTGGAGCATCTCCTGGTCCACCACGGGCAACGTACTCGCCGTCACCGGCGGTGATAACAACGTCTCGCTGTGGAAGGAGAACAGCGAAGGTCAATGGATACGCATCAATTACGAGTCGGGCACTGCCATCCAATCGAAGCAATCGCAACAGCTACATAACCCCCATCAGCAACAGACGCAACAGCCATTAAATCTCCCACAGTCGTCGGACTCTGAGCATAGCTCGAACTTATCCAATTCGAACTTGTCAAACTCGCAGCTGTCAAACTAGAAATACATTCAATAAATTCAATGTTTGTACGCCTTAATCAATCCAATTTAACCACCTTGAGGTCAATATATCTTACAAATGAAATATAATTTAATATAGAGAAATTACTTCCTACATGCATACTTTAATCGAGAAAATAACAATTTGACAAGGAATTACAGCAAATAATTATGCAAATAGCGAAATATTGTCAGACCCCTTACTTCGTTAAGTTGCATAATTATTCGCTGTAATTCCTTGTCAAATTCCCCACATTAATTCGTCGTTGCAATGTCTCCACACTGAAAATTAGCGGAATAATAAAGTTTGGATTCGCCATCTTAGGAGCATTTGCACCTCCTTCATTATCAGTCTGCCTGAAGTTCGTATGTCCAGAAAATAATTTGGTTTTATTTTACAAACATCATCATTTTAAATTCCAGCTCGAAATCCATTTTTGCTTTTATTTTGCATGCAACTAACTGCTGCATTTGCTACATATAGCCTGTGTGGATCTTATTTCATATCTAGGAAAAAAAAGTGTCTTATTATGCGATTAATAGGCAAATTCTAGTTTCCCTTCCTGATCTCCTTGTTAAAAGCCTGATATTCTCGACAAAGTTTACTTTAAATGGTAAGAGCTATTGGTCTTGTAATATTTTACTAATTTTCATTATTCGTTTCTCTAATTCGTTGTGGTCAAACTGTAATTGATGCTTCAGCAAAAATAATTTTCTTAAACCAAACCATGCCAACAGTCGATTGAAATATATTTTACTTACATTCCCAACAATAATTAGTCTTTGCACCGTCTCAACTCTGATAATTAGCCAACCTACAAATTTTGGATTAGCAATGGTAGAAAGTTAAATATATCGTGTTCAACAAAAATTTGTGTAGCTTGTATTCCGGGTTTTTAAAGTTTCTTCTAGCAATATACTTTTAAAATTTGGTGACTTTAGCTTTTAAATTGTGTGAAATTTATGGATTTATCGATTTACATTAAGAGGTGTGTCAGTTTTGGGAAGGCGGATCGATCTATTAGGGGAATTACCAGTAATATACTTTCAAAATGTGGTGCCTCTAGCTTATAAATTATGGAAGATATGCGCATTTAAGTTGTCTAACTCAGAAGTCCGCATATGGTCATAGGTCGAACTTTCAATGCCATAACTTCGTCAAAACTCAAAGCATTTCCAAAAGGAAGGGCGTTTTAATCATAGTTTGGCCTCTAAGTCAATCGTACATTTAAAGTTGAAAACGTGATTTTGGGTCGGAACATAAGTCAAAATTAAGTCCGAAAATCGGCATATGGGCATAGATCGAACCTAAGTCAAAATTATAGTCCGAAAATCGGCATTTAGGCATAGGTCGAACCTTCAAAATGCCATAACTTCATCAAAACTCAACGCATTTTCAAAAGGAAGGGCGTTTTAATCATAGTTTTGCCTCTAGATCAATTGTACATTTAAAGTTGAAAACGTGATTTTGGGCCGGAACATATTATACTCCGGAAACTGGCATTTTTTTTGCGTTTTTTTTTTTTGGACTTATGCATTTTTTATTGATTTTTCCAAATTTTTGCGAATTTTTGCAGTTTTTATTGATTTTGTCGAATCGTCGCACGTTTTTTCGTTTTTGTTTTTATTTTTCGGTTTTTTATTATTTTTTCGTTATTTTTCTTGTATTTTTTCGACTTTTGCGTTTTTTTGGATTTCTGTATTTTTTTTTGATTTCTCAAAATTTTTGCGAATTTTTGCAGTTTTTATTGATTTTGTCGAATCGTCGCACGTTTTTTCGTTTTTGTTTTTATTTTTCGGTTTTTTATTATTTTCTGTTATTTTTCTTATATTTTTTCGATTTTTGCGTTTTTTTGAATTTCTGTATTTTTTCGTGATTTCTTACATTTTTTCCGAAGTTTTGCAGTTTTTATTGATTTTGTCGAATCGTCGCACGTTTTTTCGTTTTTGTTTTTATTTTTCGGTTTTTTATTATTTTCCGTTATTTTTCTTGTATTTTTAAGATTTTTGCGTTTTTTTGAATTTCTGTATTTTTTCTTGATTTCTCAAAATTTTTCCGAATTTTTGCAGTTTTTATTGATTTTGTCGAATCGTCGCACGTTTTTTCGTTTTTGTTTTTATTTTTCGGTTTTTTATTATTTTTCAGTTTTTTTCTTGTATTTTTTCGATTTTGGCGTTTTTTTGAATTTCTGTATTTTTTCGTGATTTCTTACATTTTTTCCGAAGTTTTGCAGTTTTTATTGATTTTGTCGAATCGTCGCACGTTTTTTCGTTTTTGTTTTTATTTTTCGGTTTTTTATTATTTTTCCGTAATTTTTCTTGTATTTTTTCGGTTTTTGCGTTTTTTTGAATTTCTGTATTTTTTTTTGATTTCTCAAAATTTTTGCGAATTTTTGCAGTTTTTATTGATTTTGTCGAATCGTCGCACGTTTTTTCGTTTTTGTTTTTATTTTTCGGTTTTTTATTATTTTCTGTTATTTTTCTTATATTTTTTCGATTTTTGCGTTTTTTTGAGTTTCTGTATTTTTTCGTGATTTCTTACATTTTTTCCGAAGTTTTGCAGTTTTTATTGATTTTGTCGAATCGTCGCACGTTTTTTCGTTTTTGTTTTTATTTTTCGGTTTTTTATTATTTTCCGTTATTTTTCTTGTATTTTTTAGATTTTTGCGTTTTTTTGAATTTCTGTATTTTTTCTTGATTTCTCAAAATTTTTCCGAATTTTTGCAGTTTTTATTGATTTTGTCGAATCGTCGCACGTTTTTTCGTTTTTGTTTTTATTTTTCGGTTTTTTATTATTTTTCAGTTTTTTTCTTGTATTTTTTCGATTTTGGCGTTTTTTTGAATTTCTGTATTTTTTCTTGATTTCTCAAAATTTTTGCGAATTTTTGCAGTTTTTATTGATTTTGTCGAATCGTCGCACGTTTTTTCGTTTTTGTTTTTATTTTTCGGTTTTTTATTATTTTTCCGTAATTTTTCTTGTATTTTTTCGGTTTTTGCGTTTTTTTGGATTTCTGTATTTTTTTTTGATTTCTCAAAATTTTTGCGAATTTTTGCAGTTTTTATTGATTTTGTCGAATCGTCGCACGTTTTTTCGTTTTTGTTTTTATTTTTCGGTTTTTTATTATTTTCCGTTATTTTTCTTGTATTTTTTCGATTTTTGCGTTTTTTTGAGTTTCTGTATTTTTTCGTGATTTCTTACATTTTTTCCGAAGTTTTGCAGTTTTTATTGATTTTGTCGAATCGTCGCACGTTTTTTCGTTTTTGTTTTTATTTTTCGGTTTTTTATTATTTTCCGTTATTTTTCTTGTATTTTTTAGATTTTTGCGTTTTTTTGGATTTCTGTATTTTTTCTTGATTTCTCAAAATTTTTCCGAATTTTTGCAGTTTTTATTGATTTTGTCGAATCGTCGCACGTTTTTTCGTTTTTGTTTTTATTTTTCGGTTTTTTATTATTTTTCCGTTTTTTTCTTGTATTTTTTCGATTTTGGCGTTTTTTTGAATTTCTGTATTTTTTCTTGATTTCTCAAAATTTTTGCGAAGTTTTGCAGTTTTTATTGATTTTGTCGAATCGTCGCACGTTTTTTCGTTTTTGTTTTTATTTTTCGGTTTTTTATTATTTTTCCGTTATTTTTCTTGTATTTTTAAGATTTTTGCGTTTTTTTGGATTTCTGTATTTTTTCTTGATTTCTCAAAATTTTTCCGAATTTTTGCAGTTTTTATTGATTTTGTCGAATCGTCGCACGTTTTTTCGTTTTTGTTTTTATTTTTCGGTTTTTTATTATTTTTCCGTTTTTTTCTTGTATTTTTTCGATTTTTGCGTTTTTTTGGATTTCTGTATTTTTTCTTGATTTCTCAAAATTTTTCCGAATTTTTGCAGTTTTTATTGATTTTGTCGAATCGTCGCACGTTTTTTCGTTTTTGTTTTTATTTTTCGGTTTTTTATTATTTTTCCGTTTTTTTCTTGTATTTTTTCGATTTTTGCGTTTTTTTGGATTTCTGTATTTTTTCTTGATTTCTCAAAATTTTTGCGAATTTTTGCAGTTTTTATTGATTTTGTCGAATCGTCGCACGTTTTTTCGTTTTTGTTTTTATTTTTCGGTTTTTTATTATTTTTCCGTTTTTTTCTTGTATTTTTTCGATTTTTGCGTTTTTTTGGATTTCTGTATTTTTTCTTGATTTCTCAAATTTTTTCCGAAGTTTTGCAGTTTTTATTGATTTTGTCGAATCGTCGCACGTTTTTTCGTTTTTGTTTTTATTTTTCGGTTTTTTATTATTTTTCCGTTTTTTTCTTGTATTTTTTAGATTTTTGCGTTTTTTTGGATTTCTGTATTTTTTCTTGATTTCTCAAAATTTTTCCGAATTTTTGCAGTTTTTATTGATTTTGTCGAATCGTCGCACGTTTTTTCGTTTTTGTTTTTATTTTTCGGTTTTTTATTATTTTTCCGTTTTTTTCTTGTATTTTTTCGATTTTTGCGTTTTTTTGAATTTCTGTATTTTTTCTTGATTTCTCAAAATTTTTGCGAATTTTTGCAGTTTTTATTGATTTTGTCGAATCGTCGCACGTTTTTTCGTTTTTGTTTTTATTTTTCGGTTTTTTATTATTTTTCCGTTTTTTTCTTGTATTTTTTCGGTTTTTGCGTTTTTTTGGATTTCTGTATTTTTTCTTGATTTCTCAAAATTTTTGCGAATTTTTGCAGTTTTTATTGATTTTGTCGAATCGTCGCACGTTTTTTCGTTTTTGTTTTTATTTTTCGGTTTTTTATTATTTTCCGTTATTTTTCTTGTATTTTTTCGATTTTTGCGTTTTTTTGGATTTCTGTATTTTTTCTTGATTTCTCAAAATTTTTCCGAATTTTTGCAGTTTTTATTGATTTTGTCGAATCGTCGCACGTTTTTTCGTTTTTGTTTTTATTTTTCGGTTTTTTATTATTTTTCCGTTTTTTTCTTGTATTTTTTCGATTTTTGCGTTTTTTTGGATTTCTGTATTTTTTCTTGATTTCTCAAAATTTTTCCGAATTTTTGCAGTTTTTATTGATTTTGTCGAATCGTCGCACGTTTTTTCGTTTTTGTTTTTATTTTTCGGTTTTTTATTATTTTTCCGTTTTTTTCTTGTATTTTTTCGATTTTTGCGTTTTTTTGGATTTCTGTATTTTTTCTTGATTTCTCAAAATTTTTGCGAATTTTTGCAGTTTTTATTGATTTTGTCGAATCGTCGCACGTTTTTTCGTTTTTGTTTTTATTTTTCGGTTTTTTATTATTTTTCCGTTTTTTTCTTGTATTTTTTCGATTTTTGCGTTTTTTTGGATTTCTGTATTTTTTCTTGATTTCTCAAAATTTTTGCGAATTTTTGCAGTTTTTATTGATTTTGTCGAATCGTCGCACGTTTTTTCGTTTTTGTTTTTATTTTTCGGTTTTTTATTATTTTTCCGTTTTTTTCTTGTATTTTTTCGATTTTTGCGTTTTTTTGGATTTCTGTATTTTTTCTTGATTTCTCAAAATTTTTCCGAATTTTTGCAGTTTTTATTGATTTTGTCGAATCGTCGCACGTTTTTTCGTTTTTGTTTTTATTTTTCGGTTTTTTATTATTTTTCCGTTATTTTTCTTGTATTTTTTCGATTTTTGCGTTTTTTTGGATTTCTGTATTTTTTCTTGATTTCTCAAAATTTTTCCGAATTTTTGCAGTTTTTATTGATTTTGTCGAATCGTCGCACGTTTTTTCGTTTTTGTTTTTATTTTTCGGTTTTTTATTATTTTCCGTTTTTTTCTTGTATTTTTTCGATTTTTGCGTTTTTTTGGATTTCTGTATTTTTTCTTGATTTCTCAAAATTTTTCCGAATTTTTGCAGTTTTTATTGATTTTGTCGAATCGTCGCACGTTTTTTCGTTTTTGTTTTTATTTTTCGGTTTTTTATTATTTTTCCGTTTTTTTCTTGTATTTTTTCGATTTTTGCGTTTTTTTGGATTTCTGTATTTTTTCTTGATTTCTCAAAATTTTTCCGAATTTTTGCAGTTTTTATTGATTTTGTCGAATCGTCGCACGTTTTTTCGTTTTTGTTTTTATTTTTCGGTTTTTTATTATTTTCCGTTATTTTTCTTGTATTTTTTCGATTTTTGCGTTTTTTTGAATTTCTGTATTTTTTCTTGCATTTCTTACATTTTTTCCGAATTCTTGCAGTTTTTATTGATTTTGTCGAATCGTCGCACGTTTTTTCGTTTTTGTTTTTATTTTTCGGTTTTTTATTATTTTTTCGTTATTTTTCTTTAATTTGTTCGATTTTTGCGTTTTTTTGAATTTCTGTATTTTTTCTTGATTTCTCAAAATTTTCCCGAATTTTTGCAGTTTTTATTGATTTTGTCGAATCGTCGCACATTTTTTCGTTTTTGTTTTTATTTTTCGGTTTTTTATTATTTTTTCGTTATTTTTCTTGTATTTTTTCGACTTTTGCCTTTTTTTTGGATTTCTGTATTTTTTTTTGATTTCTCAAAATTTTTGCGAATTTTTGCAGTTTTTATTCATTTTGTCGAATAGTCGCACGTTTTTTCGTTTTTGTTTTTATTTTTCGGTTTTTTATTATTTTCCGTTATTTTTCTTATATTTTTTCGATTTTTGCGTTTTGAATTTCTGTATTTTTTCGTGATTTCTTACATTTTTTCCGAAGTTTTGCAGTTTTTATTGATTTTGTCGAATCATCGCACGTTTTTTCGTTTTTGTTTTTATTTTTCGGTTTTATATTATTTTTCCGTTTTTTTTTTATTTTTTTCGATTTTTGCGTTTTTTGGATTTCTGTATTTTTTCTTGATTGCTCAAAATTTTTCCGAATTCTTGCAGTTTTTATTGATTTTGTCGAATCGTCGCACGTTTTTTCGTTTTTGTTTTTATTTTTCGGTTTTTTATTATTTTCCGTTATTTTTCTTATAATTTTTCGATTTTTGCGTTTTTTTTTAATTTCTGTATTTTTTCTTGATTTCTTAAATTTTTTCCGAATTTTTGCAGTTTTTATTGATTTTGTCGAATCGTCGCACGTTTTTTCGTTTTTGTTTTTATTTTTCGGTTTTTTATTATTTTCCGTTATTTTTCTTGTATTTTTTCGATTTTTGCGTTTTTTTGGATTTCTGTATTTTTTCTTGATTTCTCAAAATTTTTCCGAATTTTTGCAGTTTTTATTGATTTTGTCGAATCGTCGCACGTTTTTTCGTTTTTGTTTTTATTTTTCGGTTTTTTATTATTTTTCCGTTTTTTCTTATATTTTTTCGATTTTTGCGTTTTTTTGGATTTCTGTATTTTTTCTTGATTTCTCAAAATTTTTCCGAATTTTTGCAGTTTTTATTGATTTTGTCGAATCGTCGCACGTTTTTTCGTTTTTGTTTTTATTTTTCGGTTTTTTATTATTTTTCCGTTATTTTCTTGTATTTTTTCGATTTTTGCGTTTTTTTGAATTTCTGTATTTTTTCTGCATTTCTTACATTTTTTCCGAATTTTTGCAGTTTTTATTGATTTTGTCGAATCGTCGCACGTTTTTTCGTTTTTGTTTTTATTTTTCGGTTTTTTATTATTTTTCCGTTATTTTTCTTGTATTTTTTTGATTTTTGCGTTTTTTTGAATTTCTGTATTTTTTCTTGATTTCTCAAAATTTTTCCGAATTTTTGCAGTTTTTATTGATTTTGTCGAATCGTCACACGTTTTTTCGTTTTTGTTTTTATTTTGCGGTTTTTTATTATTTTCCGTTATTTTTCTTGTATTTTTTCGATTTTTGCGTTTTTTTGGATTTCTGTATTTTTTCTTGATTGCTCAAAATTTTTCCGAATTTTTGCAGTTTTTATTGATTTTGTCGAATCGTCGCACGTTTTTTCGTTTTTGTTTTTATTTTTCGTTTTTTTTATTATTTTCCGTTATTTTTCTTGTATTTTTTCGATTTTTGCGTTTTTTTGAATTTCTGTATTTTTTCTTGATTTCTCACATTTTTTCCGAATTTTTGCAGTTTTTATTGATTTTGTCGAATCGTCGCACGTTTTTTCGTTTTTGTTTTTATTTTTCGGTTTTTTATTATTTTCCGTTATTTTTCTTATATTTTTTCGATTTTTGCGTTTTTTTTAATTTCTGTATTTTTTCTTGATTTCTTACATTTTTTCCGAATTTTTGCAGTTTTTATTGATTTTGTCGAATCGTCGCACGTTTTTTCGTTTTTGTTTATATTTTTCGGTTTTTTATTATTTTCCGTTATTTTTCTTGTATTTTTTCGATTTTTGCGTTTTTTTTTATTTCTGTATTTTTTTTTGATTTCTCAAAATTTTTGCGAATTTTTGCAGTTTTATTGATTTTGTCAAATCGTCGCACGTTTTTTCGTTTTTGTTTTTATTTTTCGGTTTTTTATTATTTTCCGTTATTTTTCTTGTATTTTTTCGATTTTTGCGTTTTTTTGAATTTCTGTATTTTTTCTGGATTTCTTCAAATTTTTCCGAATTTTTGCAGTTTTTATTGATTTTGTCGAATCGTCGCACGTTTTTTCGTTTTTGTTTTTATTTTTCGGTTTTTTATTATTTTCCGTTATTATACTATTATACCAAAATGGTATAATAGTATATTGGTTTTGTGCAATGTCCGTCATGCTGTCTGTCCGTCTGTCCGTCTGTATGAACGCGCGTTCCTCCGACACCCTTTGAGATAGAGACTTGAAACTTGGAACGTATACTGGAAAGTACCCTCAAAAGTTAAAGTGTCTTGGGTTTGGACCTACGTCCACCAGGGAGCTAGAAAACCGCGAAAATCGATTTTAGCAAATCGATAAATCCACATATCTCTCACAATTTAATGAATATAGTCACCAATTTTGGTTGGTAGGTTGTTTGCGAGGTCCTTGAAAGATCGGCATGTGCCACGCCCACCTCCGACGCCCCCATCACCCCCGCCCCTAAAATTTTTGAATGGCTATATCTTCCGCAGTTTTTGAGTAGGGAACGTCAAATTTGGTAGGTATATTACTGGTAGTCGCCTTTAAGAACCGATAACAAATTTGTGGTGCCACGCCCACACCTGCGCCTATAATCGACAATTTCGATTGTTAATCGATAACTCCGTATATTTCCGAACATTTTAAAGATAGAGTGACCAAACTTGGAAGGTAATTTGCTAGTAACCTCCTCCAAAGATTGGCATACCAATTTTTGGACCACGCCCACATCCACCGCCCCCAGGAACTGCGTCCCTAGAAATTTAAAATGCGCATATCTGCCGTAATTTGCAAGCTAGAGTCGCAAAATTTTGCAGGTATGTTACTGGTAACTCCCCCAAAGATCGATAAAAAAATTGGATGGCTACGCCCACTCCACCTATCTGAACCGATACACCTGTTGGTGTAAGTCGATAAACCCATTTATCTCACGCAATTTGAAAACTTAAAACACCAAATTTTAAAGGTATATTGCTAGTAACACCCTTCATAAATGTGGAAAAAAAATTTTGGACCACGCCCACTCCCGCCCACAAAAAACGATAAATGCCTGTATCTCCCGCAATTTAAGTTAGTTAATTAAATAAATATAATTAATATAGATGAAATAAATAGTAAAGCGCTATTTTCTTAAAAATGTGTTAGTTATACAAATACATTATATCCTTATTTTTTCATGTAATGCATTTATGAATGCATTTATAATCAAATTCACTTGCACTTTGCACTTGCAAATAAAGTTGCCAGTAAAAGTGAACTTTGTGACGCAAGTCCAGCGTTGCCATTACATGCCAATTTCTAACAATGTAATGTAACATAATACTTAACATATGTTGTTAATTTTGGATTAATGCAATTTGGTCACTCTTAATCAAGCGATTTTACCAAGCGCGGCAAATTGTTAATTGATTGCATTTTGGGGGTTACTGAGAATTTTTTACGTGATAACATAAAATCATAAAGTGTGGCAGGTCATTCTTCTTGGCGGGCAACCTTTTTCGGAGCGAGCGAGGACTTAAAACACATAAAAGAGTGTGGAATACAATTTGACGTAAGTGTGTAAATAATTTATATGTTATATGTACTAATTATTTTATGTTATGTGTGTGGGTGGCCAACAGCAGGTCCGCCGGCACTTCATTTATTTTGTTGTGTTCATAAATCTGAACATTGCAAATCAGCACGGCAACGGCGTCGCCTGCGACCCAATCACCAAACGAGCAAGTAACTATTGACCGCTTACAATTTCCTATAGTACCTGCAGAAGCAATTACTATTTACAAAAGCCAGGGTGCTACATATAACAAAGTGGTTGTCCACACGTTTACCAAAATGCGCCGAGAAGCATTATATGTAGCTTGTAGTAGAGCCACAAGTGCGTCTGGCCTTTACATAGTCGGTGAATTCTGCCCGCCAAAACCTGATGCAGTCTCGGCTGTAAACCAGGAACCAGGAACCAGGAAGACGCATTTCGATTAATTGGTTGATGGATCGGACTTCAATTTAATTTTCCATAATACAGAAAGTCTGCATTGCCATTTGAGTGACATTCCTAATGATCAACTAATGTTGAAATGTTCTCTCCTATGTTTCGTTGAGGCTTCCACATACTCAGACGAAACATATAACCTAACTGACTTTTCAACAGTCGTTCGACTCGATTGCACACCAAATGGAAGAAATCGACCAAAAAGAGGCCTTTTTATTTTCATTAAAAATGCACTATATCCCTTTGTAAATCTTTGTTCAACGGGTCAACATTTTAGTGGGTCAAATGTTTTTGAGTATGCTGTGTTTAAATACAAGTCCTTGGGGGTGTTAGTGGTATATAAAAGTCCATCTTATCCTTTGCGCAAATTTGAAACAGAGTTTAAAAACTTATTTACCCAATTTTCCTTTCTAAATACCCATTCCGTCATTTTGGGGGATTTTAACTTATGCCTGCGAGCTCTCTCTGCTTCTTGTAGAAAAATTTACAATTTTTTAACTTCGCAAAATTATTATTCCCTTATCGATTTAAATACTTCAACTACTAAATCAAATACTCATATTGACTGGGCATTTTTGAATATAACTGATGCAAGTTACAGCGCGCGCACTTATCAAACTGTATATAGCCACCATAGCGGGATCTCTATAAGTCTTGACAGTGATCTAATTGTAGACTAAATTTTCTTTTTTAATATTTTTCTGTCATTGTGTGTGATATTTTATTTATTTATATACTTTGTTAATTGAATTATTGAATTTTTCTAAAAAACATATATTATAAACAAATTTATTTATTTTTAATATTTATGTATTTCCATTTTTAAAATTTAATAAAATTTATTTAAAACTTTAAATGTACTTGGATTTAATTTATTTTTTACGCAAAAACTACGGTACCAAACTTGGGGAACTAGGAAATCACTTTCTGTTCAACAATTTCAAGTCGACTCGAAGAATCTGCAAACTAATGTAGAACCCCATTAAAATTTTGATGGCCTCCTCGCGGTGTTCCCTGGATACCGATTAAATTTATTAAATCGGTAGCAAATTTGAGCGTCGAAATTAACTTAACATATAAACAGAAGATAAAATAAGTTTAGTTGTTATAAAAATTGAAATTAATTTATATAATGGTATAATAGTATTTCGCTGTCGGTTACGTCCGACTGCAACGTTCTATCTTGTTTTTTATTTTTTCTGTTTTTTTTTTGTTTTTTTTTTCGATTTTTTTGGGTTTTTTTTTTACCTTTGCATTTTTTATTTTTTGCGAATTTTTGCAGTTTTTATTGATTTTTTCGAATCGTCGCACGTTTTTTCATTTTTGTTTTTATTTTTCGGTTTTTTTTTATTTTTTCCGTTTTTCTTATATTTTTTCGATTTTTTGGGTTTTTTTTACCATTGCATTTTTTGATTGATTTTTCCAAATTTTTCCGAGTTTTTGCAGTTTTTATTGATTTTTTCGAATCTTCGCACGTTTGGCCTCTAGATCAATGGTACACTTAAAGTCGAAAACGTGATTTTGGGTCGGAACATATGTCAAAATTATACTCCGGAAATAGTTTATATCCACTTCAACATTATACGACTACACAATTTTGATGAATTGTTTGCGTACTTTATGCGCGTGCGTTTCAACCGAGATCTCAGCACCGAATGCTCGCAAAACTCCGCATATTCTCTCTGTTCTCTATCAGTGTCCCGTCTCTCAATAACGGCGACCACTTCGAGTTCCCTTTTGTTCCTGACGTTCCGTGGCTTTTTCCATTCCTACATTTATTTATTAATAACAAACCAAAATACAAATCATTATATTCTTATAATAGTTAGTTTTAATGTTCGGGCAAACCTAAGAAGTCTCCTGGTACCTGTATCACCTGACCTAATCTCTTTTTTCCCCCTTCCAAAAACACAACAGAATAATCTTGATCTCCGTGTCGAGCCGTCTGATATCCTTACTAAAGTAGACATTGATTGATTTCGAATTAAAATTAAAATGAGAAACTTGGTGCTTCAAATTAAAATCCAATTTTAAAGTGCGAGGTCACGCAATTAAAATCCCAATTAGAATTCTGCTTGGCCCCTAACTGACCGACTAAGTCCATGCGAGGCAATCAATTTTATATTATGTAATGTAAATTGTCTTCTCTAAAACTCATAGCTAAATTTCCGATACATTGCACATAACTATGGCATGCACCTAGCACTATTAAAAATGTGAATAAGTTATTAAAAAGTTTAGTGGTGGCTTGGACAGTAAATAAATCAGGATTAATAAACTCTTTGAATTTATTAAGCCATACATTTCAATAGTTTTTATGGACCATATTAAAATTTTGTATAATGTCCCTTGAGCAGCAGAATAAAGCATATCCGATCAATATACCGATGTCCGACTGTCCACCCGTCTGTATCACAGGGACTATAAGAACCAGAAACTTTAAGTTAGGAACATAAGTTTTCATAGACATTTCAGAAATCAAGTTTATTTCATTTAATCGATAACTTTTTTCGTTTCACATATTACATTTCGATTTCCAATAACCATAAAAAGCTGGTGCCTAATCGCGGGCAATAACCTTTATTAGATCTATCAGTTGGGTTCAACGTGTCTCTTAATAAAGCCATAGAATATTTTTACTTATTTTAATTATTCAGGCCAATGAATGGCTCTATTTTTAACAAGAAAACACTTTGCAGACCAACTCAACCGACTGTTCAATCCTCTAATCCCATTACATATATAGAAATGCTTTAACAATTGTAAAAGTAGAAGGTAATCAGTAATACAATTTGGAAAAGTTGTGCAATTCTACTTTTAACACGGTTAATAAAAATTTGTAGCGAAATAGGAATATTCTCTTTCATTTTGTTTTTTCCTCTTCAGATTCAGAATATAAAATCCATTTTTTGAGCGTGAGAGGATGTAGTCAAATTGTTGCACTCAGTGCTGAGGTATGCAAAGTAAAGTAAAGTGAAAAAAAGTAATTACAGGCACACAAATGAGCTTGGTGCTTGAGCACAGAGGGGGGCTTAGCACCTGCTAAGCGTGCCACATAAATACATATGTGCATGTTTATACATGAGTAAGTAATTGCGGCAGGTTTTATATGCGTCTTAGGAACTGAGCATTTGAAATAATTGTTGGTGTACAGTACGCGTCCATCGTGCAACAGAACGTGGTGGACAATGCTGATGTCATGGATTGCGTGCACCTCAGCCGTCACCAATATTACGGAGTCAACAACCAAGGCACCTGACCAACGCCCCAGAATACAGGGCTACACTCGGAAAACAAATCGCATTGAATTTTAGAAAGTACATTTTAAAATTTGACATAGTCGCTTTCCAAGCATTGCATTTTATAATTTCAGAATGAATTGGGCACGTGATTAGAAAGTCATCCCACTGAGCTACGTGGCTTCTGAAGAACAGCTATATTCTAACATAACAATCCAGAAAGCATATTTTTATAAATTCCTTTTAAAAAATGATTTTTTAATGATAGAAAATATTTGTAAAAAATAAAAATAATAACATTATATTTTTGGATTGTACATTTTTTGCCCTAAGTCTTTATAAATCTCAGAAAATTCTTTCTTCATATTTAGAAATTATTTCTAAAATCAAAATAAACTTTTCATATTTTGGTTAAATTTTAGAGGGGTTTTCCAAATTTCTGAGCGATTTTGTTTTGAGTGCAGTGGTGCTCATGATACTGCATAAGAGTCTCGTTCTAGGCCAAAACGGACTTCAAACTAGTAACCACCAATCAACGGTGCTTAATCGCGTTTCTGCCTACCACCATAACTCACTCACTCCGTGAAGACCAACTGACCGCAATATTTGGAATTGTTGCAAAAGTTTTCTTAGTATTCGGCATTGATTTTTTTCATTCGAATTTTTGGGTTTCTGGGCAGTTTTTGTTTTGGCTCTTCTACGACTTTTACTTTCGTACGCAATAAGAAATTAGCATATTATATGGCTTACAGGGTGCCTGCTTTGAACTTTTGCATAGTTAGAGGTGAAAGGTTAACAGAAATATGCAAATTGTATTTATTATTTGATGACGGAATGGAATGACTTTTAACCCTTTTTATTTTTATCTAGACAGGTGTGTATAACTTCGGCCCTAAGTTGTTGTAAAAAGATAAGAGAAGTTGTGAATATATAATTGAAAAGTAGAAGGGCATATCTCTAACCATATGTGTAATGTATGTATCCAGTATGCATTTTCCATGTTTTTCTTTCGCAGTGTGATGCAATCGTTAGTTAAAGGGCGCAACAAAACGAACTAATAACATTTTATTGTTGTTTGTACAGTTAAGGTGGGAACTTAAGAAAATTTTGAAATTCTGCTTTTTAATGGGCTTCAAGCTTTCATGACTAGAGTACAAACTTTTTTTAAGTATATTTCCCAGTATCAAAAAAGTTCAAGACTTTGCATATGTACACAAAATTTGTTGTTGAACGTACGATGGAAAATTCGAGGGAACTGCCAAAAATATCGATATGCTATTTGAAATTTTAGACTATATACTAGTAGAGGCATTTAAGTAGGAAGACATTTTATATTTAAATTGTCACAGAGTGACAATTTGCAAGTTTCACGAATTGTGGACATCTAATTATTTTAGCGCAGCCCGTTTGGCGGTGTTCTAGTTTCTCAAAACAAATAAAGTCTGCTTAATCATGTAGATCTGACATAATGACTTATGGCTAAGACCAACTACATCAGGGCACCATTAAATCTAAATTGCTTAACCGCTTATGACTATGATGTGCTATTAATTACTTGACCACGCAGGTGTTATTAAATGTATTCCGTGAGCATTTTGAACATTTAGTTCAATATTGTCGACTATTTTGGCAAACATAAAGGTCAAATGCCAATGCTGCGAATACGTAACAAAGCGATAAATCAGCAGAATAAACTCAATGCACACTGGTTTGAATTGCCAATTTTTGCCTCAAAATCTCTGAAAATCGTCAGAGACCTTAACTGTAATTGATACTTGTTATTTTTATATATTTTTTTTTTATATTGGTTTTGTGCAATGTCCGTCATGCTGTCCGTCTGTATGAACGCGCGTTCCTTCGACACCCTTAGAGATACAGACTTGAAACTTGGAACGTATACTGGAAAGTACCCTCAAAAGTTAGTGTCTTGGGTTTGGTCCTACCTCCACTAAGGAGCTAGAAAATCGATAAATTCGATTTTAGCAAATCGATAAGCCGCCATATCTCTCACAATTTAATGGATACAGTCACAAATTTTGGTTGGTAGGTTGTTGGCGAGGTCCTTGAAAGATCGGCATGTGCCACGCCCACCTCCGACGCCCCCATCACCCCCGCCCCTAAAATTTTTGAATGGCTATATCTTCCGCAGTTTTTGAGTAGGGAACGTCAAATTTGGTAGGTATATTACTGGTAGTCGCCTTTAAGAACCGATAGCAAATTTGTGGTGCCACGCCCACACCTGCGCCTATAATCGACAATTTTAATTGTAAATCGATAGCTCCGTATAATTTTAAAGATAGAGTAACCAAACTTGGAAGGTAATTTGCTGGTAACCTCCTTCAAGGATTGTCATATTAATTTTAGGACCACGCCCACAACCTCCGCCCCTACGAACTTCGTCCCTAGAAATTTGCAATGCGCATATCTGCCGTAATTTGCAAGCTAGAGTAGCAAAATTTTGCAGGTATGTTACTGGTAACTCCCCCAAAGATCGATAAAAAAAAACTCCACCTACCTAAACCGATACACCTGTTGGTGTAAATCGATAAACCCATATATCTCACGCAATTTGAAAATTTAAGTCACCAAATTTTAATGAATAAATGTCCGCATTTTGAACAATCACAAATGCTAAGGAAATTTGCACTTCTTGCCGACTTCTTCATTCGTCGGATATAGTCAACCGATCGGGACCCTTCAACGAACTAGCTCTGTTCGGGAATGTAGGCGGGGTTTTGTTGCTATATCTCGGCACACTACTTGAATTTTATTTATAAGGTCCCTAAAAGCCCTGTTGGGGAATATGTGAATGCATTGACCATTCCGGTCAATCAACACGAACAAAAAATCCAGAAGAAAATTAATACTCAAACCAAAAAGGGGAAATGGGATAAATTGTAAATTGGGGAGAAAAGGAAAAAGTAAGGGAAAGTGGACCAAGGATACGGCTGTAGCTAGGACGGTGGTGTGGTCTAGGTGTCATCCGACGCACACCTTCTGCACCCGACCCGACCATGACCTGCAAGGGTAAATGTAGTTGCAGATTCCCATATGTGCAAATTACCTCATTTTAGTTTTACGACTCCATGACTAGGAAGAACAAATTTAATCTCTCATTTTTTTAAACTTTCAAACGTTATAATTCTTTAATTCCAGCATAATTGATTTTTCTTTTTTTTTAACCTAAGTTTAATATTAGGGGGGTTTGGGGGCTTGCATGACTATATCATGGTAACATGTTTAAAGAATAGAAGGTATTTAGACTAGGGGGCCTGAATGTTTACATCGACTATTGGGACAGGCAGGTCTAAACGTCGCTTGCATATTATTCTATTTTATTTATTTATTTTTATTTTATTTTATTTGTATTTTTTTCAGTGTATTTTGTTCAAAATTAACTAACCTAAATTTCTTTATAAACTTATACTTTCATTTGCGTTCTATTCATTTAGGTATATATATATATATATAAAATTTTTTTTTTTTGTGAGTTCAAATCTTTTTGGGTTTTTCATTATTATTTAAATCTATTATTTGTTTGTTTTGTTTTTCGAACCAATTCATTTTCACTGCTGTGAAAATTTCCCGTTGTACACTTTCCTCACAGCGAACGAGATTAATTCGAGCAAACAAAGCAAAATAAAACAAAAAATAATAGTATAAACACTGCACTTATACCTAACAATGCTTTTGTAACTTAGATTTTAATTTTTAGGTTTATTATTTAGCTATCTTTTTTATAATTTTATAATTTTTTTTTTTTTAGTCTTCTGCGCAGTCGGCTGCAGGGCTTTTTGTTTTGATTGTGTTTGGGTATTTTGTTGTTAAGGTCACTGCACTATTGTTTGTTTTTACTTGGGCGTTGCAGTTATAAATGTATATATAAAAAAATATATATATATATATATATATTTATATGTATGAATGTAATTATTGAGGTAAAGCAATGACACTTTAAGCCGTGGATGGCTTAAAAAAATGTCGATTTGCTTTCCTCCAGTGCCGGTTTTATAATTTTAACAATTATAAATTTGGCCGGACACGTCTTCATGCTCCTGGACCTTCATTCGAAAAGGCGGAAGCTGGAGCGAAGAAGCAGCAGTTTCTTTTTAACAGAGCTGTTAACAGTGTTGCTTTTTTTCGATATATCGCACGAGGGCGGTAACGGCTGATCGTTGGGCGCGCATTCTAACTTTCAAAAAAACTTTCGGTTTAAATTAAATGGACTATGGGACCAGCATGTGCTCTAGAGATTAGAAAAATACTTCGTTTATACACACACGGATATACTAGATTTAGGGCGCAATCTATCAAACTATTCAACTTGATTGTTTTTAAATCATTCAAACCATTCGTTCTTTGTAGTCGCCTAGAAAGGAACAACACTCCAAAAACGAAAATCAACTCATATGAATTTAATCATACGCTGAGTCAGTCCTGCTGAAAGAGAAGCAAAAAGTGGGTAGCCCAAAAAAAAACATATAAATTATTTGGTTTATGGTTCCTTACACAGGTTAATAACTAACGAAATGATTTTTATTTCATTTGCGTTACACTCAGAAAAAAATTGTTCCCAATTGTAGAAAATAGAGATGAGATTTAAAAAAAAAAATGGTTTCTTGATTTTAGATATAATTTGTAAATATAAAATTTAAATTGGCATGCCGAAATTCGATTATTCAAGGCAATATTTTTTCTAAGTGTGTTCATCTTTCATTTAGCAAATGCAATTGTAAATACTAACAGTGCATGTTGAAACACGAATGCTAAAGCGTCTAAGTTCATTGGAAAATGTGAATATGTATAGAGCTATGCAATCTATTATTATGTATTCTGTCTTTGCTGAATTAGTTCAACACAACAATTTTACGAAGGTTAATTGCAATACACACCATATGCGAATTTCTCAAACTGAGCTTGGCTTAGAGTATTTTATTGCATTTAACTTTATGTACGACAATTCGTGTGGCGAGGGCTAATTTGGCTGAGAGCTAAGTGCAACTGGGTGTTCATAACGGCACATATGTGGAAGTACATAAGTACAATAAGTTTTTCTTTTTCGTCACAACACTTTTCCCTTGACCTCAAGCGGCTTTGGCTAGCGTGTCATATGCGCAACGTTGTGGTTGCAAAAGTGTTAAAAATGAACTTGAAACCTTCGGTTGAATGCGTACATACGAGTAATATACATATGTATATGCATACCTATTTATAAAAAATGAAATTACATGTTCAACAAGCAAGAAAGCTGCAGTCAGAATTCATTTTTCTTACAAGTGTAATAAAAGCTATGAACGAACCATTCTTGTGGTATTCCACTTTTCAGTATTCTACCTCCCAAAAACTCCCTCCTTCTGATATCTGATAGGATGTGATTTCAAAACTCTTCCTTGTTATCATAAAACCTATATAGTTCGCTACGAAAAAAACCGAGTTTAGAGTCTACCATGTCCTGTCAATAAAGCGTTGATTATCCTAAACCTATTCTTTCCCATGGTTATTACCGGCTTAAATCGCTTAACCGCCCAAAAGACATTTGGCTTGACGGAGGCCTGATGCTTCTGCCCAGCTCCGTTGTCGCCTCTGCAGCATTGTATGTCTTAAGTCCACATTAGGTAAATACAAATTAAAATAGATCGAATTCTTATCAATTTGCAATTTCTCAGTGGGTAACACTTTTGCCAAGTTTAAAATCATATCCATGCCTAAACATTTGCATAAAATTTTCGGTATTAAGAACTAAATCGAGGCCAACAAATATTAGAGAGTTCAACCATTATTTTTCGTAGCTTATCCGGCAATTGATCTAAAATATGTATGATTGGGCTTATTTGATGTGCATGCAGGAACGCACAACCGAGTTGCATGTTGAAAATGGCAATGGAGGAAAATGTGTCCAGGTGCAATTAGACTAGGCGATAATACGAAACTAAAGTAACTAAATTGACTTTCACTGTGGAGTTAATGGGCTGCTTTCGGGTTTTACATCACTTATAGCGGCATGATGACCTCCAGGCATGCTCATCGCCAGTTTCCCAGATTTCGTGAGCAAATTATATATTCGCTTATATTTGGGCAGTTGGCATTTGCTGGCGACTTTCGCACTAATTAATCATCAGTTAAGAATAATAAGCCAGGCAGATTGTGAGCAAAGAAATCGTATTCTTTTATTATGGGGTAGAGCACTAAGTGTAGCTGCAGCAACTAAATTTTGTATATTTTACTTTGCCACTTGCCAAAGTTCGTGATTTTTCTATATAATTTTCCATGGATTTGGGCCAGCACATTTATCAATAACGTCAAAAAAAAAAAAAACTATGTCTGTAGAAATATACTTTTACAGTTAAATAAATACATATATACTTATACAAAAATAATTCGTAGGTACTTAATTAGCTATGCCATGCAAGAATTTATACATTTCGCATTTCGTCTGGTCGAGGATTTACGTAGTAGCTGCACATTGGCACAAAAGTGCTCAAATTACAACATTTATTATTAATTTTGAACTGTAATAATAATAATAAAATATTATTGCATTTGTGATTTAATTAATATTTGAAAATCAAACCTTTGTTTAAGATACCTTCGATATTGAGTATCTCAACCTTAATAATGAGGATCATGTGTACACATAAGCTATTCCATTAAGGGTTATCAAAATACATATTATTTTTTAAGTATAAATTAATATAACTTAATATATACTAAGGTTCGTTAATTATGTTTAGTGTGCGTGTAAAATTAATTTTTTCTGCTTGGCTTATGAGAACCAAAATAGATTTAAATGGCATACGTTTAGTAAGGGGCAAATGGATTTGCTGCCAGACCGGTCAAAACAATCGTTCTTATTCATGTTTACGCCCTGTTTAAGTCCACGTTGATATATTTCATAGCTTATTGCTGAAAAAAAAACCAGACTCCTGTTTGTGGAAGGTGTATATTGCAAATGGCAAATAAAATAACATTAGACTAGACTGAGGCACGTACACATGTGAGTGTTCAACATGCGGTTTTTATTTATTTTCCATCTTGCGCGTGCCTAAAATCCAATGGATCGATAGGGAAATGCTGATTTGTACAATTGCCAATTTTTTTTTCCGTTGTGGGCGGGTCGTATAACCTTTTTTGAGAGTTTTGCCACAAAAGCAACAAGCGCCCACTCAACCTTAATGGTAGTGCAAGTAAAATGTAATTAGAAACCCTGCACAATCCGTACACAAGTCAAATAACCAAAAAAAAATAGCAGAAAAACAATAATGGGCTAAATAAGAATTTGCTGTTGCTGTTTTAGCAAAAGTAGTTATTATTGTTGTTGTTGTTGTTGTTGAAGTTGTAAGTGTAGTTGTTGTGCGTGCTAATACTACACGTTGGTGTTACACATGTATGTTTGTGGCTTGTGCACATTTTAGTTGGAGGCTCCGAAACTAGGCTATGCAATGACTCTAATGACTTTGCCGTTATTATAATACACACATAGAGTTAGACCAGGACGAGGACGAGACGAGGCCGCCCCGACTTTAACTCAACAACAAAAAAAATTGCACGAAGGCGAAACTACGTAAAATAAAAAATAAATAAAAAACTAAAAAAAAAAACGTCTTCGTTAACGAAACTAACACGAAGTCGCTAGTAGTGCGTATATGAAGGTACAATAATGCATACCCTACAAATTCAACTTTAGGATGTAAGTAATTTTCAAAAATTATTCATCACAATTTCAGCTCGATACATTAATTTTCAACGACTATTTAAAAAATTCAAAAAGTACTTTTAAAAACGGTTAAAAGTGCTTACAAAAAAGTTATAATATAAGTACAAAACTATTTAAAATATATTTAAATATAAATAATAAGTGTTAATTTTAGAATTAAATTTAAAAAAAAAGTATTACATAAAATTTAAATTAAATTAAAAATAAATCACATTGAAACTTATTAGATTATTATCATAATTTTTTATTTTTGTACAGAAATACTCTGCCAAAATTTTATGAAAATTACTTTAAGGATTTTGAAAACCATATAATGAATCACACTCATCAGATTTTTTGTTTCTTACAGATAAACTCTATCAAGTTCTAGGAGAGTATGCAAAGTTCGTTCTCAAGACTACTACGTATTTTGGGTGTTACTTGACATTGGATGAGGCTCGGAGCTAGAGGGTAGGGTTGCACTGCTGTAGACTGGTGTGAGCGAGCCGTAAGTAACCCTTGCTAGAGGGCTGTTGGTGTACAAAACTTAAGCTACGTGTGCGCTAGGAAATTCATCACTTGAATTTCGAACGCGCTGGCGACTGGTTCGTTTTTTCGCTGTTGACTTGGACCCAGATAGTATCAAGGATTAAATAGTGAAATACAAGGTGTATAATTCGGAATCAGTTGATTGTTAGAATCTACATCAATTTGATCAAGTGACTGCCTAATTGCATCGACGTTGTGTGAAAATTGATATTAAACTGCCTGTTAAAGCCTAGTTTGTGAGAATTAACTGTTTACATAACAGTTCATTTTTGGCGCCTTTATTTCGCCCACACAAGCTTTATAATAGTGCACCAATATGCAGCCCTTAAAGCGCTTCACACAATGTGGCAGCCTGACAATGCTCTTCGGCGTTTTCATCATACTCTTTGGGGTGAGCTCCACGGCATTGACTACATTCGGAAAGACCAATAATCAGCCGCCTCCCACTCAGGGACCTATTAGTAAGTTGATTTCCACTGAGAGTTAAACCAAATATTTATATTGGTTCAACTTTAATTGTAAATGATGATTTTTATAATATTAAATAAATAAAAGTTGATCAACAAACATTTGCAATCAAAGGCAATTATTGAAAAATGCAAGCATTGAAAACTAACTCTTTTTTGGTCTAATTTTGCCTGTTCGGGTTTCCCCAATGATATTCATCTAGAACAATTTTATTTTGTTTAATTTTTTTGATTTTTCTGTGCCAACTGATCTTAGTCGATGTTTAAATAAATAAATAATTGTAGATTATACAGTTCAAAAATTATAGTATAAAATAAGGGATGTACTTGATACCTTTTAGTAATTCAACTTTTTAATTTTTTACTGGCTTAACCAAATCGAAATGAAAAGACTAGCTGTTTTTTTTTTAATATCATTTACTAAAAATATACCAAGTAAATCTATGTACTATGTGTAAATCTATATACTGCTAGTAGGTATAGTACAGCGCTGGCAACTTAATTATATCTAAGAATACGTGAAGAACAAATAGATTTTTAACTTACTAACAAATTAACAATTGATTTATCAGATTATTAATATTACCTAAATTATTATATAAATGATAATTGATAATTATTTACAAGCTTACATATTTATAAATTAATTTTTTTATTAATATTTCTTAAATGTACCAGTGAGGTTGGGTATTTTACTCTGTTCAGAATAAACTTCAATATCAAATTGGTTACATTCTTCTCATAATTTTATTTTATACATCTTAAGTAATATTTTGATTTTTTCATATAAATTGAAACTTTACAATATTATTGATATTATTAGAATTGGAATGATGAACGTAAGCTAGAATTGGAGATAAACTGCCAATAAGAAACTGTTGAACTTAAATATGAAATATTTGCCAATGTATGTTTATTTAATTATTTCTATGAACTCATTGAACTTATTTGAAACGATTTTTATCCAGATTAATTAAGTAAGAAATTATATTTGCAATAAAGTATTTCATTGAAAATTACTAAGAAACGGCTCCACGGATTTTGAAAGTTGTATGGTAGAGGTTAAACAAGTTTTTTAACTGACAAATATATAATTTATTAATTTAAAAAGCTCATAAATTAAAAGAAAAATCTTTAGAAAATAAATTTATTGTTGAAGCTTCCCAATTAAGTTATAATTGTAGTTGTACAGCTACTCGTAGTCTGACTGCATAAAATGTTTTCCCAATGATTGTGCCACGTTTAAGAACACCCGAATAGAAGATATTTAAAATAGTTTAATACTATTACTAATGTTATATATTTAAGTCCAAATGCAAAACAGATTTACTGCTAAAGTCACAAAAAATTTGGAAAAAATGTGACTGGTTCAAACCGAACGTTGCTATTTGTTGCGATGTTTTATTGCGACAGTATCAGTTCAATCAAAAGTTGATATTGTCATATTTGGTCAAGTAAAATAATAAGAAAATTGTACATTTATTTAAATATGAAATGCTGCTCATTCGGCTCCTACCCCATGAAAAATTAAGTACTAACCTTCATGTACTTTTATGTAGATATGTAAATGAACGAGTCGCCTAATGACACGACATGACTGCCAATCAAACTAGCTACGTACAGAAATAACTAAACTGTTTTCTAGTCTTTTGCTCCAGCATAAATCAAAAATTGATCAAACAAGTCAAGTAAATCAAATGCAATGACAACAACGCTAATGGCACGTCAGAACGGTAAACTCAAATTATGGGCCTATCACGAGTATTGTCATTCAACTCGAAAAGTGTGGGCGGTACTATATATATATGTATATATATAATGATGAGGTTGGCGACTTGCCAGAATTATACGGGAGTATCTTTGCTAATTGCTTTCAGACATTTGTACACTCAGAAAAATCGACACGGATTTTAGAAAATCGCCATGAAAACTAGAAAAATATTCTTGTTTTTATAATTAATATTCAAATATAAAAAAAATAATTTCTATAACTTAAGAAATGCTTGCTCTAAATCGACAATTAAAAATAGTTATTTTCTTAGAAATATTAGAAAGAAATGCATTTTTAAAAATAAATAAAAAAAATGCAAGCCATGGCGATATGGCGATATTCTAAAATTCTGGGCAATTGTTTTTGTCTGAGTTTGCGAGATCTTTTCAATATGTTTTCTTAATCAAATTTTTTGTGCATTTTATTTTCAGTTAAGGGTCGCGAGTGTAGCACAAACGACGATTGTTCAACGGCAGAGCGGACCAGCTGCGTTAAGGATACCAATGACTACAAGATGCGTTGCCTATGCGGAAATGATTCACCGCCCTCAAATGGACTCTGCCCTGATGTGCTAAAAGGTAAAAGCCAAGCCCATCAGCTAGCTAACTGAATTGGGGCACCCAGAAATAGAATGCTTTAGTTGGTGCGAACCTAATTGGTAGACTTGCATATTACATTTATAATTCAAGAGGCTACCTTCTTTGTTTGCCCGTAGCTCAAGTGGCAGCTGCAGCAAGTGCTAGCTGTAAATGATAACTAAACAAAGCTTTATTATATAGACTGCAACTCACTTGAATAGCGCCCACTTACGAGAATGTTTTCCAAGCACGTTTTCACCCAAATGCACGCAGCGACTCTATCTTTATGTTTCCCATAGATGTAGTTTAATAGTAATGAAAAACAGATTATTAGGACAAACATTATTTTATATAGTCTAATGAAATACAGTACTTTAAATTGCGTCTATAAATTTATTTTTTAAATTTACTTGCAAGACTGCTCAGCTATTGTCAACAATTTCATATTTTCCACCAACATTCATGACTAATCCATTGTTAGAGCAAAAAAAAATACTTTCTCGCTCCAGTCAAGTAGTTTCTGCTACGAAATACTTTTGCTACTGTTAATTTATGTTCTGAAATCCAATAGTTCGTAATTCTTAGCTGCCGTTCCTTAAATGCACATTTCTTAGCTAAGTATTTTGTGCAGATGTGTTAAAACGTTTAAGCACAGAAAAGGATAAGAGTGTTTCTCAAAACAAGAGTTTTATTTGTAATAATAATAAATATCTTCATAATTTATTATGCATGTAAACTTAAAAAAACAAATTTACAATTTTCAAAGATTATAGAAAAACCACAAAATTTACTTTATTAAGTTTTAATATTTGAATTAACGTTGCAGGATTGCGGCATCGGTGCAACAGCAATCATGAGTGTGAGGATGGAATGGTTTGTCAATTTGAGAACAACAATCGAACCATTGGCGTATCCAAGTTCATAACGAGTAAAGCCAAACTGTGTCTGTGCGACAACGATAATGGCTATGTCGAGGATATATTGCATGATATTTGCAGTGGTGGTGAGTTCAATCATATTCCACGAATTATAAATTGATAAATAATTATATTCCAATTAATCGACATTTTAGCAAATCATCGATTTCTGGTAAACATTTTGGTATCGCTTTGCTCACTGATGGCGCCGTTCTTCTTCTCAGCTCACATGAGCATGAGAAAGCATTTCTAGAAGGATTATTGAACCAAGACAAACGAATCCAAATTCAATTATTACGTCTATGTCGTCATCTCCAAGTGATCTATCGAATGTGCCTCAATAAATAACAACAGAAATCATTGTTCGAAATAAATGCTCCAATATTGCTCTATAAATTCCATAAGCTATTCAATTGGCTATTCAAATCGTAAAATGTCCGTTTCGGTAGTCATTAGCCTAAATGTCGTTATATTGAATAAGTTTCATAAGTACCACCGTCAATTTTATTCGCTTCTCACACAGGTCGCGTTACACATATATACTTATTATCTAATAAATGTTTTATATAAATCCAGTTCACGAACACTAGTCGGTACCTTGTAACAAATATATATATGTATATACATTCATACATATACATATGTATATATATATATTAGTAACTAGCTGCTGCGTAATATGCAATTTAATTCAATTTAATATAGAAAATGTTCGCACATTTTATTTTTTTATTCCATTCTTTAACTAACTATGAAAATAGTATCTCAAGTTGTACACCAGGGAGCTGCAACGATTACACGCATTATCTCTACTAAATTAGAGTCTGCGAAATTCGACTTCGAAATCGAGACGAGCTGCTTTGTTAACGATCACTTCATGTATTCTTACCTGTGATCGCTTTGATCGTTTCGTTTTTTTCGAACGTCGACACAAATACGATGCAAGCAATCACATTCGAAACCCGAATCCTAACCTCAACTCTATTCGTAAGCGAACAATCGCTAAATTGAATTCTAACGACTACTTAGAGTACTGATCGCATATGATCCTTGCAGTTCTCTGGTGCATACATTTAAATAGCTATACCCTGTATATCCAACTTAAAACAGAAATTATTTCAAAATCGGATTTGCTTAAAGCATTACATTGTTGCTTCCAAGTTAATTTTGTACGTTACAGATAAGAACCATTACGATTTAAAATATTTTTTCCGTAGCTGTTAAATTTTATTAAATAAAATTCTACAAACTTAAACGTCGTTTTATTACGTAAACTAAGCGGATAAAATGCAATAGTTAATAAAATAAATGCTCCGAAATTATTGGCAAATCCATTTTAGTTTGATAAAGATTTTTTTATTTGTTGGCCGTTGGCGATTTACTTCAAAGATCGGCATATGCGACGCCCAACTCCGCTACAGTTGCCAAACTTTCTCTATAATTTTTTTCAGCCGCGCGCACACCCGCTTCTAAATAAAATTTAAGAGCTAAAGTTGCCAAACTTGGAAGAAGGTTTTCTACCTTATATCTACCACAATCTTGGACAGTATTTCTAGGCTACACACAACTAATGGTATCATAGTATTTCTCTATCGGGTACGTTTGACTGCAACGTTCTCTCTTGTAAAGCTAATTTTTGCAATAAAAAATATAAAGAAAGCTTTTCGCCCAACGTGGGGCTCGAACCCACGACCCTGAGATTAAGAGTCTCATGCTCTACCGACTGAGCTAGCCGGGCAGTTGCCGAATCTGTGCCAAATATAAATAAGAAATTACTTATGATTTTAATGGAATTGTTTTATTCGTGTATTTAAAATTTACAACAGGCATTGGTATTTATGTATTTAATTTTGACAATAAATATTTCTAAATGAGGTTAGACAATAATCGTTTTTGCTTGCCTTAAATCTACGAATATCGAATATTTATATGAACGCTTCATTTTAAGTAAGTTAAGTAAAAAGCTTTCTTCAAAACCAAGAACAAAAAGCTTTTACTTGCTATTAATAAGACATAATAAATGCTCAAACGGGAAGCCTACTTTGGTGTCAGCAAGCTTTCGCTTAGTTTTATTTATAAGTTTACAAAATATCACAAAAAAATATATTTATAAAAGTTCGAGTCATTTAAAATGCTTTAATTTGGAAAGGTGAGAAATCAATAAATTAGTGAATAGAAGTTATAAAAGAAGTGCGGTAAGTAAAAGATTTGAACATTAAGTGCAGAATACCTATAAATATATAAAGTACACACAATGCAATATTAACAAAATTAACATGAAGTAATATTTTAAATATTAATTTAATAAAGAAATACAAATGCCATGAATAAATATATATTTTTTTATATTAAAATTATTTTATTTGATTAAAGAAGAAAATCATGTAATTTTTAAATGCAAAACGTATTTTCAAGATAATTTTAAAACCAAGACAAGTCCGCATTTGAATCACAAACAATCACTATGTTGAAAATAAAGAAGACCAAACTAATCAAGTAGTTAAACGAACACAATAACATAATGTTAACGCTGAAGGAGCCAACAGTGTATATCGAAGGCATGTATCGGTGTTAAAATTTCTTCTAACTGCTTCGTTATCGAGCACCGTAATCGCAGCGTGTGCCGCCATGGTATTTTTTAGTACTATTTTGTAGAACACATTTTTATATTGTGCCTCGTTCATCAACTTTTATAGTTAAACATAATGAAACGATTAACGGACGAACGTACTAAAATTCTCTTCGAGAAGCTTGCCAAATAGTAAGTGCCCAATACAACGATTAAACGATTGTTACTAATTAGTTTCCGCTCTCATATAGCATTGGTCCAAATGTGCAGCAATTAATTGATCGCCCCGATGGAACATATTGTTTCCGCGAGCATCGAGATCGCATTTATTATGTTTCCGAGCGCATTTTGAAGTTGAGCGAGTGCTTCGGCTACAAGCAGCTCGTCTGCGTCGGCACCTGCTTTGGCAAGTTTTCCAAGACGAACAAGCTGAAGTTCCACATTACGGCCCTCTATTATTTGGCACCCTATGCGCAGTACAAGATTTGGTTGAAGCCCTCCTTTGAGCAGCAGTTCCTCTACGGCAATCACATCCCCAAATCGGGACTTGGTCGCATCACGGAGAACGCTGGACAGTATCAGGGCGTCGTTGTGTTCTCCATGAGTGATCTCGCACTGGGCTTTGGGGTTCTCGCACGCTCTACAACTGACTGCAAAACTGCCGATCCTCTGACCACGGTTTGTTTCCATCAGTCGGACATTGGCGAATATATCCGAGCCGAGGATTCGCTGTTTTAGCAAAGTTTAAGTCATAAATTAGCTTTTAGACATAAAAATATAAGTCAATAATAAGCCAAATTGATATAAACTTTGAGTATCGATTATTATTTACTGAATTCGTTTTGTTTGATTAATATTAACGACAAATATCTATATGCGTTAAATATTTTGAAATCCAAATACAAAATCAAACTAGTGAAATTACAAACAAATCACTAGCGCCGCCTGTAGCATAATCGATAGTTTTACCACAAGCAAAGCATCGATAGTATCGACGGTGGCAAACAATTTCTGCAACACTGGGCACGACTCAATTCGTGCATGAATTTTTGCTTACGATATTTAAAGAGAGAAGTGAAACGATTTGTGGGCCGTATTACTTGCACCAATTATAATATAAAATTTTCCGCTTAACTAAGAACTTAAAAAGTGAAAATCATGAAAAGTGTCTCAACTTGGGTATAATATATATATTATATAAACAATAAACTCTTAATTTTTAAAAAAAGCTCAAAATTAACATAAGGCTAATTTTATATTTACAAAAGAAAAGTATAAATGCTAATTCGAAACGAAATAAAGCAAAAATAATTGCAATTAAAAATTTATTTGATAATTTCTTAATTAAAGACGGAATATCGCTTATTTTGCCAAACAACTGTGGCTTGCGGCCGGCATTGAGAAAGTCGTGACAAGTAACGCGTACGAGAGAATACCGCACACAAATATCACTCACCCATATGTGCAGTTAGTTCATTGTTGTCATTTGCAGACGGGCAAAAATAATAATATTAACGTCGAGTTTAATGGCGCGGCAAACAAAAGCAGCTGCGATATGGTTGCTGTTGCTTCTGCAAAGCACTGCTACTGGTAAGCAATAAAAAATACAAATGGCTCCCGTTGGTGACTCAGCTTATTCCTTTTCTTGTTTTATTTGTGCTTTGCAGTTTTCAGCGAACGAACTCGCGATAAAATGTACGAGCCAATATTAGGCGCCAGCTGTTTTCGACGTTTGAACGGCACACATCAAACTGGCTGTTCCTGTGAGTATCTTGCGGGGGGGTGGATACGGTATCCAGGGGCAAAAGAATAATCATTTTATTTTGCACCACAGCCACCTACTCGGGTTCAGTTGGCGTGTTGCATTTGGTAAACGTCGATGCCGATTTGGAATTCTTGCTCAATAGTCCGCCGTCGCCGCCATATGCGCCTCTGATACCGCCTCATCTGTTTACGCGCGCGAATCTGATGCGCCTGAAGGAGGCCGGTCCAACGATTATATCCGTTGTGCTGCTCATAAATCGCACCGATAAAATGAAACAATTCTCGCATGAGCTCAACTGTCCCAATCAGTACAGTGGTCTCAAATTGAACCGAAGCACGAGCGAGACGGCAACGTGTGATGCCAGTGGCAACGTGGCCAACACCTGGAATCGTTGGGGCACTGGCCTGCTGCATGAGGATTTCCCCTTTCCTATCTACTACATCGGGGAATTCAAGGACATTCTCAAGCTGGAGGATTGCTTCGAGAAGTTCAACAATTTTGATTACGAGTCGCATGCGCTACGCAGCCTTTGTGCCGTCGAAGTCAAGGCGTTTATGTCGGCCGCCGTTAACTCAGAGGTGTGCATACGACGAACCAACTTCATCAATAATCTTGGTGGCAGCCGCTACTGTGATCCCATGGAGGGTCGCAATGTCTATGCCACATTGTATCCACGTAGTGCGCCCGAGAATGTTGAAGTCAACGTTGCAAGAAGCGAGAAGTTCATCATTGTCTCCTGTCGTCTGGACACGACCAGCATGTTCGATGGATTGGGTGCGTAAGCAAGGCAAGCAATAATTAGTAACTACTCACAGTGGATCTCTTCTAGGTATGGGTGCGATGGGTTCGCTTGTCGGCTTGGCAATTCTGACGCAGGTGGCGCATATGCTGCGTCTGCTGCTGCCCTCACCTGGTGCACTGAGTGATCCCCAGCGGAATGTGCTGTTTGTGGCATTTGATGGCGAATCCTATGATTACATTGGCTCGCAACGATTTGTTTACGACATGGAACATTTGAAATTTCCCTCGCCCTCCACACAGACTGCTCCCATTTCGTTGGAGAACATTGAGTTTATTCTCGATATTGGTGCGCTCGACGATATAGCCAACATTAAGCTGCACACGCTGACTTCAACACCGCTGGCCAATCAACTGCTGCAACAGCTCAATCGATATGCGAAGAGTCCACGCTACAATTTCCTTGTCAACATTGAGTCCAATGTGGGCTATCATATTCCACCGACTTCGGCGCAATCTTTTTTGCGACACGATCCCAAATTGCCGGTGCTAATCCTAAACTCAGTTCCTGGTAATAGATACTATCATTCCATCTACGATGATCTGGAGAATGTGGAATTCACATATGCCAATACGAGCCACGATTATACAACTCTCGCCGATATCGGCGACACAGCGAAGATCTTCAACAGCAGCGCCCTGCAAATGAGGGTGCGTAATGTCTCTTCGATAATGGCGATGACTCTGTATGAGATCCTGTCGGGCAAGCAGTACCAGGGAAGCTTGGTGGCCAATCCATTGTTGGCCGATGAGTTCTTCTACTGTTTCCTTCAGTCCTCCGACTGTCCGCTGTTCAAAGCTTCCTCCCATCCAAATAGTCCAGCAGGTCCACAGCAACCGCCCATGCGGTGAGTATTTCAATTATTTTAAATGTAAAAATATATATTAACCGTGTGCTCGTCATTTAGTTACATAAGTGTGCAAGGTGGTTCGCAGGAGTCGTCGGGTTGGACATATCGCATGCTTGGCTATTTGCTCTCGCATCCCCAGCCAGCTGTGTCCAAAGAGAATTGCACTCAATTGCCATTGTTCTATTTTGCCGGAGTCAATGGCACCGGTGAGTGTCGACTGACAACACAGAATTACACACAGGCCCTGAGTCCGGCCTTTCTCATTGACAGTAAGTCTACGGAGATAGTAACTACCTGCAAGTAAACGTTGATCTTTGATTTTCAGACTATGACTGGCGTTCAGGTGATTACTCAACGTGGACTGAATCAACGTGGTCGCTGTTCAGCGCTCGCATCTTTTTACGTCCGTCCAATGTGCATGAGATAACCACTTTAAGCATTGGCATTGTCGTCTTCATAATATCCTTCTGCTTAATATATATTATCAGTTCACGTTGGGAGGTCCTTTTCGAGGATGTGCCGGCAAGCAACGCGGCGTAAGTTTCCCTCTCTCTCTAAGGTCGAACCTATCATGTCGCCCTTTATGTTCATCATTCATATGTGTCTTCATCTACAGAAAGTGGTTTCTCTTTGGACATGGTCGTTGTTCTACATTAATGCTATCTGCCCACTTTTCATACCTTATTTGTTAATCTTCAATTTATTTTATATTATTTTTAGATTATTTAATTGATGTTTTTCAACTGTTTGGCCCTGCAACAAAAAAAAAAAAAAAATACAAGCTGTGCATGCAAATCTCACTTCAAAATACTAAGAGCAGTCCGATTAGCTCATAACCAATTCATTTACATAAATATTAACATCGTTTGACTTGCAATTCTAGTTTGCCAACGCCAACGCCTTGTTAATGGCAGGACAAGAGAAACCCAGAAGATCATGAATTATTTCATTGGAGTGAAAGCTGCAAGAGAACAGGTAAAACTTCTCGAAATCAAACAGGAGAATATGCGCTTGATTCTGAAATAACTATTGTAATTACTCTGTCCCGAAGGACACACAAGATAGGTTTCTTTTTTTTTGTTGTTGATATATTTAGATATTCCTGATCTGCTATGCTATATACTTAAATGCGCATATAAAAACCAAGGAGTATCTAATGCCCACGATATCGTCCTCTAACCAAAAGACACTACATTGATATTCCAATTAGTTACGTTAAGAACGCGTAAATAAAGATTTATTTATATGTATTTTTGTATTTTTAAAAGGCAACTAGTAACTAATCTGATCTATCTGTATTATCGGTAATAATTATCGGGAGATTTAAGTCTGTATTTAATGCATACAGCAATTTGGTTCTTAATATTTTCTGAATTTAAATTAATATTGTAACAAAAGGAACGTATTTCCTGATATCGAAATTTATTCGTGTATTGAAATGATCTTAACAAGAGAAATAAATTTAAATAATTATAAATAAGTTAAAAAAAAATAGGCCAATTTCTGTTCTTTATTCTTAAAAACTGTATTTAATGCGTTCCATATTGGTTTTAGATTGAAATTGAAAATAATAATTAATTGATATTAATGTAAAATAAAAATGATCGCATTTCCTGCTTTCTATATTTATTCGTGTATTGAAAAGATATTAACAAGACAAATAAAATGAAAGACGTATAAGCCAATCTCTATTATTTATTCTTAGTTTGCAATTCATCACAGCGCACAGTGCTCCTTATTTAAGGAGTAATCGTTCTAACAAAGTCCAATATTTGCACATCAATAATAAGTTAAGTTAAGGTACACATAGCCAACCCTGCCTCTGAAGATTAACAATGGAGTCAGCTATGACACGCTTGGAGCACTTCATATAGCCACCACTGAGGAGCATGACGACAGGTATGTTCAAAGCACGAAATGTGCTAAAGACTAAGCGATCTCGCTCGATGACGCCCTCGGCAGTCAGGGCTAAATTGCCAAGGGGATCGCCCTTGAGGACATCGGTGCCGGCATTATATATGACAATGTCAGGCTTGAATTCAGTTAGCGCTTGCAGCAGGCATCGGCTCAGTTGCCTCAAATAGTAGGCATCCTCGGTAAGATGCTTTAACTCCACACCGCAGCGTATGCTCAATTTGGCCTCGTGATCCATTGGGTAGACGAATGCATTGTACATGTCCAGGATGTACACAGAGTCCGCATTCATAAAATCACGCTCATGACCATTGCCCTGATGGGCATCCAGATCCACGATCATTGCGTTCCGCACCCTCGTTGGCTCCAGATCGAAGAGGCGAACGAGCAGCAATGTTATATCCGCATAGGGACAAAAGCCACCACCTTTGTACGAGCAGCAGTGATGGAATCCGCCGCCTAAATTGATTGCCCAGCCATATTCTAAGGCCAGTTTACCAGCCAATATTGAGCCGGATGCCTGATAGCGCATCGGACGCAGATATCCGCTTTGCACCGTAAAATTTGGCATAAAGATCATGACGGGCACCTCGGCAATGCAGGCGACCTTGGCACTCCATTTGAGTGACTTTAAATACTTGCGAGTGTGCACTCGACGCAGTTGCTCTTTGGTAATCTCAACGGGGTCGTAGAAATGGCCGTCGTTCAGCGACAACTCGGCGCAGAGCAGCTGAAAGTAGTATAAATATGAATTTGTTAATCTATCTATGCACATAATATTTGTATTGACCTGTTGTATATGCTTGCCCTTGGCTGCATCGAAGGGATGAAGCTTCTCCAGGCCAGCGAAGCGAACGGAATAATTCTTGGAGTAAACTATGGGAAGCTTATCACGTTCCACAACATCCTCGCACTTCATCCTCCAAGCTTGTCCTATCTCTTTTATGTTGTTTATTATTATTTGCGACACATCGGTGTATGTTCATTATAGTGGAATGACACGTTATATACTTTAAGCCGCTTATACGAAAGCATCTTACGAGCTTAATTATTTTTTTGCTTTTATTTGTTATCGCTGCTAACGGTCTTGCGTGGATAAATAGTGCATTTATTGGATTTCATTTTTTGCTGAGGCTACTCAGGACTTTTTTGACAACCAGGAAAATAGGATTTTTCGACGTTCCGTAAAATATACTATTGCAATAATCAAGTCCTTATATCTACAGTGAGGTACTATTATTATCGATAATAACAATCTATTTCCTGAGATTGCGATAAAATGCTATAAATCGATTCCTGTCGATGCAACTGGATGCAAGCGCCAAAAGATGCATTTGAATATTGTTTGTCCACTGTTAAGAAGCATTTTCGGTTCTGTAATACACTGTACGCTTGTGGAGGCTCTGCAAAACACGATAATTGTTTCTCAAATGCTTGCCACGGTCGTTTTGTAACTATAATATGGTATTTTTTTTTATCGGGTAAATATAATTTACGGGGAATTGCAGCTCACATATTTTTTTAATGCTTCTACAGTTGACAACCTTTTTAAATGTAAAGTGTAATTAGTGTACTAATTTACAGACTTTATTACAAACTTCGTTAAGGACCCGCGGCATTATTGTGAACACTAAATAACACAAATACATACATATATTTATATTAATGCCATTAGTTTTACTTGCTGTTTTGTTATTTTAACATACATATATTAATTAAAAAATTCTTTCGACCAGCACTTTATGATGCCAAGTTAATTCTGGGCATCATTAATTATAGTGGTATCAATTGTGGTTCAGAGTTAAAATGGCCTTGATAGTTACATAGCTTAAACTTGGAAAAATTCGAAGTACACAAGTCATTTAAAAATCTCTAGTGACTTATATAAATGAGCACGTATATATAAACTCAATTTCAAATTTTTAGTTGCATATGTAAAGTTTAATTGGTTGAATTTTTTTTTTTTTTTTTCTTATGTTTCATTTGTTAGTAGTGGTTGTCGATTTGATGTATATTCAGTGAAATCCGTTTCTAAATTTATCTCAGAGTTCTCTGAAAGACTGGCCTTCCATTTATTTCCTGCAGCTTACGGTAGTTATTTACCAAAGGACGACTGAGTTCATCTTGCAAATTCCAAAATTTGGCGATCTGTCGTCTAGGTAGACTCACAGAATCCGAGAACACAGTCCAAGTAACAGATTCAGCGCAGTCAGGAGTAGTCAGTGAGCCTGTTTTAGAACATACATGTGATATATATATATAAATATTAATAGTGAGAGTGCCAAATCTTCGTCAGATGCATACCGTTATATGAGTAAAACCTTCCAGTAGAAATGTCTCCCAACAGATCGTTCATCGTTATTCGCCCAGCTATAGTCGTACTAGTGTCGTATTCAATAATTTCAGGCAATCGATCTATGATTCGGTTAAGGCCAAATTGCATAGAGATCAGTGAAGGTACAGCCTGAAGCATGACACCCAAAACGGCAAGACCATCAGCATTCAAACTCGCCTCGGCTACAGTGGCATATCGGACATTCTTATGAACAATGTGCATTTCGACGTCGTAGCGTTGACCATTGATGAGATGCTCGGATCCACCACTGTTGGGCGAGCCCCAATGGAAGTGCACGCTCTGCGCTTCAAATGTGCCTGGCAAGAGTCCGCCCTCGATGGAAGGACGCTGTCCGTTATTTGCGAGCGGCAAAACAATGTTCGCTGAAGAACATATAATATAATACTATAATTAAGGCACTGACAAAACCAAATTACTGCACACCTGTATGTCCATTGTTTGTCATCCTAAGCGGTGACTGCAAGGCCCGATTGTAGTTCGTGAATCGAATTTGCGGTATGGATCCGCGAGTAGACTGTAAAAAGTTAACATTGCTAACAAACATCCAGTGCTGTAAAGGCTTCTGCTACTTACAGTGCTTTCCGCCAATCTAATTGGAGATTGACTTTGACCAGTTGCGCATGTTCCCTCCCAATCTCTGCCTTGTTGGTCGTAGTTAAACTGTCCACTCGCCTGCTTGGCTGCCAACAGTAGGAACTGCAGCAAGATTACAAGTCCCCGACGGCTTAAGAGACACATTTTCTGTTCGATGCGTAGTAGGAATTGAAGTTGATACCAGACGATATGCACTGAATAACGCTTGCAACAAAACTGCAATAATTGTGCAATGGGTCGCAGCAATTTATAGGTCTGGAGACTGCTTGACGGGAGCTTCTTTAAAGATAAGAACGTCGTTTTTTGCTCAGCTCTTTCAAGCCCGGTTGAAAATTTGCATTAAGATTGCATTTTGTCCTCAGCACTGCCTCATTCAGCTACATTAGTGCATCAAACTTCTTTCAAATAAAAGAATGAGAGAGAGAGAGAAAGAGAGAGAGAGCGAAAGAGAGAGAGAGAGAGAGATGTAAAATCTGGTTCTAACTAAGTGCACTTAAGATTACAATTTTCCCATCTTTAAAATTAAATAAGATTTCAATACCATCTCTCTTTTGTTCAATTTCGTCCTGAAAGGAATCAGATTTCCATCTCTTAAATAATAATATATATGTATTTATTTTTGTTATTAACTTGCTTCAGCAAATTGTTATAATTTTGTAATAAGATAAGGTTTTTTGAACAAGACGCAAGATGTCGCAGTGACTATTTATATATTTTTTTCATTGAAAATACAATTTTACAAACAATTTCATTTCCCTTAAAGTTGTATTTGCACATTCGTATTTGGAATAATGATTCAAGCTAGTCGCATAAGAAACCATTATGTTTTGCTTTTGAACATTTAAAATATCGACTAATTTATACTTCTCAAGCTTTAGAGAATAAAAATAAGCTACCGGAAGTCTTAATATTATTATATTATAATTTATTTATTAAGATAATTAGAGATCTAATAACAAATTTAGAAAATTACAAATTAAAATTTAAAGTTAAATAAATATAATGAAATAGCTGGGTATATTAAAATGGTCCAATATTTATCGCAAGGATGGGGAAATCCATTAAAATGCAATCAAACCAAAATTGTTAACGGCCATCAGGAAGAAAAAAATAATGTTTATGTGAATTAATTATCTACTCTCCATTCACGTTCTTAACTTGTGAGTAGAGAGTAATTATTTTTCACATTATAGATAATTTATTGAATTATGTGCTTCAAAAGTCGTTAAGTGTAATTAACAGACACTTGTACAACTTTCAGTTCTTGCCTATAGGCTTACCTCTCTCGCCGATAAATCAAATGAGTTATGATAAAACTATCTGAGGCAAGCTAGAAAGGCTGTCAAATGCTGTTTTGGTCTATTCTCTAACATGCTTCTATTTCCTTGGATCTCATAATATGCCTCCCCGGGATATTGCATCTTTTGCTTAAATCGTTTAATCGTTATAATCGATTCTTCTCGATGCAACTGGATGCAAAGGATGAATATTGTTTGTCCACTGTTAAGAAGCATTTTCGGTTCTGTAATACACTGTACGCTTGTGGAGGCTCTGCAAAACACGATAATTGTTTCTCAAATGCTTGCCACGGTCGTCTGTCAACAGCCAGAGGTTTTGTAACTATAATATGGTATTTTTTTCTATAGGATAGATATATTTTGAAGGGACTGGCCGCTTACATATTCTTTTGATACTTCTACAGGCTTTGGGAACACATACCAGTTGACAACCTCTGCGCATGGTGGTGCTGTTAGAGATCCTAGGATGTAAATAGCAATTAATGTACAAATTTTGGAACTCGATTTGACATGCAAACCTCTGTAGGTAAAAAATTCGGTGCATTCTACGCCTTCTAAAATATCGCTCAAAGAAAATGTTCCTTCAAGTGTTGAAGTTTTATTGAAATTCCTGACAAAACGCGATTTGTTACAGACTTCATTGAGGACCCGCGGCGTAATTGTGGGACACTAAATAACATAAATACATATATATATTTGTATTTTACGATTATTTTTAACAACTAATATTTAATTTTACAATAATTAAGGCTCATTTGTATAATTTAAATATAAAATAAATAAATAAAAATATATAAAAAATTAATTCGGATTTCATTATTACTAAAATTATAAAAAATATAATATTTCAATTAAGTTGTTTTAATTGATAGATAACTTTTTTAAAATTATAACATCTGAAACATTTTCATCTTTTTGTATTTATTATATTTTTTCAATCTCTTTGTTTGGGGTCGTCAATTCTTTTAACTGTTCTGAGCTAAGCAGGGTTGGTGCAATTAATTTTAATGTAGTATAGTTTTCTTATGTCTGGTATGTTCAACAAGTATGGGTATTACCCATTATTTTATTTTATTGCATACTTTTTCTTAGGTGGGGTATACGTACCAAGTGCAGGAATAATCATTTTTTCTATTGCATACTTTGCGGTAGCTTCAAATTAACCTGCGGCGAACACAACGAAAAAGCGTCAAGTGCACATGGAACATGGTGCAAAAGAGCAATATTTATATTGCAGAAAAAATATAGAGATAGTTTTCTGGTGTTAATTAAAATATTAGCTTACTTTATATCTATATCTATCTTTGCATATACATTTTTCTCGTTTTCATTCTAATTATTTAGTTAGAGCATACTGACATTATTTATTATTAAATAAGAAAAAAAAAAAAGTTGATTAAAGTCATTTCAACATCGAAGGTAATTTCATTAAAATGCAACACATGAGGGATTTTTTTTCCTCTCTTGGTTTTGGGTAATTTGTTTCTTATTTTAAACTACACACAATACATTAATTTTGTGCAGGGACACATAAATTGTTCATGTATAAGTTATATTGATACACATACATATATACATACAATTTTTTATTTTTTTTTTAATACTTAAAATATTTTACTAATGAAAAAAATTAGGAATATCACAAAAATTAACTTCTTATTTTTGTTATATGTTTTAAATACTGCTATTAGCAACATTTATTGTTTTTTTTTGGACGATTTTTAAAATTTTGCACCCTAGCTGTGCAATTAGGCAGCCGATTTTAAAAGAGATCCCTTTCAGAGCATTTGGCGCTTAAATTGATAAGCTGAGTATTCAGCAACTATCTGAGTATCTAAACTTTCACATTAAGCTGGTCTCAATTTCTACTGCGCTTTTGAAAGCTAAGTACCGTAAGGTATGCAACGGTTATTTACTCTTTGAAATATGAAATGCATAAGAAAATTGATTGCCTATCCTTATGTCTACAAAGTGTTATCTACTCCTATATCATAAACTGATTTTTCACTGCACCAACAACCTGCGGTATAAACAAGGCAAACAACAAATTCCGAGCACCGACCATCACAAAGAATGGCTTACCTCAACAATATTGACCATTATTGCCAGTACAACAAAGCCATCCGGGGAGCGTAGGGCATCTTCCTTGAGAGCGTATGCAATATTTTGATGAAGAATATGCAGTTCGGCATCATATCGCGTGCAGTTGATCAAATGTTCAGATCCCTTCCTCTCTGGCGAACCCCAATGAATATGAAGCTGCACAGCCTTGTAGACACTTTTGAGTTTACATCCGCAAACAGCTGGTTGACTACAGTCCTCTGCGCAGGGTATTGGCATCTTCAGGGTATGCCCATTGTTAGTTAGCTTTAGGGGACGGGACAAGGCCTTGTTGTAGTTAATGAAGATTAACTCTGGCGCCGTTGACCTGACCGCCTAATACTTATATGAGTTATGTGATTTATAGAAGGATCTGTGGATCTCTTACTTTGGCTGTAGCTAGAGAAACGGGCGATTGTTGCCTGCCAGCGTTTACATTCCAGTCCTTCCCGTTTTGATCATAGTTAAAATGGCATAACCTTGGAAAATTTCGAAGTACACAATTCATTTCAAAATCAAAATGCGATTTATCTAAGTGAATACGTATATCGCTTTAATTGCGTTCTGCTAAATAACTAAAACAAAAAAAAATATTGAACTCAATTTCGAATTTGTAGCTGCATATGTCAAGTTTAATTGCTTGTTATATTTTGTCTGTTTTTTTTCTTATTTTTTTTTATTTCAATCGTAGTAGTCCGTTTTTAAATTTATCTCAGAGTTCTCTGAAAGACTGGCCTTCCATTTCTTTCCTGCAGCCTACGGTAGTTGTTTCTTAAAGGAAGATTGCGTTCGTCTCTTAAATCCCAAAATTTGGCGATCTGTCGTCTAGGTAGACTCACTGAATCCGAGAACACAGTCCAAGTAACAGATTCAGCGCAGTCAGGAGTAGTCAGTGAGCCTGTTTTAAAATATATATCGTAAATATAAATATATATGAATAATAGTAAGAGTGCCAAATGCATACCGTTATATGAGTAAAACCTTCCAGTAGAAATGCCTGCCAACAGATCGTTCATCGTTAATCGTCCAGCAATAGCCGTACTAGATTGGTATGCAACAACTCGAGGCAACCGATCTAAGATTCGGTTCAGGCCGAATTGCATAGAGACCATTGAAGGGTACAGCCTGAAGCATGACACCCAAAACGGCAAGACCATCAGCATTCAAACTCGCCTGGGCTACAGTGGCATATCGGACATTCTTATGAACAATGTGCATTTCGACGTCGTAGCGTTGACCATTGATGAGGTGCTCGGATCCACGACTGTTGGGCGAGCCCCAATGGAAGTGCACGCTCTGCGCTTCAAATGTGCCTGGCAAGAGTCCGCCCGAGATGGCAGCACGCTGTCCGTTATTTGTGGGCGGCAAAGCAATGTTCGCTGAAGAACATATAATATAATACTGTAATTAAGGCACTGATTAAACCAAATTACTGCACACCTGTATGTCCATTGTTTGTCATCGTCAGCGGTGACTGCAAGGCCCGATTGTAGTTCGTGAATCGAATTCGCGGTATGGATCCTTGAATAGCCTGTGAAAAGGTAACTCAGCTAACAAACATCCGGTGTTGTGAAGGCTTCTGCTACTCACAGTGTTGGCCTCCAATCTAATTGGAGATTGGACTTCGGCCAGTTGCGCATGTTCCCTCCCAATCTCTGCCTTGTTGGTCGTAGTTAAACTGTCCACTCGCCTGCTTGGCTGCCAACAGTAGGAACTGCAGCAAGATTACAAGTCCCCGATGGCTTAAGAGACACATTTTCTGCTCGATGCGTAGTAGGAGTTAAAGTTGATACCAGACGATATGCACTGAATAACGCTTGCAACAAAACTGCAATAATTGTGCAATGGGACGCAGCAATTTATAGGCCTGGAGACTGCTTGACGGGAGCTTCAAAGATAAGAACGCCGTTTTTTGCTCAGCTCTTTCAAGCCCGGTTGAAAATTTGCATTGAGATTGCAACGTGTTCAACATGTTTTAATTTTCTCCTCTCTACTGCCTCAGTCTGCTGCAATAGTGCCCCTGACACTGGTGCACTAAACTTCTTTCCCCAATAAAAAGAACTGTAAAATCTGGTTCTAGCTCAGTGCACTTGGAAAAAGTTTTCTTTCAATTGGTTTCGCCATTATTTATATATTTACTTTGTTTATTATATATTTTTTAGTAAAGGTCATTTAATTTTATATGTAATTATATATATTCCCAGCCTTAAATAATTAAAATAAATCAATAAAATTAAATAATAAGTAGAACAATTACAGCTGGGCAAAAATCTATTCAGCCAAGAAATTCATCTTTCTAGGGACAGATTTGAACATCTGTTTAAAAAATTGTATGCATTTTGAAAAACATTTTAATACAAATCTTTTAAGATACACGAACGGAGTTTTTTTTTAATTTTTTCATCATTAAGATCAAATTTTTCAATATCTTATCTCCTCTATTTACGTTCGTCATGAAACATGGTTTTGGGAAATTAAATAAAAGACTGAAACTGGGTTTTTGTATAATTCATATTGTAATTGCTTAATTATAGAAAACTAAACCACAGCTGCTTAATTTTATTTCGCATTCATTTTACCCTACATTGATTGTTATTTTCTGCATTCATTCATTCACTCATTCATTCAATGCACGCGCATTCATTCAATGCAATTTGTTCTAAATTTGATTGCACTCAAAACTAAACTAAACTAAATATACTCAATGAGATTGAATATAGCTGTGCAGACCCACTATCTTAAACGATAATTTAATAATACTTTAAATGCTTGATTATCAAAGTATTTTTCATGGTTCTTTGAATTTTGAAAAAGACGGAAGATATCGCATTGAGTATTCACATATTGTGTTGTTTGAAACTTAAAGTTGACACACAATTTCAGTTAAGTTAATTTTTATTTTTTTAATTACATAATTTAGACCAAACGTAGCTTGTAAACTTTGAAGAATTAAAAATAATTTATTTAAATATTAATTAATACAACATTTATCGTAACGATTAGGAAACCCATTAAAATGCAATCAGACCAAAATACCAAAATTGACAATGATTTGCATCTCTAATTATGAAGAACAAATTATATATAATGAGAAAATTCCTACTCTCACGCTTTTAACTTGTGTTTTTCGCATAGATAGATAGATAGATAGATAGATAGATAGATAGATAGATAGATAATTTATTAAATTGTGTACTTAAAAAATCGTTAACTCTAATTAACAACTTTGAGTTCGTGCCTCTATATATATATATATGATATAGACTATATAGACTAACATATAAATATATATGATTTTATATTGATAAACTTTAAGGATCTGAAGAGAAGCAGGGACAAACAGAATGAGGGCACACATTAAAAAATATATTTATTTTTCAACGTTTAATTATCTAAAGGCTGTACGACTACTGATATGTTAAAGTTTGGGCGCAGGTAATTTCCCAGAAATAATTACAAAATATATATTGAAAATTACAGAAGAATTCAGAGCTTTCTTTGACAGCGAAGCAATTTAATTCATTTGGAATTTTGGTTGGGAGTATCTTTTATTGTAAATGATTTGCTTATCGGACCGCACTACACACTTTATTTACATATTTTTTGGTGCTTTCAGTCAAGGATCTTAGACGAATTTTCGAGAAACCCAATTACTTCAGATAATAGCTACTAAGATCCTTGGTAGTGCGATAAAAAACGGGTCGATTGTTGCGCCGCTGAAGTACCCGGTAGTTATTTCTTATCGGATTCCCATTCGAGTCCTGTATTAGCCACAGCTTGACCAGATCTGTCAAGTCTATGATCAGGGGCTGGGCAAACACCGTCCAAGTAACAGCCTCGTTGCACTCCGGCGTTGTCAACGAACCCTTGTAGGTGTAAAAGTCACGCGTATTCAAATCGCCCAGCAATTGCCCAAGTGTGATAGAGCCTTGTAGATTGACTTCGCTGTGATATTCAACTAAATTGGGAAGCTCATCAAATATCTTCTTTAGACCTGGATAAATGCGATCCGGTGTCTGTAAAAAAATTAAGTTGTTTTGTATATTTTTGTCCAGAAATGCTTATGTCAATCAGGGTGTCAAACCGAAACGAATAAATTTAAAATATTCAAGAAATATTCTGATATTCATACTTTGATTTGAAATTTGGTATGTAGTTTAGCGATGCCCCTTAAATATAGGTATTGTCGAAGCCACCCCCATCTCCATTCCTTAAAAATCGAAAATGGCTATATCGCCCGCGGTTTTTTAGTTAGAGTCAACCAATTGGAAGGAATAACATGGGTAACCGCTTTTAACCATCGATACAAATAAATTGGTTGGTCAAAATCACTCCGCATTCTAAAACCAATAAGCCTGATGCTATAAATCGATAAAACCATATATCTTCCATAATTTAAAAGCTTGAATGCATTGGTGTCTCCAAGAATGCGTTATCAAAGGCAGAACGACCCCATAAGATCCAACACCATAAGATATTCGTGATAAGCATCAGTATTCGAGTCGATCTAGCCATGTCAGTCTGTCTCTCCGTCTTGATCTATGAGACCTAGGAGCTAAAGACATCAAGTTGGGAATATGAGATGTCGTATACCAGTTTGAATACAAGCAACAGGCAAATGGAGAGAAAATAGAATTTAGGTTCTTATTCCGATTCCGAAGCTCAATCGGTAAACATGCGGTTCCGATTCCGGTTACGGGTTAAATTTCGGCTTAGGTTTGACAGCCCGTCAGTATTAACTCACTCTGGTAATCTTGAACATAATGCCGAGTACGGCTAAGCCATCTGAATAGTTTAAAGCCTCATTGACATCATTATAGCGCACATTGCGATGCACAATATGCATTTCCGCAGCGTATCGTCGCTTATTCACAAAATGCTCGGATCCGCTGGAGTAACCCGATCCCCAATGAAAATGCACGCCTTCAGCAACATATTTTCCCTTGAGCAGGCCGCCTGTAATAAATGGTTTTTGGCCATTGCGTGTGTTTGGTATGGCCATTTCAACTGAACAATGACAAAATACACAAATTCAATTATTAAATTTATACAAATTTTTAATACGATCTTCCACATACCCGTGTATCCTTTGTTAACCACTGTCAGCGGTTTTTGAAGCCTTACGTCATAATTTCCAAAGAAAATTCGTGGTAGCGGCGCAATAATAGACTGCGGAAACATGACATTACAACAAAACTACACTCAGAAAAAAGAACTACCATAAATTTTGGAATTGTGCCTTTCAGGAAGTAAATTACTTAAATCGGAGATTGTGATTTTCTAAAATACAGTATATGCATTTCTTAAACTAAAATATATGTCTAATTTCCGCGGTGTTTTTTTTTTGTTGTGTATATTGAGAAATTCTTATATTATCTTTTCTGTTACCTAAACATTAGTAGTAAACGATTTCTTGTAAATTTTAAATTCATATTACTTAATTTAAAAAAAACTTACGGTTTCACGTAGATTTGAATCAGCGACAGTTGGTTAAATTCATTAAAATTCATTCATTTTCTAAAAATATGGGTTTGTGTTTAGAATTTACAGAACTATTTTGTATTATTAATATATTGTTTAGATTGTATATTTCTAAAATTGAGAAAAATGGTTTTTCTTATTTTTAGAAATTAATCCCTTAAAAAAACTTGAACCGATTTTTATTTTAGAGCGATTTATTAGTGTATACAATTGTTGCCTATAGAGGGATAGGCAATTTGCACAGATAAGGGTAATAGTGAAAATAAGCGAAAAATTGCTTTGAGCTTAAAGAAAATTGGGCCATTCGGAAGCAATTTCATGAAATGAGCTCCCGAGTAGCATTTATCAAATTAGCTGTCATCGTTCATAACGGAAACAGAGAGTTTAGTGTGCTGTAATATATTGCACTGCAGTTAACCAGCAGTCAGTCTGTTAACTTGTTTCTGAGGCATGTAGCAATCCAATTTTAATTTACTGATTGCTGACTTTGGCGCATTTACATTAACTTGCTAAGATTTTTCAATAATAATATTTCTTCTTCTTTAAGATAAACTAAAATTACGTTAAACTTTAGCCACATATATGGAGGTGAAGTCTGAAGAAGCACAAACATCTCTCAACTATGTTGTAAGTAATAAATATGACATGAAATATGCTTACACTACCGACTGACAGTTTAATAGGGCTCTGTCTCATACCAGTCGCACAAATCCTTTCCCAATCGGCACCGTTTTCTGCATAATTCCAGTCGTCATCTAAAAGAACAAGTCATCAACATAATTAATAAGCCGAGCTCTGGTTTAAGTTCCACTTTCTTCCACTCTTTAAATGGATTTTGCATTTTCTTTCTCACATCATTATTTACGCACAATAAAAAACATAACTAATATTAAGCCAAATTGGCTGAGAATTGAGATTAAGAAAACAGTTAATTTTCAATACATACTATTTGCGGGTTGATGATATGCGAATGGCAGCAATATTAATAGTCTTTGAAAGAGATTTGATGAATGCATTATTGTTTTGTGTTATTCTTTTTATGTTGATAACTGCTTTAACTGTAAATATTTTCTCAAATTTGAAACGACACGTTTTTTGATTTTTTCAAATTTAAAACGAGACGTTTTTTATTTTTTCAAATTTGAAACGAGCCGTTTCTTATATGTGGCAACACGACTACATTGGCTGCTGCGGCTACCGCTCAAACACAACTGAGTGGGCCTAAACAAAAAACCAACCGTTTTATACCACTAACAGAGCTGCGCGCAGTCGCAAAAGCCACACAACCGTCGCAGCCTCATCCCAATATACACTTTAAATATATACACTACTTTACCGCAGCCAACGGACAGGTACAAAGCCAGATATGTAAATGTCATCGAAGACAATAAAAGAAGAAAATTTTACAGCTAAAAGTAAAGATAATTATTAATTAAATTCACATTTTGCTCCAAATTCTTGAGATTATTTAATAATTATCGGCTGATTTTTGTAAATTCTGTTGGAGCGAAGTTTCCCCGCGTCACGGAATGCCTGGATAAGAAAAGTAATACTGAGTCCCACCAGCGTTGTGTACTCAATCAGCGTTTATTCAAGACTGCTACTTTACAGTATGAGTAGCAATTAATGAGAGACTTAACATAAGTATCGATGCACGATTGCATTGAATGTAAAATAACATATTTTCAACACCCTTCCACAATGCAAGCATGCTTACAAAAAGTCATTTCAAATTTAACATGTTCCTTAATTCATTATGCTTCGTTTTGGACAAGTTCTTTGTTAGCACATCTGCTATCATAACATTTGAAGGAACATATTTCAAAACAATTTGACCCTCATTAACAACTTGCCGAACAAAATGATATCTTATATCTATGTGCTTAGTTCTACTGTTGAAAATATGTTATTTAACATTCAATGCAATCGTGCATCGATACTTATGTTAAGTCTCTCATTAATAGCTACTCATACTGTAAAGTAGCAGTCTTGAATAAACGCTGATTGAGTACACAACGCTGGTGGGACTCAGTATTACTTTTCTTATCCAGGCATTCCGTGACGCGGGAAACTTCGCTCCAACAGGTTATGGGCCCAGGGAACGTGGCGTGATAAGATCGGTTATAGTTTATTGACTCGATATCCAGAGTTACGAACTCGGATGTGATAAAAGATAAAATCGGCAGTTACGTGTGTGTAAATGTAAATTGCGTCGCAAAAATAGAAATATGAGTGGGCTGTACCAAATACAGAAGCTTGAAGAAAAGAATTATGATTCTTGGAGCATACTGATGCGAAGCGTGTTGGTGCATGCGGATCTATGGGAAGTTGCGTCGGGGGATTTACTGGAGTCTGATGTTGGCGAAAATGTTAACTGGACGGCGTTGGATCGTAAGGCATTGTCAACGATCACGCTAAGTGTTAAGGAATCGCAGTTGGGATACATCAAGAATTGCACAACGTCGAAGGAGGCATGGATTAAGTTGCGCGAAGTCCATCAGCCAAGCGGGCCGATGCGTAAAGTCTCGTTGTACAAAAGTTTGCACAATTCTCGCATGGCGGAGGGGCAAAGCATGGCTAGCCATTTGATCACATTTAACGAAATCGTGGATCAGCTTGCCGGAGTTGGAATAGAAATAGTTGACGAGCTCAAGGTCATAATTTTGCTTGCCAGTCTTCCAGAAGATTATGAGAATTTCGTTGTCGCCATCCAGACGCGCGACAGTCTGCCGTCGTTTGAAATTCTGTGCATAAAGTTGAAGGAAGAAGGCGAGAGAAAAGAAGGCGCCGAGAAGCACAACGAAACGGCGAACGTCTTTACAGTTAGACAAGGGCATAGCGCTAGTGCGAAGGTCACTACAAAGAAGAAAAAGAAAAAGATCGCCTGTTACGAATGTGGTGAAATAGGGCATATTAAAGCGAATTGTCGCAGATTAATTGCCAAAAATGACGTAATGAAGACAGAACAGCAGAATTGCAGCTTACTCAACGCATTGGATGCAAGCAGTTTTAAGAAAATCGGCTGGTGCTTGGACAGTGGAGCAACAAGTCATATGTGTTGTGATAAACAAATGTTTTCAAAATTTGAGGCGCATACCGAAACGATCGGTTTGGCGGACGCCGGTACCTTGCAAGCAGAAGGCAGAGGCGAAGTCAAATTGGAAACGGATTTGTGTACACTGGTGCTAGGCAACGTATTGTACGTACCAAAGTTGACGAGCAATTTTATGTCTGTGGGACAGGCCGTCGCAATGAAGTGCAATGTTCACTTTGATGCAAAGAGTGCTCGAGTCTGCAGAAACGGCAAATGTATACTCGAGGCCAAGCGAGTAGGAAATCTGTATACGTTTGAAGGTCATCGTAACAGTTGTTATGCTGCTGTTAAGTCAGATGGCGAGTTGTGGCATAACAGATATGGTCATTTGAACTACGATAGTTTGCGTGAAATGGCAAACAAGGCGCTGGTACGAGGAATGGAAAATGTTGACGTATTGCAACGGGTGTCGAGCAAGACGTGCATGCTGAACAAGGTTCACGTGCAGCCATTTCCAGGATCAACAGAAAGCCGAGCGGAAGAACTTCTGGAATTAGTGCACACTGATGTGTGTGGCCCTTTCGAAACGAAGTCTCTTGGCGGCTCTAAGTATTTCCTCACATTTATTGATGACAAATCAAGACGGATTTTTGTGTATTTCCTGAAAGGGAAGGACGAGGTCTTTCGCAAGTTCGTGGAGTACAAAAATCTGGTAGAGCGTCAAACAGGAAAGATGATCAAGTGTATTCGCAGCGACAACGGACGCGAATATGTTAATAAAACTTTCGACGGGTTTTTGAAAACCAATGGAATTGCACGGCAATTGACGGTGGCGTACACTCCGCAACAAAATGGTGTGGCAGAACGAGCTAATCGTACGCTTGTGGAGATGGCAAGATGCTTATTGGATCAATCAGGCTTGGACCAGTCATTGTGGGCAGAGGCAGTAAACACAGCGGTGTATTTACGCAATCGTGCAGCCACAAAAGCACTGATCGGGATGACTCCAATGGAAGCGTGGACTGGCAAGAAACCAACGATAAGTCATCTTAAAGTTTTTGGTTCCATTGCAGTGGCACTGGATAAGGGTCGTCATAAGAGCAAGTTTAAACCCAAGGGGAAAGAATACCGCATGGTCGGTTACTCAATGCAAGCAAAAGGCTATCGGCTCTACGATGCAGAATCCAAAACAGTGGTCGACAAACGAGATGTTATCTTTGATGAGGTCAGCTATTTGGAAAAGGCAAAGGGCGAAGCGGTAACATTTGATATGTCGAATGTTGGGCATCGAGTTGAGCAAGTTGACGAAGAGGATGATGATGAGGTTGACTCCAGCAGCGAAGACATCACATCTCGGTCAAATGCAACTGATGAAAGCAATGCGGATGAATCTTTTGAAAGTGCAAAAGACGACGAAAAGCTGGAGGAAGAGCAGATCCCACGAGGTGGATCTGGAAGACCGAAATTGCTAAGGACGGGTAGACCTGGTCGCCCAAGGAAGCAATACAATATACTCGGCGCTATGGCTACAAGTGATGTACCCATTCCAGCAACCTACGAGGAGGCAATGCGCGGTACGCATGCTTCGTTCTGGAAAGAAGCGATGCAAAAGGAGTATGAGGCTTTGATTATGAATCAAACCTGGCAGCTGGCAGACTTACCGAAAGGACAACGTGCAATTGGTTGCAAGTGGGTCTACAGTCTGAAGCGGGATACTCACGGCCAGATAGAACGGTTTAAGGCACGACTGGTGGCAAAAGGATGCGCACAGCAGTACGGTGTTAACTACGATGAGACGTTTTCACCGGTATGCAGGCTGGAGAGCATGCGGTTTATATTGGCGTTGGCGGCAGAATTGCAGTTGTACCTACATCAGATGGATGTTTGTACTGCGTACTTGAACAGCGATCTAAGGGATACTGTTTATATGAAGCAACCGCAAGGATACTCTGAAGACAATCGGGCGGATGGAGTGTTGCTACTGAAAAAGGCGATATATGGATTGAAGCAATCTGGAAGGGAGTGGAACTCCAAGCTCGACAGCGTTTTGCGTGGAATTGGCTTCATTGCATGCGACAATGAGCCATGCCTTTATAAACGAAAGGGAGGTAATTTGGCACTAATCCTAGTTTACGTCGATGATCTCCTTATAGCTTGTCAATCGAAAGCGGACTTGGTCAGCATCAAATCTGATATTATGAAGTCGTTTGAGTGCGTTGACAAGGGGCCACTAGAACTGTTTCTTGGCATGGAAATTCAACGTGAGGGTGAACTTGGAGAGATCACTCTGGGCCATACGCAATACATCAAGGATCTTTTGCGTAAACACGGTATGGAAAGTTGCAGACCAGCAGCTACGCCATTGGATGCTGGGTACCAGACAGCTTGCAACGGCAGCCAATGTCAAAAGGTGGATAAGACATCGTACCAAGCACAAGTGGGTGAGCTAATGTGGCTGGCTCTTACAACAAGACCGGATATTTTGCACTCGGTTGCAAAGTTGGCACAACGGAACATGGATCCGCATAGCGAACATCTTGCAGGCGTGAAGCATGTCCTGCGGTACTTAGCGTCTACAGTGGAGCTAAAGATACACTACAGAAAGTGTGGAGCGGCGTTCGAAGGCTATGCTGATGCTGATTGGGCTGGCGATCAGGTTGATCGTAAATCGTATACTGGCTACGTATACTTTCTCGCTGGTGGGCCGATCTCGTGGAAATCGGAGAAACAACGCAGCGTAGCACTCAGCAGCACAGAGGCTGAGTATATGGCTTTGTCGACGGCGTGCAAGGAAGCTATCGTCATGCGCAGGCTGATTATCGAAGTCGGTTGTGGCACTGAAACTACCCAGACGGTGTTGTACGGAGACAACTTGAGTGCACAACAATTAGCAAAGAATCCTGTACATCATGGTAGAACTAAGCACATAGATATAAGATATCATTTTGTTCGGCAAGTTGTTAATGAGGGTCAAATTGTTTTGAAATATGTTCCTTCAAATGTTATGATAGCAGATGTGCTAACAAAGAACTTGTCCAAAACGAAGCATAATGAATTAAGGAACATGTTAAATTTGAAATGATTTTTTGTAAGCATGCTTGCATTGTGGAAGGGTGTTGAAAATATGTTATTTAACATTCAATGCAATCGTGCATCGATACTTATGTTAAGTCTCTCATTAATAGCTACTCATACTGTAAAGTAGCAGTCTTGAATAAACGCTGATTGAGTACACAACGCTGGTGGGACTCAGTATTACTTTTCTTATCCAGGCATTCCGTGACGCGGGGAAACTTCGCTCCAACATCTACCATGATGTACAGGATTCTTTGCTAATTGTTGTGCACTCAAGTTGTCTCCGTACAACACCGTCTGGGTAGTTTCAGTGCCACAACCGACTTCGATAATCAGCCTGCGCATGACGATAGCTTCCTTGCACGCCGTCGACAAAGCCATATACTCAGCCTCTGTGCTGCTGAGTGCTACGCTGCGTTGTTTCTCCGATTTCCACGAGATCGGCCCACCAGCGAGAAAGTATACGTAGCCAGTATACGATTTACGATCAACCTGATCGCTAGCCCAATCAGCATCAGCATAGCCTTCGAACGCCGCTCCACACTTTCTGTAGTGTATCTTTAGCTCCACTGTAGACGCTAAGTACCGCAGGACATGCTTCACGCCTGCAAGATGTTCGCTATGCGGATCCATGTTCCGTTGTGCCAACTTTGCAACCGAGTGCAAAATATCCGGTCTTGTTGTAAGAGCCAGCCACATTAGCTCACCCACTTGTGCTTGGTACGATGTCTTATCCACCTTTAGACATTGGCTGCCGTTGCAAGCTGTCTGGTACCCAGCATCCAATGGCGTAGCTGCTGGTCTGCAACTTTCCATACCGTGTTTACGCAAAAGATCCTTGATGTATTGCGTATGGCCCAGAGTGATCTCTCCAAGTTCACCCTCACGTTGAATTTCCATGCCAAGAAACAGTTCTAGTGGCCCCTTGTCAACGCACTCAAACGACTTCATAATATCAGATTTGATGCTGACCAAGTCCGCTTTCGATTGACAAGCTATAAGGAGATCATCAACGTAAACTAGGATTAGTGCCAAATTACCTCCCTTTCGTTTATAAAGGCATGGCTCATTGTCGCATGCAATGAAGCCAATTCCACGCAAAACGCTGTCGAGCTTGGAGTTCCACTCCCTTCCAGATTGCTTCAATCCATATATCGCCTTTTTCAGTAGCAATACTCCATCCGCCCGATTGTCTTCAGAGTATCCTTGCGGTTGCTTCATATAAACAGTATCCCTTAGATCGCTGTTCAAGTACGCAGTACAAACATCCATCTGATGTAGGTACAACTGCAATTCTGCCGCCAACGCCAATATAAACCGCATGCTCTCCAGCCTGCATACCGGTGAAAACGTCTCATCGTAGTTAACACCGTACTGCTGTGCGCATCCTTTTGCCACCAGTCGTGCCTTAAACCGTTCTATCTGGCCGTGAGTATCCCGCTTCAGACTGTAGACCCACTTGCAACCAATTGCACGTTGTCCTTTCGGTAAATCTGCCAGCTGCCAGGTTTGATTCGTAATCAAAGCCTCATACTCCTTTTGCATCGCTTCTTTCCAGAACGAAGCATGCGTACCGCGCATTGCCTCCTCGTAGGTTGCTGGAATGGGTACATCACTTGTAGCCATAGCGCCGAGTATATTGTATTGCTTCCTTGGGCGACCAGGTCTACCCGTCCTTAGCAATTTCGGTCTTCCAGGTCCACCTCGTGGGATCTGCTCTTCCTCCAGCTTTTCGTCGTCTTTTGCACTTTCAAAAGATTCATCCGCATTGCTTTCATCAGTTGCATTTGACCGAGATGTGATGTCTTCGCTGCTGGAGTCAACCTCATCATCATCCTCTTCGTCAACTTGCTCAACTCGATGCCCAACATTCGACATATCAAATGTTACCGCTTCGCCCTTTGCCTTTTCCAAATAGCTGACCTCATCAAAGATAACATCTCGTTTGTCGACCACTGTTTTGGATTCTGCATCGTAGAGCCGATAGCCTTTTGCTTGCATTGAGTAACCGACCATGCGGTATTCTTTCCCCTTGGGTTTAAACTTGCTCTTATGACGACCCTTATCCAGTGCCACTGCAATGGAACCAAAAACTTTAAGATGACTTATCGTTGGTTTCTTGCCAGTCCACGCTTCCATTGGAGTCATCCCGATCAGTGCTTTTGTGGCTGCACGATTGCGTAAATACACCGCTGTGTTTACTGCCTCTGCCCACAATGACTGGTCCAAGCCTGATTGATCCAATAAGCATCTTGCCATCTCCACAAGCGTACGATTAGCTCGTTCTGCCACACCATTTTGTTGCGGAGTGTACGCCACCGTCAATTGCCGTGCAATTCCATTGGTTTTCAAAAACCCGTCGAAAGTTTTATTAACATATTCGCGTCCGTTGTCGCTGCGAATACACTTGATCATCTTTCCTGTTTGACGCTCTACCAGATTTTTGTACTCCACGAACTTGCGAAAGACCTCGTCCTTCCCTTTCAGGAAATACACAAAAATCCGTCTTGATTTGTCATCAATAAATGTGAGGAAATACTTAGAGCCGCCAAGAGACTTCGTTTCGAAAGGGCCACACACATCAGTGTGCACTAATTCCAGAAGTTCTTCCGCTCGGCTATCTGTTGATCCTGGAAATGGCTGCACGTGAACCTTGTTCGGCATGCACGTCTTGCACGACACCCGTTGCAATACGTCAACATTTTCCATTCCTCTTACCAGCGCCTTGTTTGCCATTTCACGCAAACTATCGTAGTTCAAATGACCATATCTGTTATGCCACAACTCGCCATCTGACTTAACAGCAGCATAACAACTGTTACGATGACCTTCAAACGTATACAGATTTCCTACTCGCTTGGCCTCGAGTATACATTTGCCGTTTCTGCAGACTCGAGCACTCTTTGTATCAAAGTGAACATTGCACTTCATTGCGACGGCCTGTCCCACAGACATAAAATTGCTCGTCAACTTTGGTACGTACAATACGTTGCCTAGCACCAGTGTACACAAATCCGTTTCCAATTTGACTTCGCCTCTGCCTTCTGCTTGCAAGGTACCGGCGTCCGCCAAACCGATCGTTTCGGTATGCGCCTCAAATTTTGAAAACATTTGTTTATCACAACACATATGACTTGTTGCTCCACTGTCCAAGCACCAGCCGATTTTCTTAAAACTGCTTGCATCCAATGCGTTGAGTAAGCTGCAATTCTGCTGTTCTGTCTTCATTACGTCATTTTTGGCAATTAATCTGCGACAATTCGCTTTAATATGCCCTATTTCACCACATTCGTAACAGGCGATCTTTTTCTTTTTCTTCTTTGTAGTGACCTTCGCACTAGCGCTATGCCCTTGTCTAACTGTAAAGACGTTCGCCGTTTCGTTGTGCTTCTCGGCGCCTTCTTTTCTCTCGCCTTCTTCCTTCAACTTTATGCACAGAATTTCAAACGACGGCAGACTGTCGCGCGTCTGGATGGCGACAACGAAATTCCCATAATCTTCTGGAAGGCTGGCAAGCAAAATTATGACCTTGAGCTCGTCAACTATTTCTATTCCAACTCCGGCAAGCTGATCCACGATTTCGTTAAATGTGATCAAATGGCTAGCCATGCTTTGCCCCTCCGCCATGCGAGAATTGTGCAAACTTTTGTACAACGAGACTTTACGCATCGGCCCGCTTGGCTGATGGACTTCGCGCAACTTAATCCATGCCTCCTTCGACGTTGTGCAATTCCTGATGTATCCCAACTGCGATTCCTTAACACTTAGCGTGATCGTTGACAATGCCTTACGATCCAACGCCGTCCAGTTAACATTTTCGCCAACATCAGACTCCAGTAAATCCCCCGACGCAACTTCCCATAGATCCGCATGCACCAACACGCTTCGCATCAGTATGCTCCAAGAATCATAATTCTTTTCTTCAAGCTTCTGTATTTGGTACAGCCCACTCATATTTCTATTTTTGCGACGCAATTTACATTTACACACACGTAACTGCCGATTTTGTCTTTTATCACATCCGAGTTCGTAACTCTGGATATCGAGTCAATAAACTATAACCGATCTTATCAGGCCACGTTCCCTGGGTCCATAACCTGTTGGAGCGAAGTTTCCCCGCGTCACGGAATGCCTGGATAAGAAAAGTAATACTGAGTCCCACCAGCGTTGTGTACTCAATCAGCGTTTATTCAAGACTGCTACTTTACAGTATGAGTAGCAATTAATGAGAGACTTAACATAAGTATCGATGCACGATTGCATTGAATGTAAAATAACATATTTTCAACAAATTCAATATGTTAAAAATTGCGTAACATTTTAATTTGTATACATATATTGTTAAAATATAATTAAAATAAATCAAAAAATTATTTAAGCGCCCTTCTTAATATACCTTAAGTGGTATTTAATATTTGTTTTATTTATTTATATTTTTGTAAAAATCTGAAGTTGAAGTAAATTTTATTATTCTGACAATGTTCTTTATTAATTTATATATAATAATATAATATTATATATGTAGAAAACATCATACATATATTAAAGTATCTACAGTTGGGTACCATATATATTGACCCATGTAACTTAATATACTAAGACAATTGAAAAGATAAAATTTAGGCGTTGTTCAACGATTTCTAATTTATTCTAAACTGAATTTTCTGTTAATTTAAACATTTGCGTAGGCACAGAACTGTCTTATAAATTGTGTTAAAACATATCCATTAGATCGCATGTCTTTACTTTCTCCTTTGTTCTTAAGTCACTTTTGCTTTTTGAATAATTTAGCATACTTAAGCTTATATAATGTTTTTTTAATGCAAATTAAATGCTTGAGCTTGTAAGCTGTATTGAGGGGTCAAAAATTCACTAATATTTATTTCTTGAAAAAAGAAAAAGTGGGTTGTTAGAAATTAAATCAATCACAGTAATCATTAATGGAAATCTCTAAATTAATAATATAAATATATATCTCTATTTCAGATTTTTAAATTTCTTTTTACCAGTGTGTGAAATTTCGGTGCATTCATTTTAAACTGGTAATTAAGGAGGAATCGATCCAAAATTTTCAGTTTACGTCGTGTACTTTAATTGTTCTCATACTTCACAATAATTGGGTCAACGAGCTTATAATAAAAATATACATTTTTATTTGGTAATTTGTAGGTTGCAGGTCGAATTAAAATTTCGGTAACTTAAAAGGTTGGTGAAAAGGTCTGAATGGTCCAGACTTTGGTAGGTAGACTCTGCACACCACTCTTGTAATTTTATGAAAACTGTAGTTGTGTAAACTATTTTCAAACTGTTATTTTTATGGTTATACAAAGTATAAGTATAAATTCATTTTATAACCAAAGTGAGGAAAATCAAAATAAAAATACCACATGAAAAAGAGAGCCTTTTAAATAAAAAAAACCCCCTATGATTATAACTAAAGTTACAGCTTGTAGTTAACAAATATATGATTTGTAATTGAAGCATCTATCAATAATCATTCCTCTTAGAGCTATATCTTTATTCGGGATTAAAGGAATGGATAAGGTTTTAACAACTGTATAAATATGCATCTCCAATCTCAAATTGGTTATTTAGTTATAATACTTATATTGAGTATATTGTTTGTTTTTTTTTTGACAATTCTGCCGGATCAGCCCGAATTGAAAACAACTTATCTTTTATAGTTATAACCTTGAAATTTATTATTAGCCACAGCACAGTTTTTGCAGATCTCCGTTGTATAACCGATTCTGATTCACTAAATATAAACTTTATAATGACCACAGAAAGCGTATCTCGCTTGTTAAAATAAAATACGTAATATATGAATGTAAATAAAGTCATATGGAAATTAAGTATATCAAATTCCGACGATGTAGAAAGTTGAAAAGAAAAAAAATAATCAAAATGCACATATTTAACCTAATGAAGAACCATTAGGTAAAGTTGTTTTAATACATTGTTCCACATATGATTTCTTACGCTATATCAACGCATCATGTATGAAGATCATGATCATCATTAGAGCGCACAACTTAATTGAGAACTAAGCAGAACGTTAACTATCATAATTGTCAATCTTACACAGGTTTACAGAATTGAATATATAACAAATTAATTAGTTTGTTGGGTCAAAAATCACCCACGGCATGCGATATGAACTCAAATTGTCGCTCTACGCTCGCATCCACATCTAGAGCATCGTCAATGAAATGCATTTCGACATGCTCCTGAAATGCCTTGAACGACACCTGGCAAGAATAGAGTTTGCCGCACATGGGGCATGTCTTGTCTATGGAATCAGCGTTAAGTTTCTCTTGAATGATATTAAGTCGCGGCGTGGGAGTGGGCGGATGCGGTGTAGTCATCGTTGTCACATGACCGTTGAATGTGTCATGTGCGGGGTGATCACTGTTATCTTCAGTCTCCAAACTCTTATCAGCCATTTCCGGCTTGTTGGCCGCCTTCTTGGCACACTCAGGGCATGGATGTAAGGCTGCAAAGCGGAAAGTTTTTAAATAAAAATAAAATAATTTAAATCATCGACTCACCCAGTCGAGTCTCTAGCTGTGTCAGCGCCGAGTTGAGCTGTTGCTGCTGTTTCATCGCTTCACGACGCAAATCCTGCAGACCGTCCATGCAGTGCTTGGCATCCGTATTGGCATCCAGTTCGCCGCCCACAGTGCCTACGTCGTCTACATTCAGTCCGTAGGGGTAGCCCAGTTTCGTCTCGAATTCGTCCAGGGCCACCTCTTCCAGGCTCACCTCGTTTATCAGTTTCTGTCGCAAGTGCGGATTTGGCGAGTGTTGTGTGAAAGTTTTCGATCGAATGAGGTTCGGATTGCCCCCAATTGAAGTTATGCCGGCGCTGCGTATATACGAAGTGTTCGCGGCATTGTCGTCTCTTGTTAGCTGTGGCTGATCTTTCGATATTTTCGATAGACGCGCCCAGAGTCTCCGATTCTCGTTAGCTACCATATTAATCTGATCCTCAAGCTGCTCCTTTTGCCTTTGCAGTTCATCGACCCGCGAGCGAAGCGACATAGCATCGCCGTTTGTTGACCCAGTCCCAGTGGCAGTCACAGTCCCATTCCCTTCCCGCAGACGCTGGTTTTCCTCTTCCATGTTGGACACTCTTCGCTGCAACTGAATACACCTCTCCTTCATTGTCTGCAAAGCGACTTGCAATGCGTAATTCATTTTATCACTGGTCGACGAACTGCTGTTCGCCAGTGATGTGGGTGTGATATTAGCAGATTTCGTTTCCATCGTCTGCCTACTTGGAGTCGTTCTCAATTTTCTAGAATTTAACTAGATATGTTTTCCTTTGTAGCGTAGCTGTTTTCATTTTCTTACTTGCAATGACGAATGACTCTTATCGATATGTAGTATCGATGTAGGTATTGTAATTTTGCTACTTGAATGTATTTATATCGATATGTCATATCGATATTATACCTCTGTTCAGTTTTTTTTTTCAGCTTGCCTCAAATATTGGCAAACAGTTGTTGTTCGTAAATCTATTATTTTCTCCACAATTATGCGAAATGTGCGTATTTATTTGCACGCGGTGTTTTTTTTTTTTTTTTTTTTTTTTATTTTTTTAATCAAATGCATTCACAAAAACTGCTTGATGAGTTGACTATAACTACCGGTGTCCATAATTCATTTTTTCAAATAAGCCTTGACCAAAAATGTAGGAACTTTTTACATTACCCGACCTAGCAGGTGGGGAAACCCCAGCTTATAAGGGTCATATAGTAATTTTTGTGGTTAATATATGTACCTGCTTTTGAATTGTTGAAAAATGATGGTCCAAATACGCATTGAGCCACTGTATGTTACAACATATCGATAGAAACGCACGGAAATATTGTAGCAAACAAGGACAGGGCTGTTAAATCGTCTCAACAGCTGTGAAGATGTTATGCGGCATGAGTTTAGTAAATAACTTTTTTAAATATAAGAGAAAAGTGTGTGGAAACATCTGGCAGAGCAGCAGACGCTGTAAGACAACTCACCAATCGCCTAAAGTTTTGTTCTTCGGCACTGACAACTTTTCGTTGCCAAGCCTAACAAAGTTACACCAAAGTAAAGTCGACGTTGCCGTTGTTACCTCCTTCAAGAGCCCGGCAAATTGCGTGCGAAGCTATGCGGATAAACACAAATTGCCGCTTTATCGTTGGCCCATAACGGCAGACCAGTGCACGCCCTTCGACCTGGGCATCGTGGTGTCCTTTGGCCATTTGATACCTCTGCATATAATCAACGCCTTGTCGCGGGGCATTATCAACGTGCACGCCAGTTTGTTGCCCCGTTGGCGGGGAGCTGCTCCCATCATCTATGCAATCCTGAATGGGGATGCGAAGACGGGCGTTTCCATAATGCAAATACAGCCTCACCGTTTCGATATCGGTCCCGTGAGTACAACAAACTGAAGTAGCAACAGCTAACCCAACTCTTTCGCCCCTTGCAGATCCTCGATCAGCGCGAGATTCCTCTGAGACGCGACATCTTCTTGCCGGAGTTGCACTCAACCTTGTCGCATTTGGGCGCCGAGCTGCTTGTGGACACAGTGTATCATCTTGAGGAGAGACTTTCAAAGGCCACACCTCAAGATGAAACACTTGCCACTTATGGCAAGTAATTTATTACAATCAATAAATGCAGTTATATAATTTCTATCACTTTCACAGCACCCAAAATAAAGCCAGAAATTACGCAGATAGTTTGGGAGCATCAAACAGCTCTAGAGATCTTTGCGCGACATCGTGCACTATATGTCTTCAAGAATCTAAGCACAAGCTTCGAGGAGCGACAAGTTCAACTGCTTGATTTGCAACATCCCGAATGTGATTGGGACGGAGCAAAAGCTCCAACTGCAGCCTTAGCTCCTGGATGCTTTTGCTTTAATCGCTTGCGCAGATCGCTGATAATCGGCTGTGCCGGCGGCACTCGACTGGAGTTGAAGCAGCTGCGCTTGGAGGGCAGGAAGCCGATGAGTGCCCAGGATTTCAACAATGGTTACCTCAAAAGTGCACAATCCCGACAATTTACGCAGAATAAACAAATTTATTAAGGATTGATAAAACTGTTAACCTAAATTGGTGGGTTTAATTTCATTGGAGGATTGCTGTGTGGATTTTTGAAGCAAATTTTTGGTGAACCACATGGGACGTGGCTTCTTCATTTCCACGATACGTTTACCTGTCTGCTGCTCCTCTGTTGTTGCTGTTGTTTCGCCCTCGTAGAGGACAATGACCTCCTGCTCGATGGGTTCCAGGCCAAGTTGGGCTTGGATTTTGTCCTGCATCAGCTTGGTTTCCTCGCGCACTTTGGCGTAGCAGTGATCTGCAGTTTTAGTTATTTGATTTTGTATTTATTTGTTATTATTGCATTTGTCTTGACTTACGGCAGAGCACGCCCATTTCGTGGTCATTTCCGCATTGCACGCAGGGGCGAAGATTTCTCTTCTCTTTCAGTGGTTTCCAAACATAATCGGGACAGCCAAATTTGCGATTTAAGCGCTTTTCAACACTGCGCCGGTGTTTGGGAACAGCCCACAAAATGCCATCGCCTATTAATTCCTTCAGACTGAAGCTGCTGCTGCTGTGCGGATCGCTGTGTGGCTCCACTATGTAGGCTAGCGCAGGAGAATGTGATGCAGCGTTTGGCAGGAACAGTCGCTCGAAGTGTTTTACAATGTTTGTAATTGATAAAAACAAGTTACGAGACATTGTACAGATTGTGCGAGTTTATGTAAACGCAGCGATCCAATCGGCGTGAATCAAAGTATCGAATAATGTGGACTACTATTGCGTGCAAGCTTGCTCTAACTTATCGATATTAATATGGATCGAGCGCGTCGTATATTTTCATCTGTCGATATTGCATTTAAAATTTACATTTTGTTAAGTCTGTATACATTGATAACATTTCAACATCCGCCATGTCGATATTTTTTGCATACTAAATTCACATTTTCGCTAATTTATTTTGAATAATGACAGGCAGGCCTACGATATTACTTTATCGATATGTATCAGGTGTTGCACAGCTGTTTCGCCGCCAAATGCGAGTTGGCATCTCCGTCCGTTTTCCAATCTGCGGCCTGCACAGCTGATTTAGCATTATTACGTCAAAACAAGTCTGCTTATGTGCAAGGAAATTTTAAAAATTTGTGAAATGAACAGCCAGACAAAGTTTAAAATAACAGATAACAATTAGCATATGTTGATATTCTAGTGCACTGCAATACGCCAAAGTGAAAACATGATGCCGCTGGATGTGCAACAGGCGTCCTAACCAAGGCGACTAGTGCAAGCAAATTTAAGCTGCCGTGCAGTGAATGTCAAACTGCACAACGGAAATGCAATTTCTGGTTGCCACCAACAGCGGTGAAGTCAAGTTCAAATTCAATGCGCGTATGGGCAACGGCTTCAAGTCGCTTGGCTTTCGCACTAGCTTTCGAACCCACCACGGCTGAGCGCGAATAAACTCACCACGGTTTGCTGGCGAGCTTGCTGCGCAGACAGTGGCCAAAAGGCGAAACACTTCGCTGCAGCTGATGTAGTCGGACGCAAGCAAAGCGCTCTGTCGTTTCAATTATTTGGCGCGTGTGTCTCAGTCTCATTATCTGAACATCATATATTTTAACTGGATCTGTATCTGTGCCGTTTTTATCCAATTCGGTGCAGTCTTAAGCGAAACCAAACCCAGCAATAATAATGCTGTTCAAAATTTAACGAGTTGTATTTCTTTCGAATTGAAAAACGTTTAACAGAAACACAAAAAATAAAATAAAATAAAATAAAAAAGGAAAACCAAAAGCAAATCAAAATCAAATCGAGCGCAGCTTAAATACAAAAAATGGCTTGCTTGAGCACTTCCGGTCGCGTCGCGTGCGTTTCGCGTAGCCAACAGACGCAAAAATTCATCTGTCGCCTATTCCTCAGTCATCAGCTGAGCTTGCAACGGCAGAGCAGCCAGCTGCCACCAGCAGCAGCAGCAGCTGTCCAAGGACAATGTGTGAAAAAGTACACAAACAATAAACCACAATTGGTGCGCAGCTTTCAAGGATTAGGCTGCGGCATTAACCAAGATTACCTCAGCTTGCTGGTGAGTACAAAACGATGATTTGTAAAAATGTTTATTAAAATTTAGCCATTAAACCTGAGAACACATTTTAAATGTTTACTTATTATTATAAGTGTTTTTATTTTTTAAGCAGTTGCATTTTATGTTATGCTTTATTTCATTTAAATTTTTTTTTAGAGAAAACCCAAACAATTTTTTTTTTAATTTGGCTTACTATAATTTTTAAAAAAATCTATTAAGATTTAATCATCAGAGAACTGAAAAACCCATCTTAAATGCTTTATTGTTATATATAATTTGCTTTCAAACTAAATCATATACAGTTTTTTATTTAGCTTGATAGTTTTTGTTTTTTTTTTTTTTAATATTTTTATTACAATTTAGTCATTTAAACGTTTACTTATTAGTAATGTTTTTTCGTAACTTTTCTTGATATTATAAAATTATAACTCGAAAGAAGATGAATTTTATGAAAGGCTTTTTTTTATCAATAATTTGCTTAAGAGCAAAATCATTCTGTTTTTTTTAATATTTATCTCATTCGAAATTCAAATCCAGAGAGCTCCAAATATTAAATTACTTCTATTATTGTTATTTATGTTTCACCTATAATCATTTGTTATTAAAAAATTAAAAATTGAAAGCAAATAATTTCTTTTACCTATAATTTGCTTTAGTCCAAATTCAGACAATTTTTTTTTTATTTTGAATTATTTTCATTCTCAAAATACATAAATATGCATTTATGTAAATGTGCATTAAATGAAGCAACTCAACACCAAAATCATTTTATGAATGACTGCTAAAATTGATTTGACTTGATCTGTTCTTTTAATTCGATTATTTAATTCACAAAAGCACGAAGGGAAGAAGAAGTATTTGTTTCTAATCGAACTTTTAAATGTTTGATTTGGTTCATGCTCGATCATGATCATTGCAACGTAGTCTGGTGCACAGCTACCAACAGAAACAGAAAGAAAATTAGAAAAAAATAAATAAAATAAAAAACAGAAAAACATTAAATAAAAAGAAACACGGCGACACAACAATCACAACAATGACATCGACCGCCAACTAGTTGACAACAACAACAAGTCGTTGCTTGATATGCCCAAAGTGCATCAAGTGTTTGCCGCAAATGCGTCTGCGTGACTTAAGTTTTTTTTTTTTTTTTGCTCTTTTTGCTTTGCTCTGCTTTGTTGTTTTGTTGGTTTGTTGCATTCGTTCGCTTTTCATTTCGCTGCAAAAGCAAAAGAAAATGAAAGTGAAATTGGTTGTGGCTTTGACTTCGTTGCTGGTTATTTGTTATTGCTTTTGTGCAGCTAGCGTAAAGAAGACAACGACAACAACAAAAACAACAACAACCACGCCAACAACATTTTTGTTGCTGTGGGCGCTTTTGCTTCTGTTGGCGGAAGCCGTTATTTACTATATATTTGTTGATTTTTTTTTTTGGCTTTTGCAAATTTTATCATCACATATTTGCAAGATGAAACATTTTAAATTTTTCTCTTTTTTTTTTTTGATAATTTGTATATTTTACCCCAATATTTTCTCTATACTTCTTATGTATTGTTTATTGTTAGTTATGCAATTTATTTATTTAATTGTTTGTCATTTGAATTGTTATTGCAAAAGTTAACTTTTGCTGTTTGCACATTCTAAGCACGAACCAATGCCTCCAAAAATCACAAAGTAAATACATATGCATGTCGAACTGTGAGTTAAATCGCATAAGCGTTGCAATCATTTTAGCTTTGAGAACTTTCTATTTATAAATTGAAAGTGCATAAAAAAAAATTTATAGAAATGTGGCTAGGATAAATATTTTACTTAGTATTATTTACTGAATTAATTTTTGTATTATTTATTATTATTTACTACTTTTATCTATTATTAATTTTATCGAAACAGTCCTACAATTTAAGTATGGTTTTGAAAAAATTAAATTTTAAAATAAAATTAAAAGTATATCGTAAATTAAAAAAAAAAACTTCAAATGACAATTAAAGAATATAATTAATCTGGGGGTATAGGTGTCAAAAGGTCCAACATAAATTACAAGAATTGGGAAGGAACAATATCACTCTGCGAAATTCGATTAAGGTTGCCAAAAATTATACTAAGCCTGACGGGAAATTATACTTAGCCTGTTTTCTCATTTTATTACGGTACTTCTTCAATAATAAATAATATGTTATTTTGTTTATGTATGTTTGTAATTGCTATATATTCTATTAATTTTATTTGCACTGCCTTTAAACGAATTTCGCACATTATAAATATAAAATTAATTATGGCAATTTTCTGATTTCTGCTTAGCTCGTGTGAAAGCATTTTCCTATTGATGGGGAGTTCTGTAATTGGATGTATTCGTAAAATTAATTCGTTATGGATTTTCCATTTTACACTCGGATTGTTCGTATTGCCCTGAAAATGTGCAAGCATTAAATTTGAACATTAACACACTATTGTTTTTAAGCACGCAATTTGAGCGGCCCTGGTTGAGAACTTGAGCGCAGGCCTTAATTGCTTTAGCATTGCACTTTTTCGCTCAGTGCATTGCATTTATGCCTTGTAAATAATGTGCTTTTATAATGGCCACTGTTTCAAGGTTTTGTCACCATGCGTTGTTTGTGTTTTGTGCTTGGGGTCTTAGATCGGTCAGTGGCAAAAAAAAAAAACATAAACACAAAAAGGTAAAAGGTAAAAAGGCCAAGTGCCCATAAAAAAAATGTAATTGACTCGTTTGACACACATTAGGGCGTAATTTAAATTGCAAAGCACACACACAAAAAGCACGCATTAAATAATATATATATGTATATATATAAATATTTTGAATCCAATTTTATTAGGTATTGAAGAAAATGAAAATGCAAGAGTCAAATCCGAAACCACAACTTTGTATGCAGTCGACGGCGTCAAATTAGTTATGCATTTTCGCTTGGTGGCTTGAAATTTGGTTAAACCGAATAAAAATTCATTCCATTTAGCGCCAAATGTTTTTATGCCCAGCTCACACAACTGAGTGTGTGTGTGTGTAGCTCTATCATAGGTAAACAATAAACAAAAAGCAAAAAGAAAGCGCACTTCGCAGCAGCAGCGCAGCAGCAGCGCAGCCAAAAACGAGTAAGAGCGCTCGAGTCGCGAGTGCTCGACTATAAAATGCCCTTTACCAACCCAGTCCTAATAAACCTAAGAGTTACGCAGAATAAACAAATTTATTAAGGATTGATAAAATTGTTAACCCAATTTGTTGGTTTTAATTTCATTGTAGGATTGCTGTGTGGATTTTTGAAGAAAATATTTAAAGTAAAGCAGCGAACAATACTTCTAAAGTGCAATTTTCTTGTCGACGATATATCGAAATTGATTTAAAATAATAATGCACTTAATCGACAGTTCCAAATATGGTGTTTTTTTAAATTTAGAAATCAAACACTCATTAAAAAAAAATTCCATCAATTCAAAAACAAGTAATGAAATTTACTTTCATATTAGTTGTCTATGAGAAATTAAATGGAATGAATTATATAAATGTTTGTTTTTGTGAAATCTTAAGAAGTTAATATTTGTCGCTAAAATATGTTCTGAAAACTGGATGTATGTTTTAATCTATATATATATATAAAATCCCTATAACGCGGAGTTGCCCTTGCCCTATATATGTATATTATATGTTAATGTAAATGTATATGTAAATATTTGTAAGCATACGAAACTCAATTGACTTTCTTCTAAAATTTCATTTAACGACAGACAACGGCTTCAACGTCAATGTTGCAGTTGCCACTGCCTCTTATTGATGTTGACCATGTAAATACTTATTAATCTTTATCTGTTGGATCGCAATAAAAGACGAAAACAAAACAATAGCCAAAACTTCAGCTAGAGATGGGTTTGTTATCATGATCGACGCGTATGATTTGCTTCCCCTTTATACGAAGTTATAAAAACTGCCTTCTGGCTTTCGATTCTGTTGTTGTTGTTGTTGTTGTTGTTGTTGTTGTTGTTGTTTGTGTTTGAATTAATATTTTCACTTTCATTACGAGCGCGTGAAATTTGCGAATAGTTTAACGGCTGCGTGTGAATTTGATGAGCTGTTTGATCAGGTTAAGCCATGGCTTGCATATGCGAATTGGCTTAGACCAAGTCTAGAAAAGACATTATTAAAGTCGAGAGCTTATTTGAGTCTGAGTCGACTTAAGACCAAGTCTCTAAACTCTCCGAAAGTGAAACCACATATGAGACGCCCTGATACGGTATTTGTTTGTTATCAACAATAGGAAAATTGCGACTGATTAGGTCGAGTCAAGGAATGCAGATAGTGTTTATTACATAGTATTTGTATTATTACTTGACTGCTCTGCTAAATGATTTCTTTTTTGGCTGTTGGCCTTTTTTTTAATGAGAACTCTACTAGAGTGAGATTTGTTAAAATTTGAAGATTCACATCGAGTAGTTTTTGCTTTCATTGGAGTCGGCTCATAAATTTGTGAAAAATATGGTTAAGAAAAAAAAAGAAGAAAATATAAATAAATACTTTGGCTAAATGGTAAAACTAAAAAAAAAAAAAACAAACAATATCTATGATATGTATGATGTGGCCATATCGTAAATCTTTGTCTTTGTTACCGTGTCATCATTTACGTGTTATTGTTTTTTTTTTCTTTTTTTTACTTTTTTTTTTTTTTTTTTTTTTGCTGAGCCGGACACTTTCACTGGCAAATGGGATTGCGAGACGAGCCAAAGTGCGAATTGCCAAGGCTGAAAAGTATCCAAGGAATGCCAGCCCAGTGTATTTAGTAAACGTTAAGCGATCAACATTCTGCAAATCTATGAAATACATACATACATACATGTATATGCAAATCAAATTGAAATCGAAAATACGCCGATTGATTGGCAAAGTCAATTTGATTTCGGGCATGCCTAAGCGAAGCGACTTTCATTCACCTGCCGCACACCTGCTTTTAGTTGTTGCCTCACTTGTTGTTGCTGTTGTTGTTGTTGTTGCTGTTGTTGTTGTTGTTGTAGTTGTTGAATTTTTCTCATATTGTTGATGGCTTGCTTGGTTTGGGCCTGCATTGGGTCTTGGTCTTTCTTGGTCTTGTTGCCGTTTGGCTATTTCGCTTCCATTTCTTTGGCTCGTACTTGGTGACCCAATTCCGAAGACGCATGCGTTTCGTTTGCTGTCGTTGTTGTCCTAAACTGGTTTTACTTTTGGTTTCGGGCCGCATTGATTGGCGGCTCTTGCGGCCAACTGTTAACTGTTAACTGTTAATGATTTCGGCGTTGCTTTTGCTGTTGTTTTTTTTTTTTCTCTCGGCAACATTTTCGAATTTCGATTTGAAAGCCAAAGAAGCGCTGCCATCGCCATCGTGTAACTGTAAAAAAGCAAGTTTGCAGCTTTTGGACAGCAGCAGTCAGAGTTGCATAACCCCGCTAAGCACCAGACACGAACCCAAGACGAACTCCAACGAACTCAGAGACCCAGCCCTAGCCCCCAGTCGGGAGGCTGGACAGCAGGCCGATCCCATCTGTCGGTTCACATTCCATCAATGTCGGTCAACAAAGATGACTTTTTTTTAGGCAATCATCACCCAACATATTCGATTTTTTGTCAATGCACATAGCACCGTCTTAAACATAACCAAAAGCACCTACACTCAGCAAAAAATCTCATTACATTTCACAAAGTCGATGCAGAACTAACAATTTTTCTGTTTATAAATGTTTTTTTATATATATATATATAAAGTATTTCTTAAATTATAGATAGATTTTAAATGTTTTCTGTAAAATAAGTAAACAAGTGATCAAATTATAATTTACAATTATATAGTTTCTAAAATTTTTATATTTGTGAAGTTTTAAAAAACTAATATTTATTAAAATAAAAAAAAACGATGTAAGAAGTCTGTATAAAATAATTATTTTTGTTTTTAGAAAGCCTTGTTTTGAACTGAAATAGAAAAAAGGCAGACACCATTTCTAACATAGATTTTTTTAACGATAATCTAAAATGAATGCCGATTTTTTCTGAGTGCATATTTAAATAAATAATACACCCTTTTGACTGCAGCAACTTGAACTATAAAATTTGATTTCAACCCAATTGTGTTCAAACATTCTGAGTCGCTGACTTGTTTGTTTGTTGGTCAAAATAATCAATTTGATATTTGTCGCAATTTGGGTGGAAAATCGATTTCACTTAATTAACATTTAAATTTGGTTAAATGCCAGCCATGAATCGATCGACATGTCAACATTTTGCGGTGACTTCCTGATTAGACAATAACAACAACGGCAACCGCATAATAAATGAATTCGAACAGCAAGTAAATAAAGTAAACTGATTTGTTGCTTATTACAGTTTTGTATTTTGGTGTTTTGGAATTCGGAATTTGGAGCTTGTCAGTTATTTATTTTTTTTTTTTGAGTTTGCTTTTGCTTTTGCTTTTGCTGGCCATTCATTTTCACTGGTGTCGCAGGATAAACTTGAATTTGACTGGTTTTTTGGCACTTGCTGCAACTTGTTTTCAAAATGTCTGCATATTTGGGCTGCAATAACGTTTTTTCTTTTCTTTTTTTTTTGTTGTTCGTTTCTGTCTGTATTTGATAAATTGCTATAATCACAGGCACTCGTCGACCAGTCTATAAATTACTTATTTAAGCCGCAACGCCAGAAATAAAACCGAATATTCGGCGATTTCTAATTGCGGAAGCCGAGGCGTTTTCGACCAACGACACCCATAAGTGCGTGTGTGCCAATATGTGTGTGTGTGTGTGTATGATGGTGTGGCTGTGCAAGCATTATGCAGTTGTCTCATAAGCCACAAAAACTTTAAGCACTTGATTAAAAAATTTAGACAACCCGATAGCTTTAAAAAAAGCTCAACAATTCAAACATTTCAGAAAAATTAGCACCAAAATAACAACCAGTCTTTGTTGGGGATTTTTTTTTTGGGCATGAATATAATGAATTAACGGAACCCTAAATATAACTGTTATACTGTTTTTTGCTGCTACTCCTAAAAATATTAATAAAAAAAAAAATCAAAATTATCCAAAGTCGTCCTGAAATTCCTGATTTTATTAAAAATGTAAATATTGACATTGGTCTATATGGTCGGATCTTTTCTTGAGCATCCATTGATTCATTTATTTATTTATTAATGCGAGTTTAAGTTTAATTATTCATGTTATTAGATTTATTTTATGAATTAATAAGAACTGTAAAAATTTCAAAAAGTGTTAAAAAAAAACATTTTGAATTCCATTTAAAATTAAAACTTATGTTTCAAATTTATTTCAAATTAAAAATGAATAATTAGATTTAATCTTAAAGAAATTTTTAAAAATGTAAGACACCTGTTTGTTTTAAAATAAAAAATGGTTAAACATTTATTGAAAGGATTAAAGAAAACCATATCTGGCGGATTTTCGTGGCATTTAATCGGGAAAATTAAATAAGCCTTAAACCACTTTATAGCCTTCTCGCTGGTCACATAACAAATATCAATATTCAATCAATATTAATGGCAAATTTCGAATTGAGAATAATCGATACAAGAATATCTATATATTAACAAACTAACTGAACTATTAATATTGTCTTTGTAGTTCGAATTTTTTGTTATTAATTTATTAATTTACTATATTATTAATTATTTTTTTTTATAGATTTTAAGTTATGAAGGTTTGGTTTATTCATCGAATAATAAAAACATAAACCACCCGGCAGAGTTTTTTTTCTTAAGCGCATTGGCTTAGCCTAAAGATATGTTTTTAATCTGTTCTATTTCTTTTATTTTTTTTATTTTTTTGTGTGATTATTTTTTATTGAAAATACTTAAGTGAATATATTATTTTTGCTTGTCGATTTCTTAAAGTTTGTATAGACCAGTTCCCTCTGATTGACATGACTTAAATTGCAATATTTGATGGTACATACTCAGCTTACAATGAGGCAATTTCTGTCGTAATAAAACCGTGATGCATGGCAATTGCAACATATTTTGAGCATCCGTGTGTATGTGTGTGTGTGTGTGTTTGTCTGTGTCGCCAGTAAACTTAAATATCGTCAATATGCTATTAGTTACGGCGGCTTAAGAAGCGTTCCCAATGCGTATTACAGACTCGACTAATAAACTCAAATGCACAAAATGTACAAATTCGAATATGCAATTCGAATTAAAGTACCAAACAAATACAAACCGTCAACATTGATACAATTACAATGTAAAAATATTCTTGTTTTTTTTTTTAGTTTTAAATATAGGAAAAGAAATTCTTAAAAAATCAAATTATAAATCCTTTTTGATTTTGTATTTTTTAAGAAATGGTTTTCTTTAATAACAAATAAATTTTATATAAGTTAAACCCAAAAAATTGATTATTAATTATTTGTAAATATTAAAATACATATTATTAAAAATAAATATAATATAATAATACATATAACCAGTACGCTTATGTAGGAACTACATATAACAAAGGAAATCAGGCAAATTATATTTAAGTGTTGAATTAGGAATAAAAGACAAGATGAGCTGATATTTTCTAGATTTGAGCTCGATTATTTTGCTGAGTGTACAAATTCGAAATATGCAATACGAATTCAAATCCAAAACAAATACAAACCGACCCTCCTCATTGATACTCACTTAAAATGCATGCGATGATATCGAAGCGCTATTTGTTATGTTAACACGCATGTTAACGGATCCCCACAGCAAAAGCTGCTGTTGTTGCTGTTGTTGTTGTTGTTGTTGTTGTCAACATTATCAAAATCAATGGGAGAATTTACCACTAACTGCCATGGCCATGGAGAGCGATTTATGCAGCCAATTGTCGCAGCTTTTGCTCCTCTCCACACCTTAACAGCAACTCAAGCGGTATTTTTATTACGTCAGCGACGTCCACAACGACGACAACGACGACAACGAAGACACAACGATGACGACGATGACTACAAAAAGGGAAAGTCCAAAGTGTCGCTGGCTTGCTCGTTCGGCTCCCTCTCCCTCTTCGCCTTCCCTCTTCGCCTTCACCTTCATCTTCGTTTTCGCCTTCGTCTTTAGCGACCCTCAACAAAATGCTATTCACTTTCTTGTTCGCTTTTGGCCAATACTTTCTTGTTGGTTGTATCAATCTGCTCGTTGGTTATTATTATTGTTGTTGTTGTTGCTGTTGCTGTTGCTGCTGTTGTTGTTGCTGTGTAGCTTCCGCTTTTGCCGACTGTTGGCCATTGGCTGCTTTACCCGTTATACCTGCTTAGTTGCACATATTACATGTATCTCCGAAGAGTGTCAAGCCAAAATATCTAATCTAAGATTATAAATACATCTAAATGTTTTTGTAATATGAAATTAAAACTGCGAAAAAATTACTCCTGAATGTTGGAAATAATTCACATTATTATTCGGGATGTATATTTCAAGCACACAATATTGTGACTTAATATTCTTAATTTCACGATAGTTTTATCTAAAATTAAAAAATAATGCCTGATTTCCCAGGTGTATTCAGAATTCTCACATTACCTTTTTTGTTATTTATTTTATTGTAATTTCCATTGAGATTCCACACTAATGCGCAGACACCAACTTAACTAAACTAAACAAACTTGAATACTTTTTTCTGAATTTTACAAAATATGTAATTTGTTAATTTTTCAAGTATTTTTTATTTAACTTTTTCGAAACTTTTTTCTTATTGTAAAAAAAAATTAATAAATTTAGAAATTGTTTCTACAAACTACAAAAATATGAAGAAATACATATAATCCGGGCATGTGATTTTTTTTGTCGGTATATTAGATGTTTGTTTTATCTATTATGATAAGGAATGCTTGAGGTATAAAGACACATTTCAACAGCTTTAAAATTCAACTATTTTATATGCTTCCCCCAACTCACAAATTTTGTATAATGCACTTAATGCTCAAGGACGTTGAAATATTTATGTTTCATGTGGCATCCATAAAAATAGCTAAATATAATGCTAATTTTAGGCAAAATATAGACATATATACCATAAACACATACATATACAGACATTATGAAAAGAATCAAATTCAATTCAAATTCAAAGCAAACTCGAATAGAGTAATCAATATCTAATGCCAAATGTTGCAATCGCTTGACAGGCTTGTCGATCAAAAGTGCGCCAAGTAAAAATTACATCAATCGGGGCACTTGTCAGCTACTTGAAAATTGTTAACGTCTTTTTGTATTTGTTATTTGTTATTGGTTTGTTTTGTATTTCTTTTGATTATGTGTTGTTGTCTACGCGTGTGTCACTTACAATATTTTGCACATTTCAATTGCTTTGTGGCAATTCGGTTCCATCTTCAGTCGCAATTGAGCACAGGCCGCTCCAAAATCCTCAACATTATGTCGTGGGAGCGCCCCGAGGCCCAAAGTAAAAATTTCAAATTCGTTTACTTATATATATATATATGTATGTATGTATATATGTATGTGTGTACACCTGTTTGTTTGTTTGGTGAGTGTGTGTGTGTGTGTTTTTTTTGGCTTGACTATCAATTTACATTTCACACATCGCATTTCAAGTGATCCAAAAATGTTTTCATACATTTGCGCATAGTTTTTTTTCCCCTCCCTGTTGCAATAATTAACGAAATTGCTAGCGCGCAAATTATGCAGTAATTTGTTTAATCAACATGTTTGTAGGGCTGTCAATTATTGATGAATCCGCAAAATTTCATGGAGGCGCCGCAAAAGATATCTGCAGACTATCCGAGAGCCATTTGCATTTTGTCTTACATTTTTCGAACAAGCAAGGACAGATTCCAAACCTAATTTTACAGATTATAGTTATTTGTTTTTAAATTGAAGCCTTGATTGGTTTATTGTAAAATAAAAAGGGATGTTTAATTAAGATTTACTTCTTAAGACGATACTTATTTAAGCTATTAGTCTGCAATTTTAAAAATTATATATAGGACCATAACATGGTCCTCTTAAGTCAACACCTTGATAAAGACTGTATTAAATTAAGCACAGTTCACATTTAAATTCCCTTGCTAGTAGAAGCCTAGAACGATTAAAGCTAAGGCAGTGTGAATTAGTTCTTTTATATTCCAAAGAATTTCAATAAAAAAAAATACATTTTGGAATTTAAATGGTATATATTAATTTCGTTTGAATACAACAGCTAAAAATGTATGATTTTTTGTTTTAATCTATCATATTTTCTTAAGTTGTTATATTATAAACATAAAAACAACATTGCCTTTTCTTTGTTATTGAGTGTCTTGGCTTTTAGAGAGTTTATTCCTATAATAATTTTATTATAGTCTCAATTTGTGCGTACCTAGAAAATACCAATGAATGCAACAAAAATTATTGATCAAATTTGATTGTCTTATTTAGGAAATTATGCAAACACTTTTAAGGCTTTTTCTTAAAGTAATTTGCAATTTTGATGCTATAAGACTTTAAAGATAGTGTTTGGTACTTGAAACGATTTCAGAAATATTTTGATATGCATTTGATGTTACTTTCCTATTAAAAATAATAATATAATAAACTGAAATCAGTCAAAGTCCTCTGCTCGCCGGTGGCAGCCAAGTGCGACGAATACTTTTCTTCCTATTTGCGCAGCACGCAATGCGAGCAGAAAGTTAAAGCCATATCAGCTAACAAGATTAACAGTTATTTCTCGTTAGTTGTTATTGCAATTTAGAATTCACTCATATCGACTTTAACTGCAAGAAATCAAAATGCTTATCATTGTTTGTTAAACACCTTTGAATGAAACTAATGTTCGATAGTCTGTTGTGTGGTTGGTTGGCTACCTGGTTATTTGGTCATTGGACAGTGGCCATAAAAACAATTTAAAAATTTATAAATCATTCAACGTAGTTTGCGAGCGAAAAAATAGCCACTATTAAATGCATTTTTGCACGTTTTTTAACCAGCAAATGAAGACCAACAAAGAAAGAAGAGAAAAAAGTGAAATTAATGTTGATTTTTGTTTTTGATTTTGATTTTGTTGTTATAAGAAGTAGCCAAACATTTGTTGTATTATTTTCACGCACATATTGAAACTGAAACTGAAACTTTTCACGAGCTGAATTTAATTGGCTTTATAATTGTGATGGGTTGATTTTATAACAATCAGTCAAGTTTGGTCGCCATTGCCAGGCGCTTTCTACTTCAAATATTGTATATATATATATATATATATGTATGTATGTATATATTTATATATATGTATTGTATTTATGACACATATGTTTGTCCACTCTTACTTAATATAAAAGTGGGTCATTACAAGCCCAATGTGAACGAGATCTTTTCAATGAACACAAAAGCGAGCGATGGCCAAAAATTTATGCGTAAATACATATATGTATATATAAGTATTTATTTTTATGATACGACGACCACCATCAATGAAAAGTAATCATCACATCCAACCAGTTGGAGCAGTTGGGGCAGTTGGGGCGTCGTGTTCGTCTGCACGTGCCCCAAAGACCGCTTTTGAGGTGCTGAGCTACTCTCTCAGACGGACCGGTGTGGTGCCAAGGGCGTTCAACTTTATGGCCTCTTGAGGCGAATTATCTTATTATTCAGAAACAAATATTTATCTAATTTCCAGGGTGTTGCTTTCTATGAATTAATTTTATTATCATTAAACATTGGTATTTGAAAATTTCGCATTAGGTTTGTGGATTGATATAAGCCTTGGAACGTTAGTTGAGTGAGTTCACACTGTGCGGATTTTAAGACAGGCATCCATTATTTCTGTATTTTAAAAAGGAATTTTTCTAAAAAAAAAAGGTGTGCTTTTTTACTTATTAATACATTTCTTAATAAAAGATCTAGATGTTTTTGGAATTGTCGTTTTTGCTTTTTCTTATAATATTTCTGAAAACAATTAAAAACTTCTTAGTTCTCAGGACGGTTTTCAAAAATTCATACGGTCTTTTTTTTATTTCTTTGAGTGTATGCATCTGGGTCAACATGCATGTGATTTTGTTGTCTGCGATTGTATTGATGCGTAATGGCCACGCCCAGCTCCATCGCATCTCATCTTAACGTATCACATAACATAACACAAATATTTGCAGCTCAATTGGCTTTGGCTGTAGAAGTTGCCTCCATTTGGCAGCAGTAGTTTAGCGCTCTCTCTGTTGACAGTTGGTAACATAAAAATTTACATGTTATCGTGCCACTTTTATTGACTGACGTACGAACTGGCAAATACAAGATACACTCTGCACACACATGTACACCATAGCTACATACATTTGCATATAAATACATGCGAATATATTTTTTTAGTCATGTACAAATGTCAAATACCAAGTTGCACAATTGCACACAAGGGAAGCAAAAAAAAGAAACAAACACAAGAGGAAATGTAAAGAAAGTTTTTTTTTTCATTTAATGCGGACTGAAAACAGTCCACACATTTTAAACAGGTTCTTAAGATACAAATTTAAAGTTATGTATAAATTTGAAAATAAAATTATTAGAAAAAATTGATAGTAAATAAATATATCTTAGAACGTTCCAACATTTTTACAATAATAATTGAATCTGAATTCCTTGCGTAAAATCGTCGACTGAGTCAAAATTTATAATTCTTACTCTCTGCAAGTATTGTAATTTTGCCGTGATTTTGGCAATTAAAATGACGAATTAAAAATGATTAGACTTCTATATTATATCATCTCCCACAGGAACAATAAGTTGGTTGGCTTTCAGTCTGCAGGGATTATTTTTTTTAGCTTAGCCAAAATAGCTGATCTTTCATTTTTATATAAAATATTTTTTTGCCATCACCGCTCGATATTACAAAATAAATTTCTAATTGTTGATTTAGATATGTTCGGTTTCAACCAATTCCCATAGATAAACTTCAAGTCATTGCAAATATGTTAATTAAATTTAGTTGCAGTAAAAAACCCCGATTTTAATAAAGGTGCTTAGAAAAAAAAAAATTCGTCTAATTCTGAATACGACACATCTGCTTAAATTAGTTATCACATAAAACTCGAATACCAAAGCCAAGTTGCCGTTTTTGCTGTTTTGGAAAAAGGCTGGTACTCTGAGAACTCAGAAGATATGTAAAAATTAACAAACTCCACGAAATTTATAAATTATATTAAAATTAAAATTCATTTTGTAATTGACATAAAATAAATAAAAACAATTCAAGCACAATTTGTTGTACACACTTATTGAAAGCTATCTAAAGGGTGCCATAAATGGTCACTTAAAATAAAGTAAAGTATTTATAAGTATTATTAATTTGGTTAAAAAATGTTCAATGCATACATATATATGTATAAGCCTAATTTATAAATTGTATCCCAAAGCTGCCTGCCACGTGGCATTTGCGCTTTGTTGCAACAACAGAACAATAGAATTTGCGGGCATAGTTCAAATTGGCGACAAGGTCAAACTTCGATGCGTAGGTGGCTAACAAATAAACTTAAATTTGTTGGCAATTTGCCGCTGCAATTTTGATGTTATTAATCTTGTCAACTAATTTGTGTGTAACAAAAAAACAAGTTGCTTTTGTTGCCATTTGGCTGGGAGCAGCAAATAAAAACTCGTTAGTGGTGCTGCCAGCAATTGAAAGTTGTTAAGTGACTCAAAAACCGTTTTCGTTTTTCTACGTAATTATGTGGTGTTGGCTGTGACATTAGGAGCTATGACCGTTTATCCAAGCGCTGCAATTTTCACACCTTATTATTAATTACAGCATTTATGGAAATTCGCTAATCACACCGTTCTTCTTCTTTATGTTTTTCTTTTTTTTCACTTGTAGCAAAACTCACACAGCTGCAGTCACAGCTCATCAAGTATACGTAAACACAGCTCCGTGCACACACAGCAACCTGCCGGACCCGTGAGAGAAATCCAAATTGATCCCTATATAATCCTCGACGACGAGCTCAAGTACTTCTACGACGATGTGAGAGACGTAAGTAATTTTCCGGAATCAATATTTTCATAATTTACTGATGACAGACACACAAAATTTAAAATTAAAATTAGTGGAAATACTTTTAAATAATAGGAATAGAAAAATTAAATGAACATAAACTTAATGAATATTTAAATTAACATATCTCATTTTAAGTAGAGAACTAACTAATTTGGATTATAGTTGTCGATATTCATGATAATAAAGTTTTCTGTAAAGATCTCAGTTGCTTATTTTGAAGCCTCTGAATCATTTAGACTGAATTCCAGACTGACAAAAAATATGTTATTTTCTTCTGTTATCACATTGTTATTTTCCATTTATATTATTGTAAACAATCAAACTTATTGCGTCACAATGACATCAGGGTCTTTTTCCATACTTAACCAAATTAGCATTTATGATATATTTGGATACCCTGTAGTTGACGGTACGCATTGGGATATGCACTGATATTCTCATATTTCAAAGAATCCGATGTTATTGCGAAATATCTTAGGTTAAGAGATCAATATACAGATAATTGATAGATGTAGATAATTTGAAAAATACATAAATATATATAGATTAAAATGATTAGCATCCTGTGAGCTGACTTTAACAGCTTTGTGAGAATTTGAATTTAACTTCCTCTGTCTACGAGCACCTGCGTAGATCTTACACTGGTTAACTTTATTTCAATAATCAATCAAAATATTTACATCCACTTTGGATTTACAATTAGAAAATTTTTAAAATATTTGTAAAAATAGTCCGATTAAACTAACAAGTCTTTCGCTACAGGGTATATGCTTAGTCGAGCCCGGCACCCGCACACGTTGATAATTAATTATTTTTAGCAAAATAAATAGTTCACAAATATTTGTTAATTTTTGGTCAAACCTAGCGTTAAGAACATTTCATCATCATTCCATGTTCACAGCTGTTGCAGTCGGGAACATCGCAGCCAGAACTGGACACCATCGCATGCTACTACTTTGATGGGCAGGGCAAGGCGCTGCGTCCCATGGTGACCCTGCTGATGGCTAAGGCGTTAAACTATCATCTTAACAACGAATCACAGTGAGTGGGGAGTGGATGACCGACGGATGGTGCACAAATTTTGTAAGGCAGTGTAATGTAATTAACAGGTCTTTGCGAAATGTGCACATTCTGCTCTGCGTCTATGAAAAGCAATTAAAGCCAAATTATAACCACATACAAACTGATTAAGAAATTATATTTACCTATCGCCTATCGCCTTGACAGCCAATTAGTACACAAACAGCGACAGATAGCCCTCTTTTCCGAGATGGTCCACTCGGCCAGCTTAGTCCACGACGATGTCATCGATCAGTCCGACTTTCGACGCGGCAAGCCCAGCGTAAATGCTCTGTGGAACCACAAAAAGGTAAGCGCATCATGAATATCAGATTAGATATGTATGCTCATATACATACATACATACATACGTATTTATTTATATATATGTTTATCCCACTCTCAAGTGGAATTAATAACGCCGAAGATCATCAAACGCAAGACAAAATTATTTCACGCATCTCTGACTTGGTCATCATCATGAATTGTGTTTTCGAAATGAATTGTGTGAAGATTTTGTCAACAGTTGCCTCATTTGAGAGGCCTTTGATTGAAGGCCTTTTAATAAAAGACTGGGCTTTCCGTTAACAGTTTTACATTTTTCCATGCGACACTTTTAAATTCATTTCGATCGTCATCTTGACAAGCGTGTTGTGTTTTGATGTTATCGGTTTGTTGGTCCATAAAAATTAGTTGCTCAACAAATTGATTTTTTTTTCGAAATATTTAACTGCACTCTTGTCAATCTCTGCCAGCGTGTGTGTGTGTGTTCGTGTGTGCATTAACTATTACTTTCAGCCATTTAAATGTTAATTTTTACGATTTTCATCATTGTGCTTACAGGTCACAATGGCTGGTGATTACATTCTATCGATTGCCTCGATAATGATATCGCGATTGCGCAGCGATGATGTGACGATCGTGTTGAGTCAGGTAAGCTTTACCAATTGCTGTCAATATGGTTGACACGATTTCAATTGTTGAAATCGGACTAGATTAATACTCAAATATAATAGAAATGGTAAATGCTACTGCAAGTGTATTAAATGAATGCCAATCAATATTTGAAATCTACTTACACCCGAGCCACCAGACAGTTGTCAGAAGCAGATTTGCTTTTGCTTTAAATAAAAATATTTGAACTATTCAGAATGTATTCACAATTTTTTTTTGTGCTATTTTATGAGTATTTGAAATGTTGCTATGAAATGTGCGAGAAGACATCTCCTACCCTTGCACTAAGAAGATCTTGATTTAATTTAAAATATATTAAATAAATGCTGCACGTGTGCTACAATTATTCAAATCGTTCCAACATATTAAACGGAGCTGGTTTGAAAGAGAATATCGCTTTTAATGATTTTTAATCAGAATGGTAAAACGTGCTGAATAATTTTTCATAATTTATTTAAGACATTCTGCGAGGGGACGATTTATTAAGTTAAGAGTCTGGCCAAGTATCAGCTAGTATTAATGTTTCTCTAGCTTAAAGTTATTTTATGCACATATTTGACAAGCCCAGATGATTTTTAAGGCAAACACAAACACTGCCTATTTGTTTGTTTATCGAGATTGTTCAAAAGCAAATCTGCCGTCAAGAATTCGCCACAAAAAGTCCCGGACTTGTATGCTGTCTCCGGGTGCATAAATACGAATTCTGTCTCGAAATTCACACGCGCGTTGGCTCAGAATATACAATAAAAAAATCCACTCAAAATGTAAACAGTTTTTAAATTAAGAAATGTCCAGCAGTGCTTTGTAGCCAAGGGGAAAACCTGTTCCGTTAACGACCATAAATTATGGGGTCTTTTCAGTTGAACTTCCTGGAACCCTGGGATAGTTCAAAGCAAAGGCGAAGGACAACCGATCGCGAAATTTAATGCAACATTCATTTTGCTGCACTACACCATAAACCAGCTTGTCTCGCTTTGTTGCAGTTACCACTTCATCATTTCAAAAATTCCAGAAGAATCGCTTCGACTAGTGAAACACAAAACAAATTTCGCAGCTTCGTGCAGTTTCTGTAAACTTTAAATTAGTCACCTGACAATTTCACTTTCTGTTGCGAGAGTGAACTTGAAGCTGGCCTCTTTCAGTCATCTTGTCTCGATCTATTGTTATTTACACAATCGAGCTAATGGCCAAAGCAAACCACAGATCCGTTAACACTTTAACGAGCCATCTCTGGCATCTATTGAAGTTGCTAAGCCCAATACCCATTAAATGGGTAGAAAAGTGTATAACGAACTAGGGAACAGTTGATTAATATTATTATTAAGCTTTTATTGCTATCGCTAATCGATAATCGATTACCTAGGTTAGGGAATGGGATTGAGTTATCGATCAAATGAAACTATTTTGATCTACGCGTGGTATACGAAAACTAATATGCAAAATTAGTACTCTCTGAGAGTGGCGGATATGTTGATATGGAACAAGAAAATATATAATATATGCAGTAGGAAATACCTTTTTCTGCCTTCTGTTGCATACATTTAAGAAATTCAAAAAACCATTTAGCCAATTTTTAATTGGTACAGGGTATAAAACTAAACTAATGTGGTACTTTCTTAAGGTAAACTATCAATTTATTGGAATCTAGATTTAAAATTGTAATATATATTTTTTTAGTGACTTGCAATTAGAACTTATCGAACTGAATGTGTTTCCGAGAAGTCGAAAACAATATATAAATTTCACATACGAAAACCTATTGTAAATTTTTATAATACTCAAAATCGATTTGGGTTTTAAATTGGCCTTAACCAAACTCATCAGCTGTATTTTAAAATGTAAGTTATATTTTGTCAAAATCAAATCAACATCGGACTACTATATTCTGTCTGTCTTCTGTCTGTCGGTGCCTCTGAAGAGTTGTCCACCAGTTTTTTGTAGCTTAAGTGTAACCTGCAAAAAGATCAAACTTGAATTAATGAGCTTATCAAATCCGTATTATATTGGAAGTAGTTTTATATATATTTTATATATTTGTTGTTTATTTTTTTTTTGTAACTCAGCTATTGTTTAAGCCTTATATTTTTCCACTGATTAGCATTCCCTTTTATCTATGAAAGACTGTTGTGTTTAATATGCAAGACACGTGTCAAAAGAATTTCAACGAGTTTACAGACGCTGTCGGCATTAAAATATTAGCAGAACGTTCGCATCCAATGGGATTTTTTGGTTGTTTCTATATAGTGGGTTAAACCAGCCGGTTAAACAATTGTACAATTGGCAAATTATACAAATGGCAAATTATATTTTAAATACATAACATTTACCCCAATATCTGATCAAGGTAATGCTTAAATACGCTGTACAAATAAATATACACATATTAAATGTTTTTATTAAATTTGCATAAACAAAAACTGTATTTCAAATGGGAATATCAAATTTTTTATTTACTTTTTGTTTTTGAGCTGTATTTGCTTTAAATTTCAAGGGAAAAATATGCAATGTGTCCAAGAAATGTATTTCCCAATCTTTTGTATTTTTGTACATCGATCTTTACTTTTAAATTGTGGGAGATGTGATTTTTATCGATTTGCACTTATCGGACTATGCTATCGATTCTGACGCGGATAAAGACGATAACACTTTTATCACAAGTTTTAAAAACATCGGAATTAGAATATAAAACTAAAGTTATTAATATTATTTGTAGAATTTCTACGTCATCCCCATCGATACGTTCAAAATAAGTCGCTTCACACTTAAAATGTGAGTTTCCATTTATATACCCTGTACCCATTAAATATTTTACTAATAAAAAAAAACCGGACAATTGTATTGTAATTGCGACATATTTTGGTCAACAATTCAATGTTATAACAATTTAAGATACCATGAAATAAATTTTTGTTTAAATTGATTGATTTTGCACAGCATTTCAAAAGGAAATAATAAAAATATGCTCCCATTTTGGCAGATAAATGAAAAATGCTTTCGGCATCGTCAGCGGCTTAAAAGGCTTCAACCAACTGCAATTTGTTGCTCTTCTCATTTTGTTGCTCGGTGGGTTGTTTGTTGTTGTTGTTTTATTGTTTTTGTTGTTGTCTTTTGAGTTTGTTGGTGGTGGCGGGTTGTACGCAATAGTCGCACTTATTTTGTGCCGCATGTGTAAATTAGTTAACATTGAAAATCAATATGTTGTTTTTGCTTCTAAGGCGAACTGTGAAGAAAAAACAACTTAAAATAACGCCATTTAAACAAGCCAACTCGCTGGGACTTGGCCAAAAATATATTTGTGGCCGTATCGGTGTCTGAGCTGTGACTCTGGCTCTCACCTTGGTCTCCTTAAGCTACAACCGACAACTACAACTACTGTATATTTGTTGTACCATAGACGACAAAATACTACTCTGCCGATTGTTTGCTCAACATTTTGACAACTACCTGCGAAATTGTCAGAATGAATGAATGAATGAATGGAAATAGTTATGTGAGTAGCACCAACTATGAACAAAATCAAAATTAAGCGAAGGGCGCGCCAACATTTGTTATGCAATCAACAATAGCATCCAGCCACGAGGGTATTTTGTAAAGTAATGTCTCCAAGCCATTAACATTTAAAAAGTTTCTAATAGATATTTTCAAAACATTCCTTCCAAATTTGTTAACTCTTACTCTTATCGATATACAAGTGACTACATCTATATAGAAGTTCTTTGAGCGTTTCACATTTACTGCAAAATGAACCTAACTGGACCCATTATTATAATATATCAAATATTTGTTGGTAAGAAAATGTATACGGTTTTTAGCTTTGGAAATCAATTAGGTTTGGTACAATCAGAAAAAAATCTATATCTTCTGCGAAAAGATCAGAATTATGAAAACTTGATAAGTGACGTACTTCTTCTTATATACACAGTTGGGACAGGCGGACAGCCGTCTTGTAATGCTGAACAAGAAATTAAATATTGTAAGGGGTCTTATAGGTTTCCTTCACGATATATATTCTTTCATTTATATATATATACATATATATTATATATTTTTATATTAAGAAATAATTGAAAACTAAAATAATATTAAAAATTTAAGTTTTGTGAAGAAGACAAAGAAAATTTGTTTGTGATAATATCACTAATACTTAGTGAACAACCCTTACACTTGTATGCTTTAATGCTCGTCAACTTATCTTTGGCGTATCTGAGTGGGATTAGCTATCCTGCTGGATGCCAATCTCTCAATGAAATTTTATTTACCCAAACTATTTGGCACAACTATGTTTGCCGTATTCATTTGAATTGCCAGCCATGCTGAAGTTGCACGCATGTCGATCATCATAAGTGTACCTACATATGTACATATTTATATGTATGTATGTTTATGCAAAGTATATTGCAAAACTGGGCGTGCTACACTCAACAATTTAATATTTCTTTAAATCAATTTATACATATATGTCTGTTATTAGAGTTTCATAATTTATGAGGTTCAAAACTGAAAACGAATCACTCTGATTTCGGGAAGGAGTATTTTTGATTACAACAAATAAAAATAATTTTTAAATATATTCTACGCTTAAATATATATTTAAAATAAACAGTTAGTATGTGTTATTAATTGTATTCATTAGAAACTATGCATATTTTTTTTTATTACTATCCCTTATTTAAATGATTTAATCCTTTAATAAAATGACATCAACTGCGTTTTTTACACATGAAGGTACTTAAATCATTAACATGAGAGTAAATTTGAGTTTTCCGTTTTTCCCTTTTTCCAGATCTTAACCGATTTAGTTCAGGGCGAATTCATGCAGCTCGGCTCGAGGGAAACTGAGAACGAGCGCTTTGCACATTATCTAACTAAGACATACAGGAAGACCGCTTCGCTGATTGCCAATGCGCTGAAGGCGGTAAGTTGGACGAGCATTAAAAATGCAATTTGAATTGCAATTGCACATTTAAATGCAATCATTTGCTTGCATTTGGATTTGCACGAATGCGTTTGTCATTGTGCCCATTCGGACAGTTGATTGGCCAGCAATTGACTTTGAAATAATTTGATTTTGATTTTTATTTTTATTTCGCAGACCGCCGTCATCGCCCAGGCCGACGATAATGTCGCCGAAGTGGCCTTCCAATATGGACGCAACATTGGCCTCGCCTTTCAGCTGGTGGACGACATGCTGGATTTCGTCTCCTCCACTGAGCAAATGGGCAAACCAACGGCAGCTGACCTAAAGCTTGGCCTGGCCACAGCGCCGGTTCTCTTTGCATGCGAAAAGGTGAGCGACGGAATAGCTTCCTTATTGCTTCAACAAGCACATTTGTACACTAAAAAAAAAAACAAAAATAAAGGTCACTTAGCTAACTATTCAAAAAGAATATTTAAAAAAAAACAGGGGTATTCTTTTCTTAATGTTGGTTACATTTTTCGACAATGTACACAAAATACGTCTGTTTTTCGGCTGTTTACAAAGAAATCTGTAAAATTAGCTTTTTTGTTGCTTATTAAAAATATATATAAATACTAGAATTGTTCCATTTTTTTTTTAAATGCAAATTTTTCAAATGCAACAAATTTGAAAAACTTTCTGTTTCACTGTACGAAGATTTTTTTCCAAGTGTATTAATATGAGCATATTTCAATAAATGTTTATAAAAGTCACAGCATTTGCTATTTGTCCAGCTCTGTGTTTGCATTGACCAGCTATGTGCATTTCCCGTTTGTGGTCAGGTGCAAAGCGCCATCGATCATGATGTTGATGACATCATGCTGCTTTTGGGTGTGTGCACCGCGTCCCATCAAAGTCAATCATCAAATGCGTTTTCAATTTACATCAGTTTATTATGCGGGGCGCGATAAACGTGCGCGTGGAATGTATTTTAACTAGCATTTTTAACTGCAACGCTCTCCCAAGACGCCAAGGAGGTGGCTACATAAATTGCATTAAAAAACTAGTCTTATGCATTCCACAAATACTGCTAATGTACTTAACAAAATCGATAAGATGCTGATGCTAATCCAATTTCAATTTCGCTTTTCCATTTCACAGTATCCGGAGCTGAATCCCATGGTGATGCGTCGCTTCAGTGAGCCGGGCGACGTGGAGCGTGCCTTTGAACTGGTACATAAGTCACATGGACTCGAGCAGACGCGTTTTCTGGCTAAGAAGCACTGCAATGAGGCGATACGTCTGGCACAGGAGCTGACTGAGTCTCCGTATCAAAAGGGTCTGCAAGTTGTTGCCGATTTAGTCATCAATCGAATGAAGTAGAAACCGCAACAAAAACTAAATTAAAATTATACATATACTAATTAGTTAGTAGCAGGCAACACTAAATGTTCATTTAAGTCAGCAAATGAGTGCAACAAGGAAAGATTTGTAAAAAGGAAACTAGTAAATGGTAAAAACAAGATTTATTATTTAGTTTTTAAGCATTTTTGTTGACACTGTAAATAATTGCATTAAAGTACACAAGACATTGAGAGAAATTTACGATAACGATGTACATTGTATGTAAATATGTACATGTAAAACTTGAAAAGAATTTTTAATAAACTTGATATGCAATGTTTTTGAAATTTGTATATGCATGTATATAAATCGCATTGTAAGATCTTATTTGAAATGCCCAAGCTAAAGCGAAAATTAAGAACAAATTGTACAAATCAAACTAATTCAGCTTAACTTTAAGGCAGAGTCCGCTCAAAAAAAAAAAACAAAAAAATTGATTGTATTTGTTAACGCTCTTGTTTGATATTTGGATGATTGAAAATACAAAATACTAAAGAAAATCAGTGCTAAAATCTAATTTTTTTTTGTTTTTAAAAAAATATTTGCGCTAATATGATAAGCGGATTTTAAACCTTAAAAATGAATAAGACAAATGATTATTAGTCAACGCAACAAACGATATTTATATATAATGAGCAGTGTTTTTAATTTAGAACAATATTATTAAAATCGTAACTAAATTTGTGTGTGTTTTAAGACATGCCTAAATGGGTTTTGTCTCCCAAATGGGTGACATGTTCAAGCACAAATTTAGATATTATTTCTTTTGATTATTTTTTATTTCTTTAATTACCATTTTATTGAGTTTTGTAGCGTTCGTGCATGAAATGCACAACTTACTCATGTAATCACAATATGTTTGCTAGTTAAGTCCATAACGCAAATCAAAGAGATAATCTACTTTTTAAGCTGCCCCAGTCTTAATTTAAAAAATTATTTTAATCCCCGTACACAAATATAAATATAAATCCACAACAACAACGAAAAAAAAAGAAAAACAATTTAATTACACATTGGAAACGAATGTTAAATGATTATAAATACATTTAAGAGACTGGTTTGTAAGCAACCCTTTCGGGCTTCGGTGTAATTTTAGATAAGCCAAAGGCACCTTTACAGCCAGGTACAACGAAAACTACGTAAATAGACCAACTTCATATTCTAACATACGAATGAGAAATGTGCAATTGTCATTGGTCTACTGAATAAATGTGCAAATGTTGACAATGTTATTGATAATGATAATTATGTAACGATAATAATGATGAATAAAATGCGATTTTTTGAGAAAACTAAACAAATAACATCAATTGAATATTGAAATAAGATAGAACGTTGCAGTTGGAGAAGATCCTGCTTTAGTTGATGTGTCCTATGTTCGACCTATGTAGAAGATTACCAGTAATCTACCTTCCTTCTGTATATCCCAGGACAGCAGACAAATTACATAATTTCAAATGGTTAAAAACTGTTCTGAAGTAACCAAGGCCAAGAGTAACTCACCATATAAACCAGAAAGTTGTATCGTTCTAAAAATAAGGGGTTTAAGAACTTTACTGAACTTTAACACTATCTTTTAATTCATAAAATAATTTAAGCAAACTTATTATTTCTAATTTTTGAGTATTTGTTTTACGTATATTTTAAATAATTGAAACCTCTCAAGTCTTTATTACGATTTTTTATTTCAGTGTAGGAATGGTCAAAGACAGGCATTTAAATTAGGGCACGCAAACAATAAGGAACCTCACACGGGTTCACACTTTAAGAAGTGGAGTTCGGTTCGGCTTCTTCATCAAGGGAATCTTCTTTGCATCTGACACACTTGGAAGAGCTCACAGTTTGTCAAACATCAACATCAAGTTCGTGAGGGCTGCTTAATTGGGTTAACGTTGGCTATGAAGTGGAGCACGCAATATTGCACCCTGAAATCCCAAGCCACGATTCAATATTGATAGTTTAGGGAACTTTCCATTTTAATGCAACCACACGAATCAGGTCAAACTGTGCCACAATTTAACCAAAGCAACATGGCCTGCCGTAGCTATCAAATAAATGTATTTTATGTCCAAGCCCTGTTGGGCTCCCAGAAGCACTTCAGCTCAATTGCAGAGGGTGCAGGCAAACAAATGCTCAAAGTAAGGTAAGCAGCGTGCCTAACTGGCAAAATATTTAAATGGCCCGGCCAGGACAAGTTACGCAAATGAACTGCAATCCTGGCCTGACTTAACAAACAACTTCAAGGACAGAAGCGTGCCCCGCTCACTTGTGCACCTTGTGCACCGCCCTAACCTAGACTATAAATAATTTGCTGGCTGGCGACGCTGCCTAGACAACCAAAGTGGTTGGGATGGGCCGGACGAAAGTTGAGCCTAGCCGAACATCCGTGCCAGGCACGGATCAGCGCAACCAACTCGTCGACTTCGACTGTGTGATTTAGAAGTCGAAGGTTTGGGTTTTTGCACGGCGGGACTATTTCAGTAGCGCGTCATTTGCTGAACGTGGCGCTACTTCCGCTTTCCAGCCGCTCACTCTGCAAGCGATGACAACCAGCGATGAGATGGGTGCCTTCTGCCACGACCACATCCAACATCCGTTGATGTGGTGCGATGAGAAGAAGCGACTGGTCGAGCGCAAGAACGCCGAGGAGAGTTTACGGATGTGGCGGCGACGCAAAGCTGAGGAATGTGCCCGCAAGGAGAAGGATAAACAGGAGGTAAATATATATAATATTGCAGACTGACTAATATACACGGATGTCACAGAAATCGAGACAGTATCTAGTATTTCGGTATTTTAGTTCCTTTCAAGTCTGTATTGTTTTGAAAAGAGCTTGTTTCTTACTCTTTTCATAATTGACTTTTTTTATTTAATCATTTCATGTGAATTCGTGTGAACATATTTTTATTAGCTTAGCCTCATCTTTAGTGTGTGTGGATTATGTGTCTATATAATTAATTGATTGTAAATTACACAGCTCTTTATTTATTTATTCGTACCCACACATTTACACATAGATAATTACAAAAACTAAAAAATTATATCAAATGCTCCGACAACTTCTAAATAACGCAACTGATATGGATGATTCTTATGGATCTTCAAACTAGAAAAGAGCAGTATCCAAGGATGCGTAGTATTTACTGCAATTGGATCATTAATGCCAAATTAATATATATTTTAAAATGGTCAGAGATGCTCCTAGGGCCTGTGATATGAATACATATATCAAATGTATTTCAGGGCTACATACAAAGTGTTTTCTAGTTGGGCACTCCAGATATTATTATTTATAAACATTTTAGTTTTTAGCTATTTTTCAATTTAGTGTTTCTTTTACTGCCATAAAATGCATTGCACTTTTCATAAAGGTTTGGGCTTTTATGATCTGGAAAAGTGTTTTATGGATTGAGAAGCCATCTGTCATATGTATGTAATTAGATGTAATTGAACTTTTATATCTTTAAAATGTGAGCCATACCACGGCTCGTTTAGACAATCCCAGTCATAAGGAGACCTAACTTATATCGAACTGATGAAGCAATTTAGAAATATTGAAAAGATTTTTAAAATAAAAACAATACCATAAAAAACTTAACTTATCTTTGAAGAGGTTACAAATGTAGGTAACGCAAAGTTTTTCACCTAAAGAATCTTTGGTAAGAGTACTTTTTACGTTGTTTATTTCTTGTTATTATTATTTTTTTTTTGGATTTGTTCAGGGAATAATCATATATTTAAAGTCACAAACAACACCCACACAAGATTCCACACTCAAGTTGAGTTCAAAGACCTGTGAGCGAATTTAGTAACTTGGCCAGAATATGGTTCAACAAACCATTTGACAAGTTGACTTCACCAATACGTAGTCAAGGCGAGCAATCAACCTGGAGCAACATAGTTCCACTGGGATCAGGTCGCGTGTTTATGATTGCGAATGGGACTCAAATCCGACTGAATTTGAGGAGAAAAAAAATGGGTGAATGAAAAGCAAAGCGGCCCACACTGCAACTATAACAACAACCTACAAACAATAAACAGGAGAAAACAAACCTGGTAGGACTCCACGAGGGGTTGGGGTTGTTCTTGGATGGAATATATATATATATAGATATATAGCAAATTATAGGCATTGAAATAGTATAAGTAATAAATGGGCACCATTACAGTTATCATCTCTGAATCTATATTCGTTGCAGTACTACGATTTGTTTCTGCAGCACTGCCCCTGGGGCAGGCCAGGTGGGGGCGCTCCAAACGTGGAGGTGCGACGCAAGGATATTACCGCAGTCGGACTGCACTCAACGCCAACTGTTGTAAGTGTAGGGTGGGGTGTGTTTTCAGATAATGTTCCTAATGTCTCGACTTCGAATCTAAATACCTCTACGACAGACTACCGCCCATCGCATCAATTCACTGCAGCCTTGTCGCTACAATGACTATTTCTCCATGCAGAAAACTTGCCACAAAAATCCACTGGCTGCTTACCACCACCATCATCATCACCATCCGCCGCCGCCCGGCGGTCGCCTGGCACACGCCCATTCGATACATCATCTGCAGGAGAGTGGACCACGGAGCAGCACCGTGACCATCTGTGAGCGAGAGCATCCGCTGAAGGGTGGCGTCAGTCTGGCTCAGAATGCTCCGAATGGTGAGAGTCTGCAGATCGATCTGAAAGAGCACAACTCAATGTCATTTCGCAATAAAGGGCACGTGGACATTGAGTTGCGCTACAAGCCCTCTCCGCCGTGCAAGGGCAAGGCCATGCTGGATAAGATTGTTGTCAACAGTGAGAGCGAACACCCGTTGCCGGAGAAATTTGCCTGCCAGAAGAAGAAACTGCAGAGCAAGTTGGAAAAGCCGGTGAGCGGCAGTTACAATTCACGAGGGGCGTGGCATTGCTAATCTTATTGCTCTCATTCCACGATTTTCAGCTCTTCAAAGAGCCCTGGGGCAAGGCCGGTCCCGGTGGCAAGCCCTGGCGCAGTCCCAAAGAAGTAGGCAACACTTTTATGAAATCGCTGGTAGGCTTCATTTGAAAAAATGGACTTGAGAATGTGAAACAAATGTCCAATTACTTGCAGGGCTGGACAAATAAAGAAATGCTAAAGGAGTTGGACCAGGACAATCCCGTGACTCCCGCTGAAAAAAACACATTTCGCAAATCGAAAGTCAGTAAGCCGTCCAAGCTGCAGCGCTGTTGCGAGCGTTGCACCTGCACTTGCCCCGCCATGAACAGCTCCAGTCCAACAAAGACGTCCCGAAAGATTGCCGCAATGGTGCCACCTCCACCCCCACACCCACACCCACAACCACACCAACATCCATGTGGCAAACGGTCGCCGCCCAAAGAATGCAAGCCCGTTAAGCTCTGTCCGCGCCTGCTACGTGGCCACTGCATGGCCAGCACCAACAACAGCAACAGCCCTGGTGTCGGTGGCACCCCGGATGCTGTCATCGAGAATGGAGGAGGTGTTGAGCTGGTGCCATTGTTGGCGCGTAGGCGCGGCCTGCATCGCCCAATCAGTTTGTCCAGCACGGATGTGACAAAGAGGACGCCCTCGCATGATAGGTACGCACCACCCAAGCACAAGTCAAAGTCCAACAAAGAGCAGAACATCAACAACATCATCAAGAACATTAGTCACATGAAGCGCCATTCCAAGAACTTGAACTGCAAATTGCAATGCTGCAGTTGCAGCTGCGGCTGTGTGGCAGCCACAGCAACGCCGCCCCAAGCGCCCACCTGCTGCCTCAGGCGACTCACCCTGCACATACGCTAGTCATCTGTCTATCTATCTGTCATGTGTTTGTTGCATCCAAATCTGTATCTGCATCTGCATCTGCATCTGTATCTGTATCTGTATCTGTTAATGTGTCTCTCTTTGTGTCGATCTCTGTGTTTGCACCTGCATCCGTTTCCCCCCTTCCGTTTCCGTTAACGTTTCTGTTTCTGATTCTGATTCTGTTACCGTTTCTCATTTGCTTGCTCTGCGACAATTTCTTAAATTTGAGTTCAGCTTTTGAAGTTCATAGAAATTGATACGATTGCGTCATCTTTGTGTTTTTAATGGTTTCTCTATCACTTCTTTTGGCTCATTCAGCAACAAAATATCAATTGTAATACAAGTGAAAGTATAGCAACCAAAAGAGTAAACCCAAACACACCAAACTAAAAACTAACTGAACAACCCCAACAATATCCAAATCATAATACAAATCTTCTATGTATCCATTCCCGTGAAAAAAACCGAAACCCAAAAATATCAAAACGAAACGAATCCAATCGCTAAAAACAAAACAAATGACTTATCACAATACAACAATCAACAATGATGCTGCTACTGCTGCTGCCCAACGCCCCATCACCACTACTTGCAACTTGGCATCCCACTGTGGCAATTAAATGGTGCAGGATACAAACAGCCGCCGATATGCGCTACCTGCACGATTTGAACGTGCAAATATCACAGAAACGACGCTCGGTCAGCGTCTCCAGGCAGATGGAGCGAGATTTGTGCAATCAACATTTCGACACATTCGAAACATTCTGGGGACGGCCCGGACACGGCGCACCCTCTGGCGATAAGATAAACAAATTAAAATTGGATAATTTGCTTTACGGCGACCCTGAGATATCATAAGCGGGTCCACGGGTCCAAGTCCAGGTCCAGGTACTCGTACTCGATTCGCATTCGGCTCGTTGTTTGTTCGACGCAAATCGTTTGCACTGAAATCAATCGATGCCGCTTTTTGGCGCCAAGGCCCAGCAGACGATTTGCTTATCTGCGGAGTAGAAGTTGACTTCAGAATTTTGCCAACTTGCACGGTACGCAAGTTGCCCAAAGTTTTGCATTAATCAACTAGGTCTGGTGGACACAACAAATTATTAGATTTTGTAGTATTTAGTTAGTTTTTATATCATACTTGAATATATCGAAATTGGATTAGCATATGTGAAATAAAAAATAAATTTCTTTTAGATATATTATATATTAAAAGTAAAAATACTGTGTAAATAAAATGTATTATGCGTATTTAAAGTTCATAAACACAGATTAATGTTTTTAATCCGGGTGTGTTGTCTGAAAATTAGCATTGTACAGTGTAATTCAAACCAGACTGTTTCTACTTTAAAGGAATGTCAAACTGTAAATGTTTATTCTGTTTTCAGATAGGCTAGTGCAGTCAGGCTTTACAGTGTAAATTCTTGTCGATGGTATTTGAGATATAACTACTGATATCAATAATTTTATTGAGTGTACTGCAGTCGAATTGAGGAGCTGAATGGCATTTCATAATTCGATGTGCTTATCATGTCAACTATAAAGTATATTGATGAAATAGATATTACTAGTAACAACCGTCAGAAGTGGTGCGGCAGTGGTCAATCCTGCCAGGTGTTTGAAGACCCACTCCACACTCTGGTACATATGCGAGAAGCCGCTCAGGTGCCAAGGCATCGGCGCCAAGTAGGAGGACAAAGCCCTTCGTCAGCCAGTCGCTCCTCTTCATCCAGGAGATCCGCAAAATGTTTCCTCTTTCCAAAACTGCGTATTGCAAGGTGGAAGAATTTTTTCGTTAGTTATGCTAAGCTATACTGCAGCAAGTGTCATTTTAGCATAACTTATAATCCCCATCCTCTCTCTAAATGTATTACCTACATGTGCTTATTTATATAGTTGTATAATTAAATAATCATTTCATGTTTGTGCAGGCATATTTTTATATTTATATTTTTATTTTACTTATCGCCTATCGAAATGTCTGTGTCCTCAGCGCCACCTATAGTTGAGTAGATTCAACATCGTTATGAGTCCACTTCCCAGTAATGTTTAATTAAATTGTATTCAAAGTAAATTCCTTTTGTATATAAGTTACTTATTGGTTTGCGCAGCTTGCACTCAATATAAGTATCTATAAACATTGTATTATGCATATAATATAAGTTTTGTATTATTCCCCATATAGTAATCTATATTCTCCTTTTAGATTTAACGAACTGAAATACCCATATAAATATATGTAGGAATGAAACCCGATGGAGACCCCCAGTTTATTAATAATGTAATATTATCAATGTTGATTTGACGCCCCTATATATTGACTGCTTAGTGATATAATGGACTCAGGAATGTGCTTTTCGTGTGAATTGCCGAAAGTATGAAAAAGCTTTCACTTGCGAAAGCTTTAAAGGGAAACTCTTAGAGCTTTTGTCAAATATTGTAAAAGTTATCTAGGCATGTGAAAATAAATGAAAATATTATAAATAAATTCGGCAGTATTATATTTGTTGATTTTACGTACTTTATAGCATGTAAATAGTATGAGTACATCTGCGTACATAAACATGTGCATCAGGGAGTATTTTCCGCTTTGGTTTTGTAAAGCAAAATATTGATTAAACGCATTTCTAAATGATTGACACATGCGTTGTAAATGTTAGAATAAATCCAAACAAATTAAAGCTATAATTTTTGCCCACTGGTGTCTTAAACGTGTACAATCGAAATACAAAGATGACAGCTGAGTTTAGTTCGCGTAACACTTTTCGGAAAACTGGACTCGGCAGCAATACCCGCAGTATTATTACTTCTGCAAATCCATGCGGCGGAAGCAGCGCATCGCTACTCCAAAAGCAGCTGTCATTCAAAACCCCCATCTGTTCCAATCAGTTTGGCAAAATTGATGAAGTCGAAATTATCGACAACTCAAACATAGATAACTTGGCTGGCCGATATAACAAGGTATAGTAATACTCCATCTCTCGTATAATACCCGTAACCATTTTATTTTATTTAGAATAATATTATTGGCTGGATATGCTGTGCCCCCTGCATATGGCTGCGCACCTCAGCTGCTGTTCACAAGGTGGCAATAACGTCCGCAACATTATTGGTGACAACATTACTGGTCGCTTCACCAATACTATTTTTAATTAGTACAGCACCCTCGCCGCTTCCCAGGGATTGCTACATGGAGGGCGATGGGTGCTCGCCAACAATGTCATCTCCATCGGAATGTACGGAAGCAATTTGTGAAACAGTGGCTGCCAACATTCAAGCAAGGCTCAATTGGAATAAAGATCCTTGCTCGGAATTTAAAAAGTTCAGTTGTTGGCGCAGTAATTTTAATAAAAATATAACGAATCTGATTGAAATGGGCAATTCACAAAAATCGGTTGATACTCAAATGCAGTGTGAGTTGAACATTCATTTTCTAATCTAGTGTAATAATAATGATCAATATGTTTTTTAGTACTCTTGCAGAATTCTAGTATAAATGGAAATTTTAAGATACTCCAGAGTTTATTTGAGAGCTGTTTAAAACTCGAAACAAACTCAAGTGCTTTACACCGGGTATTTGATACTTTAGGAGGGTACTTAACGGTTGGTGTCATCGGTCCTTCGTCCATAGCATCTCTTGTAGCTAAAATATATGAGCTTGGGCCAAGCCCACTTGTTGATATATATTATGATCTTAGTTATGGTAGAAGACCGCACGTGCTTCTCATCATAAGTGGACCAAGTACATCATCAATTATTTTGGAGGTAAGTAATTTTCAATGTGATTTGGTTAAATTTTAATTTTTATCATTAGAGTCTGGTAATTAAATATTTCAATTATATGTGCTTAAATGCCTTTTATATAATGTAACACATTTTATTTAATTTTATTTGTATTTAATTTTACTTTCAGAATAAAGTTCGTTGGATGAGCCCAAAAGCCCCTCCAAATCGATTGCGGCAAGGAGTACCAAAGCTCTTACCCGATTTAATTGACAATTTTCTACCAAGCTACTTATCCTTTGCTCAACGAGTATCTGAAAAGGATACCATACTAGAATTTGTAAAGGATCTCAATAAGGTAACGATTTTTGTGAATAAATGCAGATCAACAACGAATGCTCTAGTCGAGAGAACTCCACTAGGAGAAATCCTGTACCCAAATCTTTGATAAACAAATTCAATTACGATTTCGGTTTTCAATGCGAATCAAGGATGTATATACATTATTCGAAGATTCATTTTCTAACTGATGTACCCTAAACAAGTTCATTATAATATTTTTTCCATTTCCAATGGGTGTAAACTAATTTCAATTGAATGTAAGAATCATATTTAGATAAAAGTTGCTTTACTTTTAATCGATTTAATGCATATAACGTCTGGAAAGAGGGTATGTCCAAGTCGGGCACTTTCGACCAGAGCATTATTACTTCTTCCACTGAATTGGTAATTTTTAGACTACTCATGACAAGTTTACAAAGATTTTTGAATAAAAATATAATACATATAAATTTGAATATTTATTTCAGCTTCAAGTTGAACAATCACGCCGAGGGTTTTGGGATAGCTCTGTCTTGTATAATATATCCAGTTTGCAGGTCATGTATCCAATTGTAAGTTACTATTTCAATATATTGCTTATATTTTTTTAATTATTATATATATATATATATATATATAAATATATATATATATATACATATATATATACATATATAAACATTTCTTGGTATTGCGTTGCAATAGCTTTGAACTGGTGAAAAGAAGCAAACTGAGTATTGGCTATAGAAATTAAAATTGATAAATCAACTTGGTGACTGGATCTACAACTAGAATAAATATATGTAGATTTGCAATATGTAGATTTGCAGTGTATTATCCTCCAACATTTGAGCAGTTCTACATATTAGCTATTTGCCTACAGATCCCAAGTTTCGCTATCTTGCCAAAAAAAAAGTGGAAAATCGATAAGCATCGATAACCGATAAATATCTCCGCTTAAATTTAGAAAAGAACGCCTTTTTCTGAGTGTAGTTCTTGCAATCACATATATCTTCGTTCTTCTGCAAATGAACTCATTCAGCTACTTAAATCTGATTTCATAACCATAAATAAATTTATTTGTATGTGTTGTTTCAGCTAAATTGGACTCTTCTAATTCCAAAGGACTGGAGTGGGCCTATAGTTGTAAGAAATGCTGACTATCTCAGAGCGCTACAAGCCTTTCTAACAAAGTATCCGTCTCGAATTGCACATAACTCAATGATATTGCTAAGCGCACTTGAACTATTACCAAAAGATTATCCAAATGCCGAGGTTTGCACCCGCTCTACAATGTGGGCCTTACCGGAACTAGCGTCAGCATTATATATTTCTCAATACTCTTCAGTAGATTCAAAGGACATCATAAAGCGGGTAGAGCAATATACAACAAAAAAAATCAAATGAACAGAAATATTATTATATATTCATATTTTCAGGCGGATATAATATTCAAATCATTAAAGGCTCACTTGAAACGAGCTCCATCCTTGAAGGGCGCCGCACTCGTAAAACTTTCAGCATTGAAAATACAGTCTCAGACTTGGGAAGGATTTTCGAACGTGACACAAATAACTAATGCAATGGAACCACTTCAAATCAGCCCAGATAGTTGGCTGGAAAATATTTTACAAATATATAAACGTAATAAATTAGTACCCAATTCAATTAATATGGATGGTAGCTCCCATGACGCGTAAGTTTTATTAACGGATAAATAATAAATAAAATAAAAACCTTAAAGCCATATATTATTTCAGATGGGCATATCCGATTGTGTCGACCATATTTTATGATACATTAAGCCATTCAATAGGTGAGTATTTCAACTGTTACTCCTGCTAGGATAGAAATAAATTATTTTTCTTTATAATTCACAGTTGTTCCTTTGTCGGTCATTTTAATACCATATTTCAATGCGAGTTTACCACCCTATTTGCATTATGCTTCAATTGGTGTTTCCATTGCCAAGGAGATTTTACGATCGATAACGAAAAACTTTGATGATAAGGCAATGCGTTGTGTCCCCCATTCTGTTAATATATTTTCAAACTTTAGCCGCATGGACATCTTAATTCATTCTGGAGGAATGCAGATCTCATATCATTCAATGCTTTCGCTGACCGGCCCCATTAAGGGAATGGCTCGGCTTCCAGGATTGAATTTGACACCAACGCAAATATTTTTTCTAGTTTCTGCTCAAGAACTTTGTTCTGAATCCAATTACTTGGGAATCGACACAAGCGCTTCGGAGTTTGACAACATGTAAGTTGACCAATCAGAAAACTGGGGATGGGTTAATAAATAAAATATATTCTTATTTAACAAGTAAAATATATTCAGTGTCTGCCCATACTAACTAAATTATTTATTTCGAATTTCAGATTGGGTTGGCTCATTGCCCAAGGCGGTAGCGCAACTGAGGTTTTCAAATGTCCATCGGGATCTATGATTAATATTCAAAAAACCTGCAATGTTCTTTAAATGCGATTTGTGTATTAAATGCAAAATAAACCGTACTCTACTGAAGTACCTTGTTAAGATCTAGGATCTTTAATAATTTGATTTACAAGTTTTTTTCCTAATGGTCGGGAATTATATTTTACAGCACGGATAGCAATAATCCTTAATATTGAAATCTTTATAATGAAATGAAGATCGGAGTTCAACGCAAAATATATATATTTAATTTATTTTTACCATAAGGCATGTCGATTTTTGGAATTTGACTCTATGGTTGGTACGACTTCTTACTCGATGATCTTCTCAGTAAATGATGCGAATTCTACCAAGCTATAATTCAGTGATCTGATCAGAATCAGGAAGACAAAACCCTGATATAGCTTCATTTCTTTTGGAACGCTTCTCTTATCGCGAATAGCATAATATATATCTTAATTCTAATAACTGTTAAGACATAACATAAGAAATCCGATTGTTTGAGTACATTTCTCTCTCAAATGGGCCTAGGAACGAGGAGGCATATTTTCTGAGCAGCGAAGATGTAACCCTATGATGATCCATTTGATCAGAATCGATATGGTTTTATTTTTAAATTTTTTTCATTGTCGCCATAACATCGACAGTTACTATTTCCTTCAGGTCAGAAAGTTATAAATATCTGAATTTTAACTAACTTGTTTTATTTTGGCTAGCCTAGCGCTACAAATATTTCACTTATATACCCATTTCTAATGTACATATATTAAGTATTCGATACGCTGACCAACATTTGCATTAAAATTTATATTAGCACATATTCGATAAATACAATTGTTTTAAATTTATATTCTAATATTTAACTGCTCCATAGAAATAAAATCTTATACATATTTCAAAACCATAGACAATTTAATTATTTACTAATTATTATTTCAGAAGCTATGCATTTTGTGCACCGAAAACGTAAGATGATTTATCCAATTTGCCATTCTCAAATTAAATGATCAAAAACCTAGTTTTCTAACATCAGATTTGAGAAATGAGTTCACAATTTTAATTCCACATTTTAAATACTGTCGCAGGTGTCTTTGCTCATCATCACAGCTACTTTGCTTGATGTCTAAATAAGCATCCTTATAGAAAATTGAGGACAACAAAACTGAAGTTGTCTGCGGCAACTTTGATTGATGTGCTGGCGACAAGTTAAAAAATATTTATAGAGTTTCACAGTTGGTCTAATTCAGATGTAAGGTTTTCTGAATAACTGATTTTTTCTTAAGAAAAATTTTTCTTTTAGTTAACAGTAATCTAACTACAACATTTCTTAGCCAGGAAGTCATGAAAATTTGATCTTAAAAAAAGTTGCTAGCATCTCAAAAAAAAGAACCACGAAAAAAAGTTTGGATTTGAAATTATCATTCCAATTTCAGAGAAAACTCACATGTTCCAAAGATCCATTTCTTACTCAATCCAATGTTAATAGCAACGCAATCGTTGAAATTGCATAACCCGTACCTTCTGAAATCTACACTTCGGTGTCACGGAATTGTTTAAAAAAATAAAAATAAGTACTTCAGACCAAGTTGAATTGCGTTTCCATTCCATTGGGAAGAGACTGTCAGTGATAGAGATTAATCGATATATGAAAGAGCTTGGCTATCTTGTGATTTGTGGCTATAAGTTTCCTTTTAATAAGCAAAACCTTGTTTAACCTTGGAATATAAAAAAAACATTGTATGAAAAAATTTAATATTTTATCCGTTAAGCTTTTAAATAAGCCACATCTCTATGAAAATTCATAGAAGACAGCTTTTTTTTTTTGCATAATTATCTTTTATGGCTAAGAATGATCTAACTTTCCGAATTAATTTTAAAGTATTTACAGCAATCATAAAAATTAACCACGAACACATTTTAGTTGACTAATATTGTGTGAATTTTTTACCAATAACTTAGTTACTCATGTGACCGGACCGCCGTTAATATTCCAAATGTTGTACATTCATATGTATGGAGACCTTTTACTCTGCTTAATTGTAACAAATTAATTTATATGTATATCAACAAATGTTAATAGCTTATAGATAATGATCCCATTTGTCCAATACAGCGGCCTTCTTCATCGAAGCTGGCTAAAGTCAATCGAGACAGCTTATTACATAATATTCCGTTCCCATTATTTTGAATTGGATTCGGTTCTGTAAATACAATTTCAGAATGACAATTATCAATCAAAAAATAGATTTTAAATATAATATATTTCGATAAGCTTACCGTCATGAAATTGTTCGGCAGAGTTTCCCTCTTGTCGCTTTTTTCTCATTTGCTCTGTAAAGTGCGAAATGAGTGCATCAATCATTGCAGCTTGCTTAGAAAACACTTGTACTAATTTCGATATTTGTATTCCATTTTCAACAGCGTCAAACTAAAAGTATACACAAATAGATATTTCAAAATTATTGATTCATGACTGTGTTTTCGAATGTTTTTTAAATACCAACCTGCAAAAATATGCATGTAAGACATTCGGAATCCTCACTATCACTTGGCTTAGCGTAATCCCATGACATGTCTTCATATCGGAGCCCCAATAATAGAGTCTTGGTGTTTAATGAAAGTAAACAAGTACAATTAAATATGAGTGGATTTTACTATTGATTGGTATATACAAAGACAAAAATTGGTTGTCGGAACGAGGAAGGGGCTCATTGAATTTATAGCATTGCTCAAAACGAACAACACTGTAAATTTTAAAGCCGATCTCGAATAAACTAACAATGGAAATATATTTCTAATTATCTTAATTATTCCAGTTCAGCAATACCATTTTGTTATCTTTAAAATAAGGACTTATAGTAGCAAGGCTGGAAATACAACTTTTCAACAAAACACTAAAACAATATTAAAAAAACTAAACTAAAATAAAATAATATTAAAAAAAAATCGTTACTTTGATTAAAGTATTAAGTATTTATATGTAACAAGTAAGATAAAACATTTTTAAAATTTTAACAGAATTGCAAGAATTTACTAAATACTAATTTAGGATCAGCCAACAACCATTTTCAGTCGATGGAACCTTCTTTATTTTATATAATATATTTTTGAAATAGTCTTCTGGAAACTACTTACGTTTTCCATGCAGTCTATTATAAAAATTCCTCTCTCGTTTACAGCAAGCAAGACTTCCATATCCTTATGGTTGACTAAAGACATAATGCCTCTAACGGGTTGCTCCATTTGTCCGTGAAAAAATGCAGCTCTAAATTGAATTAGATATAAAAATCAGTTTAAGTAAAGTTCAACGAGCAAGGTTTGGCTTAAAATCTACTGCAACGATTCGATGTATCTAATGCTAAAGCAATTTTCCCATTTTATATTAAGTCACCTTTAACTAAAATGCTAAACTCAATGGACGGAAATCTATTCAAGATACTTACAATTTTGGCAATTGAACTGAATGAATTCATGAAATACATAAAGAGGTTTAAGAGGAATAATTTGGGTATTGGTTCAGATAGCTCCCTTAAACCCTTGACCATTGAAAACATTTATATGCATAATAATTGAGTACTCTTCTTTGGGGGATCCAAGCTTGTTGAAAATAGGGTACATGTGTTGTCTGCTTAGTGGTGCTAGACAGACTTACGGAGGGCGATTAGTCGATAACTTCGGTAAGTGTAACTCAATAAAAGCACATATCTGCCAAAATTGTTTAGCCAGATGGATTTAAAAACTGTTAGTAACAGCTTTTAAGGATCGGCGCCCACGCCATTGCCTCTTTAGCGGACCTTCTCAATTACTGACTATGTCAACGTTTTTGTGTTCCTTTCAGTAAATCAGACATTATTTATTAACCTGTCGAAGCAACAAAGTTTTATATGTATTTATAAACATATATACAATACTATCGTTCAATATTATCAAACAATTTATCAAAGAGAAATAGAAGAAATAATAAAAACGATAAAAAATATAGTAATATAGAAACTTACCCATAAAAAGGAAGTGCCCAGCAAAACTCCAAATATTTGCGCATTAATTTCCGAGTTGTGGCTGTTTGCGGCACTCGCTTGAATTGTTCTAATAGTTTTATTTCTGCAGAGTTCTTTTTACTAATTGGCAACCACAACCAATTTGAACTCTTGGCAACGTGTTTGGGTAAGAATCTTGACTGGTTTTCCCTAAAAAAACGAAATAAAAAAATTGCTACAAAAAATCAATTCAATATTATTATATTCCGACACTCACCTGAAAAATCCTACTGTGTGCGTGTGTGAATTGTACGGACCCAGCTCGATTCTAGCTTGAATACCGCCAAGCATTAGCGAATGAACCGGCTCCATAATGTATCTTCCTGTTAATACGTAATGCTTTGCTTCCTCGTACAGTAGCTCCACAATTCGATGGTCCCTAAAATGTACCTCAATTAAAGTAAATGAAGTGTGGATCGATGAGCAGAACTTACTTGATTTTTTCTTCATCGCGCTTGGAAAAGAAAACATTCCGCTTAAGGACAATCATGGGCTCATCATATTTTTTTTCAATTGGTGTTCCGCTGCTAAACTTTTCAAGCAGATTCGGCCAGGCTACTCGGACAATGTATGGACAATGGTGAGCTTTCAGCTGCATTTCCAGCAAACTGCTGGTCATCCATAATCCAAAAATGCTTTGCGCCAGCAATTTGTTAGAAATTCCTAATTCTTCGCATCCCAGTGCAGCTGCAAGCATCACTTGAGAAGGACACTGAACCGTGCCCTCGATCTCCATATGCACGGCAACTCTTGACATTAAGTACACACAAGTTGGTATGACCTATTCAAAATGTACAATAATTATATATTTAATTTTAAGATTATTAAGATTTAGAACAAAATTGACCTGAGTTTTAGAAATTCGCCATAATTTTAGCGTCAAAGGTAACTAAGATTTTTAGTCAGAAAGCAAATATTAAAAAACAGCGGTTTTCTTTCTTAATTTCAAAGTACATTTTTAAAAAATCTAGAATAAATATGTCTAATTTTCAGTGTTTTTTTTCTCTAAAATAAGCTCTCTTGTTCCATATATTATTTTAAAAAGGATTTTTGCAAAAAACAAGCATGTTTTTATGAGTGTTAATTTAGGGCAATCTTTTCTAAGATATAGAAGTTTTCTTATAATTAGCAAATATTTTTAAAAACAAGAAAAACTTTCTGATTTAATGGGCGATTTTCTAAATTGAAGGCCAATTCAGAGTGAAAGAACTTACATTTTGTAGAGTACGGGTCACAATCGAATTGGATTTTCCGGCGCTTGTGTAAGTGGAAGAGGGGTTGCCTGCAACTATTCGTTTGGATACAACTGGATTCTGTTGAGCGTCATTGCTGCTATTGCATTTTTGTTGAACTGGCAAGAAATTTTGGAGAATACCTGAATATACAATAAGATTAAAATGAAACTAAAGTAACGAACAAAAAGTTACAGGATAAACCAGACTAAAGCAATTCTTACCGGATGCACTTCGAACTCCGGTAAGAGGGCCAAGTGAGTTGCCGGTATTAATGATATTGCCGCTCATCTCAGACAGATGAAGACAAGGATCCTTGGCTGACATGGACATCGCTGAATTCACCTGGGCCGACGATATGCAATCGTTCTCATTGCGACCGGCACTAACAACGCTCGAAACGCTCGCAGACGATGCAAATGTGCTTCCGACAGCTGTTTGGATCTGAGCTGTGGTCACTACACGATGCACTGTATACATCACAGGGGGAACAGGCACATTGACTGGCACCAGAGAAACTGGAGTTTGTTGTGACCCCAACTGGTCACAAGCTGCCACCACATTGGCATTGCTTAAATGCGTTTGAGTTGCGGCCCCAACGCGTCCAACATTTCCAACACCCGAATTTGAATACATTGTGCAATCAACATCGATGGTATCCAAGACCGGGTTGGGGCTGCATGCGGTCTTTTGTTGATTTTGATTTGGATTTTGATTTGGATTTTGATTTTGCATCCGTTGGCCATGAGCATTCTGATTAATGTGTTGCAGTTGGTGTTGCACGTGATGGTGATTCTGTGATGTTTGATGTTGTTGTTGTATCTGATGATGTTGCATTTGTGCAGTAGTCTCGTTGCTGCGCTTAACATTGTTTCCTAAATAGTAATCGTCGCGGCACTTCACATCCGTGGTATTGTAATATAAACGTGATCTGTCCATGAAAAGACGCATTTTTAATTGTTTCAGTTTATTGAAGGATGACTCTACTTACTGGTAGTCCTGCGATGTTGACTTCTTGCGATTATATTGTAGCGTGCTTAATGGAACTGACATTATATTAATGTAATTGCCAGCATTATTTGTGTTATTTGTGCAGTGAGTGCTGTTATTGCAACTGGGAAAAGCGTAAGGATTTCCCATGTTCCGATTTCCAATGACAGATTTATTGTTCCCATTTCGTGGAGGCATATCGCTCGAGTTGTAGCCCGATTCTGAATGATTTGAGCTACATGCCATATATTCCTGACCACCGCTGTTTACATAATTCATTTTGCTTAGCGGCGGTTGAGAAATTGATGGAGACGAATTCTGCTGCATTTCATTTCGGCAATAATATTGATTTGCCTCCATATTGTCATCGGCTATTATCAAATCGACTGAAATTTAAATTGCATTATGATAATTCGGTTAGCATTTCAATTTATATTTTAATTACTAGTCTGTCTCGGTGTACTGCTACCACTTGGGTCTATTATGCCTCTCCTAACAAGTGAGTTAGAAGACTCCTGAGCACATTCTGAAGGAATTCCAGACTTGGTGAATTTTTAATTTGTTATTTGTAATAATATTTTATTTAATGTGCACTAATTACAAATGTTTAAACATTTCGAACAAGTCTTCGGGAAACCCAGAAATAACCGAATCAGACAAATTCAAACCAGAATTGAATCGAAGCGATCTAAATTTTGAATATATATAATAAGAATATAATATATACCAGCCTTACGGTTAATTTGGATAGGTGGGTTTGATGAATCGAAATTTGTAAATGTATTAAATTTAATATCGATAGAAACACATCTTACCTATACTCTATTGTTAGTAAATGACTTTACATGATTGACGGGCATATATTTGTGCGTATACGTTCTGAAAATTATAAATTTAAAATTACAATAATATTTAATATTTATGGACATAAATAAATTAAAATCTGTATTTGTATATTAATTTTTCTGTTTCAACAGGAGTCCTGACCTTTTACTACAAAGAGAACATTAATTACGAATTATTTAAGTTAATTGTTAATAAACAAAAGAAGCATATTTCGGAAAGATCGTACAGACAGACGAATATAGTTTTTGTCTAGTGTTGGTTATCAAAAATACAAAAAGAAAGAATGGGTTATTAAATACGCCCAAGATTACATACCCTCGTAGGCCGGAGACAAGGAAATATATTTTGTTTTAGCCATGATATAAATCGAATCTAATTTAGGTTTTAATCCTAATTATCGTAGGTAAAGAATAAAAACTCCGGTAAAGAATCCAGTATTCATACAATTTCTTTTTTTTTTTTTTTTTTGATTCTCAAGACTGTGAGATTGGTATTGCAATTTGAACATAGATACATTAATAAACTTGTAATATAAATTCACGGAATCGACATTTATGATGTTCGGCAAAGTTGTTTTGGTTCTGATACGATCTTTTCGGGACAAATAATATTAGCGTTAGTCGAAATATCCATTTAAAATTGAGACTTTAAATCCGATTCCCATTCTGAATTTCGGTAGGCACCTGCTTACAATACCGATTCCGGTTGAATACATTGTAAAAAACATTTCTTTAAAAATGTTTGGTATTTTTAAATTTAGTTTTACAGAAAAATGTTTATAATTTTCAAATATCTAGATTTCAGCAGATTGGACGTGTTCAAAATAACAGTTCTTTCTTGATCCAGACAGGCTTAAAGCTTATCTTTCGTCCGATTGTTCCTACGGCAGCTATATGATATAGTGGTCCGAACTGGAGGTGTTTTCTTCAATGCCTTGCAAAATATGAAAACACGTTTATTCGGGTGGGAAATGTCGTCTGCAACCTGTTTTTTGAGCCACCTTATTTATGCTGCTTGTGTACAGGATATTTTAAGTGTCGTTATGCTCAAACCGACTTACCTGCCTGTAATCAGATGGTTGAGCTTTAGAAATGTTGTTTACGAGGCGGGTGCTTTTCCACTGATCTGCTTCTACTTCTAAGCTTAAAATTTACTTAATTAATTCTTGAAGACTTGTGGTAAAATGTTTATTTTTATTTTAATACGCGACACTGTTCTGAGCATGTCCTTAGCGAGTCGACACTGAGGTTGTCATTAAAGTCCATGACCAAAAAGCATGTCGTCATTTGTAGGTGTGGATGTGTGCATTATGAAGTGTTTGGGTTTGTGCGAATACATGAAAACGTTTTAATATTAATCCATAAACGAATTAATTCGGATGTACACATAAATCCTGGATTGAATCGATACCCTCATCGCAGCTCGCAGCTCGTAGCTATTGCAAAATCATATATACATGCTGAAGGACTTTCAAGTGTACATATGTATGTATTTGCAAATACATAAATGTGTATGTGCCAAAGAACACTTCATTTTGTGGCAAAGAGGTAATCCGTAAGTGTGGCTTGAAGGACGTTGCCAGAAACAATTTGCACAAAACCTTTTTTACGTATAGGCCACCTTTCTTAACACATGTTCCACAAATATAATGAAAATATATGAAAAAAAAATCGTTGTTCATATGTCGGGTATTATTGTGTATCCCAAGCAAGTGTGTTTTTAAATACACAGTTACTTTGTATCTTTTAACTTATTTACGCGATTTCTTTCGAACGATTTGATTTCTGTTAACCGATTGTTTCTTAAAAATACACACAATTCAAAACAGGAATCGTAGCACCAAAACATACATAAATATAACACATTTCGTATACTAGAACTCCAGTAAACAAATACATGCATACTCGGGTTCCACATGCTCCACATAGCGCCTGCGCAGAACTTGAGGCACGTATCTTTGCTCTCACCAGTGTTGCCTATCGATAGCCAAATAACAATAGACCAGCTTGCATAGAAACAGACAGACAGACAGACGCGGTTTTTCATACTGATTTACAAAACAATGGAAAATATACAGTACAACTATATGGTATCTGAGATATTTCCATTTAATGCGTTAAACAGTTATAATATTAATATAAAACATTAAATTTGTATTGCGTTTTAATGTGTTTTTCTTATTTCTTATGCTTATACTATTATTTATTTAATTATTTAATGTCAACTAAAGCCTGTCGAAAAAAAAATACAAATACAAATTATATTTAAAAAATCAAAAACACATATATTTATAATATTTCTGCGGCTAATTAAATGCAAAAATTTGTTGCATGAATTGGAAAAAAAAACCCAGAAAAACTCAATCAGATCAAAAATTAAGTCGAATTGGAATTAGGTAAGCCACAAGTGCATGCAAGAAAGTTATTTTAGTTAATTGTAGAAATGGAAGACTTTGAATTAATTTTATGATAGAATCTATTGTAATTATTGCAGAGTACGGTTCATTAAGAGATAGTGGGATTATTTCATAAACGAAGCGTACTTTGTTCACCATTTATCAGAGAATGAAGGCGCGGACCAGCTAGCAATGGGACAGAGAAACTCCTGAGAGGGCGATGTCCATATTATATGATAATATAATTCTTTTAGGTAGCTACAATTACAATTACAAGCAAAATCCATGGAGAAGAATATCCATCTTAAGAATACTTACCCAACATTGTGGTTTACCTAACCTTTACCTTACCTTACTTATCTAAATACAGTCTTGGGTCCTAAAAGCACATTATAGCAGACTGTGTCGCTTTAGCCAGAAAAATATGCATGTCACATTTAATGAATGATTCAATCTAAGGAGAGCTATGGGCAAAAGTGTCACAATTGATTGGTAGTAGAAGCTTCACAATGATAATTAATAATAATAACTTACACAATCAATTTATTTTTCTCAATTTTACAGGACTACCCTTAACTTTTTAGACCTACAAAATGATTGAGAGATTAGTTTTGCATCCAAATTTTTTTTTTGGTTTTTCAACGCTTCCAGCAACACGTCTTCAATTATTTACAATGTTTTGAAACTGACGCGTATTGCTTTATAATTATTTGTACTGAACTTTCAGTTTAACATGAATTTGCTAATGGAAACGTCCGAAAATCAGTAAAGTCGGTAAGACGATCTTCGGTTCTAGAGGGTGATAATATGATTATTTCCTTGTAAGCACTATTAATTTTATTCAGACTCTTCAAGTGTCAACAGCAAGGCGTATTTTATTGTTTTAATTGCTTTTAAAAACTGCTATATACAAGTTTCCTACAATTTTGAACTAGGAAATAATAATTATGGTCTAGTTATTTTCACTTTCTTAATTTCTGCAACTGAGGTGCCGAAACTTTAACTTTTCCAGGGATGTTTCTTGCAAGAGCTTCTTCTTTTATACTTTTAAGTAAATCCTTTTCGCGATTATTACAGGTTTTGTCCTTTGAAAAGATACTTAGTGCCAGTTTTGCAGCTTTTCCTCGTTTTCCTGTTCCGGGAGTCAGCTTCACCTTAAATCTGAAAACATTGGAATTTACAAAAAAAAAAGTTAAGTCATTAAAAATTGAATCAAGAATGCTTACTCCCAATACGAATAGTCTTAAGGATTTGAGTTTATAGCAATTATTAAAGCATTCGAGCTTGTTTTGACTTGATTCAATACTCACTTATACTGTTGCAATGCTTGATAAGGAGCAACAACTGGAATGGCGAATAACAGTTCATCATCATCAAAGGGCACTCCAGTTAGGGTATCTAGCAAGTCGGCGTCAACGATTACGGGCGAATCGTCGTTTTCATCTATTTCAATTTGATTTTTGGCAACGGGTGCGACCAATGTTTCGACCTGATGTGTTTTTAAAGTATTGTGTTTTTCATCTTCGTTGACGTCGTTGATGACCACTTTATCCTTTCCTGAAGAATTTAGAATCATCATTCGCATTTTGCGTTCCTCTTCATCTTGATCCCTGTATTTTGATTTCATCTTCTTCAATTTTCCCTTCTGGCCTCGTTTCACTTTGGAAGCATTTATTGGCTCCATCATTTCAGACACACTAGCTTGAGATCTCTCAATATCTGCTTTATCAAAACGTACTTTAGCTTCTTTACGTTTTTTGTTTGTTGTTTGAGTCTTCTTGCGGGATGGCCCTGCTTCTATTATGACTGTTTCCTCCTCGTTTAGTATTTTATGTTCATGTGGAATTTCAACAGTTTTAGTCTGTGAATCTTCGCGCGAGAGCTCGGTTTTCACTGTTATTCGGCCGGTGTCATGTTCAATCTTAACTTCAGTGTCTGGAAAGGCATTTGCATTTGCACCAACACCTTCTGTCTCGTCACCTTCGCTTATTTCATCGAGTTCCGTATACGTAATTTCTGCTTGCTTAACATTATCATCTTCATCAGCCACATCATCCGTATTTCTAATTTTCCGTTCTCCTGCATGGCGTTGAACGAAGCCCTCTTCAAGTTTGAAGAGTAAACTAAGGCCCATTATCAGATGACAAGATGGTAGAAAATTCTTTTTTCCACGAATCATAAAACTGCCAGTACCCAAATATTCTCCAGTGGGTGCCGTTTTGCTAACTTGATTACTATAGACCCAATAGGAATTTGTGACGACTTTTGCGTCCCATGCCACGCTGTATGAAATCGCCATTGTGCCAGCCTCTAACAATGTTTTGGGTGGAATTTCCCCCCCGGTTGCATTGCGAATTATAACACTTGATGCGCCTTGAATGTCGGCATGAACATATATATCTTTTGGCCGCATATACCTATTTTGGAATACAAATACAAATTAAAAATTGGAATCAAAAATCATAAGGAAAATAGATGGAGAAAAAAATGGATTTACCTTTTAACAATAAGTTCGTTCTGCTGCGCATCCCGCCCTCCAATGACAAGGTAGTTCTCTGAACTAACAAACCAATAAAACTTTTCAAACCAAAAGACTTTACGTGCCTTGGCTATATTTGATATAGTGCGCACTTCTTTAAGAGTTTGTTGTGTTTTACGCTCAGCTGATTTCAGTGCTTTCTGCGATGCATCGATGGTTTTCTTTTCCTTTAGAGCCGCTGAACGCTTTTGGTCATAATATCGCCGTGCATTAGCCCAAGCGGATAGTGCCAAATCGACATCTACAATGATCGAATCATCGTCATTCGTTTCGTATGGATCCGTAAGGAGTAACGATATGTGATTTATCTCTAACTTTAATTGCTTTATTGAGCTGGCAACAATATCGCCATTTGTTTGAGCCTCCTTTACCAACTCTTGTATGTCGGGCCACGACAATTGACTGGCGATGGCTGACTGAATGGCCAAAATGGCCTTATCTACCAAACTTTGATTAGACGTTATTAATTCGGCTTTCCTCTTATCAATATCTTGTAATTTATTTAGTTCGTCCAATCGCTTTGTGTGATCCTTTTTGACATTTGAAAGCTTCTTGAGTGCTTCTCGCTCTTGCTGCAACGTTTTAATATCGATTTTTTGCGATTCTTGTGTAGAAAAATATTCATCGACTGCTTCCATAAAGGTTTCATATTTTTTAAATGGCTGATCTTTATTTTGGACCAACAGGTACGGATGGAATTCAACATTTCTATAAAAATCTTCAGTATTTTCAGTATCCAACGGTTTTTCTTCTTTAACTTGAATTATATAGCCATTAGATTTTCCATTCTGTCCAATTTCTATAATATCACGGGCGTCCTGCAAATAAAAGTCTGTATTAGTATTGTTCCTGCATTATCCATACAGCAAAATGATATGACGGAAATAATCATTGGTAAGTTTTATATAGCTGGAGATTTTACAAACTAATATGGTAATACTTAATACGATCAGAGTTGCGTCAAAACAGTCAGACGGACATGGCACAAACCATGATGATTTGATAATATGATACCTTCATAACTGAGTATAGCTGTTAATATACCATTCCTGTTGAACGGAAGAAATTTTGACCAAAACTAGTCTCACCAATCGTAGGAGCAGGTTCCTTATAGTCTTTAATACATGGTAACTTCAGCTTGTAATTTTAGCTGATAAATGATTTGGCTGAATCTTTCGCCATTTGCAGAGTGATACCGGTAATCTTCCCTTTCAATTTTAGAAATTTGTGGATCGACTGAAATAACTAAAATTGAATTAATACAAACCTTTATTGCCATCATTAGTTTTTGCAGATCGGTCTCCAAGTCAAATAACTTAGTTTTACATGTTTTTTGATTACGCTTGTTTTTTTTCGTATTTTGTGTTTTCGGCATTTCTTCTTTTGTTGGTTGGTCATCATCAGGAGAGGCATTCACAATACAATTTTCTATTCCATGCTCGACAAGGACGTGTTCAATGACAGCCGGACCACAGTCTAAGATTGGCATTAAAATACTCCTCATACTTTCACCACCTTTCGAATTCTCAATTATTTGACGCAGTGCGTCTTCAGACAAGGTTTCACAGTTTCCCTCTTTTGCCCGGTCAATTGGGTATTTTTCACGCATGGCAAAACGAACACTTTCTCCTTCAGTGTGCGGTCGCAGGATGTAAAGTATGGTTTGCTCATAATCAGTTAAAATCACGTTTCCACGATCATACAGCTCCAACAGAACGTGATAAGCAGCTTCTCCAGTGCCAAATTGAAAATCAACAATTCTGTCCGCACCCAGTTGACGCACATGCTGAAGTCGCTTATTTTTCAAATGCTTTCTTAGCTTCATGCTGAAGCCCGATGGCGCAACATTTTTGGGCCATTCAAACGCAGTTGTGTGAAATCGAGTGCCAGACTCAATTAACAATGTCGCCTTCTCCGAGGCACCACTTCCATGAAGTCGGAATAGATACGTCTTGTTGTCAATATCATATATTTGGTTTACGCGTAAGCCGACAAGCCTATAATTAAAGTTATAAGTAATTAGTTATGTATTCATTTTATTGGACTCTTGTAAACAAATTAAAACTTCGCAGTCGGACTTTGTTCAACCTATACAACTTACCTTTGAAGCTCGGCAACTCCACATATAATATCGTAAGAATTAAACCGTGTCTTCATGGTTTATTGTTGATTTGATTAACACAGTCGTCTATTTTACCTGAAATAAATATGTATATTTTGAAAAATAATAATTAACAATAATAAACAAACAATAATGTTTCTTATCACTGCGGTATCTGAGCATAAAAAGATAACATTGGAATAACAATATATAAATTATATATTTCTGTGCATGTTGCACGAGGTTGTCTTGTTAGTTTTATAATGATATAATTAAAAAATGTTAAGAATTTGACAAATACTAAATATTCAAATTTTCCCCCATTTCTTTTGCGAATAAAATACTTAATTTAAATGTAATAATTGCCAAAATAACTGGTGGCATCCGCCCCTAAGGAGCTCGAATGACGCTCACCAAAACCCCTTTGTTCAAGGATTTGAAGTTCTGGAACACGGTCATATTTGCAGATAAGTTCAAATTCAACCTTTTAGGCTCGGACGGACGGAATTATGTGTGGCGAAAGTCCAATACTGAGATGAATCCCAAACACTTAAAGGCAACAGTCAAGCACAGCGGAGGAAATTTGGTGATTATTGAAACAACAATGGACAAGAATGTGTACTTTGTTATACTAAAGGAAAATTTACTCCAATTGAGAATTTGTAAGCTCTGCTGGAAAATAAAATCCGGAGCACAGTATATCTAGCAAACAGGATCTCAAAAATGCTCTGCTGGACGAGTGCAGCAAGATCAGCCCAGAAGCTGGTATCTTCCATGAATATAAGGTTAATGGAAGTTGTAAAGGCTAAAGGTTATTATAGTTAGTATTATTTATTTAAGCTTTTATACGCCAAATATGTTATTTTTTTAAGATTGTTCGAAATAATTTGTGACATGAATTTTGGATATGATTTCAGTTTTTAACTCATTCTAATTAATTTATTAATATTTTAATAAAAAGCTGAAGATTATTTTTCAAACATGATATAATATGAAACAAATTGGCATTTGAACGTGTTTAGTTTTTTTTTTCTAGTTTAAACTTTATTTGCAAAATAATTGGGAAGACACGTCTTTTATCGTCAAAACACTTTTTTGACACACTGTACATAATATGTACATGGACACTTCGGCCAATGCTAACAGCACATTCAATTTGCTCGAAGAAAATTTTGCATTTGCACTGCGTTTACGTGTGCAGTGTAAATATAAGGACAACAACAAGTGAGTGTTTTGTGTCTAAGTAGATAGTGTGGATTGTTTTACTCTTTACAATTGCAGTTCTCCGGCACACCGATGGATATGTAAGCAAATACATACACAAATACACAACATGCGTTTATAAAAACATATTCTACTTACTGTATTACGCTTCCACGACTATTGTTATTTCGATTAGAAATGTTCTATGCACATTCCGGCAGGGTTGGGAAATTAATAACGATATAAGTACATATATATATCGATATATCGTCAAATGAAATAAATTTGCGTGACAACTATGTTATTAACATCGTATCTAACATTGTGCGAGATTTAAACCAATTTGAAACATAAAACACGAAACATACGCGTTGCTCTGTTCATTGCAACTAGTTCGATAGCCCAAATAGATCAAATTGAAGAATCCTTTGCGTGACATTTTTGCCGCATATTGTGAAATCAGTTCGCTTTTTTTTGCTTGTGTCTTAGCTATATAGTTATTATTAATACTCACTTAAATTGTTGTGACAACAATCAATTCCTGAAATTGAAATTTGAGACTAAATTAAAAAATTTTAATTTTCTTGTGTTTGTACATCAACAAGTAAGAATAAAAACTCGATTATTTTTTCAAGAAACTAAACCCAATGTCATATCATAACATAACATCATTTTTGTTTTTAATTTCGTCCTCTTTAAAATTTGCACTCAACGTTTCAAATCTATTGCCATGTCTACAGATAAATCCATTCAATCTTGAGGAGCCCTGAATAGGACCCGATATATTTCGTAAAAATAAAGCAAAAAAAAGTTTGTCAACTGTCTCTCTCCTTTTTATTTTGCCTTTCGTCTGTCCATTCGCCATTTCGTTCAAGGTTATCGAGTTGCGCATAGTCACGACAGAATGAGCGAGAGCAAAAACGTTACAAGTGCCGTTATACACTGCTAAGAAGATAACGAAAATCGTTCGCTACCTACGCAACTAGACTACTTCCTGGAATTTTGTTGTAAATGTGTAACCCGATAAGGCGCAATCAACACAGAAGCAGTTTTATTTATTTTTTTTTTATTTTGGTCACTCTCTCGACTTTGTCGTAAATACACACACACGGACACCCACGCAAACTGAATAACATAGTTTAAAGAAAACAGTGATAATTTTCTCAGATTTGATAAATTGACGATGTTTTTATGAGTATAAAGTTTATGATGGTTAATTTTGCACTTAAATACAAAATGTTATAACGAAATATCGAACAATTTGGATTCTTTTACAAAGACAAGTCTCTTAGTTTTCCGGGTATTCCTGTTAAATTTTCAGAAGTGATGGTATTTTGTTTGGAAAACATCGATGAATTGAGCTCATCAAATCAAGTGATAATGCATCATTAGGTTCTAAGTTCGATACATCAATACTTATTTACATAAATCACTTCTCCAGACTTGGAAATGTTGCAAAAACGAAAATGGAAACTTGAATCTTTTAAGAAATCTAATTTTGTCGTTAACATCATCTAGTGTTTTTTTTAGTTCACATTAGCTTCTATTAGTTCTAATGTATGTACAAAGTAAGTAATTAGCTATATATAAAACTAAATACACTTTTTTAATTTTCTAAATTCTTTATCACTATATTTTACAGGCAACATGGGTGATGTCGAAATGGTCAAACTTACATATCTCAGTAAATATATTTTATTTATTGAGTATATAATTGAAAATGGAGAGAAGAACGTTAAATTCAAACAAATTATTAAATGGATTGAATCAAATACAAGGTATTTTTACATTTAAATGTACAATTTTACACTAATATAAGAGAAGATTAATAAGGAGCAGTTAATGTAATGAATATAATATTGTGTAGACCACACACAAGATCCATATTCCAGAATTGGACGTACAAGAGAAGTGAAAAATATCTTGGTGGTATAAAGGTAATAAAATTCCTTTGACTAACGCTTAATAAAACCAGGAACTTGAAAAGTTTTTTTTGACAGTGAATTTAATATGATTATCGAATTTAAACTTTTGATCAGGAAATAAACTTAAATCATTTACTTTATTCAGTCTATCAAGTGGCATCCCATCGAGCGTGTAACTAACAACATGAGAAAAGAGACAATTCAAGTGGAGCAAATTAATTTCTAATTTTAAATGACAACAATTAAAATAAGTCCGCCTGCAATAAACGTTAAGTATGCAGTATGCGTCAGGCACAACTTGATGTCATCGGCATACATTAGTACATTAGAATACAACAGAAGAAAGGCCATTAATTAGTAGGTTAATTAGCACTGGACCCAGGTGACTACCCTGGGGTACCCCAGAGGTGACTATGATAGGTTTAGAAAGTATAGTTTTGAAAAGAACTTTTTGAGTTCTGTTACTCAGATACTCAGAAAGCCAGGTAAGAAGGTTAGTAGGAAATCCTATAAGGTTTAGTTTATGAAGCAGGAGACAATGGTTAACAGAATCAAAGGCCTTACTGAAGTCAGTATAAATGACATCAGTATGCATTTTATTCTGAAATCCTTTGATCCTTTGGTCTAAAACTATTCTATCTGAATTCTAAAAAGTTTCTGAATCGATGTCAAATCGATTTTTTTTAATTATAAAAAAAATCTTGAGGCTGAGCACATCAACTTGTTATTTTCATGTATTAGCATATGAAGGTTTGAATTGTTAAACCTTCTCGCAACAAGAATAACTAACGATCGAGGAGCAAAATTAAGATTTGAAGCCACCGCTCAACCTTCTCGACAACGAGAGTAACTAATAAACACGATCAATCTGCTGCTGCTGCCAACACTTGCTCTTTATGAAAATAGAAACTAATCTAATGATCAGAAATATAGAGGTATTTATAAGTTCTCCACTATTCTTAAGATTTTTGCGAGCACAGGTTATTATTATAATTGGGATACTTGCTCTGCCACCTACTAGTCCTATTATAGATTCTCCATCAGAATTCTGCACGAATGCTAGAATCTTTGTTGGGTTGAGGGCTTTTATGTCTTTGCAGTTCATAGCATGCATACCAAGGATGCTCCATCTTTTCCTTGTTAAGGCGACACAATCTGCTAGGATGTCCATTGAGAATTCCTCCTCGCTTTCACAGAACCTGCAGAGTTCGCTACTATATATACCTAGTTTGGTTAGGTGATGTCTTAGTCCACAATGTCCTGTCAGTATCCGGTTATTACTTGCTTAAATCGTTTATGATTATAGCCACCCAAAAGACATATGGCTTGTCGGACTCCTGGTGTCAGCCCAGCTCCGTTGTCGCCTCGGTATTTATATTTCCATATTTTGCTACTCATATAAACTATGAAATTTCGCTAGGGTACGCTTTCATGAAATATATACAACTAATTTATGATATAGCCGGCTTGATGGCTGTAAGCGTTAAGTGTTTGCATTCTTTATGCTTATCTCATTAATATCGCTTACAAAAAAAAGTCAGTCACGGGTTCGATCTGAAGGCATGGTTGTTTATTGTTTGTCTAGTCTCTATCGGTATCACAACGAGCGCAATATGGCCGAATTTCGTTCGACAACCGTTTAACCTACCTATCTACAACTAATTTATTGGAATTCACTTGTTTGTTATTGAAATATTTAAAAATTAAATGCTATCCATAGGAATCAATAGGTATTCTTTTATAAACCAAGCTTAAATTTACAAGCATATTACTATTGATGGAAATCAAGCCTTTGCTCTAATGATTTAATTAAGTACAAAGAATTGGAGGATTCCTTCAATTCTCTCTGTGTTTCGGTTATTCGTCCTATTCTTGTAAATGGTTTCCCGATGGTAACATAGAATCTGCACAAAAACAATTCCTGCTGTTTGAACCGCTGTGGCTAAACTCGATTCCCAACTTACCGTATTTTACTTTTATTATCAAATTTTCCTTTTATTTCTGTTCGTAGAACCTTGCATGCTCACAAACTAATACATTGCCTTTTCTGAAATAATCCGTCAAATTTTGTTTGCTTTATTCTGCTTTCCGATTTGAATAAAAAGTTAAAAAGAGAGGTTGGAGTACACTAAGAATGTACAGTAGGCGTAACACACTGGGTGCAAATTTTGTGCTGTCAAGGCATAAAAACAAGCAGCCTGGATCTTGCTAGTAGTAAGGGTAAAATGCACGGATATTTTCTCAAGATGAGAGAGATATTAAATAGGGCTTTGAGGAATTAATTCAGATACCCTATGCATCCCGTGAGAATATGGTGCTAAAATTAATCTTCGCTCACACAGGGTAGGGACAATGATCTCCCGGGTACTTTTCCCACGATATGACAGAAAAACTTCAGATTTCTCTATTCTCGTGCGCAGATCTAATAAGTTAATTAGACTTCAAAAGCGACGAAATTAAAAACAAAACTTAAATGCATTTGCCTCAGTACAAAATTTAAGTGGAGCCCTCTAGACTAACGCAATCTGACTTGTTCAATATATGATATCTACGAAAATAATTTCTCGCATCTAAAAGCTTCGTTTCATACTGTATTTTTTTTTTTTAATTTTTTTAAATATGTTTTTGTATTTTTTTTTAGAATAAAAAAAAAAATGGCTGAGCAAATTGAAAGAATCCTCAACATGCAATATAAAAAACTGCTACGAAAAAATAAGGTGCGTATAAATGTATTTATTTGGACTACTAAATATATTGCTCTTTTTACAGCCTTTGCCAGGATGGCTGCATGAGCTCTTCAAGGATCAAGTTATTCAAATAGAATTGCTCAGTTCGGAAAATGAGGAGGATGATAACAAAAATGAAAACGCTGCTTGTAATATGGAAAACCCAACAGAAATATCCCATCCAACAAAGGATATTTTGGCAATTGATAAAGAGTTACCAAATAGTCGAAATCTTGGACATCAACTAGATATGATCCCAGTTGTGTTATTAGAAAAACTGCCGCCGACGCATGTGGAGCAAATATTTAAAAATACCGATGGACTTCAGGGGAAAAGTGCTGAATTCCTAGATGTAGTTTTGGTTAAATCAAACAATCAGTATTCGGCTGAGAGTGTTAATTATCGACCACAAATCAAGCCTAAAAGAAAAACAGTAAATGGTGTCTTTGTATGTAACAACGATTCAAAAATGATCGAAAAAACCACAAACATTTGTATAATATGCAATTCTAAGCCGCATAATATGACAAATCATTTTATAAGAATGCATAAGACAGAATCCTATGTTTCTCGCTTGAGCGAAGAGACTCTAACGCGTCTGCGTAATACAACCTCATCCATGACGCCTCTTGGCGAGCTAAATGGTAATGTTGATAGTTTTAATGCTGTCAAATTTGAGTTCATTTGTCCGTTTTGCGATAATTGTGTAACTGATGTTTTTATGAATTTCTACAACCACTTTGCATCACATACCGGTGAATACGCTTATTGCTGTAAATATTGCAAACTGGAAAGACCGTATTTCCATGATATATTGGTTCACCAAAGTCGGTCAAAAAAATGCAATGGCGCAGGTGCTTTAACAATTTATTCGTACAGGTCGAATCGAGCGCTTATTCATATTTTCCGATGCACTTTATGTAATTTTGTACAACTGAATTCAGCAAACATAGCAAAGCATCTTGTTGATCATCATGGTACTCATTACGGAGAAAGCTCTATTGAAAAGCTAGTTATTGCAACAATTAATGTTGGAAATACGTAAGCTATTTCAATTATTTAAAAAAAAAAGACGATTGAAAATAAATTATGATTTAAACATGTTAAATGTTTTGAGACTGAGATATTAATAATAATAAAAAGCATAAGTTTCTCATGTGATTTACACAAGTTTGTGTAAATAAAGAAATATGATATTATTGCTGTATCTATAGAATGCAAAGCTAAGAATTAAAATATTTAATTTAGTAGATTTATTTGAATGTTTAATAATAATATATTACGTTTAACCTTTAATTCACACTTTGTTTAAAAGGTTTAAATAAGCCGCAAAAAAATAAAAACGATCGATAAGCGAGTTATACAAAATTATTGAATTGCTGCAGGAGACGATGGATCAGCGAACGCCCTTTATCGACAGAGAGCGCAGTAAAATGGAAGCGCTGCTACTGCTGGCTGCTACTGGACTTATCATAGTGTGTACATTTAATTTGGACTAACAATAAGCTATTTTTCTGATTTCAGCTATTTAATTCACAAAACTGATATGTTGGGTTTCGAAATAACTGAATTCTTTGCATCTCAATCTACTTAACCCTTTGAACAAAGAAAGATTACTTTAAGGGATTTGCCTCTGTTCAAATCTTTGCGTTAGCCCATTGGTTACTTTGACCATTTTGGACTTCGTTTCCGTGTTATCAGTATAATTATATACAATATCTTTTAATCATTATGATCTGTCTCCATAGCTAAGGACTTCTGATCGTCGGTAGTGTTTTAAGCTTTTAAGAAATGGGGCAGATCTTGATGTATTTGTGCAAGTTCATCTCGAGACTATTTTCAGGTAAACACCTATGAGAAGACCTAACAGCTTTTTAGAAATGTTGGGATTTGAACGACTCTACTGTCCTGCAGGATCTTATGACATTTTTTTATAATTCACAATTATTCTGTGATCATCTCTAATCATTACACCATGGACTGTTTTAGAAATTTTTTTCGGAGAATGGAATTGGGTTAGTAACCGTAATTCCCAATTTATACATGGAACGTATGGGATTCTTTCAAAGATCTGAAACGCTGACGGGCTCATCATATTGAGATTCTTTTTTGGAGCACGAAATTGGGTTAGTAACCGTAATTCCCAATTTATATATGGCACGTCTGGGATTTTTTCAAAGATCTGAAGCATTATTAATTTATCACAGATGTTAAAATTATTGCGAAAAATAATAAGTAACATATTGATTTTATTATTGCTGTTTTTAATCTTTTGCATACAAAAAAGACAAAAATCGATATCAATATATCAAATATATCCCGGATATACTGGAAAGATTCGAAAATTTCTGTGATAATTCAGAACAATTTTAATATAGCACTTTTTGTAAAATAAACCGTTGTAGACTATGCGATGTGATTCTTAAATAAATTATTTATGGCCCTTGTAAAGCAAATTGTATTTAATTTTTCAACTAATCTATTCACTACAATTTGAGTTTACTAAAATAGCACATTTGTTGGAAATAAATCAATTTTCAGCAATAAAGAGCGGGACTCTTTGATTTGTCAGCAACAGTTAGTCGGTTCCGATTAATAATCGCCGACGGAACTTAGCTCCGATATTTGTCGATAATAAAAACCGATGCTAACTTGACGCACATGCTCGTTGCTGAAGTCTACTCAATAAACCCAGTTCGAGAACTGATTGCTGGGCACATTTAAGTGAAGTGTGCTACGAAAATTTAATCTTTCTGAAAGATTGTCATCTTCAAGGCAACGTTTCTCACTTTATTTTTTTGGCAAAATGGAGAATTCGGCCAATAATCGTTATGAACTATTATTTATGGACGATGACGCAGCAGGTAGTGCCCCAATTCTTCCCGACAAAAAGAAAACGGATCAGATCGTAAAAAAGAGCGAAAAAGAAAACAAGTCGAACCCAGTCAGCAATAATAAGAATAAGAACAATGCTCAGACCAAAACAGCAAATGCGAACTCCGCCCAGAAGCGAAATGGCGCTTCGAATGCCATTAAAGAAATGCGGCCACGAAATAATCGCGTTAATGTGACACAAAATAATTCTTCCTTTGCACCGGAATACAACTCTGAGCTTCCACAACGCCAATTTAAAGATCGTGAAAATAAATTTCCAACACGTTTTCGGCCCAACGAAAAATTCGGAAAACGTGAATTCGACCGGCAATCTGGTTCCGATAAAACAGGTAAATAAATATTGTTTATAGCTTGTATTTAGTGAATTTTTGTCAGATTTCAGTGTTCTAAGACAATATTTTAAAGTGTTACAGAAGGTTTATTATTATTTTTTATATATTTATTAAACAGCGTAAGAACTTCCATTTTAAGCATACATTTGGGTACTTGGGAAAGTGTTGTAAAAGAACTCAGGCAGTGCATTCTAGCACACACACACACAGCACTCGGCACGTTTTCGTACCCTTTTATGTGCACATCTTCCGCTGATTGCGAAACGTTCAAATACGAATTACACTCGAAAAGGGAACAAACTTCACTTGCGATGATTATCAGCACTTGAGAGCCAAAGAATTACCTAAAAAAAATACCAAAAGGTCGCAGTTGGTGTTTTGAAGAACAGTCTTGTGATGTTTACAAAATATTTTGATAGTTTTCATTTGCTTCCAAATAAAAAATTGACGCGATTAGATTTGTGCACAAAACAATTGTAACACAAAATTAATATTTATTTTTTATTTATTTCCTCTCGGAAATATTTCCCACTTGTTTTAATTGGAGTTTTTCATTATCGATAAAAATTTTTGGTCGGGAATCTGTGCTTTAAATTGAAATTTTCATTATCGGTGACTTTGTTGTGATCTGAAAATAGGTCTATAGAATGCCAATTTAAAGGAAATTTTAATATTTAAGTTTTTTTCGTATTGTAATATTCTGTTCAGTTTATATTGTATTGAATTTTTGTATTTTTATTGGAGCAAATTTCATATAAATAACATTTAGGCCCTTGCTTCATTTTCCGGAAATGTCAAGATTATTATATAGAATGTGTACAAAAGTTCGGAATTGAGCATTTAAAAAATAGTTTCGTTTAGAATTAACTCATTGATAAACTTTGGTTTTCCTGTTTTGCTTTTGCAGGAATTAAACCAATCGACAAACGTGATGGCGCTGGCGCACACAACTGGGGCTCTGCCAAGCAGGACATCGAGGACCATAAGGCTGAGGGCGCAACCGTTCCTGGAACAGACAAAGAAGAGTCTGCGAATAATGAGCAATCTGGTGAAGCTACAAATAATTTGGTGGAAGATGATGAGGCAAAGCAGATGACTCTGGATGAATGGAAGGCGCTTAAGGAACAGCGCGCCAAGCCCAATTACAATCTGCGAAAAGCTGGCGAAGGTGTTGATAACTCCGAATGGAAGAAGATGATCGTATTGAGCAAAAAGAAGGGAATTGGCACTGAGGATGATGACGATGAGCTCGAGTTCGACGCCTCAATGTATCCGCAGCGTGTTGGTCGTCTGCAGCGCATTGTCGATATCCAATTCAATTTCAATGATGGTCGCAAATCAGGCTTCCGCAAAGGGATGCGTGGTCCTCCGGGGCGTGGAGATCATCATCTCCGCCAGGAAATGGCGTCTAACAACAATAATGGATTTGAAAAGATTACTTCCTATAATAAATTCGGAGAGAAACATCGTTCGGGATTGAAATCACTCAAAGTCGATGATGAAATTCAATTTCCCACTTTGGCCTAAGGCACTTTTAAAGCCAGATCAGATATTTTCACCTAAATATTTTAACATATAACCTTAAGAAATTCATGTTAAGGAGGGTTAATCACGCTGCTTAGCATTTATATATGTAACATGTTGTGCTTAGCCAACCAAAGTCCTTAGGATTATATGGATGACTTGAATTTTGTACTGAATTTACGCATTTAAATACGCAATTGGAAATAATATAAAATGTTGAAATAAATATACTATATTTAAATTCTTAAATCTTTTCTATTCCCCCTGTTGGCGTCAGCACAAAACTAGTTACAGTCAACAATTGTTGAACATTTGGAGCCCTGCGCGGCTCAATAAATATAGAGTATTTGTAGTTGCATTTACACATGCAAATTATGTTAAGTGCAGTTTGAGCTGTAGCAGCCAGCGTTATCAGCGCTATTCTTTGCCGCTCTCTTCGTATAGTACCGCGCTCTCTTGTGCAGCGCTCTCTCTCTCTCTATACAAAGGGCGCTCGCTGATCCGCCGGCTGCTGCAGCTAGTGAGTTTACACTCTATCACAGTTGACTATTTATCGTTGTCAATTAATGTTAGTTCGCATAACTCGAGCGTTCTAATTAATATCCTCGTCGTTGTTAAAGGACTAAGCAAGTGGCTTCTAGTCCGTAAAACTCTAAGGATTAATAATAATCAATCAAATTCACTCGTGAATAAAGTTTATAAAGTCGTGAAATAAGTTTGTGTACTTATTTTAAATAAAGCTATCAAAAAGCTGATAGCGCAACATTTGGTGACCCCGACGTGAATCTTGTTTATTAAGTGCATTTAATAAACAACATCACAAACAAAACAAAAATACAAAAACAAAACATTTGTGATCAAACTAGTTGCAAATAAAAACTAGTGCATAAAACATTCAAAGACAAGTGCAAATCAAATCGCTTCTTAATCGCCGCTTAGTGTGCCTCTGCTTCGCTTTGAACCTTTGTGAACTTTTCGTGCGTTCGGTATATAAGCAGCTGAGCGTGGGCGATATATAGAAGCCGTTTGTTGTTGGTGCATTTGTCTTCTCTCCGCTTGGTGATAAATCCGCTACGCAATTGTCGTTTGGTGTTTGCCGCTGCTTCGCTTGAACTTTCGTGAACTTGTTTCGTGTACATAAGCAGCTGTGCTTGCGCGATTAAGCAAATAGAAACCTTTTGCATTTTGTTGTTATCGGTAAATTCGTGCATTTGGCTGCAATTTTGTGCGAGCGTCCAGCCTAAACATGAACACAACAGTCGCGTCCAGTGAAAGTGTGCCTGCGCTGATTTCGTTTTATACGCGCAAGACTCAAGCGATGTATAGTGATCTACAGAGTATTGACGAGTCGTGGTCGGTGCCTACTTTAAATTCGCTTAATTCGATACAAATCAAGTCAAACTTAGAGCAGCTCAACACAACTGGAGCCGAGTTCAAACATTTTCATGATGCCCTGGAACGTCTTAACTTCGATGAAATAAGCAGTGTGCTGAGCAAAAACTTTCTGGATCTGAACACGTCACTGAAAATTCGGTTGAAAAGGCAGCTTGAAATGTTCGAATCACGTCCTTTATCGTCAACATTTCGGAATGTTGAGTCGGCAATTGATCGGTTGACAGTTGATGATGAGAAGCGCTTGGTGTCTGAAGCGCACATCATAGATTCTGACAAGGATAATGCTAGTGCTGGAATTGGAACTGGAGATTGTGAAGTGGCACGCCCAACCGATCCAGAATTCACCAAGGATGGCGTGACTGTGGCCAAAGCTAGTGAGTTGAAGAGCATGTCGCGTCTGGTGAAAAACCCCGAGGAGAGTGCCCAGGTGTCAACGAGTTCTGCCAATGGTGACCAGGCTATTGATAATGTCGTCAGTGATTTCGCGAGCAGTGTGGAACGCGACGGCGTCAACTCCGTCAAGGCATCTGCCTTCGGTGACAATCGCAAGTCAACATTGATCGATGTGGATATCGCTCAGGCAATTATTGTGTTCGGTGATGACGCAGATCTGGTCAGGCTGGAGATGAAGGCGGATCGGGAGCAGGAACAAAAGCAGCGCGAATCAACAAGTGTTGACCTGCATGCCAGACAAGTGGGCCTGGAGCTGCAGCGCATCAACACGGAGCTTACGCAAAGGCAACTTGATGTGGAGCAGGTGCACCAACTAGAACTGGTACAGCTCCAATCCCGGCTGGCCGAACAACATGACAGCGAACTTGCAGCGTCTACAGAAGCAGATAGCCAGCCAGACTGCAGAGTTGGTGCAGCTACAACAGCAGGCTGTAAATTTCGATCGGACGCTGCAGCTAACCGAGAGCAACAGCAGCGCTGAACAGCAGCCGGTGACGCAGGCAATGGATGCGCCTGCCACTGAGGTCAGCGAATTGGAGGCAACCATCGCCGTACAGCACTGCCGCCAAAATCTGGATGCGGCAGAGAACGCCGCAAGTCATCACCATTACCACTGTGTTGATCAGTCGGTGCTCGTTTTTGATAAGTGGCGAGCACTTGTCTGTCAAACTGTGGTAACAACTAATTCTCGCCCTTTAGATCCAATTTCAGAAAATCCTGGCGATTTAGATGTGCTGACTCCGACCACTTTTGTGATTGGCGGAGTTCCAGCAACAATTCTGGAACCAGACCTAACGATCCTGGACTGCAACCTTTTGGATGATTGGCAGCGAGTCTTCCTCGTGCAGCATTTAAAAGGTTTTCGTTGGGCGAAAGGAGTGTTTCACACTCCTGCAAGATCGTGGAAGATTGAGCTCTCCGAATCAATCTCTGCAGCAGGAGATGCACGATATGCGCCAAGAGTTGACGCGTAGCGAGCAACTCATCCAACATCTGGAAAGCACTCTGTCGCAGCAGAGCGAACAGCTTGAGACACTGCGACCGCTTGCCAAGCAGCTGCGCGATTGTAATGCCAAGCTGGAGGCAACGCGACTGGAGCTGCACAAAGCCAGGGAGCAGCTGTTAGAGGAGCAGACCAACAATGCTTCCGTCGCTGATGCCTCCACCGATGCCCAAGTCAATGTGGAGCTTGCCAAGCAGGTACAGGAGCTAAAGAAACAGCTGCAAGATCTACGCAACAGCAGCTCCGAACAGCAGCCGGTGACGCAGGCAATGGATGCGCCTGCCACTGAGGTCAGCGAATTGAAGGCAACTATCGCCGTACAGCACTGCCGCCAAAATCTGGATGCGGCAGAGAACGCCGCAAGACATCTCACCATTGCCACTGTGTTGATCAGTCGGTGCTCGTTTGTGATGAGTGGCGAGCACTTGTCTGTCAAACTGTGGCAACAACTAATTCTCCACTGTTAGATCCAATTACAGAAAATCCTGGCGATTTAGATGTGTTGACTCCGACCAATTTTGTTATTGGCGGAGTTCCAGCAACAATTCTGCAACTGGACCTAACGAGCCTAACCTGCAACCGCTTGGATGGTTGGCAGCGAATGACTCACCTACAGCAAGTCTTTTGGGTACGGTGGCGGAAGGAGTATCTCAAACTCCTTCTACGGCGTGCTAAATGGAGATCTCCAGCTCGTTCGATTCAACTGGATGATGTATTTCTCGTTAAGGACGAGAATCCGCCGACCATGAGCTTGCCACTAGCCAGAGTGCATGCTGAGAATCCGGGCAGAGATGGCATTGCTAGAGTTGCTGACTTCAAGACTGATCAGGATTATCGTGAACAAGATGTGTCTGCCGCCTATTGGATTTACTCTGTTGAAAGGGAGCCTTTCAACGGGGGGAGTATGTTGGCGTCAGCACAAAATTAGTTGCAGTCAACAATTGTTGTACATTTGGAGCCCTGCGCGGCTCAATAAATATAGAGTATTTGTAGTTGCATTTACACATGCAAATTATGTTAAGTGCAGTTCGAGCTGTAGCAGCCAGCGTTATCAGCGCTATTCTTTGCCGCTCTCTTCGTATAGTACCGCGCTCTCTTGTGCAGCGCTCTCTCTCTCTCTATACAAAGGGCGCTCGCTGATCCGCCGGCTGCTGCAGCTAGTGAGTTTACACTCTATGATAGTTGAAGATTTATCATCGTTAGTTAAAGTTGGTTCGCATAACTCGAGCGTGCTAATTAAAGATTGTGTCATTGTTGAGAAGACTAAGCATTCGGCTTCTAGTCTTAATAAACTTGATAGTGGACAATTAATACTACTCTGTCGTTGTTGAAAGACTAAGCAATTGGCTTCTAGTCTTAATATACCTAATTAATCCCAATACATTTGTGAATAAAGCTTATAACGTTGTTAAATAAATTTGTGTATTTATTTAAATAAAGCTATCAAAAAGCTGATAGCGCAAACACCCCCTATCTGCAAACATATTGTCTCAGATCTTTGTTTGGGATTAGACGGTACGTCGATCACTCCATATGTATATTCTTGATCAGCATCGCTAGACGAGTCAATTTCGTCAAGCCCGTCTGCCTATCTGTGTGTATCTTAGTATTTTTTTAGGTTTACTTATCTTTAGTATGGACATCTACTGTTCAGATACAATTTACATAATTGTGAAACTGTATTTTAAGTTTTTATATTTTGATACGGAAGGTAACATAGGTAACACGGACTGGTCTGTGCCCGCGACAAAAATTTGGGTGCTTGGACTTATATTTTGTGTCCATTTCATTATTGACTTCCCGGCAATCTTTTTCCACTACATCGATCATTTTTATCATAGTCATCTCCAATATGACAATCTTAATTGTTAAGAAGTGGATGTTTATGCGTTTCACGCGCTTCAGACGCGTTTCCCGCGCGTTTTCGAGGCTATTCACAAGCGTTACAGGCGTGTATCCGACACGTTCTAGGCGCGTTTCACGTGCGTTTTCGACGAGTTTCACAAGCGTTTCACGCGCATTTCCAGCCAGATTTAATCGCGTTTTTCATATGCGCTTTTCATTTTCGTTTTCTTGTTTTTTCGTGCGTTTTTGATGGGCGCTTTTTAAACGTGCGCTATTTTTCTGTCGTTTTTGTTGCGTTTTCATTCACTCTTCATTGGATTTTCGACAAAAAATTTGTAAAAATCTGCATAAGGATACCTCCCTGCTAAAAAAACAGTACTTTAAAAAAAAAAAGAAAATATTGCTCATAGCTCGCTCAAATCTCTAACCCTTCGACTGAAATATTTCTAGTGTTTGGTCTCCTAGATAATTAGTACATAAGCTCCATACGATTATAACAATAGCCGCGCGTTTCATGAAAATTTTACATGCGCTTTTTCAAGCGCTTTTCATGCGCGTTTTACATTAGTTGTTTTGAATTTAAAAAAAAATCAAATCGTTATATCTTTAACAATAATCGTTAATTTAAAGTTGAAAACGCGATTTTGGGTCGGAACATAAGACAAAATTATGGTCCGAAAATCGGCATATGGGCATAGGCCGAACATTTCAAATCTCTGACCCTCAAACTGAAATATTTCCAGTGTTTAGTTTGCTAGGTAATTAATATATAATCTCCTTGGGATAATAACAAGTTGATGAGAGTTTTCACGCGCTTTTCTTGCGTTTTTTACATTTGCTATTTTGAATTTAAAGTTTGTCATTGAAAGTTTGTCGAAAGAATTTAATGAGAAATATAATTTGTCTAAATCTGCTTTTTTTGAGTAGGGAACGTCAAATTTGGTAGGTATATTACTGGTGGTCGTCTTTAAGAACCGATAACAAATTTGTGGAGCCACGCCCACCCCTGCGCCTAAAGTCTCAAAACCCCATATCTGGCGGAATTTAAGAGTGAAAGTAGCTTATACAATTTTTTGTGTCTGCTCTCCCCGTGTAATTCTGCGCACCGTTTTTAAAAGCACTTATATGCAAATAATAAACATATTTATTGGTAGTGAATTAACAGAATGTGTTCCCATTCAAAAAGGCAAACTTGGACAGTATTTCTTGACTGCACACTAATTATGGTATAATAGTATTTCGCTGTCGGTTACGACCGACTGCAACGTTCTATCTTGTTTTTTTTTTTAAATTTATAATTTTTCTAAAATTAAATAAGTTTTGTAAATTAATATGATTTATTGATCCATTTCCCTTTTAATCTTAATTAAAAATTCATTTATTCTATCCGTCAAGTAAACTTCTTTTTTCGGCCGTTTAAGACTAGTTTTCTCCGTATCCGCGCCAAATTGTACCTATAAAAGAATTACCAGCTTATTAAAACAAATTTTAATTTGAAAACATTAGGTGTACTTACAAAATGTTTGTATTCTGGAGAGGTGGATTCTAGCAATAAAATTCTATTTTCTATATTCTTAATGCGATTTAAGACATTGTCATCATCGGGGCTAACACACATGTAAGCTTCTATATTTCGCAGACGTGAATTTCCTAGTTTATCTTCAACCAAATCGTCAGAACCGGAATGCGGTGTCATTAGCTTATTTAATTGGAGGGAATAGTTGGGCCGCTCTTGTGGTCCACAGCAGTTATTCGCACGTCGTACTATTATTTAAATTATAATTATACACAATTATTATATGCAATCACATTTGTTTTGTTTTATATTGTTTGTTATAGATTTACCTTTTAAGTGTCCACTGGATTGCTGTTGTTTTACAAGAAAACTCTGAGTACGGGCACATGAAAACGTTGTTTCTTTGCAAGTGATTTGGTTTGACTGCTGCTTGAAATCATTTATATTGTGCAGATTTATTTCATCCCGTTTCCGTTTCAAGAAACATTTGACACGCTTATTCAAATCACTGTCATTTACTCGGATTTGTACTAATTTATCGGGAATATTTTCTATTGTCTGATCAATTTTGCAAGAGGAGAAATCGAAAGTCCTCAAAGATGCTTTAGAATATTCTGTTGTATATTGATATATATATATATTTTTTTTTTGTTGTAATTATTTAGCTATTTGTGTACAAGAAACAATTTTATAATTTCTTACGGGGCCATGGGCACTCCATATTTTGCTTCCACTCTCCAATTGTGTCGTTTTCATATATTTCCTTTTTCCAGATGGGGACGCGTGATTTCAGTTGATCTACGGCAAATGTAACGGATTCCAAGGCGGCTGCGCGATGGGGCGCAGATGTGGCAATAACAACGCTTGCTTCCTTGACAGGAACTGTTCCGAGTCTATGGTATATAGCAATATGTTTAAGATCGGGCCAACGGTCTCGCAGCTCAGAGCAGATTTTACTCATCTCTTTGAGGGCCATTTTCTCATACGATTCGTATTCCAATGATATAACCTAAATTTATATATATGTATATAAGTTTATAAATGTTTATGTTTACAAAATCACCCAATTAAACATAATAACAACTTTACTTCTTGCAATTGAAATAATTATGTTTATACATGTTTATCTAGTTATGTTTACATTTAGATTTAAAAGTATAAGTATAAACGTATACCAATTTCACAACTAGACATTTAATCACCTAATTAAAAATAATCTTACTTTTTTCCCATCGAAGTTGTCACGTGTTGTTCCCACGAAAAAAGAAGAAGCGCCGCAACTCTCATCGATCAACTGATTATGAATTAGATTTATGTCAATTTGGCTGTTTACTAAGTGGATGTGATCCATTTTTGGTCGTTAGCCGCCGCTTATTGGTGGAATTACGGCAATCTCGTCTCCTTGTTGTAAACGAATCTCAGCGTTTAGATCTTCAATGTAGGTTTCGTTGTGAGCTAGAATCAAGTTTTGACTAATTAAATTCAAGTTGAATTTATCTATCAACCGATTGAGCAAATTTCCTGCTTTAACGACTCCTTCAACGGCAAATTCGGCGCGTGAAGTTTTTGCTAGTTCGCGACTTTTAGCAAAAAATAATACGTTGATATTGACAAACAACGATTTTTGTTCTACGCTCATTTTTTGACAATGCAACATAATGTTGAGTTCCGGATCGCTCAAGTTCATGTTCGTTTGAACCCATCTACAAGCTGACCGGCTGAAAACGATGCGTCCCTGGTTTTCGTTCATTTAAGGAACGACAAGATAGCATCACTAAATTATGGTACAGATATATATATTTTAAATTAGTATAGCATTTTATTATATAATGTATATATATATATTATTAATATATATAATTACAAATTAATATTATTATATTATTATTATTATAATTTTATTGTATATATATTTTCTTAATATATATAATTACAAATTATTTATAACAATCGAAAAAATATTTTTAAATGAAATTAAATATTTTCTATCACTTCAACTTTTTATCAATAATAATTTAATTCCCAGATTTTGCGTCAATAAAATCGGAATATATTACATTAAATCCAAAGCAGTTAAAAAAAACAATACAGCTTCTAATATATTAATTCTTATTTATTTGTTCAAGAAGTAGCTGACATAATAATAATAGTAATAATAGTAATAATTGATTTTTACTTTGTGCAATAGTTGCACACTTACTCTACATACGAGTATCACCTCATTGAAAAAATCTCAAACGTTCCGCTTATTGATTGTACGCAATTAAGAGCAAAAACGTATCGATAAGTTTTAGGAAAACATCGATAATGAATGAAAATTGAAAAACTATTGAAACTACTCATTGTGTTGTTGATATCATGACAGTTCATTTCTGTCGTTGTCATCGAAATTTTCAGTGTCTTCGTCCTAGTGCACATAGCAAATTTAAGTTATTGCAAATTTCTTTCGAAATTGAATTCTAAGCTGAGCTGTTTTGCATTCGTTTTTAACAGCTACAACGCAAAGAGAGCGAAAACAATTTCTTATAATATATGTAAGGTATGTTTCTATTGCACACATGTGTAAACAGACGTGTATGTATGTATGTTATATATATATATGTATATTGAATGTATATATGCAATTTTCATTGTTAGGAACTTCACCTTAGGAACATTAACTGCCTTCTTGTGCCGAGTACAGTGGTTGGAGTCAGCTAATAGCAGAAGATTAATATATATTACAACAAAAAAATTGGTAAGTTGCCGCATAAATTCCTATTTTAATCGCCGTTAATCGAATTCAAAACAAAACTGTTTAAACTACATGTGCACATTTGCATATGCATATGTACATGTATGTATCCCATCTATACACAGCATATATGTCAGCAGTCGTGTAAACAGAAAAATCAATGCGTTTTGTATGACATCATTTGTATGACGTTCTCTACCGGTCCTTCAAAAATGTATGTTTTTTACGATGCGTAGCAACATTGTTAAAATAGTTTTTCATAATCAATATTCAACATACATTTGTTTTTATTTTTTGTTTTGTGTAACTGCAATTTCCTATCATTTGTACATGAATATATTTTGAGCAATGTGTGTATATGAAATATATTTCTATGTAACAGCTAAATGAGCTAAATGATAAAAATTCTAACAGTCATAAAGCATCTTCGACCAAATCAAGTACAGAACATTAAGTAAATAATTCCTTACTGTTCTTAGTAAAAAAAGTAATCGCTTAAGTGCTTTTTAGAATTGCTTTTGTAAAGTCTAACTTATCATAAGAAGTCGGTTCGCTGATTCTACTGACGTCTTGTCGTTGTCGCTTTGTCCATTTGGGTCCCGAAATGGTCTTCTAGGGGAGTGCGTATCGTATTGGATATTTCGTGCTGAATCCAGTGATGCCGAAATATGCTGATGAGACGATTATATTAGCTTTGGGTACTTAAGACAGTCTGTTGATGAAACATGGCTACGAAGCGTCATATGATATTTATTATTAGTCGCCATTAGTTCGAGTGCGTATTTGAGTGTATAGGTTATTTGTAATAATAATTCTTTACTTATATATATCTTCCACATATCTTCAGCAACATCTATCTTTGGTGAAAATGTCAGTCCAAGATTCCCCATGTTCGACCTTCTTAAGAAAAAACATTTATAATATCGAATGATTGTTTAAACATAGAATAGCTTTCTTTTGACCAAGCGAAATGACATTTAGTCATTTATGTATATATATTCACTGTTTTATTTAGTTTAATAACATATAAAATAGCAGATCAGGGGCTTCATAAATAAATATAATTTAAAAATTATGAAAATTTTAATTTTATCTCAACACAAGCAATCGATACTAGAGGTAGGTAAGCACTGAAAGATAAAACTATAAGCTAATTAAAAAAAAAAAATAGAGTTTAAAATGTATTCAAATTGGCCAGTGTGGTGCTGTTATTTTTCTCCCGGCTCGTTAAATATAATTTTTGATCATCAACCACCAACAGCCGGCTCTGTCCGTCTAGAGATTCAAATTTAAAATATAACGACGTATTTTATGAATTTTTTATTAGTGAGGTAACGTTGCGAAATTCGACATTCCAAATTTTTGTTAGCAACTGATTTATTTCTACCTATAAAATATTATAAATATATAGACTTTATTATCCGATTTATAGAAATTCCATAAAACGGGCTACTTACATTTCCGAAGGCTAGAAAGTGATACATATACAAATATCATACACTACGAAATTCTATTAAAGGCTCTTGTGTTTGTGGTGCTAAACACTATATATATATTCTCATGTAGCTTTCACAGATTTGATATATTCAAACTTGCCTACGCGCAATCCACCGAAATTGGAGACACGTATATCGACGTCTTTTTGGTGATCAAGAATATATACTTCATAGGGTCGGAGATGATGCATTTGTAGAACCTCTGGTGTAACTGGTTTTACAATAATATTATGTATTTGATCGAATTTTCTTAAATTTTTCTCTAACTCGAATTAAATAAGTCCATTTATTTTGATTGTGGCATTTCGAGGCAGAGAAGTTGTGCGTGCTTTCTTTTTTTCTTGCATTATTTGTTTTATAAAAGTATTTTTTCCTTCAATTTTATAGCAATACAAAAGCCACAATAAAAATTGAATAATTCAATTTATATGAATAAATGTAATTGATATTTATATATATCAGCCGACCATATGCAGAAGTAAGAATAGTTTATTTTATGCTACGTACCGCTTAATAATGGACGCAAAAATTACAAAATATAAAGATTTGATTGAAAGAACTGAATTTTCATCGTTACTACCAACATTGTCAATAAAAGATGTCTTGGAATTGAAATTTAGAGTTGGCCCCACAGGCAAATGGGAATCGATGGCTACTTGTGAGGACCAAATTAAAAAAAAGTATTTATGTAAAGTTTGCGATGTGTCTCAATTTACAGATAAAAATCTGATTCAGCATCTTTCGGGAAAGAAACATTTTTGTAAGATGGATTTAAATACGCAAATATATTTCCCAAAGCAAACTGGTAATAAAATTACAACAAAAAATAGTAAATCTTCGCAAAAACAAACAAATTCTCCAAATGTGGATATACAAGACAGAGAAAAACCAACAGAAATCGTCGGTGATTTAAAGAAGAAAACATTGCCCACTATTCAGCCAAATAAGCCACAAGCTAAAGAAGCATCTTCTAAGCCATTAACATTAACAAAACCAGTAACTAACAAATTTACTGCTGCTAAATATTCTGCCCTTAATGCGAACAAAACCGATTCTAAGCAGAACGCCATCGTTACGAATAATGTTTCTTCTAAGGAACTGGTGTTGCCGACAAAATCAAAACTGCCTATTAATCAAAAAAACCCGTTAGCTAAATGCGATAATGATAAGGGAGAACCAGATACTGAATTAGATCAGACTACGAAAAATATATTACAGAAATCTAAAGCTAATTCACCAGATACTGAATTAGATCAGACTACGAAAAATATATTACAGAAATCAAAAGATAATTCACCAGATACTGAATTAGATCAGACTACGAAAAATATATTACAGAAATCTAAAGATAATTCACCACAATCTGCTAGCAATAATTCGAAGCCAAGTAAAGAATGTCAAAATGAATTGGAGCAAATCGAGATTTTGGAATCAACTGATTTAGATAAATCGGATCAGAGTGATGTTTGTGTCGTTGAAGAAGACATGGTCCAAAACCCTGTACAAAAACTAACGTGGAAATCTTCAGATCAAATAAATTTGGTAGTAAATCCTGTTTCCTTGGTAAAGCCAAAGCCAACAAAAATTTCTTGTGTTCCACTATCGAAATTGACAACTGTAATACATCCTGAGAAAATAAGTCAGAGCAATGATGAACACAAAAATAATGACACTGATTCCGATACTGATGTCACAGTAGTTGCAGTATCTGAGCCTTTTAAAGAAGTTTATATTGGCAGCAAAAGAGAAGACAATCGTTGTAAGAATGACACAATTGCAACGATCAGCAGCTATGAAACGGAGAAGGTGGATAACATAAAGCGATCAAACTATCTGCCAAAATTGTCGGCTGCCGTTGCTCAGGGTTGTACATTTGAATCGCCATCGGATGTTACCGAAATCTTGGGTCTTTTGGGAGTTGAGTACGTTATAAAAATTGTCAAATTTATGAAAGACAAAGCAGCAAAATTCCAATGTAGCTTATGTGACATTACTGCCGATGAGATCTCAATGCAAAACCATCTGATTGGCTACAATCACCGTCTAAAGTATTGTGAAAAACATTTCCCAACTGCTATGCGAAATTATAAACAATTTATTGCACATATTCCGGAGGATATGGTCTTTAAAGTGCTATCACCAATATTAGAAAAGCTAGCAATGGCAATTGAAAAACACCATGGTCGAGAAAAGTCCTACCTTTGCTATGAAAACTCTTTTGGTAAAAATCGACAAAGCATTGTTTCAACAGTTTTTCATCGCAGACACGCATCCGAGATGCTCGGCCCCTCATTTACCCATGTTGTCAGTTCAAAGGACGTGGATATCCTGATTGAAAGTGCTAGCAAGAGCAATGCTAATACGACAAATGACATATGTAACGAGTCGTCTGCATTCAATACACTTAACAGCAGCCATATTAATTTAAATGCGAATCAAAATCCCAAACCGTATTATCACAATCCCAATCATCAGCCAAGAGTCGCCGATGATACCGTAGATGATGAGACACATAAGCGAATGGTTGAAATGTTTTTAAGGGACACAAGGCAGACTACTCAGCCCATGCATCGACATCGCCAAGCGTCGAGAAATTTGAAACGTAGTCGATCAAGATCGAATTCTTTGGAGGGAAAGCGAAGGCGATCAGCGAACCAATTATTCATATCCCAATGGGACACGGAGCGAAGATCGTTGTCCCCATTAAAAGATGGTGATATTTGGCAGGCCTATCGACATATGGTCGATCAGAGAGTGCGGGAATTGAATGCATCATTTGATTTATATAAATCCGATCCCGAAAAACATCCTCTCTATAATGAAGAGTGGCAAATATTTTGGAAGCGTCGCAGGGATGAGCTCATTGCCGCTGGCATAAACCATCGAACTTACAGTTTTCAAAATGAATGGATTTTGTTTTTCAATGCTCGCTTAGAGGGACTCTACAATCAAGATGTTGAGAACATCAAAATTAAGTGCCGCGAAAGGTTGTGTTTGCCAATGACCAATGCTGAATTATCCAACTCAAAATATCATGTTCACATTTCTGATAACCCATCAGACTACCATCTTAGTCCGAATGAGACAAATGAAAATGACGGCGAATATATTAATAAGCAAAATGAAATCATAGAAGACGTAAATGTAATACACGTCCTACGCCTTTTAACTGCATTGGAGGATCATTTGGGAAGTTTGGGACCGTGTATCACTGACCTATTGGCAAAGGCACTGCAAACGTTTAAATTACATCCAAATAAGGCCAACACTTTAATGCTCACAATTGAAAATTGCGCTATATTGGAAACGGCAAAAGAAAAGTTTACAGGTCTAGTAATTTCGAAAATTCTAGAGCCTCCTCAAGAACGCGCCTTGAAAAAGGCAATTATCGACACTGAACAATTACTTAAGTATGCAACTAAAATACAAGCAGAGCAAGCAAAACCAAGTGGCACAGCAGAGCTCAACAATAATTTTGAGTCTTCAAACAATAGAGTAAATACAAAATTCTCGTTCAAAAACGCAGATCGCCTCGATAAAGCCGAACTTGCTGCTAAGCTGGCTTCCACGCTGATTTCTCAGGGAAAAACTAAAATTAACCCAGCGCAGCTCCAACAAATAGTTCAAGTCTATTCGCATATTGAGCAACAGAAACTCCAGGATACGACAACAACACCGAATAAAAACAGAATCGCTTCACAAAATCAGTCGCCACCTACCCATGGAAATACCAGCAATAATAACTTTGATTCACACACATCGATGTTTGAGCAGCCATGTCGGCAAACGCAGAACTTCAATTATAATAACAATCGTGCTTCTTTTTCCACAAACTACAACGAATACCCAAACTCTAATTTAATAAGCGGTACGCGTATCAATGAAACTAATACTAATTACTTTACTGCAAATATGGTTGGCCCCAATAACGGAGGTAGCAGAAACATCAATCATATGGAATACTTCCGCAATGGACAGCAGCACGCCTCCCAGGACTTCCGCAATGGACAGCAGCACGCCTCCCAGGACTTCCGCAATGGACAGCAGCGGGATCTACAGTACAATCAATATGGCGGCGTACATTTTGACAGTGGAGAATCAACTGGGCAGACTAACGATGTGTTCCGAAGCAACAGGAACTTTTAGTGCCATCGTCATGGAGAGCAATTGTTACTTTGGTCCGCCTGATACTGGAGGGAAAATAAATACTGTATCTACGGAACCAAACTTGGGATTAGATATAATTATCTTTTAAGCATCTTATGATATGAAATCAAACTTGTATTAATTGCAAACAAAGATTTATCTTTAATCTCATGTACATACACTTTTAAAAACTCTTATTAATCGAAGTATCGATAAATACGCTATTTGAAATAATAATATTCGCCACTTCAGTAGCCATGTATATTTATTGAAATTCGAATTGTATCCCTCGTTTAATCTATAACTCCCATTACAAAATAAACTTGTATCTAGAATTTAAATATTGATTACGTTTTGTTAAACATAATGGTAAATATATATCAAATTAAGGATCTTGGCTGATCAACTCAGCCTTTGTGCTCCTGAAGCTAATTTTATTTATAATCGATGATTTTATTTTGCGAAACGATTGTCATTTTACCCTGAGAGTATTCTAATTTTGTCGTAATATATATATATATATATGTGTGATCATCGTTAAAAATCAAGTCAATGCAAGATGTCGTCAGCTTCGCCTAGCTGCTCTATCCTGTAGAAAAAACAAAGTTTCATTGAGATTTAACCAAAAACTACTTTCAAGACAAAATTATGATGCACTTTATAAGGGTATAAAACTAAAGCTATAGCCTTGATATTTTCTTAATATAATTAAGTATCTTTAGGCAAATTTAATTTTAAATCTAACTTTTGCAAAATTAATTATTACAAAGACAGATTAATTTAGTTTTTAAATATTTCGGCTGGCTCAATATTTTTTCTAGTTTCTAGCTATTATTGAATGAATTATTCTGCCTTATAAATAGAAATTAATTACAATATTTATACATTTAAGCATAATCACTAACCTGTCTTTAACTTAAGTTTGAAATCGATATTTTAAGTTAAACTTAAGCGGACAATGTACAACTTCTGGAGTATGCGGAACTATCGAAGCTTGGATTCCGAATATTGTGTATTCTTTTAAGGAAGATGGAACTCTGCTGCTGGACGCTGCTGTTGGCATGTGTGTGAGTAAAATATTATAAGAAAATGCGAATAAATCCCTCCCCCAACCACCCAAAGATAGGGCAAGGAAGAAGTTTTGTTTTCGAAAAATAATCGCGCAACTGTTTCTGATCATTTGTTTTCTAAATATGATAAAATTGAAGACGATGGCTTTTATTTTCAACAAGAAGTCGCAACTCAAGGTATCGCTTATCTCCCAGATGCTGGATGCACTCCAATAATGACTCACTGGGCGCAAAAGATACCTGTTTAATTTAAAAATAATAATATTCTTATAACTTATTATTACTGATTTAATTTAATCGAATGATGCTGGAATCACTTTCGTAGATGAATAAAAATGTATACAAAAATTATTGATTAAATAAATAAAGATTTAACTTTAAAATAATGACAATTAAAATTTTTGGAGCTAGTCTAGAACCATTAAATTTTTAACATATACTGTATTGAGATGAAGTTAAAAAACAAGGGAAAATTAAAAATCTACTGGTACGGAAAGAAAATGTTATAGCGAATGCAAACCCAATATTGTAAAATTTTCTACGCGTTGCACAGTTGAGAGAGAAAACGACACAAGACGGAACATCATCCATCGCCTCAAGGCAGACTGAAGATTTCGTTTGAGGCACTGGTATTTTTTAAGTTATGCTATAAAATATTCAATAAATGATATATTTTAGTTAACACAATAATGAATGTTTTACTAAGCTAATTTCTATTATGAGTGAAAAAAATAAAACTTAGCATTAATGATTTATAAAATGTGGTCCGTAATAGAAATAATACTGTTGTTGTTGAATCTAATATTTTCCGAAGTACATGTTTTGATTTATGCCCGAATCCTGTTTTTTAGTCGCATATCTGCTTTATGATCAAATGTTTTAATTATGTTCTTTAGTAAACGCGTAAATTTTCAATTATAAAATAAAAATCCAAATGTAATTTTATCGGACAAATTAGTCATATCCCTACATATATATATATATATATATATATATATAAGTCTGTCGAAGTGTCAATCAAAAAATATTCCCACCAAAGCTAGCGAGCTATATCTCTAAAATTATGACTTTTGTAGATACGAGTCTTGTAGTCTCTGAAATCAGCCAGTTCACAAAGAGACAGACGGGCTCAAAGAGAATATATATATGTGTACACATTTCATGGGGTCGGAGGTGCGTCCTTCTACCCGTTCCGTACTCTTGTGCAAGGAAAGAAAGAAAAAACAGATAGGGAAAATCTTATCCATGCTATAGTGCAGAATATTTTCTGTTCAATTTAAAATAATTGTTTTTCGGTATTCTGCATATTTTGACAAATAAGCCTTTGATTGCTTGTACTCCTAAAATATAACAGTCGGTCGCCTGTAATTTGATTGCAAAAGGCTGTTATCTTTTTAATTCCCAAAATGTGGTATCGTCTGTATTTCGTTTGTTATTATTCGTATAATTAGGTTTAGAAAAACTATGCTATAGCAAACCGTATGCGATAGGTTTTATACGATTGTATATAACATGTCTGTACAGGTTTTCGTTTAGAATTTAGGTTTCACAGAAAATGCTATAACAAATATTTTTCGGTTTCTACAATTTCAGAAGCTATCTCAACTATTAATAACAATCTGAACTGAATGGCGACTAAAATTGTAATAATATCTCATTTATATCTTTTGAACGCGTCACGGATTGTAGTGATCGAGGTAACATTCGACGCATATTTGAGAAACTCATTATTCTGCATTTAAACATAAACACAAAAAACCTCAACTGTTCCTTCAGCTCCAATCAGCCCACTTATATCCCATAAACCAACTGAATTCCGACCTATTTAAAAAAGTACAAGCATGCACATTTTCTACATTAAACAATACTTATAGATCACTAATACTTCTAGATTGGGCTATCGGATGTTAGATATTATAACCCAATTTAGTTCACAGTTTCCCAGTTTTAAGTTAGCTCTACTTTATAATTTGTTTCAGAGCAATGCAGAAAAAAAGTCAAAAAATCTTTAATTAGATTGTGAATTACAAATAAGTTATTTTATTTTTCAATATTCCAGAAATTGCCATGCCTGCTTCTTCATTGTGTGATGCGCACATAAATTCATCGTAAGTTATTTTTGTTCTTTCTTGCACTACTTTTTTCCATACTTGTTTATGTCCATGCAGTCCTTGGAAATGAATATGTAAAATAGCAAAGGATGTGCAAACATAAAAAAGACGCAGAAGGCATTTCTGATCTTGTTAAGTGCATTTTTTTTATAAAGCTATGTAGTCAGCGTGAATTTATATCAGAAAAACTTCTATGAAGTTCTGATCAAGCATTTATTTTCATGCATTATAGTTTACTTTCATTTGTAATTTCAAATACATATTAATTAGACTGGAAAATTAAGGCTAAAACTAAATTTTTGTCCTGTCAATTTCGGATATTTTATATCTGGTAGTAAAGTAAATTGGTCCGTCGAGCTGTCCCTATGCCAAATTAAAAACGGAAGTCACCGAAGTTAAGAGGTATATTTTTTTTTGATTTACAAACAAAAAATAAAAAGACAAATTAAATAATGTAAAATATAATCTGAAAAATTAATTTAAAATTGAAAATGAAAAAACAACAAAATAATAAAAAAAAGTATATATTAAAACTGGGGTTAATAAAATTTCAAATGTTCCAACATTTATTGCATGTATTGAGGAAACTATGTTTTAATGATACAAATTTGATCGATAATTATTACTTTTTGGTGGGAAATTCGAATGCAGCTTGTCTTCATTCGAGATTTCATTAGTTCAATTCCATGAGCTCCTTTGTCGTGTACCGGCACCGAATGTGTCACTGAAAATTTGTAGTTTAATAATAATAAGTCTCCTGAAGAGTTTTAGGGTTGAAAGGAAGTATATAATGATATACAGCAATCCCCATTATAAATACAAATATTACATTTTGGATACTCATGTAAATTTGTCCATGAATTTTTAATTAACAATATTATTTAACATTTAATTATAGCGACAAGTACATAAATCAGGATGACTGGGTTACAAGTGGAAAACTTGGTACTCGTGAAGCCGTTTTAGTTTTCCGCACTAACATACTTAATCCAAAGACTAGGAAAACGCTATTAGAAACAACGCACGCACAAGTGGATCAAAAAAAGGGGGATGGTCAAGCATGCTCCACTCGGAACGAGGTGGTTCTTAAAGGAAATCTATCACCAACAATTAGCAAAACGCCACAAAATAATCTAACTCAAGGGAAACTGTACGTGTCGGTTAAAAAGCTGACAAAGTTCAATAATGTTGATAATTTTGCAACGAAATCGCATGATTCATTTTCTTCATGTGAGGAGGTATCAAGTGATGGAGATGAAACGCAATATAACGAATCAAAGTCAGGAACAATGCATCAGAAGAATAAAAATCTTATGATGGCAGAAATTGAAGATAATTTAGCAAAGGAAAGTGGTCATGATTCCATAAATACTTCTCAATCAAATTTAGAAATAAATACTAGTGAAGAGGATCAAGAGGAGGCGTCCAGTGAGGAAGACAACGAATGCGGAATAAATATGCCAGCACATCAGTTGCATATAACATATAAATTTATTCAAACTGAAACCAAATTGTTAAGGAAAATTTTTAATGTTCACGGACTAACTGAAGTTCAGGGGGAATCCAACTTTAATTTGCTGTGGACTGGTGTTCATATGAAACTTGACACATTGCGGAACTTATCGCTGTATCAACGAGTTAACCATTTTCCGCGGTAAGTAAATAAAATCAGTTTATACATATTAAATAGAAAAGCTTTTAAAACCATCCATTTCTTAAGTGTTAACGATCTAGCCAAGATAACACAATAACCTGAAAAATGTAATTTCCTGCCTCTATTCGAAATGTTTCTTATAATATATAAATAAGAAAAAGCAGACTGCGTGGCTGAAAAAAATTATAGAGAACGTTTCTTCCAGGTTTGGTAACTGTAGCTATTAAATTGCGGAAGATATAGGCTTCTGGGAAGAAAAAAGTTATTCATATAAGGAATAAATGTATGTCATAAAAAAGACAAGACTCAGATTATGGGGTAATTTAAATCAATTTTCCAATAATTTGATAATAATATATAGATAATTTTATATATTCAATTCAATGTTTTCCTTTTTAGGTCGTATGAACTGACACGAAAGGATCGACTTTACAAGAATATTGAACGAATGCAACACCTGCGGGGCATGAAACATTTTGATATTGTGCCGCAGTCTTTTATTCTTCCGCTGGAATCGCGCGATTTAATATTTGCCCATAATAAACATCGAGGACCTTGGATTGTCAAACCGGCAGCATCTAGCAGAGGACGTGGTATTTTTATTGTGAACTCGGTAAAATTAATTTTGACATGTTTAAAGAAATGTAGTAATTTAATAAAAACAACTTTGTTTGCAGCCAGACCAGATACCACAGGATGAGCAAGTTTTAGTATCCAAATATATCGTTGACCCACTTTGTATTGATGGTCATAAGTGCGATTTGAGAGTGTATGTATTAGTCACATCTTTTGATCCACTTATCATTTATCTGTACGAAGAGGGTATTGTCAGACTGGCAACTGTTAGGTACGACAGGAACACCGATAATTTGTGGAATCCCTGTATGCACCTTTGTAACTATAGCATCAACAAATACCATTCTGATTATATAAGATCATCGGATGCCCAGGATGAGGATGTAGGTCATAAGTGGACGTTGTCAGCCCTCTTAAGACATCTGAAACATCAGGGATGCGACACTCATTTACTTATGCTAAACATCGAAGATGTTATTATTAAGGCTGTCCTTGCTTGTGCGCAAACAATTATTTCCGCATGCAGAATGTTCGTACCTAACGTTAATAACTGCTTTGAGCTTTATGGTTTCGATATACTAATTGATAATACGCTTAAGCCATGGTTGCTCGAAGTTAACCTGTCGCCATCAATGGGTGTAGACAGTCCACTGGACACCAAAGTAAAGGCATGTCTTGTCACAGATATGCTTACCTGTGTTGGTATACCCGCATTCAGTCCGGAAATGAGATCTCATTACGATAGTAAAACCACACGACTTCGTAGCTCTAGCTGCCAAAGACAAACAGATACAACAGAATCAAACACCACACATCGATCGACAAAAATGAAAAAGAAGAGTTCGGTTTTAGCTCCATTGACACAAGAAGATCAGCGCATATTGCGCAGTGCACGATTGCAATATACCAGGCGTGGAGGTTTTGTTCGGATCTTTCCCACAGACGACTCAATGCAGCGATACGGACACTTTTTAGACTCAGCCAATGGAATTCCAATATCAACACCAACTGTCCAAGGTCAAACATTTCAAACGCTAGTCACGCAACACAATTACAATCAAATGTTGCATTCAAATTTATACTGCCCGGGCTCGCGATCCATTAAAGACGATAATTGTCAAGAAAACCGTATAAAACAGTACGAGAGAGCCTTGGAAACGGACTCAGAGATTCCATTTCAGAAGAAGCAAATTGTTGAGAAGTGCGAAGAAGAAGGACGAAGGCTTCGCAAGCAAATGCTAAAGAAAATTGGAAATGGTTCGACATTAACACACTTTCAAGCACGTCAGACATTTTGTTTATATTTAGAGTCAGTTCTACGACGATTGACCCAAGAACCCAAAGACAGTCATGAAAAGATTATACTAAAGTTTTTAAATAAGTATGGTGGGGGTGTAAAGCCCCCAATTTTGTTTCGCAACACGCAAAACGTAAGCAAAGCTCGTTCGGCAATGGTGGCTAAATTGTTGGGAGATTTCCTGGAAATTTACAAAAGAGATACAGAGGCGTATGTTGATTCGTTTGACCATTTTGGAATGATTCCAAGCAGTGCCTATAGTTTATTTTTAATGCACGCTCAAGAGTCTGATTTGGAGGCGGTGCTAACTCACCACACAAATATTACCGGAATAATGCCATTTTTGTATAATCGAATTGGATTTTCAGTGCCACCAACGCCTCCTATTCCGTCCGGCTTACATGGCTTTTTAAGAGCTTTACCAGCGATGGTGTCAACTTCTGGAGTTGTAAGAGATGTTAGCAAATATGATGGATATTTTAAGAACTGCGATAAGAATTATGAAAATGTTCAAGATATTTCAGTAAGGTCAAGGAGCACAAGAGGTTCTAAATAATTAGGAAAATTGTTTACAATTTAGCTGCATAAAATATTTTTACTAAAATCTCTTTATTAAAATCTTCTTCAATTTCCAAATTACTTACATTCAGGCTGGACGTATAAATAAAGTTCCACAAAAAAACACGACTTATTAATATAAAATCCATTTACAATTTGTACAATTAGATAGATTTTGTATTAAGGAAAGGTCCCATAATTTGGTAATTGTTTACCATGGGATTACTTATATATACTTGTTTTCAATTTCCACATCGAATTTAACGATGCTGGCGAACATTGATAATTAACCGGTTAGTGAAAGAAACTATGATTGCCCTTACAGACATAAAGAAAATATATTTTTCCCTCAGTTTGAATTTTCCTTACGAGGAGCTAGATTATGTCCAAATTAACAATTACACCAACAGTGCCGCGCATCAGCAAAACATAGCTTTTCATACAAAATTAAGCAATTTTTGAAAGCCAAATCGGTTTTTGCCCAAAAAATAAAATTGTCAAAAATTGGTTTTGTTTACAATAGTGTGACCAAATATTTTATTTCATTTTTAACATTTGTAGAGTAACAGAATGTAGAGTAACAGAAGCAGTGTCATAATGTTAACCTCTATTGCAAAAAATCAGGACTATTCATTGCTCATGTCCGTTTTCTCTTAACAGAATCAGCTGATTTTTTTTATATCAACAAACACGATTTAGGTTTGCTGTGCAAATGACTACTAGTAAATATGTCATCCTTAAGAAAAGATGACAAATTCAAAGGGAAAAAGTTTGACGATCTCAGATATACATTATAGATTTATAAATAATCATTTTTGTAGCTATTGTACATTCCTCTTTGGTATTTATAAATATTTGTTGTGCTTAATGGATTGGGTTGCCTGAGTACCTTTATTTATTTGTAATTCTATGAAAGCATGAAAGCTTCCATGACTGACTGTAACCTATGCAGTTATTAATCCTGTGTATTATTCCACAGGAGCTGCCAGTCATTTTAGTAACATTTTCGTCACAAAGGTACATTTACTACATCAATCGATAATAATTTACTCGAGCTAAGTGAAGAATCCTCGGATCGTAGTTTCTTATTTTAATTTGTAAAATAATGGTAAAGAGTAATTTCCTTCCTGAATCAATAGTTTTGTCGTCCTCCATATGTTGAATTTACTAGAAAAATACTGTAAATTGTGTTCATCTGTTAAAATAACCCAACTTCAAGTTAGACGTAATATATCTAAAGTGTAAACTGTGTGACTAACCCCTGGTTGTATTAAAATAATTGTTTTTTATTCTGCCGTTAGACTTTACTTAGGGTTGAAATTTCATACAATATGATATTCGTATGTTTCGATGCCAAAGCTTATAAGCCAAAGAGAAGTAATGAATTTGAATAGAGAGAGCTGACGAGATTTGGACTTATATCTTGTATAACAGCAATTTGTTGTAAAGATGTTCACTTCCTTCATAAGTGTTTCAGTATATATGATACAAGTATATTCAAATTTATTAGACATAAACTCCAAAAAAATTTTATTGTTTGGTTAAAACTAAGTTTATTATAAAACATTTGTAGTAATTTTAGTACTTTATTTGTTTTTTTGTTTCTGTACAAAATTGACGAACTCAAAATATGATTTACTGACGAAGTTGGTTATTTGATTTCCTCTTTTTTCACACCTTGAATTTGTTTTAATCTGATTTGTCGTTGCTAATATTAATTCCATATTTTTCGACTACAGCATTCTTACTTTTTCTTAGTCAGGTTTTCATATATTTTTCGCTCCACTTTGGGAGAGTGATAAACATCCTTATTGTTTTTAGTAAAAAAAAAACAGAATCGTTTTCTTTGAGTTCTTTATTAGAACTGATTTTGTAAATTGTAGCTCATCATAAGTAAACTTCGGTTGCTGACTCGAATGGCACCTTGTCGTTGTCACTTTGGTCGCTCTAGCTTTGTCATCGTTGTCAGATTGGTGGGGGTTTCGGGTGTCGCTATAGTTGGTTCTGGGTGTTTACTAGACTACTACTTACTAGACAATTAATGCTTTTCTATATTCAACTTTTTTAAGACTTTTTTTATTAAAGATAGTTTCGAATGAATCGAACACAAAATGAGTTACAAATACTTTAATAGTCGAACGGCATATCGACTCTTCGTTGCAACATTGCAACATCGTTGCAATTCACGCCACCGCTCAAATACCCCACCCTTAGCTGACTTCTCCCAAATTTTCAGGTCTCCTGGGACTGGTGGGCGAGAACAAGGACCAAGTGTTTATATTATATTCATTGATTCTTTATATAGCACAACAATGTTCATTTATTGTTCTTATCTATCTATTGTGTATTAACGCAGCAGTATTTTTGTTCTTATCAGTAAGTTCATTATGTACTCAAATGCTGCTGCTGCGGCTTCTCAAATGCTTAACATGTGTTTTTCTTTTAAAATAGTGTTCATTCTTGAACAGGTGTTTATTATGTGTTTATACATCTCACAATGATATTAATAATACCTTTCTTCAATATCCCTTGGACAAGGGGCTATAAATCTTACACCATTTTATAAGATCTTATCATGGATATTTTATTGACGAAAAACTAAACTCTAAGCACTTCATTCGGATTCATTATAAACTTTATTATTTCCCTACATTAAATATAATTCCTAATTCAAGATATAGCTTATAAGTCCATTATTAAATCCAATTTCCACATTCTTATAAGATGGCGTATTATCTTACATTAACTTCGATCAGCTCGTAATTCATTTAAAACTCATTACTTCATTCAATGCACAACCGCTTATTAAAATGCAGTTAATGTTCAAATATTCTTACACAAGATACAATCTTAAGTTGAATGCTTCAGCTGTGAAGTTTAAAATTGTACTCCAAATATCTCGTCATAATTATAAATTTTAAATCAATTTTATGCTATTGGTCGTTTATAGGCCTCTTCTGATAGGCAGCTTCTGCCAAGAATTTACTTAATAAACTGATTAGCCATAAGCTGAGTTAAGAAGTTTTATAATAAGCTAAACCATAAGCAGAGTAAGCTTAGTTAAAGCATGAGTAAAACAGAGAATGATTGATTTTTAAATGAATTCTTTATTGAGAATATTTGTCAAGAACTTATCAAGATTGAATAAATCATTATTGCACTAATCAAATAATTTGAATATGATTAATTTGATGACCAAAATTCAAATAAACTATATATATATATATATAAATATATTTTCATATTACGAAAGCTACACCCAAATCCACGTTTGCAAAATTATTTATAGTTTGTTACAACTTAATTTCGACACCAAAGAAAAAAGTGACAAAATGCTGAAAGGCAAATGTACTTATGCTAAGCTTATCCAATTAATAAACAAACGTCTCAAAAATTAAAAGGCTGGTGTTATTAACATTTTTTTCCCCCCAATAGCAAGCTAATTAAATCACAAATCGCTGAACACGCAATTTACACGTTGGACTTGAAAGAGTTTGTTAAAGTTGTCGTGGATAAAAGAGCTGATATCCTTTCTACGCCGGAGTTGTGGAGCCAAATAGGCCGCAATTTTTAAAGCAATCGCCGATGGTGAAGAGGCCGGCGCCGACAGATGTGTGGTTGCTTGTGGCATGACATTGTTAGACACTTGCAAACGGTAACGGTTATCTTAACTGCGCTATTGATAAGTTAAGATAAGCACTATTGATAAGATAACTCAATGTGGGCAACTTCGGCTAGGTCAGTATTCTCAGGGTGGGGTAACTCCAACCCTGCCCATTGACTGTACAGGCTCCGAAATAAACTAGATATACGCAATAGCACAGAAAGACCAACATGCACACATATAACAAACGGAACAATTTTCAGGCATGGTATTTATGGTCTTCCCTTAAATTGGGATCGGCATTTGATTTAATTAATTAATTCATTTACCGGCGATGGAGGGGAGCATGGAACTTACTCACACATTATTTTATTGCTTTATAATTTAGCTAACATGCATTGCTTAAGACAAATAGTTAATAACAAAACTTGCCGCTGGGCAAACAGCAATTCAATTTTGAATTTGAATTCGATTACGATCATTATGGGGACCCTCAATGCCAATGCAATTAGAGCTCAGAATTACAATAATATTAAATTAAATACTTAAATAATAATAAATGATTAATAATAAAGAATAAATAAATAACATTTAAATTGACAAATAAATTTCCATATGAAACCTTTACTTAAGGACTAGAATTGTTGGCAGAATTGTTGGTGCAGAAACCCTATGATCGGTGCGCTGAATTGTGTCGATATAATTATTCTTCAGAGACAAACTGGTCAATTCGCGATTACATATACGGTTTTCAGTATGCACGACACATATTGAGCGTGGTAATAAACTTTTTTTTCCAGTAGATTTATCTACCTGTTAGATTTATTGAAGATAAGATTCGAGGCAGATAACTAAATTTGGGGAGCGTGACTTTCCGTCGGTATATATCACAATCCGTGAGGTATATATCACAATCTAAAAATTACTTACACGAACACACGCCAAATTCTACAATTCTACCCATAGATATTTATATCCTCGCTCGCACCATACAAATGTTGAACAGCCAAGAAATATGACCTGCATCACTTTTATTTCTTTATTATGTTGCGAATTTTACCTAACCCATAAGCGCCACCTTGTGGAAAATGTTGGCACATTAAAGTTTGGTCTCGCTGACCCTGCCAACCTGTTTCTTTGTTTTTGGTGGTGGTATGCGATAACTACTTTCTGAAGCTAACGTTTTTATGGGTGGACCCAGTATACATTTTTTTTATTGGTAAACTAACTAGAAATAGTAATTTATCATGCAAACAAATATTGTTGAACTATATTTCAAAGGTGTGGATGCCAAATTGTCTGGCTATTTTTACTTGATGAGATTTTCTTTGGAGGTCTGTGATTTTGGAGGAGCATTAGTCTGCTGAGATGAGCTTGATTTCAACCATTCTGCTGAGAATAACGAAGAGTTCTTATGAAAATGGTTAGTTTCTTACAAGTCGGATAGATTCACATATGAAAATAAACTTTTCAATACAAAGTTTAAAAAAAACAATCAAATATTGTAATCATTTGTAAGCCAATTTGCTATTCGGAGCAAATTGGTCAGAGAATTGAATATCTTATGTTGCTTACTCTAGGCTATTTAAATTCAAATTTGTTGATATTTTATGTTCAAGAAACCTTTACCCAATTTGTTGTCCCATTTTTAATTTTCAATAACAATGTGCAAAAGATAGACTTTATCGAAATTGTGGTTCAATGTAAATTAAAATGTGACCAATATTGAAGGAGTTACGGCGGCATTTGGGGATAGCATCAAGTAATTTTGATGTGATTAATTTAAAGCTAATATGAAATATTGAGGCTTTTCATTGACATCTATCGTTTCGAAATATTTGCATTGTTCTTTTAGTTTTAATTTCGTTAACTATCATTACGAAATATTTTTGTTTTTGTAATTAGGATTACTTCATGTAATTTAATAATTTAAATAAATAACAAAAAATGTTGTATTTATTACTTAGTAGCTTAATATAACTAACAATTTATGCTAGAATTGAAACAATGGATACCTTGTAGAGCTACTGACATTTAAATTTAAATTTGAAATATTTCGAAATATTAATATTTTTCAGGAAATTTATAATATGTTTTCTATTTCATGACTGAGTACAAATATTACGGAAAACAAATTTTAAAATAGCCTGTACAAGCGCGTAAATATATGCGAAATTTGATATAATCACTTTTTTGACAAAAGGCACAGAAGAATGTTCTAATTGTATTAATAAATTGCTCGGCTTTTGTCAGCTTTTTATCTACGCTATGCAGTTCCTTTACAGCACTGTTATCGGTATTTTATTGATAGGCAATCGATAACATTGGAGCAGTCTTAGAACATCTGACAAACCCGCGAACATTTGAACAAATAACAGTAAAATTCTGTTTTGAAATTTTTTCTCGTCGAGATTGCGCTGCCAAAAGATACTCCTCTTATATACACTCGTAGTAACATTGTATACACATATTGATCAAATAAGCATTTTTAAGAATAAATTACATTTCAATCATATAGATATTAATTTTAATGTCTTATAGGTTGCATACCTATAGATAGGACTATTTAAAATAAGTCAAGATATATTAAATCGGAATAGAATGCTCAATCCTGTAAATACATTTGAATATATGTATACACATTCTGCCAAACATATGTAAGCACATATATGTAAGGTATGCAAATATGTGTGTGCATATTTTTGAAGTGTGAAAGGTGAGAGGTGGAAGGAGCAGAGATAAAGAAACATCAAACCAAATGAACTACAGAAGCTGGACTCTTAAGGCAATACGCTGAGAGATAGAGAGAGAGAGCTGTGTAGGAACCGTACACAAATCAAGAGTCTCATTGCTTAAGATGTGTGACTGTCAATTCTGTTCCCATTAACTTCAGTTCAGCACAGAGTTTGCGCGAAGCGAATTCAAGTTGACAAGAGTAACAAGTTGTTGTGGTGGTGAACAGACTGCTCTTGAATTGTTCTTATTTTTCGTATACCCTCTCAGAGAGTACGTCTCATCGAGAGAGGGAAAGAGAGAGAGAGAGAGTTGAGTTGAGTTGAGAGAGCTAGTTATTTGCCGCCTATGTTCATGTCTCGCTCTTCGCCGCAGTTGCCTTGAACTCGCTTTGGAACAGGCATTTGCTGCCGCCATAGGGCAACGTTAGCCAAATTCAAATCACATCCTTCTGTTAATCCGAGGAGTGAACATCACAGTTGCCGCAGTACTCGCTTAATTCGTGAACAATCGACAGACGCGCTTTCAACACTCGCTGATCGTTGTCAATTTGAGTTTGAACGCTGAAATGGATATCTCAGCGTATCAGCACATGAATATTCGGATGAGCACGCGTGGCAAGCGTCCATTGCGAAATCTAACGCCCAATGACAAAGTGCGGGCCATTCAACGCATCCACAATGGCGAAACCAAGGCCAGTGTCTCCCGGGACATTGGAGTGCCGGAATCGACGCTTCGCGGTTGGTGCAAAAATGAGCAAAAATTACGTTTCATGTGCCGGCAGCTGGGCACTGACAATATGCCCGGCATGGCCAGTCCGCCCGAGAAGCGCGCCAAATTCGAACTGCAGTTGCTGCCACCAAAATTTGCCACAATGCCCATTGGCAATTACGAGGAATTGGCCGCCTTTGGTAGTTCACAGTTTTATGCATCCCACAATGAGGCCCTTCTAGAGAAATTGGCTCTGGTCGAGTTCAATAAGATCAAGCATAATAATAATAATGGCCTGCATCCATCAGAGGATGTTTCCGGCACCGCCACAGGCACCGGAGACGACATTGATGGCGTTTCACCCCTGATGGGCTGCTATTCCACAAACAATATGGTGCAGCAACTCAATCTGCTAGCCCTCTTCAACTCAAAGTTGTCTCCGGGCATGCATAATCATCCCAAATTCAGTGAGACGCAATCACCACCAGACGCATTCGAGGAATCCAAGCAATTCAATTGTCCACTGCTAAGTGTGAAAAACTGGGCCAGGGATCCAGCAAAACAACAACAAATTCCAGCAAACTCAACTCAAACCCAATACGTTAACGATAGCAACAATAATGATTGTCCCATTACGCTGACGCCCACGGCCACGCCCACTCCAGATATAACTGGTCAATCCTTGCAGCTGACTGAAGATAACTCGGCTGGCAGCATGTTGCAACAAGCGTCATTTGCAACGACACCAGCGACAGATCTCGATGGCCACGGAGGCGCACTCCTCGATTGGTGCAAGATGTTTAGTGCCAGCCTAAATTTCTTTGCGTTTGCTGCGGCGGCTGCTTCGATGCATCCCACGGCGGAGCTGCTGCTGCCCCAACGGACACTCGACGAGGGGACGCATGACTTGAAGAGGTCCTTCAGTCATGCATCGGTGCACAGCGAGTCCTCGAAGGAGAGCTTCGACGACAGCGAACCGGAGGATTTGTCCGTGCGATGGTGTGCCTCCAAGGTCTCCAGTCCGGCGAACAGCAGATCCCAGAGTCCCGACAAGAACAGCACATCATCGAGCACATCAATTCCCAGCGATGCCGAGCAATAGTCAAATTAATTTGTGTAGATAACAATAATGATAACAATTATATATATTTAATTTATTAGACCGACTTCCTACTAAAGTAGTTTTAAATAAACAATAACAGTTGCAACAATTTCTAGTTTTCAAATTGTATCTAAGCAATAATTATTATGAAACAAATTTCTACTTCTAATTAATATTAATGTCATTAAACAAGCAACGTTGATTGTGTAAAAAAAAAAACCAAATGCAATAAATCTTTTTAAGTCAAATGTTCTAGCATCTAGTTGGTATTGAATAGTCAAAATTCTTTGGAATAATTGTAAACTAATTTTATACATTTGTTTTATTTTTGTTGTGAAAAAGAAAAAGCATATGTGTTTGTAATTAATAAACAAATAAATAACTTACTACTATTGAGAACCAAGTGTGCTTTTACATTTTGTGAACTTAACTATACAAAAATACATATTTGGATTTGCTTTGAGTATTTTTGGGTTTGTCGACTACCAGAGAGGGTATTACAATTTTGTGCATTTTAAAATACGGCGTTAAGAATTTGAACAGGGCGTGTTAAATATTATGTGTGGAGTCTGAAAAATGTATTAAAAATATTCTAATTTTTCTATTTTGTCAAATTATTATTTAATAGTGTTAAACTTACTTTAGTTACGGCCAAATGTTGAGCTTCTGCTGAGATTATCTTTTGTACTTCCCGACCACAGAATTACTCTTCTGCTCAGTCTGGCAACTCTAAGTGATCCTTGCTAACGTTCGCCAGCTGCCTGCTATGAGCTTCCACGTAGCGCTGACATCCATTTGATACACATCAACACCTTACTGTGATCCCAAATACGAATACCTCAACATCTTCCAATTTACGCTTCACAGTTCGTAATGTAAGCCTGACTTTGTCATATTTGATTCATTCTAAAACTAATAATATTCTGGTACATATATAAATTAAATATTACTGAAATTAATAATATATTCATATTAATTTAAATGAGAAGATATCTACTGTTTGAGCTCAAAGTCCTCGTCTAATCATGTAATGCAAAGTTAATTTATTTAATTTTCTTGTTTGTTTAATTTGAATGTATAATTAATTACATATCTTTTATTTTTTAATAGTCAAAAATATCTTTCTAAGCCCCTTTCCTATCCGAGAAGCTGAACCTTATTTTGACAATTCTACAAATTATATAGTAAGGTAAAATTCAGTAGCAAATTTAACACATTTTACATAGAGATCTCTAGAGTTGAATTATCTCTTGTTTGTAAGCGGATATTTTGTATTGTAATTTTGAATTATTCTTTAAACCTAAGCGATTGAAGCGAAATTAAGAAAATGTATATTTGTATATAAAATTAAATATTGTTTTTCTATACCACGTACATATATATAATCCTTAAACTTAAAAACTTATATATAATCCTTAAATTTAAAAAAATTGCCGTTCAGCTGTATTTGTTGTCGTTTTCAAGTTCTGTTCTGACAAAAATTATGAAATGCATTCTCAAATCGCTCGTTTCATATTTTTTTCCCTTCTTCAGGTTGTTCCCCTCGTAAATAGTATTTCCAACTTGTCGTGACAAATAATAAAGCACAGTTGCATCGGCATTAAAAATATGTTTTACATTATTATTTGTTTCTTTAGCATCACTTTTTGTGTGCTTTCTGTTTATTTGGTTATCAGGTTCGCGGTCGGTGTTAAATTTCACACATTTTTTTTTTAACTTTTCCTGGAATATGTCGAATATTCAATATTGCCTTGGGGTCTCTTTTTATTTGAAAAAATGGGTGCATATCCCAGGTTAGGTTCATATGCCAGGCATATATCAATGGTTAAAAAGCAAATCAGCAGTTCGTTAGCGTTGGTGCTGAACAAAATAAGTCAATAAATTAATTACTGGCCTATTACATATAAACTTTTTCGCCAATGTTGCACGATTTTATATTTTCATACCCACAGATTTAATACAACATTTTTGACTTTTAATTTAAAATCGTTTTCTTAGTTTTTTTTTATTTTCATTTTAAATGTAATTTAAAATGTATATATCTTAGGCCAATTTGTGCTAATCCCTTAGCTGTATAAATAAATAAACTACTTATGTATATTGCATTCACTTTGCCGTTCTTGATTAAATTCAGACCATATAAATTTACCACGTCTCTTAGAATGCCATATAACTTTTATAATTTCCATCTTATCTGAAGATGCATTTCTGGAGCAACTAGGCTCAATTTGGCTTCGGCAGCAGAGAAGTTGAAGTTAAAAAAGCGTTTTTGTTAACAAGATGCCTCTGGCAGCTAAACAGTTTGGAACAGATATTTTATTGATTCATTGTTAAAAAGTAAAGTGAATGTTCACTTTGCCATATTCCACAGTTCAATTATAAATTTAATGCAAATTTTTTAAGTAAAAAAAAAAGATTACACTCCGTTTGTCAGGATAGATTGAATTTTAATTTTACCAGGAAACATGTATTGTGACCAGATGGACTCCTTTCTACAAGAGCATGTTAACTTTGTCGTGCTTAATTTAGTAGTTTATTCTTTTTGCACCCTTAAATATGGTATATTCATTTTATCGATAAGTTTTTAGCGCATTGCAGGAGACGTCACGACCACAAATGATATACAAGCAGAGTCTATATAGCCAATTCGGTCTGAGCTCATTTAATTTTAATCAGTAAAACTCCTTCAGCTTAATACTTAAAACTCCTTACAACTTAATGGTACTTGGTAAGTATCCTTATTTTTTTAAGTCATTACATAAGTCGGAGATCCATATAAAATGGAAATTGAAGCGTTATTGTATGTCTACGCCCATCTCCATCAAGCACGTTCAGTTATTTTAGACGACCAAAATTAATCTAAATTAATTAATCTTGCTTAATTTTTGCCCGGACTTCGAAATATTATGTTTTGGTATATCACAATTTGTGACATGGATAAGCGATCAAGATAGACATTCTTGACACTTTTTCTGATACAGTTTATAATATTTCTGTAAAATGAATCTTTTATTTTGTAAACAAAAATTGTGAATATTGAGTTCGCAGTAAATTAAATCTGAAACTGGAAGCCTATAAGTGAATTTGGTTTAAAACGTTCAAAAATATAATAATATTTCAAACTCCAAACAAATAATTATACGTCAGCTGATTAACTCCGGTCGACAAGGGTATGTATTCTTCGGCTTGCCTGCGAAAGACTCTCTTACTGGTTTTTGTTAATATTTAAATTCAGATGTGAGCGAGTCCACAAGGGCTCGCACTGCAAAATGTGCCCAGAAGCTTCCACTGAGGAATTGTATGCATTGAGCCACGTCCAACGTCCAACGTCCAATGTCCGATGTCCGATGTCCAATGTCCAATCGCAACAGCAGCCACAGCAGACGAATGATTGGTTCACCTTTTGTTAAAATTAAATATCGCGTGTTGGTAATTTCCGCTTGGCTTCTCGGCTCCAGTTGAAGTTGATGTTGAAGTTGAGGCGAATTATTACGATGATTGCGCGACTGACATTGCTTCCATGCATTCATGTCGTCCATCCGGCCTTCCAACCGAGCTTTCTATGCATGCGTCCCGTCTGCATTGCATGTGTGCCTCGTTTTGCTCGTGGACATCTTCGTGGCATTCTGGGTGAGGATAAAATTACTTAAAAGCAAACCCCTGGGCATATCCACAGTATTGGCATACCGCCGCTGTCAATATTGACGCCTCGTAACCCGCATGATCGTAACGGACCGCCAAAATGTATAATATATGTATGTATGTATATATATACTCGTATACGTATACGTATGTATATAATATATTTATTTTCTACCTTAAAATCTGTGCCAATAAACATACAAATCAAAGGGCCAAATTGTATATAACCAAAAACTTGTATATGTATTATTAAAATATGACTGAAAAATTCATGTTTCTATTTTTTATTGCAACATTTGTTGACAACAATTAAAACAGCTATACAAGTTATTAACTGCATTGAAGGATCGCTGGCAAAATTGTACGTAATTATAACTTTAATGCATTAGTCGAGATTGCTTTCCAGAATATCCTTTTTGTGTAGTTAATATATGTACACAAATATTAGCTTTCGATATTAAATTCAAACTTTTTTTTAAAATTAGAAATTAAAGTTAATTACGATTTGATTCTAATTGCGTCAATATATTTTATTTTTTGTTTATTATTCAGTCAACTGATACCCAAATAAAAAAGCACAAATTTTGCAAAAAATTAAATCTTTGATATTATTTTAAAATTATTTGTATTTAAAAATAGAATCAAACCCGCTAATCATTCGGTAGATGTTGAATAAAAATCTACTCCACATAAAATTACATAATCCCGAAAATTTGATTAAAAATAATTGTTTAAATTAGTTTTAAAATGTTTATTATAACTTATAACAAGAAAGATTGGCTAATTTAGGTATACCGAATTTTACAAACCCTTGTCGACTTATGTCAATCTGACCTAAATTCTGGTATGAAATTAGAGAATTTAGATATATCTAAGGCTTTGATAGCACTACTCTGATCCGACTCTCAATCTTCAGTCGATTGTTCCTTTGGTCTGATGATGATAATTTTTTGTCGAAATGAGAGAAGTGTGCTAATTGGTCTGGATGTCTTGCCAAACATATTGGAAGATCATGCTGATATAACTTTATAAATAACAAGTAAGAATGCTGTAGTCGAGTTTGCTCAACTACGATATACCTTTAACCAAGTTGTAAAATATATTCTAGTTTTATTGGCAAATTTCTCTTTAAGATGATTTAACATTTTTATGTTGTGTTTATTGTGTGTTCCATGTTTTATTATATGGATTAAGTTTAAGAAACTGTAACCCATATTGTTTTTCTGTCTAACTGTTAATAATTATTTCTTAAAATTTTTCTCGAACTTGTGAATTGTAAATTGAATTAAAGTTAAATTAATTTTCCAAACTTGTATCGCAATTAACGTCCAGAGGAATGCGATCATTAAAAACATAACGACAGGCAATCGGTTCCGCGTTCATCCAAACAAAAGGTTCCATCTACACACCATCAATCAAAGTAAATTCAGTTCGACAGCTTCTGCACAATCCTCAAGATCCGCCCGGCGGATTGATCTGGATCAGGATTCGGATTCAGGTAGGTATCGACAAATGTCAGGCGAAGGTCCTGGAGCATTTCATCATCGATACGTTTGGGTACAACCGATCTGTGCGATGAAATGCGTTGTTGGGTGAGTCTGCGTTTCTGCAAACCAAAAGAATTATGCAGTGCTATCGATACAGGTCAAGCTTAGGTCAAACTTACAGAACTCTTAAAACTCTTCTTAGCAATCTTGTGGAACCCGTACTCGTTTCTGCTATTGCGGGTCAAGATGCCGAGTTGAGTCAAACTTTTCAACGACTTGCGAACGTTCCTTATGAATGATCTTAACATCTTTTTACGGCGCACCTGAGCTATGACCCGCTGAATGATAGTCTGCACAGGAATTGAGGAAGATCGTCGCTTCTGCAGATTGGTAATCGCTTTCAGCACCTTTTGGTTATACTTTCTGTTTGCATCCATCTTTCTTGAGTACCAAATTAACAATTTATTTATTTGTAAGAAATTTTCAATTTTGTTTTATATATTAATGGGTTGTACGTGTGATTTCTCACTTGAAATGCGAATAGAGAAGCACACGGCTTACTGAGATTTATTATTATAAACATGAACATGATCAAGAATATAAAGAATATTTATTTGTTATGAAACGCTAATGATGCGTTTTAATGCGATTTTAAGTTAGCGCCGAAGTAGCCCAGGACACATGCAACTAATCTGATTGTAATTGCTGCATGCTAGAAAACAAAAACCGCTCAAAACGAAATAAAAAGAAGAAGAGCTCTGCTCAAACTGGAATATGTATCTTTGTAGCCAATTATTGAAACGCGATCGAGATGCAATCGAGAATAAATTGGCCTTAAAATTGTATGTATGTTTATATGTATATATGTATATGGGAAGGGCGTGCAAAGCTTAAAGAGGATGGGCCAGAATCTTATTTCTTTCACGTGTTCTAATCGAATAATTAAAAGTTTTCTAAGTTTATTGGAATTGCATCTCAAATCGAGTTTTATACATTTTCATTTGGCCAACAAGAGGAATGCTTTTTTGGTAAGTTGTTGCCTCTCCTTGAATGTTTATTTACAAACATATTCATTGGCTGAATCCGAACAAACTTGACCTACTGTATTTCCATTGACTCTGTGCTAAAATAAAAAGAAAACAATTAGGAATGCTTCAGTCGAAAGCGCTAAACCCAAGTTCTCACCTGTTCATAAGTTCACAGTTAATCAACCATCTACCTGTTACACACTTTGGCACAACTTCACTATACCCTTCCTACAAATTTCTGATGGGCTTAATTATATTGATCATCGGAGAGGAGCAACGATTCTCATATGTATGTATTTATGTATGTATGTATGTATGTATGTTTGTATGTTTGTATTTCCACTAAACTATGGTAATGCTTTTATGCCTGTGCACAGCTGTGATGGGCTGGGCAGCCTCATGGCTCATGGCAATGACGACACGCATCCACAATTAATACTTGTGGCTACAGTTTTGTCGGTTTCATTGACACTCTGGAGAGGAGACTCATTCAGCAGTGTTAAGCAAAAGTGATCACGTCATTTAGAAGGCATCCTGTGTGTAGATATGAAATACATTTAAATGATTTCCATAATATGTAAGCCAATAAAAATAAATAAATATATTTTGCAAGTCTAAGCTTGCATTCCATTTCTTCAATAAGACTAGTTAAATCTTAATTAACAATAAATAATACTTATTATAGATACATCAGTCCGATGTTTTTAAAAGGGCAAAAAGTGGACATTAGAGAAAAAGGTGTTCATTCACCCAACTTTCGACCGATAATTGCTTTGGCATCTATGTTTATGTAAATCGACTATTCTGATTATATTTTTAGAAATATTTATATTTTTAAGAATTATATTTCTGAAGGATAATTAACAAATGCTCTCCTAACATCAGTTTTTGATTATGCCTCTTAAAAAACGTTTATAAATTCAAATCATCGAAAGTTTTCTTTTTTAAATGAAATAATAAATTACTCTATAAGCTATGTCTTTTTAAGTGGTATCGTAAAATTAATGTGCTTAGTAGTTTTTCATAGCAAATCAAAATAAAATATTTCAACTCTTTTAAATATAGAATATTTTGATTGTTTTAAAAGTTTGGCAAGATTGAGCATTTAAAGGAAAATTTTTAAGAAAAGCGAGACAGAAAATACCATTTTTGACGCGCATATTTCAGTTTTATCAACAAAAGTCAGGTTTGTAACAAACAAGAAATCGTAGATTTAAGTTAATTTGTAAAAAATTAAAGTATTTTATTTATTTATTTATTTATTATTTATTTTATTATTTATATTTTATACATACATACAATTATTATGAAACCTATACCAATAGCTAATTAGAAATAGCATTTAAAATAACTTTATATTGTAGCTCCTTTTTTTATATTAAAACTGAACTGCTGTAATACTTCTAAGGTATCAGTAATAATACAAGAAAAAGCAAATAAAAAACATTTTTCACTTCACCCTAATGTACATCGATTAATTACATAGAAGAATGCAACTAAAAAAAAAATATATATATATGTATATATATTTTGCTCTACCCTAATGTACATCTGTTTGTGTGCGTGTTTATGTAAATACATATACACTTATTAAAATGTAGGCTAGTCTAATATCCTCTGGTTGCATCACAAATTTTCATAATTTAAGAATAGACAAAGACTTTTTAGTCCGATGTTTGCACACAAAAGTTTTACAAACAGACACACAGACACACAAACACACATACTATCTCATCTATCGACGTGGAAATGGAAACAAGCATCTTGTGGAAAAAAATCACTTTTTTGTCTTTCGGCGAAATTGTGGTTTTGTTTTTGTATTTCTTTTTATAGTAATACTGTGCACTGCACTGTAACTTCTTTGTATTTGCAAACATCAAAGGCTTTTTGTGGACCTTTTTCATTATGGCATTTTTACACCATAGACCATAATCTGTAAAAAGGGTATACATACTAAATTTGTATGAATTTACTATTGCAACATTCATATCGTGCGATATACATACATTATTTTTGATAAGTTGCTAAAAATATTCATCACTCAATGGTAACAATTAAATTAAGTACAAGAACTTATTTTTGACTGATTGTATGCGACATTAGTATAGCCAGCACCCATGAGTCGAATATATTCCTAGGTCCACCAAAAGAAGCATACAAAATTCGCTTAATAATTGCCTATCAACTAGCAGAGGTATTAAAAAAGGATACCCAATTATTTACAAGGACATCACTTCAAGGAGAAAATCCCTCTACATACAATTAAAATTCATAAGCTATTGAAGTTTGACTACAAAATTGTCACATCAATTTAATGTCAACATTAAAATTTCTATTTTTTTTATTATTTTTTTTTTTTTTGGTGGTGGTGTGTGTTATTTGTTGTGTTATTTTGTCAAACAAAGCGTCAAACCATCGTGACAATGCTCAGATATAAAAACACACATTCTTGTGCCGTTGCGCGCGTCAAATAGACGTTGCTGTTGTGATGGGAGAGTAACCCTTATTCTTGGGGTAAATTCTAGATTTTACAATAGAATCTAGGACTACCTTGGGATGGTAAACAGAAGAAGGAGCAGAGGTCATTCTTATATGCATACGAGTGGTGACCACTGCAGCTGATTTCATCAACGTTCGGCATGGCGTCAATGAATCCTTTGTAGTTGGACAGCGATTCCGTTATGGGCCGAGTCTTACCCGTAATAAATGTTCCATGAGAAAAGGGCTTATTATCTTATAATCCGTGTGTGTTTTTCAGTGGTGGCAAACTGCAAGATAAATTACGTCTAAATACCGGTTATGCATTTATTTTATTTTTTATTTTTTTTTTTTTGTTTTAAATACCATAACCAAACTCGAGTAGACTCAATAAACCCAGCAATTTTAATATGTGGAATAAAAGTGCCTATTCAAGTATAATGATATTAGCCCTACAACTAGGGGTGTAATTACAATTTATTTGCAGTATCTCAAAAAATACAGGAGATTTGTGAAAAGAATCGCATAATATTTTTGTGTTGTGTTATCAATATGCTAGAATCGCACTGGGCGTGGCACATCAATCTTAGCAAAGCAAGGAGTTCTTTCTAGTATTATTCATATATATATATATTTATAAATATATATATATATATTTTGACACGCGCATCAGCACTCTAATGTTTATTTACAATTTAAACTGGCGCTATGGGTGGAAAAATAAAACTTACTTTGAGTGTACGATTTCCTACATTCTAAAATCCGTTTTAACGGCCTGTGTTGGAATTTATGATTTGCCGTCATTTATAATAGTTACATACACATATATGGACAGCACTTATATACACAAATACATTCATATATATACATATGTATATATATTATATACATAGGCATAAGTATGTCCGAAACAGTCCCACAATGCGGTTCGTGTGTGGAGGTGGCATTAAAAACAAACCCTTTTACTTGTTGTTGTTATACAAACTTGCGATGTCTATTTCAGCACTAGTGCACAGATGGTTCTCGGGCAGCACCCCCCACATCCTCCAACTCCAAAGTGGACAGAATTTAACGTGCCACCGACTCGTTTAATAATTGCTTAGAGGCGGTGCGATTTGTGTATGCGCGTTACTGTGTCGCTGGACCATCAACCGTGTCGTTAGGCCTGTCAGGCCGACCCAAAACCGGACCGGGACTGGCACCGGGACCGAACTTAACCGGACCGGCCCAGACCGGACCGGACCGGGCTGGACCGGACAGGACGGGACGGGACAGGACGGGGACAGGACGGGGACAGGAGTGGACCGGCTCAGAACGGACTACACCATTTGCCAACATCTACAATTTGTGATAGATGCGGTTTTTGGAGGATGGACGAAAACGCGAGAGGTGAAAGTATACAGAAAAGGGATGAAATGTCTGAAAAATGCTTACGACTGGGTTTGGAAAATGTTATTACAAATATATTATGCGCATACATATACAAACATTTAGGTATATGGTCAAACACACTGTGACACACATACGAGCGAACACTACCCGAATTTTCATTAAATATACACCTATACATGCATACGTATATGTATGTGTGGCATGTATGTACACAGTATGTATGTATGTGTGTGGGTATTGTTATTTTGTATAAATGTATAAAATAAAATATGTAACTATGTACATATATAGGTATGTATTTGGCTAGTATGTATGTACATCTAAGTATTTATGCAGGTATGTGTGTGTGTTTGTGCGGGTGTGTATGTACAAATTTGGTCAGCACATAAAACTGTAACTGTGGTAGTGGTCAACAGATTGGCAATGGTTCGTTAAGCCCACGAATGTCCTGAAAGGAGGATGCTGTGCACAAAGAGCTGCGAGTCCACTTTTACCCTTGCTACAATATTATGTTTAGTTAAATTTAACTTTTCTGAAATAGGGTTAGTAGTGTAATCAAAATGCCACAGTGTAGTAGTAAAATTTGACATAAATTTTACAGCTCACACGTGGCAGCGATTGATGCCGAGGCTAATCCCGCTGGACAACAGGTAACTGGCGTGGATTCGGTCCGGTAATTATACAAGTCAGTCCTGTCCTCAGCACACACACAGGACATCAACATCTAATGTAGGTATGTATAATATTTTTAAATTGCACGGCATCAGGCGCAGCTAATTTTGAAAACATTTTTTTTTTAACAATTTCAGCAACAAACAAACAATCCTTAGATGGGCTACATTTTCCGAAATTACACACAAGGTAAACACGGAGACTCGGAGTGCCTGGAGGCCATGTCGGCAGTTTCATATATGTCGATACTCGAAAGACCTTAACAGCATTCTACCTTAGTTAGGTGAATTTGGTTTTAAAATTGTGGAACAGATTGGGCTTATCGATGTTCATTTATCGATTTTATCGGTTTCCTAGCCCCTTGTTGACGTAGCACTACAATTTTAATATATTTAAATATATATATTACAAGTTACAAGTCTCAAAGTTACGCTCATACGTAACAGACCTTTGGACAGCATAACGGACATTTCACAAAACCAACTTATTTTCAGAGCAAAGGGTTCATAAAATTATGTATCTACTTTTAAAACTCATTCACTGGGTTATCAAAAATTTCAATCTGCTAGAATATTACCAGCCGGTGATTGGTATACAACATTTTCGTCCTACAAGTCCATATCTCTCATAGTCCTTGTAGTACCCAAATGAGTGTAACTTATCTACCTTTAAGTCAACATTTTTTACTCCGACACCTTTTTTCAGATGTTATAACACTAGTATCAAAGTATTCCGCAGTCGGTTACTTCTCACTTGTTGTAGAATATTTTGTAGAATATATTTGACATAAAAAGTTGGTATATTATTTACTAGAATCAAAGTCGAGTCGACATGGACATGTCCTGTCAGTCCAACGGTCTGAATAAACACACCGATTCTTAAGATTAGGTAAATACTTTTATTTATATTCAAATTTGTACCATAAGCAAAACAAGTATATTAATTTAAGCATATCTTGATGGATATAAGAGTATGATTTGGGTTTGTAAGAATATATATTATATATATTGTTATATATATTATTGTTAGACATTTGAATTGTCTCAGATAGTTTATGCCGTTCGCATCTTATTTGACACCACACATAATACAACTTTTAAATAATTTTCCCTTTTACAGATGTTTCACAAAAAAATTTATAGCAAGCAGCAAAAATCCCTCTAAGACTACAAAGAATAATGGTATATGTTTTTCTTCGATTTAAATTCTGATTATTTTTAAAATCTGCAGTATTGTTTCACTTCGATACCATAGCCTCAAAATTTTTTAAAACTTAAGAATCAAATCGATAAATTGAATTTGAAAATGAAAAACAAAATGGATTGTTCTCATGACACTACAAATCATATCCTACCTACAACCTAGTTAGCAAGAAAATAGGCAATTAGACAAAGTGTCAAGATTGGAGTCCTACGTCCACTGGGGAGCTAGAAAATTGACAAAATCGATAAGGCCACATATCTCCCACAATTTTATGGAGACAGTCACCAATTTTGCCTGGTAGGTTGGCATATGCCGATGTCCATCAAATATCGGCATATGCCACGCCCACCTTCGACGCCCCAGCCTTCCCACCCATAAAACTTTTAAATTGCTATATCTTCCGCAGTTCTTGAGTTGGGAACGTCAAATTTCGTAGGTATATTACTGGTAGTCGCCTTTAAGAACCGATTGTGGTGCCACGCCCACACCTGCTCCCATAATTGACAATGCCGATATTTCGGAAAGTGTAAATCGACAAATCCGTATGTCTCCGACAATTTTAAAGATAGAGTGACCAAACTTGGAAGGTAATTTGCTGGTAACCTCCTCCAAGGATTGGCATATCATTTTTTGGACCACGCAAACAACCACCGCTCCTAGGAACTTCGTCCCTAGAAATTTGCAATGCGCATATCTTCCATAATTTGTAAGCTAGAGTCACAAAATTTTGAAGGTATGTTACTGGTAACTCCCCCAAGAGATCGAAAAAAATTGGATGGCCACGCCCACTTCGCCTACCTAAACCGATACACCTGTTGGTGTAAATTGATAGTCCGGAAAAAAAAACTGTTGGACCACGCCCACTCTCGCCCCCAAAAACTGATAAATACCCATGTCTCCCGTAATTTATTAGCTTGGAAAAGCTTGGAAGAAAGATTATTATGAGCCTTCTCTTTAATTTTTTCAACATAGCTCATATCTTCCGTAATTTAAGAGCTACAGTTGTCAAACTTCAAAGAAGGGTTAATATCTTATATCTACCTCAATCTGAAGGACAAACTTTGACAGTACTTCTTGGCTGCACACAACTTAAGGTATCATAGTATTTCGCTGTCGGTTATGTTGTCACTGCCTTCTCACATCTAAATGCAATAATTTACTGATTTATTGTTCATATGAAATGATATAACAGATGCAAGATATAGATATCATAAATATGTGCAAATAAGATAGGTTAACTTACCTCTAAAAACAAAAACATTGCTCAGACGAACTCAATTGTCAACCGATTATTAGTCTGATTATGAGCACAACTTTTAACTAATGAGATTGGTTAAGATTTTTTGGTAAAAAAAAGCCGGCTGATCTGAAAGATAGGCAACTAAAATAGGAATATACATTTCTATATTCTATCGTATTTTTATTAATTTTCGCTTATTAGGGCAACAGACAGCGTCAGTGAAGTAGATTTTTTAGATTGGACAAAAGCTTCTGTTGTGTAGGGTAATTATCACACTTACACTACAAAGAATTTGTGGTTGCAATGTGTAATTGTTGGCTTGGGCTAACTTGTTGTGCACTTGTTGCCCAGCCAGGCTCTTATGAAACAATGTTGTCCCGTCAAATTGTGGGCTGTGGGAAATAGAAACATGCCCAAAGCTAGGCAAGGATGAGAGGTGCACTGCATTTAAATATTCAGTGCACAAAAAATGCCGTTTTTGCGGCTGGGTCGCGTCAAAAACCAACAAACATTCAAAACACCCATCACAAGCACTTTGCACGTCCATACAAGCCTAATCGGCGACAGTATCACATGACCACATCCACATCCACATCCACATTCACATTCACAATGCGGTTCCACTTGGCTCCTCGCATTGCACGCGAAGAACTATTGAGGCACTGAGTGCCACTGCCTCAGCACAGTACACTCAAAAAAAAGAAACATTCAGACTTTTGGCGCCAAGAGTTACAACTTTTTGAATATCAAAAATAATTTTTCTAAGAATCAGCGTTTGCATTTTTACTTTTCAGATATTTCTAAATATTTCGAAAAAAGTGTTTCCTTACTTTAAGGAAATTATTTCTAAAAACTGTGCAAATTTTTTACATTTTTCGCGCGATTTTTTGTTAAGTGTATTGAGGCACCGAGTCAGTGGCAGACAGTATGATGTTGCGGCAACAGAAAAAACGGGCAACTGCATCAAGCTGCATGCCACTGGGCAAACAAGCCGTTTCCAACTGACTGCCTAATCCCCTTAAATATCGCGGCCCGAACCAGGCGACGTCCGGCGATTTTTTTCGTGGCCGTGGCTCCAAGCGCTTAGTGAGCTGTGAGCTGTGAGCTGTGTGACGAGCGCTGTTTTTTGCTTTACCGCAAATTCGGCGCATTGGCGAAAGGCAGTAAAAAAGAGTCACTTGATTGACCTTCGCATACGGTTGCAGTTTTTTCCTTCATTGGCGTCAACAATATCACGGCAGTTGCCAGCTAAATTTCCATATGGTGCAATTTTGATGCGTGCTTACTCAAAAATGCCGTTACTCACGGCCACCTATCCTTTCTTGTTGTTTTTTTTTTGGTTCTCTTCTTCTTTTTTTTCTTGGCCACTCTTGTTTCTGTGCAAAACTCTCGAAAAGTGAATTTTTTTGCGGCTGCGATTTAAGTGCAACACCTTTGGCAACGTCAATGCGAACGAGTGCGGCATGAAAAAATGTTGGCTATTCAACATCTGTCATCCGCAGTGTAAGTGAAACCGGATCGGACCAGGTCAACGAAACCATATATAAAATATAAAACTAAGGATTATGGTTAGTTAGGAGTGATCAACTAGCCAGTGTTTAACACATACATATGTATGAAACAATTGCTTGTTTACCAACTTACCCGGACCAAACACAATAATCATGCGTGTTATTATGGTTTAAACTTCTTCTACTCCAAATGCATGCACTCAAAAAAATAAATTATAATGTTTTTTCATGTTCTTCGATATGGTTTCTAAATATACGAAAATATTGTTCTTAAAATTAGAAAGGCGTGACCAAACTCAATAATCCCAAAAATATACGTTTTTTTTTTTTTTTTTGAAATATTTTCTGAAAAGTAGAATCTCAAAAGAAATTATTTTTGAATTCCAAAAAATAGTATTGAAATTAGCTCTATCTAGCTTAGCATCTGATTATATGAATTTGTAAACAATGTAAATTGTGTTTATTTGTGATATCATAAAATACTAATGCTTAATAATAAATATAAGAAAAAAACGCAAATGTGACAATTATTCGTATAAAATTCATATAAAATAAAGCTTCTAGAAAATTAGACAAAGTTTTCCTTTATTTTGCGAAAATCTAACTTGTAGAAATTTATTTTCTAAATTAATATAATAATAATAAGTTAGGAAATCCTTGTCGCAAAAAGTATGGCGAGTTTCTAAATTCCGAGCGATATTTCTCGGAAAATTTTCTTGATCGGTGTCAATAGTCGAATTAGCAATGCCCATCCGTCGGTCTGTCCACCCATCTACCTTTATTAATGCACTGATCTCAGAGAAGTTCTTGGAAACCACAGGTGAAGTTTGTCCTTATCAATCATTTCTCCGGCTTACCGAAGCAAATGGTTAGCTCATTGTTCTAGATATGACACTGCCATCGGGTGTTGCACATTTTATTGACATTTTATGCTCCACACATTTAAGAAAGGTCAAGTTTCAGATGCAGAAGGTATTCATAATTCAATTTTGACTGGTGTGGAAAAAAGAATCACAAACATTGACTAAATTACATAACTTATAGACTGATTGCTTCTATTTGATTTATTGTGCTCATATTTGTGACCAACAATAAAAAAAAAGAAATTTTAATTCCGATTACATATGAATAAAATATGAACTTAATTTAATGTAAGTTTCGCAGTTTTATTTGCGATTGTCTCGACCATTGAATAATCATTAATAATACAATACTCGTATATTAATATATATAACATATCTTCAGTCTGATTACTCTGGCTCTGAAATTGGGGAAATTTTTCCATTAATTTATAAGGAGGTTCCTTGAAATCTACCTTTCCAAATTTGGTATCTCTTGTATGAAGTGGATGTGAATATTTGCGGACTTTAGCTTTCAAATTTTATTAAACTGGATCAGTCGAATAAATATTCATAGTTTCAAGCTCTCACTTTTTAGGTAATGAAAAAAATTGCGTTCATACAAAAGACATACGAACGGACAGCATAATCATCATAATTTATATTATCACTATCAGAGTCCTAATTTGTGTAATATAATGTATTTACTGCATATATCAGATGGATATTTTTTCATAAGTATTAGAAGAGTGTCCAAGAAATTGTACTATCCTATCTGTGACCAGAAATGTAAAGATTTTATTGATTTTGTCTGTTAGATACATCCATTCTGATGCAGCATTTAAGATTGTGTTATTGATATTTAAAGTCACTTTGTCTGATGCATAGATAAGCGAACAAATATTTTTAGTTTCAAGTGTCTAGCTTAAAGGGGTGTTGAGAAAAGTTTTTCTCATACGGACAGCATATCAGAAAATAAATAAAAAGTCAAAAACGACAACCAATGCTCGACTTGTGGAATATTTGTATTTTACTTTGATTGCTATTCTAATGTCGCATTCTCGTACCTGTTTCAACATTTGGGTGAAAGTATTAGTTTTAGTAGACAGTAACAATGTTTTAATCGGGAGAGAGATATACGTATAATTAGTAATAACAATTAAAATCAAATTTTAATTATAGCTCCAACTTTGGAGAATATTATCAGTGATAGCTAAATAAAGATAAGATTATACATTGAAGCGCACTCTAAACATCCCAAGGGAGATATTGCAGTAGTCAAATAGTCCTTTAATATATTTATATACACCTGTACTCCATGTGACAACTGGATCTGTTTGCTTGGATGGTGGTTTGCATATGATTCATTATAGATTCATAATTGCTTGCGCATCGGGGTGGAAGGGGACATGAATAAGTGGTTTCTGCAGAAAAGCACAATCGAAGCAAGGACCTAAGATGCCGGACACAGCTCAAAAACGACGGCTCGCAATATCCGCGCCTATTTAAATGTGAGTTTGAATTCTGCTTGCTCTCTATGTATTCCAGATATCTACAAACACACATACACACCCACACACCCACACACACACATATTTATACACATTTAATATATGCGTGTGTGGTGTGGTTGTGAGATATTCTAGGTGCTGTCAAAACTAAAGCGCGCCTTGACCAGGGACAGACATGCCCAACTTTTGCTCCATACAATATCAGCAATTTCCTTCGTTAGTCATTCGTTTCTTTCGTCTGCCTTGTTGTTATGGCTCCCAGCGTTCCATCTACGAAAGAGCTCCCGTTCCCGTTCCCGTTCTCGTTGGTCTTTTTACTTTGATGTAGATGTAGATGTAGTTGTAGTTGTAGATGTGGAGACCTCCGTTCAGAGTTCAGTGCCTAGACCGTTCAAAACGGGCGAACATGCGACGTTTGGACAACCGGACAACTGGACAGCTGGACGCGAGGACGCCTTGACGCCTGGACAAGTGAACAAGAGTACAACACATCGGCAGCAGACGTCGGTCTCACGTATATTTGACTGTACGCTGGTGTACATGGAGGAGGCACACACATATGCACATATGCACCACACTTAGTCCCGTAGTCGTCGTAGTTGCTAGCCCGGCCCGTACTAGGTAGTCACATATGGACACATAATGTAAATGTCCGTAATTTCTTTTTGGGCATCTCTTAGCTGGCGATGCTGCTGCTGCCGCTGCCGTCAACGTTCTTGCCATTTAGCTTGAAAACGAACGAATCCCTTTGCCTCGCTCGCCTTGGACGACGACGGCGACGACGATGGATCCACACACATGGCACAGCAGCAGCAGCAGCAGAAGCAGCGGCAGCAGCAGCAGCAGGAGCAGAAGCAGCAACTTGCGGCCCAGCGCAGATTGCTTCTGCCATCGTCGTCGTTGTCGCCACCACCACGTTTCCATCATGGCACCCAACCACCTGGCGCTAGAGGCAAGTCGATCGATAATTTCCATAGCTTGACCACTGCTGTGTATGCGAATTTTGAAGCGGACATCTACAAACACACAAGCAAATGTACGGAATCACCCTACCAACAACTAACCCACACACACACACACACACACACACACACAGATATAGAGACCCACACACATAGAACATACTAAGCATTTACTCTTAGAAGCACCGGCGACACACACGAAGCCGTTGCCGTTGCCATAGCTGAAACTGAAGCTGATGCTGAGGCTAAAGCTGAATCATGCTTCGAAAGCAGTAGCATCCACATCCACATCCACATCCACAGCCACATCCACATCTACATCTACTTGCACATCCCATATAACGGCACTGGGTGTGATGGCGATGGCAACAACAGTGGACTGACTGGTCAGTCCCCACAATAAGTAAGGGTCTGCCATGAAGATAAAACGAAGACCAAGGAACGAAGCTGTGTTTCTGCAAAATGTTGTTTGCATACTACTTGCGACATGTGAAAAGGATAAGAGTGAGTTAGTGTGTAAACGTGTGAACGGTGCGAGTGTGTGTGTGTGTGTGTATGCGTGTGTGTGTGTCGGCAAATGTGCCTCGGTGTGTGTGTGCCACATAGCGGACGATGCCGCAAATAGTACGTGAGTGGGAGTTCGGCGCGATTGGGGACCGCCGGACTCGCTGTGGGTAGTTGCCACGGATTCAAGTGGTATGAGTATGTGTATGTGTGTGTGTGTGTGGGTGTGTGTGTGTGTGTGTGGATGTGGATGTGGGCTCTGGTCAAGCAACGCGCAACGTTGCCCGGGTCTGAGACGGACAGACGACTTGATGGCTACGCTTTTTTGGGGGAATGAGTTGGGAGTGGATGGGTGGGTGGCTTTGTCCGGGCTATGGCAACATCTCTCGAGTTGATACGGCGTCGTGGGAGCGCCTGGCAGATGGAGGTAAAGATGTGCGCTAGGCGATTGTAAAATTTCACATTTTAGAGAATTAGACGCTTTCTCGAAAACAAACACATACACATACATACATACATACATACATATATACGTATATATATGTACATATATATTTACACGCGCACACATGCCATGCCATCTACTGATTTTACACACACACACACATATACATATATATTAATATGTGCATATATGTATAGAGCCCAATATACAAATGGATAGACCATAGATATGTGTGTGTGTAGCATCCGAATCTGTGTATACATACGCTTATACATATTGTACGTACGTACTTCTTCTTCTTTTCAGTTTGTATGTATCGAGTTTTAAATTTGGTAAATAGGCAAATTCTGCTGTTGGGTTTTTGTGTGTAAACGAAAGTCAATCAAGTCAATGTTAATGCAAAATTTTGATATATTTTTATGTACTAAAACTTCTTACAAGGCTAGTAGTGTATTCCGCATCGGCTAGGTAGACAAATGTATCCAGTAAAAGCTATTGTATTAATATTTAGGAATGTATTTTATTTTGAGAAATCTTCGACTTTATTTATTTAGTTTTCACTTCATTCGAGGAAGTAAAATAATCCACATAGACGATCTCTAAGCTAAACCCATCAATGAAACCAATCGATTTATATCGATTTCCGATAGCAATAAGAGACACAACTTAATCATTGGCTTGCATGTGTATTTATTTATTTATTTATTGTGGACTAATAACAGTTGATACAGAAAAATAGGAAAGGTGAAAAATAAATTAAATTAGTTTAAGAAAAATTTAAAATTTAAATCTAAATTTATAAAAATTTAAACATTTCTGGAGTATTTAAATAGGGATTTATTCTAATAATCTATTTATAATCGATTTAATAACTTAAGGGTTCAGGGTATACATTATATTGTTCGAGCTCTCTTGACGAGAGCTTTCTGACTCCTTTCTGTCTTTCTACATACGCAGAAAATAAAATCGCCTTGAAATTTAAAAATATTTTCTTAAGCGTAGTTCACTTTATTAATTAGATATTATATTTCTAAAATATTGTCTATTAAAACAAGAGTCTTTCCTTTCTCAATTTTAGGGAAGTTTTTTCTAATACATATTTTTTAGGAATTATAAAATGTATACACAATCTTATAATTTTATTCATTAATTATTACTAAATGTTTTGTTTCCACTCTTTGGAAATGTATACCTTAATAATAACATTTCTGAAAAGGGCTTTCTAGTGTTAAGTAATTTTGTTTCGATTACTTCGAAATTATTTTTAAAATCCAAAAAAAAAAAATGTTTAGTATTCATGGTTTTGTAAATAAGAGGTAAATTTTTTCGTCCAACCCCACAAGAAAGTACTTTGGATTAACACTGGCCGGTAACTCCCAGTTGCAACATTCTCAATTAGTTGATTAGTCTTAATCTTCTCTATAACTACAACGGCCAAACAGCCACTTTAAGCACTGTCATTATCTTAAATTGATTAGAATTTCTTCAATGTTCAATTAAGGATCAAGGTATAAAAATCAAAAATCTAACAATCATAAATTAATAGAGTAACCTCTGGCAACCCACTGATCTTCAAGGTCTCACAGTAATCGTCGAGCAGCAAGCTTTTGCCAGTTTGCAATATGCCTGTTGTGTATCTATATGGTGAAAGTAGTTAGATCCTAAAAGTGGTATAATAATAATAGGCCGTGCGCCAAGAAAAAACATATTACTAGTAATACCCTTCAACAGGTGAAAGTTTCTGGACCATGGCCTCTATCGACTCCCATAAGAGCTAAGGCAACCAAAGAAAGATTGGTTATTAAGAACACCCTCGCCACTCTCAGCTCTTAAGTCCCAAAAGGCTACAACTCTTGCAATTTTGAAGCTAATACTACTAAATTTGTAAGGGAGCTCCTTCCCGCCCCCTAAATTCATATAATATTATACATACCTTAGTCTTATAGCACATTTTTGTAGGTTGATTACTGTGAATCTCCTATCAGAGTACTTCGCAGTCGCTTACGCCCGTTTTCAACGTTCTCACTTATTTATACAAATACACATATTTAATGTATTCGTATTATTACGAAATAAGTTTCTAAAAAGTGGAAATACATATCTTAGTTTTTGATGAGGAATATGCATAAGGAAATTATCAAATTTGCTTTCTAATTTGGCGCATATATTTAATCCTAAGACCTTGCTTTTTATACTTAGATACCAAAGGTATCATAGTATATTGGTTTTGTGCAATGTCCGTCATGCTGCTTGTCCGTCCGTCTGTCCGTCAGTATGAACACAACTTTTTTCGACACCCTTAGAGATAGAGACTTGAAACTTGGAACATATACTGGACAGGTAGTCGCCTTTAAGAACCGATAATAAATTTGTGTGGTCACGCCCACACCTGCGCCCATAATCGACAATGCCGATATTTCGGAAAGTGTAATTTGATAAATCCGTATATCTCCCACAATTTTAAAGATAGAGTGACCAAACTTATAAGCTAGAGCACTAAGCAATCAATAAAATAAGGCGTCAAATCGACAAAAAAATTCATCAGATTTTTTCTGAGAGTCTGGGCCACAGAAGAGAAAATTTTGCATGGTTCGCGTATCGAGCAGCGAAAGCAGGTCATTATTTCAATTCACTTTGCCGCGACAACATCGCGTGTAAACGAAAAATCCAGTCTTTTATGAGCATGCGTGAGTGGGTGCGAACAGCTACGCACCATTTATAGAGCCCTAATGAGTTATGAATGTGTGCGAAAGAAACAAGTATATTGCTACCGGATCGCGAAAACCTTTGAATGTGTGCGAAAATGGCAGCAACACTCTGTCCTTGTCTTTTTGTGTGCGAGCTGGCACTCTATTTTCAAATGGGGTGGCTTAACTATTGATCAATTTTGTAACCACAGCCTATAAAATGTATGGTGAGAATCTAAAACAGGGTATCATTGTCTCGACATCCAACATTCTTCGTTTCTCGACAGCCGCACATATACGCATACATACAAATTTAGGGTTCAACGGGATCAGATCATAGTGCATAGTCGGCTATACAAACAAACTATTTCGCATGTCGAGACAATAATACCCCTTTTAAGATTTACACTACACTACACTACAATGCCGTTAAAAAAAGAATTGTAGTAGATTTGTAATAGATTGGCTTAAATTTCCTTCCCCCTTTAACTTTCGATCAGTTTTGTGACTGTTGACTATTTAACTTTTAATTAACGCATCTGTTAAGAATCCATTCGAAAGAAACTGCTTTGTTAAGCTAAAATTGCCATTTGTAACGAAATTGTGTGAATGCTGGCAGCTGATGGTGTGTACATACTTTTTTTTGTTTCTCCTTATTGTGTACTGACAAATTACGGAATATCGCATAAGCAAAATCGATAGCTTTAAATATATCGATAACAATCAGACTCTGACACACATTCTCGAAAAGCCGGTACACGAAATGCATAGTAGCCCTGGTCCCTGTTAAACTGTGAACCGCTGACAGCTTTTGGTTGAATTCGCAACTAATTAAATAAATAATAATATAATTGTAAGTGTTGAAATCGAAACTTAGATTAAATTGAACGGCCATTGACATTTAGTGTTCGATCCATAAACATTGGGGCAACGTCCCACGCTCTCAGACACAGCACAAACAACGGACTTCTTTAATGTTATTCTTTGCCGCCATATTAGCCTATTGTTTTTACTGAGTGTGTTGTGAATAAATGGTACTTTATACGTATATTTATCAGATCAAAGTTTACCACTTTATATACGAGCTGGCCTCAGCAAATAACATCATCTTGAACTCGGCAATATTTAACTCATTCGCCATATCAATTAGATTATGAGTAAACATTAATTCTCAATATAAATTGTACATACATACATACTTATGTACATACATATCCAATAATGCTGCCATTTTGTGGAACACATGAAGAGGAGAAGATAACATTTTTAGACAAACTTTTCTAATAATTACTCGATTGAATTTGTTTTATAGAACGGTTAGGAATTTGCGTTGTTCTGTAATTTAAAGAAGCACAAGTTAATAATCTTTATTATATTAATTTAATGAAATAAAAAATAAATAAATATAATATTTTTATACCGTGTGAAAAGCAGTAAAGAAGAATCAGTGAAAACCACGTATTATGATTAAATATTCCTTATGCCATTTTGTTGAGTTTCGAAAATGAATTAAAACAATTTTTTTTTCAATAATATTTTTTTTTAAATACAGATCACAGATAACGGATAATTATGCCTGAAATCGATCAGCCCGATCATCCCGGATTGCCCGAGTATACATTCATTTCCGGGCATATCCAGCCTCCCGATATGGAGGAGCTGAACGTGCTGCGCGGGATGTTCGAGGCGTACCAGATGCACATTTTTGAAGATGTGGCCGATGTGCTCCAGACGCTCGAAAATAACGAGGTGGAAGATATGCACGAGACGCACGAGACGCTCGAAAATAACGAGGTGGAAGATATGCACGAAATGCACGAGATGCACGAGACGCTCGAAAATAACGAGGTGGACGAGGTGGAAGATATGCTCGTGATGACCCAGAACCTCGAGGTGAACGAATTGTAAAGTTTGTTCGAAATGATGCACTTCATCGTGACTAGTAAAAGAATGTTATTAATATAACTATTTACTATAACTATATTTACTGCTTTTGTTTTTATATTCTTTTGAGAGATAGTTTCATGGGACACATTGATTGCTTACACTTAATGGACTCGGACTGTCGATTCTCCATGTCGCTAGTGACATTAGCACATATAGCGATTGATGTGTTCAAGTGCTAACAAATATGTATATTTTGTATGCTGTAAGTTTAAAATTTTGATAGCGTTGTAAAATGTTAAATATGATTCGCAATTCTCAAGCCGTAAACCTCAGATTGCCTGGGGTTGGAGATGGAAATGTCGGAAAAAACCACTTGATGAGCGAGTTTGGATACGAATGGTTAGTGGTTGACCAAGTTATTATTATAGTTGGAATATACATGCACTGCCACCTGCTACATCTATTGTGCCCTCTTCTGAGCCTATAGCTCACCCATTAAGAATCTGTGTTTGGTTGAGGGTTTCCATATCTTTGAAGCTCAACATATGCATATTTAGCGCATTATACTACTCTTTTTTTTAATAATATTAATGATATTTGGACGTTGAAGTACTAACGAGCACCTCATTCAAGTGGCCCAACGATGCCAAGCACCCACTTGTTAAAGCACGGACCCAGCCAAAAGCAACCCACCTCCCACCCAACCGACCGAGGGACGCGCCGCATAACGTACCGTTAAGAATATCGCGAATTGGAAGACAGATGACTTAACACAACATTTTAAATAGAATCATAATTCGAACTACAAGTTTCAAGAAAGATAGGCAGTAAATTCCTTGTATTTCTGATCGGAACTGTAAAATTAATTTGGCTGATTAACTCTGATATCCTTGATAAAACACAAAAGCTTGGTTTAATTTTGTACGTGCACAAAAATATCTCAACAATACAAATTAAGACGAAATGTAATAAATAAATTTCGATGCGCAATGAAAAAACACGTCCGTTGCGAAGAGCAAAGCGAGCGATATATGTACATATATATATAGTCGCATTAGTAGAGGAGTAAATATATACACAAATAATCATATATCTGTTCAAGTTCAAGGCTGCAATTGTGTATATACTTTCACAAACATATACATAAACATATACATATACATATATATATACATCGCACAATGACATACACGTACACTAATTTATGTATTCAAATGGGTGCTTATTGTCATTGTCATTCCCAAGCTCAAAACTCAATACATAGGCGCTAACATGCTTATATCCTATGTACACACATACATACATATGCACATACATACATACTTATGCACATACATACATACATATGCACATGCAGAGCTGCAGTCGCAATCGGACGCAGCTCATTATAATTAAATAGGTAATAGGTTGATGTTGCCCTAATTTGGTGAAATGCGCATGTATGAGTGTTTGACTGAGTGTACTTATAAGCCAGACAAGCCAACCAACACACACACACACTAATGCATATGTGTGTGTGTGTAAGCGCTATGTACAGACATAATTATTATTATAATGAAATAATACACATTATAATGTCTAGTCAAATGGCACATTTAGCTGCTTACACACACATTTATGGATGTTTAGATGTACATATGTGCATCGGCTTATATGTGGGTCTGGAGTTGTTTACATTATTGAGTATATGCATAAATAGGATGCATAAATAAGTGGCACATATACTTATAGACACATAAGTACGTGTGACATTCTGACGGCCTGAGTAACAGTTATGCGGTGTTTGATTTAATGCCTCCTATCACAATAAAGGTCAATGTCAAAGCTGCTTAAATAATTCTCGTTAATATGACTTAAGGCACTCACTTCTTATATTCAATACATAATTAGCCCGACAAGTGTCAGTGACTGGCAGAGGACAATTGTATGTCAGTATATCTTTGCCTTTAGCAAAGTATGTATTACCAACAGTTAGAAAAACACACAAACAGTCAACGTATTCAGTCAGTGTAGCCTTAAATATAACTATAAAGAAAGAATCGTTATCAAAATATATAGTAAACTTGCAGTCAGAACTGATTTTGCCAATGATTGCCACATGAAATAATAATCTGATTTCGACAATTTTTTGCAGCAAACAACCGACACCAATACTGATATTATATATTATTACTACAGTAATTGTGCCAATATACTTTGAGAAAAAGCGTCCTGCAAACTATAAAAATTTGATTGTATTTATAAATAATCTCTAAATATAAGAAAACAATTTTTCTTAAATTAGAAAGACTTTTTATTTTATGTTTTAAAAATATTTTTTAATATTAAGAAATGCATTTCAATAAGTAGAAATGCAGAACCGTCAATTGATGGAGAGACAGAGCCTCTTGTATCCAAACAGCTAACACCAAAAAATTTGTCGAAAGCTTTTACCATTTCGAACAAGGAATTAACGTTCTTCTTGATAACGATCCAGCGTTGAACGTAGCGCTAAAGTTTTTCAAGGAATTGACTCTACCATTAGCTATTATTATTTACCACAGAACGAAATAGACAAAAAGGCAGGACAAACAACTTTGGACAATTTTTTTAAGCCAGGCCCATCCTTACCAGCGAAAAATGATAACGATCTGTAGGTTACCATTGCTTCGTCGTCTACAATAAATATATTTAAAAAAAATGAGAGATTATTATTGGTTTTTGGAGTCTGCCATTATTTTATGTACAAATTGTTATGTAAGTATTTTTTATTTAAATGATAAACAATGTTACATATTTAATTAATTTGGAACCGATCTCATTGAATTTGTATTAGAATAATTGATTCCTTATATGGCATTTCGCATTGCGGCCAAGTTTCGTGGAACGAATCTTTAAATATTATTAATATTAGTATAAGTATATTTAGTATAGTATATTTACTGAAAAATTGATTTATTTTTTCTGAATATTAGAAAAATGTATTATGTCGAATTTCTAAAATTCTCGAAACAGGAATAATTATCGATAACGGTACGTAATTGCAAAAATTCATAAAAGTTGTGTCACTTTAGCTTCAAAAATTTCCTAAATTATGTGGCAGAAAATTCTCTAATCCAACATTCTTATAGAACTTGGGAGATTTTTTCTTATTAAATGACAAAAAATGGAATTAAAAAATGTATATCACATGAAAGTTTTTGTCTTTTAAACGATATATGGTTTGAAAACTGTAGGAAATATAAAAAATGCCAAATTTAGCATTTGCCTTTTACAGGTAAACTGGTAAATTTTATATAATAGTAGTATTTAAAAATGTTAAAAAAGGCTTAACAATCACATAAGCCAACATAGAGACTTCACAATTCGTTTTGTGAAGCTTAGTTTAATTATTTTTTAACAATTTTTGGCATCCCAGTGAATTTCAATGATTTATCACATATTATTCGAAACGTATTTGAGACACAATTAATTCTACACTCAAACATTCTCAATTTCTTTGGTTTTGTGAATTATCAATTAAAAATCTAAATGAAACAACAACTTTTAAATTCATCCAATAAAAATCTAAAATTGTCGATTCATTTCTTTCTTTTCAATTAAATATAATAATAAAATGAAACTTCTTCAGAGATTTAAAGTTAAAAAACTATTTCCGACTCCTTGGATACTAGAGCCTTGAATCCTACTCCCGCGTCAAAGTTTCAAAGTTTGGGTGCTACGTTCAGAAATTCGTATATCTTCCACACTTTGTAAGATAGAGCCACCAAATTGTGATTTGTGAATTGATTTATTTAATGTCAACTAATATCAGTAGACAGAGAAAATATAAAAATTATTTTTAGTCTATTTAAATTTTAAGATAAAAAAAACATCTATAAAATGCCATATTATTTTTAATTACAAAATTGGTCCAATGGGAATGGCAGTCCTCAGACTACTTCAGGAAAATGTAAAATATATTCACCTTTTTGCTATAGTCCTAAATATGTCGGTCCAATTAAATAATCGTAATAATGGCACACGAATAATCCATCAAAATATGAGTCCTTTCTTTAATTTATAATTATATATAGATGTGAGTAGGTGGGGTCTGGACTGAAAGGTAGTGGCATTTATATTTATTTTTATTCTTATATAAAAATATAAATATCGATATTTTTAAATTTATATTTAAAATCAATGCAAGTCGATGTGCCTTAGGGCAACATTTCCTGCTAAAATAAATATTGAATTTTTGATGTGCGCCGGTTTTTTCCTTTCCTACTTTTGTATGCTCTTATATATTCAATGGTATACGAATTAGAATCCTTTCGGAAAACAAACCGAAAAGATATCAACCAATGTAATTAGAAATTTGAATTTCTCGACATTAAAATGTAATGCCAAATGGACTTTTGCCACTCGTCCACTATTTTATACGAGTACGACTAGTATACATAAATTTATATGAAAATGCCAAATGCCCGAAATTTACGCAAGCTGTGTTGGCTTAAAAGGCGGAGGGTGACGTCGAAAGAGGGGCAATGGGGAAGGAAGGGGTTAGTGAAATTCTAAGGCCTGTTCACTCGTTGTACGTTCTTGGCGGCATTCGTAAAATAGCCAACTATTCAACTTATATACAGCCGTGTATATATATTTGTTAATGCTGCAAAACCTTCTACGTCTTTTATTCCTCGTGACCATTCCCTGTTCCCAATCCAAATCCCGCACTCGCACCCGCACCCGTTCCCATACCCATTTCACATTTCACATTCCCGTTCCCGTTCCCGTTCCCATTCCCGTTCCCTTCGACTGCATATATGTTTGTGTATTAATTTAGCCACCCACTCTATTACGCATACGCTTAGGGCTGGCTGGCCACAGTGGCCGAGGCGAACCAAGCCAAGCCAAGCCAAACCAAGCCAAGCTGGCCGTTTCAACTTGAAAATTCGAATTTTCGCAGCCTCCAACTCGTCGACTTGCGATAGTACCTCAGTTGCTGCTGCTGTTGCTTTTGCTGTTGCTGTTGCTGCCACACAACCTCTACTTCTGCCACTGCCACTGCCACTGCCACTGCCACAGCCACTGCCTCAACTTCAACTTTAGCCACGGTGATGGGCAATAGCAACGACGACGATGGCGACGCAACGAAACGTGACCAAGCCGGTTAGTACGTAGCCCACATAGCCTCCTCTTCTTCATATCCATTACATGCCGCACTGGACCACTGGACAGCTGCCCCACCACTCATACTACTCCACACCGAGCATCAGCTCACTCCTTCCCTTCCCTTCCATTCAACCCCCATCCAGCATCAGTCGGCGATGTAGCAAGCAATCGCAAGCCGTATGCAAACAACATTTTGCACACAGAAACTGGAGGAGGTTCTTGTTGGTCGCCTTCGTCGTCGTTGGGCTTCCTTCTTGCTGCATGCTGTTCGTCCTTTTGCTGTTGCTGCTTCTGCTTCTGCTGCTGCTGCTGTTGCTGCTGTTGCTCCTTCTTCTTCTTGTTCTTGTTCTTCTTCTACTTGCGTCCTGTACGATGTCCGAGCGCATACATATACATACACGTATATATATATATATATATATATATACATATATTGTACATATGGTATGTGTGTGTGTGTAAATGTGTTCGCATCTCTAAATTCGCATACACAGCAGTGGTCAACTATGGAAATTATCGATCGACTTGCTTTTGGTGTCAGGTGGTTGGGCGATGGATGCGATGCCAGCAAAGGCGGCAGCAACAGCAGCAGCAGCAGCAGCATGATGGACACGCAACCGAAGTGGAAGTGGAGCTCTTGTATGGCAACGAACTGCTGCAGCTGCCTCAAACGAGGGCGACGTCACCCAAGGCGGACATGGGCGTTGTTGAAGGGGATGAGACAGGGTTAGCGTTAGATTTTGTTAGAGGGACTGTAAAGAGACATACTGGGATGGGAGGGGATACAGGAGATTGGCGACAAGCGCTTGGTCCTTTTGCTTCGTTGCCAAGGCAAAGGCTCTGACTCGGACTCTGACTCTGACTCGGACTCTGACTGTGGCATCGCTGGATGTTGCCTATATTGGTGCTCAACTCTCTCGAGCTCGAGCTCGAGAATACGTTGGTTTTGGCATCAACGTAAAATGACATTGACTGCCTGCCTGGCTGGCTGACTGCCTGCCTGCACACATGAATCACCCCTATCCAATTCGCAGCACGACGAATCTAACGACCAGGAGATGACGAGGACAAGATGACGATGACGATGACGATGACCAAAAGGAATGGTGGCCACTGCTGCTATTCTGCATTTGCGAAGCAATCGGCGGAAATATTCAGCCCTGCACGCCTTTTCAGCCGTTCCCTACTCCCTACTCCCTAAACTCCGCTCCTGCAACTTCCTCTCACAAACACACTCACACACACACACTCATGCATTTTGCCCGTGGAACACATCAAAAGGCTACTGGTCTCATTCGACCGACCATTCAAATCGGCGAGTGGGCTGCCAAGTTGTTGCCCGGTTTGTGTGTGTGCGATTTTGTATATGTGTGTGTTGGGAAGGGAAGGAGGTTGTCCAGAAATTGCTTATGCGACATCTACTGCTTTTGCCGTTGCTTTTGCCTCCAGTTTTAGTTAAGGCAGACAAAGTCAAAGACGGCCCTGGAAATGGTAAAGAGTGCTCTTCTCCACGTCCAGCCGAGTCCGGGCCAGGGCAGGCCAACAAGGAAACATACGCTCTTTCACATATGTAGTGGCAATCCATGTGTGTGTGTGTGTGTGTGTGTGTTAAAAATTGTTGGCCGTTAAGTTAAAGGCGGCTGATACGGACAACTTAAGCTGGGCATGTTCTCAAGTTTAAATCACAAATACAAAAAACGGAGCTGTCGAAATTCCACCTCAGTCTCATTTGGTAATGCTGTATTGTCAGGGGACAAAATAAAGGACGAAGGACGTGTTCTGCGTGCTCATTGAAGCATTATCTTGACCAATGTGTAGTGTAGGTTCTGTAGTCCTGGTTTTCCCAACGAATTTGATAACACTATACTCATTTGAAGCTTGGAAAATGTCTCTGCATCGACATTAGGATGATAGGTGAGGCATTCGCCAGGTTGCACAACGGTGACCATTTCACAACCATTTCAACCCCAGTCCAGTGGATAATCCCATCGTCCATTAGCTTAACCGTATGTAGAATTCGATTGGAGAATCGCATCGGTAATTCAATAAAATGACTTCTTTTTTTCAGGTTTGCAGTTGAAGCTGTCAATTTGATTATTTACAGGTTAAAGCTAACAGCTAAAAACTAACAGTTAACAGCGAACAGTTAACTGTTTAAGTTGCAGCAATTTACAATAGGTATTTAATTATTAATTAAAAGTCGACTAATATCAGCTGACACAGAAAAATAAAAAAATTGCGAAATAAATTCAATTAAATTATATTAAAGATACTTTTTAATATTTAAATAAAAATAAATATAATAAGAACTTTTACAAGATTTCTGAGGATATTTAAATGCAAAAAAAAAAAACAAAAATAGTGAGTATGAATTAGATAAAACTAATTTTTTTAAACACGTTTCATATTTTCCCATATTTCTACGAAGAAATCTACTTAATTAGAATTTAAATTTATATTTCCTATTTAGCTAAAAATGCTTACCGTTATTATAATGAGTTTTCAAAAAAAAATTGTTAACTTCTATTGACTAAAACAGTTTGGATATATTGGAAACCAAAAATGAGCAATTGTGACTTCGATACGTACAAATATTGATTCTTGCAGCGTTAACTTTTATTTCTGTCGAGAGCAAAAAAAAAAAAAAAATACAAGAAGCCGAAACGGAAAACTATGTAGACGTCTGGGCATCTTATTGGGCTTAACCTAGTCCAACAAGTGGCCCATAAAAATACAAACAAATATACGGAAGGGCATAATAATTTATGCGCGTTGATCCACTTCCACAGAATACACAGAGTACCGAGGTAGCTTTATTTTTATTTTTATTTTATTCTTTTTCTTTTATGTTTTCCATTTGCCTGGTGCTTATACGACGTGTTTACGTTTTCTTTGTGCGACTCATCCAAGACTGGGCCACAGACTGCTGGAGACGGCAGTTGGAGATGGAGATGGAGATGTAGACGGACACTAGAACTGAGATGGAGACTGAGACTATGGCTGGGGCAAGTTCAAGCGGTGACAGAGTCACGGAAAACACTCTTTTCAGACAGAAGCGAAGAACACAGGAAAAAATCAATGCTTAAAGGCAGAGAATAAAATATTTATTCTAGATTTCATTCATGAACGTTTACTACATATGAACACACACAAACACATACACTCATATGTGTGCTATATATATATATATGTATGTGTGTGTGTGTGTGTGTGTGTGCCGAGTATCATACCCGCGACAAAGTTCTCTTTCACATTTTTATTTGTATTTCTCTCTCTCTCTGGTGCTGCAACGGCGCCTGCTTTTGCAAGTGGTTGGGATGCGGGCTATTTTATGCTGTGCTCCACTCAAAGTTACAACTTAACTGTTATTTTATTACAACATTTAATAAAAATCAACAAGTGCATGAGTCCGACTACGAGTACGAGTACGAGTCCGAGACTGAGTCTGAATCGGAGTGCTGTCGTTTTGTCTGATATGTGCCCCCAACACTGTCTTCACCCTTGTAGCAGCTATTGCAACAGCTACAGCTACAGCTATGGCCGGGGCTTGAGTAAATGGAGCGTGATTTTGTAGCTCCATCAAGTTTATATTAAGTGTTGGTATTAAAATAAAAATGCTTGTTATTTGTCTTGCCTTTTTATTTAGTTGCCGTTGCCCATCTTTTTCTCTTTTACTTTTTTTTTTGCATCCTAAACAAGGCAACATCAACAAGAACAGCTCGTCGAAGATTAAATACCCTTTGTAGGCCTTCATGCTTTTTGATTATTTATTTACAAAACTAATGGAATTTTATTTGTGGTAAAGCCCAATGGCATAATTACGAAGATATGCTTAAAGCCGACGCACTAGTTATATAAACCTGGCTAAATTCACTGAGCAATCGATTAAGCCCCATACTAGGGTATAGCAACAGGAGCACCAGGATCAAATCAACCGTGTTATAATTACCCTTTTGTGACCCGATAGCTTTAGGAAGCGAAAAAATATCAAATTTCGCAAAAAAAAAAACAACTTGTTTCTTAATTTGCTGCTGGAAAACGTGAGCCGTAACGGCACTCGCTGGTCCAATGCTGCTTACACTCAGAGAAAAAAATCTGCTTAAGCTTTAGAAACTCGTCAAACTGTTGGCGCCAGGAGTTTCGATGAGTTATTCAAGGATTATTATTCAGAAGGCAAATGTCTAAATTGTAGATTGTGACTTTCTAAAAACCGGGCCATTTCTTAATTTAAGGAGGGATTCTAAAATTGAAAAAAAAAATATGTCTGATAGGTGGAGAGAATCCTTATATATTATCAGCTTTCCTGTTACCAAATTTTAGTACTAATATTTAATAAAGTTTATAAAATTAATATGCTTAACTTGAGAAAGCTTACTGTGATTCGAATCCAAAACTCTAAAGTTGTCAACAGCTATACTCTAATTAGTAGTCGAGAGAACAAATTCTTTTTTATTCTCCAAATTCTCGTAAGGGTTTTTTTTAAGTATTGGAATTGTCGATTTAGAGCAAGTCTCTCTTATTTGAAGAAAATTGTTTTTTCCAGTCGATTTTTTTTCCGAGTGTATGATCTTAATGTTCTACTCGGCTCCAACCGAAGTGTAGCTATTTTTGCAGGATCTATATCGAGTATTCAGTATTCAGTTACTGTCGTAGTTTGGCGGAATGCTGTTTCGCAAATAGTAACTGTTATTCCTGACTTTTATCGTTTGACGTTCTCACGGCCGCAACACATATTTGTATCTAGCACCCATTTAAAAAACAATCAACTGAGAACATTGCAATATCGGATTATAGCATGTGGCAAATAACAATTAATAACAATTACAATTTCTTGCAAGGATGGCGCTTTATTCGACATCTGAATAATCATTAATGTGCCTTTTAAATGTTGTGTCTCTAACATATTGAGACGGAAGTGGGGCTTCAAATTTTAGTTGGAGGTTCCTAGTAGTCTAAATGCTAGCAATTATTTTTATAGAAACTTTAAAGGGGTTTAGTGTTATATACCTTAAAATTTTTGATAAGTCTAGCTCGAAAACTTTAAGAGATATTTCTAGGACGCAATCTTTAAGATGCTAGCAAAATTTGATGACTCAAGCTTTGAAACTTTGAAAGATATGTGTTCTTATCGACTTGCGATTATTAATATTATTTGTATTTCCTATTTCCCACCTTTGGTATGGGCTTCTAAAAAAATACAAAATAACTGGCGTTTTTTACTATTTTTTAGAGCACAAGAAATGCTCTAAAAAAAACATTTTTTTCAAAGGTGTTATATTTAACGACTCTCCTCTTCTTATTATTTTTACCCCGAACACATCGTATTAGCATTCATTAGAGATGTGTTTCCCTCCTTATCTAGATGGAAAATCACGGAATGATAATATGATGAAAATCCTACAAACATAATTCAAAGAAAATCCTATGAATTTAATAAATACGTAATATATCGATTTTGGAAACGTTTTTGTTTCATTCATCATTTTCCTTATCGTCATCATCGACGTTGAACTCGAATTTATTGAGCTATGAGAAAAGTCAAAGCAAACTATTCAATACATTAAAGTATAATCCCTTAATTTCTGCATCGACTGTCCGCAAAGTTTGACCCCATGAAAATAAAGCAAAGGAAAAATATCATTAAGTAGTCTCTGACACTGACCTAGCCCAATGCCTTTAATGTTATTTAGTTCACAAAAAGAAATGAAATAAAAACTCTGAATGTGCCATCGCATCCTTCCACACACACACACACACACACACACACACACACATTCACTTACAGCAGTCACACACACATGCATACAAATGTGAGTATGTGTGTGTATACTTACTACATAAAATAAAACTCGCACAAGTGTGATGGGAACACATAAAAAATTTAATAAGCATGTATGTATGTATGTATGAATATATGTATGTGTGGATGTATGTGTGTGTATGTATGCTTAATGTGGGTGAAGGACACACACAAACACACACTCACACAATACCTAATAAAGGAAGTTCGTAAACATTTGTCAGACAGCCTCGAAAAAGTTCATGGATTAGTGTCGATTATGTATTAAATAATACGAATATATTTTAAAAGAATACAACGGTAAGCAACAGATAAATACTTTCCTCAACTGCATGTAACTGTGTGTGTGTGTGTGTGCGTGTGTGTGTGTTGTGCGTGCATGTGTGTGTGAGAAGTAAGCCAGCACTTGTGAATTGAATATAAAAACAAACATAAAAGTTTGACGCCTTCTCTCCACCCAATAACAATATTGCTCAGTATGGATTTACTTATACACATGCATATCATACGTATGTATTTATGTACATACATACATGTATGTATGTGTGTATGTACAAGTAAGTCAGCATGCAGGGCCACTTTCATTCCTTTAGCGTTGAGTAACCTAAAAAAAAAAAAACGACAATCGCAGCTCCAGCGCCAATGCTGCTGCTGCTGCTGCTGCCAGTGACCAGTCCGAGCCCCCAACTCCAACCCCAATCCCTACCCCCACCGACCTCGACCTCGACACCAGTCTGGCTTTGAGTAGACCAACGGACTAAGGAGCACACACAGCACACACACACACACACACACATACACAGAGAACACGGTATGCAATATATATTTTTATGTAGACAAAGTCTGCTCGAAAAGTGCAAACAAAAAAATAAAAAGAAATGTTTACAAATAGACAGAAAAGAAGTGGAAAAAATTGGTTTTATGATTCAAGGACAGGAATCACATTATTCTTACAACAGCATAAAAACCCACACATACACTAAGAAGTTATGGGTATGGGAGATCCGCAATGCCCCGTGCCCCATGCCCCATGTCCCGTTTATCCCTGGCATTGAGGACGAAGCTGCTCACTTTTGGCTCAATTCGAAGCAATAATTTAAGTCCAACATTTTTATTGCTCCACATGCACTCTTAAGTATGTTTGAATGTATGTCTGTGTGTGTGTGTGTATGTATGTGCATGAACTCTCTCAAATATCCTTAATACGTAAGTCTGTAGTGTGTTCACAAAGTGAAAGTACTTTCGATTTCGTTCAATTGGGCTTTGAACTTTTGTTAAAAGAATATAAAAATACTAAAAACATCGCAAAAGTGAAAAGTTGAAAAGAAGAAAAAAGAAAGAAAAACTATTTCTGCACGCCCAAGTTTACATTCCCTTTTCGACCAGTGGCAACTGGCTCACATCTATGTACATTAAAGAAATATTTATCATTACAATTACAAAAAGCCATCCGAGTTTTCCTATATGGGCTATTTTATATATATACATATACTCTATGACAAATTTTAAGTGGATAGTACAACTCGTAGTTGTGTTTATGAGGGATATTCTAATGAACCAAGAAGTTCTCACAGGAACTGTTTGTTCGACAGATGGATGGTATTTTATCCCAATCAGGCCAATTCCGACAAAAGATGCATGACAAAATAATAAAAACATCTATACAATCAAAATTAATTAATATTTATATTTTCAATATTATCTTGAAAAAATAGAAGAGAACATATGCAAACTTGCGAAAAATGTCAGTCAGGAAAATGTCAGTTGTCACCACGGAGATTGTATGTTATTTTAATTAAAAATAATATAAGCAACTTAAAAAGTATCAAAAAAATATTATACCAAAAAAATTCATGCATTTTTAACCATTGTAAGCAACCGAATAAAAAGCGCATTTTATAGTCACCTAGTGTTCTTTTGTTGAGCTTCAGAACTTATTATTCCCGTGAAGAAAAATCAAGGGGTTTGATTTTTATACCCTTAACTCATTAAAAATTTGTAAAAGGGTATAATGGTTTTGTTCAAATATATGTAACAGGCAGAAGAAAGCATCTCCGACCTCATGAAGTATATATATTCTTAATCAGGATCAACAGCCGAGTCGATATAGCCAAGTCCGACTGTCAGATCTCAGAGACTATAAGAGGTAGGGACTTCAAATTTGGAATATAAGTTCTTGTAGATCAAGTTAGCTTTATTTTATCGATAACTGTCTCAGTTTATCGAGTATCGATACATTTCGATTTCCGATAGCAATAAAATCCACAATTTAAGAGATAACTACTATTACATAAACGTATGTATGTGTGTCTGTATGTACATATGTATATGACCCGTGTTCGGGCAGTTCGGGCTTGTGAGCCTCCCGTAAGAAAAAAGTGCACTTGCAGAACTGAACATTTGGGTGAAAATCATCTTAAAGAGAAATTTGCCAATAAAACTAGAATATATTCAACAACTGGGTTAAGGGCTTATCGTAGTCGAGCTCACTCGACTACTGCTTTCTTACTTGTTTATTAATCGACATGCTTAAAATGCAGCCAAAATCGTTAATTTTGATTAAGGTGCACTTTTGCCATGCAAAAAATATGATATTAATTATATCAGTTTTTATATTCTTTAGAGTTTATCCTCCATTTGTTTGTGTAAAAATGTGTGTTAAAAAAGTAGATGTATTAAATCAAAGAGAAAAGGTAGATCATTTTTTAGGAAACCAATAAATGTATAATAACTAACTAATTAATTATGATGGTAAAACACTTTCTCCACTAAATTTTGGTATTTAAAAGACACACTTGGATTTAATCAATTCACGTTGTGCAAAGTACGTTGTAAATTATTTATATACTTTCTTTATTGTTCCTCATTAGTATGGAATTTAAGTTAAACCTACCAAAGACCTTTGAGCGGAATCAAATTTGATGAGTTTTGCATCCTTGGTTCAAACACTTGTCACATAGTATAAATCACTGAGTGATTTACGCAAAACTTCTTTAGGCGTGTTAAAGTAGATTCAAATCGCTTAATTATCGCGGTCATCAACCTTTTAAAAGTTCAAATTTGGCAAAGTTGTTTTATTCTAATTTCGCTTCAGAAGTTCTTGTGATACACGATATCTTTGACAAATTCCACTACAACATCCTCAAGTCATTTTGAGTCCTTCGTCAAACTCCAAATCGCCCATTTGAAATTATTTTTGTGTCAACTACTACCCAAAGGATAGTTGCAGAACTATCAAGCAAAGAAAATGCGACGTCGGGTAGATTTTTCAATGTCCCGATAAGCTGTTGTTGGGAAATCTCAGAAATAGGAAATTTTGTTTCTCTAAAAAGTGGCTGCATGTTTTTTCTGTGACTGTGGTTACATAATTCATGTAATCGTTGTTCTGAAACAGACAGGTTCAAAAATCTGTAGACATTTCGGCAATTCGCTAATAAAAAAAAACTAAAGTCCCAGAGTTTTAACCTATCTAGAAGATTCTGGTTTATAAAAAGATTCCGGTCTTCGCAATAATTATGCCTTATTGTGAAAGAAAAATTATTTATAAAAAATTTGAAACGAATTAAAAAAGTAAGTGAAACCACTTAGGAACTATGGCATTACTTAAAAAATGACGTGATTATTTTGGCGTGTCTGAAACATTTACGATTTAATATAATATGTCAAATAGGTTATAATTTTTTTTAATTTTATTAAAATTCTCCATTTTTTAAGAAAACAGCTAGTGCACAAGAACTGCACATGAGAACTACAAATTAATAAAAAATCCTTAATCATTCGTAAAATTTTAAATTACTAGAATGATTGAAATTTACATTAACCTTAAATTGGAATTCTTTTTGGGAACTTTGTAAAGTCGAAAGTTGAAACACTGTTTTATATGTTAAACACTAATCAAACTGTTCATTGAGGTAATTCAATTTAACTGTTAAGAATATAAAATGCATGAAAGTTGGCGAAGTCTATTCATTTGACCGATATTTTTGGCTAAGATTAAATTTCAGATGATAGGGTTTCACAACCAAACTATAATAAAAACAAAATGAGTAAATTAAGATTTTGGTGCTGATACATATACTGGATGTTCATGCAGAAACTAATCTCACGACCTAATCTTCTATTATGGCTAAACAAAAAACAGGCATGTTGCCAAAATACAATATAGAACAGAATCATAATCATATCTACATGACAATTGGTGTCGCTAATTAATTGAGATGTGACCTATTTTACTACACTTAATGACGAAATTAAAATGAGCTTTAACTGTGTTGAGCCGTAAACTATACGTAGTAGAGTCAAGAATTATATAAAGCTCTTAAATCGGACAACGAGTCAGAGTCAGCCATTAACAGACTGTTGCATTAAAATCCTTGCTGGGACCAAACAAGTGTTTAATATACGTGGTCAGGAAGAAGCGGAAGCTAAATTCGATTAACAAGACCAAAAAGAAGCCATTTGGCCGATGCCATGTTGTCATTTTATACTTACTGAAATGCTGTTGTTTTTTAAAAAACTTTCAGTTGTTGAATATGATAACCCAGCGTAGACAGTGACAAAAAAGAGACCCATAAGCGGGCCCAACATATTCGTCAAAGCCAAGCCAAATATTCATTTTGTACGTGCATTTCAGAAACTTGCATCTTCACATAAAGGAATTTTTAGGAGTCGTGCTTTTGTCCGCACCCGATGCATTTAAATGTGCAGTTGTGTACATGCATATACTCATACATACATGCATACATACATACATATATATTTTAAATCTATATACATATAGGTATACATGCAGACATGCGTGCAGCATACATACACATATCGAAATATGTGTTTTGGTATTAGAAAAAACACCCTTCCCCATCAGCCCCATGTGCTCTGCTCTCCACTTGACCGTAGATACAAATTTCGAAATGATTCTTTCTGTCTTTGCAACTGCCCCCAAGTATTCTTTCTTGAGAGTGGCCAAGAAAATGAAAGCTTGCACATTGGACATAAGATTGCAGGATACTATTAACCCAAGCAAATGCATAACTGCGTAAGAATATGCTTACATAAGTCTGGACGTGTGTCCAAATACATTATGTATATTTATCTATGTATTTATATGATATGATGTATGTACATATGAAAATATACAAACACTTGCAATATATGAGTAAAAACACCTATTTGTGCATGCATCTAGGTGCGAATGTTGTTATATAAAAGACTTCTTGTATTGTGGCATGAGTTATTAGACTCTTGGTTAGAGCAACATTGTGTTGCATAAAATAAAATTTGTTCACTCTTGTGATTGCTACAATGTAAGGGCAATATTTGCTGATTTTAATTTACGATTTTAACAAATTAACGAAATCCGTGTCTGGGTGATTAAAAGAGAAACTTGCTCAATTTCCGTTGTTTTTCGAATTTCACCAATTGAAATCTAGAATCGTAATTAGAATTTAAATTGAACATTTTTATAAATCTCAAAATATACGTTTCAAATTTGGTAGCTTAAGCTTTAAAATTGCGAACATCGCGAATTGAGCATAAGTCAAAATTATAGTCCGAAAATCGACATATGGGCTTAGGCTGAACCTTCAAAGTGCCGTAACTTCGTCAAAACTCAATGCATTTTCAAAAGCAAGGGCGTTTTAATCATAGTTTGGCCTCTAGATCAATCGTACATTTAAAGTTGAAAACGTGATTTTGGGTCGAAACATAAGTCAAAATTATAGTCCGAAAATCCGCATATGGGCTTAGGTTGAACCTTCAAAGTGCCGTAACTTCGTCAAAACTCAACGCATTTTCAAAAGCAAGAGCGTTTTAATCATAGTTTGGCCTCTAGATCAATCGTACATTTAAAGTTGAAAACGTGATTTTGGATCGAAACATAAGTCAAAATTATAGTCCGAAAATGGGCATAGTCCGAAAATCGGTATATGGACTTAGATAGAACCTTCAAAGTGCCGTAACTTCGTCAAAACTCAATGCATTTTCAAAAGCAAGGGCGTTTTAATCATAGTTTCGCCTCTAGATCAATCGTACATTTAAAGTTGAAAACGTGATTTTGGGTCGAAACATAAGTCAAAATTATAGTCCGAAAATCCGCATATGGGCTTAGGTTGAACCTTCAAAGTGCCGTAACTTCGTCAAAACTCAACGCATTTTCAAAAGCAAGAGCGTTTTAATCATAGTTTGGCCTCTAGATCAATCGTACATTTAAAGTTGAAAACGTGATTTTGGGTCGAAACATAAGTCAAAATTATAGTCCGAAAATCGGCATAATCCGAAAATCGGCATATGGGCTTAGGTTGAACCTTCAAAGTGCCGGAACTTCGTCAAAACTCAACGCATTTTCAAAATCAAGGGCGTTTTAATCATAGTTTGGCCTCTAGATCAATCGTACATTTAAAGTTGAAAACGTGATTTTGGGTCGAAACATAAGTCATAATTATAGTTCGAAAATATGGACAGATTCCAGATTTATGAAGGGTGTTACTAGCAATTTTGACACTGCCAAACATCTGAAAATGGCCATAGAGCCCAATATTAACTTCCGGAATATAATCTAGTCTAAAATCACTGATAAGTCAATGCCAAATCGCATCAATAAGCCTACAATTCAAATGATAAACCTACTAACTATTAATATTAAGGAATTGTATGAAAAACAATATTTTAAGTAATTCTTTTTCTGGCTCCAGTTTAAATGATTTTTGATTTTTTATACTCCGATGCATTACAAATATATATTATATTTGATGCTGAAGATATAAAATTGAAATTTTTGTCTAACTTTTGTAAAGCGCTGAAGACAAATCCCGACGGGACTCGCAGTACATCGCAATATAAAAAGAAACTGGCTGCAGACCAAGAAAAACACATTTTAATTATAAAAAGAGGTCAGCAAACAATAAACTAAGGAAAACATTAAGTTTAAAATAGTTCAACATGAATTGGATAAAGTGCTTATATAAATATGTACCAAGAAGCTTTTTTATGTATACATTTTATTTAAATATATAATAGAATATATAATAGAATATAAAATAATATACCTAAAAGTTTAAGCAATGCTTCAGCGTTCTTTAACAATTGGAAATAATATGATATGATGACTGAAGTAAAGTTCGAGAAGACATATACTTTATGGGATCGAAGATGCTTCCTTCTTCCTAATACATATTTTTCAATACATATATTATAACTATTTTTATCGGGATAACAGGATTAAAATAAAGATAAATTGATGAAGAAAATATATAAGATTATAAGATAAAATATAAAAATAAATAAAATAAAAATGTAAATAGGATTATTCAAACATATATTTAAATTACATGTATAATTTAATGACCTCTGTTTATATATTTATTTAATGTCGAGTAATATCAGTCAATACAGATAATTAAAATGGACTAATTATTTTGTTATTTATTTATATATATTTTTTATATTATTATTTAAATATTAAATATTATTTTATACACATATACATTATGCATCCAGTCGGAATTTTATTATACATATAAATGATTAAGCATATTAAAATGAATATTCAGCAAAACAAAAAAGAAAACTTATTAAAGATCTGGGGGTAATTAAATTACAAATATTGGTCCGATATTTGTTGCCTGGTTTGGGGGATAAGAGTCATTATGTTTAAAAATCCAAATATGGCATTGCGAAATCAATATATACACTTACTTACACTTAATTTAAACACATTAATTTCAGTACTAAGCGATAGTTCGATTTGCACACAAATGAAGATGCCCGGAAATGCTGGACAAATTAAAAACTAATTTGCTGGTGAGCAAACGGTAATGTAACTTGAATGACATACATAGAAATGAATGGCGAATGGTGAATGGCGAATGGCGAATGGCCAGCGAAACGAATGGGCCATAAAACATTGAAATCAGTATGTTTGGAGGATGGCAGCTTGAAGAGCTTCAAGAACAACCGCATCATGGCTCATAAAAATTTATTGACGCCAGGACAGACCCCCGGTCAGGCTATGTATGTACTGAGATATAAATAAAACGAGTCGTAAAAGGAACTTTAAGCTGCAGTAAACACATCATCAACATATCAACTGTGCACAGATAAGCAGTTACCAGCTCAATTTGTCAAGACGGTGGCAATTAGGGCAATAAACGGAGAGCTCGAACGCGAAAGAGGCGTCAAGAGGTGAGCCAACATTTAAGCAGCAGTATTTGATGGCGATAACATGTTGGTATAATAAACATTTTATTAAACAGGTACGTTTCCACTTTAGTGGCCAAGTCCAAGCCAGTAACTTGACCATTAACACACCAAGAGTCAGTACAGAGAAGTCTACGACACAATTCAATACAATTGCAGTATCGAGTCACATTATTTACTGTATAAAAATAAACTCTGTATATTTAAATTCGATATGAAAATGCAACTACAAAAATAAAATCAATTCTGAAAATTACGTTTGAAAACACAAATTTGTTTATAGAACGAATAATTTCCCAGTCAAATTGTTAAGTTATAAATTATGATGGTATTTTCCAAATGACGCTGCCAAATGTAATCTTGGAACAAACAGATACCCAAAAACCATGGTTTTATGGATATACTTGAATATATTAAGGGTATATGTACAATGCCGCAAAAAATAGCACTTCAATCAATTCTGAGCTTATGAAGCTGTGTTTTCAATTGTAAAGTTGCTTTAAATTATTTTATACATAACATTATTATTTTATATTAACAAACTAGTCGAGGGAGCTCGTCTTCCAGGTACTGGAGAGAACAAAAAAAAAATCTTAAGGAAATTTTTACAGTTGGGCAATGGAAAATATAGAAAATTGATACATATCAAAATTGGAGAAACTTTTCAATAAAATAAAATAACCTGATACAATAACTAATTTTGGTACATACAAGAATTTATATTCCAAATTATAAGTCTCTATATACAGACAAACATCATGAGATCGGCTGCTGATGCCTATTTATTTTGTGGGTTCGGAGATGCTTTCTTCTGCTTAACTTCGTTAAGCCTTTTAACTAACTTTAATCGGACAGGATTTAACATTTACATATATAAAATTTTGTTTTTAAAGATTTCTTAAATGCTAACTTGTGTTTCCTTATACTTTTCTCAAGCACATACCTAATGTGCTTAATAGGATTTAAGCTCGATTAAGTAATTAATGACGATTATAGACGACGAATGCTTTCGGATCCAGACCCAGTTCAAGGGCACTTGCACTCAATAGGTAACCATATATGCAGTGATTTTCTTGTAGATTCGTTTATTCATTTCATTCATTTCATTACAGGATACATAAATGTTCACACACAAATATAAATATTCAATAACATTGATGCATTAAAAACCTGGGAAGACATATGTTGACATTTCGTAAATTTAGTAGTAAACACCAAAAATACTAGAATTATTTTCGATATTATAACGTCCCAAAAATTTCTGCACACAAAACTGTTTGAATATTTAAGGTAAGCGTCTTTTTATCCAATTTAACGTATTTTAATTTTTGAGACGAAAGTCTTAAACCGATTGCAACCAAATTTTGGTTACAAGTACAATAAATACAAATATTTCTTGATTTTTTTGTATATATAAGTTTTGCATTTTATTTCTAAATAAATTAAATTTTTTATTATTCTGATCCGACTGTTATAAATTGACATTAAATAAATAAACAGCTGTTTAACTATATACTTGCATATGTAATCGAAAAAATATGTCCATATATAATGATGCAACTATTTAAATTATATTACAAATAATGGATTAATTGTGATATTTGGATATTTAAATATCCTTATTTATTCTTGGACCAAATTCTATTTCAAAATTGAATTTTTCTATGATTAGCCAATTATCGAGTTTTGGGAGCGTAGTACATAAAATGTTCATACATACATATATACATATATATATATAGATGTGCTCATGTGTGATTATGTGTGTACATCTGTCTACGTCGAGCGAATCACCCAAAAGAATTTTCGCAATTTTTCAGTGCCCGAATCAAGTGAAAAACCAATACTTACAAAACACATTCATAGTATTACACACACACACACTCACACACACAGACTCATGCAGAGACCCTGGATAACCCCTAACCCTCGAGCCAACGTCCAGCGTCTACCGTAGAACGAGACCGCCAATGCTTCTGACACGCTCGATGTCCTGGACGGAGCGTTCGAATACAAAATAAATATCCAATATATGCCCATGTGAATGTGTATCCTGTTTCTGGCATATATTATAAGTGGAATAGAAAAATAAATGCGCCGTGATAAAAGTTGTGCCGAGCTCGCATCCACCTCCCACCTACCCCTCCCCCCCAGCGGCGCATGTCCGCCCACAAAAGGACACAGCGACCGTAAGCCCTCGTGAGCTCTCTCGTCTGTCCACCGCTAAACTGCGCGCCGTGACGCGAGGACAACACGTCAGCAGCAACGGCAACGGCAGTGGCAGTGGCAGTGGCAGCAACAAACAATAACAAGAACACAAACAGCAGCAGCAAGCAGCAAGCAGCGCGAGCTGCGACGACGACGACGACGACGTCGACGTTGGTGACAAAGTCCGTGTCCACAAAGGGCCGACTTCGAGGCCGCTCATTCTACAAAACGGACGCGTCACGAAGCACGTTTGAAATATTGGAAGAAGGACATTTAGGACTAAAATGAAAGGATCGTACAATAACCCTCAACCTTGCTTGTCCACCCGACTCCCACACACCACACCCCTCCCCACCATGGCCCACACACACAAAAACACGGACACACCCATATCTAACACTCCAGGCCGCGACACCCCACCCAACCCCACACCACCCCGAATCCAACCCACACCTTCCCATCAACCCCCAACCCTGCCAACTTACATATCCCATTTGCTTCTACACACGTACACACAAATACATATATATATATATATATATATGTATATACTTATACTCGTATATATACACACATGAACATGTGTGTGTGTGTGTGTGTCTTTCGCGTAAATATTGGGAGTCCTTGACTACGCGACGCGCACGATGCTGATAAAATACAAATTCTTGGGCCGCGATGCTGCCCGCTAGAAGTGTATTTGCACAACTGTACCTACACGGACTGGACACTACACCCGGACCCGGACTTGGCCCCCGGCCCCAGGACCCGGACCGTGGCAGCAGCAACGACAAAGGCCTCACTGTGGCCCACGGCTCGCCAAAGGAAGCAGAAATCTGTCGCTTTGGGGGTCGCGTGAAGCAAATGTTTTCGAATTCCACTGAAAGAAACACAAATTTTAAAATTAACCTAACAATCTATTAAATTAACATAGCGCAATTATTTATAATCAGTTTAATATGCAATTTTAATTACACTTATCTTATTCTTCCTTATTTTTCATTATACCGTTCTTATTCCTCTTTCACGAAGATAGTAACGCTAATAGTCTTTAATCTTATTCGTTTCTTTCTGGGTTTCGACATATTCTTCCTATAAGCCATACTTCCAAATTTATTTATTTACCGAAAATAAAAATAATTTGATAGTTAAAACTAATATTGGTTATATAAATTACTTTTTTATGTTTTATACTATTTATTTTAATATATGTTTTAAATGTAGATCAATAAATTTAAAGGTAGTTTTATTTAACTTGTAGTTTGCATTTTGAATAACAATAAATCAATAAAGTATTAAATATTTTTAAATATTTGAATATTAAATTTTAATATTTATTTGTTTTTTAAATAAATACATTAAATGCTTACAAATAATAATATTTTTCTTTATATCCATAATATATAAAAATAATTTTAAATTAAATAAAATCAACCAATTAACCAACAAAAAAACTATTATACTTACTATTTACCTGTTACTTTTTTATAACATTTTGGCGATTTTTTTAGTCTACATTAAATAAAAAAAAAGTAAAAATCAAGCATTTAGAAAAAAAAAATATATCATAATGTTGACAATTTTAAAAATTAAATGTAAGCTAAATCCAAACAAATAACAAAAAAAAAAAAATGTTCTTATTATTTTGCTAACTTGGGAGTAAAAGCTGAAGAAAACGCGTTCAGTGTATACAATATCCTTGTCCAGTTAGCGAACAAAAATCTGCGACGAAATTACGCCACATGTGTTCATGCCACGAACAAATTTTCAGCGATGCTAACGGACAGTTGGCGGACAATGGACAGCACTTTCATCTTAGGACGATTCTTTCAAGGGACAAACGCAATTTAGACGACGACGCCGCCATTGGGGGATGGACGGACACGGGACACGGGCATCATCGTATATGTAAGTAAGTTCGCTCGAAAGTGTGTGCGTGGGACGACGCAGACGACGCTGTCCATGCGATGAGGGCGGTAGACGGTGGATTGTGGTGGGTGGTGGTGGGTGGTAGTGGGTGGTGGGTGGTTTGGGTATAGCGCCAAAAATGGACAGACAGGCGGACAGGCCTGCTCACACATGTGCTTATGTGATGTGCTTGAGAGTATGTGTATATGTGTGTGTGTGTGTGTGTGTGTGGGTCTATATATGTGATGTTGTTGTTACTGCCTCCGGCAATGTTTGTATGCCTTATTGTATGCCTTGAACCCACACACGCCCGCGCGCGGTAGCCACTTTGTCCAATTTTCAGACGGTCACTTTTTGAAACGAATTTGCCTAAACACTCAGATATGCCTTTGCGACGTTGCTGCGCGTTGCTGTTGTGATGCAAGACCATGAAATTGGCATTCTCATTTTAGAATCCACTTAAATACGCTTTCTTCAACCCCCGCCGACCAAAATGTTCAAGTATTTCATACCGTTCGCAATTTTAAATCGCGTCCACATTTTGTCGACGCTTCGTTCATTCGCGAACTTGTCTTGGCTAAGTCTTCGTTAGACCCTATTAGTTATATATATTTATATATGTATATACATATATTTCATTTTTTCTAACGTTGCTAACACTTATAAATAAAATCATAAAATACTGCAATGAGGGTCATCTAAAAATATAACAATATTTATGAAAATGTTTACCAAAATTTTAGCAGACATGTTTGAGATTTCTAAATATTTTTATTAGTGACTAAAACATGTCTGCTAACATTTTCGGAATTATATGAGCATAAATTTTAATTTTGGGAAAGCATGGCAAAAATATCGTATTTAAATCCTAAGAAACTTAAGTATTCTGAAAAAAATATTTATTACATTGTTTTTATTTGCAAACCTTCTTAAATGTCAAGCATCAAGCAAACTGAAGTCGTTTTTTCTGTCTTTTGATTACTGTTTGGAGGTTTCTGCTTACCTGGTCCTAAGTTTCGGTTTTTGACCAAACTCTTTTCGCTAAGAACCCTCTCAATGTCCGCAGCAGACCATGGAAAGCGCAGCGGTCGTTTTGTAAAATTTGCAATTTAGCCAAAAGGGTTGTTTCCTTTTGTATCGTCATGTGTTGCCAAAAAGAACGCTTCATTTACTGTTGTTACCCTTGTAGTCGGTCTTACGATTCTGTCGTAAAGGCGACGTCGTCTCTGGCCCCATAATATGTATGTATATGTTTATATATATCTTATATATAATCTTATTATGTTTCGAACATCGAAACAAAATTTAGATTTCAGCAGCTTAACTCCGGTGTCCAAGTCTTCAGCCTGCCTAAGATATCCATTCTTTAGATAGTTTCCACAAAATTACGATTTTAGAATCGAAAAAAATTCAAATTGTTCAGCCCAGCTCAGTTCCCTTATTCACAGACTAAAATTCTGTTCAGAGGTATTTATTTATACCTTACTAATGTTACTAATGTTTATCGGTATACTTCAACGAGCACCCCCAAAAGTCGCTCAAGTCTATAGTTCCCACAATTTCTATATAATAATCCTATAGAATAATGACAATCTGGAGGCACGCCAACCATGCGGAGCAGCTCCAGCCAAATAAGAAGATTCTTTGGACTTAGATCTTAGCTGGTATTAGACTGATATCAGAGTATTCCTAAGTCGGTTACGCCCAACTCCAGAGTACCTCCTAGTCACTTCCATATTGGAATTACATTTAGAATAGAATTTGTATTTACGCATTTTCTGTACAAAATGTATTCAAATTTTAAATTAAAAATATTTTCTTTTATATAGAAATTATTTCATTTTATAACTATTTTCTAAATTTAAGGGCGATTTTTTCTGATTACAGTGACTTTCAAGACAACATTGTCTAGACAAGAGAGTTCGAAGTCTATTCTTAAAGATGGATATTAATTGCTTAAATCGTTTTAGAGTTAAGGCTAGTCTTAACTGAAAATGACAGGCTTATTAGTGTAAAAGGAATGAGTTGCATAATTGAAGTTGTTAAATTATTCAATTGCGAGCTTCTGTTTATTGGAATTAAAATTACATTTTCTCATCTGATAATTTATCTTCAGTTTTCAAGTTTAGCCGTGGATCTTTCTGCAATGAAGCTTTGACCCATTCGTACTTTTTCTGGGATTCCTCATGGGTTAAGGTCAACCGTTGCTGGACCATACGTTTCCTGAGTTCCAGATCCTTGGCCTGTTGCACCAGACGATTATAGTCAAAGTTGTTAAATTGAACCTCAAATTTGTTTAGGAAACGATTTAAGGACTTCGCCTCGCTGGTTAACTGTTGATTTAATACGAGACGTATGAGATGTATAATTAAAGCTGTTGATGAAATGTTTTCTTACATCTTCATATTGTCGTTGTAGGTTATTGAGTAGAGAGACAAATCGGGTTTTCAAATCGTTCAGGCAAGCATTGTAGGCCTCAATGGATTGGCTTTGAGTTAGTACCCTCTGATCCTTGAATGGAACCAAATATGGAGCCAGAAAGTCGGCAGGCTTACTGGCAATTTCTCGCTTAGACTCCAGTTCTTCCTCATGCTGCAATCAGAATCTTTTGGATAAGTAAAAAGTTAATCGTTTGAATAGAAAACAAACCTGTTGCATTCGAAGTGCTCGGGCAGTTCCATTGCGAAGTGGATCGAATAAGCTAAACTTGAGCTTAGGTTCCATTTTCTCTACTTTTCGCAGATCAAAAATATTGTTGATATCATCTTGGATTTTTTCAAATTGTTTACGGATGCGGTCCTCTGTCTTAAGTTGATCCAGTAACAATTTATATAATTCCAGATTAGAACGTATGGGGTCTAAGGGATTGGCCTGAAGAATATAAAAATATATTTCAAAAATATATAAACCTATTGAACATTAATGTTTGAATATGTTAATACCCTGTAAATTTTTGTTAGCTTCTCGTCGTAAACCAGTTCTTTGCCATAATCTGGCTTGGGCGGCTTTGTAAACTCAACTGTGGTCGCCGTAAGTGCTCCAAATATGTAATGGAATTGTATAACTATTTTGTTTTGTTGAAACAGGAAGGTTCGACTGGCAATATCATTTGCTACTATCTCATCATTATCAGTTTTGTCAAATTTTTCGACAGCTTTCTAAAATAAGAGATGCAACGAAATTTGATGAAATACAAATTGATGGAGGCATGTTTTATATGACTTACTATTAGATTTCCACCAGTTTTCTTAAATTGAAATTCCTTATACAAGCATCTGTCCGCATGGTTTTCATATTTTAATACTATCAAACCTGGATTCAAATCGATCGATTTTAATGAGTCCAATCTGTAACTTGCACTAAAATTCAATTTTCTTGGCAGCGATGTGTCCGAGAAATATTCTAGATCTAAAATAAAATGCAATTCATATTATTTGTTCACTTTTTAAACGAAATTATACAAACATTTTAAGCTGTCATTGCGGCCTTTGGCAAAATACTCTTCGTACTTGTCACTTTCGTAGGTATACGTCAGCTTCTCCATTAGGTCAAATCGGTTCTTATAATATTCGTAACGAATTTTCGGATCAGTGCATAAATCATCATTAAACAGGGTCAATTGCATTACTTTGCCATCGCGTTGCGAATACGGCGAATAACGTTCGTGTACGGCACCCTTGTACTGCACACTTTTGCCGGAGCTCGGAAATCGTTGTTCGTAGTCGGCGTAGCCAATATGCAGCCTGCCAACCCAGTTGCAAATTGCATCCAAATGCTTCTCATCATCCACATCGCGTTCGCCGTCCGTTATATTCTCATCGGAGGACTCTTTGTAAATGCGCATCTCTGGCGGTTCTCCAGGCAGCATGTGCTCCCAATCATTTGTGTCGCGTAAATCCCAACGTATCTCTCTGACTCGCTCGTAGGTCTGCTTGTTCACATAGTAGTTGTACTCGGTCCACACACTATCGATCAAAATGTACTGCTTGCAGTTTGTCTCACAAATGAATCCCGTTGAGGGCTCTATGAATAAAGCGGTTGGTGGCGCCTCCACAACATCGCCATTCACGTCCGTATACGTAACTCGCGGTTTTATACTCCAAGGAGCATTTTTTATGATCACAACCCATGCGTGCGAGCGACGGTAGTGGTAACGATCGACAGCCAAAAGTTCCAATTCCTTTTGCCCAATACAATTTCCAATTATAAAGAAGATTTGAAAAAAAAAAATTTTAAAATAAATAAAAAAACCATCGATATCTAAAAGTTCTAGGTCGTTTTGGAATATACAATTACAGATTATAAAGAATATTTTAAAAATGTTAACAAATATTAAAAAAAAAATCTGTCAAATGAATTACTAAATAACAATGTTTCGGGTGTAATTAATTTAAAAAAAATATATATAAAAAGCGATTGACAGTTAAGAGTTTTGGAGAATACAATTACCAATTTATAATTGAAAATATAAAAAAAATTTAAAAATGAACAAAAAACGATCCAATAATAGAAAAATGTAAGAAAAAAAGTAAATAACGATTGGAAGTTTAAAGTACTTGCACAATACAATTAACAACAAATAGAAATATTATAGAAATGTTTTTCCTAAAAAACTAAAGTTTAAATTAGAAATTACCGCCATTTGCTTTCGTAAGAGCTCCTCTTCTAATTTGTTCCGTTCCTCGGCTCTGCGTCGATGTACCTCAGCCATTTCTTCCTCTAGATGACTATGCAAATCCGGCAGAGGACGCAGTTTGTACACACTTTGTTCTCCCTTCGACTGTTTCTGTTCCACAGCGCCTTCCTCTTTTTCCAAATGTGGATATGGCACATTGTTTTGGTCATTGATAACCGTTTCGTGACGCGCAACTCCAGACACAACCATAGCTGGATGGCCAGCTCCAATTAACATACTGGCCAACAACGTTGCCATTTCGTATGAATTTCCGCGCCGTTTTCTCAGCAATGTTTCCGGTGATATTAAACGAGTCGGCTGAAAATTAATATCGATGTACATTTATTTTATGCATCTCTTAAAGACTTTAATAAAACAGATTAAAATAAAAACTAAACAGTAAAATATGAATATTTCATGGATTTAATATAAACATTTTAAAATATCGTATAATCGTTTTAACAACTTTATAACAATTAATTATAAGCGAAATACGTAGCTTGACCTTTAAAAAGAAGTTATATGTAAAAGAAAGCTTGTTAGTCGTAGAGCTAAGCAAAAATACCATTTTCAGAAAGTGAGTTTAATTAAATTTAGAGATGTACATTTCGTAACTCTAGAGTTTTTTTATTTTTATAAAAGTAAATTGTTTAATCATCGAACTTGAGAAATAGAGAATTTGAGAATATTTTCAAACACACTCAGAAATAGAGAACTTGGAATTTTTTCGGCTTAAATAAATGACTGTTTGTGAATGATAATATTGTAAATTTAAATATATATATAAAGGGGGTATTGTTACTTTATCGCATTGAAAGAGACTTCTTCTTCTTCTATATATAAAATATATATTGCTGAACAAGATGACCGTTTGTCAGCTTTTTTTTCCGTAAGAGCAGATAAAACTTGAAAGATGTCCATCTTTTTTCTTCGGTCACTAAATAAACCTAATCGAGTTACCATATTGACTAATTGAAGAAGAACCATCAGTTGTCAAATCAAAATATCTAAAGAAACGCTTAACCCTTTCTCACACAATATAACCAATCAAACGCAGAATAATCAGTTCAATGACAATTGCGAAACAAACACAAATTCATCAAATTTGTTTAAAACTCAGCAGATTAATTTCGGTCTACAAGGGAATGTAACCATCGGCTTGTCTAAGAAAGCTGTTCTAACTTGTTTTTATTTACTTTAACATAAATTTTGTTTTGCAAAAACATCTCCAACCCCGTAAAGTATATTTATAATCCTGGCCAGCATCATTAGCCAAGTCAATGTGGCGATGCCCGTCTTTCTGCCTGTTGCTGTGCAAAGTAGTTTCAATAAGTAAACTATGTCAACAACAACAACAAGAATTCACTTCTACATCAACCAGACCCGAACTAATCGTAAATAACGCGAAGCGCTAGAAAAACACCTATTGAAAGAAGAAGACGTTTTCCAGGAATTGCCGTTAAAACCGTTGCGCAGCACGAGACAACGGGACACCTTTGCACAACCTTAATAAGTATAAACCTTCGCAAAAAGGTTGTTCAAAATTGCTGACGCAGCAGGAAGTGAGGAGAAGAAACTCGTTTTCGCTTGTTAGACGTCAATTTGTATACCTACCTTGCAGAGGGTATTTTTTATATTGTCACGAATTGTGCTACGCATTGAATAACGTAAATAACATAAAGTATTCGTATATATATATATTCTTGAACAGCGTCACAAAGTCGAAATAGACTATATCTATCTATGCGCTTCTTCATAGTATATCCATATATACATATATATGAATATAAATATTTCAAACGGATTGATATTAAAATGATCTGATTTTCTAGCATTACCTTCTTTTACGAATTTGTTTGACTTTAAAATATTTCTTAAAAATATGTACATTGAAGTAAGAGTCATAAGACTTTGATATTTACGTGTTCTGGAAAATCAATAATATGTCGCAATACCCTTAAACTATAAATCGTTATATTTCCCATAGCTTAAACGTAAACAAATTGTCGTGGAACATATATTTCAGGTAAGCCCTTACAATGACTGACCTAAAAATGGCGAAATTATTTAAATTAGATCTTTAGATCTTTATTTTTAGTAATCAAATTTGAAAGGTGTTCATTGACAATGATTTTTATGTACACTCAAAAAAAAAATCGCCTTAAATTTGTTAAATTTACATATTACATATTTCCTTTTTAAAAGTGAATTTCCTTATACGATGTTTTTGTAGATTTCGATTAAAAACAATCGTCTTTAATTTTTTTGAAGTTACTTTTCTTATTTTGAGTAATAATACCAGTAACAAGGAAAATATTGGAAGTTTCAAAGCAATTTTAAAAAATTAAGTGATATTTTTCTGAGTGTGTGTGTAGAGTGTATATCTATACATAGATGCACATGTATTCCAGAAATGGGCAAAGACAAACACACACACACACAGATTCGGATGTCCTGCGGTCCGTGATTTATTGGAATCGGAACCGGCGTCAGTGTGTTGTTTTCTCAAGCTGCGACAAAGTGGAAAATCGCACCCATCCTTAATCCACCCTATGTTTTCTTATCTCCGAGCTGCTCCGGGCCGTTTACCTGCGCAGCTGCAACCAGCTCGTGGGTGTTTGCTTCATGCGCATGCTTCAGTCAGTCACCGTGTTCTATTCATCACTCTTCTCTTATGAATTGAACTACGGGACAATTTTTGCAATTTGCAAGAAAACTAAGTACATATATATTTATGTGTATATTATATACATATAGATACATAAGTACAATTCGTGAGTGACCTTAACTGCAGTTAATGAAGCGCTTCGCTTTCCATGCAACAACCATTTGATTTCGTTGTTATCCTTGGCGTGGTAAGTAACAGACTTTATTAATAGATCAATCATCTAATCAATTCAGACATGTCTTCTATTATTCTTCTTATTCTTCTATTATTGAGAACCACATTTTAAATCACATTTTCGAAAGCATTTGTGGCATGTGGTTTTTAAGTAATTCATTTAAGTTTTGCCATTTTTAGTTGTGTTATTTGAAATATCCAGAATCCATGTAACAAATGTTTAACTAATTTTGCAATTAAATAACCCCAGAAATTACATAAACTATTTTTTTTCAATATTGTATACCTTATGTATATATTATATTTAAATATATTTTTTATTATTTTAATTTATATATAAAAAGATTAAATATTCATTTTAGTTTCATTTTATTAAATAAATTATTAATTAAGTTTAGCGGACGCATTTTTCCAAAATCAATTTCGATGGTCAATTTGTGACCTTGAGCCATATGAATATGCCTAGTTAAATCTGTAGAATCCCTTAGCCCTTTTGTGTACATAAAATGACTTTAAGTGTCGTAAAATGTACGTCGTAAAACAGCAGAGTGTTAGCCAGATTTACAACCAGAATACATTTCAACAAAATTGTCACAAAATTGAATTCCTGCGAAGTAATGAATCATACTGGATAAGACATCGAATGACCGATTGATTTAATTGTGTTACATGACTATTTTGCAGTGCATCTTAACTTGAGATACAAAAAAGATACAAAAGATATTTAAAAAAAAAAATTAAAGCTATTTTGTGTATTCTTTTCAACACCCTGAACCCATTACAAATGTGTAATGAAGTTGTGCAAAAGATTTCCACTGTAGAATCAAGATAAGCTTGATTTTTAGAGACTTTTAGACTTTTTAGAGTCTATGCTCTTATATATTTATGAATATATGATCATAATCAACAGCCGAATTCAAGTTTATTTCAATTTATCCATCACATCGATAAAAATCGATTACAGTTACCAACAAAAACCACAGTAGTAAATTTGTAGTGTAATAATAAAATGTGAAACTCTTACTCAGAACCGTCCCCAAAATGATATAAGACCAAATGGATATAGTTTTCACAATAGATTTAAGCTAATGCATATCAAACACAATTACTTATCGAACTAAAGTACAGAAAGCTTTCGATACACTTTAGTCGTAATTTTTTTATTGGCCAAATTAGCATACAGAAATATACCATATAAAATGAATATAGTAAGAGAATACAGATACATATATGTTATAAGAATATTTTAATAAATAAATCGGTGGGGGTCTAAGCATTAGTAGCAAAGGAGCCTAAGGTCCCCATTACTTTTAAATTATCTAATTAGTTTTTGTGTGATCTGTATTACAATTATACAATTATCGCTTAACATTGACATTTGTTCGGTTATAATTTTGAAGACTAGTGAGTATCTAGATATTTTAATGTGTTGGACTGAGCTCATCTGTCCATGAATCGATTTATTGCTAACGACGAATCGCTTGCATTGGCAATTCTTCACGTGGTTTCGCTTCGCTATCCACGTTTTATAACATTTTCTTTAGACCTTGTAGGTGCGCCCCGTCGTTTCGGAAAGTTTATTGAAATGCAAAATCCCCGTGAAGCCATAAGAATCACAATGAGGCGTTTCATGCCAACACAAAGTCATCACCGAGCAGCGTGCAACAAGAGCGGGAGAGGGAGAGTGAGAAAGAGAGAGAGAGAGAGACGTCGCGGCATTCGAGGTCAAAACCATGCTCTGCCATTCTCCAGCTAGTTCGCCGGCAGCGTATAATTGAATCCTCAGCAGTGGGGTTCACTGGGCAAGCTCTCTCCCCCTTGTGAGTGTGTGTGTGTGTGTGTGTGTGTGTGTGTGTGTGTGTGTGTATGTGTGTGAGAATGGCTGGCTGACTGGCTGCCTTGTTGTTTGTGCTAACCCGTTCATGTCGCGCCGCGAAATAAGAAACGCTTCAAGGTTATCCGAACGTGTTAAATTAGGATCAGGCCTTGTATTCGGAATCGCAACAATGGTGGAAAAAGCATGACAAAAACAAAGGAACGAATGCACACACGCTGAAAACGCGTCGAAAACAGGCACCCGGTTACTTAAGCAGGGGGCACATCTCAAATTACACAAATAGCACCGTCCATCTGAGTTTAAGCACGCAAAAATTTGTACCAAATGCAAAAATTTTTTGCGCGCAAAATCGCTGAAAAAGATGCAGAAAAAAAGTAAAGTAAAAAAAAGGGTGGCTAAAAGTGAAGACTGTCATGACCACTTTCAGTTGCGAAACAATTCCTGCACTTGGCTGTGCTGAAGTCTAAGATAACGCAAGCAGGCAGGCAGGCAACCAGGCAGGCAGGCAGTCGGCAACCGAGCGCCTTCAAATGATGTTACAGCGCTACTTTAAACATCCACCAACACCACCACCGCCACCGCCACCACCAACCACATAATCCCAATCCCGCACATGGCCGCCCTGTCCTGCCCAGACCAGCTGTAACCCGAGGCGAAAGACTCACGTGGGAGGCACATCGCTTATCGGGGCGTATAATGAGCCGCTGCCATCTTTGTCATAAGAGCATAGAAACAAAGCGGTGAAATTCAGCGCGATTCCTTTAGCACTTGCGGGAGTGTCCTCTGCTGCACTGCGAAAAAAAATCACACTCAACATTAGATTTTCGCAATACTTTTTGGCACCAAGGGTCACTCACATTATTGTTCAAAAGATAAATCAGCGTGTTTTTTTTTTTAAATAATTTAAAATTTTTTATAAAATTTAGAAAATATATTCATAATTCATAGGATGTTTTACATAGTTTACAAAAACGCATATAATTAAAGTTTAAAAACTTTTGATTTTTCAGGAATTCGCGACCGATACCATAAAAATATAATAATATAAAAGTAAATTTAGTTTCTTGTTTCTGATTTTTTTTTTTTTTTACTTCTGCGTTTATAAAAATTTATTTCTTAATAATGGAAAATATACAAAAAATTAAATAATAATAATATTTTTGAGACTTCTAATTTATCGAAATGTTTTTCTTCATACATATAGAAATTCGAGAAAAACTCTCTTGTTTTGTGCGATTTTATGCTGAGTGTATTTGGTGTTTGTTGTATGCTGTGTTGTATGCCTCAAGCCGACGCGACGTGGGTTCCATGTAACTTCTTAAATGAGCACACACGATGAAAATCAGCGGCTTAACCCCTTTATGATAATGCTCCGCACGGAAGTGTTATTGTCCTCGCATCAAAAGGACGCATGGCATTAACACTAGCCACCATAATATGCCACCAACTACCGTCGCAATCCCAGCCAATGATGATGATACATAGCTATCAACGACCACAACGCCAGTAAGTCCCAACTTTTGTTGGCCTTTTGTGTGTGTGTGTTTCTTGATAATTACACACGCTTACATATAAATATGCATATGCATATTTCTAAAAGATATAGGCGAAAAATCGCAGCATTTATTAAAATTTTGCTTGATTCACGAGATCTGCCAGCATCAAGTTCAAATTGGCAAGAGTCAACCAACTAAACTGGAATAAATATGTTGATATATTTGTATAGCAAACGGTATTTTGGTTTGTTGCATAGCAGACATTTCCCATTTCATAAAAAAATTAGAAATATATATGTATGTATATATATGTATATGGTGAGTCAATAAATTTGTGTAATCGCAAATCAACATCCTGCCATGAAACTAACAATCGAATAATAAGTTATTTTTTTACACAGAAAAAAGACGCATTGGAATTTAAAAAATTATCATTTATTTTGGGTGAAGGGTGGCTCACTTTATTATTTGGAAAGTACATTTTTACAAAGCAAGGTTGTATCTTTCTTAAAACCAAAGCCAATTTTTTCTTAATACCAGTGTCGAATTTGAATAAAATTGGGAGTTTTCCATATGTGTACACAGCATCTTGCAATGCCTCTTTTGTTACAAAACAATTAGGCAGTTAATAAATGTATATAATTTTTTTTTTTTATTAATTAATTTTTTTCGAATCGAACTCGATAACGTTGAGACTTCCCAACGAGTCCAAATTTATTTTGTTTCTTTTTGGATTAAAGAAAATATTTTTTATAAAAGATTAAAAGTGTGCATGACTAAATTTTAGAAATTATTATGAATATTATGAAAAATATATATAAAGTTTTATTAAATTAAAAATTATTTCCAAAAACTAGAAACTTTTCTAATTTGCATGTTATATTTTGCTATTGGGGCGAGTTTCTTTTTGTTGTTGAGCGTAGAAACTTTTGGGCAAAATAGGAGTTCTTGTATAAAAATCATTTTTATTTACGAACATATGCGTCTTAAATTCTCAAGTTATATCAAAATGGAGCTACTATATCATACAACTTTTCCATATGAACAAAGGTAAAGGTAAAGAAACCTGGTGTGCCTAATATGCAAAATCATTTGTCGCATTTCTCTGCATTATCCAAGTCCAGCAAAGCAGCCACACAAGGCATAAAAGTATGGTGCAAATGGAAAGTTTTCTATTTCAGTTTACACAAAAACTGGCAACCAAAGAAGGACACACAAGAACAACAACAACACACATTGCTATTAGTGGCAGTCGCGTATTTGAACGCTGGCAGTCGCAACTCGCTAAATGCGTAGTAGCATCTCATGTGGCATCACCTACAATGTCCGCGTCCAATGCTCACATCACCCCCCTCTCGGTTTCAGCATATGGAGAGGTCCTTTTTAAGAAATAGGGGGATGAATTGTCGCGATGTGACGGGATCTCTCATATGAGTTTTGACCCATGCAGGAGACGTGGCTGGGAATTGCACACAGCGGCCATGGGGATGGTGATGGTGATGATGGTCATAACGGTGGTTGTTGCTTAAAAAGGGTCACGGTTTCGATTTAATAAGTTAACTTTATTCTACATGATGCTAACACTACAAATTCTAATAATGATAATATTGCTGATCCCGATATATAGAGATATATAACGATTTATTAAAATACGCCTCAACAAAGTTCTAAAATGGTCAACTACACTCAGAAAAAACATTGTCTTGAATTTTAGAAAATTTAAATACAAGCTAGCAAGCTTTAGGAAATAATTTCTAGATATAAGAAAATATGTTTAAAAAAAATTATAAATGTTTAAGCGCTGCTCAACCATCCCAAAGATTTTATTTATTTTTTATAGAAATATTATTTTTTACTAATATGCATTTCTAAAAAGGAGAAAAGTGAGAAAAAATCCTTACGAAAATTTAGAAACAATTAATAAAATTAATTTGCTTGAATTTTATATTTCAGTTTATCTATATTTTGATTTATCGTTTCAAATCGCATAAAATTGTTTTTTAAATCTAAAAATTATGTTAAGTTTTTGTTTATATGAAATCTTAAAATGCAACTGTTAATATAATATAAGCAACAATAAAGATAACTGTAGAGTTGCGTGTGGTGTGTTTGAAAAATACCTTGAAATTATATATATTTTTTTAATTTTAATAACAAACAATGGTTTTTAAAAAAATACTTTCTGAATAATAAAGTGAGTTAAAATTGGCGCGAATTTCTAAATTATTTTTCTATTTTTCTTCAGAGTGCACGTTTGAAAGCAAATATTTATAGACGGTCGCGTATTGCGGATCATCAGACAACTACTGTCGGGATTGGAGATTGGAGTTTGGGGCAGAGGTCCAGGTCCAGACAGATGCTGATGCTGATGCAACGTCGCAAATTCTAAGAGTGCTTGTTCAAAGAAACAAACCATTTGGATGAGAAGAAAGGGGGGGTGCGAGTAAAGTATTACCAGCCAGTTAGGTGCAGGACTAAAGCAATGCCAAAGCACAAACTCAATGGTGAGTTTGCATTGCTCTGGCCACGAATAATGTTGTGTCCATGCCGTGTCCTGTGTCGTGGGGTTCGCGAATGCTCTGCGATTTAAGCTGGACATGGTAAGTAGGAGCCAGTGCCGTTGGCAGTACCAGAGACGTCACCTCATGACCACTGAATCGTTTTCAGCCATGAGGCTGCAAGGAGTCGTCGTCGTTGCCAGTCAGCGAGAGCTTTTTCTTTGTGCCAATATGACACAGGCCAAAGGGTTGGCGGAAGGGTGCTGGTTGTGGGGGATTGGGGAGCGGGGAGCGGTGTTGGTATGGAGTTTGACGCAAAATTGCGCCACTCGGCCGCAATGGGTTGACTTGGCTAGGAGGTGACACTGCACCACCGTCGTCTGCCACTTGCTGGAAACTCAAGTGGGCTGCTGTGCATTGTTCTCTGGCATCCAAGGCATAAGTGACAGGGCAGGGAACAGGGAACAGGGGACAGCGGACAGAGCAGGGAACGGTTATACCTTCGCACATTATACAAATACATATGCACGCCTGTCTATGCATGTTTCTATGCACATATGTATGTTCTTTATATATGTATGTATGTGTGTTCCATTTGCATCCGCACACACTCCACAGTCCGTCAGTCAGTCAGTCAGTGCCAATTCTCTGCACACGCTGAAAGTCGCGATGCCTATACACTCAGAAAAAAAATTCCTTTGAAATGAAGAGCACCTTCTTGAAATGAAAATCACTTTTGAAACTATACAATTTTTTTTAGTATTTTTTTAACATAATTAAGCCGTATAAACTTTAAGAAATATAATTTCCAAAAATAAATAAAGGCATTTATAATTTAAGGAATTTTCATTATTTTTAAATAATAATAATAATTAATATTTTGACAATTAAAAAATTACTTTTCTTTATTTTATACGTTTGTTAGAAATATATTTCTTACTAATGAAAAAATAAAAAAACAAACAAAAATTTCATAAATTAAAAAAAAAAATAACTTATAATTTCACGATTTTTTTCGAAAATCGAGATATTCATTTCAAAAAGCCAGAAAATTGTTCTAGTTTTTGGGGCGAATTTTTTTCTTTTGCTGAGTGCATAGGAAACGCGAAGGGTTCGGGTATTTGTGTTGCTTTGGCTGTGGCAGTGGCTGTGGCAGTTGCCGTCACCGTCACCGTCAGCGTTGCTATTGCTTTGCCGCAGGGTGGCGACTGCGGATTTTAGCTGAATTGTCGCGGGGTTGCGCTCTGATTGATGTAGGGAGCCGCCGCAGTCCTTCTACACGTTCTGGTTCGGCTTGGCTTGGCTCTCCTTGTCCTTGTCTTTTGCCTCACGTCCTCTCCCATAGACGATAGCGTTTGTCGCAGACATCGCCGCAGTCGACGGTAACGGTAACGGTAACGATGCTGACCGCGCGACATGCTGCTTTCTATTTTGATGAAAATTTCGCGATTGTGTGCGTTCAACCGAAACCGACAGATTTACCATCATCCCCTTCTTCTTGCTCTGCTTCTTCATTTGGGCAAGACGCATCCTTGTCCTGTGTGTAAATGGCTATAGAATTCAACTTTGCTGACCTGCTTCCTGTTCTACCCGTACCTGTGCACAGAACGCAACGCTCATCCCGGGCTTAAGTCAGTGGACATTTTTTAAGCTCAAGATAAGTGTGTGTTTTCAACACACACATATATTCGTATACCGTTATTGTATTGGCTACACTCAGAGAAATTTGTATTGACTCTTCGGAATTCGTCATTTTTTCATTAGATGTTTATGAATTTTAGAAAGAATTTTTCTAAAAATTAGACTTGCATCTATACTTTTTGCATTTAATAATTTCTTAATAATAGAAAATGATTGTTAAAAAAAAAATAGGAAAATTCGAAATATATTGTGGTTTGACGATTTAGGAAAGCCTTCTTGTCTTTGTTTCCCCAATTCAAAATATATTGTGGTTTGTCGATTTGAGAAAGCCTTCCTAAATTGCACGATTTTGTTTTCTAATATTTAGAAATTATTTCTACAAAGAAAAAGAAAACAAAACTCTAATTAGGGCGATTCTTACTTTGAGGCGATTTACTTAAATTTTGTGCGTATTTTTTCTGAGTGCGTCTTTTTAAATGTGTGAACTTTTTTAAATATTAGAATAAATCAATTTTATTTGCAGTTTTTTTTTCTGCAAGTATAATAGTTGAAGAATTTTTAATTAGTTTTTTGTTACCCATATATAAATATATAAAATCAGTATTTAAGTATTTTAAGATTGCACAATATTGGTACAATACAAATATAGCTTATAAGTTCATATATAATAGAACAATAATAACATAATTCCATTACTGAAATTCGAGTCCTTCGTTGGCGAGTGGAGTAACGTCCTACTGAGCTAGGCGGACTGTAAAAAAGATAGCAGCTAAGCTCTTATATATAATATATATTATAATACTAATTGTCGATATAGGAAAACCTTTCTAATTTGTACAATTTATTTTAAAAATATTTCGAAATTATTTCTAAAAACAGGAATGGATTTCTAATTCTTAGATCCATTTTCTAAATTACAGGTCGGATTTTTGTCCAAGTGTAGTGTAGATATACGTTCTCGTTTCTAGGCATTTTAAATTTCTCACGTGGCTGCCACTTACAAGCACATATGCACCCACCAGTTTCAAAGCGCGCCAAATCGCGTTTTTGTGTTTTACATCGCCGGCGCTTTTCTTTCTTTCCTTGTACTTTGATTGTCTACAAGTAGTCGGCAAAGGACATGACACTCGAACAGGCCTGGCCCTTGCCAGCACCCAACCAGGCTATCAGCCAACCAGCCAACCAGCCTACAGCAGCCGCAGTGTTGACAATTTTGCTCTCCCTTTACTGCAGTATAATGAAACAGCAACAATGCCTGAATAGAGCAAACGGCTAAGAAACAAAAAAAAAAAAAAAAAAACGCTGTCCTTTAAAATCAATAGATGTACATATGCTTTTGCGCAAATGTCAACATACATATTCTTTCTTGCCTATTTGATGTAGTACCCTCAGAATCTCCTCGTTCTTGGACAAGTGGCAAAATCGAAATGACGCAGCGTTTTTCGCGGTCGCACTTCTTAAAATGTAGTGTACAAATCTGGGTATTAGGCATGGCAATAATCCTTAGTTGCTTGGAACTCAAACTAACTGTAGTCCTATGTAATGAATATATGCAATAAATAAAATATCTATAATAATAATCGGAAATAGTAATCGGATCAGATTAAAACACTAAACTCAGATAATATGCATTCTATGAGTTTCTCACGTTTGAATAAAAATCCTTAGAATATATACATATATAATATATGTACATGTATATGCGTATATAATATTTTAGAAATCCTAAAAAATAATTATAATTGTCGATTTATGTATAATTTTAAATTTACTTAACTCCATTTCTTACTTTTTGTTTTTATGTGTCGACTGACTTTAGTTAATATAATTAGTTAAATAAATAAGTAAATAAATAATTTAGGAGCCCCAATAGAATGTTACTGTTAATTTACTATGATTCAAATGCTCGAACAGCACCTTGAAGAAAGATACCCAATAAACAATCAAAATACTGAAAAGAATCAATGTTGTCAATTTATCTAGGTAAAATTTTAATTTTTAAATAATTTTGGAACTAGTTAATAAATAGACTTTCGATAAGAAAGTCGTAGTAAAAAGTGGTAAGACAAATGCGAAAAAAACGTATCAGATCCCATAAAGCATACATATTTTTTATCCGATTCTGTTATTGACTTATTTGCATAGAGCTCCCACAATCTTAAGCCTAAATCGATTAAAAAAGCTTCATAAAAGAAATCCATTAATATATTTGTAAACAAATGTTTTTAATAATCTACCGTCCAAGTTTGCCTTTAAAAAAATGTTAGAGTTTCCTAGTAATCTTCCTTCTACGATTGGTAACTATGGATCTTGCGGGAGATATAGGCTTTCGGTATGGTGCAGAATGTTCATTCTCCTGTACCCTTAAATTTTTTGACCCTAGCCTTTATATTGTATAATATATATTGTTTTATCGATGTACGCTTGCAGGTGTATCGGTTTGGGAAGGCCGAGTGGGCGTGGCAATGTAATTTTTAATCGATCTCTTTGGTGAGTTACCCAAAACATATTTTCTACATTAAGTGACTTAAGCTTACAAATTGTGAGAGATATATGTTTCTATCGATTTACACTTTCCGAAATATCGGCTTTGGCGATTATGGGCGGCGGTTTGGGTGTGACTATAAAAATTGTTGTATTATTTCTCAAAGGCAAAATTTTCCTTTGGTATACGAGTATATAATCCAATATGGATTTAGGGTAAACCCAATCTGACCAAAATAAAAAAAAAAAAAATTGTATTAGGAAATAATATTGTAATAGTTTAAAGTGGATTTCAAAATAATAGAAATAGACGACTCCGAATTGTTTAAAGATTACTCGAAGAGGTTAAGGAATATTTATTTTCCCCATTTGGTAAGAACATTTGGAGTAGGTGAGAAAGATTTACAGTATCAACTATATATAAAAAGTAATATTTCGAGGTTTTGAAATATTTATAAATATATATTTATATATATTTGTTAGAAGATAAAATATAAAAAGATGATAAAGTAAGGAAAGCATAATGAAATTCGAACAGATGCCCGTGTCTGCTGGGTCTGCTGCGTCTGCATTTAGCAAGGTGCACTGGATATGCAATCTATTCATATGTGTATGCGTATTCACATGCTGCAGTTGCATTTGCAACCAAGCAACGCACACAGACACACACAGATATAGATACAACCATTATGTACTTGTATACAGAGTCTTGGACGTAGTGCAATTAGCAGCTGATTGAACTTGCATATATGCTAGCTACTAGCTCCTAGCTCCTACCACCCACTCGGCCGCCCAATGCAACCAGAGCAACGTTCGTCTTGGTAGCAAAGAATATCTTAACAAAGCTGCAAGCAAAGCAGCGGGAATACATAAGAAGAAAAACTGCATCTGTCTGCGTTATTTGCGTTATTTGCATGTGGCTCGACTCAGCTCAGACTCGAACCAGGCATGTCTTGCCTTACACTATGCATATAGTTCAATTTTGAGAAAGATTCGACTACAGCTGTCTCTCTCTCTCTCTCTCTGTCTCTCTCTTTCTCTTTCTTTCTCTCTGTTTCACTCAGTCGAATAGTGTTCGCATACTCGCTCGGTATCTCTGTCTAACCAACGCTGGCAGAACTAAACGTAAGCATGTTGTCGATGTGGATGTGGATGTAGTTGCAGCAGTGGTCAGCAGTAGATGGTGGTCAAAAATGCTGCGTCTGCCCAACGTTCCTCCGCTGGCTCCTCAATTGTTTCAAATACTGTGTGTTTTCTGCAACGATGGCAACGAGTGGCAACGAGTGGTGGCAGTGGGAGCATTTAGCTTAGATTGGAAGGACAACTGGCAGACTCTCCTCGGCCTGCACACGTTTTGCCTTCTTCTTCTTCTTACGCGGCGCATTCTGTTCAGCAAGCACACACACACACACACACACACACACACACAGCACATATACACAGACGCACGCACTCAGGTAACGGTAGCTGACAAAGAGCTCGGACATCGGCTGGAATCGGCAAATGGTGCTGCTTGCTGAGGTGGCCAGAGACAGACGCATTAAAACAAAGCAAGCTACGATATGCAAATCATAGCAGCAGCAGCAGCAGCAGCAGCAGCGGCAGCAGAAGCAGAAGCAGCAGCAGCAGCAGCCGAGAGTGGCATAGAATGTTACGAAACGAAATGAAACGAACGAAACGAAATGTAAGGAAATGGGAGGAGAGAAGGAGAAGGAGGAGAAAAGTAGAATATAACAACTTGCGAGTGCTGCGGTTTTTCGTCTGCTCAAATCGCCTTAGCTTAGCACACAAGTCCAAGGCAGAGGCGCAGGCGAGTCCAAATAAGGGACAGGGCTTATTCGGGCATCGGGCGTCGGACACTGGGAGAGTAGGGTGCTTGGACAGGTAGCGTCTAACTAAGGGCGTCCAGGCCTAGAGCTGCGCAGCAGGAGGATTATACAGATTTTGCAACGTGTTTTTTTGTTTTTGTCATTTCGTTGTTGTTGTTTCTGTTGTTGTTGTTGCCATTTGCGCACTGCTACAAATTTTCATCAGCATTGCGCGTAAGCCATTCAAATTCAAACTGATCGAAATAATGGGCGTGTGCGTAGTTCTCTGTTTAGATGCTTAGATGCGACAGGTGCGACAGGTGCGACAGGTGCATCCCATTGTCCAAATACGGAAACAAATCATCGCTGGAATATATATATTCGAATTACCAAGCAACGATTTAGTTACACTTGAAACATTTTAAAAATGAGCAAAAATAAATATTGTCAACTATTTTTCTGAAATGTATTAAAAGTGTGCAAACATAAATTATCTAAAACATGTTTACTCACGTTTAAATAATTTAATTATTTATCAGGAATCCGATGCATTTCGGTGCATTACTAATGAAATATTTTAAAGAGTTGACAGAGCTCGAAAACCTTACCGAAAATAAAAAGGTTTTAAGGCTAACTAAATACAATTCAAATTAAGCTAATAGGAAATTGTTTGTATTTGCTTAAGTAACGAGCAATTCACTCCTTAAGATTTTTTAAAAGAAAAAATTAAAATTCAAGCTGCAATATCTTCGCCAAAAATTATAAATAAATTATAATTATAATAGTACACCACAAGCCTAAAGAAAAACACAAAACGTTTCGTGCTTAACGGATTGCGAAATAAGTAATACCATCAAATAACGAGTGCTACAGAGCAGGGTGGGTGTAATTAAGAAACTTCGATCTTTGGAGGAGAACTTTAGCAATCTACCATCGAACTTCGCAGTAGAATTGCAGTAGATATGGGCTTTTGTGAATTTTGGGAGCGGGAGTGGGCACGGCCAAAATTTTGAAGGACGGAGTAATATACCTTTCAAAATTAGTAACTATATCTCTTAAATTTCGGGACATAGGCTTTTATCATATTTTTCTGTCGACCTTTCAGGGGATTTACCAGTAAAATACTTTCAAAATTTGGTGACCCTATCTTAAAAATAAACGGATTTCCGATTTCTAGGGCCGAAGTTCCTGGGGTCGTCAGGTGTAGGTGTGGTTAAATTTAAAATGTGCCGATCTTTGAAGAAGGTTTCCAGCAAGTTACCTTCTACGTTTGGCTACTCTATTCTTAAAATCGTGGGAAATATGCGGATTTATCGATTTGCGATTATCGATCTTCTAGCCTCCTAGTGGACGTAGCACTTTGTCTGACACGGGCACAGACCAGTATATGTTCCAAGAACCAAGGGTTGATCTCTAAGGGTGTTGAAAAAGTAGCGGTCATACAGGCAGCATGACTGACATTGCACAAAACCAATATACTATGATACCTTCAGTATTAGAGTGTAATAAATAAATAGGTAATAAAAATATATAATTGAAAGATACAAAGGTTTATCCAATCTCCAATTTTAACACTTTATCTATACAAACGGTATGACGGACATTGTACAAAACCAATATACTAAGATACCTTCGGTAACTAAGTATAAAAAGTAAAATAAGAAATTTGTGCAACACTAACAAAAACAAATATATTTTTTCTAATTTCTACAAAAATTGAGCCTACATTTAAAAAAGATTTAAACTTGCATTTTTAAATACAATTTCTGAATAATACTTGGCGCTAAAAGGTATGACAATTTTCTAAAATCATTTAACTTAATAACAAAAGAGGAGATCTCTGAGCAGATGTACATATGAAATAGTTTGTCAAATTTTGCACGTCTTGGCTTTCTAGAAGACAATGCAAGAAGAAGTGCTTTCCCTAACAGAGTCCGGTTATGTGCTGGAAATTATACACACACACACACACACATACATATAACAAACATACACAGACATGCACACACATACGTGCATACCACACACACACAAGTATATTTTTGTATGTCGATTTGAGAACGCGGGTTTTGAATCGACGGCACCGGACTCGGACACGGACCAGGACCCGGACCCGGACCCGTGTTGGTGACCAGCGCCCGGCCCCATGAGCCTTCATCTTTCAATTCACGCGAAAATTTCCTTCGCATGTGTGCCGAGAAGTGAATGGGGGGGATGTGGAGGGTTTGGTTGGTGGGGAGGGTTGAGGGGATTGTTGATGATGATGAGAATAGTGGGCGACGGTGACAGCGAGGCTTGGGTGAAAACGAATCGAGTTTAGTTGAGGACAACGACGAATTCGTAATTGTGCACACACACACACACACACACACACACTCACATGCACACACAAGCGGGCACACACTAAGCCATTTCACACAGGACATTGGTGGATAGATGCTTGGTGGGTTGGTCGATTGGATGGGGAGGGGGGTCGCTGTTTGTATCTGGACGACAAATCGGCCGCTGTATGAAGGACATTCCCTGCAGCATCTGGCAAGGAGCTGGCAGATATTAGAGAAACTACGACACTCTGCACTGCTGAGCGAGCCGAACGAAAATATAAATTTTCGCTTTGCTGGACAATGGTCGCTCTGTCCGTCCGTCTGTCTGCGTGTGTGTATGTGAGTGTGTGTATTCGTATGTTTGTTAGTATTATTGCTTGGTCGGCTGGTCGCCCAGTCGTTTGAGTTGAGTAGAGTTGGTTGCTTGCTTGCTAGATGGGTATTCATCTGAAGTATACACACACATATGTACAGTTGCGGTCAAGATAATAGGAGTGCTGTAAATCCTGAATATATTCATACTTCCTTTCATAATACACGTCGACTTCTTGCACCATTCTACTCTTCCACACATCCTTTTTCTTTCTGTTTTCTTCTGTTATTGGCCGACCTAGCTAGGCTTAATATGACTCATTTTATGGGGCTTTCACTTCTTATAATCGACACCTCCTATAAATCATCAAACCATTCTTAAATTATACTATTATAAAAAACCTTTCCAATGTGACATCGAGCCAAGACTATTGGCACACATTCCACAGATAAAAAACCATTAGGCAGAAGTCCAAGAATAGAACCCATATCAACGAAATAAAACGTTATAATAGAACATTAGAGATATGGTGATCTGACGAATTCAAAACTGATTTATATATGGCGAGCCTCAATAGCACATAATCTGTTTATATACTTGTTCTATAATGAATTCATACAATTTTGCATTTTACCACTAAGCAGTCAATACATGTATTGATGTTAGCGATGTTACCCAGTTGAACCGATATTGGAAATTATTAATTTTGAAATTATGCTACCACGCGTTACGTATGGGATGCAGTTGATAAGGCCATTCCATCTTTAAATGTTTATTTATCTTCAGTTTTCTTCAACCATATTTGAATTCTTTTTTGGCATTTACCAAAACATATACTATTATTTTGACCGCAGCTGTATGTATGTATGCATGTGTGTGTGTGTGAGTCTATGTCCTCCATACGTGACTTGCGATAAAGCAACTCAAAATTTTCGCTGCAACGAAATTTGCGCTAAGGATGTTCAAGTCCAGTATGTGTGTAAGTGTGTCTGTGTTGTGTGTGTGTGTGCTGACTATGGATGAAGCGAACCCACCTCCACCTAAGCCTCCAACTCCACCTCCACCACACTCAATCTTCAGCCCACATGCAAGCAGGCAAGCAAGCAAGCAGTCGGCTGGCTTTTTAGCAACAGGGTTGTGTGCTGCTGCTTCTTCTTCTGCTAGTTCTTCTTCTTGCTGATGATGCTCTGCTTTAGGTAAAGCCTTATGTGATTATTGTTTCTGCTGTATACTGCGTATATATATATATATGTGTGTGTGTAGAGATACTCATGCATATTTGTCAGATGCAAAAGCTATTCTTAGCGATTTCTCAAAATGCATCTCACAGCTCTCGGCCAAAACACTGTTGTTGTCCTTTTTGGTTTTGTTATTACGCTCAACCGGCAATTGTCTTAGTCACTGCCGCTTCTTTCGGCCTTATCAAATTGCATTTGAATACCCTGCCCAGCGTAGGGAGATATGTATATATATATATATATGTATGTACAATATATGTACACATATATCTATCAAACAAGTACATTGTCTTTGCTTACCTAAACTTACACCCGAATCATATTTATATGCACCTCATGCACAGCAGCAGCAACAAATAGACTATCAGAGCTTTAGACTGAAACTTTGGAATTTACATATAACTCGTATAGCTACTTGAAAAAGCAGATTTCTAATTATTTATATATAAGAAAGTTGAAAATTAAATTTTTTATGATTTATTTCATTCTTTCATAGAAATTAATATTCTTAAAGTTCCACAAATAAAATATAAATTATTTTTGTAATTGATAAAAAATTCATCACTTTGCATGTGATTGTAATTCATATTTGTCAATATTCATACAATTTCTTAAATATGTTAAAACTGTAAATACAATTATGTTTTCTTTTTTTCCAATTTTTCTTACAGTCTTCCATTTTTCATAAAGTTGCCATAAGTTCCCCAAAATGTATTATTTATTCATACATTCCTGACCTAGAAGGGTTTTCTTCATATTAGGTCTTACATTCATATAGTCATTATTTTTAGGATGTTTATGTTACAATAGAAAATAGAAAAGTTGTCTTTGCATCTGTAAGACGAGGTATAGCACAAAACACTTCAATGATCTTAATTAAAAAATCTTAATTAATCTTTTCGTTTTTAATGGGTTTATTTTCTATAATTGTACCGCTGAAAAAAAATTAAATGTCTGTTAGTTAGTAATAACTTCTATATAGAATTATGGGAGATACCTTGTCACAAACACCTTTTTAAACTAAACTAAGGTTTTTTATTTTATTCTGCCTTTAGCATCGGAATATCAATATATATCTAACATTTTTTAGTGTATATTAAGGGTTTGTTCTGGCAATATTTAAATAATTAAAAGTGAATTTTAAAATAATAGAAAATATTTTGAATGTTGTAAGAACTAGACGTACATATATGGTTTGTTAAGGTCAAAACAAAATATTCACAGCGTAAAAATATTTGGCTCTTTCAACCCCATTTTTTATTGCGTGTGTGTGTTTTTTTTTTATACGAACTTATAATGTATGTATGTATTCAATGTTAGGTTGATGACACCTCAGACTGGAGCACTTTTACTCATTTATCTATGCTCAGAAAAAATAGGATTAAAATGTATTATTGAGTCTGTTTAAAATAAGTCTTTCTCTTTTCCAAAATTCTAGAATCGATTTTTAAAAAATTTAAAAATATATATAATTCCGGGCTTGACTTGTCAAAATATTATTCGCGAAACAAAATTATTAAAATGGAATTCTCTTAATATAAATAGATGACTCTGAACGGATGTCGAGCATTGTTAACTTTAGGTGCAAGAAATAAGGACAGATGCTCGACTCGCTCAAAACAAATACAAGTAAAAAAGCAGACAAGTCGTCGATTAACTGTAAATCCCGGGACGGCAAAGATCACAACAAAGCGATAAAAACTTGAGACTTGAGCTAAACCAATGACAATGATGAGCAGGCAACAAGCTATAGAAACAAATTTAATAAAATAATATATAAAAAAATAAATATTAATTGGTTTATTTATATTTTTTATTTATTTTATTTTATTGGTCTGCTTATATTGTGCATATGTATGTTTAATTAGCACCTGTTCGCCTGTTGTTGGTCAACTAAAAATTTCGCGTTCATTTTTTGCGCTGTGAACTTCTGCGGCACCCCTCCCCCAACCACCCTCCTCCCACCAACGTGTATTCTCGCGGCGTTAATAAATGGCTTCATTCCCTGCCCCTGTTCCTTTTCCTGTACCTCCTGTATGTGGTGGTTTCTTCTGATATTTCTACATGACTTGTAACGCCTATACCATATACATACATGCGTACATACACACATATATGCACACATACATGCAGACATATTTATGCTGGCTAAAAAAGGGCCAAGACATTGTCCAGCAACAACAACCCTGCATCCCGCCAACAAGTTTAAACACAAGCAAAAACACACACACACACACACACATGCAGCATTTGATTTCGCTCGTTTCATTTTCGCTTTACTCTCGAGCAGCGGGCCCATCCATCCATCCATCCATCCATCCAACCAAGCGACCGAAACAAAAAACTACAAATACATATGTACTTCTTCTGCTTCTTCTTCTACTTCTACTTCACACAGACACACACATACATGTACATGGGCTAAAGACTTTTCGACACGTATATAAATACGTGCATGTGTGTATCTGTGTGCAAGATTTGAATATATGAGCAGAAGAAAGTAGGCCTGCTGCTGCTGCGGCTGTTGCTGCCGCCAAAAAGGATGTACTCCCGCCCCCCACAACACCCCCCGCTAAACGGACCATCCGATCGGCCAACCGCACGAACATTGCGTCGTCGTCGTCGTCGTCGTCGCTGCCTATGTGTCTGAAAATTGCGTGCAAATATCAGTGTGTGTGTGTTCGTGTGCGTGTATAACGTTATTGTCCAGCCTGATGTCCCTGAGAGTAAGCAGCGACGGCATCAACGGCAGCGACGGCAGCGAGAGCAAGCTGCGTCTTCGTTGCCGTCTTCGCCGTTATTAATCATTGTACATTTGGCTGTCAACGAAAACGGCCGCGAATACACTAACACAGCGACAAAAACACGGGCAGAGAGCAAGAAGAGTGCGCAAGAGACAAACACACACACACTGACGCACAGGCGTAAGGAAATAGAATAAACGACAACAAAACTGACCATACGAGTGTAAACAAACTCATACACGTGTACGGCTCTCGCTCATTCGCTCGCTCGCATTCACGCACACACACATACACATACATGAACACAAGCAGAGACAGACACACGCACACATAAGGAGAAAATATAGTCGTGATGCGGAAATTCGCCGCGATGAAATAAAAATTCGCTCACGATATTTGTGCGCTCCGCTCGCTCGCTCGCTCGCTCGCTGGCTGGCTGGCTGGAGTCGCGGTAGTTTGTCGCCGGGCGCTCGCTGTTTCGGTTCGCAGGACACTGTTGGACGGCATAGCGGTCATATCCTTTCCGATAGCCGGTCGCCTCAAACACGCTGCTCTCTGTGTCGCTGTCGCTGCCGCTGTCTCGGTAGCCTTCGCTGTCGCGGCTAATTTCGCAATTTCCTTGGCGCATTCGCAGCTAATTGAGACAACTTTGAATTCCATTCTAATTCCAAATGTGTGTGTGAAACAATTGAGATTTGCATATATAAACAAAAGAGTTGTGCTTCCTTTACTTATTTAGAAATATAATTATAATTATAATATTACACATATGCAAATAAAAACATAAACAAAAAGGATTTCAAGTGATTTATAAGAATTTCAAAATTTGTGATCTTCACGAAAAGTATTCAACAGACAAAACTATTAAATCAAAAGAACGTAACTCTACAGAATCGAAAAACATTTCTTTGCTCACGTGCCACAAAAAGGTTTGTACTGAAAATTAGTAAATATTTTATTTAAAAAAAATTCAATAAAAACAGTGCAATTTATACGAAATGTCCTTTCCTTGAACGTGTGAGAAATTAGTATTTATTTTAAAATACACTTCTTGTGACTACCTAAATTGTTTGGATTATTGACTTACTCGTTAAGGATTCGAAAAGCAGTTTTATTTTTAGCATGAATATTTTTGCAAATTCAAGTAGCAAGTGGGGTAAAATCGTGAAAAACTGTTTTATGAAATTGAATTATTCATCAATCTGTCAAGCTTTAAATGGATATGTATAGATAAGATGTGTTTCACTTTATTTGAAAAATAAAAACTTGGATAAAAATATCTCAAGTGCTTTTGACTCCTTTCTTCGGTTCTACGTATAAAACAAGCTATAAACTAGGAGATACCCTGTACCAAAGTCTATCCACTTTATCGTAACTTATCTTGATCAAATGTAGGTAATTGGTCAATTTAAAAAGCTTTTCCAGTGTTTTTATGGAAACGTAGAAAGTTTTTGATTAAATAGGGCATATGGGCTTAGTCGATACGAAAGTATTCATTTAAAATTTGATATTTTATGCTTTGGTGGACTTTAAGTTCGAATAGGTTTTTGAAGCTCATTAATCATTTATATTTACTTCCTTCTTAATTTACAATTACTCATTAAACTATTAGGATATATTTTGGTTTCTGATCTCTGAAAAGACACTTTTATAGCAGACTAACTATCTTATATAACTAACTAACTATGTTAGTTACGTTAACTATCATGTTAGTTAGTTATGTTAACTATTATGAAATATAAGACTTATAACTAATGTATTGACTAAAAAAGTATGTCATGTTCCTCTTTGCACCAAAACATTTTACAATGTTTTTAGAGTATTGTTAGTGTCACATATTTATTGTATAAACCAAAATAAGCCTTTTGCCTAAATTAATTATTTTTCAGTTAAGCATTTCCTTCTCGATTTTGAATGCTTTTATGCAAACAAGTTTATCTATTATTCATAAATTTAACTAAAAACCTTTCACAACAAAAAAAAAATAATTAAAACATTAAAAAAAAATTAAATATAATAAAAATTAAATTTTAAAATTAATATTAAAGTTGCAATTTAAATGTAAAATTAAAAGGCAATAGTTAAATTAAAAATAAAAAAAGTATAACAAATAAAATGGAAAGGTAAAATTATCAATTGCTGAATCAAAAAATCTTGAAAAGACTTTCAATATATACATTATATATAATCTATAGATCCAAAGATCTATAGACCATATGATAAAAATTAGTCAATAATGATTTCTGGCTTTTAAATTGCTCAGAAAATTTACTAGGTTTGTGTGAAAGGATAATCTCATAAAAAGGATAAACTCTTGGTTACCACATAGATCTTAATATTCAATAAATTAAATGATTAAGTTTTAGATGTGATTCCCAACTGTGTGTAATTTTAAAAAACTTAAAAAAATCTACGAGTACAATTTTATAAATTTTTGTAAGCAATTTTAATTTGTACCTCAGCAAAATATGGTTTTTTATTTCCAAAAAAAAAATTATGCTTAAAATAAAGCTTGTAAATAAATAACAATTGTAAATGGTCTTAAATAAATTGTGGACCTGATACCAAATCAAATAATGATATAGAATATTTTTACGGAATTATATATTACATTTTTAGATTATGATAAAATGTTGATAATTTTGATTTGAAAAAAGTGCACCGGACATCATGAAACACAAAAAAGTTGCTTAATTAAATAGGAAACAAGATAGATAGATTTCGAGTTTTTAGCTTCAAAGCTGAAGACCACTTTGCATAGAAACCGATATTGCTATACTGCCGTTAATTCTGATATAGAATATATATCATATAAAGTACATAAATTATTAAAAACAAAAAATGTTTATATAATCTTAATAAGAAGGAAACTGCAGATTGAAAGACGTTTGCTTTTATTAATTACACATTTAACGACTTTAATTTAACAACCATTGCTAAGCAAATACCAAATAATATAAAGTTAATGGTATATTTATAATACCCAAAATATCTCACAATATTTAGTAGAAGTTTACAATTTAAAAGCCCACGAATAAACTTGATCTGTGTATTAAGCCAATAAATATGCTCCTTATTGACACGGTTTTAGTCTTAGGTGAACAGACTGAAAGACAGACTAAAATAGACGGATGCTGCTTATAAAAATATATATTTTTTTACTTAATGTTGATTAATATGAGTAGAGCCACAGAAAAAAACAAAAAGTGGAAATGAAATTAAATTTAATTAAATGAATAATAACATGTAATATCTAAATTTAAATTAAGAAAGTAAGTAATATTTACAAGATTTGTATGTTGAAATACAGAAAACATAATAATTATGATAAAAAAAATACGAAAATTATAATAATAATGATATAAATAATAATAATAAGCTCAAACTCAACAGTTATCATGCTTTGAGCTGCTGACAAAGCTCAAGACCAAATAACTCACCTAATCTGGGCGATAAAATGAAATAATTTGCAAAGAAGACAAACACTAAAATCGACTAAGATAGTAAAACTTTTTGCTGAGTTGCAACAGGTGCTTTGCTGCAACACACATTAATCGGTGGCAGACTAAAACAAACTTTTTATATCCATTTTGGTGTGACTCCTCTTTAAGCCATTTTATACACTTTTGTATTAGCTCAAATAGACATGAGCGAAAAAAATGCTGTACTTATATATGTATATATGTATGTATGTATGTATGTTTTGGTGTGTATGTATTGGTAATACACTCCGAATAGTTTCTGTCGTTGACCTGCATTTAGCAGACTGTGTGCTCTGTCCAGTCATGTCCATTTCTGCCCCATCCTGTCCAGTCCAGTCCAGTCCTGTCTGCTTCCTCCAAGTCTGTGTCTGAATGAGTTCGATACGAGGCCAAAGAGACGATAAAAATAGTAGTAAATACAATAAAATTATAATTGTATATAGGAAAAATCGCAACACACACACACACAGACATGTATATAAATAATGGACGGCCGGCCGGCCCGTCATTACATGAGTGTATGTGTGTGTTGGAGTTCGTCTGTAAATGTGTCTGCTGCACACACACACACACACACATAATACATACAAATAATTCTTACATACTCCACACACACATGAACAAACTTGGCTGTAATTCTTTTATACATATATATATATATTTCTTTCATCTTTTTCTGTTGTTACCCGATTTTTTTTCTTTTATTTTTTTTTCATACTCTGTCCCAGTTCGGTTGGTGAAAAGTTTAATGGCTCGCTGGGATTGGACTCGATGCGAAAGAGAAAGTAAAATTTCTTCTTTCTGCTCGAGCTTTTTGCTTTGGCCGTGTTGAATAGCAAAAAAAAAGACCTTGCAATTTTTATACAGTTGTAAAAGTTGTATTCAATATATGTGTGTAAGCTTTGGTGGCAAGTGGCATGCGGCAAGTGGCAAGTCGACACAGTTATTTGCCACTCCATTGGTTATGAGCGTCTATGTGTGTGTGAGTTGAAATGAAGGTTAAGGGCACAACCATGTACACACCTGTACACCCACACTCACACACACACACACATATATATGTTTGCATGGATGTATTTGTGACCACAAGTCGCTAATGTAAATAAGCCAATTAAATAATAATTACATTCAACGGATGTTATTTACTCATGCATATTTCATATTATATATAAATAATATATTTTATTTATTTTAATTCTCACTCAACTTAAAACAAACAATTTATGTATAATAATTAATAAAACAAATAAAATTTATTAGCAATTATTAAATTCACATTTGAACTATTATACATAAACACACGCACACATACAAATATATATGCATTTATTTATTTAATTATTATTTATTAATGTTGATTTCTTATTTATAATATAAATAATATATTTTATTTAATTCTCACTGAACTCAATTAAAACAATGGGAAAAGTAACCAACAAAAAATTAAGCTCAATTAGCAATTGTTAATTTTAACTAGCCAGCAACGAATTTGTGAATGACACCTTCTTAACAAATGCATTCTGTATGCATTAATTATTAATAATTAATTACCTAGTGCTGCTCTTGTATGCAGAGTTGTATGCTGCAGCTTCTAAGCTAAGCACAAAATTGTCTGCCAGATTTCTTTAAAATTCATTCAAATTAGTATATATCCTAGAATAAGTATTCATATTGTAAGCTTTATATATTTTGAATACATTCGCAGTTGGGGGTGTAATGCAACTGCTTTATATTAAATCCTTTTGGTATATGGATGGAGTCGCACCTCAATTATTTGTGCACACACACACACAGACTTACACTCACACAACTGCATCAAAATATTTGCCTATCAATATTTAAATAAACACCATGCACACATGCACACATGCACACATGCACACATACATAAATATGCATTTCTTGTACATGATAAACTAAGAACGTTTTTGTGAACACTAATTGTTACTCTTCGTCCGCAGACTCCTTTTGCTCAACGCTCTTAAGGAACAGTTCTTTCTCTTAGCGTTCTTTGCACTCTTCCCACACACACACACGCAAATCATATGTCGCCTTCTTACTTGCGAAACTTTTGTTTTACATATACAACCTACGAGGAGTTGTTGTGTGTGTGTGTGTGTGCACACAAAGAAAGAAAGAAAGAAATCATGTGTCAGTCATGCGCAAAACGTGTTTTTCATTTTAAAATCGCGTGTCCCGCTCCTTCTTGAAACGGCTGCCAGGCAAAGTCTCCTTTGCATGCCTCGCACTTGATAAACGAGACGGCGACGGAGGCGGAGCAAATTGTCATTCGCTCAGCTCTGCTCGGCTCCGCTCCCAAGATACAAACCAAGCCAAGCCAGGCCGGGCCAGCCATCATCTCAAGTCTCAGGCATGCTTTCAGCTGTTCCTGGCTTGGCTTGGCCAAGCTGTTCCCATTCCCATTCTCGTTCTTCGCATTTCTGCATTGCATTGCTGTTGTTGTTATTTTTTAGCTGCAACTGCTAATTTTTGGGGGTGGGGACAGCAACAGGCTGTAGGCGATTGAGCATGGTTGGGGTCAGTACTGGGTAAGGCAGTGCTGTGGGGTTGGATATTCTTTCATTTTTCGCTTTGCGTGCAGATGAGTAGTGGAGAGCTGCCCACGACAAAGTCGACTGGTGTCGTTGTCGTGTCGCTCTCCCCATATATATATATATATATATATATATATATATATATTTATATGCACACGAAGGCAGGTAAACAACAAGCCATAAATCGTCTCGTGTCTCGTGCGCATCGCTTCGGCTCCCACTCGTGTCGCAGCCGATGAGACGACGGTGACGTTGGCGAATGGCTTGTTCTTGTTGCTTATTCGTAGATACTCGCGCGACTGCAATTTGGAGCAGGCGCGAACTCAACGCACCAATTAGCATATTCCATTGTCTCTATGTGTGCGTGTGTGTGTGTGTAGATGTGTCCCAGCCCTTTTGATTTTTGGCATTCCAGCGACCTCGTCTACGTCGTCACCATCGTGCCAGCGAGTATTTAGTGGCATGGGGCGTGACACAGCTCATTTCGCCGTGCGAGAATTTTTGATGCTAGTGTGTGTGTGTGTGTGTATGTGTGTGCGCTCAACTTTGTATATTATATATTTGTGTGTGTGTGCGGTTTATTTACATCTACCTCGCGACCTGTCCGTAAAACTTTAAAGCGCGACGCGATTTTATTGGAGCTTCGTGCGAACTGCCTCCATCTGCTGCTGCTGCCTCTGCTCCCACTGCTGCTGCTACTGTCGCTGCCTCTGCCTCTGTCACAACAACCCCAAGTAAAAAGTATATGGCGCGCGCATTGAGCATTTGGCTCTACATATGTATTTGGCATGTAGTCGCCGCTGACGAATGGAAACGCATTATTTTCGGCTATGTGCTGCACTCAAATATATACACACAAATACGCATACCTATGCATATGCACATGTATTGCGTGGTGCGTGTGCGTCTTAAGTGTGTCACCAACCACAGTAATTAATTTCAACTCTTTCTTCTTTACTTGCTCTGACTCAACTACTCCTTCTTCTGCTTCTTCTTGTTTCTCATGTCTTGCAGCGATTTGAAGAAGTTGGAGTCGACTCCGAGTCGATCTAGCCATGACTTGCCTTCGATTTCAGAGACTATAAGATCGAGAGAGATTTCTAATTGGAAATATAACTTTCGGTAATTGGATGTTTAGGTTATGTTTGATTATCTCAGTAGTCAGCAAAGGAGGAAAATCCCCCTTGGGTTGGGTGTCGGAAAATTTCGATATATATATTAGTATGGGAAAGCCCAGGAATTAGATTCTTTTGAAGTGATAGTAAAAATTGTGGATCGATTCCTCTTCTTTTACATCAAGGCGACTTAAAAAATTTTAAATTAATTCCGATCCTGAATTTGAATCCGTTAAAATGCTATTCCAATTAAGACCCTAAGCCAAGCTGATTTTGACCAATACAAAATAAGACATTCGAATCTCGTTTCGAAAATGCAGCTAATTCATCAAATACATAATTATACATTATTTTGCATTCTACTCTATTCACAAAATAAATAATTTTATAGCTTATATGCTCATCATAGATCAACTAGAATATGTAGGTTTTAACTTTAAGTGGAAGCAATAAATACAAAATACTAAACTATTCATTTTGTAGTTATATTTTTATATAGCCACAGCTATTTATATTTTGCTAAATATACATAAATTTGATCTAATGAGGCTTACTTTGTTCTTTATATATAAAAAGTAGCTAAAAAAGTACTCAAGAAACGATTTTCGTTTTAAAATATAGAAGTCTTATCATTTTTGAATAAGTAGTGAGAAAGAGAAATATCATTGTATTGTATTTAAAAAAAAATGTAAATAATTAAATTGAATTTAAGATATCACTTTTTAAATGTAAACTTTACATGTAAATATTACATTAAATAAATAAACGATTTCTATGAAGAAAAAAGGTTTATATATATTCCAGGAGTAGTATTACCTATAAATTAGAGGGGAATACTAAACAAAATATTAAAAAAAAAACTTTATTTGAAATAAATGGTTACATCCAATAAGAGTAATGCAATTAAATACTAATTGTGGAATAATACATACATAATACATATATTTTTTTAGCCCCAGGAAAAGCTAATAAAGGTTCACTGAACTTACGAACTTATCTTACTTATTGATTGCTTATGTACAAATACAGTTTTCATCAGTTTTTAACTATTTTTTTAATATATATATATACATATATATTTTTGAATTTGACCAAACATATGTGTGTAATACGCTCAAAATAGGCTTACTATTTTTACACATATATATTTAATTTTAGTTAGTCACGAACTACTTTAATTAATATCAATTCTTTGTTTTGGTCTTCTCTTTCTTGTCTCTTGCAGCAGCCAAACTGTTTGATAACGGCTTAAAGTTGGATATTTCCAGCTATTCGCATATGAACATCCGCATGGGGACGAAGGGCAAGCGACCTTTGCGTAGCTTGACCCCTCGCGACAAGATCCATGCGATCCAGCGCATTCATGATGGCGAGTCCAAGGCATCTGTGGCCCGGGATATTGGTGTGCCGGAGTCGACACTGCGTGGCTGGTGTAAGAACGAGGACAAGCTGCGCTTCATGTCCCGCCAATCAGCGGCCGACAAAATGTGCGCCGATGCCCTCGTCGACAAGCTGGAGGGAGGAGGCGTTGGTGGCGGCGGTTCAGCGGGTCTGCTCGGTCCGCCCGAGAAGCGGCCACGCTTGGAGCACAACAACAGCAGCGGTCTGCCACTGAATTTCTCGAATAAGCTGAACTTCGATGAGATCGCGTTCAAGCGATCGCCGCTGAACGGCCTCGACTATAGTACAAATAAGGGTCTGTCGGACATCGGCTACAACGGACTGCCCGTCGACTATGTGGGATTCAAGAGCAAAGTGTTCGGTGCGGATATATCGCGATCGGGGCCAACGGATCCGTCACTGAATGCGATAAGTCCGCTGTCGAGTCTCACTCATCTGTCCGGTCTTGGTGGCATCTCTCAGTCCCCGCTTGCGATCAGTTTCAATGAGCTGACCTCGAACCTGAATCTACTCGCTCAGCTCAATCCCGGCCTGGCAGCCATGTCCGGCTTGAACAGTTTTGCGGCCACAGCCAACACTCTGCGCAATCCACAGAAACAAAGTGGTCCGAATGGTCAGCAGCAGGAGCAGAGTCCGCGCAGCGAAAGCGGTGATCGGGAAAGGGATCGAGAACGGACTCCGGCGCTGAGCGTCAAGAATTGGGCCAAGCAGAAGCCATCCGGCAGCAGCTCAACAACAGCCAATGATTGTGAGACGAATCTGGGCAGCATGAAGAGTCCGAGCCCATCGCTGGCACCTCTCCTCGTCGGCTGTGTGGCGCCACTGTCCGGTCTGCCCGACGATCCCCTGCTCTACTGGCTCAAATCCCAGCAAGCAATGCTCGGATTGAACAGTCTGTATCCACCAACACAGTCTGCAGCTGCAGCTGCTGCTGCTGCGGGATTGGGCGTGACAAGTCCACCAATACGCTCCTCGACTCCCCAGCAAATGAATCCATATCCGCACACGCCACCCATGCCCTCGGCAACATCCCCAGCACCGGCTGCACCACCTGGCACTCTCGATGAGAAGCACTCGGCGTGGTACCAGTGGTGTAAGGCATTTGGCGCCAGTCTGCACTCGACACTTAATCCGAATGCTGCCACATTGGCGGCACTGCAACAACATCAGGCGGCAGCAGCAGCTGCAACATCAACAACTGCCCCAGAGTCGACGCACATCGAGGACAACATCGCCAAGCAGCCTTATGACAACATACTCTATTCACAGCTCACAAAGGAGACAGAGTCGCCATCAGTGCGCAGTTTGTCCTCGTCGAATGAGGCACATCCCACTGAGCTGGAGGCGGAGACCGAAGCGGATGTGGAAGTGCATGGCAAACCGGAGGATTTATCAGCAAAATCCGCGAAATCAGCAAGCTCCAGTCCGAGTCCGATTCTAGCCGAGTCCGTAACCCCAAATCCCGTGACAAACAGCCGTGAACCGAGTCCGGAATTGAACAGCGGCGGCGATGAGCCTTGTAAAAATGTGCTCAGCAATATTATATATAAAATCGGTGGAGGCGAATTGGATCATGACTCGGAGGCCAGCTTCAACAGTGAGACGCAACAACATCAGCATCACAACAACAATGACGTCAGTGCCAGCAACAACAACAACAACAACTCGAATAAGACGGATGAGGAGGAGCGAGCCAAATACGCGGATATCGAGGAATTGGCAGCCATACGGCATGGTGAGAAATTCCTGCAATGGCTGGAGAACTGCAGCAATCCTCGAGTGACAGCCGTGCAGCTGATGCAACTGAGATTCCTCATCGCGGCCATCAAGTCGGGCAGCGATGCGCAAGCGGATTGCGTGGATGAGCTGGAGGATGCCGTGCCGGAGTCGGATGTAACGAGAAACAAGACGCGTCGCCGCAAATAGGATAAACCGAAGTTGGCGCCACTGGAGCCAGCCACGGATATAGACACAATGACAATGGCGCAGCGTTGGCTGCCACCAGCCAGCCTGGTGGTGGTCGATGCGGCAGCAAGTTGCCAGGGGTATGCACCGGCCGTTTATCAATCTTCGGCAACGTTGCTCAGCTCGCTCATCTTTCCCCCCTACGAATTTGTGCACTGTGACCTCGACGATGATCCGGATGACTGCCAGATCATGGGCGAATATCAGCAGTCCGATGAACTCAGTTCGAGCACGGATGACGAAAGTGTACAGCAAACTGACTTAGAATAACTAATTTCTTCCAAAAAAAACACAAAAATCCCTAAATTATATATATATATTTATATATATATATATCAATGTGTATGTGAAATGTATGTTTAAATTGATAGTCGTAAGCCGATCTCTGATCTCTCTGATTCACATTTTATTCGGTTTTATATTCGAGAGTCAAATATCCATGATAATCTTAACATTTGTAAATAACGCAAGAAATAATTCCTTCATTTGTTTATTGTCAGCTAAACTAGTATTTAATCTGTTTTTTATACGTACATCTACTAGAAAAATGTTGATTTGCTTTTAAGTTAATCACTTAGATTTAATGCGAGCTGCGGAGAGAGTCAGTTATATTCATGTGTACGGATTTGCTATTATATTCTTTTTATTACTATTATTATTATTATTATTATTATTAAATAAACTACCCATGCAAATACTAAGTAATAACATTTGCCCATAAGAATTTTACCAATTTAATATATCATTAAAATAATGAAAATAAAAAATATATTTATAATTGTAGACGTATTAATTTTGAAATCTTGTTTAATAAAACATTCGAATTAGAAAATTTTTATGAAATAAATTGAGTATATTTTATTGTTTGATTTTGTGGATAGTAAGCAAAGTAAGCTTCATCAATTTTTATGCACATTCTACTAAAATCAAATTTTCAGGAAACATTTTGAATAAGTAAAGCGTGAAATAATAAATTTTAGCTGTGGCTATTTCAAATATTACAGAATTAATAGTTTAATATTTTTTAATTTATTGCAGCAAAGTACATTTTACATCTTTACAATAAAACCGTAGAAATTGCCTTTATGCAGAAGAAGAGGAGCACTTTTTCTGTCACTGTCCAAGTCTTGAAGGGAGAATACATCTAATCTAAATACCCAATTACCGAATATAATATTATCTATCCCGAAAAGACAGTATCGAAACAAGCAAATTATAGTGGAACAACATAATGACCGATTTCGTTACTTAGGTGTCTGTACATTATGATTTGAACTTTTATTGTCTTTGAAAGGGATAAACAAACTCAGATGTCTAGATCGACTTAGATAATGATCCCATTTTTCTCCCTTAAGATAGGATCAGAGTTATTTTAGACACATCAAAGATAACATACAATTGCAGGCCCAGAATACCTATTGACATCTCAATTTAATTATAAATTTGAGAACGCAACCGAGAATGGGACACCCTTTAAGTCAGAGACTTAACTTTGTCTAATTATAATACATTTAATTGATTAATTTCTTCCAGCTGTTAAATACTTTGACTCGAAAACATGAAAAACTTTTTACCATTTTTAATGTATGTATATATAAAAAGTTCAGCGAAACAGACATTTTTAGGCGACTAAAATGTTATCGTGCATTAAAGATACATAAATATATTCCTATCAAGTTTGATTGTAAATAAATTTCGAAAGAGCCTATGAAAATTGTTGTTGGCAGCATATTTTAGCTAAAAATCAACGTCATATTGCAGACTGAAGTAAAAATTTGAGCACACCATAATCAGTTTTTTTGAAACTTCTTCATCATATTTTATATTATTGTATTTACATTACTTTGATATACGTGGCCCATTGTTGGAACGAATAAATACAATACCAAAATAATGTTCTTGTATAACTCAATATGGTCTGATCTTAGCAAATAATCTATTTTAGGGGTTTACTATTTTGTCAATCGCATCAAAAGTCATTCAATACAACATGGGTTGCTTGACATGAGAAAATTAGATCAGGAACAGTTGCTCGCTGACAAAAGCTCGCTGCAATACATCAATTCGTAAACAAGGGTGCGTAACTTAGCTGAATTGCCAATTAAGGTTCCTCTAAACAAATATGTTTTTGGAACGTCAAAATTCGAAAACAAAATTGAAAACCTAGGCATTCTTAACTCTAAGACCTCTGTTGATTTCGTGGTCCAAGAGGTATTACGCTTTGATAGATGACGATTGATTAATTCCGAACCAAAATATATATGTACTTTTAAATTATGAGGTCGGAGATCATTTATTTTGTATTTTATATAAATGAGTACACTTTATGAAGTAAAACTTATGTTTATGAACTTTGAAATATGTGTTTTTCAGCACAAATCGAAAAATTTATTTCGATAATTGATCTTTCATTGAGAATATAGTATGACCAGTTATTATGTATATGTTTGGTTTTTCATCCTTTACCGGGAATGGCCACATTTTATCAACTATTTATTAGTCGTCTTGCTATTAGAGACAGTACAAAATATCACCGCCTCATTGCGTTGAAGTGCTCCAATTGACGAAAACGAAAAATATTTCGTTTGCTTAAAATAATCGTTTGCTAAAATAATCGTTTGCTAGATAGCGTCAAAGGTTTAAACTAATTGCAAATCAATTGGGAGCGGAGACGCGAACCACTAAACATACAAATGATTGTTTGTTCAAGAATCCTTCGGCGTTCGGAGGAATTGATCCGCTGAAGTCAATCTTTGCATGCATGCGAGTATGTATGTGTATGTGTGCCTGTCGAGAAACAAAACATTTTACATGCCGCTCTCAGATTACAAAGCACAGCTGAGAGGAATATACCCAGTCGATCAACTATTTTATGCAGTTAGCCTTTAATCGATTTGACTTTATATGTATTGTATGCTTAGTGGTTCAAACCTCCGCTTAAGCATCAAAATTTTTTTACCACTAGGTACGAAAAATAATATTTGGAATTTTATCTTTATGAATATGCGCCAAAAAAAATTTGAATTGAAATGTTAAAAAAAATGTTGCATAATTTGCAGCTGCCAAAAACGAAACCCGAAGATTTTTGTTAAAAACGAAGGCGAAAATTGGACGCTTCCGCTCTCAGCGGATCAGGATTACCAATTAGCTATTTCTTGTAATCTGTGTATGTTGTTCTAATTGGATTTACGAAGTGGCAAATGTGCTAACAAAAAAAAAAAATACCTAAAACTCGCTGGTTTGACCTGAAGAGGCTCTCGCTCTTCAAATAAGTTCAGACTTTATCCCATTTATGCACCAATGGTTAATTGGGAAAAGTTATGCAATGCTTTTTCTAATTTTATTCAAATTTCGGAGACTTACCAAATTTATTGGATCCTCTAGCGGTTCATATCGAACAAAGTCTGCGACAAACTTAGCAATTTCCTCAACGCTTGAAATGAGTTCCGGATAAGCAAAGGCAGTCGGTCTTATCGTAGTACATACAAATTTCTGCGAGCGAATAAATAATAATAAATAGATAATATATATAAATATATACATATATACAAAAGCGAAAAAAAAATAAAACAAAAAAAAAATTATCAAAGGTTTCCTTTTAAGTTTATGGAACTTAACACTACGTTTTTAGAAGTGGAAAGAAAAAAAACATAATTTTATTCACAATTTCCAAGTTGTTTAAATTTTCTTAAAATTAAAATTCATAAATTTATTTTTATAAAAACAAATCGAATAAAAAAGGTGAACAAAATAATTTATCAAAAATAATATGCAATAATATTGAATAGATAGTAAACAAATAATATATATAATTACCTGCACCTTGCACTCGTTGGGCAAGGCCAAAACCAAAGCACGACGCCGGGGATGATTCAGCACAAACTGTTTGCGAAAATTCTCCGCGTAGAGGAGCAGAAGGCGCTCTTTCGGCGACAGCTTGTAGTAGGAGGGAGGGAAGCATTGGGGGCTGTCCGCGAACTCGTCGGTTGTCTCAGGAAAGGAGAGATCGATTTTGCCAATGTGTATAGCTGGTTCTCCCTCGGATAAACTTAATTCGCTTTCGATATGTTCGAATTCGGAATCTTCTTCGGCCTCCTCCATCTCCTCTTCGAACCAAAATGCTTCTAGTTGTTCCGCGCGACGTTCCTCGATTTCCTTCAGTTTAGCGGCATGTTTGTTCGGGTCTATGGTGGGCGAAAACTTTTTGTATTTCTGGAATGGTTTCTTTGGCATATTTAGGCTGGTTTTCTTTTCTCTTTGTGTTTTGTGTTCGCAACAAAATTTGATCTGTTGCTATAACAACATTTAAATTTGAACAATAAGGCAAGGAAGATAAGTAATTTTAATGTTTGTGTATGTAAACAACAAATACAACAATCAACTTAAAAGTGTCAGCGTATGTATGTAAATAAGTCACAAATCCATCAGCTTTTATATGTCATCGTTCACATAACTCAAATATACGAGTAAAAAAGCAGCAAAATAATAATTATAACAAATATGTAAGCAGTGTGGAATTAGACTATTACAGTTTGAAGAAATTGTTAAGTCTATCTGTTACAAATATAACAGTTATAATCGAAGCAAAAGATCGCATACCCTTTCTCTGTTATACTCAACAAACGCCGAAAATAAAACCGCAGCTTAAAATCAACCGTCAATTCTTGTAATATTTTTATATTTTCGTTCTTTACACGAAAAACGAACAATTTCTTTAGGCGTCATTATGACAAATTCAGCATATTAATATAGTTACTTGCCTTTCAGAGTACTTACCTACTTACTGATTGCAATATTTTCGTTTCAATGGGATTACTATTCTCCCGTATATGAAGGTGTTACATGTTGAAATCTGAAGATGGCGCTATATGGTAAATTTTTGTGTATTCCAATTTTGCTTATCTGTGTTATATGCTCTTCATTTTTGTGATTGATACAACTATCATATTAGGTCAAATTCTTGATAAATGAGTTTCATATCAGTCAGCTTCTTTTTATATTTTCTAATTGGATGGATAAACTCTCCTGTTACGCATTTAAATCTGAAGATGGCGCTGTCCTACAATTTTTTCAGAGTACATAAAATGTCAAAACAGCCTGTTCTGAAATTTATTTTCTTATCATTAATAAATTCAAATACCTCTGCAATAAATATAAACAATAAGCTAAGTAGCTGAATGTAAAGCAGTGAAGCAAGTTTTCTGAAAATGTTGAATAAATATCCTTGGGGTTCACTACATTATTATTATTATTAGTTATTATTCAAGCACAGATTGCTGCAGCAATATAACAGAATTTAACTTGGCTCTAGTCATGCATGCTTAGCATCTTAACATATAGATGGCGCTTTCTAATACATATTCTGTGCGCTTGTTCGTTGTACGACGTTAAGTGTATGTCATGCAACTATAAAACGCAGTATATGTATTATGTAAAAGACTTGAGTGATATAGCACTCAGCAATTACTAAATGCATTAGTATTGAGACGGGTTGGATAATAAATTTGCTATAGATGTCGCTTTTGTGAATTCATGCACATAAATCCAAAGATGGCGCTTTTTTTCCATTCAAAATTTAATATTCGTTGTTCTGTTCGATGAGTATCTGAACCACAACTTATTCCACCTTAACGTTCTCAAAAAAAAAAAGAAAAAAACAACAAGCTTAAACTTACTGCAGATAATCGCGCATTTATCTGTGAAAAATTTCTATAATTCATAATTCTTTGATTAAAAAAACTCGTGGCGTCAAAAGTATAGTGAGCGTAACAAATTCAGGACGATTTTTGTCTGTAGGCTTTTTGTTTATGTTAATTAATAAAGTTGGTATTGTTCATTATTATTATTTATTTATTATTTTAATAAGTTATAATACATATGCAATTTAAAATTATGTTGAAACTTAAACAAATTTTAGAGAATTGAGTTGGTTTTCAAAAAATTAAATTCTTATCGCTTATCAGCATCGAGTTTGAGGGAGTTCAATGCCAGCATTTGAACATCTATTGCACAGTCCTCAGACCAGAACTATTTATAATTACTATTTAATTGTAATTAAAATATATAAATTATTTAAATGAAATGGTCATTGTGTGGACTATGCAACTTGGTTTCCTCACTTTCCTGTTCCCATTGCTTTCGGTTCGCCTGCAGAATGAGATCCTGGAAGGAGCCATATTCGGAGTTTTGACGGGATTTGGCTGTGAGGCTGACATCGCCTTCGTCATCATACAGATTATCGTATGCATAATCAGAGTCCATATCCGAATCCATCGATGCGCGTGGCAGTAAATCCGAATCCGAATCGGATTCCAAATCGGAGTTATTGTAATCTCCATCTCCATTTAATTGCTCAGCTCTTTCGTTGTTGTAATCCGATCGTTCAATTTTATGTTTCTGGTAGAACATTTGTAGTAAATGCTCGATCCGCTCAGAGGACATGTCGGATACCATATTTAAGGATATCTTGCGACGAGCTCGCTTTAGCGGTTTCAGTGCATTATTTGACAATTCAAAATTGAACGTTGTTTTCAGCGTACTTTTCGAACTTTTCAAGTTAATGCCAAGCAAAGCGCGAAAGAGTCGCTTAAACTGATTACTAAAACGTTTATTCTTTTTAGCATTGGTAGGTAATGAGTACTTTGGATTTTCCAGGATGAATCGATTCAGCAGCTCCTTTGTGGCCTGTTGATCCTTTTGCGATTTCAGCAGTTCAACTAAAAATGAGAGCAAAATTTTTAATAATTTGTAAAAATTAAAAAAAAATTAAAATTGCTTACCTTTTTCATTGGATAATCCAAGCGTATTTTGAAAGACTCCCCATTCATCGTTGCGGTTATTGAGTTCCTTTGCATGGGAGTTAACGGTATTCCTCCTGATGTAAAATCCCAAACAGTTGTGCTGCGTGGCTACGAACACCACTAGCAATACAGGTATATTTAAATACATATTGAATTAAGCTCTTGCTGCTTGCACAGGACAATTGCAAATGACACGTTTGCTGCTGCGCTCTCAGCTTAAATAGCAAAAATAGCGCTTGGCGTTAACTGTAAACACAACGGTAGTTGAGACAAAGTCAAAGTTTCACACGCATTGTGTGAGCGAGATGGACAATCGATCAAGCATTGCTCGCTTTGTTTTTCTTAGTAACACTTAGCGCAAAAGTAGCGGTAATTAAAAGGCAACCAGTGCAGCTAAATTATCGCTGATCCCACTCGACTCGACTCAGACAGGTAGCAGTCGCCTGGCGGCTGCGACGGCGACCGCAACTGCGATAGAGGCTGTGGCTGCGACGTTGACTGCGACTAGGGCTGCAACGGTATCTGCAACTGCAACTGCGACGGCGACGGCGATTGCGACTGCAACTGCGGCTGCAGCCGAGTTATTTGCTATGCAGGCGAGAATCAAAACGCAATTGTGTCGGCTGATGATGAGCAGCGCTGCTGATGCGACTTCGGTGCGCCGAGTCGCTGAATGAATGTAATAAGTAGGTCGCACAGCAAAAGTAGGTAGTTCACCGTTACTTTGCCTCGTTCGCTCGATCGTCTGTTGGTTCGATCGGTTCTTTCGTTTGCTGGTGCGTGCGTCGCTTTAAATGTGAAAGGAAGTGAATATAAATCCTAGCGCCAGCCATAAAAGGATCAACTGCTTTGGCCGATCTGCCGGGCAGTCTCTGATCTCTGTCGACAAATGTGTCGCTAATAATGGAATGTGCGTGTTTTTATTGATGCTATATAAATAATGTAAATGCAATTTTCAGTGCACGGCGACACACACAAAAGCCAATATGTAATTATCCGGCGCCCATTCGCATTTTTATCCATAGACCTAATGGACAGCCAGATGTCGCAACAAGTTAGTCGAGCGTACCCGACTAAGAGATGCCAAAAGGAGATACCCGTTCAACTTCGATATCTACAACTCTCAGTTTAGTTACATAAATCATATTTTAAGGTAGCCTTATGTTTTAAAATGAGTAATTAATTGGTTAAAAAATGACCAATGAATTCCTAACTAAGTAGAAATAAAAATTACAAATTTAAATATCAAATAGTTTAAACAACTCGCATAGTTTCTGAGATCAGTCACATTTTTCGGTCCGTCTTAATAGAAAATGAAACGAATACTGAATTTATATATAAATAAATATATTATTTCGTTATGTGTTTTTGAAAACTTTAACAATTTCAATGAATATGGTAGTAAATACTATTTGCTCTCCTAAATTTATTTGTAATAAAGCTCTTTGTGGCAGTGCACAGATCCTCCTTGGATTGAAAATATCCAACTGGGTCCTACAATTTCTCTCCGCTGAGATTCACAATATTGTAATAGTTGTGGTCGGGGAAACGTTCCAATTCGATATAGTCCATTTCAGTATGAAGTAATTTATCCAACATCTTTATAATCTCTGCGAATGTTGGTCGCTCATTGACGTCCTGCGACCAGCAGTAGTACATAATGTTGTACAGCTCTCTTCGACAATGTTCGGGTTTCTCCAGACGGTAGCCGTCCCTCACCTAAAAGCGAGTGCAAAAAATTAATGAATTAAAAATTATATTTATTTAATGAATTAATAATTTGAGTCACTGATTGAAATGGGATTCTAACCTTGCGCATAACATCAGCTGCTGATATGCCCGGATATGGCGTGGAGCCGAGTGTCACAATTTCCCACATCAGTATGCCAAAACTCCAGATATCTGACTTGACCGAGAATATGTTATCGTAAAGTGATTCTGTAGCCATCCATCTTAAAATATAAAAAATGTGAATATGTATTTTCTTGGTATTAACTAAAGTATACTATAAGATATTGGAGAAGATAATAAATAACAACTATAACAAATATAATATACTTTTGCAGATGGAAGACCATCTGTTGATTATTAGATCATGTTAACCCTTAATTTATGATAGCCCTTAAATTGTATTTTAGTAAAGGAATATATATATTTTTTTCTTTGCTAGGCATTATTATTTATAAGCATTCTAGTCTAATTATGTATATATTTTATAATGTTTTAAGTACATTACCTTATTGGCAGTTTTCCCTCGCTCTTCCGCTCGTAGATTTTGGATGTAATGATATCTCTCGCGAAACCGAAGTCAGCCACTTTACACGTGTGATCCTCGGTTATTAAAATATTACGGGCAGCAAGATCACGGTGAATTATCTGTAATGGAAAATGCAATTCGCAATATTTAGTGAATGTTGAAAATCGATATGTAAATTAAAATTGAAGTTAGCAAAAACTATTATCATTTTATTTTTTTTACATTTACATTATTTAATATATATTTTTGTATATTGCAAATATACTTATAAAGTAATTATCCAGCGTTACTCACCCCACGAGAGGTAAGATAATCCATTCCCTTGGCTACTTGATACATAAATGATGTTAAGTCTCCTGAAGTTAGTAAATTTGATTTTCCGTGCGTGTTTCCATAATGCCTGCAATATTTAAGGTAAGAAAATTACATAAATCAAATAAATTGCGGAATTAGGATTTGCAGCAATTAAAATATCACAAACTAAATACACGGATAAAAGATTACATTTTGGTATTTAATAATAAAAATGAAATCCATTAAACATATTTCCTCTTCATGCGGCAATTCTTAGCCTGCTTATCTTACTCTACAGTTTCAGAGACTTGGCTATATTTTTTGGTTCTCTATCTCTTTTCTCCGCTTTGACGATATAGAATTGTTTTTTTAGCGATTAGTGAAAATGAACAGATCAACACCGGCTTACCTTTCTGCTCGAGAGTTTCTCAAATAAGTTTGCAGTTTTCCACGAGTCACGTATTCGAGTATAACGAAAGTTGGATCCTTATCTGTGCAACACCCCAACAAGCGGACAACATTCACATGGGGCTCCAGCGTCTTCATCACCTGAAACAGCAAATATGCCAGTAAATGAAGCGTCATCTGGTTTTTATTTATTTGTATAATAATTTATATATGGAATAAAAAATAGTCAACAACTCGCAAATTTTAAATTAAAGTTATAAATTTAATTTAAAATTAAAAGTGTGTAATTAAATCGAAATTTAAAATATAAAAAATATAATAAATCTGGGGTTATTAAAATGTAAAATGCAAGGAATTAGGGAAAACTAGAAAACTCCGAATCACTAGAAAAACTAGAAAACCTAAAATTTAAAGTTAAGAATGCTCACAGATATCCTGCATATATTGAATGAAAAATTGATTAAATTGATAACACGAATAGGATTCTGCACAGCCTAATCAGTACACAGTTCCTAGTAGATCTATGCAATACAAAAGTTAAGACCACCTAATAGAAAACAGGTTGTTATAATAACTTTAATTTGAAACCAATAAGCATACAATGTTTAGAGGCTTTAAATTGACAAAAAGGAGGCAGCAAGATTAATCGAAATGGAGACTTAAATATTGCAGGAGTCTGTTTGTTTGTCTAATTTAAACAAAATATAAGTTTTTTATTTTTGCCTATGATTCGTTTATTAAATTCAGATTGTTGCCGCCCATTCAGCCCTAAAGTGAAAATATATTCGATACCCACCGAACCTATCGATAGCGAACCCTGAAACCCACCGACAATACAGGTCGTTCCCATTTATAGGCAATCTTGCACAGCTTCTCGTAATATTAAAACATTGTAATTTATTATTTATTCATACAAAAAGTGTTTTTTTTTTTTAAATCTGTATGTAGCTGGTTGTGCCCTGGTGTCAGAGTATTAGGCAGTCGGTTATCTACTAACTTATATCATTTAATTTAGTAACTGATTTTCGGCTTAAATTTGTCTAATGCAGCTTGTAAATTTCCATTGTTGTAAAGAAGAAGACAACAAAAAAAGTACGCGAATTAAACATAATTTTACAGAGACCAAAACAAAGCAGACTACTTAAGATTGGTTCCATTCACCAGACAGCCTTTTTAGCTATCCGGGTCATTACCAGGTCTAATCAATGAACAGCTGAGCAGGACTCGAAACTGTTGCAGTGCGCAAGTCTCAAGTGTCAGAGACGAGAGAGTCTCAATTGAAATTGAGAACATATTGTGGGGGAATAATGATTGTACGCAGCAACAGGAATCAGTTTGTGCCGAGGCCTCAGAGGGCCAGGACTGGTTTTTGTTATAAAAAAACAATGTGCAACCGTGTTTTGTGTTTTGTGTTTTCGCTGATTCATACATTCGAGTAATTATGCGATAACTTGAGTCAAAATCATAATGTCTGCGGCCAGACAACGGTCTCCGATTATATCGTTCCTAATCCGTAGCTAAATTCCGATCTAAAATGGCATTAACTTACATTAGCTGGTACGTCCGTATATTGTACGATTAAATAATGTATTACTTGATAAGATGCGTTCCACTTTTATTGACAACGCGAGAGAACAGCGACTTCCTGTGGCAGGCCGGAATCCAGCCGTAGATTTTCAAATTGAATAAATAACACATAAGCTGAGAGACTTGTTTGCATAGAAACAGAAAACATAAAACAGTCAGAAGGAAATGTCGAGCCAATCATATTGATGCTAATCAAAGGACGTAATGGGGTCGATTATGTCTCTTTCGAGACGTGACACATGTCATGTCAAAACTATGTTCTTTGTTTATGTTTACTCAATGCTTGTATTTTGCATTTTCCCGTGCAAATAAGTTTTCATTTCGTATGTATGTATGTATATTAGGGCGGAGAAAAACTGGCAATTGCATTTTTTTCTTTTCTTTTCTTTTTTTTTTCTTTTTGCATCTCTTGTATGTTAATCGATGGCCGTCTAGAGGATGATCATTGGTTTTGCTGATTGTGGTCTTCATTTAGTTGAAATCTTTACAAATCAATATACGTAATTAATTTTCTAAGAATATTGCAAATAAAATAATAATAAACATTGAGAATTTTAATTAAAGATTCATTTTATCTGATTTTTCTTAGAAAAAATGTTAAGTTGACTTAGTAATTAAGTGTAAAAATATTGGTATTAAAAAAAAAAAAAAACAGACTTACCTCTAGTTCCGAAAGCAGGTCCTTCTTTTCAACTTCTCCAGCGCTCTCCTTTAGTGTTTTTACAGCAACAGTTGTAACCGCTCCAGAATCTGCAAGTCCAAAAATAAAAGTAAATAAAACAGCAGTTCGTGATACATATTAAAAATAAAGAGTATATTTGATTTGATTTTGGTTGTTATTTTGGAGATGTGAACAATTTAAATCAAAATTAAATACACTACGTTGACGAGATTTTTCAACGTGTTTGAATTATTATTATGCACCATTTTGGTGAACTTTGTCTAACTTAGTCAAAATCTAATGTTTTTTAAAATAATTTTTTGATTGTTGATACCAGATGTTTCTGGCCGATTTCAACTCCTCTAATGACATAGCAAGTCATTATGAGCATTTTATGTAGACTATCTGGAACAAAATTTTCTTTTAAGTTGCCGAGATCGACGCGTTCAATAAGACTTAAATACGATTAAGAATTTAGATACATATAGGGTTGGTAATATTTCTGAATAACTTCAAAATATTCTACACATTTTCAAATGGTTGAGCGTATATTCTATAATATTAGCGATTTTGCAAATTTTAGAACAAATCTGTTTTAAATTAAACATAAGAAGTTAAACTTTTTAAATACTCCCAGGTATTAGCAAGAGTAAAATATATCAGTGATATATTAATACAAAATTTATAAAAAATTGCAAAGTGTATTTTCTCTGGTTGAATCGCAATTGCTTGCAATCCACTCAGTTTTAATTGATTTACATTTCTAATGGTTAGTTGATTAAATTATGAATTTGAAAATGCATGTTTAACTCAAAAGTAGCATTAAATATTCAATAGCTTACCTTCCATGTCATTGGCTTCGCAACGCCAAACTTGTCCAAAGGCACCTTCTCCCAGTATGTTAAAGAACTTTAATCGGTGTCTGGGAAATTCCCATTGATCCACCTTGGAATCGGTGCCAAGGCCACCTTCTGCCAAAGCGGCACGACCTGCAGTTAACCCAGCACTCGGGCTACTTTGTCCTACATCGGATGGAGGCATAGAAGCATCAATGCTATTTGTGGGATTTGTTGATAGCTGGCTTGACTGCGATGCACGAATTGGATGGGTTCCCATCATAGACAGAGGAGAAGGGTTGATTTCAGTCAGATTGTCAGTGTGGAAAATAAAATTGCAAATTATTTTAATATAAAGCGAATTATATGAACAGCTGTGGATTTGGCATTAATATTGGATTTAATATTCCTATTCATACGATTAAACAGTTCGATACTGTAAGCAAAAATGAAAACAGACGGATTTTGATATATATATAAATATAAAACTATATAAATATATAAATATATTTATACATATATAAACATTTATATGTCCCAGCTCTGAATGTATTTTGATAAACTCTCAACTACGCGATTGATTGATTGGCAATTAACTGCAAAAAAGACCAATAATTTGAAAAGTTTGGTTTTTGAGTAAAAAGTCGATCGAAAAACGAAAAAAAGCCTAAAGCGACCTGTTAGGAAAATATTTTCGAAAGCGGTTTTTGAAAATTCAGGTCTTGCGCTTTATCACAGAACGTGAAAAATGAACACCTAGGATATGTTTAAAATTAAAGTTTTGCGTAAATTGAAGCTCGCTTAAATATCTCAAATTTGATAAGACCTAATAAAACTACATAAAGATGATTTGCCATTTTTTTGTTTTTTTTTTTTTCGAAATGTATGTAAAAGTGAGATTAATTTTATTATTATGTTAATTTGTGAATTTCCGTTAGTTACCGCTATTGCGAGCTGTTGGTCACGCTCCCAGGGCACGTATCGGTTGGCAAAGGCGACCGGTCCTTGCCACTGTTGCAGGACCATCGAGTTGCGGCTGTCATCAGTAAGCGTGTTGCTTGCATTTGATTTTTTGGCCAGCTCCTCCTTTTCGGTGGCCTTTTTCAGCGTTTTGCTGATGGCGCACAGGCGACGGCGACAAAGATAGCCAAAAATGGCGGCAACAAATGCGGATATGCCGCAAATTCCAATAATAAATGGAATCGAGGTAGACTTGATGGTGAATAGCGTTATGGTGTTCCCATTGCATCCATTGACGCAATCATCCTTTGATTCAGTGTCTGTTTCTGTTGGTGTCTCTGACTGAGACACTCCCTGTCCCTTTGATCCATGACCACCAACGGGAGTCAGTTTTGTCAGAGTGGAACTCTTTGTGGTCTGTGGCTGGTTGGGCGTTTGTGTCGGCTTCACATCAATTGTATTGTCCTCTTCTGCCTGGCTCACAGGCGGTGTCGATATGGGTGGATAGAAATTATTATATGCGGGTAATACGTTTGCCGGGAAACCGGGTGGCAAATTCATGCTCGGCCTTCGATTTGGCAGGCCATTTCTAATAGACTGCACTCCGGGCAGCTGATCAAATGAGGGCAAATACTGTGAAATATTCTGCACCACACTCGATATTGAGGGCGGTGAGCGGGATCCGAAGCCATGGAATCCATTGCTTTCCCTCCGTCCAAGTATGTTGATAAACACTTCGTTTTTTGCGGTGTAGCGTCCATCCGAGACGGTTATGTAAATTAGAAAATTTTCTCCAGCCTGCAAGAGATAAAGTAAAGATTATATATTTATTTGCTAATTAAGATACGCATGTGATAAATTAATTGCTTCTTTAAAAGATGAGTAGTTTCAAAGCCGTGAAACTTCTGACTTGAAACTTTGTGATAGCAAACATTCTATTTAATCTGGTAACTGTTGGCCATATCGACTCAGTTGTTGATCCTGATTAAGAATATGTATACTTGTTTCTTAATTTTAGAAAGGATTTTATATTTTTTAAATTGCTTTTGTTTTTTTACTTTTTAACAATACATTTAGATATTATTTCTAAGAATAGAAAATATTTCTAAGAAAAAAATACAATATTTTTGGTATTGACAATTTAGTTAAAACCTTTCTAATTTATAGAAAATTTGTTTTTTACATTTTGAAATTATTTATAGTTCTTAATGCGATTTTCTAAAATGCATTATGACTTTTTTCCTGAGTGCATTTTATGAATTCAATGGGTTCTACTTACGCGGCCCGCCAAACTTTCGTTGAGGTAGACGACACCCGTATCGGCATCGATGCGAAAGGGTATTTTGTTGGGTGTGTTTGCCTGTTGTTGACTTGAGCCAGGAGCGAGGAACCGAGGCTCAATGCCGAACACCAGACTATCGCCGTCGGCGTCTTCGGCATGCACTCGGTCAATGATTTGGCCAACTACTTCGGCTTCCGAAATTCGCCAATTTCGCTCTCGTACATATAAAATTGGTGGCGCATTTTGTTCCTGTGCAATAGCTGTGAATAATTGGATATAAATGATAAATAAACAATAATTGCAATCATATTGAGAACATAGTTATTTGAATCCAATATGCATTAACTCATGATTTTTTTTTTTTTTTTGTTTAAATCGTATTTTATTGTGGGCAGGAAGTAAAGCGCTATGTTGCGATTCACTTTATCATCGACCAATGTTCACTTAGAAAAGCATATGCCGCCTTTATATAAGTATTATATATAATTTATTTTCCGATATTTGAATTTTTATGTTTGCATAACTACGGCATTCATATAAGTTGACTCGATCTAGACATCTTATTTAAATAATTTTCAGACCAGAACGTATATTTGCATACAAATAACTATTGCATGTTATATTAATTATATATTATTATTCCTAACTCTCCGACGACATTTTTTCGTTAAGTTCGTTTTTTAATTGCAAACTTGTTGCTTGTGATTTTGATTGATAATACGAGTAACGAACAAATTTACAGCGGATATGGGGCTAGTGATTCTACCGATATATGTTTTTAAATATCATTAATATTGCCGTTTTACAAAATGACTACTAAAATTATACATATTTTTTTTTTAAAAACGTGCAGAGTAAACTTTTGTTGTTAAGTATGTAAGGAGACGACTCAGTTTCAATAAATTATATATATTTTGAATCAACGTAACTAATAAAATGAATAAAGCCTTGATCGGTTGCCTGTTCATCTGACTGGATAAAATTCGCAAGCTATATGATTTACAATTTTTAAAAGAATTTCACCCAGATCGATAACTTCTTATATTTCCCTATTATCGATCAAAATCGATATATCATTGTAATGTAGTATGAATATATTTGGACAAAATATTTTATAAAGATCGGATAACAAACACAAAAGTTGTTAGGGGAAGGTAATTTTTATACTGAATATTATATTTTTTTTGAATGCAGTACATATAAAATGTATGTCTGCTCTATGTTAATTACCATATACATACATACATATATACGTACATACAGACTAACATTATAATCATAATAAATAATCATATAATGATCCTCAACGTTGCTACTGCAAAATAATATTGCGTCACAAGAAATCACGAGTAGTCGGGCGTGATCGAATATTGAGTGTTTGAGTGGGGAAAAAAATGAAAAATTGGCAATCAACTCTCGAATGCCGGAGATTTTTTTTTATTGAATCGTGAATCAAAATATGCACAGTTTATTTTAATTTTGCGAGCCTAAAGTAGCTGGCATTCATAACTTGGACAAACTTGGACTTTAAATTAAAATTACAATTTTAGTCTGAAAAGCTTTGAAGATTCGCGAATCAAATAAGAATCTGTTTTAATCTATTTAATATATTTAACAGCTGTATACAGAATATCTCCCAGTTGGTCACTCAACACTAGACGACGCTCTCATATTCAATAGATTCAACTACTTTGTTATTGTTTTCGAACAATTCCGCAATAAGCAATTCCAATTATACAACTCGTTGTATATATTCAAAGTGTTAAGTCTTTAGCTTCAAGGGCATAAACAAAAGTTGGACATAAATCTTTGCGGAAACTGCATAAAATCTAATTGAAATGAATTCCAGCTTCGGTATCCAAAGTATACAAAATTTAGCTTCGATTATATTTTATTCATTTATTTATTTAATTTCAACTAAAATCAGTCGGCACAGAAGTAATCCCAAAAGTTGTATTTAGTAAAATTTAATATTTGGGTTTTAATTAAAAAAATACGAAATATTTATAAGATTTCTGGTATTTAAATGCACAATGGTGAAACATTCGTCGCTGGAGTGTGTAAAACCCAGAAATAGCTCAATCGGACAAAATCTAAAAAGTATTACGAATAAGTAAAGATGACCAACCACAAATTCATGCGTTGGGAAAGAATTCGTTTTTTTTTATATATATACATATATTTTAACATTGTGAATATGTATGGTTTATAATGTATATTCATTCTCTTAATTAATTTAAGCTTTAAAAAATGTAGGTTATTTTCTCTTACGGGTACGGGAACAGCTGTGAGATGGACGTTTTAATGATGATTCAATAAAAAAGCATGCCTGAAAGCCACATTATCTGAATATATTTCATGATATGATTCAATTTAAATAAAAAAAATAATTTAATTGAAAATAAACTGGCTTTTTTTAAAATATACTTTTATCATACTCTATTTTTAAGATGATTCAATAAAAACAAACTGAAACAACATTATCTGCATATATGGCAATAACAAAATCCGGGTCAACGATTTGCTTTTGCAGGTCTATTGGTAACGAAAATACTACGAATAACATTCAATATTCAGATGACAAATGCGCAACTGGTGCGTCCAACAATAAATTGTAATCTTGAAAGCCCACACCAAGTGCCAAATGCCAAATGCCAGTGGGTGAAACCATGATGAACATGTATTACCTTGACCGTGACTACTTGTCATTTCAGTTCGGAGACGACTGTGGATATTGACTTGGCCACAACTTGAACTTTCTGCAGAAGTACGAGTGGGGCAGGTGTAAGTTCAATGACATTCCACAACTATGCAGCCTTATCAGGGTCGGTTTTTGACAGAAGCCAAATTAGAACTATTACCATAACGCCAAGGCAGCTATTTTCTAATTATCCTTTAGGCTTGTGTGAAATCAGGAAATCAAATTGGAGCCGGAACCGTTAACAGTAGGAATAGACTAGTTGAGAGTGTTTGGCTAACATTCAGTAACCATAACAATTAAAGACAGTAATCAATAAGAAAACTTACCTTCATATGTAAAGAGCAAATTAATGGTCACCACAACCACCAAAATGGCAATGTGAATGCTGAACCGCCTCGAAGTTCCGGACATGTTGTGCTTGCATATGAAATGCCGCTCATAGGGATACTTCATTGTGTAATCTCAACCGCCAGAGCGGCAAACCTGTAACACAAAGGACACGATGCATTGTTGAAAACGTAACACCCACTTTTGCAGAACAATTGCTGGTCAATCAAGAGTCATTTGTTTGATACACTCAGAAAAAAAATTGCTGAGAATTTTCGAAAATCGACTTGCAAACTATAGTTGTTTTTTAAAAATGATTTCTAAATCAAAAAAAGTGTTGTTAATTAGAAAGGTTTGTCCTATTTTTAATTTTTAGATATACTTTTCATTATTAAGAAATGCCTTTGTGCGAATTTCTCAATTTTTTCTTGGAGTGTACTGATAAGAAATATTGATTCGCTTCTTTAAACTTAAGCGAGGCCTTCAGTCCAAGCGTGCACACAATTATTAAATCGATCATGTCTGATGTGAAAGACCTAGACCAGTTTATCAGCTTACAACCAGATCCTGTTGGCCTTTATATATATATGTATATATTTATATATATGTTTGAATGTAGATTTGTGATTGTCATGTTGCGAGTACGCACGTAAAACAGGTTATAAGAAAACAAAGCTTGCGATGGTATGTGGCGAGCACGAAGAGGGTAAGCGATTTCTCTTCTTCTCATATACGGGTGCATGGCGCAATCACTGGACATACCCAATGAGTTAACCAAAATAACAAACAAAATGTGGTTGGTAGTGGTGGTGGTGGTAGTTCAAGGGAGTGGAAATAACGCGTATTTCCCAAAAGGGAGCCAAATGCAAAGTGCCAAATAGTTATTCTTTTGTTTGGACAGCAAATGCTTTTATATTCATTTAAGCTGTAGTAGTAGCTTTTTAAAATGACGTCACAAACACACACACACACTTGCACATATACAATGTTCAGATCCGTATACATTTGGTACGAAATTTCGGAGTTTAGGTGCCGTTTACACGTACTCTGCCCTTCCGTATTTTCTTTCACAAATATTTCACAAGTTGAAGGTTCACACGTTAATTTCTTAATGAATCTTTGTTGTAATTTTTTACATAATGCGATATATATATATATATTTTTTTTTTTTGCTGTGCACGCTTGTACCTTTGTACTTATTACTTTTCACATCTGTATGTTTTAAACACAATATATATAAATCGCTGATACCTATTAAAACTTTCACAATTTGCGTTTCGACCAGCATACAAAATACGCGCGATGTGATACGATGTGTATTCCAGCACGGTGTATAGACTACTGATTCATGATCGGTCTCTGAAGCTTTGCAATAATTACGAGAGCCGAAAAACGAAAAACTTGTTTGAATACCACAGACAACAAACTTTAAGTGCTTCTCTTTCTCTCTCTCTCTCTCTCTGTGAGTCTTGCTCTTTGATCGACTCTTTGTGGAACGTAAAACTAACGTTTGATTCGGAAACTCATCTGACATTTTTTACTAAATCTGCTTACATAATTTTTATTGCATTTTATTTCAACGTTATACTCCATCCCATAAACAAATTGGCAACGATTCAATGTATAAATGACCTCAAAAGGGCTATCAATGAAATAAAAAATATACCGATTTAACTTGTCTTTAAATATATTTTAAGTGTATTGGCAGATCTAATAAAACTGCCAAATGTGTATCGTTAGCTACTAACAACTACAGTTTTCATCACATTGATAAACTTTTAAAAGCATAAAATAACGGGTTTTTACTTGCATGCTTCTAATAAAAAACCGTTTAAAATTTGCTGAAACTTATAAATTAAATACTTTACAATTTGGTTATCATCTGTCTTTTTAAAACCGTTCGATAATTTTGAATGATTTTGATTATATTAAGTTATATATATACATTTATTTTTATATTCAATAATGTTCCAAACTTGACTATCGTTCATCGGTATATCCACGCATCCCTGGTGTTTGTAGCTAAACGATATTTGAGCAAAGACATATGTATATTGCACGAGCAAAATCCGAAAAGGGTTGTTCACTAAAAATCGTTACATAATTACTTCAAAATTATTTCAGAAATTAAACATTTAAGAAATACTCAAAGCTAGCTTACGTTAATGATTACCAAAAATAATACTAAAAGATTATAAGACAGCTCAAAACTAATTGCAAATGCATGTCTGTCGAAAAATAAAATACAAGTGTGACCTTATGAGAAATATCGAATATAAACTAGGCGCCAAAAATATAAAAGAATATGTTAATTCTTTTAAGAATTTATAAAGTACAACCAATTTATACTTAAGACTGGCAAATTGGTGTTACAGATTTCATAAAAATTTACCAAAAAATAGTTATTTTTTAAAAGTTTCTAATTTTTTTTTATTAGTTTGAAATAGTGTCCAACTTTGATTGACAATTGGATTGGTTTTTAGGAGTTTTGGATAATTTTCTACTTAAGTCATATGAACACTATGTCCCTTAATATCATCATACTTTTATTTCGCAAAATTTTTCAAGCAAAATTACCAATATTGTGCACAAGGTACAGGGTATCTCATAATCTAGCTCTATTGATTAATAGCAGCTCGAAATTAAGAAATCATCATACTCATTTCAGATCGCGGCTTGGCTTCATATGCGACACTACACAACCTACACGGATTTTTACAATCGGATGCAACCGGAGGAGGAGTACCCCAAAGTGTCTTAAACCAATTGCGCCAAAAGTAGCCTTTAGTAATTTGTATATTTTTGTGAAATAACGCACGAGCATGGACCACGGATATAGATGTCCGCAGACAGACATTACAGAAAATAAACAAAAAATCACTGGTAAGCTTATATATAGTAATAGCCATTCTGAATAGAAAATATATATTAATTGAAAATAATAGAACAAGTGTATATAAACTACTTAACTACTTAAGTCAACTCGCCATTGACATCCAATCACTAACTTAAAGTCGAAACCGCAATCATATCAAATATTAATCTATCTAATATATCTAAATACATTAACGTATATGTACAAACTAAGGGCATACACAGCTTGTCACAAATGAAAGTATCTCAAGTATTCTCAAATTAACTGAAATTAAGTCTTATATTTCCGACTGTGTATATGAGTGTAGATATGTAACGATTTTTAAGGCAGCGGCATCCGATGAAAGCAAACTAATTTTAATGCGTTGTTTTAATGTAGAGAGTAATAAGTCCGTTTATTTGATAAATATAGTACATACGAGTAGGTCGGAAAAGACTTTTAACCATTACTAAGAAAAAAGAAAAAAAAAACTATAAACAAAATGTATCTTCAGCAAACAAAAAACATAATATCTACACGACTTATATGCTATCGAATATGCTCCCATAGGCGTAATTCTATTTTGTTTTCACATTACAATATTGTGTGTTTCATGCTGTTTTTATTAATGTGATATAATTTACAAATTCAAAATGACTTTTAATATTTTGATTGCGTGCATAGTGCAGCGTGCAAATAGGAAGCAGAAACTGCTTAAGCTAAGGCATATAAAATAGTTAAGCTCTACCAATAGTGGACTTAAATTTCCTAAAATATTTATTTCAAAATTGGCGCCAAAAATAATTATCGTTCTTCGGTGTACTCAGGCTGCCCTGGTTATCGGAGCCCACGATGTTTGAGCTGTGCGATACATTGCACGATTAATAATTGGAAACGGCTGTTGACATACTTTTTCATTTGTAAAATTTTAGATTTGGTAAAAAAAGCATAAGCTAGTTCTATTAATGAGTATGCCAAAATACTGCTAAAACAATAAAGAAATATAAAAATTAAAATTTTAAAGCGTTAGCTATACAGCATCCATTTTTAATTGCCTGACCGTTATCTCTATCTGATTTCTTATAGAGCGCTTTCTACTATATCATTCTTAGTTATATAAAACAGAAGTTTGGTAGTTCTCAAAATTAAAATATATTTTGATTTTTTAACTTCAACTCATAGTACAATGTATTTTGTAGTCGAGTATTCTTTTCTGTTGTTTTCTGGGTGTGATAAGAATCGTTAAATGTGCTATTCGGAATAAGCTGATAAGTAAGAGGCCAGGGCAACACTGAGTAATAGGTCTTCAGTTGAACAATTTAGCTCAATTCAAGCGCTTCGGGATAAAAGTGTAAGTGTAAAATACATCATGCTCGTATATTGAAATAACAATAAGTAATTACTACAGCCGCCACTAATAAGTAATCACAAAATTGTGTCAAATGACTACAATTGATAACTAAGTGTTGTCCCGGGTTATTTAGAGTATTTATTATTGTTATGTTTCACGACGAAATCAGAGGCCGAGTCGAAACATTCATCTGCGTGTTTGTCCGTCCCTTTGTCTTTTGAATGTGCCGCTCTCAAATAGAGAGCCAACATATACAGCAGGGGGAAAAATAATTGCACCACCCCACAAAAAATGTCTTCATACGTGGCTTTATTAAGTTTGTATATTTAAAGGCGTATGAATACGTTATAAGAAGTAGGAGTGACAAGGATAAAAAACATAAGTTGACTTAACGTTTTCAATGTGTATAAAAAACTTAAAAAAAAAATAATCCGTATCGACCAATTTGATCGAGTTATGGACAGACTTTGTGAGTTGTTTTTGCCTTTTTGGACAATTTTAGCTTTAGCAAAATAGCTTGTGTTCGAATTGTCACACCTCAATCAATTTCAATGACATGTTAAAAAGTTATACAAATACTCAATTTTTTATGGTCTTTCCGAATTGAGATGAATCGATCACAATTTGCAGTGAAAAGTTGATAATATTCGTATAGATGTCTCTTATAAGGTTGAGCTAACTGCAAAAACTCCAGAACGCTTACAACCTTTGTCGACAAGGCAAAAGCAGTGCTTTGCTTTCCTTAATTTCAGAGTACCTTTAAAAAAAAGTAAGAAAAAAAAATGTCTAACTTGCAAGTTGTTTTTATAGTACCCAAAAAGAAATTGTAATGTAACATTATATTTTTTGTTTGCTTATATTGATAACAAACATTAGTATTTTAAGAATTCACATATGCAAACGTTTTAGATAGTTTATAAAATTCATTTAATTTAAATTGGAAGGATTTGTTCACAAGTTCAGTGACTCTGTCTCTAGTGTTGATTTTTTTTCTGAGTATTTATAGTATTTATATACATACATATATATATATATATTTGATCAGCATCAAATGCTCAGTTGATCGAAGCATGTCCCGGTCCGTGCGTATGTGTTGTGATACTATGAGAACTAAAGGCTTCAAGCAGATATAATTGTTAATTAAACTCACAAACACAAGTATTTAAGAAGGAATCGGAGAGAGAGAGATAGAGAGAGAGAGAGAGAGAGAGAGAGAGAGAGTAGTGCACAAAGAGAAACACATTTGTCGTCGTTGTTGGTGATTGAGTGAGATTGGTGAGAATCTGGGTAGAGTGGTCTGATGTGCATTATTTATTGCAAAACTCTCGTGAGCGATGCACGCATGAAACAATCGCGTCACTAGAGTGAAATAAATATTGTGTTTATTAGGAAACCCGATAATAATAATCATAAATAAAATAATATCATAAGCACAGTTAAAATCGCCCCTGAAATGCAGATATTTACATTTGCACATATGGGGTAAGGTTTGGTGTGTTCTTTCTTTTGGTTTGTTTCATTTAACCGATTTATGCTGAATATTATGATTGTTGTCAAATCAAATTATTTATCTAAATTAAATCTGTAGTATTAAATCCTCCCGTTGTACTACTACTTCTTGTTTGCATAAACCTTTCGAGTAATCAACTCATATTGCTCTATTTTTATCATAAGCAAATTAGTGCTAAACGTTTTTTCGTGATTAAATTTTAGCATTGGTTTGATTGAGTTTTTCTGGTTATTCCCCAATGCATGCGATAAAAGTAGGTCAATGCTAATTTTTTTAAACTTAATTTATTTTTCCCCGCTGACTCATATTAGTCGTCATTAAATGAAGAAATATATTAATTTTAATGATTTTTATATATTACAGCATTGTGCTGAAAAAAAGGCTTAGAAATAAACTTATTGCTTTTTGCTTCCCCACTTACTTTTCTTTGTAGAACCAATGTGATCCTTAGTACAAAGAAGTCTGACCAATTGCTCAATCTGCTCATTACATTCCTCCAAGAGTGCTAAAAGAATAAACATGATACTTAAGTGCTCCAATCGAAGCCAGTGCAATATAATTGTACTCCTGACGCTCCTGTATATTGGCCAGAAATTCTTCATCGGCAGTGATGCTAGCGTACAATTTGATCATCAGAATGTAGATAACGATCTTAATTTAAGTGAGGCACATCAGAATAAAATGCAACAAGTGGATTCAACAACGGACCAGCAACTTATTGTACGCTTGCCATCCAATACACTGCTGAAGTACACCTCTTATAAAGATGTTTCAATACTTCACTTTCGAGTTCCATCGGATACCCGAGCTGCATATTTTACTTTCAAGGCCACTGAAGAATCTAAGAGTCCGTTTCGTAAGTAAACAATATAAACAATTTCACACAAATTTTTATCTATCTGCACTTTTATATTTACAGAGAGAAAATGCAAAGCTAAGGATGTCACGCTACATTTAAAGGCAAACAGTTTACCTGTGATAAGTCCGGAAAACATCACCTTCCCCAACAATTTTGTAAGCTCCGAGCAGAGGTAAATTTCGTCCTTCAAGTATATGCAAATAATTTAAAATTAAAGTATACAAAATTAAAAGTAAATAATTTTTGTTGAATTTAAAATTAAAGAATATAGATATAACCAAAGAAAAATGTGAATTTATGCACTAATGCGTTATTCAGAGCACCTCTTTTTTTATATCTGTTTTTATATTTATCTAGTAGCATAGAGAAAAGCATTTAATTTGTTTTAATTTTATAAAGATGACAATTGTTATATTAATATTTTCAGATTCAAAGTATATGACCTGCAGTTTCAGTCCGATGCCCAGGAGCACCACATTGATATACAGGGTCCCCAAATGGGCAGTTGGTTTGCTGTGGCTTTTATCAGTTGGACAGATCCAAATAATGATCGCATTGAACAACAAGGTAACAAACAGAATATTTTACTTTGTACCCACTAAAAATTGGTAAAAATAGTTTCATGAAGTTGTGCAAAAATTTAATTTATAATACAAATTTCGAAAGTTTACTTGAGGCCAATTTAAAATATGGGTACATCATTTTACTTGGTCATCGATTTTTGAAATGTTCCCTCACTTACATTCCGAAAGAAAACAACAGTTTGTAGGACAAACTCACTATAAACTTGAATGCAGTTATATATAAAAATATTTTCGAATTTGATCTGCTTTTCAAAGTCAACAATAATTCCGAAAGTTTTTTTTTATAAATTGATTACCTAAGCTCAGAAAAAAGTCGCACTGAATTTTTGAAATTCGCCTTTGGGGCCAAGAATATCTCACCAGATAATTTCAGAATGTATGTTTCTAAGAACCAGTGATTTATCTTTTATGGTACATTTATAAATTTTTCATTTAAATAAATTGTTCCTCATTCGTTTTAATTCTAGGACTTTCCGTGTCATGCGACACGGTGCTTCTGGGCGAATTATCTGTAACTCGCTTCTCAGCGACAATCGTGAATGACGGACAAGTTGAGACCGGCAACCTAACCGGTAAATTTAGCTTTAGGGACAAAAAAAATATAAACAGTACTAAAAAAATGGACCCAATCAAAGTTAAACAAAGCCAAAAGAAGCAACAACAGCTAAATGCAGAAATTAAAAATGTGACGCGTTTACAAACTGAACCGCTGTCAAGGCTGGAGATTGACGAAGTCAGTTCCCCAGACAAGGTCAATGAAATGATTTACAAGTTCTATGTGCCCGATGATGTGGGCGTGGCAACGGCACTTATAACATTTCAAGAAGTGTGCGAGAATTGCCCTGAAATCGGCTTCTACACTCAGGCCAATGCCTTCCCCCCAATTGATGGTGTGGATCAAAGAGTCGAAGGCAACGAATTCAACTACGTGCACCGGCCTCACATTAAGCCAAATCAGACTGAAGAAATCGCAGTTGAGTTTTATGTGCAGCCAAACACTTGGCATTATGCACTATTGAAATTTGTTAGTCCCCCAAATACTGCCGAAGAAGAAGCTGAAGATTTGCAGCCAATCGTTAAAGGTTTGCGGCAAGAAAATCTTAAGGATGAAGTGGAGTACAAAGTTGCGTATACGCTGTGTATAATTTATAAGGAGCTTGAGCCACTTCACAAATCTACGAAGACACTGGGGCAGCCAGCTAAACTCACGGAGACTGAAAATGCCTGGGAACCAAAACGTTTTCGCGGAATGGATTTGTATCCGCTGCTGCGCCAGAGTTATCACGAATTTTTCATGTTCGACTATGATTTGGTGCCGGATGCCAACGGCACAGTTCCAGCATTACTTAATTTAACAGCTCAATCTGTAGCCGGATTCGCCTTTGAGCTGGGCGAGGTTTACGACACGGGCGGCACTTTAACCTTTGCCCTGTCCATGAAGCATGATCTACTTTTCAGGAGCGAGTTGAAGGCAACTCCAACGACATCTCCATCGGAAAGGGGTGGCATTCTTGCCGAGAAGTTGATCAGCGATCAAGAGGATGGAGCAAGATTGCCGACGGCCAAGGAGCAGTTGTCGAAAGCGGCTCAAGGTAACCAGAGCATGCAAATTATTGTGTGCATGCACCAAGGAGTTCCGGGCGTACCCACCTGGCCCGACAAATGTCGATATGGTCAGCGACTCATGCATGCCACTATCTTGGTCAACAACACGGATGCCACGGGTATAATCCACGTTCCGTTTCCGGAAAGTGGTCTCTGGTAAGTGCACAAGAGCATAAGCGGGATGTTTTAGTTTTTTGTATTATTAATTTGAATTTGCTGTTTAATTGGTTAATTAGGTTTCATTACATTTTTAGTTTTTATTAATTTAATTTAGCTTTTACTGACATTAAATAAATAAATGTATTTTTTCGTGCTTATATTTTTTAGGTATGTTACCATGAGGGTTTATTGCCCTGAAGCAGACACTGCACGGGCAACTATAATTGACAGCGTCAAGGAATTTGTAAGGACCCACTCGGATATGCTTCAGGAGATGCGTAATCCTTGTGCCTGCGCTGGCAATGCTGAACAGTATGAGAAGTGCATCAAGTCAAAGGATTGCTTGGCCGGCATGAACGAGAAGGATACGCTTAAGGTGAAGGAATGCATTATGGACCACAAGTGCACCGATGACTATGTGAAGATGACGCATCTCTTTCAAATACACCACAAGTCGGCGACGGAGCAGCACTTTGCGGACAACTGCAGCACCTCGGTGATCTTCTCCGTGGCTTCGAGTCCCTGTGTCGCCGGACGATGTGGTCGTTTTGGCCGCTGTTACAATTATATGTCCGGCGGATTTGTATTTTCCACATGTGTCTGCATGAAGGGTTACCGTGGCTGGGATTGCACAGAGGACTCGCAAGTGCCCTCGAGCATGTCCATTCTGCTGGCTACACTGCTGCTCACGCTGAGCAATCTTCTCTTCATTCCGAGCATTTATTTGGCCATCAAGCGTCGATACTTTACCGAAGGCATCATCTATTTCTTTGCCATGTTCTTCTCGATTTTTTATCACGCCTGCGACTCAGGTGAAGATGAGTACAGTTTCTGTTTGGTCAAGATCGGAGTACTCCAATTCTGTGATTTCTACTGTGGGCTATTGGCCATTTGGGTAACACTTGTTGCCATGGCCCATGTTCCAGTGCAGTTTGTGTCGCTGCTTCACATGTTTGGGGCCATTCTCCTAGCATTTGGCACCGAGCTCAACAAACAGAGCCTGTGGGTTTTTCTAGCCCCGGCTTTGACTGGCATTTGCCTCATTTCGGTTAGCTGGGGATTGAAATGCTCAAAGACCCGAAAGTGCTTTCCAGCGCGACATTATCTGATCATCTTTATGCCGCTGGGGATGGTCCTGGTAATGGTTGGCCTGGTCTGTTACGCCTTTCTCCAGACCAAGCAGAACTATCACATCGTGCACTCGATCTGGCACATGGTCATGGCGATGAGCATCATGTGCCTGCTGCCAGCACCAAAGTCTTTTGTTCCGAAGGACTAGCATTCGGATTCATCGAAGGAGATTCTCATTTGGAATAAAAGGACTCAATTTAAACTGCACTTGCTGCAAAATTCCTAGCTCTGCAGCTGATGTACCTCATATTTTCAGATTTCAGATTACATTAATCCTTGTACTGGGTCTTGCAACTGTTCACTAGTAATAAGCTATATCATATAAGTAATGTACGATATTAAAGCAGTTGTTAACAAATTACTATAATTTAGGATTATAAGCCTTATTTGAATGTAAAAGTCGCATAAGTTTCGAATTTTCATAGTGAGGAAAATAGGAGGGGATTCTCATTAATTTATTTAATTAACACTGTCCATAAGCATTAGAAGATTAAACACATAAAGTGTATAAAATAATTGGAAAATTAAAAATAAAATTAATTGTACAATTAGAAAACAAAATTAATTTCAAATGTAAAAACTAAAACAGTTGGGGCTATTAAAATGGCACAAGTATTTGGAAAACACAAAAGAAAAAAAAAACCAATAAGACCAAACATCCAAAAAGACAGAGCTTAATATTGAACTAAGAGGAATCGTCAATGGAGAGAGAACAAGGTAAAAAAAAGTATAGAAAGAAAAAGGTATTAATAGAAAAGAATTTAATTAAAATAAGGTATTGTAAGACAAACAAATGACTTGTAAACGATTCTCCCAAGTTTATTCAGTTTTGCATCAAGGTAATAGAAAAACGTTAAGGTTCCTGGTGTGTCTACTACAAACAGAAGAGGTTTAGAAGACCTTATACAGAATATGAATATGAGTTATCCTAATCCTAAACAGCAATTTATTGAAAAATTAGGATGCAACTGCAGGCACTACGGACTTATAGAGGTAAAAATACATCAGCTGTGTCGAAGGACTTTATTTTATTTAATTTCTTGTGACAGGCACAGCCAATGTAGAGTGAAATAAAGTAATGTAATTTCCGATCTTGATGAAATTTGTACAGTTGATCAATATGGTATAATGAGCCAACTTAGTGCACGGTGATCAATTATTTTACCAAAGCGGTATCCCTCTGGTAGCATCTCATCCTTGCAATTTATTTTTGGTTATTATAATAATCCAATTCAACAATATTGTTTGCGACCTCTCTGCTTGCAATATGTGTATCTTCAGTGATTATTTTTAGTTCGAGTTTTCTGACAAACATCAGACAAAGGTATCTGGCTGAGTAACTGAAAGGATAGTGTTGCTCCGTTGAGAACTTTGTAGAACTAAGAGATGTAATTAAGCAAAGGGATAATAGTGGAAAATTTGTAATCTCGATAAATCATGTAGTTTAAATTCCTATAACTTTCATAGTCTTAACCCCGCCTTAGAAAACTTCTTTATTTTTACCCCTAGCTGATGATCATCAACTTTAATGATAAGAAAAGTTCAGTGTTAGGAGTAAGAGACCAAACCTGCACTAGCCGGCCTGGCAGGCATTTATATATAAACATAATCTAAATATTAGATTTAGATTAGAGAAACTGTTGTCACTAAATCTCACATCAGAAAAAACGATACCAAGCCAAACCTTTAATATATTTATTTACATTTTGTGAATACAAACACTAAAATTATAAAACCGAAATAAGAATTAAATTAAAAATATACAAATATTTTTTATTTTTGTGGGTCTTTAAATTGTGAATTTGAACTCTATTTTGCAAAGAAAATTAGCTCACAAAATAAGATCAAATTAGTTCAAATTTATAAATGCAAAATGTTAAGTTATTGAATGGGTTAGTTTCAAATTAATGCAAAATTTCTTATTACCGCTAAAAAAATATATATATATAATAATAAATAATAAAAAAAATGTAATGAAGAAATAATGAGTCAATTGGCTCTGAGCTTCTTCATAATAAATACTTAACCAACTGCTTTAGCCAAGTATGCAGCCCTGACGGCAATCAATTCTTCAGTTCATGTGCGAACTAGTAGTTCGATATAAGGTGGTAAAATTGGGTGAAATCGCATCTCACTTTTGTGGTACCAGTTTTGAAAATCGCTTACCGCCCCCTTTTCAACCTGCTCTGAAAATACAAACGCTTTTTATTATGTAGAAGTTAGTATTGGATGATAGTACCGAATTAGATCCAAAGGATAAAACTGTATGTTGTGTAGATTATAGTCAGTACTTATGGTGATGTTTCACCTTTATTGTTTAAAATCACTGCACAACGATTTGATTTACTTCTATGAATAATTTGTATTTACATTGTACTCTATACTTTGAGAGTATATCAAGCTGTTTAGAGCACAGATCCAGATCCATAGCGAATTTCTCTTTCGAATTGCTCCGCTTTCAGAGTGCCGTCAATACTCTCACAGTTTTTGTTAAAGACACTGTAAGCACTTATTTCATTCGATTTTTTTGGACCAGTTCTGGTGTTGAAATATATTCCAAGTAATGCAGAAAACATCAAAAACACCAATCCGAATTTGAGCTCTATAGCAATCACATACAATGTAACCCAGAATAGAAGGTAAACAGTCCGAAGAGTGTATTTTAGGCACTTGCTCTCCTCTTTTACATTGGCAGTTATCCGGTTGTCCTGTGGCAACAATTCATCATCTTCGCTCGAGGCCACATTTTCGTCAATTGTTTCATAAATTAGAGCGGATTCCTTATTTAGTGATTTCGCTGGCTGAAAGTGCAATTACTTTTATTTACATTGTTCAATTGTACACGTTGACAAACAGGCGATACTACCTTGATGTCGATGGTCGTTTCACATTTTCCCTGAGATATATCTGCCCCAGTGCCAAGCATCCAAAATCTTTTAACTTTAGCTTTGATGCTGGTCAATAAATCCCTTCTTTGTTTCTGTTGTCGATATTGTCTCAACTGCTCTTGGAAATCAGCCATATTCTTCTTCTTTCGCACATATGTTTGGCAAACCTGTTAGAGATGGGAGCGTCTTGTCATCGGTATTTTGACAAGCCGAGTCACTAATTATTAAACTAGCACTTACATGAATGCATATGGATTTGTTATATTTTTAAGTATGGCTTGTAAGAAATTCAAATTACATAAACAATCAATAGAAATTAATACTTGTAACGTAAAATTTTTATGAAAAAATTAAACAAATTGTAAATTAAAATATTTTTGATTTAACTGAAAATATATTTTTTGTATATTACAAATATATGTATAAGGTTAACACATGTAACAGTTAATGGTTTGAGCGAGAATAGTTCTTGCAGTTGTTAATCGTAGGTCAATAAATCATTTAATAATTCATGAGATGTACATAAAGTGATCATCGCTTAATTAATGAATCACTTGCTTTCGGAACTTGGTTGATTGGAATTCAAATTAATTTTCAATATACATTGTATTTGTTCACATAATGAAAGTAAAAAAATCGAAGGAATTAAAAAAAATGTAGAACGAGAATACACTGTATTACTTGGGCCACAATTTGTAGCACAGAAGCCCATTTCATAAAAATCAATTCGACCAGCCTATTTAAGAGCTGCTGACGATTATCAGAACTGGTTCCACAATAAAGAGACGCACAACCCTATGCCACCACCATCTACTATCGAGCCGCTTGGACTTAGGGCTGGATAGTTATCTACAGCATTTTGGCGGGTTGTCGTGCAGTTTGAACCATTTGAAGATTATGAGGAAGCTCAGACTATGTTTTACACCAAGAAAATGTACTATAAATAATTGAGTAATAGTTATTTCCGAATTTAATTATCTTTGCACATGAAATGAAAGGGAGACTTTTTTTTACAATTCACTTAAAGTGGACAATATAAGCAAGGTAAACAAACTATGTACAGTTTTTAAAGGAAAATACTGTTCAGTTCAAGCTAGCCCCTTGCGGAATTGAGCAGATATTGGAGCAGTATTTAAGAAGATAATACGTTAATTTAAAAGTAAATAAAATCAATTTATCATTTAAACGTCACCAATAGTATAGATAGTCTTCTTCATGTGCTTATCTGTTTGCAGACAACACTCTCAGCTTAAGAGATTCTACACGTGACGAAGTTTCTTGTTAGAAAAACTGGCACGACTTTTGAAAGTGAGGTGAAGATAGACTGAGAGGGAATGGGGTATAATTTTAATCAGTTATAAACAAACAAAAAGTTATATGTTGCAGATAAGTTGGTCGAACTGATTTTGATCGCGATTTCCTCTAATATTCCAATCTAGAATTTCTTTAAATGTATGCAGTTTAAAACTCGTTTATGTAAAAGATCAATACAACATTCCGATTACTAATGTTAGTAACAAGGATACCACAACTACCACCATCGAATAAACGTTCGAAAAACGCAACACGACTTGTTTGTAAAGTTTCCATAAACACGTTGTAAATTGTATGACAATTTAATAAATAAGAGTAGATAGTTTGCTAACTATTCAGTAGTTACACACACAAAAGTGTGTCATAATAATCATAGCAGGTGCCAAGTATTCTTACTGAATGCCTCACTAAGTGTTGACTACTTTTATGGGTTCACACCTTGAATTGTGAGTGGTCATAAAAGACTTACATCCTTTGTTTTTTTTGCATATCACTTATGTAAATACGAGAGTGGTCTGAGTCGAAAAGAAAATGCCACATTATTATCAAAAATATAATTTTGGTGTTTTGAGTTGTTTATGTGCGGTCATTAGTAATAAGTTTTGTAAAACATCAATCGAACGCAGAAATACAAAAACTAAACTTTATTAAAAAAAATTATAAAAATATTTAATGTAATTAATGTTTGGTCTGCATTGGATTTTTCTCCATTGTAATTTCGTCATCCGTTGGAATTAAATCTTCTGCATTGCATTTGGCGATTCCTCTCCTCTCAGACGCTCCATCCGGTCCCTTTCGATTGTATACCGTGAACAATATCAGCATGCACACGAATTGCTTAAGTTGCTTTGATTTATTGGGAAGGTGTTGTTGACAATTTAGACTCTTGGCAGTCAGACAAAAGTGATAATTAATAAATTAAACAGATGTCTACATCATACCTTATTTTTATCTCTGTTGTGCACTGATAAACCAATCTCCAACGTTCCAGTGCAGAGACGTGGTTACACGCTTTGAATGAATATTAGCAATTTGTGTGTAAAAAGATATGTCCGCGAGCGCATCGTGCCTCACTCGTCGCGATTCTTGTGAAATATTTTAGGGAAAAATCAATTTTGTACAATGAATACGCGGGTGGATCAACGAGATCCCGAAACAAAGCCAGCTGACTCTTTCCAAACAGACACGAGTGCTGGACATGAGTATGAGGAAGTGCTTGAGTTGATTGGTATGATACCTATATTTATAAATATAGTAATATGTATATATAGCTGCTAACTGAACAATGCCTTGTTAAAGGATTTGGACGTGTGCAGTGGTGTGTTCTGCTGTCATCAGGCCTTTTACTAATGATGGTAATAAATGAGACAATGGGAATGTCATACATTACAATCGTATCCCAATGTGATTTTGAGACCAATTCAATGGACAAGGCGGTAATGAGTGGAGCCAGTTTTATCGGTAAGTTTGCCTAAATACATACAAAATACCTATTACTAAAAATGACCACTTGGATAACTTCAGCTGCGGATACATATTTACAAATTTTGGGGTTTGAGTATGTAATGAGTTAAAAAAATATTTTGGATACACACAATTTTTTCTATAACAAGCAAATTTTTAAATTTTCAGTTCGACTTTCATTTTAGTGCAATTTTCGAAATTTTACGGTTAATTTTTTACCCAGAGTATATTTTGGGTCAATTACAGAAAACGCGCAAGTGAAAAAACGATTAAATTATCTTTTAATAATTAAAACAAGTGTTTGACTTAGATCAAATCAATTTATTAAGTGTTATCAAAGACTGTTGAAAGTAGTCAAGCTCATGTATCGAGTCATTTATTAAACTAAATCCAACTCAACTCGATATACCAATTTTTTTATTTTCTTATGATGACCATGCGACTCTCCCTCTTTACTGGGGAATGCCAGCAACTAATCCTTTCATTAATAATACCCGAGATGTACCATGTCATCTCAGCACGATCGCATAATGATTACGAACTTATTGTGTTATCTTGTGCAAACTGGTGTTGTCAGCAGGTTGTGCAAATCGAATTTCTGCAATTTCTGAAATTACATAATTTTTTTTTATTAATAGAAAAAATAATAATAATAAAATAATAATAAATAAAAAAATAAACAAATCTTTAACATTCATAAAAAATTAAATATTATTTTTATTTTTATTGACATTAATAGTTTTTCTAAGCATACATATTACACATATTAATGAAATATACTTGCCAACGAATCATTGTCATTTTAGAATGCAAAAGGTGAGATTTTATTTATCTGCGTAGGTCCTCAACTCTTACCACAACCATATATTCTCCACAGAACTTAAATCCGCTGATCTTACTGCCATTCCAAAAAAAAAGAGAATAAATAATCAGATTTAAATGCGTCTAGAAATTGGTCCAGTACCAAGGCTATTATTATTTTTAAAAAATTTATTTTATTTCTTAATTACTTATTTAACTTTATCGACGAGAAGTTTCTTATAATTATTTAATAAAAGTACATTTTCTTTGCAACAGGAATATTTTGTACTTCATATTTCTGGGGCTATCTTAGCGATTCGATTGGACGAAGATCCGTGTTATTATATACAACATTAACTGGACTTGTTGTCTCTTTAATTTCAATCTTTATTCCGAATTACTGGATTTATGTAGTTGCTCGTTTCTTTGTCGGATTTTTGTAAGTATTTTATATATATCATACATACATTTGTTTATAGAAATAGTTGTTTCAAATTACCAAATAAAATGTTGGCAAATAAAATGATAAAAAATATTTGTTATTTATTTTCAAAATTATTTTACATTTTAATGGTTGCATATTTCTAATGATTTGTGCCTAATTTAAAAAATCTTACTCAGAGAACCAATCATTAGTTATACCTCTATTTTTAAATAAAAATCTATTAATTTAATTAAATTATATAAAATCAAAAACATTTATTGCAAGAATTGTGGAAAATAAGAAAAAAACTCAACACCGTTCAGCAAAAAATAAATTGATTGACACGTTTTTAAGCTGGAAAAACGGTTTAATTTAATTTGCACAATCATTAAGACAGTAAAGTCATTAGTAAGTTTTTTTTAATTTTTAATAATTGTTGAAATTGTATTCTGATTGGTACCACTGAGTGTGAAATTGTAGGAGATATGTAATATATATATACTCGCCGTGAAAATGTTCCAACTTCAAATTTGATAAATATTTAGATCATAAATACATTGAACAGCACCGATATACTATTTTCCCTTCACGTTGAAAACATTTTATTCATTTATTTTTATTTCTACTGTAGATTGAATCACATTCAAAATAAAATGTAATATAAAATTTTAATTAAAACAAGAGAGAACGTTGCAGTCGGACGTAACCGACAGCGAAACACTATGATACCATAATTTGTGTGCAGCCGTCCAATTTTGCCTTTCAAATTGAAGTAGATATCCGAAGTCAGCATATGGGTATAGGTCGTACCTTCAAAATGTCATAACTTCGTCAAAATTCAACGCATTTTAAAAAGGAAGGGCGATTTAATCATAGTTTGGCCTCTAGATCAATCGTACATTTAAAGTTGAAAAGGTGATTTTGGGTCGGAACATAAGTCAAAATTATAGACCGAAAATCGGCATGTGGGCATAAGTCGAACCTTCAAAATGCCATAACTTCGTCAAAACTCAACGCATTTTCAAAAGGAAGGGCGTTTTAATCATAGTTTGGCCTCTAGATCAATCGTACATTTAAAGTTGAAAAGGTGATTTTGGGCCGGAACATAAGTCAAAATTAAAGTCCGAAAATCGATTTATGGGCATAAGTCAAACCTTCAAAATGCCATAACTTCGTCAAAACTCAACGCATTTTGAAAAGGAAGGGCGTTTTAATCATAGTTTGACCTCTAGATCAATCGTACATTTAAAGTTGAAAAGGTGATTTTGGGTCGGAACATAAGTCAAAATTATAGACCGAAAATCGGCATGTGGGCATAAGTCGAACCTTCAAAATGCCGTAACTTCGTCAAAACTCAACGCGTTTTCAAAAGGAAGGGCGTTTTGTTATTTTGGCCTCTAGATCAATCGTACATTTAAAGTTGAAAAGGTGATTTTGGGTTGGAGCATAAGTCAAAATTATAGTCCGAAAATCGGTTTATGGGCCTAAGTCGAACCTTTAAAATGCCATAACTTCGTCAAAACTCAACGCATTTTCAAAAGGAAGGGCGTTTTAATCATAGTTTGGCCTCCAGATAAATCGTACATTTAAAGTTGAAAACGTGATTTTGGGTCGGAACATAAGTCAAAATTAAAGTCCGAAAATCGATTTATGGGCATAAGTCAAACCTTCAAAATGCCATAACTTCGTCAAAACTCAACGCATTTTGAAAAGGAAGGGCGTTTTAATCATAGTTTGACCTCTAGATCAATCGTACATTTAAAGTTAAAAACGTGATTTTGGGTCGGAACATAAGTCGAATAAGAAATTTACAAGGATTTTGGTTGTTCTTGAAATGGTCCAACATTTGTTGCGTGAATAAGCAAAAACCTAATCAGAACAAGCAAATTTTTATTGTTAATTAATAAATTAATGTAATTAATTTTTAATTTACAGCATAGCGGGTGCTTCTTCCTCAACTTATGCTTATCTTGGGGAATTTTTCACAACGCGACTTCGCCCGACAATAATCAATTATGCCACATTGTCTGTCGGTGTTGCAACAGTTTATGTGCCTGGTAACTATTTCAATAACTATTTAAATGCCTGACAACTAGTAATTTAACTTCTGAATCCTTAAGCTGTTGCATGGCTTGTAATGTCGATGCATTGGAGTGTACAAGTAACAGAGACTTTCTCATTTCGACCTTGGCGCTTGTTGACTTTTTTTTATTTACTTCCTGGAGTGTTGGGAACCATTATGCTATTTCGATTGCCTGAGACTCCAAAATTATTAATATCAATGGGTAAAACCGATGAGGCATATGCCGTATTAAATTGGATTGCTTTGAAAAATTCCGGCAAAACGCTTCAAGATTTCAAAGTTAAGAAAATAAAATCTGATATTTGCACTGACAAAGAAAATATACTAAGTGTTTCCAACTCACCGTGAGTATTTAAACTTAATTATTTGTTTATTTAACTAATTCTTTTGCAATCTGCTTAGAACGGTTTCTTTTAAAAATATGTGGAAGGAAACGTTACCCTTGTTCAAAAAACCATATTTACGGAACTTTAGCATAAGCTGCCTGGTTATGTGTGGGTTTTTCTTTAGGTGGGTTTCTTAACCAATAAATAAATGAAAACAAATAAATTTAAAGATAACTTCCAGCTCTGCGGGAATGGCACTTTGGTATCCAGAAATACTGAATCGTTTGAGATCAGACATTGCCGAGGACGACATGACAGTATGCAATGTAATCGATGCATCGATGTATCAGGCCCAACTCAACGAATCAACAAATGTATTAATACCAATACTACATCTTATATATCAAAGTCTAAGCCTTTTCTTATATGTTTTAGATATGCGACGATGATGTGAATACCAGAAGCTATATAGACACAATTATTTACGGTTTTGTTCTTATTGTCGGCTATATTTTAATCGGTTTTGTTATGAAACGAATCGGGCGCAAATTAGCAACCATAATTAGTTTGGCCGTAGCTGCCGGTTGTGCTGCTTTATTGGTGTGGATACAAAATGATATTATCATCATTGTCTGTTTTTGCCTGTACCTGGTACTGCCAGGCTTATGTGTATCTGTTTTGAGCGGTGCCGTGGTTGATCTGGTCCCCACCCATTTAAGAGGGAAGGCGCTTTGCATATGTTTAATGGTGGGACGCACAGGTAGTGTTTTTGGCAGCAACCTCATTGGAATACTTTTGAAATCGTACTGCACTATAACATTTGGAGTGTTTTCTGGATTGGTTTTTGGTAATTATGTTCTTAAATACTTTTAAAACAAACCCAAATACCTTTAAACAAAATAAATAAATCAAAAACATCATCTGCTATCTTCCGAGGAGAATAGTGAATAAAATAACATGAGTACCTATTTCTCAGGTTCAATTTACTAATATTAGTAGCTTTTTTACACTTGCCGATAATATACTAAGCCGAAAAAAGTTAATAATTAAAATATAATATTTTCCATTACAGGTTGTGCAGTGCTTACGTTGCTTATTCCAATGTAAATAATCAGACGAGTTTGTTCCCGACTTTAAAAAATCTAGAATGGATGACTCTAGCAAGGAGAAACTATTTGTGGATGTTTCTATTGCAAAAATCTTAAGGCAAAGGCATCGTCATTACTTATAAATGACAAATTTTCTCATTTTTGTTCTTAATAATAGTGAGTTTCTGAAGTACAAAACTGATCAACAAAATAAAATAAAATCTACCACTATTTTTGTTCAATAATGAACACACTTTTGAGAAAAGGCCCTGCATATGTACTTAATAATACTGGTATGCAAATAAAAATAAATAAATATATTATAAATAATTACGTTTAAAAAACTATTGTAATAATCTAACTACTAATGAATAAGGAAACATTGTTATATATAAGAATCGATTTTTTAACAATAAAATCAGTTATTAATTAGAACTCAACTGGTGAATTACACACATATTTTTTTATGTTTCTAAGAATTCTAACACTTTTTTAAGAAGACGACATTCTAAGCAAAAAGCATCAATGAAAATTTACACTGGTTTTATAATAAATAATTTCAATTCTTAAAATTATAATTATTTGTTTTTATTTTCAGAAAAATTATATTAATTGGAAAACAATGTTAAAAAGTCGAAAACCTTTTAAAAATAAACTTTTGCAAAATAATATAAATTAAAATTAAAGCTACGCTTACACATTTAAAAAACATTTTTAAAATGTAACTATTAATTAATTAAGCAAAAAACAATACTTGCGATTATAGGAATAATTTCATAACGACAAAAGTATGCCGATTTTCTAAAATTCAGGCCGTACTTTTTCTGAGTGTATAAGAATAATTACAAATTTAAAAACGTAATAACAATAACAAATTGTCGAGCGTTTATTTCTGTCATATCTATACTCAAACAAACTCTGATAGTGAGATTGTTTTAATTTGTAAAACATGGAGATAACAATCTATGTTTTGTTTTTTAAAGCACAAATAATATTGACAATATACATTTATAATAAACTTCAAGATTCTTTGCACTGACAAATATAAAAATATATGTCTTATATATTTTGAAGAACAAAAGCTTAAACATTTGATTTACCAATTGTCTTAACGTCCATGAACTTTGATTCTGCATACATAAATATATGTATATATATACATATATATATATAAATATATATATATAAATATATATATATATATATATATATATATATTGGTGGCTTTAAATATTTTGCGCCAGAAAAGTCGCTTTGGTAGGCGACATTCGCGATTTTTTACTTTGACCAAGGTCATTGGTGGATAGTAAACGTAAGTAGGTTGCTTGGACAACTCTAAAAACAAAGAATTATGCATCTGGCATCTACATTGTAGTTCAGAGTTAGAAATATTAGGCTTTATTCAGAGTTTATTTATTTTGAATTATTAAACAAATTTTCGCTTACTTAAAAGTTTTCATTAAAATCTCATTGTATGTGTTAATGTTGAGAAATCTAATTCTAAAATAAAAGATATACACTTTTTCAAATTTAAATAACTTGCGCGATAGTTCCATGAAACCCAACATGACAATTTCCCAGGACCCACATGTTAATCGCATCCAGGTAAGGGAATTGAAAAATGCGTTTTGCTTTTGCCCACAATACAAATTAACGGAGCTTTTAGAATTAAAAGGTTATGTGTATGTGAAAAACACACTTAAAGCTTCAATTAACTCATTTTGGTCGGGTTTGTTTTAAACAAATATTTATAAAAATGTTTCTTTTTAAACAAATATTTGTCTAACCTGTTTACAGTTTGGGTATTCCACATTTATGTATTAATATTATATGTATGCAGGGGGAGGCAATTGGCCACAATTTTTTAATTTGCATAGAAACAAACTGTTTTGGAATAAAATTTGTGTGAACGTTGTGCGATCTCCTTCCAAAATAGCTGGGTACGCCCTTGAATACGATCTTACAACTAAAATTGATTGTGCCAGTTAAGACTTATCTTTCGATCAATTACTCTTATGGCAGTTTACGGTATAGTGGCCCAACCTATAGCTCAAGAATATGTATGTTTTATAGGGCCGAAGATTTTTCACTTAATAGGTTACAATTATATTACCCTTTACAAAAGTACTAAATACATAAATTTAATTGATATTAAAGTTAATTATTTCTATATTGAAAATATGGCTGTAAGTGTGGCTTCAAGTGCAAACAGGTTAGCTAAAATCAAATTTAACACATAAGTCCGCAAATAGTAATGTTTCTGTGATTACAGTATTTGTCTGTGATGGGTATACAGAAAGTCTGGCAAGACTATGTTGACTTATCGGCTTATCAAAAATATTTTAATATCCCTATTAATCACACATTAACATATTTAAACTACAATTTCAGACAATTTGTTCTGAATAATTAGCTCTCTTGTATATGTATGTGATATTTTAGCTACAAACACTTTGTTCTCAGAACAAGTTTTTGCTTACTCAAGCCGCAAATGTTTTTGGGTTTTAGCTCACAGCTGTGAGTTGAGTGGAATGCAATGCATTTGGATGAGATACTTATAAGGCGGGGCAGTTTTGTCACGAGAATCAGTTGAATGGACGCCGTTGGCATAGTAAAATGCAGGACCGTATTTCAGAAGCTGGTGATTCCAACGCATTGGAATATGACGAAGTCTTGGAGCAGATTGGTAAGCCAACCAGTTTTATTTCTTGTACTGATCTAAATTAAATATATCTCAACCATGGTGCAGGCTATGGCAAGACTCAGTGGATTCTATTGCTTATGAGTGGCCTCTTAACAATCTCATCTGTGGCTGCCCAACAATCACTGGGAATTATTGTAATCGCATCCCAATGCGAGTTTCAAACAACAGAAGCCGAGAAAGGCCTTATGATGGCAGCATCTGTTGCAGGTGAGTCGTAATTTAATTTACATACAACACCAGTTTACCACATTTACATATAAAAACTATTACGATCTACTACTTGCTTGGCATTATTTGTAAGGCTTATATGTGTAGAAGGGACGGGGAAGGGCTTCCTCTGCCCATCTAACTAAGGTTATGCCTCTTAATTTTAGTATTGTTACGCATGAAAGACGACATCTCAAAAAACATAATTTGTATACAAATGTTTAGTGTGATTATTAAAAGCCGTCAGTCAGTTTCAAAGCCAGTTTTGTGTTTTTCATTCATAGCATGTTTGGCACAGCTATCAGTTCTGAATCATTGAACTGAGCTTAAAAAATCACACTTAGGAAAACCCCGAAATGTATCAGAAAATCACCATATTTTTGGCTCCAAAGCCAGCTTGCTTTACTTTTTATCAATAAATTATCTATCTTAAAACGATTCTTAACAAAACAACAATATTTTAATATTTCTCACATATGATGAAATTACACGATTTTTACTGCGATTCGAACCCTATGTCGTTAGCGAATTGAGTGATTTTTCACTGAGCTACGCGCCATAAAAAATAATGAAGATCAAAAGTTTTATAGCAGTCGATAGAACAAGTTTCCCTACTTTTTGTTTTTTATACTGCTTCCATTTAATAAGAAAAATAAATGTTGCTTTTTTTTAAAGTTATTTCACCTAATGGAAAAAATAAAATAAAAATAATAATAATGAGCAAATTTTAAATGATCGTTGTGACAAATTTAACAATTTGTTAACAAGTTAATTTTACATTGTTAAAGGTATCTGCATATCAAACTATATATGGGGATATATCAGCGACGTCATCGGCAGACGAACAGTTTTACTTTGCGGAGCATTTATTTCGAGCGCTTTTCTGATTATTCTCATGTTCGTTACAAGCGTTTGGTTATTTAACATAATCAACTTCCTCTGCGGAATCAGGTAAGTGACTTTTATGTTAAAATATATATTATAATATTTGTACTTACGAATTGAAGAAATCTGATTCCTCAGATAAACATGTAGCCCACTTCATTTTGTTATTAATTTTTTTTTGGAAGACATTGTAGTCTGGGCTAGATTTAATTTTGTTATTTCTCATTCATAATCGACTTAGCTCGCAAATAGAATCGATTCAGCAGTGCACCTAGATTTAATCATGAATTAATACAAAGAAAAGTTTGTATTAGCAAATCGGAGATTCAGCTTAGAAATTTTGTGGTGGTGCTTCAGTCATAAAAATTGAGAAAACTTTAACTTGCATAATTACATTTTCTTGGTTAAATGAGCAAATCTAGAGACCGCGCGTTAAAAGACTCTTTATATTTAAAAGCTGGGTTCAAAGTATCTTCTATTCTATCTAGAACCTAGCTGCAAATACTTAAAAATAAAAAACCCGAATCTAATTTAATTGTTAGCTTTCAATTGAAGAGTCAATGGATAGTGTTTTTGAGCGATTTTATGAAGCTTATAAGTAATTTACTTGTATTTTAAGAATTCCTAAGTTTGCAAGAAATATAACTTTTAATATAAATATAAATACAATACAATTAAATTCTATAAATTGTCAATAATTCTTACTTGATTAATATTATGTCAAGGAATCTTAGAAGTTGGAATTTCTTTAAAACGTGAATGGGTCCAGTTTTTTGAATGAATTTTAAACTAAACTAAATAAACGAATTAAGCTAAACTAAACCAATTACTAAATTTGCATGAAAAAACTTACCCGGCTATAATTGAAAATACCCACAACCACTCCATATATGTTAACCAATAAAATCTATAAACATGTCAATATTAATTTATGTGTCATAGTCTTGGCAGCGTGTCAGCCGCACTCTATCCGTATTTGAGCGAATTCAATATACCCCGGCACCGAGCAGTCACGATTAACTATTCCGCGATGTTTGTCAGTGTGACTGCAATTTATGTCCCAGGTAATTTATACACTGCAATTCTTTAGTATTAAGAAATTTGAAATTTGGAAAATATACTGCTCTGTGCCTTTGATAAAGAATTGAAACTGATCTTATTCACTTGTAGCAACTGCTTGGGCGATATTATCTTCGGACTGGTCTATCCATGTAATTGGCGAATTCATTTTCCGACCATGGAGATTGATAATGCTGGCGTCTCTTTTACCGGGTCTTATTGGAGGAATAATCCTTATTTATTATCCCGAAAGCCCGAAACTTCTGCTCTCACAAAATAAAGAGAGTCAGGCACTAAGCGCTGTGGATTGGATTAGTAAATTTAATCGAGGCCTTTCATTAACTAATGTGCTCAAAAACAATGAATTTACGCTGAAACCTGAAGCACAAGCCGGCGAAAACGTATTGGCAAACCAGAAGGGTTGTGGCATGGTAACGAACATCGCTCGTGCCACCGTTCCACTATTTCATAAACCGCATGGTTTCAATTTCATAATGTGCAACGTGGCTATGCTTTGTTTGTTTTTCAGGTAAGATTATAAATTGGTCGTTCATGTAAGAATATTAAATCCGTCTCGATCGTAACTGCAGCACCCACATATGCTGTCATCTCTTTCTTACTTTTACTCGCCATTGCACAGAGCCACACTCTATTTCAGTCTCAGCTGTCGTCAATTTTATTGCGTTTTGCAATGCTATGCAATTATTAAATTATTACATTGCCTATTCATAAATTTATATATATATATAAATGAATACAATATATATATATATATATTGTATTTTTATTCATTTATTTTTATCTGATTTCTCAATGCATGTTATTATTCATATATTTATTTGTATATTATTTTTTAGCTCAAATGGTATGCAGTTGTGGTTCCCAGAAATTGTAAATCGTTCATCAAAAGCAGGAAATATTAGTTCCACAGTTTGTCAAATATTGGAAGGTTCTTATGGTAAGCAAGTGGAAGATGTAGCATTAAATACCACTGCGGTAAGTTGAGAAAATTACTATATCGAAAGTATGATCTTAACCAAATATTTTTGTTTATAGATCTGTTCCGATGAGATATCAACTAAAACCTACATTGATAATATGATAGTTGGAGCTTCATTTTTATTGGGATTCGCCATTCAAGGAGCTATTTTGAATCCCCTGGGTCGAAAGAACGTTCTATTCGCTGCACTCATATTTTCGATTTTAAGTGGAGTTTTACTACACGTTGTTTCGAACTCCACAGTGGTGCTAATACTATTTTGTCTTTACATTCTGTTGCCTGGATTATCGATTTCTATTATGATAGGAGCGATTGTGGATCTAATGCCAACGCATTTAAGGTACGAAACAATTATCCGAATCTTATTTAAGCCAATTAGCTGTGCACAATTAAGATTATTTCTAATTATTTATTATTTGATATTCATATATTTATATTATTTATAGCATTTAAGATTTGAGCTATAACGGGATCGACAATCGATATTTATCGATACATAAGTCCTTGTACCTATATGATTATATATATTTGCTTATAGCTTGTATAACAAGTATTGAAAATCTATATTAATATTATAATATTTTAGGGGAAAAGCAACAAGCTTGGTCATGTCACTGGGACGATTTGGTATTATTGCATCAGCAAACTTAATTGGAATAACATTACTACCGTTTTGCAACTCAACGATTGCATTATTTACAATTGTTCTTGTTGGTAAGTATTAACACACTAATATCTTTATAAGGCGGCTCTTATGCGACACATGCATCGCGCACAGCAGAGATTTTTCTTGTATACGAAAATGGTTTATCATCCAAAATATCTTTACCAAACCAAACAGGTGCATAAAGTTACAAAATTATTGATCACACTTATCATATAATTTTACCTACCTTCTAAAATTATATATACACCTATTGTACAATGCAATACACAATGCTGTCTGTTTTAATCGCTGAACAGTTAAGGAATGATCCTTTATTACTGTTTCTGCTGAACGGCTGTCCAGCGAGTACTTGACAACTTTCTCTGCACAGTCTGGCAACGCTAATCGATTCCTGTTAACGCAGTCCGGCTGCTTGCTATGAACTCCAGCGTAGAGTTGTCATGCATATTTATATGTACATATTAAAAACAATTGTTATTATTCAGTTACCGGTTTTACAAAAAGTATTAAGCTTTATAATTAATTTTTTACACGATTTTTCACTATCGTTCTTATGACTGTGTCCCATAAGTGTCGCCAATTTAAAAGCTTACATCACTTATATTTTATATTTTAAATATATTTATATATTTTTTTTCTTTTTTTTAGTTTGTTTGATTATTGTTTATCGTCTGCCAATAAGGAATTCACAATAAAACATTTTAACATTTTGAATAATCACACACATGTAAATAATTAAATACAAATTGTTAATACTTACCAAATAATAATAAATAAATCTTTTTTATTTTTAAAGGAAGTCATTAGGGTTTGTTCATGAATGACCTTCTGTGATAACCCACTTCCAGGTGCTGATGTATGCGGATGATATAACACTTTCCCTGCCGTATACTAAGTCTCTTTTTCCTCAAAGGTTACTAATCAATACAGTTCTTAAGCCTGAAGTGTAGTAAACTTATTTTTTCTTTACTTTTTCTGTAACTTTTTCTATATTATAAATAATCGGCTAAACTTTATTTGCAGTTGCGATTAAGAACACTAGGAATTTTCTACATCTTTCTCTTCAAACTTGTAATACGAACAATAAAACTGTCGATAGCCTTTTTTTATATCGGAATAGATCTGGCGATAATGGAACATGATTTAATAAAATATAACCCAATTGAATGAAAAGCGTATATTTGGTAACGTGTAGAAGATGATTTTTATATCAAACTATAACTTGCACATTTGTACAAAATCGAAGCAATTAAAATTGCTATAAAAACAATAATAATATCGATATTCGTTAAATGATCTATTGAAAAATGTAATCTCCACTAGTGATTATAAAGAAAACTATTGTGAAAATTTCAGCAGTAAGGAATAACTCTTTTAAGTTAGCATTAAAAAAAACTGCAAAGTTAGAATTTAAATCATATTTATATATTTCTTAAATATATAAAAGATTTGAATAATATTTCTATTATGTTAATCTGATAGGAAGTGTCATTCAGCTAGTAGTGTTAGTTTTCACAAAAGCTCTGGCAATAATAATGATATAAAATAATATTAAAAACAACCACATTGCTTTTATGGTAAATAGATACTGTTCAAATTACAACAAGTTAAACTGTCTACCATCGTGTTTTTGAATTCGCAAAAAATAAAAAGGTTTCTAATTTCAATGAACATTAATTATAGATGTCGTCAGCAAAAATGATCATTACTGTAATTCCTTATTCTTCGTCGTCTTCCGCATCTTCAGAGTCTTCTACAAAACTATCTCCGGCAGTAACATCTTCGACGTTCGAATTTAATTCTATGGTCGGTTCCTGTTGAAGGTCCTCCACGGGAGTGGATGGCTCATCAATAATGGGCTCAGCAACATCTCTATTTTCCTTTTGAATCGATTGCAGCTCTTGAGCAGAAATTTCCGCCTCTTGACGGGCGATTTCGGCCAATTCGGCTGCTTGGCGTGCAAGATCGCCCTCACGCTCCTCTTCGGCCTGCTTCTCGATTTCCTCCAGGCGACTCAACTCCTGCTCCAGCAAACGCTGTTCCTCTTCTAGGCGAGCCTCCTCAGCCAAGCGTTCCTCTTCCGCTTTTTGTGCAGCAGCCTCTTCCGCTGCCTTTTGAGCTGCCTCTTCAGCCAAACGGGCCTCCTCCGCAGCGGCAGCGGCGGCAGCTTCTTCGGCAGCCTTGGCTTCTTCGGCAGCCTTGGCTTCTGCTGCAGCTCTGGCTTCTTCTTCCGCCAATTTTTGTGCAGCTTCCTCGGCTGCACGCGCCTCTTTAGCTAAACGTTCCTCCTCCGCTTTTTTAGCGGCAGCTGCAGCTTCTGCCGCGGCTTGGGCCTCTGCTGCGGCTTGGGCCTCTGCTGCGGCTTGGGCCTCATCGGCGGCTCTTTGAGCTGCCTCTTCAGCTAAACGGGCTTTTTCCGCAGCAGCAGCTTGTTTGGCTGCCTCAGCCGATCGGGCCTGTTCTTCCTTTAATGCATTTTCAGCTTCCTCGCGTTGTTTCTTCTCCTTGAGAGCACTGTAAACATATTTAGCATAGTTTTATTTTCATTGTTATTATTATTAGTTTCGAAATGACGTACATCTCTTTGCGACGCTTCGCTTCATCGGCCAGCTGAGCTTGTTTCTTCTCCACCTCAAGATCATCTTCGTTGACGGTCATCAGGCGTTCCTGGCGAAGACGTTGCTTTTCCCGGGACTCCACATCGACAGCATCTTCAAGTGGCCTGGGACCAGAGAATTTTCTCGACGGGCGATTCGGATCCAATTCGGCATCTGAAATCCAAAGCCCGTTGAATAATATTGGGAATAAATTCTTTAGTAATTACATTATCATACTTATCGAAATTAATATATAATTAGGTAGTTTAATGTAAATTAGTCGTGTATATCTGTGACTGTATTCAAATATACACATTACTGCTATATAATGACTTACCATTTGTGATTGCGGAGATAATTTCATACATCAATAATGCAGACTTGCTGATTTGTAGACTCCAATAATAGAGTAATTGTATTTTAATTAATGAGTATTAGTAACTGGTTGCTAGTTGCTTAAGTGTCAACAAAGATATATATGACAGTATGTATGTTTATGTCAATTGTTAGGGGAAAAAACTAAGGAATTGTGTTTAATGAAATTCGTGTGCTCTTAATTAAACGTGCACAGTCATATATAAATAAATATATATAAATATATTTATATATATAAGAATATGTATATGGTACATGTATTATTTCTTGTTCTCATATTTCAAATCTGTTATTTGTAAGTGTGAAAAAGATAAGTTATGAGGAATTTATAATAACCGAGTCGATACAGCTTCGCATCATAGTTCAAAGGAGTTAAAAATAATTCGATCCAGTCCACCTAACTATTTATATATTTATTTTTATTGATTTATCCACTTCGAGTCATATACAAAATAGACCTGCATTTTAGGGTATACGTAGATTAATTGCATTTTAAAAGTGTCATATATATGTACATAACCATGAGTAAAAATCAGAAATTGTATAAAAAGTAAGTTAAAATATGTCTTTATCAAGGTATGCTTGTAGTTGTGCGATTTTCTCATTCATATATTTGGATTATAAAACAGCATGCAAATGTGTATGTGAATGCATGGATGAGTGCGATTACGATTTTGGGAACAGCACTTATGCCAAATAAACTGGTGTGAAATAAGTATGTATGTAAATTATAATTATTTATAGTAATGATGAAATAAATTTGATCACACATGATCGAATCGAAGTCAACGCTTGCCAAATTAATTCTCATATTCTTAGTATTACTAATGTGTACCCATTACACTTCCCGCTGCAAATCAAAAATATAGGTCAAGGTCATTAAAATTCGCACAAGATATAGGCATATGATAGACTGTCATATGTTTTGAGGTATCAATTTAGGCAGATACATTTTTATAATTGCTGGGAAATCTAGACAAAAGGTAAACGCAGGTTTTTTAAATGATGGTCTTGTTTATTATTTGTTGACCTGTTTTTAAAATATGTTTTAAAATTAGTTTTTGCGAACTATTTTTCGTGTGATTTTTTAATTTCTCTTTAATATCAAATTTTTGTCTAAATAGTCTAGTTATTAATTTCGATAAGTTATATAAGGTTTTTTTTCCTAAAGAAAATGCAAAAATTTGAGTTTTCTCCATTGTTAAATCAACTTGTTGGCCAACTGGGTTCAGAGGTACACAATCTGTTCAAAACATTTGTACATGAAAAAGTTGAAAAGTTGAACTAAAAAGAACTTTTAAATAGCCAATTGCTCTCCCATCGCTAATTAAACACATTGTATTCCAATTAGGTGTACATTTTAAGATATGTACTTAAGTGAGAACATATGTATGTACATAAGTACATATATTTATATAAAATTGTATCATTATACATGGCATTCATTATCAAATACAATACACAGTTATAAATATACACATATTCAAACAGATATATGTGGCAGTTTTTTTTTAAATTTATATAAATCAATAAATAACATACATATGCGTAAATGCCCAACAATATTTAATTATTAATAATAATTGTACAAATTGAGGACTTGGGTAAGAAACAGATGTAAATCAAATAATATACATATTTAAAAGAAAGTTAATTTGCTAAAGTTGTTGGTAAGTATTTGAAAAATTAGTATTTAGAACGATTCGTCAGAGATTGTTTATTTATTTTATTTTTTTATATTAATTAGTTTGTGTCAGTGATAAAAGTTAATATGGGCTTGCACATTAGTCTAGATGTGAAAGCGACTGAGTTGAGTGATATCGTTTGTTTAATTTTAAGATATCGTTTTAATTTGACAATAGGCAAACATAATGAATTTTCTTTTTATTTATTTATTCAAAAATTATAAAGTGTGTATGTCCATATTATAAAGTCAGGCATATTATCATTTAGGCCTCAACTTCAACAGCTTCAACTGGAAAGAGTCAATCAATCATAAAACATATTAAGTTAGTAAGATACAAAGAACAAAGCTAATAAGGATGCGAAAGTTCAATGCATTAGTCACAAGTATTTGAATTTAGTTTGCTCCTACATTATGTTTATTTATTTACTTTTGATCCTACGTAAAATGTATATGAGACCACGTACAATTTTTTGTATTTTTTTATTTATTATATTCTTTATATATGGGAAAATTAATGAAAAACACTTTTTAAATTTACTACTCAATTAATTAATTGAAAGTCCCCAATAAATGATTAAGTGAAACGAGCATGAGTGAAAGGCTAAGTCGAGATTCTAGTTGCTATATACAGGTAGCGTTTACAAGCGTATGAAATATTGATCAATCAGTCAATCAATCAATCAATCAATAGTTTATAACGATACTTACCTTGTTCATGTGGAACATTCTTTTTCTCGTTCTTCCGTGTCGGATGTCTAAGGTACCAGGACAAAAGGTTAATATCTGTTCGAACTTTGTCCGAATCGTACATGGGGCTTCTAATATTATAAGCCTTATCACCACATATCCTTACAGAGGCAAGATGACTTTTACCTTATCATTTAATATTTAAAAAACAGCATTAAATACCAATTTGAACGACAGCGCAGGCTGCAACTTAATACCTTAACACTACTGTTATGTTTACAATCGTAATCCAAATGTATTAGAGGCAACATATCAGCATATATCTCAATTTACTCACCAACATACTTTACAGCTGGTCTTGGGTAGTGGGAAATATTGTGAACTTCCTTTGCAATGTGTCGCACCGGATTTGTAACGCGTGCTACGTAAGCATCTAGGGCTAATTGTGATGTAGGGCCATAGGAGTATCTAAAAACAAAATTATATTACTTCCTATCCAACACCATCAATGTTGCTAATATTTATATAAAAACTGTCTAAAACTTTCACAAGTATTTATTCTGATATAAATATACATTTGTCTGATTCAACTTTTTGTCTTCTACAATATATGCTCCAACTATATTATATTATATACTAGGCATATTAACCATGATACGAAAAGCTTGAAAATAAAACAGACTTTATTACGGTTATAATAAAAAGCTATCTTGAAAATATGTTCTTAAATACATAAATACTCTGATATGCTCAATTGTTTGAGGAGATTGCAAAACATATTCGATGAAGCTACGATTTTTACTTTCGACCTTAGTAAAATTAAATTAAAAAGGAAACCAGTCGCTTGTCAAAATCAATTAAAAAACCTAGGGAAAGTTCTGTCTCGACTTTAAATCAAGGTATTCAGTTATCTACTATTCTAACTGTAGCAGACATGGAGAATACGGAAATTCGATGCCGACCTTCAATGAAGATTACCATTAATTTAAACACAAAATTATATTATATTAACTTCTGATAACAAAGCAAGCTTGTTATGCATACAATTAAGTGGATGTTGTGTGTAAACAAAATTCTTTTGATCAATGAAAAGAATGAGCAAAAGAACAAATAAAGAGCGATAAGGGAAATGAACCAGACAACAGCACATTTCATAGACGCAACGTTGTTGTAAACCAAATATAAACTAAATATGTTTAAATGCTTCTTTCTGACTGCTTTTCATATCTTGTTTAGAGTCTTGTAAACTTACCCAGACACAGGGAAAGGTGTGCAGCTTCGTGCACGGCGTACGACAGGAGTGTGCAGATCGCGAATCAATGATTGGGCACGATTGCGAATCCTACCCGTTTCCTCAGTAAAAGTCTAAACATTTGTGTTTTTTTTTTTTTGATTTAAGAAAATAAATTTTTTAAAAAAGAGTTATCGCTGATGCTCTTATGCCGATTTGAACGAATCTGCATTAGCCAAAAGTTGGAAATTGAACGGACACAACTTACGGTAAAGGGTTCAGTATTGAGGTAATTAGTTAAGGCCCGTGCGCCATATCCAGGAGGGAGTCTCTTCAAGTATGAGGGAGTTACACGAACCGGAGATGTAGTGATCCTCAGTGTTGACGGCGATGCCGAGCGGGCATAGACGCGTGTAATAGTTGTGGGATTGTAGTGATACGATGGTGTGTATGTCGTGTACGAGGTGGGGATATAGGACGAAGTGTAGTAGGTCGATGGCAAATAGGTCGATGGACTATACGAACTGTATATCGTTGGCGAAGTGTATGTGTAGGAGCTTGTTCTCTCCGGCGATGAAATAACACGCGTTGTCGTGCGCACAACACGCACAGGCGATGGAGAGTGGACAATGCGCGAATAGACGCGGCTGGGGGAGGTAACAACCCGAACAGGCGATGTTACAACACGTGTTCCACTGACGATACGTCTTGAGGGGATTGAATAACTCGAGTAGATGGGATAGCTCGTTTTGTATACCTATTATTATATTTGTGCAAGTTTCGTAAGTTAGTTTCCATATAACACAAACACAAAATATGTAAAATGCAAGTAGAAATGCGCGAGAAGAAAAGTATTTTATGATTATGAATTATGTATTAATGTAGCAAGTAAATAACTAACAATTTTTATGCAGACGTACTTCCGAAAGATCTTGATATAACTACATACATAAGGCGGTGACATGGTGATTGTGCCTCTCAGTTTCATGGTACCATACTTTTCTTTAAGGTTGTTTGTCTTCATATATTTTATTTGCATAGTTGCAATTTAGTTACTTTTATTTTTATTATTTTTATATTTTATTATTAAATATTTAATAATTATTACATATATTTAATTTAATTTCTATTTATTTCATTGCCTGCATGATTTTAACTTCCGCCAAGTGCTATCAGCAGTGCAAAACAAATACAATACAAAGAATATGCCATCCCTTTTGCACTCTTCAAATCACCACCAAAATCCATTCATATTCAGCAGTTATGCCATCTCTATCGCACTCGCATTTTCTTAAGGTTGGTATCTCAAAAAAGATCATGTCACCACCTTATATAAATTATATAGCTTTCATTCAAGCACATTTTATCCTGTGGCACTCGCTCCCAGGACGAGCTCTCACCAAGGACAAAGCACTGTCGAATAACCTAACAAAAAAACGTAGTTTTTAAGGCTGTATATTAATATTATTCACCGATATTTAGTTTAACGAATGATATAAAAAACCATTAGTTTTACAATTGTGTCAAGTATTAATTTTTAATATATTGTTTAGCTTTTCCCTAAAATTCTGGAATTCTTTTCAAAATTTATACTAATTTTTTTTTTAAATTGAAGAGAAAAGTGATAAAAACTATCAAATAGATAATATCACTCCTTACGCACTTTATACGATTTGATTATTTATTTCTGCATATTTATAAGTACACAGTTAGAAAATGTTGCTATTATTTTTATGATAATTTTCTTCCTTTATAACAAAATTCATTGAAAATATAAAAATGAAAATGTTGAATAAGAAATATTAAATTATTCGCAAAAATTTCTTGTAAGAGTGGACATATTATTATTTTTCGCAACTTTTCACACACTTATTAAATATTCTTTATGATATTAACTACTAACTTTTCTGTACACAAAATAAAAAAAAAATCACTTTCATAAAATGAAATAAGAGTTTTAAAAATGTTCAATCCTTTTACCTCATAGTACTTGCTTTATTTATTAAAAAAAAAATACTGTAACTCTTTTTAAACTGGCTTTAATCCGATTTTTGTGAATAGAAACATATTTATGGTATAAAAGTACTAACCACGCATGATTCCAGGTGACGATGAAGTGTGGTTGAAGTGTGACCAGGAAAATTTCAAAATCATAAAAGAGATGATGGATGACAAGCAACACATGAGCAACAAAATGAATAAATTCGAATACTTACACGAGTCACATTATGAGCAGACGGATACTGTAAGAGAATTATACAACATTGAATTTAATTTATGTGTGTTTTATGAAAAACAAAAAAAAAACCGTTTCGTTGATGCCTAACTATAATTTTAATATTTTGATGACTTTCTGGTGAGTTTTGCAGTCACCCCAACTATTTGATTCAATTGAATTTGTTGTCACAGCATAGATCGGTCAGATTATATGAATATCGTATTTTAATTGGAACTATCAGAATTAAATGAGGCAGCGTATATATATATATATTTGTACATATGAAAATAGAGGTAGAATTTTTGGTGAACGCGATTTTATTTTATTGTATCACAAATACTTTTAAACTATTAATGATTATGGAGAGTAAATACATCAGATAGATTTTGCTTATCAACATCTATTATCTATTTAACAATCAAATTAATCATTAGTTATGTTAGTCAACTCGAAAATTTACACAATTCGGGTGATAGACAATATCAATATCAATATCAAAGAACTTCATACATACATCAGTGTATAAGTATGTGGTTGGTTAGATGTAGTTTCTAGTTGCGATTAACAATTATAAAACAATTTAGGCGGAGTGATTAGTGAAATTATTATTTGAGCCATATATAAACCATTTATGCGATTGCTTTTGTCTAAATCAATTTAGCTTAGACATGGTATGAGAAGTGGCGGTATTTGGTGCCACCGGGCAAATTTCCAGATGTGGTCGAGGAGTAGCTGTAGCCACCGGGTCCAGCGCCAGTGGTGCTGGTGCGCTCGGTGCTATAATTGTAGGCACCACCTGGACCACTACGCGATGTATTCTCAACAGTGGACGTATATGTGGATCGTTCCGGCCTGGCATAAGGGTTGCTCGAATCGTAACTGTTCTTCTCAACTGTGGACTTTGAGGTGTACGAATAGTCCGAGGAGGCGCGACTGCGATGAGAGCCAGGTCTGTCCGTGCACAGGTCTAAGCGTGGAGTCTATAAATTCCGATTTATGCATTTGGGGTGAGAATTGTAAAGGAAAATAGGCGATCAGCATACAAATGTTATGCAACTAGGCAACTATATACAAAAAAAAACCAGCTTGCTGTTTCTCTAAGGATTTCCATTCAAATTATCCATCCTCATATTTGTTTTTTGACCCGAATGCACTCGCAAATAGGTTTTAATGGAATTTACCCCCCAAAAAAAGGTAATGGGGCACCTTAATTAACTCTATTTAAGTTAAATCAGACCAACTTGAGGAAAAAGAGCTATAATATATAATGAGAATATGACAATTTATCGAAATAATTTGTGCAGTAGAAATTAATAAGAAAAGTTTTAGGTTTTCTAATGGAAATTGAAACAGGTTCGAATACTATTAAACAATTTAATTCGTTTCGTAATTTGGCTCTGTGTAAAACATGTGTAAAAATAAACAAATCAAAATATCTCATATAGCATAGATTATGACATATTAAAGGCAAAATATTAGATACAATGTAGAGTAGAATGTCAGATCGTATATAATGTGGTATGGTAAACTTTTGAACATTTTGTACAAGTGTGTGTAGCCAGGTGTGTGTGTGTGTAATGATTCGTAATTGTAATTTCCAAGATATTCGAGTCAATTTCGTTTTAATTGGGTTCGCAAGTGGTTCGATAGTGCAATTTCGTCAAGGACCGGAGTTCCTCCCTCTCTCTCTCTCTTTCTCTTTCTCTCTATCTCTCTGTCTCTTTCTTTCGCTATTGTGGTTAGTAAGAGTACTTTGTGACCATGGCACCAGACTTTTCATTGCGATAGGTCTCTCGGCGCACCGGCAAACTCTCGGAGGCGGCGCGATGCACACGGGGCAGCTGACAATCGAGGGAGTCGCGCCAGGTGCGGGCAGCGGTATTGCCACCGGCCTCCACAGTATCGATGTGCTGGCGGACCATGCCTAGGATGCGCGATCGATTCTTGTCCCGAGTGGACACATATGGCTCAATGGGCTCATAGGCGATCTTATAGTTCGGTTTGATTGCGGCTCGATTAATTGGATCGAGTATTGATCGCTTGCGCTGCTCATAGTCCGATCGATGCACTCCGAATGCAGTCACCGGATCGGAGATGAGTGATGGTCTTGGCACAAAAGGGACTTTCTCCCAGTCAATTGGTGGTCTCTTTGTTCTCTGCAATGCCCAGAATGTCACATAGGTGGGTTTTAAATTTTGAAAAAGCCAAGTTTACGCTGTTAGATTTTGCGGTTCAACGGTTGGGATACCCAAAAAATCATCGGTGCATTTGGTATTTGGCATTTTTACAAGTGTCCATGGCATTTAACGTATGTACATCAATCTATCAATATATTGTTGCTTCTTACATGCAAATATTCACAGCACGAGGATGGAGAGTTAAGAAGCCAGGTATTTATTTATTTATATTTACATACATATATATTTACATAGGTGCTCCGTGGTTGGTTGTTGCATTAAATGTACTATTTACAGTGAGTTCATTTAAGGAGGTCCGACTGTACACGTTAGCATTTGGTATATGGTATTGAGTGAATGGTTAAATGAATATTTATTTGCACAGTTTAGTTAAAAGTGTATTTATATTTTTAATGTTAATTAAATATTTAATATTTATTAATTAAGTCTAACATCATCACTATGCAACACTGAATTATTTTCATTTCTGTATCTTAGCACGGCTAACAAGCTAGAAAGCTAAATCCCACGATATTTGTGCAAAATGGATTTTGAGAGCCATTCGAAAATTCATAAATTTAACAATCTATCCTATCTGTTTATTATATTTTAGCGCATTTTTCGAAAATTTTCAACAGAAATATGTTGCTTTGAATGTATTTTGGAAATTGTAAAGGTATTTTTAGATCAGCCATAAAACGAAATACGCAAACAGCTTATATTACACATATGTGTGTGACTGTATATGTACTTTCATTTGTACATGTATGTAGAATACGTGGAAATAAAAAACAGAAATAACGAGTGAAAATAAATTTGAAAAATGTTCACAATAAACTAAAATATTAAAACAGTAATTGATCTAGTAGTCCAGTTAAGAATATATATGTATATGCACATATCTCTTTACAAAATAAATATGCATCCGAGTGTAAAGACAAACTTACATATGTGTATGTACATGCATACATATATACATAAATAAATAAATATATACATATATACATGCAAACATGTGAATATACATATATAAAAACTCTATTTTTGGAATTTGAGAGCAAAAGCGCTTTTTGCTTTTTGGTTTGCCAATAATGTTGGCCGAATCTCATAGATGAGAAAGCGTACAAAAATTTTAAAAATTATAACCACAGAGAAAATGCTCGTAACCTTGGAATATTTTCGCAGCAGACGAATCAAGGCAACGCGTATAATTAAGAGAAAAACACTCAAAAACAATTTGATTTTGCCAATCTTACATCTAATTGCATACATATATCGCAAAGAGATTTCGAGATACATATGTACATATATTGTTAGGCACACACACTCAAAAATAAAAGCTGTGTGTGTGTGTGTGTGTGTGTGCGTGTGTACACCTCGTACTTGTTTATAGTCAGTGAGTGGGCCGGATGTTAGTCTACAAACACACACAATTACGCTTGAAAACAGCGAAAAACAACTATAATATTGAATATTTAGTAGGCATAAGGAAAAAAAAATCTAGAAAAACTGACATAAGAAATGTACATAAATCCATACATATTATTTTGGTAGACTGCACACAATAATCATAACAATATTAATAAACTTTATACGTATACACATCTGATATACTTATTATGCATAAATATAATAGATTACAAAAAAATATTTTAAGTTCCAATATTTAAATATTAATCAATATGTATGTGCTTATGTACAAATTAAAGCATGCACATCAGTTTATATATGTATAAGCAAAAAAAAAAAAAATATTTATTATTTATTTAAACAAATGATTTTTTTTTTTTCAAAAACTGATACGATATTCATATGTGAGACATTCATTTTCACTAAAGTGTAAGTTACTTCTGCGCTCAAACGTGTTTCAATTTCTTAAACTGTTTGCACCTTTAGAAAATGATATTGATATTATGGAATACAGCAAGTTGGGTACAAGCGCTTAACTAAAAAGTTCACAGGATGTAAACAACTTTCTCAATGGAATCCTTTTCATAAAATGTCAAACTTATCTGCCGCGTGGATCGGTCTCTACACATTATTATGCAAATTTTGCATTCAGCAATTGAATTTTCAATGCGCAGATTAATTTCACAGATTTTATAAATCGAAATCCACACACAATTCTTAAAATTTGTAACTTATTCGTTGCGTTGCTCAGAAATTGGAAAACTTACCGTCACGGCGTACGATGTAGTCACCGGTCTGGAACTGTACGTTCTACGGGTTGTAAATCCACTTTCGTAAACCATTTTGAGTGTTAATTTTTTTTTTAAATTCGATCAAAATTAAATCACTTGTTCGTTGTTTTCGATTTGATTTTCTCGAATTTTCGTGTTCTTCACTTGACGCCCGTTCGAATTGTTCTGCCAGCTCACTGCATGGAACAGTTTCTTATAATTTTTAGATGCCAAAAAAGTTGCTTTCTTTTTCTTTTTTTGAACAGCCTTCGCTCTGCCTTATTCTCTTTTTCTATGACTTGAAATAAATTTATTTTTGGAATAACAAAAATTTAAATCTCTCATGTCACTAAGAGCGCGCTGTCTCTTTTTACATTTGAACAAACATGCCTATAATTTTTTTGTTCTTTTTGCACACGCACACTAACACATTATGAGTATGCCTGTTTGCACACAAATAATTGATTATATATATACATATATTTTAATTTGCACACCTATAATTTTATTAATTAATATACGTTTTTATATTTTTCATTTTACCTGCATTTAGAAATAAAATTTTAAATATAGCTAAATTATGTGTATATGTTTTTATTATATACAAATATACATACAACGAGTTTCTCGCCATCTCATATCTATATATATTTAAGGGCGTAAGCAGGATGCGGGGGATGGGTACACTGTCCGCCTACATTCATTTATTTATAAACATATTATTGTAAATCCAGATAAAAACAAAATAAAGAAAACAACGCACGATATATAAATATGCAATTACTCATTTAGTAAAGATTCATGCTCGATAAACATTCGACAAATATAATTATTGATCCATTTCAGTGTGGACCACACTGAGAGAATACCCTGTAGACACACAGTAAAATTTACGTTATATATTACAATGAAAGCACTTATACGAAGAACCCAACTTGAGTACAGCACAGCAGACTTACACAAGATACCCAAAGTGACCTCAAGAAATTCATAAAGAAATTTTATAATATCCATTTTACTTTCATCTCATGATGATTTTCATCTTATTTTTAGCAAAAGATTTACTTTTACTTTCATCTCACTTTAGCAAGCCGTTTAATTTTTATTTTCATTGAATATTTGATTTCTCCCCCCTGAGACTAATTATAACAAAAATACTCTATAAACAGAGAAAATCGAAAAATTATAGATTTCTGTTAGACATCCTAGCAGTTCACATTGGCGCATTCCACGCCTTTATTTTATTCATTATTTAAGAAACCCGAATGATTTTGATACTAAATGATAATTTATAATATAGATCATAAGTGTAAATTGTGTATGGTATCAATTTTGGCAGTCATAAAGCATGGGTTTGGAATTTTGTCGATACAGACGATTTTTACTGTGGCAGTTGCTTTTATTTTTAGATTGGTAATTAAAACTGTCATAGAAAAATATAAAAACAGTTTATTGCTTTTTGTATTAAATGTCAGTCAAATGCGGTCGGACAAGCAAAATGAAACGATGCATTTGCCATTCATTTCGGAATCATAAAATTATACCTTTTAAAAAAGTTACCCCTTTTCAATTGTCATACAAACTCTTTGGTGCTCGTCCTTTATTATGGTTTGGTACCAAAACAGAACTCACGAGACCATCTTAAGTTTATCATGTGAAAGGAAACGAAACCAAAGAGATACTTCAAGATAATTTTGAAGACTAAAAGCAACCTAATTTTCGATTGTTTTTCCATATCAGTCGTTATTAGTAAGGCTTCTTGAATGAGCAGAACACAATATTAAGCTAAGCTGTTAAGTTTCATTGCATATGTTGGTGAAAAAAATGTTTTCATTCAATATCTTATATTTCAACCAAATATTATCCGAAGATATTTTTAAATGGAGAGGCCTATTTGAAGAAACAGACATAAGGACGAATGGTTAACATAAACATATAAATACTAAAATTTTTGTTGGGTATTTCGTGGTCGACTACATCAACATAGATTCTAACTTGTTTATGTATCACACATATACATACTTGTACATTCTTATTGAGACAAATATATACATATAATTCGACAAGGATGATACATATTAAAATTCATACCATAATGTGTATATGTGTGCATTTTGTATACTCATAAATATATGAGTGTATGTATGTATATAAAAACAAGACAGAAAGCTTATATCTTTATGACATTAACCTTAAAGAGTGTCAATGAAAATAAACCAAAATTGTTGACCTTAAAAATTGTATAGCTGGCGTCTCCATAAGCAAATATATGTATATGTATATGCATATGTACGAGGCTTATGTATTTATACATTACAACAAAAGAACACCACTGTAAATACGAAATACAACTTGCGAATGCCACTAATGGCTTATCATCCTTTCGCCTTAAAATTGCCTTTTTTCAGTGGATATCATAAATATCGATCTGAAAGCATTTGGCAAATATAGCTTACGCAGTTCAAACATTTTGTGTTTGAACTTGAAATATATCATAATTACACTTTGAACTCCGTACTACAACTGAATTATCAGCAGGTTCACTCTGGTCTGCAAGGGTATAAAATCTTCGACGTGCTCAATAAGCAATTATTTGTTTTCGTAATGGTAATAAATCATACACATGTATTAGTCTTAATCATCGAACCTTAAAATTTATAGAAATCTAAAATCGTCCCCGAAATTAAACCAAACAAATAAGAATGCTGTAGTCGAGATAGCCCGACTACGATATACCCTAAGCCCAGCTGTTAAATATATTCTAATTTTGTTGGCAAATTCCCTTTAAAAAGTTTTGCACCCAAATGTGAGCAGGTCTGAAAGAGGTTGCGGCTGCTGATGGAAACTTGGGTCATTCTTATCCGATCTGGAAATCGAAATGTATCGATAATCGAGAAACGGCAGAAAAATTTCTCTTGATTTCGATTAAAGTAAATAAGAAACCTGGATTGAAAATAATATATGTTGGAAAGTTTTATACATTAGCACAAAATACAAAAAAAAAAAATTATTATCTACTTAATGAGGATTCCGTTTTCCCAGTTCGGCAATTTCATCTTATGATTATTATTAAAATATAAAATATATATATTTACCAGTGATTTTATTTTTGACTTTTCTTGCACAGCTGTGCATAATTATTTTATAATTTTTTTTTTTCTTAAATTGTTAAACGAATTCAGTTGAACAAAAAAAGAACAATTATACCACAAAAAATTCTTTAAAATATATTTGCCATTTGTTTTCAGAAGTATTGAACATATTCAAATGATAGGCACTGTACATATATACATATATAAATATATGTATATAAACACACTTGTACATAAGATAAACAAAAAGAAGTAGCACCAAAAAGATAAGTGTTCACAAAACGTTTTTCTTTTGTTAATGCTCGTTTGGGCAAAACGCCAGTTAAAATTTTAAATAATTATGTTAAATTAGCTGTGCTTTTGTTTTTTGCCTGCTTCAATTGGAATCTGTACTGAAAATTTGAGGCCGCAATGAAAATACTTTTCTGTGACTGGGGATTATATTCTTATGGATATAGTTAATATCCACCTAATTATTTATTTTCATAAGTTAAAGAAAATTCAATGCTGTTCGTGTTTTTTTTTTAATTTATCGATGATGTAACAAAATAAACATAACTGAATTTGATCACACTGTGAGTAGCACATACAATTTTGACGCAGATATGCGCAGACAGCTAAATGGATTAAAATCACTTAAAATCAGGAATAAATCGATTCAGAGATCGGTAACAGTATTAATAAATTCTCTAATGCAGAGTCAATCGAAGAAAGAGCAGCAAAAAATATTGCGCATGTATTGGTGTGATCGATCACTGCGCGAAATTAAGCAGCAATAAATATAACATAGCAAAGAAAATGTGCAAAAGAAAATAAAACTGTGTGTAAAAAGTGTATGAAAAATCTAAATCATACTGATATGTGTTTTTCGTAATATTTAAATTGTATTTTTAAAAATCACAAGAACCGTTCTTACACCTATTTCACTGTCCGGGTGTGTGTGTATCGAGTAAGCCAACGATCCCTCTGTTAATCAGCCAAAGTTATACCTCAATAACTTTTAAAAAATAATCGTTTTGGACGTATCCGCAAACAGCATAATCATTTTGAGTCTGTTGGCAAACGATCACAAAAGCACGAACACATGAACTATAAGTACATACAAAATAAATATAATACATTTGTTAAAGTACTTTTAAAATAAACTTAAATGTAATGGCATGATAATGAGAAGAGACAGGAATTTAAAACGGATACTACCTTCCAATTGAGCGGAAAAGAGAATTACAAAACCAACGATCGGGACTTGCAAGTGACTGAACAAACCCGAGGTGCACACGACAGACAAGGAGGACGATCACAGGGTCTATAGGTATTGCAGAAAGCCATTCTAAAATGATTGAATGAATTTAAAGTTGAAAATGATTTCATAATTTTGTGTTACTTACTGCCGTGAAAGATCACGATGCTCCATCTGAATACGAAGGAAGTCACAGAAATGAATTTCAACACCACGATACGATCTCCTCCGTGCATTCAAACTATTTCTGCTTGACATCCTCTCATGGGATACTGCTTCACCAATACTCTCCGGGACCTTAGATCTGTTCGATTTGCTAATTATTGAGCGGTAATTTTTCGACGCCCTTGTGCCTCCTTTTCCTTTCTTGCTTTTCCTAACTTTTGAGCCACTGTGTTTTCCACTTTCCTGTTTAACTTTGGTCATATGTGCTTTTTCACCACTGATATTCTTTTCATGAGTCTTTCTTCCATTAGTTTCATCAACCGTAAGCGGCTTTTCTCTTTCATCATTGACACTTCCCCATTTTTCTTTGCCCTTTTTGTCATCTTTATCTTTAACACCAACATTTTCGGATGACCTTTGATTTTTTAGATCAGTAACTTTTTTATCTTTATATGCGCCATCTTTTTTCCGTTGTTTTTGTTTTTCTTTTGTTACTGCAGGTTTTTTTACTTTCTCTTCTTCCTTTTTTTTGCCGCCTCGCTTACTAAATTTTTTATCGGTTTCCGTGTCATCCCAATCCTTTTTGCCTACTTGAGTTTTCTCATCGAGTCCTTTTCCCTTTTCCTTTTCCTTTTCTGATTTTGGTGAAGATTCCTTTACTTTATCTTCTCCCTTCACTTTCCCTTCTCGCTTACTCGATATTTTATCAGTTTCCGTAACATCGCCATTCTTTTTGCCTCCTGGATTTTTCTCATCGAGTCCTTTACCTTTTCCATTTCCTGATTTTGCTGAAAATTCCTTTACTTTATCTTCTCCCTTTGTTTTGCCTCTCTCTTTAGACTTTTTCTCTGTTTCCGCATCATCGTCAACCTTTTTGTCCAATTGATTTTTCTCATCTAGTCCTTTACCTTTTCTTTTTTCTGATCTTGGTGAAGATTCCTTCACTTTATCTTCTTCCTTCTTTTTTCCGCCCCGCTTACTCGATTTCTTATCGGTTTCCGTGTCATCCCGATCCTTTTTGCCTACTTGATTTTTCTCATCGAGTCCTTTTCCCTTTTCTTTTTCTGATTTTAGTGAAGATTCCTTTACTTTATCTTCTTCCTTCTTTTTTCCGCCCCGCTTACTCGATTTTTTATCGGTTTCCGTGTCATCCCGATCCTTTTTGCCTACTTGATTTTTTTCATCGAGTCCTTTTCCCTTTTCTTTTTCTGATTTTAGTGAAGATTCCTTTACTTTATCTTCTTCCTTCTTTTTGCCGCCTCGCTTACTCGATTTCTTATCGGTTTCCGTGTCATCCCGATCCTTTTTGCCTACTTGATTTTTCTCATCGAGTCCTTTTCCCTTTTCTTTTTCTGATTTTAGTGAAGATTCCTTTACTTTATCTTCTTCCTTCTTTTTGCCGCCTCGCTTACTCGATTTTTTATCGGTTTCCGTGTCTTCCCGATCCTTTTTGCCTACTTGATTTTTCTCATCGAGTCCTTTTCCCTTTTCTTTTTCTGATTTTAGTGAAGATTCCTTCACCTTATCTACTTCCTTCTTTTTGCCGCCTCGCTTACTCGGTTTTATATCGGTTTCCGTGTAATCAAGATCCTTTTTGGCTACTAGATTTTTCTCATTGCGTCCTTTTTCTGATATTGGTGAAGATTTTTTTAGCCTATCTTCTCCCTTCGATTTGCTGCCTTTGGATTTTATCATATTTTCGGCATCATCCGCGTTACCATCCATTCCTTTCTTCCTTTTCGCAGTCCTTTTCTCTATATCCCTCTCAATTGATGACTTTTCAGTTTTTGACTTTTCACTTTGATTACCTTTCGTATATTTTTCGGTCGCTAGGACAACTGCGTTATTATCTGGATGCCTTTTATGTTCTTTCAAGTAAAAGTTTCCATCCCGCTTAGAGGGATCTTTATTGTAAACAGTGTCACCATCGGTATTACAATTTTTATACACTATTCCATCTCAAAATATTATCAAATTATATTAGAAGCTTCAAATATGTTATCATAACCTTACCAATTTGCTTGTCGGACCATCGAGGGCAAATGCTATTGCCACCGTCGAATATCGTGTACTTCTCAAGGCATTGCTTTCGATTATAGCTTTTGATTATCTTATGACAAACCCTCTTAAGAATTGAATAAGTAAAATCAGTCAAAAAATTAGTAGCACACTGACCACCTTTGTTGTAGTTTTTATTGCAAAAAATTGTGTTACTACTAGATGAACTAAATAGCACATTACATTTTAGAACTGGAAACACCTACAAACCTATACATACCTTGATGGTGGATTACAAGGAATCTGCTCTAAGTCAAAACCCATTTTTTTAAACATGCATTTTAAATTAGAATTTCGTTATTTTTTTCTTTAATTGGTTAGAATTTTGATTTTCCAATTTACAAGTAAGGTCTGACATTAAATGCATAGACATCCAAAAATATAATTATGTGACATAAAATTGGAAATAAAGGTAATTTGCCTTTACCATGATATTTGGTTTATTTAAATATTATAACATCAGTATGTCCAAATCACAGAAGTCATAAGAGTTAGAGTTAAAATTAAATTATATCTTATTTGTAAGTGGATCATACTAAATTAGTAATTGAAAAATTAAATGGCAAAACTTATAATAAATGACATATGACATTTGCGTCTCATCGGCATGTTTCATCAACGCTGCACTCAGTTGTAAGTACCCAAAGCTAATTATCGTCTTATCAGCATTTTTCGACAACGCTGGATTCTATAGGACTATAGGACAACACCGACAAAGCTACAGCGACCAAAGCGACAACGACAAGACGTCAGCAGAATCAGAAAACCCAGTACTCATTATAATCTAGTTCTAGTAAATCACTCGAAGCAAACGATTCAGTTTTTTATTAATAAAACTAAGGAATCGTTTAATTTATATTATTGTATACTTTGTTATTATAATTTATTATCTATTTCATATTTATTAACTGCAGATCTGCTTAATAACTCCCAACTGCGCCTGTTGACTAAGTCTGCCATAATTCACTCGTCTGGCAACGCTTTAATTGATCCCTGCTAACGCTCTCCAGCTGACTGCTATGAACTTCCGCGTAAAGCTGCCACCCTTTTTGCATATACATCCCTTAATATTGATGGAATTTATATCACAAGTGAAGCAAAGTGAAGCTAAATTTAATTTTCGAGTTGTTTCAAATTAACATGCATGTATATATAATTTAATACTTTGTTAATTTTAGCATTATTATAACTTTATTTTTTTAATATTGTTTCGATTGAACCGAACACAAATAAGTTTCGAAATATTTTATTATTCAAAAGGCATGTCGCCTCTTGGTTAGTACGATTAGAAATGAATAACTTAGAGAGGCCGCTCCGCTGTCGCTGTCGCTGCCGCTATGGCGCCTAGTCCCGAAAAGTGCAACAAGCAAAAGAGCGTAGTCGCTCAAGTTACCCAGCGGATGTTATGCAACAGAGTGTAGCTGACCGCTCATTGTTTATGACAAGTGTGGCATCAGCGTACTGATCACGACGAGTGTGCTGCATCAGCGAAATCCAGCCAAGGCGGAAGCGGGAAGTTTATGGTTAACTTTTGTAAATACATATATAAATATATATATAATTTATATATATATATATATATATACCCAATATCGCTTTGAGTGTGTTAGTGGTTAAAACAGAAAAACGCACAGTGGGCCGCGAAAGGCAAAATGTGATTTGAATTTTATTTTTTATAAATTACAGAATAATTTTTCATCACATCCACTTTTTCAATTTCGAAGGACCAACATCTTATTCTCATAATGTTAATTGAAATATTGCTTTGATGCCCATAGTAAGCGTCAATTTGGATTTTGGAATTGGAAACTGTGGAGGATTTTGTTGGGGCCTGATTTGTAAATATTTCATATAAAAACAGTGGCAAATGGCAGTTTGAAATTTTCTAGCGTAACAGACAGTGACTTAATACCAGAAATTTCTTGGTCGAGTGCATGCGAAGATTGTGCGAAGTTGCAGGTGCAAAAACTTCCACATATTACAGTTGCAGAGTCGCAGTCGCAGTCGTAGTCACAGTCACAGACTGGGATTTTGGTTTTGGTTATCGTCACACAAGCTCACACTTAAGTATCTTGTAATTTAATGTCGCTTTCTGCAATGATTTTGCGAAATAATTGAATGAATTGCGCACGAAGTTAACAAGTAAATTTGATAAAATCATATTTTCCCATATTCATTTATGTTTATAAGTACGCAAGTGTAAGATGTAATAGTTTCCCGTTGTGCTACAGCGATTTTCTTCATTTTTTAACATTGTATGAGTTTATAGTAAAAGGCTGATTTTTGTACACATCTGCATGAAGCGAATAATAGCTGGTACTTTATAATTTGGACAAATTGCTGGAATAATAAAGTAACGCATGAGACAAAATCGGGTTCGTTCGGCGCATATAAATATGAGTGTTCAAATACCAAAAATATTAGTTTGATATTTAGTGTCACATCGCAGTGACAAAGCTGATACACACACAACACAAGGATTAAGGATTCGTGACAGTAAAATGGATATTAAATACCTGGTCCTCTTTCATATAATTGGCATATTGCATCTGCTAAGTTTCTGTGAAGCGATTCCAAAATTTGAAAACAAACCAAAGTAAGTTTTTAATAACAATAACAACACGATTCGAATTAGTTTTATTGATGTATATTTAAAAAAAAAGAGAGATTTTTAAGAAAAATATACCCGTAATTTATATTACAAATTGAAATTAGCTTTTTTGTTAGCTTTAAGAAAGATGTCTCTAAACAATAAACAATCTATTAAAAATGTTGAAAATTTTAAAAGTTTGTACAACAGTGTTTAAAAAATCAAAAACTCTTGACCGATAAAAGTACGTAGGCAAAAGAACATACATATGTATAAATCCTAGAATCCTTTCCCGTCATCAACCATAATAATTTTGCCATCGGTAAATTTTATAAGGACTTAAAGACCAACCATTGTAAACTTGCTTGTTAAGGTTTATTTATGTTATTATACTTATTTATTTAATGTGTTTAACAAGTAACTGACGTCACAGAAAAATTATAAATAAACTAAATAAAATTGTATTTATTTTTTAATATTTAAATTTAAGAAACAAAATTTATAAATATATTTAAAAGAAATCTGATCAATTGGACCAAAAAAAAGTTAACATGAATTAGTTAAGAGAACGATTGAAAGAAAGTGAGGAAAAGTAACGGGTAGGTCTAGAGTGAACATGAAACTAAATGGTAATTTATATCATCTATATCTTATTGTATATTTCAAATTATAATATTTTTTTTTAGGACATACACAGAGAATTCACAATGGAGTCGAGCATATCAAAACGAAAACAAAACTCAGTTGAAGGAGCTGGAAACGGCATCAACCAAAGATAGACTAGAGCGACTGGGCTACACTACTGGATATGGTTCATTAAACGTATGTTTAATGGAAAAAAATGTAAATAAGCAATACAAATTATAAATGATTGTTTAATAGGGTTACCCGAGTAGCACAGGTCTTTCTGCGTATAATCCCATTAAACTGGATTTGGGTGGGGTCGTGTTGGGCACCCTTGTTGGCATTGGGGCCATCATCCTCATACCTAAAATACTGTCTGCCTTTCATGGTGGTTATGGAGGCTATGGGCGCAGTGAGTAGAAGAAAAACATCTTTTATTATTATATTAATCAAACAATTCTACGTGTATTAAGGCGAGGACGAGAACGATTTAGCGTCCCTGAGCAGCATGATAAACAGAATTGACAATGTGCTCGGCCAAAACAACATCGATTCAACAAGTTGCATGCAACGCGCCGTTTGTGGCTATGTTCGTTCCACCGAGAACAATATAAAGACCGGAGTATCGGATCAGATGGATGAATTCATTCACATGCTGTCTGGGTAAGTTCAAAAATGCAACATTTGTTTACTTATTTGCACACTGACTGGTTAAATCGATTGGCTAAAAATAAATTGTTTATAATATCTGACGAATTCAATTGGAAAAACTAAAACAAACATATTTTCCCTCAAACGTAAATCTTATAGGTTCATATTTATTTTTCTTGTGGCTACATTGAGATTATTGCCTGACTCGACAAGATAATTCTGTTACTATATACTAAATATGCCTTAAATAGTTCAATTAAAATCGATCTACAACATTCTATAGCATACTTTATAGTGTATGAGATGAAAAATATATGGCAAACTTTAGTAAATTTGTCTAGTTCCCCAGATTCTCTCTCTTCCCTTACCAATCTTTCCGCATATTTGTATATTTTTTGCATATTTTTAATCTGTAATCGTTAACATTTTTATTTTTATTTAAATGTTTCTTTTAATTTAAATAAATTACATTAAATTCATTCTATTTTATTTTTAATGAATAAATGAATACATTTAAAAATGTTATATTTTTGTAGAAATTCGCTTGTGGACTATCTTTTGGACGGTACTGCAATCAAAGAAGCCTTGGAGCATGGAAAGGAAATAAATGACAAACCTTGCGAAGAACTATACGTTTCCTGTCCATTGGATAGTAAATCGGCCACTAACGTGCTTATGAAATTATTGCCCAAGAAGCATAAGCAAACAAAGTTAAAACCGACTGCATCTAATACAGAATCATAAGTCTATACATTTCTAAAAAAGTGCATAAGAGTGTAAGTCTAGATTCGTGTTATGAAAAGTTATCACAAATTATCATTTTGACATGTAAAGCGAATATATCAAATGTTATAAAATCACAACTTAATACATATAAAAATTGTTCACTTAAACCAAACTTATAAGCAGTATCTAGAACTCAAGTCCACCTCCAAACTGCTGAAAAAACAAGAGATTACGTTACAGACTGCGAAATACTCTGATACCATAAGTAATACCATTTTACAACAGGTGCCACAATACAGGTCGGGTGTAGCCACGAAATACCGATCTTTGAAAATAATTTTAAATAATCTTCCTTACTAGTTTGCTACCTATATCTCTTAAATTGCGGGAGACGTTGATTCCGAAATTTTGAAGATTGTTACTGGCAAATTGTGTAATATATATGCTTTTATCGATTTACAATTAGAAGTGTATCGGTTTAAGAAGAGGTGTATCGGTTTAGATCTACTAGGGGCGTTACCAGTAATTGTGGAAGACATTTCAGATTTTTATGATTTATTACTAATTTTATGCGACCATTTGTACCATTCATTTTGATTTTATATTTTAATTACAATTTTTATTTTTACTCTGAAGACTAAAGAAATGATGTTAAATAAATAACTTTAAGTTCGGTTTGTTGGCTTGTAACAAAAAAACAAAAATTATCAAAGATAGACGACATTTTTTATTTTCAGACACCGGAGTTTCCGTTCTATTTCCCTTAAAATTTTAACAAAAAAAAAAATAAATAATTTCTAATTGACTGCTACTAGCAGTGAAAAAAAGCGTACCAATATTTAATTTATAAATTGAAACTTTATTATTTGGTTAATAAAATGTGAATGTGATAATGCCTCTACTTTTATAAGGTGTATGGAATTTAATTGGTGTCAAGTAATAATTGCAGTTGCATTTCTTGTTTTTCGATTATCGGCAGCCAGTGCTCAGAAGGAAATACGAAATCGGGTGAATCCATTTTTCTGATTTCGTCCAATGTTTTAAGCACACTTTTGCGTTGCGAGCTCTTATCTTGTATTAACGCCTCTAGTCGATCCATTAGATTATTTGATTCTCGCACCAAGTCATCAATTGACTGGAGCAGGGCATACCAATCAATCGTCTGTCTCCCGACTAGGGTATTCCCTCTCAGCTGAAATGGAAGAGGAGTAAAACTGCGCCACGGTTTTAAAGGCTCAATGGTGTATGGAATGAAATGTTTTGTGGCCTCCATTTCGATTACGTCATCGTCAAAGTTCCACGATGCCAAAGTAGGATTAAACTTCCGAATCTTAATTTCCATTTGTGTCTCACTCTCGGCTGTGTCATCTGAGACATAATGCTTGAAGTCAAATGGACACGGGCTTGCGGCTTCATTGACAGCAATTGGTAGGAGTGTTTGGGTGGAGACATCTGCCGTATCGATGGCATCGGTCATTTGTGATATGGAATAGTTTAATACGTCTGCAAGAAAGTCGAGTTAGTCCTAAAGTAATGGGTATAGTTAATCTTCCGATCGTACATTGCTCGTAACCATCCTTCTTAATGGAGTACTGGCCATCCGTTAAAATTCCAACATCCTTCAGTAAAATTAAATCACTCTGCACATCGACGGAGGCTTCTTTCAATAATTTCGTGGGCACAAAGTCTGTTTGCAATGCCACATTGCTCTTGCCTGCTCTCAAACGTCTACAATTCAAATATATCTCATTATGTAATGTAATAAATCAATTGGAATTTATGAACAAACCTGGAAGCATCAAGCAATTTGGCTCGGAGCAGTGCATTCTTGTCCGGCTTGGCAAGAGTTGAAACGCTGACAGCTCTCCAAGGAGGACGCTTCGATTCATTTTCCTTTTCAGTCGCCAGTTCTTTCATGCGTTTCCAACTGCTTTTTGCTCTAATTATATTCAATTCAAATATTTATTTGTTAATTGATCATCTTCAGGTATTTAGCAGTATATCCTGGGCTCATAAATTCTAAGAGTGTGAATTTTTTTAAATATTCGTTTTCCAACATTGAAGAATAATTTATTTTATAGCTTTATCAATGAATTGATAATCAAGTAAACGACTCTAAAAATTAGTGAATAATTAATTATTTAACTATATTAAAATCATATATTATATATTTTAAAATTACCAAATTGGTCTTCAAAATATAAAAAGGTAGACTATAGTCAAGCTACCTTTAATCAAAATATTATATCCAAAAGTATTATTTTAATAAACAGACCGATTGTTTGTTTAGTAGTACGGACGGACATGGCTATATCAACTCGGCCGTTGATCCTGATCCAGAATATAAACACTTTATGGGATCAGAGATGCTTCCTTCTGTCTGTTTCATACATTTGTACAAAATCACTACTCATTTTTCATCGGTTCAGAGTGTAATGAGTGAATAAAAATTTAAAATAAAGTTACAAATCAAAACAACTTAATAATCACAAAATTAGTCAAACTACTATAAAAACCTATCTTAGATGCGACAAAGATTGCTTACTCTTTCAGCTGCTTTTATATAACTGTAATTTTATTTTAATAAACTGACCGATTGTTTCCATAGAAGTGTGATGTTTATTACTTTTTTGGGAGAGTTTTCATAGCAACAGGCTATATATGTATTTAAATCTGTTATTTAGACCAACTCACCTGATTGAAGCAGCACTTCGACTGTTGGCTGCCAAAACTGTTTGATGGTCTTCTGCGCTCGTTGGGGTCTCACTATTTTCCGACGAGGTTGCGCTGTTGTTGAAGTTGGAATTGTTTTGTATCTGTATCTGTGCCTTGCTGCTCATATTACTGATTCTTATTGCACGCCCACTGTTTAAATTTTCATTGTATGCTTTTCTTGTACAAGGCAATTTAACTTCACGTCAGTGAATTGGTAACTGCGTTTATCGCAACCCAATATATCGATGCAAAACAATTTGCGCCACTCGGGTTGCTGTTGGCAACGCTTTTTAAAATAATTTCCATGTTTGCAAATAGAAAGAAATTTATTGCCTGAGACAAAAAGTTGTCAAAAGACTTACTTTAAATTTTGGGCCACAATAAATTTAAAAATGAGGCCCGAGAAATATTCTTAAATTGTATCCTTAAAAATGGGAAAGAATTCATTAAAAATGTGAAGCATTATATATATATCATTTTAGTTACTCTAATTTACGCACAATTTTTTGTTCCGTTTTTCGCAAATTGGAGCACGAAAGTCGGAAATTAGACCTCTCCAAAAGAAAGCTATCTTACTTGGTAATAACAATATAACCCAATGATATTTACAGTGATTGGTGAACCATTATTATCATATAGTTTTCGGTTCATATTACGCTCTTTTCAACTAATAAATAACTGTCCAACAAACATTACAATAAATCGAATTTTATTTGTAAGATTAATAAACAAAATTATGAATTCTGATAAAATGCGCTTAAGATACGGAAAGGTTCAGGGTTGAATCCGTCTAGGTGTGGTCTGCCAGTTCTATAGCAGCATTCCGTGAACAATTCTACATTGTCTCGATGGAACCAATAGTTTTTAGTAGTGCTGTTGGAGTTTGGACTTAGTGTGTTTAGTTGGAACACGCCAAAGTGAAAGACTCGGCCGTCCGTTTGAGCGCATTGCACAACAATCGGTTTCTGAATGTCTCCGTTAAATGAAACGCCATACAACTGCTTAGCCCGGGCAACAGCCGCAACAAAAGCCTTGAGCAAAGTACGTCCGTGGAATTGAGTGGTCGTCACTTCGGAGCCGTGCACATTGTTAACAATACTTTTGTTGAAGAACGTTAAAATTGTATGCGGATGGGAACAACTTATTTCCCGTCCAATCGCTAAAATTGTATACAAAATATTTTAACATATTATGAACGACCGTAAAACTGAACAGATTACTTACGATAAAAGTTATCTTCCGTGTATATGTTCCGCCTTGGCATTGAAACTGTGCATTTCATCGGATAAAGATCTGGCAATTCCCCATTGTATTTACCCTTGATGGCATCGAGGGCACGGGAAGAGCTTATTAGTGTCTCGCCACAGACTGTAAGGGCGAGCAAGTCATCGTCCTTAGTTATAGTTGTTTTAAATGTTACATTGTCGATAATCCTTCGACGCTCGGTCACAGGACGACCAGCCAATTTCTCGATCTCAAACAATAGCTTGTTTACCAAAAGGCGACTGAAAATAGCAATATCAATCATATACAGTGAATAAGATTTGTACTAATACAATAGTACTTTGGTGAAAGTGCACTCTTAAATCACAAAATTAAATTAAAATTATGGAATCTTGAGGAATCTTTTAAATTATTAAAATATAATAAGAAATGTTGAATGTTAGTACTTTGTGGAACTTATATTATATTTTATATATATTATTATTTTATATTTTTGATTTATCTGAAAAGATATTGTGACATGTGCAGTTAATAAAACAAATATAAGCTAGCTATAAACTAGTTCTAGACCTTAGTGGTTTTCAAATCATATTTTAATAAGAACCATCGAATTTTAAAAGCGTTAAAAATTATTAGATTTTCTACATTTATTTAGAATTGTGGTAGGGAAAACTGTGAAAAGGGTCTATAAAATAATATATCTTTTGGAATCTTTGATCTTTAATAGCAAATTATAACTTGGTCAGATCAAGAACATATATAGTTTAACGGCATCAGAGCTATCTAACATATCATAATTATAAGTAGTGAAATATTAAAATACTAGTCACTAAATTAACAACTTACTTTCGTCTTTCGTGGGAGATGCCGTAAAGACGGGGTAAATTAAAAGCTGGTCGATCGATCAGTTTGATTTTTGGCAGTTTTACTTGTTGGGCATCCAGCAGATGGGACGAAAAGATGGCATTCTGAACAGATCTCTCGACGGCTTTCGACAGCTGCCCATTAGAAATAGCGTCCTCGATTTGTGGTGGAAAGCTGTTAATCTCGATTGTATTGGTCAAAACCTGAGCTTGAGGCAATCCACCGAGAAGAACGTTGCTATCAGTAAAAACATGACGGGCACTCGTATGCCAATTTGGATGAGTTTGGTCTTCAGCGATCCGCTTTATGACTGGTCCAACAATATCCACTCTGTGTGTGCAAACATATTAAACTTATTTTCATTTAAAATTTATCTCGGTTCCACTTACAACTTGAGCTCCTTCTGGGGAGTCAGCACTTCTTCGGGTGATTTTACTTGAATGCCAAGTTTAATGAGCTCAGCAGCTGCTCCGGTCTCCTTGGGGACACGTCTGCCTTGCACCTGCCAGTGCTTCTTGAAATGCCATCCAATGTGCTGTGCATACAACTTATTAGTTAGCCGCATATTTATCAATTTAATTCAACCAATTCGGGTTACACGAATCTCAGGTTATGAAATGCGACCAGCTGATGTTATCGATAGCTCATTAGCGAAACTATCGATACGAACTGTATGCATTGTAATATCGAATGCACTCAGTCTCACAGGGCTGGAATTAATCTGAGTGACTCAAGCATTAGCACGCGCAAATTTGGCAAATGAAATTTTAACACATGTATCATAAAAGTGATATCACACATTTTCTAAGCTACGTTTGTATAATTAAAGTGTGTGGAGAAACAACATTCAGCAATAATAATATCTAAAAGCAGTTATTGCAGAATTTTTCTTGTCGCTCTGTCGTGTTTTGGGGCATTCTAAGTTCGTTGATCAAAAAATTGTAAGCATTAAAAATGGAGATGTCTTTAAATCCTGTGCGCGTACTCAACAATGAGGCGCAGGAGGAGAAAGCCGAAATGGCGCGTCTGTCATCATTTATTGGTGCGATTGCCATCGGTGATCTTGTAAAGAGTACTTTGGGACCCAAGGGTATGGACAAAATCTTGGTTGCCACCGGACGCAATGCCGGCCATGTGGAGGTTACCAATGATGGTGCCACAATTTTGCGTGCTGTTGGCGTTGATAATCCGGCTGCCAAAATTCTGGTCGATATGTCTCGTGTGCAGGATGAAGAGGTTGGCGATGGCACCACATCTGTCACCGTGCTGGCATCCGAATTGCTGCGCGAGGCCGAGAAACTGGTAGAACAGAAACTGCATCCACAGATAATTGTAGCCGGCTGGCGTGTGGCTGCCCAAGCAGCGTTGGATGCACTAACAGCCGCTGCTCAGGACAACGCGTCAAATAATGAGAAATTTAAGAACGATTTGCTTAACATCTCACGCACCACATTGTCCTCAAAGATCTTGCATCAGCATAAGGATTTCTTTGCCAATCTGGCCGTCGATGCTGTGCTACGTCTGAAGGGATCCGGTGAACTGAAATCCATACAGATTATCAAAAAGTCTGGTGGAACACTGGGCGATTCGTTCCTCGATGATGGCTTTCTGCTGGACAAGAAGCCCGGCGTGCATCAGCCCCAGCGCATTGAAAATGCAAAGATTCTCATTGCGAACACACCGATGGACACGGACAAAATCAAAGTATTTGGCAGCAGCATCAAAGTTGACTCGTTGGGCAAGATCGCCGACCTGGAGATGGCGGAAAAGGAGAAGATGAAAGAGAAAGTAGACAAGATATTGAGCCACAAATGCAATGTATTCATCAATCGCCAGTTGATCTACAATTATCCCGAGCAGTTGTTCGCCGATGCCCAAGTAATGGCCATCGAGCATGCTGATTTTGATGGCATTGAGCGATTGGCTTACTGCACAGGCGGCGAAATTGTGTCCACCTTTGAGAATCCCGCTTTGGTCAAGCTTGGCGAGTGCGATCTTATTGAACAAGTGATGATTGGCGAGGACACACTATTGCGCTTCAGCGGCGTCAAGATGGGCGAAGCCTGCTCCATTGTTATTCGTGGCGCTACCCAACAGATCCTGGACGAGGCTGATCGCTCACTACACGATGCACTCTGCGTGCTAGCAGCCACCGTCAAGGAGTCGCGCATTATTTACGGCGGCGGCTGCTCCGAGGCCCTAATGGCCAACGCCGTCTTCAAGAAGGCATCCGAGACAGCCGGCAAGGAAGCTATTGCCATTGAAGCATTTGCACGTGCTCTGCTATCGCTGCCCACAGCTATAGCCGACAATGCTGGCTTTGATTCGGCACAACTTATCTCCGAGCTGCGCGCTGGCCATGCCCAGGGCAAACACCATCTGGGTCTGGATATGGAGCAGGGCAAGGTGGCCGATGTGCGCGAACTGGGCATCACTGAATCCTTTGCCGTGAAGCGTCAAGTTCTAATGTCTGCCGCCGAGGCTGCTGAAATGATTCTGCGTGTCGACAACATCATCAAGTGTGCGCCACGTCGTCGCGTTCCCGATAGGGGACATTGCTAAACATTGATCCTTCCTAAGTATTCCTTTTAAAAGCCTCACAACTCTCGTTTAACATCATCGCTAACTTTATGTTTCTGTTTAAACTTACTTAACCTTAACGCCTCCACTCACACATCCAACACAATTGACGTTCTCCAAATTGCTTGTGAACACTTTCTGTGGCACGAATTACAGTTCCCCCACTCCAGCTTACTATAAAGAGAGAGCGAGAGGACCGAAAAAAAGAGAACTAAAACAAAAAATAAAGCACATGTTTCAAAAATGTCTAAAATCAACACACACAAGCAACTTGTAATCGAATAACATTATTGTAAACATTTAATATGCGCAGCATAAAAAATTTAAACGATGTAATAACTTAAAACTAACCATCATCCAATTTTGATAAATAAAGCATATGAATTACATCAGATATGATTATTGAAGTCCAAGTTTTCCTCTCACTCAGTAATTAAGGTAAGTAATTAAGTTAAAATTTAATTTGTTACCCCAAAAATATGGCAAAACATCTACTGCCTGTGCGATGAGAGTTTCGCTTCATTGAAAAACTCCCACGCGTTTCGCCAAAAGTGGTTTGATTTACGAATTTTGGTTCTGATACCTTCTCTTTGGAATTAAAAGCATCGGTTCCGCTTACTGATTCTTAAAAAAAAAAAAAACGTTTATTTCGGTTCCGACTTCGGCTCTGAACCACAATTGGTAAATTTCTGATTCCGACAAACTGGTTCCTGCTGCTTTTTAAGTTGTTTTTCTTTATTTAAATTGTTATTGCGAACGAAATTGGGAATTTGTTTTATTTTTTATATATTTTTGAATGGAATGTTGCAAAGTTATAAATTGATCGAAATATGCATTTAAGTGTTGAATATGGGTAGTTCCACAGAAAGGGCAATCAGAAGTGTTAAAAGTTATTTTTAAACAAATTTTCTGCATTTTAAAATTATACATATTGTGTAAAGTTCATTTAAAATTTACACTCTTATGAAATGTTCTGTAAATTTTGACATAAAAAAACGGAGTTTTCCAAAATTACTATAAATAAATATCAATATGTAAAATGCATTTTTATGAGGAAAACGTTCCCAGGCAATGTTCTGTAAATTGAAAAATAATTTTTAAACAAAATAAAAACACCTAAAAAAATGTAAGCACCACAATTAAATACAAAAATCTTTGTAAATTCCAGTAAAATGATGTGCTTTGTGGCACAGTCAAGTCACTTTAATATGTGTTCATTGTTCGACTTAATGTGCAACTGTACAATTTGCTTAGAATTAGTCGTGAAACATAATTTGTAAAACAGGCGCACACTTGTACAAATATGATGCTTACTTAAAAAGGTACACTTTAAACTTAGCAGAAGACGCAACACACATCATCATTTTCTTTGTTTGTTTTTAGTTTTAGTTTTTCTCGCTGTTGCACACTGGATTTGAATATAATCTTAATCATTTAAATCTAGTCATCGTTTAAGAAGGCTAACGGATTAGCTTAAATTGCTAGCGCATTCGGTATGTATTTGATTCCTGAATCTCGGACAGATCGCCCTTAAAATGGATGTCTATGACAAAGTCCAAGTCGCGATTGTTGCGCTCATTTGGCTTCATTTGAAAGGTGCCGTTGATCTCTTCGTTTTTCTTCGCCGTCATGTGGTCGTCCAGGTAGAATACTGTCTGCTTCCAATGCGTGTACGTCGAGTCCGGCGATGTGCTGAATCCCAGACGCTTGTGGCACTTAGTGAACTCAATATTGAAATAGGTGACCAAAGCCTGCACAAAATCATTGCGCTTAATTGTCAGATTGAATTTCGAGGAGAAATTCAAATCCGACTTTTGCACCGTGTACAAATCGACTTCTTTCACCATGCAGGCCGTGGACACGACTTGTTTGGGATCGACAACATCGACGAGGGGCTCCGTGACGGCCACCTTGCGTATGCAGCTCATGTCGAAGCCGTAGACATCGTCCCACCAGTTGATCTTCTCGTCCTTATACTGGCGATCCTCGATCGCTGTGATATAGAGTGTGCCGCGATCGGGGAACATCATTCCATTGGGCTTCAGCCATTTGTCGCGTGCATACAAAACCGTATCCAGCATGGACTCGTAGAATAGACAATAGCTGGAGAGGATTAAGTTGTTTTTATACCAATATATTTAATCTATATAGATTATATACCCCATCCACTCGGAGATTATTATGTCGACTTTCTCAATTCCACCAGGCAGCTCAATTTCCTCAATTTTCCCCTTGACTACGGTGATAATTTCCTGCAAATTATTGTCGATAATCACTTGGCGTGCGAACTCAATAATATTCGAGCAGTCGACGGCAATCACTTGGGCCGCACCAGCCTTGGCGGCGAACATGGACAAGATGCCCGTACCGCAGCCAACATCCAAAACGGTCTGCAAAGGATTCAAAATCGATCTTTAAAACTGATGCAGCAATAAAACTAGCTGAATGTTGGACTTGATTTAAACAGAAGGAAATCTTGGCTCATATCAACCTATAATATGAACATAGCCGAAGCCTACCTTGCCCTGGAAGAGATGCTTGTTGTGGTACATCGCATTACGATAGGTCACTGTCCGCACCTCATCCTTGAGCATCTCCTCGTGGATGCCAAAATGAGCATATGAATCAAAGTAATAATCCCTTGATGTCATCTCATCCGCATTGCCGCTGCCATCACGAGGAGCAACAGCAGCTGAAGCAGCCGGAGGAGGAGCAGCTGGAGCAGATGCGCTGGCAAGTTTCTTTAAAACATTATTCGAGTTCGCCGCAATTCCAATTGGGATGAGGCCGATTGCAGGCTCGACACTCGCTTCCATGGCTATATCTGCTGAAGACTGCACATATACGCTTTAGTTATCAACTCGCAAGTTTAAGATTATTTTTGCTTACCATTTTACACGATTTTATTTGGCTTGAGTTGTGAGGAATCAAATAGATTTGGCAATGCGAAAAGAGACCGAACTGCTTCCCTCCAAACACACGCGAAAAAGTGCTACCAAGCAGTGCCCAGGGATGCTGCAACAATATCGATAAGTAACATTCACGATATGTATTGTGATACATATATATCGATAGAAATTTAATATTTTCAGTAAACTATCAATTCAAATGATACTTTCACAACATTAATCTTTGTTAGAATTTTCTAAACATAAACTGAACAAAAACACAAGTTTAATACTGAATTACTAAATTATACCAAACTATTTGTTTTAAATGTGTTCGCTTATTTGTTTATTTTCGAATTTTAAACACGAATTCGTATTTTATGAGCTCTTTCAAATATCCTTCAAATTTATTTTGCAGCATATTAGACTAACGATAGAATGATTAAATATTGGCTAGCAATTGTGAATGAAATTATTATTTTATATTATTATAAATGCAGCTGTTCAATACTAAACAAAAGCAAAATATTTAAGGCAGTTTTTCTTAAGCCTTGACAATTTGTTCCTAAAATTGTACAAGCTAGAAAAACCAAGTATCTATATAGATAAATGGATATATATCCTTTGTTCTAATTTCTTCTGCACTCTTTAATTTAAAGTTGGAAATTTCAAGTATTTAAATACTTCTTAACGACAATGGAGATCGATAGCAGGAATGTCGCTGTTACTCGTGGTCATTGTTATCGAAAAATCATGTTGTGCGATACTATCAAGGCATTTATTTATTATTGCATTTTCGATTCATCGCATTAGCCATATCGATTGCAACAATACCTCTAACAATTTTGGCGGCAAGATTTTGTTGCGCATCGTGATTGAAGCGTTCTTATTATAAGTAATAAATTAAAGCAGTGTGATTTTAGAGAAGTCACTTTATCAATTGCGTATCAACTAAAATGGACGGCTTTGATGATGCGGGTGTATTTTTCTCCGACAACTTTGGCAATGATCAACAGTCGAACGGATCCCAAATTAATTTGCAAGCGGTAAAGAAAAAGTACAAGGAATTTATTCGCACTTTCAACGAAGACAATTTCTATTATAAATATCGGTGAGTACTTCGATATGGATATGGATGTGATTATAGGTTATTTATGGGGTTGTCATTGCAGTGATAATCTCAAGCGAAACTATCTCAATGGACGCTACTTTCTGGAGATCGAAATGGAAGACGTGGTTGGATTTGATGAAACGCTTGCGGATAATTTAAATAAACAGCCGACGGAGCATTTGCAGATCTTCGAGGAGGCTGCCCGCGAGGTGGCCGATGAGATAACTGCACCGCGGCCAGAGCACGAGGAACATATGCACGACATTCAAATACTGCTGATGTCCGGCGCAAATCCGACAAATATCCGTCAACTAAAGTCTGACAGTGTTTCACGGCTGGTAAAAATTGCCGGAATTATTGTGGCTGCCTCAAGCATTCAGGCGAAGGCGACACGCATGTCGATCATGTGCCGCTCTTGCAGCACTGTTATACCCAATCTGAAGGTGAATCCTGGATTGGAGGGTTATGCCCTGCCCCGTAAATGCAACACTGAGCAGGCTGGTAGGCCCAAGTGTCCGCTGGATCCGTTCTTCATTATGCCGGACAAATGCAAATGCGTCGATTTCCAAACGCTCAAGCTGCAAGAGTTGCCGGACTTTGTGCCCCAGGGCGAGATTCCGAGGCATCTGCAGTTGTTCTGCGATCGTTCGCTCTGCGAACGTGTTGTGCCAGGCAATCGTGTCCTCATCCACGGCATCTATTCGATCCGGAAAGTGGGCAGGCCGACGAGGCAAGACGGTCGCGAAAAGGCTGTGCTCGGTGTGCGGGCTCCGTATATGCGTGTTGTGGGGATTGTTGTGGATGCGGAAGGAGCAGGCGCTGTTTCGCGCTACAATAACATCTCCATCGAGGAGGAAGAGAACTTTAGGCACTATGCCGCTTCGGCAGATATCTATGATCGTCTCTCTAAGTCGCTGGCACCCAGCATCTTTGGTTCGAACGACATCAAGAAGGCAATCACCTGCATGCTCTTTGGTGGCTCACGTAAGCGTCTTCCGGACGGTCTATGTCGTCGTGGCGACATTAATGTCCTCATGCTGGGAGATCCGGGTACGGCCAAATCGCAGCTGCTCAAGTTTGTCGAGAAGGTTGCTCCAATTGGAGTCTACACCTCCGGCAAGGGTTCGAGTGCAGCGGGTCTCACGGCCTCTGTCATGAAGGATCCACACACGGTGAGTTCCCTTTTAGAGATTGTGTCAATTTTAAATTTTATGCAAATTTATATTTTGCATTTATTATTTTTAAATTGCATACAGCAAGAAATAAATGTGACGTTTTTCTTTTCTTTTGCCAAAATATTAAATTATAGTCCCATATTTGTTTCTTATTTTCCACTATTCTGAGAAGCTCGTCGACCTAATTAAAAAGAAAATGATCAAGATTTAAGATTTCGAAAAGCAAAATTAACTATTCTTTAGACTGTCAAGAAAGTGCTTTGACAATGGCCAACATTTTTATATAGTTTTTTTTATTATTATTTTCTACGATCTTACAATTCTGTGGACGACACAATACCATTTCAAAAGAAACTGTCAAGATTCATTAACATACGCCATTTTGATATTTTGAAAATGAAAATGACATTAGTCATAAAAGTGTTTTGACAAAGGAAAAAATTCAAATTTTCAATTTTTTTAGCCAAAAAAATGCTATATTGTTTTTTTTTAAATTTATTTTTCTACAATTCTGTGAAACTTTTAAAATTAGATAAAAAAAATGAACCAAAATCATTCAAATCATTCTTATTTTTTTTTATTGATAAAACTTAAAAGTTATAAACTAATTGACTATAATATAATAATATATCCAGTGGATAAAAAATTGTATTAATGATCGTTGATGATGATATCCGGTTATCCAGCAGTAAATTTGGGATTATACAAATGGAACTATATAAGGATATTTATTTACGATAAAATTTACAAATTAATTTGCTATAATGATATCTCAATATATGATAACTCAATTTTAAACGTCTTGTCCCGTGAATAATATTTTCGCATGCAGTGGTCATTTTGTATCTTAACTAATTCATGATAACTACTTTGTTGGTATAATTGGGGATTTTCTGGGTCTAGAACTATATCTATATTTATCTATTTACTAATGATGCCTGTATTTTTTTCCCCCAGCGTAATTTTGTTATGGAAGGCGGTGCCATGGTTCTGGCTGATGGTGGCGTCGTTTGCATTGATGAGTTCGATAAGATGCGCGAAGATGATCGCGTTGCCATTCACGAGGCAATGGAGCAGCAGACCATATCGATTGCCAAGGCCGGCATTACAACCACTTTGAACTCACGTTGCTCGGTGTTGGCAGCTGCCAACTCGATCTTTGGTCGATGGGATGATACGAAGGGCGACGAGAACATTGATTTTATGCCAACGATTCTGTCGCGATTCGACATGATCTTTATTGTGAAGGATGTGCACGACGAGGCCCGAGACATCACCATGGCCAAGCACATTATAAACGTGCATCTCAGCTCAAACAAGTCGGCGCCTTCGGAGCCGGCCGAAGGTGAAATCTCGTTGGCTAATTTTAAGAAGTACATCCATTATTGTCGCACCCATTGCGGTCCGAGACTGAGTGAGGCTGCTGGTGAAAAACTAAAGAGTCGCTATGTTCTGATGCGTTCGGGTGCCGGGCAACAGGAGAAGTCAGCAGATAAGCGCCATTGCATTCCAATTACGGTGCGTCAATTGGAGGCCGTAATTCGCATTTCAGAATCATTGGCAAAAATGCATTTACTGCCGTTTGTCACCGATGAACATGTGAATGAAGCTCTGCGCCTTTTCCAAGTATCTACCCTGGATGCGGCCACAACGGGTAGTCTGGCTGGTGCCGAGGGTTTCACCACCGAGGAGGATCAGGAAACTTTAAATCGTATCGAGAAACAACTGAAGCGACGTTTTGCTATTGGCTCTCAAGTTTCGGAACAAAATATTTTGCAGGTAACTATATATTTATATACTTATTTATGTATTTTTAATTAAATTAAAACAAAATCTAGGATTTCTTGCGCCAAAAATATGAGGAGAGAGCTGTAATGAAAGTCGTTCATACGATGATTCGACGTGGCGAGCTTCAGCACAGAATGCAACGCAAGATGCTTTATCGCATTTGCTGAATTCAGTGAATTACGAATTGATCACATACATAACTCATTTCTCATTTCCATACACTATTTTTCAATAAATAATTTTTACAATAGCTTGCGTTGATTTTAAAACAAATTATTATAGCTAGAGGACAGCATTGGTTGATTGATCTTTTTGATTGAAAATAATTTTAAAGAAGAATTAGAAAACCAAAAAAGTTGATCATACTAGAAATCATCTTATGTCCTATAGTTCCAATATCTTAAGCTTATTGTGTATATCTTATATAGCATCACTAAGAAGCAGTCAGTTCTAATAATTGAGATTTTCTTGGTCTGCAGGTCTACATTTCTGTTATCTAAAGTAAAATTGAATTGAAGTAAATTTGAATTCATTTTTTTAGGTCCTTGGTAGACTTGTAGGCTTTATTCAATCAATAAGTATTTTCTTAAGTAATTTACTAATTTTTGCAACTAAATTTCAGATTTCATTGAATGTAAAAAATATAAAACGGCCAACTTATCTATTTTTTCAATTAACTTTACGATTTGTCTTCAACTGGTGAAAATTTTACTGAAAATTTTTAGAAACTCGCACAGCTATATTTCTTAACGTCAGTTTTTACACTCTCAAGTTCTTTGGGATTTCTCAGAGAGGATACATATGATATTTTATTATATTAAAAAAAAACTCCGATAACGAAAACATGTTTATCTTTTTTTATAAGGAAAGACCTGAGTTGATAATAATGCTACTTTTTTTTCCGGCGCTGTATTTATACCTTAAAAGATAAAACAATAATTCAAGAAAGCAACTTGCTGAACTTAACATCATATATATTTTTTAAAACAGTTTGGCATAAGAAGAAAACATATTTTTAAGCCACAACGTTGAAAATTGCGCATTTAAATAATTGTTATATACTTGTCTCAAGAATGATTCAAACAACAAATGATTTAAATTGAAGCCACATGAATACAAAACAATTAAATTTCAATTGTTCTGCATTCATTTTGCAAATTGAGCAAGCAATTGATATTTGTATGTACATACATATATATATATATATATATATATACATATCTCTAAGCGAATTCAGATAATGCTTGCCTACTGTCATGTGGTCGGGTCAGACAATGTTTACAGTTGTTCCATTTTATGTCAAGGCATTAATTCATACTGAAATGGATATAAGCAAATGTTGAAAACACACTGAAAATTATAGATTTTTCTCAACATTTTAGAAAAATGTACACTGAAATTAGGAAAAGAAAATCGCTGATTTCATAACATATTTCTGAATAAATGATCGGAGAATTTCTAAAATTACGAGTGATTTTTTTCTCAGTGTATTATGTTACGTTACGGTATCCCAATAGACTCGAATTAATTCGCCAAAAGTGGCACCATTAAACGCTTATAATGCATGTATTGGAAACTGGCTAAAAAGCATTACCTATTCTATGACTTGGGGAAAATATTTTTAGTTTGCAGTGCAATATATAAACTGTATAAACATACAATTTGATGCATTTACACATATGTACTTGTGTGTATGTAGTTGTATCTATTAATGGGATTTATTCTTGTTAACTAAGTTCTCTTACCAAAAGTCAATTAACTCGATTACTTTCCTGTTGACCGCAGATAGCAGTTTATAAACGTAACCATTGCCTTGTCATCACCCGGAATCATTGGCAAAGGAAAAACACATAGATATATTTATATATATATAGGTGGAGGCATTTTGACAGATACAAAAAAGAAAATAAACAAATGTATAAATATACAGAAAAACATGAAAAAATTTCTTTTCAGCTTACCGAAAATAATATACCCTTTTTGAGTTTGAAGATTATAATCAATCTATAAATTGAAATACCCCCGGTTTATAATATTTATAATTTAAATCGCAGATATAATTTAAAATTCAAATTTTTATTTTTTAACTTTTTAAAACCATCTATAAAAATTGTGCGCATTAAATAAATAAAAAATCTTCTGTCGTATGAAACTTTTTTTTATGAGATTTGAATTTTTTTTACTTATTTATTGTCAAAGACCTGTGTGAAAAGTCGTTGCAGATTTTTTTCCAGTATTTTCCTGAATGCACGAAAGGATAAGTGCATTAAGTTTAAGATGGGCATCAAACTTATTTACAAAATTATATCAACCTATGAAGACTTGTACAAATGTATGTATGTTATAATTCATTCAAGATGTGCATTTTATGAATATATATTAATTTAATAATATATAAATACTTAAATAAATATTCGTGAGTACCACTCGATGTTTATTTCTTTAATTATAATATCCCACACGAGTAAAAAGAGTGCAAACAAAAGTTTGAGAAAATTTGAGACCTGCAGATACTCTGTGGACAGGTCGACTATATTTGTACCAAATCATTCATAATTACATACATGTGGGAAATTGATTCCGTGTTCATATGTACTTTTAAATTTAGATTATGAAAATGGCATCCAAATATCTGCTTATAACAATAGTAAAGATAATTAAATATTTTGCTTTTAGGGAAGATTTGATGATAATAAACAATCTTTCAGAATAATTAAGTTAATTTAAATGAAGAAATAAATTTAATATTTAAATTTTAAAGAATAAAGAATATTTATGTATCTCCCTTCATTTTTCAAAATAGTGTCAATGCGTTAGGAAAATGTTTTTCAAAAGTTCAAAAATTACATTAAAAGAAAAGATTCAAAATAACGAACATTGCACTAAAAAAATGTATATTATATTTTGCCATACAGGTTTACAGAGTATATTTATCAACGTCATCAGCATCCGCGACTTTTTTTTTAATTTTCAAAAGAGGAAGAGCCTCACAAATCTAGTTACACATCCATACATACAAACACACATTGGAAACGTAAATTCACAAATACAATTAAAATACACATACAAACCCATGTTCGACACATGCACACAGACTACATGTGCATATACACATTTGTATACATTTAGTACACACGCACACAGTGAAAAACGTGTATTGAGAGAGGGGGTGATTCAGCATACGCGTGCGATAGAATAGAAGATGAGTGGGAGGGCGGTTGGAGGGGCCTTTTGTTTTGTGAATGGAAAATAAAATGAAAATTCTTGGTGCACAGCAGCCAATTCCGTTATATATACGTCAGTACAATTATAGCACTCGAAGGAGCCAGTTCACATTGCTGGCAAGGGGATAATTCGTGTTTGTAGATGTAACTCTTGTTATATTTGAGAAGCAAAAAAAAAAAAAAAAACAGTTGAGTGCTGCTTACGATCATGTACATTTACCCGAGCTCACCCGAATCACAGTCGTTTTTGCAAGCCGAAGAAAGTGCAGCAGCCATTAAAATACAAGCTGGTTTTCGTGGCTATCGTGTGCGCAAGCAGATTTACCGTTTGACGAAAGCGAACAGTAGTACCGTACGACGTCAGCAACAGCAGCAGCAGCGCAGCGATTTCATGGAGGGCAAAACGAAACAGGCAGCAGCCAAAATTGCTGACGGCAAACAGACGAAGACGAGCGTCATCAGCGCAGCAGCAGAAGACGCAGCTAAATCAGTCGAAGATCGATCGGCGACAAAAATTCAAGCAGGCTTTCGCGGATTTCTCGTGCGTAAGCAGCAAAAAATTGCGACAAATGCTGCAGTTAAGATACAATCAAGTTTTCGGGGCTTTAAGGCACGCAAGGATGCGGAGAAATTGAAACAGCCGTCATATTAATAAATTACTCTTAGACAACTACTACTAAGACTATATATATTTATATAGTTTAGTTATGTGTACATCCTGTAAATATATTAAAGTAAATAATAATAGCCGTCAGTTAAACAAAATAAATATTAACATGCTATGTTTTAATTAATTCTTAGTACTTAAAATTTATATATTCAGTAAATTCAAGAAATTCAGTACTGAATGTAATAATTAACGTACAGTTGCGTTCAAAATAATAGCATCATTACGACATTTTTCCTAACGAATGAGCAAAACAAACCATTGGAATTTTTATTTTTAATATACTGGAATTATTTATATTATTATTTGTTCTTTATAAATATAGATGTATTTAAAAATTAGCGAAAAAATAATGGCACCATTTACGGATTCTTTATAGAAATCGTTTATTGATTTCAAATGGTTTTTTTTTTCACAATTCTTTATTTTTTTAGTATTTTTCCACCTTTAAAAATGTATTCATGAGTTCCTTAAACTTACAAATTTAGAAAAGACACTTTTGAAAGCATTTAATTTAAAAGTGGTGCTACTATTGTTTTTTAATTTTTTTTTTTTTAAATGCATATCTTATATAATTATATAAATTATTATCATTAAAGCAAGAAAAAAAAAACATAGATGGTATTTATGTGTACATTTTAAAGTTCATATGTACATTGATGACAAGTGTGGTATTTATATTTATCTTTTGCATTAATGTCTACTGTTTGTGAATTCATGCCAAACTGGTAAAATATTTTGTTCGATCGTTGAACATTTCCAGTGCATAAAGATGACATTTTTATGTGCGCACAGTCAAAAAATATTCAGGGGCATAAAAGTACATATTACAAACACATGCATTGTGTACACTCAATAAAAAATCTAACTAAATTTTAGTAAATCTTCCTAAAATTAAATACATAGATTTATTTATAGAAATATTTTCCAAATATTAGAAACAATGTGTAACAATTGAATTAACTGACAATCCCAAAAATATGGCGTTAAAAATTTTTTTTTTTAAAATCGTTTCTATTATTAAAATCATTTTTAGAAAGTAAAATGACAACCTTTAGTTATAGAAATAATTTTTTTTAATGTTCAGAACGATATATACCTCTTTTCTGTTATTTATTTTGAGTGTACTATTCTTAAAATTAGCATATGTTTCACATATGTATCTCTAGTACTCTTTTAATTTTTTCGGCATTTGTGCCAAATAAAGTAAGATTGAAAATAAATGGTTTTTGATTTGTGAGAAATTAAAATGTCAAGAACTTAAAATGGTTCAGAATACATTTAGCCACAAGAATACCAGGGACCAACACTCTTGAGTTCGTGGAATATCCAAGTTTGATGAAAATAACAATAACAATAATTTTCAAGAACTCTTATGTCTGTGATGGCTTTTAAATTCTCATTATAGGAATATATTAAAATTGTGATGATAATATAACAAGGCTTCAAGGGAAATATACGTGAATTTTTTAAGCCTGGAGAAATCTTTACGGATATAAAATTAAGTGCGTAACTTTCGATGTCATGGTTTGCCAACTATTAATAAAGCAGTGTATGTTATTGGGGCTTAAGAAGGACTTCCAAGTTGCTAAGCGGTTGTCGAGTTAAGGTAACTCTGGTAACATTTACTGATAGTAATTAAAGTGACAAAGTTAAGTCTACACTACGAGTGCTAAGAGGTATAGCACTAAGCAGACAATACAAAGAGGCGTCAAATCGACAGAAAAGTTCAGCAGGTTTTTCCCGATCCGAAAAATTAAAAACTTGAAATTCGAGTGCCAGCTCGCACACAAAAAGACAAGGATAGAGTTTAGCTGCTATCTTCGCACACATTTAAGGGTCTGTGCGATCCGATAGCAATATAGCTGCTTTTTTCGCACACATAACCCTTTAGGTCCTACTAGAAAAGTGTGTTCCTGTTCACACCTGACGCAGATTTTTTTGTATCGATTTGTATATTCTGCTGGGTGCTTCTACACTAAATGTTTTCGAAGTCTCAATGTAAATTCGAAAACGTTTAAAAAACAATAACAAAGTATATTTTATATCAATTTTATTATAATTTTTAAAAATGTAATAAGTATTGGTTATTTTAGCCGAACTGTTTTTTACTAAACGTTCGCGTCCAGAGATTTAAATTTACTTGCAAATTATGGAATATTTTTTAAAAAGCAGACTGATATTTATCGTGTCAGTTATAATTATATTTGTTTAAAATTCATTTCGGTAATTTGTTCTTTCCCATTTCGGCGCTTTTGATGCGTCTCCTTCTATGTTTGGGAATAACTCTAAGAACCTCACACTCAATTTGGACCGGCATAGAGTTTTGTCTTCTGGGAGGCCATTTCAAATTCATATTCGATTTCTTTTGTATACGTTTTTCTAAAATGGTAAGAGCAAATGTTTTAAATTAAGGTAAATACAAAAATATATAACAATAACAAATAATAATTAATAATAATAAACTTAATAACAAAATAAATTGTAGTTATAAAATCAATAGTTATAATAATAATAATACTTACCATTTTGCTGTACTGAAATTGTATCCACAATTTTGCTTTCAATATTTTCATCCTCCGGTGTGGAATTTGAATCCTTTTGCAGTGCATCTCCACGTTGGAGCGTTTGCCGTTTGGCAGCCAAACTGCTCTCCAAACTGGCACTTTTGATGCAATTCGTCTGTTTCTGCTTCTTCTGCTTCTTAGTATGCATTCGATAAGCAACTTGGATCTTCTTGGCAGCCTCCTCCTCGATAAATCGCTCCAATGATTCGCTGATGGCATCGTTTCCAAATGAGGCCTTGGTGTCTTGGGTCGATGACTTTGTGCCAGCACTGGCACGACGCAATCTTCGCCTGGTTAGAAAACCTCGTGCTCCAGCTTGGATCTTGGCAGCTGCTGAGACAATGGTGGATTCGGTTTCTGTGGACGTGTCCATGGCATCTGTCATTGCAGTGTCTATGTGAAAATCGTCAGCGTTGATTTTGCTGGGATCATAATAGTCGGAGTCAGCCTCCGACAGCGAGTACGCCATTATCTTTTTCCGGATGTTTTCTGATGTCTCATCGTCTAAGCAGAAACTGTTGCCGCTATTTATTTCAGTGTCAATATCAACATCTTCATTTTCGATAAATTGAACCGTATCAACGATTGTCACTGACCGGAAAATACTTTGCGGATCATCGCCAGCGATTGTGTAATGCCGTGATAATTGTGTCCTAGCAATTTCTGCCTCGTTTGATACAATTCGATCTTCATCGGAGTCTCCAAATATTACGGACTCACTTTGAGCAGAACTCTCACGGGTTTCATCACGTTGCAAGCGATTGTATACGATTACATCACCATCCGGAATATCCAAAGAGGTTTGTTCTTGCAGCGAGCTCATGGGTCGAATAACGGTTTCATCTGCAATTTGCTCACTAATATTAGTGTCTTCCTTATCGTCTTTCTCTAGTTGGCCGGACACGATCTCATCTGCTGCTGATAATTTTAATGCTCCATTTTCCAGTAAATTTAAATCAGTATAAATTTCAGATTGCTCCTGAGTGTTTTCTTTTCTTTTTTCAGTTTCGTTGTCTGCATTATCCTCCTGATCAAGTGTAGTGTGTGAAATGGATTTCCTTATACATGGTACCTCATCAATTCCAGAAGAGAAATCGATCTCTCTGTTCAGAAATTCTTTCATCATTTCTCTAGTTGATGCATCTGCAATCGAAATAATATATTAAAATTTTAAAACCACTTTTTTGATGGAAATTAAATGTATTCATTTTACCGTCGGATTGCTTTTCACATGGTGTTTCCTCAAGCCTATTCACATGGGGCTCTAGTCCAGAAGAGAAATCGATCTCTCTGTTTAGGAATTCCATTAGTATTTCTTTCAGAAAAAATAATAAGAATATGACAATTTTAAAAGAATTCTGTTTAAATATTTTTGTCTTACCTTTTGGGAGCGAATCGGATTCTGAATGCGACAAAGCCTTATCTAAATCGATTTCTTCATCGCTTGTGGAACCTGCTAAATTATTAGAAGCGGCTTTATCGTTTTCAAATACTTTGGTTGGATAAATATCATTTTCAAGATTGCCAATATCAGTTCCCAAATTTGTTTCAACTGTGCCACTGTTTTGAGCACTTGCCGCAGAGGATTCTAATTGTGCCTCAACTGTTTTTCGCTCGATCGACTCTAGGATTATGGGTTGCGTGCCAACAAACCATTCGGATGATTTTGGTGCACTTTTTGTCAAGAATCGTCTAACTGCTTTCTGAATTTTAGTGGCTGCAAGGTTTTCACTTAAAGGAGGCTTCGGATTCAGTGCCACATTTTGGCTTTGATCAGATTCTGGCTTGTCTTGTTTTCGACGAGCTAAATAGTTTTTAAAGGCCCTCTGAATAATTGTTGCGCTTCTCATATGTTTTAATTGATCATCATCTAAGTTTATATTACCGTTCTTAATCCCATCTTGATCGTTGCTTGTCAGTGGATTTGATTCATAGCTTTCATTTAAATTCTGAACATAAAATTCACTTTCCGCTTCAGCAATTTCAGTTTCTTGATATTCGTTTTTAGAATTTTCGTTTTCTACTTCTTTTTGAATTTCGGGAACAATATGTTCAAATTTTTGAACATTGCTTCTGAGTTCATTTGCGATTTCGTTTTCATTTAGCTCATGTATGGTTTGTAATTTTTGTATTCCAAATTCTTGATAGTTGAAATCAGTTGGAACTTCTTCTAATTCGTCTTGTCCTGCTATTGAATCTTGTGGACCTTCTTCCTTAGCATCATTTTCTCCGTCATTTTGCACAGATGTGTTTTGGGCAATTGTTTTATTCTGTTTTGTTGGCTGCTTAGAAGCTTTTTTGCCATCGTTCGCTTCACCAAGTGGTATGAAAAAGGATACCGATGGTTTCTGTTTCACTTCATCATTTGATTCCACTGCACTATCAGCAATTATAGTTGGTTCTATTAGGCCCTCGTTATCTTGTTTTGACTTCCTATTACTTTTTGTATCTGCATCATTGGTTTCTGTCTCCATATGAACCTCATACCACAAGCCTGTATCGGAAGGATCACTAAATGATTTAAGCTGCAGTTCAGCAATTGGCACGTTAATTAACCGGCCCGATGAATTGCTTGGTATTTGTTTATCCTTAGCGACCGGCACTTTTTTTGATTTAAGTGTGGAACTTGTAATGATTTGTTTGCCAATTGGGGGTTTACTCAAAACTGTTGACGATCTGTTCTGCTAATGTGAAGGACATATTTTAGAATACGATATTACTTTGAAATCTTACCAGCATTTACTTCAGGATTTAACGAATCCGGCTTGGCCTCCTCTTTCGATTTGTTTGTTGCTATTTAAAAATGATTGTGTTTTAATTATATACTTAAACGTTTTTGATGATGTACTTACGTATTTTATCCATAATTTCAACTTCTGTGGTCTCTGTCTCAATGTGGGCCTTTGATCGATCATCTATTAAATAATTAATTAAATATTCATCAGTACTCTATTTGGCAAATTATAAGAAACAACAAAAAAATTGCGATAGGAAAACAGCTACAAATCAGTTCATTTAAAAATAAAATAATAAACAAATTAGTAATATTTTAAAAGAACGACTTCAATTAAATCTAACTAAATTATAAAAGAATTATATTACCTTTCAAGTCAATATTTTCAAGATTTTGTTTTTGGGTTTCATCGTTGTCATTATCCATTAGCTGTTTATCGACATCTGATTCAGATATTTCTTCGTTTGTGCTTCCGTTTTTAGACTTGCTTATAGGACTTTCGAAATTAACGCTCTCCGTATTTTTTAAATCATTCCCAATCAAAGGTTGCTCTTTTATAGCTCCTTCAGTTGAAGTTGATATAACCTTTGGTATTTTTTCATTATCATCTTCATTTGTTGGTTCACTTTGTTGCTCTTTTAGACTACTGCTTAAGTTTTGTTCAATCTTCTCGAGTTTTGATGGCTCATCCTCATATGGTTCTTTGATTTCCATTAATTTCGTATTATCAGAGTTGACTTCAGAATTTAAACTTGATCTTCTTGTAATGCTGCTATCATTCTCTTCAATTTCTTTATTTTCCTTTTCTACGCTCTTATTTTTGTCCTTTTCATTTGGTGTACTAGCGTCAGTTTCAATATCTTTAGGCTGATCTTCAGAACTATCTGCAGCTCTTAAGGGTGATACTAACATATTTTCATGTTCAGTACTTATTTCAATTTTAATTTCCTTTGATTCTTTAGATGGTTCTGCAGCTGCGAGTAATTCAATGTCAGAAGTTGCCAAGGGATTCTCCAACTCAGTCAGATTACTACTCTGAACAGAAGTTGGATTCGCGGTTGTTAAATCTGTGCCAACATCTTCTGAGTTGCTCTCCACTTGATCACTTAAATTTTTAACATCTTCTCTTATGCTGAGTATTAATTTATCTTCAATTTCCTTATTTTTACCATTATTATACTCTATGTCAGATAAATTTGAAGTTGCCGCAATGTTCATCTGCTCTTCCACGTCTGAAGATCTCTGTTTTGGATTAATAATATCATCAGCAGTTTCTACAATTTTTTCTATAACTAATCCAATTAAATCTTGTTCGCTAGTCAGAGTTTTTCCCTCTATAATATTAAGGGGGTCTTGCACCAATGTAACTCTAGCATCATCAGGCCTAGTTCCTTCTTGGGTTGTTATGGGTATTTTGTTTTTATCATCAGCTTTAGTTCCTTTTTGGGTTTCTAAATCAGATAAGTCTCTTTCGCTTGTCACATTTTTATCGATTATAATGCTTTCGCTCAATATATCTTTAGCATTTTCAGGTGAGGCATCCACATTTTTGATTGCTCTTTTGGTAATAACTTTATCGGAACCATCTTGCGATGGAAGGCTTATCTCAAGTTCGTTCTCAACTGGAATTGTACTTTGAGATTTTATTTCTGTACCTTGATTTTGAAGTGTGTCTTCAGTTAAGGTTGGAATTAGTTCAGTTTGACTTGGAGATGCAGTAATAGTCTGCTTATCGTGTTCTTCTGAAGTATCTATAGAATCGTTTTTAAGATTAATTACATTATCACTAGGTTTTAAGATTTTCTCGGTTACTATTTCAATAAAATCCTGTTCGTTACTTAAAGTCTGCTCCTCTGGCATAGTTAAAGCATCACGCCCTAAAGTAACTTCATCGCCTTCCTGTTTTGAGAAATTCTGGGTATCGTCTTCAGCTCTATCTTCTTCGTTTGTAATATTTGAATCGATATTCTTATTTTCGCTCAGTGTATCTTCAGCATCCTCAGGCTTATCTTGCATATTTTGGCTTGCATTAACGGAATCGGATTCAATTTTCGATGAGAAACTTCTCTCAAGTTTACCTTCAGCTGAAAGAACATCTTCTGTTTTTATATCTGTCTCAACACTATTACTTTGATTTTCTTGCAGTGTATCTTGAGTTAAAGCTGAAATTATTTCAGAAGGACTTGAAGATGCAGGTGCACTGGTCTGATGATCTTCTTTTGATATTTCAATAGAATCATGGCTTAACGTTTTGTCGGTGACTAATTCAATTGAATCTGGTTGTTTGGTTAAAATGTCTTCCTCTGGAATATCTGTAGAATAAGGCACCAATGCAACTTCATCGGCATCAGAATGAGTTGAGATTTTCTGACTGTCAACTTTAGCTATATCTTCGTTGTTGGTCATATTTTTATCGATATTTATATTTTCGCTTAATACATCTTCAGCATTCTCAGTTGTATCATTTTCATATTTATTTTCTCTTATGGTAATAATTGAATCATCTGGCGATGGAAGGCTTAATTCAAGTTCTTCTTCAGCTTGAAGTAAACTTTGAATTTCTACTTCTGTTCCAGAACCAATAGTTTGGTTATTTGTATCTTGATTTAAAATTGGAATTATTTTAGATGGATTTGAAGATAAGGTCTGTTGATCTTCCTCTTTTGACATTTTTAGAGAATCCGATTTTAGGATTTTATCGGTCACTACTTCAATTAAATCTTGTTCGTTTGTTTGACCCTTTAACAAATGAATAGAAGCAGGCACTATTATAACTTCATCTTTCTCCGGTTTTGCGGCATTCTGGATATTTTCTCCAGCTATATTTAAATCGCCTGAAATATCAATCAATAGATCTTCAGTTTGATCAGGTGTATTCTGTTCAGTTTTGATTGATCTCTTCGTAATTGCTGAATCTGAACTGAAATCATTTTGTGCTATAAGGGTTATCTCAAGTTTGTCTTCGGCTGGAAGAACATCTTCAGTTTTTATTTCTGTATCTTGAGTTGAAGTTGGAATTTTTTCAGGTTGGCTTGAAGATGACTCAATACTGTTACTTCGTTTTTCATGCAGTGTATCTTGAGTTGAAGTTGGAATTATTTCAGGTTGGGTTGGAGATGTCTCAATACTTTTACTTGGTTTTTCTTGCAGTGTATCTTGAGTTGAAGTTGAAATTTTTTCAGGTTGGCTTGAAGATGACTCAATACTGTTACTTCGTTTTTCATGCAGTGTATCTTGAGTTGAAGTTGGAATTATTTCAGGTTGGGTTGGAGATGTCTCAATACTTTTACTTGGTTTTTCTTGCAGTGTATCTTGAGTTGAAGTTGGAATTATTTCAGATTGGTTTGAAGATGTCTCAATACTGTTACTTCGCTTTTCTTGCAATGTATCTAGAGTTGATGTAAGTATTTCAGATTGGGTTGAAGATGTCTCAATACTGTTACTTTGTTTTTCTTGCAGTGTATCTTGAGTTGAAGTTGGAATTATTTCAGGTTGTCTTGAAGATGTCTCAATACTGTTACTTCGTTTTTCATGCAGTGTATCTTGAGTTGAAGTTGGAATTACTTCAGATTGAGTTGAAGATGTCTCAATACTATTACTTTGTTTTTCTTGAAGTGCATCCTGAGTTGATGTAAGTATTTCCGGTTGGTTTGAAGATGTCTCAATACTGTTACTGCGTTTTTCTTGCTGTGTATCTTGAGTTGAATTTGGAAGTATTTTAGGTTGGTTTGCAGACGTCTCAATACTTCTATTTTGTTTTTCTTGCAGTGTATCTTGAGTTGAAGTTGGAATTATTTGAGGTTGGTTTAAAGATGATGCAATGGTCTGCTGATTTTCCTTTGCCACCCCTTTTGAATCGTGTTTCATATTAATAGCATCATCAGGTTTTAAGATTTTCTCGGTCGCCACTCCAGTTAAATCTTGTTCATTGGTTACAGTTTGTTCCTCTGACATAATTGAAGAATCATTCTCTTGTGTAACTCTATCTTTATCAACTTTTAAGGCTTTCTGGGTTTCAATTATATTCTCTTTCAAAATCTTTTCTTCATTCTCAGGGATGTCATGCGTATTTTCCATTACACTGTTGGTATTTACGGATTCAGTATTATTTTCCGGCAAAAGACGTATCTCATAATCGTCTTCGGTTGAAAGTACACTATGAATTTTTATTGCTGTTCCAATACTATCTAGTTCTGCGCGTTCCAGACTTGTCGAGATTAATGATGATTCTGTTAAAATAAAAAGTCAAACATAATGGAATTCAAATCGAATTTAAGAATTAAGATAAAAGTTTTAATAAAAGATATAGAGCTGGTACTACTAATGGGTAAACATTGTTTATGTTCAAAGTTTGAGGAGAAATGTGTAGTTGGTATTATTTCTGATCGCAACTGCTAACTATTTTATCTGATTAATTAATTTATTTATTTATTTATTTTATGTAGACTAATATCTGTCGGCACAGAAAACTTCAAAAGGTTACACATAAATTTAATTAAACTGAAAATTAAGTTGAATATTTATATAAAAAAAAAATATATATATTTTTTTTTTTAGGTTTCTATGGTTATTGAAAAAAGTCCGATGAAACAATTTCTACATTTATAAGTTTGTGTACGAGAATAACGAGAATGTTATTATACGATTTTTGATTACAGACAAATTTTCAAATTTCGTAGTTTTATATAAATGTAAATTTAATTCTGAAACAACTATGTATTCTTTTCAATTATAGACAAGAGTATTCTTATATTCAATATTGTTAAAAAAAAAATTTAAGAATAAATTTAAAAACATCCATTGCTTACGTACTGGAATCATCCGACTTTGCTTCAAATTGATGCTGCTTTCCTTGGTTATTCACACTTTTTAAAACCGTTTGAAGACTTTTTATTTCAATCGAGTTTTGGTCCATTATATCTTTCGCCGCTAAAGTAAAAAAAAAATATTTTATTATATCTTATATTAAACGTAAGAGCTTAATATTAGCAACACTCGTACAAAACATATTTTTCGTAAATCAGTTTCTTATATTGCAAGAAAATTAACAGTTTTTTTTTTAAATTCTGATGTGCCCATAAAAATAGTAAGTGCCTACATATGAAGTAAAAAGATTGACCTATAGAAAATGAATCTTTATATTTGTCACCTACATTTGCACAACTCCTTTATAATCCTTTTACTTAATATATGAGTTAGTTACTGTCTCTCAAACTCCTTCAACTCAAAATTTAACATTAAACTTAAATATATTTTTGTTTTACAACAAGAAAACATAAAACAGGATTTAAAATTTGTACTAAAAATTGTTGAAAACTAGAAAATCCCATTTAGAATATATAAATGTCATTAGTTTTAAATTACCATCGCACTATGCTTAAACTGATTAGTAATTTTTAATTTACTATTATCTCTAGCTCAACTTTTGACACCGCGGGTAGTTCAAGTTATTTGTAAAACGAATGGTTGTCATTCAAAAGACAGGCTTTTTCTATTCTTAATTCCTGGGTCGATTATTCTAAATATTTGAAAAAAAAATGATATACCTTAAATTATAATTAAACAGAAGTGTTTAAGATGGTTTTTAAATTTTCTCTTCAAATAAGAGTTTGCACTTATACTTTTTAGAAATATATTTCTAAAAAAAATTGGCTGTCAGATGTTCGGAATACATATTGCTATTGCATAGTGTGATTAGTAATTACCATTTCCATTAGAGTTTATTGATTTTTCACTAGATTTTATAGCTTCAGTTACGTGCCGTTTTTGATGGTTTTTATTGTCGTTCTCCACTTCCTCATCTTCGTTTATGGTCTGTTGATGGACTCCTTCCTCGTAATTGATGCCGCCCAACTCATTGTGTTCACCTGCCGACTCCGTCGAAAGTAGAGCCGTGGAAGCGGACGTATAGGAACCAGCCTCGGAGGCATTGTCATTGATGTCATCGCTTTGCTCAAGTTCAGCATTTGTATGTCTTTTGTCTTTGACCACCTTAACCATTCGTCGAAATGCTCTTTGAATAATTAATGCTGCTGCCGTCATAGAAACGCTGGTATCCAAAGCCAAAGACCCATTTTTAATTGGAGGTCGTCGCAAACTTTTCTTGGCCAAATATAGTCGGCATTGTCGCTGTATAATATATATGGCTCTTATATATTTAATAGAATTGTACCTTTCTACAGATGTGTTCGTATTTTGAGCTCGTTTTTTAGATAAATATCGTCGAAACTGTCTCTGAATCAGAGAAATTGCATTTAGGTAATCGGCACTTTTATAAGTATCTGTCTTTAGTAAATTAACATTGGCAGAATTTTGCGCCTTACGTTTTAAATAGTTGCGGTAATGTTTTTGTATAATGCAGACTGCCCTTAAATTGTAATCATGTTTGTCGATCTCCAACGATTTGACAGATTGTTGACCTGTTTTTCCTTCTAGAACACGTCCACATGTACATATCACCTTGGACTCTTGAGACGATTTTCCATTTTCCTTTGTGTATTTTTCATAGGCGGCATACTTTGTATAGTCAATCTTAGCTTGGCTAAGGCGAAGTTTTTGAAAATATTGTCTTGCAAAGACAAGTAGATTTTCGGGATTTTCTTTAAGCACGGCTTTGATGAAGTTTTTAACCACATCGGTGAGATTTTCTGGTATAATGTAATGAACCAGTGACAATGGCACTTGTTGTCGAATGCGGTTTTTCATAATGATTTCATAAGTTTGCGGAGGCTCGTATTGAACCATTTTTTGGCGTGTTCTCATCGCCGCAATATTTTCAAAATAATTTGATGAGAATCCAAGAAGGTCGTTTGGTTTTTCGCGTAAAACTTCTTTTGTATAGGCTTTCATCATGTCGCGAAGACCTTCTGGTACTCTTGGTAAATTTATTGCTGTCATTTTTATTCTTTACAATTTTTATAAACATTCACTGCAAATGTTCAATCAATACTGGCGAAGAAAATCACATTTTCTGCATGGATACCTTAAGAGGGCTTTGTTAGTCGTTTCCATGCCAACCTGAAGGTGCCCACAACAATTGAATAACTGGAATCATTCTGCTCATTGCTGACTCACTTTGAAAAGAGAACACTAGAGTATTATTTAATTATTTCAAAGAAATCCGTTATTTTTATAGGCACCACATGCTAATTACAAAATGCGTTATTCCACTAAATCTAAATATTTACATATTTGGACTTAGGATTTTAAATAATTCGTATGCCTTGGTAAGATTTTCATACTTATAGTTTCTTTATATTATTCCAGAGTCAATTCTGTTTGATGCTGAAGCTGTATCTGTTTACTGTCTTAAGTTAAATAGTGTTTAAAAACAGAGAAATAAATGAAGCAATTGCAGCTTGGAATAAGAAACTTGAGATTTATTTTTCAGCGTAAGATAAAGTGGTAAAATGGTGGGCTCTGTGACAACTGTGGATGGAATGTCGATCGATGCATATAACTCCAAATATTTTAATGTTAGAAGGTAGATTGCTGCTGACACCTTGAGAGATCGAAGAACGTAACTGTTTAAAGATGTATTTCTCAATTTTATTTGCTGACGCCAATCAATGAATTTGATTAAAGTAAGTGCCAAATCTTTCTGATCTGAGTAAAAATACGAGACATTAATTTAATCGTATATAATTTTAAATGCATTTAATAATTTTATATATTTTCTTCAATGCGGCATAAGATAGGTATATCATCATGTCTAGCGACATCCGTTGAGTTAGATATCATATTATTCTTTAAAAAATCGGTCTTAAATTTTTTCCATTTGAGATTCCTCAGAAAATCATCGAACAAAGATTCTCTCGATGGAATAATAACATCTAAATAGACTGATCGCCGTTGCCATATATTTCCGGGATTTTGTTCCTTGTCCATTAAGAAGAATCTCGGAAGTAATAAACACTGCACCGTATTTCGTGCCATTATCACACGATGTTGAATGTGTTCGCCCAATCCAAAAATGCCGCCAACTGTAATTGATCCAACATCAATGAAATGGCTTTCGTGGTTGTTCGACTATAATACAAAAAACGCAAATATATATTATATAAGTTTTATTATAAATATGTAAGAACTAATGCTATCCAAAATTTTCCAGATCTAGAAGTTCAACCATGTATGTCTGAATGAACGTAGCCTACCTTGAAGAAACCCAAACATTTTTAGCTTTGCTTAATTATACTATTATACCAAAAAGGTATAATAGTATATTGGTTTTGTTCAATGTCCGTCATGCTGTCTGTCCGTCTGTCCGTCCGTATGAACGCGCGTTCCTCCGACACCCTTAGAGATAGAGACTTGAAACTTGGAACGTATATTGGAAAATACCCTCAAAAGTTAAAATGTCTTGGGTTTTGTCCTACGTCTACTAGGGAGCTAGAAAACCGCGAAATCCGATTTTAGAAAATCGATAAATCCACATATCTCTCACAATTTAATGGATACAGTCACCAACTTTGGTTGGTAGGTTGTTGGCGAGGTCCTTTAAAGTTTGACATGTGCCACGCCCACCTCCGACGCCCCCATCACCCCCGACCCTAAAATTTTTAAATGGCTATATCTTCCGCAGTTTTTGAGTAGGGAACGTCAAATTTGGTAGGTATATTACTGGTAGTCGCCTTTAAGAACCGATAATAAATTGGTGGTGCCACGCCCACACCTGCGCCTATAATCGACAATTCCGATTGTAAATCGATAACTCCGTATATCTCCAAAATTTTAAAGATAGAGTAACCAAACTTGGAGTGTAATTTGCTGGTAACCTCCTCCAAAGATTGGCATATCAATTTTAGGACCACGCCCACAACCGCCGCCCCCACGTACTTCGTCCCTAGAACTTTGCAATGCGCATATCTGCCGTAATTTGCAAGCTAGAGTCGCAAAATTTTGCAGGTATGTTACTGGTAACTCCCCCAAAGATCGATAAAAGAATTGGATGGCCACGCCCACTCCACCTACCTAAACCGATACACCTGTTGGTGTAAATCGATAAACCCATATATCTCACGCAATTTGAAAACTTAAGTCACCAAATTTTAAAGGTATATTGCTAGGAACACCCTTCATAAATGTGGAAAAAGAAATTTTGACCACGCCCACTCCCCCCCACAAAAAACGATAAATGCCTGTATCTCACGCAATTTAAGAGCTACAGTTACCAAACTTAGAAGGTATATTACTAAGATCGAACTCCAAAATTTTTTGGGCCACGATAAACGCCCATATACCCCGCAATTCAAGTTAGTTAGTTAGTAAACAGCGTAGGAAGATTATTAGGAAACTTCTCTATAATTTTTTTGGGCAACGCCTACTCCTGCCCCTTAAGTCTCGAAAAGCCCTCATCTCCGGAATTTAAGAGTGAAAGTACCTTATACAATTAATTCAGCTCACAGTCTTTAAAAGCCATGCTCACTTATATGCAAATCAAATACATATTTATTAGTAGAGAATTAACAGAATGTGTTCCAATTCAAAAAGGCAAACTTGGACAGTATTTCTTGACTACACACAAATTATGGTATAATAGTATTTCGCTGTCGGTTACGTCCGACTGCAACGTTCTATCTTGTTTTTAATATAGTTTAATAAGTAAGCCGTTCTGAGCTGGATCAGATTCTATGTTATCAATATCTTCTTCAGGACAATACGTATTTTCTTCTCCGTAAAGTCTTCTCACTTATCCCATACATATGTATATTCTTGATGAAGATTAAAATACCAGTAAAAAGGGAAATTATTGAGCTATAATTCTATTTAAGAAGATGCAATTTACCCTTCCTATAAATAATAACATTTTAAAACTTACTGGTTTTATTTCACTGTGCAGACTTAATATCAAAACAAGGGAGAACGTTGCAGTCGGGCGTAACCTACAGCGAAATACTATTATACTATAATTTGGTACTAAATTGGTAGATGTACGATAGTAACACTTCCTCGATGTTAGGCAACTGTAGCTCTTAAATTACGGAAGAAATGAGGTTTTCGAGATTTCGGAGGCGGAAGTGGGCGTGGTTGAAAAAAAGTAAAGAGAAAGTTCCTAATAATCTTCCTTCCATATTTGGTAACTGTAGCTCTAAAATTGCGGGAGATATAGGCATTTATCGATTTTGGAGGGCGTGGTCCAAAATTATTTTTGAAGGGTGTTACTAGCAATACACCTTACACCAACAGGTGTATCGGATTAGGAAGGCGGAGTGGGCGTGGCCATCCAATTTTTTATCTCTTAGGAGAGTTCTAAGACCGAAGTCGGCATATAAGCGTAGGTCGAACCTTCAAAATGCCGTAACTTCGTCAAAGCTCAACGCTGTTTCAAAAGCAGGGGCGTTTTAATCTTAGTTTGGCCTCTAGATTGATCGTTCATTTAAACAAATGCAAAACTGCGCAAAAATTCGGAAAAATCAATAAAAACGGCAAAAATTCAAACAAAAACAAAAAAATTCGGAAAAATCGATAAAAACTGAGCGAAAATTCAGAAAAATTCGAAAAAATCAATAAAAACTGCGAGCAAATTCGGAAAAATCAATAAAAACTGCAAAAATTCAGAAAAAATCAATAAAAACTGCAAAAATTCGCAAAAATTTAAAAAATCAATAAAAAATGCGCGAAAATTCGGAAAAATTCGAAAAAATCAATAAAAACTGCAAAAATTCGCGTAAATTTTGAAAAATCAATAAAAAAAAATGCAAAAATGCTCAAAAATTTGGAAATATCAATAAAAAAAACTCAAAACTGCGCAAACATTCGGAAAAATTAAAAAAATCAATAAAAACTGCAAAAATGCGCAAAAACTTGGAAAAATCAATAAAAACTGCAAAAATGCGCGAAAATTCGGAAAAATAAATAAAAACTGCAAAAATGCGAAAAAAAATAGGAAAAATCAACAAAAAATGCAAAAATGAGCAAAAATTTGGAAATATTAATAAAAAATGCGAAAATGAGCGAAAATTCGAAAAAAATCGAAAAATCAATAAAAAAAAATTCAAAAATGCGTGAAAATTCGGAAAAGTCAATAAAAACTGCAAAAATGAAAAAAAAAAATCGGAGAAAACTATAAAAACTGCAAAAATGCGCGAAAATTCTGAAAAATTCAAAAAAATCTATAAAAATGCTCAAAAATTTGGAAAAATTCGAGAAAATCAATAAATACTGTAAAAATACGCAAAAATTTGGAAAAATCAATAAAAATTGCAAAAATTCGCAAAAATCAATAAAAAACACAAAAATTTGCGAAAATTCGGAAAAATCAATAAAAAAAACGGCAAAAATGCGAAAGAAAAATCAATGAACCTGCAAATATGCGCAAAAATTTGGAAAAATCAATAAAAAATGCAAAAATGCGCAAAATTCGAAAAAATTCGAGAAAATCAAAAAAAAATGCAAAAATGCGCGAAAATTCGGAAAAATTGGAAAAAATCAATAAAAACTGCAAAAATGCGCATAAATTTGGAAAAATCGAAAAATTTTAAAACGTAATATAGGTCGGAAGATAAGTCAAAATTATAGTCCGAAAATCGCCATAGTCCGAAAATTGGCATATGGGCATAGGTAGAACCTTCAAAATGCCATAACTTCGTCAGAACTCAACGCATTTTTAAAAGCCAGGGCGGCTTAATCATAGTTTGGCCTCTAGATTAATCGTACACTTAAAGTTGAAAACGTGTTTTTGGGTCGGAACATAAGTCAAAATTATAGTCCGAAAATCGGCATAGTCCGAAAATTGGCATATGGGCATAGGTAGAACCTTCAAAATGCCATAACTTCGTCAGAACTCAACGCATTTTTAAAAGCCAGGGCGGCTTAATCATAGTTTGGCCTCTAGATTAATCGTACACTTAAAGTTGAAAACGTGTTTTTGGGTCGGAACATAAGTCAAAATTATAGTCCGAAAATCGGCATAGTCCGAAAATTGGCATATGGGCATAGGGAGAACCTTCAAAATGCCATAACTTCGTCAGAACTCAACGCATTTTTAAAGGCCAGGGCGGTTTAATCATAGTTTGGCCTCTAGATCAATCGTTCATTTAAAGTTGAAAACGTGTTTTTGGGTCCGAACATAAGTCAAAATTATAGTCCGAAAATCGGCATAGTCCGAAAATTGGCATATGGGCATAGGTAGAACCTTCAAAATGCCATAACTTCGCCAAAACTCAACGCATTTTTAAAAGCCAGGGCGGTTTAATCATAGTTTGGCCTCTAGATCAATCGTACATTTAAAGACGAAAACGTGTTTTCGGGTCGGAACATAAGTCAAAATTATAGTCCGAAAATCGGCATAGTCCGAAAATTGGCATATGGGCATAGGTAGAACCTTCAAAATGCCATAACTTCGTCAGAACTCAACGCATTTTTAAAAGCCAGGGCGGTTTAATCATAGTTTGGCCTCTAGATCAATCGTACATTTAAAGTTGAAAACGTGTTTTTGGGTCGGAACATAAGTCAAAATTATAGTCCGAAAATCGGCATAGTCCGAAAATTGGCATATGGGCATAGGTAGAACCTTCAAAATGCCATAACTTCGCCAAAACTCAACGCATTTTCAAAAGCCAGGGCGGTTTAATCATAGTTTGGCCTCTAGATCAATCGTACATTTAAAGTTGAAAGCGTGTTTTCGGGTCGGAACATAAGTCAAAATTATAGTCCGAAAATCGGCATAGTCCGAAAATTGGCATATGGGCATAGGTAGAACCTTCAAAATGCCATAACTTCGTCAGAACTCAACGCATTTTTAAAAGCCAGGGCGGTTTAATCATAGTTTGGCCTCTAGATCAATCGTACATTTAAAGTTGAAAACGTGTTTTTGGGTCGGAACATAAGTCAAAATTATAGTCCGAAAATCGGCATAGTCCGAAAATTGGCATATGGGCATAGGTAGAACCTTCAAAATGCCATAACTTCGCCAAAACTCAACGCATTTTCAAAAGCCAGGGCGGTTTAATCATAGTTTGGCCTCTAGATCAATCGTACATTTAAAGTTGAAAACGTGTTTTTGGGTCGGAACATAAGTCAAAATTATAGTCCGAAAATCGGCATAGTCCGAAAATTGGCATATGGGCTAGGTAGAACATTCAAAATGCCATAACTTCGCCAAAACTCAACGCATTTTTAAAAGCCAGGGCGGTTTAATCATAGTTTGGCCTCTAGATCAATCGTACATTTAAAGTTGAAAACGTGTTTTTGGGTCGGAACATAAGTCAAAATTATAGTCCGAAAATTGGCATATGGGCTAGGTAGAACATTCAAAATGCCATAACTTCGTCAAAACTCAACGCATTTTCAAAAGCCAGGGCGGTTTAATCATAGGTTGGCCTCTAGATCAATCGTACATTTATTGTTGAAAACGTGATTTTGGGTCGGAACATAAGTCAAAATTATAGTCCGAAAATCGGCATAGTCCGAAAATTGGCATATGGGCATAGGTAGAACCTTCAAAATGCCTAACTTCGTCAGAACTCAACGCATTTTCAAAAGCAAGGCGGTTTAATCATAGTGTGACCTCTAGATCAATCGTACATTTATAGTTGAAAACGTGATTTTGGGTCGGAACATAAGTCAAAAAGTATGGAAGTCACAATAAAATTGATTTCAATTATTTTAAATGATTTTGACAGTTAATCGTTTTACTTTTATGGCTAGGACAAATTACAAGGATAATGAAGAACTCACGGTTTCACTTTCGATTTTGTTGATCACATCCTCTGGCACGGAAGAATTGACAATTTTCTTGTATTTACTCAAATCACTTTTCATATTAAGAAACTCATCTTCCAATGTGTCGACTAGTTCGTGAACCGTTTTTCCATTTTTTTGAACCACCTATAAATAAATATCGACTAATAAAAGCTATATTGCCATTAGTTTAATTATTACAATTACCCTAATATGAAGACACTGGAGTATTACACATTCACCGCTTAAAACAAAATGCACATTTGTGAGTGTTCCCTCGTCTTGGCTGTAAATTGTATCCAACGGTTTAAATTGCTTCAGGGAGCATATTTTACACGCATGCGATAGCTATAATATGTTTTTGGCTTAGAGGCCTAATAATGTTGCTCTTTTTTATTAGATTTTCTTACCTGATCCTCGTTCAGAAATTCGAAGTAGTCTAAAGCCCTTAAGGCTTTTTTCTTTTCATTCAAAACCTTCTGCATGTATGGCTTTAGAGTAGAAACATAGTAAGAAGCTCAGCAGTCACACAAAATATACGTTGAATTGGTAGCAACACCAAATGCAAAATAAATGGTAATGGAGTACATCAATTCGTTTAAAGATTCCCAGCCAAAAAACAGAACACAAAAATAAGCACAATCGTTGCGAAGTGAAAGCAAAATTCAGATGGATCGGGGGTCCAAAGGGTTGTTCTGCTTGCGCCAACCTATATTTGCAGTGCGAAGTAGACGCCCCCTTGGCTAGAAGTGTACGGAGGGGAGGAAGGGAAGGGGACCATGTTTTGCTATTCATTTTGATTGAATCGAATTAGGACTTAACTTTGTTTATTTCTGATTAAATTGGTTGGTGCAGGCCTCTGCTTTTGGTCACGAAGCATGAGAAATGCTCCGATTTAATATATATCGCGTGTTCAGTATATGTATTGAATTTTGATAAAACTACATACATATTCATATACAAACATAAATACATACATACGTCGCATACAGGTGCATACCCTCTGCATTGTTTTATACACATATATATATATATATATATATACATATATATAGATAAAGAAATGGGAATTTTAACTTTCATAAAAAAGCTTAAATTTATATATATATATATATATATATATATATATATATATATATATATATATATATATATCGCCAGCAAAGATCAATCTACGATTTATATACAATTTAGTTCAGTGTATTCTTATACATTTAAGGAAAGTTAAAGCTATTTTTATAAAACTTATGAGACTGTAACCACGTTTAGACAACTATGGATACATTTTTTATAAATATGACGTTATTTCAACGCCGTTAGGTATTTTTGAATTAACCTTGTCTGTGTCTAGTTGAAATCATAAACTTCTTCTGTTACAATAAAAATAACATCGTAATCGGCAAGTCGTTCTGTCTAAAATAAATCCGAATCCAAAAAAAAAAAAAAAACAACCATTTAAGTACAGATTTTCTCAATTTATTATTAAAAATTTGTGTTTGTTGTTTTTATTTTTATTGGAATACAATAGTTTAAAGGAGAAGGTTCGGATTGAGTGTGTCCAAGAATACTTCACTTTCAATATATTTGTAAAAGGAAAGAGTTAGTTACACAAGAAAAATGATTTGTATCGGATTGAAACAGAATTGCACGGTTGGAGCTCAATCTGTATATGAATATTTTGGTTTAATGGGGTCGGAATTGATCTTAGTCTGCATTTGTTTAAAATTACATAAATACGTAATTGCATATTTACAGCTGACGTTATTATTTAAATTTATGACTGTGTATGCATTAATAAGTAATAAATAGATGCGAGGGAAAATTTAAAAATAGTAATGCTTATGATTAACCGCCAATTGCCGCATATATCAAATTTGTATATCACCATTTTAAACAGTGATTTAAACAAAATGAAAAACAGATAGAAATATTGGAAATACCAAAAATATACCGCAAATGTTAAATCGATTTTTCTGATGGGCCACATGCATGGCATCGATTTCTGCAATGTTATCGGCTATTGGTTAATAACAGAGCATTTACATCGCTGTAAAAACAGAGACTGCAAATAACATATTCATACAAAATAGATATATTCATACTAACATTTTATTTACAAATGGTGTCCGTGTTGTGACAAAAATGTAAGAAATAAAAATAAAGCAAAAAACCTTAAAAGCTTAGATACCAATAAATAAATTTGCACTTTCAATAATAATGATAATCAAGTTATTTTAAGCCTGTCTGTCTTTTAAAAAGGGTCATAGAGACAATATTAAATAAAATAAGTTTAACATATCTTACACTGATAAAATCAAGCGTAAAATCTTCTAAGCGCATATTCAGCTTAATGTAGTTTAAGTTCCTGGTAATTGTAAGTATATACATATATATTTGTATATTTTTGTACAATTTAAATAAATGTCTTATTAAATAAATAATAATTTATTAAATAAAAAAAAGATGGAAAATATGGTTCGATTGAACGATTCTGAATAACAGTTCTAAATTCATTACAGAAATGTATTCAAATATTTCGTTCAAATTAACGGACAGTTATGCAAAAAAAAGTGCTGCAGGTGCGCAGTCCGATTTATAGCATATGTGGTGAGAAAGTACAATTCAAATAAGCGCCAAAAGACCGAATGTACAAATTTAAAGAAGAAGAAAACAGCTGATTAGTGGCGAATGGTAAATATGTAAATAGTTTCTTGTTGCCTTGTAAATGTAGTAAAAATTTAGTGGCAATTGTGATTTAAACAAACGGTTTAATTTTTGCAAAAAACAAAAGGAAAATGGAGTCAAATTCAAATGAGGAAGAACACGACAAATTAAACACTGAGTATAAGGTAGGCAAATAGTGAAATCAAAATTATTGTGGCATAATAGAAAACTTTCACATTTCACAGCAGTCAGAAAAGTCAACTAAAACGTCTTCACTTACTTTGGACACAATACCATTAAAAGCAGTTATGTTTTTCTTGACGGCAACTGTGCTGACAGCCGTACTTGTTGAACTACTGCCATATTATGGTAAAATCATAAAAAAGAAAAACACAACAGACATAGAAGCGGTGCCAAATCGCAGACGAACTTATTCAGTTTATAGCAATAGTCCAACTGAGGAGCATTTGGTGCATGTTTTGGATCTGCTTCAAAGATTTGGCTATGAAAGAGTTGAGCTGGCAGATGGTGACTGGGACCTGTTGTGGGCCCATGATTATCCATTCATGCGGAATCCAAGCCTAAAGCAGCTGGCCGATCATCAGTTGGTTAACCATTTGCCCGGATGTGGTTATTTAACCAATAAAGTCGATTTGTGCACAACGCGATTGCCCTTCTTGCCTCGCGCTTTCCGGCTCCCAGGTCAGCGGGATGACTTTCTGGAGTATGCAGGAGCGCATCCGGGTGCACTCTTTGTGGAGAAGCACAACGAACACAGGCACATCAAAGTGAAAGCTCCCAATGACATTGATCTCCAGTCGAATGAGTCGTTTGTCCAGGAATTCATTCAGCGACCATTTCTAGTGGATGGATTTAAATTTGACATTGGCGTTTATGTTGTGATCACATCTGTGAATCCATTGCGCGTCTATATCTACAATGGTGATGTCCTGTTTCGTTACTGTCCTGTCAAGTACTATCCCTTCGATGCCGAGAACCAGGATAAATATGTTGTTGGTGACGATTATTTGCCCAGCTGGGAAGTTCCATCGCTACGAAAATATTACAATAGCTACGGTGGAAGTATGCGTACCTCTTTTGAGGCCTATGTACGAGATCAGCAAAAAGATCCATCCAAAATTTGGACACAAGTCGAGCATATTATACGCACGACTATTCTATCGAAAGAACAGGATATAATAAATACTTTACGTGCGTATAAAACGCATAAGTTTTTCGATTTATTGCGGTTCGATTTGTTTATTGACGAGGACCTCAAGGTGCACCTCATGGAGGCCAATATGTCCCCGAATCTTTCGTCCGCCCATTTCAAGCCAAACGCACTTTTGTACGAACAAGTGCTTTACAGTGCATTCAACTTGGTCGGCATTCGACCTGTGACAGACTTTGGAATTAGTAGCAGCAAGTATGTAATCAAAATTATAACAATTATATTTCCAAATATTTATTAATATTTTATTTATTACAGGCTCTCTGAAATTGTAACTGATGACAAGAATTTGGCAACGGGGCTCAATAATTGTGCAAACAACGATTGCAACAAGTCATGCAACAAAGCAGAGTGCAGCTTGTGTGTGCCTTGTTTGAGCGGCACGGAATACGAAATGCTTCGGAGTGCACACGATGAACACCTGCATCGCATCGATATGAAGCGTATCTTCCCCAAGCCAATAGTAAATATTATTTACATTATGCTGAAGTCGCTCTATTAACCATTCTGTATTTTCAGCATAATTTTGAGACATTTGATGTTGATGTTGAAACTAAAAATATGACGAAGAGAAATGCTTGGATGTCTCGTTGGTTCTACAATAAATGTGAATTTGACCGTAACTGGTGCACGTGACAACACTTTTGACGGCGGATCACAAATTAACTGAAATATTTCTTTGCCAATGGTAATTTAATATTTTAACTTATTTTGACAGTCCGATGAATGAAGAGAAAGCCATGACAGAATTAGCCATATAGATCTGGATGTTCTATCTTCACCTAAACCAGTAATTAAAATCATTTGAGAGTGCACGACTAGAAGATACCCTCTACCCAGCGATAGCCTGTCGATTAGTAAAAGTTTCATATTCAACACGTGGTTTTTGGGTCTTTTAAATATTCTTGTCCATATGTTCGGATTAAAGTAAGATAAGATATGACAACGTTTTTAACTTGATATACAATATATTTCTCATAGTTCTAAATTTATACTCAATACCATATTTATTTCTTATTAATTTACGTCACTTGGACAATAAACTGTGAACTCAAATTGTAACATATTTTGTAATATTGAACTTTAAAATAAATATAAAAAGGAATAAATCAAATATACAAATTATAGAACAATTGAATTTACGAAAATGCAAACTTCGTTCTACATAATTTAGAAAAAATAGGTTTGATAACTGAAGAGATGAAATTCAAATAGCTTAAGGCCGAACTAAATATCTAAATGTAGAATTCAGCAAAAAGACTAATTTTCACATGTTCTTAATTTAATGACAATGATATTGAAAAATTAGGCATTAACTATTTTGTTATTGCTGCTGAAAATTGAAATGCATTCAATTAACGTTCAATTTAAATATACATATATGGTTTTCTTAACTTATTAAACGTCGACTATTAACAGTCTACAATAAAAATTAATTAAATGAAAAATAAAAGGAAGATCTAATTGCCGACTTTTGAAGGACGCCGCCAACAACAAGGTACCAATCAATTTCTGAAACATCTATTTGATATTTATTTAAAATATAATATGTACAAAGGGATTTGAAAATAAGTTTGGAATTGAAAACAAAAAAATACTATTTTCATACAACAATTTTCCTTTATTAAGGTTGTGTTGTATTATTGGGTTCTCAAACATTTGTATACCTATGGATATTTACTTTTGTACATGAAACAAAAATTATTGTTGATTTTATCACTTAGGTAACCTAATTTGTCCTGACCGACCAACGAACAGTCCAAAATATTGCCCCAATGCAGATAATGGGAAACTCCGATGAGGTTTTTGGAAAATTTGATCATCAAGTGGGGTAAAAATGGGATCAGATGGGGTGGCAAACTGCAGACAACAATATTGACATTTGTTCTATATTTATTATAGCCGTTCGGCGGGCAACCTAATTAAATAAGCTGTTAGTGAGTTCGTAAATGGAAATGCAGCTAAAGACCCTTGTTTGCTCTAGTGGAGAGGGCTTTAATTGAAGATACACTGAACCCAGTCTTAGATAAAGAAGTTGACATTTGTATATGTAACTGTAAAATCAGAAGAATCAACAGTGTCAATATATATTTTTTAAAACTGCTACCATATCAAAAACTGCTCAGAAATGTTTCGTTTTCGATAAACATACAATCTAATTATGATTCTAATTATGCTACCATCATTTGTAATAACTTTTCAACACATTGTTTAGAATATTAAATCCTTTATTATAGTATTATTAGTAGTATTAGTATTAGTAGTGCACTCAGAAAAAATCGAACAGAAATTTAGAAAATTGCTATAGTTTTGGCGCCAAAACCAACTCACATTATAATTAATAAATCAATAAATAATCAAAATCAATAATTAATAAAAAAAAAAACACTTTTAAGTTTAAAAAAAATATATATATTTCTATATAATAGACAATATTTTGGAAAAACAAAAAAAAATACTTTCAAGTTATACGATTTTTTACGTATATTTAAAATATCGTTTTTCTGAGTGTAAAATATGGAACAAATATGCTTTGTATCAATTCAACCTGTGTGATAAATTATATAGAAATTATACTAAAGTGCCGAAATATATTGATTTGGGCAGCGCTTAAATCGATTAAATACAAAAAGGGAAAGCCCAGCAACAGAGTCCAATATAAGCAATGCAAGCACTTCTTACAAGGAAAACAGTCCGTCCTTACCTGGGTAGTTACCCAGTTGTGGCACTTGGCATAGGAGAAATGTGCCCATTGACAGAATATTGACAGAAGCTATTTCACTTTTCGGGCGTCGCCCTCGCCCTTTGACAGACGTGACAGTCAACGACTACAACGACCTCCCCCCTCCCCCACACACATTTTCACATGCGTACCAGCTTGCGGCCAATAAGTGAGAGGGGGCGAGGGAGAGTAGACAGAGAGAGAGAGAGAGAGAGAGAGAGCTGGGGCATGAAGGAGCTGGGCATGGTTTCCGTCCGTGCCAAAAGTTTTGACTGCAATTCAATAAACAAACGGGATCATTAAATATTTGGCCCGCTGCATGTTTTTGGGCGCCCAGTTCTTAGTTCTCAAATGTGGAATGTGGAATGTGGATTCAGAAATGCAAATGGATATTAATAAGCTCGAAGAAGAAGAAGAAGAAGAAGGAAAAGGTCTGGCCAGACCAGACCAGACCAGAGCAGAGCAGAGCAGAGCAAGCCGTCTCAGCAACAACAAAAATTCGGCAGAGCTGAGCAGAAAACTGTACGGCGCCCCGTCTAAGGTGTTTTAATGAATGTTGCCAGGATACAGGTGCCAGGTGAAGCGATTTTGTTATTTTTATTTACTTTGACAGTCAGCACGTGAAACTCAAAGCAAACGTTGCGGACCTCAAGTCGACCGGCTCTGTGTGAACTTCGACAAATTGCAGTGCAACGCAGATGCACAATTCATAATTAAATTTTGTTGCATTCGGCAGTTGGATTGGGTCGGTTAGCGACGCATGTTGTACGGAACTAAAGTGCTAAGTTCCCAAATGGGTATACCCAAGTAATCGTCAATTCATTCACAATTTCGATCGCAATGAAAACATTCACGAACTTCAACTACAACTTTTCACCGGGACGCAGGCGTTCAAGTGCGAGGAGTCTGATTTATCGTGTCCTCCCGCTGATTATAATCCTACACATAGGTCATCATTGACGGGCTGGCAGCTCCTTAATCGACATATTTACTTAAATCTGCATACATATTATAAGTACGTATCAACTGTGAGCATTTCATGAATCATGAAATCATCTTTAGCTAACAGAAATAATTGCATGGTTCAATTACAATATGTAAATGCTTATAAATAAGTAAGTATTCTTACCACAATTTCAGTCACCTGGGTCACATTCGGGTTGGTGACCCAGTTCCCTGGGTTAACTTGGGTGCGTGTGGAAACCTAATATAGTATTGAAGCATTTTTGTGCTTCACTTCCAAAGCTATTCAGGCACTTAAGTAAAGCATTCCTTGAAAAAAGGTGTGCTATAAATTTAAATTTAGTAAGTTATTTTGAAAGAAAACTTATTCAATTAATATATATTATAATTTATTTTTTAAAAGTATTGGTGCATTTTTAAATGCGTGTGAAATTTAAATTTCCAGCTTTTGTGAAAATGCTACCTAAAATTATTTGACAGTTTTTAAGCTACGAAAAATGTATTTATTTGTATATCTTCTTCAATTTCTAAAGTGGGGTTGTAAATTTATTTTGAGTGAATGCTAATATTTTAGCGCATGGGTAAATCCTTTTAAAAACATTTTCCTTTCCACATCTCCTATTCAATAGATTTTTGGTAAAGTATTGCTAATTTTTATTCTTTTAAATATTCAAATTCAAGTAGTTTCATTGGTCTTTTGGGGGAGTTACTAGAAACATACAATTAAATTAGTTTTGTAGACTTGAACAGAGAAAGAGCAACAACAAACGGAAATGACAATGTTTGTTCAACTGTTGACACAATTGGTTTGTCAAATAACAAAAATATGAATTTATTTATGTGGTATGCAAACCTAGGCACTTGCTTTTTTTTAATTATTACGATGATAATTTTAGCTTTTTGTATAGTAGTGCGAACAAACATTTTTGAAAGTGGCAGCAGGAGACATTTCGAACCCAAACAAATATTCCTGATAAGGACTAAAAGCGAAGCCATGTTCGTCATTCCAACTATCCGTCTATCTGTCTATTTTAATGCTTTTGTCTGGTGCACTATAATATCTAGATGCACCAAATTCTGCTGTATGTCGCACGCAATATATTTATATATTAAAAATAACAATACTTATTATATTGTTTTTACGTCTTTGATAACTTCATTCGATTCTTTCAAAATTTTAAAGTACGTAGTTTTCATTCCCATAGGACCTCTCGAAATAAAAACAGCTATTTGTCAGCGTTTAATTTTACTAGAGTATTTGCTAGTCAGATACTCTCAAGTAGAACACTCTTACTTTCTTTATTATTAAGTACTAGGGTATCTGCCAGACGATCACTCGCGACTAGACCACTTTGTTCTTTATTGTGATGGCATGAAGCACGCAAGGATTTTGATCTGATAAATGCATCATACCTGTGACCTACAGGACGTAAAAAAGTAAGAGTGTCCTAGACAAGAGTGCTCGACGGGGGATACACTCTTCTTGCCCCAAACTAATTAGAGTTTAAGTATGTGCATGTGATTCTTAAATATTATTATTAATATTAAATACAGTTATTGCAGTTATAAACTGAACAATCTATGTAAAAGGGGTTTCATGGTTACTTATAATTTACGTGTGCCCAAACTCATGGCCAAGTCTCTCATAATACGATTTTAGGAGTGTAATTAAATGCATACTATATACAAAATATCGTTCAAAACAAAAATAGGAAAGTATAGAAATAAATACTCTTTGCAGTCTTAGGTTCAGCTATTAGAAACAAATTTTAATTATTAATTTTATATAAATAAAAATGTATTTTCATATGGCTAATATATTTTGAAAAACATCGAACTACTGTATCATAAAGTGCAGCTAAATTGTATAGGTTGTATTGCATAGTAATAAGAATAATTTGATTTTAAGCGTATAATTTATAAACAAAGGACTCTTGTCTGCAAGGGTATGTAAGATTCGTCGTGACGAAATCGGAAATAATTGTTGTATGTAACACTAAGTTTATGGTTTATGTGTCCCCAATTAATCCGACAATTGCGAATTAAAATACGGCACACTTGTATTTTTGTGCTCCCCAGTAATGCAAACCAAGGCAAAACTACTTATGGATATCAATTTGCAACTGGGGGCCAACACATGCCTTGTGTTGACTGACGAATAAAGTTGTGGCAAGCAAGCAATTAATAAACATTGCTGCCCTCTCCGAGAATAGCCGTAGCATGCAAATGAAACCTTTACTAGTCAAACCCGGTTATAGTTTACGGCAACAAACCCCGGAAGCCCAAACACTTCACATACAACAACTGCTTTACAAGTTCTCTCTCTTATTAAACTTTTCGCTGGACTGAACTGAATGTGTGGAGCACCGGGCCATAATTTCTATTCGTCACCACAATATATACATATGCTCGGACCTTTGCTTAGTGCTCGGCCTCCAGGCTAAAGTTCATGCAATCCTCCGAATTAATGGAAAGTCCAGTCTGTATGTTTTGACCACCACTGGTAACCATGGCTATAGACTTTACGGCGAGAGCCAGAGGGGTCATTACAAGAACTTAACATGCAAATCGAGTTAGGGTGTTTCAATAATATTTCCCAAAAACATAAATGTAAATATTACGCTTTTATTTACACACATTATGTATTTGTGCAGTTCTGTGTAAAGTTCAATTAGAAAACCTCTTTTGCGAATCGGTTATTCATTTCTAGTTAATATTCGGTTATTACAATAAAATGTTATTATGCAAATTTCCTATAGCTTATGTTTATACGGAACCATTAGTCAGCTTCGAAACTATTCTTGGGTAACGAATTCATTTGAATTTGCACCAACTTTGAAAGCCATGGCCATTCCAAGTTCCAGTGTATTCGTTGACTAGGACACGCTACGTGCTTATATTCCAGGACTAGAAATATAACACATTCCGGACTAGCTCTCTCGTCCAAGCTGACCAAACGCAAATCAAAACAGCAGTCCTTACGACGTGGTCAAGTCTTCGTTTTAATTGTAATTTGTGTTTTCAATTGTAACTTACTCTTTTCGCTTGTTAAAAAAAAAAAAAATAATAATAAAAATAAAGTGATGTTTGCTTTCTTACAACAAAATATTCAATAACAAAATCAAATTAAATTGTATCAATGTTGTTTGTGCTTTTTAAATGATTCGCTTAAACTACTGCAAAGTTCTACAGAGAAGGAGAAAAACCTTCTGTCACGTTTTGTGCTCAATAAAAATACAATTCATATAATAAAATTTAAATAATTAAAGCAAAATCAAATAAAAAACTGCGATGCTTTTATTCAATTAACATTCGTCGGACTGTTTTAATTGCAGAAGAAGTGCAATAATAAATCAACACAACAAAAAAAAAACCCACAAAAAATGCTCTGAATTTGGATTCGAGTTGTACTATTTTGTAAGTAGCAATAAAAAAAAGCAGCTATTTTTGGGGTAGTGTTAAATGATGCATAAATTATTACCTAAATTAAGTCAAATAGTTTCCACCAAAAATTAATCCACTAATTACATTTATTCGGGTCATCTTTCTTACCACCATTATATTTGTAACCTCTGATTAATATCTGTCTGTTTGTCTTTTATGTGGGGTCTGCCACGCCCCACTGAGGGGCTGGCAAATCGATAACAGCTCCAGTCACAAAATTTGAAAGGCCGATAACTATTTGCACCTTTAATGATCAATGTTTTTTAGCTGTAATTACACCGCTATCAGAATATAACACAGTCGGTTTATATTATTTATTTTATATTAATAAATGTTGCATGTCGAAAGATTCAAAATTAAAGGTTATTTTGGTAACAACATAGATTACCGACAATTGTATAACAGAGGTAATCTGTTGAAATTAAATTTGTTTGTTCATAGTTTGAAATATTATATTTTTGAAGGGCATTGAAAAATAAAAAAATTCCTAAAGTTCAACTAATTTACGCAAGTTAAGAGAATAACAGAATAATTATAAACATATTTATTTCTTGCAAAACTTGAAATTGAACAGTCGTTTTGCTCTGATTTTCCTTATTTTCATCGTGTTTCTGAAATTGTGACAAAATCTGTTATATATTTAATTTTGCTAATAAAAATTGAATTGTCGGCTAAACACAGCTGATCTACATACATAAATATATGTGAATCTTGTCGTGAATATCTCAAATTTATTAATCAGAAGTATGTCCATAATCGGCTGCAAAAAGATGAAGAGACAAAGAAACAAATTGGTACTCGATTACTAACAATAGGTTAACTACATTTATTTATAATTTGAGAGTGTATTTTTAGGCAATTATAAGCAACAGCTTTAGCAAGATACATTTTATTGCTTTAACTTGTTAGCTTCTTTTCCGCCCAATTGTTTTAGTGTCTATTTCCTCAGTCTTTCGTTTTTTTTTTCTAACTGAAAGCACTTTTGAGTTTTATCGATTTAAGTTAAAATTGTTCGACTATTTACACACATACTGACCGAGGTTATTGTACCCTGAATGTATCTTAGTGTTCTGACCTTTAATCTCTTCCCGTCAACGCGGATAAGTAATTTATTGAAATGCATAAACTGGTTTTAGCCGAAAGTACTCACTACCACACATGTGTGTACATATCTATGTATGTATGTATGTATGTATGTATGTGTGACTTTCAGACAACAAGCAATGCAATTAACCTAAATCAAAATAGACCGTTTGGTTGCGTGTAATTCGGGTAGTTAAACAATGTGAAATTTGAGTCAAATTTTAACTGACTGGAATCAGTTTATTTTGTCCCACACACCACATAGCCACTAAACAAATTTACTTTACGCCAATGCAGATGTTCATTTAGTTCTATAATGTAAAAGAGAGACTGCAAAAGAAATTATTTTTTCTGCATTCAACAAAATTCAATAAGATTTAATCAACAACTGGGACTCTTTTGAGACAAATACTTAAGCCCTAATCAATAAGTGTGTCATTAAATAGAACAGTTTATCGTCGATAAATGTCTAGCCCAACCCGCTGGGTCTAGTTTTTTATATCCTGCACCTATTATCCTATGTAACTACCAGAAGGTATTTTCCTAATCAGCTTTAAGTCGACCTAGCCATATTTGTCTGTCTTTGAAAGCAGCAGACATAAAATTTTTAATACAAGTTTTTCCACACCATACGCAAGTTAATTTAGTTTTTCGTGGGTTTTCCTAAAGTCGATCAAAATCGGTTTCGAACGTTTTAAAAGCCACAAGCAATATTTTTATATATTTGTTTAAAATTATTATGAAGAAGTGAAGTAAAGTAAAGACTATAAAAACAGGAAATATAATATTTTGAATATACATTTTTATATATACCATATGGAGATTATTTCTCTTACTATGTTTTTCTAAAATCGATAAAACGCCATTTCTAACGTTTTTGCTTGGAATATTTTCAAGGTTTTAGAGCCAGAGGGTCTATTTATATTATTTAAATTGGAAATGAGAATTTTCTCGACTTATGACATTGAACTTAGGTTAAGTTAGGTTATGGCACAGCAAATGAAGCACAACCATTGCCATTGTTGCCTTAATTGGAAGATTGTGTGTTGTGTGTTTTTATATACAAAGAACGATTACATTTTGGGGCTAGGTACAAGGACATTTCCCAGTATTACTTGTATATTCTTTGTGATGACCTAATTTATGGATTTTGAGGCATGTTCTTTCGAGGTGTTGTCAAATAAAAATGGTCAAGCTTGAAGGATTGGGGAAACAATAAAAAAAAAACTTGATGGAATGAATAGGTCAGGGTTACTTGTTAATTATTCTAAGGCATGCAAAATTATAAAATAAAATTTAACAAACCTCATAACTAATAAAAAAAAAAGCTCTTCTTGACCTTAACAAAAGGAAGTTCAACAGGCAATGGTTATCAAGTAGTGAAGAAATCTTTATAAAGTCTTAATTGCAGAATGAGTAACATAATTTTACAACATAAATTAGAAATCATATTTTTTTTACTTTTTGAATTGTTGCGTAAGCTCAAATAATAAAAACAAAGATATTATGTGAGCTAATGGGAAACATTCGATAAATAATCAATAAACTGTGAATTTTATAGCGTAACTGTAATAATCAATAATGAAGCAAAGAAATCATTAGATGTTTATTTAACATTTTTTTGTTTTTGAAAGACAGTGATTGATGAAACGGGCGGAGAGGAAGAAATGTCAACAGGCTATCGTCTACTACTTGTGGTTACCAATTGTTGCCTTTTGTATTTTTGGTATTGCCTTAAGCGAAGTTTCTAGCTGCAATGGCTTTGGCCAATATATATTCAACATCACTTGAAAAAAAGCTGTTGTACGAAGGCTAATATGAGAAATGAGTCCAACATCTGTGCATTTTACTGGCTTGGGTTTGGGCCTTTGCAGACCGGTTTATGTTGCCGCCCGCGACAAATTTAATAACACTATGCAACAAAAATTACAAAATTTCATGTTTTATTTAAATCTCTAAGTACGGACCGTAATTTCACGCTTTTAATTATAAATCTTTTTCGAAGTAAATGTTGTAATATTTGTTGTTTTTATTGTGCAATAGCAAACATTTCTGGTCTCATGAAAACTTATTGCATAGTTTTCCTCAGTTATATTACCGTCTCTGTAAACTCATAGATTTTAGAAAGTTTTTAGTTAATTAATCTCGACCATTGACAGTCGATGCAGTTCTCATAGTTCTACAGATTGTTCTTATCGGCTCTAGTTTTTACTTATTTATTATTAATATCCCAAGAAAATATATTAATTGCAACTGACAGACGATGGTGGCTATATTGAGTAAGCCATTGTTGCCAATCGATATTATATACTGTATACAAAATATATAACACCATTTACATTGTTTTATTAATTAAACGAATGCAAACATGTCAAACTTTCAACTTGTAATTGCTACTGAATTCAAGGCTGTTACTTTTACAAATCCTGTTATTTTTTTTAGATAGAAATTGAGATAATTGGTTAAGACTTGTAAGCTGAGCATTGAATTAATAGAATAATCAGACTCATAAAAATATATATATATATATTTTTTTTTTTTAGAAGTGCTTCAGTTCTTCTGCTCATACCCGTCAATTGCCACTAAGATATTAAGGGCTCTAGGAAATAACTTTCAAGCCGACGTATCATAGTAGGTAAATCTAGGACCAACCAAAATTCCGAGGACTTATAACACATCTGATTGATCCCCTTCTGATCCCGTTGTTTCCAGACAGCTTTTAAATAATAAAAATGGGTATCCGAATGCGGTTCCAATTCTGACCTAAGTGAATTGGCTTTGTTGACCAACAACCGTCTAAGGAGAGATTAGTCCTCGGAATCTGAAATATAAACTAATTAAATATAAAAATAATTTGACGTTTTAATAGAGGATGATCCGCCTTTGGCAAATAAATGGATGTCCAAATGCCCGAACTTTGAAAAAAAAAAATAAATAGTTGACCGTTCGCTGAGCTGAGTGCGTAATCCGCAAACAAGTTAGTTTTGGATTTGGGACAGTCGATTGCTATTTAAATTCGGAATCCAAGATTTGTCGCTAGTTACGAATAATTTGACATTTTTTACGGGTCCGTGGCTGTAATTGTTGTCTATGACGAGTTTCAAAAACAAAGTTTTTTTATTGGTAAAATATAAAACCTGTTTAAATTCTGAAATTCCAAATGGCCTTTAGAATTGTCCACGTCAGACCAATATATCAAATAGCTATATCAAACAGGATAACTCTTATAACAAACGATTTTACCCTCCAAGACATTAAATATTATCAATATCTTATTATAGCATATCATTTGATAAATCTTTTTGGGAAAGGCTTGTAAGATTTTTTGCTTAAAATGAAAACCCGCCTAAAAATATAAAAAGAAATTTATTTTAGAAATAATTTCTAAAAATAATAAAGGCTTTAATAATATAGGTAACTATAAATATAAGAATGTACGAATTCTTCGGCGTACACACATAATAAACAACATTCTGGAAATTAGACATAATTTTCTAAATTTTACAAAAATTTCGAAAATTCATATGTCGGAGACGGCTGGATCGGACTATATTATCATATGATATATTATTTATACATAGGAGAAATCGGTCGAAAGAAACGTTTCTCAAATTCTAATTACAAATTAAGATTTTTGAGAACGTTTTATTATATCTTATATCTTCTATAGGAATAATCGGTCGCAGGATGATTTATTTTTGCTTTTAACTTTATCCTAATCAAACTCATCAGTTTTGAGTGTTATTGACAAAAAAATAATGCCCATGGACAGGAAATACTGTTATATATATACATATATGTAGATTACTATATACATATATAAAGTGTTGACGCCTATATTCCTGTACGTGATATTTTCCGCTTTAGTTGCCAGCTTACGAAATTACAGCTTAAGGCGGATCGGTCAAACGAAGAGAACAGAATAGAACTGGTTCGCAAATGTGCCAACGGCAAAGAGAGCGACGGTCAACGACGCAAGCGTTTTAAAGAGCGCAACTCCATCTGTGCTATCTACTCAAAACATACATATATTTCTATATATATATATGTGTACACATGTATAGATATATATTTAAAACCGGCTTTCGGTGAGCGATCAATGAGCGTTTTCTTGACGATGGCGCTCAGCTCAGCTGCATCGGCCGTTTGGTCTTTATGCCCGATTGGCTTCTAGTACCATTTGAGCAACGACGGGCAAAACAACAATCAGATCGCGGTCTGGTATCTAAAGCATAACAAAACAGGCTCGGGGCCAGCGGTTTCATATAATCGGTGCCTGTATTCAATTTATCATTAAACTTGATATTTAAATTCATAAATTTATATCACAGTGGCGTGCAGTGTATGAAAGTGAATCCGCTCTCTCTCTCTCTCTCTCACTCTCTCTCTCTCCCTCTCTCTCGCTCTCGCTCTTGTTATATAATAAACATCGTGTGACACAACATATAAAAATATACAAAAATAAATGAAAAAGTGCAAAGGCCATTTAAGCCAAGAGAGTGGCAACATATTTCCTTCGACCTTAGAACCCCCACATGGAGTGGTCTAAAGTGATGTGACCGAACCTAATCCGATTTGTTCGATTTGTTCCGGTAAATGTGATACTGCCATCTCAGCGGCTTGCAAGAGACACATTATTATTGGTAAAGATTTTTTATACATTTTTATCACTAAAATAAGTGCATAGGGTTGACAGAAAGTGGCTTCCTCGTGCTTATCATAATATTATCACTCCAATAAGACTCCCCACCATAAATGATATTTCGTGACTTCTTTATTTTATTTGAATCATTTACTAAATTAGGTTGCTTGTTCCCTCCGATACTTGGCTTAAGTTACAAAAGAAAACAAGATGATCGGGCGGTTTTCGATTTCTCAGTTTCTGGTTTCGGCCCTGGTTTCAATTGCTTACAATTGGAGCTGTTGAGCAAAATGCAGCATCATTCAGACCCAAAAACATCTCCCGTAGTTCCTGCTGGGTTAATTTTTAAACGATTCCCTCAATTTTTAATTTTCTAGACACTCAATGAGAATTAATCATTTGTTTTTATTGTGTGTAGCATTTCTGAAATTACAATAAAGACGCATCAGTTGCTCAAAAATGCATAAGCGCAATGAACCACTCTAAACACGTACTTTAAATTTATGAATAAGTCACAAATTCGATCACAAATGAACCACAATATAAGACAGTTACATACCGAGTTTTCTACAATAAAAACGGTTTCTTACGAAACTTTATTTGTAAATGCTTTTTGGAAAACAACTTAAGGTAATGACTTTTGCTGTCATTATGCAACCGGCTATAAAAATTTAATGAATTTCCAAAATGCTTAGTTGCCGCTTTTAAAGTTTGAACAACAGGCACTGTAAAAGACGTGTGAAGTTTGGAGTTACGGCTGGAATGGGTGGGCGTGGCTTTACCACTGCAACGGTAGTCCACTGAAAGAGGTAATTATTAATCTACCTAGTAGGTCTTAGCGGTTTGCGGGGGCAGAAGGTGATGTGACATGCAATTTCTTTTACCCATCTTCCAAGTTGGCTAATTGTAGCTGCGACTTTTATTGCTATAGTTGTTGCCATTAAATTCAATCTTTAAATTTTGAAAAAGAATGCATTTTAAAATTTAATTTTTTTTAAATCATCAAAATATATGAAATAATTTAAAAATATTAAATATGAATGTAACTTTCAAATTTGGTTATTAAAGCGCAAAAACTGTTTAGGCTGCAAACCTTTACTCGACCTCGACCTTAACAGACCTCGATTTGCACTTATCGATGTTATAGATTTTCCAGTCACCTTATTTTTTCACTTTGTCTACCTTCGAAATCAGAGAATACTTAATGCAAATTAGAAAAACAATATAACTTGTTGTTGCGTCTTCGGGGACACAAAGTAATTATCTGGAACCTCACTCCACCAAAGATTAATTACAATATGTGTATGTAATTACAGTGGATATTATATTTTTGCCGTTAAGTGTGCAACGCATTAAAGGAGACGCCTCATTATAAGCCAACTCGATATAGCCATATTCGCCTGTCTGTCGATTTAGTTTCCATCCAGACACCCACAGAAATTTGTTGGTAATCGGCTCGCAGTTCAGTGACCTACATACGTACAAGAGAATTATATAGTATATTAAATCATACGTATGTATATTTAAATGTTGGGTCGGATTTTAAACTCCAAGCATGGACACCATTACTAAACGGGCGGATGAAGAACTTATCGTGCAGAGCAAATGGCATCAAACTCCAAATACAACTACCACAATTAGTTTCGCAGACGTATTTATATACGTTATACGTATGGAAGTGTACGTAAGAAGTAATACGTAAATTCGTGCATTTGATGTATGTTTTATTTGCGTGCATCAAGTTAAGGTAAACAAAAAACCAGTCGAAATCGGCCTTGTCTGACCCACTTTTGGTTGCCGCAGTGGCAAAACTGACAATCTTCCGGCACTTTACAACGTTTTTCAGAAAGCCAACAAACTTATTTATATTGCAAGCTTTCGTGTTTAAAAGTTTAAAAATATTTTACTGTGATAACGCATTCAGCGCTGACACTGTTTAACTTCTTACTCAATGGTCTCATACCAACCAGTGAGAATGAACGACTAGCAGATGCCCTGCACACATTCATATGTAATATATGGACAATCTCTGCTTTACGATGAATTTAACCTAGTTAAGAATCTAGTAAACATTAACGGCAACTTAGACAATCATAGCGTGAAATTAGTTGAACTTTGGTCAACTGTTGCGTTGACTGACGTTAGTTGACATTCTAAAATTGTAAGCATTTTGTAATTGCTGAGTGTCATTAATTTTTAATGCTTTGTGCTGACAAGCGTTCTAGTATATGTTCTCAGTATATATATATACATATACATATATATATATTAAGAGTTGCAATTAATTTTAAATTCCTGCAGATTGATAGTGCGTTAAGCATTTATTGACATTCAAATTGATTGCCTACTGTCAACAGTTGGCATCGTTTCTCACGCGTTGACAAAGTAGACTGAGTTCGTTTTTTGTATATATTTTTTTCACAATTTGCAACATTGATTTTAAATCGAATTAATTTTGTGGTTGCTTAACAATTTTCGGGTTTTTTAAGCTGTGCATCTTATTGAGAAACAAAATAATTTCTGATCAAATATTTAAATAAAAGCTATTTCCGAGCTGATAACATCAGCTGTAGGAATTAATTTAATTTAATTTAATCACAAAATCGTTGTCAGTTTTTTTGGTCCAACTGTTTTATCAAGCTAAGAACATTCATTCAAGACGAATTTATTGAACAACATTGATATCAAATCCAGGGTCGTTTTTGTATTTTTTTGGGAATAACCCAAGCAAAAAACGATTAAAAATAAAAGACAGTTTCCGTTTTTATTGATATCTTTTACAAATTAGTTTATAATAGAAAATTGCTGTTTTCTCATAAACTACTCTCCGGACACCGCAGCAAATAAAATAAATATATAAAAGAGGTAATGCCGATGATTTTATTTCTGAGAGCGCCTCATTTATAAAATTGGAAACGCCCCAGAAGAGCGCAGTCTGGCATTGAATAATGATTGATGCAAGTCTTTAATCAAATTATATCTTTGAAACAAATTTGTTGTCAAACTCATGATAAGCACAAAGTGAACTGGCGCAGAGCCGATAGCTCATTTATTAATTAATGGATGCCAGCTATTACGACTTATAGACCAAGCCTAAAGCTATTACGGCTAAGGCTTTAAAGGATTAATAACACTTTAAACTGTTTTGATTCAGGCAATGCTGATAGGCTTCGTAACTTAATTAAAAAACGATACATCCACGTTCGGTGCTTAAATCTTCTGTTTCTTTCGCAACGCCTCGACGATGTTTAGATACCGATGAATGCATGTAATGAGAATGTGTTCTTTCATGTGTACCGCAGCGTTGCCCAACACTGTTTCGGTTTGTGAAAGAGTCGCTCAACTGAAGTTGATCATTACAAACTCGACGCGCCAAATGAAGAACAATAAGTGTGCGAAAGCTCACACAACAAAACACAATCATTTATGTCCAACGCCCACAATGTTGTCGTCGGAAACGTCATCATCATTATTATCATCATCATCACTGTTGCCACTTTAGCACTATGGAAAGATATTGCGGGCTAGCTGAGCATGGTTAACACTCTGACGCAGCTGTGGTTTTCAAAAGGAGGTAAATTATTACGTTATTGAGGAGAGTAATTGCGACAGACAACGCATAAGTGTCGTCTCATTGGTTCCACAACCAAGCCCATGTTCCATGCTCGATGCTCGATGCTCCATGATCCATGCCCCACCAGGTCGTCTCGACTGCCGCCTATAATCTTGCTTATCCTCATCATTCACACTCTGTTCTACAAGTCGCCTGCTTAGCTGATGTCTTTTGTTTGTAAAGTTTTTTTACTTTAATTATTTAATTATTTAATATTTATTCATTTGTTTTTTGCTCAGCGGTTGGTTTTTAGTAAAGGACATTAAGTATATAATTGTAATGTTTTTTTTAAGCACCTTTCTTTAAACATTTAATTATAAATCCCGTTAATTTTACGTTGTCTAATAACTTTATTTAATATTTTTTTAAATTCTCTATTGTTTGTGTTTATATAATTGATGCGTTTTTTTCTTGGGTTTTCTTCTTTTCTTTGATATGCGGATTTGATGCACATTCCACAGTCTTATATATATTTTTTTTTAATATCCCACACAATATTTGCGTAATTTCCTCTCCTACTTGTTTGTTGAACTTTTAAAAAGCCTACATAGGTGGTCACTAATGCTTAATAATGAAGAATCAGTAAAACACATCATCTTGATCTGGCTCAGAAAAAAGCTCAGGTCATCGCTCACCACTCAAGAAATCTATTTACTTATATCAAAATGTGAGCGGATGAGCAATTAAATTTCAGATCTTCGACTTTATTTTGCTTCCTTGTCATTAGTTTATAGATCGATCAGTTGGATCTGCCATGTCATATTCTCCAGTTTCAATTTAAAAGCCTTGGCTTTTTAGATTATAGAAATTTTTTTTAATAGAAATCATAAATCAGAACGAGAAAATCTACAGATTCTCTAACACTAAGTAAGTTGGCTTATGGATAGAGGTACACATAAATTAAGCCAATTATTTTCATGTTTGCAATAACTTTTATAAGGGGCTTGATACCAATAAAGTCAAGATTCAATTTGAGTGTTTTTTGCGCGTCGAGATCGTTAGCCGTAGACCCCCTCCTAACCACCAACCACCAACCACCAACCACCAAGCAACCATCAACCATCAGCCATCAAGCAGCACCACCAGCACAGATCAGTACGGTCAATAACAAACTGCCTGTGAATTTTACAGAGGTTGTCCACAGTTGCCTCTTTGCAACGGGGACGCGTCGTCATTGCCGCTGGCAGTCCCACGCACGTTTTTAAAACGCTCGTTGATGGTTGGCCCGTCGCTGTTATTGCATTCATTTGTGAGTCTTTTTATTTACATTTTTTTTTTTTCTGTGGTTGTTTTTTTTTTTTTTTTTTTGCTTAATTTTAATGCAAGTCGACGGTGTGGAGCCCATTCCGCATGCCACCTCCGATGCAAAGGAACGAATCGTAGAACCGAAACAAAGCAGCAACATCATGACAGACCAAAATGACAGCACGACGAGCGGATAACACACACAACCTTAAGCTGACAGAGGCGGTGGCGGTGGCGGTGGTGGTGGCGGTGACGGAGGATTGGCCGGCGATTTGGGGGCACTTGGTTACTATGAAGGGGGCAGGCCAGGAGGAGTCAGGCGATGACGGCGTAGATCTTGAAGTCTGTTAATGCTTATCATGACGATGATGACGAAGCCAACGTCATCGTTGGCAGCGAAACTAATCGAGTGACTTTCTGGACCCGGGTCCAGGTCCAACCCCCGTGGTTTGGCCTCAAGCTCAGCGTGCATATCTTGTGCATTGTTTGTGCTTTTCATTTACAATTGACTGTAAATTGCAGGCCCGGCTAGCAGCTTGCTGCTTGTCTGTTAATTATAAAAACCGTGTGGAACCGCGCACAATTCTTCTAAGGAGAACAATATTTTATCTCGACCAGTTCGATTACGATTAGAAATCTATGGGAGACGAAGTTTGGTGACCCGTGCGAGGCATATTTTTAGATAAATAAGCTCCACTACAAAGGTTAAAATATCTACATTCTTGGTCTGCATCAATAGACAATTCGCTAAAGTTCTACTCGTATTTTTATAGACTCAGGCGGTATATCCGGGAAATGTCTCTTATTTTTTATTTCAAATTTAATTTACTTTGTAATCACGATTTAGTGCTAAAATAAATAGTCATAAGACAGCATATAAGCATAAACTAAAAACTATATGTATAAACTTGATCAATTGTCAGCATTCGCATTCTGTAAAATCGCGACTTACTCAGAGAAAAAATATAATTACAACACCTTGTTTATTTTTTGTGCTTTAGCAGACTCACATTTAAATTTTTCCGCACCCATTTTTACACATCCATTTTTCATGAACCAGCTGAATTGCCAAAGATTTTCTGTGTACGTTTTCTAATTGCGACAACACAACTCGATCAACAGTGCAAGTTTCGGGTATCTTAGAAAACAAATACAATAACCCTACTTTCGGTTGATAGATCCTGACGACGATACAATAGCCAAAGTTTAATTTAGATAGCTTAAAAGCTGAGAAACGACTTATCTCTTGATGCTCACTTGATGGAGCCCAAGGTGTGTCCTGAGCGCTTTACATATTTCATTAAAAATTACCTTTTGCATGGACATAATAATTATATAAACTGTATGCGAATTCACTTTCAAGATCGGAGAAGAGGATATTCCCTAGTCTGGCACTCCCAAGTAAGGCTCTGTGGCACACCCAAAGCACACCCGCAGCTGCAGCAGTAAAAAGTTCGTCGAACACATATGTACACACAAATATGCACATAAATATACACACACACACACACACACACACACACACTCACATTGAAAAGTAGACGGGCATAAAGTCGACTGTTGGCTGACGAGGAAGGGGCTCAGACGCACTGAAAGTCGGATAGACAAAATCCAACAATCCCCTGTAATAGTGAAGGCAGGAAAACATGGACAGCCATGCTGAAGGACGGTCATATCACGGACGGGTGCGGGTTGAGGGGAGTGCGGTTTAATAAAAGTGTATAAGCAGTCTGCATCGTTGGCTGGCTGGCTGGCTTACCTGGCTAGCAAGCTGGCTGGCTGGCTGGCTAGCTGGCTTACCTGGTTACCTGGCCGTCAGGCATAGCTGGCTGGGTATATGACTTGCTGCTGCTGGTCCATTGTCGTGAAGCAGATTAGTTTGCCATCGGGTTCAACTTTATTTGCAACACATTTTTTTCATTCTAGTTGAATGCAACCATAGCTAGTTGCAGCAGCAGCAGCCGCAGTTGCAGCCACAGCCACAGCCACAGCCGTGCAAAGCTGCAAACAAAAGTTGTTGCTCAGCTCAACTCAAAAAGTGGCTGCTGCATTTTTCGCATGCGAAGTCAGCCTAAAAATTGAACAACGCCCAAAATCTTGTTTTACAGCAGAGCGAACTCACGATTTTTGGGGCGATCACAACGCAGACCAGACCAGACCAGACCAGGCCAGACATAAACTACGTACCGTACCCACAAGGAAGGACATTCATCGTACACAGGGCAACAACAAACACTTATCGGGTCGAAGTTTATATACCCTTCACTAGATGCATAATTGCTGCTAGCAACTTAATTTAATATTATTGTGTTGCATGTGGCAAACAACTCAATACCTTCTGCTATACACCCTAGCTGTGCCTTAGATTGTCTAAGCTTCCAACTTGTCCAGGCTCTCATAACTAAAGATGTCAAAGGCAATGGGAAAGGAAAACCTCCTTCGATTACGAACTAGAGATGAAAGAGTATTTTCACGCATATGAAGCAAGCATAATGAAGCACGAATAAGCAATTTGAGCAGTGTACTCCAATTCATAGAATTTTTCAACAATTTCTAACAATTGCTGTTTTGAAAAACGTTCTTTCAATTACATTGGAGTCTAACCAATATTTTGGATATTTCGTAATTATTTGGTGTTTGTGTTTCTACTTAGGGAACATATTTACTATATAGTTTTCGAGATTTAGTTTTATGAGAAATTAAGTTAATGTTTTTTTAACAGAAATTTCCACAGTTTGTTACAGCAAGTTTTGAAAATCGATCTTTAAATTATTCCAGTTGTATCAGAAACTAATAGTAAACCACTCAAATACCAATTAAAATCATTTTGCACCCAAAAAAAATCGAGCTAGTGAATTCCTAGTGATAAAGTGAGAACAGTGTCTTACTATATATTATATCTTTTATAATTAAGGAACAATATGCTGAAGAGATAATTCGGTTGATCTGCTTCTTTCCCCAAGGAACATTGTATTTTTGAAAAATATGTGAAGGCCCATCTGACCGTATCAAAAATATCAAAAAATGCAGATCCTGGTAAAAGTACCTAGGCAAGGGCTTAGGCGTATATATCGGTTCTAAGAATGCGAATCAATGGGGCTTTAATGCTTTTTTATACCGCCTTTTTCTACTAGAACCCGTTTGGTTCTTGACATTTCACTAGGAACTTAATATTTTATTTTATGCACGCGGTTTGAGAGGAGGCGATGTTCTTTGATCAATCCTGATGTAAAATGATCCGGAAACGGTCATTTATCAATAGATGTGGAAAAAATTTGTTGGTCAAAGCCCGTCCCAAAACTAACTGTTCATTAAAAAACCCATTAATATTGATACCTGTTCTTAAGTCTCTTCTTAAAACAAAGCACTGAATATGTACATAACGATAATCCAAATTTCGATCCAACTATATTAGAGATACAACTAAATGTTACATATTGCAATTTGTTTAAATACCTACACATATAATAATGATGTAAACAGAAAATGTTATGTTTAGAATTTGTTTCCCGTTTTTATACTTTTCGCTCCTTCAACTATCGGACATCGTAACCAGGCCCAGGCTCGAACAAAACGGGATTTTAAGTACCAAACTCGTTAACGTAAATAAAAAAAAAACAGCTGCATCTTTTTCTATTATTATGATATAATTAAAACATAAAATAAACGATTTAAATGTCATAAATATCATGTTAGCTAGTTTCCTCGCCGGATGTATACAATCATTAAAAGTATAAGTTTTATAATGATTGCAGCTCTTACATACGCAAAAGGAATATTGAGAGATTACTCAGAAAGAAGGCTAATGCTCAACGGGAAAATATAACAATTTAACAAATTTCTAATATTTTAATATTTCTAATATTTCGCAACTATTGCAACTATAAAGGTTAGATGGAATCTGAGGTAGATCAGACTCATATTCGTTTAGAATAAATTATATTTTCAATATATTAATTTATAAATTAGAAAAATCTTGGTCAATTCCTTGTTAATTTGAATTCACTCGATTTTTTTCTATATCCTGTATCCAGTAAAAATATTTACTTTTGCATGAAACATTTGTTTTTATTTTTCCCATAACTCATGACTCTTCAAAAAATGAACATTACTTAAAAACAATAAACTATTCATTCATTTTGATTATTTTAATCTGTCCAAATGACATCGTGCCAACCTCAGTGAAAATTTCAATAGTTTGCAAGCAACAGAAACACGTATATTTATTTGCGAGATACACAAATGCATAACACTAATTTCCTAATAATATTCCCTGATTCTTTCTGTTAATCGAGCAAAATCCGCTTGACAACCCAGTTAAATAAACAAGTATGTAAAATTTTAAGAAAGGCATTTGAAGAGACGAGGCTGAGAGTGTTATAAATATATATTATATATATTTATAAGTTGACACTCTCAAAGGTGTGCATAAATGTGGAAAAACAGAACCACTATATAAGTAGATATCATATATTTATAAGTTTACTCTCTCAAAGGTGTGCATAAATGTGCAACACCGAAACAACGATTTTAAATGTGGTTTAATAGTATCGAGACTGTGTCTGGCATTCGATAATGACTTCAGTAGCATTTATGTTTAATTGTTGCTTCGGTTAATGCAGATTAATTATAGTGTAATGACTTATAATTATAATGATTTATCTCGTCGTTCTGTTGAAGAACTTATGGGTTATGCATCGACATTTATCATAAGTTGACACACCTTTTCAAATATTTTTTTACTATATTTTTAACGATTTTATTTGGTGCAAATTTATTTCTTGAGAAGTTGTAAGATATATTTTTTATATTTTTTGTAAACATTTACAAAGTAAAATAGGTATTTTTTATTTTTCTTTGGATTTTATTACACTAAATATATAGTTATAGTTATAGTTAGTTATAAGCTTAAATAATTAATTTAATTTCTTGCTTAAAGCGTTTTTTAAGTGTCTGTTTACAACTTTTTAGCTCGATGATACACTTTTCAAACTATTTACTATGGTAAATATGAAATATGTGTGATTTATATTTGTATTTTCAACAAATGCGTATTTAATTAATTCATAACTATGCTTTAAAATAATAAATAGAAAGTAAAATTATAATATTGCGAATATATAATAAATAAATAATAAATGAAAAAAAAATAGTATATTTCCCAAACATTAATATCATTAAACTAAGCTGTTTGTTGCCTTCGATGCTTCGACTGCTAATGGATTCATGTTGACAATCAAAGTTTTGCGAAAATCCAACTTTGACTGAGATCTTGGAGAGGCTAGGCTGCCTGGCGTCAGCACAACTCCAAGTCCAACTACAACTCCAACTCCAACTACGACTACGACTACGACTACAATCACAACAGCAGTTTGCAGTCCGGCTGGCGATTTTTTTTATTTTCGTATGTGTGTTAAGAGAAATTTAACCAAATGGCACAAATATTGTGTGATACAATTGTTGCGCAATAGTGCCGCAGTCTAAAAACCAGTGAACGCGGAAAAGTTGCTGACAGGGACTGGGACTTGGAACTGGGAACAAGACTAAGTCTGAGTCTGAGTCTGAGACTGGGACTGAGACTGAGTCGGAGACTGGGACTGGGACTGCAACTGCGACTGCGACTGCGACTCGGACTGAGAGTCGCGGCTTACTTGCGAATGCTCACTCGTTAGTATGTAATGCTGGAGCCAGTCTAAGCCAAATGCGGGCCAAACATAATATTGCAACATACTTGGCCGTAAATTCAAACGACGTAGCGCCAAATACGAGGGTGCGAGGGTGGCCAAAGCTGGCTCGCCCCGCCTCAAGTCGACTCTATCCAAATCGACTGACATAACTGGTCATTCGCTTGTTGCTTGCTGCTTGTTGCTTGTTGCATGCTGCAGTTAAGGACACGACGTCGCAGCTGCATAAACTGGAAATTCGCGAATGCAACTAGCTGGCAGCCCAGACAGTCCGACAGTGTGGCGGACAAAACCGGATTCGCAATAAGTTCGAGTTTGAAGTTTGAACAGCATCAAACGAGCCACAAATGCAGATGCAGCGACTGCAGCGACTGCAGCATCGGCTGCAGAGATACAGTTGCTATTTTCATCCATTTGCCGACTGGATGGATGGATGGACGAAGCCAGCGTGGCGCGTTCGAGCTGAGGGCCAATTCGCCACATATCCTCAGCCCAAAAATTAACTTCCACCATGTGCTACATTTTCCATTGTACATGACTTTGAGTACATCGATATATTTTAAAGCACAACTAAAGATCATTTCCTTATATGAGAATATTTTTAGTTTCTCAATTTTATGTTGACATTAATTTTAACAGCGTTAATTTATATAGAATTTAAAATTTGAATGCTACAATTAATTTAAGTGTTAAACATCAAACAGTAAAAATAATGTAAAATAAAAACCAATTATTCAAAATTAGTGAGCCATTTTCTATTTTCAGAAATATTTTGTATTAATAGGAAATATATTTCCAATAAGCATATAAAAAGAAAAGTTGCAAAACGCTGATTTTAAGAAAATGTTGTTTCTGAAATTCAGAACCAAGTAAATTTAAAATTTGGCTCGCAGCTGTTGTCGGAGTTTATACGTTTTGAAAAAATTAATTATAACATATCTAAAATATTTTTAAATGTGAAATTATAAAATATTAATATTCAATAATAATGATATAAGTAACAGAAATGCGTTTCGAGAATTCTTCTAAATTAGATACATTTTTTTAAATTAAAAAAAAATCTGCCAATAAATTGAGAAAATAAAGACACTGATTTTTAGAAATAAATTATCTTAATTATAAGATGCCCAAGACTCCAAAATAACCTTAGGATTTTTTTCTAAAGATACTTATTGATAATAACTCCAATCCTTAAGAAATCTTGGCATTAATTATAATCTTGGAGAATATATTAATATTTTTACCTAGCGCCTAAGAACAATTAAATTATTCAGTTAGATAAGTCTGCTTCTAGTGCTTAATATTGAAGAAAATTAGACTTCTTAATAACAGAGCTGTTGATTAAAAGTCTACGATTCTCAAGAACTTTAAAATTGTAAGATATGTGTGCATCGATTCAAACATCGATTCCAGAGCCCTAAAATTGAAATCGGCCTGAAATAATTTCTAAATATAAAACAATTCAGAAAACTTAAAATGCCTTTCTTAAATCGACAATCCAAAAAATAAAGTATTTTGTTGCCAAAAGAATGGGAATTTCGAAAATTCTTAGCCATTTTTTTCTAAATTCGTCATCAATTACTAAAACGAGAAACTTAAAACTTTTGCTATTGTATAGTTGCTATGCTATTATATATTAAAATATTTATATATATATATAATGTGACATAAGATTTGCGGTTAATTGAACCACACAGAATACACACAGTTTCTAAACAAAAGCTTTTTGTATCTTTGATTACAGCAATGGCTTCCAGCAGTAGCAACAGTTTTCACAGAAAAAGTCACCGCTTAACACATGTGCCGCAATGCGGTCTCAGAACTGCCGCAAGCGACACGGATGTAGCAAGAAGGCAAGAAGCAGAAGAAGAAGACGAAGAATGCTACTATTATCAACCACCTACCTCCCAGCTGCAGCATCAACAACAACAACAGCAATGCCGGCAACTGTTGCAGTTTGTCCCATGGCTGAGCTCAATGACCGCATATCGATTGCTGACAATCAGCCTCCTAATTGGAATTCTGTGTCTACATCACGTTCACGGAGCAGATCCCAAATTCGACCCGTCCACGCGCATGAGGCTGGTGCTGGTGCCGGCCGACGCACAGGTCGGCTCTGTAATCTACAGATTGCGTGCCACTGACGAGGAGTTCGACTATCCACTGACCTTTGAGTTTATGGGCGATGCATCGTCGTCCACCGTCAAGGTGGAATCGCTTCCATGCACCAAGTACAATTCGGTCTGTCAGGCAAATGTTGTCTTACAACGACGTCTCGAGCCGGGCCGCTACTATGACTTCCAAGTCTCTGTGAAGGACACAAATGGTGGCATGACCACGCAATTGTGCTCAATTACAGCCACCAATTTCAGCACACCTCATGACCTTATATTCCCACATAAGCCGGGCATCATCATGATACCTGAAGTGAGTTCCCAAATCAAAAGAATTTTTGCTTTCATAAATTGTTACTTATTTCAAATGCAGAAACCTGTACGATAAAGTCTCTAAGAAACAAAATCAACCTTTAAATTAATTTTTTTTTTTAGAAATAATTACTAAATATAGGAAAACATTCACGACAATAGAAGAGTTCTTGTAATTGGTTGATTTTTTTCTAAGTGTAAAAACGAAAGCACAGCCAAGCCACAAAATATCTAATACCATCTTTTGAGTCAAATAATTTTGTATTTAAAAACAGACACTATTCAAAATTCAACAATTAATTCAATTAAAACAAGTTTTCTACTTTTGCACACATTTTACAAAATAATTTATTCTCATTTCTTCATTTCAATTCCAAAACACGAAATTGAGATCAAACTTTGATGACTAGAATATTTATATTTTATCTTATTAACTATATTTTCTAATGTGAAAATTTTCCAAAAATTAAAGAAATAAACTTAATCTATGTATTGTGGTATACGAAAACTTACATTTTCTCGATCATCTGAAGACGTATTTAAAAAGACGGACAAAGGCTAAAAGTAAAAAAAATTAAAGATAGTATTTTACAGCTATTTCGACAATTGAGTTAGCGTAGATACATTTCAAGTCTTTTGTTTTGGCCAAGTTCATGCTGCATTAAAACTGATACTGTGACCACGTTTGTTTTGTTTATTTGGCAATGTTTTCACATTGGTTTTGTTTTGTGTGAAATATTTAAACAAAAACCAATTTATTTATAAATAGCTGAAACTTTTGGCTTACAAATAATGTTAACACTCCAAATGATTGCAACGCAATGTTTACTGTTTATTGTATTTTAAAAACTCTGAAAATGTATCTAGTTTTTCCTTATACCATAATTTCCTTCAATTAAATATATTTTTCACTGTTTTTTAAGGATGCAAAGCGAGGCTCAGAACTCGATTATGTTGTTGCTCGGAAAAACCCACTATTTCCAAAACCAGTCTACCTCGAGTTATGGGTGAGTTAAATAAGAAACACATTTAATCAAACTACTATATGGATTTCAAATTTAGGGTTCGCCATTATTTGCTATAAGACAAAAGATAATATCTGCCGAGACAACGGAGGGCACAGTTTTCCTTTTGGGGCCATTGGATTTTGAGAAGCAAGCAATGTACCACTTGACAATTCTGGCCAATGTATGTCTGAATGAGTAATTTGAATGATTTGTATATGGTACATATTATCCCTAATTCATATTCGAATTTAGGATGCATATGCCGAGCCTGGACAAGATGGACGCAATATTGCAGGAATGGAGATTGTTGTGATAGTGCAGGATGTGCAAGATCAACCACCCGTATTTACAGTGGCACCACCGGTTACAAAATTACCACCCGGTATACTATCAGGCGACAAGGTGTTTTATTTCTTTAAGTCAATTATAGAACCCAACCTTATAACAATCATTGACATTCAAAGATATTGCAAGTGCATGCAGAAGATGGGGACAAAGGAAACCCGCGGGAAGTCCGATATGGCTTAGTTTCTGAAAACAACCCATTTACCTCATTTTTTGACATCAACGATACCAGCGGTAAGTGCAACCTACTAATTACACTATGCAACAAATTAAAACAAGAAATATAAATAAACACCAATAAAGAAAAGCTATTTTAGTCACATCGCGGACTACAAACAGAAGACAAACCAATAATCTATCTAAAAATTTAATAATAATACATTTCTCAAAAATTAGTAGTTTTGGGAATATCAATAACACATATTAGCATTAATTAATAAGTAATTCTATAATAAACAAATATAATTTTTTTAAATCTATATTTTATTTGTATGTGTAATAATTTAACAACATTATTTAAATAAATTTTTAAATATGTTGCTCATCAGAATAAACAACTATATAGAAAACATTTAGTAGTGCTGTGTTTTTAAAAAACATTTGTAATGTAGTTTAGCTTAAAAAGAACTTGGAGAACATTTTTTAATTAACTTCTAGTGAATACATATTGTAATTTTATTCATGCTCTATCCTTCATTCAACATGTACGAAGTCTAAAGTAATTTGGTAATTGCAATACTGTAAAATACATATAGAACATATTTAAACCGAAGACTATTACTAAAAGGCATAACGAGCTTTACAATAAGAACAACAACAACAAAAAAGTAATGCTTTTTGTGTCTCCTGTGCTCAGAATTAACACAAAAGAACAGGAATTAAGTCTGAGGGATATACACATAGGTATAATACACATTTACATACCATACGTATGTATAATATGTTATATTCTATATATGGATATGCCATATTCTGCATTTTACATACAAATGTATTGTAAACACTTTTTTGATGCACTTTTTTTATCGATTCAATGTGCAGACTGACTGCAGCACAGAGTATAAAAAAAAAAACAACAATGCAACATCAAAAAGATTTTAACATAGTTACTACTCGCAATCAGAGAGACGACCAGCAACAATCCGGTCCATCGTTAGACTCGTTAGATGCCCGAGCTCATTTATATGTGTGTACCAGTATGTATATATGTACTAGTATGTATGTATGTATGTATGTATGTTGCGACTAAGTTCTGGAAGTGCAATGTAGCTGTTGGCTCCGCAAGGTTTTTGCTCTTCGCTCTTCGTAGTCACAATCAAGTCACAATAATTGCGTTTGAGCTTCCTTGTTTCGTGTTTCTCTGGTTCATTGCCAGTTTTTGATGGCAATGACTCTGTCCCAGGCAGAAATTGTACTTGCTTTAGATGAGAGCTCGAAAGAAACATCGTGACTTTGCCCAACTGGATCTTTGGCATGTGTTAGGGGGCATTGTGGTAGGCTAACTTTTGAGTTCGTCTTCTTTTTTTTATGTGAAAAATCGGCAGCATTCTTGATGCATTGCGAAGGAGTTAAGCTCCAAAATAAATAAATGCATACAACATTCATCTTGGATGTCGCTAATAATATACATAAAAGGGCATAAATGTATATAGAGGTTTACGCAAGTCACACGATGTGCATCTGAACATTAAAATAAAGACCAAATGCTGCTTAATTGAAGATCGCACTATTTATTATATTTGATTTTCAATATTTAATATTAATATATTTATTTTTAAATTGTTTTTCAACATGTATGTAATTTATAACTTATTGTTTATTATTTAATTTTATATTTAAATTTAAGCAAGTTTAACTTTTGCAAGTGTATGTAAGCTTCGGCTTGCCTAGGATAGCATTTTTCTGGTTTAATATGCATTACAAACAGGTAGAAAATAAAGTAAATAAAAGAAATTAAGTTTCTCAAACCATCTCTTAATTACTTTTTGTTCTCCTTGCCCCTTGACGAGGCAATCAGCCTTAAGCAAAAACTTAAATGAGAACATTAACGGCATACTGTATTAGCATGTGAGGCGTCTGTCGTTAGTCCCTTGCAGGAGACATCCGGCACCCCATAAAGTAATCTGTTTTTTATTTATTTATTTTGTTTTTTTCTTGTTTTTGCTTATTCCAATAATTGTGACAAACTTTTCACACGACTGTCAATTTGAATTTTATATGCTTCACTGGATAGGAGGGCCTGTTTTAAGAAACATATAAAAAACAATTTGTCTGAGTGTACAAGAAAAGTATTCTTAATGTGATTCCATGCCGCACAAATTACTTAATGTAGATATCTGATGATGGCAACAGGTTTACATTGAAGATAATCTCAAGTAGGCCATAATTTTGTAAATTTGATTTTAATTTTAATTATGATTGCATCGCATTGCAGGTGAAATCTTCCTAAAGCGACCGATTGAAGACATTGCGGCCATCACGCACGTGGGCGATCCCGTCTTGCTCACCGTAATTGCGGAAGAAGTTAAGGTTGGTCGTGACGAACCTCCAGCCATGGCTTCCACGGTGCAATTGGCGTTCTTTCTGCCGGACCGTACCAATTCACCGCCCTATTTCGAGAATGATCAGTAAGTATATACAATGGAAACATACCCTTTCCGAAGTATCCTTAATAATTTTAAATACATTTTGCATTATTCTCGTGTGTGGTTCCTTTTCCCTTTCCAGTTTTAGTTTGAGTTTATTCTTCTTACCAATTTACACAAAAACGTCTGGCAACGGATGTTGTTTTCTTATTAATTGTTTAGGCGCAACTGTTTAACTGCCAAAAGACGATTAAGTCAGATTTATCAGAAGATAATTTTCTCAATCTTGTCAGAACTATGATTTCCAAGAATCTTCTTTAAAAACAGCTGGATGTAAATACGAAATCTTCAACCAGTGGCTTTTGCTTGCTTTCTGACAATTGATTTAAATTGTTCAAATGCACTGAGAAAATAAATCAGCGTGAAATTTAGAAAATCATCGAAAATAAAAATCCTTCAGAAAACAAAGAAGTTGTTACTTGGTTTAGGATATAATTTCTAAATTTTTCTTAGAATTGGAAAGAGTTTCTTAATTAAAAGGAATATTTACTTTTATTAAAAAATATGTTTGGAATAAGCATAAATAAGGTAAAATTTAAATCGCTTATATACAAAACAAAAATGTTGTAAAATGCTGAAACAAATAACAAAATTAGCGGTCTCAGTTTCTATGTTAGAACTTTGAGGGATAAATCGTAAATTCGTGGAAAGTTACAAAACATGAAGCTTGCAAATTATATAATTTTATAATATATCTATAATCTTGTATATCTTCAAATACTATGTTCAATAATAATATATATCTCAAGAAGATAATGTGAGAATTCTGTGTAAACAAATCATTTTTCAAAAGTTTTAGAAAACTTTACCCTTGAATTAAGACAGAAAGATCCTGTGTTTTAAAAACATAATTTCTTATTAATTGGCTAAATTTTCGGATAGATCCAAAGCATGACGATTTTTCAAATTTCAGTACATCCTCATTTTTTTCGACTCAAAAATGGTGGCAAGAATATTTGTGCTTTAAAACTGTTAGTTATATGGTATAGAACCTGAAAGCCGTCATTACTAAACGGCATTAATTAAAACTTTCCGAAGTGTGCCAGAGCTAAGAACTGGGTATCTAATAGAGGTATACATGACTACATTTATTTCTAATTAGTGTACACTTTTTTGCTACACAGTGGACAGAATGGGTACAGTAGTGTCGAAACGAGGAGAGAGCTGCTGTCAAAATAAAGAAAACAAGATTGGCGCAATGACTTTGACTGATGAATTAACATAAATCTGAGCTGTATTAGAAATTGCGTACGTCATTAATTATGATTTTTCTTTACTTCTTTCTCATTTATTGCTCTCACTCTCCTCAAAGTTTTCCTTCATTACATTTTTAGCGGGAATGACTCAATTAAAGCTTTAGCGTTCACATAGACCTGTAATTTGTGAAAAATATCCGGTCCAAAATGTAGAAAATCGTCGTAAAATTAAAATTGATAGTTTCTTTTTCAGAAATAATTTCCAAATATAAGAAGAAATATTCCTAAAATTGGAGAGACAAGCTGTAAAATGACAATCCAAAAACTAAGTTCTTTTTATATCTTTTAGAAATATTTTCTATTATTAAGAATTGCATTTGTAAAAAAAAGATTTGCAAATCCAGATTCTTACAAAAAAATTAATTCTGCAATAAAAAGAAAATAGTAACGAAATCTGCTCTCAATACTGACAACAACAAACCTCCGTAAATTTTGGAAATTGCTTCTACATTTTAGAAAAATCCAACCTAAAATAAAGTAATGCTAACCACGGCATTTAGAAAGCCAAAACCATAAATTTTTTAAATTTGCTTTCAAAACAATAATAACTGGCGCCAAAAGTATGACGAATAAAATTCAGGATAATTTCTAATCTGAGTTTAGTAATGCAGCAGTCAAAACTAAATTATCGATCGACATCGATATCAACGATAACTACATCGTTGCATGTTAGGTTACAGATGTTATCTTACAGTCTTAACGCCAGTGTAACATTGCAAGAGGCCAGTTACAGTATCTAGCAAACCAGGTGATTGTTTATTTTATTATTATTTATTTATAATCACACCATAAAAACCACTTCAGTTGACAGGGCCAACTTGAACTGAGTCACGAGTTATTGTTAGGATAATTATCTATTTAATGCTAATATCTTGTTGATAATATCTTTCTCCCTTTCTGTTCGAGTAGCTATGTCTCACGAGTGGACGAGAATGCCTCACAAGGTTCAGCACTGACGTTCATCGATCCATATGTGCCACGGGTCTACGACGACGATACCGGGAAGAATGGTGTCTTTTCGCTGACATTGCTCAACAACAATGGCACCTTTGAGATTAGCCCGAATGTGGCCGAACGCAGTGCATCCTTCCTAATCCGAGTGCGTGACAACTCCTGGTTAGACTACGAGCAGCGGCACTCGGTGCAGTTCAATATACTTGCCCAGGAGCTGGGTCCTGCCACAAATCTTTCGGCAATGGTCAATGTGACCGTTTATATCAACGACGTCAATGACAATTCACCGGAATTCGATCAGCCGGAATACACCGTGGAGCTGCCTGAGAACATGACAGTCGGCACAAAGGTTGTCCAGGTGCATGCAAGTGACTTGGATTCGGGTCTGGGTGGCAAGGTGCGATACACTGCCATTTTGGGCTACCTGAATACGTCGCTCAATCTGAATGCGGAGAACGGTTCGATAACTGTGTCAACCGATAGTCATGGCTTTGATCGGGAAGTAATGCCCGAGTACCATTTATATGTGGAGGCACGGGACATGGACGGGAATGGCAATCGTGCCCAGGTGCCCCTAATTATCAGGCTAATCGATGTGAACGATGAGACGCCCATCTTTGAAAAGGATTTGTACGAATTTATACTGGCTGCCGATTTGACGAGTTTCACAACCAGTGCACTTATCCATGCCACAGATAAGGATGCCACGGCGCCAAATAATGTTGTGCGCTACGAGCTCATTCACGGTAATTACGAGAATAATTTTCTGCTCGACAAGGTAACGGGCGAGCTGACGGTGCGGCAAAAGATTCATCTTCGCTCCAAGAAGAGCGCCGGCATGCGAAGGCGCCGCGATGCACAGGACATGACCATTTCGGATGCTGAAAGCGATCTATTCATACTGACCGCTCGGGCCTATGACTTGGGAGTGCCAGTTCGATTTTCGACGACGACAATACGCATCTATCCGCCGGAGAGTCGGAAGCGCATCGTCACATTTGTGGTGCCCGGCAGCAGCTTGGATAAGCGAAAGACAGAGGAGACTCTCTCAGCCATAACAGGTGGCAAGGTTTTCATTCACGAAATACGGCCACTCAGACCGGAAGAGCCGGGCGCCAAGGACTTGCTCGATGGTAATCCCAACATTAAGGAGCGCAGTGTGGTCACGGCAACTGTTCTTTATGACAGCTCATCTGTCGTGGACATCTCGCAGATACAACAGCGACTCTCGCAGCATAATAACTCCTACGCAATCATGCCACAAAACACGGCGGCGTCAGACGTAAGCTATCTTATATAAGAGCCTGATTCCACCATGGCCGATATCGATAAATAATCGAGTATGGGAAAATAGTAAATAATATTGATAGTGGAATCAGGCTTTTAATGAATTGTTTACCAAACGACTAATGACGAGAGTACCTTAATAGAATCTTACTCCCTCGCAGACGCAGTACAAAGCTGAAAATAAGGTGTTGTTTTGGCTGCTCATCCTGCTGGCCACTCTGGTTGCTCTGACGATCCTGATTCTGCTGATGTGCTGCATATGCTCATGGTGTCCTCTGTATAGTGCAGCTACGTAAGTAACACGAGTGACAATAACAATAATTATTGTATCCTAAATATACATCCCTTGCTTCTTGACTCGGTAACTTAGTCTCGGTATGTAACCCAATACAAGCCACATTAAAACTTGTCTGATAAAAATAATATTCACACATTGTTAAGATAACAAAAATACAAAAACAGATACTAATCAATAGTAACGAATTGAGATAATGGATGGGAAATACAACAACTACGTCTATTTCAATGACTTAACGATTTCATTCTTATATTTTAATCAATATGGGTGGTAATTTCAAATTAAACCAAAATAAACTAACTCGGATCCATTGCAAAGGGTCGATATGATTATATTTCCCAAGATATGATTGCTCTAGAGTATCGTATACCAAAGACTAAGTAAAGAGTTCAATGTAGTGAGGAATCGAAATCTCTCTTTAAAGCTCATATCATTTATCATTGAAACACCATTCATTTGATCTTTAATTCTTTGTTCTTCTCTTGTAGCAAAAGAATAGTTAATATCAGTAGAACTGAAGACGATGTACATCTAGTGCATAGAGAAATGGCAAATGGAAAACAAACAAAATCTGTTCAGGTAGATTTTGATCTATTTCAAATAACACACAGTACCTAGAATTATGCATAGTAGAGTAGCTGCAAACACCACTTAGAAAAATGCAAATTCGCACTTTTTATTTCAAAATTTGTTCTTATTTTATTTGTCATATATGTTACTTTCAAACATAACACTTATCCACATATCACATTGGTTCTGAGCGCACATCCCGTTTCCGAGTTTCTTTTGAGTTTAATCCACCTTAGATAAATTATTATTTTTTTTTTTAATTTCTAAAGTTTACTTTTAAAATGATATGGTTTATTTATAAATAAATACCGCAACTTGCAGGTCGCAGAATGGATGGGAAGACGAGAGGCGTGGTCAGCGGAGAAGCCATCAAATACGCGAACAAAGCCAACCCGCTGGGAATTCCGGAATGGACATAGACAGCCAAACGAAAACTTAGAAATGGAGCACTCTGCTATTAATACCGATGGCGATGTTGTATGCCGTCCAGAATCCGCTGAATATCAGCAAAGACGCGTCCGCATTAAGTAAGAATCTATACAAACAATCAGAAAACAAATCCCCCTGAATTTTTGAAAATCACACTAAAAGTTCAAAAGCTTTTCTGGTTCTTCGAAATAATTTCTTAAAATTACAAATGCTTGGTCTAAATAGACAATTTCCAAAATGTGGAGTTATTTTTTTTAGAAATATATCTTAATAATAGAAAATATTTCTAAGAAGTAAAAATGCAAAGAGTTAGTTTTAGAAAAAAAATCCACGCATTTATTTTACTGACCAGCTCAGAGAAATGAGAAAAAAAAGTGATCTCTGATTTTCATTGAGAAACAATTAATATTTTGTGTTTTGGACATGACATTTAAGTTTTCTTTTCAATATTCTAAGTTTAAGAAAAATCCACCATGAAATTGAGAATCGTAAAGCTTGGTTCTTAGAAAGCCACAAACGACAATTCAAGAAATTTACTTTTTGAATAATAACCTTGACTCCAAAAGCTTGAAAAATATTCCAAGAATTCAGGGCAATTTTTTTTCTGAGTGTATCGAATGATAACGGACCTAATAATATGATCCATTTTTTTGTTTTTTTTTATAGAAATAGCCACACAGCCAAAGAAGACCCACATCATAGTTTTCATAATTCTAGAACTAATTTAATAAACGACCGTGACGTTTACATTGAGGACGTAATGGACGAACAGCGTCTGGTGGAAATTAAGGAAAAAATGACGCGTAACACGGATAATAGACAATTGGAGAATGCACGTTTCAAGAACTACGACAAGGATGCTCGACAAATTGACGACGACTCGATGAGAAGGCACGAAATAGATCGTGGCAGCGATGTTGACTTTGGCACTGCACACAACAGTCTCAAAAATAAGCGAGAACTCTTCATAAAGGACGGCAATGTCGAGATTCTCCAGCTGATGACCAGGGATAAGACTCGCGACGGTGCCGCCTTGGACGATGACAATATCTACGTTAATGTGCCAATAAAGTCATCGACCAATCTTTCTCAGCCACAGTTGCTGATGGTGGACAATACCGGGAAGGAGATACTGATGCGGCGTTTCATTGAAGAGCAGCCCGATGGAAAGCAGATTATACGGGAGCATTATCATATTGTACCAGGTGCCACATACATTCAGTCAATGCCCAATGAAATCCATCAGGAATCAACGCTAAAGGGCGATACGTTCCCCTTAGGCAAATCGGGACCAAATAGCATTGTCTACTCCCAAACGGAGCCGGAGGTGAAAGTCATACACACCCAGTCCGTTCAGGGCGAAGAGGAACTAGCTCAACTACAGCCAGTTGTTGGAGATCAAACGCTTAGTCATGAGCTGGAGCAATCGCTGAAGCAACAGAATGCGCTCCTGCGACAGATCCTGCTCGAAAAGGAAAAACTCGAAACGAGATACACCCAGCACGAAATTGTCCTGGAGACCCAAAGTCTGCCGGGCCAATCGATGGCGATTGGAACACAAACCGATTGCGATGCTGGCACCCAAACCGAACCGACTGATGGCTACCTGGGTGGTTCGAAGGCCCGTAGAGCCCGAAGCGAAAATGATGATTCAATGTCCGAGGATGAGTATAAATATGTACGCTTCAGTCCACCAAATAGTCCCAATGGCATGTACTGGATAAAGCGTCGTCGTCCCAAAAGGCAACCAAAACTCCGGGGCAGCTCACAGCCGCGAAAAAGAATAGTTATGGTCGAGCAGGTGAAGCGCAAGATAAGGACACCCATACGGGAGGAAGAGGAGGTCAACGAGATAAGGAAACGTGTGCCGCCCAGAAAACCACTACGTGAAACTAAAACGAGTATTCTACGGAAACAGCTAAGCGATGAAAGCCGTAGAGGCGACGGTGCTGCTCTGCATAAGGAAACCAATGGAAAACACAACAAATCCGAAGCCATTAGCCGAGAGGTATTAATCGAAATATCCGATTCTCTCGATGAATTCAGTAGTCCAAGAAGACAACATCGAACGCAACAGTACTACGAGAACTTTGATGTTGAAGTCGATGAGAATAGCACCGAGTACTCAATTGACTCGGACGAGGGTGAAATTGTAATTAGGACAAATGTCAATCCAACCGGAAGAAATAGCTATGCTAAAAAGTCAAGCGAAACGGAACAACCCTATGAAGGGCAGATGAAAAATGTATCCCACCAAAGTAGAGGCATGAGCACAATTTCACCAACGGAAATGCAACCAGATATACAACCCGAGGCTAAACCGAGACTATCGCGTCGGGACAGTTCGAGGCGTAGCCAAATGTCAGCACGAATGCAAACGTCTTCGGAACCGCCAAACAGTCGTTATTCAATTTCCAAATACGAAATGAGCCCAAGTGAAAATGGCCGAAATCCCGATAATGTTTCAAGTGAAATGAGAGGTTCGAAAAGATCCCTAAATCGCTATTATCAAAGTGAAACCGAATTGGGGGCTCTCGATGAGCAAACCAATGAACAAAAAACTGTGCCCAAGTACATGGAATGGTATTACATTAAAAAGAAGACCCCCTCCTCGACGGAGTCAGCCAAGTCGCACTTGTCACTTAAGAAAAAGAGTGCACCCGAGAAGCGTGTGTCGAAAACCCGTACAAAGTCAAAACCCGAAGAGTTAGCATCGCACGACGATGCGGGAAAATTCAAGCCGGAACCGGCTCCGCGAAAATCTCCGCCGAAAGGCAGTCGACTTCTCAAGGAGGATCGAGCCCTTAACAAGCAGCACAAGCCGAAAGTCGAGACTGACATCAATCATCCGCTCGTGCAGCATTCCGAGCACCGTTTCGAGCGTGAGAATGCACCGGAAGTGCCACCAGCTCCCACCAAATTGCCACACTACATGTATCCGGAGACGCCGCCATACGCGACACCAATGGACAAGGATAAGGATAAGGATCATTTATCACAGAGACACAAACCGAAGCCGTCGCCCATCAAAGAAAACGAAGTCAAGTTAACAAAATCAAAAATAAATCTTTATATCGAAGATCCAAATGCTGCCATCCCCCATCCACATCCCCATCCCCCATCGCACGTCCAAAAGCAGTTGAATGCCTCAACTTTAGAGGATGACCACGACTCAGGAATTGCCATGAACTCCCTGATGAATAGCATGGGCCGCCGGAATCCCCTAGCTGAGAAGAAGAGCGTTTTTTCAATTGCTTACGATGATGTTAGCCGCGTTAAGAAAATACCATCGGGCGGAGAGTCTCCGCAATATTCATAAATGCCGGCAACTCAGAACGTTTAATTCGAATAACCAATATATGTGATAGCCTCTAAGGTTCGTTATATTTGAAGCAACTTGTATACAACGCCCCTAAGATACAACACTAATTTAAGTCTATTAAGTCTTTCCTATCCATAAGGTATACGGCATAAGTATGTGAATAAGGAAATTGCAACTAGTTTTAGTGCACAGAATACATTAAATACGTGTATTATTCAGTTACAATACGTGTATTATTATTATTAGTTGTATTATGCTTTAAAACCATCCACAATCATTTTGTACTCATTAAAAGTTATATAATATAAACAAAACAAAAAAACAAAATCATAACAAATAACAAATATTTATAGATATATCTCATCTTGTAAATTGATTTCCATTTAAATACACATAGTATTATTTACTTACTTTCATTACTTAACTGTGAAATTTGATTTAAATCTTTTGTTCCTATTTGTACACATTGTATAGTTTATTTAAACATCTTAACACACTGCCATGCACTTAAGTGGGAACATCTTCGTTCCCTCTCAACAGATACAAACTATGTTTACACCTATTGCTGAGATTATTGTAATCATGTCTCGAGATTTGGAACAGATATTTCCAACCCTATTAAATATAATTATATGTATATATTATATATATTCTTTATCAGCCATGTCTGCCCGTCTACATATGAGCATACACATATCACTGAAGATATCGCTCAAATATTAAGTTGTTAATACACAAATATCTTGAAGAAAAAAATATGACAAACAAGAGTTTCTTTATTATGCATGCAACTATCCAGTGTTTGAATTTACTACATAGCAATAGCATTTTTGCTATGTTTTTGCTACCGCTACAAATTTTAATATATAAATGGATGCTCCTTTACTCCACTCTGCTCTGTCGATTTAACGGACAATAGCAGTAGCAAGAAGTTCACTAAAATAACACAACATAATAAAAATAGCAGTTACGCGGGTAAGAGAGCAAATCAGCAATGCGATTGCTATAGCAGTAGCAGAGATTTTAAACTTCGATTGCTATACCATTGAATGGTCTTGATATTTCTGCTATTGTTCGAACGACATGAACTACTGAAATAAGAAAATTTCATTAGCACAATGTGTTTTGAATGCTGTGTCAGGGAATGAAATTCGGGACTACATCTGAAAAATAGGGTCGTTGTGGACGAGGGTCGACCTTTGAAAAAGGCTAATGCTAAAGCTAACGAAAGAGCAACTTCCTCCTCATTCATTATTCAAATAGTGCAATATATTCTGCACTTGCAGCTGCTCCTCCTGATCCTGATCCCGATCATGCATTCTTTGATAGCATTAAGTCACACATGCAACGCATGAGCAGCGATCAAAAACTCGACTTTCAAATTGAAGTTTTAAATATACTTTGTAATTTTAGGCTAAATTGATAAACGCCACAATTTCAACTAGTATCCAAAAACAGCTTTAAGTACAAGTAAAACTGTTCGTTAACATACAAAAGGCCAGTTACGAGTAAATTGAAAACAAACAATACTTTTTTGGCGCGTACTAAATCAATCGCAAGTAAAAAAAAACACAAATAAAAATAACAGTGAAAGCAACAGCTGTTTACTGTAACAGCGATAACTTTTAACGATTAATTTTGTTGTATTTTTTATAGCGATCTGTTCTTAGCATCAGGCATATTTGATTTATTTATATTATCTATATTAGGGGCACCCAATATTAAAAATGTCCCTGTTTTATTGCTACTTTCCGATTGTTGCTGGTTTATGTATCGATTACCGATCAACTATCGGCTAACTTAGGGATGAGTTTGCTGCAAATCAATTAATTGGGCAAAATTATGAAATTTTACAGGGTCTTCTATTAGTAAGCAGAATTCGATTTTTATTGATGTCAGTTAGAACGAATAGAAATTTTAGATATTTCCCATGTCATCATAATTTTCCACTACGCTCTCGCCAATTGCCAAAACATTCTACAACTATTTAATAACTTTTCTGTCCGTAACAATTTCAATGCAGCTTTTTTTATTGATAAAATAAATCAAGTGGCGTCTCCAACGATAGTTTTGAAGTTCAAACTTGATTTTCCTCCAACGAATTATATATAAATTTAAAATGCACGTTCAGCTTGAGCATTCGTGATTGGTTTTTTCCAATCAAAAACAAGCAAACATCAGCGTTAAAATGAAATCAATACATTTCGCATGGTATATGCGATCCAAAGCGGTTCGACCAGTTTCTAGAGCATAAAAAGCATAAACCTGTATCGAGTTGTATGTGGTAGATAGACATACACATGTACATATAAATACATTTATGTATGTATGAATGTATTTAAACTGATTTCACCAGTGCTCAGCAGGATGGATTTATAGTATATGGACACACACACACAGACACATTTACATATATGCTCAGTGTATTCGGCACTGCTTCGTTTTGAAAAGTGCACAAAATAAGTGATTGAGATTACATTTTTAAGTCTCACTTATGCATGCACACATATTTAGGGACACACATACATACGTACAACCCGCATAGCACAATACAACACAAATGTTTTTACTTTTTCGGCAGTGATGCCATTGCTCCAAAAACTAGCTTCTTTTTCAAAGTATATTAGCGGAAAATGTAATATTAAATATAGATCAGGCTGAGCATTTCTTAAGCTATATCAATAAATTCAATAAAAAAAAAATAAAAAAAATATAAAGCTCTGCTGAGGTATACAAAAATATTTAACTTTACTTCAAATAAAAGAGATACCATAGGTGAATTAAAACAAACAAAATGCATTCGAACTTAAACTGAAAATGCTGCAATAAAGAAAAACTGCTATAAATAAATATCTATACACTTTTTAGCTGTAGTTCAGTTGGTCCAGAAACTGGCCGTTTTTAAATGTCAACACTGATATTGAAAATCGCATAAGTGTTTGTAAGTATTTTGAACGTTTCAAGTTTCAGGAATTTAAGGACGGGCTGGCTAGGGGCAGGATACCCTCTGTTGCACCGTCTGTGTTCTCGCCGATCGCAGTCGCTGTTGTTGCTGTTGCGCAGCACATTAGCAACGGGTCTGGCAGCTGCTGTTTTTTCTCGGGGCACTCTTTATGCGTTCATTCGTTGCCTTTGTCTACGTCTACCTGGAATCCTTCTGCTCTCACACATAGCGTATGTTCGTGTGTGTGTGTGTATGTGAGTTTATTCCCAGCGTGTGTAACGTATTTTCCAAGGGTAGATTTGGGCCACTCCAATACAAATGTGTGTGTCTGCATTGCCTTTTGTACCTGTAGCAATGGCAGGCAGAGCAGTGGAACGGAATGGAATACATATAAAACAATAGCATGGAAAACGACAGGAAATCCATTTTTGGAATGCCACCTTTTCTCTTATTGTTGCGTTTGTTGTTTTTTTCGGCTTTTGTTCGCAACGCTACGGATTCTAATACAAATCTAGACAACTGTTAAACTAAATCTCAGCTTTGAGATTTTCACTGGAGGATTTGAGGCACTTAATTAGCTCTGCTCAGTAATAACAACCTGTGTGTTCTTAAATCTATTCCAAGCCGCATCCGCTCGCTGCAAATAATCGGCAACTTCGTGCTGCTTTTCCAGCAATTTGTATTTCTCCATGGCCAGTTTGAGCAGCACATATTCCAGGGTGCGCACGCCACCCAATCTCAAGTTGTCGATCAGCAACGGATACTTGCGCAACTGCTCCACATGCTGAGCAAAATGTCCATTTTCCAAAGTCGCATCCACATCGTTCACATAGCGCAGCGTTTGCTTGAGAACTGCGGCCAACTGGTTGCTTCTGCCCACCAGCGGTGACAGTTCCACATTTAACTGTTTCACTGCACGCATTGTCTCCTCCAGCAGCTGCACTGCATCCCCATTATACTGATCCTCCTCGATCCACAACAAATTTGGGGCATTTGTACTTGTACTAGGCTCGTTGTCCTGCACCGACACCTGATTATTCTCCAAGATGATGGTTTTATTTATTAGTTCGCTGGAATTTGGGGGTTGCTTCACATGGAAATCCAAAGAAAAGTGAAACACAACATTTGCCTAGATATCAACGGGAAAATTTATTAATAATCAAAGCGTTAATTTTTTTAATTCCAATTTTCAGAGATTCGTTAAACTTACCCCACACATATCGAGTGCTAGGAGACTCAGAGTAAGCCAAGTGGCAATTTGAATTGCTGGGCAGCACATCTTGCAACGCAGCTTCCAACAGTTCAACTGAACTCATGTTCGATGGGCGACTGATTTGTGGATCACACCATTTATTCATAGGCCGCTTATCACTTCCAACACTTAGTTCAGAGTTTTACTGATAATGGATTTGCCACTCATTGGCATACATTGTATGTCAGGCGACTTCAATCTGGGGTCAATCATCTCTCTCACTCTCTCTTTATGTGTGTCTGTGCTTGTGTGTGTTTGCGGCCTCTGTCATACTATTGACAAGTCACGTGGTTTCCATTCAATACGAATTTCCAAATAATATGCAATTTACAAGGTGAGAGAGTGGAGAACTCATTTAAACAATTTAACCGTGAATGGAGCTCGTGAAAATGCAAGCTTAAACAATAATTGCATAATTATTCCTAATAGCCACGTCAATAACAATTATCATAATTTGTACATCGAATTTAATTGCTTCGTTTCGTGAAATTAAAAAAAAAGAAGGAATTTTGATAATAATAATTATAGTTAAATATAATAATTCAATAATATAATTATAAGGGATTGAATAAAATAAAAATAAACTAAAATAGCAGTTTAATACATTAAATATATTTGGTCTCCAAATTCTACAAAAAAGGAGCATTTCAATATAAAATTTGGATTTTGATAAGTAGCCATCGAAAATAATAAACACTTTTAAAATTATAATAAATATAATAAATTACATAAAATAAACACAAACGAAAAGAGTAATTTAATATATGCATGTATGTATGTTATATTTTTGTTCATACAATTACAATAAAAAGAAGCATTTCAATTTATTAAATGATGCAAGTAAACTTTTGGCAGCCAGTGAAAAGTTAAATATGTACAGACTACATTTAAATGTCCCGCATTGTAGTCTGTATGTATGTTTTATATTGCATACTTGTATTTTTATAAGTATGAATTCTGGCTAAAGGCATTCAATAACTTCTGAATACATACATATGAATGTACGTATGTATGTATGCATATAAATATGTACATACATATGTATGTATGTACAAATATGTTAAGTTTGCATGACTTGAGCAATTTTATGCCGTTAGATTTCGCATGGTCACCCTACTGATACACATGGAAATATCTACCTATTTGAATATTCAATTGAATTTACATACATATGTACATAGATACATATACATATACATACATACATACATATATTTGTACACATTTAGTCTTATGTATGTAATTATGTTTTACGTGATTTATAAATATTTATTATTACTTTGCTACGGCTTTCCATAAGTCACGTAGGCCAGTGGATGGCTTTGTGGTTTATTTATTTACATACTCAAATACAATATAAATAAAGTCACACTAAGCTATGAAATAGAAAAACATGTACGTGAGAATATTTTTGTAGAATATTTTACATACACGAAATGTAAAAAATGTACAATGTATATGCACCAAATGATAAAATATTATTATTATTATTATAAGTACCTATTAGATCTATTGTGCCCCGAAAAAATATTAAAGTTTCTAAGTTTTTTTTCAATGTGTTTGTATCTGCTTGTGCTTATAAGATGATTTTCGATTAGCCTGCCATTTGAAGTAAGTGCATGTGCTGAAAGCTACACAAACGTAAAAGTTTGCAATAAAAAAATATACATGTGTGTATATGTTTACGCATGTTTATCAACGATATTAGTGAACGTTATCGAGCACTGATTTCTATGTGTGTGTTTTCACTACACATGCATTCACATGCAAAGATATGTACGTTCACACAAATACGAATGAATGCATTTGCATCAAACCTCAAGCACAGCAGCGACGCCGACTGCGCAGCACCGGCAATTTAAATGGAAAATTAAAAATAAAGAACATCAACAACAAATAAGTCCAAATAAAACAGAACAACAGCAACGGCAAATCAATAGTAGAAATTGCGCAGCAAAATAAATTATTCCATAGCTTGGAAAAAAAAAGCCGTTGCCATACACACATGCATATGACATACGCATAAACAAAAATACAAACAGACGTGGATTTGTATTCAAACTTATTTTTATATTTTTCAGCATTTACGTATTTCGTATGTATATAAATACATACGTACATACATACACACATAACCAATATAAATATTAAACGAAATACTCGCTGAGCGCCGTCAGAGACCAACGCTTGTAAAAATGAACCAAGCGCGTGCGTGTGTGAGCGCGTGTGGGGGTATATATGTAAATGTACATATGTACATACATACATACATACACTTGCAAAACTATGTCTACACACATAAACACATAGTCTGGTGATTGTAAGTATGCGTACAAACATATGAACATATCTTAAAGACACAAAATGCCTAGAAGCACCTACAGACCACACACTCACACATACATATGTATACACATACATACATACTTGTTGTTTTCAAATGTAGTTTTCTCTAGGCTTTTTGCTTTATTTGTTGAGCAGCGGCAGCAACAATAACAACAACAACGTGAACTCGGATTCGCTATCGCGGCGCACGTAGGCAGTAGCCGGCCAATGGGGCGGGGGGCGTATTAGAAAGAGCGAACGAGTGAGCGAGATAGAGAGACACGCAAGTCAACGCCGAGCTGTCTATGCCTGGCATATATGTATGTACAGACGTACATACATACATTTGTTTGCACGTACGTGCGTACATACATACACATACAAACATTATCACCGTCCCCCACCCCTGCGCTACAATGTGTTTTTCTGCACGGCTGCTTTGCTTGTTGATTGCAATTATCGCAAGCACAGCGCCATAAAAGAGAAGAGAATCACACAAACAAAGTATAAATAAAAATTGTTTACGCGTTTGTGTTTTGAAATAGCCCACAAGCACATACATACATATTTTGTATGAACATAAGTAAATACATATAATCTATGTACGTTTATGTACATGTGTAATTACATACATGCATACTTATACATGATTACTTATGTATGTGCAATAAATACATACATACATGTACATATGTACATACATATCTGACAATCATAATTGATTGCAGTGTATGCATAAGTCTATATGTGTGTGTGTAAATCATCAGCCTTATCTATCGAAAATGCATGATGTGCATAAATTAATTGATATACATACATACATACATACATAAATACAGTGTACATACATATGTATGTATGTATGTATTTACATATATGAATGTAATATCTTGCTTATTTCAGCAAAAAGCCCAAATATACATATTTACACACGCATTAATATATATGTACATGTATCAATACATACTTACTTACATAACGAATTTAGGCACATACAAATATATATTTGTGTAACACACATGAATATACATACATACATGTATATGTGTGTATTTCCACAGGGCATGAAATTCGTTTGTTTTTGCACGTTGGAATAAATATGTATGTATGTACACACATGTATGTGTGTATGCGTAAATCCAGTTTTTATTTAGCGACAACGTTTAATAAACAACTTTGAAACGTTGATTTCTTCATCTCCTTTGTGGTGGATTGTATTGTATTTTTTGTTTTTCAGCTTGGCGATAGAGTTGAGGTGACGAGGCGAAGGTAACCACGGCACGTTTACAGTTTTTAAATTTTTTTTTTATTATTTTAGTTTGTGTTTGGTCTTTGTAAGAAGAGACCACGAATACGAAAAACGATCAAAAGCATACAAATACACACACACTCGTATCATGCAATATATACATACATATGTATGTATAAACATGTGTGCGTATTTATAACTATGCCAGCTAATACTAGTTTAAAAGAAACCGTGTGAAATGAGTCATGAGTCATAGACTTGAATAATGGAGCGTAGTAGACCAGTTTTATTCGCTGTTTATTTTTGTGTATACCTTTGGATTTGACACTGGGGGATATTTTACCCACTTACCTGCTGAGTCAATATTCATAACGTTTGCATAACCTCCGCCACCGTTTGTCGTTGCTGTTGTTCATCCTCCACACCGCATCCGCAAACGTTTAAAGTTGTTTAGGAGGTTCATTGAAAATGTCTCAATCTCTTTGTTTTATAAATTTGGGTGGGGGTGGTGGGGGAGGTTTGGTAAGGTTGTTGTTATTGTGGAAGCGGATGTGTGATTTGATTGACTTTGAGAAATGGAATTGTTGCCTTTAATTCAAATTTAAATTCTTGTTTTAAGACACATATCGCTCTATGCATAAGTAATCACAAATAATTTTATCATGCTGGCTGTGCTCAAGAATTTTCAATATGTATTTTGTTTCAATGTTTTATAACTATGAAATTATTGGCAACTTCGAAACATTTCTAAAAACATTTGCTTCTTTAGAACATTTGTTGTATATTCATTTATTTTTTATTAAAGTAATTCGGAAATCCCTATTATAAAATTGTTTTTATTTGTATTACAAACTTTTTCTTTAATATAGAAAAACAGGATCGAATGATATTAGAATTATGCAGAAACTAGTTTCATCTCTGAAACCGAAAAGATAACTCCATATCCATTGCGTTGCTAATCTCTCATCTCTGCAAGGGTATTTCTAGATTCACTTGTCATTCGCCGCCTTTGATACATTTGTATCGTAAAGAATTCTTAAAATTTGTCTTAAATCGCTGCAAATCGTAAATAAATCCATGTGCTACACTAATCAAAATTGTTGTGTTGCAAATCAGTTGTGGAACACATGTGTGAAACCATTGTGGTATGTATATGTGAAAATCGGCCGATGAGCTGTGTATGGGTAAGGGACTGGGGGAGTTTGGGTGCTAAGAACGTTGGAATATGGAATAAAGCAAATAAAAACACAAAGATCAGGGTTTTTTTTTGGTTAATTATACAAAGCTTCGATAAATTGCTTTACGAAAGCCGTGTACAATTGTTTATTTTTTTTTTTCTATTGTTTTGTTGGTTGGGTTGTTCACTTTTTTTGTTTTTCTTATTTTCTTTTCGTTTTTTCTCAAATGTTACAAGTTGATTTGATTTTAACACAATTCCAATATTGCTTTTACAAAATTTTCTTCTCAAAGTTTCTTGAGAAACATTTATCATTCAGTTGTACAATTCTTATTGTGTGTGTTTGTGTGTGGTCCATTCAAGTATGGTAATTAAGAATTGTGTTGCTTTTGGGTTTTTGTTGTTGTTTTTGTATTATCTCTGATATTTAATTAATTTGTAAATATATAAACCGGATTTAAAATTATATAGCAAAGTATCACAAAAAATTGCAAATTAAATTGTAAATTAGATCAATGGAGAAATTAAAAAATTATATATGTATATATATATATAATATATTCATATATATACTATATATACATAAATATATAAGTATATAGTAAGACCGACGACAAATCTCTGCTTAAAATTGGTAAAAATTAATATTCGAACTCCAATACAATATTTATGCTTGTTTTTGTACAATTCAAAACGTCATTGGTGTAAAAAAAAATTAAATGAATTCGTTAAACGCTGTTTTCTTCAATTTAATTTAATTTAATTTGTTTTTTATTATTTTTTTTATTTAACTTCGAGTCATGCTACGTGCGATTTTGCTATGGGGTCTGGCTCTTAATGGCCCCCAACTTTAAAATGGAAATTAATTTGTACTGATTGGTGTATTTTTGTTTTTAAAAGTTATCAAAGCCGCAAACATGGCCAACGACTCGAAGGTAAGTAAAAAAAAAATAAAATTTTATATGGAAGGAAAAACACCATTAGCGTCATTTTGGTTCGGGCCTATTTTGTCTATTATGTTATTAATTGTTGTGGTATTATTTGTATATGGTTTGATTTTCTTTCATTATAAAGGTTTTGCTTTTGGTTTGTTTTTTCTTTCTTTTTTCAGATATATCAAATTTACGTTTTGCTTAAATTGACGTCCAGTAACAAATGTATTTTTATTTTCTATAGCTTACACACTTAAAAAAATGCAAAATTCTGCGCGACAAGTTCTTTGAGTTCTTTCTCCCTTCATCTCTCTTCTTTCTATCTTCCATATCCTACTCTCCTTCTCTATGTATGTACGTACGTATATATGTATATGGATGTGTGTTGGTGTATGTGTGTGTGTGTGTGGGGGGGGTGTTGTGTAGGGATTTACTTTTAGTTTGTTGGCAACTGTCGAGCACTGCTCAAACGTTTTGCTTCATAAAATACTCTTAGTAGTAGTAGATAGTGTACATATGTATGTGTGTGTATGTATGGTACATATATGTAGGTTTTTTTATTTACTTTTTTTTTGGGTTTGTGTAGTATGTATATTAACTTGAAGGATACAAGCTTTAAAGCTACCAATATATGACAACTTGCTCTCAAGTAAATCTAAACAGTAGTGCATGACTTTTTTGGCTTTTCTTTTCAACATTAAAAACTAACATCATCATCATCATCATCATTATGATCATCATCTCATCTCTCTCATTTCGTAATGTTTTTCTTTTCTTTTTGTATAATTTAGCTGTAGCAGGAAGTTAAATAATAAACTTTTTCATCGTATGGTATGTAATGATTTTAGAAACAAATTTAATGTAACTCAAAATTGGGCTTGGTTTTAATTTTCATCTCTTTCGTATATTCTTTCTTTTGGCTTATCACTCAAGCAGCCAATTCAAATGGTAAAAAAAAAAGAAAAAAAATCGGAAAAGAAAAGAGATTTTTTAACAACAAAACTCACGCTGCTTTTTTTTCTCTTGTGTTGTTGTTTTACATTTCATACGCAAAATACAATAACTTTGGATACAAGGGGACACAGATTAGGGGTTTGGGGACATTGCTTAAATAATTTACATACATATTAATTATTAACAATTAATATTAAATGCTAATAATGAAAATAAGGTACTGGGTTCAAGTGTTTTTTTTTTTTGTTTTGTATTTTTCTTTGTGTTTTATATGTTATTTTCAATATATGAGCATCAACGAATAGTTTTTTTTTACATAAAAAGTAGTAGTTTTTTTGTCACCCTCCTCTCTAACTCTTAGAATATTATCAGCATCTCTTACATAAAGCGTATTTTCATCGGGGGATGATTGCAACAAAGTTTCACAATTGTTTTTTTTAAATTTTTTTGTTTTTAGAAATTGTTTTTTATTTGCGGTCTTAGTTTGGGGCGCAAATTACAAATTATTTGAATTTCAATAAAATGTTTGCGCCCTTGCGCCAGAGGACCTACAAAACGAAATTGTATTTAACATTTTTGAAATATTTTGTTTCTTTTTATTATTCTTTACATTTATATAGTTTATGTACAATTCAAGAATGTCTAAAATCGAATTTAAAGCCATTTGGTAAGTGTATTTCAACTCATTTTACAATGGTTGACTTTTTCTCATTTTCATTATTACTTTTAAAAACTAAAATAAATGGAAGTTACATAATGCTACATATCAAATTTCGCGTACAAAATACGTGAGGCTGGCGCTTAAGTTTGTGTGTTTTATGAGTGTTTGTATGTATTATTTTATATGATATCTTAAGGTAGAGAGGCCGTTTAATGTGTTTTTTTTTTTTGTTTAGTTGTAGTTAAGGTTCAATTTTGTATTTCAATCTTTTTATAGGCAAGTTGAATGCATTTTGCGCTGCTGCTGCAGCGTTGAGTTTGTCGTTGAGCGTTTTTCGCTCCTTTCTTTACTTCTTCTTATTCTTGATTTTCTTTCTTTTTTTTTTGTTGAATTAGTCTTTTGTGATTTGGTGGGTGGTATTATTATCTTTATCATTTGTATTATTATTATTAATCGTTTTGTTATCATCATCGTAAATGTTGTGTTATTGGTTTTGGTTTTACATATTCATTTTCGATTTTACATTCTCTTCTCTGTGCTCTCTCTCATTCTCATCAACTGTTCATCGGTTTTCGTTCTTACTCTTCCTCTTCTTGTTGCTCTTTCATTCTTTTAAGGTACGTTGCACATGTTGTCCGCTTGGGGAATATATAAGTAAACATAAGCTGCACTTATGTATTGCGCTTCTAGCGTCTGGATTTTGTTTTAATTACTCATAAATACAATCATACATATTTATATAATTTATAATTTTACTTATTAATTACATTTTTTCAAGTCTATTTGCGTATCACTTTTATAAAACAATGTTCAGTTGTGTGAAATTTGTATCCGTTATACATACATATAGAGCCTAGCCTGTCTCTGTCCGTCCGTCCATCAATCCATCTAACTGTTCTCTCAAATATTATCTCTCTCTCGCACTCTTTTTGTAGCCAAACTTAAGTTTTTCTTTTGCTTTTGTTAAGTTTTTATTCTTCTTCGTCGATTGGCTTTTCAAAAGTTTGCATTTTGAAGTTAACAGCTGCAGTTGTTGTTGGTTGTCTTCTTCTCTTTCTGCTTGTTGTTGGGTGTATTTTTGTCGGGGAATTTTGCATCTTTTTGGATGTGTATCTTTTTTGTCGTTGTTGTTTGTTGTTATGTGAGTACAGTTTCCATTTGTTCGCCTTCCTTTTAAATTTTGCATTTTTTTTTTTCGTTTTGTTTTTTGTGTTTTTCTCCCTCTTATTTAGCTTCTCAATTTTTGTTGCTGTTTTATGATACATTTGAGATCACAAACATTACTCTTCTTCCTTTTTTTTTAATTATTGTTTTTGTTTTGTTTAAAAAAGTTCAAATTTTCAGTTTTAAATGATTTGTGGTTTTTTTTTTGGTATTTTTTTTTCGTGTAGTATTTTACAATTTTTATATTTTTGATTTTTTGTGTATATATAATTTTTTTTTTTTTAAGTTTTTCTTGTTGTTTTGTTTTCTTTTTCATTTCGCAAGTCATTGACGGGTTCATTTGGGTCCTTCATGTTCAGTAGTTTCGTTATTAACAGTTCGCTTAGGTTGTTATTGTTTATTGTGGTTGTTGTTGCTGTTGCTAGAAGAGAGTTACGACTGCACATTGAGCAACAATTTAAGATTGTGCGTATCAAAGTCATCGAGCAGATTGCGCTTGGATGACCGGACTCCATAGCCATAACCGCCATAGCCACCACCACCGCTGACAGCGTTGCCACCCAGCTGAAATTTGGACGCACTGCATCTGCTGTTTTTATTGTTGTCATTGCCGCCGGCGCGCAGTAGACTCTGCAATGGTGTGCCACCAGCACCGCTGCTGGCCACCATCACCAATTTCTCCTCGGGCCGTGTCAATGTTGTCCAATGCTGCGGCGGCTTTGGTAGCGCCGTCGGTGCAGGTGCATCAAAGCACTTGCTGCCCGCAAAATGCGTCAGTGCGGTGGGTATGAGCGGTGGTGGATGCTGTGGCGATATCTTGCCGCCAAATGATGCTGCTGCTGTTGTTGTTGCAACCAATGCCGTTGGACTGCGTCGTTGCTTGCGCGCCGAAGCTGCAACAGGTGAAAAAAAGCCGCCACCCAAAATTGTTGCAGGTGATGTTGTTGCTTGTATAGAGTGTGGCGAACGACCGCCGCCATTGCGCCTGCTGCTGCTATTGTTGGCAAAAAAGAAACCGCCGCCTCCTCCTGATCCTCCGTTCATCTGCTGTGGCGATTGTCGCTGGCGAGTGTTGCGTTGATTGGCGCCAGCTGATTGACTCTGCAGACGTTGCTGCTGCATACGATTGTTGTTGGGGGTGGTGGGTGGCGATGTGCTTAAAGGGTGCTGCTGATGAAAGTGTTGCTGCTGCTGATGATGATTATTGTTGTTGTTGTAGTTTGTACTGCTGGCAATACTGTTGGAATGTGCAGTTACCGTTGCTGGTGTTGATTCTATTGTTGCTGCTGTTGCTGGTGGTGGGGGTGATGGTGTATTGGCGCCCTTTTTCAAGCGAATGGACTTTGTTGTTGTTGTTGTTGTCATTTTAATGTTGTTTCTAACACTATTGTGCGAGTATGTCATAGTAATTTCTTGTTGCTTTCTCTATCAAAATTAAAAGCTTTTACAACAATGTTGTTGTTGATGCTGTTGCTTCTTCTTTTAACTTTTTACCCAATGCGCGTGCTTCTTCTCCTGCTCCTTTTCTCCTCCTCTCTTTCTCTTCACTTCTGGCTCTTCTTACTGTTTGATAAAATTTCTGCTTTTTGCCTTTTTTTTTGTTTTTGGTTATATTCGCTAAATTAATGCTTAACGTTAAATATCACACGCACTTAAAATCAATTTATATTTTTTATTTAGTATCGATAACAAACAAACAAACTCGAATCTGATGCTACGTCACTGCTGCTTCCGCCGCTCGCTCGCTCTTTTTTCTTTCCTCTGTTGTGTTCGTCTCGTCTCCTCTTTGGTTCAAAATTTGACGATTCTGCTACTGCGCTTCCCTTCTCTTTCTTACTCTCAGCGGAACAAACGGGAAGAAGCTGACGTCGTACGTAGCTGAACTGTTGTTGTTGTAGCTGCGTTCGGTTTGGTTTGCGTATCGATTGATTTTGTATTTACAGCTTTAGTTATATACTTTATATAGTTTAACTTTTAAGTTTATGTATTGTTTATCAGTCTGTTGATTTATCTTTTTGTTAGGCTATCCTCCTTCCTTATTAGCTCTAAATTTTCCAAACTCTCTCTCTTCTTTCTCTTGCTCTTACGTTTTTTTTTCTCTTGCCTAATCGTCGTTGCTGTCATCCAAGCCGGGTCCCGGGTCCTGTGTTCATTTCATTGGTTTACGTGAAGAAAATAGAAAGAAAAAAGAAAAACAAAACGAAAAAAATGTTGAGCATAAGGAATTGAGGTGGAGGCAATACAAACGTAACGAGTGCACACAATGCATGTACATACATATAGGACACACATATGCATAAGAGCTTAACGACCGCATTTCACATATGTATGTGTGTGCACGTATGTAAATAGCATGTGTTCTATTTACGCTCATGGTTGCCAGACTTTGTACATTTGCAACAGCTTTCGATAATTTCATTTTATTTATTTTCTAATATTAATATATATGCAATGTATTTAGCAATAATAATACGTATATTACTTAAATAAATAAGATTCGGCTGCAACGATGTTTAAACGTGCATACCTCAATTTCATGAATCAACACACTCGTACATACAATTGCGACTTACTTTGAGTTGTAAACCTTTTCACACCAATGTTGTGTGTGTGGTTGCTGCTGCTGTAGTCTTGCTCGCTCGCACACTCGCTGATTTTTTTTTATGGGTAACGCGGTATGGGAGTGAAGAAGACGACTGTATATGTGTCGCAGTTATTGATTGCTTTACAGCTGCGGGGGGTTTTCTTTGCCACTTTGTTATACTGATTATTACAAATTATTTGCATTTATGTATTAAGAGTTGCCTTGTTTTCACTGTTGCCAGTTCAATTTGAATTTTGCGATAGTTATTCTCTATTGGGAAATTGCGATTGTTTTTTTGTGGTTTATGGTTGATTTTCTCTGATGGGTATGGATATATTTGTGTGTACGTATATATTTATTTGTATGTATGTAAAATCACTTTCAAAATGGCGACGGGATGTTTGCTTAAAGGGATTCCGCTTAAAGCTTTCTCCTCTCTCTCACTTACAGACAAAGGCTCAAAAAATCACACTATTAACTGATTCGGTTTTGTTTAACGTTGTTTTCTTTACAATATTTATTATATTTTTGTTTTTCTTTATCGCAAAGTACACACGACGACGCAAACTGCTCGATGTGCCACACACAAGAAAAGTTTTGCTTTTGCGTTTACTTTTTTCTTTTCTCTAATTGTAGTTGGTGCTTTTGCTTCTTGTTTTTCTTTGTGTGCAATTAGCTTGCACTCGTTGTACTTTGACGCGTATTAAAATATTAAACTTTACACAAATATTTGATTTATATCACTTAAATTAAAGACATTTACAATATATAATTACATATATATATTTTTGCAGAAATTTTAATCAATATTTAACTTTTCTTCTTAGCTTATTCTTGCGCATAGGTACGCTCTCCTCAAATTCTCCACCATGACTAACGTACTCTCAATCAGTGTGACCCAACTATGACATGATGAAAATACAAAAATTAGGGATGGACTGGTGCTGAATGTAGCAATCGCACATGATACGATATATTCAATAAGCCTGCGAGTACAAGAACAATTTTATTCTTATTGTATTTAATTTCATGCACATATGAAGACATAATATAGATATTTTTTAATAGAAAATAACAATAACATTTAAGTTTTTGTTTGTTTAACATGTGAACAAAATACCTCTCCTTCTACTCAAATGAGCTGTTATCTCACTGTTATGCCTACAAAGTAAAGTGACCTTACTTAAAAGTTCAAGTTATTGAGAAAAATTATCGATAATTTTTGCTTCGCATTGGCGCTCATGTACGATAAATCGAAAATATTTTATTATTATTTCAGAACATGTGTAACTTGAAAACATATTGAAAAGAGTTTGACATCACAAAGCTTTTTAGAGTTAACTAATAACAATCGGATGTCATATCATGATTACGCCTTATCACGTTCAGTATGTCATCTAAGAGACAGACCAAATTATCATTGCTATCGAACCATTCCTCCTGCTGTTTGAGTAATTTATCCAAATCAAATTTGTCAACTTCCTCCCGCCATTTGCGCACGGGAACCGCAAACTGTTTGTAGTAGAACTCATCAATATGACGCTTCGGTGCTTCTTTTGCAGTATTAATTTGCATTTGCGCATGAAATGTCTTCTCCAAGAGCTGCACATCCTGAGCGTTCAAAATAGATTCGATAACATCATCTGCCTGCTCGGCATTTATAATGGAAGAAGCCTCATCCTCGTCCAGCTCCACAGACATCGGTTGATCCGGCGTAAATGGCATGCTGTGTTCGATATGTGGTGTCAGCGATTCGATATGATTTAAGACGATCTGAAAATCGTATTCATTTAGTTTCTCGTTCATCATCTTGATGCCGTTGACGATTATTTTGAGGACCTCGATGGCATATTCTTCGCGCAGACAGTGCAGTATAATACCGTAATAGCCATATTTTTGCACTTCGGCTAGGACTTTGGCAACGCGCAATTTGATCTCTTGTCCCGTTAGTGTCACAATCTTTTTGTGCTCCTTGGAGAAGGTAACGGTGGGAAAAACGCCATCAAGCATACCCTGATTTTTCAACTGACGACTGAACTCCATGCGCCAAAAACATAGAGCATTCACCTTCACCTCCCAATGATGATCACCGACGACGCAATAGTTGAGCGTTGAGAAAAGCGTATTCTTGTATTTACTCGGTATTTTGCGATGACAGTAGATTATCGATAATGTCAATATGGCCTCCGATCGTACAATATCCTCGTTCTCGCGATAAAGTACGTATAGTAAATGATCCTAAGATGCGAACATAAATTAATATAGTTGTAGTTAATTATGTTTTTTTTTTACAGATTTACCACTAAATCCAATTGACTGAGTCCATTCTCCCACAGCGCATTGATCGGCACCATTTTGGACAGGCACTTGTAGGCGGAGGCTCGCACATATGGCTCACTGTCATGCTTGGCCATCTCATAGACAATCGGTGGTATTTTCACATCGATCAGAAATTGTTGGAATGCGGGAAACTCTGTAATAATACAAATAAATTATATAGTCCAAGGATTACTTCTGATTTAAGATACCTACTTATGCGAGAGATACAGGCAATGGATGTGGTCAGTTCCAGTGCAGAGTCGCGCACCTCCCAAGAGGTATCATGCATCCGCTTCACAATGATGGGACCCAGGCAAACCAAAGCGGAGCCCTGCAGATTGTCCACCAGCAGCGCCATGTTGGGCGACAGAAAGTGCTCCACAGACAGCTGAACCAGTTTCAGGGCCTGAACGGTGCACTGTTAATAGAAAATATGTAAGATTTAAAATCCTGTTTTTTTGTTTTTGTTGAGTTTCCGTTAATTAGAAAATATTATCATATTTCCGACATTTTACCGGCACATCCATGTTGCAGTTCTCCAGGACAAATGCCAGGCAGTTGACCAGACCAATGGTCTCCACGGACTCCTTCCACGTAATCTTGAAACGTTCGATCAGCGTACGCAGGCCAACCATCACAGAATGCATAACTTTTGGATCTTTGATAATGGCCTCCGAGCCGCGTGGAAAGATTTCCAGATAATTATTTGAGGTAGTTGGGCCATGACAATCCTCTGGATCCGTGGGCATACTAATATTATTCAATGCGACAACCTCACGTAAAGAATAGAGCAGCGCCTGACAGACGGTAACCGCCTGCTCCCGATCCAGTATGTGCTCCAGCGAGAGTATGCTGTGCACACACTTTCTGGTCAGCTCTGGCGTAAACAAATTGTAGTTAGCATGGCCCTCGGGCGTGATGAATGCATCCCGGAGGCTATAGCACAAACGTAGCGTCTGTTCGCAGGACATTTCGAACAGCTTCATAACGTACGTATCAAAGAGTTTACTCTTGGAATCATCGGCCATTTTCATTGCAAACTTCATGGAGAAGAGCAAAGGTGCCATATGAAAGCAAATCAATTGATTCTCAAAGGCGACTCGCTCGTCCTGAATGATGATCTCTTTAGGCGCCCGTGTGCCAAGCTTCTTCCAAAGTATGTGATGCAGTTCAGCCATTTTGACGAAATTGATGGCATCGCTGCGCTGTATGCAGAATTTCATCAGATTGAAAAAGGATAGGCCAAAATCTGTAAAATTTTCCGGTGGCTCAGAACAATTGGGATTCAATATTTTCTCATGCATCACCACGGCAAAATGATAGCTGCACAATGTGTTCAGCATCTTTTCCGTGAAGTACGTGCTGTGCGTCATCTCCACCAGCTTCCAAATATTGGACTCCAGATCATGATGTTCGCTCAACAGTGCCACAAGTTTCGTACGCTCCTCGCTAACCAGCGTCTGCTGCAGTATATAACAAAGTAGATCAACCGTTGCGGAAATCTTGTGCAACAGCTCATTATCATCGACGCTGACATGGATGCGCTCCTCCTCAGCTCCTCCTCCGCCGCTGGCACTGTCACGTCTGGTAAAATCCGGTTTATAAACATTATCATGTATCGGCTTCATAATCTCAGCGAGAATTTCCAACGTGACAGCCTCATCCTGCATCTTGTCACAGAACTTGTAGAGCATCTCGTAAAGCAGCTGGCGCGCCTCGCGCACCACATACAATGTGTGCTCGTTGTTGCTGTAGTGGATGAGCAGTGTCCAAGTGCGCTGCATCCGCAGAAAGGCCAGTCCCATGCTGTATTTGGTGACCGCTTTCATCACCCGTATCCCGCTCAGCTTTATCGATGGACTAAAATTGCGCTCCTGCGCCTGCATAAAGAACACAACTCTGAAATGGAAATAGTATAATTAAATAATACTTCAAAATGGATTTGTGCAACAACTTCAATATGACCAAATAGTAGCTCAAGGGATTATGATATTTAAAATGTTGCAAATGTTGTTACGACGCAGATTGCGATAAGTTTTTAATATATTAAAAATATTAGAAAATGTTTTTTTTTAGCGTGCGTGTTTTCAATTTGCATTTTACGTGCTCTTTTCGTGTCCTGAGATACGTCCAGCTCTAGGCCATACCTATGCATAATGTCCAGCTCGCGGAGTCGTAGCACCATCCACTCATTGGACGTCATAAAGCTGATCAGATTCAGCATGAACGATATCACCTTTGGATGTACTTTGTGAAAGTCGGCGGTGACCAGTGTCAGGCACTTGTCCACCCATTCTATGACAAACGGCAACTGCAGCACAAACGCATTCTCTGTGGAAAGATGATGATGGTGTTAGAAATGCCGCCTGTTGCATACACACACCATAAACACACACAAACAGATACTTGCCCTTAGCCTGCAAATGCGATATGAGCTTTTCAAAGTAAACATTGTCGGTTGTAGTAAAGTTGTCGCTCAGGAATATGTCGAAGATCTTCTTGAGGCGATTCGTGATCTCCTCTTGCTTTTGCATCGTTAAGCTGGCACTAATTGGTGAGTGGGAGCACTTGGTGCATAGTTTGGCACGCAATTTTTGCAAAGAATAATGAAATATGTCTCCTTATCACACCAAATAATACTCGTTTCAAATGCAGTGTGACCGAATGAAAAAATTAAGCAAAAAATAAATGTGTGCACCTTTTATTTGTTGCGGTAGTCACTAAAAAACAACAATGGGGCAAAGTAGTTACATTTGATATACTAATTACAATAAATCGTATCGTTTTTTTGTGTACGTAGATCAAATTATGTGTTTTTAAATCCCAGCTTTGATCAATTACTTCTGTAAAATGTGCAGTGCTGGAAAACGGTTGAGTGCAGCATTACGATGCTGTAAACAGAGTATTTTAACGTCTGCCAAAAGTTGGTCACTCAGTTGCATATGCAATGACGCTGACACTCGCATAGTACTTCGACATTTATTATGGACAATAATGTAGGCCAAACTGGAGAAAAATCAAAAACCGCAGCGACAACAGCCAACCCAAGCGAACTAATAGCGGCAACGCACAGCGCTGCAACCAGAGCAAAATCACCAACAACGAGCATCCTAGCAAATCCAACGTCGTTTTGGAAGAACAGCGGCCGTGCAGTGCCCGGACGGCCCAGTCCAAAGCGAGATATTCACGACAAGTCGGGAGGAATCGTGGCAGCGGGACAGCGTGATCGTGGCAACGGCAGTGGCATGGTGTCCACCTTTCGTGACTATCAGCAGTCGGTGAGCGATGCCTGGGATACCGGCGACGATGAGTTTTGCATCATAAGCAGCACAGAGGCCGCAGCTGCTGCCGCTGTGGGAGGTAAACAAAACACATGAAATAGACAAATCACAGTTAATCATTTGATTATATACATATTTTCTCGAAATTTGCAGATGCTGCACGCATCTCGCGGCAGATGTCACAAACGGCGGCGCTCAATGTCATTGAGACGCATTCTCGTAGCAATCAAAATCACGTCACACACTGCGAGGCCAACGATGTTCAGATTGGCAATGCGGAACTGACCTCAAGTGGCGCTAACTTTGTCGAAGATATCAAGGAGCAGCGCAGATCATCGCACGACAACAACGAAAACAGGTGCGACCCAACAAGGGTCAATAACCATCTGCATTAACCAGTTGTTTAAATAGCAATCATTCCGTTCGCTGCAAAGTCAACAATTATTTTTTATGTTTATCCTATACACAATTTTAAAATGGGTGGCAAATAGGTAGAGTTTAATTTAGTGCGGAGATTGCAATATATATAAATTTATATATTTATATATACTAATATATATACTAATTACTAATATATACCTATAATCAGGAGGTCAAACTTTCTGGTTCTGGAAGTTCTAGTTATATTTCAAGTTACATAAAAGTCGGCTCGTTACCTCAAAATCCCTAAAAGAATACATACATATTGATAACTATAGACATTTATATTAATTAATTTATTTATTATTTATTCCAAGTAATTTTATATAATCATAAAAGCCACCAAATCAAGATTTATATAGATAGCTGTAGATATTTAAAGGAATTTGTTCGAACATGTTCTAAGAATATTTCTTACTTTTAAACGGATTATTTGTACAGATCTCGATTTCGAAACTATCCGGGTCGACCGCAGCTGCAGAAGATTAGCTCCAACTCGCAGGATGGCGAATATGAGACGAAAATAGAGAAATTTCAATTGTTGCTCGACTCACCGCAACTTGATTTGGTGGCGCTCAAGAAGCTCAGCTGGTCAGGTGTTCCGCGCAAGGTAAGCACTTGAAACGTCCATCATCGACATCAGTTACAACTTGCTTCCCTTGGCGCAATTTTCAGATGCGCGCTGTGAGCTGGCGTTTGCTATCGAAGTATCTGCCGCCGTCGGGCGAGCGACGAAATGCGGTGCTGGAGAGTAAGCGGCTGGGGTATCAGGATCTGAGACACAATTACTTTCGGGTGGACAGTCAGGATGAGACGCAACAGGACACCTATCGTCAGATACATATCGATGTGCCGCGCATGAATCCACAAATCCCACTCTTTCAGCAGCAGCTCGTCCAGGAGATGTTTGAGCGTATACTCTTCATTTGGGCGATACGACATCCGGCCTCGGGCTATGTGCAGGGCATCAATGATCTAGTGACGCCCTTTTTCATTGTCTTCCTGCAGGAGGCACTCACACCCAACACTGATCTGGAAAAATATAATATGTCAAAGCTGCCGGAGGAGACTCGTAATATTATCGAAGCCGATTCATTTTGGTGCCTATCCAAGTTTCTCGACTGCATTCAAGATAACTACATATTCGCCCAGCTGGGCATACAGGAAAAGGTTAATCAGCTCAAGGATCTTATACAACGTATCGATGGTGAGAGCATGCCAAATTACTAGTGCCTAAATTAGGATTATGCCTGTGACCATTTTTGACTTTATTATATGTGGATAGGGAATTATCGCATTTGTAAACATATGTATTTGCTCCACAAAGATAACTACTTATTTTTGTGCATATAAAGATCTAATTAGCTATGGTTATATTTCGTGTGTGCAGTTAATCTGCACCGTCATTTACAGACACATGGCGTTGACTATTTACAATTCTCGTTTCGTTGGATGAACAATTTGCTGACACGCGAACTGCCCCTGCATTGCACAATCCGTTTGTGGGACACATATCTGGCCGAGTCCGATGGATTTGCTTTATTCCATTTGTATGTGTGTGCGGCCTTTCTGCTGCACTGGAAGGAGCAGCTAATGCAACAGAATGACTTTCAGGTAAAATCCAACAAATAATCTGCCTGTTGTGTTCATATTTTTAGTAATTGCTTTAATTTGTTTTAGGGTCTGATGTTACTGCTACAAAATCTGCCAACGCATAATTGGTCCGATCGCCAAATTAATGTGCTGCTCGCCGAAGCATTTCGCTTGAAGTTCACATATGCGGACGCGCTCAAGCATCTGGAGACGAAAAGTTGACAAAGCAATCCGGATTGATGCATATATAGAAATTAATTTACTACTACTACTTCTGTCTGTGGGCATATACCCACAACAATATATATATACACACACACACTTGCATCTACATATACATTTATTACATATACAATTTGTTATTAGCTCTTTCTTTCGTTCTCTTTATTATATGTTTGTGTGTTTCGTTGTGTTTTTTACCTTTTCCCCCATTTAATTTTGAAGCTGAATAATATTTCGCTTCTTATGTAAATATTTATAAAAAAAATTCCAAATTATGAAAATACAATTTAACAACATTTATGGAGGTAATTCACATATAAAAGCTACAAAAACTTCCAATAATAAAAAAGGCAAATATCCATGGAAAGGAATGAAATTATGCTTTAGCCCAAATAAACAATAAGGAATGTTCTTAAATTTGGTATAATAGCTATAAATACAACACAAATAAAAAAAAAACAGGCAGCTCTTCGTATTGATTAAGAATGCAATATGGTGTATATGTATAATCTTTATAGAGCAATAGGAATAACTCCCAAAATAAAAGTTTAAAAATCGTAATTAGATCATTAGCCAATTAGTTGAAATCGCATGATGCATGTATACAATATAATTCCTATTAAAAAGACTTGTCTTTCAATTGTTTTTTCCGGTTTTTGGATATTTTTAAATATTTCGTTTTGAGTGTCGTTTCATTTAATAATATTTTGCCTTATGACATTCTTAAATTAGTGTACAAATAAATAACTCCTTATTATGCCAAGAGTATGTTCTATAATATGCTATTATATAGGATATAGGCTAGATATCTAACTCTGACGATCGGCAATATGTTTGAGCTGCTTGAGAACAGTTTCTAGCAGCTTTTTCTTATCATTTTTGCGCACCAGCGAGAAAATGGGTTTCTTGTCCGCCTCACGTATCTTCTCCAGTATAACAATTATTGACTGCGGCTGGACGAGATGATAGCGATTCTCCTGTTTGCCATAGTCATGGAAATATGTGCTCCACTCCTCCAAGATGAGCAGATCGAGCAGCTGACGATTGCGCTGAAAGTATTTGCTCAGCTCTCCCTCATGCAAACCGGGCACCGGCTCCGAAGCGGCAAAGAACTCGCACTGCATCAAATCCAAATTGATTTGGGTGAGGGCGCCCGTTGAGATCTGCTTAACTTCCTCATCGTACAATATCGAATAGATCTTATCGGCAATGTGCTCGCAGGTGCGACGACAAGCAGCTTGGGCAATATTGGGCAGCTTGTAGGAGAAATTGTCAAAGGTGCTCTTCAAATACGAGATCATGTCCGTAATGAAAGCAGAGGCAATGCCCGGCGGATCCACCAAGAGCCAATCGTACGCGCTGAGCTCGAAAAATTCATCAATTTTATAACAGATGCGAACCGCGACCTGTTTCTCCGCATCCTGTCGAGCCACATGGAACATGGCTGAGGGCGTCTGCGAAATACTACGCTCCGTATTAGTCATGTGGCAGACGAATTCATCGAGAAACGGGCCCGCCTTGTCCAGATACTGCGTATCGATGATAATCTGTATGAGCTGCACAAGCGTTATGCTCGGCTGTCGAAAGACGACCGAAAGACATCCGCTAAAGCTGCGTGTCAGTAGTAAATTGGCCGCTTTGCGCACCATGGCGGCCACCTCGTTGGGGGAGAGGGTTAACTCCTCGTCAAACTTCATGCAGGCGTACATAAACTCCTTGGCCTGGTGATAGACTTCTGGCACCATGCGTGAAAAGGGGAATTGCTTAGGGAACGGCGCGTTCTCCAATTGTTCAGAGTGAAAGGGAAAGCGCTCAATGATGCACTCATACTCCTCCATATTCTCAACTACCATGGGCACAAATTGCTCCTTGTCCAGAATCTCGCGAAAAACGTGAACCCAACGTTGCAGCAAAACCTGAAAAACAGTCAATATTATTCGCATCTCTGATTAGATATTTAGGTAGTTCTTCTGTTTACCTCATTGTAATGATCCCGCATATCGTGAAGCAATTCCCACAGGATTTGCACCGTGTACCCATAGCATTTAAAGGTGTTTATGGAGAGCATAATTAGATTCTTAATGCGTAGCAGAATGTTTGGATCTGTACACGAAGAGGAGCTCATGCTGATCTCATTGACGAACTTGGTGAGCGATGTTGACCAGAGCTCTTCCAGATAGCTACTCGTGACAACATCCCCAGCAGTGTTCTTCACATGATCTTCCACCACAAAGAAACCTACAATTGCGCAAATATATGTTTTATACGCCTCCAGATTGTCATGCATATTGGGTGGCGGTTGCAGAACCAACTTGGACTGATCCCGACGCTGTTGCCGGTAGTCCTTCTCAAAGTACTCGCGCTGCCCCAGCACCATGTAAATGTGCAGGCAGCGGTAAATGGGGGAGAAATCAATCAAATCCTGAGCGCTCACATTTGCCCCATCATCGTCGCTGCCATTATTGGCCAGCTGCTTGTGCTCCTGGATTATGGCATTAATATCCCGCTTCTGCAGCTGTTTGGTGTGCGTGATCGCCAGCTCGCCAATGCGTGGCGAAAATTTTCGAATATTCTCCAGAAATTCACGAAAATCCGCTGCAGACGATCGGCGTATATTCTCCTTGATGATGGGTATCTGTGTTTGCATTTGGGTGGCAAATCGATAGTTGTGCTGCTGCAGACGCAACAGATGCTCCGTCTCCAGAGTCTCAAGCGTGCGCAGTGCCTGATAATATTGTTTATTCTTCGCTTGCTGCGTGAACTTCATATAGCACTCCAAGGCGGGCAGGCAGGATTTGAGCGCCTCAATAGCGCTGGCCACATTTGATTCAATTTGACGAGCGCGCACAAGCTCATTGCCCTGCTGGATGAGCGTGGCGCTAATCGTGCGCAAAGAGGTGTCCAGCGAGTGGACTTCGTCGTGCAGCTGTTTCGCCTGGGTTCGTACCTGCAGCAGCTCCTGTATGGAATCGATGAAGCCCTGATAGTACAAATTGCATATACGTTCGATCTCCTTGTCGTGACTCCGTACACGCTGATCCAGTTGCTCACTGATCGATTTGCTATTGTTGCCTGGACAAGGATTGGGGGCGTTAATCGGATCATATCGATGACGAAGTTCATCACTTAAAAAAATAAAATAAACATTACTCACCTTCGAGTATGGAGCGAAATGTTGGCCCCCAATAGTCGTCGACGGCTTCTATGTCTTGTACCGTTACCTTAGACATAATTAATACTTTGCCTTGGGCGTTAAATATTGCACTTTTATAAAAGATGTACCAATTTTTTCTTATTTGCGGTAGCTTGCTTCGGTGTTGATAAACGTGCGACAGTCAGCTGTTTGTTTTGTTTTGTTTTGCAGCACATATTGCCGATAATACTCATATACGACTCAGCTGTGCAAGTAAAATGGTAATGGTCTACACACGATTCAACAACCTGTTGCACAAAGCTCTTTCAGTGAATTCAAAAGCAAATTGTAAAATATACAAATAGTACACAGTCGCATAGTAATAGTATATTATTTGATTAGTATTAATAAAAAGTTACAATTAATATATGTATATATATGAAAACATGTAGTTTAATTAGCTTGAATAAAACGTGTATAGCTCTCATTGCTTGGTTTATGGAAAGATTCAAATGTAATCATGCAGCTTGATCGTTGCTTATAGCGCCACATTCAACTTTCACTTCTGCTGCCTCTTAGCGGTTACTTGGCGTACTGCTTTTTGTTTTGGCCAAGCTCTTGGGAGTGCATACAGTTATGTTATTGTCGCCGTGTCAGCAGCTCCAGCAGTAAGAAAGACTCCGAGTTTTATGTACACGCACGCAATTCAACGCCCACAACAAAATGGATACTTTACGGAATCGACAGAACAAGACAACAATGCCGAAAGCGGAACAACAGCCCAAGAACACCAACAACAATAAAAACGACAATGCAGGCCCAAAAGAGAAAAGTGATCCAATGATATACATAATATTTCTCTCATTACTCTTCGATTTGCTGGCTTTTACCATCATCTTGCCGCTGTTGCCATCACTGCTGGAATATTATAGAATCAATGATAGTTCCGGTTTGTATGCATCGCTCACAACGCGAGTTAAATGGTTTCAACAGCTACTCGGCGCACCGGATCGCTATCTGTCGGTGCTCTTTGGCGGCTTGCTTGGCTCCATGTTCAGTTTTCTGCAGTTTCTGGCCAGTCCCATTGTGGGCAGCCTCTCGGATTACTACGGACGGAAGCCAGTGTTGCTGATATGCACTGTAAGTTTGTTACAATTAGTAGCCCTTTAATTGCTGCTATTTATTATTATTATTCACTTTTCATAGTCCGGCATTGCGCTCTCTTATCTCATCTGGGCTTTCTCATCGAATTTTGCACTGTTTGTGCTGGCACGCATTGTGGGCGGGATTAGCAAGGGCAACATCTCGCTCTGCATGAGCGTCATCACGGATGTGTCCAGCGTGCGGACACGCGGTCGTGGAATGGCTCTCGTTGGCGTCGCCTTCTCGCTGGGCTTCATCATTGGTCCCATGATTGGTGCCATGTTTGCCATCTTCTCGAATAAAAGTGCCAGTGGCGGCGCCTGGTTTGTGCTGCCCTCGCTGCTGGCTCTGGGCTTGGCGCTGAGCGATGTGCTTCTCCTTGCCTGCTTTTTACGTGAAACATTGCCAAAGGTGCGTAAAATATTTGCATTCGCAATATAATTTCACTTTTATTTGATTTGCAGGAGAAACGCGCTAGCGAAATCTCATCTGCCTTGTCGTATGGGCTGCAATTACTCAACGTCTCCGCCATATTTAGGTGAGTTGATTTGATTTGATTTAATTAGCGTATCTGGCCAACAAGTTAGTTCGACTTTTTCAAGTTCTTCTCTGCGCTTAGTCATTGGCCCCTCCATCAACAGGTTTATCTTGCTGTCAGCTTGGCACGTTTTAAGTGTGCTTTCCTTTGATTTGTCTTATCAATGCTTAATTGGAAATATTATAAATATACGCAATCTTCATTTCGGCTTTATGCTATCAGAGATATATTTCCAAACGCATTGTTATAAGTTGCATAAAAATAGCCACAATAACTATAAATAATATATTCACATAAATTTGGATTACTTCTAGTATATGCAATTCAATAATATAAATTTTGAAATCTTCCTCAAGTGAGAGAACTATCTGTTCTTTCCATATTTTTTATTCATTATTTCCTTTAATTATATTCATAAGTTATAGTATATGCAATTTTGTAAGATCAATTATGAATTCTGAAAACCTTACTTTTAAAGGGTTTCAATTGTAACTACATCATTAATGTTGTCATATTAGCTTAAGTATTAACTAAGTTGTAGCTCTCAACCATTTCTTACTTTCCTGAAGTATTTTAATTTATATTTATGAATTTCTCAATTACTTCACAGATTTGCTGCCATTAGAAATGTGCCACGAAAGGAGATACAAGCGCTGCGCACCATTGGACTTATTTATTTTCTCTATCTATTCCTGTATTCGGGCCTAGAATTCACAGTTACATTCCTAATGTATCATAAATTTGGCTACACTTCAATGGACCAGGCCAAAATGTTTCTGACCACGGGAGTTGTGATGACTTTGCTCCAGGGTTCAGTGGTGCGTCGTCTGCCCGAAGCGAAGATAAAAAGTTATGCCATCTTTAGTCTGTATTTAATTGTGCCAGCATTTGTATTAGTTGGCCTCGCAGAGAATAGCCGAATGCTCTATGCAGGCATGATTCTATTTGCCATCTCCACGGCATTTGCCGTCACTTGTTTGACCACCTTGGTTTCCAAGTATGGCAACGATGATCAAAAAGGTTCAGTATTAGGCATATTCCGTTCGTTGGGTGCTCTGGCGCGTGCCCTGGGTCCGGTGGTCGGATCTATAGGTATGTTCTCTACTTTTCTCTATTTCATAATTTATTTATTTGGAATTTTTCCCTTTATTGCAGCCTTTTGGTGTGTGGGTTCGAAAATCACATACATTACTGGCGGATTATTGCTTATCTATCCAGCATTTGCTTTGCAGCGTGCTCGAATTTAAAACGTATTTGTAACAGTGCTTTAAGTACAAAAAGAACAAAGTGTTTTTATTAATGTCTACAGCAACGCTAGTATTAATTGCACATTATACTTAATCTATTGATTTTCTATACCATATTTATATTTAAATAAACACAGTTTTGTGTCGTTTTCTATTTGATTTTGTTTTAGTCAAGTGAGTAAATAAATTGACATTTGAAATTCCGACTGCAGGTCTACACTGACGTCATCAAAATGGCGTTCACAGTTGTAGCATAAGTATCGAGTACTTACAGCTGTCACTCGCATTGCTATACATGCCGAAGCCAACTTCACGTCGTTAAATACATTGGGAGTGACTAAGTCTAGTGAGTGTGTGTCGCGAGTAAGAAAATTATAAATAAATACATAAAAAGCCACAGAAAAAGGCCAAACGTCTATTGCATTAGTTAACGCATGTAGAGTGCCTTGTGTATAACAAAGAATTACGATTGATCAAAATCTATTTGCAATCGAATTGATATAATTTTTCTTTTCTTTATATTGTCCCGATTACAACCACAAATAAAAGTGTACAAAGTGTGAGAGCAAAATACACGAATAAAAAAGAAAAACATACAAAGAAACGGCGGCGCGCAAAGATTATTGGATTTTACCAAACACACACTTACGCACCCCAATCGCTTGGAGCAGGAGTAACAAAACATTAGTAAAAACACAACAAAATGGGTGCAAGGGAAGACGAATACGATTATCTCTTCAAAGGTAAATTATGAACATGACTCTTAAATTTCCCGACCCTTTGTAGTTAATTATGAGCTAGCCGGTCAAAGTTTCGTTGGCTCTGGTAATTTCAATAGAATTTTGATTTGGTGAATTTGAACACAGGAGCAAAGCTCGGCTTGCGATTTCACTACTGCTTTAAATATGACGCAGTTGTTCAGCAGCACTAATTGAAACTAATTGGAATAACAAATGCACACATGGCAATTATACAAAAGAAAAAAAATTAATTGAATTGAATTATGTTGAGTTAGTGGTACACGATCGTCATTTTGGGGAATTCTTAAGGCAATATCACAAAATACGCCCCCTATCGTTTGTTCTGCTGCATTCGTCGATACAGCTTGAAAATTGTGTTGCTTTTGTCTGCCCTTTTTTCTCGCGCTCTCTCTCTGTTGACTCTCTCTGACCAGACACCATCTCCGCCGTCCCCTTTTTCCATTAGACGCGTAACTACTTTGCCGTTAACTGCTGGCCGCTGTCAGTTTGTCATTGCGTTTCTATTGCTGTTCGTTCCGTTCTTCGCAGCCAGCGTGACACGTTGCATAAATCGTTATAATAATCGTGATAAAAGGCGCATAGTAATTATATTTACTTTGATTAGATTTTCACTTATATTAGTACATTAAAGAAATATTTACGTGTGTGTGTTTGTGTGTCTATTGTTGCTATTGGCAGCGATTAAAGAGCAGCGTATATTAATTTTTTTTTTCTGCTGATGCCTTTTGTATTGAATTTTCGCAATTTCTTTTGCATATGTTTATTTCGCTCACATCTGCTGTGCGAGTGAGTGGCTCTTGTCACTCTGTCTCTCTCTCTCTTTCGCTCTCCATTTGTCTCTCTGTTTCAACTCTCTCAATGGACACCAAATGTTGTTCTTGTTGTTGTTTGTTACAGAAACTTCAGTTGAAGCTAGCGAACTTTGTAAGCCGCTTGCACTGTGTGTCAAGATCGATTTTCTTCGCTCAAAATGTTTAAATTACGATTACAACTGCGCATAATTTTTCAACCCTATAAAGAGAATTGTTTGCAATGCGGGCCATTAATTTTTAAACCGGCACAAACTTCCCCCACAGCCCCATTTTTCAAGTCAGTTTCATTGTTTGTATGTCAGCTTTAAGTATTTAAATGTTTTTTTTTTTTGTAAGTGTGTTTTGGTATTTTGGGGTCACGAATTCTCAATTTTCTCTTTGTTCTCTAGTTTGCATGAGAGAGCAGCACTCCCCGACTAGATATTATATTGTGCTTCACAAATTCAATTCGAGCCTTGGTTTTTTAAAGCTCCGCTTCGTTAAGTTTCAGGTTCTGTGATCGATTTTAAACATTGCATTAAAATAATTATATTTGCACTAGCTTTGCATAAAATGCATGCCTCTTTTTGAATAGAAACTGAATAATTATGACCAAGGGTATTATAATATTTTGACATTTTTGAAGTCTGAGTCATTAGAAAATAAAAAAAACTTCGATAAGCGCATAATCACTGAACAAAGCAAGCCACCTAAATCCATGTTGTTCAATTAATTCTCTCTACTACATACATACATATATATATATATATATATATAAATAATACATTACATATGAGCGTGTACATGTACATTTAATGATGAGGGTAATACGAACCGCTTCCGCTTGAATTTAGCTGTAGTTTGCAACAAAAAAACCTAGGCAGATCCAGATCGTTAAAGAACTCGTAAAGAGAGGGAAAGAAGAAGCTTCGTAATGAATCACCGTTACCCGCGAGCAGCAGCTGTCAAGCCAGCTATCAAAAGCAATGCTGATAACTCTGCCTGCACTCTTTTTTTAATGTGAGAGCAAAAGAGTAAAGCTAATATTGTCGCATACCAGATAAACAAAACTCGGCGAAGGTGTCAAAAGTAGAACCAGAAGACGTGACAATAACATTTTACCACCCACTCTGCTGATATGAATATATTTGCAATACATGCAAATATAGTTGAAAAAAGAAAACTATCGAATAAATAATCGAATTAAATTTTTGCAGTAATGTATATGTATGTTTATGTACAAATATGAGCAACTTTAATCTAATGAAACACCTTTAGACGCTTATTATTTGTTGGGGGTGAGTCCATAAATTGCTTTTATTATGCCCTCGTGACCCAGAAATGCCCCAAAAGCATTAAATTTACTGCGCCTGCTGACCTTCAGGCACGCATCGCCGTCATTTTGCCAATAAATGTAAACGAGGATATGACCAAAACCACCAGCCAGCAAGCCAGTCAGAGTGTTAAGTTATGCAACAACTAGACAGGACCTGAACAATATTCCTTCGACATTTGCTAATGTTTCCATCTTCTCTTTTTTTCTCTAACCCATTTTGCAGTTGTGCTTATCGGTGACTCTGGCGTCGGCAAAAGTAATTTGCTGTCACGTTTCACGCGCAATGAATTCAATTTGGAGTCCAAGTCGACAATTGGCGTTGAGTTTGCAACGCGCAGCATAGAGGTGAGTAGCTGAAAAGCCACCAAACAACCACACCACCCGTACGTAAGTCGGTGGGTTCAATGTCAAACGAAAATGCGAGGAAAGTGCTGTCAAATATGATTGGTTTGAAGTCCTTTAGATTCAAAAGTATTGTAAATATTGAAATTGATTACATAAAAATAGTAAATCTCAATATATGTTATTTATTATGAACACATAATAATTACATAATTGTCTTGTAAATATAATAAGAAATCAAATTCCAATTTAGTTCAAAGTCTGGAAAAGAAAACTATAAAATTGTTATAATTAAAAACAGACGCAGAATTTATTGGAATCACATTAGAACCAAAGACTTTAATTGAAAAAATATTCGAGATTTTTAAAACTAATTTACTGTATTAAAAAATTAAAAAACACCAAACACTTTAAAAAGTCATGATTTTAGTGCATCCATAATCTCTCTTCTAATCTTCCCCGCGTTAGGTCGATGGTAAAACAATTAAGGCGCAAATTTGGGATACGGCCGGACAGGAGCGTTATCGGGCCATTACCTCAGCGTATTATCGCGGTGCTGTTGGTGCACTGCTCGTCTACGATATTGCAAAGCATTTGACGTACGAGAATGTGGAGCGATGGCTGAGGGAATTGCGCGATCATGCTGATCAGAATATTGTAATAATGCTGGTGGGCAACAAGTCCGATTTACGACACTTGCGCTCGGTGCCGACGGATGAGGCGAAACTGTTTGCGGAGCGCAACGGTTTGAGTTTCATAGAAACCTCTGCCCTCGACTCGACGAACGTTGAAACCGCATTCCAAAATATACTCACAGGTGAGCAGTTGAGAAATTACTTGAGCGAACCACTGATTATTAATTGCAATTTGCTTACAGAGATCTATCGCATTGTGTCGCAGAAACAGATCAGAGATCCACCTGAAGGCGATGTGATTCGTCCCTCGAATGTGGAACCCATCGATGTAAAGCCGACTGTTACAGCTGATGTCCGTAAGCAGTGTTGTCAGTGACCGCCCCAAGGATTCGCCGCCGCCGCAGCTGCAGCAGCCAACCGCAACAGCCAGGACAGTAATAGCAAGAGTAAATGCAACAGCAACAACAACAACACCAACATCAATAATTACAACTATAACAACAACGGCATTAGATGTTATTTTTTAAGCCCCAGCCACAACAAGCAGTTTGTCATGTATGCATAAAAAATCAGCAACCAACAATAACCGCAAAATAAAAATAAAAAAATACATCCGGCTGTAGTTAACTGCAGTTTAAACTGAAGTTTTATATATATAAATATAAATATTATATGGCTCCTTGATGTCTGAAATAAAAATATAAAAAAAAAATACGAGAACACCACTAAAACACTCCAAATTCAGTTTAAGCTGTAGATGTAACTATAATTTATATAAATATACATAAATGCTAATATTAAAAAATATTAATATTAATTTTCGCAACATATTAAATATATAGTTGTAATTTTCAAAGAAAAACATACAAACAACCACAAACATTGCTACGTACGTTCTATTAGGCGCCGCATTGTTTTCCAGCAAATTAGACATATTTAACTCTGGCCCTATATCATTAATGTCTATTAATTGAACTTTACCTCTTTACATATTCCCGAATATTCAGCGTCGGAGCTGCTTTTGTCGTTGCAAAATTCTTTTTATTTTCGGTTAATGTAATACCTTTTTTTTACGTATGAGAAATAAAAGTGAACTTAAATATATAAATTTCAATTAGTTTTAACAAATAATATATAACTAAAAAGCATGTGCAGAAATTTTTACATTTTTTGAACCAGACACGAATTCTTCAAAAGTAGCTGATAATTAACAGTTGTAAAACTTAAAAAATTCAGAAACGGCAACATAAAGAAAGGAAGTGGTAAAAAACATATTCATTTTTTGATTTTACTATGTTGCTTATGATTAAATATATATCATTTAAATAAATCAAGCTTAGTTTTGATTTGTGAAACGATAGTAAATAAAACTAGCAGACGGCAAAATGCTTCAAGTTGATAATGGATCATCAAACAGTGCTACCATAATGCCGAAAATTTAACGATTAGCTGTCCACCCTGTTCTGTCAATAAATCTATCGATATGTTTATACTTGTGTTGCCGTATTTGGTGAATGCCATCGCAGAGTACAAACACGTGCGACTGCAAGTTCTCTTTAATTAGTTATTATTAAATAAACATGGGTCGCGGCAAAAAGAAGGTGCACCCAAAAACACGAACGGCGGCCTTTAAGGCGAACGAACCCAGCGAAATTGTCGAAGCACCGCATTCCTTCATCATACATCGAGGCCTTTCATGTCCATATATATTGGATTTGACGCTTGATTTTCGGCGTATTATGGAGCCATTTACGGCGACGAATTTGCGCGAGAAGAAAATTAATCGGATCAAGGATTTCGTTAGCCTGAGCAGCTTCTTTCATGTGTCGCACATGGGAATCTTCAACAAGGCCTCCACACAACTGTCCTTCAAAGTAGCTCGCCTGCCGCGTGGTCCCTCGTTAACTTTCAAGGTTTGTTGTTGTTCTTTTTCATTTGGCTTTGCTAATTGTTGTGTTCAACAGGTGCATCAGTTTACACTTGCTCGGGACGTCATCTCGTCCAGTAAGAAACAAATGATTGATGTGGATCACTTTAAGCATCCGCCATTGGTCATCATGAATAACTTTAGTGGCGATGGCAAACACCTGAAATTGATGGCAACCACATTTCAAAATATGTTCCCTTCGATCAATTTGGCCCAGGTGAACCTCGATACGATACGCCGCTGTGTCCTCTTCTCCTACAATCCGGAAACGAAGCTGGTGGAGATGCGTCACTATTCGGTGCAAGTGGTGCCGGTGGGCCTGAAGCGCTCCGTTCAAAAATTAGTCAGCGACAAGCTGCCAAATCTGAACAAATGCAATGAGGTCGCCGACTTTGTCACTAAGTAAGAAACAACCAAATAAGCTATAATATTTACAATTATTAACGATTTCGTCAATTGTAGAGCAGGTTATGCCTCGGAATCGGAGGCCGAGGACGATGAGCAATCGCATGTAGTGCTGGCCCAAACCTTGAAGAGCAAGGGCAACCTGGAGGATTGTAAGAGTTCAGTGAAGTTGCATGAACTTGGTCCACGTCTAACGATGCAGCTGATTAAGATAGAGGATGGTTTGCTGACCGGTGAAGTGCTATACCACGATCATGTTATCAAAACAGAGGATGAGAAGGATACGCTCCGCAAATTGGTTGAAAAGAAACGTAAGCTGAAAGAGCAGCGTAAGAAACAACAAACCGAGAATCGGGCACGCAACTTGCAACTGAAGAAGGACCAGGAAAGATCAGCGAAACGAGAAGAGGCCCAAGAAAATAATGTCAGCGATGATGATGATGCACAATATTACAAGGATGAAGTGGGCGAGGAGCCAGATGAAGGTGAGCCTTCTCGTTGCTCTTCTTTTGTCTTTTCTCAGCTTATTTTAATTATTTTCGGTCTGTTTTTCAGAACTGTTTAAGCAAGACAATTCAGAGTCTCGCAAGAGGACCCGTCTACCCGGCGGAATGAAGTATAAAAATAAGAAACCAAAAGTGGACAACAAGTCTGGCAAGAAGTGGAAGTCCAAGTAGCACCTCTAATATCTACATATATAAGCTATTATTTTTATTAAATGCCTAGAAATATAAATATATATATTTGTTGTTTGGTTGCATTCAGCTAAACATGCGCTGCACCACCTCCTTGTAGTTGGCATTGCTGTTCTTCCAGCTGGCTGCAATTTGACTACGCAGCTTGCTAAATTCACGTTTTGCCTCATGGTTCGGGACGCGCTCAATAATTTGATGCGCCTTCTCGAACTCCTTGAGGTAATAGTAGGCCAATGCCCGTCGATACATGCTTTTCTCGCTCGGATTCGGTTGGGTTTCCACAAATTCGGTGTGGTAGATGACATGCTCGTAACGCTGCTCCAGCAGAAGACACGCTGCCAGATTCGTTTGGATCTGCACAAACAATGTCTCCATCTCGGCGCCATCAATGCCATTTGTCTTCTTGTCCAGCGTCTTGAAGGGCTTGTATGTTATGAGCAGTTTGGCCGCACGCGAAAAATATTCAAAAGCAAACTTTGGATAGGACTTGAACATGGCAACGCCGTTTTCCTTGTAGTGCAACGCCAAGTTATGAATCTCTGCTGCGTTCAACGTCTCCACTTGTGTGTTACTGACAATCCGCTCGAGCTTCAGTTCGAAATCCAGTTGCTCGCCGGTTTTGGTTGCAATGCTGCAAGCAGCAGTTTCGCCCGGCAAAAACTGCTGCAAGAGCAACTCCAAATAGCAATCAATTGGGGTCACTGCCGAACCCATCTCCATGGCATACTGCTGCATCTCGGTGCAGCTCAAATATTTTGTGGTTCTGCTCCCCACGCGAGATTTGTTTACGGTGAAGAGCACGCTGCTCACCGCAAGCGGTTTTACTAGAGTCTGAAAGTTTAGCGACAGCACCTTTTTGTGTAAGCCACGCGTTTCATCGGTCCACTCGTTGCCAATATACCAATCCATGACAAACCAAACTTTTTATCAAATTCGAATACAGTTGTAGCTATTTTTACTACCTGTTTAGTTTAACAACAGAGAATTAACAGCGACTGTTACCAAATCAAAGGTGTGACCAAATTACACAAAATTCAACACTTGCTACAAATAATAAATAATTTCTATAATAAAATCTTGTGTATTTTACAAAACCAGAATAAGATTGTATGTGTGCATAATGACTGAAAATTATAAATAAACCAATAAATAAAGAATGTGACTAAAGTACACAAAAGTCAATACTAGAGCCAACAAATAACAATTTCGTTATTAAAATTTGTTTATTTTATAAACTAGTTTAAGCATAATGACTTAAAATTATGATATAGTTTATATTTTAAATCAAATTGTTACCAACGCATGGCACCTAACAAAACAAAATATTATTGTCGCTATTCAGATCACTCGGAGTGCACTCACAAGCCTCTGTTAACATGTATAAAATACACCATAAAGTTATCCAGCATGCTAAAAGCGTATCCCAGCTGTTATGCAGAGCAGCAGCAATGAGTTCTCAGCCCCAGGTGTATGTAACCCGACCCGACGTCGATACCAGTGGATTGGAATTGCTACGTAATAGGTTGTTTGCCTGCTGTTTGCATTGCATATTGTTCCTTAACATTTATAAGGTTTGTTATAATTATTATTTTAGTTGCAATGTGACGACTTGGTCCAAGGCATTGCCCGTGCCACGTGATGAACTGTTGCGTCAGGTCAAAGGAAAGGATGCTCTATATTGCGCCCTAACGGATAAGATTGATGCTGCTGTGTTGGATGCGGCTGGGGAGCAATTGAAATGCATCGCGACAATATCTGTGGGCTATGAGCACATCGATGTCAAAGAGTGCCACAAACGTGGCATACGCGTTGGCTACACACCCGACGTCCTTACCGATGCCACCGCAGAGCTGACTCTGGCTCTGCTTCTGGCCACGAACAGACGTCTCTTTGAGGCGAACAAAGAGGTCTACAATGGTGGATGGAAATCGTGGGCACCCATGTGGATGTGTGGCCAAGGGCTGAAGAATTCACGTGTGGGTTTCTTTGGCTTCGGTCGAATTGGTCAGGAGATTGCGGCACGCATTGTGCCCTTTAAGCCAGCTAAGATCACGTACACGACGCGCACGGCTCGTCCGGAGGAGGCTGCCAAGGTGAATGCGGAACATGTTAGCTTTGATGAAATGCTCTGCTCATCGGACTTTATTGTCGTCAACTGCGCTCTGACTCCGGACACCAAAGAGATTTTCAATGCGGCCGCCTTTGAGAAAATGAAACCCAATTGCATTTTCATCAATACGGCGCGTGGTGGCGTCGTCGATCAAAAAGCGCTTTGTGAGGCGCTGCAAGCGAAGCGCATTCTAGCTGCTGGCCTGGATGTCACCACACCGGAGCCATTACCTCTTGATGATCCGCTGCTTAAGCTGGATAATGTTGTGGTGCTGCCCCATATTGGCAGTGCGGATATCGAGACACGCAAAGAGATGTCACGCATCACAGCCAGAAATATTTTGGCTGCTCTTCAAGGATGTGAAATGGAAGCAGAGGTCAAATAGTGTGGCAAATTTTTTAATGATAAATTCATGCTTGACGTTTAAGCAATGGAATAAATTAAAAAAAAAACTTGAAGATTGCTTTATATTTTATTTAAAGAAACCGCCCGAGCGATATTCGACATGTATATCACAATCAAATGTATCGATGTATGTATGTATCTGTCGGAACTTTCTACATGCATTGCTCGATTCATTTCAGCCATTACATATTTTGGTCGCATTTTCTATTCGCTGTTATTTGATAAATCGATAAGTGTTTAATATTCTGTTATGACACGATTAATTATCGTTACAGAATATGATGTAAAGTCAAGTAGCAATTAAAGCCTAATCGTAGTTTTTCTACAAAGATAGCCGATAGCTAGAACAAATTCGATTGTTAAGCCACTTCGCAGTAGATTGTAATAATGAAATAATTATTATTTAAATAAAATGAATTGCTTATGTCGATTAGGAAAATAGTGCTCACTGTTAATAAGAGCTGAGCGAAATGTTAATTTAACAGCTAACGCCATTTTTTTTTCTCGTTCCTTCTTTTTGCTGTTTCAGCGCGTGGCAGTTGTGGTCCGGGTTCGGTGCTGTTGTAAATTGCATTTTTGCAAGGAATTTAAACTCCCATCTTTTTAAAAAAACACCAACACCAAGATGAAAATCTACAAGGATATCATAACCGGCGACGAGATGTTCGCAGACACCTATAAAATGAAACTGGTCGACGAGGTTATCTACGAAGTCTATGGAAAATTAATCAGCCGCAGCCAAGGCGACATTCAGTTGGCAGGTTCCAATCCGTCGGCAGAAGAAGCCGATGAGGGCACGGACACGACTACAGAGTCCGGCGTTGATGTCGTTATGAATCATCGTCTGATGGAATCGTTTGCCTTCGGCGACAAGAAATCCTACACCCTATACCTGAAGGATTACATGAAGAAGGTGCTAGAAAAGCTTCAGGAGAAGTCACCCGACCAGGTTGATGTCTTCAAAACCAACATGAACAAAGCCATGAAGGATATTCTTGGCCGTTTCAAGGAGCTGCAATTTTTCACAGGCGAATCGATGGACGTCGATGGCATGGTTGCAATGTGCGAATATCGTGATATCAATGGCGAGAGCGTTCCAGTTCTGATGTTCTTCAAGCATGGACTCGACGAGGAGAAATGCTAGGAACCTCCACTCCTCTCTCTCTCTCTGTGTATGTTCTATGTGGAATGCATTGCGGCAAAAGTAGCAACAACAACAACAACAAGCAACGCCAAATGCGGAAACAAAAGAACAAAAAGAGCATACATACATACAACATACAGCAGCAGACAAACATACTCAACGCAAACCAACCTATTACATATTTCTAACGGATTTCTTTAGTTACAGTTTCTATTTTATTTGGCAACAGTTCGAAATTTATGTTTATGTTTTATACAAAGTCAAAATTTTCGATTCGATTTATAATTAATTTTGATGTATTATGTACAGGAATCAATGAACATAACTGTTAATTGTAACACATTGATCAAAATTTGTAGTTGTAGCATAAGGTCAACCAGGGAAGCAGAGCAAGACCAGACCAGACAGTGTCACTCAGTAGCTAAAAAATAACTAAATTATGGTATAACTATTGTAATTGATGAAAACAAAAAAAAAAGTTAAAGCGGTGTAATTTAATATTTTTATAGCAACAACGCAATTTTTGTATACTTTCGTTTACGTTTTGAATACGGAATGTCAAAAAACCAAACAAAAAAAAAACATGATAACCAGAGGAGAAAGTAAGAACATTTGTATGTACTAAAAAAAGCATTAAAACGGAAACCATATACACAAACTGATATCTCAAAAGTATTTTAATTTTGTGACAGCTTTTTCCCCTTCACCCTTTTCACTCAGGTTGGGATTGCAGCTGTCAGCGAAACGGCAATTATGTATCACCGGTAATTAATTCTTTCTCTTTGTATGCCAATGACTCAGACAAGGTAAATTTATATTTGTATGAAGGGTTTGGGCAATCAAAGAGTTATTGACCTTTGACAGTGATACATACGAGTTGCTGTATGTAACTTGATTGTCATGCGCAATGTATGTACAAGAATTCGACCCTGTTGTTTTTTCATGCACCACTGTTAAATTTGTCCTATATTTTTTGCGATTTGCTGCAGTCAACATAACCTCAAACAGCTGCATACCGTTGTTTCAGTTGTGCAAAGCTAAATTATACTTAAGGTTGAACAAATGTGTATGTATGTATGTTTATGTAGGCGATTGTTTTTCTGTGTGTGTTCACTAGCATACGCTATCTTTCGATGTGCTTGCTTTGTCGTCTGTGTTAGACACATTTACATTTTTACGTGCATGTGTGTGAGTAAATCTGCACCTATACATGCGAATGCACGTGTTACCTGTTAGATCGCGTGTGTGTTTGGTACAGTAAGTGAGGCCTACATCGAATTTAATTAGCCTATATGTGAAACGTAGGCAAAGTGTACATATTTTAATCAAGCCCAAAATTAAAAGCAAATCTAGTTAAAAATTAAGTTAAAAAGATAAATTAATAAAATAATAATGATATCTAAATGAAATTATTTCTTAATAGACTCGTGTTATTCGAGTCTTGTAAAAAATACCCATTTATTTATAACTTATATATATTTAATGGAAGTAAGATTTAGTTAATGATATTTCCAAACTATAAAGTGCTTTAAAATTATATGTTGTAAGCACATTGTTTTACCGAGTCGAAATACTGATCCCAAAATAAAAATAAAATTTAAATACCGAAATAATCCCCCTTTTGAAATTAAATGACAGTTCGACAGCTCTTCCAGATGTTTTACTGGATTCGTCAAATAAAAATTGCGAATTATATTTTGTGGTGATCGGGCCTTTCTGTCAAAAAGAAAAAACCACTTCCACACACAAACTTCACTTCCCTCAGTTCAAACCATTTAAATATTTAAAAACACAACCAATTCTGTATGTGTAAAAAACGCTATTAACAAATTCTTTTTTATTTCGTTCATTTTGATGCAGCTAAACTGTGGCAAATTGCAGTTGCCTTCAATTGCAATTGCTTCTTTTTTTAATTTCCATTTGAATAATGGAAGTTTTGGAAAGTTCAGTCAATTTTTGTTTTAAATATGATTAGTATGTAAGTTTGTTCTTTTGAATTCAAAAAATAACTGCATGTATCATTATGAATGCATAGTTTTAGGTCTTAATTATATTACAATTATTCTAAATTTCTATATAGGCAGCAGTTGCTGCATTGTTGCACTACGTTCACTGTGCTTTCGCATCGATAATATTGGAATGAATCATCATTTAACAGGATGGCAGAAAAAAATAAATTAACAAAATTTTAAAAAAATTACTCGTATAAGATTAGATTACATTTTACAGTTGATTTTTGAGTAACTAAAATTTAGGTGTAAAAAGCACAATTATCATATCGTTCCACAGTATACACATATATAGACACGACACACGCTGCTCAATATATACATAGTAGTCATATATATATATAAATATGATATATGGGTATTATTCAGCTCAATATCATCAAACATAGTCGAGCTGTATGTAGATCTGTTTGACGCCAACCGCCTCGAAAATCATGCGCGTATGCGTCACAACATATGTGGGATCCACGTTCTTGGATACCTCCAGCTTGATCGCACCCACATAAACATCCGAGCAGAGCGTCCAAAAGTGCGGGTCCTGCACCGAATAGACGCCGGCCAATCCAGTCACTTTCTGGTAGCACTGCAGCAGCGAGCGATCGAGTGCCGATGGCTGCCGTTGCATTAGTATCAATATGGACTCTTTGATTAAGCTGAGCACGCTCAGCGCAATTAGCAGCGCTATGAATATGGAACAAATGGGATCCGCTATCATCCATCCAAACATTTGCATAAGCACGGCCGAAATGATGACGCCCACCGATCCGAGTGTATCGGCCAGAATATGCAAAAAGACGCCGCGCATTATCTGTGAATTGCTGCCGCTGGAGAGATCATGGGAATGTCCATGGCTGCCATGATCGTGCGAGTGGCCATGACCTGAGAAAAGCAACTTGGAGTGTTACACACACAAATAGCCACAGAATGCCTAAGAGTTCACTCACCATTATCCAATGAGATTGCCTGATGATTGTGATTGCTGAGATCATTGTGGCTGTGTGAGTGTCCATGACTGGAGCCGCCGCCGCCACCGTGTGAGTGTCCGTGTCCACCGCCGCCGTGCGAGTGGCCATGGCCGCCATGATTAAATGCATAGATGCCCACAAGATTGACAAGCAGACCCAGCACGGAGACAACGAACAGACGCTCGTGCTTAACCTCGGGCGGCTCTATCAGCCGCTCCACGCCCTCCGACAATATAAAGAAGGCAATGAACAGCAGAAATAAACTGTTCACAAAGCCCGCCAACACCTCGGCACGCACGTAGCCATAGGAGAACTTATCGTTGGCCTTCCATTTCGTAATCACCGAGGCGGCCAGACCAGCCAGCAGACCCGTGCAGTCAAAGAACATGTGAAACGAGTCCGAGATCAGACCTACAGATAAGTAATACGTAAGTAACTGTCAACAATGGATAAGATTATACAGAGGTTTCTTGAAAATTATGATTTAAATGTTTCTAATTCGAGCATATCTAAATCTAAGCTAGTCAACATTAGCTTTCGACTAATTACTACAGATATAAGATTGATTTATAAATGATTCTAATTCGCGAACATCTAATTCAAATCAAAGAAAATTTAGTTTGCGACTGATTACTTTTATGGAACAAATGATTGATTTAAAAGTGATTCTAATTCGTCAATACCTAATACTAATTAATACTAATACTAAATTCAGTTTTAGACTAATTATTTCATTATTTCGATCCTTAGATGCTATTGACTTCTCTATATACATATGTAGAAAGATTCACTATATCGATTCAATACATATACTATTTTGTCTGAGATTTTTTTTTTTACATTTGGTTACATTGCATAATTTTTGCAAAACAATTTTAAAATTCAAGTTTCGACTCTAGTTATCAATTTAGTTACTATTTTCGAGGAACCATTGTATAGCTTTAATTTGGTTTAAGTACGTACCCAAACTATTTGTTAGAATGCCATAGAAGAGCTCAACGAATGCGAAACTCAAATTGAGTAGCAGGAAGAGAAACAAGTTTCGCGAATTGCGATCGGAGAATATGAGTCGCTTCCAGCTGTTCAGTTTCTCCTTTACGCGATAGCCAAAATTGCTGCGATCCTTGTGCGTTAACGGTATCATGTTGGCGGCAAGTTATTGCTAACGTGTGTGCGCTGTTATCCTAAAAAAAATAAAACAATAAAAGCAACATGAATTACACACTTGTTATCATACACGCTCAGATACATTTTCTTTAAATGTTTGCATACGTGGTATTATCGTTGTGTTTAGCTCTTTCCGCACTCCAGCTGGCGCTGCTTCTGCTTTTGCTGCTGCTAATCGCTCAACACTTGCGGCGCTTAAGAATTTCTCTGCGGCGTCGGCGGTAACTTTCGTGTCAATAAAATGGCACGTAAAGCTTCTTGCTATGTCAATGCGTTGATCTGACGGCCAGGTGTTGGCAGAGCCGTTTTGGCTTTGTTGTTTTATATGGTTTTTATTTAGCACTTGTAATTTAAATCATTTTTAAAAAATCATCGAAAAAGATTTAACCCGTACCAATCTGCTGTGTTGTCATCAAAATAGTCTACGTATCCCAGTAAACATTTATTGTGACAAACGATGTCAGGGTTGCACTGCAATTAACAGAATTGCCATTCGCACAAAAACATCGAATGTGTAGTTTCTTCTGCGAAATTTCAAGGATTATTCTACAACATATTTATTAAAGCACAAAGTTGTTTGATTGTGCATATATATTTTCATGCTTTAAGAGACATTAATTATTAGCCTACTCGGAAGAATTGAACAGCTGTCCATTTTTTATTTATAAGAAATTACAGCGATTAAAATCATTTTTAAGCGCCTGCTTCTTTTTTATTTGATTGACTGGCAAGTTATTCACCAATTACATTATCCAAACGAAAACTGAGCACTGTTAAGAACATACTTGTAAATAATATGCTTCGAGTGCTCCACACCTGCGAGCAATCGAATTCAGTTCTGTGAGTAATTTTGTTGTTGTTCACAGATTCCAACCAACACCAAACAATAACAATTATTGTACACACATATTCCTTACATCAAAAAGCAAGTTTATTCAACATACTTCCACTACACATAGCAGAATCTTAGTTATTTCCATACAATCAATTGTAATCATGATAGCGTGACACTGAAGATGTGTGGTAAAATAAGTTTACGCCTCATCACCCTTAGTGGCACGTGTGTAGATGACCTGGGAATGATGTTGCACGACCTGCTTAATCAGACCTGAAACCCAAAAAAGGAAAAATGTTATAAGTATTGCTTAAAATTCAGTAAAATGTGAGGAATATTTACCCTTTTCGCGCAGCTCAATCAGGGCACGCTTAGCCAGAGAGCCACGGATCTTCAAACGCTCGGACACAACCGAAGGGGTGATCAATTTGTAGGCGGGCACTTCCTTGTACAATTTCTCATAGGTGGCCTTATCGAACAGGACTTGATTGTTCAGCTTATCCCTGACTTTGCCCTTGGACCACTTCTTCTTCTTGGCCTTGCCGCCGCCGGATCCCTCCTTCTTCTTTTGTGTCTTTTGCGGCTGCTTGGCCGACGACTTTGCGTCCTTTTTAGGCGGCTGATATGAACATAAAAACAAACAAGGACAAATTGAGAGATTGCTTGGACAAATGTATAAATATTTCGGCTGCACATCTGATGGTAGAACAACGCTTTTCGAGGTTATGGTGCTCTCATGTTTATTTGCTGCACGCACGGTGGGTTTTAATATATTAAATGCAGCAGCGTCTGCAAATTGTTTGATAGCACAACACTTGGACTGCAGTTTATTATTGTAAATGCTTCATTTAATTGTCGCTTTCGCATTGAATACCATTTATTTTCAATAAAAACTATAGCAGCCGAACTCACCATCGTGAAAACCCAATGCAGAAAGATGGAGGACGGAAATTGATAGAGTTACCATGCTTCGCTAAAATTTTCAGAGTTGCATGTCACAACCATCGCAACGTTTAGCGGTTGTCAATCGATAGTTATTTCAAAGGCGGCAAACACATCTTTATATTGCTTGGCGTGTGTTCCATCATTTCATTAGGAAAAGTAATAAGACCGTAGTCGTCTGATCAAACTGATTAAATCCGGTAGAAAAGCAGATGATATAGTTGCAATTAATTTGTTATTTCTGTACACTGAACAAAATGGACGTCAACGGAACAATGGGGCGTCGCTATAGCCTAAGCAACTCCCCGCGTTTATCAAACCCAATTGCGGATTCCACATGGATTGATGGCATGCCAGTGTAAGTAGCAAGGTCGACATAATGTATTTATATAAATATGTATATAATTTATTAAATGATATCTAATAGCACACAGCGAACAGCGGCGCGCCAGCTATATAGAAACGCAAGTGTCGCGCAGCGCAGCAACTCGACCCGTAGTTTAAGCAATGGTTACACAAATGGAACGCCGCCGAACAGTTATCTGCACCAGACATTGAGGACCTCCACAAGCATATCCAAAATGACACGCCAAAAGCTAGATCTCAGCCAGGTGGATCCCAAGTAAGTAAGGTGTTAAATTCTTTGTAATTCGGGAATGTTCCATTTTTATACAAATACAAACTGGTTTTAGCAAGGCATCCAGCATTTAATTTTATATGTATTTAGTCTGTCCGATCGAACGAAATATGCTTTGTATACGCTTCAGTGTACCATATACATATCTAACTAAAATGGGATCTTTGATAATTAAATCCAAATGCATGATGGAGCAATTCAAAGTTGGGCACAGTGTCGGAGACATTTTCGATTATAGCTCTCTTAATCAAAGTCTAGAATTGTAGTAATAATTAAATCATTTACACCTGCCCCACAGAATCTATGCGGATGTGCATAGCAGCGGATTAACCTCATGTATTGCTGATTACGAGAAGAAGAGTAGTCGTGGCCTGCAGCGCAGCATGTCTTACAACAATCTGTACAATCCGATGACGCCACGACGGATTGCCTCATTAAATAAGGCCGTACTGCCTTCGATAACGCGCATTGCACCGCCCGAGCGCAGCTTTTTCTGTGGCAATACGTTGCCCAGCCTGCTGCGCTCGAATTCGCTGCTGGGTGTGGAGAAGAATAGCGAGCAGTTGTCGCGGGAGAATCGACCCATAATGCATCCGCCACCATTGCAGCACGAAAGCGAGCCGACGCGTAGCGTCCTCGAGGAGCTGAAGGAGATTTCGCGCAAACGGATCAACAGTGGCGTAAGTCTCAGTTCAAATACCGCTGTGCGTGGCATGGTGATTGACTTGAACTATTTTCAGGAATTACAACCGAATGATTTCAAAAAGAGCTGCAGTCGTATGACTGATTACGTTGATCATCATCAACATCATCCACCTCAGCAGCAACAACATCAGCAGCAGCAACAACAGTTGTCCATGTTGCAGCTGCAGTCGGGCCTAAAGCGGCAGCGCGAGCTTACGGTTACGGTGCCGCTGCGACAGTATCACTCACCAATATCGCTGTCACACCAGCTGCATCAACAACAACAACACCATCAGCACCTCCCTCAACAGTTTCAAATGCCTGGTCATCATTATTCCGTCAGCGTTTCGCCAGAACAGCTGGCCAAACGTCGAAATTGTAGTCACAGCAATGAAATTGCCGGCTCTCTCAGCTCCAGCAAGCTGCTCAGCAGCAAGCGCAAACTAACCACATCCACCGTTAGCGGCAACAGCAGCAGCAGTTCGCCAGAAAGCTCACCTCGCCAACAGGCGGCCAAAATACAGCGCAATCAGAGCAGCACAATTAATCTAAATCTGGAGCATTTGACAAGAGCGCAAAGTGTCCCGATTACCCCGCTGCCGGCAACGCCTGCACAACGTACTGTTTCCGCGCCCGAGCCCATTCTGCAGACTGTACAAAAACCGGACACGCCCACCAAACCAAAACTAACATTGTTCAATGCATCGCAAAATCAACAAAACCGACAACAACAGCAGCAGCAATCGCAGCGTGAGCAAGAATTCGATCTGGACAGTCCCGATGTGGAAGCCAGCGAATATGCGGGCATACAATTTGTCAGGCCGAAGCAACAGAATGCGCTGGGCAGCCAAAAGACTTCCAATTTGGAGCGTACGCAAAAAACGAAGCTGGCGCTTATGCTAAGCAGTCTGAAGGGTGAAATCTACCAAGATGAGGCGGAGTTGCCCGACGAGCCGGACGCGATGCCCATGCCCATCAAACCAACGACAATTGCGACAACAAGAAGTGCCACACTAACAACGGCAACAACAACAACCACATCAACCAAGCCAATTATACTGAGTGTAACGACCACTGTGCCAGCGACAATAGTATCAATAGCAAACACCGCAACGACAGCAACAACTACAACAACAACAAGCAATACCTCTTTGCCGTTACTTTCATTTAACACAACAGCTGCAATCAACGCATCAGCAACAACGGCAACCGCAGCAGCAGCAGGAGCAACAGCAACAACAACTGCAACTACAACATTAACAACAACATCAATCAGCAACAATGCTTTGCCTTCACTTTCATTTAACAACGCTGCTGTAATCAAAACACCCAACAAGGACGCATCAACAGTTTTGAACACCTCCGCAGTCTTTACACTGCCAACAACAATGAGCCAATCAACAGGCGGCACATCGACTCTGATTCCAAAACTTAACTTTACACCGACAACAATGCCGCCTGCATTAAACTTTAACCAGCTGCCAACGTTAGCAGCAGCAGCAGTAACAACTATATCATCAACAACCACAACAGCAAGCATCACGCCAGTGTTTTCATTTGGAAATGCAAACGCAAAAGTAGCAGGAGCAGTAACAACGACTACCGATGCACCTGTAGCTGCACCAGCAATGTTCACATTTGGCAAGCCCGCAGCTGCAGCAACAATTAACACGACAGTTGCACCAGCAGCAACAACAGCTGTAAGTGCTCCCATGTTTTGTTTCGGCAATGCGGCAACAACAGCAGCAGCAACAACAGCAGTAGCAACAACAGCAGCAGCAACAACAACCGCAGCAGCAACAGCAACTACAAGCGCTTCAATATTTAGTTTTGGCAACGCTGCAGGTGCAGCGACAGCAACAACTACGGCACCAACAGGAGCAGCAGCTAGCAAACCCTTCACATTTGGCAACGCCAGCAACAATAATGCAGCAGGAGCAGCTGGTGATGCCGCTGCTACGCCTGCCTTAAATCTGGATAACTGGGCGCAAAAGCCCACAGAAGCGGCGATCTTTAACAACAACGGCAACAATGTGTTTGGAAAACCAGCAACAGTCGCTGAACCCACAAAACTGTTTAGCTTTAGCAATAGTTCAACTAACGGGCCAGCTGCCACGCCCATTGTCGCGTCGACTACCGCATCAGTTGCTATGCCCGCAGCTACGCCCATTTTTGGTGGCGCCGGAGCAACAGTAGCCGCAAAGCCTTTTAGTTTACCTTTTAGTTTTGGCGGCGCAGCAACGGCAGCAACAACAGCACCACCCGCTGCCAGCAATTCGAATCTTTTCTCATTTGGTGGTGCCACAAGCGATGCAGCTAAACCCGTGGCAAAAGCAACACCGTTTACCCTATCCAACAGCAGCAGCAACAACACCGGTAATCTATTCAAATTTGGCGACAGCGATGCTGGACCCAAAATGACAACAGCAACAACAGCAGCAGCAACAACCCCTGCAGCCAGCTTTAGTTTTAATGCAAGAGCTGCAGCGACAACAGCCAACCCCAGCAGCACATTCACTTTTGGTGCCACGCCGAGAGCGACGCCTACATTTGGCAGCACCAGCAACAGCAACAATGCAACTGCTGCAAAGCCTTTTGCATTTGGCGGTGCAGCAGAGCAACAGCAGCAGGTGGCCACAAGAGCAGGGACAGCAACACAGTCGCCACAACAACCACGCACTGGCGGCTTCTCCTTTGCTGCAGTGGCGCAGAAAAACGAGTCCACAAACTTATTTAGCTCACCAACAGCAACGCCAACAGCAGCAGCGGGAGCAACAGCAGCAGCACCAGCAACGGGCATTGTAAAGCCTAGTTTTAATTTTGGAAGCAACTCATCTGCATCACCAGCACCAGGAGCAGCAACAGCATCGCCCAGTTTCGGTGGCTTTGCGGTGCCAGCGCCTCCAAGCGACAGTCAAAACAAACCATTTGCATTTGGTGCCAGTACCACGCAAAATAATTCCAGTTCGCCAATGGGCGGAAATATATTTGCCAGTGCTGTGGCAGCTGCACAGCAGCAGCCACAGTCAAAGGCAGGCGTCTTCGCATTTAACAGCAGCAGCAGAAGCGCTGCATCGCCACAACAAGCAGCATCTGGGAATGCACCATTTGCATTCGGAGGAGCTACTGCACCAGCTCAGAGCAATAATACCGCCAAGCCGTTTACATTTGGCGCCAGCGCCAACAATAATGCAACAGCAAGCAATATTTTTGGCAGTCCAGCCGCAGCGCCTACAGCAGCGACTCCTGTGAGCAATGGAGCCTTTAATTTTGGTGGCAACACAGCTGCACCACGCATGCCATCAACACCGCAGCAGCTCAACAGTGGCAATTTCTTTGCGCCGCCAAGCACCCCCGAAAATCGACCCATTCGACGTGCAACACGACGCCTGCAAAAATAGAGCTTAAAATTCGTTTAAATGTTTTAATAGCTATGGTTTAGATTAATTTTGAGTGCCCCCTGATAATTAATTGCAAATAAAAATATTTAAAATGTGTAAATAAATGCTAAAGCAACTTTATATGTATTTTTGTATTCATTTTCATATTCTTAAATCCTATCAAATCTAAGAAGTTTTAAGCAAAGCAGGAATTTTCGATCTTGCCTCCACATGCTATGTGTTGTTGCAGAAGGAAATTGAAATCAATCTGCTGTCCCAATTCAGTATCACTGGTTCGGAGAAAGGAATCTACCTTACACGATTTTGCTTTTGGAATAGCACATATGGATTTAACTTATTTTATGTCTAGATCGTGTTAGTATTTATAAAGCTAAAACCTACTTGATTTTCATCTATTGCCGTCGCATGACATTAAATATTTAATCTAAAAATCGTGTCGTCGCCTGCGGCTGCTGTTGCAGTTGCGTCTGTTTATTGATCAAATGATGACTATTTATTTCATGCCTTGCTGCTGGTGTTAGGTGCTGGAACAAAATGAGGCAAGTTATTAGTCAAATTATTTGCGCGAAATTTGATCATTTCATTCAATTATGCTTTTATTTGAGTTAAGCTATTAAGTTAATTAATTCGATTATTGTAATATTTCGTATGTCCTTTGATTATTCATATTCATATTGATACGATTATACAGCGATTCACACGAGTACTTAAAAACTGAGAGGCATATTTTATATATTGTCATAAATCATACAGAAACCTAAAAACAAAATATGGAAATTTTAAACAGTAGTGGATCAAAATGGTGCAATATATACATGATATATATTACCAAAATTGAAAACAGTCCGTGGTAATCACATGAAAATATTAATTTATTAAACTTTGTTATTGCTTATAAATTTTATAATTTTTAAATTTTAAATTTAATTATTTAGTGTGTACAAAAATAAAAATAGATTCATATTTCTGATTAAAAATTATTATTTATCAAAAAAAATTATTTGTCACTTTCGTAGTGAAAATAAGAAACGACTCAAAGTCGCTGACAAAATGAATAACTACTTTATAAAACCCGTCGGTCATATGATCCGGATATCCGAAACTCGGCCTGGGCTCACAGTTATCAAATTTTAAAGATTCATTAAACGGCGTCTCAAGTTGGCTAACAAACAGTGTCGCATTCGTGCAATGATGGAAACTTTCATAAAACATATCATTATAGAATTTATCCAAATATTCGTAGAACGGCATTAAAGGTGTATGAAAGGGTAACTTAACATAACTGTTTTCAGATCCACTAAATGATTTAAAAGCATAAGCTTCAATCTGTTAATAAAAGAGTTGATATTATATTTTATTATGACCATTGGTAGTACCAATCAATTACCATGACATCATTAGCATCACATTTCCAAAAGATCATTCCAGAAAGTACAGATTTATTTCGAGATATTCGTTCGACTCGCAGATTATTTGTTAGCTTACTCTCATCTGTGGAGTTACTAGCTACATCAACCAGTTCGACCAGATAACTTATCTGGAATCCAGATAGTTTTATTCTCAATTATTCCAGATATTCTTATACTCATAGAGTCCTTGACGTAAAAAATTTACCTTGCCATTAGAACTGCCACAAAGAACCAGTAAAATCACTGGCACGGATAACGGTAACATTTCACTGTTTTGGTTTTTGTAAATTACAGTTGAACTAGACTAATCGGGCTGGTATTTATATGGTGAAAACCAGCTTGATTTCCATCCATTTCCGTTACATGGCATATTGTATAAGGGATCTTAGATGGACATTATAAACGTGTTTTTAGAACGGGAAATATCGGTATCATCAATCTACAATTTTCGATAGATACATTTAATTGATAAGAAAACAAACAATTATAATTTTCCACTTTTATTAAAAGTTTTATATCATTTTCAATCTCAATCTCCAACTGCATTCTTTTTAAGTATTACGTGTTCGTGCGATTTTTTTGTATACAATTTTTCTTTTTTTGCTAACTTAGAATTTGTTTGACAAAAGTGTTTTTTTTTTTTGATTACTCTAAATTTGTTTTGTTTTTAAAAAAGTAATAACTTTAGAATTAAATTAAATGTAAATCATGTGGACGTTTATGTGTGTGTGTGTGTGTGTGTCAATGTGTACATAAAATAAAATAAAAGTAAGTGTTAAAGCAAAATTGTACAAGTTTCTTATAGAATAAGAAACATATAAAACGTCAAGTAAATTATATATATTGATATTAAAATATGCATAAATAAATTACAATTTCCCTTATGCTGCAGGGTGTTTCCTCCTTTTGTTTTTAAAGCGGCGTTTGAATATATTAACTATATATATTATAGATTTAAAAGGGTACAAGAGATTCCACAATTAAATAATGTTATAAACAAATAAGTAGACTGAACAATTGCATTGGGGATTTTACATAGATGAAACTTGCGCGTTTAATTTATATATTATTATTATAATGATTATAAACATTAATCATGCCACATAAGCTAAGTATTTAGAGTTTTTGTATATGTTTAATGTTTTTATATATGTAATAGTATTAATATAATGCATCTTTTCACAAGTGTTTTTTTTTTTTTTGTTATATTTATTGTTGGAGTTTTTAAACACACAGTCGAAGCTGCCCTCTTAGATTTGATAGGTTCAAGTCAAATTCAATTTTTAATTTACGTTTTTTTTTCTATAATTTTCGCTCATTTTGATTAGAAAGATAAATGTAATTAAATTTAACTAATTTGCTGGTTTAGTTCATTTTTCTTTATATGTATTCATAATGTTTGTGTTGTTCAGCAACTTGTTGTACAAGTTTTTTGTTGCTGTTGCTTGTGCTATAAACAATAAATGTCTAACAGAAATTGTACAAATTTAGAGCCCGAAATCGGAATTTACAAAAAAAAGGTAGAAAAATAAGCTGTAAATATAAATCCAAAGCACAAAACATACAGATTTTTATATTTCTATATAGAGAGGGAGAGTGAGGGAAAATAGTGTGTAGGGTACAAACTATAAATACCAACTTTAGATAACACAATTATGTAATTTTGTAATATTAATAGTATATTACACAGAATGCAAACTCTGTATATGTATATGTATATATATTTAGATATCGTTATAATGTAGTTATAGAACGTTAGCTGGGCGCAACTCACTAACATTGCTTGATTGTGTTGGGTTTCCTTCGGTTAAGCTTACAAAAAACTTATCGCATAAATTATATATGTAAATAAATTGTTGTAAATTAGTTATATACGTCTATAGAATTATACATATGTATATATATATATATTTATGTATATATATATATATATTATTATGGGTACGAAAAATTGTTGCGTTCAGTGTCAGTGTTAAATAAATCTTTCGGTCTGCATTGGCGGTATTATTTTTAATTTCCTGCCCTCAAACTAAAGTCATTTCAAAACATTATTTTCCGTTAGTTGTTGGAACTGTTGTTGTTTCTTTCATTTAGTTGTTGTTGTTGTCGTGAGCCTCTCACGCCGTTGCGTTATTTAGGTGCTGCAACTTCACTTTGAGCTCCGCAAATGTTGGCCGCTTCGCTGGATTTAGCTCCCATGCCTGACGCATCATCTCGTAGATTTCGGCTGGGCAGCCCTCGGGTGCTTCCATTTTGTAGCCAACTTCAACGTGCTTCACCACATCTGCCAGTGGCTAAAAAAAAGGATCAAAAGAATATGTTTATAAATTGTACACTTCAAATAATTTACACATTCATTTGGTACATACGATTCGGGGATAGGGCACACGTCCAAAGGAGTATATTTCCCATAGAAGTATGCCAAAGCTCCACATATCCGATTTATTGGAGAAGCGCTGAGAGAATAAATAAATTTCAAACAAAATTTGAGAAAATTATTAGCTTAAACTTTTCTTATATAGTCAAGTATTTTATAATTATGCATTCCGAACTAAAAAAAATTAATTTTTGAAACCCCATCAAAATGGCTTTTTATTTATTTACTTACGCCATTTTTGAGTGCCTCAGGCGCTGTCCATTTGATGGGCAGCTTGCCAACATCGAGATTATAGCATTCCTCGCGTGCCAGGCCAAAATCGGATACCTTGGCCACACAGTCCTCAGAGATAAGGACATTGCGTGCGGCCAAATCACGATGCACAACCTTTTTGGCCTCCAGATACTCCATGCCAGAGGCCGTATCGCTAAAAAATTAAACAAATGCAGCATTAAACATAATTGAATATTGGATTAGATGAGGCTGGGGCTGGCTTACAAGGCGAAATTGATTTGATCCTTTTTGGTTATGTGCTGTCGACCACGCGAACGCAAATAATCAACCAGCGATCCTTTGCTCATGTATTCCGTAACCAAGTACAGATGCTTGCTGGTAAAAACAAGGCCAATAAACTTCACCAGATTCTCGTGCTCCAGCGTGCTGTTGGATATGGTTTAGCTTTAGTTTATATTTTTTTTTGTGTTATTTGTTTATATATCGCTTACGTCATGACCGATGCCTCAGCGAGAAACTTTTGCACAGCGCCCTCATCCTTGAGCATCTTGACGGCGACCTTCTCGTTGCGCAATATGCCCAACATGACGTCACCGAACTCGCCCTTGCCAATGCTTTCGCGTAGCTGCAGCTCCGCCTCGGGTATGACCCAGCCCTTGTCCACAAATTCTTTGGAGTTGATGCAAAACTCTTGTTTGCCCAACTTGGGCAAACACTTTACAAGCTGAGTGCACAGACCATCCGCATCGGCCTCATAGTGCTGTATGGCAAAAAGGTGCAATTAGTATTGCAAATGGATGTGATGAGGATGAGTATTGAAAAGATCTTACCGCGACGAGTTGTCCTAGATTCTCAAAGTACTCCTCATCGTCGATGGTTAATTTATTCTCCAGATATTTGACACGATAGTGTTCCACCTTGCCCTGGAAGCAAACGCACAGCGTGTAATCACCGGGAAAATTTGTCGACTCGCGCACCAGGAAGAGTCCATCCTCACGCGGCTGCAGCAAATGTTCCGCCTCATCGCGCGTTATGCTGCCATGGAACCAGCTACAGGAAGATAAACGATTGAGTGGAATGCAATTAGTAGCTGATCAAATTGAAGAGAATCAATGAATTGATTGTCAGTGTTTAACAATTAAGATTTAATCATTAATGTTTTTTTTTTTTTGAAACTTACGGCATTGCATTCAGTTTAACCTCACATTTGCGTAGCTGTGGTGCGCCTGTGGGTGACAGCGATGCATGATTCATGGCCGTTGTGGAACCACTTGTCCACTTGTCCATGCTGCCGCCGTTGATATCGAAGCTGTGCAGAGATGTGGACATGCCTGTGTTGTTGCTGCTGCTGTTGCTATTGCTATTATTAATGTTGTTATTGTTGTTGTTATTGCTGTTGCCGCTGCTGCCGACAACGGTTGGCTGCGTAGACTGCAGCAGAATGTTGTTGCTGCTGCTGTTGCCGCCGGTGCTGTTGCTACAATTACCGCCACTGAGCGCTAAACTCTTGGGCGGCAACACGCCCACCGGCGTATGCAACGTTAGCGAGGAGGACATTAGATTATTGCTGGAAGCGCAGTTGGCCAGTAGCTGCATATGTTGCTGCTGCTGCTGTTGTGCGACGGCGGCAACAGCTGCCGCTGTCACGGATGCTGCTGCTACCTGGTCGGCCTGTGTATGTGTTGCTGTTGCTGCAGCGGGCGCAAAAGTTGACAATATACTATGTTGTTGCTGCTGCTGCTGTTGTTGCTGCTGTATTGTCGTCGTCTGCGGCTGCTGTTGCAGTTGCAGTTGCGTCTGATTGGGCGATTTGGGCGAATGATTGTTGATTAAATTATGACTATTTAATGCATGAGCTGCTGCTGCTGCTGCGGCTGCTGCTGGTGTTTGGTGCTGCAACAAAATGAGGCAATCAGAAAAAATGAGCGAATCAGAAAAAAATGTTGTGCACGAAATATTGCGGATGACTTAGTTTAATTATGCTTTTATTTGAGCTAACTTATTAAGTTAATTAATTCGATTATGGCTATCTCTCTTATGGCCAATAATAAAACCTATATTATGCTTACTTAATATCCAACTGGTAAATATTGATAAGAAAGCGCAATGACGCAATTGGATCACTCACCCACCAGGACACAGCCCATAAACACCTGAAGCATATTTAAAGCTGAGGTTTGTTCGCAATGGGCAGGGGAGGTGTGCAGACTTTAATTTATAACGTAACTATCGAAAAAGGGATATAGCCACATTTTGTCCGATAGTCAAGCATCATTAAATGTAATTAGAACTTGGGGACAGGCAAGAAGGGCGGCTGCAACTTAGGAATGAAGTAAAACAAAGAAAGGCGCACTGGGCAGAGACAGCAGGCGTCAAACAAGCCACGGGTCATTTAGGCTATAATCGAAAAAGATTTACAAACTTAGAATAACTAACGGTCTGCTCAGAGGATACTCTAGTCTAGAAGTCACCCAACCAATAGTCACCAACTAACTAAGCCGGCTTTATGATAATGAGAAAGAATCTTCAATGCACATGAACATCAGGATGGCGTCGCTTTAGCCTGAAAAGGTGTAGAATCGTGGGGAAACAAGGGAAGACATAGTAACCCCCAATCCGACGAAGATTCGGATTGAGGGCAGAGCTGTTTTCTTAGGAGAAGGCAAAATAGATCTAGTAGATCGCAGTGCAAAACACAATTCGGACGAGTATTTACAAATTAAACAGTATTATTAAATTGCAATTTTGAGTCTATCTGTAATCGGATTCCTGCTACATCTCAGAAACGGAGCAAGTTGACAATAAAATAACATAAAATTGTTTCGATGAATTGGTATTTCAAAAATCTTAATCTTTATTCTAATCCTCTCGCATGTCGACTGCCAGGAGTCGTAACCTATTTTACAATAACCTGACACCAAAATATTAACTCAATTTCTATCGATAAGTTAGTAGATCATATTGATGACTTACCACATTGTTGTCGCGATGATGATGATGATGCGGCGGTATGCTTGGCGGCACAATATGCGGCTGGGATTGGCTCAGTTGTTGTTGATGCTGCAGCAGTGATGTGGCAACAACGCCCACACCGACACCGACACCAACGCCAACGCCCATTGAATTGGGCTGCGGTGCTGGTCGCTTATTGTGTCGGAGCGGTGCTGTTGGCGGCATCTGATGCCCAGTGGCCTGCAGATACCATGGATCGCCCGATGTGCTGCCGGACACTGTTGTCGCGGCGACCGATGGCTGCGAGAAGCCGCGATGATGCCCAACTACCGTTGTTTGTCCGTTCTGTGTGGCGGTCGCGTGACTGTTCATATCCTCGACCTTGCAGCTGGCCACGCACCTATTGTCACCAGATGTCGTTTCTGTTTGACCTGTTGCCGATATTGCTAATGTTGTTGTTCTTGTTGCTGTTGCTGTTGTTTTTGTTTTTGGCGGCTTTGCAGCCGCAGTTACTTGCGGCTGTCGCTGCTGTTTGTGCTTCAGTTGGCCCTGTTTGATTTCAACGGTTATCAACGGCTCACCCACGCCGGCTGCCTTTGTCGTCGTCCTGCTTTTGCCGGTTCTCGTTTGTTTTTCCTTCGCCTTTGTTTCGCTTGCTTCTTCGTCTGTAAAAAATATATAAATGATATTGATTTAGTCAATTGTTTAACTACATTCGTGCTTATCTAATCAGAACTATACACACAGCAACACAGGCACAGGCACACCTTGAGTTAACAGTTTAAACTAATCATTGCCTCACAGTCACAATTGTAAAAGTTCTCCTCGTTATTTGCTGAGCTCATTAAATATTCATAAAATCATACGAAAAAAAAAGTATATATATATTTATATAATGACAACATCAGCAATATTTTCGCAGTATGTACTCGAAAAAGATCGCTAATAGAATTTCAAGTTCAAATTCATATTTAAATGCAGCTCAGCAAACAGAGTCATTCACAATTAACATGGGGCAAGCGAATTTTGCACGTCTGGCAACGCCCCTTCGTCCAACTGTATCAATAATTGTAGCCATATCGAATTAATTAAAATAGGTCCGTCTCGAACGAGTAACAGGTACACAATGATTGAAAGCAAAATTTAAAAAAAAAAACACTTAAATATTGAGAAGCAAAATCAAGCAACAGATAAAGAGAGAGTGGCTTATTTGAAAGGCAAGGGCGAATTAAATATAATTATATAGATTTAAGTGCATTTTATAAATTTTATAAATTTATTAAACAAAATTAACACATTTGTTTGCCAATCATTGTTAATGTTGTTTTTATCGCTGGGGCAACAAATGTTTACAACATCAGCTTATCAGCGAACGAACACCAAACCAAGAAAACAACAAATAATAACAATTTCAGCGACATTCGCTTTGCACATTTAGCAAAACCAATTCACGTTTCATTAATCAGTAAATTAACCTAACTAAAAAGACGCAGCAACAGTTACGCAAAAAACTGCAGAGACAGCAAATAAATATATGTAAGTGTGTTACTGCCAAATATATATATATATATATATACATATATATATAAATCCAAAGGTAAATTGTTGGTCAACATGAGTGTCGCCGCTCAAGCCGCATTTTAATCAACTGAGCGCAATAAAAAACACTGACAACGCCCACGCAGTGAATGGCAATTGCATGACAAAGCGTAAGAACAAGAGATACCGTTAGAAAGAGACAGCGAGATTAAGAGAGAGATAGAGAGATGGTGAGTTTTTGGCAAATGTAAAACATTTGCATGCGGCATGCATAATTATAACTTTTACTGCGTAATAACATGAGTAGCTTCAGCTACTGTCTTTTTTGTTTGTTGTATACCCTGTAATCACTACTTAAATGCAGGAGTATTCTATATATGCAGCTAGAATGTGTACAAGCTGTACTTAAAGTCTGACAATATCTATAATTGTGAATTATGAGTTAAGAATAAAGTAAATTTTTTTCTTAGTTAATAATTGCCCAAAAATTAGAAACGATCGTTAAATTTTATAGAGCATTCCATTGTCGAGCAGCTGCAATAGTGCTTCTAATTGTTATTTCTTTCCGTAAAATGCTACAAATTTAATTATGCGATGAATCAGCAGGGGTACACCATTAAAATTCTCAAGGCATTTTGTGTTGAACGAGTCTATAAATTCCCAGGCGAGACGAAACTTACTCACTTTTAGTTTCGGTCTCGAGTTTTGTAGCTTTTGTGTTGTTTTTCCCGTTCTCTGGATACAATTCGTACAGTAATTGTTGTGTTCAAATTAATTTTGAGAGTGTTTCTTTTTTGATTGCTTAATTTTCAAATTTTATGTAAATTTCATTGCGGAAACGCTTTTTGCATATTTAATTCTTGATTCTAGTCACGGAGCAGTGCAAGCGCCGATTTATCGTGGGACCCTTCCTCGTCTTTGGCATCATCATCATCATCGTGGGTAACGCTTTAATTGTGTGAAAGGTGGTTTAGTACACAACGACAACAACAACACACACACAGCTGGGAGAGTGCCGCAATCCGGAGTAAAAGCCTATCAAATTAGCCACATTGACCTTGCCCAATTCAAACATTTTTGAACCACATCCGTTGACTACAGATTACAGACTCATGCTAATGCAATTATGCACAATGTGTATAAATTATCACTTTTGTTTCATTTGCTTCACATTTTCTCTGGCTTGTAAATTAGATTGAACATGACTCTTCAAAAATGGGAACGGCCAAAAATTGCATGCAGTCATCGTTGTCATTGTCGGCGTTTGTTGTTTCCTGATTCAGAGTCATGCGGTTTTGGAGAGACCAATTGTTTGGCAAATGACAACAGCTCAAGTGGTAACAGCGAATGCCAAAAACTCAAATGAATAACATTTGACAAGTTAAATAAACGAACTAAGCTTTTATTTATTTTATATATGAATTGCATTCAAGGAAGAATCTTTGATTTTCATAAAATTTATTTTTAATTCAACATTTCACAAATAGCTCTTTAAGCAGTGACGAATTTCCTGTTAAACTTATTATGCACCATGTCCAATCAAACTGAACTTTGGGCGCTATATTTTTACTCACTGATACCACAATTGATACGCCAGTCCAGTTAAGTCACTTGCAATATTTATTTCAGATCCGAACTTTATACTGTCATACACTGTAATTTATCTTGAGTGTGGTATAAGGAGACGCGACTCTGGAAATTAACTTCGCTTGTAGTTCTTTAGCATTGCCAACGCAAATATTGATTGGCATCTGTTTGTTGACTTTTTTATTTATTGCTGTCACACACAGGCTTAAAGTTAATTGATGCTTGACCTTCAGACTTTTGTAGTAGCAGTAGGATCTGTGAGCCTGATGCTGTCGCTATTCATTATTTTTACGCATATCGATGTCATAGCATGAGTCAGATATATAGATATATATGTATATATATAAAGCATTTGCAATCGTAAAAACGTAAATAAGATGGAGTCACTGAAAGGTGCAAGTGTGTGTTGAGTGTAATTTACATATTTACATATGACACGCGCAGTCCCAAACGGAACGGGTCGTTAGGGAAATAGTGGAAATTAACTGCCATCATAATATAATAGACAACACCCCCTATACAAACAAAATAACATTATTTACGATGATCGCTTGACTTTGACTCTTGATTAGTCAACTCCAAATTTGTGTTTACCTCTCTTTCTCTCACTCTCTTTCTATTTGCATATTAACATGCTGTCAATTTGCACTTCACTTGTATGCACAGCACAGTCTGTTTGCTTAGCTGCTTTATGTTTAATTCCAATTGCGTGTTATCGACTGCTTGTTATCGATTTATCGTAGCTGGCGGTGCTGTGAGTTGGCAACGCTGTTAATGGCACGCACGCAATGTAAACACAAAAATGAAGATACCTTGCGAAACGCCAAAAAAAAAATAAGAGATTGTGAAAAGAAAGAAACAAAACTCAAAGCAAAACCCAAAAACAAAGGCAATTGCCAAACAAATTATTATTTATAATGCTGGCGTTGTTTGATGTTTTCTGCTGTAAACCAAGCATGTTTATAAAGTGTTAAACAAATAAAAAGAATCGTCGTTTAAAAAAAAAACAACAGCAAATACTCGGGAAACTTTTGAACAAAAAATAACTCATAATAAGGTTGAGTGAGAAATGATCTTAAATATATATTCATTAGAGGCACGTACAGCTAATTTTAACTGGGCATCATTAAAATGCAGCGCAATTGAAATTATCAGTACACAAAAACCATAAATTTTGTGAAACACAAAAAAAAGAAAGGTTTAAATATATATTGACAATGATCTGCCGGACATAAGTGCAAATGCATCCATAAACTCGAATGATTCATTGGCAGTTGTTTTTGTCGGTCGTGAACTTTTACAAAGTACTGTAGGAAGAGCTTTGTTTGTGTGTGGCTGTGTGTGAAATGCGCAGTACGTCGATAGGCGATTACTTATATGGCTATATAATATTGGCTTAGCGCTGGATGTGGATGAGGTAATGCTCATTAGCTTGTGCAAATTGCAAACCAAACAGCCAAGGCTAATTAAAAACGATGCTCATATTTGAATTATGCCCAAGTACGTCTATTATGAGGAAGACTGTTTTAATTAATTTTAATTTTAATTAACTTAACAAACCTACAAATTATCGAATTACTTTTATTATCGATAGACAAAGAAATATTGCATAAAGTTAAGGCTTAAGCCCGAGAAATTGTTAATTTACTCTGCATGAATTCGTACATAGAAGAAATACATTATTTAATAATTTATGTAAGGTTGAAACAACACATATTTTTCTGTTTACGTTATTAGATATATAAATGAAAATATATGGATAAGCTGAAGTACGATGTATGAAGAGAAAAGTAATTAATAAATAAAATTAATTTAAACACAATTAATTAAAAAACAAATAGAGCAATAAACGTGTTTTGATCAAAAAGAGTGCATTAATTACACTTTAGAGCTGAACGATGTTGCCTGTTCCTAAATTATTCCACATTAATGGATAAAGCTGCCTCACCTGTCTGTCAGTTTGAGGTCAATGACAAACAGTTAAAATAAAAAAAAAAAACTCTGCCACAAGTTGTCTCGAGGGGATGGGTCTCTGCCCACTTGCCCTGATCTGCACAGCTGACACATAGCTATCCCAGGTAATTAGCACTCTGATACATATATATATATATATATGTGGGGTTGCATGTTGTCTGCAGATTGGCTTCCTTCTTCCTGTTGTCTGCTTGCGGTTTTGCCGCACCCCGTTCTGCATGCAATATGCAAATTGTTGGCCAAAAAGCCAGCGAAGCAAGTCGCTCTCTACATATGCATATATATAATATATATATATATATATATATAGTCTTGTTATGTGGCAGTAGCACGCAATTCATGCCATCACCATTACCATCACCATCATCGTCATCCAGCGTCTTGTTCCATTCATGCCTTTTGTTATGCTCCTTTGACTAAAGTTGTCTAAAGTTACCTCTTTCTTTCATTCATTATTATTGTTTTACACTTTCCAGCTCGAAACTACCACGAAATGATTGTGTGCCGCCTTGCAACAATTTACATATCTGTTTTTTTTTTCTCTCTACACTTCTGCACAAGTTGGTTTGGTTCCGTTCCGTTCCTTCCATGACGACTCACACCCATGAGGAAATGAGGAAGCAATACAAAAGATTCTCACGTACTTGTTACCTCTATAGGTGTTGAACTGTATACATGTATATATAAATATATATATATATATATATATATAGCTCTCTTCCTACTTATTGTAGCATGCATATAGAATTCCCTTCGCTGCCATTCCGTGACGTGAGTTGCCTCACGGGCATTCTGTCAGTCAGTTAGTGAAGTTGCTTGGCTAACAGCTTGTTGGGCACACATCAGCGACCTTCTTTAGAATACTAGCTGGAAAAATATTTGCACTCAGCCATATTGTATCTAAGGCGCTCAACTTCAGTTTGTTTAAGTGCTTATGTCTATAGATTAAGTTACCCTTAAGAACCAAGTATTAAGTAGTTCGCTTCAATTGCAAGATATTCATCTTTAAGATGCTTAAATTATAATTTTATAATTTTTTTTAATTAGCTTGCATTACATTTTTAATAACAGCAATTTTAATTATATGCACATTTGCAACTCCTGTTTATTGCCAACGAGGCAACACGCTTCTGCATTTGTGGTAGACCCCCCACTTGATTTTGAAAGGTAACTTCTTGCAATTGGACACTTACTGTTATGGTTTTGTTAAAACCCAAAACCCACCATCAATGTCAACCAAAAACAAGGCGTTGCAAACGTGTTTCTGGCTTTTTGTCTGCTGGTTTTGATGTTTGCCCGATGTTAGCTGATTTACCAAGCGCAGCGATGGTTGGTAACTTTATATGCAGTGTAGCACTTGCAACATTGGGCACAGGGCTACCTGGTGTTTTTATACCCTGAACCCATCAAAAATTAGTAAATAGAGTATAATGGTTTTGTGCAAAACTATGTTAGGGACAGAAAAAAGCATCTTTAACTTCATTAGTTATATATTTTCTTGATCAACATTTGCAGCCGAGTTGATCTAGCTATATAACAATATATGAAATATTAGTTTTCGCATACCCCCGGGCAGATCAAGTTTATTTCATTTTATCGATAACTTCCTCCTGTTTCACGTTTCAATTTCCGATTCCAATCAAATCCATAATTGACATGGGCTTTTATTGATATATAATAAGCAGGGACATAATAGTTATCAATTGCAGATATACCCAATAAGACAATAATATGTTTAACAGGGTATAACTTAGGAGCTGACAGAACTACAGCATTTTTACTTGTATTTATATAATTTTGCTTGCGGTCTGAAAACGCAAAATTAAATAGGAATTTGCCAGAAATGGAAAAACTTTAACTTTACTTTGAAATTGAAAACTGAGGAGAGTTTTCTTTAAGAGTTTACATCGTTATGTTAAGTTGCTGTTAAGGTTAGCGAACTTAACGTGATATTAACAGAGACTTGTTTAAAAATGTTAAAATATGCCTAATATTTAAAATGTAGCATTCGAGCCAAATGTTATTGGCAATTTAATCATACTAACCAAACCAATCATCGGTGCTGATGATGGGCGGCAGAGATCTGCTGTGGTTGTTGCTGCTGTTATTGTTATTGTTGTTGTGATTGTTGCTCTTGCTCCTCGATGATGAACGCTCTTTGGTGTTGCTTCTGCTGCTGCTGCTGTTGTTGTTTTCAGACTTTGGTTTGGCTGTTGCTGTTGTTGTTGCTGTTGATGTTGCTGTGTTTGTTGTTGTTGCTGCTGTTGCTGATTGAAATCTGCGCTGTGCGTTGCGCAGAAAATTCAATAGACGCACATCGATGGGCTGCGCTGCGTTTGTTGCCACCGTTTGTTGCGTCGCTTTGGTGTTGGTGGTGCCACCACTAATTGTTGGCGCATATTTATCACAAAAGTAGAACTCTTTGCGCTTGGGCGGCGCATAGGCGGCACTCAAACTGCTGCACAACTGCAACGGACGACGGCGTGCCTTGGAAATCAACTGACCGCCAGATGCCTGACCGTTGGTGGTGTTATTGTTATTGTTGTGGCAGTTGAGGCTGCTTGCGCTGCGCGTTAAACTGTGCGCCAGACTCTGCTTGCACCAGTAGACGTCCTTGCTGCCAAAGTAGTAGTAACGCCTTCGCGTATCCTGCGACGATCCAGTCGCAGCTGCTGCAGCTAATCCTGTCGCACGATGATGCCGACTGCAGCTGGAGCGTGTTGACTTTTTGCTATTGCTGATGTGGCTACTATTGCCGTTGTTGTTGTTGTTTTTGATGGTGGTGCAGCCGGTGGTTTGACTGCCGCTGCTTGTCTGCGAGTTGTCGCTCTCGTTGCTCAAACTGTTGTTGTTATTATTTTCAGTGATTGTTGTTGCTGCTGCTTCTTTTGGCGCAGAGGTCGGCGTGTTCGTTTGCGTTGGCGTGAGATATGAATTGGATTGGATGAAGACGCCATCGCAGGTAATTTTGATTGTTGTCACCATGTTCCACGTGGCATTTCATCTGCCTTCACTTCACCAACTCACTTAAAGTACTTTATGCTTATGGACTACACTTTGCTTTGGCTTTGAATGGGAGTTTTTTAGTTTTAGTTTTTGGTGGCGCCCAATAACCCTTTTTTCACAAAAATTTCCTATTGATTAAGTATTTAATTTACTACTTTATAACACTCAGAAAAAAAATCACCCTGAAAAACAGCAACACCAAAATAAAGAAAAGAACTCTCTGAATAAGAATTTCTAAAATTCAATGCACTTTTTTATGAGTGTAGTTGGTTGTTCTTTATATAGATAATTCAGCTATTTAAAGTTGAGCGAGCAGTTGAAAGGCTGTAGAACCCGTAGACCATTGAACCCAACAATAACATCAACATCAATATCATCGACATCGACAATGGCAAATCAGATACTCTCTTCACATGCCCGGTACGGTACAGTACAGTGGGGCCTGCCCTAGTTGAATCGAGGCTAATGCCGCATCAAACAATGTGCACACTGCAAAATTGTTTTCTTTTGTAATCATACTAATTAAAGTCTGTTTTTTTTTTCTCTCTTTTTTTCTAAAGCGCTTCGATTTGGACCCGACCAACAAAAGAGGCAGGCAGAAAATAAAAATGGTAAAAAATCAATGGTGAAGTGAAGCAATAAAGGAACTACAAGTAATGATAATACCAGAGGCGGACAACAGACAACAACACACAACAAACAAAAAGGCCAACAAAAAGCGCAAATTGGAAAATATCTATGGAGAAAATCCCAAGCAAGCAAAAACAAAAATCAAGTGAAACAAAAACCAGTAAAACAGAAATTGTCTTGATTCCGAGAGCGTGCTCCATATTTGTCAACTAGTTAGGCCCAAAGGGGTGTGGTGAGGGAGATCAGCAGACCGAGGGGGCGTGGAGAGGGGCACATACAGCATAATAATAATAGTAATTGTCTTGTTGTTGTTTGTTTTTTTTTTTTTTGGCATTTGCAGAAGTCAATTTGCCACTTTAACTGTAAGTGAGTTAAGAGCAACGGCAAAACAAAACAAGTAAGATGCTGTAGTCGAGTTGGCTCGACTACGATATACCCTTAACCCAGTTGTTAAATATATTCTAGTTTTATTGGATAATTTCCCTTTAAAATGATTTGCACTCAAATGTTCAGTTCTGCAAGTGCATTTCTTACAGTCTTTACTCACAAGCATATACATACATACATACAGACATACATGCGTACACGAAACAGTACTTATCGGGGCTCTGCAGAATACACACAAATATATTGACACTAGCGTCGATTATCATGCCATCTCTTTCTCACACATGCGCTCGCCTATTTATGCATACAGAAAATGCTTCCGGCTGCTGACAACAAGAAGATCAATATGAAAATATATTTTCGACTATAACTTTGGTGTTTCTTATCCGAACTTAATGAAATTTTGGCAACTGATCAATAATATGTATAAGCATATTATGTATAAATTAGAACCCTCTGCCTCTTAAATTGTGGAATTTATTGCTATCGGAAATCTAAATGTATCGATAATTCCGAAACTGAAGCAGTTATCGATAAAATAAAGCAAACTTGTTCTGCGCCTGGTATACGAGAACCTATATTTCAAATTTGAAATCTCTAGCTCTTATAGTCTCTGAGATCCGCGTGTTCATACAGACGGACAGACGGACGGACGGACGGACAGACGGACAGGGCTATATCGACTCGGCTGTTGATCCTGATCAAGAATATATATACTTTATGGGGTCGGAGATGCTTCCTTCTGCCTGTTACATACATTTGCACAAAACCATTATACCCTTTTTACCCATTTTTAATGGGTTAAGGGTATAAAAAAACCAAACATCTTGTTTATAAATTGGATATATGGTCACATATATGTGTGTGAACAATAAATGGTCGAAATAGACATAGGAATAGTTGCAATAATAAACCAAAAGTAAAGCTCTTAACAACATTGCCTTGTTTGTTTAGCATTTCTTTTGTGTGCGCAGCAGCATTTGATATTTGTGGGTTGGGAAAACACGAACTAAGTCAGTGGGCTTGAATTCAATTGGAATTTACTGGAATTGGGTGGTGTGCGTGTGTTTATGTGTGTGTGTGTGTGTGTGTGTGTAAGTACAATGTTGTGCAAATAGTATACAATTTAATATATGGATATTTTTTTTTTGGGCGTGAGAACGCAGACAACACCCATTGTTTTTAGTTTCTTGCTGTTATATATTTTATTCAAGGCAGACAGGCAGGCAGACAATACACCTTGGGAAAGTACGTGAAAAAAGACAAGATAGGTGAAATGTTACAGTTGCTCAGATGTCGACACAATGTGCTGATAAAATGTTAAGTGAAAGATGTACGAAACAGTTGTGTTGTAGATATATGTGTATCTATATGGTGTTAATTGGCTGGGACTAGGTGATAAAGTGCATTGTTTTCGAATTAAAAAGTGTCAACCGATTTAATTAATGCCGTGTTTAGATGAGAAATGAACACAAAGTCGTCGAATAACACAATATATTTACAATAGAAAGAAGTAAGAAGGCTCTAGTCAAGAGAGCTCGACAGAGAGATGCTCTAAATCTAGATTTTAAATTCATTGCAGATGATAAACATTAGTTTGTTCAATATGAAAATAAATGTTGCTTAAAAAAATAAGCATTTTCTTTTTCCAGTTTTTTATTTACCAACACTAATATTATTTATTAACTTTAATAGCTTAAATAGTCTTGGACATTTGACGCAAAACTATTTTAACGAATATATTTCCAATAGATTTAAGCTTCTAAATAGACAATAAGACCAATTGTTCAATTGGTAGCCATCGACAGTTTATCAATAATATTTTAGGTTATATTATATATCCTTTAAAATTGGCTTAAATATCGATTTTCATCGATATCAGTAAATAATATTTTGATCTGCCCGGGGAATACCAAAACTTATATTCCAAATTTGAAATCTCTATCTGCTATGTTCCCCGAGATCGTCTTGTTTATACAGACACAATTTATGACATGGCTAAATCAAGTTTCGTTGCAGTTGCTGATCGAGAATATAAATAAATACTTTCGTACAACTTTATTGTACCATTATTTTGGATTTTCAATGGAAATACCTTTTTCACTAAAGAAAAACTAGCTCAAAAATAAAAGTTAAATGTAGTGCACTTAATGTTAAAACATTTTCCGCTGAACTTGATCTTGTGTAACCATCTCTTATTTTGCAAAATAGCTAGCAATGTTCATTTAACGACTGGCTGTCATTTTAATTAATGTCAACGTCTTTTTGAAGAGTATTTCACTTTCTACATTTTTGGAGGGCTTCAGAACAAATGTCGTTGAGTTGTGGGGCACCCTAAATACTGAACCCCACCATAAACCAACCAGCAACTAGACAATTAACTATGGAAATGAGTTGGAGCTTAAACAAAAAAAAACACACAAAAATTGGGCACGTGGAAAGTGATTGCTTATCGAGAGAGAGACCCAAATTGTAAGTTCTTTAAACGGGAAGCAGGTACGGAAAAAAACGTGCCCTGTTGAACCGCCGCCAACACGAAAAGAAGCAGAAAAACACAAATGGAATAAATAACCAAAAATGAAAAAACTAATTTAAAAACAAAAAAAAAAAATAGCACCAAAAATATCTACTGAAATATGACACAAGTTTTTGTTTTTTTTTTCTTTTTGTCGCGTAGACAAAATGCAAAATGAAAAGCGAAATCAAAATAAAAGCAAATGAAAAAAAAAATAAAAACCTGATCTTGACTAAAACAAAGTCGGCAATCATATAAAAACAATAAGCCTATAAAAACAGCAACAAACAACAATGGGGCAAGTTGAAAATGCGTGAGGCGCCGCAACGGATATCCTCAGGCTCCACTCGACTCTTTTTTTATCATTTATTTTATTTTTGTTTTTGTTTTTGTAGCCCGCAGCGCTACCTGTTGCATTATATGATATACACATACATATTATATAGTTTTTTTTGGCGAGTGTGTGCAGTGAAAGTCGCTTTTTTTAGTTAGCCAGTTTTTTTTTCTGGCCGTTTTGTAGGGCGTTGCACAGTAGTTTGGAGAGCCACGTCTTGCAGTTAAGATTAATTATTAATTGAAAAATGTACAATTCATTTAAAGCTCGGCACGCATAAAAGAAAACAGACAGCGAAATGAAATACAGGAAGAAAAAAAAACATACGCAACGAAATTTCTATACACTTAAATTGCGATTAAAATTAGTAGTAATAACAATAAACAAAAAACTAATTAAGTTTTGATATTGCCAACATTTACTACAAGATTTATAGGAAAATAATGAACGATAAATCAAACAAAATCTCTAAGGAGCCCATAAAGTTGGATAAATTCTCCAGCAAAAAAAATGAATTATCAAATGGAAATTTAACAATTCATAAAGTAAAATAATAATTATAAAAAAAGAAAGACAATTAACCTGAAGTAAAGACAGATTAAATCACTAACTCTAAAAATAAGCGCCACAAACAACATATTAAATTCCATTTACTTTTTACACATACAACACGTACACTTGAAAAAAGAAAATATAAAGACACACAAAAACAAAAACCATAAAAAATAGGGAAAAAAATTAGAAATTCAATGCAATTGAAAAATAAAATGCGCCATTGGCAATTGGCTATTTTTCTGTTGGCTGTTGGCTGTTGGGGATACGTTTGGTTATTTGTTGGGTTCGGTTTTGAGTCGTGTGCAGTGAATGGCAAATTGCTTAAGTAGTTGGGAAAATATCATTGTATGTGTGTGTAAAAACCAAAAACAAAACTCTTAAGAAAACATTAAAAATGAATTCACGCGTCTGCAGTTGAAGCATTTTGTTGTTGCTCTTGTTGCTGTTTTGTCCACTTTCACTTGGCCAAGACTGGCAACTCTCTCAGGATGATGACGTTTCAAGTGTGGATTAAAATTGCCAAGGAGTGAAAAGAGGTGGTGGGAGGAGGAAGAGGGGGAAGAAAAGGGGGAGGTGAGCATGAAAACTAGTTACAATTTAAGGCCCAAAGCCGCAACGGCGGTGACTAATGCGCTGGAAAATTGAAAATGGCTCTGCGACGTTCGACACGCCAACAACAACACCAGACAACTGCACAACAGTTATATGTGTATGTATGTGTATGTTTATGTGTGTGTGCAGAATAAGCTTCCTACCAGCAATCAGCCCACGAGATTTTTTTTTGTCAAAGTCTCGTCTCGAGAGCCGCTTGCTGCACGTCGCCAAAATTAGCGTGGAAATCAATTGCGAAAAGCTAATGATTCATGCAATTGGAATAGGCGGCAATGCTAAGCACTAGTGCGAGTGCGAGGGGGACAGGGCTTAAACAAATTGCTAGCGAAGAGAAATAGTGGGTAAAGCAGCGGAGAGGAAAAAAAAGCCGCTTACAATCTTGTGATGAGGCGTAACAGATGAAATATTCTAGAATTATAGCAGAGATAGGCGAATACAGGGAAAATAAAGATAATTATTTGTAGCTGCAAATAGAAGAAGACTTCTAAGCATACATTGAGTGCTCAGCCCACGATGCGCAACGAAGAGAGAGGGAGACAGAGAGAGTAAGTTTACAAATAGTGTAAATACAATTGGAATGATAAATATTATTTCAATTAGAGATGAAGTTTCTAGTCAAATTTTGCTAAATGTTATTATATGTTATATAAAATAGTGATGAAGTTTTGGGTCGAATTTTCTATTGCTTTTAAAAAATTTCATTTTTTAATAAAGCAATAAAAAGTAGTGCAAATTTCAACAACTTTAAAAACTAAATAAAAATTACATAAAATACTGATTTCACCTCATTCAATGCAAACAATTTGCGATGATATGCAATCGATGGTTGACCCAAAAAAAAACCCTATAATTAAACTAGCAATCGAAGACTATACAAAAGGTCATTGAGCCACCAAAAAAATAAACCCAACTCAAGTTCACAAAATACACACAAAAAGACACATAAGTCATTTATCATCTATATTTCGTTTATCACATCTTTGTATAAATTTTATTATTTTTTTGTTAAGCTTTACATGATAGTTTGGCATGGAATTTGCATATTGAAAGAGCTTTTGTCGCTTCGGGCAAATCAAAACAAAAAAACACAAGTGATATTTCGCATGCATTCATCGAATTAATGATTACACATTTATAAAGATTTTTATTTATTTTCGTTTAAGCTGGTTACACAATTTTTGCATTTGTAGGGGTTTATTTATTTATACATTTGTATGTATTTGCATTATCAGGAATTTGCACACATTGCCAATTAATGTTATTAGCCGAGCTGTTATTGCCACAAAGAGCAATTGCAATGCGATTCGATTATTACTATTGGATTGGCAATCATTTTTTGACACGCGACGTTCAAAAGTTCGTTGGCGCATGCGCACGAAGCGAGGAGTTCTGCGAACCGCGCGACTTGCTTGCAAGTCACAAACTGACTCAAGCTCGGTCGACCGGCGTACACGACAGCGCAAAAGAGAGCGCAACGCATCGAAAGAGATGATGAGTTTGGAAGCTTTACTCAACCACTTTGTGTGTGTGTGAGTGCGTTCACGTCTTAACAGCACTGCATATGTGTATGAGTATGAGTGCACTTTTCTCGCATGAGACAAGCCTCTCAGCAACGTTAACGTTAACGGTAAGCAGCCAAGCAGAAGAGAGCGACAAGTCAAGCTCCCCTCACTGAACTCTGAGTGAGTGATGCACTTGCTCCCGCCCTCTCTCGCATGGGAGGGAGTTTGCACATTACTCGCATGAGACACACACACGTATGCAGGCAGCTATCGATATATACATCGCATGCTAGAGATGATATCGTGCTCTGCTTTGGTAGCATTTTGGCGTCTAAATTAATTACCAATAGCAAATGTTGCTCAATATGCGACGATTCTTTTTTGGTGTTTCAAGTTGTTTTGACCAAATTTGTTGGTCTTACTTACTTAAGTCAATGTTTTGTTGTATTTCACAGCGCTTGATTTTATTACTTTTATTTTCCTTTCTCGTTTTTTTATTTGCTGTCAAATGACATTTACCCAAAAAAAAGATTCGGTGCTTTAGCGAAAGCGCAAAAGGGGGCGAATTTTAAAGTTGTGCTTTTAAAATGCTACTCCATCAATTAAAATGGGGATTGAATTTCAAATACTATTTTTTGACTCTTGTGTTAATTATTCTATTTATGCCTAATTTTTGAAAATATATATTAAGGCAACACTTTTGTCTTCTTTATGCTCTACATTCCCTATTTGTTCTCTCAGTTTGCAGTATGCTTTTGCGATCGTGCCTTTTCTGCGTTTTGAATACGTTTTAATTGATTTTCCCGTCGCTGCTGGCAATTTTAATTAATTTTGCCATTTGTTGTTGTTTTCGTCTGTCTGCCATGTGTCATATGTCAATTTGCGTCCCTTTTGCTTTTGCATGTTTACGTTTCGAATTCGCAAATCGCAAAAATAAAAAATAATACAGATTTCAGACACATAAAAATCTAATGTGTTGTTGTTCTTGTTGCTTATGCTGCTTGTTATTGTTGTTTTCTGTTCGTGATATTTCGCCAGTTTTAGCTGCGAGTATTTTATGCACATACAAATGAAATATATCTAAGTATTTCAAGCGCATGCATTTAGCACTTAACGACTTAGCCCACCACCCCATCCACATTAACATTTTTTCCCGTTAAGGTTTGCCCCATCTCTAACTGGCACGATTAGCAGTCAAATGTGAATAGAGAAATTGCATTCGCCGCATGCTGAGGAAAAAAGAGAGTGCGCTGAGAGTGGCCTGACGTCATCAGCATTTGCAGGATGCCTTTTGCATTGCATTGGAATGTCCAATGGAATTCGACGCACGACAACAACAGCAACACATTAACAAGCAAGCCCTTTGTACACACACAGGCAGAAAGATAGACACATACACATATTTACATATAAGCGGCAAGCAGCAACCAAAGTGTGCTAAAAATAAATCGTGTGCAAATTCATGAAAAAATAAACAATGCCGCCATACAATGTAAACAAGAGAAGAAGAAGCGCAAACAAATATAAGCAAAAGGCACAGTTCAAAAATATGCAGCAGCGAGAGTCAAAAGACAAACAAATTAAAAAAATGAGCACGTCGAAATCTATTTACATGTGTGAGTGTATTGGGAAAACGCTACTTCTGGCTTATTCGCTTTGCTGCATTTCTTGCGATAACGATAACGATAACGGCAGGTGCTGCTGCAATGTAATTCCATAAAAGCCCACGCGCCTGAAGACTGATTTTAAAATGCACATAATATATAAGATAATACATAATCATGTTGACAATGCAGAAACAATGTCATATTGATTAACAATCTTAAATGCTGCATAATGATAGCAAAGGTGCAAAATAAATGTACAATGTTTCAAACAAATATTTAGCTTATCTTTCCAGTTTGTAATTATAGCTCATAATTATATTGATAATAATATCGATTAATATATTTGCCTTAAGTTCATTTTCGTTAGCTTTTAAGCCAGTAAACAAATTCCAATTGGCATTCCTATTGTAATTAAGAGAGCGAAATAGAGAGCGACCGCAAGAGATAATCAAATGATCAAAGCAAGACTAACTGCACACAGCCCAATGCATAGTGAAGTTCACGCAATTCTCAACTTTAGCACAGACACACACACACACCCACGCACACGCAGACAGAAGGACCTGAATACAACGCCCACGCAAACAACAAACTAAAAAGCTTTGGCGCCGCTGCAATAACTAAAACAACAACAAGAACAGCAACAAGAGCAGCTACCGAATCCAATGCGTGACGTCAGCGCACGAATATTTTTGCCGAAGCCGACAACTGACCAGCAGCAGCAAAAGCAAAAAAAACTACGCATATATACTACTACAAACGGAAACTACGATGCGCTACGCTTCGGTTATTGCCGTTAATTATTGTGCTGCTTCCACTGTCTGTTCTTGTTGTTGTTGTTTCTGTAGGTGTATTGAATTTGGTCATTCATGGAGCCAGCCACTGCTCGTTTTGCATGCGTGCATATGTGTTTGTGTGTGAATGCTATTCACAATAAGCCTAAAAGGCAACAACAACAATAGCAACAAAATTGCGCGCCATTGGAGCGCAGAGTTGTAAAACGTGTTTTTGTTTTGCTGCTGTTGTTTTTGTTGTTGTTACTTGATCAAAAATGCGTAGTTTACGGTTGCTTTTGCTGCCGTTGTTTTTTTTTGCTTTCGTTTTTTGATTACATATAAGGCAATATAAAAACAGATTTCTCAAAATTGTATATAGATTGACCTCAGACAACAAGCAGATTTAAAAACAATAAAGCATGTTTTGATTTTATAATCAAAGATTTTGTGTTTATCTTTTGATAAGTTTTAATCAATGGGACACTAACGAAACAAAAGCAAAACAAAGCTCTTATTTTTTGCATGCAATTTTGACAACAATCACTTGATGGCAATCATTTTACGCAATAGTTTACAGATGCGAATTATGCAAAAACACATACAAATACACACACACAGACACAGCTGCCAAGGCGCGGCCAGCAGCATGGGAGGAGAGAATATGTAGCAAAAAACGAGAGCAAACAAATTGCGTTACTTCTTATTGGCAATTGGCTTATCCTTTTTGCGCAAGCTTTCGTCACTTTCACCCACACACATACACATGTACGCACGCATTGGCAGACAGCGCGACGCTTAAAAAGGGCGTTGGGTTGTCCTTACGTCAAACAACAACACAAAAAAACATATCAGACACACACATACACATACACACATAGACACTCGCATACATTCACATTCACATTTTACACCTTACCTGATTCCAATTGCTCTGCTGCTGCTGCTGCTGTCTGGCATTCCACTACGCCTCCAACGATGCTGCTGCTTCGCTGCTGACGTCGACGTCGACGCTGTTCGACGATCAAGCAGCGATCGTACACATGCACATTTTTTTTATTACCGAATATTATAAATTATTTATAAACATTTGCACGCGCACACACACATAAAACACACACGCACTCACACACACATACACAAACTGTGTGGATTTTTTTTGTGATATATCTGGCCCAACTTGCTGCTAACTTTTGTGGAATTTTTTTACACTTTTCCTTCTATCTGCCACAAATTGGTTGCATTGTTTTTTCACTTTTCGCTTAAGTAGTGTAAACGCTACTTGGCAGCTATTTGGTGGTAGTAACACATATGCACACAACAATCTTTTAACGCACAGAACGTACTAATTTTACAGCAACAAAAAATTCCATGAAAAATAAAGCAGCCATCTTTGCCCAGTATTAGGATTGTTGATACTATATCGGTATATCGATATTAACGCTAATGTCTTATTGCACGCGATATGTTGTTTCCTGTAGCCGAATTTACAGGTCTTATCGAGTTACCAAATTACGCCACGCTTACCTATCGATAGGCAGCCATCACTAGTATTGTTGGCTCCTAATGTAAACAACCTAAATTTGTTGATTGAATTGAGTCAATCATCAATTGATTGTTGCAAAAGCTTGTACTGTCAGTAAACATAATTAATTACCTTTAGTTTTTTATCAAAAACTTATAATTCTACTATTCAAAATAAAAATTAGTTAACTAGCTTGTCTTATTTATCTATGCAAACCAATTTTGGAATATACTAACATGCTCACAAAATTGCACTTGGCGCCAAAGGTTGCTTCTTCTTTCTCATTGATGACGTAGATGCGCAAACAAAACCGATACACAAACTATCGTTATGATAGTACATTAAGCGCGATCAATTTTCTTATTATTAAATTTGTAAGATGTATTAATGCGTTGAATTGTATTTTTTGATGTGGCAATAAATGTTTGTTTAGCTGTTTTTAATTTTGCTGCCATCGAACATACATCTATATATATTCGATATACTTTGAATCGATATACGATTATTTGCGGGTATATTATTTGGTATTTTGTTGTGCGCACGTTGTTGTCATTGCATTTGGCAATAAATTCTAGCTAAAAATATGCGCAATCTCAAGCTGCAATATTGCAAGGAGAAAAAAACAGGCATACAAAATCCGAAGCAACTGTTGCTCCAACCGGACATCGATCGTAAGGATAATGAAATCACATACATTGTCACCGACAACAAAGTCTTCGCCGTCGACGAAACAAAAGAGCCCAAAATAATCGCTGAACTCCCCGCGGAAATAGTCAGCGCTGAGTTTCTGCAGCTCGAGAATGCGATCTGTGTGGCAACAGCCGCAGGCGAAGTGCTGCTCATCAATCCCGACACACTGGCCACCAGCGAAGGCACCTTCTGTGACGTTGGTATCGAGTGCATGGCCTGGTCACCCAACCAGGAGGTGGTCGCCTTCATAACTAAGGCAAAGAATGTTGTCGTGATGACCTGCACCTATGATGTGCTGGGTGAGCAGCCACTGGATGCACAGCTCGCCAGCGAACAGCAGTTCGTTAACGTGGGCTGGGGCAAAAAAGAGACACAATTCCATGGCAATGCCGGCAAACAGGCCGCCAAACAATCCGCCGAGTTCCAAGCGCCTACAGATGTGCAACTGTTGCCACAGGTAAGAGATTATAGATCCCCCCTTTTGTTTAATACTTGATCTAATCGATGTGTTCCTTTTTAGGATGTGCAAATTGTTTGGCGTGGTGATGGTGCCTATTTTGCCGTCTCGTATGTGGCCAGCCATGTGGGTCGAACCTTCAGCGTCTACGATAGTGAGGGCAAGCTGCAGCATACGGCGGAGAAGTGGAATGGCATGCAAACGCCGCTCGCTTGGCGCCCAAGCGGCAATTGGATTGCACAGCCGCAAATCTTTGCCAGCAAATCGACGGTGGCTCTGTTCGAGAAGAACGGTTTGCGTCATCGGGAATTTGTGCTGCCCTTCGATCTGAATGTGGAGCCCATTCTGCAGCTGCGCTGGAGCAACGATTCGGATATATTAGCGCTGCACACAGCCACAGCGGATGCCCAGCGAATTTATCTATATACGATAAATAATTATCATTGGTATCTGAAGCAGGTGTTGGTCTACAAGGAGCACGAGAATCCCCTTGCTTTCTTCCACTGGGATAGTCGACTGGGTGCCGAGCATGTGCTGCACGTGCTGCTCGAGAGCGGCAAGCGTTATACGCATCGTTGGCATTTCGCCATCGATAGCCAGCCGGGCACAGCAATTGTTTGTGTCATCGATGGGCGACGTCTGCTCCTCACCGACTTCAACAGGGCTGTGGTGCCGCCACCCATGTGTTGGCGCACTATTGCCTTGTCCGCTGGACAGTACATAAATGCCGTTGGCTGCTGTAAATCCCACATAGCCATCTATACCAGCGAACGGGCGATTCACTTGTACAACTGCGACAAGCATTCCATATACAACAGCGCCAAGCCGCATGTGGAACTATCGCAAATCCAATTGGCAAACTTCTGTTGTGACAAGTTGGGCAATCCCTGGGCCACACACACTGTGGGCAATCATACACGGCTAATGCTGCTCACCAAGTTCGTCGAGGGCGAAGATTATCGCATTGAGTGCTCGCTGCGCATCACGGGCACCATTAATGCTCTAACCGAGAGTGTAGCCAGCTCGAATTGCATCTATGTGCAGTCCCTCAACAATCGCCAGGTCTACGAAATTGCACTCGAGAGGAATCCCAATCAGCTGAAGCTAAAACGCACCTATTTGCAACTGCAACAGTCGGCGGATCAAATGCAATACTACAGCTGCGGCAAAACATCAGGTATACCTGTATAAATATATACATATATATAAATAATAGTAGTGAAAACACTCAATATATTCATAGCCCCTTTCATAGGCCCTTCCATTCCTTGCTGCCATTCCTTGCTTCCTATCTGCCTCATTTATTTGACCTATTTCTATTTGTTGCTCATCTGTTTTGGACTGTTTTAGATAGGTAATATTTAAAACTGAGAAAGTTTGTTGATGCTAAAGTAACTTATATACATTGTGCCCCTTCTGAGCCTATAGCTCCTCAGCTCCTGGACGAATGCTAGAATCTTTGTTGGACTCATAACGTTCATTCCTAAAATGCTGCAAATTTCCTGGTTAAGGCGATTGTACATTGAGGATAAAGCAAATAAAGTTTCACTGGTTTTCCACTATAAATTTAGATACTCGAATTTTTGATGTTAATAATTTAATAGCTATCCCATCTTTCAATGATTACTCATCTTAAGTATTGATTGCTTGTGTTCAAATTATCATAATTTTTTTTTAACAATATTAGAATTATTATTTTTTTTTTTAACAATATTTTGATTGCTTAAAAAACGTGTAGTTTTTGATAACGATTCAATGTGTTTTAGAGGGTCTCATCACGCTGCGGTCGCAGCATCTGCTGCAGATCGATGAGCTGAGGATTGCGGAGGATGTCACCTCGTTCTATGTGGAGGGCAACTATTTGGCCTACACCCAGCTGAATGCGCTGAACTTTGTGCGTTTGCGGGATCGTCGCGTTGTCGACACGCGCACCATTGAACGCGGTGCCAAACTGGTGACTGGTGGCGCTGGAGATGCACGGCTCGTGTTGCAGTTGCCGCGCGGCAATCTGGAGGTGATCTGTCCACGTGTCCTGTTGCTGCAGCATATCGGTGGTCGATTGCGTCCACATCACTACGAGATGGCGATGCGAATTGTGCGAAAGCAGCGCATCAATTTGAACATCATCTGTGATCACGATGTGCAGCAATTTGTGGAGTTCATCGATTGGTTCATCGAGGAGATCCAGGATAGCCAATGGCTCTGCTTGTTCCTTAGCGAGCTGAAGAACGAGGACTATGCCCTGGGCATGTATGCCAGCAACTATGACGCAGACAAGCAACATTTTCCCCTCAACTATAGTGCAGATCGTAAAGTGGAATATATTTGTGAACTGATGCTCGGACGCATGGAGCGGGCCGAGCCGAAGATGATAGCACGCTATCGTCTACCGATTATAACGGCCTACGTGAAACTGGGCAAACTGGAGCAGGCACTCCAAATGATCTGGCAGCATAAGCAAAAGGATTCCACGTTGGGCGAACAGCTGCTCAAGTATCTACTGTATCTGGTGGATGTTAATGAGCTGTACAATGTCGCCCTGGGCACCTACGACTTCGGATTGGTCTTGTTTGTCGCACAGAAATCGCAAAAGGATCCCAAGGAGTTTTTGCCATATCTGAATGAGTTGAAATCGTTGCCGCTGGATTATCGCAAGTTCAAAATCGATGAGCATCTGAAGCGTTACGAGCGTGCTTTAAACCATCTGGCTGCTTGTGGTGAGGAGCATCACGATCTGGCGCTGGAGTTTATCGCCAAGCATAATCTGTACAGTCAGGCGCTGGTCATCTATCAGTCGCAATCCGATTTCCATAAGTGCATCTGTGTAACATATGCGGATCATTTGCGTGGCAAAGCGCAACTGGAGGCGGCCAGTCTCATGTACGAACGTGGCGGAGAATTGCAGCGGGCTCAGCTCTGCGCCCGGCACACGCTCGACTGGCAGCGGGTGCTGCTCCTTGCACAGCGTGACGGCAAGGTGCCGTTGGAAGAGGTTGCCCATTCTTTGGTAACACCACTGCAGTTACAGAATCGCCATCTGGAGGCCTACGAGCTGACCAAACGCTTCAGGCAGCCGGCGAGTGAGAGGCCGTTGAAAGTCCTGCTCCACGGAGACCTCTATTTGCGTGCCATCTACGAGGCGGGCCTGCTGACAGCTGACGGCGGCGCTGATCTGTTGAGTAAGTCAACTTTGCCATTATCTATTTCATTAACTTTTTAATCGGTTTGAATATCGGTTCAGATTGATGAACCACTCTTTAAACATTTTTTAGTTATCGTTAAAATCTTCGCTTGAATAATCTATTTGAATCTATTTTTAACAAACAACAAAAGTTTGCAGATCGATTAGAAACTATTTTATTATGAAAAATGAAAAAACTCATATTAAAACTGAAATTATTCAATTCGATTTGGTGGGTTTTGTGCGAATATTTAGGTTCTTTAATATTATATGTATATTATGTATATATTCGAAATGCATAAAGTAGAGGAGCAAAAATTAATTAAATAATTTTTGGGGTCTAAGAAGACTTTTTGTTTTTAGTTTCCACTAGCGAAATATATTGCAATTTTGATCCGAAAAAAGGACTTCACCTTCTTGGAATATCAGTTAAATTTTTAAATCATTACACTTTTTTTTTGACTTACTAATTTTTAGTTTTTGTTTAAATTTTTTTTACTTAGTTATAGATAATTTTTCTGTTTTCTATAGCAAATTTTTTATTTAGCACCCAGTTTTATTTACATACCAAAGTTTAGTGTTTTCAATTAATTTTCGAAAGATAGCGAAATCAATTCAAGTTTGCAATTTGCAACTACAAAACACAAATAACAAATTAGAAAATTCCAGCCGAGTGAACTCGGCTAGGAGATATTCTGGAAAGTAATTTGATTAACAAAATATGCGTCTCTTCTTCGAACCAAATGAAATTATAACTGTTTATCAATAATATTTTTGGGTGTATTCTATTTCAATTGGAAGACTATACCTTAAACCAACGGGGAAGTCTTTTTTAGTTTTCAGAAATATATTTATTGGCAATAAAAAATGTTTCTTCAAATCCTAATTCTAAGAAAAATTTCTTATTTTTTTTTTAAAGTTTTTCTGGAGATATATTCTATATTTTTCTATATTTTATATTTTTAAATATACTAAATGGTGTCGCATACGGTTCCTTCTGCCTTTTGCTCACTCAATAATTCATTCTACCATATTCCCATTTGAAGTGATAAATCTTAATTGCTGAGATAAACCACAAATTCTTCCAATAAGTTTTCATAACGAAAATCGCTGAAAATGCATTTTCTATCGAAGCAAGCTGAGCTATATATAAACTTGTTAGTCAAAGGTTTTTCACATAATTCAAAAAGTGAAATAATGAGAACCGCATTGATTGCAATTGTTGGCCTCCTGTTGATGGCTGTCTTTGCCCAGCAGGCATCCTGCAAGCCTCGGAAACTATCCACTTTACATCGACGTCGTCCAACAGTTTCAGTAGCTAGGACCATTGCACCAGCAATTTAATTGATGGAGTCATCGGCAGGAGCAATATGTAATCCTGGTACTAAAAGAACATTATAAAAATAAAGAATCCTTTCCCCGTTGAAAGAAAGCACATTATTGAGTTTTGAATGTTTGGAACAACTGATTTAAAAGTGGTATAAAAATAATATTTTAAAATCCTTTTAATTTATAAGAATACATTTAAAATAAGTGTGATTGAAACTTACACAAACTAGCATCTTATTTTTCCAGAAAACATGCTTTTCAAGTTGAAACCAATTTTAAATGTAGAATTTTAAAATACAGCAATTAATATTTCCTTGCAGAAATTGTAAAAATTCGAAAATTAAAAGTAACAATCGATTTTAAGTCTGTAATCGATTGCTTATTGTTTTTAATATTTAACTTTAAAGAAGCAATCGATTTTAATTTTATAATCGTTTAATTTTTTTCAAATTAAATTTATTTTTGAAAATATAATTTTTAAATATTCCCTTGCAGAAATTGTAAATATTGTAAAGATTAAAAGCAGCAATCGATTTACATTTTATAATCGATTGCGTATTGTTTGGTGACATATTTTTAAATTTTTTAAAATAAATTTTTACCAATTTGCCTACTGTTTTCCAGCTGAACAAATTAAGCCAGCGTTGATCGCTCATGTGGCACAATTGGAGGCTTCACTGTGCGCGGATCGCAAGCTGTTCGGGGAGCACAAACTGCGTCTGCTGGAGATACGCAAGCGTCAGGCGACAAGTGCTGATGATGGGAACGGTGAGCACGACGTGGACATTGATGAGGTCGATCTGCTCTCGGACACGAGCAGCATGCAGTCCTCAAGGTACAGCGGCAGCTCACGTGGCACCGGGTAAGCCAACAACAGACATCGTCCACTTGGGTGCACATCATTTATATATTTTGTTTTCATATGTTTCACTTTTCGTTGTATGGGGTGTGTGCAGCAAAACATTTCGCTCCAGTAAGAATCGTCGCAAACACGAACGCAAATTGCTCAGTTTGAAGCCGGGCAATCCGTTTGAAGATATCGCGCTCATCGATGCGCTGCACAACCACGTCACGAAGATTGGCCAGCTCGAGCAGCAGCAACATGTGCGTGACACATGCAAAGCACTGCTCCAGCTCCACACCGAGGATGCCCGAGCAACAATGTTGCAGCGTCAATACGATAGCATCTTGTTGGAGGTGCAATCGGCGCTGGACGAGATCTGGATACCGGAGCTAATGGGCGGGAGTGCACAGCACTTGACCGGACCCAATGTCGATTATCTGGCGTTGCAAAAGGAACAGCGTTATGCATTAATTAGTGGGTCAACATTTTATTTATATATTTAATACACTAACTATGCTAGAAATCTGAAATCTGTATTATATATCTATATGTTTACAAATGTATATATATATATATTATATATTATATTTATATGTTATTACTTATTTATTTATTTTCATATTTTTATTATTATTTATTTATTTTCATATTTTTTATTATTATTTTATTGTTGATTAATTAAGTATAATTTTGTTGGAGATTTTTATATTATTTGTTTCTTGCATATTAGTTTATATAAAATTATTATAAACTGCTACTTGTGTTTGCATGTTAAAATTATTTTGAGATTTTGTAGCAAAAGTTTTTAAATTAAGAAGAAAATTCGCTCTTATCTTCTTTGCTTATTATAATAATATATCATATAAATGAATAAATATTAAATATTTACATATCTATATATGTATAAGTTTATAAAATGCAAATTAATGATACATCTTAAGGAAAATTTTATCTTCTCTTTTATTTTTATAAGTATGAGATATTTATATATATTTTTTGTGTATCAATATGTTTATATTTGTATTTTATTATTTCATATTCTATTATACATATTTAAGAAGAGTTTATCTTTCTTCCTAAAGAATCAGATCACTATAACTTTAGATAATATAAATATTCTTGCGATTTGTATATGTGCATTTCTAAGGTATTTTTTAAAATTCTAGAATTCATTCTTAGTTAATTTTCTAACTCAGCCAGTGAGTATAGTCAACTTTTCGAACTATTTTAGTATAGAATGGAGTGGGGCAATCTGAACACACTCTTTTCAAGCTTGTCAACATTTTTAAATATTTCGATCGTTATTCGATCTTGAATTTTTAGTTATAAAATCTGCAAGTTTCATTAATCAAATACGGAACTAATATATATATTTATATAACTATTTTTTAAATTAAGCATATAAATTATAACTAACTTCCAGTTTTCCCCTTATACGCATTCTAATCGGGTGTTTTTTCCATTACCTTTGTTATCGTTCCAGATCCCTTGAAGCGATTCAAGCCACAACTGAACATTATCGACTGGAAACATGGCATATTGCATTAGTTATTATCATTGTCGTTATCACTCTTGCTCTGTTTTAAATGCAATTTCCAATTTCCAATTTGCGTGCATTCAATTTTCACTTTTCATGCAAATTCAGGGGGCTTAAAAACTCTCATTTACTTTCACTAGATGTTCCAGCTGAAATAAAAAATAAATGTTGCATTAAACAACAAACTAATTCAGTTATTTTCATTTTTAAATATGTATATTAATTTATCAGCACGAAACACAAGTTGCGTGTTGTATTTTTTTTTCTCCTTTTCTATTTAACTGTGAAAAGTGGGTGTATTACTTGCATTGAGTGCATAAAATTCCATTTAAAGTCGTCATTGGTCTCGACGGACAATCATTTAGGAGGCGTTTATTTACTTATCGCTGGGCAACCGCCCTTCAAAGTATTTCGGTTAATTTCCTGTCGCTGCTGTTGACTTCTGCTGTGTTGACGTCGACGTCGCCGTCGGCGTCAGTTTGTTTGACAAAAGCAGCAGCTGAGCAAAGGAAACGTCGCAGCCTGAAACAGGTTTCAGTGATTTGTTGTAGGTGCGCATTGTTGCCAGGCAGCATGCATTTGCACACTGGGCCCACAGCTAAATGAAAGTAAAGAAAATTCAACACCTTAAAGAAGTGAAATTAATAAAACAGCACATACTGCTGAAATATAATGAGTGAATTTAGGAATTGAAAACAGTTGCAAGTACTATAATTAAACTTGTTAACGAATTTCCCATATACGCGCAGATTAAATTATATACATTGGCATTCTGAATCACCCTAACGCACGCTGGACATGCGCAGCTAACATATTCTGCTGCGACTACCATGAGCGCCGACGTCGCAGACGTTGCCGACGCGAAGCAACTCCAATTGAGCTCGACGTTGCTCTTTGATGTTCTCTTTCAAAGTTTTCGTTTTCGCAGCGCCATTTCAGTGAGCGGCATCGAACGAAGCGGTCGTGTGCTCGCTGCTGCTGCGCTAACAGTTTACTTTGGCGCGTTTGCTCTGCTTTTGTTCGCAAAAATTTTTTAACAAAAATAAATATAAGGAAAAATATTTGATGCCTGCATATGTTTGTATATAGAGCATTTTATATATAAAAAAAAATAAAGAAAACAACGGCAACCCAAAAATTTAGTCGAAGCAACAAGTGCGAAAGGAAACGCGTGTGTGGAAATCGAATCGAAATCGAAACGAAATCGAAAACAAAAAACGGAATGCAAAATGTGCAAATGAAAGAAATACACAAATACATTTATAGATATATGTATGTGTATATGCATGTATGGATGTGAAATTACAATAAATAGCTAATTATTGGAAATTTTGCTATTGATAGCTAATAATATGGAAATTGTTTAATTGTGCTAATTATGAAGAAAGTGTGAAAATATTTTTAGATACAAAATATAATTCCACATTTGTTGCTGCTGCTGTTTGTTGTTTTTTTCGCTGCCCAGAGGGCTTGATGCGCAGTCGAACGCGGAAGCAGCGCAGTCGCCGTCGCAGCTGTGCGTTAAGTAAATAAATACAAATACATACGCGAAGTAATTGTGTTGCTTAAGCTGTTGAAGTGTACGCATATTAACAACAAATATAACAAATATTAACTTAAGTAGCTCAGACTGCCAATTGGAGTCAACAACAACAACAATTACATATTTTGGTAAGTTCTGCCACTCTTCCACTATCTCTCCCTCTCGCTCTTTGCTCTGTTACCCTGTGCTGTTGTTCTATAAAAATCGCCGCTGATGTCGCAGTCAAGTGCTTGCCAAAGTTTTGGTCACCTCTCTCGTCTATCTCGCTCGCTCTCTCGCGTTTTCCAGTTTCAAAGTTTAGCTTGAAACTTGCAAAACGACTTTCAACATCATTCGATGATTTTGTTTTGTTTTGTTTGGTTTTTATTGCTGGTGCTTTTTTTGCTACTTCTATTTGAACATTTTTTTTTGCTACTAGTGCTGTTTATTAAATTACTCCTAAATTTTTTTGTATTTGCTGCTTAGCACTTTTTTTTTTTGTTCGTCAACATATTTTCGCACATGTCCGCGTAGCAATCATTTATTTATAAATTGAATGCCATAATTTCGTCGTTGTTGTTCTGCTTCTTTGCTTTGTGGCTAAACGTGGAAAAAAATGTGTGTTGCACAAAACGTTTTTATTTTGCCAAACGCTTGGAACAATTTCAAGTCATTTTTCAATGCCTTGGCTTGCGCTTTTATGTAATGTAATTTATGGTTTTTATGGGTTTAAGTGTTTAAAAATCCTTGACAGTTTTATTATGGTAGCCTATTAAATAACAGCTGATATTCACTGAAAATTTTCCAACCAATAAACCTATCCATAACTGAATTCATAGACTCGATGCGAATTTATCGTGGACGGAACTTTACAAATCTTCTGATTTGTCTTATAACAATGGAAATCGGCAACCTGAAACCTAAGCGCAAAAATTAAGATTTTGTATATACGATTATCGTTATCTTATTATTATTTGAAATGCGAATGCTGCCGTTGTGTTTCTTTGTTTGTAGAATTGTGTTTGCAACTAGGCGTGTTTGGACTAGGCGAGCGATCATGTAGACACAAGTCACGGGGCACGTCTGTAAGGCGCCACAAAAAAAAGCAAATCACCAATGTGCTGAACGTGACTCAGACTCGCCACTCAAAGCTGAGCGGCTCTTTCGGCTGTCTCAACTCTTATCTTCTAACTTAGACTCTGACCTCCGAACTGACCAAATTCAAGCTCACAAAAAATAAAAGGAAATTAAATACAGTGATCTCTCGACAATGTTGACTATTGAATTCATATTATTTCTGTAATTAGTATTTGTTTAACTAAAATATTTTATTTTGTCTAAAGCTTACTTATAGCATTAAATCTTTAACTACGATTTAATGTTCGTAAACTGCGAGAGGATTGAAATTTTTAGATGTATGGGAGCCGGAGTATGGTGTCCTAGTCATCTACTTTCCACTTTTTGGTAACTTTAGCTCTAAAATTATGGTAGATATAGGCTTTTGTCGTTTTTGGGGGCAGGAATTTCAGTTGAGGTTTTCAAACATTTTTAAATTTTTAATTTGTCTATTTTTTGTACCGCAACAAATCCCAAATAAACTCTATTTGAAGAAAATATTTTTTTTTTTAAATAAAACTAATTTTAAAACACCTTTATTAAATCTCTTTTTATAAACTAATATGTTTTAAATTTCATGATTTCAATTGACTAATTTCAAATAATTTTTGAAAAATTCAAAATAATCAAAATAAGGAAATAATTTAAAACACAATATAAATATTATAATAAAAACGAGAAATATAACATATTACTTTTAAAAATCTGGCCAATTGGAATTCGGTAGTGACCACTGTAATCATTAACCCATAGCCACCATCTAATGTTGGTTAACCGGTTTAGAGCCAAACGCGTTCTGGGCTCGAATCGACAACATTCCATGGAAGTCAACTTTAGTTTTGAATTGTTTTTTATTTTTGGGTTGGGGCTGTGGGTCTGTCAGTCTGCTGGCTCTCCCTCTATCTCCCCCTCTCTCTGTCACTCTGCCCCTGTCTCTCTTTCTCTCTGTCTGTCTCTGTTCCGTCGTTGGCGGCAGCTCATTTGGCATTCAAAATGTTACTCGCAGCCCATTATTAACGATTTATGTTGTACTTGCAAAATGCATAATGCATTTGTGTTTACTCAGCTGCTGCTGCTGCTGCTGCTGCTGCTGCTGCTGCTGCTGGTCTCTAATTAAAAAAGAGAAGAAGAAAAACAACATTGTAGACTGCAACATGATGTGGCAAAGGCAACGATTCGACTTAGCCTTCGCTTGAGGCTTTCGATTTTGCATGGATTACCTTTGGAGTTGTAACTAAAGACTAAAGACTAACTATATACATATATATATATATATGATGTCGTAACCACATTTTAAATGCAGCTCTTAGATATACAAGTTAGTGCTTTTCATTGATGACCGACCTTCCCGTTTGTTAAGTCAGACAGCTGGAAACTCGCATTAGTTTCATTTCGAGATGCATTCGATTGCTGCACAGTGGTTTGTCAATATGAAGTGCTTTGAGCATAAATCGTTTCTAAGTCCCAACTATGTCTTGGTTATAATTAGTTATTGCAGCCTCTATGTGCGTTATGCAACACTGTCTTGATCCCAGTTATCGTCCCAAACAAACAGCTAAGCATAAGTTGCATTTAAATTAAGGTCGACCCGCATTCAGACTCAGACCCACAGACCTGACCTATGCCGTTTTTTATTGTCTTTTATTTTGTCTAGATTATCTTCGTTTGTCATTTCTGGTTCTTTGCTGTGTCTTCTTCTTGTTTGTTGCATCTTTTTGTTACTTCGACTTGTTTGCATTGTCTTTCTGTCGGTTTTCCAGTTGGTTTCTTCTTACAAAACTTTTTGTGGTTTACATTTTTTTTTTTAGCATTTTGCATTTTGCAATCATCAAATGGAAAATGTTTCTTGGCGGTTTTGGCTTTGCTGTGCGTTGGCAAAGGAATTACTGTAAATGTTTTATACTTATGCTTATTGAATAAACTTAAGCTTATAAATGAAATTGGCAATGTTGTTTGATAATGCTTTAAATTTCTGTTATCTTCAACTTTATTTCTTTCAGCAGCTATTTTTATACTGATGCCTGCTGGAGTGCATTTTACTACCGCTTAATTCAATTAAAATTTTAATTATTTTGATGACAGTCGCAACTATTACGTTAAAAGTCAACGAACCCTTATGTTGAAAAACATAAACTAGGAAATGACTTTGGGTGGGCAAAAAAATAAAAATTGCATAAAATTAAAAAGCTTATTTAAAGCTTTCTATCAGTTTCTAGTTACCAGGTTTTTTTCCATGCCTCGTCTTACGCCTCGTGTAAATAATGCCGGGTTTGAATTTCAATAAAAGCGACCATGGAAAATTTGGTGCATGCCGCATAAAGTGTTCGCAAAATGGATCTATTTCTATTAATCTTTCTTTTAATGAAGTGCATTTTGAATTGATTAATACACATAATAAATGTTAAAAATGTTTAAATATAAAAATATATAAAAAGATTCTATGTCCAAATTTAATTTTAATGTCAGCTAAACTGATTTCATTTCAAATTCATTCTCTTAATCACGAAATGATCTCTGTAAAACCACTTAGAATACCATTGTACATCTGTCGCAATAGGGTAATTCCTGCACATATAAATAAAACTCATTTACATGCGCCTTTTACATTTGATGTGTTCTATTGTAGAATTCTTGAAATTAATTCAATTCTGGAATTGTGGGCTCCATTTTTATTATTCGACACTTGTCAAACACTTTTGAGGCACTGATTGAACTTAATTGAATTATGTGTTGTAGTTGTAAATGTGTCTGTGAATTACATCTTTCTTCAGCTGTAGGGAGAGGAGGGGTGTTCTATATTTGCTCAGATCGGCCCTGAACTGTGACCCGTCCCTGGCCCCCTGCCCGACAACATGCGGCATGCAGGAAGTTGTTGATTTTGCCTATGAACTAGTTTCTCTTATTTTTTGTTGTATCGAGTTGTTAACTGGCTTTTGGCCCAAAAGCCCTTTGTTTTTGGCCTTTTGTGTTTACCTTAGAGTGTGTGTGTGTGTGTATTTAGTCACAGCTGCTGGCATAAAAATGCACTTACAAAGTATGAAAATATACAAAAAAAAACAAAACAAACTATTTCTGTTTACCTTTCACATGCGCACATTGAGGGCAGACCACACACATATATATATATATATATATATATATATGTATATATATATATGTATGTAAATATGTTGGTATTGTTTGTTTATGCTTCACTCAAACATACATACACACACACACTCAGATACCTTCCGCTTTTAGCAGCAGTTCTTTTATAAACCTCAGCACGCATCTGCAACATAAACAGCAACAGCCCATGTCGATTGTCAGTTGAATGTGCCATATGCTTGCAAATTTGTCAGACGTTGCACAAACAAACAATATTGTGGTAAACAAGGTTCGAATGAGTGTGTGGAAGGTGCGGCTTACACTGACAAAAATTACATTCGTCTTGATGTAGATAACTTGATTTGAAAAGCAATCTGTTCTAATGTCCTTCTGTTTAAATTTCTTTTTATTATTTTAATTATTATTGTCACTTTTTATGTTATTAATATTAATTTTATTACCATTATTATTTTTTGTTTTAATGGTATTATAATGATAAGTATGAATATTATTGCAATCATTAATTTGTGTATTATTGTTATTATTACTGATAAATAAATCAAGCTAGGATCGTAGTATGCATTTTTTCTCTCAGTGCATTTGCTCATATTTATAACACCCGATTCTAGACACAGTAGTCCGAACACTTTCAAATATTTTGCATTTCACATGTGCCGTAACTAATTTGCCATCTGAATATATCGAATATAAATGTAAACTGTGGAAATGTACTTCAGAATTTTTAATGGTTTTTATTTTTATTATGGTTTTGGTTTTGTTTATTGTTATTGCTTGCGTCGCCCTTTGGGCAGCGAAAATTCCCCGAATTTAACACACATTAACACTTGGCATTAAGAATTCCCCTGAATTTCTCCACACAAAACTGGTTTTCGGAGAGAAAAATTCGTTCCAGTCTCGCCGTTGGGCAAAACCCACACAATTTATTATGCAGAAGCGATTATTATCAGTATATGCATATGTCTATAATTAATATTATAAAATATTATATGGCAAGCTTGTTGCGTTTAGAGAACTGTTTATTGTCAATTGACAGCCAGACAGACTCGACACGGATACGTACATCATATCGCATCCCAAAAATGCTAATTAAAATGTTAATTAGTCAATTGATGCGATATGCAAAACAGAATTTGCGCACTTTCAGATTGTTTAACGACTCGGCAATAATAGGTGAAAACAAAATACTCAATTTGTTATTGCTACGTTCTAGGAAGTTGCCTGCATTTAGTTCCGCACATTTTGTTTTGTTTTGTTTTGCGAAAAGGTTTGAAGCTTACGGGAGATTGAAAGGAAAATGCTGTAAAATTTCGAATAAATAAGTTCTGGTCAATTGAGGAGAAATCCTTCAATTTACTTATAATGTCACATCATAAATATCTTGGCTTAAAATCATATTGTTTAGGTTAAAATTTCGATTCTGTTAGGAAACTTTTTGAAAATATTGTCACATTGATTTCTACGGCATATGGCTTATATTAAATATGCTAGATATTTTTGGCAGTTTTATTACATTATTTAACATTTCATAATGCTCTAAAGTCATATATACTATAAGTCTATGACTCCATTATGCCCTTGGCCAGTGTAACAACAAAAGGTTTGCAAATAACTTTGACGTTTTATGGGGCATAGCCCGTGGTGTTATTTGAGCATAAAGTTAACGCTCCATTGCTAATCGATTACTTGAAAAAACCTTGAACTCTGTGTATAGATTAATGTATAAGGTAAATATCACGTACATACATGTGTATATAAATGCATATATATTAAAATTTTTTTTAAATCGCAGTGCCAATGACAAATTTGCGTGCGCAGAAACAGCAGAAGAGGAAAAGCGAAACAGCGTTGACCTAAAAAAAAAAATATATAAAAAAAATAAAAGAAACTGACAAACTGAAAGGAAGATATTAAAATACGATAACTCATTAGCATTCTTTTTATTTACATACAAAAATAACAATAATCAATTTCCAAAAAATTTGTAAGTCATGTGGGAAGTTGTTAAGACCGAGATAAAGGTTTGTTAAACATCTAAAGAGAGAGAAAAAATATTTATACATTAATGTAGGTTGTATATTTCACTAGCAGTAAATAAGTCCAAATCCACGTTGATTATTATAATAGTTTATTTTTTTTTTATGAGGTTTCTTGAATAATTACATATTCACTTTAACGATTAATTTGATTGTGAGTGCGTTTCTGGCGAGATCTTGTCACCGAATAATCGCAGAACTTAACACCATTCTCTCCTTTCACTCTCAGTGTCTACTCGTCTCGGTGACCACTAAGAGTTTCTTTCTGCTCTGGTCTCTCCGTATTTATTCCCATTCCTACATTCGGCCCCCTGAGTTGATGTTCGACACGGCCCTTCTCCATTTTCCACTCTATCAACTTCATATCTACCATGGGCTAACACAAAATGCCGACGGCAACCCGCAAGAACATTTTCAATATCAAAATGTCAATGTTAAAATTCACTTATGTTAACTGATCTGTAATCTTAAACAGTCCACACATATTTGCGACTGTTAACACTATGTTAGTTCTTATGTTAATCCTGTTCTTCTTCTCTCGTAGCTGGTTCGTCCCAACCCTGGCGTTCAAGAATTTTCGAAAACTCACCACGACTTCAACACTCACCACGACAGCTTTTGTCGCCACTTTACCAGATTATACCCACAAACCACAGATACTTGCCTCTATTTCCTGTATACGAACGTCCTCTGCTGCTGCTCTCTTGATGTCGACCGCCTTTTCTTTCCGCACGCCTCTCGACTCGATCTGCTCACACAGCCACAACACACTCGCTTCTACCTATGTTGTCTGTTTCCTATGATAATCTGCACTTTTGACCGCTTAACTCGCTACTGGCGCCTCTTTACCGGCGTCTGTCTGCTTCCAACGAATTACACCACAGCGTCAACGGCTTTTCTTGTCGACAGATAGCTTTGTCGCCGAACCTTAGCTGCTTTTAAAGACTCTACTCGTCTGTACACGCATGCCTTCTCTTCTGCAATCTTTGGCGTCGTCTTTCTTCGCTGTTTCGTCGCCTCCTTGATTCGATGTCTCGACTCTTGTAATCAAAAATGAAATTAACAACTTTTGAAAATTCCGTTTCGCTGCATACAGCCTTCTCTTTCACTCGCCTTCATATCTTTGCAATTTTAAAACAAATCACGCAATTTGTAAAATACAGCACAATGTTCTATTAAATAGTTTGTTTTGATTTATTCAGAAATCCTGGACGAGTTGCCAAAATTGTGGGTTGTATATTTCACTAGCAGTAAATAAGTCCAAATTCACGTTTATTAATATAATAGTTTATTTAATATTATAATCGGGTTTCTTATATAATAACATATTCATTATACATGATGGGGCGTGGGAGTGATCACCCAATTGAGTGGAACACAAATGAAAGTCAAGCGTATCTTAAATTATATAATGAATTTCAGTTGCTACAAATAAAACGCCCACAATAATCTGCAACAAGTTGTCGACGTCGCCTACCCCACTCTTCCCCTCCAAGTATTAACACATTTAAATGTGCTGAGGGAAAACTTGTTTGTCAACGTTTTTACTTGTGGTTGTTGTTGTTGTTTTTATTTCTTCTTTTCACAGCTGGCCGTTGTGAAAATTAGCCATGAAAATGTATCTGTAAGATACAGTCTGCGAGCAGAGCTCAGCTGAAAAGTAAAAGTGCTGCTGCAGCGCCTACTTTTGCTTTCATTTAACAACAACAACATCAGCTATCACATACTATACTTTCAATAATAAATACAAAAAAAATGTACTTCAACTTTCATATTTTTGATTGTGTACATGCTTAACATATTGTCCCTTGGCTTGACAAAGGCTCTCATAGCGGCAAATAATTTAAGAAAACAACTAAGTTTGGTAAATAAATGTTTCAATCTAATAAATTACCTACAAAATTAAAGAGAGAAACTATAAATAAAAGGTGTCGCCTGTAGTAAACAACATCTTATATATACTCCGTAAAATATAAGCTATACTGAGCTACTGCTGCGGTCAAAATAATAGTAGTACACACTTTTGCTTTAAAAAATATAAATATAAAAAAAAACACTTTAAAAATTAAGAAAATTTGATTTGAATATGAGTAAACATTGAAATATGGAAGAGCTATAAAATGATTAACAAAACAAATTTAATTTTAATATTTATCACAAGTGAGCCTTTCAAAACAATAGTCGTGAAGCTTTCTTAGCTTTAATATTTCTAAGAACTGGAACTAGAAAATAACTGCCACATTGCTGCATAGGGTCCACCACGTTCTGGCCTTTTTCTACAAAATCGTGTTAACGCTAGAATCAACCTTAAAAACTTCGCACCACAAATTTGTAATCGGGTTAAGATATGTAGTCTGTGCCGTACTATGACTATATTGGTCATGAAAGATTCTGTAGGGACTGGGCAGGTGTACTTGGAGTCGTTGTTCAGCTGGACTATCTAAATCAATGACATTCAGCAAACTTTGGTAGTAAAATCACATCGCTTTTTATTACATCGATCCGAGATTTCTTTAATCCAATTTTAAATAAATGTAAATTATTCGAACTAATGCAATTTATGTTGATTGTTATTAATTGAAAGTAAGTAGTACTTACTTCCAGGTTCTTCAATCTACCATTTTGTGAACTCAGTTGTGATTACATCAATCATAGATTCCCCCAAAAGTTTCCACAGCGTGTTACTTCACTCATTGCTATGCTGTGAACTATGCGACTGCGCCGACGGCGGCATTCAGCATTCAGCATTCAGCTGACACGACAACAATGAATGAACTCACATGACTCACATCACTCGAATGTGCACACACTCAACTCACACACACACACACACACACAGAGAGAGATGAACAGACAGCTGCAAGCTGGCTTGGCTTGGCTTAAAGTGTTAACTCATCTGGCTGGCTGGTCTGTTGTGGTAGTGGAATAACCTCAATTCGGTTCACACTGCGGATTGCGACTGCGTCATGGCTCTAACTTTTTTTTTATGTTCGTAACAAAAAGCGAAAAACCACAAAAAAAAAAAAAAAAAAATAAACATAAACTAAACCAAACACCAAAAAGAAATATATAAAACAAATACACGTGCAATTGTGTCCAGCAACAATTTCCAACTTATATTGTTTTTCACAGTGGTGCAGCGCTAGAAAAATATTATTCTTATATTTTATAATTGGTTATTTTTTTGGCGAAAGTTTATTTTTAGTTAAAACTAGTTAAAGCCTTAAATTTGTCATATTATATTTGAATGATAGATTAAGCCTTTAAAAACTGCAACACGTCCCACTGTGCAACGGTAGCCCTTGTGTCAGTACCAAATTTAACGAAAGCTTTTCAATTTCGTGACATTCAAATTGGCCACGTAAAAAGGGCACCGATTTTCAAATTAGTTGCCTCTGAATCCGCATGCAACAAGTGGGTAATTGTCATTGTTGCTATTGTTGTTGTTACTATTGTGGTTGTTGCTCCAATTTGCAGTCTATTTTTGGTCACTTTCAAAGGTTTTGTGTGGTGTGTGTGTGTGTGTGTTAGTTGCGGAGGTGTGTGCAAGTGATTGTTGATTGATGGCCTGTCCTTCAGTTGTTTGAATGTGTCAAGTCGCCGACAAGGCTTCGCTGAGTGGGCTTCTTATAATCAAATAAACAGATTTGCAACAGACTAATATAGTTAGCAAAATTATATATTTAAATATTTTTTTTAAAGTGTAACTTGGTAGATATTTTGTGCAGGCTTGAAGGAGTTAGGATGTTAAAGTAGCTTCGACTTCCTAAGGGTTTTTTTTTTTTTGGTATTTAATACAAAGTTAGCCCATAGATCTCTTAAGTTTCCTGCATGCTTTGACTTAATAAACCTAACCTTATTTATTTCAGACCCCTCAAATCTATTTTGATTATAGATATTACTCATATGTTTCTATGTGGAGCAACCCACCCTCATCAACATAAATCAAACCATCCCCAAAAGCAAGCATAACGCTTGACGATTCGGCTTGCCATTTCATTAGGCAGCATAGATACAAATCTTGGCCACACCAAATGCAATTTGGGCCCAACCCATAGCCATAGCCATATAAATATAAATATGAATATAAATGTCTGAACAGGAGACAAGTCGCGTGCCCAATTTAGGACCGAACTGGCGTAGTAAATCAAATTTAGTATTGCCCCTAAAAAATGCACACTAATTTTGTGTCTTTGTATACCCTGCAGCCATCGAGAATGGTTAAGAGGGTATAATGAAGTGGTGCAAGAATATGTGAAAGGTAACGGCAATTATCTTGGACACCTTGAAGTGTACATATTCTAGATGGGGAGCTCCGGGAACCGAGTCGACTTAGCTACGGTGTCTCAAAGCTCAGTCCGCCCAACGTCTAGCAAAAATTTTTATTGCTTGCCATAAACTAATTATTTTAATAAAAACTAAAGTTTCTTTTTCAAATGTGATTTAACATTAAACAAATTGGCATTTAAGCATTTTGAATTTGTTTAAACTTTATAGCACTTAAAAATTTTTGCTAGACGCTGGGCGAACTGAGCTTTGAGACACTGTATATCTGACTATGTATGTCTGTTTGAACCACACAAATATATACATATGTAGTTTACATAATTTCCCCGTTACGCCTACATATCCACATATTAATTGATTTCCGACTGGAATATAAACTACAACATTTAAGATATATCTTTATAATGCTTAATGACATAATATAGATTATCTATTCAAAATTATTTATTTGTTACGCCTATATCTCGATATAAATCGATAGTTCATTTAATGAGAATGTACCTCTATATATTATTGATCATCCATTTAACGTTTATCGATCGACAATTTTAATTTTCCTATATAAAAATTAATCACCAGCACATACTCATAATTATGTACGTACAAAAAGTGTTCAGTGTATTTGAATACATTAACTTGAGTACAGGGTAACTTCCAGTCGAGCTCTTTCGACTAGAGAGCCCGACATACTTCGGGATATGGTTATGGTTGTGTTTTGTTTACTGTGTGCAATTAGTTAAATGACATGCGCTATGAAATCGCTGGAGATATGCAAGATATGCGGCACAAAGCAAATTCATTTGTCTGCCAGCTAATGTGGTGCGGTGGTTGGTGGTTGGTTGTTGGTCACTTGCATAATTGCTCTTAATGCAGTTGAGCAATTAGGCAACAATTGCAGTTTGTCGTCCAATTTCTACTCGTAATGCTCTATGATTATCATACTATATATATTATGGCCTATTCGGGTTCCCTTATTTGTCACGACTGTCGCGTAATTGCTGTTCATTTTTTTCTATTTTTTCTATTTGTTTTTTGGGTCATTTACCGTACATGGCGAACTCTTGGTACAGTCACAACTCAGTTAGGGGCCTCGCTATTGTATGTATAAATAGAGCGAAAATTTGTCAGCTTTAAAAGTGAACATACGTCTTTACTTTAATATATATATTTATATATATCTCTTTTTTTATATACGAAACTGAGAAATTTGCTTGCTTTTCGCTTTTAATTTTTGGGGCTTTTGTTGTGATTCCATTTGTGGAATGACTTTTTGACGCTAACTAAGCGGCTTTTGAATATGCTTTGTGTGTCATGATTTCGAGCACTTTATTCACCCATAAGTAATTGGAACTAGAGTTGTTAACGTCAATAAATCATTTTACACAATTCCATTTATTATCATTATTGTTAATAGCAATACACGCTTGATTGGGGCAGAAATGTTGAAAATCATACATCAATGGATTTAACTATTTATTCATTAGCTGTTATAATACACTTTTGAAATAAGCTACACTCAATTTCGATTTTCTTTTCCTTTTTTTTTTTTTCATATTTGCACAATATATCATTATTATTATCGATATTTTGCAAAATAAAAAGTCAATAGTTTTGCAGAAATTAAAATACATACATAACATGAAATTTATTTAGCTTTTATGTTAAAATCTGTACTATTGAAATGGGTAATCAATGGGTATGAGAAGCAGAATGTGACAATTAAAGTACTTTGAGATACTCTCTACTTCATCAGAATCAATTGTCCCAATCTTATGTATACATAAAAACATAATTAAGTTATCAGTTAATGTAAGTTAAGAATTATTATTCCAATAACTTACACAAATGTAAACTCGCACCCCAGCATAAACAACAACGCCGAATTCACTCGAAACAATAATAATATACAACAAGTGTCACCTGAATCCTAATCCGTCGGCTCATTTCATCAACGCCGGATTGAAGAATCAACAACGCAGAGACGTTAGCAGAAAAAGGAAACCGGACGGATAAATATGTTAAGGTTCCTTTCGTAAAGTTAGTTCGCATAAAGTACTCAAAATAAACGTTTAATTTGTATACACAAGAAAGAGTCAAACCTTGCTCAAAATTCAACATGGCTTTTCGATCATAACTTGATCTATAGAATTATGAATCATATAAAGAGGGAGTAACCCAGAAATAGTTTGTAGAAAAGAGTCTAAACTTTCCATAGCTAGAGTCGTGAGAAAAGTTGTCTGATTTTCAAAACCCCTGGCTTATTTGATTGATTGTGGGCTAAGAATATTTAAACTTTTTTTTCTCTACCTCAAATTTTGCACTTTTTTTGTGCCTTTCAAATAATAGTTTCAAGTTCGTGACGTCATAATTACTATGAATTCGACTCTACATCATAGATGATTCTATAAATAGAGGCATATGGTTATATAGTCCAGCAGGCTCATTAGCGTTTTCATTGGCAAAAACTTAAATGAAGTAAGTCAGTTTTGGGGGCGTCGCTGCCTGGTTCAATAAACGCTGTGGTGGGGCAATGTTTATGGTGTGTTTGGCATATTATGAGTTATTATGGTATTTTTGGCCAGCGACCACTCGATTTCGATTTTGGATTTTGATTTCTATTTTAATTACGTTGAAAGTTCGGCCCGAGGGGACCGACAAAATATTTGATGTGCAAAGTTTTGGCTTTGATTTCGATCGAATGTTGTTTTATAAGCAAATGTCATGCAAATGAGTCATCCAAAACGGAATCAAACAAATGAACCGTGATTTTCGATTCAGAAAGAGTGAAATGTGTTTGAATTGTAAATAAAAAAAAAAATATGCGCTATCTATAAATAAAAATGAAAGAGTGGAGTTTTGAGTTTGTTAGCTTAGTACCGTTGGAATTTGTTTAACATTTCTCCAATTTGATATAACTGCATAATGATTTGGGGTCGCAGCCCAAACAAATCAAATTAAAAGTCGTATATTTCTTCGTGATTAATCGGTACATTTTGCGATTTATACCATTCATTTATTTTAATTTCAAGAGTTATTTACTAACATTCCATTAATAATTACGGATCGATTCACCGAAGTGAATGAACTCTTTTATGGATCTTTATAACAGTCCGCCACCACTGAATTTTCCTCAAAATTTTCACCCGCAACTCTTGAGCAACTGTCCGCAATTTTTGCGAAACAATTAATTTCACATTTCCACTCACATAATGACAGCAACAACAAAGAAGGAAAAACAGTTATAAATAGTTTTTAACCACTCTACTGTAAATAACAAACAAGCAACGATGGGACTCTATCTTATACAATAATTAACGCCCGGCATTTGCTATAACGCCTCCTCATATGCGCCATTCTTCACTTGGTTGATTTTCAAGTTGAAAAATAGAAAAAAAAACAAAACACAACAATTCCTATCTATTAATGTTAACTAAGTATCTGTGGCACAGACTGAAATATCCAAGTACGCAACACTTAGACTAAACTGCAGACAACCGAGATGTGATTAACTAGTCTAACTGTTTTGGCATTCTTCCACCTGTTTTTTGCTTTTTTGTTTTTGTTTTTGTGGAGTGCGTGCCTATTTCAAGATTTGGGTTAGCTTCAGATGTGTTTCGTGAATTATGGTGATTAGTCGCGCAATAGAAAGAAAGCGGCAAATGCGTCAATTAAGGCTGCCGATTGTAAATAATTGTAGATTCTTTGGAGTTGATTTAAATTTGTGTTTGTTGTTAGCTTGATGTTAAACAGCAAGTCAAACCCATTTCCGTAATGTTCCGGAATTTTCTCAGAATTTTTCAATATACAACGAGCAGTTCTCACGCACTCTGTTATTGACAAAAAAATTTGTATATAAATGTATATCTCACGTTCTTAAACATCGATTCAAATTTGTAGCGAGATGAGCTGTTGCTGTCATTACAAAATCCGACAACATTTATGAAATTTTCCAAGTTTTTAATAGAGCTTTCCACACAATGTTCAACGATCGATATTCGAGCTCTTGCTCAACTCACGTACCGCTCATCAATCAAAACCTATGACTGACTCTCGGACAATCTGACTACGTTTATGATCAAGTGGCAGGTCTTGGACGATAGTAAGATCATTAGTCGATTGTCTTAGTTTCCAGCTGAATAAATTCCATCTCTGTTTCACTTGAAGTGAAATCAGCTTAATTGCGAATCGATCTCAACTGAATAGAGCAGCTCTCATAGACTGGTTTCACATTCTGCACGATCATTCATCGCTGTGGCAGAAGAACTCTCTGCATATAAAGTAAGAGTAGTAATAGCCAAAGTATTTCTAGATTCTAAGCCATTCGTTCATCTTCAGCGACTTGCCGCTGAAGCGGAAACGATTCTTTTTCTACTACTTCGTCTTCTGGTAGTTTTGAAAAGATTGCTGATTTCATCAGGGTTACCACCATCACCATCTTGATGGTTGCTTTAAGCTAGGCTAAGCTGCACTTGCTGTAATATTTTGCCAGCAAGTCACGTTTTCCACGCAGCAGCCGCAACTTGTTTTGATTTGGGTTAAGTGTAGGGTTCAAATTGCACACAATTCTATTCCCTTTTGTCTATTGCTGCCGATTTTCTTTTGTTGCATTATCTTCTGCTTCTGGCTACAGTTCAAGCCAGTTTCGTAATTGGATGTACGTAATGGCTTCGATTACGCTGTTGGATTATATGGACACTTCTGCTCTTAGTTCCACCATGATTACAGTTGAATTATGTTGCATATGATATTCTTTTTAAAATTTATTTATTTATATATTTGTTGCCAATATCTTTAAATCTATATCTGTTTCCTAATTTTGCAAACTAGAGATTTTGTTTGATTTATTACTATTTTAATAAATATTTTGTAATAATAATTTCGGTAACTGAGTTTTTAGTTTTGTTAGAGTTTCTATAAATATTAATTGTTTGGCAAGCAGCCGAATTGATTTTGTGAATATGCTTTTATATAATATAAACTTTTCATCTGATATTTGTATATTCGATTTAATTTAATCTAATTTGTTTTATCGATTTGTATCATTTCAATAAATAATATGATGCCATTTCTCATTTACTGTTATTTTTAAAAAGTATCTTCAATTTTATTAAATAATTCTTGTTTGGCGAGCAGCCGTTTACACGACATTTAAAATTGCATGTTTTTACAATATGCCTAAAAGTATGCTTTAATTTTTTAATCGATAGTCTCAACTTTCAATCATCGGCTTACACCACAACGCGTCGGTGCCCAGCAAACAGTTTCGCACGATTTAATAATTATGATTATGTATGTCTTTAAAAGAACATATGTTACATTCTAAATATATTTATATATATATTTTCCAGGTAATTACAAATACTCTCGATCTATCTACACGATTTGAATGTATTTTAATTTTTTCGTGAATCTTGTAACGCATTGAAGAGCCTCAGTTTAAAAACTATATTGATGTGTGCACACGTGATAGGGTAAATCGGTCAAAAGATGAATCCTTGTATGGCAAACTTTTTTGTTAAAAAAAAAATGTAAAATTTAAATTCAAATTTATTAAGATCCTATCACTTGAAAACAAATGATCAACATTATATTATTTAATTTATTATTTCTTCTTGTTAATATTTCATGTTGAAGTTTGATTAATTAATTTATATTACCAATCGAATTTTTGTCTTGATTTTATTGACTGTAGGTAAGAACATTTTAAAATTACATCTAGCAACTAACTTAATTTATTTTCTATAAATATATACATTTCTATGAAGGTAGGTCATACTTTAAAAATATATATATTTATGCTGTACCCCAAAATTGTTCGCTTAACTTGGGCATTAAAACCAATCGCGGTATGATTTTAACAATAACTGCCACTGTTTGCGCAGTGGTATAGAAATTGTTGTGGCGCTAAAGCAATCGCAATCACAGTTTTTCACCTTGAGGTAAGAGGGGGCGGGCAGACAATCGGCCAGGCAACCGGCCTTCAATGATACTGATAATAATTTACCTTTGCGTTTCATCGTCTTATCAGCGCTGTGCAAGTTGACATTCAGGCAAAAAAAAGTTACAAAATATTACTGCCAGCTGTATATGAGTTTATAGTTGCTTGTGCGACTGCAAACAAATCTTATCAGAGAGTTTGTCATATGTGTTTTTTTTTTCGTTTGGCCTTTTGTAGCATTAGCCAGCAAACACACGTTCGGTGATTACGGGTAAAAATAAATTTTGTGTATATTTTTAACGAACTTTTGTGCTGAGGAATTTTAATATTTTTGAATAAATTTCCAAATGACTCCCAACTGTACCAATTGTGCATATGCCCAGGCGTCCATTAATGTCACATGTGCGACGAGAAACTCCCTTGTTCCACTTGTTTTAAAACCACACCTCACGTTTGCATTAATGTGTAGCTGCCACCAAAGCACACTGGTTCGAAAACATTTTAATTTCGTATCCACATAACATAAGGATTTTTGTATACTCAGTTTTGTTTATTTTTGCCAACAGAAAGGAATGAAAAAAAAAATAAAAAAAAATTTTATATAGATTCAACATTTATTTTACTTTAAAAATTAAACAAAAATAGTAAATCAGAATGAATATGAAACTAAAATAGGAAATAAGGACAATTTAATAACATTGAAAAAAAATATATAATATTGTTTTTATTCATTTTAAATTTGTAATTTAACTACTCCCATTTAATAATAAATAATTTAATTCGTAACTTTAATTTTATAAATAAAATAATAAATAAATAAATATTAAGTTTTTTAAAAGCTTCTTTAAAATTTGTAGAATGCCTTTAGACCACATTAGATTACTATAAAACATCATTAAATTTTCTTTGGGTTTTATCATACATACCACTGTGCGGCAGCTGCTTTTAACGTTAATTGGCACCCGGTTAGGCCCACCTCGTGACCCACGCCTAGACACAATTACCACAACAGCAACTGGAGCCCAGGAGACGGTTGCATGCATTATTGACATGACATCGGGCGAATCGGTAGATAACAAAGCAACGATAACCATGGTGAATAGTGAATAGTGAATGAAACCAGCCCCAAATAGCTACAACTAAGTCGTAGTGGAGTATTATGAACCTGATTGTCTTATATATATATATACATACATATACTATGCCATGAAATTGTTATTATTGCCACATACGAGACGATGAACTTTGCTTTTGGGCCAATTTGCATTGAAAATGGCGTGTGTGCTGTTTGTGCTGACTGCAGTTGAATGAACCCAACACTTGCTTGCTTGCTTTTGCTCCACTTCATTTCATCAATAGCCGTCATATTCAAGTTTGAGCATAATTTGGATCCACTCCGAACCAGGTACATTGAACTCTCTGAATTGTTTAGTTCGAAGTTGATTTCTATTTATACACGTCGTAAGTGAAGTGCTATTGCTTAATGTTGTAATAAAGTTCTGCCAGGTGATTTTCTTGCATTACTAATATTGCTATATAAATGAGCATTTACCTAAACAAATGGGGGTCATAATGATGATTAAGTATGCATTATTACGTGTAATGAGTTTCTACTGTGAATAAAAATGAAATAATACATTAATAATGTGCTACAGAAGTGCTGGAAAAGGTGCTTCAGCAATATGCATAAATTAGTGACTATTGCTTATATTATAAGGTCTGTACATGTTGTTTTTGGTGTTCAAAATAATTGATTATATTTTTCTAACAAATATAAAACTGGCTTATTCTATTTCTATACTTCTTTATGAACTTTTACAGCATTCTCTAAACCTTTGCAAAGAATTTCTTTTTTAAGAACATGTTTAACTTATTTATATCAACATATTATTAGTATATATTAGAGTCAAATATAATAATATGTTGTCAAATGCTCATTAAAAAAGATTATCAATAAATGTGGTATTCTTAGCCATATCTATAGTTATAAGTCTAAAAAACCAATCTATTTTTATCCTTTTCACTTCACTTGACCTATTTGCTTTGCTTGTGTACGCCTTAACCTTGAACCTTGCGACACTTCTAGAATCCATCGATAATTTAATCGTATTCCTGGCAACGTTTGTACGTGTCTTAATGACATTCTAAACGCTTTGGTGTAACTTATTTAATTGATTGCCTGTTAAAGCAAGGGAAATCGTTTTGTTTTGTTTTGTTTTATTGTTGTTGGTCGTTCACTTTCTTTGGAATTCTTGAACGTTCCTGACCTGCATAGTTGGAACCTTAAAGAGTAAAACACGGCTAGAAACTTTAATTGTAATTTACTGTAATAATTTATAATAAAAATGTTAGCTAAATTGTTAATTGTATTTTTTTAATTCATGTTTTTTTTACGCTTTTTGCAGGTCGCGCTCATTGAAATGCATAATTACAAAATGGCAACGTGAAAAAACGTACAACAAAACTAAAAGAAAAAAAACCAAACAAAAAAATTACTGAAACAACAAAGCGCTTAAAATGGGCACATAACTTAACAACAAAAACAACAACAAGAAACATATAACTAAAGCTTTTTTGAGTCGCAGGAGAATAGCTGCAAAATAGCAGCAACAATTTTGAAGCGCAGCCACACGAAGAATTTCAATCGAGAGCGAGCGAGAGAGAATTAGGCAACATGCGCCGGTCGCTCCACTGGGCCATGGGCGCCTGTCTGCTGCTCTTGCTTTGTGCTGCGACGCCAATGCCGACGCAGGCACGTTTCGTTACGAAAAGAGAAACCCCCAATGTGGTGGATAACATGGGCGCGGATGCGTCCACAGCTGACCGTGACATTGTTAGGCCAAGCAGTGAAAGTGCCAGCGGATCGGAAGTAACAGAAAATGGAGCAAAGAGCTTAACAGAAGTGGAACCCAACTTAAAAGTAGCTAACAGCAGCAGCTCGACAGAGCTTAACGACCAGCCTACAACAGAAGCTGCAAAGCAACAGGTAAAGCCTGCTGTTATTTCTGACACGGAAGCTGGAAGTGACAAAGTTTTTAATGGAAATATAGTATCCAAGCAGGAGCCATTAAGCAATGTTAGTATCAGCAGCAGCTCTGCAGAGACAGTGCAAGCAACAACAGCAGAGCAACAGGCTGCAAAACAGCAGCTTAACAATAGCAGAGATATTTTACAGAATGGAGAGATTAACAACGGTAGCACTTTGCAGAATATTACAGCAACAGCAGCACAAACAGGAACTATACAGGCTCATTTAAACACAAATGAGGAGCTTAAGCCAACAACAGCAATGCCAAATGTAGAAATACAGCCACAACTCAAGTCACTGTTAAAACAACAAACAGAACTGCAGCAAGAGCTTACGACAATAACAACAACAGAAGCAACTGTAGCTCCCGCAACGACCTTAGCAGGGCGCTCTGAGGATCATGCACGCTCCATGCAATTTGCAAGCAGCACTGAAAGCTACTCCCCTCTCCAGCCTGTTACGCCCATGAAGCTGCGTCCGCTGCCTATGACAAGAACAACAACGCATACACCAAATTTGCTGGCAGCGCTGCTGCATGCTGGCGTCACTGTTACGCCAAATAACATTGCCTCGCATGAGAATGTTATTGAGGAGGAGCAGCTGAAATCCCAATTCGAAAAGCGGGCAAAATTGGTTAGCGACTCGACAAATTCGACAAATTCACAGCAATTGATGCTGCCCAATGCAGCAGAGGTGTGGAGCTTAGCTGCCATGAAAATGGTGCCCACAACAACAACAAAACCAACAACCACTATGCCACAGACCAATGCTAATTCCACAGAACTAGCCAATGATATTGAGCCGCAACAGCAGCAAAATCAAACGGAACAGCACAAGGAGAAAAATCTGTTAGATTGGCAACAGATAACATTAATGCAAACAAGTCAAGAGAATCAAACAGAACTGACGATGAGCACCACGTTGGATGCCACTGAGGCAGCCACACAAGCAACCACCACCCAAAAATTGGATGTTATGTTAAGTGAAAAGGAGATGGAAATGCAGGCAGCTGCTAGCAGCACTGTAACAGCGAGCGCTGTTAATCAAACAACTACAGAGAGCAGTGCCACGAATGAGATAGTGACAACAACAGAAACTATTAAGGCGAAGCCAACGTTAGCAGCAGGCGAGCCAACAGTAACAGCGATTGCAGCTGTTATGGCCGAGTCAATAGAGATCAGTTCAAATGTAACAGCAACTGCCAATGCAACTGCTAAGCCAGCGTTAACAGAACCAGAGCAAATTAACTTGGCTGTAGAAACTGTAACTGAAAAAGTTGAGCCGGTATTTGCAGAAGCAGCGAAAATAAACTTAACAGAAGCAGCAACAACAACTGTAACTGTTAAGCCAGCTAAGTTAAAATTGGCAGAAGAAACTGTAACTGCAATTGTTAAGCCAGCATTAGCAGAGTCAGCACAACTAAACTTAAACGAAGCAACAACAACAGAAACTGTTAAATCAGCGAAACTAAATTTGGCAGAAGAAACTGTAACTGCAACTGTCAAGCCAGCGTTAGCAGACTTTGAAAAGACTAGCGTTGAGCAGTCAAGGACTACAGCAGCTGCAATAGAGACAGAAACGGAGACAGAGAAAACAACATCAACAACAACCAGAATGCCACCTGCTGCTCTGTCAACAGCTGTGCCAGAGCTTCCAGCAACAAAAGCAACAACAACAGCAACAGCAACAACAAGCACTTTGGTTAGTGCATTGAACGGCACCCGCAATGCAAATGAAATGGCAATGAAAGCGACTGCGCATGAAAATAATGAAACTGGCGATAAAAGCAACGATGTCGACAGCAGCAGCGGCGACGACGGCGACGTCATCAACGGCAACGACAACGTCAACGTCTCGGTCGCTACGAGCAACGCGCAAACGACGCTGGCGTCAATTGAGCGCCAGCCAATAACGGTTAGTACGCAAACAGCTGGCGAAGTGAGCACAACAACAGCGACGACGACGACGTCGACGACGACGGGATTATTGCACGCAAAGCTTGATGAACAATTTGAAACAACAACCACAGCAGCAATATCGTTAACTTCGCCTACGCCAACGGAAATTGTCCAAATTAGCAATGAAGTGAATTTACCAGCAATTACAATTAAGAATGTGACAAAAGAAAATAGCGAAATTGATATAACTGCCAAGAATAATGTGCAAGCAAGTGGAATCAACAATTTATTGCTAACAAACAGTGGCGAAAATATTAATAACAGTGCTACTAACAGTCAAACGCCGCAAATCAATAGCAGTGCTGTTAACAGCGATACGCTACAAATCAATAAGAGTCAAATAAATAACAGCAATACATTTACAACAACAACACCCACGCCGCTGTTAACAGTTGATAAAGCTAACAGCAAACTGAATGAGCATGAAACATTGCTGGAGACGAATAACATAAGCGAAACAACTGCAATCACAACAACAGCAGCAACAACAACAACCTCAACAAGAACAGAAGCTTCAGCAGCAGCAGGTGCAGTTGTCAATGCTTTGGATGAGAGCACAGCGGCAACAATAACAACAACAGCAATACCAACAGCAAATGACAATGTAACAGCTGCAAAGGGTGAAGACTCAATTTACGATGATGAAGATGAGCAGCAGATTGAGCATGATACCCAGCAACACTTGGTAATCGAAACAAATATGGCGACAACAGAGACAACAACGACAACAACAACAACAACAGCAAAAAGCACCACAGCTAAAGCAATAACAACAACAACGACAGTAGAGCCACTTATTAGCTTATTGGATGATAGCACCACAACAAGCACAACAACAACAACAACAACTAAAGCTGTAACAACAACAAAAGAAACAACAACACCGGAGCCCATTTACAGCTCAACCGTCATACACAATAACAGCATGCTGCCCACCACCACTGTTGTGAACAGTGGCCACATAGATGTATCCACTACGACAACATTAATGCCACCACAACTGACTGAAGAATTGGATCAGATGCAACAGCCGCACGGCAATACTGGCACCGATGTGAACGTCATCATTGCCATAACAGTTAGCGTTATTGGCGTTGTGGCACTCATCTTGCTCGTTGCCTTCCTTTATCTGATGCGCAAGCGCCAAAAGCAGACATCCTACGGCCAACGATGTCGTCCCGTCAGCCTCGACGACTACTCCCTGGACAATGTGTCCGTGCTGGGTGGCAGTGTGCGGCGCAAACGCACCTATACCTCGAAGCTCACCTATGGCAATGCTGCCTTCGATGATCCCTCGCTGCGGCACAATGTGCTCAGCGCAGTCGAACTGGGCAAGTTTGTTGAGCGGCGCTCGAGCATCTTTGAGGAGTTCCGCGATGTGCCGCAAATCATTGCGCGAGCCGATGAGGTCCCAGCGGGATGTGAGGATAAAAATCGGTATGTATTAAATGAAGAAGTAGAAATAGAAGTAGAAGTAGGGAAATCATTGATAGGCTTGAGAAGGGAATGAAATGGTTGCCATAAAAAATAATCACTAATACTTTTATAATAGGAGAATAATAAGTTAATAAAATAGGAACAAAGCAATGCGTTAATTGCTAAAAAAATGTGTTGGCTTAACTTTAAAAGACTGAAATTGTTGCCATAAAAAAAAGATATTAATAAATTGTGTAACGAAATAGATTAAAAACTTAGAAGAGGTTTAAATAAACAGTAATACTTTAATAAATTTTATAAATTAGAATGATACTAGAAAAATGCTTTAATTGCCATTATAGATTTGTTAGTTGAATGAAATTGTTGCTACAAAAAAATGAAGGGCTTAAAATAACATTTGTAATAATATTGTGAATTGAGAATAAGAACTTAATAAAATTGGAAGAAACGAGCGTTAATTGTTATTTAAGATTTCTTGCTTTAGCTTTAAAAGTTGAGAGATACGAGTACTTCTTCGAAAAGTGATGTCAGTGACAATGTTTGTCAAAAATAGTCTTTTCTTATCTAATCGCTGGGAATAAATATTATCAAATAAAGTTATTCTCGGAGTGACGAAAATGAAATACCATTGCAAATGGATGTAAATAATACATGTATAAAAAATTTTTCTTAGCAATTGGTATAAGTAAAATAAAACTTTCAATTTGTATTTTTGGTAATAAACTGTTGACAGCTTTGATGATACAGTTTATATCTACGTTAAGTATAATAAAGATAGGTGAGAGGCCTGCTTAAATAGAAACAACTGAAAGCATGAATAAGAATAATTGCAAATAATCAAAGGTAGCTATGCTTAATCACAGAAGGACCCTAATTAAGATAACAAAAAAGTCATTCAAGTTCAAGTTGTTTTGTAGGGAAACCCATTACTCAATTTTAAAAACGTTTCATTTCTTGATTAATGAATTCTCACTTGTATTACATACTCCCATAAGATTAAGTATCTAATACTATATAAAAACATTTTCTTTATATGTACGCATTGTTTGCTGTATTTGCTTCCTAATCAATGAATCAATATGTATATGGATCGTTGATCATTAATCGATGAATCGCCGGATCGGTATTCATTCAATGTAACCTCAAACTTGAAACCGCAGCTACGCCAACGTAATTCCACTTCCTGAGACGCGTGTGGTGCTCCAGCGACAGGGAGACGATGACAAAACGGAATATATTAATGCCAATTATGTGCGGGTAAGTGAGACGACTAATAATCCCTCTTTTCCTCTTCCACCACATTGACACCCAAACCCAAGTCAAGCCATAAGCAAAAACAAAGGAAAACAATAAACACATAAAAAAAACCCAAAAAAAAAAAACAATCAAAAGCTGCCTCCCACAAGCATCAGCACCAGCTTTCTCACATGTGGGTGGGCATGAGTGTGTGTGTGTGAGTGAGTGTCTTGCAACGGTACTGCCCAGAGTTGCCACTACGTCTAGCCTTGCATGACGTATGTGTGTGTGTGTGTGTGTGGGGCATAATTATACGGCCCATGAGATTAGCGAAGTGCCAAGAAAATTGTTTTAACCTCTTTGTTACATTGCCTGTTGTAAGCAAATGAGTTTTGTGCAAAAAAGAAAAATAAAAACTACAACAACATAATAATAATCGTATACAAAAATAAAAGCTTTATTATAGTCATAAAAGTTGGGGAAAGTTTTTTTGTTTGTTTTTTGTTTTTAATTTACAACGAAGTATGAATATCCTAAACGAATTATGCTAGGAAATGAAATGCATAACTAAAAGCTTTATGATTTATTCATTTTTTTTTAATGAGAAGTGCTTAGCCCTCTTAAGCCAACTTAAAATGCAATTATATTTGCAAAAAATGTGAGTTTATTTGCAAAAAGAAAAAGCAACACGTTTTCTATATATTTTTGCATCAAATTGTATTCCACTGCTAATTTATCATTGTTAGCGCGATGTCTTTTGTTTACTTCCATAAAAAGCAGCAGTGATTCACGTTTATTAATTGATCACGAAAAACAAAGATAAAAAAGTGCTCAGTTTAAGCTATGTTAAAGCATTTGCCAAAACTGTTAGGCCTCTGTTAATGCTTAGGGTGTTCATTACACCAATTAAGCTACACAATTGCGTTGCAGCATTGAGGCGTGACGCGTGCGATGCGCTTCCAGACGTCTGTTAAAATACATCGAACCGCCCAACTGCATCAAGGGCTGCCAGAGCGATATATTTTGCATGCAAATAGATTCCCGTCTCTACAAAAACGTCGTACACCTGGCGATAAGCCAAGCATGCTGTGATTTACATTTGTATCTAACATATGTATGTGTGTGTGTGGCTGTGTACACACACATGCACAACTATAGCAATTTATCAAAAGCGCGGGCAGCTCAACGGCAGTCATTAAATGACGCACACCTCCACTCCCACACACACACACACTCACACGTAAGAAGCGTGAGCGAGAGCGAATACAAAATTACTCAGTATTCACTTTTGTATTCGCTGCAAAGATTTTAATTAACTGTTATGTCATTGCACACATGCTTATGTGTGTGCAATGTTATGTGAAAGCATTATGTATGCTAAATATTAACATTACAGGGGGTACCAAAATGGATACTTACATTCTTCAGAGAATCTATTTCCAATACAATATTGTGAAAATTATAAAAATCATTTGTAAATATCATGGAAAAGTATACTTTTTACTGGTAGTCCGGATTTTAGCTGAGTCATTGATGGTTTATTAAAATGTTTTACATTGTTCAGTCAAACACTTATTTAGAATTGTACTTTATGCTGAATAAATGTTCAAATTCAACATTTGTTAAAATTATGCTTGTTATTAGTGTTTTATGTAACAGAACGTATTATGTCCTGCATTATAATTCATGTTAAACTCTATCTCGATTTTCTACATTTACATTTGTGTTAAACTCTATCTCTAATTTATACAGGGACCACGAGATGCACCCAATTATTATATTGCCTGCCAGGCGCCACTGGAAACCACAACTGGTGACTTTTGGCGCATGATCTGGGAGCAGCAGTCGCGGGTGATTATCCAGGCGACAGATCTCAACGAGAACGGCATTGAGCGTTGCGGCGAGTATTTGCCGCCATCGGTGACTCTGGACAATCACAGCAGCTACGGCGACTATCAGGTGACTTTGAAGCATCGCGAGATCAAGGATAAATATGCGATCTCAACGCTAATGCTGAAGCGTGTGGATGGCGACGAGTGTCGCGAACTCACGCACTACTGGTACAAATGGCCCGAGGCCGGTGTTCCCATCGAGGAGGCGCCCATCATAGCCATGTTGCTGGAGGCCCGCTCCTCCCTCAAATCCTACGCCCTCGAGCAGGCCAATGAGCTAAAGCACGAGAAGTCCTCAACACTGACGCTTAAATCGCTCGAGGGCGAATCGAAGCGGACGAATGCGGACGGGGCCGATGCAGAAAAGTGCAGTACATCCAGTGCGGCAAGCAATGAGATTAACGGCAATGTGGCCAACAAAATGCCACACAGTCAACAGGGGTAAGTGCACAAACAACTTGTAGCAACTCAAAAGTGCTCTAGTCGAGACGACCCGACTAGCTGGTTATACCCTGTACCCACTTTGAATTGCGCTGGGATACATATTGATATTGATAATGCGTACGGTTTTGCCATTTTTTCAATATAAATTATATTAAAGTTGTTACTGCTCCTGTATTTCTTTTGTATATATTTATATCTGTATATAAATATATTTATATACATATATTCATACACATTTTTTTTATAAGATAAGTGCCAAAAAGTAGCTGAAAAGCAGTCGCACAAGAAATATTTTAAGTAGAAAATTAAAATTTGGGAAAGAAGACCTAAATTTGTTTTTTTTTTAAAACTATTTTTTATTTAAAACTATAACTAACATTTTAATTTTATGAGAATGGAAGAAAATGAAATGAATAAAATATTAGCACCATTTTTCCAATGTACACTTCTAACTAAGAAAATTAGGCAAATTACCCAATTTTTGTAAAAGACATAAATGGTGCTATTATTTTTTTTATTACTTCTAGGCACTTTCCCATCAAATTAAAACAAATTTACGTATTTCAAAAGAATTCCAGGAGCCGTATTTCATTTTATTTTATAGGGGGAATACTAGACAATATATTAAAAATCCAAATTTGCCAAATTGCTAAACTAATTTTTTTTTTCATCTGTAAAAAAAATATTGAAGATCTGCCACTATTTTTCCGTAACTGTATTCCAAGGGGGGAGATTTTTCTTGATCCTTTGTTTTTCGGTAAGGAATGATTAGAAATGTAATTAGTTGTTCGATTATAACATAATAGTTTTTTTTTCTTTTTTTTTTCATACATCATTTTATTATATATATAAAATATTTTTTTATAATAAAATAACATAACAGTTTATTTTAAAGTTATGCATTATGTTAAATTGGGTACAGGGTACATACATATCCAATCCAATAAATATATTGCCAATCCAGTTGTCAATTAACAATGTGACTGTGTTTTGTGCTGCATGCGTATTTCTTTGTTTAATTGTTCTGTTTTCATTCTTTGTGTATTCCACACGCTCTCCATTCGGCCACATTTAGACCGCTAACGATTCACTGCTCCCCAGGGACGGGCCGTACTGGGACTATTATTGCCTGTGACATGGCCATAAGGAGTTTGGAGACGCCGAAGCGCTCGGTGGACATACCGCAGCTGGTGTACTATGTCCGAAGGGGAAGGGCGAGCGCCGTGCAGACGAAGGACCAATACGAATTTATCTATAAGGTGGCCAATATGTATGCGACCAAAATCACAAATCTCTCAAATGATAATTGAGACTTTGAGACGGCTAATTAATGCCCCAAATCTCGAGTACAGCTATTGAAGTCCTTATATACACGCTGTATACATATTATAGTCATAGCCCATATATCTAAATCTATATATATATATATATATATGTCTGTATTTATATTGCATTCTATTAGTATATTAGATTATATGTGTATGTATGTAGTTATTATAATCTTATACTCATGCAGTTTTCTTTTTGATTTTGTGCACAAGTGCTTGAAATTTTCTTTAAGAATGTATGTATTATTCCTTTATTATTGTGATATATTCGTATATTTGTAAATCTCTTAAATAATCTGTTGCATATTTATAATAAGATTTTGTTTATTATTGCGATTATGTTGTGTAAATTTTTATTAATTTTAATGAATGCAAAAAAATAGAAAACAAATCAGTTAAAACTATTATTTCGGCTTAACTTTGTATTTGAAAAGAGCTTTAATGTGTGTAACTTGTTTAAATAAATATTTAGATAAAGAAAAACGATGAAACACTTAAATTTACAAATTAAGCGCCTCTAACGCTGTGAATGGCTAATGACCGAATCGATACCTTAAAAGTCACGCTGATTTATCGATACATCGGCGATAACACATATGTTTGCGTTGCGAAAAACCTAAGCTGAGTGGTAAAATGAAGCTTGAATATTTATTGTTGGTCTGTGCGCTTTTTGGCGCTGCAATCGCAAATGAAGCACCCAAAGTTAAAATTGGCGTTAAGAAGCGAGTCGAGAATTGCACAAGAAAGGCGAAAGGAGGCGACATGATACACGTGCACTACAAGGTAAAGGGACAATCCAATCGGACACGTCAGTTTTGGTTTACGGCTTCTCAATTTGTATTTTTGCTCAGGGAGCGCTTGCAGATGGCACCGAATTCGATAGTAGTTACAATCGCGGCAAACCGTTCTCATTCACACTGGGCACACGGCAAGTGATCAAGGGCTGGGACCAAGGACTGCTGGGCATGTGCGAGGGCGAACGCCGCACCCTGACCATTCCCCCCGAACTGGGCTATGGCGCCAGTGGAGCGGGCGGTGGCAAGATCCCACCCAATGCTGTGCTCGTCTTTGATGTGGAAATGATGAAAATCGATTCACGTGACTCCGAGGATTTGTAGATTGCTGACTGAGCTGGAATCAAATTTCATTTCATGTTTGTACAGCTGCAGTATGAAAAGTGTAACTGCCATATTAGATTTTTTTATCGCTGCTTATACCTTTTAATAAACTTGCTAAAAGTGCAACTAAATCAACCAGATTACAGTAAATTAAACTTGTAAGAAACACATTCCAAAGACAACTGTAATTAAAACATGTCACACAAATTCTTCATTTATATTTGCTCCATCAATGAAAATTTTATTTTTTTCTAAATTAAAATATAACATTTTTTCTTATTCCTAATAATAAGTAATAATAAAAATACAGCTAAATAAATAGTATACCATTAAATTAAATCTAAGCTGCCAACTAATAAGAACAAAACTCCAAATTAAACGCTAATTTAAATAGTCACGTGAAATCATTTATATTTGTATAGCTGAAAAATATTTATTAGTTTTTTTTATCCCTTTTTTTTATCAACTTTTGCTCTCATAAACGAAAAACCGTCTCACAAATTGTGAAATAAAATTGCAACAATATTCCAAATAAAAAACATTTATTAGTATATCAATTAGAAAATAATAACTGCCAAGTTCAGTTTTTCAATTGCTTTTTATCCCTTTCAATAAACTTTTGACTTCATAACTGAAAATGATTCTCACAAAAGATTAAATAGGCATGCAAATAGATCAACAAATTACCAGTAAATTATAGCTAATAATTAATTAAACCTTAAAATTGAACTTTTGACAACAGCTCGTCCCTTAAAAAAACGAACAAAAATATATTATAGGAAGACGTACGTCTATTAATATTTATATATATTTTTGTATTTAAATTATGTATTACTATATTCTAGCTAAAGGTAATCGTAATCGGCCTATGCAGTTAATGTGCTTGTGGCACGCTCCTCGACCTCGTCGAAATGGCGCCGCATCATGCGATGCTTCTCCAGCGCTGTGCCCTGAATGAAGCGTTCGCCACAAGTGCCGCAGACGAAGGTGCACTCGCCGGTGTGCTGCTGGAGATGCAGTTTAAGATCCTTGGCCTGGCGATAGCTCTTGTCGCAGTAGGTGCACTTGTATGGCTTCAGCCCACTGTGCGTCAGCATGTGCCGTTTCAGCTTGTCGGAACGTGCGAAATCTTTGCCACAGACGGTACAATGGAAGGGTTTCTCGCCCGTATGCATCCGTCGATGCGATATCATTTCCGAGTGCCGTGGAAAGGCCATTTCGCACAGGTCGCACTTGAAGGGCTTCTCGCCGGTGTGGCGACGCATATGTGTGACCAATGTGGCAGCGGATTGCGTTTCCCGGCCGCACAGCGAGCACAGGAACTTCTTGACCGCCTCCTTCCGCTTGCGATCCCCGTTAATGTGCACGTCCCGTATGTGATTGTTGAGCCGCGACTTCATTTGATACGTGCGATCGCAGTGCGGACACTGCAACAGCTCCACACTATCTGCTGGAGGATCCGCCGGAATGGCTGGAATGTGATTGGCGTTAGTTGCGCCTGGTTCCACTGAGCTGATGCTGTCAGCGATGCTACCATGTTGCAGCTGCATGTGTTGTTGCAGATTCTCTGGCCACATGAATTTGTAACTGCATTTGCCACACGACAACTGCTTCGCCGTGCTGTGGCACTGCGATTGCCGGTGCTGATCCATGATGCTCTGTGTGAAGTACACAATTAGAAAAGAAGGAGTTATGTGGATCAATAAGGAGCTCACCTTGCAGACACATTTAAAGATGCACAGTTCGCACTCGTAGGGCATCTTGTCGAAGCGATGCATCGCACGCTGATGCTGAATTATTTCGAATTTGCGTTTGCATTGCACTTTGCACAGTTCACAGATGTAGACGGAGCGTGGACTTGGAGGCGAAGATGTCGACTGCATATGCAGCTCATCCTCCGTTTCGGAGTCGCCCAAATGCAGTTCATACCCCGATTCGTTTGTGATCGAGTAGTTGTGCGGCGAATCATAGTTCTGGTGCATGGAGAGGGCCAACTTCATTTCCAGCTGAATGTGCGAGCGCAGATCGCTGATGCGCCCAAAGTGCAGATTGCATATTTTGCACATGATCCGTTTGGCGCCATTCGGTTTCGATGTAGCCGCTATGAGTGTCTCGGCCAGCGGTATATCCTGCTCCCGTATCCCATGACGCTTCAGATGCTTGACCAGGTAGTCGCGTCGATAGAATTTGCGCGTGCACCATTGGCAGGGTATCAGTTTCGATTCCTCGGCATGCACACTGAGCATGTGCACCGTCAGCGACTTCTTTTTGTCAAAGACCCGCTTGCAATCGTTGCACTCAAACGTTTGATTCTGAAAGGGATTCGTTTAAGATTCGATTATTTCACATGCTTGGTTTTGCTTACCGTGATGCGATGCTCGCGTATGTGAGCCTTGAGATTGTGCCGCCAGCGGAAGCGCAACGGACACCTGTGGCACAGGAATCGCTTCTGGGCGTTCTTGCACTGCAGCTCGTTGTGATGCCGCAGCAGCTGAAGGCTGACGAAGCGGGCATCGCAACGGCCGCAGACGTGTGGCGCCTCCAGCCAGGCGTGCATCTGGCGCTGATGATCGTAGAGCTGATATTTTCGCTGGCAGCGCTCGTGGCACAACTCACAACTGTATTTGGCTTTGGGAATGCTGCGCTGCTGATTCGCTTCTCGCTCTTCGGCATCCAGTTCTGGCTCGCTCTCCGTCTCGGAGCTGTACAGATCCATTTCATAGCCAGATTGATTGGTTATCGAGTAGAAACGTTGATAGATCCCAGCGGAGAGATCTTTGCGTATGAGCGCCTTCAACTGATCCTCGTTGACATCCTTGGCATCCGGATAGAAGAGCTCAGCTAGCTCATGCGGCTGCATATTCGAGCGTGCCCCAAAGCCAACAATTTCCGGATGCTGCTCCAGATGACGTCGCAGGTCCGCAATCTTATCGTATTGACTCTGACAGATCATGCATTCGATAAGCTTGTAACCATGCGGCTTGCACACGTTCACATCGATATCCTTGGCCTTTTTACTCTCGCCCAGATTCGCCGAGCGCTTGGAGTTGCGATGTACCTTAAGATGCATCTGCAATGCTTCCCGGTGACTGAACTTGCGTATGCAGAACGAGCACGACAACCAATCCGTCTTCGATTTGTGCACCCGGGATGCATGCTGTTTTAATAGCTCGATGCGCTTGAAGTTCTTTGGGCATTCCTTGCACTTGAAGATGACTCGTTTGAGAGTGAGCAACTTGGCTGTTTGTTTCCACTTCCTGGCGCGCTCTTGCAATGGCAAATCATCCAGAGAGCTGAAAGGCATAGAAGTAATAAGTACATAGATATATCTTCAGTTGGTGCACCTCATCATCATCCGCTTACTCTTCCTCATCCAAGTCAGCCTTAAGTTCTTGTGCCTGTGCATTTGTTGCTCTACCTGCAGCATCCTCTTCCTGTTTAACTGGTTCGAGCATGTTGAGTGGATCCGCCGACTTTTTGCCATCCAGCTCATCTTCCAATTCCACATCGATTGCATTTTGTACTGTGGTAAACTCGGGCAGTTCTGTGCAGGTGATATCATTCTCAGCATCCTCCTCCTCGGTTTCCAATTTGACCTCCACATGCTGCTCGGCGCACATTTCCATGGGCGCCTCCCGTAAGCAGTCGTTGGAGCCCGTCTTGTCGCCGTCCAAGCGTTCCACATGGTGCATCAGTAGCTCGTTGGCGGCCAGCGCCTGCTTCACGTAGTAATAGGCGCCGATCAATTTGCGGGCACAATTGCCGCACAAACATTGTGGCAGCTGTTGCGTCAATGCCTCATCCAGCTGCAATATAAATGCATTACCAATTATAGCTGCAAAATATCGACAACAACAAAAAATTATATATACTCACATCGATGTGGGTCAATTCGAACAATATGTCCGAAAGCTGTTTATCCGGAAATCTTTTGGTGGACGTTGCCAGCTTGTACAGTTTGTCGGTTTCTCGTGCATCGCAAGTGCGACACATGACCGGCAGCTTCATTTTGTGACGTTCTAATTGACTTTTAATACGTTGAAAACGGCATAAAATAACAGCAACACAACACAAAACAATATTCCCATTGCTTGCTTATCTACTAAATACATATGTGCACTGCAACTGTGATGACAAAAGTTCGTGCAATCACGTGAGTACTCGATAACATTAAAGTGACAGTCACTGTTGCATGCCATTCACAAAATTCAGCTTACTAAAAATGTACTATTTGTGTGCCGAATCAATTTTAAAATATTCTCTAGAAACTTGCATAAAATGTTTGTTAATTAAAATAAATGTTTATTCAATATACCAATTTTGCAAGTATTCGTAAGAAACCTAATGATAGTTAGTGGAATTAATAACAAACTTCCTTTTAAGAATATGTGTTTGTATTATATGTAAATTGGTATGAGATTAAACTATTTTAGAGAAGTGATGATTTTCAGTTCACTTAATGCATTAATTTAATTGCAAAACAAATAGTGAAATTATTATGCTTTTTAGAAAACGTTTTTGTAATATATTTTAAATAAATTAAAGATATAGCAGTGATGATATTTATTGCATTTACTTGCAAAACAAATAGCAAGTGAAATTAATTTTAGATTTTTAGAAAACGTGTTTGTTATATATTTAAAGTAAGTGGTATACGATTAAAATGTAAACTATTGTACAGCAGTGATGGTACTCATTGCAATTGCTGTGCAAATCCGTTGTTTTCTGCTTATTCTATCAACTTAAGGGCATACACATCAATCAAATGGAGTGTAGTTTCCAAAACTTCTGCAATACAAAGATGCAATCCTGCATAGAGACTCCACTCAGCACCCGAAGTACTTCTAATACTTTTTAATCGTCTTCCTTATCAGGGCGAGGCGCTGCTTGTGCGCCTCGGTGACAGCGGCACGCTTGTAGGGACGCAGTTCGTCGGTGCCGAAGCCCGGTATCCACATATTATATTTTCGCTCCAGATGCAACTGAACGTCGCGTACCTCGATTTTATTTGATTTGCGATGCTTGGCAAAGGCACTCGTCGATTTCACCGTGTCCTCGACAAAATCATCGATGATCTGCAGCAACAGCTCCTCGACATCCTCATCCAGCTGCGTGGCTGGATCTACTTCTCGCACCAGCTCCGTGAGACGTGGCTTGGTTAACATCTAAAATAAAGTGAAAATCATTTGAGATTTGGATTTGAGTTCAATTGGAATTGGAATGCTTACTGGTGTGTTCTCAGCGCCAGTTGCCGTATTGTGGCTAGCGCTTTTGCCACTTGCCCCCGCACCACCTCCACTGCCACCACCACCACCACCACCACTACCAACTGGAGCCGATGTTGAGCCACCGTTCTGTGAGGATGAGTTACTGTTGTTTGTCATGGGGCTGTGTTGTGAGGGCGAGGCCATTATTGTTGTTGTCGTTTCGTGCTGTTGCCCGCCGCTGTTGCTATCGAAATTGGTAAAGAGATCCGACATTGCTTTGTTTTCTTCTTTTTTGCATATATTTAATTATGATTTTATGATTCGATATGTGATTTTAACTAAAGCAGTGCGAGTTAGTTTAAATAGATGGAAACCAAAGCTTTGCAGTTGTTTATGTTGTACTGTAATTAATGTGCATGGTGTGTGTGTTGAGTGACCTTTTTGTGTGTGTTAGAGCATGTTATTTAAAAGATGCAACATGAAAAATAATAATGTTAATGTTAATTACATGCTGTATATTTTGCTTAGTGCAACATATTAGTTTGTCGTGCAGGAAACAAGCGCAAGTCGCAGCAGCAACAGAGTCACTATTTACTTACATTTGTTGTTTAATCAAGTGTCTTACTAAATTTTAACTATTGAAATGCAAAATCTAGAGAAAAATAAAACAACCTCATCAGGCTTGCATTAGTGTTGTACAACAGCAAATTCTCACTCAAGAGCTTACCAGTACTGTAAATTACTGCTATCGATAGATCGATAAGTTTTGTGATAGTTTTGTTTTTAATTTGAATTTTCTGAGGACATTGAATCTTATCAATAATCGATAATAAATTGCAACTTATCGGTGACAGCAAAATCGAAACGAATTTTATTGTGTAAATGCGCACAAAGGCGGCTTATTTGCGCATTATCAATTTATAAAACATTACTTTAACGGAATAAAGCAGTGTACAAGCAAAATGTCAACGGTCGAGCCAACACCCAATCTAGGACAAGAGGCAACCGACAATGAAGAATCCAAAGATAAAGATGAAACTGTGGATATGACATTCACAAAGGAAGTGCGTCAGGCGACTAAAGATGTCCACAAGTTGACTGATGTATTAGTTAATGCCAAATTTGCAATAGGTAAATATGCTATAAAACGATTAGGTGCAATTAATATTGAATTTTTTACTTACTGAATTTGCGCAGCACTTTCGGACGATGAGGTTTGGTACGATGGACTTTTGGTCTTTTACGAATTATATAAATTCTTTGAGGCTAACTTGCCTGAGCGCCTGCTGCCCAAGGAGCTGCATCGTACTGCTGCCTTTGAGCGTGACTTTGACTACTTCTATGGGTCCGATTGGCGCAAGTCATATGAGCCGCGTCCGGCTGTCCAAACATATTTGGCCCATCTGGAGCAGGTGGCTGCCAAAAGTGAGGTGCTTCTCTTCGCCTTTGCCTTTCAGATGTACATGGCATTGATGTCCGGTGGTCAGTTGCTTCAAAAGAAACGTATGATTGCCCGAAAGTTGTGGATATTTCCCAAAGACAGCGTTGAGCTGGTGCAACAGAAACAGGCCGAAACGGATGCGGCAGCGGCAACAGCCCGAGCAGCTGCAACAGCCGAAAATGATGGCATCCAGGATGAGAATGATTTGCGGGCCAGACCAATGCCCGAGCAGGTCACCATTTCGCAGGTGGGCTGTGAGGCCACATACTTTCCAATTAGAATACCCTTGCTGAAGAATAAGCTACGCCGTATCTTTAATGATGTCTACGGTAAATTGGATGATGGCATGCGCGCCGAGTATATTGAACAGAGTCGCAATGTTTTTCGCATGAATATCGAGCTGCTGCGCACCGTCAAAGGTGTGAATCGTGCTAATCTCAAGAAACTGGCCATTGCTGTTGTCTTTATAACCAGTATTTATGTGGCTTTCAAATTGTCCGCTAAGTAATGTTCTAGTTGTACGATTAACCTTTTATTACATGTATTTGAGCTTAGTTGTTAATTCCAAAGTATATATACGCTTGTTTGAACCAAAGGCAATAAATTACAAGTTAAATGCAGATCATGTTTTAATTGCTTATACAATATCCAACAGTCCACGTTTATTAAGCCAGGGCATAATGCGCTCAAACTGCGCCTTGTAAAGCTTATTCCTATATCGATGTTCGTAAACCGCACTTTCACCCCCCGCGAATGAATCCGATGTGGGCTCCGCCAGGCAAAGCGACAATGAGCCCATCACAGTTCCAGCAGCTGCAAATAAAATATTTATTAAAATAAGCGGACAAAGAATTCATGAGATTAAGAAAGCTTTCTTCTGCCTGTTACAAATTCACAATAACCTGTGGCAACATGAGCTATTTTGAGGTATCTCACTTATTAGCTATTAAATTTTTCCTGCCTGACAACACATGAAATTGAAATCACTAATGCAATAATTTTATCCGAATCGTTATTAAATTAATTAAAATCACAAGCAACTGTCAGAAAAAGCCAATCGTCTCGATTAACCTGCACAGCAGTTGCTGACACTTACAATGGGTATGTTACCATCTTTTGGAGTTAGGCAAAGGATTCAAATGCCAAATGCATCTAAGGAGAGAGAATCACTCTCGACCAATTAAGTTTGACAAGCTAATTGATCGAGCAGTTAAGAGAGCGCCGCCAAGTGCTGATTATCTTCCAAGCGTTTACTATCTTTAAGCCGCTTATTTGAGCAATTAAAATCTAGATGCACAACAATTACAATATATTTTGTTAATTTTGTATATGTAAGGTTCGTGAAGTGTTTTAATATTATATTATAGAATCGCATTATTGTGATAAGAGTGATAAAGGGACTAGGATGACTTGGACAAGGATTTGGAGTTCTGAAACAAAGTCATATTTGAAGATGAGTCCAAATTCAACATTTTTGGTTCGGACGGACGGAATTACATATGTGTAAAGGGACTAGAATGACGTTTGTCAAAACCCACTTGGACAAGGATTTGGAGTTCTGAAACACAGTCATATTTTAAGATGAGTCCAAATTCAAAATTTAAGAGAAAAAGTGTCCTGGTATGGGCATCTATCTCGGCAGCCGGCGTCTGAAATTTGGTGTTTATTGAAACAACAATGGACAAGAATGTATACCTCAATATACTTAAGGAAAATTTACTCCAAAGTGCCGAGAAGCTAGGAATCCGACGTACTTTCCGGTTCTACCAGGACAACGACTACAAGCATAAGTCCGGAGTAGTACACATCTGGCTTATATGGAACTGCCCATACATGATTCCACCGACCCAGTCTCCTGATTTAAGTGGTATTGAAAATATGTGGGCTCGGTTGGGAAAAAAATCAGGAATCACAACATATCCAGCAAACAGGATCTGAAAAATGCTCTGCTGGATGAATGGAGCAAGATCAGCCCAGAAACTAATCGGAAGCTGGTATCTTTCATGAATAATAGGTTAAGGGAAGCTGTTAAGGCTAAAGGATATCAAACTATGTATTAACATCCAAAATTTAAACTTTTATACGCAAAATATGTCACTTTTTAAATACAGCTCTAAATAAGCTTTGACATGTATTTTGGATATGTTTTCAGTTTTTGACTAATTTTAATTCATTAATTAATATTTTAATAAAAACTATAGTTCTATTTCAAACGTGATATAACATTAAACAAATTTAAGCATTTTGAATTTTTTCCTTGTTTAAACATTATAGCTCTTTAAAATGTTTGCTTGACACTGCTCCATATGAGCTCTGAGCCACTGTATATAAATTCTTAAGTGCCGACAGCCAAAAATATGAGTTTGTAATTTATGCAAAGCTCTAATTTAAGAAAGTTTTAAACTCACCAAGTATGGGATGCTTGAGCAAAATAATATGCAGTTCCTTTAAGTTAGGTAAAAAGCCAGTGTATTTCAATAGCTTGGCATGCTCTATCAAATTCTCATGATACCATCTGATCAGATAATCGAATTTATCAATTTTAATCTCCAATTGTGCCGAGGACATCAGTAAATAATATATATCCAGTGCAGGAGTGCCATATTTTGGGACCTGATGATCCAGTAGATAGGTCTCTTGCAATTGACCCAGCTCATTATGCTGAAACATCAGGTTGTTCGTCCATAAGTCACCATGATTTAGCACATTAAATTCCTGCTCATCAAGCCGACCATCCTCTATGATGATGTCCACAAATTTCTCCAATATGGGATCCTAATGTGCGAATTGGGTTGTAATTTATTTGTTCTAATTATTGATTTCTAATTTAGTTAACAAATGCTTACCAATTTATGTCGATATTCTTCCACCCCATTGTATTCATCAACGACACTTTGGAAAGCCCTATTGTTCGGCTCAAATATGGAAATGAACATGTCGCGGCTTTTGTCGTTAATCATGCCATCATGCCATGTGACCGGATAGGGTCCATTCAGTTCCTTATACTTAATTGAAGCTGCATGCCACTGGGCCAGCTTTTTGAGCACACTTTTGGTATGCTCCATGTCCAAACCTTTTGCGCGATCCATCATCTTAAAACCGTCTGAATGCAGATTATCCATTAACAAATAATGGGCTGCAATTGTCTTTTTAAGTCTGTAGGTCCTGGGACTGAAGGTGACCGAAAGGCCAGCCTCATGGTAGAGCTGCTCAAATGCTGGCAAATACTTTCTATACACTTCCAACTCCTTGGTAAACATATTAAAGGGCGAGTTCTCATCTATATCACCATCGATCTGTACTTTCAGCATATAGTTATATGTCTTTGTAGATTGATCTAGTGAGGTAAAAATGCTTGTTAAATTGAAGATTGGTTTAACTATTTAATTACCAACCTTTTAGCTGCGCGTTAATTTCTACTTTGAGTATCTTGGAACCATAATTGTCACCAGGCTTGGTAGCAAGAGCCAAATCTCCGCCAAGAATCTTTTCAAATTGAGGCTCTTTGGCAGCAATAATCTCACTGAAATCTTCAAAGTTTAACCAATCCAAATTGAAGTTATCTGGGGACTTTTCGGTGACATCGCTAAGAAAAAAAATTTATTTGTTATTATCTCAATTTGGTATATGAATTATTTTTTTTTAATAATTTTGTATTAGACCTAACAAATATATGATATGTATATACATTTATATATCTACTTATCAATACAATTATTTCTAACATCTCATTATATTAAAATTTTTAAAAAATCTAATATATGAGATACACCTCAACTTAATAATATATCAGAAGACTTGATCCAATTAAAAGAAAGTAAAGGAAAAACAGGTTTTTAACCCAACTTTATTCATTTGTTTAAAAAGCGACCAATTGGGCTGAAACTTTTCATATATTTGATGTGGATTTTAATATTTTTCTTTGTTACACAAAGCATTCAGTAATTTATGGAAAATAATTTGTTAAGTATTCATATATACATATTTACAATTTATTTAATTTTTTTCTAAGACTTACTCTAAGTCGAGCAGTCCTCTGTGATTCAACCATGGATAGATGACCTCAGCATGTTTGCGATATCTGTCGCCGTTATAGAATTTGTGTAAGAAGTCTTTGGACTCCTCAGAGTCGCCTACGAAGTTGTCAATGGACGCATTTTCCGTGGGATCGAGCAGCACAGCCGCCATCACCATAGCAACCGTAGTTGTTGCCCAGAGCGGATTCGCTAGCAGAATATTGTGGAGTTCCCTCAGGCTGGGTATGTGACGGGGATACTTGAGCAGTTCCAGATTGCGTTTCAGTTCCGTATGGTAGTAGCGCACAAAGTAATCGAATTTCTCGATTTTAATATCAAAACTAGGCGACGACATCAACAGATAATACAGATCGGCAGCAGGTGTATTGAAATGCGAGCGCTGAAAGTCTACAAAGACCGTGTCCGTAACTTCACCTTTTGGACCATAAGTAAACATGACATTATTTGTCCAACAATCGCCATGATTAAGGACATTAAATTGAGTGGTATCATAGTTGCCCGCCTTGAGTTCCAACGTAAATACGTTTTTCACGATGTTTATCTGTGAATAATAGAGTTTATACAATATGTATTATTTTTGTAATCTTATCAGGGGTTGCTCAAAAATTCCCCATATCTGATATCTATAGAAAAAAAATATCTATAGAAAAAAAAAACAATTTTTTGTTGATTTTCCTAGAGAGATTAGTTAACCTCTAATTAAAGCGGTATGATTTTCATTAATACCATTGTCCTTAAGTTTAGCTATATCCAACAAGAATTTCTCTAATTGAGTTATCCAATTGCGTACTGGAAATTATTTTCCAAACCCAATAGGACTTCTTTGCCAACTGAAATACAATCGTCGACACTGCGCCGTTGCCTTTCGCTTCACCTTCGTTGATACTGACTCATCATGATCGCATAATCGATATCTATCGATATCGGTGTATGTTTCATTTTTTAGTGGCCTGTTACCTACATTACCAATGGACTCGAACTTTATACTCGTGCTTCATAAAAACGTGATTAGGGCCAGCTGATATTAAAAATAATATTTCTAACTAGGAGATTTTTTAAATTACCTCACAAAATATTACTATTTGAGTTTAAGATTTTTCGTAATTCTTATTTGTATTTATCTCTTACTTACCACCTTATGGGCATAGTCTTCGCTACCCTTCATATTTTTCACAGCATCCATGCATAATTGCCCTAAACGCTTGTTCAAAGGGCCTTCGTAGATTGGACGCGTTTTCTCATTGTATACCGATTTGTCTATGCAATCTGCATAGGGACCTTTAATTACATACAGCTGTGCGGATGCCGCATGCAATTGAGCCAACTTGGTCAGGACACACTCTGTTTCCTCTGTACTTAGTCCCTGCAGTCGATCAGCATTCTTAAAGCCGTCAACACGCAGATTTTGAAGCAATATACGATCTTCGTCGGGTTCATTTGGGAGCTGGTAGTATTTTGGTCCAAAGACAATTGAGTGGCCAGCCTTTGCATAGAGTTGCTCCAGCTCTGGTAAAACTTCCTTATACATGGTCACCTCTTTCTTGAAGGTCAGCATCAGGTCGAGCATCCCTTTCCCTGGTCCACTGCCAGGCGGTATTTTCAGCATAAGGGATGTGCTTTGTACTTTACCGCTTAAGGTCTGGTAATCAATGTCTAAAGTGAGCATTATGGAGGAGTAGTTGTCACCAGCTGAGGTGGCCTTTTTCACACGAAAATCTTGAATATCCTTAAGATCGGCTATCTGACCCTTAAGCATATCCTTAAAGTAGTCGGCGGTCACCCAGTCGGGCACTAAAGAATCCACTTCGGCTTTAGTTGTTGTTGGGGTTGAGGCGACAGCTGTGGCCTCAATCGGTTGGCTTTTGGTTTCACTGAAAGTTATATGTAAAATATATTGGATATTGAAATACATATTCCATAAGTAATTTCACTTACTATGACTCCAACAGTCCACGATTGTCCAGCCAGGGTAATATTTTTTCAATGTACTGCTTATAGCGTTTATTGGTGTACATAAGGTTCTTAAAGTTCAGCGCCGCATCGCCGGCACCGAGAAAGTTCTCAAATGTGGCCGATTCCGTAGGATCCAGCAGGATCACAGGTAACGCCATAAAACTAGCCATGACTGCAAATACGCCATATTTGTACATTTGCATTTGTAGCTCCGTCAGCTTAGGAATCCGTTCCTTATAGTCCAAAAGCTTGAGATGCTCAGTCAGCTGATCATGATAGTATTTTATAAAGTATTCGAAATGATTGAGCTTGTGATCCTTGTGCACAGATGTTATGATGAAGTAGTTCAAATCACATGCTGGATGACCAAATCGGGGATTTTGGAAATCGACAAATATCATGTCAACCATATTTCCTTTGTCATCAAATTTGAAGAGCAGATTATTGACCCAGCAATCACCATGCGACAACACATTAAATTCACTGGGATCAACTATCGATATGCCTGTTAGACATTCATGCATATTGACGAAATATTTTTCCTATATAAAAATAAATACATATTGTTTTTTTTTTTATTCATTTAAACATTTTTAGTTATGTTTATAAAAGTACTTACCAACTTTTCACGATATTGCTCGCAGTTCTCATAGCCTTTCAGATTGTTCAAGAAGATTTTTTGTATGGGAGCAAACATTTCTTTAAGCATAGCCTTAGCTCTATCGTCGCTCGCGCCCTTCCAACTATTAACAAGCACATCAGGATAGTGTCCATGAATGCTCCTATATGTGGCACTAGCGGCATGATACTGCGCCAATTTGCGCAGCACAAATTTGGTCTGCTCGACATCGAGGCATTCGCGGCGATTTACATTTCTATAACCATCTTGACCCAGATCGTGCATAAGAACCGTATTGGCCAGTTTCGGTTCGGTTTTCAGGCTGTCCTTGAATTTGTAGGCGCGTGGGGCAAACGTTATATCCAAGCCCTTAGACTTATACAACTCCTCTAATTTGGGCAGCACATCTATGTAGGCCGCATTTTCAATGTCGAAGAAATTCACCACTGCCATCATTTGTTCCATTCCAGCCGTTTCGTGTGGAACTTTCATCATTAAAGAAATGGGTTTGACGGATTTGTCTAGTTGGGAAAATTTAAGTTATAAATATACTTTTATTTATTTTTTATTAATTATAAGTTTTTCTGGTAAAAAAAAATAAATTTCCAACTTAAAAAATTGGTTTAAAAAAAGATATTTAAAATAAATTAAAGTTAGTTAAATTAAAATTAAAAGTTAAATTTGTTGCATTGTAAAAAATATAAGTTTTTTTTTAAACAAATATTGTTAATCAAAGGTACCAAGTCTTGCATAATTTTCGTTAAGGAATAATATAATATATATATATATATATATATACATATATATATAAATATTAAGATTTATAATAGCTAAATATGATTTTTAGCTGCAAGTTAGCAATGTGTAGTGATTGCTCATTTGTAATAAATAAATTAGAGATTGGTACCTAATAGTATTTTAGCTGAAGGCCACTGTAGTCATGGTATAAGCCCCCTTTTAGTGAGATTGTTCAGTTTATAATTGCAATTTTGTTGTACACAATAATAGTAAAATTAAAACAAAAAAAAAAAAATTTATGGAGGGCACTTTTATCTCAAATATTTATTCCGCTTCGCACACCCAGTCAGTCACTATTACCAGCACTTTTGTGCTATTGATAAGAGAGTTAAAAAATATCTGGCTTTTATGACGTCACGCTCAACATTCCCAAGCTCACCAGTTAGCTCTGCTTGGATGCTCACTCTCAGCATTAGCGTCGCATAGTTCTCGCCAGCGGCCATGGCTGCCTTTACACTAAAGCTCTGAATCTTTGAGAATTGTGGCACAATTTCACTGAGTATCTCCACAAATTGCGACTCATTAATCCAAGTGGGCACCATTTCGGTGTTGGCAGTACTCGGTGCTGGATCGACGACAGGTGCGGATGCCGGTGCCGGTGCCGCTGCCGGTGGGGAAAAAGCAATTTCGGTGGGCTTTTTGACCTGGTCGACAGTATAACTGTTTTTTTGCTTTGAATTACGAGAACCCATTGCGCGATATTTTTAGACGTCCGCACGATTTGACAAATAATTTTAAACTGAGCGTTTCTTCAAAATGTTCGTCGATATTTATACCCAACTTCTGTTGCCGATAATAGCTGAACTATTTTTTTATTTTGAGCTTTTTGCGTTGTTGCGAGTATCTTCGATTTAATAGTGATATGTGTGTGTAGAACAGTATCAAACTTATCAACTGATATGGTTCGTGAATACAAATCGTGTTGACGACTATGAAAAGCTAAATTATTATAGCGTTCAAGGTCGTACCCCCCGCTTTTCACATTTGCGTTTCATACGATATAAATATATAATTTGGAGATTCCTATATTTTTTGGAAAGCTCGTCTGATGTTTCGTCTGGCGGACCAATCGCATGTGTCTAAAAATTAAGTAGCAGTTAAACTCCTATGTAATTACATTATCGCGCATTCAAGCATTATTAAAGTTTATTGTCCAATGATGAAATTAACTAAATAAAGTCTATTGAGTACTGTAAGATACCCTATACTCACAAATAAATATATGTATAAATATAGAAGCTGAAGCAAATAAGATAAAGTCAAAATATCAACTTTCTTTTGAGTGAGTACTATTTTTTTTACATAATTCTACAGCTCTTGAGTGTAAAAATTAAAATTACTTAACTGTTGCCTAACGGTATATACTCTTTTTGTATTCATAAAAAAGGTAGCAAAAATATTTTACAACATTAAGGCAAATCTAAGACAATTTGTTTATTTATGGCAATTTTTCGAAAAGAGGTGAAACATTTGAAGATTCTCGAATATCCTTATACAAAATAAAATTGCTTGTATTTTTTTTAATGAGAGCTCTATAATTTCTACTTTGAGTATCTTGGAAGCATAATTGTCACCGGGCTTGGTAGCAATAGCCAAAGCTCCGCCAAAAATCTTTTCAAATTGAGGCTGTTTGGCAGCAATAATCTCACTGAAATCTTCAAAGTTTAACCAATCCAAATTGAAGTTATCTGGGGACTTTTCGGTGACATCACTAAGAAATAAATTTATTTGTTATTATCTCAATTTAATATATGAATTATTATACTATTATACCAAAAAGGTATAATAGTATATTGGTTTTGTTCAATGTCCGTCATGCGGTCTGTCCGTCTGTATGAACGCGCGTTCCTCCGACACCCTTAGAGATAGAGACTTGAAACTTGGAACGTATACTGGAAAGTACTCTCAAAAGTTAAAGTCTTGGGTTTGGTCCTACGTCCACTAGGGAGCTAGAAAACCTCGAAAACCGATTTTAGCAAATCGATAAATCCACATATCTCTCACAATTTAATAGATACAGTCACCAATTTTGGATGGTAGGTTCTTGGCGAGGTCCTTGAAAGATCGGCATGTGCCACGCCCACCTCCGACGCCCCCATCACCCCCGCCCCTAAAAATTTTTAAATGGCTATATCTTCCGCAGTTTTTGTGTAGGGAACGTCAAATTTGGTATATTACTGGTAGTTGCCTTTAAGAACCGATAACAAATTTGTGTTGCCACGCCCACACCTGCGCCTATAATCGACGATTATTCCGATTGTAAATCGATAACTCCGTATATCTCCGAAAATTTTAAAGATAGAGTAACCAAACTTGAAAGGTAATTTGCTGGTAACCTCCTCCAAGGATTGGCATATACATTTTTGGACCACGCCCACAACTGCCGCCCCCAGGAATTTCGTCGCTATAAATTTAAATTGCGCATATCTGCCGTAATTTGCAAGCTAGAGTCGAAAAATTTTGATGGTATGTCACTGGTAGCTCCCCCAAAGATCGATAAAAAAAATTGGATGGCCACGCCCACTCCACCTACCTAAACCGATTCACCTGTGGGTGTAAATCGATAAGCCCATATATCTCACGCAATTTGAAAACTTAAGTCACCAAATTTTAAAGGTATATTGCTAGTTTTGGACCACGCCCACTCCCGCCCACAAAAAACGATAAATGCCTGTATATCCCGCAATTTATGAGCTACAGTTACCAAACTTAGAAGGTGTATTACTGAGCTGGAACTCCAAAATTTTTTTGGTCACGCCCACTTCCGCCCCCAATGCGATAAACGTCCATAACCCCCGCAATTCAAGTTAGTTGGTTACCAAACTGGGTAGGAAGATTATTAGGAAACTTCTCTATAATTTTTTTGGGCAACTCCTACTCCCGCCCCTAAAATCTCGAAAAGCCCATATCTCCGGAATTTAAGAGTGGTCTCCCCGTGTAATTCTGCTCACCGTCTTTAAAAGCCACGCTCACTTATATGCAAATCATATACATATTAGTAGAGAATTAACAGAATGTGTTCCCATTCAAAAAGGCAAACTTGGACAGTATTTCTTGACTGCACACAAATTATGTTATAATAGTATTTCGCTGTCGGTTACGTCCGACTGCAACGTTTTACCTTGTTTTTAATAATTTTGTATTAGACCTAACAAATATATGATATGTATATACATTTATATATCTACTTATCAATACAATTATTTCTAACATCTCATTATGTTACAATTTTTAAAAAATCTAATATATGAGATACACCTCAAGTTAATAATATATCATAAGACTTGATCCAATTAAAAGAAAGTAAAGGAAAAACAGTTTTTCAACCAAACTTTATTCATTTGTTTAAAAAGCGACCAATTGGGCTGAAACACTTCATATATTTTATGAGGATTTTAATATTTTTCTTTGTAACACAAAGCATTCAGTAATTTATGGAAAATAATTTGTTAAGTATTCATATATACATATTTACAATTTATTTAATTTTTTTCTAAGACTTACTCTAAGTCGAGCAGTCCTCTGTGATTCAACCATGGATAGATGACCTCAGCATGTTTGCGATATCTGTCGCCGTTATAGAATTTGTGTAAGAAGTCTTTGGACTCCTCAGAGTCGCCTACGAAGTTGTCAATGGACGCATTTTCCGTGGGATCGAGCAGCACAGCCGCCATCACCATAGCAACCGTAGTTGTTGCCCAGAGCGGATTCGCTAGCAGAATATTGTGGAGTTCCCTCAGGCTGGGTATGTGACGGGGATACTTGAGCAGTTCCAGATTGCGTTTCAGTTCCGTATGGTAGTAGCGCACAAAGTAATCGAATTTCTCGATTTTAATATCAAAACTAGGCGACGACATCAACAGATAATACAGATCGGCAGCAGGTGTATTGAAATGCGAGCGCTGAAAGTCTACAAAGACCGTGTCCGTAACTTCACCTTTTGGACCATAAGTAAACATGACATTATTTGTCCAACAATCGCCATGATTAAGGACATTAAATTGAGTGGTATCATAGTTGCCCGCCTTGAGTTCCAACGTAAATACGTTTTTCACGATGTTTATCTGTGAATAATAGAGTTTATACAATATGTATTATTTTTGTAATCTTATTAGGGGTTGCTCAAAAATTCCCCATATCTGATATCTATAGAAAAAAAATATCTATAGAAAAAAAAAACAATTTTTTGTTGATTTTCCTAGAGAGATTAGTTAACCTCTAATTAAAGCGGTATGATTTTCATTAATACCATTGCCCTTAAGTTTAGCTATATCCAACAAGAATTTCTCTAATTGAGTTATCCAATTGCGTACTGGAAATTATTTTCCAAACCCAATAGGACTTCTTTGCCAACTGAAATACAATCGTCGACACTGCGCCGTTGCCTTTCGCTTCACCTTCGTTGATACTGACTCATCATGATCGCATAATCGATATCTATCGATATCGGTATATGTTTCATTTTTAGTGGCCTGTTACCTACATTACCAATGGACTCGAACTTTATACTCGTGCTTCATAAAAACGTGATTAGGGCCAGCTGATATTAAAAATAATATTTCTAACTAGGAGTTTTTTTAAATTACCTCACAAAATATTACTATTTGCGTTTAAGATTTTTCGTAATTCTTATTTGTATTTATCTCTTACTTACCACCTTATGGGCATAGTCTTCGCTACCCTTCATATTTTTCACAGCATCCATGCATAATTGCCCTAAACGCTTGTTCAAAGGGCCTTCGTAGATTGGACGCGTTTTCTCATTGTATACCGATTTGTCTATGCAATCTGCATAGGGACCTTTAATTACATACAGCTGTGCGGATGCCGCATGCAATTGAGCCAACTTGGTCAGGACACACTCTGTTTCCTCTGTACTTAGTCCCTGCAGTCGATCAGCATTCTTAAAGCCGTCAACACGCAGATTTTGAAGCAATATACGATCTTCGTCGGGTTCATTTGGGAGCTGGTAGTATTTTGGTCCAAAGACAATTGAGTGGCCAGCCTTTGCATAGAGTTGCTCCAGCTCTGGTAAAACTTCCTTATACATGGTCACCTCTTTCTTGAAGGTCAGCATCAGGTCGAGCATCCCTTTCCCTGGTCCACTGCCAGGCGGTATTTTCAGCATAAGGGATGTGCTTTGTACTTTACCGCTTAAGGTCTGGTAATCAATGTCTAAAGTGAGCATTATGGAGGAGTAGTTGTCACCAGCTGAGGTGGCCTTTTTCACACGAAAATCTTCAATATCCTTAAGATCGGCTATCTGACCCTTAAGCATATCCTTAAAGTAGTCGGCGGTCACCCAGTCGGGCACTAAAGAATCCACTTCGGCTTTAGTTGTTGGGGTTGAGGCTACAGCTGTGGCCTCAATCGGTTGGCTTTTGGTTTCACTGAAAGTTATATGTAAAATATATTGGATATTGAAATACATATTCCATAAGTAATTTCACTTACTATGACTCCAACAGTCCACGATTGTCCAGCCAGGGTAATATTTTTTCAATGTACTGCTTATAGCGTTTATTGGTTTACATAAGGTTCTTAAAGTTCAGCGCCGCATCGCCGGCACCGAGAAAGTTCTCAAATGTGGCCGATTCCGTAGGATCCAGCAGGACCACAGGTAACACCATAAAACTAGCCATGACTGCATATGCGCCATATTTGTACATTTGCATTTGTAGCTCCGTCAGCTTAGGAATCCGTTCCTTATAGTCCAAAAGCTTGAGATGCTCAGTCAGCTGATCATGATAGTATTTTATAAAGTATTCGAAATGATTGAGCTTGTGATCCTTGTGCACAGATGTCATGATGAAGTAGTTCAAATCACTTGCTGGATGACCATATCGGGGATTTTGGAAATCGACAAATATCATGTCAACCATATTTCCTTTGTCATCAAATTTGAAGAGCAGATTATTGACCCAGCAATCACCATGCGACAACACATTAAATTCACTGGGATCAACTATCGATATGCCTGTTAGATCTTCATGCATATTGGCGAAATATATTTCCTATATAAAAATAAACACATTTTTTTTTTTTTTTATTCATTTAAACATTTTTAGTTATGTTTATAAAAGTACTTACCAACTTTTCACGATATTGCTCGCAGTTCTCATAGCCTTTCAGATTGTTCAAGAATATTTTTTGTATGGGAGCAAACATTTCTTTAGCCATAGCCTTAGCTTTATCGTCGCCCGCGCCTATCCAACCATTAGCAAGCACATCAGGATAGGGTCCATGAATGCTCCTATATGTGGCACTAGCGGCATGATACTGCGCCAATTTGCGCAGCACAAATTTGGTCTGCTCGACATCGAGGCATTCGCGGCGATTTACATTTCTATAACCATCTTGACCCAGATCGTGCATAAGAACCGTATTGGCCAGTTTCGGTTCGGTTTTCAGGCTCTCCTTGAATTTGTAGGCGCGTGGGGCAAACGTTATATCCAAGCCCTTAGACTTATACAACTCCTCTAATTTGGGCAGCACATCTATGTAGGCCGCATTTTCAATGTCGAAGAAATTCACCACTGCCATCATTTGTTCCATTCCAGCCATATCGTGTGGAACTTTCATCATTAAAGAAATGGGTTTGACGGATTTGTCTAGTTGGGAAAATATAAATATACTTTTATTAATTTTTTATTAATTATAAGTTTTTCTGGTAAAAAAAATAAATTCCCAACTTAAAAAATTGGTTAAAAAAAAAGATATTTAAATTAAATTAAAGTTAGCTAAATTAAAATTAAAAGTTTAAACAAATATTGTTAATCAAAGGTACCAAGTTTTGCATAATTTTCGTTAAGAAATAATAAAATATGTATATATATACATATATATATAAATATTCAGATTTATAATAGCTAAATATGATTCAGCTGCAAGTTAGCAATGTGTAGTGATTGCTCATTTGTAATTGTTGAAAATATGTTATTTTACATTCAATGCAATCGTGCATCGATACTTATGTTAAGTCTCTCATTAATTGCTACTCATACTGTAAAGTAGCAGTCTTGAATAAACGCTGATTGAGTACACAACGCTGGTGGGACTCAGTATTACTTTTCTTATCCAGGCATTCCGTGACGCGGGGAAACTTCGCTCCAACAGGTTATGGGCCCAGGGAACGTGGCCTGATAAGATCGGTTATAGTTTATTGACTCGATATCCAGAGTTACGAACTCGGATGTGATAAAAGACAAAATCGGCAGTTACGTGTGTGTAAATGTAAATTGCGTCGCAAAAATAGAAATATGAGTGGGCTGTACCAAATACAGAAGCTTGAAGAAAAGAATTATGATTCTTGGAGCATACTGATGCGAAGCGTGTTGGTGCATGCGGATCTATGGGAAGTTGCGTCGGGGGATTTACTGGAGTCTGATGTTGGCGAAAATGTTAACTGGACGGCGTTGGATCGTAAGGCATTGTCAACGATCACGCTAAGTGTTAAGGAATCGCAGTTGGGATACATCAAGAATTGCACAACGTCGAAGGAGGCATGGATTAAGTTGCGCGAAGTCCATCAGCCAAGCGGGCCGATGCGTAAAGTCTCGTTGTACAAAAGTTTGCACAATTCTCGCATGGCGGAGGGGCAAAGCATGGCTAGCCATTTGATCACATTTAACGAAATCGTGGATCAGCTTGCCGGAGTTGGAATAGAAATAGTTGACGAGCTCAAGGTCATAATTCTGCTTGCCAGTCTTCCAGAAGATTATGAGAATTTCGTTGTCGCCATCCAGACGCGCGACAGTCTGCCGTCGTTTGAAATTCTGTGCATAAAGTTGAAGGAAGAAGGCGAGAGAAAAGAAGGCGCCGAGAAGCACAACGAAACGGCGAACGTCTTTACAGTTAGACAAGGGCATAGCGCTAGTGCGAAGGTCACTACAAAGAAGAAAAAGAAAAAGATCGCCTGTTACGAATGTGGTGAAATAGGGCATATTAAAGCGAATTGTCGCAGATTAATTGCCAAAAATGACGTAATGAAGACAGAACAGCAGAATTGCAGCTTACTCAACGCATTGGATGCAAGCAGTTTTAAGAAAATCGGCTGGTGCTTGGACAGTGGAGCAACAAGTCATATGTGTTGTGATAAACAAATGTTTTCAAAATTTGAGGCGCATACCGAAACGATCGGTTTGGCGGACGCCGGTACCTTGCAAGCAGAAGGCAGAGGCGAAGTCAAATTGGAAACGGATTTGTGTACACTGGTGCTAGGCAACGTATTGTACGTACCAAAGTTGACGAGCAATTTTATGTCTGTGGGACAGGCCGTCGCAATGAAGTGCAATGTTCACTTTGATACAAAGAGTGCTCGAGTCTGCAGAAACGGCAAATGTATACTCGAGGCCAAGCGAGTAGGAAATCTGTATACGTTTGAAGGTCATCGTAACAGTTGTTATGCTGCTGTTAAGTCAGATGGCGAGTTGTGGCATAACAGATATGGTCATTTGAACTACGATAGTTTGCGTGAAATGGCAAACAAGGCGCTGGTACGAGGAATGGAAAATGTTGACGTATTGCAACGGGTGTCGTGCAAGACGTGCATGCTGAACAAGGTTCACGTGCAGCCATTTCCAGGATCAACAGAAAGCCGAGCGGAAGAACTTCTGGAATTAGTGCACACTGATGTGTGTGGCCCTTTCGAAACGAAGTCTCTTGGCGGCTCTAAGTATTTCCTCACATTTATTGATGACAAATCAAGACGGATTTTTGTGTATTTCCTGAAAGGGAAGGACGAGGTCTTTCGCAAGTTCGTGGAGTACAAAAATCTGGTAGAGCGTCAAACAGGAAAGATGATCAAGTGTATTCGCAGCGACAACGGACGCGAATATGTTAATAAAACTTTCGACGGGTTTTTGAAAACCAATGGAATTGCACGGCAATTGACGGTGGCGTACACTCCGCAACAAAATGGTGTGGCAGAACGAGCTAATCGTACGCTTGTGGAGATGGCAAGATGCTTATTGGATCAATCAGGCTTGGACCAGTCATTGTGGGCAGAGGCAGTAAACACAGCGGTGTATTTACGCAATCGTGCAGCCACAAAAGCACTGATCGGGATGACTCCAATGGAAGCGTGGACTGGCAAGAAACCAACGATAAGTCATCTTAAAGTTTTTGGTTCCATTGCAGTGGCACTGGATAAGGGTCGTCATAAGAGCAAGTTTAAACCCAAGGGGAAAGAATACCGCATGGTCGGTTACTCAATGCAAGCAAAAGGCTATCGGCTCTACGATGCAGAATCCAAAACAGTGGTCGACAAACGAGATGTTATCTTTGATGAGGTCAGCTATTTGGAAAAGGCAAAGGGCGAAGCGGTAACATTTGATATGTCGAATGTTGGGCATCGAGTTGAGCAAGTTGACGAAGAGGATGATGATGAGGTTGACTCCAGCAGCGAAGACATCACATCTCGGTCAAATGCAACTGATGAAAGCAATGCGGATGAATCTTTTGAAAGTGCAAAAGACGACGAAAAGCTGGAGGAAGAGCAGATCCCACGAGGTGGACCTGGAAGACCGAAATTGCTAAGGACGGGTAGACCTGGTCGCCCAAGGAAGCAATACAATATACTCGGCGCTATGGCTACAAGTGATGTACCCATTCCAGCAACCTACGAGGAGGCAATGCGCGGTACGCATGCTTCGTTCTGGAAAGAAGCGATGCAAAAGGAGTATGAGGCTTTGATTACGAATCAAACCTGGCAGCTGGCAGATTTACCGAAAGGACAACGTGCAATTGGTTGCAAGTGGGTCTACAGTCTGAAGCGGGATACTCACGGCCAGATAGAACGGTTTAAGGCACGACTGGTGGCAAAAGGATGCGCACAGCAGTACGGTGTTAACTACGATGAGACGTTTTCACCGGTATGCAGGCTGGAGAGCATGCGGTTTATATTGGCGTTGGCGGCAGAATTGCAGTTGTACCTACATCAGATGGATGTTTGTACTGCGTACTTGAACAGCGATCTAAGGGATACTGTTTATATGAAGCAACCGCAAGGATACTCTGAAGACAATCGGGCGGATGGAGTATTGCTACTGAAAAAGGCGATATATGGATTGAAGCAATCTGGAAGGGAGTGGAACTCCAAGCTCGACAGCGTTTTGCGTGGAATTGGCTTCATTGCATGCGACAATGAGCCATGCCTTTATAAACGAAAGGGAGGTAATTTGGCACTAATCCTAGTTTACGTCGATGATCTCCTTATAGCTTGTCAATCGAAAGCGGACTTGGTCAGCATCAAATCTGATATTATGAAGTCGTTTGAGTGCGTTGACAAGGGGCCACTAGAACTGTTTCTTGGCATGGAAATTCAACGTGAGGGTGAACTTGGAGAGATCACTCTGGGCCATACGCAATACATCAAGGATCTTTTGCGTAAACACGGTATGGAAAGTTGCAGACCAGCAGCTACGCCATTGGATGCTGGGTACCAGACAGCTTGCAACGGCAGCCAATGTCAAAAGGTGGATAAGACATCGTACCAAGCACAAGTGGGTGAGCTAATGTGGCTGGCTCTTACAACAAGACCGGATATTTTGCACTCGGTTGCAAAGTTGGCACAACGGAACATGGATCCGCATAGCGAACATCTTGCAGGCGTGAAGCATGTCCTGCGGTACTTAGCGTCTACAGTGGAGCTAAAGATACACTACAGAAAGTGTGGAGCGGCGTTCGAAGGCTATGCTGATGCTGATTGGGCTGGCGATCAGGTTGATCGTAAATCGTATACTGGCTACGTATACTTTCTCGCTGGTGGGCCGATCTCGTGGAAATCGGAGAAACAACGCAGCGTAGCACTCAGCAGCACAGAGGCTGAGTATATGGCTTTGTCGACGGCGTGCAAGGAAGCTATCGTCATGCGCAGGCTGATTATCGAAGTCGGTTGTGGCACTGAAACTACCCAGACGGTGTTGTACGGAGACAACTTGAGTGCACAACAATTAGCAAAGAATCCTGTACATCATGGTAGAACTAAGCACATAGATATAAGATATCATTTTGTTCGGCAAGTTGTTAATGAGGGTCAAATTGTTTTGAAATATGTTCCTTCAAATGTTATGATAGCAGATGTGCTAACAAAGAACTTGTCCAAAACGAAGCATAATGAACTAAGGAACATGTTAAATTTGAAATGACTTTTTGTAAGCATGCTTGCATTGTGGAAGGGTGTTGAAAATATGTTATTTTACATTCAATGCAATCGTGCATCGATACTTATGTTAAGTCTCTCATTAATAGCTACTCATACTGTAAAGTAGCAGTCTTGAATAAACGCTGATTGAGTACACAACGCTGGTGGGACTCAGTATTACTTTTCTTATCCAGGCATTCCGTGACGCGGGGAAACTTCGCTCCAACAGTAATAAATAAATTAGAGATTGGTACCTAATAGTATTTTAGCTGAAGGCCACTGTAGTCATGGTATAAGCCCCCTTTTAGTGAGATTGTTCAGTTTATAATTGCAATTTTGTTGTACACAATAATAGTAAAAGTAAAAAAAAAAAAAAAAAAACAAGTAAGAACGCTGTAGTCGAGTGAGCTCGACTACCATATACCCTGAACCAAGCTTTAAATACATTATAGGTTTATCGGTTTTGAGGGCTGGAGTGGGCGTGGCCCAAAAAAATATTGGAGTTCGACCTTAGTAATATACCTTCTAAATTTGGTAACTGTAGCTCTTAAATTGCGGGAGATACAGGCATTTATCGTTTTTTGTGGGCGGGAGTGGGCGTGGTTTTTTCCACATTTACGAAGGATGTTACTAGCATAATACCTTTAAGAATTGGTGATTTAAGTTTTAAAATTGCGTGAGATATATGGGTTTATCGATTTACACCAACAGGTGTATCGGTTTAGGCAGGTGGAGTGGGCGTGGCCATATAAATTTTTTATCGATCTTTGGGGGAGCTACCAGTAACATACCTTCAAAATTTTGCGACCCTAGCTTGCAAATTGCGGGAGTTATGCGCATCTTAAATTTCTAGGGACGAAGTTCCTGGGGGCGACTGGTGACTGTATCCATTAAATTGTGGGAGATATGTGGAATTTATTGCAATCGGAAATCGAAATGTATCGATAATTCCGAAACTGAGGCAGTTATCGACAAAATAAAGCAAACTTGATCTGCGCCTGGTACACGAGAACCTATATTTCAAATTTGAAGTCTCTAGCTCTTATAGTCTCTGAGATCTGCGCGTTCATACTGACGGACAGACGGACAGACGGACGGACGGACAGACGGACAGACAGACGGACAGGGCTATATCGACTCGGCTGTCGATCCTGATCAAGAATATATATAATTTATGGGGTCGGAGATGCTTTCTTCTGCCTGTTACATACATTTGCACAAAACCATTATACCCTTTTTACCCATTTTTAATGGGTTCAGGGTATAAAAATGCATGGGGGCACTGTTATCTCAAATATTTATTCCGCTTCGCACACCCAGTCAGTCACTATTACCAGCACTTTTGTGCTATTGATAAGAGAGTTAAAACAGAAATATCTGGATTTTATGACGTCACGCTCAACATTCCCAAGCTCACCAGTTAGCTCTGCTTGGATGCTCACTCTCAGCATTAGCGTCGCATAGTTCTCGCCAGCGGCCATGGCTGCCTTTACATTAAAGCTCTGAATCTTTGAGAATTGTGGCACAATTTCACTGAGTATCTCCACAAATTGCGACTCATTAATCCAAGTGGGCACCATTTCGGTGTTGGCAGTACTCGGTGCTGGATCGACGACAGGTGCAGATGCCGGTGCCGGTGCCGGTGCGGAAAAAGCAATCTCGGTGGGCTTTTTGACCTGGTCGACAGTATAACTGTTTTTTTGCTTTGAATTACGAGAACCCATTGCGCGATATTTTTAGAAGTCCGTACGATTTGACAAATAATTTTAAACTGATCGTTTGCTTCAAAATGTTCGTCGATATTTATACCCAACTTCTGTTGCCGATAATAGCTGAACTATTTTATTTTTTTTATAGCTTTTTGCGTTGTTGCGAGTATCTTCGATTTAATAGTGATATGTGTGTGTAGAACAGTGTTCAAACTTATCAACTGATATGGTTCGTGAATACAAATCGTGTTGACGACTATGAAAAGCTAAATTATTATAGCGTTCAAGGTCGTACCCCCTGCTTTTCACATTTGCGTTTCATACGATATAAATATATAATTTAGAGATTCCTGTATTTTTTGGAAAGCTCGTCTGATGTTTCGTCTGGCGGACCAATCGCATGTGTCTAAAAATTAAGTAGCAGTTAAACTCCTATGTAATTACATTATCGCGCATTCAAGCATTATTAAAGTTTATTGTCCAATGATGAAATCAACTAAACAGTCTATTGAGGACTGTAATATACCCTATGCTCACAAATAAATATATATATATATATATATATATATATATAGAAGCTGAAGCAAATAAGATAAAGTCAAAATATCAACTTTCTTTTGATTGAGTACTATTTTTTTTACATAACTCTACAGCTCTTGAGTGTAAAAATTAAAATTACTTAACTGTTGCCTAACGGTATATACTCTTTTTTTGTATTCATAAAAAGGTAGCAAAAATATTTTACAACTTTAAAGCAAATCTAAGACAATTTAGTTTTTTAACACATTTGAGATTCTCGAATACACTTATAAAGTATAAAATTGCTTGTATTTTTATTAATGAGAGCTCTATAAAACCAGACATTTTTTAAGTACAATCACAATGAATATAGACATAATGGAATATATACATATTTTATCAGCCAGCTTGGTTGTCTAATCTGAGTACAATCATTTTGATTGCTGATACTAGAATGCTTGCCTTGTATGGCAAAAATTGTTTATTAGAAATAAGTGCGACATTTGATAAGCATATATCTAAAAGGTCTATGACCGAGTACAATAAAAATGTAAAAGTCTAGTATTTTAAAATTGAATTGATTTGAAAATTTGTTTAATAATAATTCAGTGCACGATGAAATTAGAAGTATTTCAAATTAAATGAATTCATATGAATATGAATGAATATAGTTGTCATAAAACTGATGCTTCATGCTTGCTAAGTCAGCAGTTATCTCCTTGTCCATTAATCTAAGTATTTTAAATCAAAGTCAAGTCCATTTGAAGTTTGATAAGATAAATTTGGTTTGATCCGGCTTTGAAATAGATTATTAGGTATTTTATTGGCAAATAAAGGATTGAGAGGTGAGTGGAATTTATTCATAGCTATGCATCTAAGAGACCACGATTGTCCAGCCAGGGCAGTATTTGTTCTATTTGAGCTTTATAGCGTTCATTTGTGTACAATTGGCTCTTATATTCCAGGGAGTCTTCTTTCTCATCTAACAGTACAATGGGTAGCACCATGACGGAGGCTGTGATTGCCCAGATACCATATTTATATAGCTGGCAATGCAGTTCAGAGAGTGTGGGCAAGCGGTTCGTATACTCCAATAATTGTAAATGTTCAATCAGCTGATCGTGATAATACTTTATAAAGTAGTCGAATTGCTTTAGCTTGTGATCCATGTGCACAGATGTCATGATAAAGTTGAGAAGATCTGCTGATGGATGGCCATATTTGGGCAATTGAAAGTCAACAAAGATCATATCAATTAGTTCTCCATTCGGGTCATATTTGAACAGTAAATTGTTGATCCAACAATCCCCATGATTGATCACATTAAATTCAGTGGGATCGAATTGACTCAAGCTAAGAAAATGTCGGCTCATTTTGGAGAAAAGTGTTGCCTAAAAATATGACTTTGGTAAATATATAGTTAAAATGCTTATAATAAATATTGCTCACAAATTTGTCGTAGTACTTATCACCATCTTTGTAGCCATAGAGATGTTCAAGAAACATTTTCTTAAACGGCCCCATTATGCCCTCGAGTATCGATATAGCTCTTTCCTTGTTGGGGCCAAACATGGGTTGCGTAAAGAGTTCCGGATATGGTCCATTTATAATTCTACAGTGCGCCCCCGCTGCATGATACTGCGCCAATTTGCGCAGCACAAATTTTGTCTGCTCGACATTGAGGCATTCGAGACGATTCAAATTTCTATACCCATCCTGACCCAGATCATACATAAGAACCGTATTGGCCAGTTTCGGTTCCGTTTTCAGGCTCTCCTTGAATTTGTAGGCGCGTGGAGCAAAGTCGATGTTAATGCCTTTTGATTTATAGAGCTCCTCGAATTTGGATATTAGTTCCTCATAAGTAGCATTCTCAACAGTAAAAAAGTTTACGGTTTTTAGCATCTGTTGCATTTTGGCCGATTCGTGTGGTACCTTCATCATGAAGGACATCGGCTTTATGGTCTTATCTACTTGGGAGGGAAGGGCTTAAGACAAAATTCCAAATGTAGATCGCACTTACCTGTTAGCTTCACATCGATGCTTATACGGAGGATTAACGAGGAATAGTTTTCGACAGAACTCAGAGCTGGCTGTATGCAAAAATTTTCGATTCTTTGGAACTCTGGCACATTGTCAGTGAGAATTTCTAGGAACTGTGTCTTGTGAATCCATTCTGGCACCGATTTTCGGTCAGGATGCATTGGGTTAGCTGTTGCTATTAGCGTTTCTTCCTTACCAATTGGAATGGTTTCTAATGAGCAAAACGACTGAGGGCTCGTTGAAGTTGACCTGCTTTTGGGAATTTTCTTTTGTTTGGAGCTGTTCTGACCCATGCTGGACTTTGAATTGACCTATATTGATGTTCATAATTTACGAATTTGCTGTATCCACAGTACTTACATCCATTCTATCTCTAACTAGTGGGCACATTAGTCTTAGCTGAAACTGGCATATCTGCTTAGCTCAGTTAGCTGTTTGAATTCTTCATATTATTAATATAAAATTTAATTGTAGATTTTTTCTATTATTTATTTTTCCATATTGCCTACTAGTCATATAAAATAATTTATCTTAAAGGTTAGTAAGACTAAGAATAATATTGTTGAGAGTAAGAGTAAACAGTAAATGCGACTCTTACAAAGTTAAGTTAGTCAATATTACATATTTTTCACTTATAAACGCAGAGAATTTCATTTATTTGTGACACGCCTAGCGACATCTCCGGATATTTATGGTCCTTTTTGTCCTTGACGTTTCTGACTTTATACCGAGTTCTTTCTCGGGGGTCCTTATACAATTCGTTTAACGTGGAATCTGTTTTTTCCATTGCAGATTTCGAATTTGAAGCAGAGTGCGATTTCATCAATCTCATGGCTGTATTAATGCTGCTAAACTGTGTTATTCATTAGAAACTAACGTTGATATTTATATAAAAAAAAAATTGGCATAGGTCGTAATATCAGTAAAGTTTTGTGCCTTCACCAATTTAACACACTGAAATCCTCTTATTCTTAATCTTATCTGCAAAAATTTAATTTTTCCAACAATACGTAATTCCAAAAATTAATGATTTGCTGTAAAGATATACTTCTTTAGTACTTGCCTTATATGATGAAATTATCATATGATTTGTGTCACTTAATAACACAAGCTTTTAAGCTTTTTAATACAAATTGTTGAAATACAATTGCAAACTACAAACCTTTATCAGACATCTGGAATTTCATGTTATATTATTAACTGATTAATGCAAATATTTACTGATTATTTAGGATTTAAAAGAGGCTCATGGATTTGTATACGCTTATATTTCGTACCTTCCAGTAAATTAAAATGGTCAAAGCTGAGTACACCTTTGATAATTGTCAGATTTCTTAACTTGTGATCAATTAGTAGACTTATTATAAATATACGATAGTTTCTGATTATATAAGTCAAATACATTTCTTGAATCTATATATTATTTGTTATAGAACTAAGTTACGCAAGTAGTTATCACAAAAAAGTGCCAAATTGATCGCCACATCGATCATAATGATTTTACCTTTATTTGGTCATAATGATTTTACCATTATTATAAAATTCTCAAGCTGATAGGCGGTTGACGATAGCTATTGATAAGAACCGACCGAAAATAACTTGGGGCACGCTTTGCGAATTCACAATGACTGTGTTTTGATTGTTTCGCAAGCACCTGACAATAAATTATCAGTTTCTGTTGAGAATCTCAAGATTTGAGTAGCGTTGTTAAACGGCTTCAAGTGTGTGTGCTTCTAAATTTATTAGCAAAATAAAAAACAAATTCTTTGGTGTTTTATTTATATTATTATTAGTAGTTCAGTTTTATTTATTAGTCTTTGGATTGTACACAAATAAACCGCGATTGTGTGCCCAGGGTAGCAGCTGCTTAAAGTGCTGAACAACCCGCTTGTGTCCAAACATGGTATTCCTTAGCTGATCACCTTCAGTTTCTTGATCCATCATGGTGTCCATATTGGTCTTCTCGCTGGGATCGATTAATACCAGTGGCAGCAGTAGCGATATGATAGGATAAACTAAAGTATTAAATAATTTTAATGATAAGTATTGGTAATGGTAATCAAATATGTATTGCAAACCTACCCCAATCACCATGGTTAAAGATCGCCATGTGAAGACCTCTCAATGTAGGCAGTGGCTGAGCATAATCCAATAATTTCAGATACTCAACTAGCTTGCTGTGATAGTAGGACACAAAGTAATCAAATTTCGTGAATTTGAATTCAAACGCCACAGAGGATAGTAGTATGTAGATCAAATCCTGTGCGGGCGAGCAAAATCGACTCATTTGCAAATCTATAAAGTAGGTGTCCTTAATGTTTCCATGCTCATCATATTGAAACATAATATTATTGCAATAAAAGTCGCCGTGATTCAAACAACGAAATTCGCCTTCAAACTTGGGCGCATGAGCCTGAAACATATCCGGTGCGATGGATGTGTAAGTTGTCTAAAAAAACAATTTGATAAATATATATTTGTTGAGGTAATGAACATAAGGTTTACTGACCAGCGTGCTCTCCAAATATGCAGCTTCATAGAGAGGCAGAGCCTTGATAAGTGATTTGGCGTGCGCATCGCGAAAGTCCTGAAATTTATCTTCCGGACTACATAGATTTCGATCATAGAGTTCCGGATATGGTCCATTTAATTCATAGCGCACTGCGGATGCGGCATGGAACTGTGCCAACTTATCCAGGACTGCTTTGGTATGTACCACATCCAAGCCCAACTGTCGATTAACATTTTTAAAGTTCCGATTGCCCAGATCTTCCAAGATGACTAGTTCCTCGCTCGGCGCATTTGTTGGCTTATAGTATTTCGGACCGAATGTAATCTCTTTGTTTTTGTCCCTAAACATTTGCTCAAATTGTGGCACATAGCTGCCATAGGTGAGCTTTTCCTTATCAAACACCTTCCAGCTGGCAATCATATCGCGTGTACTCAATGTTTGGGGCAACAATTTGACAATATATGAGGTTTCTGTCTCGCCGCCATCTACGAAGTTTAAATTATTGAGTAATTGATTATTTGAATTATAAATCTGTTGCTTAGTTTACCATTGAGCTCCACAACAATTTTTACGCGCACTACCAAAGACGTAAAATTTTCACCCTTGCCGCCCGTTGGCTCCACCTTAAAGTTTCTTATGGCTTTGTAGTCTTTGAAGTCGCTTTGCAAAAACTCCACAAACATTTGCTCATCCAACCAGTCGGGCAACTCTGGCAGCTCCGGCTTCTCTGCATTTTCACTGGCCTTCACCATGTCGTTTCTACTTCAGAATTGCGTTTAAACTGCGAGCGAACAATCGCTGGATCTCTCAACTTGCTTTATACTATGTACAGTAATTTGCCGGGCGTTGTGTGTTTATAAACAATAGAGCTTTCACGCTAAAAGCTCTCAAATAATTACGCCATAATGACAAATGCGTAAAGCTCTCGAGTGAGGTCGACTTTGTGACGATACAATTTTATTAATGCTGATATTTTGTTGTAGTAATAAGTGTACAAAAATTAGTTTTTTTTTTTACTATAACAGTCTATTTATTTTCACTGATATTTGCTCTATGATTTGATAACAATAATTAATAAACTCTGTTACATATTGTGTACAGGGTGTGAAGGTAATATTTTATTGCCAATGGCTTGCTTATCAAGTGGTTCTATTATTTCGTGTAGAACTTTTTCAGTTTAGTTTGGTGTCGGACAAAGCTCTCAATTAAATTGATCAAGTTTTTCACAAATGACAAATGACAAATGACGTAATCAAATTAAAATAATAGCTTAAAGCTTTCTCATATACAAATTTTAATTATTTTTTTTCGTTCAAGTAGGACACAATTTAGGGTCTATTAAAAAGTAAATTCTAAAAGTTAGATTTTCACGTTCTCAAATAATTCTTTTAAATAAGATTCAATTGTTTTTTTTTTTTTCTTGTAATAACATTATAACAATATTTAGTCTACTTTCAAGATAGTAATAAGTTATAAACATCTGTTAGGTTTGACTTAATCATCTATCATGCCGTCAAATATATATTGGATTTTAGTCTAACAGGGTCAGAAAAGTGTCGATATGTTTTTGTTTGTTTTTTTTTTTGGGAAAAATATGCCGAAAATTGTAACAAAACTCAATTAATTTGTCACAGCGATTTGACATGCGGACAATAGAATCTAGGGGATGTGCGGATAGTGCAAAAGAATTACGTAAATCTGAGTTAGGGATTGTTCATAGACTTGTTAATTTTGTACGCTGATTTACTATGGGTAGCATTTAATGAGCTGCACGTGGCAATGACAAACTGACAGACTTATAATCTTAAATATTGCGAAATTTTAAGATTGAAAATTGAAGTAGAATTTCCCACACAGCAGGTGATCAAGTGTTAATTTTTAGAGTGCAACTACTAAAGACTACAACAGATAGATTTGGCTCTGACATAAGCCGCTAATCGCAGACACGTGAGGGCACTTCATAAGTCAAAGTCAAGCTCGATAAGCCAACCCTTATAGAGCAGCATACAGATGAGCAACCTAATGCGGCATGAAGTGTCACAAATTCATCAAAACATATTGCCAGCTACCGAACTAAATACATATATACCAAAACAAGAGCAGCAACCACAGCGTCAAAAGGGTCGCACAATGTTACAGATCCTGACGAGCAACCCTCAGGTGGGTCTCGTTAGGACTACGAATTCTCCCCTCTTCTGTATTTATGCGCCTAAAATTAATTTGCTGTAGCAAAAAAAGAGGGCTCTAATCTGTTGAAAATGGGCGTTGAACGCAAAAATTCCTCGGTATTTAGGCTGAGTGAAAAAATAAGAAATGTGTAAACTGCCACTGACTTAAAGATACCCTGTAGCATTACATCTTCTATGTAAAATGAAAATAATAAAATAATTAGAATATCAAGTATTTGTAGGACCAATACAAGAAGCAAACCTAAATTCTCATATCTCCCCAAATTTACGTTTTCTTTACAGTTGATGTGATGAACTCTTGAACCGTTTGCTATGTCTATAGGTTATAGGGTATCCAAACTCTGCGCAATCGGGCCCTTCAAGTGTTACACTTGTTTTGTCGCTTCGAGGGTTGTTGCAACAATTGTCATTGTATTGCTGCCCTATCACATTAGTTTATTAATAACAATTTTACGCTTTGTTTACGTTGTCAAATTTTGTATAATCGTTTTTGGTTTTGGTTCTTTCTTTTTTTGGGTTCCTCTGTGTTCTAGTATCTAATGTGACTTCTTTGTGGCATCAACATGTGCTGCAGCAGCTGCACAGATTCGCACGTAAATCAAGCCATAATAATGATGCAAGGTGGTAGAGATCCCGGAACTATTTTACAGGATTGTCAGGTGGTTGTTGGTAATATTTTGACTGTTTTTTTTTAAAGTCGACATAATCGTTAAGTTAGTTCTTGGCGGCTTGTTATTCAGCCTCAAAGTAACCGCGATTCTCCAGCCAGGGCAATAGGATTTTAATTTCTTCCGAATATTTTGAAAGCTTAAACATATCGTCGATATCCTCACAGCCAAAGTCGGTCAACACAATCGGCAGGATTTCCGTAATAACCTCAAATGCTGTATAAGATCAAATATTATTACAAATACGTAATAACAATAGTCAAGTGTATAGCTCACCCCAATGTCCATAATCTAATAAGTCCAGCTGAATGTCTGTTAATGTCGGAAATTTTCCATCGAACTTCAGCAGTTGCAGATTTGCCGCTAGTTCATCTTGGTAATATCGCAAGTATGCATCAAATTGTTCAGTTTTCTGTGCAGGGGTGGTCAAAAGGAGCTGCAGCAGATCCTGTACAGCAGGTCCGTAAGTTGCGCCACCGAATTGGTAGAAAGCCACATCCTTAAGATGACCAAAGGCATCGAATTGTCCAAGGAAATTATTGGACCAACAAGAGCCTGTTAAGATAACATTGAATGATTTCTTCAGATCTGGCGACTCTATAGCTTCAGCAATATATCGTTGAAACGATTTCTGTGAATAAACATAACTTGATATAGATATGTGCATTGAATACAGATAGTATCCTTACCACTTACCACCTTATCCTCATACTGCCTTAAATCATTTGCTCGCAGGCTCTCGTGAAATTTGCGTTGTAACCAGATCTTAAGATTTTGTATATCTTGTGCCGGTTTCTTATTGGATTCCAATTTTGATAGCTCCCTTAGATGATGCGGATTTAGTTGCAGGTAACGTGCTGTAGCCGCATGATATGCAGCCAATTTGGAAAGCATTACTTCCATCGAAGCTTGGTCTAAACCCTTTGGCTGATTGACAACTCGAAAACCCTTGGCTTGGAGATCTTCCAGATAAAGACAATTGGACTCCTTTCGGTTTGATAACGACTTCAGCTTATAGCTGATAGGACTGAAGCATATACTTCTATTCGCATCCTTGTAGAGTGTCTCTAGTGCTGGAATTACCACTTTATACATGTGCTGCTCCATCTGAAAGTTGCTGGCTTGGGGAAACCTCAAGGGTGCGACTTTGCTCGATTCCTGTGACTTCACCACAAAGTTGATTGTGCGGGTAACTTTTGCTGTTTGATTATGTTATCATTAATGTTTTATGTTTTCGCTTATCGAGAAAGATGACTGATAAAGCTTACCCGCCAATTTGGCTTGGATCTGCATTCGTAGAGAGTTCGGCTCCGTTCTGATGCGAATGTTCTCAAAATATTGAAATGAAGGAATCTCCTGTTTTAGCAAGCAAAGCAGCTCCTCCTGATCCAGCCAGACAGGCGCCGTGCCATAATCGGTCGAGATTTGTGTTAAAAGTTCGGGCCTCGACATTTTCGTATGACTTTCAGTTGAATACTGGCAGAAAGTTGAACAACTACCGGTTAATCAATAGTAGTCTTATCAACTATTCAACTGATACCAGAAAAGAATACACTTAAAAAGAAATTCGACTTACAATTTAGAAAATCGCCACCCAAAGAAAAATGCCCTACAATGATAATACCCCAAGAATTTGAAAATTTTCTTATTTTAAGAGTCTTCTTAAGATTAAAAAGGATTTTTTTTGGAAATATTTTCTGTTATTAAAAAATGCATTTGGAATCAATCAATCAATTTTAAAAATTAGCTTTCTGAACACTTTCGGAACATTGTGCGCCAAAAGCGTTTTTTTTGCTGAGTGTGTTGAAAATTTGATGAGCATTGAGATATTGCAAAATGAGGTGTGTACTGGTTGGAAAGTTGAAAAAAATACCGACTTCATTATTTATGTTTATATGATCAAATGCAACACACCTTAATAATTATAGGAGCGCCTATAGAGAATTTTTCAATATCTACTTTACTTACTAGAAGTAGTTATCTGTCTTAAACTACCAAATTAAAATGTTTGTTAAACTTAATATAGATCGAGCTTATCAATATTAGAATAGTAGATTAATTAGCTTTTAACAAATCTACCAACGGCATTTAATCTATTGTTTTGGCTGTTTATTTCAAACGGAATTTGCAATTTAGAATACATTCTAACAAACTTTGATTGCAGATATAGATATTATTGAAGGAATTCGCCAATAATCCACTCACTGCAAGCTATATCGCATTTTTTTGACGCATTTTCAAAACGGATTTTGCTTTACTATTTGCAGATATATGTATATAAATCGTATAAGAAGTCAAATAATGATATATTCGACAACACCCTATCAAATTCATTTGTATCATTTGATATCCATCATATATCCCGACACTATACACACAGACATAAGCAGACACATACCACAGTTTACACATCTATCACATTTATATTGTTAATAATTAAGCTTAAACAGATGAAAAGGGCAACAGAAACGCGGAACAATATTGCTAGGAGTCCTTCTCCAGATCTCCAGACTGATCGATCTCTCTAGGTCAGACTGTGATTGTAGGGCGAGGCAAAGTCACGCTGATAGGAAACCGGATGCAGATGCGGATGTGGATGCATTGGGGGTCCAGTGGCCACAGCCGACGGATGATGATGTCCGTTCATGCCGCCGTACATATCGGATCGGGGCTTGTGGCTGTTCGAAGGCGTGCCGCTCAACAGCTCCGCCATGAAGCCAATGTAGGTGATGGCCAGACGAAGTGTCTCGATCCGGGAGAGACGCTTCTCATAGGCAAAGGTGGGCACCTTGCGTCGCAGCTTGTCGAAGGCCTCGTTAAGATTGAACATGCGACGGCGTTCGCGTATATTCGCAGCCCGCCTCTGGGCCATGGAGGCGATTCGTCGTCGGGTCTTCTTCGAGTTGGAGGAGGAGGAGCTGCGTCCGTTGGCGGACGGTCGTTGGTTGACCAGCGGTGCCACCTGTGAACGTTGCCAGAGTGCTGTAAAAATAATAAAATAATTATAAATAGGGATGGAATATAAATATTAACTATAAAGCTTACATAAATCGGTACAGGGAAATCCGGCTATAAGCTCCTGATACGGCACTATGGGCGGTGGTGGCGGTGCCTCCTGTCCCCACAGTGGCTGAAATGGCACCTCTGACATATAGGTGGGTTGCTCGCTCGGATGCTGCATTGAATTCGGTATCTGAATTTTCTGGTTGCTGTTCTGCTCTGCTTGGAAGCTCGAATTGGAATAAATTCTAATTGTGACGTCTGTCTTGCAATGGGCTAACCTCGTTTGGCTTATTGGAATTTTTGCTACCCCTTCGATGTGCAGCATCTGCTACAGGCAGTAGAGGCGGCCATTTTGGATTGGCAACAGTTTCGCGCGTTCTGATTGGCTAGGGCTATTGGGGGTTGGGCGTATTGCCAAAGGAATTCCTTTTATCTTAACTAGGCCGAAGCTTAGAACTAGATCAACTTCGAACTTAATGAAAAGTCTTGCAAAATTCTGACTTGTTATAAGCAAAGATTAAAGATAGTTTTGAATGGCATTTATGGTTTAATCTGTTAATATTTGTATTTATTCTTTTTATTATAAATATATAAATATTTAAGACGTCCAGCTTATTGCGAACTGCTTTTATGTTTCAAGATCTGATCGAGTTTTAACATTTACACTAGTTAATAATCATAATATTCGTAACTTCAAATTAGTTGCCCTTGCATCCCTGGCTCTTAAGTTCTGCCTTATTCGTCACCCTGTGAATAGACTTCACAGCGTTTCTGGTTCGTGTATTTACTCAATTTATTGACGACTCATAGCTGGCGCCAGTATTATTGTAGTTCAAAACCGCAAGCGTTTTTTATTGCGTTTAAACTGTGAGCGAGCTTTCGCCGGATCTCTCAATTTGATGTATACTATATACAGTAACTTTCCGGGCGTTGTGTGTTTATAAACAATAGAGCTTTTCCGCGAAAAGCTTTCAAATTACACACAGATTTTGGCTTAATCTCGAATCCATTTAATTTTGTTTTTAGTTATCAGTTTAGAATAAAAACAATTTAAAATCAAAAATTTACTGTTTAAAATATGAAAAAGATCAATACAACATACCGATTACTAATGTTAATAACAGGGTTATCGATACTGCGCTCGATACCCCAACTACACCTAAAACCCAGTGCATCACTTTTGCCACTTAAAACCCAACACTTACTTTAAGAATATAGTTATTAAAATTAATGTATTTAATCTATTAAAGTGCAAACTGTTCAACTACGTTTCCAGCGGATAGCACCACTGACTCTGGTGTGGTGGGTGCACCCAAACGCACCCACTCTCTGGGAAGTCCGGCATCTTGCCTGGCGGATTGTATGGCATGCTGCATGGCAAAGAGGACGCCCACAGCCAGACAGAGGGCGGGCTCACCGGTGGCCTTGGAGCGGAGGAAACCAACGGGATTGGGACTTTTTTGCAGCAGTTCGATACGAAAATCAACGGGTATATCCTTAGCACCCGGTGGATGATAGTTCCAGGTGCGATTCGTCAGTAGGCGACCCGTCTGGCGGTCGTAGAGCAGCTGCTCGGTTAGATAGTAGCCCAAGCCCATCACAAAAGCACCCTCAACCTGACCGACGTCAATGCTGGGACTAAGACTCTCGCCCGCATCTTCGAGTATGTCGACGCGGCGTATCAAGTGATTACCAGTCAGTATATCCAGTTCCAGTTCGCTTAGACTCAAGCCATAGATGCTGTAGTTGCTCTGATCGCCCTTTTTAAACGACTCGGTTGCAATCAGGCTGATGGATTGGTTGAAAGCAGTCTCCACCACTTGCTGCCAGCTGGCCTGAGCACCCAAACTGCTCTTAATGGGTTCCAGGCGCTCATTGAGCGTAACGCAGGCCTTACGCACAGCAACACCAACTAGTTCACTTGTCATGGAGTTGGCTGACACAAAGGAATTGACTCCGTTGACCGTATTGCTGCTCTCCACCCGTACTCGCTCCAACGGCACGCCCAGCACGAAAGCAGCCACCTGGGCCACCTTTGTGTTCAGGCCTTGGCCCATCTCAATGCCACCATGCGAGATGACCACAGATCCATCAGCATGATAAATGGCTACTGTCGCGGGGTAGCATAATGCAAAACTTATTGTAAAGGGATACTCCATTAATGCCAGGCCCAATCCACGTTTGCGCCAACGATTTTGGGAATTGAATAAGTTGATCTCTTCCCGTCGCCAACGGTACTCCGTGGACGCTAGGAATCGAGGCAACAGCTGTACCATTTTAGTGCCGGGACGCAAGTTGACGAGTCGCACATCAGCCGGATCCAATTTGCAAGCAAAAGCAATGTGCTCCAGGGCCGTCTCTGTCATGGCTATAGCTGTTTGGAGTAAGAGATTGAAATCAGCTTGGAACTTTGATTGTATTTGGCATTTGACTTACCCTCTGCAGTACCTGGCGCCCGACAAAATGTCGAACTGGGCGCATCGGTTCTCACGGCCGTTCCCTTTGTTTTAAAGTTCAAGCTGGTCAGATCGTAGACATTTTTCAATGCAGGCGTGGTGAGAAATTCAACTACATTTTCGTTGAGGGTGCAACCCGCATCCTCATAGAAGTTGTTGCTTAGCATTCTTATGAAGCCATTGGCCTTCGCCTGGAACTCATAGTCAGAGCGACAAGCATACCGCTTGCCATTGCATTCCATCATTGACTCGATAGTTTGAACAAAACGCGCAGGTCGATTCAATTTATGAGCAACCAGGGCACAGGCACAGGCTACCTGATTACCGCGTGATCCCTTAGCTCCATAAGCCCCGCCAATACGTCGAACTTGTAGCTGCACTGTGTTTACCTCTATTTTGAGCATACGGGCGATGCTGGCTTGGGTGACGTCCATCCACTGGGTGGCACACCAAACTTGGAGTCCTTCCTCAATAGGAACAACCACAGTGGTTTGTGGTTCCAAGGTGAAATGGTATTGAGGCCCTAGCTCAAGAATACCACGTCCCAAAACATCGCCTGGCTCCAGCAGAGGATTGGAGACTTTCTCACAATTTCTGGTACAAGACACAAGGCGATCCTTCTCCATCTCCTTCTCAGCAAGTACAGCGCTCATGCTTGTATAGATCTTCACCTGGTCATTGGCATAGGTCACATGCACTAGAGTCGCCGCATAGACAGCCACATCATGATCTACAGCAGCGATTACGCCCAGTGGCTGATCATAGTACCTCACACGTCCAGCACAAAAGATCTCCTCTATTTCCCCTGGGACTGTAAGCAATGTAGTGTTGTTGAAATTATTGTCCCCGGGAATGTCCTTGAGTTCAAAGAAGGCAACCACGCCCTTGCACTGCAAGGCGGCTCTTGCATCGACCTCTTCAATTGTGGTACCCACTCTCTTTGCCGTAACGAAGGCGCAGTATACAGTATTGGAAGTGGTAGCCAGATCGTTCATATATTTGGCCTCCCCAGAGCACTGAATGAGGCCTATTAAATGAAAGGAAGGAATTAGATATATTCCCATAAAAAATGGGTGAAATATATATATATATATATATATATATATATATATACCTTCTAGCTTCTGCACGGCTTGCGACACCGGATACTTTTTGGGGATAGTCTCAAAGGTTTGACTACCCGAGGATATTGGGCGCTCCAGTAGCTTACCGCCGCTGCGATTACTCTGAGGGATGAGCTCCTGGGGGGCCGAGCCGAGCAAAAACTTATAGAAGAGTGAGCAGGCCAGTTTCTGGCGATACTCTGGCGATGCCTCTGCCTGAATTTCCACAGGCTGCAAGCTCGTCAACAGCTGCTCAAAGACTTGCGATACTGTCGCACTGTCGTACAGATCACGACCTTCCAGCAACTGCTCGGCAATCTGGGCATGCACATAGCCAGGTCGAATGTTGCCAAAGCAAAGGCGAGCTGAGGCCACAATGGGATGCTGGGAGTTCTGCCACTCGATGAGGAAACCAGCGTTAACATAGGCGTGAACATTCTGAGCCCGTGACAGGATCTACTTAAAAACAAAAACGATAAATAAAATATGAATAATTCGATTCTTTAACTCACCTTGTAGGAGTTGAACAAGTATTTTGGCGTGGGATAGGACCTTAGTATAAACGCACCAATGACGAGCTTTGACGTGGTATCCTGCAGATAATCCAGCAGGCTCATTACTCGGTGACTAGTCGCATTCTCGTACACCAGGACCTGCGCACCCAGGGTCTCAAATGTGATGAAAACATCCGAGGGAAACTCCGGATGCTGCTTCTTGATTGATATATTTCCCGCCAGTGTTCCGTTCTGCAATTGGATAATCAGACAGTAGAATTTATAATTAAATAAGCTAAAATAAAAGAAGCTTAATTAAAAATACTCAAATTTATAAGTCTGCCATTATCTTACTTCTATATAAATAATTAAAAGTTTGTATCGTAATTTAAAATTTAACTATGCAAAAACAAGTTTAAAACACGTTTTAATTTGTAGCCATTACTTACATTCCGCACCGGCACATTTGCGATCAGGTTGAAATGCTGCCACAATTGTGCGCAATACTCGAAGCCATTCCACTGCTGGGCCTGTCGAAAGATCTGCATCGTATCCGTGAGGGTCAGATTGGCGCCCAGCCGCATTTCATCTGCATCGATGCTGTGCTGCTTCAGATCGGGCACCATGTTGATATCTATATAGTGTTGTACACTCCTTGGCCGCCTGTAGACGCCATGCGCCGTGTTGCCTGCCACCAGAATGTAATCCTCACCAGTGGGCACCTGGGCGAGTGCCTGGAACAACTCTCCTAGCGTCTTGGGCCAATGCCAATGGCTGTTGTTCTGGGCTGGCAGCGAGAGGCGGGAGCAGCTGCCACTGCAGCATTGACCGGTGCGTGGACAGAGCAGCTCAAAGGAGTCCTCTATATCCAGACACTCCGCTGGCACGTCAATAGTGCTGTCCGTGGCAAAGGACTTCATGGCATCCAGTATGGGTCGGTAGCCGGTGCAGCGACAGATGTTGCCCCCAAATGCATTTTCCACCTCAGTCATAGTAACTTGACCCGCCTGAGCCTCCAGCAGCCCGTACATGTTCATCACGAATCCCGGTGAGCAGTAGCCGCACTGGCTGCCATTGAGCTTGGCCAGACGCTTCTGAATAGGATGATAGCCACTGCTCTTGTTGCCCAGGCCCTCGTCCGTGACAATGTCCACATCGTTGCAACTGTTGAGCAGGGTAAGGCACTGGGAAAGCAAACAATACATACAATTATGAGGCTACCTACGAATTCTTTTGGTCGACATTTGGTTGTTACCGAATTGGCAGCGCGGGAATTAATTTCATTTGTGATGGGATGCCGACGTCGTATGACACAAACGCAGGAGCCACAGCCGCCCTCCAGGCACATGTACTTGGTGGCCGTGAGATGTAGGTGCTCCCTGAGAAATGTGTTCAGCGTAATGTCTGGGGCGTAGTCTGATGACTGCACCTCGTACGGAAACCCATTCACAGTAAACTTGATGCTCATCACGGCAAAGTTGGCAGCAAAATACCGGGAGCATTGTGAAGCGGTTGTATTTAAAGCCGCTGCCGAAACCTGATGAGAGAATAGATATAGAACTTGTAATTCAATCGTGTCACACAGCCAAAATGAGGTATAATAACAATACAGCAAACCCGAAATATGTTTACGCCATGTTTATTATTTATACTGAGCAAGCAAAAAATTAAAAAATAAATAAAACAATAAAAATTTATTGTTTAGCTGACAAATACGATAAAGCAGCAGTCGGTGCTACAACGTATTTAAATATATTGAATTGGCCTATATATTGCACAATATATTTGTCAAATTTTTATTGTCTTGTGGTCCTAAATAACTAGTAAATTGACTCCTACTATGTAAGGTAATCATAAGGGCTTAAAAATTCCCTGGGGAGGTAAATTTAAAAATCCGTTTCATTTCCAGCCGAAACCTGCTTAGCAGTAATTGAGATAGATCTAAACGGGTTCCTTGTGATTATCACCAACAAATAAGCAAAATAAAAAGCGCAACAACGCATACAAATTTTGGAAGTACTTTTTGTTTGTCTGAATATTTAATAACCAGTCCAGTAATTATAGAAACATTAAGATTAGAATTTAAAAAAAATCATTCTATCACGTTCTTAGTCAGCTTGAAGTGATTTATAAAAAATTTGCAAATGATAAGCAAATCGAACAGAAAAATTTGATTTTCTTATGTTGTCAGTTCTTCTTTAATCTTTTGTGGTAATTTGAAAGAAAACAAAAACCAAAGCAAAAACACGATAAGTTGGTGCTTAGATAAGAGCATCGTTATCATAAAACAACTCCATACAAGTCAAATAAATATGGGAGCTTATTTGCCGGGAACTGCAGAATAGTTGAAATCGCCGTCAAGTGAATATTCGCATTTGTTGCGCCATATTTTGAAATTCAATTCAATTTATGAAGAATAAGAATTAAAGTTTGAGATTATTTTTTCAGTTTCTCTTTAAAATTACAAGAAAAATTTACATATACATATCAGATATTATTTAAAAGTAAAAATAATGGCAGTATGTATATATGTTCAAACCAACGAGCTAAATTACTGATTAATGTTCATAGTTCGTTGTGCGTTAATAGTTTTTTGGACAACGCCCACAACGGCTGCCCCCAGGAACTTCAGCGCTAGAAATCTGAAATGCGCATATCTTCCATAATTTGTAAGCTAAAGTCCCTAAAGCCCCTAAAACCGATGAAAGCCCACACCTTCCATAATTTAAGAGCCAAACTTGGAAAGTATGTTGCTAAGATCGTAATTCAAAAATTTCTTTTTAGGAACCTTCGGCTCAAAATCTCGAAAAACTCATATCTTCCGTAATTTACGAGCTACAGTTGCCAAACTTCGAAGAATGGTTACTATCTTATATCTACCTCAATCTGAAAGGCAAACTTGGACAGTATTTCTTGGCTACACACAAATTATAGTATCATAGTATTTCGCTGTCGTTTACGTCCGACTGCAACGTTCTCTCTTTTTTTTTGTAATTCCAGCGACGTCATTTCAATTAGTTTGCTAATACCTTGGGCTGGTCACACTTATTCATTTACAGCTGGCTAGAAAAAAAACAGCTGTTTGTTTAAAAATTTTGTATTTAGCGCACTGTTATTTTTGGTACCAATATGTCAACAGTAGAATCTTCTGATTCTTTGGTAGCTGCAAGGGTCGATGAATTGCTAGATATTCTACTCGACTCCTTGGATATTACCAATGAGCTGAGCGTAAGGCGTGTTCTGCAATTCACTTTCGGCTTAATATACGGGGACAGAAACGGTGAATATCACGAGTTATCTTTGAAATTAATTAAAAAGCTATTTGCTCTGATAATTCCCAAAACATGCGAGTATGAAATGTTGAATGTCCACAATCTCAATCTTGTGACTGACGTACTTTTGTGTGTGGCATTGTGGACGAACAACATCCCAGAGAAGGGCAAGTTTCTGTTGAACCAGCTCTGCCCAACAAGTTCTAATGGCAACAGCCAGGCAGAAGCTGGGCAAACACACGCACAAGTCATGGATAATTTTTTGTGCGAATTGGGAGCAGAATGTATCTCGTCTAACAAACTGTTCAAACGAATTGAGCAACTATTAAAGTCGACGGCTTACGAGGAGCGAAGATCTGCGCGTTTAATTTATGAAATGATACTCGAGAAGAGCTTGGATGATCGACAACAGCTGGATTTGTTCGCCTATATCATAATAATGGAGAGCCTGGAAGTAAAGGAATCTACGCAAAAGCCAGCGCCAATTGGAATTCAGTTATCGCTCCTAAAAGTCGGAAGTAATGATGCAAATTGGTTGCACATTTTATACACCAAATTGTTGCAGAATCCAAACCTTCAAGTGCGGACCTCGACACTGGAATTCATCATGGCACACTTTACTGTAGCTGACCTCTTTAATGCCCATTTGCTGATAGAGTTCCTAACAGCTACCAACAAACCGGAGCTGCACAACTTAGAAGGTTATTTTCTGCCCGAACAGCAAATGAAGAAATTTGTTTCCGACATAATCGGGAAGCAGTTTGTGAAGGCCTTCGCTGAAGTGGAATGGTGTGGTGTTTCTCTGCTCCACTGGTTGAGGTGCCTTGAGCCCTCAGAGCAGCCACAAATTTCTAAAAATCTTCTGCTAAAGCTGTGCAAACTTGTGCGAAATTTTGAAAATTTGAATTTACGAAACGATGCCAGTAGTCGAATCTGTGAGCTTTTTCAGGTATGTTGAGTAAATCTAAATATTGTAAAATCTATCATCTGCTTCCGTTTCAGGTCACCATCGAGCATTTGTCTTTGGGCGATTACATGTCATTTATGGAGGTGCTTTTCAACAAAAGCCATTATGTTTGCGAATTCGCATTTCATATGCTTTCAAAAGTACTTGAGGATTGCAGTAACTTAAGTAAAGAAATTGTTCATCTCACAAAAAGTGCATATGAAATGCTATGCAAAAATCAGAATTGCAATGTGCTGCATCCATTTAGAGTACTCCTGGAACAGCTCGAGCATGTTCCGAAATCACAACATGGATGGTGGCGTCTTCCGGCTTTCTTTTGTCTATACTTGGAAGATCACGCAATTGATTTCTATCGTTCTATGTATGACATAAATATCGATGTAGTTAAACAGTGCCGCCAGGCTAAAGAGCTGCAGATATATTTAATTGATAAGCTAAACTGCAGTAATGAGGAAGAAGTCTTGTTTGTGCAACAGCAAAGTGTGGATATATTTTTAAAATATAATGTACACAATTGGAGTCAACTCGAAGAGTTCCATTTGAATCCCATTGAAGTAATGAATAATTGCACATTCGACATGTTAGTACACCTAACAAATCTACTTGGAAAACACGACAAACCGCTGCAGGACGCGAAAGTGCTTAATACCCTTTTAATAATTTTAAGGACTTATCCAAAACGTTGGAAAACGTAAGTAATTCAATTATACCAACTAAGCATGCAACCGATCATGTTTTATTTGTCTTTGTGCAGCACTGGAAATATTCTAAGATATGCATCACAGCATCTTGACATAAATGAAACGCACAATTTAATTGAAGAGATGACTTCAAATTGTAATGACGGTTGGGAGCTTGGGGAAATTCTATCAGCCACAAAATCCTTGCAACAATCTGTGTTAATAAAGGGCTTACTACATTCTGACGTACCGTTGGGGGTAAGGCGGTAAGTTTGCATTTGTTATTGTATTAAATTAATATAATTTTGTGAAATTCTTTTTTTGAAAAGCATTGAGGATGCATATCTAAACAGTTTATCGACGTGGAACGTGTCCGATCATATTAAGCGAAACAATTATATCACTTATGTCTCCCACATGGAAAAAGAGGACCTATATGAACTGTTTACTGAACTGCTGAGCATCAATGAGAGTATTGTTGCAAAGGAGACGTTGTTAGAAAATTCGATTGATCACAGGATTCAAATGCGGATTGCGAGAACATTTTTCAATTTCGAATCTGCAGGTGAAAGTTTGCCAGACTATTGGTCTGAGAAGCTGTGGACGGCCCTGTTGGCTCCCAATAGCCAATTAAATATTAGATATTTGTACGAATGTCTGGTCGCAAAACTGATGCCAAATTTCGAGCTGTTAATAGAGAAACTGGATACGTTAGCCAGCTTTCAACCCCATCAACAGGAGTCACTCATATCTGTTGTGCACTTGTATTGTATGTTAAATTGGAAGTCCTTAAGATTGGAGCAGTTGCAGAAAGTGTTCCAGCTACTTTCTGATGAGTTGAAATCGTCAAATTCACAGACAGTGATTTTGTGCCAGTTGGTTCTGCACAGACTGACCACTATAAAAGATGATGAAAGATTGATGAAGGATCACCTGGAATTAACATGCAAAGACAATCTTCCCGAGTATCCCATGAATGTTCGTCTAATGTTACCAAAAATATTACTGCATTATCCTCCTGCCGATGCAATTTTATATATGACAAACGCACCGTTTGATGAATTCAATTCTCTAAAGTTCTGCAGTTGGTACAACATTGACGAAATAGAGATGTACCGAAGAGGAATCGTTACTGTAAATTACTTATAAATTTTATTTCGTAACTACAATTGATGTTTGATGTTTGAGAGAAGGAATAACTGATTGGTTACAAACTATATATAAATAGTACACACAATTGATTTATTACTTTCCTTTTTGTATGGCAAAAATGAATACAAAAAAAATTAAATATTAATTTATGTATGTATAAAAAGCTTAAAGCAAACTATATTTGTATATGTAATTGGCTGCTTGTTTAATGCAGCATCCATCTGATATATATATGTACTATGTATGGATCTGACTTATGCGACGCTCTTTAATCATAAATTGAAAAATGATATATGTGAGTTAGGTGCATAAGGTCATTGTAATTATATGTATGTATATATTTATGTATTAATAGACACGATTCTGTTTGCTTTTAATTCTCAATTCAATTCAAAAATAGAGTTTCGCATAAGCTAGTTAACTGTTCGATCTGTCAGTAAGATAAGTAGATAAAAAATAAAAATGTCGATTTCCATATAATAAGTCATACAATATTTTGTGCTGTTATCTGTTGTTGATTTTCTTAATTTAGCACCACAAAAAATGATAAGAACAGTGAGCTTCTTTTCGTTAATTTTGCATTTATCTTTTGCCTTTTTTTCTCTTTTTTTTTCTTGTGGAAATTTCTAATGGAATTCTGCTCGTGCGTGTGTGTGTGTGTATTTATGAAAGAGGGAACAAAATCAAACGCAACTTGCATATATATATATATGTATATATGCTTGCAGCTCTGAAAAATGCAACGACTGCAAAGCCAATCAGTAATTGTAAAGAAAAAAGGGTCCGAAAAACTAATTAATTGATTTACATACAAATATCTCGTTAAGATTGTTTTGAAGCACGATACACACACACACACGCACATACGAATAACATACAGTGTTAGTTTAGTTTCGTGCTCACTAAAAAATAACGAAAAAACAAATGGTTATCAAAATACGCTGTTGCAGCAGCTTAACCAAGGCAGTTTACAAATAGTATTCAAAGTTATTTATACATGTATACGGTATACACACGCATAGTTAATAATCTTAAAACGACACACATGTTGCACAAAAATGATTTGACATACATAATAAAACTTTAGTTCGCTTAAATTAATTACAATTTTGTTCTTCCTCCCAACAATTGCACCAAACTAAACACACGCACTTCTCTCAGTTTGTGTGTGTGTATGTGTGTGTGTGTGTGCGTGAGTGTATGTGGGTAGGTGTGGGCTGTGTGTGCGTGAATTTGTATTTGTGCGTAAATTAAGAGCCGCAAATGCAAAATACCACAAACGAAATTTATAAGTTACTGCATTCGATTGCCGACCGTTCTTCCAACATCCTGGCACACACACTAACACACACACACACACAGACAGACAAACAGACAAGCGACACATACCGGACAGGCGAATAATGACATGACAAAAAACCAGTGCGTGGGCAAATTTAAAGCATTTTACATTTAAATCTACGATTCGGCTTGTTCGTTTTGCGCCCTTTTCGCCCCTTGTTATCCTTATCCTTGCGTATCTCGCGCACCAGTGTGTAAAATGCATCATCAACTCCCATGCGCGTCTTCGCTGATGTTTCAATGTATGGAATGCCATATTGCTTGGCAACCTGAAAGTGAACAATTCAATACATATATAGATGGTATTATTTATCCAATATATGATAATCTATCTGTTTACTTCTCGTGCTTGCTCGTTTTGCACGTTCCACGATGGCAGATCACATTTATTGCCCACAAGCACCATTGGCACCTCTTCGGCATCCTTGACACGTTTGATTTGCTCGCGATATGTGCCAATATCTTCAAAGGATTTAGCACTGTTCACGGCAAACACCAGGAGAAAACCCTCACCGGTTCGCATATACTGATCACGCATGGCGGAATACTCTTCTTGGCCGGCAGTATCAAGTATATCCAGCAAGCACGTCTCACCATCTGCAAAAAAAAAAAGCAATATAAAAACATATTGTTTATATTTTAAATAAATAACACAAATAAAATAATCAATATCAATATCATTTGTATACGCACCAATAACGACTTGCTTTCGATATGAGTCCTCGATTGTGGGATCGTATTCATCAACAAAATGATTTTGTATTAGTTGTATGGTTAGAGCTGATTTGCCAACGCCACCGGCACCAACAACAACTAGCTTGTATTCCGTCATTTGGCTTCGTTCTGTTAGCCGTAGTGTTTCTCGCTCTCGATGTTTACAATTGCAGTTCACGCCAAGTGTTGTCAATCTTTGTTTGTGTGTGTGGGCGTGTGTTTTCGTGTAGGTGTGTATGAGTGTTATTATTTGTGTGTGTGTTGGTCTGTGTCTGTGTGTGTGTGTGTTCCTCGCCCAATTCAAAATGAGAGCTGCAACTGAAGATTGCGGCGACTGCAAATAAAGGAGAGCTGTACACAAATTATTATTAATTAAAAATGATTAAAATGAAAAAAGCTCATAATTAGGCATAAATTAATGTGAGTCAGAGTCGCTTTGACTGCAGGCTTTTTGTATTTTTTCGTTGCCGCTCACATACACACGCACGCACGCACACAATCAAGTACACTTGCACGCACGCATACAACGATGGAGCGAGAGAGAGGAAGATGACAATGACTCAAGCGTTGCACAGACACCCATCGCGAGCTAATATATATCTGCTACAATTCGGTCAATTACACAATTCAAGCAGCCAACAAGCATGTCGACAGTTATTGCATATATTTGATCAACATTATTGTTTTTGCCTTTTTGCCGACATGAAGCTTGCGACTGCTGGCTTATCTATGCATGTATTTGTGTGCATGCATGTATGTGTGTGGGCATGTGTGTATGTATGCTGCCGGACCTTCTTTGTTGCTATCGCTTAAATTGGCTCCTCCTTGTTTTATTTTTTTTTCGTCTTACGTCAGTCTAAGCGAACACGGCGTTAACTTTCAACTTGTGCACAGTGCAACACTTTTTGCGTTTTCGTAATGCTTATTTAATAATTTTAGCTTAACAATAGTTTACGAGTTTATGTTTTCTTGTAGAAAGAATTCTTTATATTGCCGTATTTTGTGAGTGTTGGTTAATTTCGGAAATTACAGACTATTGTACAGCACTGACACCAACCTGCCGTTCAAATTCATCGAAATACAATCGAAATGCAAACCGCTTGAATATCATTCGCATGGAAAAACAAACATACCCGATAAGTTCATATAATAAATGAACTTTCTATAAAAAATTATATTAATGATCGCTTATAATTTTGCAGAACCTATCGATAGAGTTTGTATTGCCTAAAATTGTACATCGTTAACTGATTAAACGATAGTTTGCGATAGATACGATAGTCAAAACATGCTGCTTTTGGCTCTTGACATGTTTTGACCAGTACGAAATTACAATGCTTAATAAATTAGAATTTAACAATTTGGTAAGTGGAACATGCTAGTTCTACTACGCACTATGACTTATATTTGCTAATTAGGTGATTACCAACAAGAAAGCCATTCAACAAGCGCGCTCACAAACAATTGCGAAGCTGGTGCAAAAGTTGCGCAAATTGAAAGATGCACTGCAGAAACAGCCGGAGAATGTTAAGCACAAGGAGCGACTACGAAAGAATGTGGAGTGCATGGCACAGTTGAAGGCGCTTAAGCGTACAGAGCTGATGCGTTCGCTATTGCTGGTAGATAATAGACACAATGCTGTGCTGACAAATGGACGCGCCACACCCGATGAAAAGGCGATTGCCATGTTGGGTCTCAACAAAAAGATGCAGCAATTGGTAGCCAAATTTCGTGAGACCTTGAAGCTGAGCGCAGACCCCGATGCCAAATGGCGTGCGGATATACTGGAGACAAGCAAGCGCCGCCTCAAACTAGATCGCACCGACGAAAAGCGCCGCAGACGCAAAGAGCTTAAGGAACAGAAGGCGTTGACTCGCAATCGACAGGAGTGGTTGAATGAACACAAGCCATCGGAGGATGTCATAACAACGGAGGTATTGGAAACACCACAGGCAGAAAAAAATAATGAGAAGCCAACCGTTAGCAAGCCAGACACATTTCAGAAACAGCAAAAGGTGCAGGATAAATCGAAGAAACCTAAAACTGACACAAAGAAGAAGGAGATAAATCAAATCAAGCAAAGGGAAATCAATCAAAAACCCCAGCAAAATCAAAGGGGAATCAATCAAAAACCCAAAATACACAAGGAGTTTAATGAAAAGTCCAAAATAGCCCGGCCAGAAGTGAACGCAGCATCAATACAGCGGGAGACTAATGATAGGTCCAAAGAAGACAATCCATGGCAAGGATCGCTCAATAATAATAAATCCAAGAAGCCCAAGCACGAGGATAAGCAGAGACCCACATATGTGATCGATCCGTTCTTCATTACGGAATCGGGTCAGCCATATTTATCGACTGCCGTTGTGCTCTCCGGTGATAGTCACAATGAATCCGATGCAGATGATGATCATCACATGGAGCAGCGAACACACAAACCAGCCAAAAGGCAGGAATACAATGATAGACGTCCGCATAATGACAGACATCCCTCTTGGTTAGCCAAGGAGCAACAGAAACCAATTATATCCAGCTTTAAGGGCACGAAAACAAAGTTCAGCGATGATGGCAACGCAACAGAAACAACGATAGCTGCACCAGCAGCTCCATCAGCTGGAGAGAAGGAGAGTGCAGAGGGCATGCATCCATCGTGGATAGCTAAACAGCGGCTGAAACCAAAGATCGCCGCTTTTGCCGGCACCAAAATAAAATTCGATGATTAAAATGTATATTAAGGTTACTTTTACTTTTAACAGTAGGTGGACCAGCACAAGAAATTATCCTTATCCATCCACTTTGGGCACGAAATGTCCGCGCGTCTTATCGCTGTGGCGTAGCTTGTCGATCTCCACATCAGGGAATTTGCGTTTCAACAGCTCCAGGTCAAAGTTGGGATTACGCCGTAGGATCATCATGACCTCGTTGCGTGAGCGGCTAAAAGAAATAATATATGAAATAAACGATTTGGTCGACTTATTTATATTTATTGATACTTACTTTTTGGCTTTGCGTTTGGCATTGTAAAGTTTCTCGCGATATTGCAGCAGAAATTTGTGGACAGCGCGTCCGCCGAAGCCGAGATGACGCGACTTTATCCATTTGGTGTTCATGAAGGGCGGCAGCACATGCTCACAGGATCTGTAGTTGCAGCGCAGTCCGAAGGCGTTGTGCACCTGCTTTTGCGGACGTTCGCCCGTTTCGCCAGTTTCCAGCAGATGATAGGCTTTGTTTCGCTCGCGGACAACTGTCTCCAGATTCTCCATGGATATCTTGACCTTATCGATGCGCTCGGGATTGGGAAAAATTTCCATTTTGTCGTTGCACTCGTGCTCCATTGTGAACAGCATGTTGCGTTCCTTGAGCAGAACGTACCACAGCTGATGCAGATCCTTGTTGGACTTAATGCGCAATTCATCCAGTTTCCAGGCACGTCCCACTTTCACTTCGTTCTCGCTCCAATGCTTTGGATCGTCAAAAAACTCCATGAGTGGTTCCTTGCTCTCCTGTCGCACGCATTGCGTCGTGTGCAAGCCGCATTTTAGGACACCTCCAACTGCTGCCGGGCTGTGGATTATGTAAACCAAAACAAAACACGAGTCGATAGAGATACATATATGCTTTGATAGTTTGTTGTCAGCTTTCAGACTTACCTCCATGCTGGTAATTGGTTTTGAGACGTTTTTAGAAAACTTTTGAAAGTGACTGTGCCCACAGCTTTTGCTAAATTAAAACATTTAATTAATGTTGAAGACATTTTTTCCAATTAAAGACAGCCACAGCTGACTTGCGGTTAGTGATGTGCGTCGCCTCAATTCGATGCACGTTGATGTTGAGAATATACTTATCGATATTGTTTATATGTGCTGTTAACACACCCAGCTAAAATTTAATATTATAGGGTAGTGCAGAATCTGTTAATTAAAAACGGTGAATGGCACTTCTATCTGAAACATTTGCATATTGAGCAAATTGGCGTTTATCTCTACATTTGAGATTTATAGGTTGATTATATTAATGCTTTTATATTATTAAGGTGAATATAATTTGTATGTAATGTGCTACAAGATAGCACTGCACATTGTTCAACACTTGGTTTCTATTAATCGATATTGGTACATCACTAGCCAGTAAGAAGTACGACGCGTTCTGATATGTAAGTGTATGTGAATTGTGCGCGTTGGTGGCGAAAATTAACATTCTACATAAAACAAGTTGGACTTTTAAATGCCCATTATTATAAAACGTATGTGCAAGTGTGCTGGCAACATACAACAATAAAATGTAAGTTGATACTTCTGTGAAAAGTATGTTAATTACTGTGTGAAAAATTGCTAGATTAATTCCATTCCATATATACATGCATATGTAAATATGTCTTTACATACATACATACATGTATATGTGTGGACTTGGTATGCAGGAACGCTACAACAGCGTTCAACTGCGCCTATGCGTGTGAGTGTGTATGTGTGGGGAATGTATTTGTATGGATTTCTGTGTTTGTTATATTAAGTACACAATTTGAGGTGATAAAAATTCTACAAATATACACCGTATCTGGACTGAAACTATTTGTGCTTAAATCTACGCTAAATTAATTCGAGTGTAATGTGGAATTGGTTATGCAAAAAATAAATTGAACTCATTCATTGATAAAACAAAACGTTAAACGAGAAAGAGAGAGAGGAGCGAGAGAGTCGGCGATGTAGTAATCCCTCGGCAGTGTTGCCGTGCTGCTGGTGTGCCGATGCTCCAAATTGGTACAAATCAGCTGGAGTCAGCCATTTGTATTATGCCCGCTATTATTATGGGCGTAACTAATGCTGGTTTTGTAATACCCTTGATAAAACATTATGCTTAAAGATATGGCAACGCGTCAGTGTTGCTGTGCGGCCAAAAAGTTCTTTGCTGCATATAAGGGCGTAAATGCATTCTGTACATACATGCACATATAATTGAAAGTACGCCTGACTATGTTCTGTTATTTTTTATTGAAGAACAATTGCGTTACTGGAGACAATTAATTGAAAAGGTCAGAGAAATAGTGTAGTGCAAATGAATTGATTAATAAATTTCCCAAAAAAAAGGCAATTTGTTGTAGAATGCAAGCTGAGCTTGGAAATGCTCGTTTATTTTTTTTAATTTTTCTTTTTTTTTCTGCTTCCCCTCTGAGTGAGTGTGTGTGTGCCGAAAACATCGATAAGAAGACGGACAGCAGCAGCGGCTTCACAACGGTTCACGCCCAAAACAGTATCGCAACTGCCACAATGTCGTTTGCGTGTGTGTGTGTGTATGTGCATGTGTGAGAGTGCTATGTCAGCCAAGGTTAATTTGTTGGTTCTGTGCGTGCATGAGCAAATTATTGCTATTTTCTTTTGCTTCCAAGCTTAATTTATGTAACTAAAAGCTATATAGCTAAAAGTTCAAAAGCCTGAGCCGCATCTCCTTTTTAACTAATCGATACACAACGAAAAGCATCTATCGATATGCGGCAAGTGACACTGTTGACACTTGTTGCAGCATGCATATATAGATGGGGAGAGGGGGAGTATATATTCCGTTACATTCATATGTAAGGATGCACAAAGCAGCAATTGTGGAAGAAAACTTTCGCAATTAGCAATTGTTGCCTAAAAATAGCATTTGCTCAGTAGCACAGTAGTAAGCATATTGTTATCAGCAAAGTATTGATATGAACACTCCCATTATTTATATATACATGTCAAATCCAATCGTTATTTTATTGGGGGTGTTTGCATTATTTTACTACGTTTGTAAGGCCCGTGTTCAATATTAACGGGCATTTCAATTAATGAAAACTTATCAGTCGGTCGTCGAGTCTTTGACCTTATGCATAAATTGTTTCTTGTTATCTTGTTCATTTGGATTGGGTCTATTTTTGTTTACGACTTTTATCTGTGCCAGGTAATAATAAAATATTGAGTGCGCATTTACTTTCGAAAGAAAAATTCAAGTAAATAATAAGAAACATGCGTTCAACAAATCTGTATAATAAATGAAGCTGCTCAGTATAAAATTTATCGATATGACATAAACAACAACAACATCAGCAGCAGCAGCCGAATAATTAATTATTCAATTAAACAAGCTTATTACCAAGTATAAAATAAAGCCGACTACAAATGCAAAATTGTGATAAGCTGGCTAATTATGAGATGTTCATATTATGCATTTTCTCTCTCTCTTCTCTCTCTCACACACACACACGCGTGCACAGTCCAATGTCGCAACCAACAACAGCAACTGCTAATGTCAATCTGGCAATGCCGGCAATTAATACTGCTGACAATGGTCGCAAGCGCTCATTGTCGCTTACTTCACGATCGGAGCCCAAATCGATAATCGAGATACACATATCGAATGAAACAACGTTAAACCACAGCAGTAACAGCAACAGCAAACGCGCCAACTTGGAAACAGAGTCACAAACAGAGATGGAACAGCAGCAGCAACAGCCGTCAGACAATGCTATCGAGCTGAACGTAGAGGAGCAGCAACGCGATAACGATAACCGAGCCAGCTGCTCGATATTTTTGCAGCATTTGCCTTGCTTCAAGCTGCAGCAATCGATAACCAATTGTCGCGAATGCCGACGTCGTCATGCATCAGGCAGCAATAATGGTGGTGGCAACATCAGCAGCAGCAGCAGTGTCAATAACACCAGCAGTGGCAGTAATAGCAGCAGCAGCAACAATGATATCTACTGTCGCTTCTATGAGTTTCGACGCCTGCAATATAATGCAGCTGGTGAGCTGAGTGTTGCCGGCTTTCCAAATCCGTACAAGGAGCCGACTAGCATCGATTACACCATATGGCAGCCGGACGAGAAGACTGCGCCCACCGCTGGCTTTATGGATATACAGGTGTGCCGCTATATACTGTTGCATGCCGGCGATCAATTCTGTTATCTGTGGCGCCAGGAGGCGGAGGCGCTGAAACTGCACGAGAATCCGGATGGGACGATTGCATGGAAGAAGGCCGTGCAGGGCACGCGGGAAATATGCGATGTATGCGATACGACACTCTTCAATTACCATTGGACTTGCCGCATGTGTGGTTTTGGTGTGTGCATCGATTGTTTCAAGGATCGCAAGGAGGGCCTGCAGAACAATAGGCGGCGTGTAACCGAGGCACAGCGTGGACACGACGAATACCACTGGCTGCTGTGCACCGATGATAAACAGGAGCAGCAGCAGCAGCACACATTGCCAGAGCTGATGTTGACGCAGATTATAGCGGGAGATGCATTGAATGTGCTCGGACGGCTGTTGCACGAGGTGCGCACGTTGTGGCAGGTGCCGCAGGTGTGCGGCTGTTTGCTGAGCAAGCAGCAAGTGAGCGATGAGCAGCTGACGCAGCTCATACAGGATATGATCAAGGAGTCGCAACTGAAGCAACAGACGAGTGCCTCTTCGCTGGCCACCGCACAGAAGGTGGAGCAGCAGCAACGTCTTGAGCAGTTGCATGCCAAGAAATTGGAATTTGCTCGCAAAAATGGCATCGACTATGTGCCGGGACGTGTCTGGACTAAGGAGACTCTTGGCAAGGATCCCATAACGAGCGCCTTTGACAATTTAAAGCATATCAATTTTTTGCGCAAAGGACTCGCTGGATTGCGACGCTTTCTGCCACCGCGTGCCATGACGCTGGCCCACTCCACACAGCTGGCGCCGGGCGTGCCGCACGAGTGGCTCTGCGATGGCAAATTGTTGCGTCTCACAGATCCCATGCATCCCGACAACCGGGTACTGTACCAGGAGGTGTGGAAATGTGGACAGCCTGTTATGATTTCGGAGGTGGCCCGTTCGCTTAATCTGGACCTTTGGCATCCGCAGGCGTTCTGCAGTGATTTCGGAGATAAGCCAAATGATTTGATTAACTGCCTCAATGGCAATCTGGTGCCCAATCAGCCGATGCGTCATTTTTGGGAGGGTTTCCAGTGCATGCACAAGCGTCTGCTCGATGTCAATGGCAAACCGATGCTGCTCAAGCTCAAGGATTGGCCACCGGGCGATGATTTTGCTGAGATTCTGCCCACACGCTTTGCAGATCTGATGCGAGGATTGCCCATGCCTGAATATACGCTGCGCACCGGCAATCTGAACATAGCCAGTTGTTTGCCCAAAATGTTTGTGCCGCCCGATTTGGGACCGAAGATGTATAATGCCTACGGTTCGGCGTTGCATCCGGATAAGGGCACCACCAATTTGCATCTTGACATTTCGGATGCCGTCAATATAATGGTGTATGTGGGCATACCCACAGACGAGGACAGCAAGCCACAATTGGCGGCCACACAACGTGCGATTGCATTGGGTGGTTGTGATTACATAACCCGGGCACGTTGCCAACTGCCGGACGTGCTGCCGGGTGCATTGTGGCACATATTCCCGGCACGGGATGCCGACAAAATACGCGATCTGCTCAATCGTGTGACGCTGGAGAAGGGCTTTCGGTTGGAGCCCGATCATGATCCCATACACGATCAGAACTGGTATCTGGATGATAAGTTGAGGGCGCGTCTCTTTAAGGAATATGGCGTTGAGGGCTATCCGATTGTTCAGTGTCTGGGAGATGCGGTCTTCATACCGGCGGGTGCACCTCATCAGGTTCAGAACTTGCACAATTGCATCAAGGTGGCCGAGGATTTTGTATCGCCGGAGAATATTACGCACTGCTATCATCTGACACACGAGTTCCGACGCCTCTCGCACTCGCACACCAATCACGAGGATAAGCTGCAGATTAAGAACATCATCTATCATGCCATCAAGGATTGCTGCACCATTTTGACTCGGGCGCTGAATGAACGCATCGATCTCGAAATGGCCAAGATCCAAGCCGATCTGTAGATCATCTATTCTCTTTACCTTTTGTCATTCATTATATATTCAAACGCAGATTTCCAATAAATTCAATATACTACAAAATAAAATGTCGCATTTTTAATGTACACAAAATTTTTCATCTTGGAATAATATTTACCTTAATCTGTAGCTCAATAAAAAGTCAGATATAGTTGAGAACCCAATTTAAATATTAAATGTTTTGATGGTCATTAATTTTAAAGATTTTAAATTCAATAACATTCTTGAAAATTTGATAAAATAATTTAGTTGAAATTTGTATTTGCAGTAGCAGCCAATCGTGTGGTGCACCAAAGGAGATTGTCTGAAACCAATGCATCCGCATCGTGCTGGAGTCCTCCATACAGATACTGATAATGACAATGGCAATCACAATGATGATGGTCAGCAGCCCAGTCACCGATTTGACGCTGTGCACGCGGTTGAGCCTGTAGGGAGTATTGGAGTTGGGGAAACCAAGTCAATTATTTAGCCACGAAGACGACGAATATTAATAACAATAAAAACAAAAACAAAGCCAAAGGCAAACACCAACAATAAGAACCATAACAATAAAATATAAAGGCATTGATTTATTTTTTAAGAAGTAGAATTTTGGAAAGCACTCAAAATGACGGTGGATTTTAATGATTACTTTTGGGTAAGTCAATTAATGTGACTGGATTCAATGTTCAACTGCAATCATAATGATCCACACTTATTTGCAGGGGGAGAAGAACAACGGGTTCGATGTGCTCTATCACAATATGAAATTTGGGCTGGTTGCCAGCAAGGAGCTGTCCGAGTTTCTGCGCGAGAAGTCCAACATTGAGGAGCAAAACTCGAAAATGATGTCGAAGCTGGCGCACAAGGCCAGCACGGGCACATTGAATAGCACATTTGCGCCCGTTTGGACCATATTGCGCACCTCGGCCGAGAAGCTGTCCACACTGCACCTGCAAATGGTGCAGAAGCTGACGGAACTGGTCAAGGATGTGGCCAAATATGCCGATGAGCTGCACAAGAAGCACAAGTGCGTTAAAGAGGAGGAGTCCCAGACATTGGAATGCGTTCAAGCCATACAAACATCAACGGTGGCTGTGCAAAAGCTACGCGATTTGTATGCCAGCAAGGTGGTTGAGCTGGAGAAGTTGCGCAAGGACAACGGCTCGCACAAGGATGCCGAGAAGCTGGAGAGTAAACTAAAGAAACTCCAAGAGGACTACAAAGCGTTGCTGGACAAACACAATCCCATCAAGAACGAGTTCGAGCGACGCATGAGTCAAACATGCAAGGTGAATTTGAAAAAGCCTTTTCCATTCCATGAAGAAATTAATGGGAGATATTGAATTTTATTTGAGCAGCGTTTTCAAGAGATCGAGGAGGTGCATCTGCGCCAGATGAAGGAGTTTCTATCGACGTACTTGGAAATGCTGCAGAATAATCACGATATGGTCGGACAAGTGCACTCGGACTTTAAGCGTCAGTTTGTTGATATGTCTGTGGATAAGCTGCTCGAGCAATTCGTCTTAAATAAATACACTGGTCTCGAGAAGCCTGGTGCGTTGGGGATTAGTGATGAATCTTACACTAATTAAGAATTGTTCAAGTTGCAACTGAATAACCAATTAAATTACCTTCACAGAAATGCTGGAACTGGAGTTTGTGTCACTGTCGAGTGGAACACGTCTGCAGCCGACACAGCAGGCATCAAATTCGAACTCGGCGACCAGTATACAGGCGGCATTGCGTTCGGGTGGAGCCGCTGCCGCCGCATCGGGTAGCCTGGTATCGATGGATCAACGTGGTGGTGGTGGTGCTGGCGATGCTCTGGCAGGCGTTTCGTTGGGTAGCGGCAGTGCGGCCAGCGGCAGCATACCCTATGCGGATGATGCAATGTTAGGTGGCGGTGGTGTTCCCTCACCGCCGAGACCTACATCACCGGAAACGCTGGGCACTCAGCCGCCGCCAACGAGCGCATCGACGTCAACGGTGAAGAGTATGCGCTCCTGGTTTAAGCCTAGCAAACAACAGCAGCAGCAGCAAACTGCCGGAGTCGGCGGTCCTGGGAATTTCGGTATGCCTGCCAACAGCAACAGTTCCAACAACAACAATTACAACAACACGAACATCACAACAGCAACAAGCGGCAATTTGAACACCAACAACACAACAACAACAACAACTGGCACGATTAATTTCACCACCAATGTCACCACCAAAAATTCCCCTAACTCAGAGCTTCTGGATACTAGTAATCAAGGTTCATTCTATTATTATTTTGGTTTTTTTCTCCCCCATAATTTTCGTTGTTTAATGGTTAAACGTATTTCTCTTTATTTGTTTTGTTTTTAATTATTTTGGTAGCTACTCCTCTATTCTATTCTATCTACAAACAATTGTCATTTGTGTTTACTACTTCCAAGTGCATAACTAAAAAGCAATCACCTGAAATTTAGAACTTTTTCCCATCAAAATTTGCCAAAAATGTTGGTTTAAGCAGTGAACTAACATAGAATACAAATTTTTCGACTAGTATTTTGTATCTGACAAACTAAATCAAATTCTTAAAGTGCTTTTAATATTTGAAAATGGTTTTTCAAGTCTAAATGGTTTCGAACAGAGTATTACCACTAACTTTTACGCTTGTAAATATTGCGAATATTTAAAATCTTTTTAGGCTTGTGATAAGCACATTTTCGAAATTTAAATCGGTTTCTAGAAGCTTACTATTTTATTGTATATTCGCTAACTCATGATTATGCTAAACTGATAATGTAAACAGCAAAACACTATTTAAGCCATTCTATAACACATTTTAAGTCTTTATCTTTTCGTTTTCTGTTTTAAACATTTTTGTTCTAATTGTGTATATAAATTGTATAATTGCTTATGATCGTTTTATGTGTAATGCCCTTCAAAATGTACACTCAAACACCAGCCAAATGCCAAATGTTAACACACACACACACACGCACATATTCAGACTGTAACACACACAAGAGCACACACTAACAAAGGTTTTTAATAACTGCAATTAACAATATTCTCAACGCTTCTTTTGTTTTGCACAACGGTGTCACTTTTTTTTTGTTTGTTACGCCACAAATGAACTCATAATATCGATTCGATCATCCGTGCACCACCGATCAACTAATCCAAATTAAAACTTTAGATCAGCAACAACAACAACAACATCCAGAACAACAACAGCCGCATGAGGCCTTAACACCAACTGCTAGCGTAGCTGGTAGAAAGCAAATGAATGCAACGACAAGCGAGCAACATTTATCGAAATCATTAAACGAGCAAGATCATCCAAATCATCAGCAACCACAACAACAACAGACTGCAGTGGGAAACAATGGTGCCACAACAACGACAACAACAACAGCAACAACGTCCAGACGTACAACGTCACTTTTAAATATATTCACGTCAAACTCTCAGGGTAAATGCCAAAAATGAAAGTAAAACCCAAAACCAACCTGGCTCCAACTAAACCCAACCCATCCCAAAAACACCTGACTATCTATTTACATATACATATATTCCGATTTATACAATTTAAAATTAAGCACAAATTTCAATGCTTTTTTCAGCATGGCTTTTCATTTTGTATGCAAAATTTCACAAAGTTTCTAACATATTCACTAAACCATTTGTTGCACTTTTATACGGCGGTGTTTGAGCTCACTTAGTCTAGCTGAGTTGTATATTATGTTGTTGTCCAACACTACGCACTTTAACACTGCCTCACGTTCGGTGTTAACTATTGCATGTTGTGTTAAAATTCACGTCAATTAGATGTGATTAAAAGTAATATCGAAATTTGATTGTATTGGAGTAAGAATTTTAAAATGTATTTTAGATGATTTGGTTTATACATTTTTAGTTAATAACATAAGCTTTAATTATTTACTGCTAGGTGATGGATTAAATTTAGCATCACCATCTAAATGTTTGTAAAGAAATATACACATTTTTTATTATTGTTATTTTCAAATGATGCAAAAGATCCACATTTTAATGTTAAAGTGCTTAGCTTGTTAAGTAGATTTTGTTATTTGCTTTTAGTGTTCGTTGTAGAATTTGTTGTCTTTATGAAGTCAAAATATCAATTAATTACGCGAATCCAACTTAAATTTATATTTATCGTCTTTCTCAATAGTTTCGGGCATTTTGCGTAGTAGACGCGACAAGGCGAAAACCAAAAAGTCCAAAAAGAAGAAAGACAACGAGGCTGCCGATCACAATATACAGGAGGAGCGTTTGACCAGGTGAGCTGTCTCCTCCACTCCATTTGTTGTCCATTTGCCACAATCCAACAATTCTAATTGTTCGAATTTATTCTTTACTCTTCGTAGCGTGGAGCGCTCGAATAATACATTACTCGACTACGATGATCATGGGCGCAGCATGAAGACGCAAAACTCGAGCGGCAGCAGTGCAGGTGGCGGTTTGGCTGCCCTGTCTGCTACCTCGGCGCAGGGTAGCGTTGATTCCGCAGGCGCCAGCAGCATGGGTGGTGGCAGTGGTGGTACAGGCGGCGGTGCAGGTGTCAGTGGTAGCGGCCTGGCGGCCAATGCCAGCAGCAGCACTTCGGGTACGGGTCCAGCGACCACAACAACAACTGCTGGAGCTGCAGCAGGCGCAGCTGCTGGTGCTGCTGCTGGTGGTGCAAATGCCAGCGGTAGCGGTTACGAGGTAGACGAAGAAGGGTTCAGCATACAGCCAGCCAAGGAAATTGCCTGGGAGGAAAGCCAGGACAAGTGTAAGGCAAAGCTTTTGAATACTACATTTTTAGCATTGTGGCGCATAGTGAAAGTTTGATTTCTTTAGCAGCTGGCAGCTTCTACTCGGACTCCGATTCGGATTCCGATAATGACAAGCGACGCATTCATGTCAAGATTAAGCCACTTAACAATGGACAGGCGCCTATGTCAGCGAGTGTGGATGAGCTGCGGGCCACCGTTGAGAATATTTCGCTGTCGCCCACGGGAGTCTTTGCTGTATGTAAACATAATAACTGTGCTCGCTCTGTAAACAGGTCGCTGTTAAGCTGTGCTGTTAACATGTACATTCATCCTGTTTAGTCCATGTCTAATATTGGCTTTGCACTTGTTCTGGTTAGAAAATCAACAGATAATATCTGTTCATAATCTTAACATAATCAAGAATTTGACTTGATTAAGCATGTAATCAATAGTCACTAATATTGTGCCATCTTAACTGTAATTTGGTAATCTTAAGAGTGACTTTTCAATCTTAATTGTAAAGTGGCTATGTTAACAGTGAATTTCAACCTTAACAGCGACTGCTCAAAAAATCCACTGTTAGTCATGTAGAATGCAAACTGCTAACATGACTTGCTCTGTTAGCAAGAATTTTAATTTAATGCAACTATATTTTGTTTATGTATTCACAGCATCACAGCCAACAGCTGCAGGGAGGTGCACGCGGCGGTGCGGCTGCATCGCGTCAACAGTCGCCAGAGATATCGAATGCTTCAACGCCAACGGCCAGTGTGCATCCATATGCGCCACTGCAGAGTCCGACATTGTCGAACAACAACAATGCGAATAATGCAAATCACAATCGCTATGCGGATTTGGGCGATATATTCTCCGAGTTGGGCGACATGAGTGTCTCAGCGCCAACATCCGCCACGCTCAGCAAACCGCCTGGTCGTCAGATACCCACACCCACATCCGCTGTCGGCGGCAGCAGCATTGCCATTCCACGACCCCCATCCCGTCGCTCCGATATGATTGCTATTGGTACTGCAGCGACCACTGCAGCAGCGGCAGCAGCAACAGCTGTGGGCGCAACAAGTCTCGGACGTGGACGCATGAGTCCGGCCCCGGCAATGAATCGAGCGGACAGCATTGGCAGTCTGGAGTTTCGTACCGCCATTGGCGGCATGGGCTCATCGCGTGGCCCGTCGCCGCTAACAATTGGGATTTCGGACACAATACCGCTGGCGGTGGCATTCCATGAGATAATACACGCCTATTTCAGAGGCAGCGACGAGTCACGCTGCCAGGTGAAGGTGTCCGGTGATATGATGCTATCATTCCCAGCCGGCATTGCTGGTCTGCTAGCCAATAATCCAAATCCAGCCAAGCTGGGCTTTCGCATTAAGCAAGTACAAAATCTCGAGAGTCTTGTGCCCAATGGCAAACTGGTGCATATGTAAGTAAACCTTTCATATCCATGATCAATGAACCTTTACTCCAACTCTATATTACTCTTTCGCAGAGATCGGCAGCAGTCGAGCTCGTTGAGCACAATGCTGGAGTTTAATATGCCCGCGTTGACTGCATTGTTGCGCTGGCAGGCGGAGAATAATCCGAATGCATCGTACTTTAACGTGGACATACTCAAGTATCAAGTGCGAACGAAGCCGGGCGCCAGCTCGTGTCCCTTCCAGCTGGTCAGCTACTGGAAATGCGAACCCAGCTATACGGCGCTCAAGGTTGACTACAAGTACAATAATCATGCCATGGCCAGTGCATCACCACTGCTGAATGTGACACTCTCGGTGCCGGTCAATGGTTCTGTTCGTAATGTTCAATCCAAGCCGCATTCATCCTGGTAAGCAGTGATTTGGTTTTAACCATGCTATTGAAACTCAACTCTTATTCATAATAATATTTGCTGTTTTTAGGTTGGGTGAATCGAATCGCTTGGTATGGAATTTTACGGACATCTCACAGAATTCCCAGGATGGTGGCGTTGGTACGCTCCGGGCACGCCTCGAGCTCAACGATGGCCCCTCGACGCCGGCGATGCTGGCCACTCAGTTCAATTGCGAGGGCACCACCTTGTCGGGCATTGAGTTTGAGCTTCAGGGCAGCGGTTATCGTTTGTCCTTGGTGAAAAGACGTTTCGTTTCAGGTGTGTATTACTAATGCTCAAGAGTTTCTCATTTATTGTATTAACCACTTATCTGATCGTTTGCAGGGAAATATGTGTGTGAGGGCGATGGTATACGTAGCGGTGCCACACCCACACCGCCCTCAGTTGGCTCCACCAGTCCGTATTCAGCTAAATCGAATTAGTGTGCAACCTTATTGGCAATTGGCTCGTGAAACTCTAGCGAAATTTGTATCTAAAACTGAAAAACTGAACTATAGACCTATAACTAAAACTAAATGAAGAAAATCATTTTGTACTGCAAATCGTTTTGATCGTTATTAGCCTCACTTGTGTGTTTAGCTAACTGTGCTAATCTGCCATTGGTTTGTTCATTATGATGTATTTTTGTATCACTTGTACTGTTGATGAATCTGTTGGAAGTTGCGAGGCCCAAATTTGGTATAGACGTAACAATTGGATGTATTATTTGTTATATTTATATATATATATATACAATATATTATATGCTTAGAAATGTATTTATTATGTTTAATTAAATATGATGTAAACGAAACTATGTATGTAGCTATGTAGATATCTAAAAACACGACACCGCTCGGATACACAACAAACAAACAGCGTATTTTAGGACGTTGATTTTATGTTCACTTTTGTATACCACACACACACACATATACACATATACACACAACCAAATGTATTAAAATGAATGCAAGAATTCAAGTCACTGTTGTTATTTATTTACTAGATTTAAAACCTTTTACTTTCAGCAGTTGATAACATTTAAGTTAGCAGTGCGCGGTGTTTTGCTTGGGTTATCAATCGATATGTATCTGTAATCGATATCGATAGTTGAATATGAGAAAATGGGCATGATGCACACATATTAAGTGATGTCCAAAAATTGTTGATTATATTGAAATATATGTATATATATATTTGTTATTTTATTAAGTTTTTAGTCAACGCACGCTATCGTACGCAAATGTCACAAATGTGCGTTGGCGCCAATCAACGTCTGCTCTTTTTCGGTTGCTTAATTATCAAAAATACATTCACACACACAAACGCACACAAGTGCGTATATATACATACATACATATATTAGCCAGAGAACATGACAAACCGGTTTCGCTTTCCGTTGCTATTAAATAAAGGAAATTAGCCAAAGACAAAAAATTAAAACAACGCGTGCGACTAATGCTTGACAATACGAGAAGAAAAAAAAAAGAGATCTCAAGAAATTTCGTGGGTGCAAAGTGGTTTCTAAGTTATGCACAGAATCTTTGCCCCATAGTTGTAGCTGTGATCTATTTTAATGGTATTCTTATTGGTACACACAGCAAACAGCTGTCGCTACTTGTCCCACTCTCTCTCTCTCACTCTTTCTTTGGCTGCTGCCTGTTGCGCCAGTTTGTTATTGTTGACGCATGACGTCATCATGGCAGAAATTGATTTCAAGGTCGCCGCCGGTCGCATTTTCATTTCACTTGACACGCTTTGGCTGCTGCTGCTGCTGCTGCTATTATTGTTGTTATTGTTCTAATTGTTAGTGCAGTGTGATAAAATGTATTAATGGCATTAAAAGGCGTTTGCAATATATATATACACACACACACACAAACACTTTTATACATTGATACACATTGAGCATTGAAATTTCCAATTGGAGAATAAAATATATCCAATTAAAATACAGTTGTCGCTAGGCGAATAGAACTTTTTGTAATTTTTTTTTATTTTGTTTAATTGAATATTAATTTGAATTGATTTCCAACAGGTGAAACAGAGGCATTCTCATTTTGGGAGAGGCCACTGTACAAGTGTTATAATCGATTTGCCTTTAGACGCATAAATTATAGCATTTGTTGGTCGTTGGAACTGTTAGCTAACTGACCATAATAAATGTGAAAAGTATCTATATGGCAGTTTGTCAAACGATAAGATTAAATTACAAAACAAAAGTCGTAGACAGGCATTGTGTACATTTGTACGAGATGTCGACCGCATTATATGCCTACATACAAACACATATAACAATATGATCTTACATATATGTATGTACATACATATATATGAATTTATAGCAAACAGTCAGACACTTTAATTGTTTAACAACAGCGAGAAGCACAGACAACAATTGTTACATATGCTGATATTTATATTTGCATCCATTCCATTGTACTAGTTTTGAATTAGAACTGTGTGCAGTGTATATTACAAACAGATGTTGCTAATTAAAAATAATTTATGTACATCTCTTTTAATTTGCCATATTTTCACGCAAACAATTTGTTAGCCACTTTGTAGATACATATTTCATTTATTGCTGCGTAAAATTCCATATGTTAATAAAAAGAAGAAAATTGTTTGGTTTTGTTAAGGATTTTTATCTTGAACATAATTGCACTTTATTTATATATTGACTGCATTAGTAGAGCTTAAATCTAGCACACATATTAACTATAAATTGTATGTCAAACTTGTGTTTGCATTGTTGTTGTTGTTTGCTTTCGAAAGTTGTAAATTAAATTAACATTTATTACGCCTTTAATTAAGATTATTCGTATCGAAACTTATGGATACACATTAGATAGATTAGCTTTCGTCTGACATCTTGTGGCCATTAAAACTACGTGATTTATATATGTATATATATATATATATATGTATGTAGTTCAATCTGTTTTATATACACACATAACATTCAGTTTTTATAATTATTATGTTTTTAGTTGTTAAAGTGCACAACTATTCAGGTATCAAATTTCGTTTAATTTACTGCACAGTAGAACAAAGAGACACAATTCTTGATACAAATTCTTTGAATTTGGATTTGGTTGAAATATTTAGGCTTATCAATAAAAAACAATTCCCATTTTCAACTATTTAGTTTTTCTTATAGTTAGCAAACATATAATATGTACAATGTTAAGGACAAATAAGCACTGAATAATTTATTGATATACATTATCTTATTAGCACATACAGCATAGTTATTTGTTTGATAAAATGTTGCTAGTAATTGTATATGACCATATTTCTTATGACTATGTGTTATTAATTAAAATAAAAAAGTGCTTAACTTTTATACACATTTGAAAAATATTCCAATATCCTATAAGCATTTTCATAGTGCTTCGTTCCACTGTGCGTTTAGCTAATTCAAGAGCGTGTGAGTGAGTGCCACATAAATATTAGCTGACATCATATTGTTAATATATATATGTAATTGTTTACTATATTTATTTTTCATTTGCTGCGTTACATTTTCGTACTTCCAAGCTTTGCCTGAAAAAAACAAATGGGAAAACAAATTATTTTAATAATTGGCATTAAATACTAGAAAACAAAAGGTCATAAAATCTGTTAATAACTGTATATATGTATGCATAGCTATGCGGCTTTAATTGCTTAATTGTAGATCAAACGGCTCTCGTTATCGGAACAATCGACAGACTAAGCGGCAGAGCGATCAAGCGGGGGAAAGAGAGAGATAGAGATAGTGCGATAGAGAGAGAGAGGGAGAGCCAGTTGACGTCTGTTTGCTCTTAAGCTTTCGCAATTTTATTTCTATTTTTAGAATTTTCAATTATATTTACTGTTACTTTTATGCGCGTATTCTGCGAAATCACTGGAGCCAAATAGCAAAGCAAAAGTAAAAGCAAAAAACAAAACCCGTCTGGAATTAATTTTTTCCGCCGTTTTCTTTGCGTGTTTTCGACAATGCGCAATTGACCTGATCGTCTATATGCATATTTCATCTAAATCTGTTCAACTTTTGCTCTTTTGCTATGTATGTATATATATATATATATATCATAAAATGCCTATGGATTTCTCTAGAAAAATTCCAAAGATTGCCTTGAGAAATGCGTAGAATTTATTGATGAACTCAATAAGAAATCGTTGAAACATGTGTTGAAAAACATCTTGTTAAATATTTGAAAACTGTTTCCATTTATTTTTCAATCTGTAAATGATTTTGGCTTTATTAAAGTAAAGAAACATTGTTTTTTATGTTTAACACAAAACATTTTATTCCATATGGTTTTTAATTTTGGCTGATAAGAAACAAACATATGTTTATTTTTTAAGGTTTATAAGTGTCAAATTCAAACTTTCACTTTATGTATTGCTACTTTTTCTGATAAGATATATGTACATTAAACGCAAGCTGATAGTTCCAATCATTTGTGTCGATAGTTAATAAACTCGAGCTCTTTTTCGAAAATGTATTGGAGCAATGACAAATAGAGCCGTCTGATAGCGAAATATATGTGTGAGCGGTAATCAAAAAAGTATAAAAAAAATATATGTGGCCCATAACCAAGGAGGGGGCACAGTTGGGAACTGTGGGGAACTGTGGGGAACTGTGGGGCTTATCGGACGACCCTACCGCCTGACCGTGAAGTGGGCAAATTAATCAAATCTATACGAAAACAACATCGAAATGCCAAAATTAGATTCCAGAAAGGTGTGGGCTACCTACCATATACTTATGCCAGACGATAGAACGCTCCTTAACAGATTCAGAATCAATCCAATTTGTTTTCAACATCATATTTAGGCAACTGACTCATGACATAAACTTCCGTTGCAAAAGCAAAACGAGCGTCAGAAATGCTTTTTAGCCAGACAACCACATAAGTTTGACGTTCGTATCTATGTGTATATGTATGTGTGTGTGTGTGTTTGTGTGTGTGTGTTTGTGTGTTTGTGTATGTAGGAAGACCATAAGCCAAACAAACAGGCAGCTCGTTAAAGGGCGGTTGGTTATGTAAAGTAAACAAATTCACAAACAAACAAGCAGCGCTAAGAAACTAAAGCAGTTTGATTCGTTTTTCGATTCACGATGCTAAAAATGATGGAACATTTGCATGTACAGTGAATACTAGCAAAAGATACAGCTCTCAGCTTTTTCCAGAAAATTAAAACATATGTTTGTTTTTTTAATTGAATTATATATTAACACATTGACATTTTCAAACATTTATCGATAGATTCTGGATTCCCGGCATCAGAAGTGGTTTTCTACAGCGAATGTGCACCGTATATTTTTATTCTAATTAGAATTCAGAATACCTAATTAGAATATGTGTATTTTACATAAAGTTTTCAAATATATCATATAATAAACCTTGGGCGTGCTTAACTGTGGGTGGTAAACGTATCTTACTCCGCAGTTTTAGTGATTTGCCTATCTTTTCTTTATTGCATACCTCTCTCTCTCTCTCTGTCTCCCTCTCTCTTTCTCTTTCTCTCCTTAGCGTTTTTTACAAAGCTTATTATTTTTGCTCCGATTGAGTTATTGCTGAATTTCCCTATTTCTTCCAATTAATATTGGAATATTTTACATTTTGATAGCCCCAGATTTATTTTTTTAAGTTTTTTATTCTATATGTATATTTTTTAATTTGTTCAAATTTCTGTGATAAATTGTTAATTCTTAACAAAAAATGTCAAATCATTTAAACTTACAATTCATTATAGAAAAGTACTCAATGTATTATATATGTAACTAAGGTTCGTTGCATTGAGTGACCACTGTATTTGAATGCACGCCCAAGGATGCCGCACCCAAAAGCACATTTATTTCAGCTTTATGGTCGACCACTCTTCCTTCTGCTCCTACTACACTCAGAAAAAAAAACCTCTAAGATATATAAAGTTTTTCTATTTTTTTTTTGGAAATAGTTTGTAAATATTGGGAAACAAATTTATAAAATTTAGAAATGCATGTCCTACAACGACAATTAAAAAAATATTGCGATTTTTTCCAATGTTTTATAAATTTTTCTCTTATTAAAAAAATAATTTATAAGTGCCAACCCTAATTTTATAAAAAAAATCCCTTCTCATTCCGAAACAAATAATTCAATTTACCGGCTTTACTTTTATATTAAAGCTTAGCTTTTAAATTTATTATTCAGCTTAAAAATAATTATGTTTAATAATAATAATAATATAAGAATTATTCAATGTCGATTTTTCTTCTGAGTGTACTACTAATATTAACTGGTGGCAGTAACTCACCTTGAGGGGTCCCTCAATTTTCAACGGCCGCTCCTCAAAGGACATAGTTGCGCTGCTTCTCGGTGGGCAGCGTTCGATTGGCAAAGGAGACAATGGCCGCCGCCGGCTGTGCAACGGACAGATCTGAGAAGATATGACACTGATTGTCCTTGGAGCTGTGCGATCTGCGGGCGACAAAGGCAAAGATGGTCTTCTTGCTGGTGGGATCATCGGGTGTGCTCCACATGCGATTCTCCGGATCAATGGCACAATGCGAGATAACATCGGCCGTGTAGTGTTTGCGGAAGAACTTCTTTCGCGTATTGTCGGTCAACGTGATGCCCTCGCCACTGACCTTGAAATGCACCTCGGTGGGCGTTGGCAACGGTTGCTGTTTGTACAGCTGCCGGATGGCCTTCCTAATGGCCTCATTGCCCGTTAACGATTCCGTGTCGCAGCTGAACAGCCACAGCACATTCGTTGCAGCGCCGTGCGCGAGCAACTGTTGCTGGGCGGGCGTTGTGATCGTAGCCAGGCCAGGCACCACATCCGCATCGGGTATGCGCAGCAGGCAGGGTAACGCCAGCTTGTTAATGGAATGCTCATAGATCAAGGCGGAGAGTGAGGTGAAAGTGGGCTCATTCTCGCAACCCTTCAAGCGCACACCACGCTGCGTCGGCTCGATGAGGAAATGACGCACCAGCTCTTGACTGCCGACCGGTGGCTGTGCCACACGCAACACCAGCCCATACGCATTCTTGTACGTGGTCGAATCGCGCACCACAAATGTGCCCGGCGGTGCATTCAACAGCAGCGCAATTGCATCCTCCCTCGACAATAGCGACTTGTACCAAAACTTTGCCGAATTCCGGGCGAATTTAACCAAATCGGGTGCAACCTCGAAGGTGGGTGAATGTCCCGAATTGAGTTGCTGCCTGCTGGCAATTGTCTGATAAATGGACTCGCTGTTGCTGTTGGGCGAGGCATGCTGGGGAGTTGAGGCGCTGCCGGAGAATGGTGTGCGTGGCGTGAGCGGAAAGGCGGGCGTCTCTGGCCGGCTTGTCGGACTGGGCGTAAGCAGGTAATCCATCTGCTGCTGCTGTTGCTGGTGGTAGTGCTGCTGCTGCTGCTGCTGCTGTTGTTGCAGTTGCAGTTGTTGTCCATTTGGAGTATTTGGAGCGCGCTTTGCGCTGATGGCATAAATGGGCGACAAATCGCGACGGCTGCGCGTGTGGTTCTGGCCATAAATGTGAGCCAGCTGCTGCTGCTGCTCCAACTGTGGCATCAACAGTGGATCCATCGTTTGATGTTGCTGTTGTTTGTATGCCAGCTGCATTGGTGTGCGTTCCAAACTGTGGCTCTTGCTGTTAATTGTGTGATAATTGCGTTCCACAAATGTGGACTCCAACTGACGACGACCAAGAAGGGCGCTCCCATCGGGCTCATCCACATCGACATCCCGTCTGTACTCAATATTTCGGGTTGTATATGGAGCTGGAGCTGCAACTGGCGCTGGTAGCGAACTGCGCTCATTCAAATCATTTAAATTGAGATTAAACTCAAAATCGTAATTGTATTTATTGTTGTTGTTGTTGTGGCTCTGTCGACGTTGAGGCGGCATTGGCGGCACGCGTGCCGAAGCACGTTCCTTTTCACGCTCCTTTTCACGATCGCGATACTCGCCGTAGACTTTGTCGCGTCGCTCGCGCAGCAGCTGCTCGAAATCGGCTCGTGGCGCTGACCCATAATGATATGTATTCGATATGGTATTCGAATTCGAATTCGCATTCACATTCGAATTGTTGGCCAACGTTTTGCGCACCAGCAAAGGGCTGGTTAAACGTGGCTGCGGCTTTATCATATCACTGCCACTATTATTGTTGTTGTTGTTATTGTGATGATGATGATTATTGGTAGTGCTGACGCTGGCGCTGCTCAGTCCAAAGTCGGTGTCGAGGAAACTGTCGAGCCGCGTTGGCGTTGGCGTTTTGCGCAGCGGTGTTGCCGTTTTGGCAATGCCATAGCTAAAGGGCAATGAGTTTTCTCGCGCGTGATAGGGTATACCATTACCATTACCATTCACATTACCATTGCCATTAAAATTGGTATGGTAATTATTGTTATTAGTGCCATTGTAGCTGCTGTAGCTGTAGCTGCTTGCTTGCTGATACTTATTATCCGTTGACACGGCAGCGCTATCTTCGTACGGCGACCGCATAGTTTCGCGAATTCCAAACGACTGATTGAATATGGAGAGACCCCCAGGTCTAAAGCAGAGAGCGCCACACACACACACACACACACATACTTGCTCACAAGCACACATGCATGCAGCCATAAACAGCGCGCTAAAAAAAAAAATGAAAAGTTAGCGTTGGCGTAAGCTCAACCCGGATTGCTCTCTCGCTCTCTCTTTTCGCTGGCCAACTAGCAAATCCACTTGAGTTGTTGTTGCGCCTACGTGCGAGCGCACAGTGCTGCAAATATTATTGTTTTTCGTGCATAATTTTTACTTGTTGCGTGCTTTGAAAGTCTAGCGAATTTAAAACATTGAATTTATATATAATTTTATTACTGTTTTTTGAGGCAACTTAAAAGTAAGACATTTACAAACAAATTAGCTTTCTTTTCAATCTTCTTTCGTATAAGTTGAGCATTATTTTTCCCTACACTTGTAACTATGGTTGAAGGCATAGACCCACTGTGCTCCACTCAAGTAAACAAATACACACACACATGTGTACGACCAGTGTACGTTTTGCAAAGGTGTTGGCGTCGAAGAGTCACAGAGAGCAGATTTAAGAAGAGAGAGGCATAAAAATGATACAGTGCGAAGTTTGCAACAGCAACGTGTGGTGATGTCATCCCCCCACAAATTGAAACAGACACACACACTCATGCGCATACACAGACAGTTAATCACTAAAAGCGATCAACACAGATACTCATTTCAATACATATTTGATCGGCACTCACTCTCACTACGGCTTTTTGCGTTTAGAATGTAGCTCTCTCTATATCTCTCTCTCTCTGTTTCTCTCTCTATTGCTGTGTATGTGTGCATGTGTGTGTCTGTGCACGTCTATGTGAACATTTGTTGTAAATTGTAAACAAACAATTTTTTGAACGTTTTTAGCATGAAAAAAATACGACTTGTGCTGCTCCCCTTCTACTCTTATGTTGTGCATCACCCTCCAATTGAAACCACGCACGTTTTTTTTTTTTATATTTAGTATTTAACGTTCTTTCACTTTGCATCAATTGAATGCCGACAATGACGTCGACGTCGACGCCGACGCCGACGCAGAATTCACTGCTTCCAGCCATCTGTTCTGAATGGGCGGCCATTGTTTAGAGTAGACAGAAAAATAAGAAAGAAAAAAACATTATCTGCGTTACAATTTGATTGATATTATCAATAAATTGCGGTCTATTTTCATTTGAACATCCATTCAGTCTCATGTTGCTTTCCCAGTGAACTTTTGTGGCTGGCACACACAAACACACCTACACACACACACACACACATGCACAGACACAAACAAAGCGGTGGCATCTTTTTGATTTCTCACATTTTTCTTGTAGAAAGTGGAGAAAATTGTAAGCGCACCTTTTGTGGGCACAACAACAAAAACATCGACAACCAGCTAACAACAATCCACAATCCACAACAACAACTAACAGGGCAACAACATACTGTGGTCTGTGACGTCAGCAATGCAAAAATGTGTTTGCCTAAAATATGCAAAGTCGCTGTTAACGTTGACGTCGCTGCCAGCGTCAGAAGCTGCATTGCTGTGGGTGGTTTGAGGTCATAGTCAGTGTTACATGCCTCCCACATACACATACACACACACACACATACACAAAGCCACATATCGCTCTCTGGCTCTCCTTAAACTTGCTCGAGAGCGCAACTCGTTTACCTTTGCGCGCAGCTTCAATGAACATCTGTTGTTATTGTAGTTGGAATTATTGTTGTTTTTGGCAATTCTGACTGACAGACAGCCGAGCCATGTATATATACATATGTACATATATGTGTGTGTGTGTGTGTTGGGGAGGGGGGATTGCCCAGCATATGTTTTGATATCATTCAATTGCGCATACAAAGATCAGCTTAATTGATTCCGAAACACCGAAAATTTATTTTATTGTTGTTAAATTGCAGCTGTGAATTGTTTGCATATTAAATGTGGCAGCCAATTAGATACAAAGCTGGAGGTCGCCGCAACACTTGACGCAAATATGTGCGTGTGTGTGCGTGCGCGTGTATGCATGTGTTTGTGCGTATTAATATGGGGAATCCTTGGAATTGTGTTCATGAAAACGTCACCAGACAAGCTTAAGCTCAATAAGAAAATTAAATTGCATTTTCAAATAAGATCGGCTGCTGATCACAAATATTCGCTAATCACACAAATTAAAAAAAAATTTTAAATTGCGAATCAATTTTAGCATATTTCTACATTAATGTTGAAAATGTATTTTAATTAGCGAATTTCCTAATATCACGTTTTAATATAAATAACATATACATACGTTATACATATATGTCTTGGGTTTCCTATAAAATTAATTTTTATAAAATTATTACTTATAATTATATATCTATACTTATATTCCAGGGTATAATTTAAGCAACAACTCTAATTTCCACATGCGATCCACAAGCATTTAGACATGCTCATAGCATTTAGCTTCTGTCCAGAGTGCAGCGGTTGTTGTGCCCGCTAGTTCGTGGATTCCAAGTGGATAATGTGTCTTCGCTAAGAACACTTTGAATATATTTTCGGTTAGAAAATGCTTAAGTTTGGGCCATTTAGGCCAATAAATGATCTGACAATAGCTCGCTTTCCTGTGTGCAAATATTTAAATGCATTGCTTACGTGAGACGCCCTTTTTTATGAGACTCTAACTCTTATCAGCAACTCCACCCCTCACCACCACACCACCCCTCCCCAACCGTTTGCAAACGTTCCGCACACATGAGAAATGTCGGCGTATTCAAGTGATTAATGCGGCCAATGTTCTCGAGAATATCCTCGAGGGGTAGGTAGAATGGTGCTGGTGGGGGGTGGAGCAACTTCTAACCGGGTTGTAATTAAACTTGATTAATTGTCGACTCTGCATAAAGGTAAAAATCGGCGTACGCATGATAATAAAACGAAAATGGAAATTAATTAATATGAAAACAACTCTCAAATGATAAAAGTATTTTTGCTTTTATTATGCTAACGAATTTTAGATACACTGCAAAATAACTGTTACAGTCAAAGCTTGGAATTGAAAACAACTAGTAATATTATTCTGCTCTCTATCTGTTATTTGCAATTTAATTTATTTTTGCAGCTGTTCCAATTAGTTGCCTTTGTGGGTTTCACCTTTAAATTGTTCGCATTTTTTTTTGGGCTTGTCCTTAACAATTCCATAATCAGCAAACAAATAAATTAGCAGGTGAAAAACTTTTTAATGCTGGCATCGTTTTTCTTTTCTTATTGCATTTTACGCCTTTTTTCGTATTTTATTTATATATTTGTTGTTTTTTTTTCTTTTTCTTTACTTTGGTTGTTGTTTGCCCATAAAGGGTTTCATTGGCTTGGAACGCAAATATTTAAGTTGAGAGCAATTTTTTTTTTTAAATAATCAGCGATTGCCACTAAATAATGGCAAACTGCAAGCAAAGTTTTGCTTTTAATAGATGATTTAATAATGCTCTTTATTTTCTTATATTTTATTTTATAAAATACACTAAAAAGTTTGGCAGAGGTTAGATTGAAAATTCTACCGTTTTCTGTTGGATTCGTTAATCGATAATTGATTGTTGCAAGTTGCGATGATCAATAAGGGAATTGGTTTTAGACTATAATCGAATGTTTCTTAATCGATTTTGATTAAAAATACAGTTGATCAATTATATGTTAATGGATATTATATAAAATAAAAAAATCGATACATATCGAACAGGAGGCAGATTTAGATAAAGTGAGATAAACTTGATATGCGAGGGGTATTTATAATATAGATTTTCCAAATTTGAAGTTTTTAGCTCTTATAGTCTCGGACGGACATGGCTACAACAACTCGGCTGATCAAAAATATATACATATGTATCTTATGGGATCTTAGATGCTTTCATCTGCCTGTTACATCCTTTTGAACCAAGCTCTTATTTCGTTTTGGCTTTTTATCCTGCACGATAAAAGAAACATACGCAACACTGCTGAGAATGGGCTGTGTGGCAAATACCGATTAGTTATCGATAGTCAGGTATAAAATAATATTGACTACTGTTAGTGGCTGTGACAGAAATTACTCTTTATTTATTTATCTTATCTGCTGAGAATCGATTTAGTCTTCTATGTAAGTTAAGTCGCTTATTGGAGACAACATAAATGAAATAATTTTTAAATATTTATATATGTATATTTTAAACAAAGTATTATATTTGGAGCTTGCCGATCCGTCGACAAATCTGATTGACAACTATATGCCCCATAATATGACCGAGCGTCCATCGTCCAATTCGAGGCGTCCAACAATGCGATGTTGCCCCAAATCAGTTTGGACGGTCGATGTTTGCGGGGCAAGCGCTTGAAGGAGTCCGTCCCTCGACCCTGTTGTGGAAAATCTGCCGATGCCGCCGCAAGCTGCACAGCCTGTTTGCCAGTTTTGGCAACATCATCCAATTGAAGATGCCCAACGACGTGCACCATTTCGTTGCATTTATACGCTTCGATTCGAGATCCTCAGCTGATCTTGCCATATCGGAGATGCATGGCTATAAGCTGAAGTATTATCCAAAGCCGCTGAAGGTTGTGTGGAGTCGCCACAAGCGAATTGCGGCAACTGGAAAAATAATCATTTATTTTGAGCAACTTTACAAATAAACTGAAATGTAAACGGATAAGTTAGCAAAGTTAAACTGCTAAAGATAAACGTAAGATATCGAATTTATTTTATACATAAAACAGCTGCAACTGCCAACTTTTTGCAGTTGTATAAATAATTCATTTATTTCATATCTACAGTCGACACTCTGCTGCACAAACGAGCCACGCCCCCCTGCGATAAACAAAAATCGAAGAACCTCCAAAAATGCTTTAACAGCTTTATCATGCCACATAAGTAATATACGACGGCAGCGTCTGTTTCAGATTCGCATGAATCCCATATATATATATATATATATATATATATATATATATATGTATATGATATAAATAATGAAAACAAAGGGCACATAAATATCAGAGGATCGTGGCCAAAAATAAAAAACAACAAAAAAAGTACATAAAAAACGAAGGCACGAATGTAGGTGGGAAACGAGTGAATTGAAAATTATTCGCAATTCGTTTGCTTTTCTCATTATAATTGAGGCAAAGAGTTGCCCCTGCCAGTGGCATGCTCTGCTCGTATCTCTGGAGTCCGTATCCTGGACCTATTGCCAATGGGCAGGCAGATGCCACTTACAGATTTGTGTGTTGCTCCTCTTTCGGTTCTCTTACAAGGGTTTCTTCCTGCCACATAGCTGGGCATATATTAGCTTTTTCAGGAGTTTTGCCACATCGTGTGGCATGAATAAACGGTATTCCTAAATACACATTTGTATTCGAACAGACAGTTTATTTTTCTTGATATTTATGTAGAATGTATTTCTTAAATATTTTTAAACAACTTACTTTAAATTTAAATTTAATAATAAATTAAACTTTTACTCTTTTAAGTTTACCAGTATGATTAAAAGTTTCTAATAAATAAATAAATAAAATTCGAAACTATATTCTTAAATACAAAAATATCAAAACTTTAAAAGGTATTTTATATTTGTCGATTCTTACTTTATAGAATACTTTGAATAAAGTTAAATATTGAAATTATTTTTAAATTTCTTATATAATAAATGATTTCGCCTTTGCTTTATTAAGTTTAGCAGTTTCTTAAAAGTTTTTTTAAATAATAAATATTTTATTTAAGATATTAAAAATAAATAACAAATATATTAAATTGTTGTATATAGAATATTTATTTTATATTAATATATTAAATTGTTGTATATAGAATATTTATTATATATTTTATTCATAGAGCATAACAAAGTCGGTCTACAGCTGAAACTGCAAATTTGATATTATTTTGTATTTGCTTACGCTTTTTAATGAACTTGTGTCTGCTTCTTTGACCCCTCAGCTTGTTTTTTGTTGTGATATATATCGCCCGATATCGGTTACATAATAATTTGGCATTGCTTTGTGGCAGGTGAGAGCAGTTCCCTATTCGAGTGCCTCAGTTAGGAGTGGCTTCTTCCCGCATTGTTGGGTAACTTTTGGTCCTAAATCACAATAAAATATTTGTTTTGTTTTGCTAAGTACAAAAATTGGGTTTATTTTTACATTTTTTTTTTGCGCATTTTATATAAATATATATTTAACAAGAGAAGAGAAAAAAAATGTAATTTCATTTTCATTCTGCGCTATGAAATGCAAATCAAATTTTCACTTCTTTGTTTACGTGCTTTCATTTTCCTGAAAGAGTTGCTTGAGCAAAACATGGTCATAGTTGAGGTGGGGGGAAGGAAAAACTGGTACTTTCTGTCTGTCTGTTTAGTCCTTTCATAAGCAGATTATTTTGCAACCTTTTTTCCAAAACAGTTATTTTTCTTTGTGTGGAAGTTTTCGGAATATTTAATTTCATTTCATTTCGCTTCATTCCATTGTCACAAAAAGATTCGTAATCAATTTATAATTTTCAGGCAGAGAAAATGATGAAAGCTGTTTGTTTGCCACTCAAAGTTGCAGTTGCTTTAAGTTGTATCTTTAATACTTTTGTATCTATATATATATGTATATATATAAAATAAATCGGGAATCGAATAGATTAAAACACCAAATATCAGTTTTAAACCAGAAGGAAAACATCAGTTAAACATTCGTCACTTGGGGACGAATCCAAAATTTTTCACTGCCATTATATATTTTTATATATGGGCTCATTTGTCTTGCTTTGTCCACAAACATTAAGAAAACACAACCAAAAAACTGATGGAGCATGTCAATCAATGGACACGCTCCCAACCACCCCCCACTTCACCCCACACACCCATCCCGAATCTAAGTTCAACACGCACACTCGGGCTGCACGTCAGGATAATTAAGAAATTTTTCAGTGCCCATTGGCAGAGCCCAAAACGATGGATGGACGGATGGACGGATGGATGGGGATGAAGTGGTTCAGTTCCATTTGTTGGTGGTGCGAATTTCGTAATCGAAATAAATGAAAATTGATTGAATTCCATTAGTAGACCGAACCGCCTGCAACTCAAATTAGGCGAAAACTAATGAGCCATGAGCTTTACGACAGACATTGGGCACATTTCGAGCATGGCCAACAACTTGTGGTCAACTATCAATTTGCCTGGTAGAATTATGGCCCTCTTCAGACATCATGCGCTTCATTACATTCTCGCAAAGTGCGCGTTGCAAAAAGTCAACCAATATCGGAAGAAAAAAAATCTATATAAAAATGCCATTTCACCAGCCACTGCTGACAAACTGCCCCAAAATGATGCGACAATAAACAGTTGTTGAGAAGTTCGAGTCGAGTTCCAATTAAATGAATAAATCACGTGCAGATGGGGAAAGCGTTATTCCCAAATGAAAACATACCTGGGTGGCAACATCTCACAGGCTGATCTTAGTTAAGTAGCACTTGTAATCCGATCACAGATTAAATCTTTCAATCTGCATAATCAAGTCCAGGGAAAACTAACTCCTTTTGTGGGGCATTCAACAGCAGCAGCAGCAGCAACGTGAGCAGCCGGAGCAGTTCGGGATGGGAGAATTGCCGGAATTATCCGTACGTCAAATCAGTGGAACGCATGCGTGCAACATTCATCATCGTCAGTGGCAACACACGCAACAACAGATTGTTGCAACATATTTTATGTGCCCCCCGCATGCTTCAAGATTTTTTCAATTTTTAGCGAAAATTACATCATCATTTATGCTGAATGAGAGGTTTTTTTTTCTATTTCTTTCTGGTGAATTATTAAAAAATTTCTTTGTCAACAAATCACTTGGAGCGGAGCAACGTTAGGTTAGCTTGACTAAATAAGGTGCAGCCCCTCATAGCACACACACACACACTCAAACACACACACACACTCAAACACACACTCAAACACACACACACACGATTTACATTAGCTATTTGCAATGTGTGTGTTTGCGTTTGGGAAATTTAAAAACGTCGCAAACAAATTTTTTAACGTTGAGGGTTGCTACACTTTGGAGGGCTGCTTTTGCAACACCACCACCCACCGCCCGCCACCTGCCACCTGCCCCCTCAGTGAGCAACGAGCCCGATGATGTATGACTGCCAAGGTACAAAATCGTTTTCAAACATAATTTTGTTTGTCTGACACCAAAGCGAAATCGCATAAATCTTCAGCTTAAAGCTGTGCGCAGCTTTAAGCCATATCAAATATATATATATATATATATATATTTAAATAAGAGTTTTCCTTTCATTTTTCTCGATTTTTTTTTGCGCTGTACCCTGTGGCAGTCGTTGACAAATTCAATAATTTTTCCCATTACTTGGGACATTTTTGTGGGCTTGTTTTTGTCTGACGAGCGAAATTGATTGACGCTGAAAGAAAAGGCGTCAATCTCTCTCACTCTCTCACACTCTCTCTCTCCCTTTCTCTCTCTCTGTGAAGGTGTGGAGGACTAAATTTAATTTTACCCACACACAGACACCAAGAAATCGACACCTGCCGACAGACGCCGGAAAATAATCAAAATAAAATATGTATTTTTATTTTGCTTTGTTCGCATCGCCTGCGGCGGGAAAACGGCTAAGGAAAATATGTAGAGCCGCATTAAGTGGAGTCTACCAAAGCGCAATTTGTCTTGCCTGATGTGTGTGAATGAGGTGTGTGTGTGTGTGGGGTGTGTGTGGGGTGTGTGTGTGTGCCTGATAGGCCGTAGTTTTAAGCTCCCCAACAAACAAGCGGAAGTTGCCCGTTGGGTGGATTCTCGTTTTGTTTGTGCTTCGAGGGGGGGCTTCGCTAATACTTGAAAATTTGTGTTGAGGCTTTGCAGGTCGCATTCGCATTCGCCAGGAGATAATGCAGCAAAGCTGCTTTTCGGCACTGGGCGTGCCCCGCCCAGGTGTGCGGCATTAGTCAAATAGCTAGTTATATTCCCGCAAATGATGGCAACCCCTCAACACATTGTTGCCGCCAGTCATATAATCCTATAACATTATCATGTTCTTCAAATTTAAACCTTTAAGTGCTCATAGCTGGAGTATTCCTAATTCGAATCAAAGTTCGTAAGCCTTGGCAATTAGCCTACATATTTTATTTCATGCTTAAATATCAGTTAATGACTACAAATTGAGTATCTCATCGATGGCTTGTGGCTATTTCATAAACGTTTCACTGGCTGCAAACTTTGAAAATGTCTGCTATGAACGCTTTAAATTAAAGTCTGACGCTGACTAATCTTTCAAGTTAATGCTACATTTGTCTTATGCTGCATTTCGTAAACGTTTTACTCGCTGCAGTGTGATTTCGCCTTTAAGCAAATTAAATTATTTTAGCTAATCCCAAAATCGTTTTCTTTTGATTTTTCAATTAACAACAGACTTTTGCATCATTCTTCACTTTAGTGAAAATATGCTAATTAAAGTTATAAATTACCACATCTTGATCTAATTAGTTTCTACTTAACTGGCGCCTATTCGAAGTAATGCAATTTACGAGCCAAATAAACACAGTTCAAGTATCTACAGATAGCTGAAGTTCCTGGCTGAGATATATGTATTTTTTGGGTAAGTATTTGCAGTGTTAAAGAAACCGCAAATAATTGCAATTGCGATTGGAGTTGGAGTTGGAGTTGGAATTGGAGTTGGAGTCGGAAAGTAATGGGGCAAACATTGCCAGCCCCAAATAATTTGCGCAAATGGAATGCAAAACTGGAAAACTGCAGACACATCCACCCACTTCACCCATTTCAATAATGTTGCACACATTCGAACGTGCGCCAAACTATTTGAGAATAGTTTACCAAAAACCACGAAAGAAACAGAGAGAGGGAGACAGAGAAGCACATACAGGGAGCTAAAGCGAGTGCGAGAGAGAGCGAGAATAAGTGTATTATTGGAGTGCAATAAATTGGAGTTGAGCGCCAAAAACAAGACACAACGAAATAAGTAGGAATACTTCAATAAACAAGTGCGTTCGACTGCTTAATACCCTGTAATCGTATTTTTTTAAGCTCTTCTTTTCGTGCTTAATCGATTAATTGTATATATTTATCGATGCACAAGTTAATATTGAAGTATTGAACTAGACTAATTGATGATCGATATCGATATACAAGTTAATATTGAAGTATTGAACTAGACTAATTGATGATCTATTGTTGTCCTTCAGATCAGATCGTCGCTTAAATACCCTTTTAGGGCATTTTGTGGTAGAGAGCATTACCAAAATCAAATCGATACCATAATGGCCAAAAGTTTTAATTACCCATAAAGATGTTCGTACACGAAACTAACACAACAATAACAACAACAACAACAATAACAGCAACAACAACAACAACAATATCGACAAGACCCAAGTGCTAACGTAATGTTTTTGGGGAATTGTTGTGGGTAAAAGACTTTTTCCGGTTTCGGTTGAGGCGTCCGGATTGTAATCAGGCTGAGGCACTGAAGCAGCAGCCGCCGCAAGCAGGCAGCATTGGCTCATAAAGAGCATAAAGCATAAAATTGGCTAATACTTATTGGCTATACGTATCTGCTCCTACAACCACCCTACTGTGAACAAGTGGTCGTCCATTAAATGCGAAATTTCCTTGTTTTTTCTTCTTCTTTTTTTATATTTTTGTTTTGGTTTTGACCATTTTGTTAGCCGCAGACTCGTCCAACAATTTGAGGAAATCAATGGCCAATACGAAAATAGGCAGCCCATTTTCTGGTCAGTCATTTCGTTGTGAGCTGTTGAGCGCCATCCACACACACACACACACACACACACACACACACACACACACACACACACACACACACACACACACACACACACACACATCCTGCCATTCTTTTGGCACTGTCATCCATGTGCTCTCCCCTGGGATACTCGTATCTGTCTTGAGAGTTCCGTTGCTGTCCTTCTTGTTGGCTGTTCTTGTTGTGTTCTTGAAGCTTGAGAAGTTAAGAATTCAATTGACCACAAAATCAAGATTATTATACGACCAGTCGAGCCAAGTGTGGCAGCTGGCCAAGCAGAAGCATCCAACGGGCGGAACCAACTGTGGGTTCTCCACTCCCCCCATTACCCCCATTATTTATGCGCCCAGCACAAGCGGAAGTGCTGGCGGCGATGGATGACTGTCTGAGTGGGATATTGACGCCTGATTGGCTAACAAGTTGGGAATTATAAGATGACAGACAATATAATTCAGCTTAAATTGTTAACGATGCGAGCGCCTCATCAGCTAAACGTTATTTGTTAAACAAAAAAAAAAACACTTAAAAAAACAGATCAATATTATTAAATTATATAAATAAATAAATTATATTAAATTATGTATAATTATCTGAAGTTGTTTAACTTGAATGCTTATTTTTATTTAATAGTCTAATTTTAATAAAATATTGTTTAAAGCGTGAAACAAATAATCTCTTTAAGAATTTGAATTTAGACTTGTTAAATAAACTTCTATTTGAATGTAAACACTTCTGAGCAGATGAGGGTTGAACTCTAAATTGTTAATCAATAAACATTTAATAAATTTAAGTGAGCTGAATTATTAAACAAATGCAAGCGTTAATATTTTCTCATGTTAATCAATAACTGTTTTTGTATGACTATTCAATCATTTACATTTGTATCATCAAATTACAGTTGTTTCCCATTCAAATCATAATGTTTGCTGTGTCATGTGACAAGCCGCACTCAATTAGCAGTTTCATCGTGGCCAATACACAGTGAGCCACAGGACCACGGTCAGTTTTTGGTTAATTGAATGCAAACAACGCCAACGGGAAATGTTGGCCAAGCACGCAAAAGAAATGGGCAAATACAACCCCTAAAAATTATTTATGTTTCATATATTGACCATTCATTTTGGCTTTTAACGCCAGTGTCAGTTGGAGAGGTGGGGGAGGGGGAAGGGGGAGCGGAATATTTCACAGGGTGCGCCACGGCGACAATTTATGAACTCATGGGCCGGTTTTAGCATTTAACAGTTGTTTGGTTAGAGACGCTTGGTCCGTTGATTGCTGGTGTCGCCTTGCACGGATATTTGTGAAATTATATCGTCCTGCCACTCACCGCTTCTTGTGGTTGTAACTTAATTAAGGTGCCCCCCTCCCCCCCCCCCAGCAGTAGCCAGTTCAGGCCAATTGACACAATGACACCAGAGCGTGCTGAGCGAGAGTCACGAGCTTCTCTTGTCATCCATGCATATCCTGCATGTTTACATAACTCAACGCTTCCTTGGGCCATCTCCAAGTCTGGGCATTACGACTATTCCATGCCACATGATACGCATCGAGCTTGCAACTTATAAATTATATTTAAATTTTCTGGTTTTATTTAAATATTGATGTATCACAGATAACAGATAATTTATAAAGATAAAAAATATTTTTTTATATCCATTTTCTGAACGCATTTTGTATATTAAATTGGTAAATTGAAAAATAAATTAATGACTCAAAAACAAAATATATAAAAAATAATTAATATGTGTTTATTTGCTAGTCAGGATTTGTATTTTATTTATTAATAATTTAATATATATTTCGAATCGAAATCGAAAAGTTAAATTTAATTTTGCCTTAATCGTTGAGTGAGGACATTTGAGATTCGTTTAGAGGAAAAGCTTGTTTTTCCCTTTCTTGGTTGCCATTTCATGTTGAAGCAGCATAATTTTCAGTCACTTAGCTTGACCAGGCCGGAAGCATTTTGCTTAAATGTCTGGTCATTTGTAAATAGTTCGTGTTTCTTGGCCAACACTTGACGGAAATGAGCCACATTTTGTGTCGGTTAGTCAGGGTGCAAAGTGCAGGGTGCGGGCCAAAAGGGGCTGACCACAAAAATGTCACGACTTTCACCTGGAATGTCTTTTGGGTTAGGTGAAATTAGCACAACATTAAATTACACGATTTTGTCGCTGTGATAAGAGACTTATACATATATATATGTATATATGTATATATATAATATAATATGTGTGTTCGTCTGACATGAGTTATGATCTCGGAAAATGTGGGCGAGTTGCTCTGCATATTTGATGTGGTTTCTGGAATGGGTTTTAATAAGCCGACTATTTAGTTTTGACTATGACTTAATACGTTTTAACCGGGTCAATGCTTTTCCGTTTACTCGTTCCTATTGAAGGGGAGAATGTTTATAGGCTTTAAATATGCAAACGAATTTTACTTTAATTAAAATTAAGATAATTACCCAAACTAAATAATGTTGCATGATTTTCTGCAATTTAAATATTAAGACGAATTTTGGAATGCTTACATAAATCAATACATAATATATAAATTTAACTCAAATTTGTTTTGTTTCATTGAATTCATTTTAATTACCAAAGCTTTGAAAAATTATTATTTATTTGATATATATTAAAATTGTTTAGTGCAGAAAGAGTTGCTTGATTCATTCATTAGAAGCCGATTTGAGCTCATCTTGCTGCACAAATGAAAACACATTCAGATGCTCTTTGCAGGAAACTTTGCGCAATTAGCCAAGTTACTTAAGGCGGCTCACTCATTTTGGGCTAAGTGAAGTTTGCTTTGGCACATTTCATGCAAATGGTCAGACATTTGTTACGCAGCACTTCCAAAGTCAGCTACAGTTAGTTAGCCAAAGAGAGACAGAGACTGAGAGAGAAAAAGAGAGAGAGAGAAAGAGAGAGTGAGAGAGAGAGAGAAACATAGTCTAGCGGTCCCAGTGGTCGTTCATTTCATGGCCTGCATCATCAATAACTCATGGCCGGCCAATTTGTATACTTGGACAGTTTTGCGTTTGGCGCTCTCTTGACTTTTGGCTTCAGCTCCGTTGACGGTGTTGGTGTTGGTTTTGGTGATGGTGACGACGATGGTGACTTCGTCGACGAAAGTCGAAACCAATTCGAAACTCATGAGCATGGCCAACTAGGCTCTAGCATTGGCTCAGCCAACTGAGCCACATTTCAAAAACAGTTTCCAAGGCATAAATCACTTAAATGCCCCAACAGCTCTGCAAATCGGGAACAGTTCGATTTGCCAGCTTCCAAGTATTTTTCTACAAGGGTATCAAAGTCAAAGTCGAAGGGCATTCGGAATAAGTAATTTGGGTGGACGCTCTTCGAACATCTCAATTATATACAAGCAAACTGAAATTTTTTAATCATGATTGATTTTGATTGATATCTTTGTCAGCTCTTCTGTTTCTCATGATTTCTTTTATTTAAGGTTTAGAAATTAAAGAGCTAAAATCGCACTGAGCTGAAAAATATTGTTTTTTTTTTCTTTTTGTTATAGAAATGCATTTTTTACAAATTAAATTTTATAGTTGACTAGAGAATTGGTATTAATTATTTATCAATGAGATGCTTGAGTCAAGATTACTATAAAAATAAAATCATGTTGGGAAAGGTATTAAAACGTCGTCTGATTGAAGTTCTTTATTTGTTTTTCTTTTCTTGTGGCCTGTGGTCCAATTCGTTTCGAGTTTTATCATAGGCAAAAATTGATTTTTTGTTGTTTTTTATGTTTTTTTTTTTTTTTTTGGTCGGCACAGCAAATAACGATAAATTGAGCAAATGTCAGTGTTCAGCGCCCCTTGGAATCGCCAGCTTTGTGACTGCAGAGTTGAGTTATAGCTGCACTTGATATGTGGCTGACATGGCTGCTATACCCCTCCCCCCTCCCCCACGCCCTACCACCTTTCAGGTAACAGGTAACTGGGTGGGATGTGTGAGCATATCGTATATCAGTTGGCTTCATCTTCATCTTTTGGGTCTTGACTTGTCCAAACAGGACATATCGTCGACTAATTTGCTCAAAATTGAGATTTATTGTCGAAAAAGTTTCCTGTGGCAGCAAATCGATGAAATTTGTAACCCTTTTTGGGACTTGCTTGCTGCCTCTCGGCTGTGACAGTATTTTAAATACCATGGTCATATTTAATCAGCTGAATCATCTTGAATTATGATTAATGAGCGACTAATGATGAGCACTCACAATATCGCAAATATGTATGCAAACTCAAAGTTCAATCAAAAGCTGAACTTTTTCAAATGAACACCAATTGCTGATTTATGACGAAGCCACAATCAACCCATACAATTTAAATGCGAACATATTGCTAAAAAAAATATAGAAAAAAAAAAAATGAAAAGCAAACCAAACGACAATTTCACGCTACAAATGTTTCGATTAAAAAATCGTACCTCAACCCGAAAACTCGTCATGGGGTTGCCAATAAAAAAAACACACACACCCCGCTCATATGTGCACAAAATTTATAGCAAAATCTAGAAGTGTGTTTATACATAAGAAAAAGCGGAAAAAAAGAAAAAAAAAAAAAAATAGAAACCCCAGAAGCAACTCACAAAACTTTATTTGATATTTGCTGAAGCACGACAATGAATAATAACTACACACATCGAATGCATCTGGATGGAAAAAATAAACCTGGGATCAAAAAAAGGAAAAAAATGAAAGCCAAGAAAGCACCCTTCAGTAGTAAATGTTCCTGGGGTGCAATCCCTTAGTTTATTTTATTTGCTTTAATGGCAATTTTTGTTTATGTGAATTGCACAAAAAATTACTTACAGATAAGATGATGAGGTTTAAGATAACGAGATTGTCCGGGAACTGTGAACTAAGTAGATCTGCATAAGTTTGTTTTCAAATAACAAGAACAAGCAAGTTTATTTATATAGAAAATAAACAGGTTTTATTTTTAAATAGTAGCTATCGAAATACAGTCTTTAACTATAGATGAAATTGGTAAAACTTATGTAACTTATTCATCTTCTTCGAGTTCCCTGACTGCAATCAGTTAAAGTGAATGCAATAAAACTTGAGTAAATAATTTCAAGAAGTACTAGTCTGCTGTGGAGATATTATTTACACCGTTAGATGCAGCCGACGCCATTTTGTACTGCTCAGTATTTATTTGGCATTGCAAGGAACTTTAGTGTCATATTTATCAACGTCTGTGGCAAATAATTTTATTAACTTTTGCGCAAAACTTCAAGGCGATTCAGAGAGAGTGAGAAAGAACGAGAGAGAGAGAGAGAGAGAGAGAGAGAGACTAAAGGGAACCGCTAGAAACTGTGAACTGTTCGCGAAAAGTTTTTGGTACGAACAGGTACAGTTCTAAGTCGCAGTCTAAGTCTGAGTCTCGTAATTGTGCCTAGGTCCAGCTGTCCAATGTCCGGAAGTGCCGGCAACTTTGTGTTCTACTATCTGCAGTGCATATTTTATTATTATCCTTTTGCGCAAATAAATCTAGTTTTGCGCAAATTACAAAGGGCACAGATAACTGGACGGCTTTAAGTTGAGCAAAGCTTCGCGAGGGGCAAATGGAACGGGGGGAAACTCTGGCGAAATGCATCCGATGCCGTTTGTTGTCGCCAGCGACAAAAACTTTGTCCAGATCTAATCAAAAATTCACTTAAAAAGTTTGCACTGCGACCCCCCCTCTCCCAGAACCAAGCAAAATGACTTTGAGTGCAACCCCAAACCCCAACCCCTAACCCTCATCCCGGTGCCCGTATTCCGCTTTCATTGTTGCACTTCCATTGTTAAATAAAGTACAGTCCGTGCAGTCTGCCGTAGGCGGGCGCCTAATGAATTGCGCTCTTGACTGTGCAACAAGGTGAATGCAACGCAATCAGTCAACATTCGAGGTGGGATCACAAAGGTTAAGATCATGTATATATACCTTAATTTGTTTAGCAGTTTAAGGAGTTGTCTATTGCCCTCATTTTAAGCTGTTTATTATTTAAAATAAATTTGGGGTGAATGAGACTATTTTTATGGATCACGAATCCATATTAATAAATATATAATTTAAGCAAACTCGCTTTAATGCTTGATTTAGAATTAGCAAGTCTTTTCGTATATGTTCATTGGTATAATGGGGTATAATGTATTTCACAGGCAGATCGAAGCATCTCATGATTAGTCCAATATATAAGAACTGTATTCAAAGTTAAAGTGCATTTCGATAACCGAGATCAATAAATGACATAAGAAATGAGTGCATTTGCTGATCTGCTCACATTTGGGTGTAATAAAGTGAAGTTTGCCAATAGATTTAACAGTCGGGTTCAGGGTATTTCGCAGTCGAGCTCACTTGACTACAGCATTCTTACTTATTTCATTTCGACACCTAAAACTCATTTGACGGTTGCAAAGTTTATATCTCTACTTACCTAATTTCCACAGGACATCTTGTCAAGCTTATGCCAATTTAATTTACCGGTTTCGCTTGGCCAATCAACATTGATTCATAAAACCGTCAACTGCAAGTGTTGCAAATGAAGAAACAGCAACAAATAGAGGAAGAACAAGAATAACAGCTTCGACATCATTTGCGATTCAGAATGTTGCAGCTATGTTACTGCGTTCATTGAGTGGCATAAATAAAGTGGCAATAAAAGTCGAAATTCTGAAACCAAATTGAGCAACTGCACCCCACCCCACCCCAGCAACTTCAAAGCCAAAATTGCAACAAAAATTTCGCATGCACACTCCAAATTTTCAAGTGCAGCGTTGTAAAAGGCGCCGGCCAGGGAAATCCATTCTACCTGTCTGCTACATTTTTTTGAATACCCTGTAAACAAGAAATTAGTAAAGGCCATATGACAAAGCGCGACTTAAGTTCTAAGGAATATATAATCTTGAAAAGCATTAAACATTTTATAGGACTAGCCATAAGTTTGCTTAACAATTATTTGAACACTTATTTTAAAGTTCACCAATTCTTATTTCGTTTGCTTTCCAGGATAAGTTTATCTTTTAGGAGATAGGAGGGTATCAGCAAGTCGATAGCTCTCGTTTCGAGTACTTTTACTAGTTTTCTTTTAGAAATTTGCACAAAATTGCAAATAACTTGCAATCAAGGTGCAAAAGCTACTAACTTCTTTCTGAGTCTGAGTCTGGGCTGGAAAAGGGTGGCTGGCGGGTTTGGTATTTCCCTAAACACTGTCGCGTCTGGAAATCAATTTAAGTTAACTCAAGTCTATTGTTTCAGCGTCTGTTGTCGCTTTAAGCAAGCTCTCAGTCTCAGTCTGAGTCTCAGTCTCAGTTTAAGTTTCTCATTCTTTTGGAAGCCCATCCGGGTGCGGGAGGATATCGGAGTGGAGAATGGTGGCCGCTTTGTTGCCAGGAATTTTTATGAGCTGCCGTCGCCGGCATCGGCCTTCTAGCATCCAACTTCAGACTGCGACTTGCTTGTTAATATTTCACCTAGATTGATACTGAGGGCGCTCTGTTGGAGCGTCTGGAGCGTTAGGAGCGTGGAGCCCAGCGAAAGGCACCCAGGGAATTTCATTATATGCAGCCAAAGCCAAAGGACAAAGACATGTTTTTAATAGTTTCGCATGTTTGCGCTGCCAGTTTTTTTTTTGGTCCTCTTCCTTTTAGACATATATATACTATATATATATATATATTTTTTTTTTTTAATGCTAGATTTTTGCTTTAGCATTTTGGATAGTTGCATATTTAAGTGAACACGTTGTTTAAAATGCATAATGAGGTAGTTCCCTGCACTAACAAAGTTTAAATCGAAAAGACATTGGTTGAAATTTATTAAAGAACTAAGAACAATTTTAGGAAATTTATATCAATCAATATTTCTCATATAGCTAGCTTGATACTTTTGTCAGTTGTCAGGTAAAGTATTATTCTAGAATGAGAAGAAATCTACAACTGAAATTACGAGCAAGAAATAAAAGTTAATTTAATAAACGAGTTTGCTAAAATCGTTGGAGGTTAAATTATTAGATGCTAAGAATTCAAGTTTTAAGAGAAAGTAAGTGAAAGTATTTCTGGATGTTGTACAAATAATTTAAAACTAATTTCTAATCAAATTAAGGTTTGAAATTAGAATAGTGAGTTAAGATAAAGCGTTCACATTTGAATATATCGATTATGATTATTATCGATTATGAAGAGTATAATTATCATACTACTGTTCGAATTAATTTTGATGTACAGTGTTCAATCGCAGCCCACATTTCCAAACACGTCCCTTAGCTGCTTTAAAGACGTTCCTGCAATGCCTCTAAATCTAAAGGGTGTAAGTTGGATTCTATTAAAATCAATCTTTTTTATAATACTTTCTGACTTACTGTCAATGAACAGCTATCGGGTTATTGGTACGAATCGGGTCGAGTGCCCAAAATGGATGTCATGAAGTGTCTGGTTATTTCAGTGCCGCAGAAGGCGGATAAAAATCTCGAATTGCAATTGGAGTACATTAGCAACTTAGACGGTGATATTCAGCACGTTAGGGATACAGTTGAGTTCCCCATGGATAACTTTACCAGGAACAGCATTTTCCATTTGAATTACAGCGATGGTCGCCTGTCGATTGTGGTCACATATAAAGTGATCTATACGGATTACAAACGGATGACTTTAATATGCGGCTACTCGGGCATCTCTCCAATTCCGCTCTTTAAGCTATTGTCGCGCCAGTGACAACTAGATCAGAAATCTATGGACTACATCCAAGGTCAATTGGATACGTCGGGCGTTGGAGAATACTTTATGTGGACAGAACAATCACCGGAGCACTGTGGTACTGCTGCAACATGCCCAGCAGTTGGAGTATTTATATTGTTAACTCTGGCAATCTTATCTGAATACGTGGTAGAATTAAGATAAATAATACTTATTAAAGATTTGTAAAATTAACTAGCTATTAATATTAAAATATTATAAATATTAAGAGCACTTAAAATTGCTTAAAGTTTTGCTAACGAATACCTTTGGTCAGTTTGTGTGATTCATCATAACGGTTCAACATAATGGTTCATTCCACTTTCCTACATTGGGTATACACAATTAACGTAATCAGACCAAAATTATAGATAGCACATTGATAGCAAATTTATGGTTATTGTATTGATAAGGCATGTATCATAGATGCCATAGCACTTATCGGAATTGTGGCTCAGTCTGTGGTCATTTGGCTAATGTGGAGGAGCGCTGGTCATCGAATGGAAGCGAAAATATTAATTGTGCTGCTCTTGGCTGTCACCTGGATGCAGTGCGTCCAATCTCAGCTGCCATCCGATATGAATTGCCGAGCTGCCCCAACGGAAGCGATCAATCTAACAGCTGTAAGTTACTTTCCACCTGAAACTCGATCCTCAATTCTAAATCGTTCCCGATGCACAGATATCGGGTATTTGGTACGAGGCAGCCCGGGTGCCCAATGTGGATGTTATGAGCTGCTTGAATGTCTCAGTCCCAGCGACTGTGGATGAGCAACTGGACCTGCGTTTGGAGTATATCAGCAACATCAATGGAAAGAAACAGGCCGTCAAGGAGACGATTACATTTCCCTGGGACAACGACACTCAGAACGGAATATTTAACTTGCACTACAATCTGTCATCTGCGAATTTGTCCCTCACTTACAAAATGATCTACACCATTCCCAAAGTTTTGACTATCGTCTGCGGCTATTCGGGCATCGCTCCACTCCCGCTCCTCAAGCTCTTCTCACGCGAACGTCAGATTAATCAAGAAGTTATCGACTTATTCAACACTTATCTAACTGCAGCGGGATACGCCGATGATATTATTTGGACGGAACAATCGGTCGATCGCTGCAATGCTGCAGTACGTCCAGCAACTGGAGCTGTATCAATATTCGCACTAGCTATCGTTTGGTGCTTATCCAGGTGGAACTAGCGATAGTTTATCAATGTTATCAGAACCGGTTGTAAATAGTTATTAGGAATTTTTGTAGTAAGTGATAAGAGTTAGTCATTTCAATACATGTGTTTATAATATAGATATTAATACTCCCTGATTGTGTGAAGGTTTAAACAAATACAAATACAAATAGAAATACTGTCCAAGTTTGCCTTTCAGATTGAGGTAGATATAAGATAATAGCCCTTCTTCGACGTTTGGTAACTGTAGCTCTTAAATAACGGAAGATATGAGATTTTCCAGATTTTCCAGGGCGTTAGTCAATTGCAGTCGATCCGAGAAGACCCGAATTATGGAGGCGGTAGTGGTCCGATAAAACCGATAAATGCCCATATCCCCCGCAATTTAATAGCTACAGTTACCAAACTTGGCAGGAAGGTTATTGGGAATCTTCTCTATAATTTTTTTTAACCACGCCCATCCCCGCCCCCCAAAATCTCGAAAAGCTCATTTCTTTAAGAGCTGCAGTTGCCAAGCTTCGAAGAAGGGTTACTATCTTATATCTACCTCAATCTGAAAGGCAAACTTGGACAGTATTTCCTGGCTGCACACAACTTTTGATATCATAGTATTGCGGTGTCGGTTACATTAGACTGCAGCGTTCTCTCTGGATTAGCTCTGTCAGTTAGTCAGCATAATCATGTACATATGTATGCTCAGAGATACTCTGTATTTGAGCAGCACTGGGCTGATAAGCCGGGCATTATCAATAGTTGGTCGCCAGAGATTCTGAAATGAGTTGCTTTCAGTCGTTAAGCTGATGCTGGAGAGCGTAGATGATTTAAATGGAAATCAAAATATTTGTGATATTTATTGTGGTGCTTCTCAATGGACTCGGCATTCACTCACAGTTCAATTCAGTTTCCAAACTTAACCAGTTTGATTGCGAGAGAGATGTGCTGCCACGTGCCTTGAATCTAACAGCTGTGAGTTGAATGCATTAAGGAAAGCACTGTTATCTAATTAAACTAATTTGACGAACCAAGTTGTCGGGCTACTGGTACGAGGTGGCACGCGTTCCTAATATGGATATTTTAAAGTGCCTCAATGTCTCGGTCCCAGCGTCGGCGGATAAAAATTTGGAACTGCAATTGGACTACATAAGCACCATCAATGGGGAATCACATGCTCAGAGAGAGACGGTTACATTCCCCTGGGATGACAAGACTAGGAACAGCATTTTCAACTTGAAATACGTCATCACTGGCAGCACTGATGTATCAGTCACCTACAAAATCATCTATACCGATTACGCAAACGTGACTCTCCTATGCGGCTTCACGGGCTTCTCTCCAATGCCACTCTTTAAGCTCTTGTCCCGCCGGCGACAGATGAGTCCAATATACATTGACTTCATTAAGATGCAGGCGGAAAAGGCGGGCATCGCCAATCGGATTATTTGGACGAATCAATCGCCGGATCAGTGCAATGATGCAGTGCGTCCAACAACGAATGGAACGCTTGCAGTATTGGCAATTTCAATATTATGCATGTTTGCCAAAAATTTTAATTAGTGCATAGTTTAATATATTTAATATCTTTATCTACATGTGTATCTTTTTCTTGAGAGATAACAAAAATGTCACCATTCAAATTTAAAGCTCTCAAAAATAATGTTCTTGTTTTTCTTTGCACAAGTTTAACAATTCTTGAAATTTTTAACATGATTTTTTCGCCTAGTTTTTATGATTATATTTTTATTTATTTTTTTTTCCAGTTTCTCAATTCGTTCAGTTTCTCTTTATGAAAGTTTCGTTTATATTTTTTGCTGCTGCTGATAAGCTATTTGTATTCAGATGAAATCAAGCATCCGTATTTTAAGAGAGACGAGTGAGATGGATTCCTATGCAGCGGGCAGGGGGCAGGGGGCAGGGGGCGGGGCAATAGTGCTCACTAAGCACACACAACTGAAATTCCGTAGAAAACACGTAGTAGTTTTGAGTTTGCACGAACTGAAGATGCTCTATATAAGAAAATGTTAAAAAAAGAAAATAAATAAAAACTTTAAGGAAAATTTATAAACTGTATTCTTAAATTTTAGTTTAATGCTGATTCATCACTTTTAATTCTGTATTTTATATGTTCTTTCCAATTTTCATTTTCATTTGCAAAATGAGTGAAATACGTATGGAATAAAAATACTTTAAGTAGCGCCACAAGCGCTTTTCTCAACATTTTTGGCTTGGAGTTCATTTGAGCCATTTTTGGCCAGCTCGCTGGCTAGCTGGCTGTGTTGTAGAGTTCTTCCATGGATTGGAGTCAATGAAGTGCAAATGTTTAGCGCAGTGGCCACTTCCATTGATTTGATGCGTTTGCGTGCCACTTGCGGTTGTTGCATGCTTGACTTGATCGCAGCTGGCCGTTCTGCAAAAAGGGAGGCGAGTTGTTGAGCTGTTTACCAAAAGCTCGTTCGGTGAAATTGAAAGTCCTCTTGGCCCGTCCATAATTGTGTCCAGCTCTGTTCGGCAAGCGTGGCTCCATTTTGACCAAATACGTACGTGTGCGGATGTGTGTGTGTGTGAACGACATGATTACTTGGCCAAAGCCGATTCGACGTAAATCATGCGATGACTTTGCGAAAATGGCGCAGACATGCAAACCTCATTTGAACCCATCGCCCCCCCCCCCCCCTCCCTAGAAAAACTACACAAAAGGGAAAGTTAATGTAGCACATAAGGTCGATGTGAGCAGAAGAGTTAACAAGTTTCAGAAGTGGGTCCGCCTACGTGGTTCAATTACTTTTGACATTCCTTTTAATAAATGTACAGCACGCTTCACGGCACACACCTTTTGTGGCGGACTCCACGTTGGAGGAGACCGAAAGAAACCTGGGACACAATTCCCATAATAATACACGGCGGAAAAGTCACATTTTCACATATTGACTTCGATAATTCACTTTGGCTTTGAAAATGTACACGCAAAGCTGTGATTAAAATGAAAGACAATATTTTTTAAAAATTAAATAAATTAAATTAAAACTGTAATTTATCAATAGTTAATACTTTATGGGGGAAAAATAGTTCTTTGGCTATAGTATCAAACACTCAATCTATTAAAATCTTGGCCAAAATGTTTTAGAGGTAAACTCTGTAAAAGCCAATAGAAAGAATTATCTCTTAAAAATAAACACATTGTTCTTAACGCAATTCAGCAGACAAACTTAATTTAATTTACTTTCATTTGCAATGGCATTCTATGTCGATCCAAATGTGTGTATATCTGCAAAGTGGAGCTCAGTTTTTGAAAAAGGATCCCCTCAGCTAATCGCAGGCTGAGTTTGTGGCACGCACTCACTTCCAAATCACTCATTTGAATCGAAATCGTAAATCAACGAAGCGTTGACAAATTAAGTGTCTAAGCAAATCATATCAAGAAATTTGCATAGCAAGTGTCTGCCTTAATAAATATCAAGTTAATTAAATTTGACACACGCATACACACACACACACACACACACACACACACACAAACACACACTGTGTGTATGAGCTGAATGATAATGCGATTGTATTGACGATGCCACAAATTATGTGCGATAAATAAAATGTCGTTGGTAATAACAACTGAGAAAATGAGTGCCACACTAGCAAATAACCTGTACCTACATTCAAGATATTCAATTAAAAAGAAAATAGAGGAAAATCTGATACTCCTATATTAGAAATTCAAGGATTATCTACTGTCTGCCTATCGACCCTAAAGGATCATATCATGGTATATAATTTTCTCACATCAAATTGCAATAACCTTGTTACGTGCCGGGGCAGGGTATAGAAATGTGGATGAGATTGCAGTTGAGAAAGTTAAAAGCTTGGCGACAAACATACAAGGGACCAAGAAAACAGGGAAAAGAAAGAAAACCAGGAGCCAGAAAGACGGGGTGACGAGGTGACGAGGTGGTGGCCGGGGTGAAGAAAATGGTCGTAAAAATCAAATGAAATTCGATTGACGTTTAAAGTGAAATTGCACAATGTTTGTAATAAAATGTTGGGGCTGTAAAATATCGCCGGAGTCGCTGCAGTTGCAGCTATATACACACACATACATACTTACATACATACATACATATATGTATGTACACTTGGTGCTGCTGAAATGACGATGATAAAAACGCAATCAAACAACAAAAATGTCCTGTGTGTGGCGTTCGGCAATGGCATACATATGTTTGTGTTTGTGCTATTTGTTTGAGTGTATATATATATAAATATATATATATATATACATATGTGTGTGTGTGTGTGTGTAAATGCACTCGAGCACGCGCTGCTGAGATGAACGCAACGATAACGATACCAACAGCAGCAGCAGCAACCAGCAAATCGAATAAATTTCCTTGAATACCCTGAATACTCTAAAAGACTAAGACGAATATATCGAAAACATAAGAAATTTACACTTACAATCTTATAAATAATTATTTATTATACTAAAGTTTATCATTTATGTGACTAACGGCATTTATATATGATTTATTGATCATCAAAAACTTTATAAGGTTGTAAGATTTCATTATTGATTTTTATAAAAAAACCAAAAATAATCGAAACTTATTTAAATAATTATTGGAAATAAATAGTAAATAGAAAGGAAAACCCTGCATGTTCTCTGAATTAAGCACAAATATCAGATATAAGCCCAATATGTACAATTTAAATAATTAAAATTAATAATATTTACAAATTTATATATTTTTTTAATTTTTATTTAAAGTAAGCAATTTTTATTTAAAAATGGATTGTGAATAATTTGAAACACTTGCATTTTATAGTAGAAAGAGACCATCGTCAGGATCGATAAGATCCTGATGCAGGATCTACAAATATAATGTCGGCTTGATAACGCCCCGCTTTCCCATATGCAACTGCAACATTTGTAGTGCAGTACAGTAAGTAATACAGGGACATGAGGCACAGAGCAAATGACAGGGACGTCAGCGCCAACTTAACAGTGTTAAAGAGTTGTCATTGTGTTGTTTGCAGAGTTGTCGTTCGTGCATTGGTTTGCTTGTGTGGCAGTCTCGGTGTAAAGATATTGCAGTTGCAACGTGTTGAAGTGGCGCCTCGGTGTAAATTGTGTCAAACTGTGATTGCATTTTTGTGAGTGACATTCAATTGCTGTGGTTTCGACTGTTTGCCTTCTGCCACCCACCTCCTCTCTCTTTCTCGTGTGTGTGTGTGTGTGTGTGTGTGTGTGTGGGCGTGGCAGTGTCAAGTGCTGTCACATACAATGCTCGCCCAGCTTTTACAGCTTTTTAAATGCAGCCGTTTTGCGACTTGATGCATCTCCATTGAACATCGCATGAAGCTGTGTCAAGTTCAATGCGGATAACTTCAGCTACAAAGCAGGGGAGCACTTGCGGTCTCAATGCGGATCATCAGTGGGAAACTGGATCCCAATGGAACTGGCAGTGAGTAAGAGAATCTAAGATATATTTTACTTTTAAGCAAGATACTTTTTAAATCTAGTTATCTACTTATAACACTTAATTTCTTTTTTATTTTAGTTTAAATTTTAATAGTGGCTATTAACTTTAAGCTCAGTCTCGTTGAGTAAAGCAAATATTATCTCTTTTCAATTAAAGTGCACTTAGTTATAGCAACCAAACATTAGTCAGCAGATATACCTGCTATACCTGATAAGTAGAACAAACTAATGTTTCCGCCAAATGAGTCATTTAACACTTGGGAGCATTTGACGATAGCTGCTTGTCGGGCAAAGTAACACCTGTTCCGTCTGATCGAAGTACTTATAAATTCCTAAATCGAGTCGGATTTTTGATAGCTTAAGTTATCTGGAATATAAATATATTTCACTGTCAGTTAATCTTATCTTTATTAATTCTACCGTCTGCAATATTTTTCGACTAATCGTTGTTTGATTAAGAAAAGTGGCCTTCTTGACTAAATTTTCTTTAGCAATTTATAAAGATTCTATTGGTCGCTAGGATTTATAACCTGCAGGAACTTCGGGAAATTGAACTTTTTAATATCTATGCACAACTCTTTTGCAATTTTCACATGCAAGTCATATGGAATGACACTTTCGAATAGCGTTGAGCTGACATCGAGCACAACAAGTGTCGGGGATAACAAATGAATGTGCCCAAAAGAGGAATCATTCGCAATTCCATTGAGAATATGGAGAATATGCCCCAGTGCGGGGCATAGGGTTTGATAAATTGTTGCCACCATTGGCAGACGGTAAAGAAATGGCGAATCCTTTAGCTCCTCATAAGCAAACGGAAGCAATAATAAACTTGGCAATCAGTTGTCAGTGCGTAATGGAAACTTCGCAGCACTGCCAAGTGCAAAATGCAGTCAAGGAAGACAAATGATTAGCGAGGACTCACGTGCACCAGCCAGAAACTGGGTTAAGCAGCGCTCGTGCTCGTATTTATATAGATATATACATATACACACATATATATATATATATATGTAAGTAGGTAAATGGCAGCCACTGTCAGTTGGCCAAAAAGACCCGCAACAGCAGCAACTTTGACGATTTTTCAAAAGTAGTGCTGCAGTGCATCCAATGCTGCATTCAATATGCTCGGCACGTGCCTCTCGATGCAGCAGCAGCAGCAGCAGCAGTGGAAGTAGCAGTTGCTGTTTACAGCTACGCCCACCGAAAACCTGGCCCAGGTCGTAAAGTGCCCGTTATTTACAGAGCGCCACATCCCCTGAAAGTTGAGTAATGATGACCATGATGGTGCAGGCTGACTCCCTTTTTGAGAAGCATCCTGCATCCTGCCCGAGGTCGTTGCTTATGCAAATATGAACACATATGTAGCTGATGGGAAACGTGGCGATTGAAATCCTCTTTTGTGGCATGATCAAGATAAAGCTATAAGCACTTTTCAGATGAAAGATACTCGTTTGCTTAGAAGCACAGCCTGCACATTTCCTCTAGTTTTATCTTGCAACTGTTTTTACATTAAATTATAAAAACATTAAGTTACACAATTCTCAAACTGTATTATTGTATTGTATAAATGTATTATAGTAGTATTAACTAAATACACTAAATTGTGTTTAAAATTAATAAATATATTGACAAAATTCATTTTGAACTGCAAATTTAAATTGTTTTAAGTTCACAGCAAATATTAATTAACCATTATTTATAATAATCGTTTTTAAACAACAATTTACAATTTGAAAACCGTAGTGAAATATACTATTCGAGCTTAAAAAACTTAAGATTTTTTCCAACAGAATTGAGTGACTTAATGTATAAATACATTATTATTATTATTATTATTATTATTATTATTTTTATCATTATTATTATTATTATTATTATTATTATTATTATTATTATTATTATTATTATTATTATTATTATTATTATTATTATTATTATTATTATTATTATTATTATTATTATTATTATTATTATTATTATTATTATTATTATTATTATTATTATTATTATTATTATTATTATTATTATTTGGTTGCGACCTGATAGGTCTATTGTGCCCCCTTCTGGGCTTAAAGCTCCTCCATCAACCCAAGCTCCTGCATAAATGCTAGAATCTTTATTGGGTTGATGGCTACTATGTCATTGTTTATCATGACATGCATCCCTGGGATGTTATATCTTTTCCTCGCTAAGGCGACACACTCTGCTGGGATGTGCATTGAGGATTCCTCCTCACATTCACAGAACCTGCAGAGTCCGCTACTAATTATACCCAGCTTGGCTAGGGGACTTCTTAGTCTACAGTGATGGGAAGTAGACCGGGGAGTATTCTAAGATTATTTTTCCTCATAGCTATTATCTGCTTAAATCGCTTCTGATTATAGCCACCCAAAAGACATTTGTCGGAGTCCTGGTGCCTCTGCCCTGCTCCGCTGCCTCCTCCGTCTTTCTTATGTATAAATACAAATGTTGTAGCAAAATGTTATATGTCTTTTTCAGTTGTGTGTATGAAGCAAACAATGCGCATTCTAAAATATCGAAATTGCAACATTTCAACAAAATATTTTATAGAACAAGGACATTTGAGGATGTTCACATTTCAAGAGCTGCAAATGGGAAAGCGAAACTTTTATTCTGACCAACTGCTGCGTTTGCTGTCACATAACTTTTAGTCAGCTTTTATTGGATTTGTGGATTTATTTTTCTATCATAGACGCAAAATTTAAATTCAAATGTCAAATTAATGTCCGCAACAATTGCGAAACTTTGAGACACAAACTCAGAGTGCATACAGCGACACCTAGCGACACATAGCGACACTTTTATACACTCATTTTTGATTACAATTTATGTTTTCATCCTGGGTTCATTTTTAAGGGTTTTGTTTGTAAGTTTCCCAGAGAGCATCAACAGACAATGCAATCCAATTAGGTTAATGCAATCAGGCAATAGCATTTAATAATTGTCTATCGATGCCTCTCCGCCGTATAAATCAACGGCTCCCCTGCCTCTGACTGCTCAAATATGAATTTAATTAAAGCGTTTTTATGACAACAGACGTGGGTCGTGGGTCGTGTGCGTGCCTCCCTCCCCCGTCCTGTCCCGTACTTTAAAATATTGGCAATATTGTCTAGTCTCTAGCGTAACCTCCGCAGCCTGGGTAACTCCTAGCAGATGCATTAGGCTTATTAGAAGCACACGCGACCAGCAAACATACCCTGTACGATGTGGTACGGGCAATGTGCAACGGTCGTCAGGGCTGTCATGTCACGTTGTTTGTCGTGTCCCCCACCCCCCTTTAACCCACCACACCCGTCGCTAGCCACAAACATTTAACGCATCAAAGGAGCTGCAACGAATCGCTGTGGGTAACTCTCTCTCTCTCTCTTTTTCTCTCTCTCTCTCTGGCAGTCTTGCATTGAATGGGTTGCTTCGCTCAAAAGATCAACAGAAGCGGCTGGTCTTCTTCGACTTTTGTGCGTCTTTTCTGCAGCTAATTTTGATGTATTTCATTGTCATAATGCCATTAAGGGCTTTTGCATTGATGCATGCAAATCCTGATTATGCACAGGACACGCGTCGCTGGACACCCCACTTCAAATGGCGCGACGCGTCACGTGCGTCTGTGACAATATGGCAACGTTGCGTGCAGCTAACGGTACATCGCCAGGGTTACCTACTTCTTCTCTGAATGGTAGCAGTTAAGAGTAGCTTTAGTAAATTGGTGTACCATAAAAATATGAGTACATCTGGGGACACAGTTTAATACAATTTATTCTCAATTATTAAACTGAAAAAGAAAGGAACGCAAATGAAGCAACTGAAAAATATTTAACAGATTTTAACATGATGGAAATTTAATATAGCTATGAATATATATTTTTCGAAGGGAAGTAATCTCAATGTCTATAAAAGTTTAAGGACATTTCATTTACATAGCTATGAAACTACGAGTCATTGAGTCTTGCAACTCTGAAGTGAATTTATTATGTGACATAAAATCGTTCATTGTGAAATAATAAGAAGACTAAAATACAATTTACAAAAATGTATTTCTACTTAGTCGAAGTTAAGTGAAGTTTTATTCCACATGATATTATGTGAATTTTCCAAATAAACCCTAAACAAGCTTAAGTGAAATCTAAAAAATATATCTTTCGAGTAATCCAAGTTAATGAACTTACCGTGAATTTAAACGAATCCATCGAGTTATCGAGTTTTGTGTTTTGTTTATGTAAAACTGTAAAATGCGCACGTTTATAAATCAAAAGTGACTTTTAATTAAAAGTTCAAGTTATATTTTTTGGTGTGGGTTGCTCTATGGATAAGATGCTGACGCCAAATGTCGTTCCTTGTCGTGGCTTAATTTTGTTTTGCCATCGCACCCTCATAAATCACAACAGAGAACGAGGGTTGCTGCCCCAAACCAAACCAAACCAGACCAGACCAGACCAGACCATCCCAGCCACAGTCACAGCCACAGCACACCCCTTGCATTAATTGAAGGTGCAAATGCGACGTACTCGCACCCTCCAATGGGAAACAATAAAGGACAAGCGGACAACTAGCCGGATGTCCTCCCAACCGAGTCGAATGCAAAATACGCAACAGTTTTTGATGTGCGTCCTGGGATTCGGCCACAAGCCTAAATAAAACAAAAAATAAAAGTGGAAAAAGCCTAAACAGAAGTCTCGATTGCACTGAAAGTAGCAGCAAACTTCATTTGGTTGGAGTTGTTGCCCAAGGGTTGTTCCAATCGCCCCTGGTCCCGGTTGCCATCTTGAGTGTCAACTTCTTTTGAGCCGTCAACTTGAATTATCATAACTAATAATCATAACGCTGGGTAAAGTGCATTAGCTAAGCCCAACCTGGGAAATGTGATCTGGTTTTTTTTTGTTTTTTTTTTTTTGGTGGCGCGACACATCATTGGGGAGTTTTTAAAACTTGCTCAGTTAATTGCGCGACTCGTGGGTCTTTTTAACAGCAGTGGCAATCAGGGGTAGCGTGGATTTACGCCTGGATTAGCATTGTATTTTTTATATGATCCGACTTATAAACAATGATGAGTCAAGTGAATTTACAGCTTGACTTTAATGCTCCAGTCTGAGGAAGTACTTATTTTGAGACAGACAAAAGGTTGCTTGGTAAATTTAAAATAGCTGTTTGCTGTGCAGAACTTCAATAAATTCAAATTGGTGTGAAAATTAAAATTTTTAATTAAAATAAAATATAATTTACCAAATGTGATATATGTATTTATTCTTATGCATTTTGAGATCTCAAGAAATTACATATTATCTCTAAGGATAACTCATATATTTAAAATGTTCTATATCCAACGACATCAAAGAGAATTATTCATAGATAATTTTATCTTATAGCTTCCAAAGGAAAAATCGGTCAAGAGATAAGTGAGATAACTGAACTTACAGGTTATGCGTATTATTATAAGGATCAGAGTACTATATCATATAGGAAAGATGAGTTCTCAGCTTTTCCATATTTTATGACTGTTTAAAATTATGGAATTGGCATGTTTATCTTTACATATATGTAAGTCTCTCTGGTAAATACCGGAAATATGTCCATATTTAGCCACTAATTTTAAAGGCAATCGAGATTTTATCACCCTGTTCGATTTTGGTTACTTTTATGGGACCCGATAGACGTTATAATAATGAGTGTCAGTGTGGGACAAATTGTCACATCCTCTGAAGCTGTCTGTGCCATGAACGCCAATGCGCCATCAGACAATAGCAACGAGGATGCAACACAAAAAAAAAAAAAAAATAAATAAAATGACAAAGCGGATGGTGCAAACAGACACAGCTGTAAGTTGCATGAAATTATGCTTTAATCTAATTAGCATAATTTGGCGGCAATGATGGCGATGGGCGCTGAGGAACCCCAAAAAAGTCGAAAGCTGCCGGAGTTGCAGTCTGGGGTTGTTGCGGATTTTCCAGTGTCCTGTTCGCCGATCCTTTGGGGCGGCAACAATTGAAATAGAAACTGCATTATGCACAACAACACAGCACAGCACAGCACAGCGTACAACAGACGCAGACGCCACAAATAGTTGTTGGTGAATATCCTGTAATATTAATAGATGGATAGCTTGGTTGCAAAACTTATAATTATTTAAAATTTTATTAATGTTGCATAATACAAAACTTTGGGAATTTGCGTCAGATTTGAGCTGAGGGTGTTTATTATTATAATTAGGCTGGGGGTGCACTGCGACCTGATAGATCTATTGTGCCCCCTTCTGGGCTTAAAGCTCCTCCATCAAACCAAGCTCCTGCACAAAAGCTAGAATCTTTATTTGGTTGAGGGCTACTATGTCATTGTTTATCATGACATGCATCCCTGGGATGTTACATATTTTCCTCGCTAAGGCGACACACTCTGCTAGGATGTGCATTGAGGATTCCTCCTCACATTCACAGAACCTGCAAAGTCCGCTATTTCTTAAGTGTTAAGTCAACACTTTTTTTCTGCTTACCATTAAATTAACATTACAGGGTATGGCAAGGCGAGCTAACCCAACTGACTGCTACTCGCATTGTTTTTAGTTTCCACTTGAAAGTTGGTTTTGTCGCTGCTCTTGCATTTCATTATGCCATTTTTGGTTACATTTTGCGAGGCGTCTGTTGTCGTTTCAACTCGTATTTGCATTGCTTTTGTTGTTAATGCCATTTTGATTATGATTATGAAAATTTTGTTGGTTGCATGCCCGCCCCCTTCCCAATCCGCCTTGCACTACTGCCCCGCGGCGGCAACAGTTTTGTTTACATGGCTCATTGTTTGAGAGCAAGGCGTATCCGCAACGATGTCCTTTCAGGACGATGTCGTCGTGCTCAACGACAAGCGGCTTCCTTTTTATGCACAAAACTCACTTAAATTCATATTTTAATTGCATTCGCTCACAAATCCTTTTCGAGATATATCATTGCATTATTATTTATTTTACTTCCTTTTCTTTTTTTATGCGTTCTTTTTTGTCTGTTCATTTTAGCATAATATTTATTCTATTTAATTATTTTTATGAAAGTTTTGATTGTATAAATTTTATTTCAATAAAAAAATAATTAACAATGCAAACTCTAGAAATATATTTTAAGATTCATGTTAAATAATGCAAAACTATATAAAATAAAGGCATTATATTATAAATATCAGATGTGAATGAATTTCATAAAAAAATAAAACAAATTCAATAAAAAAATAATTAACAATGTAAACACATTTAGAATAATATATTAAAACTCATGTTAAGTAATATTATATCATATTATATATATCAGATGTGACTGAATTTTGTGTTAAGCAAAAGGATGCATTTAAAAAATAAATTTCGCTTTCGATGACTTCAATAAGACAAAGGACCCATAAATTTGAGGGCTTTGCATGTGCAGTGCATAAATGAGGCTTAACGCGGATGCTTTTGCTTGCTGTCCCATATATGTAATTACACTTACAAAAATGAACTGTAAAAAGACAACAAGAGCTCAGCGAGGATGCAGGATACAGGCTAAGAGGGGGTGGGTTGGGGTTGGTAGTTCAGATCGGGCTTGGTTGACAGTAGAAGCTGTTGACGCTGTTGAGGCTGCTGAGGCTGCTGAGGCTGCCATATGCGCTCACGTATTGCACGTATCATAAAAAGGATAACAATATAATCAGCTTAATGAGTGGCTCTGGCTGCTCCACAGTCCTGCGTGGTTGTCTTCCTGTCTGAATGTCTGAGTGTCGCTGACTGTGGGATGCGATAACTGCGGGAGCTTTGCTTCTACAGCTGATGATGTTGTTGCTGCTTTTAATACACTGCCACCAAACACGGAACGAGTACGTTGATTTTTCCAATCCATTTCAAATATAAATAAATATGTTTTATAGAGTTTAGGAGAATTTGGGAAATATTTTCCGTATATGCTCAATATCAAACCGGATAACCGTTGCTATTTTTCAAAAATATTTTCAAATACTGAAGTTATTCAGTTAAATACTGAAATCAGAGTATTACACACTCGGCTATGTCCGACTGTGACGAGCTAACTTGTATTTTTTTTATGCACTGCTTTGTTTTCGCTTCACAGCGGGGGTGGGGGGTTGTTGCGGCTGCTGCTGCTGCTGCTGCGGCTGCTGCTGCGGCTGCTGCTGCTCGACGCTAGCTTCGTAGCTTGCGCCGTGGACCGCCGGCTGTGCTGCTGTTAAGCTTTGTGTAAGCAGCGTACTTTGTCTGCACTCGCCCCCAACCGAGCGTGCTATGCGGCAGCAGCAGCAGCAGCAGCAGCAGCAGCAGCCTTTGCATTGATTTACACACGCACACACGCAAAAGTTTAAAACAAGCAAACGGAAACGGAAGTGGGCTGCACGTGATGCTTGTTGAGGTGCCCAAGCAATGGAGTCCATTCGCTCCTCTTCTATCGCAAACACTTGCGTCTTGACTTGACTTGACTTTGTGCGTACGTACTTACGTGTGTGTGTGTGTGTGTGTGTGTGTGGGAGTGTGTGTGTGTGTGCGGGAGTGTGTGTGTGTATGTTTGTCGCACAGCTGCTTTTTATTACACTTGCAATATGGGACATGATGCGATGTCGTCTCGCGTTTTTTACCCAACTCCAACTCCAACCAACCCCCAAAGCAAGGCATCCATGCGCTGCTTGTTTGTTGCCCCTTGTAAATTGGTTAAAAGTTAATCCGTAAATTTATGATATGCCAACAGCCATTTGGGACTACGTAACGTCTGTCTGAGATTTCTGCTCTCATTTTCTTTTCTTTTCAATTTTTTCTTTTCTATGTTTTTCCATTTACTTGCAACGTTGCGTGTCTGACTAGCTAAATGGATAATGATAATGGCAATTGCACTTTGAACTCGTAATTAATTGTGGATGCGGGTCTTAAGAAATGTATTAAATTTCGCTTAAAACGTTCGCTTAACTTTGTAAGCGGAGAGACAGAGTGAGAAAGAGAGAGAGAGGGAGAGGGAGAGGAAAGAGTCAGGAAGGTAATTGAGGAGCTGTAATAATATGTAACACACTCAAGAATAAGAAAGTTTGTATTGGGATGACAAATAAAAAAGTTAGTGATACCCAAAGTAAGGCAAAAGAATATTCGGGATTCAACAGTTCTTGACTTGAAATACTTTTAATATCTGATTTTGATCTAAAGTAAGTTAAAGTTAGTCACTATCATTAAGTTGATCCGTGCAAAGTTCAATGTGATAATTATGTAAATTCAATTTAAGTCAATTTTATATTACTTTCTTCACTGATTACTCGACCTGAAAGTAAGTTAGCTTAAGCTGCTCTACAAAATCCCACTTAACAAATCCCATAGGACAAAAACAGTGTTTCTCGGAATGATATTGATGTTGATGCCACTCTACCCTGCGATTGATTGCGACCAGTTAATGAGCTCAGTGCAAGTAGTTAGAGGATATGCAAAGTACATATGATTTAATTATGGAAATCGGCAGTAGCTGCGGGGCATGCCACACGAGCCAATGCACGGGGGAGTCAACGAAATGCCCGAATGCGCAAATTAGGCGCCATTGTTGGCCAATTCAAATGTGAACTGCACAAGAAAGAACATTGCAGGACGAGGTACTTTAAAAAATACCAAGAATATCCTTGTACGATTTGAGGGAGGCTTTAAAATGGGACGGGCGCTTTTTAAGGGTGGTTGGTTAGCCGTAATCAAACAACCACCGTGGCAGGCGGCATGGCTGCGTCAGGGCAACCCGCGTGCCACTTGTTCGCGCTGTCATAGTGAATCCTCCAAGGATTTAACCCAATTTATGAATTTTCTCTCTTTACGTTCTATTTTATTTTGCATGCCCCGGCAAAGAGTATTACTACTTTCTCATGGAACATGTAACGCATTGGATATATAAAATAACTTCAAAAGCAAGAATCGATAAGAAATCGAGTTTTTTTTGTTTAAAAAAAAGATTTCCCCATTCATATCTGACTTCCAAATTAATTCAAATTAATTTCATGGAACTAATCAAATTTATTTATTTTTTTACCAAATGCTTAAAATTGAATAAGAAAACTTTGGCTTTCGATGTGGAAAGTGTATTTTGTCTTCGGCGTGCCGCGGACGGCTGTTCTTTTGTTGTTGTTGTTTTTACCGTGGTTGAGCAAAGCAAAATATTTGATTTTGTTTAGCCGGGTGCTTTGCTTTGCACTTCATTTTTCATGAGGCGCAAAACCCGCCACCAGCAACGCGCTGTTAAATCAATGAGGCGCCGTGTGGCAAGCGGCAAGTGTCAATGTGAGTGGCACCAGAGCGTTGCCCATGTGGGTTACGACCCTGACAACGGCAGCGGCAACGGCAGCGGCAGCGACAGTGACAGTGACAGGAACAGCGCATATTTTTAGCAGCAACAGGCCTTGGCTGTGGCGCCTCGGCTCAGAGTTGCGGCTGTCACCTTAACGAGCTTAATGAAGAACTCATTAATCATGCACACATTTCGCATTCATATGCGACTACCGACTACCGACTACTTGCCGCGACAAATCAATCCCTCAACCCAGTTCAAGCTAAGAACACATCACATCACATCCATCAATCAATCAATCGCTGCCGGTTTTGCATCTGACTTTGGCCGCCAGTCTGCAAACCGTAAATGCTTTTGTCAAAACATTTGCGGCCCATTTTTGTTGAGCGTCCTTAAAGTATTATGTACGCCTTAGTGCCCCGCTTCCTGTCATGATTGATGTCCCTGTCCAGTCATTAATGCACTCTCCAATCTCTCTATAAGCACTGCTTGCGGATTTACTTCTAATAAGTGTCGCGATTGATGCACTCTTTGGATAAGTTGAAGTCCCCAGGTTTCTTCAAGCATTCTGCACAGTCAAGTTATTTAGTTTACAAAATTTTGAAATAGTTTTCATTTATAAATAAAGTTTACATAGTTAAGTTTAATTATGAATTTTGTAAATAATCAAATCTAACCACACGGACTATATGATGGCTATATCGACTCAGCCGGGAATGAAAATAGAGTCAAAATTTCGATCCACCGCATTTGAAAATCTGGCAACAGAATTAAGTGTTTGTTTGGAAACTTTGAAAGCTAAAATTTTAATGTGACATTTTTAAATGAAATCAATTTAAATCATTTAGAAAAATCAAATATATTAAGATATATATGATGATATCCTTGAAATGAACCTGCAACGTCTGCCAGTCAGAAGTCAACCAACAATTGTTATTCCATATTGAAGAGCTGGCTTTTATTCGCTGTAAGGCATTGTCTTTGTGGGATCCAGAGCAATTACTCACTGAACCGCAATTCAGCATTATGTGCTTGCCACGAAATCAGAGAAACTGCAACTTCGTTGGCAACTGAAAATGCAGGAAAAATCTACAGCTCAGTTATGCATAGATGCAGATAAAGATGCACGTAGATATTTTATTGCAATTTCAGCAGAAAGATGCGACTAAACCTCATTTGACGACTTGATTTAACCCCACCAAACCCACTGCACCCCCGCCAGCCATTCAAGTGACATTTAAATATTTTGCAGCAAGCCACAAAAGCTGTCAGCGAGTCGAGGAAACACTGCGAATTGTCGAGAAAAATGTGGTTGGGTGGCTAGGATTTGGAAATGGCTGCTAAGCTCTGGATATAGAGACATTGAAAGACGCTGACTTGACAGACAGAAAGCGCAAATTAGTGGCTGGGATTTCAAATAGCACAAATATATATATATATATATATATATATATATATATATATGATTCTTGTAAAAGAATATTCGAATATCATATCTATGGCTGCCCGTGACTGTGGCTGACATCAAAGGAGGCCCGTTCCGTAGTCAAATTGCTTAATTACTTGTAAACATGAATTGCCAACACCTCGACAAAAGGAGCAGAGCACCAGCTATTAATATTTCCGCATAAGAGACTGTCCTCCTAATTCGGTGATATTAACGCCTTGACGCCCCCCCCAGCCACGCCCAGGACTCTTAATTTAATTAGTTGAGCCGACGACGCAACCTGGCAAGTGTGCTGGAATTGAATCTATGTAAATTTTGTCAACTTTTTAAGTGAAAAACTTCAAACGAATTTTCTATTAGCGCATCTACATAATTTTCATTGTGTATACGACGCATTGACATTTACCATGGTAGCAGGTAGTTGGAAAAAAGGAATTCAGCAGATATCAGCAGGAACTCACGACAGGATTTGGCATCCCAGGACCCCATTCATGGAGCTGTTTAAAAAAGTTGAACACCAATTATCAGTGACGCTCTCGTAAGGAAAAGGTTTTGTAAAAATTGATTATCGAAAGAATATATATATGTATGTATATATAATATATAATATATATATATATTAAAAATCAGCTAGCTTAAAGCAATTATACACATGAAACACACAGTTATATGAAATATAATTTTATATATTTTACTTTTATTTTCATATTTATATTTTTACCATTAAGTACTAACCTTAACAATTCTTAGATAACTTGCTTAAGTAATTTGTAAAACCATAAATATTTCAAAACAGTTATTAAATATTGATGCTTACATTTAAAATAATTGGAAATATGCGAAAAGATATTCAAACATTTTCAATTTGACAGTCTTTAGTTTGCAGTGTTTGGTCTGCGTTAGTCAGTTTCAGTTTTATTACGTCTATTCGGGCTTATTTTTATGGCCAAAACAGAAAGTGGAATGGGTTATATCAAAATGAAAAACTAAACCCATTCAATTTGCAGTCGCTGTCTGCATTGCGTTATTTACGACGCATAATCGCATTTTTATTTAATTTTAAATCGTCTCTTGCATTCTTAATGACGCTGACGTGTCAATGCGACAAAAATAAAAAAAAAAATGCTAAAAAAAAGTAGAGAAAAAAAACGAAGAGTGGCCGTTGTCCTTTGGCATTGATTCAACTGTCCACTTCAGGGCCAAAGTCTAGCCATTTGGCTGAATGTCAACGCATCAATTTCGATTTCAACTTATTTTTTTTTTTTTACTGATGTTTTTAAATTACTTTTTCAGACCGAGAACTAAATCTGTTTATGATTGACATTTGCGTCTGAGTCGAACTTTTAGTTTTGCAATTAAAATTGCTTGCTTTGACTTCATTTTGAAATGACACTCAAATGTTTTAAGGATTTAAAATTTAATGAATCACTAAGAATATAGTTTTGACAGTGAAAATACAGAGAAAATCAATAAAAGCTTGCACAAAAGTAACAAATGTTTATTGTCCTTAAATAAGTTAAAGATATTTTATAAATTTCTCTTAGCTCTCAATTAAATACAATTTAGTATATATCAATTTTATTTATTTTATACATTGTTTTTAGCATTTTTGCTATATTCAAAGATTATACATAGTCGCTGTACAATATGTAAGCATTCTAGAAGCAGTTATCTTTATGGTGGTGTTAAGTGTTGGCACATTTTAAACTTTATTCTAGAAGACTTGTGGTACCGTCTGCTCCCCGTTTCCGATGCGGATTGTCAGTGTCATAAAGCTGGCAATATGTTAAGTCAACTCGAAAGCACTTTTGCTTTATGTTGGTCGAATAAAACTTTAGTGCAGGCTGGGCCCAGTCGCAAACATGATGACTTGGCCAACGACTTGGATTTGGACTTGTACAACGGACGGGCAGCAAACATGTGAGTCACGCCCCAAGGCCAGCAGCATCTTCCAAAATGTGGGTTGGGTTTTTGGGGTTTGGGCTTTGGGTGTTGACTTTTGGGTGTGTTTGTGATATGAACAGCTACACTTGACTTGAAACTAAAATCTAATAACACTTTTAGCACAAATACATGTTAATGTGACCCCGAGGAGTCACGCACACACACTCTGAAATTTGCTGGGTTGACTTTCATAATTCTCGTGTTGAAGCCATGGCCAAAAAACTTGCTCATAAAAGCCAGCCACAAAGTTGTTTTCGAGCAAACGATGAAAATAATGCAAGTGAAAATCATCTAGTAGAGTTGGCTCGAACAGAAGATCTCCCCTAGCATTTAAGGTCTAAGCTGCTAATTTGAAGAAAAAGCCACTGGTTGTGAAAATAGTTATGTGTAAAACAAGAAATTATTAATTTCTGGTCAAAAGTAACAAAAATGGAAATGCGGAAAAGTATAAATAAAAAATCTTTACAACCTTTTCTGTTTTTTGTAGATTCTGCGTTTATTCAATATCAAGAAAATATATTCACCATAGGGTATAGAGACATGCATATGCAAAAGAACCAAAGGAAAGGCGCTGCCAACCTGTGGCAAGTTTATGCGGCATTATTAGCCACAGTAAAAGTTGGCTTTTAGGTACTGCCCGAAATGTTGTACCTGCTTTATTAGATTGCGGCTGGGCTGCTGGACTAGTCGGACTCATAAACTTTTCGTGCCACTTTGTCTGCGCATTAAAGTAAATACCGAGAGTCCTCACAACAGCAACAACAACAACAACAATTACATCTACAACAACAACAATAATCGCCTTTGCGCAAGTTGCAAAAAATACAATAAAACTTGTAGACCCAAAAATGCAAAAGTTGGCCAAAAATGCAGAGCTTTTCATTCTTTTCTCTACATGTATATAGTAAATATAGGCTTATACATTTACGTGTGTGTTTGTGTGTGTGTTTGTGTGTGTGTTTGTATGTGTGTATGTGTATGTATACATTTTGTTTAATATGCGGCAACATTGAAAACTTTGTTTGTTGCTGTGTGAAAACTTTTGCGCCAACCGACAAAACAAAAATACCCGAAAAAAGAATACGAAACAACAAAATTAAGGAAGGAAAAAAGTTGTAATTGTTGTTGAAGTAAGAAATTTTGTTATGGGTATTTATAGAGGAAAACCCTTGCGGCCAGTTGTGCAACAAATTTGATGGAAAGTCTCTCAGCAAATCAGAAAATGTTCAACTTAACTCTCAGCTCGGAGGTCAACGCTGAATTGCAATAATGAATAAATAAAAATGGAAATATTTATTTACACATTTAAGAAAGTTAAAGCTCACATTGGTTGCTCAGTTAAAAGCTGAAAGCCAAGTTAAGATATTCTACGGGATTTTAATTAATATAGAAACTTTAATATTCGATGGAAAAGCAAAAGGTTTCTTTGCCAAGTTAAGTAGCCATTTAATATGTAGGAAGTCAGTAAGGGAACAGATCGAAATGCATATATATATATATATATATATATATATATATATAATATGTGTGTGTGTGTGTATATTTATGTATTAATATCCATTTAATGCTGCGACCAACAATTTAATTGGCGGTATGCAAATAGTAGTGTGTATTTTCAACGATTAATTATCGCAAGTGCAACCGCAACACTTCAGTGAAGTATTCGGGGATATTCCGCTCATATCGTGGCAGTCAAAAGTATCGTTCGATGACGCACTTATTTCTCCACATCTGCCTCTTTGCAACTATTGGGGTATTTATGGTAATTAATTTTACCATTAAGTGCTGTCGTAATTCAAGTTGCCGTTGGGGAAGCAACTTAAAGCTATAATGAGGCGCTGCCAATCAATTACATTCCCAAAGAATTATACGATACGATACCAAAGAAACCGTGACAACACCTCATCAAATTTCAGCGATAATATTCCCCAGAACAAACAGCAAAAGTATCGGATTAGGTTTGGAAATGATTGTAATGCATACCAGAGAGGGAATCACGTGTACCTGTTGTAAGATATCGATACAGTTACAGATATGTGGCCTAACCTGCTTATCAAATACGTGTCTGCCCCCAAATCGTGGAAATATAACGCATCCCCCCTACTCTTTTCTGTCTTCGTCACCTGGCAACCGCGCCACTAATGAGACTTCAAAGCAACCAGGGATTTGATTTGCTTCTGGTTTCCCCTTCAGGCGGTTGCACTAATACGTCTGCCAGCAACAAAGACACATATGTTTTCCTGAATAAATGAGGCGCAAACATGAGCTAAATTTGTATAAAATCAATACTATTTATTTCCAATAAGTATGGCATACTTATTGGGTAAATTCGAAATATGGTATCGTATGAATAAATAGTGAGGCATTTTGCTAAATACATATGAATAATTTTAGATTGCCAAATAGTTCGAATTGGGTGAATATCATTAATTATTACAAGCCAGAGCTATATTTTTAAGGAAAAGTTATCTAGTCCAGGGTGACCGACTAGGAGATACCCTCTACACAGCCCAACATACAAATATGCATTCTCTGTAAGACCTGAAACCTTTTTTTATATATGGTTATATTTAATATTAATGATTTTAATATTTACTATTTTAATGAATTCTAATTTTTATATATGCATAAATATATGTAACACCTTCTGAATATTTAAGGACTGGTTGAGATTTAAATAAATTGGGTAAAGTTTTGAAATCGCTTTCTGTACTGCTTTGTTGTGTAATGAAACGATTTAAAGAGTGTCTCATTTGTGGCATTGTTTAATGTGCAACAAATGAAGCAACAAGCCAGAATCTGGCAGGTTTCCACGTTCCCCACACACAGACAGACACACATACATATGTATGCATATCCCTGCCCCCTCCACCCAGCTTCAGAGTGCTCCCAGTGGAAATGCAATGCATTTATTTATTTTAATTCCGCCACAACACTTCCGTTGTACAATCAATGCACAACAGGCGACGCAATGGGCCATGCAACGCATTCTGCGTGTCACATATACATATATATAAAATAAAACACATACATATATATACATGTATATATGACTGCCATGTGGCATTGTTCGCTTCTGTGGCAAGTGCTAGGCAATCGCTGATCACTTTTCACACACAAAGGCACAAAAACAATAAATGCAAATGATGATGACGACGCCGAGCTGAGCACAATGCCAGCTCTAGTGGTCCAGCTTTAGCTCCAGCTCCAGCTCCAGCTCCAGCTCCAGCTCCAGCTCCAGCAACTCCTGCTGATGATGACCAGACGGCGACGCGCCCATCAGACGGCATTATTGCCCCGGGGCCACGCCTTTTGGGCAGTGAATGAACAGCCAACAAACCGCCGCAGACATGGAAATGCATTAAAAATTCACAATTTGCAGATTATTTTTAACGATTTTAAATACACATGAAACGTGGCTCCTCCGCGAGTCCACGAATCAAATGGATCACAAGAGTTGCAACCCCTTTTTATATGCGTATGTATGTGTATTTTGTGTGTGTGTGTGTGTGTGTTTGTTTCTCGGTTTGGGCTGCGCCTAGCGGAAGCAGCCGCAACAGCCAAACGGAAGTTGCATGAGCAGAAGTGGTCAAAATGGATAAAACAAATCTGAATACACAAAATCAGGCATTTGGAGTCCGGCAAGAAATGAAAATAATTAAATGTTGCAAATTGCGTGATTTTTAATTTTTTTTCTATTCAAAAAGGAGTTAATACAAAAACAGGTTGGGAGTCATGACTATATTGCTGATCAAAAAATATATATTTATGAACCTTTTGAAATCGGAGATGTTGAATACTATGTCAAATCTATAGTAACATCAGCAGGGATATAAAATAGTTTAGGCTTGAGCTCAATACAAATGTGTAGAACAGATATTTTAATATCATTATTTCTACTTCAATGGCATTGTCGAAGCTAGTCGTATTGCTTTGAATAAAATTTACCTATATGTATGTATATATATAAATATATATATACAGTTTGTCCAGAATGTGTTTTTACATAGGGAAAAATTCATATTTTTTAAATTCTTTTGCAAAAAAATTTATGTTATTATTGACTTTTGATTATTTTCTTATTTTTCTACCATTAAATGGATATTTCTAAACTACTTAACATTAAAATTAATAATATTCATATATTTAATTCATTGTGAAGTTTAAAAACTAAAGTTATCAACTTATGTGGACTGTCCAGAAAGTGTTTTTACTATGGAGATTTTAGCCGCCAGATTGGGGAAAATTGCATATTTTTAAGCATAGTAAAAGGAAATCTAAAAAATTTGGATCAGATCAATTAGAGGACAGCTTAAGGAACATAACAGTGTCAAAGAATCCCATATAATGAACCACCTGCTCAGTTGACATATGGGGTGTCAAGGAAAAATAAAAAGTTTTAATAATTGGTACTGAAAAGCGGCTTTTGTTTGGCAAAATGCATGTACTCATAATTGGCTAACTGGCTAGATAATTTGTTAGCCTCTCAGTTTTACAGACTTCCATCAAATAATATTTATAATGTTATTCCTTTATTTTGGAGCACAGTCTTTTAATCAGTCACAGTTAGTCAAAGGCATTCCGGTCCGTATTTTCTATCCTATTAGATATATATATATTTTAAAGTGTAATTGAGCTTGCCAGCTTATTAAAAGTACACATAAATTGTATTCCAGTTGTGAAGCTTAGCCGAACATTATTTCTGGAAACTTCTGCGAGAATAAAACTCTGGCAATGCTGATTGCCGTAACTTTCAATTGTTGTTATTGTTGTTGTTATTATGCGCTGCACTTTAATTACACACTTGCGGTCATTTAAAATTATTTGGCTCAAGTTGCTTGCCACAGCAGCAACAGCAACAGCTACAGCAGCAGCAGCAGCTGCTACAAATCGCACGACGCCCCTTTGCCCCCCTCAGGTCTTTTGTATTTTTCACTGGTTCGTTGCGCTTTGGCGCTTATCTGGCAAAATGAATAAAACCAAAGAAATGAAAATGAAAATGAGAATGAAAATGGCAAAGTTAACACTTGTTAAACTTTCAACGAGGGTCGCTGCTGCTGCTGCCACTGTTACTTCTATTGTTGTTGTTGTTGCTGTTGTCGTTGTTCATCTTTTTATTGTTGTTGTTGATGTTGTTTGCAAATTTTGTAAATTATACGAGCGGCGCAAACAAAGTTGCCCAAGAGTGCCTGGCGAATAATTAGCCCCGAAAATAACCGTGGGGCATAAGTTCAAGTGCAACAATGTGCAACAAAGTTGCACAGCGCAGACAAATCAAAAACTAGTTCACAATGTTGCCAGCCCCCTCCCTCTCTCCGCCGACTTGCCATGCCCTTAAGCAGCTGTAATGCAACACGACTCAGTCACCTTCCTCTTCCCAACACCTCTCTTTCTCCATCCTTTTCTTACTCTCTCACTGCACTGTAAACAATTTGGTTTCAATAAAATATTCTTATAATTTGAAAACATTTCAGTCATATATTTTTATAAATTAATCACCAACAAAAAACTCTCTCCAATTTCCATTCGCTTTGTTTTCAAGAGATGAGTTAAATTATAATAAAAATCCTTCTTACAATAATTTTAAGAAAATCTTTAAAATTTGTATTTGTTTTTTAATTTTAGCTAACAATTTAATTTTTTACATAAATTAATAAGGAGATTTTCCACAGTGTAAAAATCCTTGCAGCACGTTGCCCCAGCCACAGCAACTGTTGCCACAATTGACAGCAAATGCAAAGGCGCTTGGCATGCGCTGCATGTCGCCAGTTGCAGGTTGGGGTCGCGAGGAGAGCTGCAGAGCTGCAGAGCTGAGATAGTGATAGGGAAGTTGAGAAGTAGACATCCCAAACGCATAAATTGTTTATAGTTTTCCACAACTGTACACAAGGTGGGCGACACGCAGGAGTGTGGAGCGAGGGGGGTGCCACATTTAAAATGTGTCGCCGCTGACTTCTTTTGCGTTGGCGTCCAAGTTGCCGACACGTCGCTGCCGTTGACAAATGCCCCAGCCACATGCGCTGTTAACTAAAAGTGTTCGCCCCGACTTTATGACTTGGCCAGCCACCTATCTGCTAACTGCTAACTGCTAACTGGTAACTGGTATCGTGTATATATCTACCTCAAAGGCCAACCAATCAATGCTAAATGCACAACAAATTGCGCAGAATACACTTCTGTGGCATGCAACTCTTTCAATTTGCTGTTGGCTTTGTCAGCATTTGGTTGCTCAGATTACTTAATGCACACTAATGAAATCAAATACTGTTATGAATAGCTATTGCTGTTGAAAATTATGTTATTTTACATTCAATGCAATCGTGCATCGATACTTATGTTAAGTCTCTCATTAACGACTACTCATACTGTAAAGTAGCAGTCTTGAATAAACGCTGATTGAGTACAAAACGCTGGGTGGACTCAGTCTACTTTCTTATGCAGGCATTCCTTGATAACAATTGCCAATACTTAATACATTTTAAAGTTCAGTATTACATTAATAAATAATGTTCTTATTATTATATTAAAAAGAGTAAATAATAATATCATATTAAATATCATATTAAAAGAAAGCATGCTGGACATTTTATATATACATATATCAGGATAGAGCATTTGAGTTACAGCATACAGAATCTCTGTTTATTTACTGAGCATGTCTTATGAATGACTTTGCTTGGCAAATCAATGATCCACTGGCTCTTGGGATTGCGTGATTATGAATACCCATTTAGCATTTGATTAGCAAATGAATGCGTGGAAGTGAAACCAATGACGACCCCTAACGATGTGCATTTCAATGCAAATTTATGCCTTCGATTCAAAAAAGTAATTCTATTAAATCATGACTCCCGCATATTCATTTGCTACCGAATATAACTTAAGCAATTTAAATTATTACTTTAGATAAGAGAAAGTGAACAACTTACGAAATTTATTATTATTATTGGAATATTAATTTTATTATTATTACTGATGTTATTATTATATTATTACTACTTAAGATAGAAACATATCAAAATATTTAATTAACCATCTCTAGACCAATTCACATTCACAAGTTTTCTGTAAGCTATCTGCTATCGCTGGCAACTGTGAATCATCTCTTATCAAATCAGCACATTTGGGTTAACCACCGAAAAACCCACAAAAACAAAAAGTGTCCAATGCGAAAGCGTCGCTTTGCAACCGCAACTGTCCACAGCTGTTGCAAAGATGCCTCGAGGCTCCTGGCGTGTCGTACGTGGGGCTCTGGCGAAAGCCCGACTGTCAAATTAAATTAATAAACACAACAATTGGCACAGGCCTCAGATCCGGACCAGAACTGAACCGAACCAACCAACTGTCCACTCACACGGCGCTCATAGCAGGAGAAGCGGCAACGGGGAACGGGGAACGAGGAACTGGGGACGGAGGGTGGCGGCAATGGGCGATGGCAATCGTAAATGAAATTTTTTCTCAAATTGAGTTTGGGGCAAGTACTCAACTTTTGGCATGCCCCTCCGGGCCCGTGGCTGTACTCTGTGCGTGATGAGAGCAGGGGATGGGGAAGGGGAAGGGGAAGGGAAGCGGGTAGCTGAAAGTCTGTTTGGCCTGTGCCTTGGCCATAGCATTTTGTATTAATTACAACATAGCCGGCGGTAAGACCGCTCAAAAAGTTTCAACATAATTGATTTCATTTTTATTTTCAGTGGATTGTGTGATGAGTGCCGGGAAAATGCGAAAAAGTGGGAAAAAGGAGCAACTTGGTGAAAATTGTGTGCCCTTTGTGACGCCCGCATTAAATTGATTTAATTATTGGCCAGCCAAAGGAGGCGCCCAGTCATTTTCAGTGTCAATTTTATTTTTTAATTTACTTAAATCACAAAGAAGAAAATCTTTGCAAATCTTTGTTGAAACACCATTTGAAAAAATACTGTATTTTATATAATCGAATTAAATATATTATATAATATATAATAAACACCAATTATTATTTAAATTAGTTGTACAAATTACAGAAACGTGAAAAATAATCTTCGATTATAACAAATGATTTTTGATATTTTTTATATATATTTACAAGAGCAAACTATATACATAAATATATTAATAAACCTAAACTTGTAAATTAGCATTTTACTTTATACTTTGGCCGCGTAGTAACTGTGTAAGCCAATGTGCTCAGAATGTAGGGTATTACAAACAAGGATGGCATTTTTTAATACGCATGTCCAATGTCCACTATCATTGTCCTCCGAGTTGGTTATTTCATTTTGCATATTTTCCAGATTGAGTTACGGCCGTTTTCATCATTGTTGCTCCTTTGCTTTACCGTTGCCTTCGCTGCAATTGGAGTCGTTGCCGTTGCTTATCCGTAGCATGCGTCTGGTCCTGGCGCTACTGGTCCCATTTAATTATTTATACATAATATCTATAAAGTTTTTCGTTTGCTGTCAAAAAGTGAATATTAATTTGATGTAGTTGAAAGTGGAATATCATTTTCTATTCGGAAGTTGTATTGAAACATTCTCAAACTGGTTTTTGCTTTCTTTTCCTTTATTTCGAACGTTTTTTGAAATCTAAAAGAACAAGCAAAAAAGATGATGGTTAACGAATTAACATTAAATCAACAGCTCGCTCGGGCCATAAGCTCCTTGGCTACTATTAGCTCATTGGGTAAGCCCGATATACATATATTATTTTACTAAAGTTCTAAAGGTAATGTCTCTAGATTTATGGCCAAACTCCTATGAAGCACATCTTATGATGCATATGGATTTTATACCTACTACTCGACAATTATATAGCGTTAAGTCTGATATTTCTGTATGCAATGGACTTAGTGCACCTTTTGAATGCAGTAAAATATCCCAATTTCCCATTGACAAGAATATTGCCGGATTGACCGTCGAATTGGAAAATATCATATTTTTTTAGCAAATGTATTGCATAAAAAATGCACCACAATTTTTTTTTTTCATAATGTTCAACAATATTTATAACACTTAAATGCATTCTGATGAATACTTATTTACCTATGTTAATTTAGAACCAGTAATTTGTAATTAATTAAAACTTCCTCATACAAAGTTAGTTCCGTAATCGATAGTATATCAAGAATAAAAATAGTTAAAAAATTGTAAAATTGTAATAAAGCCATTTATAACCTCAATCCTTTTTGTGTAAACAAATTATAAAGTTGTTTATATAAGATGTTTCATTTGCAAAATTGATTATGTATCCATTTTCTTTCAGATAACACTAAATTATGAAATATCTAGAAATTCTCTGCAGTTAAAGCTGGAAAAGTGTGCATTCCAATTAACCATACAACTTATTGCATGATATCAATATGTACCAATTACCGTTTTTAATGACGATTTTCTTTCAGTTTTCGTGCCTCAAGCTGAAAAGCCAATGAGATGCAAATTTGGTATCGGAAAGAGCTGAAACGCTTAGATCAGGGATGGGTGGCTTTTGAGATTGCTGGTCTTAAGTTACCATTGTTTGGCCAGACACTTGGGAGTAGCTGCTTTCTTTTTTGGGCCAAATAACGACAACGACGAAGGATAACAAAAGCCACAACAACGGCAAGGACATGTACGATATTTTAATGACATGTATTATGAACATTCCAAGTATGCAGTCGCATAGACGTTATGTATGTGTTGCATTTGGGAGTGAGTGGAAAAGGATATAGCAAAGGATACACACAAGGTACCCAAAAATGGGAAATTGCGTGTGTATTTTGTATTTGGCTCACAAGTCGAAACCGAAGACGTTCGTTGCGGCGTAAAATTCAACAACGCTTTTCATGCAGGGCCTGTAAATTATGTGGCCCACAGGATATGCGCTAGACCCAGACACACACACACACACACATACACATACATACACATACACACACACATTCGCATAAGACACACGGAATCAACAATAGACTCAACTAAAATGATATACTTAATTTTGGCTTTTTCTATTTAATAAACTGTTTGAAAAAAAAGAAAAGAGGGAAATATAATGTGAGAGAGAGAGAGAGAGATAGCATTGCGAATGCAAATGCAAATGCCTGGTTAAAGCGCGCCGAGAGATGCAGAATCCGTGTCCAATGCGACCAAACAGACTGCACCGCAGGACGTCTAGACGTTGACGTTGTTGGCGTCCTCGACTGCGATAAGCATACGCCAGGCGCGGCATTATTATAATGCTACGTGGCCATTATCCGAGCAACGCCAACGATAAATCACACCAGGACATCTTTGTGTGTGTGCCACAGGCAGATATGACCAGCCACCTAACCACATCACACTACATCAGACCACAGGGCACCCCACCACCACCAACCCACTGCAGCTGGCAGAAACTGGAGCACTGTTGCTGCAGCACCAGCAGCAGACGGTTCCCAGCCATATCGGAGGTGCTGCATCGAGCGCACGCTCATAAAATGTTGAGCCCGACGTTCCCAGACGACAAATTTGCTTAGAATTTGAAATGCACGGCGCAGTCAAGAGCAGCAGACAGCGTGGAAGGAGTAGAAGTGACAGTAGAATGAAAGCAAACCAAACTTGCAGTTTTTTTTATTATTATTATTATTATTATGTATTTTTTTTTTGTGGCAATATTTTATAAGTGGCAAGTTCAAGTTCAGAGCGTCTATTGTGAACAAGCCCGAAATGGAAACACGTTAAAGTGTGCAGCAAACTGGGCGTGGCTGAAAATAATTGTTGGCGGCGAGTAAGAGAGGAACTGATATACTCGTACATCTCTCTGATTGACAACAAGTTGACAGGCCTCATTGGTGCAGGCCAATGTTTGTTGCAACCAAAGGGAGAATGTTGAGATGGTTCATTCGGTGCCAAGATCCCGTCTGAAACACTCGCGTAGTTGAAGTTACACAGCCGACTGATTAAAGTTGTTGAAGTGAATGATTTGTTGTAATTTATAATTATATTATTATTATATTTATATTATTATTAGTGAAATACTTTGGAGGCACATATATAAACTAAACAAAAATCTAATCTTGAGCAACAGCTATCCCATGCCGAGAGTCTTGCTCAAAAGTGCCGACTATGCAGTTAAGCATGCTCATTTGAGTATATTTATATATGTATGTATATGTATATGTATATATATATATAGAAGAGATATGTTTGTGCTAAATACAAATACATTTATGTATATATACACTGAAAAGAACAATAAATGTGCTAAAATTTGTTTGGCAAATTCTCTTATTGGGAAATCTAATTTTATCCTTTCTCGTATTCCATATTTTAATCATTGTGTTGGTATTCATTCAAACTAGTGAATGACCGACCTGTCAAATATAAAAAAAAAATAAACAAATAAAATTTATTTTTTACGTTGTATGTATATACATATGTATATACACATGTATGTACGTACAGTTTCTGGCAGCTCATTTCGACCAGTGTGAAGCTTAAACAAGGAGTTTCCGTTGATCAATGGTAGTACGTTTGAAGGACTATCAAGGAAATGTGAGCCAATACTAAAATGGATTGAGGATAGCTGGCATCAAGAACCGCAACGTCGACCCTCTGCCAATTCGATTGATCTTTTTGAAATCCCGTGCTCTGATGATCCTATTATCAAACCCGTCGTTAAAGCATCATAATTATTACAATTATTATTCTATTATATTGTTACCCTAATTGCGTTTCAACCTCCATGTGGAGTCCCCGTTGGCATACAATTTATTTACAAAAATGTTTTTCAATTTAATGAGATACCCCGCAATCAAGGCAAGGGGTATGCACCGTTAGTGTTAAGGTGTTAAACATTAACAAGAAAAGAAAAAAAATAAATTAACAGTTTCTTTTTTACACGCCGAGTAATAAACATGCATTGCTCTCAGTATAAATAATAAATTGATTTTTGACTAAAAGTTACTGAGGGAGCTCTTTTTATAGTAGTCCTATATTTTTTGTGGTAAAGAAAATCAGATAAAAATGGAGTCTACCACTTCTGACCCATGTTTTGGACGATTGCTGAGGTAGACGTTGACCTCCCTGGCAGTTTGCAATGAATGTCATTTGGATAACTTTCTCATTTATTGTGCATTAAAAATAAAAATAAAATATAAGGAGTGCGTTATATATATTTACGTTATATATATATACGTATATATAGCTTGTGATTATCGGCGCATTTCCATTACGGCGTTTTTGTGGTCTCGTGCCGCTTCTCACGCTTTGTTTTTCAATTGCTCTTCAGAACGATGGGAGATGAGTTCAGTTAGGCATTTGGCCTTATCACAGCTTGAGCTGACCTGGCTCGGTGCCGGCATGCAGAACCAGCAACTCCGGCGTCATTGGAGCATTGAGGGTTACCCATGATTTTGGCAGACCGGCATCATCTCGGGCAGATTGCAGGGCCTGCTGCAGGCCAAATGCGACGGCTATGGCCAGGCAAATTGCTGGCTCACCAGTTGCTGCAAAAATACACATTTACATATAATAAAAAGTATAAACAAACAACAAATATGCCGTTGTGTACAAACAAATATAAACGAAACAAATAACTGTACGCAAGAAGTAAGAATGCTCTGTTTGAGAGAGCTCGGCGAGAAAATACAATGAACCCAAGTCTTTCGCTATCGAGTCTTAGATATTCAAAGCAACGCAATGAAAAATATGCATAATATAATCGATGATTTTGCAAGGTATAGATAATCGATTATTATCGATTTATTGAAAACTAACTTGAAGTTTCTAGCTCTTATTATCTCGGATATTGGCTTTGTCATACAAACGGACAGAAAGGTTAGTTCAGATAAAGGATATAAAAATGGCAATCGTCCGATTTTATAAATTCATATTTGTTGTTGGGAGTGTACAAAATGGATGCATGAAATAGGAAACTGTCACTAACCCTTTGACCGCATGAAGCCATTCTTGTTGGTGCTCTTGGGCAGCATCTCGATGCGCATATCAATGGGTATATCTTTCGCACCGGGCGGCTTATAATTCCAGGTGCGGTTTGTCAGGCACTCGCCCGTTTTCGGATCGACAACAATCTGCTCGGTGGTCCAGTAGCCCAGGCCCATCGAAAAGGCGCCCTCGATCTGGCCAATGTCCACATAAGGATTCAAGCTCTCGCCAGTATCCTCCAGGATGTCAGCCCGATTGATCAGATAGTTGCCAGTTAGCACATCCAGCTCCACCTCGATAAGGCTCAGTCCACATACCGAATACGGTTCCATATCGCCCTGTTTGCACTGGTCACTCGCTATCAAGTTTATCTTCCGATCATGTGCCTCGTTTATCAGCTGTTGCCAATCTGCCGGCTTTAGCTCCGCCTTGAGCGGTTCCAGTCGCGAATTGAGCGTCTCGCACGCCTTCCGCACTGCAAAGCAAACCGACTCGCTGCCCACAGCACCACCAGTGACCATCGAATTGGCACCGTTAATCGTTTCGCTCGCCTCAATGCGCACCTGCTCCATGGCAATGCCCAACGTGTGAGCCACAATCTGAGCGATCTTTGTGTTCATGCCTAAAAACGGAAACCACAAAGTTATAATAATATAATATATATTTATAAGGAATAAAGAATATATATTTAAAAAAAAAAACATTAATAAACAAGTAAGAATGCCGTAGTCGGGTGAGCTCGACTACGATATACTCTTAAGCCAGTTGTTAAATGTATTCTAGTTATATTGGCAAATTTCCCTTTAAGATGAGCTCACTCGACTACGGCTTTCTTACTTCTTTAAAGCCAATTTATGATTTTTGTAAAAACTTACCTTGACCCATTTCGATGCCTCCGTGGGCGACAACAACGGTGCCATCGCTGTGATAGATGCTCACCGTGGCCGGATACTGTCCAAAGTATCCAATCTGATACTCCATGATAGCCAGACCCAAGCCGCGCTTGTGCCAACGATGCTCCTTATTATGGGCAATGATCTCTGCGCGGCGCTCCCGATAGTTGGTGTTCTCCAGGAATCGGGGCATCATTTCGCGCATTTTGTGCGCCGGCAATATGTTGGCATAGCGCACATCCGCCGGATCGTTGCCCGTTGCAAACGCAATATGCTCAACGATATTCTCAATTATGGCAATGCCCTCAACAGAGCCAGGAGCACGACATGCCGTATTACTGGGCGAATCCGAGACGACTATAAAGCCATCCATCTTATAGTTATCACCGAACTCGTAACAATTCTTTGATAACAGCACCGTATGCCCCATGGGCGATTCACTGGTCAAATAGCCGGCATCCTCGTAGAGGCGACAATTCAGTCCAACAATTTTACCATTTGACTGCGCATAGAAATCATAGTCAAAGTGGGAGGACCAACGTTTGCCCGTCGTTGTCATAATCGATTCGAGCGACTGCACGAATCTCACTGGACGATTCAGTTTGTGGGCGGCAACCGCTGCAGCTGCAGCAGAAAGATTGCAACGTGTCGCCTTGCCACCATATCCGCCGCCAATGCGGCGGGTCTTCACCTGCACCTCATTGCTCCTCAGATTGAGAGCCTTGGAGACGACATCCTGAGTGAGATCCATCCACTGTGTGGCCACATACATCTGTACACCACCCTCGAACGGCAGCACCACCGTCGTATGCGGCTCCATGAAATTATGATACTGCAAACCCATGCCCAATTGGCCCGTACCCTGAATCTCGTATGGCTCCTGCAAGTCCAATTTATCAATAATTGATTTAACAGTGTGCTTAATCCGTTCACTGGATGCAGCACCTGCCGCCTGCAGCACGTGCATCATGCTGGGCAGCACCTGTTCGGCGCCACCCACATATGTCAGTTTCACCAGCTCGGCGGCGCGTTGAGCCAACTCGTTGGATGTCGCCAGCAGCAATCCAATGGGCTGCTGATAGAACCTGATTTCACCGGTGGCAAAGATTTGCTCCTCCTCCGGAAAGAAGTGCGGCTCCGTTACCCTGGGACGCAACGAATTCTGTCCTGGTATATCATTGGCATCCACATAAGCCACAACGCCGGGCAAGGCCAGTGCCGGTGTTGGGTCCACCTTGCTGACCTGGGCGCCCACTTTCTTTGCCGTCACAAAGGCCGCCCACAGCTGATTGTGCTGGGTGGGCAGGTCGTTGGCATAAGTCGCCTCACCCGAACACTGGATTAAGCCCTCGTGCTTCTCCGTTGGCTTCGTAACCGGATGGTGCTGCTCGTTCGTTTCGTAGCTCTGCTTGCCACTCGACAGAGGACGCTGCAGCAAAGAGCCGCCACTTAAATGGCGACTGCTTACCTCCACCCGCTTCCTCTCCGCGGCGGCCTTCAACAGAAACTTGTACAACAGACCGCAGGCCAACTTGCGTCGATAGATTGGCGAGGCATCCGGGAGCACCTCATCCGGCTGCAGCAGCGTCGATAGTTTGGCGAACGCCTGCTCCAACCAGGCATTGTCGAAGGGATTGCGTCCAAGCAGCAGCTCCTCAATGGCCGTCGCATGCACAAAGTCCGGACGAATGCCGCCAAAGCAAATGCGAGCACTTTTCACCTGCGACCCCGCTCCAAGTTCCAGCAGAAATGCGGCATTGACATAGGCATGTGCATTCTGGGCACGTGGCATGATCTGTGGAGGCAACAGAAAAAGTCCAGTTACCAAATAATATATAGAAAGCCATCTCACTACTAAGCCCAGAAGCCGATTACATTTTCTTTTAACTTAAAATGCGAAACACAATGTTTCAGCTAAAAGAAGAGTGGAGTTTTTTATGGGCTACTGATGCCAAAGTTATAGGTACATTATTATTTGTGGATAGAAGATAATTAGGGATGATCCCTCAGCGAATTTATTACTCCAGTTAAAATTGAGTAGTTAATCAAATTACAATTATTTATATATAAGCCAAAGCTAACCATATTAAAAACCTCAGTTGCTAGCTGCGAATGAAGGTTATTAAACAAAAATGAAGAATGATTATTTTCTAAATATTTCTATAGGAAATAATTTCCAAATTGAGATCGAAGAATGCTTTTAAAAAAAGTAGTAATTTACGTTAATTAAATAGTATATTATTAAAAATTATAGCTAGCTAATTAGATAAAAGGTTGTAAATATTTAATCAACAAATTAACTCGATTCTTACCTTATACGAATCAAATAGAACATTCTGCTTTGAGTAGGCGGGCAGAAGAATTGCACGAAGGATTTTACCCAGCATTGGCAGCTTCAAGTAGGTGTCCAGAGTCACGGTTGTCTGCTTGTCAGCTGACTCCTGAACAACGACCTGGGCATTGAGGGCCTCCAGCACAATGTAAACATCGGAGGGGAACTCGGGGTGTGCGTGCTTAATGGCCAAGTTACCAGCCAGAGTGCCAGCCTGGATCAATGTATAACAATATGATTATACAACTGTTAACATGTTGTCGACTTATTGTGATAAGATAAGAGTGCACTCGTCTTGATAAGGAGTGATTGACTTACATTGCGCACTGGCACGTTGGCAATCCAGTCCAAGTGTTGCCAGACCTGCGACAGATACTCGAATCCGATTGTTTGCTCCAGCTTGCGGCATATGTCCATTGTCTCGCTGAGACTCAGATTGCCACCCAGTGTGAGGATGTCATCCGTTAAATTGTAACTTCTCAGCTCCGGAACGCTGTGAATATCGATGAACGCCTTAATCTCTGCACTACGCCTGTAGATGCCATGCGCCGTGTTGCCCGCCACTAGCATATAGGGTAGCTGCTCCTTGCCAGCCACCTGGAGTGCTTCGAAGAGCTCCGGCAGTGTCCGTGGCCAGGACCAGCGACTGCCGTCGGCATACAGCTGTACGCCATTTTTCTGCTTGCAGCTGCCGGCGCAGAGTTCGCCTGTTTTGGGGCACTGTTTCCTGCTCAGATCCTCAATGTCCGCAACACATTCAGCTGGCACCTCAATATTGCTGTCGGCTGCAAAGGACTTCATGGCATCCAGGATGGGTCGATAGCCGGTGCAGCGACAGATGTTGCCACCGAATGCATTCTCCACCTCTGCCATGGTGACTTTACCTTGCTTGGAGGAGAGCAGTGCATACATATTCATCACCATTCCCGGTGAACAGTAGCCGCACTGGGTGCCATTCATCTTGGCCAGACGCTCCTGAATGGCATGGTAGCCCTTGCGCTTGTTCCCCAGCCCCTCTGATGTGGTCACTGTTAGGCCCAAACAGCTGTTAAGCAGCGTCAGGCACGAGTTGACCGCCCATGTGCTGAGTTCACCCGTTGCCGGATTTATGCCACTCACAGCGCAAACACAGACGCCGCATCCTCCCTCTTGGCACATGAATTTTGTGCCCGTTAAACCGGCATGCTCCCGTATAAACGTGTTCAGGGTGATGTCAGCGGGGAGACTTGCCAGGTTCACTAAAACGAAATTAGTTTTTAGCTACAATAATATATATATTCATATGTATAAGGCACGTTTGGGTACAATTCTTAGTTGTTTTACAGGACTGTTAAAGTGCCGCAAATTCGTTTCCAGTTTGTTTTCCTAAGTTTGTAGAAAAAACTGCAGCTCATATATGAACGTTGACCAACACTGAGCGCCAGTATTTCCACTGCGACGTTGTGATGATCAACGGCTCTTATAATTGTCTTAAAAATTCAAGTAACGAATTTGAATGTGACTAATGAGCGTATTCTAATAAACTCGGTGAATATTTTAAAATATCATCACGAAATATATTCTCAAATATATTTGATTTAACGTCATTAAAAAAGTGAAAAAACTTAAACTTTGCGAATTTGTAATATTTTTAATTGGTATCAGTGCCACTTAAATAATAATTCAAACAATTTCTTAATTTAAAAAAAAAACTTCGTTGCACCTACATTGTTTTTGTTACAAGTACATTAATTGTTAAACATATATAATTATATCTATGCATGCATATATATTATTATCTTTAAAAGGGCTTATATAGTTGGATTTTCACTTGATAGTATGTATGTATAACTCGGACCCTAATTAGCCACTTCTAACAGTTTTTTTTGTACAATTCAAATGCGTCTTAAAATAAAATTTTGTATGTGTTCGAGTATGTACATATTTATATGTACATCTGTATATGTAAATAGGAAGCGTACATACCTTCATGGCAATCGCCATTGATAGTTATACTTCTAGACATAAGTGTTTTTGTTTTATGTACAACAAAACCGAATTCCAACCCACTCGTTATTATTTTTTTGGTGAAGCTATTTATGGAAGCTTTCTAGAGTCGAAGAATGTTCTGCAATATGCGTATTTCACAATTCGTGATAACTATTCACACGCCGATCTCAAAACTACTGCAGACCGGAGCCCATGAGCTGAAGCATTTATATGTTAGCCGAACTCGCTCGTGAATGTTCGCCAATTTCAAGTGAGAGCGAGAAGCGTTACATAACAACGAATAATCAGTTAGATTTTAAGCTTTTCTCTTCTTCTCCGACTCTCTCTCTCTCTTCTAGTACATATGTACATACTGAAATTCATAATGTTAACCCACTGTTAACTTGTGTTGATTCTGTGAACAGCTGTTCCCCGGCGTCAAAATAATAAACTTTAATATGTTTTGCCGGCTGCTAGACAGAAATTTCATAAAAACCATTTTAAAGCGGCAACCGTATCGAAATTAAGAAAATAATTGTGATAGAAATAATATGTAGAGCCAACGTAGCGTTGTAGATCTCCAGACGTCAAGTTGTAAAATAATACATGCCTAAATATTTCAGAATTATATTAGTGAAGTTGTTAATATTGAGAAATTTGTTGACCAACACTGAGCGCCAGTGTTTCCTCAGCAGCGCTGGGTTAGGTCAACGGTTCTTACAATTGTTTTAAAAATGCGTGTAACAATTTTGTTGATCAATTCAATTCGTATCAGTGCCACTAAATAATAATAATTCAAACATTTTCTTAAATTAAAAAAGCTCCGTTGCACCTAAATTGTTTTTGTTACAAGTATATTAATTGTTAAACATATATAGTTATATCTATGTATGTATATAGATTATTATCTTTAAAAGGGCTTCTATAGTTGGCTTTTCAGAAAAAAGAAGTAAAGAGTGGATAGTATGTATGTGCATATGTATATTTATAAGTTTGTCTTTCATTAGACACTTCTAATAATAAAAAACATAAAATGCGTCTTAAAATAAAATTTTGTATGTGTTCAAGTATGTATGTATGTGTATGTACATGTATGTATGTAAATAGTAAGCGTACATACCTTCATGGCAATTGCCGTTGATAGTTATACTTCTAGACATAATCTGTATACTTGTTTTATCTACAAAAAAATCTAATTCAAACCCACTCGTTGTTATTATTTCGTAAAGCTAATTATGGCACCGCACACCTATTATTTTGTAGATTCGAAGAATGTTCCACAATGTACGTATTTCACAATTCGTGATAACTATTCACACGCCGATCTTCACACTACTGCAGTCCCGAGTCAATGAGCTAAGGCATTTATATGTTAGCCGAACTCGCTCGTGAGCGTTCGTCAATTTCAAATGAGAGCGAGAAGCGTTATGTCACTACGATTAATTGACGTTATCGCTTATCAACACACGCTCACACACACTCTCTCTCTCTTTCTTTCTCACTCTCTTTCGCTCTGCAGAATGCCTTAGAATCAGTTAGCTTTTAAAAGTTCTCTCCGTCTACGTCCCTGACTCTATCTCTTTCTCTCTCTCTTTTTTCTGCTTCTACCTAATAACTTTAATCTACGAATTTGATTCTTTTTTGTTGTTACAATTTTTTTTCGTGGAGTGCGAGAGCATTTCATCATAACTAATATATACAACTGCATAGACATATATATGTATATTTATAAACAACTCATCAAAATAACAACAAAATCGAAACAGACATAGAATAAATAATTAACAGTAATCTGTTCAGCCAGAGATAGAGTAACAAGTAAAACAAAGCTCGGATATCGTGGACAAGTCTCGCATATTGTAAACAATTTCGAACTCAATGTAAATAAATTTGTTTGTGTGGGGAAATCGAATTAAACTCTTAAGCGCTGTCGACTTGTAGATTGTGTGCGTTAACTTTCAAATTCAAGTTTTTTTTAACTTAGCTCAAGCTTAAGTTAATTATTCATGTTCGCAGTCTTTTCATTTTGCTATTTACAATAAACTATTATTGAATTTCGCAGATTAGATAATTAAGCTTATAAGAACATACGAAACAAGTAAGAGTGAGCTCGACTACGATATACCCTGAACCCATTTGTGTAACGATATTCTAGTTGAATTTGACAAATTTATCTTAAGAAGTGCTCTCATTTTTTATAATCAGCACAGATACTGAAGAGCACAAAATATCGAAGGGAACACGTTTATTTATTCAAAATCCCAAACTAAAATCACCGGTTTGCGAAAAACGATTGCACTTACATGCATATATACACACATCCTTACACAGGATCGCTGATAACGGGTAGTTGCGGAATACACACAAACATATTTAAACTCGCGTTGATTATCATGCCACAACTTTCTCACAAATGCGCTAACATGTTTATTAATACCATAGGTGTTTCCTATACGATCGTGATGAAATATTCCAATTGATCAATAATATTTATGTGAATATTATATATACATTAGAAGCCTTTCGCCACGAATTTATAAGTGCTAGACACTACAAAATTGCGTAATTAATTGCTATCGGAAAACAATAAGTATCGGGCAACGATTACACTTATCGATAATATTAAATAAACTTGATTCTTTTCTAGTGTCTGAGACTTGTGCTTATACAGACAGACGCGGCTGTGTCGACTCGGCTGTTAGACCTGATTAAAAGCCTGTTCTCAGACCAATCGATAATGAAAGACAGATCAAAAATAAGTTATCGATAATGTAAAACTTTATAAAAAAAAAATGCTCTGTAAATCGTCAGTAACTATTTTATACCATTTATTAAAATGGGTAAAAAGGGTATAATAGTTTTGTGCAAATGTATGTAATAGGCAGAAGGAAGCATCTCCGACCCCATAAAGTATATATATTCTTGATCAGGATCAACAGCCGAGTCCGTCTGTCTGTCTGTCTGTCAGAGACTATAAAAGCTAGCGACTTCAAATTTGGAATGTGTTCTCGTGTACCAGGTGCAGATCAAGTTTCCTTTATTTTATCGATAACTGTCTCAGTTTCTCAAATATCGATTCATTTCATTACATTACATAACAACAGGCTTAGGGGAAATCTTAGTCGAGCCAACTCGATTACAGCATTCTTACTTGCCATTTGATTTTTCTGTTTTGAGAGCACAATATTGAAATCCACAATGTTAACCCGCTGTTATCGTGTGTGGATTCTGTGAACAGCTGTTCCCCGGCGTAAAAAATTTAACTTTGATACATTTTGCTGGCGGCTAGCGACAAATTACCCAAAAAACCACATGAAAGCGGCAAATGCATTGAAATTACAAAAAAACTAAATAATTGTTATAGAAATAATATGTCAAGCTGTGTTGTTGTAGATCTCCGGATGCCAGGTATACAAATTATACATTAATACATGGCCAAATATTGTAACACATTTGTGAAGTTGTTACTAAAGAGCAATATCCAATGCCTATTTCGGATTCGGAGTCATGAGCGCCTCCAACAATCCAAGCAGACAATTAAAATTATCAGCGCTCATATGAAAATTTTCATATGCATAATTATTTATAATTTATTTCTGGTTTTAATCGACGTTTTTATTTATTATTAAAATATATTGCAATTGGCGACCGACATTTTCATAGATCTGAATACAGGATTTAATTCCTTAACACTGCTTTTTTGCTTTTGGGTTCCCCAAATTAAATATTTTGAACTAGACGCAGGCCTTAGTTCCGTGGTTCATTGGATCGGAGTTGAAACCATTTATTTAAATTTAGTACGAGAATTGCTCAACTTTGAGAGAATAAGGAAAATAATATTTATTCATTGAAATTAACATCGATTAACAATATATAAGTGTGTACATATGTATGTAGGTGGATATAAAAATATTTCAATTGCATTATTGTTTCTCATTTAAGTCGAAATGATTTAATATCGTGTCCGGCATTCAGTAGCAATACTTCGGGTGTTGTGGGTGCACCCAGACGGACCCACTCGCGAGGCAAGCCGGCATCCTTCCTTGCCGATTGCAATGCCTGCTGCAGGGCAAAGATGACGCTGACGGCCAAGCAACAGGGCGGCTCCCCGGTGGCCTTGGAGCGCATAAATCCGGCACTGCTCGCCTGTGGATTCTGCACCATTTCCACGCGAAAATCAATGGGAATATCTTTTGCGCCGGGTGGCTTGTAGTTCCAGGTGCGATTCGTCAGCAAGCGACCCGTCTGTCGCTCGTAGATCAACAGTTCGCTCAGCCAGTAGCCCAGGCACATGACAAATGCGCCCTCGATCTGACCAATGTCGATGTAGGGACTGAGACTCTCGCCGGCATCCTCCAGTAGATCGACGCGCCGGATCTGATTGTTGCCGGTCAGCACGTCCAGCTCGATCTCGGTCAGCGCCATGCCATACACATGATAGTTCTGCATGTCGCCCTCCTTGTAATGGTCCGATGCAATCAGATTGATCGATGCCGCATATGCCGCCTGCACCGCTTTCTCCCAGCCGACGCCCTTCTTCTTCACCGGCTGCAGGCGCGTGTTGAGCGTCTCGCATGCCTTGCGCACCGCATAGCAGAGGCTTTCGCTCCCCACGGCGCCACCGGTAACCATCGAATTGGCCCCGTTTATGGTGTCCGACGACTCAATTTTGATGTAGCTCAACTCGATGCCCAACGTGTAGGCGGCCACCTGAGCCACCTTTGTGTTCATGCCTGTGGAGAAAAAGGAGAAAAAGCAAAACGCTTTTGTGAAATCACGAATGGAAGAGTGCGGTAGTCGATACCCTGTTTAAATCGATGGAGTACATATTATTTTGGAATATTATTAGTATTTTTTATTTGGACGGTGAGGCATATTGTATTATTGTGCATAACAATTGTAATTTTAGCATAATTCGAACTAAAAGTTGGAAGAAAAAGAGGTACAAAATATTATTTCTAAAAACGAACTGTAAAATTGAGTTGAAGAATCAATCTCACCGTTTATAGGCTTAAATAGATCACACCAAACATTGATCTACGATCAGAAAAAGAAGGGAGACTTATTAATAAAAGTCAATTACGGTAAGAAGTTAAGCTAACATTCCAATTGAAACCAAATATTAGAAATTGTTTTGTACGGGTTCTATTCTGTCCTGATGAACCTCGTAATAGGGTTAAGTATTTTGAGATCCAGCTAATTAGCTTATTAGCAAATCCCAGAAGATTAATTTTGCGAATTAGCAGAGTGATTCACAGAGTCAAAAGACTTACTAAAATCAGTGTAAACAACCTACATTTGCATCTTGTTTTGAAAATGCTTAATGCCAAAAAAAGTTAATTCTAAGGTTAGTGGTAGTAGGTCTATATTTCTGCGTGAAGTCAAGGATCCACAAAGATGTAGTTGAGAAGTTATAAATTTCTCAAAAATCTTAGGAATACCGGACAACTTAGAAATACCTGTATAATTTTGAACAATTTAGTTGTTCCCTTTTTTCAAGGGGGGGGGGGGGGAATAATAAATGATTTTTTTTTGTATTATTACATTGGAAAATAAATATTGGAATAATTTACCTTGTCCCATTTCGATGCCGCCATGGGTGACAACAACGGTTCCATCAACATGATAAATGGCCACCGTTGCCGGATATTGTCCAAAGTAGAATATGGGATAGTCCATAATTGCCAGACCCAATCCTCGTTTGGTCCAGCGATTGTTGGCATTATGGGTCTCGATTTCCTGGCGGCGGGATTGATATTCCCGTGATTTTAGAAATTGTGGCAGCAGTTCTGCCATTTTGTTACCCTTGGCTATGTTGAGAAGACGCACCTCGGCGGGATCGCGTTCAACCACGAACGCCACATGCTCTACAATGTTCTCAATCATGGCAATGCCCTCAACGGAGCCAGGTGCACGGCACCAAGTCGAACTGGGCGCATCGGTAAGGACAGCGTTGCCATTGATCTTGTGGTTGGTATCGTTGAAGTCATAACAGTTGGACGCCGTAATTGTGGAGTGTCCACTTATGGGACTCTCGTTGACATTCCAGCCGGCATCCTCGTAGAAATCATTCTGCAATCCAACAATCTTACCAGAATTAAGCGCATGGAACTGATAGTCGGAACGACAGGCCCAGCGCTTCCCATTTGCATCCATCATCGATTCCAGGGACTGGACGAACCTTACCGGCCGATTCAATTTGTGGGCGGCCAAGGAGGCAGCGCATGCAACTTGATTGCCACGTGTTATTTTGCTGCCATAGCCGCCACCCAAGCGCCGCACCTGGAGTTGGACATCCTTCGCTTTTAGCTGGAGCATGTGGGCAATTACCGATTGGGTGTGATCCATCCACTGGGTGGCCGAGTAGATCTTAAGGCCATCCTCGAACGGCACGGCAACCGTAGTCTGCGGCTCCATGGTGAAGTGATATTGTAGTCCCATCTGGAAGACACCTCGCACACTCACATCCGGCTCGGTGCTGCACTTGAGCTTGCCCGGCTTCGGCTTGGCCAATTGGATGATGAGCGACGAATCTAGCGGCGACATGTCCAGCACATCGCTTAAGCTGGGCAGCACGGGACGCAACAGCTGCGACTGACTGTAGGTGATTTTGACCAGCTTAGCAGCACGCTGAGCCCGATCCGCACTCAGAGCGACCACCAGGCCCAAGGGCTGTTCGTAGTACCGCACACGTGTTGCACAGAAGATCTCCTCGGACTCGTAGTCAAAAGTCGGATCAGTGAACGTATTCGAGCCGGGCACATCCTTGGCACTGTAAAAGGCCAGCACGCCGGGTTGTCGCAGTGCCTCCGTCGCATCGATTTGCTCAATGCTTGCGCCCACTTTGGTGGCACCCACAAAGGCGCAGTGCAGCGTGTTTGATGTGGTCAGCACATCGTTCATGTAGGTGGCCTCGCCGGAGCACTGGATCATGCTCTCCACTTTATGCACCGGCTGCGTCACCGGATAGTTTTCCTTCTTTGTCTGATACACCTGTGTGCCCGACGACAACGCTCGCTCTAGCAGTTTACCACCGCTCCTAAAGGCATCATTCACTGACGCGGCGGGCGCATGCTTCAATAGAAACTTGTAGAGCAGTCCACCAGCCAAGCTCACACGATATGCGGCCGAGGCGTCCGGGAGCACCTCATCCGGCTGCAGCAGCGTCGATAGCTTGGTGAACGCTGTCTCCAACCAGGCATTGTCGAAGGGATTGCGTCCGAGCAGCAGCTCCTCAATGGCCGTCGCATGCACAAAGTCCGGACGAATGCCGCCAAAGCAAATGCGAGCAGTTTTCACCTGCGACTCCGCTCCAAGTTCCAGCAGAAATGCGGCATTGACATAGGCATGTGCATTCTGGGCACGTGGCATGATCTGTGGAAGCAACAGAAGAAGTCTAGTTAATACCCTGCACGTTGAATGGGGAATGCAATATTTCAATAAAAAAAGTAGGATGTTATTTTAAGTGAAAATGCTTTGTATAAAAAGGAGCAAAAGTTGTCTGTTCGGAAATTTTAAATTGCTGAGTACCTTATACGATTCGTAAATAAATTTATCCTTGGGATAGGCAGGTAACAGGAATGCCTTCAGCACCAGTTTTCTATCGGTGGAGCTCAAATAGTCGGCCAACGGCATTTGCTGCTGCTCCTTGGCATTCGTGGACGCCAGGACATGGACATTGAGTGCCTCAAAACTGATGAAGACGTCCGATGGGAATTCGGGGTGCTGTTTCTTAATGGCGATATTGCCAGCCAGGGTGCCAGACTGCAAGATCAGGATGGGAATCAGTTGTCAGTTGGGAGTTGTGGACAAATTTAAAAAACATACGTTACGAACTGGTACATTGGCAATCAGATCCAGATGCTGCCACAGCTGCTGCAGATACTCAAAGCCAGCCTGCTTCGAGGCATCCTTAACGATATCCATGGCCTGACTGAGACTGAGATTGGCGCCCAGTTTGAGCTGCTGCTTATCGCTGCTGTGCTCCTGCAGCTCTCCGACGCCGCGGACATCGATAAAGTGCTGCGGAGTGTCCGGGGAACGGCGATAGACGCCATGCGCCGTGTTACCGGCAACAAGCATAAACTGCTCCTGCTCGCCCACCTTCTCCAGTGCCTCGAACAGTTCAACTAAATTCTTTGGCCAATGCCATTGGCTGCCATCGTCGTAGATGAGGTTGCTCCTCACACATTTGCCGGCACAGCGTTCTCCTGTTTTTGGGCACTGTTTCCTGCTCAGATCCTCAATGTCCGATACACACTCTGCTGGCAATTGAATATTGCTATCGGCGGCAAAGGACTTCATGGCGTCGAGGATGGGTCGATAGCCGGTGCAGCGGCAAATGTTGCCCCCGAAAGCATTCTCCACCTCAGCCATGGTGACTTGACCACTGCGCGACTCCAACAATCCGTGCATATTCATCACCATTCCCGGCGAGCAGTAGCCGCACTGGCTGCCATTCAACTGCGACAGACGCTTCTGTATCGGATGATAGCCGCTGCTCTTGTTCCCCAGTCCCTCGGACGTCACGATCTCCAGCTGCGAGCAGCTATTCAACAGCGTCAGGCACTGCGAATGCAAAGATTTGGGTGAGTAAATCGAAATGAGTGTGTTTCCTAACCATGACATACCCTCTTAATTCGATACTTGGAGAGTCTTGAGAAGACCTTAAGTAAATATGAAAACCCTTATGTTTTCGCAAATAAATAAATTTACCAAATTAATTACTCAGGGATAAATTTAAGTTTAAGCAATACCCTAATTTATTTACGGCTGTACACAGAAAAAAATCGAACTAAAAATTCAGAGTCATCCTAAAAATTAGAACGATTTTCTTTTTTTAGATATAATTTTTTGTAGATTTGGTAAGGCTTGCGCTACATAAAAAACTAAAAAATTTTTCTTTTCTATTTTAGTAAATATTTCTACAAAGTAGAAATGCAAATCTCTTTAAGGTGAAATTTTGCGAACTAGATTAGAATATATTTAACAGCTGCGTTAAGGGTATATTGTAGTCGAGCTAACTCGACTTGTTTTAATTAATTAGATGAGCTTATAAGCTCGTGTATATGTTTGTATATGTGAAATCTTAAAATACTAATAATTATCTATATAAAATAGACCAGACTTTTCGCCACAGTTCGGCGTGCTGTCCCAGAATGTGTATAACATTCTTGCCTAAACAATGGCCGTTTTGCCTGACTACAGGGTATACCAATCTCGAATTGGATGCACTCTTACCGAATTGACTGCCCAGCTCCGATGACCGTCGCGCAGCACGCAAATGCAGACGCCGCAGCCGCCTTCCTGGCACATGAACTTCGTGGCCGTCAGCTGCGCATGCTCCCTGATGAAGGTGTTCAGCGTTATGTCTGGTGGCAAATTGGTCAGATTCGCTGCGTATTGAGAAATCGAATAGGCCATATATTTATAATAAACACTCCAATATTGTGGATGCATGGTAAATAAAAATGTCAATCGACAACTGGAATCCGATGGAATCTTTCGCGATTTATTTTGTTTTTTTCAGCCCGCTGCAGGGCATCTAATAGTCGTACAACTTACCTGTGTAGGGCTGGCCGTTAATTGTAAATGTGGTCGTCATGTCGCAATAAATACGTACACTTATTCACTGGAACACTGGAGTTCAAAGGTTAGTGTGTTTTATGCAAAGCTGGGTTTTTTTTTCTTTTTCTAAAAATAAAACGCTGGCAAATACTTTGATAATTTACTCCAGCTGCTGTTGCTTCTGTCGACTTCGGTTGTTCGCATTCAACTGATTTGTCGACTTGTTTGGCAGCTGTTAGCATTTGTTTGTATATACAATTTGTACACACCTGTTGCTGTCGTTGTTTAATTAACTACTTGTGAGCAGCAAAAAACTAAAAAATTGTACATCCCAGGGTTGTTGTTGCTCAACTATAATTGCAGCTTTGCCGTTTCGGTTCAGTCAAACTAACGACGCTGGCTTTGTGTTGAAAGAGACAGAAAGAGACATGTTGTGATCTCTACAAAAACAGCAAACAATAAATTTGTATTTTTTCAAGGCTTGTAACTCATTTAATAGATATTTTTCAGAACATAAAGAGCAAAAATCAAAAGAATTGTGCAACAATGTTGAAATCATCAATGCAAAAAAAAAACGTATTTAATATATGCAATTTTCGTTTGGTTTAATACACAAGTGTTCTCAAGCACGTAACGAGAATGAAAGACACGTAGAAAAAACTGAACAGATCTCTTTCCAGCCAGAGACAGAGTAACAAGTGAAACAAAGCAACTGATTTCGTAGACAAGTCTCGCATGTTATAAATTATTATTACAGTTAAATCACAGGCTTGCGACAAACGCGTGGATTTACATACATTGTATGTGTATAAATACATACGTACATACATACATACATACATCCCGCAATCGAAAATAACGGGGAGCTGCAGAATACACACAAGCATCGCGTACCTTTCTCACAATTGCGCAGCATTTGAATGCAAAATACAATTGCAATTGAACAATCATATACATTTGCATATGTATGTATGTTTGTATATTATATATTAATTAGAAGCAATTTACCAGAAAACTGTGAATTTTATTGCTATCGGCAAACGATATTTATTGATAATATGAAGTACACTTGATCTGCGCGGGATATATGACTAATCTGTCTCTAGCAGTCCGTGAGACCCGTGTACTTAGACTGTTAATCCTAATGCTTGTTTACAGACTAAGAAAGTAATAATGTAATGTAAGTAATGGTAACTCCAAATAAAAAAAATTATGTTAAATCGCCAACAGCTGCAAAATTAAAATCCATTATGTTAACTCACTGTTAAACTGTGTGGATTTTGTGAACAGCTGTTCGCGAGTGCCAAAAGAACAACATTTACATGTTCTGGCAGTGATTATCGGCAAACCACCCAGAAGGACGTAACTGTCAGAATTAATTTCTTCCAATAAGATGAAAATAGCAAGTAAATCGAAACGAATTTCTTGTTGAATTTGAGGTTTTAATATATTTATATAATATTAATCTAAATATATATATATAAATATTAATAGAATTTTTTTTTAATCAAAATTCACTTGTACACAAATGTAAAACCGTAATTTTTTGATAAGCAAATAAAACCCAGCAATATATTTTGTAAATAAGTCACAAGAGACTGTGAGAGTGTTTTCTTAATTTAGAAACACCAACTGGGATCTTGTGGTATTTTTTTTATTTATTTTTAAATTATGTTATAGATTTTAATTCACTGTTATCATTTATACCATTACAAATCAATGTTTTATAGCCTTTCAATAGGATGATTAATGTTTAAATATATTGCTACATAATATAAATAAAATAAAATAATCTTTTTTGATCTAAAACGACACTAGTTTATGGGATCGTAGATGCTTCCTTCTGCCTGTTACACATTTAACAATGCATGAAACCAGTTATATTCAAAAAGAAAATTTAAATGTTACACAAAATATAGTACGAGAATTGTTCAACTTTGAGAGAATAAGAAAAATAATATTTATTCATTGAAATTAACATCGATTAACTAACATCTAAGTACAATATATAAGTGTGTAAGTGTGGATATAAAAATATTTCAATTGCATTATGTTTTTCATTTAAGTCGAAATGATTTAATATCGTGTCCGGCATTCAGTAGCAATATTTCGGGTGTTGTGGGTCCACACAGACGGACCCACTCGCGAGGCAAGCCGGCATCCTTTCTGGCCGATTGCAATGCCTGCTGCAGGGCAAAGATGACGCTGACGGCCAAGCAACAGGGCGGCTCCCCGGTGGCCTTGGAGCGCATAAATCCGGCGCTGCTCGGCTGTGGATTCTGCACCATTTCCACGCGAAAATCAATGGGAATATCCTTTGCGCCGAGCGGCTTATAGTTCCAGGTGCGATTCGTGAGTAAGCGACCCGTCTGTCGCTCGTAGATCAACAGTTCGCTCAGCCAGTAGCCCAGGCACATGACAAATCCGCCCTCGATCTGACCAATGTCGATGTAGGGACTGAGACTCTCGCCGGCATCCTCCAGTAGATCGACGCGCCGGATCTGATTGTTGCCGGTCAGCACGTCCAGCTCGATCTCGGTCAGCGCCATGCCATACACATGATAGCTCTGCATATCGCCCTCCTTGTAATGGTCCGATGCAATCAGATTGATCGATGCCGCAAATGCCGCCTGCACCGCTTCCTCCCAGCCGACGCCCTTCTTTTTCACCGGCTGCAGGCGCGTGTTGAGCGTCTCGCATGCCTTCCGCACCGCGTAGCAGATGCTTTCGCTGCCCACAGTGCCACCGGTGACGAATGAATTGGCGCCGTTTATGGTGTCCGACGATTCAATTTTGATATAGCTCAACTCGATGCCCAGCGTGAAGGCGGCCACCTGAGCCACCTTTGTGTTCATTCCTGTACAGAAAAAGATGAAAAAGCAAAACACTTTTGTGAATTCACAAATGGCAGAGTGCGCTAATCGAGAGTGCCCGACACTAGAGGATAGCCTGTTTAAATCGATGGAGTATATTTTAGTGTGGAACATTATTATTATTTTTTGTAATTTAGATGATGAAGTGCTAACGAGTAGCACATTCAAGTTGCCCAAGACAAACTGCAACCCACCTCCCTCCCAACCGACCGAGGGGCATGCCGCCTAACGTCGCGAATTACTAGATAGACGAATTAATACAACATTTTTTATATAAGAAGAATAACGTATCAGACTCTTAATGGATCCTTACTAAAATCATAAATAAAACAACCTCCGTTTGCATCTTGTTTTCAAAACCCTTAACAACAAAACTATTGAATTCTAATAGGTTAGTGGTAGTAGATCTATATTTCAGGACCCCGAGTTACCAGAGTGAAGTCAAGGATCTAGCAACTTGAAGTTATAATTTTCTTGAAAATCTTAAGACTAGCGGACAACTTTTAAATAACTTTATAATTTTGAACATTTGATTTGTTTCCTTTTTTCTTAGGAGAGGATTAATTATATTGGAATATATTACCTTGGCCCATTTCGATGCCTCCATGGGTGACAACAACGGTGCCATCGACGTGATAAATGGCCACCGTTGCCGCAAATTGTCCAGAGTAGAGTACGGGAAAATCCATAATTGCCAGACCCAATCCTCGTTTGGTCCAGCGATTGTTGGCATTATGGGTCTCGATCTCCTGGCGTCGGGATTGATATTCCCGTGATTTTAGAAATTGTGGCAGCAGCTCTGCCATTTTGTTACCCTTGGCTATGTTGAGAAGACGCACCTCGGCCGGATCGCGTTCAACCACGAACGCCACATGCTCCACAATGTTCTCAATCATGGCAATGCCCTCAACAGTGCCAGGTGCACGGCACCAGGTCGAACTGGGTGCATCGGTGAGGACAGCGTTGCCGATGATCTTATGGTTGGCATCGTTTAAGTCATAACAGTTGGACGCCGTAAATGTGGAGTGTCCGCTGACGGGATTTTCATTGGTATTCCAGCCGGCATCCTCGTAGAAATCATTCTGCAATCCAACAATCTTACCAGACTTAAGCGCATGGAACAGATAATCGGAACGACAGGCCCAGCGTTTCCCATTTGCATCCATCATCGATTCCAGGGTCTGAACGAACCTTACCGGCCGATTCAATTTGTGGGCGGCCAAGGAGGCAGCGCATGCAACTTGATTGCCACGTGTTATTTTGCTGCCATAGCCGCCACCCAAGCGCCGCACCTGGAGTTGGACATCCTTCGCTTTCAGCTGGAGCATGTGGGCAATTACCGATTGGGTGTGATCCATCCACTGGGTGGCCGAGTAGATCTTAAGGCCATCCTCGAACGGTACGGCAACGGTTGTCTGCGGCTCCATGCTGAAGTGATATTGTAGTCCCATCTGGAAGACGCCTCGCACACTCACATCCGGCTCGGCGCTGCACTTGAGCTTGCCCGGCTTCGGCTTGGCCAATTGGATGATGCGCGACGAATCTAGCGGCGACATGTCCAGCACATCGCTTAAGCTGGGCAACACGGGACGCAACAGCTGCGACTGACTGTAGGTGATTTTGACCAGCTTAGCAGCACGCTGAGCCCGATCCGCACTCAGAGCGACCACCAGGCCCAAGGGCTGTTCGTAGTACCGCACACGTGTTGCACAGAAGATCTCCTCGGACTCGTAGTCAAAAGTCGGATCAGTGAACGTATTCGAGCCGGGCACATCCTTGGCACTGTAAAAGGCCAGCACGCCGGGTTGTCGCAGTGCCTCCGTCGCATCGATTTGCTCAATGCTTGCGCCCACTTTGGTGGCGCCCACAAAGGCGCAGTGCAGCGTGTTTGATGTGGTCAGCACATCGTTCATGTAGGTGGCCTCGCCGGAGCACTGGATCATGCTCTCCACTTTATGCACCGGCTGCGTCACCGGATAGTTTTCCTTCTTTGTCTGATACACCTGTGTGCCCGACGACAACGCTCGCTCTAGCAGCTGACCACCGCTCCTAAAGGCATCATTCACTGACGCGGCGGGCGCATGCTTCAATAGAAACTTGTAGAGCAGTCCACCAGCCAAGCTCACACGATATGCGGCCGAGGCGTCCGGGAGCACCTCATCCGGCTGCAGCAGCGTCGATAGCTTGGTGAACGCTGGCTCTAACCAGGCATTGTCGAAGGGATTGCGTCCGAGCAGCAGCTCCTCAATGGCCGTCGCATGCACAAAGTCCGGACGAATGCCGCCAAAGCAAATGCGAGCAGTTTTCACCTGCGACTCCGCTCCAAGTTCCAGCAAAAATGCGGCATTGACATAGGCATGTGCATTCTGGGCACGTGGCATGATCTGTGGAAGCAACAGAAGAAGTCTAGTTAATACCCTGCACTTTGAATGGGGAATGCAATATTTCAATAAAAAAAAGTAGGATGTTATTTTAAGTGAAAGGATGCTTTGTATAAAAAGTAGCAAAAGTTGTCTGTTAGGAAACTGGAAATTGCTGAATACCTTATACGATTCGTAAATAAATTTATCCTTGGGATAGGCAGGTAACAGGAATGCCTTCAGCACCAGTTTTCTATCGGTGGAGCTCAAATAGTCGGCCAGTGGCATTTGCTGCTGCTCCTTGGCATTCGTGGACGCCAGGACATGGACATTGAGTGCCTCAAAACTGATGAAGACGTCCGATGGGAATTCGGGGTGCTGTTTCTTAATGGCGATATTGCCAGCCAGGGTACCAGACTGCAAGATCAGGATGGGAATCAGTTATCAGTTGGGAGTTGTGGACAAATTTAAAAAACATACGTTACGAACTGGCACATTGGCAATCAGATCAAGATGCTGCCACAGCTGCTGCAGATACTCAAAGCCAGCCTGCTGCGAGGCGTCCTTAACGATATCCATGGCCTGACTGAGACTGAGATTGGCGCCCAGCTTGAGCTGCTGCTTATCGCTGCTGTGCTCCTGCAGCTCTCCGACGCCGCGGACATCGATAAAATGCTGAGGAGTGTCCGGGGAACGGCGATAGACGCCATGCGCCGTGTTACCGGCAACAAGCATAAACTGCTCCTGCTCGCCCACCTTCTCCAGTGCCTCGAACAGTTCAACTAAATTCTTTGGCCAATGCCATTGGCTGCCATCGTCGTAGATGAGGTTGCTCCTCACGCATTTGCCGGCACAGCGTTCTCCTGTTTTTGGGCACTGTTTCCTGCTCAGATCCTCAATGTCCGATACACACTCTGCTGGCAATTGAATATTGCTATCGGCGGCAAAGGACTTCATGGCGTCGAGGATGGGTCGATAGCCGGTGCAGCGGCAAATGTTGCCCCCGAAAGCATTCTCCACCTCAGCCATGGTGACTTGACCACTGCGCGACTCCAACAATCCGTGCATGTTCATCACCATTCCCGGCGAGCAGTAGCCGCACTGGCTGCCATTCAACTGCGACAGACGCTTCTGTATCGGATGATAGCCGCTGCTCTTGTTCCCCAGTCCCTCGGACGTCACGATCTCCAGCTGCGAGCAGCTATTCAACAGCGTCAGGCACTGCGAATGCAAAGATTTGGGTGAGTAAATCGAAATGAGTGTGTTTCCTAACCATGACATACCCTCTTAATTCGATACTTGGAGAGTCTTGAGACGACCTTAAGTAAATATGAAAACCCTTATGTTTTCGCAAATTAAAAAACTTTCTTAAAAACAAGTAAGAATGCTGAAGTCGAGTGAGCCCGACTTCGATATACTTTTACAGCTGGGTTAAGGGTATATCGAAGTCCGGCTCACTCGATTTAAAATATATTCTAATACTGTTGGCAAATTTCCCCTTAAAAAGTTGTTGCACCCAAATGTGAGCAGGTCCGCAAGTACCAGTCATTTCTTATAGCAAGCCGGCTGGCTAACGGGGTTTTGCAGAATACACACAAAAACATATCAACGCTCGCGTTGAATATCGTCCCGTCTCTTTCTCACACATGCGCTCGCCTATTTATATGTATACAAAAAATGCTTGCGGCTGCTGATAGGAATGAGATTAATATGATTCAATGATTCAATGTGATTCTTATCCGATTTTGATGAAATTTGGGCAATCGGTCAACAATATGTATATGTATATTAAAAATAAATTAGAAGCCTCTGCCTCTTAAATTGTGGAATTTATTGCTATCGGAAATTTAAATATGTCGATAATCGATAAGCGGAGGCAGTTATCGATAAAATAAAGCAAACTTAATCTGCGCCTGGCATTTGGAACCTATATTCCAAATTCTCTAGCTCTTATAGTCTCTGAGATCGGCTTGTTCATACAGACGGACGGACGGACAGGCGGACATGGCTATATCAACTTGGCTGTTGATCCTGATCGAGAATATATAAACTTTATAGGGTCGGAGATGCTTCCATCTGCCTGTTACATACATTTGCACAAGACCATTATACCCTTTTTACCCATTTTTAATGCGTTAAGGGTATAATTAGAAAGGCTTTCTTGTTTATAGATATAATTTGTCTTAGCCTTGGTAAGGCTTGCGCTATAAGGAAAATTAAAAAATTGATTTTTTCTTCTATTATAGATATTATTTCTACAAAGTAGAAATGCAATCCTGTATATTTGTTCCTTAAATTCAGTATATGAATTTATAAGCTTTGTAAAATGTTTGGATGTATTAAATCTTAAAATAAAAATGTTTAGTAATAATCTAACTAATAAAGGAACCGAGATCAGACTGTTCGCCTCAGTTAGACTTGCTGACCCTGAATACCCGTATCGCCTGACTACAGGGTATACCAATCTCGAGTTGGATGCACTCTTACCGAATTGACTGCCCAGCTCCGATGACCGTCGCGCAGCACGCAAATGCAGACGCCGCAGCCGCCTTCCTGGCACATGAACTTCGTGGCCGTCAGCTGCGCATGCTCCCTGATGAAGGTGTTCAGCGTTATGTCTGGTGGCAAGTTGGTCAGATTCGCTGCGTATCGAAAAATCGAATAGGCCATATATTTATAATAAACACTCCAATATTGTGGATGCATGGTAAATAAAAATGTCAATCGACAACTGGAATCCAATGGAATCTTTCGCGATTTATTTTATTTTCCAGCTACCGCTGCAGGGTATCTACTAGTCGTACAACTTACCGGTGTAGGGCTGACCGTTAATTGTAAATGTGGTCGTCATGTCGCGATAAATACTTTCACTTATTCACAGGAACACTGGATTTGAAGTGTATGCAAAACTTCTTGGCTATATTTTTAAATGTGTAAATTTGCGTTAATTTAGTTTTGGTGCAGCTGAGGTTGCTTCTGGTGGCTTCAGGTGTTCACCTTCAACTGATTGTCAACTGGCAAGCGACAGCATAAAAATTGCATTTATTTTGGCGACTGCGAACATACTTTGCTATAGAACATTTTGCATATCTGTTGCAGACAATGTAAAATTGCAAATGCAAACAATAATTGGGATAAATCATCAGTATTATTTCAACGTATTTGTATAAGTAAATTTGTATTAATTTTCTTGCATGTTTATTGTGTGCAGAAATTGCAAAATTGGCTTTTGTTATGCCAAATGCATGCTGATAATTTTAGTTAACAAATCGAAAAATATTTAATGTATTTAATTTTTAAATCATTTGTTGCGCTTTCTGCAAAACAAGTCACGTCCGCCAATTTGTAAAATAGGTTTAACTAAAATGTATTATATATTTAATTCTGAATGGTTAAATTTTAAACTTTAAGCTGCATTATACTTAATATTAAATGTTGTGATTATTTCTATAAATGTACCATTTTGTTAAAATCAAATCCACCGAATCATATTTTTCAAAGTAATTCATATTGGATTTTTGATAATTAGAATTTCAGACTTACGTTGTGGCAATCACTGTAAAGATTGGTGAGTATTTTAAATAAATTAAGTTATTAACTATTAAGAATGAACTCATTTACAAGCGATGAATAATAGTTGGTTGCGCAATTGAAAAGCACTTTATACAAATGTGTTTATTGTGTATTTTATGTGTATATCGTTATAGCTACTATATTTATATGTTATTGTTTAGTAATACTTATTTGTATATATACTTTATAAAAATAAAGTGGTTTTTCATTCAAGTTATTCTTATTGGCTGCATTAGTCAGCGTCAAGTTGATCGATGCGGTTTTTTTGTTTGTCGTTTTTCTATACATTGTTGCCCTCGGCTGTTGTTGCATCTTAACGCGGCTTAATTAATTAAATGTACGCTCGTTATTCCGTTACCTGCTGCCAGCAGTCAAATAAATATTTACACAGGCTCCTTTTATTTTTTATTAACTGCAAAGAATTTCGATGTTTGGTTGCCCGAAAAGGAGGTTGATAAAAAAGTGTCCACTCATTAAGAAATCATTTGTCAAAATATAAATCGATGCATGTGTAAACGGGTCGAGCGAGAAGAATGCGTGTTGGGAAATGTTACATAATCATGCAAACGGCATACAGAACAAGCCAAATAACAACAACAACAACAACAACAATTACAAAAGGGAACCGTTCCGCCCTTGCACCTTATCGATATTCAAAAATCGTATTCAAACGTTAAACAAGTAAAATTAAAATATGAAAAACGCTATCTTTTTTCACATGGCTAAGCATTCGGTTCGGCTATAGAATGCTCCTCAATCCCTTCTCCCGCTCGCACCCAAAAATAAAAAGGTACCCAAAAGGCCGGCAACCCGCTGTCAAACAGGTATCCAAAATAAAAAAGAACACACCCCCACCACCACCACCACCTCATTCCCCAAACATGACTCCATGACGGGACAGTGGGAGTGTTCGTTGTTGCTGTTGTTGTTGTTGTTGCTGCTGTTGTTGTTGTTGTTGTTGTTGTTGTTGTTCATGGAGCTGTCATGCATAATAAAATTCGAATATATATTCGGGCGCACGCCTTCGTCTTCGAATTTGCCTTTGCCTTTGCCTTGTCTTTGGTTCCGTTCTCGCTGCGGATCCTTATCAAACACGAAAAGTGACGTGTCCAAAACTACCAAAGATGATGATGCACACACAGGTTCCTGGCTCCAGGTTCCATATTCCATGTTCCATGTTGCAAGTTTCAGCTTCCTTGCTCAGATTAGCACACAGAAACCTCCTCCTTCCCTCTCTCCCTTTCTCTCTCTCTCTCTCAACTCCTACAAAGTTCACTTTGATGAGCTCTCCCGACACTGGCCCAAAAATTAGAGTTCGACCTGCCAAGCCCAAAGTCAAGTTGTCTGTCCCTTGTCTTTAGCCCAGTCTCGTAGCCAAGCTCATGCAATAAATATTGGGTGTTTCGATAAGGTCTATCACTTTGCAATTTTTATTTGTGTGTCTGATGGGATGGGCTATTATTCATGAGTGAATGTTTTGCAAATACTCAAACACTTTCCGCTCTTTTTTTCCGATGTATATTGATAATTTATTTAAGAGAAATGAAGCTGCAAATTTTTAAAATTAGCTCTGAGCTTGATTGAATTACAAGAGTTCGAAGCGAAGCTTTAAGTGAGACACAAAAAAAAACCATGAAAATCAATTCGCATTGTTTGTCCATGTAAACACTTCAATGTGATCAATTTCAACCGTACAAAAGTGAACATTTATATTTACGTATCACATATAACGTCTGCCGTCAATATTTAATATGTAAACTCACCCGACAAGCGACAACAAACTGGGTTTAATGCATTCAAAGACCCTTTGCCCAACAAAACAAAACAAAACAAAATAAGAGACACAACTTAGCAACTACTCGATTGTGACACGCTTAACCCTTTGTCACATCCATTGACAGTTCAATAATGCGTCATTTGGCCTGATGACGGTAGAGGTGTGGGAAGGGGGAGGGGGAAGGAAACTCTCTCCCCTTCGGTTCGAGGTCCGCTCACTGTTGGTGTGTGTAGGAACAACAGCTGAGTAGGGACTGTAGGTGTCAGTTCACATCAGATGCCAGCAGACAGGTACAAAAGATGTTACCAACCTGACCAAGAAATGTGTTAAATATTAAATTAGATTTTATTGGCACATTTCTTAAATAAATAAGCTAAAATATATTTTGTTGTGTACTGCAAAGTGTTAAGTTATTTTTCATTTAATAATTTGTTTATTTGATTTTAAATTTGAAACAAGTTTTAACCGAGTTCTATTCATTTAATAAAAGGGGTTCCTATATTTCATTTCGCTTGATATACTTGTTTATGTTAATGTTTCCAACTGACTTTACAAAATAAATAATGCAATTTTTTATTTACATTGTCGATTTATGCATAAATAACAAGCTAAGAAGCTAAAGCCGAGAGAGCTCGACTAAGCGATTTCCCATACCCATCTGTTAAATAGTTTGTTCAAAATATGTAAATTCGTTTTGGTTAACAGCAGAACTTAATGCAATTTTTTAGGCTTTTCAATTATATAAGAAGGTTAAAAAGGTTACAAATAAATTGGAAGACAGTTATCGATAAACTGAAATGATCTGGATATGCCCGGGGAATACGAGAGTTATCGAACTTACAGTCTCTTTTAATCTCTGAGATCGTCTTGTTCTTAGGGACAGGCCGAAAATATCATGAAAATACATTATTATAAAATAATATACTTAATAAATTTCAAAGGGTATATATTTCGATTTTAATTTATACGCTTTTTTATTTAAAAGTTGAAATTTACGAGTGTTCACTGTGAGAGTAAAACACCTTTAATCATTTCACTCTCTTTATCTGTATCCCTAATTTTGCTATGCATTTACTTAGTATTCTAATTTCCTCTCTTATTTATTTTTTCTCTTTTAAAAGTGTATATTCATTTCGTCTGAATTCAAATCACGCCATTCAAAAATCCGGTCTTAGTCTTTTGGCTTGGCTCTTTTATAATTTATATTTTGAATTTTTTTTTTTTGTCTCGCGACTCGGTTCTCTTGTCGCCTGTCGGATGTCACATTAAAAGCGCATTATTTGCTTGAAATAATTTCCCGTTTAACTTTCGGCGAACCGCTTCTGGCCTGATGCATGTGCCTCGATAAAGCGAGCGACGCATTTTGATGGCTTTGGCTGCATTTGTTGGCAGCTTCTTGCAATCCCGTGATAAATTTATGGCCAAGTGCGAAATGTTGTAGGTTGGACTTGGAGGTGAGTTCGGTGTTGTTGAAGATGCCATTTAATTGATTCATTAGTCAATCAGTTTGGTTTTTGTCTGGGTGGGTTCGTGTGGATATCGGGTTACCATGTGGATATCGGCTGGACCCAACAAGACGCTATTTTTGGTTGCAGCTGCACCTGTCGCGCCCCCGTCTATCAAGCGTGCAACTGTCGTCAAAACCATTTGCGGCACTGCAACGAAATTAAAGCTATAACATTTCTATTTTTACGAGTTCAACGAAAACTCTATAAAAACTATTAGAACGCAACCGATCCCTAGAAACTAGCTGTTTATCGTTATTTTATTTGCGACAAATAAACAAATAACATATATGCCCTGTAATTGACTGAACATGGATAGAAGGTATCTTAGCCAAATATGTACGTGTATTTATAATCGTGATCTGCATTGGCCTAGTTGATCTCAGAGATGTTGATTCTTAAAGGCAATAACTAAAGCTATTTTTTTTATATTTAAATAAAATGCTCGTAATTCCGAAAAAACACGATTTGATTCTCTGCAAGCGAGCTTGAAGCAGGGTACCTGCCAGTCGAGCATTGCCGTCTAACCCATTTATACTAGTTATTTAAGTGAAATGAGCTTTCGACCAACCAAAAATAAAAAAGGAAAACAAGAGCGGAAACCTAATTGAAAGTAGCCACGCAAATTGAGTTAACCAAGCGGAAAACCAGACCGTAAAAATTTGTGGATTGCAGAGGGGGCTGTCGCCATAGCTAAAGGGGAAGGGGCCAACTGTCTGACTGGTCATATTGGAAACTGGTCTTGATGCAATTCGATTTATGGCATTTTGCAATTGTGTGTGTGGCAATTTAATAGCAATTTGTCCCTTCGGACGGAAACATGACAAAAATAAAAACAAAACAAAAACAAATAAAAGCTGCCGAAATTTGAAGAAATGCAATTGGAAATAGTCACGGTTTCTCGATGCCACAACTCACTCAATAACTGAGTGCATGGCTAACTGAATGATTGACTGCACATCGTAACAATGGCAACATCAACAACAACTACAACAACAACAACTAACCAGCCCAACAATGACAAACTGTTGAAAGCCGAAATGACAGTTGGACTTCAGTGGTAAAAGGTAATTGACAGCAAATTTCCTGTTTGCTTCATCAAATTTGCGATGATTCCAGCAGTTGAGCAATATTAACCCAGTGAGGGATGGCCATGTTGAGAGCTAAATACTAATTATATTCGAATAGGCGTAAATAAAATACTCATTGGATGGTCGCAAATACCAATATTCTATTCGAGAGTAAAGGCCATACAAATGCCCTGTAATCAGCCAACAGGTATTCATAAATATGTGCAACTTTATGTTTCGAAGTTATTCTAAACTTCATACATATTCATACATATAAGAACTCATATTTTGACCGGGTAAATGTCAAGATTCATCAAGATGAGGGAATAGTTTGCATAGAAACAGACAGATAAACGAACAGATTCGACTCGTGATGCAGATCAAGAATATAATATATATAATATAAGTTAGCTGTCTCTTACAAGCTCTGTTTTGTAGATCTACTTCCCAAAAATGCAGAATGGTTTGGTGTCGTTTTAATTAGTTGTTTTCAACAGCCGAGTCACTATAGGCAAGTCTGTCTGTCCGTCCGCCCGTCTGCATGAACACGCGGATCTCGGAGACTATAAGAGCTAGAGACTTTGGAATATAGGTTCTCGTATACAGGCGCAGATCAAGTTTGCCTTATTTTATCGATAACGGTCTTTATTGATCGATTTTCGATACATTTCGATTTCCGATAACAATAAATTCCACAATTTAAGAGGCAGAGTCTTCAAATTAATACATACTATGCATTTACATATTATTGATCAATTGCCCGAATTTCATTAAAATCGGATAAGAATCACCCAAGTTATAGTCGAAAATATATTCTCATATTGATCTCATTTATATCAGCAGTGAGTGAGCCCGACTTCGATATACCCTTATAGCTGGGTTAAGGGTATATCGAAGTCGGGCTCACTCGACTTCGGCATTCTTACTTGTTTTCACCAGATTTTCCTGAACAACTTTTGCCCGTTTGTCAAACAGCTACTGGAATGATTGTTTTTCCATCATCAATTAACTATTTTTTATGTCGGCAGGATTAATCAAAATAAAATATTTATGTTATCTACCAATTCCCTACCTTGCCGATAAATTCGGGCGTTGAGCTGTTGGCGAGAAATAGCAAAACCTGAAGATAAGCGAGATAATGCGATAATGCGAGGAAGCAGGCAAAAAAATAAATAAAATAAAAATAATAAATATAGGCGTGATAAATTATTGAGTGCGGCGAAAGGTTGCCACACAGCTTTACGCGTTGTTGTTGTTGTTGTTGTTTTTGCTTTATCCTTATCTACAAATAACGTGCGTTTTTTCCAGCTTGTTGTTGTTGAAAATGTTAAAGTTGTTGTCACCCGGTTGGTTAACTGTGGGAGCCAACAACTTAATTTGTAATGTATTTTATTTATTTTTTATTTTTTATTTTTTGGTATACAAAGTGGCAAGATTTATGCCGCATGCGAGTCGCTTAATTTAAAATATGTGAACAGTAAGACAGAGCAGGAGAGAGAGCGAGAGAGAGAGAGAGAGAGAGAGCGAGAGAGAGAGACGTGGGGATGGCGAGAAAAAATTAACTGACGCTGATAATAAATCAATTTCCTGCCTACACATTAAATTATACAGTTAATAATAAGCTGGCGTTGCCCAGCCGCAAACAGCCCACGTTTAACTCTTAAGTCTGACTCTGAGTCTCCCAGTCTCGGCGGAGTCTGCGACTCTGAGTCTTGGTCCGTTTGGTCCGTCGCCTGCCTCGTCTCACCTGGCGCCTTATCGCACCCAATCCATTTGCATCTCATCAGCTTTCAGCTCAGCACGTATGAAAACAGGCAAGAAAACTGGTCGAATGTTCGCAGTTGCGATTCCAATTGCGTGTCTTCCACAATTTGTTGGCAGATTAAACAAATTTCCTGCCAACAGCCACGCAATTTATTCACATTCCCATATTGGTTACTCAAGAGAGACAGCTTTGAATGATTCCATTCAGTTCAACCTGTCTAAAGATATTTTTCTCAACAAATACAAATACAACTATAAATATTTAAGTATGTTTAGTTATTTAAGTAAGTCTTTAAAATTAAACATACTGTGGTATGTTTATTATTTGCGATCTCAATGAAATTTGTACAGTTGATCAATAATATATCGTTTGCAGTTATCGATAGATTTGAAAAAAACTTGATCTGCATATGATATATGTTTATAGAAAACATATGTTTATAGAAAACATCGCTGAGTGAACTCGGCTGTTGTCTTAGATCTACAATACATATTTCTTATGGGTTTAGAGAAGCTTCCTTCTACCTCTTGCCCACTAATGGGTTTAGGGTATACCAAATATACTGGCTATATATGTTTTGATTGATTGATTGATGCTGATGTTGCCTATGTGAACAGCGTTTCACATTGTTCAATAATTCCCATACAATTCGCAAGAAGTTGCTCTGTGTGTTTATCCTGTAAATATAACTTACTTTTTGGTATTGCTAAAGAAACTGCATTTATTTGGATATCAGTTTTACATGTGTACAAAATTATATAAATATTATATAATATGGAAGGAAATGCTCGAGGGATAGCTCTAGGAGCAGTTTTTTTAAGCCGACAGATCTGTCGGAAACCTGCACCCTCAAGGAATTAGCAGCGCATACGAGTTGAACTTGTGGGCATTTAAGAATCTTAAGGAACCTGCCATTCACCGTTAAGTTTAAAGCGGACTTCGCTTTGGCTTCTCACCTTGTCTTAGGTGAGCTGCTTAATGCACACTCGCGTCCTTTTTTAATTAAAAACTTGCAGACTGCTTAATTTTGTTTGCCCAGAATCCCAGGACTACAATGAAACTTTTCGCACTGCCTAGCGGCTGGGACCCCAAAAACTCTTAACAAATATATATATAAATATATATACATATATATGTATATTTTCGCACTGCCTAGCGGCTGGGACCCCAAAAACTCTTAACAAATATATATATAAATATATATACATATATATGTATGTATTAAATACAAAAAAGTACACACGAAATGTGGCAATGAAGGAAAAGCTGGACAGCTTCAAGTGCGCTTTTCAATTTGAGCCAGGTAGAGAGTTGAGCACTTTTTTTTAACACTTTTCAAACGCTACTTTGGCTTCCGAAACTACTTACGATACCTTGAACTTCATTTCCTGCCTCTGCCGCCTGGCTACAAGGAAAGAACCTTTTGGCCTTTTCGGCTGCGGCTGCTGCCCTTTGGCCATAAATCATTGCTCCAAAAAAAAGGTAAATTTGATATGAAAACTGAACTGAACTCGACTCGGTCTCCGGGTACGGCTCCTGCTCCTGCCCCGCCTCGAGTATTGTGGCAAGTGGAGCAACAAGTTTGTTTTCATCTTTGTGTGCAAATAATACGTAAGCCTTTGGCTGCTTTATTATTAACCTGAGTTAAATACATAGAGCAAAGGGCTGCCCAAAAAGGTCGTTTGCTTGTTTTGCTTTTCTCTACACATATTTTTTTTTGTTTTTTATTTTATTTTTTGTTTTTTTTTTTTTGGGGACGAACGTAAAACTTTTCAAGTGTCTGCCTCCACAAATATTAATGAGTTTCGGCGTCCAAATTAATTGCATTTCTGGCAGCACAACTTGAGAAGACTTTCATTTCATTCATTTGGAACCTCTTCCTTTGAGTGGTCTGAGGTTTATCAGAATTGTGCCGTGCTGAGGGGCTAATAGTTTTGCGAGCTCAGCGTTATCAACCCCACCCATAAGTTGGGGTGTGGAGGGTAATGTGGACTGACAACTGTCATCTCATTTCGTGCTGACGCAGCGGGGGTTTGTCGGGAGTCAGGGGTGGTATTTAAAACTTCAAAATTTATTTGAAGCTAGAAACCGAAAATGGAATGCGACAAGTGTGCCCCAAAACTGGCCATAGATACGCTGGTTAAGTACTCCAGCGAGGTCCTTTGGCAAATGGTTCGAGTGAAACCCTTTTGTCGAGTGGGCGTCTAATGAGCTGCTCTCTAAATAAGTGGGCGTGGCATAATGCTAAACGGTAAACAACAACAGACGCGAAGCAGCTTAAAGCGCTTCAAATGGAATTCGGCCAAATCACTTTTATAACAGCCATAGAAATGTCAGGGGAAGGGGGAGACAGTAAAATGCTCTCATTCAGATTGCGGAGCGGTCTTAAATTTAAGCCACCAGCACAGTTGGTAATTTTGAAATTCTTTGTTATGGCCACAGTTAAAAATTTTAACTGGAGAAATACGTATAAAATATGTAATAAAGTTTTAAAATTGTATATATGAAACGTGCAGGGAACCTTAAAACACTTCAAAATATGAAAATTTTGGAAAAGTTTACAAAATGTATGAATTATAAACAAAACAAAATTTTTAATAATTTCTAAAGCGGTACTGGCTCGATGCAAAAATTCATAGACAAATAAAGTTCGTAAGAAGATTTTGAAATTCAGTGCTGCAAGTCTCAATAGTCGAGCGATCACTGTACAAATATACACAGCTTTTGGGCCTTTCAACCTTATCCAGACCATATGTGTATATTCGCCTTCTACCCTTTCCAGCCTTTCCCCACCTTTGGCATTTATGTTTATTGCTAATGAAAACGGGCAACGTGTTAAGTGCTTTTGGTGTCTGCTCTCAATGGGCCCGGCATTATAATGAAAGGCCCAAAGCCTATCCGGCGCAAACATGAAATAGACCCTCCCCTGGAACACATCTGATAGAAGGTACAAAATAGTGGGTACAGATTCTGCATGTATTCTGGTCATCAACATAATTTAGGAGCTTTATAATTTGGCTGCCAAAGTGCAACAACAGCAACAATGGCGCTTGGCCAACACACACACACACACACACACAGAGAGAGAGACACACACACACAGTATTCATCCCTGGCTACATGAAACAACAAAGAAAAAACAAGCAACATCTAAAACAAACGCTTTTAAACTAGGCCGTGGCTTTTAAGTGGACTTTTGATGACGTCGCGTTTCTCATTACAAAAGCTGAATCAATATTAAATTTATTTTAACAAGGGCGCTGGAGCAGAGAATGTGGATGGGGTGCCATCAACTGTTTGTTTGTTTGTTTGTTGTGGTTGCCTGTTATAATTTTTAGTGGTGCGGCCAGGGACCAAGCAGGGATCTCTATCAACAGGAAATGTCCAAACAACAGAGCAGGTGATTGGAGTAGCTTTCAGCAGGCAAACTCCAACACAAAACACTCCTCTGAATCTCTCCCTCACTCCCCTCTCTGTCTCTCTCTCTCTCTCTCTCTGACTCTCTCTAATGCTTGCATATAAATTGGCTCACGTTTCCTTGGCTTTGAGGATTATTACACTTAAATTAGCAACTTGGGACTCGCGCGTGCATCCACAAAGCGGGGATTGGGGTTGGGTCAGTTTTGAGGGGTTGCCAGTTGGCAAGAAGATTGCATGAAACATGCGCTTCTACTGTTATTTCATTTTTTGTGGAGTGGAAAGGGGGGTTTGCTTGATTGTAATGGGGCGCTTCTATGTCTGTCTGTTTGTCTGAAAATCTGACAAAATCAAATTGTTGCCATTTTTACGCATTTCATTTAATTTGAAGAGCTTCAGATCTGGGTCCAGGTTCGTCGGTTCAACACACACACACACACACACACAAACATAAACACATATACAGACACCTGTGGGACTCTGAGACGTGCCCTCGTTTCATGCCGCACGGCAAATGGACCGCTTTAAGTGCCACATTTGACTTTTATGGCCTTTGGGCGCGTTTCGGGGCAGTTCGAAGCAAATGAAATGTGTGCGCAAGTAATGAGAATTTTTGTTACCTTTGTTTAGCTTTGATTAGCCTAAAAGATGACTCTCCAAACAAATGGCGGTGGATGGTGATGGCGATACAAGCTACCGGAAATATCTCAAAGAGAGTTTAAACTAAGGCTTTAAAGATTGCCTTAAAAATAAAATTATTCACAGTGTGTTGATTGACAGTTATTAATAAGTAAGAAAATATCAATATTGATATTTATCAACAATTCCATTTTTCTCGATAAGGCTTGAAATAACCATACAAAAATAGACACACATAAAATAATTATATTTTGCAGATAGTTTTTGTGCCGAAAATTAGTTGATGAAATGAAAAAATATTTTAGCTTTTAGACAAAATCTCCATTATCAAATAACACCTGCCTGATTCCACAACCAACATTTCTTAGATTCTCGAATATTTACAAAATATTGATAACAAATTAGAAATTAAATTATTTTTAATTTGCAATTTTTTTTTATTATTTTTTGCGCTGTTCGCAGTTTGTTATTAATTTTTAATTAGCTATCTTATTCTATGTATACAAAATTTGAGTGTGCTCTAATACAGTTATAATAATTCACTAAATAATTGCTAATTAAAATGTTCATTGTTCCTTTACATTTGTTCTCATGCCTCACGTGGCACTCTGTTAAGGTGCCATTAACTCTTTGAATTTTGAACTGCAGATCATGTGGCGGATACATAACGTTATTTGCCAAACGCACTTGAGGCAAGTTTCAAGTTGCCTCAACTGGTAAGTTCTACACATGTAAGTGACATCTTGTAGCACAGACAGACAGAGTCGAAGAAGGCTTTGTGGGTGCTCTAAAACAACAACGCTTCAGAGCGGAGATTTCTTGCAGGCATTGCTTGAGTGTCAGCCACACACATGCCTCATTATGTGTGTGTGTGCGTCGAGTGTGGCAAGCGTCAGGGGGGTGTTCTACGAAATGTCAAGAATTTAAATGATTTTCTAAAGCAAAGTCAAGTTTGTCAAAGCTTTTGTGGTTTGCTTTGCGCATTACTTAATTGAATGGAGTGCAAGTAATTTGTTTTCTTTTTTTTTCTCACATTTTATTTATTTTTCGGTTCGCTTTCATTTTCGCTGTTTTTTTTTTTCTATTTCCTAAAAGCTTTAGTCGTTGATTACAAAGCGCAGCCAAAGGAATTTCTCATTATTGACCACAAAAGTCGTCGTCCTTGCCACTGGACGAATGTTAAAAATGTTGCATTGCGATTCAATGAAACAAAGATGGAGATATCGATAGAGAGAGAGAGAGTGATAGTGATAGAGATGGATAGAGATAGAGGTGGTTTAAGAGTCAGAGAATGAGAAACGAAATTAAAAATCGTTTGATGAAGGCGTCTATCAGTGAATTGAAGTGCTGCTTCCCGCAGGCACTTGAAACATTTGCGAGATTAATGATTGAATGCAGCAAAATGCAACAATTACTTGGAAGTAGTTTTTTTTTTTCGATTTTTGTTTTTTAAAAGATGCGAAAATTAATTAAGAAAAAAAAAAAATACAATTGCGTTAAAAGGAATTGATCTGAAAGTGTTCTTGGCAAATGACTGTTTTGTTCAGACTTAATGAATGTGCCTCAGTCAGTTCGCTCAGTCTTAATTAAACAGCAGCTCAATTAATGTAAGCAAATGAAGCTTGAATCGGGATCTGGATGTCACCTGTCATGGACAGGCAATGAATCACATTGTCAAGTTCTTAAGGACTCTTCAATCTCAACTATCAATAGCAAGCCAGTGGAAATGTTCATACTTCATGAAAATTTGAATTAAATTTCTAAATTATTTATTATTTTTTTACTAAAGAGTGGATCAGCAAATAAATGCTTACAACATAAAAAAAAAACACTAAAATAATGTTGTGCAAAATTTAAAATTAATTTGCCATTCAACACATTCGGCAATGATAACATTTTTAAACTTAAGACTTTTGTCTGTATTAATGTAAATAAAAATTAGAGATCTTTTTTTTTAACAAATTCACAACTTCACAGCTTCTTCCAATTTTTTATTTCAACTTTGAACTACGTACAAAATGCAAAGCGCATTTTAGTCCTAAGTTAAATCGCTTCAGAGCCAGCGGCCAATACGATTTAAACTTGAGCTAAGCGCCTTAAAGCCAAGCTAAGAAAACCCCCTATAGCCATCCCCCTCTATATTCCGCTCTCTTTCACTGTATTCAACTGTCTGTTGCCTTGGATTTTGTTTTTATTTTAAGTCAAAGCATTTAACAGGCAGAAGCGCAGATTTCAGTTGCCAAACGTTGAAGTGTGAGGGGGAGTAAAGGATTGTCTAACAAGCGACTGGCTGGCTATAAACCAACTCGATTCTTAACTCTCTCTCTGTGTGTGTGTGTGTGTGTGTGTAATGGGGATGTTTGTGTCGAGTGTTGTCAATGGCAGGCGATAAGCGTTGGGAATACGACAGTGGCAAGTGGCAGTGGAAGTGGTGGCAAGTTGGGGTGCGCTAAAGGGGTATGGGTGGAAATAATGTGCCTGCAGGTTGTAATATTAATTGTTTTTCTGCCCGCTTTGAGCCCTTGACTAGCTGGTCAAGACGAGAGAATCCTTTGCCGGGGCGCACGTTGCACTCCACAAAGCAGCGAATTAGCAAATAACACAAAAAAGGATAGCGAGCAAAGTAATCGTTTGGCAACCTGGTCAAATAGCGATATTGAATGGATTTGACAGTCCCTGGGTGGCACCCCGCACCCCTTGAGAAGTATGCTTTCAATTTGCAATTAAGCGACGCGTGCGGCACGACACAGCCAGGACATAGCCAGGACACGGCCAGGACATTGCTTTGATTCAATTAGCCGGCAGCAGCAAGAGCGAAATTGGGTGCGGGAGTTGCGGCCAAGACACGCCAGCCGTAAAGCGGCCTAAACCACATGATCCAACAAGATTCTCGTTTCATTAACGCTCAGAAATGCGATTAATTGAGCATTTGTGCGGCTTTTACGCGGTGCTCTGGGCGGAAGGTGGGTGGTGGGCGTGGCAATACACGAGTATTGAGTGTTCGCAGGAGAGCGACTGCCCACAGCGTTCAGTTGTCACTTGTCGCCGCTTGACAGGCCAAAACTTTGTCTATGCCTTCGCCTAACGCCCGTTCCACCCCCTCTCGCACACCTTCCCCGTCACCCGCTGGGTCCATCACATGTGTCACCTTGTGTCAGTGACATTACCATCTTTTGCTTGCGACTTAATTTGATTAAAAGTTTTGTCGCCAGCAATTGAAATCCAGCGACCATCTCGACATACGACAAGTTCCTCACATTGTTGGCAAACTGTCTGTCAGCTGCAACCTTTGCCGGCCTTATTGATTTAAGCCAGACCAAATACAAACTGAATACTTGGATAAACACTTTCACATCTATCTGCATCTTTAGCCTTTAATGACTTAATTGTCTGCGCAATTAGGCGCCAAGTGACTGGGCATAAAATAATCAAAGTTATTCAAAGCAATTTTAAGCTGCCGTCGAGTCAAATTAAATCCAATCAGCTGTGACAAGTTTATAAAACATTTATATTTGTATTGGGACATTAGCGTCGGAGCTGACGGCTGGCGCCACCTGTTGTTCGTCAGCGACAATCACAGCCGAAAAGTAAAGTTTGACTAGATGCGTGGTGCTAAAGCCAAAATATTATGTGTGGAAATGCAAGCGAGTTGAAAAAGAAGATAAGAAAAGCGAGCAGCAAATTGGCAGCTTGTGCAGCATGTTAAGAGACCGCAACACTCATAAGATTTTGCGGCAACTCTTCGCATTTGGCTCCGGGCTGTGGCTACACAAACTGGGCATCTGGCTTGATTTTGTGAGGGAAGTTGGTTGCCTTAGAGTTGGTGCCGAAATAATTGGCACAGTGCCTTGTGGCAAGATGAACGTGCAACTTTCTGGTGTGCACACTTAAAAAGCAGACGAGAGCAGCCGACAATTGGGCGTTGGCCATATGATATCAATTAAAAATTTGTCTAATTAAATTTTGGTAACTTGAAACAATGCCGTTGGGCGTTCTGGTCGCTTGAGCTCTGAACTGGCAAAAGAATCACCCACTCAAAACTAATGAAAGTTGCATGCACTGAGCAAAACTTAGAATCTAGTGGCAAGTGGCAAGTTGCGAGTGGCTGCCAATGCTGCCAATTTGTAGTAAATTCTCAGACAACCACGCCCAAAAGATGTCAATAAATGCTCAGGTTAGCTCTACAAATAAACGCACCGCACATTTGACTACCCAGTGACACAAAGTCTTGGGGTAAGATTATAACAGAAAAAAAGAGATTCAGTTAAGATAAACCGAGTTGGAGATACCCTGTAGTTGCTTTAATGTAATTTAAATTAAATGTTATAATTTTGAAATGTGTGTTTCAATATGAGAACTTCTTGTGTTTGTCATGTGTTTACTGTACATACTCGAAGATGCATATGCTCAACTGTATAATACGCCCTCTTTGTTCATTAACAGGGTATAACAACCCCATAGGAAAGTGCACTATCGAAACCTTTTGCCGGATGCCAATTAGGGAAACACGCTGCACTTTGCTGCCTTGTCTAACGTAGCTGTTGATTTTTACTGCTGCCCACACACACTCACACACACTCACACACACACTCACACACACACACACATACAGTCACTTGTGTACTAAAAGTTAGTGTTTGGGGTTAGTGTCTTGACTTCTTGATGGGTCAGTGCTGGGTCAACTGGAGTGATTGTCGGTTTGCTGCTGGTGGAGTTACTGTCAGACCAGACGCAAACAAAAGAAATGTGGTCCGTTTGGTCATCAGGCATCTAAAGTCTGATAAACTCTGCTCAAGTTCAATTAGCTTTGACAATTAAAGAGTTTCCAGCTTGAACTCAATTTTTGTTTCTTCAATCTAAATTGATTAACATGCGAAATCCTTTTTTGATTTGGCAATGAGATGCTTCTTTTTTTTTTTAAATATTGATTCATGTTTAATCAATATTCCAAAATAAGCGCAAGTGATGAGAAATGTATCAGTTAGTTAAATTTAGTGGCCAAATCGCATTCGCCAGATTCCATCATAACGAAATCGTCTCATGTTTTATGGATAAATGCGACTGAAACAATGAATGCAGCGCAGCTCCTAACGAGTTCTGGGACGAGTTCAGCGGTCTGAGGCGAGTCAGACTTTTGCATAAATATTCCCTCAAGTGGCGCATCGATGTGTTCGGGATGTGGGATATTTAGGAAGGGAGGCTCTGGCCAAAGGCTAAGCGCAGCTGAGACGAGCATGTTGTGATTTTCAAATTTGCGTGCAAACAGTAAACAATCGCAATGAAATGTGGCAGAGAGACAATGCGTGTTACTGGCAATGGCAGTGGCAGTGGCAACAACTAACGTAAGTTGTCTCACGGGGCACCCAGTTGTGGATGATTTGACGAGTGGCAGCCACATTCAGCGAAGTTGGCAATAAACGAACTTTTGCTTTGATTTTGTATACCCTTTTAAAATTTGTTTGGTCCAAAGCGGTACAATAAATGTGAACACCACTATGTAAATATATTCGTGAAGACCAATCAATTTGCTTTTTGTTTAGATATCGATGAATATCGATTTCATCCAAAAATAGTTTGCTTAATTCAACGAGCTTTCACGAAAGACAGCAAGTATATGTTGCAAACAGCAAGAGATATTTCATGATCAAAAGAGAACATAGTCGATCTGTTTCTTTTTTTTGTTCTTTTTTAAAATCGATAAATATCGATATTGATTGAATAATCGTTTGTTTAATTCATTTTGTGGCCTTTATACAGGCTATTTGCTAGTCAATAGCTATCGACTAGAGCACTTTTGTTTTGATTTTGAATTGTAGCAATCTCGTAAGAGCACAAGGCTGCCAACATGTGGGAAACGCAGCCAAAAAGCTGCTCCAGCAGTCGACTGAACTGACTGCTGACCAAAGACAGCTCCCAGGAGAAGACAAGACACAGGAAACAAAAACACACAACTTGGCGAGCAAAAATATGCAAATGCCTCAATGCATCAGGAGCTGCTGGCCCTGTAGTTGTTTGCTTTGGCTGGAGGTGGAACTGTCGCTGTCCGGACTGAACTTGTGTCTAGCAATCTAACAACCATATTTGGCCACTCCGCTTGACAGACAACAAAAGCTGCTGTTGCTGCCCCAAACCGAATCCCCAAGCGAACGAGCAGACAACAAGAAGCCTTTCGTTCAGACCTTTTGGCTTCGCTTTTTCTACTTTTTGGGGTGGGCTAAGTTATTGTCAACGTGCAGCAGAGTATAACAAAACTTTCGAATGAAGAAGGATACTTCCTGCATGTAAGTACATATTTGCATCAGGCAACTGAATCTGCAAAATATTACAGGATGCTTCTGCAAAACTGATATAGCTTCAGCGCGATTTTGGTTTATGGCACGAATGCTTACAGGGTTTCCATAGTTTCACCTAGTTAATCTCACGATTGCACTTGTATATCTTTAAAAAGTTATAGAATATGCCGACAAATCTGCTAAAGTGACTTGCATAAGAATTAGTTAACCCGTTTATTGCCTATAATATCTCTTCTAATATTTCGACTTCTATCTGAGAAGCAAATAATTATTATAGTCTGTATGATTTCTTTCAAGAATTTCACTGGGTTTTAATATGGGTTCGATTCAGGCACGAGTGTTGTCTGATAATAGAACTGTTTTCACAAATCACAATTGCAAGAGGGTAATACAGTATGTAAGAATAATATTTTAATTTTGTGGATAAACATAGTAATATGTACCGATATAAGCAAATTTATGAAGATAAAAAATCTGCCATAGAGTAAAAGCGTAACTCACCTTGTGGCTTTCTAAAAATTTAACTCCCTATTCCAGGGTACGTTTAACTAAATTTTAAAAATCATTTGATTAAATTGCAAATTTACATATTTAAGTTCTGCAAGTTTAGTAGCTTACTAAAATATTTGCAAGAGAGCATACGAGATTCGGCGTACCGAACTTGAGAATTCCCAAAGTGTTTATATTTTTCGTCGGATTCTTCTGTGAATTCTCTGTGGCATGCAATTTGCGCTTATGCATGCAACTCCTTACATGTGTGTGTGTGAGTGTGTGAATGTGTGTGCGGTGCGAGTGCCTAACTTGATTTACTACTCAAAACCCACAACTCCATTTAGTCTGTCAATATGTCGATTTGGTCCGCCCCGTTTCCCTCCTCGCTTATGGCCACTTTTTGCCTGCTGTTTTTTCTCTCCTTTTTTTAAATTGTTGGTTTTTTTTTGTTTTGTGTTTGTTACTTGCTGCCAATGGAATGGAAAAAGCGCGTTTTGGTTACAACATAGACAACAACAACAAGAACAATGGGGCAGTAACAACTTTTGCTTTTCGTCGTGGGTTTGTGTTGCCTGTTGGTCTCTTGTTGGCTGTCATTGTTGTTGCCGCTGCTGCGCTACCAGAACTAGCTTGGCCAAGTGCTACCAGACCAAAACCCCAAACCATGCGTTTTGTCTGGGGCCGCCTCGTCCGTATTTCCAGACCCGGCCATAATTGACTGGCTGTAAAATTCTTGTCATTTTTTTTTTTTGTTGTTGCTGCCATTTGGGTGGCTCTTTGGGTGTTGTTGTCTTCGTGTGGTTGTCATGTATTGGGCGTGATTTGTGGGCGTAACACTTTACTCTTCTGTCTGTCTGCCTGGCTGTCTGTCTGGCGGTCTCCCTGAGTTTTGCTGTACAAGTCCGACCAGAAGCAGTTGACCTTTTGTTGTCTAGCTTTTGCTTTCGGCCTGAGAACATTTGGCCAAGCTAATGGCTTGCAGTCTTGCCATAAAACAATGTGAAATCTTTGGTCTTAGCGTTGAGGTAGGGTGTTATGTCTCCAAGGGCTAGGGCGTATTAAAGACTGAACTGTGATTGACACTCTCCATGGTATTGTTTTGAGTTGAAGCTTCATAAGACATTTAAATTTATGCCATAACTGATGAAATCTTGTTCTTTGTTAACTGTACATTTTAAACCAAATATGTTAATTATTTCTTTTGTGTTTAAAACAAGAAAAATGTCGCATAGATTATAATGTAATGTAATGTAACTCTATATAAAGTTACAATTAGAGCAAACATAGTTTAATAGCTTTTGATGATCGGTCGAAATCTGGATTCTTGTATGAAAACCTTATTTATTTATCGAGCTATCCGCACCAAATATATCCAATATGCACATTAGTATATTCCAAACAGTGCGACTAATATCATAGAGCTCTATCATTAAGGTTCTATCATTTCATAGGACGGTTTTTTGAGTTAACAGTGAGTGTCGGCAATTTAACGCATATTTACATTTAACTGTCAATCTAAATACATTTATCTAACTCAAGTGTGAGTTCAATTTAAATATCAAAGTCTTTCTCTAAAAATCAGCTTTTTAAGGCTTAAACTATCCTAATTCTATGTTTGTTGACTATACTTTAAAGTATTTGCAGCATTTATGTTGAAGTGCTGCTGGATGAATACATTTTTGTGACAGCGCGCCAATTAATTTACAAAGCTTTCCGCTGATTGCACATTTCCTTTTGTGGTTTGCCCCACTGTGCATATTTGAGGCAATCATCAGGCCATAACTGTTGATCGCTTCATTTGGAATTGCCAGAAGCTTCCTGCTGCCATCAACATCGTGATGAACATTCTGTTGCTGGTGCTTGGGTTTTATGAAGCGCTTTTGAAGTTGTTTAGTTTGTCACCCCATTCATGGGACAGAGACAGAGGTAGAGACAAATACAAAGACAGAGACAGAGACAGAAACAGAGACAACAAGCAAGAACAACAAACCTGATACTAGGTCCAAGTTGTCCATTGTAGTCGTAGCTGTTAGTTTAACGCTCATGGGACATGCCAAAAATGTGAATAATAATTTTATTTGCCTGCATTTGCATATGTCCCTCAGTTGGTTTGAGTTTTTTCATCGGGCAACGGGGAACAGACGCTGTTTGCTTACAATGTGCTGGGCATTTAAGCCATTTGACTTTTGGCCATCAAGTTGTTAACATGTGTTGACTGTGACTGACTGACTGAGCGGGGAGGGGTAGGCGGCTGGGGCAGACAAGTAGTCAAGTGACTTGAGTTTATTTATTCATGCACTTAGTGAGGCATTCACCGCCGAAGGAGAAGTCTGTGTATCATCATCAGCATCAGCATCAGCATCATTTCAAGCTCTGTGTTGGCCAGCATTGCTAATTGTTGCCTGCTTCTCCTGTATTTTATCCAATCAACCCTCGAGTGTTGTAAGCTGCCCGTCCGTCCATCTCTGTCGCAATATTTAGTCCTGAGCTGACACACTTGGAGAAAGGCAAATGGATTATTATAATTTTTAAACGTACGAAACCAGTTTTTTTCTAACCGATACTTGCTCTTAAATTTTATTTTTCATTTATGAAAAGCTGAATAAGTATTTTAATTTTTAAAAGTCAATAAATTATAGTTTTTTTTTTATTTGTGTTTTCAAGAAATTATTATCTGCTACATTTATACAAATTTATAAAGCTAAAAAATTTACGTTGACTTTGAGAATTTGCATTTCATGTGATTTTTTAAACACTATTTTTTTTGAGTGCAACACATGGTGTCCTGTTGCATTCCCTGACCAAATCAGTGCGTGCCATTTTTGTTTGTTTTTCAACAGTCGCCTCCACTTCCTCTTCCCCTTGCACCTTCAACTCAATTGAGCGTATTCTACTATCGAAGTGACTTTACTTTCAATGACAGCCAATCTTATCGAGTTCTGTGGCTGTCCAGTTCAAATATGCACACCACACCACACCATATCCTGATGCAAATGAATTGGCTCCACTGAGTTGCAGTAAAGGACATTTATTGAAAACCGTAAGTGCTAATATTTGGACAGCAAAAAGCGTAGCTTAATTGCGAAAACATGTTGCAAGTCGGTTGTAATTCGGTTTTGGCTGTTCGTCTGAATGGGTTTATTACTTTGATGCAATTCCAATACATGATAATATAGATGCTAAGTGATTAGCTTACAAATGAGTCTTGTTGTGTCCAACAATTTTTGGGGCCCGGTGCATTTCGTGTAGTTTACCTAATCGATATTAAAGCGTTTCCAAATGCAATAACTCTTTGATTTCGCCAAGTAGCCATATGAGATTTTACCTTAAGAGATACCCATATCAACATATTCAGCCTTGTTGTAGAAACTAGAAACGTTGTCTGCAACTCTTTGAGGACGACTAGGATCAATTGGATGGCGTCAGCTTGTTCAACCGCTGGGAATGCTTTTAAGTGCAAATTAAGCATACGTCACGTGGCCAAAGGGAAGCGTTTAGCAGGTGCTTGACTCGCAGCTGACTAATGGAAAACATCATGCGAAGTAGCCGGGGCACATTGTCTGAAAGCATTTCCAATGTGACATGCAACCAAATTGCAGCTTAAAAGCACAAAAGACAACGCAGCCGAAGAGTACCGAACAGAACAGTACAGAGACCCATCCCTCTAGACGCACTCCTCTGGGGTCGGTGTGCCAATCCACAGACTATGCGACTATTCGAATATCCAACTGATTGTTCAGTCTGTCTGCTTCTATTTAATGCTACACTTGCAAAGGGGAATATCCTTTTGATTTTATCGTGCAGTTTGTAACATATTGAAGAAGATATATTTTCGCTGGTCTGTAAAAATATTGCTGATGGCATCTGGCTTTGTTTAAAATCGCATGACTTGCTTTTGGTTTGATTTGGTTTTTCTGGGTTTTCCCCAATTCATGCAACAAATCCTAAAAATCGTATTAATCTTTTTTTAAATTAAATCAGACATTATTTAAAATCAAACCGATATAACTTTAGTATTAATATCATAAATGTTAAATATAATGTAAATTTTGAATTGCATTCAAATACACTTTTGTTTATAATGATTGACTATTGTCACGATTCACAGAAGGTCATTTGCACTTTAATTGCTTTAATATTGCACTTATAAATTATTGGCATTTTTCGTTTGGATCTTAACAACATTAATAATAAAATCTTCACATCTATTCAAAAGTCATCTACTCGCAAGGGTATTTACTTTTCACCCTAGATAAAAAAAGTTATTTATTCGTGTTTTGTATAATTTAGCCAGCGCCAGTCTAACAAGTCCTGCTTTGGTGGCAAGAGAAACAGCGGGTTTTCTTTTTTAATGCAATTAGTGAGCGCAGCAAAACACTAGGCGGTAGACACACACACACTCACACACACAAATACACACTCACACACACACACACACACACATGTTGTTAAATATATTTTACTGTATATAGACAAACTCTGAAGTTGTATCGTTTTTTGTCGCTCAACTCGTAATTGACGCTGAAAGGCAACGCAAATGAAGTCAACGCCAAAATGCTGTACAATTTTCGGGGCAAATGCAATTATTTAATCAGCATTCAAAATAGAGAGAGGAAGAGAGAAAAAGCCATGGTTTAAGAACAAGTTGAGATAAAGACCAGATAACGGAGATGGAAGGAGATTCGAATCAGAGACATTGCCACATATCGCCAGAATAGCGAATGCAACTTAAAATCTATTTATATCAAGTGGTTTGCACAAGTCTTTTGGCCATGTCTGATGATGATGAGCTGGCCGCATTCACATTCTACACATCTTCCGGCTTACATCCTGTTTGTTTACATACAGTTTTGTTTTCGACTCCTTGTTGCTGTTATTGCTATTTACATGATAAAATATGTTTGACTAATTGAAAATTTGCATAAAATCAATTATAATTGAAAATCTTGTTGGCCAACAGCAGCAGCAGTAGCAAAAAGGTTAAGTGAACATTCAGCAATTCATTCGAAATACTCATTCACTTACTCATTCAGCTCCGGCCAGACAAATATTGATATTTGGCTTACTGCTAAGATGCCACAGTCAAGACTTCAATTCCCACATATGTATGTGCTTGTGTGCGTCCAGCTGTCTTTATTCATGTTGGTCAAAAGTTAAATATTAAAAATTAAATTAAAGCCCAAAAGTTTTGAGCTGCTTTTGCATTTTGTATTTGACAATTAGTAAATTTCACTATTTAATTTATAAATATGACAACAGTGCTTGCTTGCCGCAGACGAATAAGTGCTGTCATCACTGACATCATTGTAATTGATTATTAAATGGCTGCAATTTGACAACAGGATTTGATGAAATAATTGTTGCAATCCTTGAGGAACGTCCCAAATGTAGAGAAAACAAATTAGGCAACAGCAAATTCAACACCTATTTAAATATTTCAAGTGTCAATGAAGATGTTTTTGGCATTTATCGGGGCCAAGGTATATTTTGAATTTAATTAATTATATTAATGAATATTGAGCCTTATTTTTATTATTATGACATATTTTATTGATGTCATGCAAAATGGTAATTTTCGTTAATTTTGAACAACTTTGTTTCGATGTAAAAAGCATAATTACCGATAATTTCCATTCCCATTTGCATTCGAGCCATGTGTGGGACTATGTGTAAATCTAGCACTCACCAGGATTTTTTCTCAATCAAGTAATATATACGATATACAAGAGTATAGCCACTAGCTAACTGACAGATATTTGAACAACTTTCGCTCGTTATAAAATGCATAATTGCCCATCATTTCCATTTCTATTTGCAGTCGCCTTCACATTTTAAAATTCCCTTTTTATACTCAAATCAAAAAAAAAAAAAACAAAAATAGAGGAAAGCGATTAGCCTAGACCCAAAAACTTTTTGGGTCAGCTTCAACATTTTGTTGTTGTTGAGTGGATTCAACTGAGGACCATCGAATGTGTCACATTTTGAATCCAAATTGAAAAAGCTACATGAAAATCCTGCAGTAATATTTGTTTTTTTTATTTTTTTTATTGGGCTCTGTGCTTGGGGGAAACAGAGCAGCTTAGTTGGGTCGTTTTCAACTGAAATTAGCCAAACTATGAATAAACAGAGGTCGAGTGTGAGAGACAGAGAGAGGGAGTGATGGAGAGAGAGAGAGAGAAGAGTGCTGCCTGATGGCCAGGATTGATGTGTGTTTTTTTTTTTTTTTTCGTTATTGGTCTCTACTCATTCGATAGCTTCGCAAAGCATTAAAAAACAATTTTGCGGCTTAGTTTTATTGCAGCTTGTGATTGCTACAAACTTATTTGGTATAGTTTTTAGTAGCCGGGATTTGAAAGCGACACTTGTGTGCATTCAGCTCGCAAGTAATGGGAAAAAACTATTATCGATATTAGGGGGGGTTGAGTATGCTCAAAAGTATGCTGCAAATGTGAACTGCAGAAATTATTGGAATATATTTGAGTAAATCGCGACTTACATTTCTTCGCTTTTCTTTGTGATTTAGTGGTTACAAATTAGAAATTTAACATTTATTTAATTTCACTTAATTTATGTAGCGAATTTTTGTGAATTTGATTTCGACAAAATTATATTTTCCAGCTTTTGAATATGTTATGCTGATTTTTTATATTTACACAATTTTGATGTAAGCGCACTTTTCACTATTCTCTTTGTTAGTTATTTAGTTAGTTTAGTTTAGTTCAGTTATTTAATTAAATTTTAACAAAACGAGATTTAAGACGCCGATGCCGCCAAATTATTCTCAATAAGAATTGCGCGTCTGCAATTGCAGAAAAAAAGCGCCAAATTAGCGTGGGCGTCACTACGCACAATTGCTCTGAAGTTAGAGTTGCATTTTTGAGTCGGCGCATCATTAGCGATCAGCTGTTTGTTACATGCGACTCGCTGTTACAGTCACGTCTCAAAAAACGCTACCAGTGCGAATTGATCTCATTTTCTACTAATAGTATTGTGCATATATGTACACCACTACAAGTTTACTTAGAAACAGATTGATCGATGGACAGACTTGGCTGATCCAGAATATACATATGCCTAATGGAGGCGGAGATGTCTGCCTTAATGAGATACAAGTTGCACGACAAAAACCTAATACCCTCTACGAGGGCATGCAAAGAGTCGAGCTGTAAACATTCTAAGCGCATACTTGGAGCAACAATATTCCTTTTGTTCTGGAGTTAATTGACTGAGAGATAATGTCAAGCAAAGTGCTGCAGTTATTGTTGTAGTTGTTGTTGTTGTTGCTGTTGCTGCTGCTGCTGCTGCTGTTTCTGGCTGTTTCTCTAGTTCAAATTGGATCAACACGGACAGGTGTAAATTACGAAAGCTTAACAAAAGCCACTGCAAAGCTCCACAGCAGCAACAATAACAAAAACAGTGGCAAATAGCTGGAAGAGCAAGTGCAGCAGCCATTGCTGGCTGCCATTCCTTCGCATTTCTGTTGTTGTCGTTGCTGGGCGTTTAATTAATTTGACAAAGGCCACCCACACAAACACACACACACACACACACACACACACACACACATATATATATATATATATATATACAGACCTCGACACACCCACACACAATTCATCCTTGTGGCAGGTCACAGTAGTCTGGCAACGTCACTTAATTAATTTGGTGCTGTGTGCACTTAATGCCGGAAGTTGAAGAAATACGGCCACATTTTGGCTTTATGGTATGGTAAATTCCAGCAGCGGCAACAGCAGCAGCAGCAACATCACATGACCATCAACAAGATGAGCCGGTTTGAGAAGGAAGTCACCGAGTTGAGTTCTCAGCCAGTGCACTTGATCCATCTAATGTGGTGTTTGTGTGTGTGTGTGTGTGTGTGTTCTTAAATCAATCAAAACGCTTCCGCCAAGAGCACTGTTTCCGCCCCAGTGACCTCGCCCACTCAATTTATGGCCAAATCGGATGCAAATGTCTAAGAAGCTTACGACGCCCAAAACCGTTTACGCATTTTTAACCCATTACATCGACTCCTACGCCAGGGACCTCAAGGCCAATGAGGCCACGGCTTAGGCCTCAACCCCACCACAAAACCACCCCAATCTCAACGCCCTTCAACTCCATGACGGATGCCGACAAACTCATTAGTAGCCAAGAGCCAAACCATAAATTTGCCGCCAGTCCAAGCCCTTAACAAAATCCCTCTCTGTCTTCTACACACTCTCTCTCTCTCTCTCTTCTTCCCTGTGTCTCTCTTCATATATTTGTGCTTTGGCTGTCGTCTCAGTCTCTTGGCTTGTATGCCCCTTGGGCATGTAGGAAATGCTGTTAAGTTCCACTTCCTTGACAGTGTCAGACAGTGTCGAAACGCATGTTGCGCTTGAGTTCTCTGTTCGAAGTGGCTGCCACACGAAACTTATAAAAGAGTGCTGTCAAAAAATTATAGCAAATTTACTGAATTAAAAAAAAAACAATAAAAATTGTTTTGAAACAAAATGTGATCTGTATTTAAGGATAGCATAAAAAATGGCATTTTAAAATATTTAAAACTTTTTATAAACTAAGCTACGCATTTTTAAACCATCAAAATGTGAACATATATTTAGATGCCAATACGTGAATTATTTCTGGCACCTAATTCGTAATCTATATTGGCTAAGCACTTTAAGGAATGCAATAGTCTAGCGTTTTAGCTGGTTTTCATTCAGAACTGTTTTGGCAGAGAACTGTATCTTGACTTAAGTGTTGCGGCTAATGCACAATTATCTAAGCAACTGCTTTGTAACCATTACAGCATTGGCCACAAAAGCAACTCTTCACTCAAGTTGGCACCCAACTAGTTGGCCTTATTAATGGCCTGTCCAGTGTCGCTGCAGAAGGGATAACACTCGCATCCTGCCTACATTTAGCCGGCATTGTGATGCTCCTTGACCCTTTCGCTGTTTCGCCCATGCATCACATCGTGCCACCTGCAAAAGCATAATCCAGGCATAACTCACAAGCACAAGCAAGTCATAGTCATATCCCTACCCCATTTACATCGGCAACAGCAACAACAACAGCAACAATAGCAACAACAACAGCAACAACAACAGCAGCAACAACGGCAGCAACAACTACATCAACATCGCCATCATGGAACGTTGAAAAATCATTTCACTGCACTAAAATCCTATTAAATCCGTCGAGTCAAAGCAACAGCAACAACAACAACAGCAACACCAACAACACCAACAACATCAGCACCAACAACAGCAACAACAACAACAATATCAGTGCATAACATTAGTCAAGTATTTTTAGCCATTTTTGAAGTACCAAAAATGCAAATGAGTGAGTCAAGTCTGTCAAGAGCTAGAAAGAGAAAGCGAGGTCGAAAAGGAAAGAGAGAACGAGAAAGAGAAAGAGAGAGAGAGCAATACTATGGCAATGGTTAAACAACAATAATGAATGCAATTCGTTGTTGCGTGCATTGCGGAGTGTTTGCGCTTAAGTTGAATGGGATGTGGGTGCGTGTGTTGGATTGAGCACAGGTGGATTCTATACCCTGAGCCCATTAAAAATAAGTGAAATGGGTATAATGGTTCTTGGAAAAATTATGTAACAGGCTGAAGGCAGCATCTCCGACCCCCCTGTGCTTCTGAATGAACAGAGGAGAGACTTCTGATTTTTGATATAAGCTCTTGTCTGACCCACGCAGATAAAATTTATGCATTTTATCGATAACTGCGCTCGTTTCGATACATATCGACATAAATCATAAGTTCAATTTGACAATAGAACTAGAATTTATTTATTTATTTATTTTATTGAGTATCAACAAGTCTTTCGACACAAAATATACAAAAACTAAAGATTAAATTAAATTAAAGTTAAAAAAATATTATTTAAAATTATATATTTAAATTAAAGAATATAAAGGGTATATCATAGAAGCGCTGACTTGACTATAGCATTCCTACTTGTTATACCCTATACTCTTTATGAATGGATGCAATCAAGTTGGTGTAGCAAAAGTATTGGCAACAAAGGATCTCGCTTAATACATGCAGTAGAATATCGAATATCTTTGAAAATATCTCGAAAATTATGTGAGCTTGAGATGCCAAGACAATATATTATAATGATTAAGTTCTGACATTATCTTAAATATATTTAAGCACATATGTTAGCATTGCTGTAGCTGCTTTTCAAAAACCAAAGCGTTTTAAATTTAAAACCAAGTTGGAATACAAACAAGAGCAACTTCAGCGACTACGCATAATTTACACACCACATTCAACCTTGCATCGCTGCCAGGTTGTGCGGAAGGGGCGGGAGCTGGTGCTGGTTTGTAAATGCAGCCACTGCCTGTAAGTGGCAACGCCGAAAAGCTTTTCATACCTCCCCTCATTCACACAAATAAGCATTTTGAGGCAAGTCGCTTGCATTTCACTTTTCATGCCGCTTGAAAGCCGTCAAATCGTCAGCCCCAATGGAGATGTTTTATTTCGCAGCGTGAAAAGCCAGAGAATGAAAAGTGCGTTTTGCATTTTGAAATACAAAGCTGTCATTGAACATGTGGGTTGGGTGTCCTCTGTTTGTGCTTACCGTTAGCTGCCTCTAATGACAGGACACAAAATTGGCAAGTTGCCAGCCAAACAGAAAATACACAACAAAATTAAAGTTACTTTCAATCATTGACTAACAAAGTGAAACAATATTTTGAGCACGACAAAATCTCCATATTCCATCAACAGATTTCTTATATCTATGATGGGAAAATATTTGATGCTGAAATAAATCTTTGAGTTTTCAAATTATTATTTATAGAATAAAATAAGTTGAGCTGCATAAAATATTTTTCAATATATTCAACATATATTTTTATTAGGCAAACATAAATTTTCATTTATTTTATTGGTAAAGAAATAAATAAAGTCAGATTGTTTGAGAGAAAACTTCAATTGTTGCTCACATTGTTGCATTCTGAACAAACTTCGCAAGTTGTAAATATATAATTGCTGCTTAGAATATGTGCTCGTCTGGCAACGATTAGTCTTAGCTCTGAATGATGAATGCAACACAAATAATTTAGATAAATGCCGTAAATTCATTTAGTATTTAGCTCACAACTTTCTTGTGGCCAACACATCCGGTCAGGCCAAAACCAAGCACACAGCTGAACAGAGCTAAGGCCCTAAGCTGACCCAATTAGCCGGGGTGGCCTTCAGGCAACAAGCATGCCACTCGAGTGCCAGATTACACTCATACTTGGCCCGTACTTGCTACATGCTACATGCAGCTTCAACTTGGCATTTGTGCGGATTCTTCATTGTGTTCTCCATGCGGGTCAAGTGCTTCCGGTTGCTGTTGCTGCTGACGTTCTTCTTGCTGCTGCTGCTGAACGCAAAAATTACATTAAGCATATTTTATTAAATTCTCCCATTCACCCACCGCCCACCGCCCACCGCCCTCCGCCCACCGCCTGCAGACCAAGCCTGCCTCTTGCTCCTTTTACATTTTTCATGAGTAATTTAATTTTATTTTTATTTCTATTTTTTTTCTTTTTTTTTTTTAGTTTTGTTAGTGTTTATTGTTGCAACATCTCCATGTGGCTGCAACTCCTGCTTCTGGCCTTGTTGTTGTTCTTGTTGTGGCTTCTTGTTGCACACATTTGCGGCTGCTGCTGCTGTGGCTGCTGTTGCTCTCATTTACGGTACGGACATTGCATTAGCTGCAATTAATTAAGTTATACGCTGGGAATTACTTAAGCTTGGTCTGGCTTACAATAAACAGTTCATAAATATGCCACATGTGCCCATAAATAGTTGTGGCATTAAAAACGTACAGCAGATCTAGAGAGGAGGATTTGATTCTGTGACACTCTGCAAAATAAAATAATCAAAGTGGATATGTTAAATAGACAGACAAATTGAGAGATTTATTTATATACATATTTATATATTATATATTTATTACTCAAAATATTTATAGAAAAATCATTATTTTATATTTACTTTTTTCTATGCTGAGCGTTGTCCAAATTCTTAATGTAATGTTTTCGCTTCTCATAAGCGGCAGACACGCAATAATCACGTTTTCCGCAAAAAACCTTATCCATATTTGACAAACAGGAAAAACTCAAAACAAGGATGGCCAATTACAATTGTATAAGCCGAGTGGCTGTTGTTGCAGTTGCAGTTGCCGACTCTCGAGTATGGAGACAGAGTTTTGGGTCCCTGCAGCTAAATCCGCATGCCGCATTCTGCATTCTGCATTCTGCATTCCGCATCCGCATCCAAATCCGCCATTGTCACTGCCAAAGCAACGCAAATGTCAATTGTGTGCGGCTTTGGGTTGAGAGTGAGTTCGAATGAGTGAGGATCAGGCTGAGGACAACAAATTGCATGTCAACAGCTCTCGCTGGGCATTATCCCTGATGAGCAGAGGGAGCAGCCCGTTGCCTTCAGTGCATGGGATTATAGATGACAAAAACAAGGCAAGGAGCAAATTCCTCTGCCTGTATCCGTATATTCGTGATGCCTTTGTATATTGTATTTGTTTTTGAATTGAAAAATAATAAGCAATGCATTTTCGGTGCAAATCAATCGAGCTTGTAATTCCGAGAGCACCGCTCCGGTCAGGTTTAATAGTCAGGTCGCCCACGCAGCTATGCAGCTGTTGTTCCCAGGCTCTAGTTATTATTATTATTATTTTATTGGTCCTCTCGAACTCGGTTTACGAGCTGTCCAAAACGGCATTGTCAACAAGGTGCATTCATAAATTACTCGTGGCTTGAGTATTTGGCGCCCAAACTAATTGTTATCTCTCTCATCGAGGGCTTTATCGCCTCGCAGTTTTTCTTCTCTGTGTTGCTCTTGAAACTAATTAAGTTTCCACAGTTCCCAAAAAAAAGAACCGGGAAAAAATAGTAGTAACTGGCTTTACATTTTTACGTTTTTATGGCTTTATTTACGACTTTTGCTTTGAGCGCATTCATTGTGTGAATTTTGTTGAGTTTCTTTTTAATGCTTCTTAATTCTAATTACCACACGCTCGACTGTTCATCTCTTGTCTGCTAGCTGCCCACTACTCGCACAGTTCCTTACCTTTAATACCCTATGCATAGCTGAAAGGGTTGATAGGGTCTTCTCAGCGACCTTGAAGAGACAATGCTATGGAAAAATTAGTTTTAGATAAACAAACTTAAAATCTTAAATTAATTTTTGTAGTTAGCTAAAACATTTTCAATTTCCTATTCTTATTCTTGAAAATAGTTTAAATGCATTTCAAAGTTCTAAAATAGGATATTTTGTTGGTATATAACTTCCAATTGTGGGCAGCTTATTTGTTATTTTTTGAAGTTACGCCCTATCCAATTTATAGTTTACGACTTTTTACATTTTAATGGTGCTGAAGAGATCCGTTAGCCCGGCTTAAAGTTCTCAGCTCCCAGCGGTAAGAAATGCAATTTGAGCATCATTAACTGTTAACTTGCCTGCACTAATTTCGTATCTTAATATTTTTTCAAACACCTGAAAAACAACACACACAAAAAAAAAAAAAACTTAACTGACAAACGTTCAGATACTCTTAATAACGAGTATCTCGTGGATAGACGCACTAATGGCTTCACAGATACTTTTGTTGGCCGTAACGACTGTAACACAATTTTATGCTTCATTTTCCTTTAATACAATTTATTTGTTGCTGTTCTCTGAATGCGGCATGACTGTAACTAAAACTTTGGCCAGCTAGTTAATTCGATAATAACTATAGAAAACTACAGTTAAATGTTAGTAGCAAGTCTAAGAGCTTTTTGGAGCACTGGTTTAGTGAAAAATATGTTTTTCCTGGACCATTTTAAACATTTATATCTTTTTCAGCTAATTAAGACACATTCCTGTGCTGTGCTTGTGAAGCTGCTTTGTTGAAAGCACAAAAAGACCATGTGTATAAAATAAATGTTTACAGTCTTTAGCAAAACTTATCGTTCAGTTTCAGTGCTGCATTTGTATGAATGTTTTTAAAATTCCAAGGCTCGGCAATTCCTGGGGTCTCCTTTCCTTAGAGATGTGTCGGATCTCTCCAATACCAAATAATGAAACACGGTAGTTGGAGTGGGCTGCTGTGGGAGGTTTTCACCTCCAAAAACCTTATCTAACCTTTAATATTATATTATATTATATTAATAAATAAAGACTTTCAGCCTTTATTTAACAATTCCATTTGCAAAAACTATAAACAAACACACATATATAACAAACAAATGCAGTTAACTTTGGCAATGCGGCATAACAGATTTCAAAAGCAATTTATCAACATTTACTGCTGACATAATTTGCATTTTATGAGCCAAAAGCGAGTTAACATTTACGAGTGGGGGGAACAACCAGCTAATCTCATGTAACTGTCGTGATGGTGTGTGTGTTTGTGTGTGTTTTTGTGCTTGTGTGTGTTTTTGTCATTGTCATTTGGTGGAGGGAGTAGCTTAATTGCAATGTTGTCTGGACTAAAAGGATGCAACAGTTGCTGCATCCCAGTGTGAATGCAGGGCGCCACATGACTTGAGGCGGAAAATTGTGCAAGCAACGTGAAGAGCTACTGTGGCTGTTGTTGCAGTTGCAACCACAGCGTAAATAAATAAAAGCGTATTTAGCATAACATTAAATGCTAAACGCTGCACACAATATGAATTTCCTTGGCCACTTGACGCCCCGGCAACGTTTAAGGATCCCAGTCACCTAGCTTGGCCAGCCGCATTTATATTCACATCTCTACATACATAAGCGCCCTCTGGCGTTGGCAAATCAAGTGCAAGTTAGCTGCATGGATTGTGATAAAAAGAAAGGGGAAAAAACACCAACTTAATCACATAAGTTCGCTCAGTTGATAAAGTGTCATAAATCAGTTCAAGTGTTGGACAATGTGCGCACAAAGTGTTGACTAATGCCGAGTCACGAGCACGAATTAGTCGAGTGTTACACAGCTCCATAAATAATTGCCCAATGCAATCTCCAGATTAGTAACACAGGCTTGTCATACAAAGTTTTGAGCAATTAACTCGGAAAAATGGGTTTCTGGGTTAACAACAAAGTTGAAAATCTAATTTTGCATTTTTGCGCACTGAACATGGTAAAGGATAATCCGAGGAATATATAAATACATATGTTTTAATAGAATGTTAAAAGTGAATTAAAACAGCATTAAGTCTTAGAGTGCTGTGAATATCTAAATACGATTTAAATCTATATATTACTTAAAAAAAAATCGATTTGGCTGCGAAATATTTTATCTTATCAATATGAAAAAACAATGAAAAAGCGATAATCAGACTGTTTAAGACTTTTCACTCTTTTGCTCGTACAATTTTCGATACTGTGTAACAGTATTGTAAACCTTGTTTTGTGAGTTGGTCACACTTCAATGGAGGGTTTTTATTTTTTGCCAATGCTGCTGCTGCTGCAACCGAGATAACATTGTGAGTGCAGGCCAAAAGTGGAATTTGATTTTTGGTCAACTGATTGAGGGTGTCCTGACTATCGCAGGGATCCTTTGCACACTCCCCCGCTGCTGCACAGTCACATGTCATGTCATTGCAGAGTTCTTATCGTGATTTTAACGCCCATTTCGACTTGAAGTATGCATTAAAAATGCGCCTGTCGCTGATGTGTCTGCAATCGCACACACACACACACACACACACACATGCACACACACACACACACGCACACACATCTCGCAGTAAGGAGCAAACAAACAAACAAATATCCTGTCGCTGCACGCACTTATCCTGCATCTGACACTTAACACTTGAGCGCCTGTCCTGGATTCCATAAATGTGAAAGAGAGACGGAGAGTGTGAGAGAGAGAGAGAGATAGGTGAGTGGAGAGCGGGGATACGTGTGTGCAATATGCGTATCGCCTCAACAACAACAACAATTATTGCTTATTATTGCCTGGGAAATGCATTTCCCGCTCCTCTGCTTGGAAAACTTTTCACCCTCCGCTGATTTGTGATTTGTGATTTTGTGCATTCGATTTCATTTGAGTGGACAATCGAATTATTACGCCTGAGATTTTTATATATTCGTGTTCCTGTTATTTTTGCTTCCTTTTTTTGTGGACCGTCGCTGCTCATTTGTTGCGGACACGTTTCCATCGCCGTGTGGGAAATCGTGAAAAGTCTTTCAAGTGTAAATTAAAGTGTGATTCCTGATGCACGCTCACAGCACGTTCGTGTGGCGACAGGAGGCAGCCAGTCGCCACGGTGAATAAAATTGCGGAAATTCAAAAATATTAAAAAGAAATATCACACAAAAAATACTGCCTAGATACAAAGGGTACTCGAAGTTGAGATACACTTACAAAACGTCTATCTTTAATGCATTTTTTTTTTTTTTGCTGATTGATATTCAATTCTGTTGTTGCTTGCAAAGCATTTCATTCTACATTCATTAATACAATTTTTTATTTTAATGAAATAAATAACAAATTAAAAGTGTGGCATCTTAAAAATAAGTTACTGACTGACTCGCTTTAACATATCGACTTTTCTATATCCACACAACTCATAGAACACTCAAGAGATATATAATTATTGGATGAAGCTGTGAAAGCCTCTCTTCATGGGAATATCACAATACCTTTTGTAAGGGCATTCAGAACATGCATATAAAATGTTTATTATTTAGCATTTGCTGTTGTTGCTGTTTGTGCTAGGATAATCCAGTGACAACATATTTCTGCCTCTGACGCCGCTGAGTGGCAACTTCCTCTTCGTTTTTATTTGCTGCCTTTCTCTATCTGCCGGTCTCATCATCCTCATCATCTGGTGTCCTCATCGTTGTTGTCAGTCCTCGACGCGTGTGCGCGAGGTTTATTATTTTGATATTTCCTGAGATATTTCTATGCCCATTTCCACTTCTTGCTTCTCGCATGGCGCATTGAAAGGAGTTTGTCACTGGGACGGGTTTTTATTGTGCAGCACATAAGTAGAATTTAATAAAGTCAAATAAATCAACTGGTCGCATTCGCAGGACGCCGATTGGCAATATAATGGAACACCATATTTATTGGAGTTTAATAAGAGGAAAAGAAAACAACCGGTAGGGGAAGGTGAAAATAAAAGTTTTCCTTTTTTATTATGTTTGGTTGCTTATCCCAATTTATTATTGTATTTTAGTTTAACAAAGCTTAATCTATATATTAATATTTTCTTAATAATAACAAATCTCAAATAAGATCTCAAAACTTCAATTACATATTATTTGTAAGTTTTTTAATATAGGCAGTAGGTTAGCGATAAGGAAAGCCATTCTACAAAGTTTTATACAAATAGCCAAATCTATAACTGTGCCAAGTTAATTATAATATACAACTTTATAATTAGTTTAACAAGTAATCATATAACAAACTGCCCTAGAAATGCAATTATATAAAAAAAATATCCGACTGAGATATACAAGATTCAGCTAAAATGCACCCTAAACTATGGTGGCTATCATAAAATTAATTCGTAAATAATAATTCCAATTTAAATATTTACATTTTTATTGCTTAACTCCATAAAAGTTTCTCTTTTATTAAGATTATAAAGGATACGAATTTTAATGAATTTACCATGTGGCTTATTTATTTTTGGGAAACACTAATTATAAATGAAGTAAAGACGATAACAATTAAAACAATGTATTCGATTTTCCAACTTTAACAGGAAGTTTCTGCCCAAGTCCGATTCTCGGGTTTGTTATCAAAATAAATATTCTTTCGATAAATAAATAATTTAATTTGAATATTATTAATAGTTAAATGTTAATATTTCCCTTGTGACTTCTAATAATGTATTTGACTTTTCCTCTTTCCCAGCATAGGTCAGTTTCCGCTCATTTGTCGCAAGTCTGTTTTTCGGACATGTTGGCAGACATTTAATGCTAATTTGTTGCACAATCCTAAGTCTGGTGACGTCGGCTTAGTTGACGATTACACAATGATGGGACGACAACTGGCCATCATCATTCAGGTCGTTGTTGGATCAAGAGTCGGCCCTTAAAATATCACCAAAATTCTACGTACGTGTTTCTATTTGTTCAGCGTCGCGCGTCGCTTGGTTTTTGTATTTTTTGTTTTTTCCATGTTTTTGTTTTCTTTAGGTTTTTATTTTTGGGAAAAGGTGCAAGGCATCTGTGAATTGTGCGAGTTGTATTTTTCGGATTGTTTGTTTGGCTGGCAGCAGGTCATGCGGCGCATGCACCACAGCCCAGCCAGTTCGAGGAGTTGCATCCAACAACAACAGCATCCAAGCAGCGACTCTGGCTGGGAATTGTGCAGCGGCATTTTATTTGTAGTCGGTTCCTGGCGGGCCTTATCCGTTTGCTGTAATCAAACAACGAATAATAATAAAAAAAATCACTCTCTGTGGTTGTTGTTGTTGTTGTTGTTGTGATTGGACTTCAAAGTCGGCCTCGCCGATCCTTTTGAGTTGCTTGGTCAGCTCGTTAGTTTCTGGTTTTGGTTTCGATTCGATGCGTTTCGTTGTGTTTTGTTGTGTTGTGTTGTGTTGTGTTTCTGTTTTCTCAACACTGCTCTTCAAATTGTTGCGTTTTCTTGTTAACGCAACTCCGTTCATTGCATTTAATGAGCTAACATAAACACATGGAGTGCTGGGCTTGGGGGTTTTTGGCGTTTGCCACATGAAAATAAATCAATAGTTAAACATTTTAGTCGAGCGATCGACGTGTGAAAATCCTTTGGCTATGTCAACAGAACAATATTTCTCCAATTTCCCAATAAACGATTGCACAGAATAACAATAAACAACCCCCTCGCAACAGAAGCGAGGGGGGGGGGGGGTGCGTTTGTGTTTATTGCTTAACTGGTTCCAGTTTTGATTCTGCACCATTTTCAATTGTCTGTTGTCTGATTCTGGCTTTGGCTTAATGTCCTCATTAATGCGCAAGTCTCTGGCCAAACACATTGATTGCATTTTCATGCCTTTTCCATCTCCCCCACAGCATTTTCCATTTTCCATTTATCATTTAGCATTTCGCAATTCTCATTTGGCGAGTCGGCGGAAATTTGCGATTTTGAATTTTGATTAGAGATTAAATTGTCTCTGGCGATTAGCATCAATGCAGCAATGGAACACTGTGCAAACAAGCGTATGTTTGCATTAGTCACGAAAGTGCAACACTCACCCCCGCTGCCCCTTCCACATCCACATCCACATCCACATCCACATCCACATCTACTACTTCCCATAATGCCCTCGGCATGCGAGATTTGTTGACCCACCACCGATTGCTTGACGGGCACAATGGACAGTGGCTGCATCGAGCATCGGGACGAGGGCGGACTTAGTGCATCGTTTGATTTGCTTTCTGCTCATTAATTTTGCGGTTTCCACATTTCCTCTCTTTTCACGCTGAGCTACTTTTTATAAGGCTTATGGATTATTTAGATGGTCTGGCAAAATAGTGGTCTGCAGACAATCGCTTGTGTTCCTAAAGATCTTTCGTTAGCGAATAACTATTATTATTTATATATTATGAGTTACTTAAGTGCATAAAGAAAATCAGATTTTATCTAGATCAATTTTATCTGTGCAATATTTTGCAATGATTTTAATTTTCTCCACATAATATAAGCAGTTTCTCTGTGTTAATTTGCGATACTCATAAAAGTAGGGTACTTTCCAAGTCGCCTATACCGAAGTTGTGCGAGTAGTGTTCTCCACTCCTATGCAGTACCCTGTGGCACACATCCACCATTCGAGCAGTGGCTGAAGTTGCAGATAAACGCTGGTGCCGGACTTATGAATATAATCCTTAAATTATTGCAATAACAACAACTATTGCGCAACGGAGCAAATAAAAACCCAACTATTAAGTGTGAATAAGCCAGCAACCCTGTGCGCCGCTGTGGTGCGGTGTGGTGGCAACTCTTGCTCCCATGCTGGCACCAACAATTATGTGTATTTGTGTGTGCCACAATTATGCGAGAGAGTGCAAGTCCTTTGCCAGGATGATTAGCTTTTTGGGCTGCGGCGAGGGAATTGATGCTATTATCGTTTATTCTCAAAACGCACGTCAATGCGGTGATGTGTGCACCGTTATGTTTCGCGTCTAATTGATGTGGTTGCACGCCCACCTTTGCCACGCCTCCTAGCTGACAACGCTGGTTGTTCCCGCCTGACAATCGAGGTTTTTCCTAGTAATTATGAGGCAATTAAATGAGCTTAACGCAAAATGTTTTACCAAAAAAAAAAATAAATAAAAACAATTATGCAAATTTGCCTGAAAACAGCGCATGGATAAACTATAAAAGCGAAAAATGAATTCAAATGAAAATGTTGGCTAGTAAAGGCATTTAAGGTCTGGCTAGAAAATGCAGCGTGACAAGGCCAATTGTCAATCAATATGGGAGAGCGTTGCTCAACTTTTTCGACTGACTGTCAATCAGCATTAACAATCAATAGACGCTGTGCCAACAATAAACAAAGTAGAATTTTGCTAGCGATGTTGTTGTCCCTGTTTTGGCCTAGAGGACGTGTTGTGTGACAAAATTGTGCAAAGCAAATTTTAGCACCAGGAATAGGAGCAGGAGTAGGAGCAGGAGCAGGAACAGGAGCAAGAGATATGCCTCCGGGCAAGGATTATGAGCGTAAATTAACCCTTATTGCCAGAAAGTATGCGACAGCTGATTGACAGACAAATGACAGGGCACATAAAATACAACTCTGAATTTCCATTACTATCCTCGCATAACTGTACTTATGCCACTCAGATGTTGGATGAGCCAGCGGAGAGAGAGAGAGAGAGAGGGAGAGACAGAGATAGAGGGGATTGTCTGGTATTTGATTTTATTGAATTTGATGTACATGTGTTCAACATGACACTTAGTAGCGGCTTAAATGTGTTTAGACTTTAGAGTGGCACCACAAAGAAAACAGACACACACACACACAAACACATACATCATTCTGCTGATTGAAAGATGCCAGCTTAAATTGGGATATCAAAATTGAAATTGACATTTTAAGGATGGAAGGGTTGAAAATACCTAAAGCTGAGTTATTCTGCTTATATCACGATTCAGTATTATCTGCAGTAAGCAAGATATGAGAAGCTTTTAAGATATACCAAAGGCACATATGAGTTTTGTATTACAGATAACATTCGTCGTGTTCAGCAAACTGGAGAATCTGAAGACTCTGCCCGAGACCCACGAAGGGGGTTAGTTGGCAATTTTTGTTAGTCCACCCAAACTAAAGTCTTCTTGGGCAGATATTTCGCCAGATCTAAGCTGAATGCGATATATAAAAATGAAACACGCTCTTCTCAAAACATTTTCATTGATTTTTAATACAATCTTATTTTTCGCTGCTAGACATGAATTTTTTTTTAGCATTTATTCATGTAACACATATGTATAAAATGGGAAATCTTGATTAATCAATTTAAAGTTTTATCACTCTGAAGCCTAATTTTGAATATTATTGTTTCTAACAAATTTTGGTTATCTGTAAGTAGTTCGATTTCACAAACTTAACTCGAATTGTACGCAGTTTTCAAAAAATACTTTACTCGAGATTCCATTTCGATTCACAGTTTACCAAATATATATGTTTAATTTAGTTGCTTGTATTTTTTTGGCTTTCCTTAATTTGCATACGGCATCATTGCAACTTTCACGCTTCGGGTTTCAAGACAAAATCACACAATTCGAAAGACGTTAGCACGCGGCTAATGAAGTGTTTTAATTTCTGCATAAATTATAAGCACTAACTGAAAACCTCAAATACAAATTTGTGATATCTTTATCAAGAGTTTTTCGAACCTGTCCAACAACAAAATTGGCTTAAGCTCCAACAAAGAAAAAATAAATAAATATATATATGTATATACAAGAAACTTGAATAAAACGTTAGATGATGAAGACATTAGACCCGGTTACAGATTAGAGCAACTGACAGATAAGAGCCAAAGGGCCAAAGGCCCAAACAATAGTGTCACATTCGTTGCCCACTGATGCTTTACTATTGATGAGGCGTACAAGTCGGAGATTAGTTTCACGAAGAATGGGAAAATGGGTATCGCGGGGTGAATGGGAAATTGAAGCAAGTCATTTACATTTAACATTCTCAATTGATTGCTTGGGAGCCAGAAACATATCAGCAGCTAATCAGCAGCATGCAGCCAAAGTCAATTTGAGATCTCAGCACCTCATTTCGGGTAGCAGCAATCCGAAAACGCAGCATGCGACGAGATAAATTTTCACGGCCCTCTTTTGTGTTTGTGTTTTTACCAAACAGGTGAAAACCGTGTTGAGAGAGGCCAGAAGATATCACACTGTGAGCTGCACTGCCTCTTTGTAATTGTGTGTGTGTGTGTGTGTATTTGTGAGATGAAAAGCAGCTTTTAATTAAGAGTTAACCCCATGGAACCGAAGCGAACGCATTATGCAGGTGTCCAGCTGCAGTTTGAGTTCGAATTGGTGCCGGAGTTGGGAGCTGGGAGCTGGGAGTCGGGAGTCGGGTGCCGAGGGCGTTGGCTTTTGTCTGTGTCGTGATTTGGGCCAACACCTACGGTTCACAGCTCGTTTTTGTGTGGTGTGTGGAGTGAGAAGAGAATTTCTAAATGGCTAACGTTACATCATTTCATGTTGACTGCCTTATAAATAGCCTCAATTATGCATCTAATAATATCGATAATTCTCAGCGCCTTTCAGGAATACGCCTACGTTGCACCACCGTCTCGCTTAGTTCCTCATTTAAGCTGATTTTCGAAATGCAAATGGTTTTGGGTTAGGCTTAGGCTTAGGCATCGGCTTAACCCACAACGCCCTACAATTATGCCCTCGGGCTGGCTCTTAAGTGGTTTTATATGCACGTAAATAATTTTAAATGTTTTGCAAGCATTTTCGTATATAACTTTAAATTAGAAATTGAAACTACTCTTTCTTTATATTTTTTAAGAAATTTACGATCTAAGTTTTTTTTTTTTATTTAAAATTCCATCAGCTTTACATTGGTCAAAAATTAAATACAGGTCTTTTTGTCGAAACAGGAAAATTCGTCTTTCAGAAAGAATTCGAGCAATTTGTATTTTTTTTTTATCATGTTTCGAATTATTTTCAACGTTATGCAATCCTTTTTTATGTATAAATTCTGCATGTAAATTCCACGCCTTAAGCTTTTTAGTCTATAAATATTAAATTGAAAACTGTTTTATATTCTAAGTTAGCCACTAATTTCACAAAAAGAACTCGTTCGAGACCCACTTCTACCTGTCGACCGCAAGTACACACCTACAAACATATTCATACCCAAATACATTCATAATCCTCATCTGTCTGGCTTGGCAATTATTTATGAGTTTATTTTTCCTTGAATTTCCGAGTTGATTTGCTTTGGCTGTTTATTAGATTTGCTTTCCACTCACACCATTTCCATTTTCTCTGTGCATTTCCCTAGACTTATATTTTATATTTGCATGTGGCGTATTTTTTAACAATGAGTTGGCAAATTTTCACGCCGTTTGCTTTGCTTCCGACGTAGTCAAGGATGAGTCACCGTTTGGATTGAATATCTGCAAAGTAATTTGAGATGCTTTGTTGTAAAATATGTGGCAGTAAGATAGTTGATTCACTTAATTTAGGCTGCCTGTCAGCTCATTAAAAGTATGCAGATTTATTTTTATTAAATCAGTATTAATTAAAATAAATTGAAACTAAATAATTGGATTTCAATCTATTAATCAACAATAATAGTATTGATTTATATTAACTAAACTATAATTCGTTATGTAATCAGTTCAATCAAAATTTTTTAATATTTCCATCTTAGATTAATTGTACTCGTATTATACTTATTATACTTATTTGTCAATCAATCAAACGCTGTCTATCTTTTTTTTTAAATTCTGAGACTTATTTTTATCCACACCGCGACATAATTAAACGCCATTGGAATATTTGCCAACCGTGAGTAAATTGATATTCCTGTCATTGCCATAATGATTCCTGCTTCCGCGCTGGGCGACGGTGTATCCTGTCTGTTGCGGTTTGCCATTGCCGGCATTTTCGCCGTGAATTCACAGGATATTGAATTAAAGAATGCGAAGATTTTTATAGAGATTACGCTGCTGCCTGTCATCGATAGGAGCTGCCATTTAATTGAGTTATTAGACGCTCCGCCCCGAACAAGGGATGAACATAAATTAAAATTTTCAAGAAAAGGCGACCACATTGATGAGGACAAGGACGATGACATTAAGGCTGATGATGATGTCGATGAGGATGAAAACGAAGCTGGAACATTTCATGGAACATTTGTGAACACATGTTATAAAGAAAAGAACAGGAAGACTGAGGTAGAGCCTCGGCTGGCAGATAAGCGGGAACAGAGGCGGCTGCTGGACAACACGGCGCAAAACAACAAAGGACTTGAGGCTAGCAGCAGGCGGTGAACATATTCAGCACAGCACAGCCTGTCAGCAGGATATGCATGAGTTCTTTGCGCATTTCACACCTACAATGCACAACAACAACAACAACAACAATTGAGAGAAACAACAACGACACAAAGGACACATTGCCTAGTCCCGGATCCGAATATCAGCTGCTGAAATTGAGATAGCGACTCCTGCAAACTGCAAAGGCCACAAAAATACAGTTGAAAAGAAAAAACGGACAGAAGACATTGAAACAGAAACCACAAAGAAACCACAGAGCGAGGAAAGTAGGAGTTGACACACAAATGAAAATCGTGTGCTGCATGATTGATGGCAATGATTGAGCAGAAGCCAACAAGTCAAAGATGCAGTTTTTGACTTAAAAAAGGATTCGAAAGTCGACAATCTGGTAGTCAATTGCCGTTATGATTGATAAGTACAGCTGCTGAGTAGGTGTGAACAGCAGCAGCAGTCGAACAATGAGCCATGCCACGCCCACATGACTGTCAGGATAACCGCCCTGAATCCTGCTGAGCTGTTCATTTGGTACGTGATTCGACCGCAACTGTGGTGCATTGGCACCACCAATTGGAGCCCATGGAGAAACTAATTTAATTGATGAAATTAGACAAAAGGCCGACCTGCTTCTTATTCTCTGTCTCCCTCTCTGTCTCTCCCACTCTCTCTCTCTCACTCTCTTGGGGTTACTTATCATTCCGTACGAGTAACAAGCAACCATCAGACAAGTGCCAGCTGAGCTCGCTGCTTTAGCCCGAGTTACACTTTCAGGTTATTACAATGGATCTTGAAGGGATGATGAGATTACCAAAATTCGTATGGCAAAAGACGAATCGCTTTGCTGACAGATTGTTGAGAAGAAGTCTTTAAATATGATCGATTTGTTTGGTTTAATCGGAATAATCCTAAAGCTAATTGTGTTCTTTGGAGAGTTTTTCTCGATTTCCTGACAAATTTGTATTAAGAGCAATTTTCAAATGTTGCGATTTTGAATTTTTTTTATTTTTAGCAAATATGCCAAATCAAGTTTTCTGTACTTTTGATGTAAAATTAATGTAAAAATAAAAAAATAAGTTTTTAATTTAAAATACATATTCTTCAATATTTGGAGGATTTTCTTAATTATACTCGAATTGGAATGCCAGAATTATACTTCGATCTCTCATTGGTTCTATATAATTTTAGTTTAAGGCCAATTCTCTTAATCAACTGTCAAGTGCAGGCGCGAACAATATTTGGGCACATGCAGCTCCTTTGGCAGGACACACATAATGCCTACAAGCGATGTCTATATATACATACTTATATATTAATTTAATTACAATACGAATTTCGAATGGATAATGAAATTCTGTGGTCATTATCAGACATGCCTCGCATGTACAAAATGAGCCACAAATGTGGCCAATATACTATAATGAAACAAAGTAGCCAGCGAGGCATATGATGAACAATGCCGCAACCGGGGCAGGGCAGCCCGGGCAACAGTGAGGACGAGCCAGGACGAGCAAGGATATATATGTATATACATATATATAAATATATATAAGCGCGCATTGGCAGCGCATAAATCAATGGAGCATGTAGTGGCCAAAACTGGACAGGAAGGATACTCCAGCGACCAACAGATGTGAGCATGTGAGCTGAATTAAAAATGAGTGGCAAAAGGAATCAAAACCACTCGGCCACTGGGTGATTCGAAGGAACCGGATGACTCCCCAAAAGTCTTCACTGGCGCGTAAAGACAAAAAGGGACAAGGGTCACATTCTGCGCCAGGCTGTATGAAATTTGGGAGTCTCGTTTGCGGGGTAAAGGTAACCTCAATGGATTTACTTTCCGCCTTTGTGTCGCTGCAGGACATCTTAAGGACTTAACTTACTTTAGCAACGATACAACGTTACGAAGCAATAGATTTTTCATGTTTGGGATTTGTGTGCGTCCCACATGTCTTATATGAGCGTGTGGCGTGTGTAGTGCAGTTGACATTTAATATGGCATTATCCCTGCGCCGCTGAGTTATAAATAATGTTACATTCAAACCACCCCACCTAGCCACCTCCCCACCTCCCCCTCACTTCCCATTAAAAACATAAAAAAACGTGCTACTAGCAAGAAATGGCAGGCAAAGACCTCAGCCAGTGCGGTAGTTAAAGATACTTGCAACAAGGGGTTCGAACCTTGGCCCGAAGGGTTCGGAAATGTTATCGCCGCTGGTCAGTTAGCAAAAAACCAATTTTGCTACAAGTATTAGAAATATCGATGCCAGTGGCTGGCAGTGGGTTAGCTATATTTTAAAAATGAAATATATAGTCGAATCAGAGCACGGTCAACATATTTTGAAAGTCTCACATGGTTGGGTTTAATGAAATGGAATGAGTTATTTTAGCTTGGGGTAATAAGCGGTTGGGATAACCAATAAAGATTAGCTTCTTGAACAACCCCCGTGTTCAATTTTCATATATCTTCTGTATGAAATACTAATATCACATAAATAGTAGCTCAAGTAGATGTACTTTAGACTTATATCTGTATCTGATTGCTAAGCACGAAGGGATCAAGGAAAATGATGAAAAGCAAATTGTCCAATTTGTTATTAAATGAGTGTAATCTTTTTGACTCCATTGGGAAAACCTTCTGGAGTCGTACAACTGATAAAGTTTCTAGAGTTTTACTTAACTTACCTACTTCTATTTTACTAAATATTTAGCCAGATAGGACCCAAAATCGACTTACTTATTGACAATTATTTTGGAAAATGTGTAAGTTCCAATTATGAAGTCCATTAAATGTTACTATTTTTGACATATTCATGGAATTCCTTTGGCGTTTGCCAAGTACTGAAATTTCTAATTTACTTAAGGTCAACATCTGAATTTTCCACTTGATGTTTTGCCATTTAAGTGTTAACGAGCAACAACCTTTTAGGAAATTTGATGCTTCAACTTGTGTTTGCTTCTTGCTTGTTCAGTGTTGTGTAATGCTACACCCATATTGCAACATTTACACGCAGCCCCTGAAGAAATCCATTTAATATGCATTGATTTATATTTATGCGCTTGTTGGTCTAAAAATCACTGGTTGACAAAAGATTTATGATGGGAGGGAAATGGGACAAACGGCTCAAAACTATGTGTCTGCGGATAATGTGCATGGTAATCAGCGTGATCAGATGTTGTCCAATAAGAGCTGCCCACACACCGATGCTAATGAGCTAATGAGGAGGCAGATGATGATGAAGTTGCTCAGCAGAGTGGTGCAATGAGTGTAAGCAACTGACAGGATGTATCCTATCCAATTGCCAGTCGTGCTGACATTTTAAATATAAACACGAGACGTTGTTGCTGACGTCCAATTTCTAGCTGACAGACAGACAGACAGACAGACAGACAGACAGATGGATGGATAGACAGAGTTGTCTGTCCAGGCGGCCAGACATGTCTGGCGACCTTGCCCAGGGGCTTGGGAGTGTTGAAACATCGCGACGCATTTGACAGTTGACACTTTGACGCCTGCGAAACTCGCGCATAAAATTATACGGCCTGGGAAATCAAGTGTCTGGCACTTGGTGACGCCGGGACGACAGGATACACATGAAACTGTTGCTGGCGTCTCCTTTTCCCTCTCTCTCTCACTCTCTCTGTCTTTCAGCTGGATGGCTGGTTTTTTTCAACTTTTTTTCTGTCGTTTTTATGGGTGTTGTGTTGCTGCAGTCTCATTAGGAAGTGAGAACAGCCACAACAGCTCGTGATTAGTAGCATGTCCTGTGGGAGTCCTTAGAGTTTCATAAACACAACAACTGCACAGAGACAGCTGCATGTACGCATCACCCCAACAGCTGCCCATGTCCAGTGGAGATTAAGTTGTTATATCACCAGTGAGGAGCGAAAGAGACACTCAAATGACAGGGAAAATAAACCGAAATCAAAGTAGCGTAACTAAAGCTTCACAGAGTGAGGAAGGAAGTCCCAAGGATGTCCGAGTGCCACTGACAACATGCATACGATGAACAGTTGGTGTGGCCTACCTGGATGCATCAATAGCGAGGACAATGCCTTTTGTGCCATGCCACATACTGAAGCGAATCACAACCAGGATGTAAGTTGTATGTAGGTCCAGAGCCCTGAGGCCTCAGACTGCCTGCCTGCCACAGCTGTTTGTGTGGGGCTCTTTTCCTCTCAGAAGCGATGTGTGCTGGGCATTTTCAAGAAAATAAATGCAGCACATTTTGGTCTACAGTATTTATTTTTTATCTGAAAACGAATCTATTTTGTTGAAATGTGGTAGACTTTATATCATACTTGCATAGCAAACATTACTTTTGTGTATAAGAAATTACAAAAGATTGCATATTGAATCACACTAAAAAAAAGACTTCCGTAAATCTGGTCAACGAAAAAATATTTCTCTGATGCCAATTAGAAGAAAAAATTGCGATAAAAAATCATTTATCAAAATGCACATAATTCGAAGTACAGTTACATTTAATCTGCCTTTGAAATAAATTCAATTTTTCTGCTTCACTAAAATGATTGTATTACAATTTTTATATTTTTTTTATTAATGGCTAAATAAGAACGGAAATTTTTCAGCTAGATTAAATTCTTTAGTCGAACACTCTTAAGATTGGTATAAAAATGTTTTAAATTAAAATAATAAATTTCTTATATTCTTTTTCTAAATAAAAGCTGATTTTAACAGAGTTGGAATCTTTAGTTCGCTTTAAACGATCCGAACAAACTACATGTTAAATTTGAAAATGTTGTCCACAAGAAATTATTAAATCTTAACCAATTAAAAAAAAGTTGTATTCTACAAAACAAATTGTTAAATTTAATAGTATCTCTTAGTGCAGATTAAATTCAATTGCCAAATTGTATAAATAAAACAAAACATAAAACAATCATTTTGTTTAATTTTTCTTCTAACTAAAAACTTACTTCAAGTGCCCTCGAATCTGAATTCTAAATTTTCTCCTATCCCAACAAACTGCATGTTAAATAATAATATTTTGTCTACAACAATTTCTTAAAATATAATAAATTTTTAAACTTTCTTAAAAGCTGGTTTTAATACGCTAACCACACTTTTCTAGGCAACTTAACAATTTAATTAAATTCCATGACAAGTCCACAGCTTGAAGAACTCTTATGTAAGTTTGCAGTGGAGTTGTGAGTGTTTGTTGTTGGTAGGACAAGATTGAGATTGGCTAATACAACTGGCGCCGTCTTTGGGCTGCAAGCAGTTTAAGCAGACGAGATCGTTTTGTGGCTGCTAACAAACCAGCAGAGAACCACTTGAACCGCTCCAGGGCCTGGCCAACATGATTGAGTTTTGTTTGCTGGCCACAATCGTCTGAACGGTAGCAAAATTCACTGACAACTTCATCATAACGCGCACGCCCCGGCAACTCAGCTCCGTTTGTTGCAGGTTTTGGTTGCAGCCTCAGCTTCAGTCGCAGCTTAATTGCAGCATCCAGTTGCTCGTAATCAAAAGGCAGAGGATTCTGTTTCTCGTCATTTGTCTTTGCATTTAACTGGTTCACCGTCTGCGGCAGCAACTTGCAGCATCTTGCTGCAGCTCCTGTTTCAGTTGCCAGCGTCATCCTCAATGCACAATGTTCATTCCTCATCCTCGCATTTGCCTGCGAGCAAATTTTGAGATAAAATACATTTGTTAACAATTTCATGTCATTTCATTTCAGTTCGTTTGATTCGTTTTTGTTTCGCAGTTCGTGGCTTGCCTTACTCTGGTCGCGGCGCCTAATTACAGGGTGCCTCGCTCGGTGTGCCCCCTAACTATCCATGTGTGTGTGTGTGTGTGTGTGTGTGTGTGTGTGTGTGTGTGTGCTTCTGTGCATTGGTGTCCTGCTGCTGCTTCAAATTAAGACATCAATTTTAATGAGCCACACAACAACTAACACAATAATTGCGCTCGACTTTCAGGCGGTGGGGCGTGGCCACTCGGCCAGTTGGTCATTGCCGGCTTTGGTTTTGCCTCTTTGCCTCTTTGCCTCTTTTTTTGTGTTAACCCAATATGTGTTTTCTGGGACAGGTTCCGGCAGGTGCGATCTGTTTTTTGAATACCTTCACATTTTTGGGAACAACTCAAATTTGTGGCCAGCTGCTGCTCTGCCTTGGGTAAAAAAGTAGCGCACCAACGCCTTTTGCATGCGCTGCCATCTAATTAAGTTAATTTGAGCATTTTACATATGCAAGTATTATGGGATCGCCCCTAGCGGGTACTACCTATGGCACACCCTTCCAATTCGCTCCTTTCTCTCTGCTTTCTACTCAAAATTTGATGTCTTTTTAATCGAAAGCAATAAAAAATATGTATACACATTTATTGAATACATAAGCCACATAATTATTAGTTATCGCTTCGGTAAACCCAATTAGTTGTGGTCTCAACCGGCTCCAATGAAGGCCAGGACACGAACACACCTGCCTGACTCTTCAGTCCTTAACCAGGCTCAATATAATAGATGTGTAAAATTGAATATTCCACACATTCTGCTTGAACACATTTCTTCAGTTTCTTCAGAGAAACATTGGATCATTAATCATGCTGCGACCTGTCTGATCCTTTCACCTTTTCTTAGGATAAAGGAGTAGTCTTCATTATTTCCTTCTTGCATAAGCTTATTTGCCATGTCATTAATCAGACCATATTATGTGTTTTGTAAAATTAAGCAAAACTCATTTTCAAAAACAAATGAGAATTTGCAGTCGCATCAGAGTTAAAAACCCACTCTGCTTATTTTAGTATCGTTTCAAGCTTCTGTCTTAGCTCATCAATCAATCTGCGTTCTGTCTGATCTTTACTCCTTTAACTATATATTTTAGAAGTTTCCTTTCGTGTGCGTATTGTAACTATTATTAAATATATTCCAGCGCTCAGTTTTCACCTTCCCAAACCCCATCTTGGCTCATTTATCAATTGGCCTTTGGCCTGATCCCAAAACGAATTCGAATAATCAATGGACGTTAAGTCCTCTGTGCTACAGACCAGCCTGTGGCATCCCACATACCTAGATATGTAGTGTATGTGTCTTCCACATCAATTACATTCATTTGCCAACACTCGAGCTGTGCACTTGGCTCGTTAATCAACCCCTTCCGTTTACGCTCTTGCTTAAACCTTCAAAATCCAATTGCAAATTATGCATTTATTATTAACAATTGTTGTCTGATTGCCAGAGCTTTCTACACATGCTCTGGCCACCCTCCCCCTTTGCTAACTTGTTGTCCAGGCTAGCTTGCCCCCAAGGGCCCACAAAACTCCATCCATCTCTTGGCTCATTTGCGTGCATTTGTTTTGTCCCCGTTCCGGGATCTGGCTCTGGCTTTGGCTCTGACTGTGACTCTGGTTTTGGCCCTAGAGGGCTGTAGTCAAACGAATGCATATGTCCGACTGTTTTGAATATTGAAAACAGACATCAGCAACAATAACAACAAGAACACTCAACTGAGCCAACACACATGGACTCGTCCCCTCTTGTTGGTAAATGGAAATCACAGTCGCTGAAAAGTGCCATGCATTTATGCAATTTTCGCATGCAGAGTTGTTCGTGGACGCTACTTGGCACTCAAAGCCACTCAAATTCCATGGCAAGGCACTCAATCAAGTGCACAGAAGCCCACCACCACCACCAGCAGCAGTAGCACCACCACCATCACATACCACACACCTGCAGCTGGAGTCGCCTCCACTATTCCATCATAATCAAATTGTATTGAACATTTGCAGTTAGCTGAATTTGTGGCTTCCATTATTCAAGTGATTGAATCTAGAAAGGACCCGCCAGTGCATTCGCTCCGCCAGTCAGTCAGTCAGTGAGTCAGTTTTGCAGTGATTCACTTATTCATTCATTTATTCAACGCACACAAACACACATAAGCGCCTTTACTCGACTAGCTGCTGTCAAAGTCAAAGCAAAAGGTGTCCTAGTTGCTCCCCACACGTGTGACTATAACTTTTTATCATTTCTATAAAAAAAGTATATATAATATATATATATATATATATATATATATGTATGTACGTATGAAATGTGAACATATTATATCATCCTTTTACATACACATGTAGGTGTGTTCGGTTTAGGTTGCTTTATTGAATATTACATAAATAAAAAATGGTATTTCAATTTTCACTCCAGCATGTCGCGGGAGAAGGAAATATACAGAAAATATGTAAATTGTATATTTTCTAATAAAATAGTTAATCCGATCACGTCTGCCATCTACCTTGGCCCCTCCCCCCGCCCGGCAGGATAATGCAAGGCATATGCAAAGCAGCAGACAGACGCAATCGGTTTGCATTTGACTAAAGTTCACATGATTCGAATGGGTGGCGGACTGGGAATTGCCATAGAAATTGAAGATGAGATTAAGCGGGATACGTAGAATAAATTGCCAGTGTGGATCAGCCATTACCATATGTAAAAGAACCATAGAGATAAGCATTATGTCCATGGCAGCTAGCCATTGAGTGAGAGTAGGTAAAACTATTATCTTTTAATAGTCAAGTAAAGTTAGCAATGACATTTTAAATGCTGAATTTTCGACATTTATAATATTTTTTTTAACATCATATTATATTCGTTTAATAAGAAATATTGGGTTTCTTATTATTATTATTTTAATTTTATTATTATTATTATTAAGGAAGCAAGTACTAAGTTCAAGCGAATAATAAGTTCAAGTTTAATCTCCAAGTGAATGCAATAGCAAGTTGCAGCTGTCGACCGTGTTGACAATGGTAAATAACTTGTCAACTTGTTTTTTGCAAAATAAATAAAGTACCTTTACAACACTGACAGCTGTCAGAAGTTAGAACAAAAGTGAAGTAAATGTAAGCTTCAATTAATGCACTGCACACATAAACGCATATGACACAACTGCCAGGCCACATCAGAGAAAGGAACACCTACTCAGAGAGTCTCCTCCACTCCCTTTCTCCACATATCTCTATCTCTGGGCAAATGACAGTGACTTCCATTAGCATTTGTGTACTCTGACACCGAAGTGTGCCAGGGTCCGTCCTGAAATGCTTGAAATACATATTCTTCTGTGGCCGAAGCAGATCATCTATTTAAATTGGGTTGCTAGCTAGGAAACCGATGAGATCAGATCAATCATTGCAAACCTATAAAGCCACCTATCTCCAGCTATTTTATAGCAGGACTTCCCGAATTTGAAATGTTGATTACAATTAACCACCTGCAAAAATAGGAAATTTCTTAGCTACGTCCACATCTACCATGTTAGAGGAGGTAGAGTTGCCTTTGAGGCTATGTCAAAAAGGTTCTTCGAAACCTGTGATCAGCTGGCTTAGCACTGGTATCAGGGTATTTCGCAGTCTGCTACGCTTGATTGGAGCGTTCCCACTTGTTTTATTGCTGGTTGTGTCTGACTTCTACATCTTTATATTCTCTCCCGCTGCTTTTGCCTCGGCGCCGACCCGAAGTCTGTGGAGCATTTTTGCAAACAATTTGCTAAGAAACATTTTTAAAAGCATTCAAAGAGCGGTGTGCTGTGATGCAAGGCTGAATAAGTTGGGGCAGAGTACACGTAGCAAGTGGAGAACTATTTGACAACTGAGTGGCGGGAAGAGAGTCTTCCAGTGTTGCTTCTTTCTGCATTTAGCTGTCAAAAACGAAAGCAAAAACAACTAAAAAATAATAATAAAAAAAAAACAACTCGGTTAGCCGTAAAAGCCACACGTCCGTGTTGCACCCACACCACAGCCATTACGCACCACCCTGCTACCCTGGCAACTCTTGACTGACAGCTCAAGTGAAGGAAAAAAATGGAAGATGCTTGCTTAGTGGCAAAATACTCTCGGGATACGACCTCAAAATGCATTAAAATTCACACAGCACGAAATGCTGTAGTTGGGAAGCGAAGTGAGGGACTCTGAATCCCTTATGTGTACCACCTTTGCCGCAGCATCGGTAAACAAAGCTGAGGTGAAATTTCACAGACGTCTGAGGAAGATCCAAAATCCGGCTGAAAATGAATAAAGAAGACAATTAATATATAACAAATAATAAATAATTAATACTTGAGAGTCATCCACTGAACCCAATACTCACCTACGTAACTGGGAGAATACAGCCACGAAGTGGAATTTTTGGAAAATAAAAAGCACATTAATAATATCTAAATACTCTGTATTAATAATAAGCAGTAAGTGTTTTAATTAAACATATACCTAGTACCTAGTATACCTAGTACTCATCACAGCAGAAGGTCGGATCCACTCCTCGCTCATTATTGTTGTCAGCAGAACTGCACTCAATAACGCTGATTGGCCATATTCTATCGAGTCATGTATCAAACTTTTTTTTTTGACCAGGGCTACTAACTGCCCAATTGAATTCAATCATCAAAAACGCTCGAACTTTTCAGAGAAATCGAGGATTATGGATTTCACATCGTTACGCAGTGAATTTTCAAAAGTGGTTGGGTTCCTGGATGAACCCATAATCCCTGAATGCAGTTCGATAGAGTTTGCTCTTGCTAATTGGAACTCACTATGCACTTCGTCCTTGTCTAAAACTAAGATCTAATCTTTCCACTATCTATATGTATCCTCTTTGAATATGTAAATATGTATTTTTTGACTTGTATTTTTCAAATACAATTTTTTCAGCCGTGCAAAAGCTAATGAAAAGTCGAATAAGTCGCATTTGTATCAATTTTTGACATATATGCAAATATTTTCGATACCTCCACAGATTTTGTATTCATTTCAATTTTGTTTTTCGATACAAATAAATAAAAAAAAATAAAATCACAAAATACCGGCAAAAAGTCAAAGCTCCAAAAAAAAAAAAAAAAAAATGTTGAACTTTTATTGACGGGGCTCCCATGACCAGAATGCAAATATCGCATAAATTGAATTATTGAATTATTTTTGATAGCATTGTGTATAGGAAGAGAGCCACGCCCATATGGCTTGGTACTGGGGGCTCTCGTATTTCCATGTATTTGGGAAGAGAATAGATTTATGTATGGCATTGCCAAATAAACAGCGTATGCGACTCGCTTTTTAAAAATACTGTTTGATGCTATTCATTGTTTGCAGCGTAAACAAAAATTTTATTTTCATTTCATTTATTAGAAATATTTCAATCTCCCCCCCATTCGCTTTAATACAGCTTCCATTTCCGCTTTGCGTTTGTGCCACAGAAGAATGGCGCTTTTCAAGTGCACGGGGCAACATAATAAACAACTAAAAGGTAAAATGGCAAAATAAAAATGGAATAGAAGAAAAAATGGCCAAAGTGCATATAAAAATGGCTGCGTCGGCGGGTTTTGAAATGTTGAAATTTTGTATGCCTTTTTTTGGTGATGATTACAATTTAATCAAAAGTAGTTTACTTGTATTGAATTAAATTTAAATTTAAGTTTTCTTTAAGATAACTTTCATATATGCTTATGATGGAGAGAGGAGAAAATAATATCAACAGATCTCGGACATAAGAAAATATATATATAACGGATGAAAATAAATATTCTAAAATAATAAATCAACATCGGATTAACTTATTATTTGTGTACAGTAATTATATATTTCTGATTATTTGCTTACTTGTGTAAGTGCGACACATTTTGTTGTTTCATATTAAATGTGAGAGACTCTGTGTACAGGGTATGTGCTAGTTGAACCCTGTTGTACAGATAACAATCGTTTACTTTTTTAACCATCTCTTCCGTTTTTTTTCTTCGTTTTTTGGGCCATAAATAAAATCTTGCATGTGAAGTGGGCAGCAGCGTCTGTTGTAGTCGTGAATTAAGATTAATTAAACTAACGGTAACTGTAGCTGAAAACTAAGCAATGGCAGGGACATGAGGGATGGGGAACGGGAGGGGGAGGGGCTGGGGATTGGATCGCGGTTCTGGTAGTACGATATTTTTGCGGTAGTTGACATGTGTGGGAAGTAGTACACAAAATAAATGTTTATTTATATGGCGCGGTAAACGGAAATTGCAATGCGAGCTTGCGAGTTACTCTTGCTGCTGCTGCTGCTGCTGCGTAACTGTAACACGAATACAAAATGGCCGCCATAACGGTGCATGACCCAAACACGAAAAACCAAAAAAAAAAAAACAAAATAAAATAAAATAGAACAAAAAGAGCAGCAATGCAAATGGTTGAGTTGAGTTCATTCGCAGTTTGTTTCGCTGTTCGTTACAAATGGTTAAGTGAATGGGATTTTAGATGGGACTTTGGCCATATGATACATTAGTGAAGGGTCTGCATCCCGAAAGGTTTATAGTACGAACTATCTATTCTATTCTATTCTCTTTTAATTTTTTTTCTACGTTTTCTAAACATATTTCTCCTGGTACCACTGCATATATCAAGTGACTCTTTTGTTGTATGCGCTTATTTGTGGTCCGGATATAGAAACATGCAACGGAAATACCCATCGCAAGGGAGCTAGTCAAAGAAAATAGATAGAAAGAGAGAGGGAGGGAAAGGAAGCGCATGATAGAGAGAAAGAGATGAACATGACACAAACTAGAATTGTATTTTAAAGGAAAGTTTTCAATCATTATTTTAATTGTTCGTACAAAACTCAAAAACTTAATGCATAGCAATAAGCGAGAAAGTGCTTAATTTACCGTTAAACTTATACACTTAGTGGTAGTGTTGCCAAAGAAATTTGCAAGAGATAAGTTCTACAATCATCTGTTTTGATCAAGAAACTTTTCTCAATATTCAGTGTTGAAAGATATTCAACAAATTTAAGCAGAACGCAAATTTTATTGTAGAAGAAGAAATATCAGGTAAATTTTTGCATTATTGTTAAGCTCATTTTATTCGGCATATTTTATTAATAACAGTGCAACAGCCAATGGACTCATTTCGATTCGGGTAAAACATACATAAGTGCTCTCATTTTCGAATTGTTTTCAAGCATTCTTATTAACCACCAAGTTACAGTCATGTAATCCACTTTCGTGCTGTTGAAGCTCTTTAAGTACTCATATTATTTGCACATTGCAAAGAACGAAAATCAAAAAAAAAAAAAAGAAAAAACAATATGTAAAATATAAAAAACAGGAGCAAGCAACCAAGTCAAGTGCTGTTATTCATAGTACACACACTCGCACACATACACACTCGCACACACAGAAATGCTGAAGCAAATTGCTAAAAGGTAACGGTAACGGCAGCCAAACAAGCCAACAAAGCCAGCTACCAACACATGTGGCCCACATACCTCCGCAGCTCAGAGCCAGGAACACGTTCACGTCCTTGACAATCAATTCCCCGCGCACTCAATTAAAAAATATGCACGGTGCTTGCATACGGCACACACCCATCCGCACACACACACACACACACACACACACACACACACACACACACACAGCCAAGCGTACACTCACATAAGTCAACTGCTACTGGCACTGCAGGCTAACTAGTAGAGAGCGAGTGCGAGTGCTAGGGGAGGGGGGAGGGGGGGCTTCGGCTGAGTGTATCTCGAGGGCGCTGCTGTTGTCTGCATATGAATGAATATTCGATCATTCGCCTTTTTTGCATTGTTCTTTTTTTTGCGTTTGTTTGTTTCCCAACATCATCAGCGGAATATTGGGCGAGAAAAAACGAAAGTCCCCCAATGTATTGCTGCTTATGCAATTGTCGGGTATGGCAAATAACGCGTTCAGTTTGCTAGCCAATTAATACTTTACGGACTGCAAAAACAAAAAACATTGCGACAATGGAATCGAATTCTGAAGAAGCGAAAAATGAGAGTTAAGATCTGGGATCTAGATGGTTTGCTTTTCTTCTCGCTTTGCTTCTCGCTTTGACTTTCTCATTGCTTTACACTTTGCTTTCTTGTGTTTCCTCTTGATCAGATTTTTGCTTTGGTTCTCGCACTGCTCCTACCTTGCTTCTCGCTTTGCTTCTCGCTTTGACTTTCTTATTGCTTTACACTTTGCTTTCTTGTGTTTCCTCTTGATCAGATTTTTACCTTGCTTCTCGCTTTGCCTCTCGCTTTGCTGCTCGCTTTGCTTCTCGCTCTGCTTCTCGCTTTGCTGCTCGCTTTGCTTCTCGCTCTGCTTCTCGCTTTGCTGCTCGCTTTGCTTCTCGCTTTGCTTCTCGCTTTGCTGCTCGCTTTGCTGCTCGCTTTGCTTCTCGCTTTGCTTCTCGCTTTGCTTCTCGCTTTGCTTCTCGCTTTGCTTCTCGCTTTGCTTCTCGCTTTGCTTCTCGCTTTGCTTCTCGCTTTGCCTCTCGCTTTGCTGCTCGCTTTGCTTCTCGCTTTGCTTCTCGCTTTGCTGCTCGCTCTGCAATTTACTTGTATTTCTGCTTAGCTTCTCATTTTGCCTCTTGGCATAATTCTCAGTAAATTTGTCGCTTGAATTTTCATTTTGATAGCGCACAATTTGATTTTGTTAAGCTTGAATTTCTCTAGGGGAAAGAGTATCTAAATGTCGTCATGACATTGAGTCGTTTCTCATTTGTTTTTGTTTGCATCTTTGTTGTTGCAATATTTTTTCAGTATTCCGCCAAGCACGTAACCGTATTTGTATCTGCGTGTGAGTTTATTTGTGTGTGTATTTGGATTTGAGCATCCTTGGGGTAATAGTTTTCCACGGTTTATAATTCCGCGCTTTTCGCTGCTGCTGTTGCTGCTGTTGATATTGTTATTGTTGTAGTTTTTCTTTTTTTTTTTTGCTGCTGCTGCTGCTGTTGTAGCGTGCAGAAATTTATTATTTACAGGAATTTTTTGCTCGCATGGTCCTTTTCTTGGTGGTGTTGCTGCTGATGATTTGTGTGCCTGTGTGGTTGCCATATAAATATTAAAAATATTGCACAAATTCTCCATTCCCAAGTGTCCATGTGTTGTGTGTCCTTTTTATATTCCATGCTCTCTGTCTCACTCTCTCTTACTCTCTTTCTCTCTCTCCGTTTCTCTTGCTTAAGCAGCAAAATAATAAAAGAAAATCGCGCTTAATAAATTTTTAAAAACTGTGGCAGCGCTGCCAAATGTTAAATAATAATTTAGCAAAAAGAAAAATACCGCACAAACAGCAGAAACCACATGAAATTATAATAACCAACCGGTGCCAGCAGCTCCCCAAGATTACCCAGTTACACCCCCATCCTTGCCCCATCCTCATCCACTATTTGCACCGCAGGAAACATAAACATTTACATCTGTACGGTTCTGGTTCCCTCGCAATCGCATTTTTATATGTATGAGATCTGGCATCATTCGGATTTCAGTTAAGGGTTTGCTTCTTTGCCTCGACTTAGCTTTGGTCTTTGGTCAAATAAGTATGTGTGTGTGTGTGTGTGTGTGTGTGTCTGTCTGTCTGTATTTGGTAAGTGCACATAAAAAACGTTTGTTTAGCTTTGCTCCAGTAATACGAACGTTAAGGTAAATATTGTGGGATATTGCAACATTTTCTATTATCACAATAGCGGAATATTAGTAAGTACAGTAAATATCAATAATGTGTAAAAGCGATTGCTTTGTTTGTCTTCAAGAGTTTTAGTCTTGCACGCCAGATTACTAGTTGAATTTTACTGCCAAGGCTAAGATATGATTGGATCGATTTATATCGAACTCAATAGGAATTTATTTTTCTAAATTTGTTTATTGATTTGTCTTTTCTTTAAGATTTTATTTTCCCATTCCAACTTGGCTTGCTTTGTTTTCAACTTGAATATTTCACGAGTTTCCTTTATTGTTGTTGTTTACTTTTCTTTTGGCTCTCCATACGATTTTTCTCATTTGCATCTTTAATGTCCTCTTTCTGGGATTAACTCTCACTTCTCTAGCTGGGGGCTAATATAGCGATGGCGACCTTCCCTAATGAAAAGAAGTTACCCTCGACTTGACACGAGATTCAATTGCTTGGCTCAAAGTTAAGCAACTGATAAGGCAATAATAAATACAAAATAGGAACAAAAAATGTCCTTTGCCGTTTTCTTTATGGCGCTCACTAATTAAAATAAACAAAATGTGCATTTCGCTGCCTGCAGCCGCAAGGACACCAAATGAATGAAAGATCGGGTAGCATAAATAAAGCTGCTGCATGTCTGATGAGTTAAGATGCGCTGAGTCGAGTCGAGACCAGTCGAGTTGAGTGTTTGTCAATTGGAATAAAAGCGAGAAAAGTGTGGGTGAAAAGTGAAAAGTGCTTTTCACTTTGATTGACGACGCTTCGAATGATTTTATACGCACGAGCGATATACGAGGAGATGTAAAAAGCCAAGGACCTGCAAGGATAATGCGTAGACTTTTATTGACACAGGGTGCGCCAATCCTTTCAATGTTTGTATGTGTGTGTTTGTGTGTGTGTGTGTGTGTTTGTGTGTGTGTGTGTTTGTGTGTGTTGCTGTTTGCGCAGTGAGGACGTGCGTGCAGCACGTCGCGTGTCGTGGACAGCGCTCGTCCTGTGCGTCCTGGAAACCGCAGCTGCCGAGAAGTTAATCCTTACCCGTGGAAATCACTGCATTTAGAAACAGCTCAAATGTTTACACAGCAACAGCAACAAAAAAAAGTGAAGAACGGGAACAAGAAATCAACATCAATGATTTGCCGCTTATCTGTAGTTGTCACTTGATCAACAGCTGCCGCTGTTCAGGTCCCACTTGGCTAAATCCCTCAATTGTCAAGACTACGCGAGTCCATTAAATGCCCACCCCCTTACAGCCCGCCCACACCCCCTCCGAACCACTCTAACTGTAACAGGCAAGCCAATTTAATGCGCATTCCATGCTAATGCCCATAATTCACAACACTTTCACTTCATCATCTGCATTAAGGATATGCGAAATTGCGAACACTAGCCGCCGGCCAAAAGGATCAGCCACAGCTGGACGCACCCCCATCCGCCTCCCCCATCTCTCTCCCCTTTACACTGCTTTCCAACTGTGCATAAGGCCACATTTCAAAATATTATTATGCAAATTTTATGATTTTTATATGATAAGCCCGCAAAATTTCAACGCTTGGCAACTGGCAACAAAAACTCAACTTTATATACCTATTTATACAGATATATATATATGTGTATATGTATATGTATATATGAGCATGTGTATGTGAAGGCAAACGTGTTGCTCAAACACAAGCCAAGCCGAAGGACCTTATGTGTGCCGCCCAGCAAACTACTCAACTGGGCGCACATTTTAGGCATTTTTATGAGTCATTGACTCACCCGATTTCAGAAGTGCTCGCATCGGTTATATTTACGACTAGAGTAGTGGACTCTGGTGGACTCTGGTGGACTATGGTGGACTCGAGTGGACTCAGTGCGGTTATCTTACGCAAATGAACCGCACGTATACCCAAAACATTTCCCACAGTTTGTATGTGTGTTGTGTGTTGTGTGTGTTGTGTGTGTGCCTTGAGCACTTGAATAACTGATATTTGAATGGGGATTTTCATGCTCTTAGTGGAGTAGGTGGATCAACAAATCGTAATGAGCCACAGGCCGATTGTCTGTTTGTATTACTTCAAAGCAGGTCTTTGGTATGTATAAAATGGCATTTTTGTTGGCATAACAAAGAATGTAATTAAACTTTGATTAAAGAAAAAAATTTTAAAAAATACATAATATATAAATATATTGAATACAGTATCGAAACTAAATCAAATGAAAAATTTTAAGTTACATAAAGTGATTTAATTTTAAAGACACTAAAACAGATGAGTTGCAAGTATGAGCAAAATTTGAAAGCTACGTTTTCACTGCAATCTTAAATATGTGGAGATTATTATAGGCATAGTAATATATACTTGTATCTGTGCAGATGGATAATAAAGACAGAATTATACATTAGGTAATCATACGAGTATATTTAACTAATGACCTTCATCTTCAACCTTATTATTATTTTTCTGTGAAGTTTTTATCGCATTTAAGGAGACCTCTCCACTATATAAAGTTGATATTGTCATATTCGTTCATGAAAATTAGTCCCTCACTTTTTTGGCTATTTTATGGCTGGTAACGATGGATCGAAATGGATTTTGTAGGAAATGTATTTTAGTTTAACAAGTTATCCTAACCAAATTCATCAGTTGTACATATAAATATGTATCTAATATTTTGTTAAGATATTATTAACAGAGGTTTTTATATAATATTAAATCATATTAATTATATTATATCAAAGATTTTTCACAGTTTCAATCAGTCAGTTTTTTTGAATGATAAATGACGGCAATTTGAGACCGGTCTACAAGGGTATGTAATAATTGGCATTCCTTTTATGTTGTTTCACTTTCATTACACATTCCGATTTATACAAATAAAAAGAGGATTTTCAAGCTTATCCCGAGCGTAAGCATTGTCCTGTCACATATAAAGAGAATCTATGGGGCACTCGCTGCTTTCCGTGCCACAAATCATGCGCGCACAACAATTTTATAATGCAATTATATTTCGTATTAGAAGAAAATTATGGCCAAGGCAAAAAAAAAAAGAAAAAAAAGAAAAAGGAAAAAATGAATGGGAGAAGAAGAAGTGCGAGTGGGGAAACGAAGGAAATCATAAACACGCAAAGCCAAAGCAATCTTCCGTGATATATGATATATGTATGAGGTCATGTATTTTTATTCAGCTGCTTTTCTTTTTACAACTTTCGGCTGAGACAACGGATTTTGCATTCCGCCTTGGCCAGCACAGGTCCAAGTTTTATTGTGGGACGGGGGCGTTGCGGGGCGGGCCACAAATGCAAAATGCCAAATAATCGTGGGCCAGAAATAAATTCGGAGTGAGCAAATAATAAAAAAAAGAAGCGAAAAGTAAAATAAATACGAAATATGTGTAGGCAAAAAGTAATATAAAAACGGAATAAAAACTCGGGCAGAGACAGAGAGTTGCCTCTAACTTCAAATCGGCCTCTGCAACTGCCCCTGCCCCTGCAACTGCCCCTGCCACTGCTCGCACTCGGCACGCCCACTGTTTTATTTTAGAGAATTTATTTAAATTTTGATTTAAGGACATCATCAAAAATTTTTTACGTTACATAAATTTCTTGTTGCCGACTGCCACTCTTAACTTTTCATTTTGTAAAATGGACCACCAAATTTGTATAACAACTTGTTGGCCACGTTTATATTATTTTTTTTACACACATACACATATAATTTTTGGTTCTTTTTTGTTTTTATTGTTGCTGTCATAATAAAAATTGTTGCGGCTTAGGAGAACGATTGTTGCTGCCTCTGCTCGACGACTCGACTCCCCTGGGGCAAGACAAATTAAAGACATCAGAAATTATAAGGCGTAAAAATGGTCAAGTATTTTTCTGTTCTTTCTTTTTTTGCGACGAAGAATGCGAGTAAAGCTTAAAACACGCCGTCAAGTATGCAACGATTTTCTTGGTCCCGGAGAAACAAAAAAAAAAAAAATATAAAAATAACTACTTGCAAAAGAAATGTCCAAATTGAAAATTGAATTTTTTTGCGACCAACTTTTCCAGCAAGCTGCAGAACAGAGAGAGAGAGAAACTGGGAGAGGGAGAGGGAGAGGGAGAGGAAGAGCGAGAGTTGTTGATAGGATTTGAAAAGCGGATTTGCGGGCGAGTCTGGCACTACGGGAACCGGGGCATATGTGCCACAGTGCGGTATACCAACATATACATGCATACATACACACACATATACAGACGTCACACAAGGTGTGCACAACTGGGCAACTTTGATTGGGTCCTTTACATAAGCGTTTAATCCTATTTCGCGGTGAAATGCATAAATAGACAAAAGTCGCGGCGAAGGGGCTGCAAATGCCGAATAAGAATGCCCAAGCATATGCCATATGGTCACCCTAAAAGCGACAGACAGACAGCGAGAGAGTGAGAGAGTGAGAGGAATAAAGCGGGACGATGATAGAGAATGGAAAACGCAGACAGCCAAATGCAATTTTCATGTCACGTCGCAATTTGGCTGAATACGCTTTAAGGCTGTCTGCCAAAGGGGAAGGGGCGTGTTGGCTACTAAGCGGTCATAGCCATATAAAAATGTATTTAAAGTAAAGCCGAGAGCGGAGAGACAATCATTTAATGCAACATGACATTAAGTGAGTTGTTGTGCGACGAACTCTGTTAATGACAACCCTTAGCAATCTAACCCAACCCCCTTCAGCATTTACATATGCAGCGCCGGGTTTCAGAGGGCGTTTAAGGATTAACTACGCTTAATGCGCAAAATTAAAAGCATGCCCGAGTATGTGCATAAGGATATTTGAGGATGTGCTTGCCCTCACCCCCTCCGCAACCCTGGAGCCTTGAGTACTCATATGCATGTCCTGTCCCTGCATGTCCTTTCCCTGCATATTTACGGACTCGTTTGTATTCGAATGAACGCTTCAAAGGCACACAAACAACTCACACGCCTTAGGCAATTTTAGTGAAACTCCTCTCACCTCCGAGACGGAACGGGAATGCGATACGGTCTTGTCTGATCTTGGCCCTGGTCTGTGGGGCAATTTATTGTGCATAAAGGCCAAAAAGTGGGCATAATTTGCTTCAATGCTGATGTTGCAGCACCAGAAAGGGGCGAAGCGTAAAACAGGGCTTAAGCAAATATTAAATACATTAAAACTGACAGCATAAACGAACATTCGAGTAAACAACATTTATGAGAGCACTTGAAGGGAGTGCTCGACTGCCAGATATTATCTAAACATAAGTTTATTGAATAATTGTTGTGTATTTTATCTGAAATAATTGAAAATTTAGGGATACATTAAAAATATGATTTGATTGTCATATTACTTTGTGAGAGAATAGACAAACTTTTTCAACTACATAAATACTCTGTAGTTTTGAATATTATTTAATTACGAAAATGATTTAATTTTTATTCGAAAATATTGAAATTTTTGGGATATATAAAAAACAGGCAATGAGATTAATATTAAATTGTGGAAGAACAGATGAACTCTGTAGGTTCGAGTATTATTAAATAATATGCAAACTATTGCAAACATTTCAAAAACATTATTATACATATTCTTTGCAGCCAAAGCATACAGGGTATTCAAATGTTCAACACATAAATACAACATTTGAGGATTAAAATTGGCTTTGCTTGTGGTTCTAAATGCGATACACTTTGATGTACCCAGTTCACAGGAGCAAGGCGGATATTTATCCTTAGGATATTTGAGCTCAAGAGCAGCAGAAAGTAGCTCTGCGCAATTTAACTATTAGATATATGCCATATAAGCAGGGTTCCCCAACTCACATTAGTCATATGTGCTGCATTTTCAAGCAGTTTGTGTGAGTCACGCACTGAGTTCTGTACTTGGTTTAATTGGGATTAGCATATTAAAGGACCTTCGTGAAACACGCAACTGCTTTTGTTTTCTTCAGCTTGTATGAATTTTAAAGTGAATCAGTCGCATGATTCACTCGTGAAAACTTTACCCGAATCGAAGCTAAGAATAGTTGGGATTTGAAATAACAAATATGATATTTCATCAGAAATATTGACTTGTAATTAGAAAATTTATCTTTTGCCGATAGCTTCTGGCCACTTTTCATGGAAATTCCATATTTCATATAAACGATATATTGTCAGCTGGAACCTAAACAAAGCAATACTTTTATTGGCATTTTCCAACCGATTTGGTTTCCGTTAAGTAACCCACCCTCGCCACAATATCGAAATGATTGTTCCTGGGATTATTCAGTTTTGCACAGTTTTTGACATTTGCTGTGGACGTTTCGCGATAAGCAAACACAATTGATTCGTGCACTTAAAATGCTAAAAATGCTAACAATGTGCCCGATAAAACGGGAATACCCCTAACCACTGAGGCGGTAAACTAGCATATGGTCGTTCCTGCGACTCTTTCGTTCCTTTTGTTTGGTCTCAGTGGGTGCAGAGAGACAGAGAGAGGGGGGGAGGGGTGTTAAAAGCGTTTATCGTTTATCGTCTAGCGTAATTGTAATTAATTTCCTGTGATTTTCGTTTTTAGTCACAGCAAGCGACCAGCGATAGAGGAACCACCCTAGGAGCCAAATGTTGCCCGGCGACGTCCTTTTTAATCGTCAATCGATAAATTTGCGTTAACTGTCAGCAAATTGTTGTTTCTGTTGTTGTTGTTGTTGTTGTCGCTTATTTCAACTGTGGTTGTGTGTTTTTGTGTCTATGTTCTTTTTTTTGGGAGCTGGAAGTTCTGGTGTTCTGGTGGTTTCGCTTTGATAGAGCTGCTCATTTAATGCGATTAGATTTAATGGCCAGTCTGTGACTGCTGCTGGATATTTTGCTGCTTCCTTTTGAATGCCAGCAACAGCAGGACATAAGCAGGACTTAAAACTATCGCTGCCTCGGCCATAAAAATCGCCTTAGCCTAATTGGCTGTGATTGATTTTGGCTCAGCCATCAAGCTCCAACTCCAACTCCAACTCGGCCAGCTCGACTTGTGCTCTCGTCAATACTAATTTAGTTTGTGCGGCATCGTTGACAAAATATGTTTTTAATATGCAGAAACTTTTAGCCAAATGGCTTTTAACTGTCATTAACCAACTGTTACCTAGCAGCACCACTAAAAATGTCCAATGAAATTTTTATGGCCATCCAAGCCGCATCCTTAATCCACATTCGTAGGTGCTGTCTGCTGCCAGCTGTCACAGTGTTCACACACACGCACACACACACACACACACACACACGCCAACACCAACACACACTCAACTAAATACAACATGCCCCTGAAAGTTGTACACTATAGTTAGTAACCATGTGCAGTCCTGTAGTCCTGTAGTTTGTGTCCTGTGTGTTCTTCGACTTGTTCTTCTTTTTGTTGTGGCTCTAAAATGGTTTTTAATTTTATCAGCGACACGGCGCACAGTTTACATGCTAAATGAGTTGAGCACTGAGCGAAAAATGTGTTTAATTAAATTTGTCAAAAAGTTCAGAAAGTCCCTGAATATATTTATCCGACAGTTTGAGTTCACTCGAGTCGTTTCGCTCTGCTCCCTGGCGTTAATAGGGACAGACAAAGGCAGCACTTGACTTTTACTCGTAAACTTTTTAATGCATTTAAATGACTAATCGGTTCTGTTGCACTTTGTATCGAGATAGAGAAAGAGAGAGAGAGAGAGAGAGAGAGACAGAGAGAGAGTGAGTGAAGGAGGGAAAGAAAACACTTGATCGCTTAGTTTGTCTTGTAAACGCCCAACTGCTTCTAAATGAAACTTTCATCAAGCATTAATTTAATATCAATCGATAAATATCTCTATATTATCTCTCTCTCTCTCTCTCTCTCTCTCTCTCTCTCTCTCTCTCTTTCTCGGTTTTGTGATTTAGAGAGTGTTTTGGAGTATTTTAATAATGCTATTGCTGAATCTTATAATAAATTATCAATCTTACTTTGGCTTTTATAAACAAAGTACAATCATTGAAGTCAGGCAGATTGGCCCTTAGTTATCTTTAGTGTAGCATTAATATTTGATTGTATTATCGATTATCTAAAACTTCTTAATAGATATATTTTATAGACTGTTTCCACTACCAACATGAAGGTCTTCAGAATGTAATCTTGTTGCCTGCACCTCCCATCTTATTCTATAAAAGACAACTCTCGGAACTTTTATAAATTGCTTGAATATGAAATATGTAGATAGGCATAACATAATGATATTTTTCTTACAGTGCATTGAACGTGCTCCGGAAACTGAACTCATCTACTTTGTCATCAGGACGTTGGCTGTGTGCACTTCACCCTGTCTCCCAACCACTCCCACTTGCTCTCTTCGCAGCCGCTTAGTTGCTGGGGAAAACTGAAAAACTGAAAAACTAATGAACGAACATTAGCCGAATTCATTTGCAATTTCCATGCTATTTCCACGTTGAATGTGTATTTGAATCTAGTTTGGTAGTTGCGCTCTTGCGTAGTGCCTCCACTTGTGGTTGACCCCGTTGGATAATGATTAGTGGGTTGGTGGGTTTGGTGGGTTTGGTGGGGCTGGGGGAAGTCGGCTTCCCTTTGTGTCGCAGTTGGTATTTTCAGTTTGGTGGCATTTCGCGCTCGCAGCTGTTGCACAAAGCCACACGCCACTTTTGGCCAAGAAGTTGACCAAGATTTAATTGCATTTTGAGTGCGCTACGGTTTTTAATAATTTATGAGAAAAACGACGACGGCGATGTTTTGTACAAAAGTTGGCAAAGTTTTTAATTATTTGCGCTTGAATTTGTTGTGTGCTGCGAGGGGTAGTTTGCGTGTATTTGTGTGTGTGTGTTTTATTCTGAGTGGATGGTGCAGGTGGTGGTTGCTGGTGGTTTTGGCAAATGCTGACGAAACCGCAGCGAATCGCTAAAAATGCGCAACTTACACGTGGCAAAATGGGCCAACAAAATGCGCCAAGGAAAGATTGTAAATTGTACATGACGGACAGACAGCACAACGTTTAGTGTTATGCTTGGGTTTGTTAGGGTTGCCGGGGGTTAGCAGTGGGTGGGGTGAAGGTCGAGGGAGGGGTGGGGGTATGCCCAAGCAGCACGTGCAAATATGTTGCATTCAATGTGCGGACGCAAACACAAACGCAATTAAGCACGGCGTCAATGAGAGCTTCCAGACAGTTAAGGGTTGCAGGGATGTGCGGCAACCAAAACACCCACCCCACCCCACCACCCCTTAACCTAAGCGAGCCGTCTTTGGAGCGGAAATAACGCAACAGCCGACGACGCTGGTCAGCGATGAAGGCCGTGTGAATTGCGCTGCAGCTTAGGGCTGATCCAGGCATTCTGGCTTGGAGTTGCGATTTCAGTTTAGCTAACATGGGATACGCTGGGGGAGGGGGGCGGAGCTGCTCGGACCAACGGTCAGCGTGGTTTTGTAAAACGTTTAATTGCAATTTGAAAAGCAACTGCCGGAGTCGGGTGTGGGAGTTGGGAGCATGCAGTGCCAATTGCAAGCAAGGGTTGCTCGGCTCTAGCAGGATTTATTGCTTTTGGGTCTATCGCATTTCGAAGCACACACCCCGCCCCCCAGCCCTGCCCCAATCCACACTGACAGTCGTAACGGTGTCGGACGCCGTCTGAGCGTTGCGACTGCAATTGAGGAATTTCATTTTCGAAACATTTAATTTTCAACGTGCAATGCTAAACTGCCTCACAGTTGCCAGTGTTGTGGGTGGTGTCCGTTGCTGATAGCCGGAAACGGATATGAAAGCTTCCATATGTGTGTGTGTGTGTGAGTGTGTGAGTTGTGTGTGTGGAGTGAGTTGAGTCTCCTGCTTGTTAAACATATGTTTTCATTTGCAATGCAAAGTTTAATAATTGACAATGCATTGGCTCTGGATCTGACTCGGTTGTGCTCTGCTCTCGGGGGTTGCTTCTCGCTCTTGGCCTCAAATGGGGGGTGTTTTGTGGATTTACCCCACCAAACGCGTGAGGTGTGTAATTGCCAGATTGTTGAAGCGTTTTTCGAAATGAGCCGGGTCCATGACAAATGAGCGGCTGTCGACGTTGTTGAAAATCGTACGTGTTTAGCAGTAACCTTTCACCTCTTGGGTTGGAAGGAGAACAGGCCCTAAACGAAAACAGAAATTAATTTAAAATCGGAAAGTTTGCCCTGCATATTTTTCGAGCTGTTGGTAATTGAAAATTTTACTACTAAAGCTATTCATTTATTTTAATATCATATGGAATACGTTATGGAATAACGTTAAAGAATTATTTAGTAATAAATAAACAGTTAGATTGTAAAAAATATTAAGATTAAAGCTGTCAACTCAATATTTTTGACTGTCTCTAAAATATATTATTAATGCCTTAGTAAATTGGATACAAAATATAATTATTTATGTATCTTTCTTTTTTATCTTTTTTATTTTATTTCTCAAATTATCAGCTCTTTCATGGCATGAAATGTGGAAAGAAATGAATAAAAGACAATAGGGAATATTTGTCGGTTAAATTTGATTGCAAAACGTTGTAAGTGTTAATTTTGTATATTTTTTGCAGTCTGATTGCTTTGTCCCTTGGCACTTTTGTGACCGTTCTTATTTTCGCTGTTGTCATTTTTAAACCTGATTATACATTAGGGTAACGCCTGCCAAAAAATGTCCTCTGGCTGTTGTCCTCGTCGGTCGCTTTCATGCCATCTTTGTTGTCCCTTTTTCAATTTGTACCAAATATAAAAGGGAAAACCAAAACTCATTCAGCTGTGCACATTTTTTGTTTCTTCGTTTTGCCATCATTTTTTGCTGTCCGTCAGTTCAGCTTTCCTTTTTTTTTGCTATAATTAATATATGTATATATCCTTGATGGAACATATTCGAAACCAGAACGGGTAATGCAAATAATTGTCGGGCCACAAAGAAACAAAACGGGTAAAAACAGTCTAAAGGGTTTCGGCTTGACGGACAAAGCAGATGACCTGCAAGAAAATGTTTGCTTAAGCGATGAAAAAAATAAATTGGTTGACTGAATTAAGATAAAATAAACTTTTAATTAGTAGAAAGATATTTTTATTAATTTGGAATATATTTTAAAATAAATATATAAAGTAATAAAACTTGTACTAGAAATAAAGTAGGTTAAAAAATAAATTTAAATGTATATATAAAATTATCATTTGAATTATTTTCTTCGTTGACCTAAGTTAGTCGAAATTAAATAACAAAAATATTTAAATAAAAAGAGTATAATTAAAGATATTTATTTTTAACTAAATGTCTTTCAAGTATTCATTGTTCTAGCTTCTATAATATTTTAATATTCACTATGCCTGTTATGTACTATTTAAAATCTAATGAACACCATTCGTCAAACGAAACAATTGATTATTTTTAAAATATTTATGAAATGAATTTTGCATTTAATCCGATTTAAATTCTAATGCAGTAAATTGCACAAAGCTGACGCTATCTGATGGGGAATTTAGAGGGTATATATTATGCGTCCAGCCTTTATCTGGCTGTTTCATTTCAGTTACTCAGCTTTCTCTGCTGCATAAACTGAACTAATGACACTGTCATATAAATTGCTATAAGTTCAAAAACGAGCAGAGCTGCGAGAGCTGCGATCCTTGTTGTCCTCGTTGTCCTTGTTCTTGTTGCCCTTGTTGTCATTATAAATGTGCGCTCATTTGCTTTAAATATCAACGACATTGTGCGCCACTAAATTAGGCGACCCCTTTGGCCCCTCGTTGGCCCGTGCCTCATTGACCTTTTGGGCAGCAAGTGGAACCGAGCTGAGCGCGAGGGGCATGAAAAGGGTTTGGCAGCCGTGTGTCATTGGAGTTGGCAGGAAGTGTAACGCAAACTGATGGACAATGTTGACAGCTGTTTTCGTTTTTATGTTGTTTTTTTTTTTTGTTTCCAAGGGTGGGTAGGGAATTAGTCAGCAATGTCAAAAATGACGACGCATTGAAATATCAACGGGCACTTTTTGGCCATGTTAACAAAGTAAGCGACAACAGCAACAACAACAGCAAGAGAGTTTAAAACCCCATTTTAACCCTTCACTTTGTCGACTACTTGGCCAAACTGAGCACTTCATTAACTTGGCCGTTTGTTAGACTGGAGTTACGAGGTTCTCGGTTCTCCGTTCTCGGTTCACGGTTCGACTTTGGCTGTCTAAACTGCACAAATTCATTAACGCTTTTATTGCATTTTAATTTGGCATGTCCTTGTCAGTGAGGCATGCACAAACATGCGCATGCATATGTGGCACGAGTGGTGCCCCTGCATGTTGTCAGCTTGTCAAAGCCAGATGGAGGCACAGTAACGACAAGTCAAACATGACAGAGCCGATGACCACAAGGATGTGCCCACGCCTCAGTCAGCCAGTCAGTCAGTCAGTCAGTCTGTGAGGCAACAACACGCAACAGGATGCAATGCCATATTGCAATTAGTTTTGGAGCTGCATCGAGAGTTTTGGGATGGTCAGCTAATAGACGCAGCACGACTGCTCCCAACAAAGGATCTTACCAGTTGGGTGGGGCAAGTGGTTGAGGCATCTGCTTCTGCCTCTGATTCTGATTCTGTTATCCTTTGGCTGTGCACACAGCAATAATCATTGTGTGTGTTCCCATATGTTTGGTCAGTCATGTCGTTGTCTGGTCAGTCGTCTGGCAGCTTAAAGTAATTAGAACGCCATTTTCATTGAGGTCCTGCGGCGAGTCCTGAGCCCCAACGCCTCACCCCACCTACCAAAGACGTCCCACCCATAAATTATGAGCCGCAACTTAAGCCATCGTGTGGCGTCGCCCCGATGCGCCTCTCCGTTGCACATTGTTATATGCATATATGCATGCATAAATGCGCTGCTTTAAATAAACAGGATATGAGTCCTTTGTATCCTTGGCCAGGACTCAGCTGCTGCATTATTACAGCCAATGTAAATTTATGTGCGCTGTTAATTGAATGCGCTGCGGGTTCACAACATGGGGCTACGACTGGGACCAGGACTAGGACCCAGCAAAGCACGGCCAAGAGACCATTTTTCTTCTTGCCCCAACATAAATCCGAAATATATTAAAAACCAACGAAATCGACGCATATCGATAAATGCATGCAAAATATTCATCACGAATGGCTTAACAAAAAGGTCCTTTCTCAATATAAAGCCGAATTTACTTTCAACGCTTTCGCTTTGCCCATTTTCCATGCACAATAATCAGCAGCGTAATTTTAACAGTGGCTGACAGCAGTAAATACACACACGCACACACACAGACAGACAAACACAGCTGCATGCGTATCCTTCGAGCATGTGGATAAATAAAAACAACGGTATCTGACACCATTTTCAGCATTTCTTGCCTCAAAAGGGATGTTTAAAAAGTAAGTGAATATCGCGAATGGTTTTTATTCGAGCTTGAAAATGTCAAAAGAATGAAATAAAAAATAATGTTAGCTGCTTAAATAAAATAATTTATTTAATTAATTTGAAATTCTTGACATCAATCAGCCTGAATAGTATAATTATACGGATAAAAAGAACATGTTAGTGCATTAAATAAGTAAAAAACCATTTAGGATAAGAATAGAATCAATTAGGCAGTTAGTTATTTAAATATTATAGTAATTAATGAAAAAAGAGGAAAATTATATCCAATGAATGCGAGCAGGAAACAGCTTAAATTGCTGAGCATTCACATGGAATACGCAATTAAAATATTCCCCATCACATAGAGTGATATTATGTGATATAGTTAGTGCAAGCCCTTTAAGTATAGTCATAGCATACATACATATGTATTGCTCCGATTTGACAGCCGACTTTTACGATAAGCCAGTGGAAATATTTCAAGCGTGAGCTATAAACCAATTTTATAGTCAGCCCCACAGAGTCAGTAAGGCAGAGCAAGAGTGAATCTCGACAAGAAAATAATTCCCAAAACATTCCCCAAATGCCACACTATTTGATAATTAAGTAGACGCGCGACCTCGAGGCGCATAAATCACTTAATTAACTTGACGACATTTCGCCCAGACGACGACGACGACGACAGCCACAGAGTCTTGCCACAGACTCGTCCACAGTGCGACGCATGCAATGCATCCTTGAAAATATTTCGAAAATCTCGGAAAATATATAAAAAAAACGAAAGAAGAAAATCGAGCAAAGTAAACACCGAATGAAAAATCAATGCAAAAGCGACCACAACATTTTCAAAAGCCATCAAAACTAAAACGAGCACAACGAGGCCCCAGACGATAGCGAGCGAGTGAGAGAGAGAGAGAGAGAGAGGGAAAGAGAGAGCGAGAAAGAGATAGAGTCCATATCGGTACACTGGGGAGCCATCAATTCATCAAAATGATGCGCCTATTAATAGCATTGAACTTCAATAAAATGCCAAAAGTCTTATTTTCCTCATTCGCTTCATCGGCCACTTCAAACGGAACGCAACCAAATCGAGTCTGACAATTGAGATCAGTCACGGATCGGGGCAGATTGTGGTGTTCTCTGGGTTCCATGCGACAGACGCTTCAATATGTCAACGACTTTGTTGTCATTGTTGTTGCGGGCTTGTTGCGCTTGTATCGCGCCCATTTGCCACGCCCATTTTGTGTAGCAGCCAATGCGGTAGCCAAAAAAGTTGCTCATCCATCGCATCGTGTCGCCATGTTCAACTCTTCCTGGACGACAGCCACGCCCACTTTACAAGTGATCGACACACTGTGCACACTGCTACCATCTGTTGTTCACATATATGTACATATATATGTATATTCACTTTGCCCCTGCATCGTGTCAAGTGGGCGTGGCAGTGACACATAAATTACTAAAGCTGTTGACAGTCGACGCTGGGAAAATATCATTAAAAAATATATATTTAATAAACGACATCATTGATTTAGTGCGCATTCCTTCTGATTTTATTATACTTCAATAATTGAATTTCACACAGGCAAATCGAAAATGGTTTCCAAACACATAAACTCTAAAATTTCGATTGTTGCATGCAGCATTTTTGTGTAGCAGGGCTTACATTTGCCATTTATTCATAATCTATCTAGTTATTAAATTAAATATTATTTCGTGTTCAACGAAAAACATACCAAAACTTAGAAATCACTTTAAAACACATAAATGAATTTATCTATAATAATTTTAAAAATAAGTTTCAGCTATTTACATATTTTCATTATTTGTATTTATCGAAAGTATGTTGGAAATATAAATTTTGCATTTTCAATAAAGTGCCTTTCAATAATATGTTTATCGAAATAATCATAAAATAAATTGCGATTTTCATCCTGAGAACACATGTAAAATATAGAAATTTCACCTTCACCTCCCTCACTTACACACACACTCCTCACACACACACACACACACACACACACACACACACACACTAGCACACGTCTGGCTCTGGCAGCTGCTGGGTGCTCCGTGGGCACATGATATGCTAATCTCACCTGGCAATTGACAATTCGCCTGTCCTCAGACAATGAGATTTTCCCAAAATTTAAATTGAAATGAAAATGAAAATGAAAATTCAACAACTTATAAATATCTCATGTATGTGTTGGCAGTTCTCGGCACGGCAACGACAGCCCTATCCAAGGTGGCAGTGGGGTGGCAGTGGGTGCACTCTGTGCTGCTGCTTCTGTGGCTGACACCTTCTTAAAGATAATAATGGAAACACTCCCCGTCTTCACACCCCGATACTAACTACCCCCAAACAAAAAGAAAAAACTGTTGACTGAAGCTCTAGTCGTAAATTTATCTACATATAAACAAATATTTTTCTTAAATATGAGAAAATTGTGGGCGGTGTTTTGGGTTGTCAAAAATGAAAATTGAGTTTGTAAAGTTTCTCCTCAGTTTTCTTTTTTGTCGTTTTTGATTTGCTGTTGTTGTTGTTGCTGTTGTTGTTGTTCTTTGCTCAAGTGTGTCTGGGAGTTGCTGCTGGGCGTGTGGGCGTGTGGGCGTTTTTATTTAGGGTGCTTCTGTGGAAGGGGGCTGTGTGGGCGTGGTCGTGTGCCCTGTTGTCATTGCTTGTTTTGCAGCTGACATGGAGTGCCCGTCAATGATATGCAGGCTGAGTTGTTGTTCTCGTTGTTGTTGTTGTTGTTGCTGCTCCTCATAATTGTTGTGCACAACGCCATTATGAGTGCCTGTTTACATGCTGCTTAAACATTGTTGTGTGTGTGCGTGTGTGTGTGTGTGTGAGTGTATGAAAGCGAGCCAACAAAAATTAAATAAAATGCCGGTAGAATTTAATTAGATTTTAATTGAGTTTCGCCAAGCAGTGTGTGTGCGTGTGTGTGTGTGTGTGTGCGTGGGTGTAAAAATGTGCAAAGTACTCAGAATTAATGCTTTTAAATTATGTGTGTTGTGAGAAATTTTTTTTAAAGGAGTCGGCTTTTCATAAATATAGATTGTGAGAGAAAACTGCTTAAAAATATAAGCCTTTTGTTCTACCTGAACTCACTCTAAGTATTTAAGTATCTCGCTTTTCCACAAATATCATTGCCACAAGCCCAATTTGAACTGTTTCATAATGTTACTCATTATTGATTTTATTCTCAAGTTGTTTTCTAATATTATTGATGAAAAAAACTTCAAATGATTTATTTATTTGGTATTTTAATTTTGTTTTATTTTCTATTTATTCTAATTCTATTTATTATTGGTCAGTCTGTGGAATAACATTGATTTATAATTTCTACAGCTTCTTTACATAATTCACATATATTTAATGCATTTCCCACAATAAGCAGTTAGAATTTCTCTAAAAGCTATTAAAGTGACTTTATGTCAGTTATCCCCATAGCTATAGTTTATAACTATAATTTATAAACATTGGTAAAATTACTCTTAAATAAGAAATTGCATCTCATTTTTTTAAGGTTCTTGTTATTTTCTTTACTATATTCGTTTTGATTGTGCCTAATAAGCTCAGTCCCAAATTATTCGAGTATTCAGAAATATCATTGCCACAAGCCCAATTAGAACTGTATCATAATCTCTCTCGTTTCCAAATCGGAAGTCATTTATACATATATATATATATATATATATATAAGCACGAAGGTTGCAACGTGCAACAAGCAGCCCCATACACAAAGTGCCTCATTAAGCCCCGAAATGATTGTGTGTTTGAATCATGGCCAGTCATCAAAAAAGGTGACTCGAATGACACCTTGTTCCAACATTGTTGCCGCTAATTGGCAGCGCCACGAAACAAACTGGGGCAAGTGTAAGTAAGGGTAAATAGAAATGAGAATTGGTTAATTTCGAAGAAAAATAAACTGAACCCGATGCATTCGGCTTGTACCATAATTGAATGTGCTGTTATTAAGTCATTATCGGAGGCGCCGCTCTTATTGCAACAGGATGTATTTAGGTCTTCAGGTATCAGTATGGTCATCAGCGGGGCATGCACCTGTTGTGTGGCTTATAAATTTGTTTTTAATTACAGCTTGCCAATGACTTGTTTTGAGTCGTGTGCAAATTGAACGCAGATGCAGACGTGTGTTTGTGGAGACGTGTATTTGGAGTTGCTCATCGGGCAATTTGAGCAGGGCTTCCAGGATCGGTTCAGCTGGGAGTCGGTTGTCAGTCCGTTGTCAACTTTCGTCTTTATAAATATGCTGAAATTAGCTGTGTACAAATCTTGTGCAAGTTTTTGGCATTAACACCTTTCAATCCCCCAGCGAGTAGCAGCAACATTATGAATATGTCTGACTCTTAACGGACCACAGTCTGCTCTGACTAAAAAGAAATGTAAGCCAGAAAGAAAAAAAAAAATGGAAATAAAATATATTAATTACTGAAACTGTTTTACACATTGTTGTTTTTAAGTTTGGCAGAATTATGCGCAAGATATTAAGTTAATCCAAGGTCTCTGTTAAATATTTATAATTAATGTTGATAAGTTAAATGAATCTAATTATTTCTCTGACTGTTTGTGAGTTAGCGAGAGCTTGCGTGTTCATCATAGCGAATATTTACTGTGGTTGCCGCACGCATGCACAGGAAATGTCACGGATGCAGTGACTACAACTTTTTCACTTTGCTTGCTGCATTGGCGTTTGCGTTTTATACGTTTTTGAATATGCATAAAAAATTGGTATTAAAACGTCGCATGTAAGACATTAATCAGGTGGCAAAGTGGCAGCCGACAGAAGTGAAACCATCGCCAGGGGTACTGAAATCAGAAGCGGTCGCCACGTAAACTCACTGAGCGCGCTTGATTAATCTGCATTTGGCTTAACTGCACCACGCCCCGCCTCCCCCCCCCCCCAGCTCCACCTCTTTACAGCCACAAGTAGCCTTTGAAATTAAAGTTGGCGGCTACCAGTTGAACTGGCTGCCCAGCCCACTTCAGTGTGCAACACTGCAACACTGCAACACACCAGCAGCACATTACTTTATTTTACTGCACTTCAACTCACTCACTACTTTGTCGTTTATTTTTGAATGGCCACACAACATGCGACATAGAGAGCGAGAGAGAGAGGGAGAGAGAGGGAGCGAGTGAGAGGGATCACAATTTGAAACCCAAAAACAAACAATAAATTCACGTTGCTGGGAATTAAAAATTTCATTAAAGTCATTAGAATTAAGCGACAGGCCGCACCGAACTGACAGGCAGACAACCAAGGCAAAGCGACTGACAAACAGACAGACAGACAGACAGACAAGTCGAGAGTCGGAGATCTTGCCCCCATTCGTTGCACATACGACATGTAACAATTTTGCATAGAGATTTGAGCTACTTCTGCGCCCGTTGATTGTTTTTAGCGGCTGAAACACTGAGTGATGAGATACCAAAATTTCCTTGGGCCAACAATCAAGTCGAGTGCTGCACATGGCTACCCCTCACCCGACCCCTGGCATGGTAAGGGGCACCTGCTATCTCACTGTATGGGATGCTTCTACACATTAAGCATTTCATTTGCCTATATCTGAAGATTTTCCAAAACAATTACACACTCAAAACTGTTGCAATGTTTATTGAAAATAGTAAAAAACAAATCATAGAAACAACAGAAAGTAAACAGTCGAATATTTCACACACTTCTTCGTGTCAGAAAAGTTGAATAATTTATAAATATTTATAAAATATCAAAAAAGTTCTTAGTCTCAAATTGTTCAATCTTTTCTATCACAAAGCACCATTTACTATTGGTTTTAAAATGAATTCAAATTCAGCTTAGAAGTCGGACTTCTCCCTCCTCAACTCCTGTTAAAATCAACTTCTTACTGCATCTGTTGAACCAACTGGAGGCAAGAAAATACCCCTGTTGTAAGGGTATGAGAAAAGTTTCAATACTGCAGACATTCCGTTGCCCATTTGGCCAGATCGCAGAAGAGGAACGACTACGAAGACTACTCGGCAACTAAATGCGCCGCATAATTCACAATGAGTGATTCTTAAATTGTCCATTAAGATAATTTTTACGCCAGAACGAACAGGGGAGCACCCAAAACAAGCACCAGGCAAACACTGGCAAACACAGACAACTCAACTACAACGTTGCAGCGTTGCCAGACAGACGGCGGCACAGACTCTGGCGAAACTGTAACTGTAACGGGGAGCGGGTACACTGTGCGTAAATCTGCTCTAGTATATGAAAACAAAAAAATTGTTATTATTTCGAAAATATTTAGTTTCTTTGTTAATGAATATGTTGCCTTCGATCTATAAAATCTATATCTATAAAATAATTTACCTAAATTATCTAAGACAAATAATGGCTATTAGAAAATAAAAATAAAAAAATCTTATTTCAACTATAGTTTGTTTTAGTTGCCTACGTTAAAAATAAAACTGTATAATTATTGTTTTAGAAAATAATATTTCATCGTGCAGCGTTAAATAAATGTGCCACAAATGTAATATTCAATGTTATCTATTATCAGTTAAAACCAGTTCTATGTTTATATTATAGTTTATAAATTCACTGTTATTCATACTGTTACAAAGCAATGTTTTATAGCCTTTAAATAGGTTGATTAATGTATAAATAAAATTGCTATAAAATATAAAAAAATATGCAAGCAGCTTAAGATAACTTTGCTATACGATTTTATTGATTCTATTTTATTTTTATCATTTATATATATTTATATTTATATTTATATATATATTTTTATTCAAGTGTATCGATGCTGGCACGTTTATCAATTAGGGCGCAAAGTCCTCGGCTCTCCGAGGCCGCTAATTATCAGCAAAATGACTACACATGGATCCGCTGCGTGGTGCTGTGCTTTGTGGTGCTGGTGGTGGTGGTGGTGGTGGTGCTCTTCGTACGTGGTTTCTGGGCCAAATTTAGCAATGCTCAAATGCATTGCTTCTTCTTGTGCCCCTGTTTGGCTTTTGTTTTTCTGGCTGGCTGGGGGATGCGTTGCACGACTGCGTCATGCCCGACAATTTTTCACGCTTTTCTTGCGGTTGCTTTTGGCTCTTTGAGCTCGTCGGGTTTTCTGGTTGGTTTTCTGCTGCCCCAGACAAAGCAGCCTCCAACTTTGTGCGGCCTATGATTGATGTACACTTGATGACTATATAACTTTGTATGATTTTTCGTATTGCTCCGAGAGAGATCTCTCGCGAGGAGTCTCAAGTCTCGACAGGTCCCTCTTTCGAATTTGTTTGTTTTTTGTTTTTTTGTTTTTGTTTTTGTTTTATTTTCTTTTTGTAGGTGGACGCGTCTTTAATTAGTTGCCGTCGGGTTTTTGCTTTCTTCGCTTTTTACCCATTTGCCTGGCGTCAAAAATGTTGAATAATTAAAATTTCTTGGAAATTTCATTGGCTGCTCTGTCGTCGCTGGCTATAATATTTTTTGCTTAGACAAACAGTAAATTGTTGTGGTCGCGTGTCTCTGCCTTTGATTTGTTCAGCATTTTCCGAAAAACAACATTTTTTTTCAAAGTTTTGTTTGGGTTTTTCATTGGAAATGTAATTTTGTTTAGAATTTAGTGTTTATGACTAATTACGATGTTGGCGTTAACATTCGGAATATGCCTTTAAAAATAAAAGGTGTTTAAAGCAAATAAAATAACTATTATTTGTTCCTTACGATCGACATTTTAATTTATTTTAAATGGTGAGTTGAAAGAAGAAAAGTTGTTTTGGCTTCCATTGTTTATTGAGTTTGTGAAAGAAGAGCTACAACAAAATATGTATTTATTTATATTAAGTAGCACTAAAAAAATCCTGTTAGTCAATTCAATAATCAATAGATTAAATTTTAAAACTTATTTCTTATATCCGAAAACTTTAACAATGGGGGAAATAATTAAATAATTAATAGGAATGTAAATTATGGCAGAAGGAAGCATTCCCCATAAAGTATTTTTATATATGTCTATCATCTGTAGGAACAACCCGATTTCGGTGATTACAATGGGAAAATAAAAATATAAATAATTATGTATATAAGTTTTCGCAAACAATATACAGATCAAGTTTATTTGATTTGATCGATAACTGCACCGAATATCGATATGCATCGATTTCTGATAACAATAAAACCCACAATTGGGCTGCAATTGGTACGGCATACCCTCATATATTATAAGTAATTGTAAAAATTGTATTATGATCGAATAAGAAAAAAAAATGTTGTTAAACATAACGTATTCTGATATTGAGCGAACTATGCATTTAACAATGGATGGTGTCTGTTGGTCGAGCTGTCTCGACTTCAGCTTTCTTACATTCTTATAGATTATAATACCTACAATAGAATTTTTGCCAGTCATCTGTTATGCTCAACGCAACCATCCTTAATCGGTTGCCTTATCAAACCTGACAAGCTGTACTAGACTGATAAATGATGTGCCACCTGTGCAGCTTAAAGCTTGATCAAAGCATGACAAGCGCCTGCTACTTGTCTCACTCTCTCCCTCTTTCGCTGTCTCTTTCTCAGTCGCTTTTGCAGTGGACATTTAGAGAACAGGTCACGTAGAACGTGTCACTGGCGGAGCGGCTGCCAGAGCCAAATTGGCTAAAGTGAAGTAACCACCGCATTATCAACAACTTCATCAGGAACTCGCTGCTGGTGCTGCCCCAGCACTGAAAGTATCCACTTCCGTTCCTTCCTTCATTTGCCCCACACCCAATTACAATAAACGATGAGAACTGCAAACAGTTTGCCACAACAGAAACTGCAACTGCAAGTGGCGAATCCCGTCATGCAACGTCTCTGCAATTTTTCTATTGCATTTCATCCTTTCGAGCGGCACTTGGCCGGCAGCGAGGCACGTGCTCCGACTGCCAAAAATAAGAAAATAAAGCTGACAGCGTCCAACAATGTAGCCACAGCGGGCAACTGATGGGTTGCTGGCGGCTAGTAATATGATTGATAAGTTCGTTTTGTGAATTTTTCATAAATTAGGCGCACAGCTGGGGCCAAGAGGAAGGCATCTCCGAACCACCGAGTGCTCAATCGTGCGCCATTTGTCTATTTTAATTAAAGAATTCCCAAGCTCCAATCTTTATCTCAGTCACCTCTCCCTCTCTCTATCTCCCTCTCTCTCTCTGTCTGTCTCTCTCTATCTGATTCTTATTGAGCGTCACGCACGTTTTGATTTTGCTATTGCCACTGCTGTTAATCAGCTGTGTTTGGGGCAAGAAATGTGCACCAGTTGTAATAAAAGCTTAAACATAAATCACATCAGTTTACTGACCGCCAGCTGTCCCTGACTTGGTCCATTTGATTGGCAACCCATTTGCATCTGCTCATCCAATGATGCCCTCTAATTATTCGCCGTCTTTTTGTGGCACGACAGCGGAGCAAAGATGGGGCAAGATGAAACACCAGCAAGTTGTCAGTTCCATATTTTGCAGTCCGTGTTCATTTGTCAAAAATAATTTGACTGGTATTTGTTATGATTTATATATATTTTTACTAAAGATAATCAGTTAAAGTTAATTAAAATAAAATAAATAAAATCTAAAAATAATTTTTAAAACATCTAAATTTTGACTAGGGAAAACAAATCTTTGCCTCATAAAATTCGCAAGAATACTTATAAAACACTTAAAAAGCATCCAAAATGTATTTTTACAAGAATTTAAATACTCTAAATAATTTTTCACAAAGACAAAAATAATTATAGTATTTCTTTTGTAATAAACAGCGGAAATCTTTTACTTTTGCTTCGATATGGTGAAAAGTAACTCGGATAAAGACTGAAAGTCATGTATTTAGATTTGAAGTGAATTTGGATAGGAAGAGTTGCATATTCTCCCCCAGTTCGGTTAATCAAAGTACCCCTTGAATATATATTAAATTCAACTTAAGCCACACTCTTAAAACTCAAACTCGATTTTCTTAGCAATTTCCTTTGAACTTTCCCATAGCAATTGTCCTCTTTTAAGTTGTGACCCCGCTCCTGTCACACAGTTCATGCTTTCCACATTTGCAAATAATTAAGTGCCAAATGTCCAAATGCATTAAGGAACATCAGAGCACAGTTGGGCGACAGCTTCCCTCAGCATGCCCCAGCCTCCATTTCCTCATCCTCCTTCCAGTCACATCCGCAACCGCAACAACTGGCTTTTGTCAGCGTAATATAATCTAGTACTCATAGTTGGATATATATATATATATATATTTATATATATATGCAGATGTAAATATGCAATAAGAGTTGACAACTGTCGACGCTTGGACGCACATTTAAAACGCTTGTCAAAATTGCATAAGCCGCTGTCAGCTGGCCAAAATTGGGGGTATGCCCTATTAAGTAGGGTGCTCGCTTTTCACTGGCAATTAATGTGTATTTCGACATCATAATTAAAGCAGAGTCTGCTTGACAACTCTGTCCTCCGTCTCGCCGTCTGGCCATTATATTTAATGAGTGAAATAACCCTTACTATCCCCACCAACGTCTGCCACCGGGGCAACCACTGTTGCAGACCCGTACCAGTAATTCAGACCAGAGACCAGACCAGACTCAATTCATTCACTTTTGATATTTCGCATTTGCATATTTTCACATGTCATTCGGCCCGTCGCTTTTTGGCTTTTTGGCCTCCTCCGCACTCCTTTGTGTTGCACAATTGCCGTAGACAGCATGCGGGAAGATACCGCGGCGATACGGGATGAGCGGAATTAGCGGGAGGAGCTGGCGGGGATGGGGTGCGCTGCATTTTGCATAATTAGCGACAGACTTTGCCGCTTGACAAACTCTTTGAAGCTGCCTGCGGCTGTCTTCTGCAGTTTTCATTTTTTTGTTGTTGTCAACAAAGAGCCTAACCACAAACACGTGCACTCCTCTATACCCTGCAAGAAAGAGTTGCTTATGGGGTATATTAGAGGTGCAGAAAAATGCCATGCTTTAAGCTTCTATCTTAGGGATACTTAGAGTAACTTAGGATATCTTCTTTATTTATACGCACTTTCAAATACATATAAAATATATTTACAGGGTATTCGCCAGTCGAGCACTAACTTTTATCTGGTCCTACTTGTTGTTGCATTGTGTTTGGTGTTGTTTATTTGTTTATTGTTGAATGTCTTAATTTATGAAACTGTCAAGCGGAAACCTGGCGGACGCCAAATGCGAAGTCGAAGTCGAATGCGACTTTTCTCTGCGGTTCGTTTGAGTTTTGTTTACCATTCATGTGTGTGTGTGTGTGTGTGTGTGTGTGTGTGTGTGTGTGTGTGTGTCTGTGTGTGTGTGTGTGTGTATCTATGTGTTAGCTGTTTACATTTCTTTTTAGCAGACCGTCAGACAAGCGATTCATTCATTCACTCACATTGCAAATGATTCACTCTGGACCGTAGCATGATTCATGGTTGCGCCCAGTTGAGGAAAGTGCGTAAAATCTTGAATCTTGAATCTTGATAAAACTTGTGGAGTCATTTTGGGTGAATTTATGACAATGTGCACAGAAACTTTTTGCCAATTATTACAGCAGTTAGCTTAGGGCAATCAAATAATTGTAATCTCTTTTAAAATGCACTTCTGCAGCCAGTCCCTTATCCTCCTCCTTTTCCTCCTTCTACTCCGCCTCCTCCAGCCCATCCCCCTAGTGATTATATGCTGATGAACACGTAGCTGATTTTCATAAAATTTCTTGTGCAAATCCAAAATGCATTTTTGGCCACAAAGTGCTTGGCAAACTGCAGCTGGCGAGAATTACATTTTTGGCTCACTTTATTATACCGGGATAATGATCTTGGCTCAAGGGCCAATTGAAAACTATGAGAATTTGAGTTCATTTGCAATTTTGAATTGCACTTGAAGTAACTCTGAAGTGGCCTTTGACTGCAAGGCGTTGTAGATTTTTGAAATTCTCATAATTAGAGACTTTACAAATGCCTCTGTTTTTCGCAATAAAACTTGGCTTATTTTTTAAGGCATTGTAAAGGGTTTTTTAGTTTTGTCGTGAAGTTTGTAACAAGCTGAAGGAGACGTCTGCGAATCTATTAAGTAAAAATATTCTAGAACAGCATCATTTATCGAGTCGATATAGCCCCGATTTTTAAAGGTATATTGATGAAACTGGGTACAGACTACTATATCATATAGCTCCCATAATCGGTCGAAAGATAAATTCTTGTATACAAAAACTTAGTTGTTTAACAAGTTATTCTGATCGAATTTCCAAGTTTTAACATTTGGACAAAAAACTATCAACATCGATACTTCAGAGGAATATTTGATTGGTTTTTTGCTTTTTAATTTCATAATGAAATTTAGTTGTCTTCAATTTGACAACTGTCTACAAGGGTATGTGAAGTTGGGGGTGCCTAATAAAGCTGTTCTTTCTTGTTTTCATTTAATTTGTCCATCCCTGCCAGAAAGTAATAACCAACATAAATTTATAGTTCCTGCAAGAACCATAACTAGTTGAGTAGTGATTACAAATACAATTTCTCCTTTAAGTATTATAAATGTACTCCGCCAAGAGGTACTTGCTTTATATAAAATTCCATGCTTTCACAATGATAACCAGTTGTTCATATATGCATTTGATTATATATATATATGTATATGAATAGGAGTATTCACTGGACGCTCAAGTTGCACTCGCTGCAATCTCGAATTGAACTTGGCGGCTTCCGCTCGAGGGCACACTTTGTGGCGCTTGCCAACACTGGCAATTGGCGCTGCCCACTTGAAGCGCTTTCCGCTCGCTGTCAGTTGTCCGTCGGATCTGGAGTCATCGCTGGTTGGTTGGTCGGTCGCTGGGTTAGGTCGGTTGGGCAGCCCGCAAGCACTTGATAAATTGTTTACTTTGAAATTAATTACTCCGTCATTGTTTTCTTGTGCGCGATGCGTGGAGAGGGATGTGGAGTGGGAGGGGGATGTGGCCTTAGCGGAAGCTCAGCCGCTGGCCGACCAGAGGGCGGCATTGTTGCATAAATCAAGTTAGCAGCGCCGCATTTCAACACCCAGGTTCCTCTATCCGGGCAGGCCCCGGTCCATGGTCTATCCACCTAGCTGGGACCATTTGGCGCTTTCTGCCCTTTTGCTTTTGATCGTGGCAATAAAATTGCATTTAATTACACTGAATGCAGACGCCCCTCCCCCCCGTCGCTCCTTCGCTCCAAATCCCACAAAGAAGAACAGGGGCTGCAAAATTGCAACTCTTGTGCGTTGTGGACTTTCATTGTTGTTGTGCGCATTTCTGAGCTCATTAAACCAACTGCAATTGTGTTGCATGCTGATGCCTTTTGTTGCAGCAGTAACTGCTGCTGCTGCTGCTGCTGTTGCTGCTGCTCGTTTTACTGCTGCAATCAATTTCCAGTTTTTCAGCTGAAAGATGCAAAAATTGAAATTATATTGCGGCTGGTCGGTATATCATTAAAATGCATCGAACTGCACGTAATGGCTGCGAACACCTTTTAGGTGCAGGCCGAACCCTGGCGTGCCAATCATTTTTCCCTGGGATTCCAAACATTTTTGCTGCAGCATTTGCCAACACTTAAATTCCAGAGCAATGTGTGTGTGTGTGTTTGTGTGTGTGTTTAAGTTGTGGTTGTGGTAGGGATGGGGATGGGGATGGGGGCTTGTTGAGGGCAAAGGCAAAGATTTATGTTTTGGTTTCGCCTATGCAGCAATTGTGCGCTGCTGATAAAAAGCGTTGCCAGACCGTGCAAGAAATTAACATAAACAGGATGTGGGAGTTGCCCGAAATACAAGCACAACGACAACAACTACAAAAAACCAACAACAACAACAACAACAATTGCAATGCTTTTGTCAGTGCAAAAACAAACACAATTAACAACAACACAAAACTGGAAAATACATTCCGCACAGAGTCGGGCAAGGTGCAACTGTGTGTGTGTCCATAAATACGAATAAAGTAGCTAAACATGGGAAACAGATCTGGAGAAGAACAGAGAATTCTCCACATAAACATACATACATATATAAAAAAGCGTAACACTAAAAACATGCCACAAATTGTTGGCGAGACGCGAAAATATGCCAAAATATTGCCAAAATGATCATTGGGCAAGTTTCGGGCAAGTTTTTTATGTCTTTCTGGGAAATGCATGCGAAATATGAATGAAATCATTTGCCTGAGCAACACTCAAGTAAAAGTGGCCACAAATTTATTACGAAATGGAAAATCGGCTTGAGAAAGTTATTTATATATTTTACATATGTATTTCTTGGAATTAATAGAAAATACATTCAATCAGCAATTCAATGAATTAAATTCTACGCTAACTTACTTAATCACTCCACATATTTATTTATTATTACTTCTCATTAATATTATTTTCTTAGCAATTACAATTTCTTAACAAGGGTTCCTTGCACCAAAGTAATTTCTAATAATTTGCTTAACTTCAACTTGTTATTTTATTGTCAAAGTAACGCAAAAATTGTATCTGACTTTTGATTGATTTTATTTTCGTCAACATAAATTGATGGAATCCGTAAACAGTTGCTAAGAATTGATTCTCAATCATTTCCCCTATTTTTTATCTGGCTCAAATTTTCTTAGCTTTTGACCTTTGAGTTTTAAGCCCGCTGGGAGTGTTCTGGCTGGTTTATTATGCCTCAAAAGATGGCGTGTGTCGCCGCCATAAAACTTGCTGCTTACTTAAACAATGTAATAATAATACCAGAAGGGTATTTTATTCTACTTCTACTCCTCGTACGACAGCTAAATGAATGCAATAAACAAACAGCTTACAACAGCACTAAAGGGGTGAGTGTTGCCACTCACACGTTTCTAAAAACGAATACTTTTGTGGCAAAGAAAAAATGGCAAACTGCAAACTCTCCTCTGGTGACGCTCGGCTGACGACGGAGCCAACAATTGACTATGCCTAAAGCAGAAACACGCACACACACACACACACACACACACACACTCAGAGCACACCCCTTGGCCTCTTGCAACATGGCGTATGCGACACGCGAGGATCGTCAACAACAAATGGCAACAATCAGTGAAAGACGACAGCGAAATGAATGTCGAGGGGCAACCAAGTTGTTGTTGTTGTTGTTGCTGGCGAGGGGCAAGTGGCGAGTCGGGTGCAATCAACGCGTTGACTCGACGACAGGTGAAAACTTTGTGCTGCCAATGAATGTGCCTGTCCGTTTACTGTGTTGTTGTTGTTGTTGCAGTTGTTGTTGTTGCTACTGCCTTCAGCAGCAATGGTTGTTGCCGCAGACTGACAACAAAAGTTTTTGCTTTTAACGTTGCTCGTCATTCGTTGCTGTTGTTGTCGACGTTTGTTGGTTGGCTGCTTGTTTGAATGTTGTCCAACACACGTACACACACGCACACACACGCACACACACACACACACTCACACACACACTCACACACACACACAGACTCAACAATTTGTGCATTAAAGTTTCACACAGCACCTTGTTCTTGGTTGAACGCTTTTAGCTTTTGCATTTTCATTGCCCCTTGAAATTCCCAACGTGTTGTTGTTGTTGCCGTTGTTGCTGTTGCTCTTGTGCGGTTCACCTTGATTGTTGTTCCTGCTGCTGTCGCCTGCCACATGCAGCTGGCAACAAAATGGCGCCGTGCCCTGCCCCAGACATGTGCACACAGACCCCTTTAAGCGGCTGCCCCTCCCTGTTGGTCACCTGTCTGTGGGTCAAATAGGTGGTTGGGGTGTGGCAGGACAAAAAGCTGCTTTTAATTTGGCGAAAATTAAATTAATGTACTGTGAATGTGCAAATGTCAAAACGTGAGTGAATTGGAATTACACAGCTACGACAAAACTACAACAAGCTAATAACAAGCTGGTAACAAGCTGATAACAAACTGAATAATGGCCAAATAGGAAACAAATATATTATGGAATCAAAAAAACTTCGACAGACAATATATTATGAAAATTATCTACATGTTTATTATTAATTCGAATTATTTATATTTATAGCTAAAGAATTATTAAATATTAAAATAAAAGCTGTACAATTATATTAATAAATATTCATCTTGAAATTGTGAATCCTTTAAAATCATTCATTCTTTTATTGTCTTCAAAGTCCTTACACACATTAGTCTAGATTATTGTTTTTTTGTGACTTATTATTGACTGTTAAGAACAGTTAACATAACAAGTTAATATTAAGGAGGCGATTTCTTAGAGATGCATTTTCCTTACAATAATCGTTTTAGTCTTTTAAATATATATTTTCTAACATTCCCTAATCGCAACCAGCTCAAGTTTAGATTCGTTGATTTCATTACCAATTCAAAATAGTTTAGCTGTGTAATCTAAATTATTTTTATTTTCATTTTTAAAGTGTTTTATGTGCAACACTCCCTTAAGCTAGTAATCCCATCCAATTCAGAACGCAAGAACTGTTGCAACATTTGCCTAGCAGCCACATCATCATGTAAATGGCTGCCACGCATATTTAATGGCCTCCCTCAAAACTCAAACTCTAAGTTAAAAAAAAAAGAAAATTTATAAAAGCAAAGTGGAAACCCAACAAACACTTTTCACGATCAGTTGGCCAGAATGCAGCAGCAGCAGCAGCAGCAGTTAACCGGGCTGAGGCATGCAACAAGATGGCAAAAAATTGGTTTCTTTTCTATTGCCAACTCGCTCTGACTGCATTACGCTAATTAATTCTTGATATATGGAAACTGTGGCCAGAATGGGCGACCATAAAAACGCTTGCCACAATAAAAGAAAAAAAGCGGAAAACCAGCAGCACTTGCTCCACTTTTAATACCCTAACTGAGTGTATTCGAATTTCGTTATGGAATGCGTGACTCATTCAAAGAGGCTTGACTGTGTTGGTTACTAAATAAAATGTAAATAAAGATATACAAAATAGGATTCACTTTATTCGATTAAAATTATTATAAAATTATTTAACTTCGACGTCTGTAATTTTTCTACACAATGAAAGGCTTAAGCAAAGTAAGCTTACTAAAAAATTAGTCTGCTTTATGTTTAGTTTATTTAAAAATAAATTTTATTGTTTACATTTTATTATAATATTATTATATAAATATATTAACTGTAAGACGAACATGATTTTAAGTTATTGATTTTTCTCAGCGATTCACTGAAGTTGAACATAATCCATACCTTTTAATTTGTCTATTAAACTTATAAAACTTTAGTTTCTATTGTTGATTTTTTGTTTGTTGATATTTTTTCATAGCTTATTTTTTTGTGGCTAAATGTGAATTTTTTGTTAACACAAATAAATTACGAATCCAGACTTAATCTGGAGCGAGTAAAACAACATATTTAAAAAATGTAATTAAAGTAATTCTGCATATCAAAGTTGGCTAAATTTTTGAATATAAATTAGTTATTAAAGTTGTCTATAAATATGCAAGCGTATTTAATATTCGGCGATGCAGATAGAATCCTGCTTTCCTTTTTTGCTGTAAATTCGTGCTGGCAATTAAAATTTAGCAGGCTTTAAGGTAGCTCCCGTCGACTGCTTCCTCCTCGTGTCGAGGACTGCGGCAGTGACAGATGCCGCGGTTAAAGTTTAATGGCAATGCAACAACAACAACAATAACAGCAGCAACAATATGGCAAAAGGAATAGACAGCAAAATGTGGCAGCGAAAGTGAAACAGTTGCCAGCGTGTATCCTGCAGGATGCGCATGCAGCTCCTGTTGCTCCTTTTTTTGACAGACAAAGACAGAGAAAGGGAGGGATACATTGAGAGAAGGGCTGTGAGGGGGAGTGAGACTGTTGTGTGTGTGTGTGTGAGTTCTGCCTTATGGCGGCAACGCATGTGACAGGAAACCACTCGCAGCAACCGCCAAAATGTGGCAACAACGCAGAGACAACCAGAACGACAACTACAACAACAACTAGAGCTACAACAACAATATTGCTGGCAAAGCTGCCGCTTAAGCGGATGCTGCGCCTTTGCCTCACCCAACCGCAACCCTCGTTGCTGTTGCGTCAAGTGCTAAACGCACTGGCAACTTTCTCACATATGCAACTGCAACAAGCTTCTTGTCTTAGTCGTGGTGGGCTGTGTGGGCGACGTTGTGGCCGTGGCAGGCAGCGAAAGTGCGCGGAAGCAATAAAACATAGAGGAGCATATGAAAGGGAGCCAGCAGAGGAGGGATGTGGCATGGAGTGAACCTCGTTGCGCTTACCGCATCAGGCTATGCGTTGCAATTGCCTGGAAAGTGTTTTTTGGTTGCCTCAAAGAAGGAAAAAAAGACCCAGAGACCAGGAGCTGAAGGAGCAGAGCCACCAGCAACAGCAACAGCAGCAGCAGTTGCACATTAGATGCAGCATTTGTGTTTAAGTGCTGCAATATTTGTAAAGCGCGGAATGGGAAATATTATTATTTTTGTTGCAAGAGATTTATGTGTGCGTATGTGGAACACAGCTTGGCAGCTTGGGCTTATTGATGGCCAGCTAACACTACCAGAAACTAGCAAATATATAAAAGAATAGATTAAAGAAACCTAACATAAACCATTTCATGTAAATCATACATCCATAAATATTACACAGATAAGCATTAAGATCTACTTAAGATCAAATTCGACAAATATTAGCATTATACTGTCATTTTTCCCTAGATGATTTAAGACCAGTTTGATTCACTTAAGTATATTTCTTGAACCGGTCTAAGGACATATTTAATAAGTGTCGTTAACTAACTAACATAAAACACGCTTTAATTGCTTGTTTAATCATCTAATTAGAATTCATGCTAAATTAAAAAAAAAATTGAAATCTGAAATATATTCAGTAAATATGTTAGACGATCTTAAAGGTATATTATATACATATATATTTATTTATTTGCTTATTATTTTTACTGACTTCATATTATAATTTTCGTTTCAAAAAATTAATTAAACAATCTAAAATTTATATTTATTTATATTTTTGGCTATTATTTTTATTTACCTTACAATTTTTATTTGATTCCTTTTACGTTGTACTTGTTTTTAAGATAACAACAAAATACGTGGATATTTTGTAGCCACAACTGTGCCTCAATAATTTGATTTTATCATGTAAGGGATTTAAATAAAATGTACTATACTTTTATTAAAATTTATTAAAGTTACAACACTATAACAAATTATGTTGGATAGCTTCGTTTAGTTTCAACTTATATTAATGCACACGCACTTATATATTATTTTCAAGGTTTGTTTAATCTGCTGATTATGCTTAATCCTCTGATTATGCAGACAGAGTAAAATTGCAATGTTCATACCTTAAATTAGGGATCTCTTGAATTGCCGCCTGATAATTGCTTAATGATCAACTGCATCAGGTGCTATCATGATTTTCGAGTTTGCCAAATAAGGGTCCAACTCACATTTTTCCGATGAAGATATTGAAAGGGCAGAGCAAATGTCGAGAGTGAAGTTAATAGCCTGACTGCCCACGAGAGCTAGACGCAAGGAGGGAGGGAAGGAATACGGGGTGGACTCGGGGCACTTTGGTTGTTCGGTATACCGAATCCGCTTGGTGCTCAGTTCGGCGGAAGAACAGCTGCCGCAACTATTATGGCCCCGGGCTGATCTTGATCTAATTTGGGTGTATTAGTTGCCCAAAAACTGTGGCAAACAAAGCAGGCAGCGGCGAGCGGCAGCAACAACAACATTTGTAGACCTTTTCGAGCAAACGTTGCGCTGTCAAGGATGCCTCTTTGGGTATCCTGTGGCCGCCTGCGATAAGGCACTGCTAATGGCTTCATTAGACCGTCTCAGTGCGGCTCGCACAATCACATGCTTGCCACATGCCGCGCGCGACTCTGATGCGATCTTCGAACTCTCTTCGAGAACCCGAGTTCAAGTGGCGTTGCCTTTGAAGTTCCACAGAGATGTGCGCCATTCTTATCGATAACTGTCGATTGGCATGTGTTTTGCGCAATTTGCACAAATATAATCATGAACTTGCTCTCGATACGACGTCAGCTGTCTGATTAATGTGGTGGCATTAAAAGTTTAGCGATTCCATTTCCATTCGCCCATCTAATGCATCCGTAAAGGACACGCACATAAAACTTCCCAAAAGAATCTTAAAGATTGTCATAAAATAAGACAATGACGACAATGGTTAGTGCCGTCAGTTAAATACTCTAACTGATGTAAACATATGTTATACAAAACAATTTAATATAAATTAACAATTGATTTTTGTTAGTAATAATAAAACTGGTTTTTATTTACATAGACTTAAGGACTATACTAAAAATAAGATATATGTTTTAAGACATGCATTTTTTATACAAACATGGAGGTTACATGATATAGAAATCCGTTCCGGCAAACTCAGTTACTTTGCTAATAATAAATTCTAGGCAGAGTGGAATCAAACATCAGTCTTAAATCTGTTTAGTTTCACAACAAAGTGGTCTGCATATTTTGCTACAAAACTCAAATACCCTTTGCAAGGGTATATTAAAAATAAAAATTGTCCGTGGCAGGCAGAAGGAAGTGCCCCGATACAAATCAGCCCCCAGACTCAGCACACAACAAACATAACAAAAACAATATTACAATACTCGGTCCTATAATAAAGATGGAACAAACATTTCATTTTATAATTTTATTATCCATTTCTTTAGCTGCTCATTTTGCTTTCCATTTTGATTGCGATGTCGTCTGTTGCTTCTGACTCATATTAATCAGAGAATCCAGAGAAACAACCGAGAACTTCACACCTTTTGTCCGCACAACAAAGCACAACAGCACTCAAAAAAGAGAGAGAGAGCGGGGTGGGGGGTATAGGTTATTTAGGCAGCAAGGGGATTGGTCTGCTTTATGACCGCTCCTTGACTTTAATGGCCACGTTTCCTATGAAATGAAATTAAAAATATATATATTCCAGCATATCCATATACGCTTTATACTTATTACATTTAGATATGACCCAAAAGAAATCATTTAACAAAAATGCACAAATTATTTTTGTTGCTGTTGTGGCTTGTGTGGCAAGTGTCGTTAAAAGATATGGCAGCTCCCTCAATGCATTTCCTAGGCTTAGTAGTATTTATATGCAAAGAAGGGCCCGGGGCCTCGTAAAGATTGAAAAGTGCACATAAAATGTGTAATCGTTAGAAGTACTTGCCTGCATCAGGAATGCATTCCTCAATATCAATCCCTCTCTCTCTCTCTCTCCATCTCTCTCTCTCTCTCTCTCTCTCTCTTAGTACATATCTAATGTTGAATTGCTCGATTGTTTGATTACAATCGTTGATCATTAAAATTGCTCATGAACTTGAAGCGTTGCCGGAATCATAAAGATATTTGAGATGTGCCGTAATTTTCTTAAGAGCTTCGAACACACTTCAATCCTAAGTTTGGTCATGCATTATAAGCTATATAATATGAAGGGATTGAGAAGTGCTCAATCATTAAAAATACTTTATAGAATATCTGAGCTGCCTTCGAAAGTGGGAATAGCTTTTATACGCTGTTAACTAAATCATTTTATTATATACTTGTAGATATATATATATAGATATATATAGATATAGTCAAACGGGTAGTTTTTATTTCTGCACAAAACTTAAATGATATAAACAGTTGAAAAGCATACAAATAAATGCATTTATTTTGCTTAACAAATCATTTTATTCACAATTAAAAATGCGCACAGTTTAACTTGATTTTTCGGTTCACTTGTCAATTCTGTCAACAGCAACAGCAATATATTTAATTATAAAATAAAATAGTTTAAATATTGTAGATAAGATACAAATAATACTTATAATATTGCGTTTATTTTTATGCAATCGACACATTCAGAGCTGTGTTAAAAAGCTATGTTGCCCCTGAAAATTCGTCTAACCTACTTTATTTATAATACCAATCACATAATATACTCGTATATACATACAGTGGCTTGCAGCTTAAATCGCCCAGTGTCTAGCAACAAATTTAAAGTGCTATAAAGCTTAAACAAGGAAACAAATTCAAAATGTTGAAATGCCAATTTGTTTAATGCTATATCACATTTGAAAAAGAAACTTTAGTTTTTATTTAAATATTAATTAATTAATTAAAATTAATCAAAAACTAAAAACATATCCAAAATACATATGCAGCTTATTTCGCCCAGTTTTAAAAAAAGTTAAATATTTTGCGTATAAAAGCTTAAATAAGGATGTTAATACTTCGTATGATATCCTTTAGCCTCAACAACTTCCCTTAACCTATTATTCATGGAAGATACCAGCTTCCGGATAGTTTCTGAGCTGATCTTGTTCCACTCCTCCAGCAGAGCAGTCTTGAGATCCTGTTTGCAGGATATGTTGTGTTTTCAGGATGTCATTTTCCAGCAGAGCCCACAAATTTTCAATAACATTTAAGTCTGGAGACTGGGCCGGTGGAATTATCACGTGGGGACAGTTCCAGATAAGACAGGACTGTACTATTCCGGACTAATGCCTGTGGTTTTTGTCCTGGTAGATCCGGAAGGTACGTCGGATTCTAGCTTCTCGGCACTTTCGATTAAATTTTCCTTTGGTATATCAAAGTACACATTCTTGTCCATTATTGTTTCAATAATCACAAAATTTCAGTCGCGGGCTGCCGAGATAGATGCCCATACCAGGACACTTCCTCCGCCGTGCTTGACTGTTGCCTTTATGTTTTTGGGACTCAGCTCAGTATTGGAGTGTCGCCACACATAATTCCGTCCGTCCAAGCCAAAAATGTTTAATTTGTACTCAAATTCAAATATGACTGTGTTCCAGAACTCCAAATCCATGTCCAAGTGGATTTTGACGAACGTCGTCCTAGACCCACAATTTTTTGCGCTTATAAATTTCCTTTTTCGTGGTGTTCTCGGGCATCAAAGTCATGGTTGCGCAGAACTTGGAGCATAGTTTCCACACTGAACTTTTTCCTTATTTCATCCTGCGCCTAGTGAGTCAGTTTTTGAGCCGATAGCTTCAGATTTCCCCTTGAAATCTTGATGATCCTCTGCTCGTCCTGCTCGGTGAAAATCGGGTTTGGTGCCATTCCGCCCTTGTCCTCTGTCCGATTTTCGTCGACGGAACTCCAAATGATGCAGAATACAGTTGTAATGTTTAGATTGACCATTTTAGCTATTTGGCGATATGAATATCCGATTTTTAAGTGTTCCAGGATGATTTTCCGTTGACCAATAGTAGTCCTTTTGCCCATAGTCCTTGTTGGCTTGTTGCACCCGAAATATAGGAAAAAACTAAACTGACTACGGAGGATTGGTCTATTTATACCAAAAATATTCAATCTGACGAAAAAATCCGGGTTTTATGGCACCCAGCTGTCCATAATGTAACTGGGCGAAATAAGCTGCTGACCTAAAAAGAGGTACTCTTTTTTACGTAACCCTACCTAGCAGGTGGAAAAACCACAGCTTATTAGGGTCATATATTAATTTTGGTGATCAATAAATGTACCTGCCATGGGTCTTTGGAATTTTTGAAAAATAATGTATAATGAGTTTATGGCAGGCAATTGAAATTTGTGCTAGACACTGGGCGATTTAAGCTGCAAGCCACTGTATATATTTCATTAAAGATAAGACAGAACTTTTTTTACCAATGGATTTCGGCTTTCAATTCTTATCAATTGGTTTCATAATCTCTATTTATTTATATTCGTTATTTGATTAAATGTTGAGAATTGTTAGTATTCTGTTTTAATTTTATGACACAACAAAGTGCTTACCAATAAATCAAAAATATATGTTCTGCACCTCAAGTTGGCAATTAACAAAGCTATATATTAGGTGACTCCGTGGCGCAACGGTAGCGCGTCTGACTCCAGATCAGAAGGTTGCGTGTTCAAATCACGTCGGGGTCAATTCCGGAAAATACATTCTTTTTATTTTATTTTTTTTTTTATTAATTAATAATTATTTAATAATTGAAAAACTTTAATATTGAAGTAGTTTACAATATATTTGTAAGCTTTTTGTTGGCCAGTATTTGCTTATGGATTTTCCGTCAAAGGAAATGCTTTCAGCTGTTTACAACTGTATTTCAATGCTTCACAAGTTCACACCAAATGTTTACACATCTTTTCACAACACAAGGGTCAAGGTGTGAGAAATCAAAGGCCTTTAGCGCCGTCTCGCCTTGTTCTGTGCCACAACAACATATTACATAAATTGTCTGCAGTTTATTTTTCACATTTTATGGCATTTAATTGCATTTCGATGGCTAATAAAATGTTTTCACGGAAATTAACGACAGGAAGCGCGAACAAAGCGCATGCTAAACACACAAGGCAATTAGCGTCTTGGAAGAGTCAAAGGCGGCACTTTGATGATGCTGCCGCCAGAGGGCGCCACATGACAACATAATAGTTTTGAAATTAGTGCGCAAAGCGAAAAGTGAACGAACTCTCTCCACTGATGATTATTGATTATTTGAATTAAATTTTGCAATGCAAATCGATTTTCGATTAATTTATTATTTTATGCGCCATGTTTCACATTGCACGCTTGTATAAGTATAGTATACCCTTAGTATACCCTATAATTGCAAATCGCGTCCAAGCCAAAGTTGTGCAAATGCATGATATGAAGTCTATGTGGATAATCTGAAAGTGAACATTATTTTTATTCAAATTTTCAAATTGCATTTGATAAGAATTCCTAATTAAATTTGATACCCCAACAATTGCAGAGCATCGTCTGGTTCATGTTTGTATTGTAAATAAATGAATACTTTTGCATTACACGCAACGTAAACTTCTCTGATTTTGCATAATTATCTCCGCTAAAAATAATATATGCATATGCATATATATATATGTATATATGTATATATATAATTTTTTGAATTACGTGGAACTGCTCTTAATTAAATATTTATCAAACGGATTTTGAGCTTATGCAAATAATATGCATAAATGAGCCCCGAATATGCCCCGAAATGAAATAGGATTTTGCCGGGGCATGTGGAATTAGCTTAAATAGCAACAACAAAAACAACTAAAACAACAAAAACAACAAAAATTCGATGTGAATTTGATATGAGAAGATGGGAGGAGGAAGTAGCTGATGCGGGCACCGTTTGACATTAATTGATTGCATCGATATAAATGGTATTCAAATATGTTGGGGGAACATTCAATTTGAACATAATCCACTTACAGACGTCATTCACTCATTGCCTTCATTATCTACTTAGCTGTTAGATAATCGCCGCAATTAGTCCCATAATGATAATTATCATTCAGATATAACTATTCCACTCGTAAGTGACCGATTTGTCTTTGCAGAATGCATAGAATGCGCCGCCAGGTGCAGTGGAATGTGGCAACGAATGTGCCTCGGCAATGAGCAGTTCATTAAGCTGCTTGCACTAAAGTGTCTGTTGTTTGCAACACTGGGGAGACACACAACCCAGTAATTGTTGTCTGACTGTGTCTGTGTCTGGCGCATTGTCAACAGGCTTACAACTTTAAAACAAGTATTTGAAAAGTGTGTTTCGTTTAGTGAGTGGATCGTTCGGCCACTTGAAAGCAATTAAAAGTCCTTTAAAATATTTTCTTATCGTGTCGAATGACTCTGTTGATAGACACGCAGTGGTGTAGCTAAAAGGATCACAGATACACAAGTACTTTGAAGATTAGATTTGAGTGTATCTCTTGTATGACAGGATTCATGGAAAAGAGCAATCAAGCTAGATTACTTAGTTATCGGTGGGTGTATAGATACTTGGTATGGAAAAGATTCAAGATACATTATTTCGGAGTAATCGCTTCCATTGACGACAGTTAAATGGTTTCCACTTATTACTTAAACTAGGGGGAACTCTAACATAGAAAGGCATTTACTCATTTCGAACTTGGGTAGAAAGTGAATCTATTTGGTTAGTCATCTCTGCAAACAAACAAGAAATATATCATTTTAGTCTTGCCTCAACCTAGAAAGACCTTTGCTTGGAAATCCCTCCTAAACAACGCCTCTTTTATTTGGCAGTAGGCGCCTTGAACATGTTGTTGGCCAAGTGCGTTACACGCAGCCATTTAAGTGTGCAATTGTTCAAGCTCCCTGAATGGCTCGAGCTGTATACTCTGGCTCCTCTGCCTCCACAGCTGCCACAGACTGCAGGCAGCCTGCTCCTGTAGCACGAAGCATTTTGCGCAGGCGCAGACCAATGAAACGTTTGTCGTTTGTCGTTTGTCGCTTGTCGGTTGTCGGTTGTCGGTTGTCGTCTGTCGCGCTTATCGCCACGCACTTATCTCAAAGACCTCGCAGCAGTAGGAGCCAGTAGGAGCAAAGGAAGGAGCTGTTGTAGGCACCAGGAGGCAACACGGAGGCGGGCAGCCTTAACTGAACGCTTGAGCGATTGCGGACTCACACAAGTGTCGCCAAGCCAAGCTGACTCGGGTCTCTTCTTCTTGCCTGCATCGCCTGACTCGTAACAATCATCTATGCATGTACACTGAGAGAAAATATATATCGAATTTTGTATAGTTACGTGTGAGAGGTAACTTTGACAACGTGATCTGATTAAATATATTATTTAAAATTGCTATTGATTTATTTTTTATTTTATATATTTATTTATTGTCAACTATAATCAGTTGACACCAAAAATACAAAAATAAAAAATTTAATAAAGTTAAATTTAAAATAAAATTAATTAAAAATAAATTCAAATATGAAATACTTATAAAATTTCTTGGGTATTTATAATGGTCCAATAAATATATAATTTAAAATTGTTATTCATTTATTTAGAATTTATACTTTTTTAAAGTACAAAATTATAGTACAGTATTTGATATTTCAAAAATTAATTAATAATAATAACAATATTTAATAATAATTACTTATGAACAGATTTTCACATAATAAAAAATGAATAAGTAATTCAACAATGTTACAAAGTTACTTTTTTGTACTGTTAAATTCAAACTTGGGTTTAGTTTTCTTCGAGTGTATGGTTGGGATGGTCTGTGGTGCGATGCGATCTTCCTTTTTGGCTGCCTCCTTGGGCAATGTTTGTATCTTAATTTTGAAGCGCGCATACGTGGAATGCTCCTCGAGCTGCGCGTCTGAGTTACGAGTTGATGGTGCTGAAAGTGACACAAGTCATAAATTCCTTTTGTTTGCCAACTGGCGCGCTGGTGTTCGCTGCCTCCCTTTTGCTCCTCTCCTTCGTAAACGTTTCGACTGAACGTTGACAATTTAAACTGAATGAAATTGACTCAGTGTTTTTGGGGTTCGCTTCACTTATCTCTATCGCAGTTGGCCGATCAGCTTTGCGTTTGCTACGTTTTCGATTGGTCACATCGATCGGTAGCCCTGTCACTTGGTCACATCCTTTGTTTATTCACTGCAGACAATTGTTTTCCCTATTCCTTTCGTCTGTGGCACAATATTTGTAAAATATATTTGATTTGGCGCCGTCGCAACAGGAAGTGTGGTGTTATAAAGCTGTCATGTTATAGGGTTTCTGGCATAGAACTGAAATTAATATGCTACTAGGTTCGTCATTCGATTCTTGTTTTTTCTAGAACTTGGTTTATGGAGCAGACGTGCGAGCAATTTCCCGCTTGAATGGAAATCTGTGAGCCACCTTCTTGTGTATTCGTTTGATTGCTTTTATTCATTTCACTTTTCTGTTGTTGTTGGATTTGATAATTGGGTAAAGTTTTGCTCTGCTCTTATTTTCCATGTCAAGTCCCTGATCCTATTAATTCCTTTTTTTCGGCTTTATCTGTGCTTTGGTTCTCCCAGGGGTGCAGCCCGTCATAAACAGAACATGTCCAACAATTTTTCTCCAGACATTCGGCAAAAAAATAAAAATAAAATGTATGCACGAAATAAATATATACAGAAATATTTTTTCCGCCATAAATTTATGCATATTTATAAGCGAATTCATTCCGTGTCCATTTCAAATGCAAACAAATAACACGAGAAATAGCAAACGAAATGGAGCTGTTAAGGGGTCTGCGAGGTGGGTGGTTTGGACTGGGTCTGTGGTGCGCTGAAAGCTATCAGCTAATTCCCAAAATCCCCGAATTAATAAAGCAGAGTACTACGCAAATGCTCCACCAACAAAAACAACACGCGATTGAGCAATGAGTAAAATGCTGTCAGTTGTTGGCGAGGTGCTGTGGTTAACATATGAGAGAAAGGCTGGGCAAAACAGCAGCGATTATTAGCTAGAGATATGTGTAGCTATAAGAAATATAAATATATTTATAGAGATGCATCCATCTATCAACCAAAGAGCAGTGCAATAATAAGAACACGAAATTAGCTCGTGTAAACAAACATGTCAACACGAATAAGTCGTAAGATGGGATCGGAGAGGGATTGGTAGGAGTAGAGTTCATAAATTATGGCTGACATGTTGACCACCCTTCGAGCAGTGGGAGCACCTGCCAAAGGAGCTGCTCTAGCAATTCCCATTCCCAGAAATCAACCTTAAAGTCGCTCGAGAGTCGTGGCCAAGTTTTATGGCAAGTGTCAACACTGAATTTTTAGTTCAGCTCATCGATCTCTTCCTGTCTCCCTCTCTCTCTCTATCTCTCTCCCTTTCTCTCTCTCTCTCTCGATGTGGACTGTCATGACATCTGGCTAAACAAAGACATTATTGATGCCCAGATGTGCGCTGATAAGACCGGGAAGACTGGCGAAGATTGTTGCAGACACAAAAGACGGTCCAGTTCAGTTGAGCTGCAGTTCAGTTCAGTTCAGTTCAGTTCAGTTCAGTTGAGTAGAGTTGAGTTGATCAGATAAGTGAGATCGTTGGATGCCGACACAAACGAAAAAAGTAAGAAAGAAGAAACACAGATGGAGAGGGAGACACGCGATGTCAGAGTTGCCACCGATGGCTCCACGTGAAACGTAACTCACTTTCAATAATTTATAGAAGGTAGTCAGGTGAAGTCTTGTCTCAACTCTTGGCAATTACCTTGAAATGCAGTCAAGAGGACTTGTTGACATGTCGTTACAGTTGTTTGCTGTTGTATATATGTTGTTTGTATGTTTGTATCTCTTCTCTGTCGCTTCAGGGGGCCCCCAGACCTCTATCGGGGGTAATTGGACACTGTAAACAAGTCGTCGTCAGCTGTGGGATGCCCGGACAGACTCTAAACTACAACAAGATAAATGCGATGCTCGAGTGTAGATATGAGTAATGCCTGGGATCGATAGCAATAGATCAATATCAACATCAAGAGTGGGAGGGGGTTGCACAAAATACTTGCCACAGCTAATTGGCATAGGGAAAAAGCCAGTTGAAAGTTAAATAGGGAAGCATATGCCTTGTTATATTTTCCTTGTAATAGACTTAGGATTAACCGGTTATAGCCTATAGATTATATATGAGCTGGTTATATAAAGATTATTGTCAATGTTTAAGGAAAAGGTGAAACTTAATTAAAATAGGTAGTTGCTCTTATAAAGGTGTTGTACTGTTTCTTTTAGATTGAATAGTTCAGTTTTGATACTCTGACTCGATGTAAGAATCCTGGGAAAGTATCTACACGACTGGAGAACGATAGGGTAAAGCTATCAATAAATTAGACTTCAAAGTGTAATTAGGGTATAGGGGGATTACTTTATCACTTTAGATATCGGCTAGATAAAGTTGGGCGCTTGTAAACAGAAGGAAAGCTTTTGTCAATGATTGAAATATCCTAAGTAAGTGATTGCATTTAGTGTAAATAGATTTAGTGTGTGGGAACATTATCAGTGATATTTACTGTAATTAGTTACAGTCGAATGTCGAATACAGTTCAAACTTCCAAATGCAGCTTGATGAAAAGCGTGTGACCAAAGAAAAAACTACTTCTGCCACTTACTCATATTGGCACATGCACCCTATGTAAAAAGGTATCTAAAAAAGAGATAAACGTCAATTTATTTTACTAATTTTGCAATTGAAATTCTTGCAATTTTGTAGCCCAACATTTGATGTTATTTTATGTAAATCGCTGCTAATTTGATCAATTAATGATTGATATTAAATTATTTATAATGCGAATGTTTGCAGTGGTTACTTCAGATGTGCAATCAGTCAGTCTTATGTGAATCACAGCAGAGAATAATTCGAATAATTCATTGGGATTTGCAGCAAACGGTGCATAATTGAATTGAAAATTAATTTGCCTCTTGGCTTCATAATCAAATTGCAGCTGTAAACTTTTTACAGTGTTGGGAAACTGATGTTGCTTCAATTGGCTTAAAATATTGCGGTTTGCCGTTGCAATTGTGTGAAATGCAATTGCAGCACGTAATTGGCTAAGCGGGCACTAAAGAGCCCGTTTGAATGCCGCATCGCCACATTGCCGCATGCCGCAAGCCACATGCCACATGCCACAAGCGACACAGCATTACACAGTGGGCAACTTGTCAATGCAAGTGACACATATATCACATCAGCATCGAGGGCAACGCATAATGTTTGTCATAACTGAATAATTGCATGAGCGGAGCTGAAAAATTGTGGCAAGCATCAGCTGCCGCCTGCTGCAAGTGATGCCACTTTGCCAGTTGCGCCTAATTTAGCAATGGCAACGCCAAGTGCCGCATAAATGTCTTGTCAAATGGTGCGACTTCTTCAAGTAGCTGCAACAACCGCGTCTGCCGCAGCCAGCAGCCAGCAGCAAATTGCATTATTAGCCGCAGCCATAAAAAGTCAGCAGCAGCCTCTCCTGTCTCCCGGCTGAACGCCCCTTGCCTCTTGCCACACTTCTGCTGCTGTTGCGCTCAGGGGCCATTCAGTTTGATGTCTGCCTTTTTAACGCCGCTGTCATGCAGAATAGTTGCATGTACTTTGATTACTCCTTCACTTTGAAGCTGTTTGACAATTTCCCTTCAATCTACGCAACGAGGTCTGCAACAACAAGAATGTTGCCACACAATTATCCACACCGGCTCACAAATTGGTTATCTCTTCTCGTTTTACCCTCAACAAATGCTTATCAAAAAAGAACTGAAACCCGACTTTGTTTATTACTATTTTGTCAAAATTCTTGCAAAAATTATATCGAGCTCTCTCTACTATAACACTCTTATTTACAGTGTTTCACTAATGAGTTGTAAATATTATTCAATATATATTTTGCCAACAAATATAAATATTATTTTTAAACACTGCGAGCAACTAAAGCAACCCCAGAGCAAATCTCAGACGCAACACAAACTGCGCCTTGTTGTTGTTGCAACAACAATGTCCGCTGGTGTCATGCAGCCGTGTGTGTGTGTGTGTTTTGTAAGTGTGCGCGTGTGTGTGTGTGTGCAAGTGTCTGTTGCAAATGTCTCAATTTCAAAGCAGGCAACAAGCAACGCCTGCAGCCGCATCAACAGCAATCAGAAAGAAGGCTGCTGCTGCTGCAGCCGCTGCTGGCCGGGCTAATGACAGGTTATCCGCAAAGATGCAAAAGCTGGCAACAGTACATGATCCCTGGCCTGGCTACCTGCTAAGAGCGGCACCATTTTTGGTTACAAGCGGACAGACAAAAGCAGGAGCAGGAGTAGGAGCTGAAGGAGCCTTTGCTCAATTGCCAATAAGTGGCAATGTGGTAGAGAGGCGTCTAATGTCTAAATTCAGTTGTTGTTGTTGTTGCCTTTGTTGCCTGTTGCCTTTGTTGCCTGTTGCCTGAACGGAACCTTTTCAGTTGCCATTTTTCGGGGCATTGCATAACCCGTGGAAATAACCCATAATTATGGGCTGTGTGCGAGAGGACTTGCCTTGTTCGACGACGCCTGTTGTTTGGTTTCACTGTACTTTGAGAGCTGCCTGTCTCGTTTTTCGGGTTTAACAACTAAATTTGAAAATTTGACGCAAACAATGCTGAAACTTGTGGCCTCTACGCCTGTCTGCCCGTCTGCCCGTCTGCCTGCCTCCAGGGTGCCAATACACAATTCAGAAACCAAAAAAAAAACACTCCGAACTCGGAGTCGCAGCCCGAGTTTAAGTCAGAGTCTGAGTCTGAGTTTGAGTCTGGCCCAGTGCCTTTGCCTGGGCATATTTAATTAATTTATTTCGAGTGATCCCCGTTGCGGAGCGTGTGTGGACTCCGTGGCGTCGTCTGCTTTTTGAAGTGTTTCAAAATTAATTCCGATCGTCAGTTGTACAATCGGCTGATGCTGCTTCTGCTTCTGCTACTTCTACTTCTGCTTACCCCCGCCGCGGGGGAGCTGCGTTGGTTAACCAACTCTCATTTTTTGTGTATACCCTAGAAGTGGTCGAAAAGTGTAGACAGCCAACTCAGATCTTCATCAAATTTGATTTATGCATATGCTGAAGAAACCTGCTTTTCTAGACTGTTAAAATCGATAAATATCGATTTGTTATTCTTTAATAATTTAATTCTGTAAATTGTGAAAAATTACTGGGCTTATTTAAAACACAACCTTTCGAGTTGGCTACAGGGTATATGTCAGTCGGGCATTCGCGCCTGGAGCCCACTAACTTTGTGTTGATCCTTTGCTTGTGGCATGCTCAGCGGCGCGTGATTCGAGCTCTTCCCTGGGCTCCTTTTCCTTCCTCGCCCTCGTTCTGCACCTTGCTTGCTGTGGTTTTCGTTTGAATTTTTCGTGATTAGCACATGAATAAGAGATTGAGATATTGGACTGTGGGGCGTTATACGTGGGCGTGGCCAGAACTGTTTGTACCCCGGCAGCTGCTGGCAGCAATATAAAACTGGAATTTCATTGGTAAATGATGACGGCATTATCTGTATAAACCTGCTGATACTCTTTCAACTGCCTATTGATAATTATATCTCCTTCTACTTGGTATTCATCAATCTACTTTTGAATTGGCTCAGGGCATAAAACAGTGATCGATTGCATATAAAGTGAGCCTAGTGTTATTTGTGTAATTATTGGCTAATTCGAGAATTCACAAGAAAACAATGAACACATATTTTTAGAACTTAATTGATAATTGTATTTAAAAAAGAAAACACCAAATCGGTACATGCAAAACTAAACTTTCGTCTACCAAATATACACTAAAATCGAAAAAAAATAAATATGAAAAGTTGATCTTAAATTTAACTTCCAGCCCCTTCACACTCAAGCCAGTTGTTTTATGTTGATTACATTTGAAATATTGTTCATCTCATGATTAAATCCAAGTCTTAAATCTACGACACTTTGATCCTTCATACCTCACAGACTGTCACATTCCTTGGCAGCAGCAATTTGGTATTTAAGACACTTTTCCCAATGCAGTCTCCTCAATTTTCCCCTTTGTCAGCCTCAGCGCATCTGCTGGAGATTATATAATTATACAATTATATTTACATTAAAAATCTGTTACATTTTGTGTAATTTGTCCAGAAACCGAAAGCAGTTTCGTTTCCCAAGAACTGGGAAACACATGTTTTAAAAACACTCCCCCCACGACCCGTACAATAATCTTTGGGGTGCGTTCATTTTGTGGACAAACACGATGACAAAATCTCTATGAAAATAAACATTAGTTGAATTTCATTGAGTAAACTAAACAGCACGCACTTTCTCTCCCTCCCTCTCTTTCTTTATCTATCTATATATATATATATACATATATATATAAAGTATATCTGTCTATCTTGGTTGCTTTATCTGTACAGGAAATTCCGCTGTCGCCTCAATTGACATTTGTTATGTCAAAATTTGTGTGACAGCCATCAATCGTGATGGTCTTGGCCCCCTCTTGTGTTGACAAGCGTTTGCGTTTTGGGTCTTAACTTTCGGCAGAGACTGTCAACGCTCAGACACGCAACGGGGACCTCCCAGAACTTATGTGTGTGTGACCAAAGTTCTTAAGTGTTGCAAATGAATTACTGAAATTACATTTGCTTCCAGCGAAACTAATATTAACCGTAACCTAAATGGGCTAACTGTGTCGCCGCCAATTGCTGCAGGTAAGTGTGCAACAGCAGCTGCCTGATACCTGCTACTTGCCACTCAATTGGCAAATTTCCGGTGCGTCATGGGCCAACAATGCTGTGATTTTTGGCAAGGCAAGGAAATTTGTTGTAATAATAAAATAATATTTATTATTATTATTATTTTTTTCTTGCTTGCACTTTTAATTTGTAGAATTTTTAGGCATGCATATTTACTTTTAATTTATTATCATTATTTTTTTATATTTTATTTTTTGGTTTCCAGCAAACATAAACACATCAGCACAACTGTTGTCCTTCTGACGCTGTTATCCTGCGCACACATGTTGTCCTTTTAATTTCAGTTTTGTTTTGTTCCGTTTTCTTTTTTCCCCCGCACACTTTTTTAATGACAATTTCTGTTACAGTTTTGGTCTAGTTTTTCAATTTTCGGCACCAGATTGTTATCTTAATGACTCTATACAATTTATCTCTTGTGTCTTTTTTTTAACGAAAAGATGTTTTATTATGTTTTAAATATTTTCATTTTCATTTTCATTTTCATTTCAACATTTTCAACTGTTGCTGAGAGACGCAAAACTGTTTATTCGTGTTCAGTCTGTTGGCCTGTGCTCTATTGTTGTCCATTTTCCACTTGGCTGATGTGCTTGAAATGGAAACTCAAGTGTTTCGCATTTCATCGGGGTTTTCATCAGGATGTTCACTGTGGCTAGCAGCTGAGTGTTTGCTTTCACTTATAATAATCCAATATCATAATGTGTTTCTTATTTTTGTGGTTTTTAACAGCCGTCAGGTCAGGTAGTTGCCGCAACTTGGCTACGACTCGAGTGGTTGCTGTGACTGCTGTTTGCAACAACAGAATTCAGAAAAACACAATCCATTATTTGCCACAGCTACATACAAATTTCATAGATTTCTTTTCTTCTATTATCTATTTAATTTTTCATTAAAAATTACAAAATTGTTTTTATTTCTGGAGCTCTTCAGCTATTTTTTGCTGTTGCCAAAATACTCAAGAATTATTTTGAGAAGCTGTTCACTTAAATTAATAGATTTGCTATTTTTAGTCTTAATTTCAATGTGAGAATGATGATATATTTTGTGAAAGCAAATGTGTATCTCAATTTGGCATTACGAGCTGAGGAGCCCACCGGGAAGTGGTTGCAGCTACTGAACATTAAGCCATATATCATTGTGACTGGAGCACAAATTAGATTGAATGCCACACACGCACACACACACCAACACACACTGCAACACCGATTTCAAGTTGGGGTCGCTCACTTCAAAGCGCCCACAACACCTCACCAGTTGCACAATTACGAGCACTGACAGCTCCCAAAGGTGTCCAGCGATGCCTGCGTTAACGACGACGACGACGCAGTGCCGGCGCCGCTGCTGGCGTCATTCATTGGCGAGATCCCCAAGTCCCGCAAGAGTGTGCCCCAGGCAAGGGAGGAGGAGATGGGTTGACTGAATGGAGGCAGTGAGTGGGGCTGGAAACTGGGTGCTAACAGAGTTCGTTTCCATTCATTTACGATTTTGTTACTGTTTTCATTTTGCTTACAACTCAGCCAGCCCCTCTCCCCTCTCCCCCTCCACTCCATTTACTTTGCCACAGCCTGGCCCCCCGCCCTTTGGCTGCAGTTGAGTCAGTTTTCCATTGAGTTTTGACAAACGACTGACATTCATCAGTGTCAGCCACCCGCTTCCAATGCACCTCCCCTCCACCATATGCCCCTATATGGACTAAAAACAAAAACAAAAAAAAAAGTGGAACTTGCGGCATGTTGCGTTGCCAACAAATCAAAGGCACATTCCAGTCAGCTCCAACGTCGTCATCTCTGTCGCTGTCTCTGATGAGCCCGGCCGCAGCATCTGGAGCGCATTAATCGACACATTTTCTGTGTGTTTATACCCTGTTCCCCCACGGAGAACACTGAGTATTCTGCTCGTTGCCCTCTTTTCGATAATTGGAGATAGTTGGAGCGGATCAAGTTAAAATATATACTCGCTAAAAGTAAACTATTTTCCCATTTGAGAGTGGGAAAATTTGCAAAAATCTATGCAGTGTGCCAATTTTTTATTTAATTTTATATTCACAAATTTGTTTATTTAATTTATTTATCATCATATTTCTTGAACAAATAATAAAAATCCAGAAAAACTATTTCTACATTTTTGCTTTATTTATATATTTACAAATTTAATTATTTAATTTATAAGTCGTACAAAATATTTTTTGTAAAATATAATACTTAATTATTTAATTAATTAATTTATTTATTTTTTTTATATTGTTTTAACAAAACAATTTCTAGGTTTTATTCACCTTTCTCATCAAATCGCTAATAATAATAAAAAAGAATTCAATTTAATATATTATTTAATTATATTTAATAAATTTATTGAAATTGAAGAAGAAAATAGAGTAATCTCCAGCTATGTTAGCTGCTTTATATCGACAGAACAGAGTATTGCATAGACCAGAGTTGCCGCCTTCAACGTTTTTGCTTGTAATTTTTTTGTATTTTGTTAAGTTTATCAGGCGAGTCTTACCCTTGGGTCTTGCTCCAAAAGTGAGATGGATACCGAGAGAGAGAGAGAGAGAGAGAGGAATGAAGAGAGAGGGGGAGAGATGGGGAGAGTGTGTGCGCTAACACAAAAAAAGAAGAAGTTGTGGAAGCAGCTCACATCCTGTGCCGAGCGCTTTGAAGCCGCCCAATAAAATCAGCCGCACAGCAGCAACACGAGCAACACGAGCAACACTATTTTTTTAATATTTATTTTGTCTTTATTATAAACAAACGCAACTGGGCTCCCCCGTTGCAACCTGCACTGCCCCTTGCATCTATCACTCCATAGCTCTGACTTTGACGCTGTGGCAGTAAATTTTTGCATGACAAATTGCCGATAAGATCAGCAACAGAAGAGCGTCGAGTCGGGAAGGGGAAGGGGAAGGGAAAGGAAACTGCAACAGTAACAGTCAAAAAACTTGCGAAAGCAGTGTGATGAGAGTTGTTGCTGTTGTTGTTATTATTGCTATCGTTGTTGTAGTTGTTCTGATTGTTGTTGTTGTTGTTGCTGCTACTTCGTGACGTCTTCGTTGGCATCGTGTGCTGTGTGGGGGCTTCGCTTATTGCCCCAATTGCCGCACACCGTTGCGCTTTTTGGGTTCCCTTTTTGCGTTGCTTTTGTTTTGCTTATTTGTTTTTGCTGTGGCTTGTTGCATCACAGCGATGATGAATGTTGCAACAGTGACTCGAAAACTATTTGTGCTAAGCTGACATGCAGCTAATGGGAAAGGCTAAGGTATAAGTTAATAAGATAAGATATACTCAGGCAAGAGTATATCTGCTATATGTGTATATATGTATGTAATCACTTCAGCTAATTCCTACTAATTATATTTTTTGTCTGATTGTGTTTTTTTTTTTGGATTTTCCGCAATTTATACAACAAATGCTGGACCATTTTTGCATTTAAATAGCCACAGAATTCTTATAAATATTTTTAAAAATTTAATTTATATATAATTTTAAATTTTATTTTAATTTAATTTAATTCTATTTTTGTATTTTAAATTTATAAATAAATATTTTCTTGTCGACGGGATGCTGGTGCATATTTGAATTAGGTTATAACAATTTTGGGTAGCTCCCATAGCTGAGCTAGTATAGTATCATTTTAATAGCCTGATTCCCACTAACAACAGTATATGTCTTCTGTATATTTTCCCATTTGGAATAACATTCTTTACATTTAACATTTGTATATTTAAAATTGCGATGATTAATCTGGGTTTGTATTGATATTAAGGAGAATATAGCAAATAGCTGATATTTCAAAAGACTTATTTGAATTAACGACAACCGGGACTCATAATGAAATCCCGAAATGTTAAAAAAGTGTAGCAATCTGTCTATAACTCCCATCATAATCCAACTCACTGGATAATTTCTATATTTTTAACCAACTATGTTGGTATATAAAAATATAAATTTTATTAAACAAAGTTTTCCTCTGATATTCTAAAAAAAAATAGATATAAATATTTACATATTAAATTCCTTTCAGACTGCGTTATCTGGAATCATTATCAAACTACAGACTTGCCCCACTGTGTTGCCGCTTCATCTTTAGGTTCCTGGCTCGCTGATGCCTGTGGCGTGGCCAGAGCCGAGACGAAAACCAGCCCAAACTCGAAAACCCGATTCGCGACTCGCAACTTGCAACTCGCAGCTTGCAGTTCCCCTTAACGATCCGCTCATTTAACGCGTTTCTGTTGCAGAGTTGTTTTTATGAAGACATTTTTCCCACTTCCAGGCCGCCGAAATTGAGACATTAAAAACGCCAACTTGCCCCGCTAACCGCTGCGCCACCCCCTCTGCCCCTCTGCTGCTCCTTGGTCTGCGTTGATCTTACGTGCGGCCAGCGAATTACACGGCAAGAAATCGTAGGGGCCAAGGGGCAGTCCGAGGGCTGAGGGCTGAGGGCAGCTAGAGCGAAAAATGAAAGGAGAGACGAGAGTATAAATTTAATTAGGGGCGTTGCATTTCATTTGTTTTCATCATCACTTTCCGGGATACGAGCTGTGCATCTTATCAGTGGTCAGCTGCAGTTGCATCAGTTGCATCATCCGCATCATCGTCATCGGTTTTATGTACATCATCATTATCAGTCGCTGCCTCAGAGGCTCATCATCATCAATATGCTATCAATGTTTACGCATGCATTTAAAATGCATATTAAGTTACAAAACAGAGAGAGAGAGAGAGAAGGTACGCGAGCGAAAGAGATAGATGGATGGATAGTTTGTTCGGAAATATCACCCTCTGTAAGAATGGCCCTCCCGCCCGCAGGTCTGACATTAACAAATGATATTTGATTATGAGACAAATTGTGTGATGCGCCGACAGACGTTGAGAGATCAGCACGGAGAATTTTGGGAGGTGGGGAGTTACGTACACATGTATGTATGAGTGTTTGTGGCAGAAGGGGGTGGGGAATTGTAGTAGCTGCTTATCAGCAATGTCGCCTCGCTTATCCTCTGTTGATGATGGCGATGATGATGATCATCCTACGGCTGTGGACAACACGCTGTTTGCCTTTAATTAGGCAGCGTGAACACAAAAAATTGCAGGCGGTGGGGGAGGGGGCGTGGCGGGTGGGAGAAGTGGCAACGTTAACGAGAATTTATGGGAAATTATATTTTGTTGTTAATTTCTAATATTTCTCTGATAAGCTCGCCACTCCATCAATTCTCTATTGTTTGTTGAGCTTTTGCTTTGTTTGTTATCTTATTAGTTCTGGTTGCAGGGGGGAAGCTGTGGTTGGAGGGAACGAGAAGTGGTTGCTTGGATTGCAATTAAGACAATTAATGTTGGACTGGGTCAAATGCTAGTCGCTTCTTTTGTGTGGGTTCATCGATAGAATTGATATTAATGCCGACCTAATATTGCAATAACTCAAAATTAAAACTGAATGTGCATTGGGCAAAAAACGTAGAGAAAGAAGAGATCGAAGAAAGAATCTTATATAGCAAACATATAAATTGGAACGTGGTAGATTTTAAAATTATCTATATATTTAAATGAATGATTGTATAGAGAAGACAGAGAGAAGGAAGAATTTATAGCAGAATCAAAAGAGGAATAGGAATAGAGGAATAGGCAACTATATATCAAGAATACGATTCTTAGAGTGAAAATGGGAGACATGTAGGAAAAGATAGAGAGAGTGATTAGCAGGAATTAAACACACAAATATTGTAAGTTGATTTAGACAGTAGGAAATTCCGAATTCAATGGGAACAACAAAGACTAACAAAGCAATACGGGGCAAGATCGATTGAGCTGTAAATGGGTGCTTCTGTCAGCACACATTCTGTGTTGTTGCTAAAACTAAGAAGTCGCAACCTTCCACATAATTTAGAAGTAGCTAAAGAAATTCACTAAAATAATATTCATGCAAATCGAATTGTGAACAGCGTAACTAACTCTCCCCGCGGGTCGATGTCGATACCACAGGAATTTGGCTAACCGTAGAACCATTGAACCATGTGGGGAATCTTACTCGACGGCAATGCTTAACCTTGTCACTTTAGGTGTTCCATTAACTGGCCAACTGACAGCAACACCATATGATATCATATTCAAAAAAGAAACTGACAAACCGTCGATAATTTGTTTATGCTCGGTCATCGAAGCAACTGGAAACCGGCAACTGGCAACTGGCAACTGGCAACTGGCAACTGGCAACGGGGCTCCCCCACTGTGACATTCAAGGCTGTGCGTTCAGCTCAAGGTCATAAATGTGCACATACAAATTGGCAACAAAACTGGCCCAACACACACATACACACACAAAAACACACACACGGAGAGGGAGAACCGCTGACTTGTCTATCAGATTTACGATCTATGAAGAATTTTGTCCGTCGAGGCTGAACATTGACAAAGACCATAAAAATCAATTACGACACGTCTGTCCCTCAACTTTTGACAGAGTTTAAGACAACGATTCAGGGCTCTCTCAATACGATGTCTTTGGGTAACTCCCTGACGATTTTATGACAACTCATCATAGCGTGACATGCAACAAGAGTTCCATCCATAATTAGTCATTAAAGCGTGCATTGTTAGATCGGAACAAGATCGGGCTTGGGTTCAATACAATCTTCGTATCTTCGTTGTTGTTGTTGTGGTTCGTGTCCAAAATGGAAAATCGAATTCTTGATCTGCTTTGTGCCGTGAACTTTTTAAAGTCAATTATTCCTGGAATCTTTCCATCTCCCATATCAAACATCTCAATTCAATTCCTCTCCGTTTGTCATACGCTTCAATAGGGGCCACTTTTCGTTGTCTTTCTTCGAAGGTGCCAGGTTGGGTTTGCGTGTCTGAATCTAACATAATCTAACATAATCTACGCTAATCTTGCGTGTTTAGTTCGCTATGCTACCAACATAGTTCACATATTTAACCTCTCAATTAACTGTACTTTTGTGGGTGCTACTCGCCCTGAATGTTTCTGTATATTTGTGCCTGGTCAGAGTACTAAGAAGTGGCGCATTTCTCAAAATCTGATCCGTTCTAACAATTTATGATATTCGAGCCAGAAATTTTATTAATCTGAAGGTCAACCTATAGTCAAAAAACCCTTGTTTTTGTAAATAAGCCCAGTTTTGAATAAGTTATGTCGTTATGAATAAGTTTGATTGTAGAATTTCAACATGAATTCCGATCTTGAATCGATTTTCTAACTTTAAGTGTAGTAGATTACTCCGATCAACAAAGGCAAACTATGCCCAACTAATTCATACTAATTATTTTTTTTTTAGGTCTGAATGGGTTTTTCCTGGGTTTCCCCCAATTCAAGCAACAAATGCTGGAACATTTTGCATCTAAATACCCCCGAAAATCCAATAAATATATCTTATTTGTTAATTTACATATAATTTAGAATTTTATTTTAAACTTCATTTAATTGACATTTTGCTTTTAAATTCCCCCGAAAATCCTATAAATATATCTTATTTTTTAATTTACATATCATTTAAAATTTTATTTTTTGAACTTAATTTAATTAAATGTTGTACTTGTTTGCGCTATCAGCTTTTTGATAGCTTTATTTAAATAAATACACAAATTTATTTAACAACGTTATAAAGTTTTATTCACAAATGTATTGGATTAATTAGGTATATTAAGACTAGAAGCCAATTGCTTAGTCTTTCAACAACGACAGAGTAGTATTAATTGTCCACTATCAAGTTTATTAAGACTAGAAGCCGAATGCTTAGTCTTCTCAACAATGACACAATCTTTAATTAGCACGCTCGAGTTATGCGAACCAACTTTAACTAACGATGATAAATCTTCAACTATAATAGAGTGTAAACTCACTAGCTGCAGCAGCCGGCGGATCAGCGAGCGCCCTTTGTATAGAGAGAGAGAGAGCGCTGCACAAGAGAGCGCGGTACTATACAAAGAGAGCGGCAAAGAATAGCGCTGATAACGCTGGCTGCTACAGCTCGAACTGCACTTAAGATAATTTGCATGTATAAATGCAACTACAAATACTCTATATTTATTGAGCCGCGCAGGGCTCCAAATGTACAACAATTGTTGACTGCAACTAATTTTGTGCTGACGCCAACAGTACTCTTTGTATTTTTTGTGTCGACTGACTTTAGTTGATTTTGTATCTTTTTGTAGATCGATATAGATTTATATTTATAAATGTTATTATATTATATTTATTCGCAATTCGGCACATTAAGATTTCATATGTAAATAATTCTTTTCAAACAGTTCTTCAATACTTCATTCAAGTCTTATCCCTTTTTGCCAATAATCTATCCTCTTAGCTTTCTAAGGCACCATTTCCAGTTAATCCTTAAGTACTTGTGGGCTTAATATTGGCACAGTCCGTTTCTAAGACTCACATTTCAATGCTAAATGAAGTTGAGCTGTGCAAACTTATTTTAAGAATTCGCTCCGATCCTACGTTAATTTGCAGCAAACCCAAATTTTGAGGTTTAGGTTTTTGTGTGCAATCCTGTGGTGCAGTTACAGGACTCGCTGTGCATCTAATTTGCTGCTAATGGCAATGGTTGACCTGCGATAATAAAGTGTAAACTGTGCGATTCACAGGTAAGCCAAGGACATTTACCACATTTCCTTAGCAGAACTCGAGTGTCCTGCGGCGAACTCAACTTTCTTGGCTGGCAGCGTACAAAATTTGAGTGGTGCATAAAATCCGATGCTGGCTATTAATTTGTTGCGGTGCCGCTGAGGTGAGAAGGTCGATCGACAACCACTAGTGCCACATGCAAACTATGACAGCTGCCCGAAATCACATATGTTCTAAAAAAAGATACATATATTTAAACAAGAAACCATTAAAATCAAACTAAATCCAACGCATTTTTATGGCGGACACGAAGAGCGCCCGGGGGAGCAATGTTTATGGCCAAGCCGTCTTAGCTGATTCAGACAAAAGGGTATAATTATGCATCATAAAAAAGAAAACTGGGCAGCTGAACCCAGACTATTAAATACTCTGTCCAGCGTTTGCCATGTGGAAAAAGAATATTTTATTTTTTATGCATAGAGGAATTGATTTTTAAATTGTTTAAATTATTTTTTATGCATAGAGGAATTGATTTTTAAATTGTCCGGAATGCGCAGAAATGGTAATTTCTAAAATGAATAAATAAAAATTAAATAAATAATAAAGCAACTAGTTGTTAAGTCTTCATTTTACTTTAAAGGACTTAAACACATAAGGTTCATAGATTGCGAAATGAAGTATCACATTTATATTCAAATATTGTTGCTTCATTTTCCTATTTTATTTACTTACGTGGAGTTTTTCACGTGTAAAATTCTCAAAGGCGACAAGGAATATTCCGAGGCCACAACTAACAACGTGAATAGAGAAACCAAAGCCCAAAACCCGACCGCAGCCCTTCTGTTTTACTACATACATATATTGTGTTTGTTGTTGTTTTTGTTGTTGTTGTTGTTGTTGTTGGTCTTTCCGTGGCAATTTCAATCAAATTATGCTACAAGTGAGCAACTCTTCAAGCCCTGCTCCAGGTTGCTCCTGGCCGGGCTGTTCTGCTCTGCTCAGGTCTTGTCTTGTCTGCTCTGGTTGGGTCTGCTCTGGGCTGCTCTGGTCTGGTGTGGTCTGGTCTGGTTTGGTCTGGTTGCTGGTCTGTGCTTGGCGTGCGGTATTTGAGTTTTAGAAAATGTCTGTCAAAATATTTGTGCCGGCAGTGAATTTCACTCCTGGCTGGTCTCCCTGCGGACACCACTCGGGTTATATCAATTTTAATTATTTCCTGGCGCGTTTTTGACGAGAATTTTGCATTTCACACGACACCACGCGGCATGCTTTGGACACAAACGCGAAGCTCTCAAATTGTGTGTTAGACGCTTTTCCTTGCAACATTGCTGGGCTCGTTGAATTTCCCAGGATACGCACACACACAGGACAAACATAGCTGTTGTCTGTTTATTCAACTAATGCCGCTGCTTAGGACTTGTGTGTGTGTGTGTGTGTGCGTGTGTGTGTGTATGTGTGTGTGTGTGTGTGTGTGTGTGTGTTTGTCTCGCAGTCAAGCATAAACATTTGTGCCAAACAATCAAACAATTGGCAACAAATTCCGCTTTGAAGTTGCGCCGAAACCCAAACGAAAAAAAAAAAACTGACAACAAAAATTACTTGCCCCAGATTCTTTTGCAGAGATCTCAAAAAGTTAGCCGCCACAATGTTTAATTGTGGCAATTGCACAATAGTGTTTTCCCTTTCTTGCTACACGAGCTCCTTTTGTGCATTGAGACGTAAAAATGTCCTTTGAGGTTGCCTCTTGTGGCTGCCGTCGGTCGTCTGTCCCCTGTCGCCTGTACCTGTACAACACTGCTTGCAACTGTGTCGTCACCTGTGATAAAAAGCCGCCTCAAATAGAGACTGAGACTGAAACTCGAATCACGCACAATGTCTCAATCGGTTGGCCTTTCTTCCTGGCCAACTGGCGGCGCGCTTTGACCCAAACCCAAATTGTGTTGCCGGGCGGCAGTTTAAAGGATTACACATTGGACATTAGGCTCCAGCAGCTACCAAGTCAGCATTTCTTGTGTCTACTCTACCAAAGGGTATTACAACTATGCTAAGGAACATGTCATGCAAAAAGTGTGCGACGAGTTTCAGGCTAAAGAATTTTTTAATCAAAATTCGATTTAAAATAACAGAAAACACATAGAAATTTAAAAAAAAAATATATCGTAATAAAAAAAATATATATACATAAAATTTTAAATACCTTAGCAAAGTCACTTTAGGGACAAGGAATTAGGGAGTATCAAAAAAGTCCACTTTTCACCATTATTAGAAGATCTAAAATTCTAGTTGCAAGTGATCTTACTAGTATTATTAAAAGTTATATTATTTCTACATAAATTTCACTCAAAATTTATGAAAGTGGATTTTTCATATAGGAAAAACTTTATTCTTTATAGATACAATTGTCTCATATAGCAAAAGTAAACTTCTTCTATAAAAATCTTTTTTTTCCAAATCTTTTGCTTACACTTCTCTTATGCACCATATTTTATAAATTACTTTTTTTAAATATATATATAAATTACTTTTTTAATTTTACACTTTAATTAATTAATTTAAGAGCAAGGGTATTCAGTCTTCGGTGTGCTTAAGCTAGCTACTCTTTCTACTTTTTTTTGTGACTATCATTTGTCAACGCACTAAGCAGCTAAGTCAGGGTGAGGGTCGGGGTATAGGTTAAAATTGTATTGTGTGCATGTGTGTGTGTGTGTATGTGTGTGTGTGTGTGTGTGTGTATGGTGCTCTTGGTGTCACCTTTTTTTGCTGAGGTGACACCATAATTTCTTGGCTAACACTGAATTGTTGGCTTAATTGTTTGGCTGACTTGGCTCGAAAGACTGAAATCAATGCAAGTTGATTGTTTATTGACCTTTTGAGCCCAGCCGACAAATGCAGCTCACCATGGCAATGATAATGATGATGATGATGATGATGATGATCATAATGACGATGACTGCCGTTTAATAGGCTACTTTTGTACTTATCAAAAGGATTAGCGAGCAGTAGGGACAGCCAAGGCAGCGGATACAGGCAAGTGCCTCGGCTGATAAGGCCGCCTAATGAGCCACATTTGTTAATGTTGGTAATCCGGCAAGAAAATGTCTTCGTTATTCGACAAAAAGGTGATAATCAGCGGCTCAGCCAGTGGAAAATAATTATGTGTTCACACCAAAAGGACGACACCGATGCCGATTTCATATGTCTATTTTTTATTATTATTTTTTTTTTTTCAAAAATAAGAGCGAGAGTGACAGAAAAGCTGATTAGCCGTCGTGACTTTGTGTGAAATTTATTTTTATTTTATTTTATGTATTTTGGGGTCTCCTTCAAGGAAAATAAGAGTTTGTCAAATTTAAAAAATCCAAATACATTAATTTTTATTCAAATTTAATAATAATTTGCTCATTGGAATATTGTTGACAGTTCTTCCAATTATAAGAATTTATTCAAAGATATTTAAAAACAATAATTAATAAATTATATTAAAATTAAATAAAATAATTGAATTATTAATATAAATAACATAATAAAATTGAATCAATTTAAATGTCCTTCTCTCCAGTTCTCCGAATGGTCGTCTTCATTCAATTAGCCAGCTTTTAGGTCATATCAATTATAAGTGAACTACTGAACAATATATACTATAAATTTCTTAAAATAATTGTACAAAAGTGCATTGTTAACTGATGTCAGATCTTTTTGCCTGTCTAATTAGCTTACTCCGATTTTTGCTGTTGCTTTTCATACTTAATTTCAGAATTGAATCAGTTGCTTTTGCAGTGCTGTAAGTGCTTTTACTGAAAATGTACCAATTTAATTAAATTACGCTACACGCGAAAGTGTTTGCATCTGCCCCACCCCACCCCACCCCCTCAACAACTCACCCCCCCCCCCACCCTATATTAACCCTGCATTACTCCATCTACTTTTGGCGGTCGTCGGAGCTGACAGTTTTTTGTTTTTTTTTTTTTTTTTGTTATTTTGCCAGTGTTTTTCCCCCTTCGCTCTTCGCGATGCGCAAATTTTTGCATGCGTCAGTCACAGCAACAACAGAGACGCAAGCAACCGATGGGGGCAATTCGCAGTTCTTCCTCACTTGACTCGCTCTCTCTCTCCCTCCCTCTCTCTTTCTCTATCTCTCTCTTTTACTATGTCAGTACTTGACAGGCAATTTGGCGCGCTTTTGTTGTCCGATGCGACAGCAGTGGCAATTTCTAATTTAATTATTCAATTTTTTGGGTGTCCTGTCACCCCTCCCTCCCCCCCCCCCACACTCCACTCCAATATTGCTGTGATAATGGCAACCCTGGCACAGCAGGCGGTCTTCTTCATTTCCTGCATTTCGCTGGTTGGCCAAGTTTTTGCATTTTATTGATGGCAGGCAGTTATTTCCTTTTGCCTCAAAATATGTAATTGTTAAGCAAGAAAGTTTTCACAAAACAAAAAAAAAAAAATAAAAAATAAATAAAAAACAATAGTAAATTAGCATAACAATGCAAAAAACTTTAAATAGAATCTCACAATTTCACAATATGCTTCAGAAATATGCTTGAATTGATAAAAACAGTTTCGTTGCGACTAAAAAACTTGCACTTGGTCAGACATTGAGATAAACTGCATAAAAAACAGGCGGAAGGATAGAGGAAAGAAGGCAGGAGGGGAGAGGGGAGAGGGGAGAGAGGAGTCTTGGTTAGCGACAGAGAGTGGAAAAAAGTGTCATTATATCCTAATTAGATTCAAATATCTAACAATTTCAACCGCAAACCGTGCCTGAAAACTTTGCTTATCGCATTTGCAATGTGGCGATGGTTTCTTTGGCAAAAAACAAAAATAACCTGAAAGTTATAAGAGAAATGTGTTGAACTGCAGATACCCTGTAGTAGAGATTAAAGTTGCTTAAATTATAGTTCAGATTCTTGAACAAGTTATATTTTTTTAGCTTGTGATCATTCTTAGAAATTGAACAATAATAAGAGAAATGTGCAGATCTGGAGATACCCTGTAGAAGAGTTGCTTAAATTAGAGTTTTGCTACTTGAATTATTTTTGTTTGAATTTTGTGATCATTCTTAGAGATACAGAAAATAACTAGATTTTAGTGCTCTTCCAAAATAAGCAGAAGACTCATTTGATGACTTTTTGTGCCTATAACAGAATATACCAATTATTTTTTTATTTTCTAAGGAAAACAGTTGCAATAATATTAATTATTTCATATTTTTTATTAATTATAAAATTCGTATTTAATTTTGTATATTTTCTCCACTAACTGCTGAAATCTGTAGGACTATTGAACTACATTTCTTACACATTGAATACATATTAAATTTCTAGTGGATTTATCTAAGGTATTTGCACAAACTGAGCATACCTCGTCTAAGGAGTTTGCATAGGGTATCAAAAATCGTCAGCAAATTGTGGATAAAGAACGAAACCAAAGAACTGGGCACTGGGTGGACCCCGAAAAAAGAGAGGAAACTGCAAATAAAATTGCAGACGCTGTTTGAAATTGAACAACAAAAATGCATTTAGAAATATGTATGTATAAAAGGAATGGAGAAATGATGCCAGATACGAGATGAAATGAGATGAGCTGACTGCGGATGGGAGCAGAGACAGATCCAGAGACAGAGACAGACACTGACACAGGGAATGGGGGGATGGGGGGGAGCGGAACTGACAAACCTGCAAAAGTACTGACAAACTGTGTGAGTGGTCCAAGCAATGAGTTTGTGATTGAGGGTTGAAGTGGAAGTCGTGGCTGGAGTTGAGATTGGGTTGGGGGTTGAGCTCCTGCTCTTGTCAGCCGTTGAAATGGCCCAAAAAGTTCTTTAGTCTTGTTGCAGCCTCAACTACATATTACTGTTGTTGTTGTTGTTGTCTCGGCATGGTGCGAATATTTCCGTTTCCGCATAGCCAAATATGTTTGCCAGCTGCAGCTGCAACAGCCACCAAGGCAACCACACTCCTTGCTCGCAACACAACTCGCACTTTTCGCAACTTCCGAGTTTTTCGTTGTAGCACTGACACTGCCCCTGCCACAAGCACTGCCCCCCCCCCCAAAAAGTTTTATGACCGTGCGTTGCACATAAATGAAAGTTTTTGCTTGATCCTTGGACTTTCAGCTTGTAATGTTTCCCAGCCCGTGTCTCCCTCTCCCTGTCTGCTCCAAGTCGAACAATTGACCAGCAGCGGTGGGCTTGAAATGTACAGTATTCAAGTATTTTCCACACACGCACAACAATTCACTTGGCACAGGCCAAAGTATTCCAATCTTTAACTTTTGATAATTGTGAATAAGCCGCCTTCCAATCAAATAATGTTTATTCATCTTTCTTTTAGTTACTAAAATTTTTAATTTGTTGTTTCACATAGAAACTGCTCATCCGGAAATGCATGAAAAAAATAATAATAATAAATAATAATAATAATAATAATAATAATAATAATAATAATAATAATAATAATAATAATAATAATAATAATAATAATAATAATAATAATAATAATAATAATAATAATAATAAATAAAAATAATTTACTAAATTTTTAGATAACATACCCAAATATCAAATGTTTCTGAGTTTTTTTATCTTTAGTGTATTTATTTTTATTTTAGTCTCCTCAATCAAGGTTAAGATATTAAGATATTTTTATGTATTTACATATCTGGTTATCATTAATTTTCAATTTTATGAAAAAGCACTGATTTCATCAAAGATCTCTTACGCTTTTAGTCTACAGTTTTCTATATTTATAATATTTTTCCTGGATTCATTTTGCTCATCCTTGGCTCAAGACTATATTTCATCAATTTCATCAATGCGTCTTTTCGCCTCACGTCTCTCGCACTCCTTAGTGAATGTTTGCCAAAGCCAAGTTTCGCTTTAATTGGCAACATGTTCAATCTCAGAAATTCTATACGCATCTTCACTCTCTCCCTATCTCTCCCTCTGTCTCTCTCCCTCTCCCTCTCCCTATCTCTCTCTCTCTCTCTCCCTCTCTCTATGTGTTTCCTTATCAGGACTCTCCGCTCGTGCTCCATTTGGCGCTTGGCTTAATCGTTTAATTGCCTGGCATAATTACAAATGCAGCTCATCATCAGATTTCAGCTCAATTTCTTCCTAAACTCCAATACCCCTAGGTTTTTCTCCATTTTCTCATTGACCCCAAAAGTTGCATGCTCCTTGTCCTTTGGCTCGGCTAAATTGTCCTGCCACCTCGGGCTGTCACTTAATCTTACAAGTGAACAGAAAAAAAGAAGAATTTAAGAGCTGCCCGGTTTCCATTTCACACTCGAACCATAACTCACTTACTCGGCTCGTTTGTCGCTGGCCGAGGGGGGGACGTGGAGTTCGAGGGTGGGAAGAGGAGTTTTTGGGATTGGGTTTGATTTCGGTGGGGGGACGTTGGGAAATTGCTCCATTGCTTATCTAACTGCAGCAACAATAATTTGCTTTCAATTGAATTTGCCGTGACTTTGTTGCCTGCCCCCTCCCTCCACACTTCTCCCTCCCTCAACAATTGCCTCCCAGGCATATTCTCTTGCCTAGGGTATTATTCTATTATTGATAAATATGTCAGCAGATTTTCTTTGGCTTGTCAGATATGTCTATATACATTATTGTAAATTTTAAATTTTTTTTGTATAATTTGACATTATTTTTATTTAGCAGATTGCAATGGGATTATTTTAAATTCCTTTTATTAATGATTAATTTTATATAATTGTGTTCTTCTTTATATATAATTATATTATATATATAGTATATAAATAGTTGTAAGATAAGTCTATATACATTATAGTAAATGCTGAAATTTATTTTTTTTATTTTTTTTAAATTATATTTGTATAATTTGGCATCATTTTTTTAGCAGATTGCAATGGGATTATTTTAAATTCCTTTTATTAATGATTAATTTTATATAATTGTGTTCTTCTTTATATATAATTATATTATATATATAGTATATAAATAGTTGTAAGATAAGTCTATATTCAATATAGTAAATGCTGAACTTTCAATCATTTTTTTTTTAATTTTTAAATTATATTTTTAAATATTTGGCATCATTTTTATTTAGCACATTGCAATGGGATTATTTTGAATTCCTTTTATTAATGATTAATTTTATATAATTGTGTTTTTTATATATATTTTATATAATTGTGTTCTTTATATATATTTTTATATATATAATATACAGTTTCGATACGTTATTTTCGTGATTTACTTGCTTTTCTTCATTATTCGCTCAGAGAGCATGTTCAATCTTCGATTTAACCTAAATAGGGTTTTCAACTGTTTCCTTTCCGAACTACTTGCAACATTTTTCTTCATTGATTTTATACTCCCCTTTTTTGTTGCTGTTCTTGTTTTTGTTGTTGTTGTTGTTTTTGTTTCCATACAGTGGACAGTTTCATAAATTGCCTTCTCACACTTGTTTCCACATCTCTTTTTTTCCGTAGTCGAACACTTGTTACAGAAGTGAATCCTGCTCCTTTGTCCAACTCCATGATCAACTCGCAACACCCTCCCCACACTCGCTGGGTTGCCCCTGCCACCCCGTGTTGCCGTCCTGTTGTTATTGTTGTCCGACAAATGTGCATTAGCGCCTTTGACCTGCAGTTGGAAGCAGTCCGAGGGGGGTTCTTTTTTCATGCGTGTTGGTGGTGGATTTGCACTATGTGCGGGAGTGTTAGGAATGGGGCAAGCCTGCTACGTGGAAACCCATAAGGGGAAGGGAGAGGGGAGGGGGAACGGGGGGAGTGATTGAATTTCGTAGTTTTGCAATTTTCTTTGGCGCAGGCTTGTAATGCACAGCTGACAGCTGCTTTTTCTTCATTAGCAAAGTCAACCCTGACCGTTGTTGTTGTTGTAGTTGTTGTTGTTTTGGATTTCTATTTTTTTTTTTTGTTCCTTTTCGCCTTGGTGTGTTGGCAACCCTGCGCTTAGTTCTGTACCCCATCAGCGTCTTTTGTTATTTCTGGTGGTGATTTTGTGGGCCTTTTAAATTAGTTTACATGACTGCGTGTAATGGGTTTTCTCTACTCTACTAAACTTCTCTTCCCCCTCTCTCTCTCTGTCTCTCTCTCTTTCCCTCTTTTTGTATCTTTCTGTTGCTTGTTGCTGTTTTTAACGGGAGCCAAAGGGCAACTCGGTTTTCGCATGTAATTTCATATGCTGCAGCCACAGGCGGTCCACACAATTTCCCATTTCCCATCCCATCCCATCCCGGGCCAATGAACCATAAATAGTTTTGTGGGCCAGTGCCCCACTCACCAGAGGAGTGAAGGGGGTAGGTGGAGGGGGTTCATAAACATGACTAACGTATTCAGCGTTTTATGTTTTGCGAATAATAACAGGTAGTTTCATAGCAATTATTTATATTCCCCTTTGAAAACATATCCAAAGAATCAATTGATTAAAGTGAAAAAAAAACACAATTCAAAAAGCTCGCTTTCATCTTGTTTCCTAATTAACAGTTACAATTCTTTGAAAATATCATATTTATAGCCTGAACCTATTTAAAATTCAATACAGCTTAGTTGTGAAAAATTATTATATATATATTAAAAAATATATATATTTCTGATCAGGATCAAATGCTGATTTAGCCATATCCGTCCGTCCTTTGGTCCAACTGTATAAAGAAGTCAAACTCAGAGGGTTAAAAACTTATAATTAGATTGTAAATAAGTTTAAGTTTTATTCTTAAATTTATCGATAACTGCCGGCATTTTGGCGAATATCGATATAAATCGGTATCCGTTAATTAAATACTATTTCGTAGATTTAGCTTAATCAGTAAAATTACCCCGTTCTCAGCTCTAATATTAATTTAAATAGTAATTTCATCAATTTAAATTGAAGCTGCAGAAAGTAACACAAATTGAACTGTTTTTTTTTTACTTACACAGGCACTTGCTCTTTCATTGTGTAATCCTGGCGAAGGACGCGTTTCTCGACGTCATCTGCTCGGGGTTGACCCAGTGAAATGAGGCCCGTTATTGTCGGTGGCAAACTGTGGCCATAAATAGCGACTACTTAGGGGCATAAAATATGCCTGCATCGGCTTTGGCTTGCCCCACACACAAATTTATGGTCAACGCGATAGCTGCAAGCTTAGTGGCAGGGGGTGGGGAGGGGTTTGCGTGAAGTGCGTCCTTGGCCCGAGCCAAAGTGGGGCCAAAGTTTGGCATTGTGGCGAGGAACGTGTGTAATTATCAGTGGCATTAACACCTTTAATTACACCAGCGAATGTGTGCCAACAATGAGTTGCACGAAGGTGCGAGCGAGAGAGAGAGGTTGGCTGGGGGGGAGGTGTAACACAATATGCAAATGAGGCAACACACATAAGTCCACATGGAGAGCTGCCTATCTCGAGGTCGCCAGATCGAGCGAAAGTCTAAGCTGCAACTGCAGCAAAGATGTTGTGGCACATGGATATTAGAATAATGCCAGGACGACAAAGGCATATCAAGCAAACATGCACATATATATATATATATATGTATGTATATGCAAATACAAGTGCAAATGCAAATGCAACACAGGCAACAAAGAGCTACTGAAAATAGACAAGAGAAAAACCCATTGGCAAATATGCTAGAACACAATGCACAAGGAAGCTCTATAGAGAGAAAGAGAGAGACAGAGAGAGAGACAGAGAGAGAGGGAGAGAGAGAGAGAGAGATAGTAAAAGATAGCAATAGAGAAAGGCTCAACTCTCGATTCACAGCTTCCACAGTTGGACGCTGATTTATGAGCAATGAGCAAACACATCTACACACACACACACACACACACACACACACATGCATATATGCAGCATCATGGTAGATATATTCCGGCATATATATGTATATATATATATATATATAGTTACTATAGATATATATGCTGCTGTTGGTCGTGTGACTTTGCATATTTCTTGCTGGCGATTTGCTGGCCATTTTCTTTGTGCCACAACTAAAATTTATTAGAATCGGGCTGCAGTGCCACAAAAAATGCGTTGAACTCATGAAATTATGGGGCAGGGGTCCAAAGGGGAGGCGGAGCGGCACACACCTGTACACACACCTACACACACACACACACACACAATCGCACACACACTCATGCATATGCAAATTGTCACAGTCTGTCTATATGTTTTCTGTTTTTCTGTGTGTGACCCACTTTGATTGTGGGCGTGACGCAAACAGACACTATCAAGCAACCACCAACACCACCCCCATCCCCCACCCCCACCCCACCCCCTACCTTCGGGACAAACACACGCAATATTCATTGTGTCGCTTTGTTGTTATTGTTTTTGCATGACAAACAAAAATTATAATTGCACTTGAAATTGGCACATGGGGTTTCTGGAGCACCTTTTGGGGGGAGAGAGATTGGATGGGGGGTTGGGCAGGTGGAGGGTGTCAGCATGACAATTGCTATCTGTACAAGCAAGTGGTGTGGTTGTTGCCGCTTCTTGTGGCAACACATTAAAGAGATTATCTTTAGTTATTTAAGAACACGAGGTTTGAACTTGAACTCGATTACTTTTAGATAATATTTGGTTTTTGGGGTGTGTGTGTGTGTGTGTGTGTGTGTGTGTGTGTGTGTGTGTGTGTGTGTGTGTGTGTGTGTGTGTTTATCAGATGTGTGTTTATAAGATAAATGATGAGATTTGTTTGAGAATGAGAACGAGTCTTGTATTTGCTGTAAGTGATGACAAATAGAATTGGAATTGGAGCAGTTGATTAACTCAAGGTTGCCTAAAGTAAACTGAAAATCTTTAAAAATTGCGAAAATTTATATAAAATTTGTGACAAATGTGACAAATTTAAATCAAGACATTCTTTAGTTAAATTAAATTTAAATAAAGCTAAGAAAAAAATGGCTCAAATGTAAGGCAAGATGTACTTTTTTAATATTTGATAAATTTATAAATTAGTTGCATTTTTTAAATGAAGCATAAAATATATAAAATAAAATTAAATTAATAGTTAAAAAATAGTTAAATTCATATTATTAAATTATTATTAAAAAATTAAGCTGATTCTTTTGCATGATTTATTTATTTATATATTAAATACAGTGCACTGATTTAAATAAATAAAAACTACAAATTTAATTAAAAGGGGGAAATTAAATTGAAAATGTGAAATGAAAGATAAAATAAAAAGTATACAATAACTCTGGGGATATATTAAATTAAATATATTTATATGTATATATATTTTTTTTATTTTTATATTTATATTTAAAATATTCAATTGTGTGTGCGTGTTAACAATAAGATACCAATACATATGCATTTTGGGACTGCTTCTCTGAGAGCCTTGTTTTCTCGTATGTGGAAAATACAATTAAAGCCTTGTGTTTGAAAAGTGTGTGCCCCTAACGCCTACACCCTACCCCCAACCCCTGACAACAACAACAACAACAACAATATGAGTATTCATAAGTATTTATGCAGATGTTGTTTTTGTTGTTTTTGCTGGGTTGCCAGCGGGCCAAAATCTTTGGCTTATTTTTTGGGCCAGGGGACACAGACACATTTAGATTTGAATATAGCAATGTATGTGTGTGTGTGTGTGTGTGCGTGTGTGTGTGTGTGTGTGTGTGTGTATCTTTTGCTAGGTGATTTTGTATGAGTTTCGCAAACATTTTTTGGGTCATATCACTTTGACAAACATGCGGATTATCCCTGGAATTATTAATTATTATAACTGTAAAGCACGACGTTTGCTTCAGCTGCTTGTGTGTGTGTGTGTGTGTGCGTGTGGGTTGTTAGTGTGCGTGTGGTTGTGGTGCCACATGAAAAGGACAACTGGATGACTAATTAGGCAACCGAGCGAAATTTGTAACTTTCAGTCAGACACAACTTTATATCGCTCAAAATATTATGTATGTGTGTGTGTGTGTGTGTGTGTGTGGGTGTGTGTGAGTGTGTGTGCGTGAGTGTATGTGTGTGTGGCCGCATCAAGTAAAAAACATCATTTGTATCTGTTTTTTTACTAGCAACCATTCACATTTAGATATGATTTAAGATTGACGAAATTTGTCACATTTAAAAAACGGATTTTAAAATTTAGATAAAATTAATTTCACATTGAAAATTTTGTTTTAAATTTATATTAAATTCGATTTTGGTAAACTGTTAAAATTAATTGCCCAATGAAAATTTAAATTAAAATTAAATCTAAATTAAAATTGTATTTTGATAAATTATTATTTATCATTTATTCAATATTTATGAACTGCAAGTTTGTTTTTTTATAGGTGTATTTCATAGCTTTCATTCAAAATTATAAAAAATATATTAGATCAAATCAAATCTTTACATATCGGATTTATTTATGTTCATATTTATTCTTGAATGAAATTAATAATTATTGATATAATTTTTGAAAACTTCTTGATATTTTAATCTTGTATGATAAATTATTTTTGTATATCTCAGATAATTGCGATTTTCTCATCTGCTATTTATCTTTTTTTGCATCTTTAAGCAATGTTTAACTTTTTGTTTTTATTTTTAATCGTTAAGAATTTTATTTAAAAAATCGTATCTCGTAGGTCTCTTTTAGCTACATTTGTATTTTTATTGAGCATGTTTTGTTTAGATTAAAAATCAATTTTAGATATTTGAGTATCTTTTATATATGTATTTCAAATTAAAAACAACTTTTAGATTTTTGTTTTAAATTTTTTCTATGTAATTCAGATTAATATGCAACTGTTACATGATTTTTTTGCTTATCCGTGTACCTTAGATTAATAAACCACTTTTAGATATTATTTTATCTTAATTATGTATAATTCACAAATTAAATGAGAACTTGAAATATTTTTGTATCTTTTATCTAATTAATTGTTCATCTACGTAGCTGAGATTAATAAGCGAATTTATATTATCTATGTTTGTATCTTTTATCTACGTAATTATCAGAAACATTTGCGCTTTTCAACTATTTGTTTGCTTTTGTTTTGTGTATCTTTTCTTCTAGTTTTCTCTTGCGGTTGCAAGTTTTCAGCAACCACGCCCAACCTCCCCCCTCGCCCCTTTAGTGGAGGCGATCCACTAATGCGCCTTTAATTTGCGGCCATGCTGCATGAAATGAGCTGCTAATGTGTTTCGGGTGCGCGCCTCCCTGCCCCTCGCCACTCAAAAAAAGGCTCTACATGTGGCAACAACAACAACAACAGCAGGAAGAAGCATTTCACTTGACGCGCATAATGAGTTCAGGCAAACCGCAAACCTCGGCCAAGCTAGTAGGACCCCAGCGGTGTGGCAAGGGGTGTGTGGCAAGAAGGAGGTGGAGGTGGGGAGGGGGTTCGCTACTTTGACTAAGTTGTGGCAGGCCATTTGTTGCTGCTGTCGTCAGCTTAACAATTTATTAAGAATTTTCTGAAACAATATCCCCCTCCCCCTTCCCCTTTCTCCACTTTCTCCCCTCTCCAGTCCTGCTGTCAACACTAGGCCCAAGAACCAGCGGGAATAAAATTGCATTGAAAATAAACAGGGCCAATCACAAAATTGTTGATAAACAAAACAACTGTAAAAAAAGAGAGTGTTTGGAGATGAGTGCCCTGAGGGGGGTGTTGCTGAAGGTGAAAGTAATGCAAGTAAACAACGAATGGAAATGCAAACAAAGAAAAAATAAAAATTAAAAAAGCGCCCTGCAAAGGTGCGAAAAAAATGCGTAAACAAAAATTGTAAGGGGAGAAAGAAAAAAAAACACCAAGCACAAAATGCAGTTTAGCAACATGCAATCAACGCCTTGCAACATGTTGCTAAAGAGCACGAGAGAGCGAAGGAGAGTGAGAGAGCTCGATTGAGAGTGCGCCGAAGTGAGAGCGTGTTCATTTTCGAAGTTCGAATTTCGAAGAGAGCGGCCGCTGCTGCTGCTGCTTTTGCCGGTTTCCCGATGTAGTTGTAATTTGACATGCTGCAAAAACGAAAGAAGAAGAAAAACATCAACTGAACAAAAAATAAAGCGCTAGAAAAGCGCAAAATGCGAGGAGACATTGACCTTGATCATCATCATATTGTGGCATGCTGGATGCTGTTTTTGTTGTTGCTGGTGTTGCATATTCGTCATTGGCTTTGGCTGTCTGTCTGAGTCGAAAATCCGTCTGGGGATTTGTTAGATGCTGCACTCAACAACAAAAAAACAGCTGCATTCTGTATGCAAATAACTGTAAAACCATCGGCCAGAATGAAAATGAAATAGCAGCTGGCCAACAACTAAAAAAAAAATCATTTTACACACGGCAAAAGTAGAAAAAAGTCAAATTCCTATTTGTCCAGCGAGCTTAATTTTAAATATATTTTTTTACGTCAGGAAATTGGAGACCCGCCAAAGTCAAAGTTCTGCATACTTTTTTTTTTAAATTACCAGTTTTCAATTTAAAAACAGCTTTTTACGCAAGAAACACAAAGCGTTAGCGTAATTCGAGCCAACTACATAAAAAATAATAATAATAAAAAAAAACAAAACAATAATAAACAAAAATTTTGGGGGCATTAAAAACAGTTTAGCAAACTGCCAAATATCAAATAATCAAAAATACGTTCAAAAATTGCGCTGCTAATGTCAGCAAAGAGACAGCCACAAAATGAAACAAACATTCATCAAGCAGCGCTCAAACTCAACTGTTCAATGGCCAGCCGTAGTGCATTGCCAAAGAGCGCACAGAGAGAGAATGAGAGAGAGAGCAAACAAATGAGAGCGTAGGTGGCGGCGTTCATTCCAATAGCAAAAATGAACACAATACAGCAAATGTTGCATGCGAGCCGAGCGTGTCTGAACATGCGAAGGCAGCTCTATGTATATATATGTGTGTGTGTGTGTGCGTGCGTGTTTGTGCGTGCAGCAGCAGCAGCAGTAGGCAACATTTGGCTGCTTTGGCTGCTGCTGCTTGGCTCTCGTTTTGAAATTGAGTTTCAGTTTTTGACTCGCAGTCGCCGCCAACGGACGTGTGCGTCTCGCGTGTATTTACAAATTGTACGAATGATCGAATACGAAACTTTTAGCATCAGAAAAGCGCAAACAAGACTGACGACGACGTGAAATGATTTGATTAAATGAATGAAATGCAATTGTGTGAATAAAGTGCAACAAATAACAAATAAATAATGAAACCACAACAACAAAAAGTGAAACCAATTAAAGCTTAAAATAACAAAAAAAAAAAAAATCGTGCGTTGTGTGTTCTAAAAAAAAAATTGTGCCGAAAATTCAATAAGCATAATTATTCTTGATAATTGGATTTGGCTTAATTAAAAACCGGCAACAAAGCAAAGCAAAAAAAAATCAATTCGGCGTCCTTTTCAGTTATTTTTTTTTCGACTCCGTGGAAAAGCAAAAACAAAAAAAAACCAAAAACAAAAAACAGCGGGTAAGTTTTTTAAAGCCAACCAAAAAACAGAAAATGAAAAACAGCGCGTGGAATAAAAATGCTGTTGTTCTTGGCTGGCTGGCAAAAAACAAATACACAAATATAGAAAAACCGTTATTTGGCTTTTGCCAAAAAAACAGTTAGCTTATCTTCTTGTGGCCTGTCACCGGATTAAAGCCAAATCGTTTTTAGCGAGTGAAAACTACTCCAAAACCGAATTCGACTCAATTCAGGCTTTTTTTTAACCGTTGAGCGAAAAGCTTATCAAAAGCAGCAATAGAAGAAGAAGAAGCAGCTTTAGTTTAGTTTTTCTTTTATTAATTTTCTATTTAAACTGTGCTTATTATTTGTGGCATTTACAACTCGGATTAGCTGTGTCTATTTTTGAGTTGTTTGAAATTGATTTTAGTCAAAGAGACAGCAAAAAACACATTATTTATTTTGAAAAGTGCTCAAATAGTAAACAATTGTTTTTTGTATGATTAAAGTTGCGAGTGTGTTTTAATAATTATATATTTAGACAGACATAAGGCAGGGTCTTGAAAGTAATTTAGTTAAATGTAAACTAAGCAAGTGAGTAACGATTTAATAAAAGTAAGTACAATAAAATCAAGATGTATAGAGTAAAACAGAGTATTAAAAAGAATATTAGAAAACAGCTCTAAATCGGGGAATATATATTATAAGTAGAGGTACATATAGTTTCTAATAATCTAATGTAGTCTTTGATAGCTATTTTAAATATTTTTGAAGTGCACCAAGTTAATCAATTTCTAATTGTATTTTGATTATATGTGTATATATGAAAAACTCTTCTTTCTGATTTAGGTTAAACTCTCTTCGAGTTTTGTTTTTAACTGTATTTTTAATAAGTTTCTTCGGATTATATATGTATATATATACAATTTGTAAACCCCATTATGGCTTACTCATTAAATGCCATCTCAATCTTCTTTCTTATATAAATATTTATCTCTCTCCAAGTTGCAAGCCATCTGAATCAGTTTCTTCACATTTTCTATATATTTATATTTACATAGTAAGAATAAATCATAAAAATGTTGTTTACAAAAGTTAAGTCAGAGTTATTAGATAGAAAATGTTTCTCAATTACTGAAATGGATATGTTAAAAAACAGAAAACAGTTGTTCAAACATCAACAATAAAAAATTCATGTTTATTTTTTGAGTGTGATTCAAAGAATCAATAGAAATGCATTTAAATGAAGCTATCTCTCTCTCTCTCTCTCTCACTCATTCGTTGTCTTTATCTAAAAACCACAAGACTAAAAAAAGCAAACAAATCAGTTTTAGAATGAAGAAGAAGTCCAAACAACAACGACAAAAGCGCCGACAAAAGCTTTAATTATAAACAAATAGTAAAAAAGGGCAAAAGTAAATAAAAGTATGTAAAATTAAAGTCACAGCACTTGTGTCATTTATGAGACACACACACACACACACACACACATACACAGGCACACCTTTGTTTGGCTTGTTGTTTGGCTTTAAGTAAATTTGCTTAAATTATTAGCAAAGGCAACGCAACGCGCAACAAGTGCAACAAACAACTCGCCACATTTGGCGGCAACTTAAGATAATTTTTCATACATTCGCCTGCCTCTGCTTCTGCTTATTTACCCACAATCCTTAATCCTTTGGGTAAATAAGGCGTCGCACATAACTCATAAATTTGTGGCACATAAAACGCGTCTGGCTGCAAGTGGCAAGCGAGTATATCTTTAAGATACGAGCTGTTCAACCGAGCTGCACACCAGATAAATAATAACTCAATCTGGCAAAGCCTACGCAACAACGAAGAAGAAGAAAATGAAGAGGAAGAAGAAGAGTACGCAAAATCAGTGCAAAGTGTTGAAAAATGCATGTTGGAAAAGTTGAATTTTGGCTCAAAGTGAATTTTAATTGAAAACACGTCTCTCGTTCAGCATTAATCGGTTTACACGTGTTTACCTTTTACGGTTAAAATGAAACAACAAAATTAAAAAAATACACAAAGAAAAAAAAGGCTCACAGGATTTCCGTTTGCTGTTTGTTTTCAAATTTATTTGTTTGGCTGCCGCCCACTCTCCATCTCCATCTCCCTCTCTCTCATCTCTCCCTCTCTCTCCCTCTCTCTCTGGCTAATTAGTATGCCCAGCGCGTTGTTTAGCCTGAAATATATTTGTATAAAACGTAAATTGTGACTGGGGAGAAAAAAAACGAGTTAACAAAACTATTGTGACTCTTAATGGCTTTATTAAAGTCAGCGTCGTGGGAATTTAACTATAATCAAGAATTGAATGCAAAAAAAAGAGAAAGAGAGAGAAGAAGAAGAAGCATGAATCAATTGTGACTTATAGCCAAAAACAAGAAGCTCATTGTGAATTGTATGTTGCCACATGCTAAGCGGCTTAGAAAAAACACTCGCTAAGCACCTTATGCAAATAGGCCAAACTCAAAAGATGAACAAGTAAAAAGTACAAACAAAACGCACGCGAAAATGTGTAACAAATAAAAAACACCAAAAAAATACATACACACATACATATATACATACATACATATGTACATATATATTATTTTGTGGCATGAGCGAAATGAAAAACAAGAAAGAATCTCCAAACAAAATATTTGTTATGCGCTTGTAATTTTCTCGCACAACGCAAAAAGTAGAAGAAGAAAAAAAAAGAAGAAAAGAAAAAAAAACCGAAAACGAAAGCCGTGAAAAAGGCAGGACTTAAACAGGACTTGCACGCGGGGAGGGGGCGGGGCGTGTGGAGCAGGGGTAGGTAAAATGCCGCCGTTTTTTTTTTCATGCTCAGCTGCCCGGCGGCCACTGAGAAGCGCACGAGGTGTGACAGAGATGGAACAGAGAGAGAGAGAGAGAGAGAGAGAGAGAGAGAGCGAGAGCGGAAAAGAAAACAAACTTTATCGTTGCCCTCGCAGGACATGCTTACCCCCTGCCCCTCCCCCTACCCCTCTGCAGTCAGTCTTATTGCGCGCTTTTGCTCTTAATGCTGAGTGACATTGATGTGACATGCCCGTCAACTGCCTCTGCCTCTGCCACTGCCACTGCTTCTGCCCCTGCCACTGCCACTGCTGCGTCTTCTTCTGCTTTTGGTTGTTGTTGCGCTGCTTTATTTAAAAGTTTTGCGTAATGTGGTTGCTCGCAGGGGGCGTGACAATGTTAGTTGATGAAGCACCCCCCGCCCCCACAAACACACACACACACACCAACACACACACCAACACACACACCAACACACACACACACACAAACACACCTCGAGCGAGTGGACAAGCACAACAAATAATAAATGATATGTAAACCAAGGCAAAAGTTGCTCAAGTTGCTGCTGCATATTTTAGCTGGGATTTTGTTTTGGCTAATTTGCAGTAGCGCCCCAAACAGAGATAGAGAGAGAGAGAGAGAGAGACCGAGATAGTTGATTTTTCATATTTGTGCTTGCATCTCTCGAGGCAATTGCAAATTAAACGAAAGCATAAATTTATTTTGTTTTAAATTCTTTTTTTTGCAAAGACAATAAATTTTATATTGAGCTACAATTTGAAAGTATTTTCTGCTTGAGTTAAGCAAACAATTTCTTTAAATATTTCAATTTTACTTGAATCACTCACAGTTCCCGTTATTAGCCTGCTCAATTTGCAATAGTTATCTATGCATTTTCATTTTCCCTTGGCCTGCCACATTTGTTCCACATATTGGAAATTGTTAGAGTGGTTATCCCGCAGTGCCCATAACACTTATCGTTTTGCCCCAGACCCGTAAACTACTAACTACATCAAATGTCTCAATTTCCAATGCCGAATGCAGCTTCGGGTTTTCTTCTTTTTCCTATTTTTTTTTTGGAACTACCTGAGTTGCACCCATATCAGTTACCTCTGGCAATGCCCAAATCGAATTAAAATTACACGTTCAGACAATGTCGCGACAGAGACGGAGAGAGAGAGAAGAGAGAGAGAGAGAGAGAGAGAGAGGGAAGGCTTTGCTGTCGATCCTTGGAAAGAACATTTATCATTGTAGCTAATAAATGTGTTCCTGTTACCTGCTTTTCGTTGCTGTTGTTGTTGTTGTTGTTGTTGCCGTTGCTGACCCGAAACGTGGTTTGGCTTTCCAATAGCAACGATTGAGTCATTTAAATGCGTGTCAAAAAAAGAAGAAGAAGAAAAGAACTGAAATACAGTCGAGGTAAAAAGGCAAAAGTAGAATACCCAAAAACCGAATACAACCCCTGACAATTGTCCAGCTAATTTTGATACATCCCATAGAGCAATCGAACATTTCTGTTTTTGGCAGAACAATTCAATTAAATTGTAGACAGCTGTTGTGTGTTTTATGTACTCCTCAAGTGGCTAGTTGCAAGGGGCACATAAATCAGTTGGATGGGTGAAAGTGCTGCTGAGAAAGTGAGTGCTTAGTAAGTGGCAACCATCGGTAACTAGTTCGAAAGGGTTGCACGACTGTTTTAAGTGTGCAACTCGTCTCAAAGAAATAAACAGAGGCGTGAGTATCTCTCTCTCTCTGGATCCTTTGACCTTTGTCTGCTCCAATCCTTGAGTGCTACTCTCCGCTGCTGCAGCGCAGCTGTTGTCACAAAAGTATCTTGAGAAACAAACCCACACTCCGTACTTTAAGCCAATTATCTAATTGCTTGCATTTCACTTTGATTCGCTCTTATCACAATTTAACCTCCACCCACCTTCCCTTTGAGTGCTTCAGCTAATTACCCCATCGATTCACCTTGAAGGAGCAGAACTTTGATTTCCATTTGCGCTTCCTTGGCGCGTCCATAACATTTCCGCTTAACGCTTGGACGGACTCGCACAGGAACCCTCCCAGGAGGACCTTTGAATGCGTCCCAGACTTAATCTCGAAACAAATCGATTTCGTTGTCTCGTCTGTCTGTTGTCATCTCCTCTCTCCTTTTCTCTCCTCTCCTCTCCTCCAGCATTCGCCTTCATCTCGAGTCGCCTCGTCGCGTCTCGTCTCGTTTCCTTTTCGCTTTTTGGCCAAGTTGAAGTTTTTCAACACGATTTATTTCATTATTTTTGCCGCTCCTTTGGGGTTTGCAGCCCAGCAGCTTTTAATGGGCCGCTTCAAAAGCTAATCAGCAGACAGTTTCAGTTACGCGTCTTGCGAGACAATTCAATCGATTTCCAACAACAACAACAACAACAACCAATAGTAAAAAATATATAAAAAGAGAGAACACAAAGCGTGCATAACAAAAATACAAAAAAAAAACACACACAAAAAACTAAAGCTTTAAGTTGAGTTGCATTCAATGTTGCATGAGTGATGCGCTTATTGTATACCCTGTACTTTCTCTAAGTTTAAGTGAAGTATTTTAATTTGACAATTTAGCTGTACCTATCATTTAAAAATAGAGCAAGTACTTAAAATCTGTAAAATCTTAAAAATACATTTAATTTTTTTATCTCTTTCTAATTTTTTTATTACTATTTTTATTTTTATTATTTTATTATTTTGTTTCCACTCAAAAATCATATAAAATACTTTTCACCTTTTTTATTATAATTATTACATAAAAAACTTAGTTGCGACGCCGCAGGGCATCTTTTAGTCGCTCTAACTAAACTATTTTAATGCTTTATTTTGTTGTTATTTATTAGTTTGTCTTCGTTTCAATTTCAATTTCAATTCCAATTCCATTCAATTCAATTTTCTTTACAACATTTCATCTTTGACATGTTTTGTGTTTGTGCTGAGCTCTCTCTCGCTCTCTCTTTCTATTTGTCTGTCTCAATGTCATGCTGTCTGTCTCCCTCTCTCTCTCTGTCTGTCTGCCTGTCTGTCACATTGTATTTTTTGAAGTTCGACTTGGAGTCTCTCTCTTTTTTCTGCAGCCCTGTGTGTGTCAGATTCGTCTTCGTTTTTTGGTTTTTTTTTTTAAATATCTTTTAATCTCCAATGTCAACAGCGGCTTACATTTGATTGCAAGACAACAGCAACAACTACAACAACAACAACAGCAACAACAACAGCAGCAACAACAACAACAGCAACGATTGTGTTTTTTTTTTTCTCTTTTGAGATCTTATCAGTTTTGCTTGGACTGCTTGCTGCTTGCCTGCCTCTTGTCGCTTCTTGCTCTTCTCGCTCTCAGTGCTCAGTCAGTGCCACACTCTCTGACAACTGTCAGCTCACTGTGCAGCTAATTAAATGGCCCAACTGGCAACATATGTTGCCTGCGCTTGCTGCATCCCCTCGCCTCTCTTGCCACTAGTCTCTTTCGTGGCTACCCCACGCAGCAGCGGCAGCAGCAACTCTTGAGTTTTCCCGGCTGTCAAGTGGAGTAGTTGGCCAGACCAGACCAGGCCATCCAAGACAGCGAGAGCTTAAGCCACATGGAGTTGGACGAGGCTGAGAATATTGCATTATTTTTTTCTTTTTTTTTTGCATTGACGGATTCAATTTGGAGGCGACTGTCAAGTTAAACTGGCAGTTATCGATAACATGCAGACAATCGATGAAAGTCTGAAACAAGCTTGTGTAAATCAATTCAGGCATAAATATAAATATTCGAGGTCATTTATCGATAACAGTCAGTCGGACGAACCCTAGCCTACCCCATATCAATTTCTCAATTATTTTGTCAGCATATGTGTGAAAAATGACAACAGAACCGCAACCAAAAAGGATAATAATAATCATAAAAAGGAAACAAGGCAACATTTCGACTGCAGAGGGGTTAAAACAATTGCCAATTACTCGACACATTTAGCTAGAGGAAAAAAAATGGAAGAGAAACAACACCCAATGTATATTTAGCTCAAGAGTTATAAAATTGGAAGGGCTAAAACAGGACACAACAACAACAACAATAACAACAACAACAAAAGCCGCAGTCGAAGCACATAAAAATAAATACGTAAAAAATAGAAACGCATTAAGCAAAATCAATAAAAATTAACATTCCTCAAACTGGGGTGGGTTTTTTCAGGACAACGCACACTAAACCGTTAGGATCGTGCCAGTTTTTAGGGGTGTGAAAGTGGGAGGGGTGTGGGGTGGGGTTGGGGGAGGTTATCTAAACTTTTTGCATGTGCCAAAGGAAGTGTGACCCAGGATCAGTTCTAGTTATTAGCCAAAGCAACTGCAAACGTGACCAGAATTCGAGTTGCCAGCTAATGAGCAACCAAGAGAGTGAGAGAGGGAGAGAGTGAGAGAGAGAGAGATGGACAAAACTATCGCCAGCTGTTGTCCACGCACAAAGGACATCACAATTGTTCATAATCCTTAACTAATCAAAAGATGCCCATTTTCTTGTATGTTTTTCCTTTGCAGCGCCGACGCCGTTGAGGGCTGTCCAGCGATGACAGCGATCAGGAAACGCATTTGACACGCAGTCCACGATCTCTAAAGGAAACACGCACTACATCTACACACATACACTCACACACACACACACACACACACACACACACATCAATCACACAACCAAAATCATCTACCAAAAAGAAAAGAAAATAGTAGAAAAAAAGTTGAAAATCCTTTGCAAATGTGGAAAATGTTGGATACCATGATGGATGCCGATCTCTTTATGTTCGATTGTGATGAGTGCGCTGGCATTCCGCTTGCCCCGCCCCCACAATTTCTGATACCGCCACCACCGCGACCGCCGGCCCTCGCTGAATACACGGTGGTGCCACAGGACTGCAACGAGGAGCAACTGGCGCAACAGCAATGGGACAGCGATGTCTGCCAGGCAATGCCGGTGAGTAGTGATTGCACATATTTTCCATTAGGGTTGCAACCCTGCACCACACACACACACACACACACACACACACATCTGCTGTGATTTTCTTTAGGTGTCACAATTTTATGTTGCCTCATTGAATTATTGCATTATGCACAACAGCAACAACAATAATAACAATGCGCCTTTCAAACTGTAATTGGGGTGGTGGTGCTGGCTGAGTGGTTCTGGGTGGTGGGGTTGGGGGGTGGCAGTGCCAGCTATTGCCAGCACAAGTGTCAAAAGTCGAGTGTTTGACACTTGAACTGATTGTGCGGCATTGTGCGGCATTGTGCGGCATTGTTCGCTGCTGCGAAAGTCTGTCGCAAAAAAGGCTGCAAATGTTGAACAGAAAAATTTTACATGAATTCCCACATTTTGTTAATGTAAATTTCCACTATTTTCGCATGCTGTTGGAAAATTTGTAAATACTATAGGAAAAGTATGAATTCTTTTTAAATTAATGATAAACAATAATATTAAATTTTGTAAAGCTTAAAATTCTTATTAAAGCCAAATGAGATAAATGAGCAAAAGAAAGATTGTTTTTTTTTTGTAACATATAAATCCAATTTTTTTTTTTATTTTTTATGCTTATAAGTTTTTCATTTAAAGTGAAGGCATAAAGGAAAAATGTAATTCGTATAGAAAAAATTCTAAAAACAATAGCTTCAAAATAGTACAAATATATAATTAAAATCGATAACAACATCTTAATAATTTTATAATTGTTTATATGTAAAGTACTTAAATTTAATCAGCATTTTAGCTGAGACCTTTAAATGAAAACATTTAAGAAAACTCCTTAAAGCCATTTAAAATTTCAGGCGTAGACAGTCACAATTTTCCCACATTTTCGTTGCGTTTCGTTTTTCAATAATTTTGTCCTGTTTTTGTGCTCAGACACACACACATCCACAGATGGAGAACCGCAAGGCAACACTTTTAAAGTGTTGCCTCCTTCAAATCTTAGCGGTTGCCCGAGCAACAGCTGTTGATGCCCCAACCAAAAAAAAAAAGAAAAAAAATAAATGAAAATTGAAGTAAATTTATATATATATATATATGTATATATATATGTATATGGATATACAAAAACGTCATCATTATGAGTCTGGCCAGGAGAAGCGGCCCAAACCCAAAACACAAATACAAACACAAACCCAAACCCGGACCCGGACCCCGACCCCGACCCAAGAGGCAACCCAATCCTGTCTGCTGGCCAGGCAACAGCAACAAATTACAATAACAATGAAAAGTTAAGCGACAGAGCACAGCACACAAAAAAGGACAGCCCAAGTAGTTGGCAACGACAGGGGCGTGGCAAGGGTGGCAGGGGTGGCGGGGTGGCAGCAGGGGTTGCTTGTAACGTGGCAACATATGGCCTTGCGAGGCGTAACGAATTCAAACACGGCTGCCAAGCCCAAAGTTAAAGATTGTCAGCGGTTACACAAAAATGTTACAAATTATTTTATTAAAAAAAAAATATTAGAAGAAAGAAGAAAGAAGAAGAACGTGGTTCAATTGTAACCCGGCACTTGTTCTAATCGCTCGAGTGTTTGTTTAGGCAACAAGCGGGAAAACACCGAAAGAGAGGGAAGAAAAAGAAGAGGAGCTAGAAAAAAGCAAGGAAAACCAAACACGAGATCGAATTCCACATCAACACTTGAGTGATAAGCAGCGGAGAGAGACTCACGTGCCTCTTTCGACCGCTTTTCCCATCTATTTTCCCCCAGCATATTTTTCTATAGCATTTTTTCGTTTTCGATGTGGGATGTGGAGGGGGTGGGGGATGCGGAGGGGGGGTGCAGCTCCAACGCAACTCAAGTGTTTTCCACTTAATTTTAGACATTTATGTAACAGACGCAAATTTCAATAAACAAAAGCAAGAGAAACAAGATTCGATCTGTGTGGTCCCGTCACAGCGCCAGATAACGTGCTGTGCGTGTGTGTAAGTGTGTGTGTGTGTGTGTGGCCACTTGAAAGTGTGTGCCCCCCCCCACACCCCCTCTGTCTGTGGCCCGCTCTGGGAGTTTGTCAGTTACCTGATTTATGCAGACAAATCAAACGTTAATATGCACTTAATGTCAGGCTTAAAGCTTTGCATATATCTGCTATCCATTCGACGGTTTTATCGATATGTGCGTCTATCGTTTATCGAAACGCAATTTCATGCTCCCGCTAACTGGCATTGAGGTGAAATCTGTGCGAAGCAGCTTAAATTCAATTGCCATCAGCATCAATTTAATGGATTAGCGTTAAAAAATGTCAAACTCAAGGCGAACAGACGCTAGGCAAAAGGGGGGGGGGGAAGCCGGGGGTGGGGGGAAGCTGGGTAGTCTTAAGCGATTCATGTGCGTTTGTGTGTGTGTGTGAGAGTGTGTGAGTGCGTGTGTGCGAAATTTTCTCTCATCAAATTGATAAGTTTAACGGGGAATTGTGCCAATTTGGCAGCACTGGGTGTGTGTGTGTGTGAGGGGCTGGGTGAGGGGGAGGGGAAGGGGGCGTACTTGTCAACTGGTGAACGCCAAAGGAGTACAAGCAGTCACAGAAAGTGATAGACTATTAAATACCCTAACTGAAGAAACATTTGAATCAAAAAAGATGAAAAACCTATGTTAAACAACTTCAAACTGGCGTGTTTGAATAATAATATACCCTATATTTATGTAGGAAAAGATTTAAATGAGCATGCTAGACAATGAGTTACCCTATAGTAATACTTCTTTAATTTTAATCAAAATGTAGTCGGACATAGTTTGTTAGATATACAAAGCTGCAAAAAGGATTTGTTTTTTAAAGTGCGAATATGCCATACACATGAGGGACTTAGCTACAGGGTATGCACATCTTTAAAGTGGCAACAGCAAGCAGAGGAATCAGTGGAACCACATAGGAAAGCTGGAGCAAGGACTGAATCAGGGATACGAGGACGACGCGTCAAAAATGCGAAATTAAATTTAGAACGCGACGAGGGAACCCAAAAAAAGAAAAAAAACATATATATTTATATATAAAAACTGAAATAAAACAGCAAAGAAAGAAAAAAAAAAAACAAGCAGCAAGTTGACAAGCTGGAAAAAATACGAAAAAGATTGGAGGAAAGCAGCTCAAACTGATTGCAGTTGGGCGTGGCACAAAAAAATAATCCTTTCTTATTTCTTATTTCTTTTTTTGGCCCCACGTTATTTGGATTTAGCAAAAATGTTTCAAGTTTGCTGAGAAATCGCTTTAAATAAGTAGAGTTGGGTGTCAAGAGAGGGTTGCAGGAGGGATGGGGAGGGATGGAGGGGGGTGCAAATGTCTTGACATTGATATCAAATGTCGTGCGAATGCCAAACAAAATACTCGTGCATTCCATTGTCTACAAAATGTTGCATAGTTTTGTAGTCTGCTTTTCGGCGCGCTAGCTCAAGACGATAATGATGATGATGATGATGATGATGGGGATGGGGATGGGGATGGGGATGAGAGGGGGGGAGCGAGACGAGGTTGTTGATGTTGTTTACAGTTGACACATAGCAGACACAGCTGCAGACAGGCGCAACAAACATAAAACATCGAAGCAACAAACAGCGCATTCAAAATAAATAAATCGTTTGCAACTTCTGCACGAACGCTAGCACACAATGGAATATATATATATATATATATATATATATATGTATATAATATATATACATATATATAAAAATAAATTGGAAAAAATAGGAAATTGTCGGATAAGTTACAGTTAAACTACCATATAAAAATATAAATAAAAATGTGTATTTTTTAAAGTATTTCTGTTGTAGAATTTTTTATTCTTTGACAGAAATTCTCATTTTTGAAGAAGCATTTAAGAAGAAGAGTCGCTTAAAAATAGTATAATATATTTTATACAACTACCCCCAGTTATCGATAACTCTTATACCAAATTTAAGGTCTCTAGACATATCCAAATCGCCTCTGCTTTTGTGCTAATCAAGAATATATATAATTTTTGTGGTCGCAGATGCTTCTTTGTGCTTCTCACAAACTTTTGCACAACTTCATTTTAGAATTTGTCCCATTTTTAATGGCCACAATAAAATGCATGTATAAATAACATTTTCTGATTAATTTTGGGAGAATAGAAATTACTGAAACTTTATTTAAGTGAACAGCAACTGAAAGGAATAACTTTTTAGAGGAGGCGTGAAGTTGACAGCTCGCATTTCGCATTTCAGTTGATGCAAGTTATTTTTCAACTCATTACAGGCAACTTTTACTAGCCTGAAAACAAAAGCGTTAAAGGACAACCAGAGAAGAGGGAGTGAAAAAGAGATAGAGAGAGAGAGAGACAGAGAGAGAGATAGGATAGGAGAGATAGGTGGAACAAGTGGAATGCATCTCAATCACGAGTTGTTTCCAAACAATTGCACTGTCAAGTGGTTAAAAAACTGCGCCAAGTTGCCAACATAAACACTCACACACTCACACACACACACACACACACACTCAGGGGGTGTAAGGTGTTAAAGAGGGTTGGGATGGTTTGGTATAGAGGAATTGTCAATATGCACGTGCAATGAAATCGAAGTTGGTTGCTGCCTGCTTTGTTGCCAGTGTTGAAAATGGCTTTACACTTGCAACGCATGTTGAAACTTTTGCCATGTTATCAGTGTGCCAAGTTGTTATTGTTGTTGCTGTTGTGCCTGTTGGTGGCACGTGCTTGTTGCAAGCCTCCAAATCACACACAACCACACATAACCCTCACCCTTTGCAACACTTGCATTTGTTTTGAGAGTTGCAAAGTTTTGCGTTTTTTTTTCATCAGGCAAATGAAAACGCGTTCGAGGACTTTGTGCAAAAAGTTGTTAACTTAAAGTTTTGTCGAGTTTTGAGACTGGCAGCCAACCGGGCAGGTGGTAACCCTAAATGTGAATCTGGGTCAGATTTGAACTTGAGATACGCTAGTTATTCATGAGTTGTCTGAAAACCCCATATTTGCCAACACTGTTAACTTTTGTGAATTTAATGAAATAAAGTCAAAACTGAAATGTTTCTCAACCCTCTTTTCACTGTTTTTCTTGTTGTTGTTTGTTTTTTTTTTTGTCTTGTGGCTTAATTATTTTTATCGTCTTTCGTATTTACTTGTTCCCTATTTGCCTACACATAAATCGTTCAAACTGTTATCGTTATCGTTCGGTGTTATCTGGTGTGGCCAGTGTTTGCCCAGCGCTCGCATTATTAATTTACGAGTGCAGCTACCTATGTGTGCCCAGAGTTGCCACGGCTCACCCACTTTGCGATGGAAAGCCTTCAATCATGCCCCGGGGCTCAGCTCCTACTGGAAGAGTTCAACACACGCTGCTTATCTGGGCAAACAGACGAAATGCTGCCACTGCCACTGCCACTGCTACTGCCACCGCTTGCTGCCTCTTATTGATAAGACGCACAACTCTTTCACTGTGTGTGGGATGGTCCGGGGAGGGGGAGGAGGAGGGGTGCTAAGTTCATTCTGTTTAACATTTTATCTGGTTGTTTGCTGGGTGACGGGGCTAATCCCCATCTGCAGCTGCCGGTCGGCAGTTGTGAGCCGGCGGCCAAAAACTGTCGCAATGTGTAACTTAAACCCCTTTTACTTTCCCCTCCTCCCACCTTGCCACAAAATGGGAATTACAAATAGGTAAAAATTAAACACGCACACTGCGCCTATTCACATATAGATTTATCGGTTGCCTGCGGTTGCAGAACCGAGTGAAAGGCGGCACAAAATCAAAAATGAGACAAAACAAATTTCATTATTTTCCATGCATACTTTTCTTTTTTCCATTTTTCTTTTTTCATTTTTCTTTTCGATACCTTTGGGGAATTGAATGTCGTAAGTGTGATTTTCAGATTACCAGCTGTAGGTGATTTTTGGGGCATGTAAACCTGCTCAGTGTAGGGCACTTCAAGTAGAGCATATCGGCAAGAATATTGGATATGCATTTATATATATTAATATTAATCTAGTCTTAGTCAAAGGAAGCTTACAAAAAGTTAAAACCTAACTTAAATTATATAAATAAAGTCAAATAAAACGAGTGCTAAACTTAGTTTTATTCATAAGTAAATATTTTCTAGAGCTTTCCAAGTGTTTTCTTTATTAAAACTAAGTGTATTAAACCAAAAGTGGTTTAGACTTAATTCTTGGAGTCAAAAACCTTTTCATCACACAAATCCAGTGTTGGCAACACAATGCGATTAAAATTCCCTCAGACTCCCACAAAAAGAAGAAGAAGAGAAATAAATGTTATCAAAGTTGAGCGATCAATTGCTGGTGTAGAGCACTCAACAGGCCACCAAAGAGCAACAGCTTCCGTTACTTATTTGTTGTGTTGGGTGAAACCACCACACACCCCATCCCCCTCCCCAACTCCAGCAACCACTACTCCCCCCCAGCAGCACTCAGCACACTGCCACACTTCAGATGACTGTGCCACAGTGGAACGCCGCAGCTCATTAATCAATTTGATTACGAGCAATGAGCTTTGAGAGTTTTATTTTTCTTCGGTTTTCCTTTTCATTTTCTTTGTGTGTTGTTACTTTTGAGTCGCACACGCCCCTCGCCTCCCTCTTTGCCTTTGCCACACGCATAATTGTTTAATTTATTGTTATTTATTTGTTTGACTCAGTTTCAAAATACTACGGATTTTGGCTTTGTGTCCGTAAATTGTTTTCAAAACAATGCTCGTACGACAAACGAATATGAAAACAAATTTCTTTATGATAAGCCGTACAGTTTTGTAGAGGGGGGCCTGGGGGTGCTTTCCGCTTACAGTGTTGCCCCAATAGTTTAAACAATTTCACCATACGGCAACGTCTGTCAATATTTTAATAGCTTATCTCGCATTCAAATGAATTTGGAGCGGGTTTTGTTTTCGTTTGCTCGCTTGTTGTTTGTGCTCAGCTGGCATATCAAATGATTAATTGCAAGCGATTGAGAGAGACAGCAAGTGAGTGAGAGAGAAAGAGTGTGTGTGTGTGTGAGTGAAGCGCAAATAAATCAAAGAAAAACTATTTATTAATAAATTAGTATATGCACAAAATCGCAATTACAAATTAAAGCGTCGACCTACATATTGTGTGTACACTGTACACACACACGCACACTGCACACACACACACACACTCTGCTGCAGTTGTGCACACACTGGTTGACGCTGGGCGCAAACTTATTTGCACAGCTGTCAAAGCTTGACCTCAATTTGAGCATCGAGCGCAGCTTTTGTGTCCCTCTCTCTCACTCCCTCTCCCTCTCTCAATTACGCGTTCAAAAACATTTTCCCAATGCATTTGAGTGATTTATGCGAGTGTTTGTGTGTGTTTATCTTTGTGTATGTGTGTTTGTGTGGGTGTGACAGGTGCGAAGTAAAATTAATTTTTGTTTTTCATAGAGCGCAAATATGTTTTCAGCAGCGCCAAAATAAATACAAATAAATAGCAAATTAAAATAACTGTCAGTTTATCTTTGACGGGCAAACATTTGTTTATTTTTTGTTTTTGTGGTTTTAGCATTTGCAACAAAGTCAAATTAAATCTGAGCAAAAGTTGCTCTTCTTCGTCTTCATTTTATTACAGTTAGGCAAGGCTAAATACTTTCGCTTCCACTTGTTGTTGTTGTTGTTGTTGCTTTTGTTGAGTAGGCACATTTTTTCTTTAGGTTTTGACCTTAATTTGGTTGATTGCCAAAAGAAGAGGCAGAAGAAGAAGAGCGTACACTCAATTGTAGCCATCTTAAAAATGCGGAGAACACAGCACACCCACACAGACACACACACACACACACGCATACACGTTTAAAAGGTTAACAACGGCGTGCGCTTTTGTTTGCTATTCGTTAGGCATATTTACCGAAATTTTGTGCTCTTTCTTCCACTTGGTGTTTCTTCTTTTTTTCAGCCTGTTGTTGTTTCCTTTTCTGTTTGTTTGTTTGTTGGCATGCAAAATGGCTTTGTGTTTGAGTTGCGTCGTGATTTGCATCGTCTTGAACTTTTTTTTACTTTTACTTTTCACTCCACTCTTAAGTAATTTCAACTCATGCTCTTCTTTCCCTCTCTCTTTATCTTCCTCTTGCAGATTTTGGATGCCAGCCTGTACAGCAGCCAATCACTGGCCACCTCAGCGATGATTGCGGTTTTCTCCCTGCTCCTCGTGCTCATTGTGCTCATCTCTTCGCTGTTTGTCTGGAAGTAAGTACACAGATACATATACATTTACATATATATATATATAGGTAGCATATGCTTAGCATGGCTGTGTGAAGAGTGCGGCTAGAGCTGGGTCTCTAATTAAGTGCAGCTCTATTTTTTGCCCTTCTCTGCTGCATAAGCTTGGCTTTGCATTTGGCTCTTGAGCTTGCCTGTAATTTAATCTGTGGCTTGTGGTTGCTGAACTAACTGAAGAGATTGTTGCTGCTTCGCGATTAGCAAGATGTTGGAAGAATTAAATTTAGTTAATTTTTTAATATTTGAACTACATATGAAGGACTCTTCGTTAAATGTGTAAAAATAAGTGTTGCGCAATAAATTGAGTTAAAGTGTTTGGCATCCAAATATTAAGAGCCCTATGAAATAAATGCGCAGCCAAATAAACATTTTAAGCTTTGCATATGCATTTATAACTGTGAAAACTCATTTGCTAAAGTCCCGGAACAAGAATACAACAAGAACATGAAAAAAACAACCAACCAACAACAACACTAAAAAATACCGGAGTCGCAAACGAAAATTAATGTTGTCTACTTTCCAGCGCTGACCTAAATGCATCCATGTGTGTGTGTGTGTGTGGGTAAGGGAGGGTATGTCTGTGTGTTTGTTTGCAGTCTTAAAACCAAATCTAAATTAAATTGAAATTTTAAATACACAAGTCGCATAAAAAACCCCGTGAGAAATGGCCGACACACACACACACACAGACCAAACACAGTTACATCAAGAGGAGCAAAAAATAAAAATAAAACAATTTACTTTCTACACTAAAAAAAAACGTAAAGCAAAACCAAAAAAAAAGCAATAGAAAAAAAGGACTTGTCAGATTGCAAACCAAATGAAATCTGCGGCAGAAATAACCACAGTAAAGACAAACAAAAAAAAAAAACACAAAGTGCATACAACAACAACAGCAAGAACAAGAACTCAACGGTGACTGTAGTTTACACACACACACACACAGGCACATATGTATGTGTACATGAGTTAGTGCAATGTGTTAGGGAGCAGCCAAAGCTTTTTCACGCACAGCAAATGTCCGACATTCAAGAGAGAGAGAGAGAGAGAGAGAGAGAGAGAGAGAGAGAGAGAGAGGTTAAGGACTGTTCAACTCTTCGCTGCTCACTTTAAAAAGTTTCTCTGCCTTTTTTTGTTGTGTGTCTGTATGTGTTTTAATGGGTTAACCAAATTTGACTTTTTTTTGCTGCACTTGAGTTGTTGCTAAACATTTATTTGATTTAATGAGTGTGTGTGAGCAAAAGTTTAGTGCAAAGCTTAAAAGCTTAATAGAGTGTGGGGGGGGGGGGATTTTGTTTATGGAAATATGCAAAGGGATATTTTAAGCGATCTTCTAAGCAAATGTTAAATTTCCCTGCAACTTGTTACTCTCATTTCTCATGTTAGCAAAAGTTTGCACTCTTTGCTCTTAAAGCATTCTTCTGTTGCGGTCTTTTTGCTCCTTTTTGCCAGTGCTCATTAACATCAACAAGTGTTGAAGTAACAACAACAACAACAACAACAACAATGTTGTGCATCGATTTTGCTATAAGCCCAAATAGTTGGCACTGAAATTGAGTCTGGGGTCATTGGTTGTGTGAGGGGCTTGTGGGAGTTGGCTGAGGGAGTTGCTACAAGCGATTTTCATACATATTCATTAAAGTTTGCTGACCGCACGAACGCACATAACGGAAGCCAGCGAGACCGAGAGAGAAAGAGAGAGATACAGAGAGGAGAGAGCAACCCAAAAGAAGCGCACACACACAAGCCAAGATTGTTGTTGTTGTTGTTGTGCTTCATCATTTCTGAGGTTATGGCCATGACCAAAACACACCCACACACACACAGAGCATCTTTATTACAAACACACACATACACACACACACACACAGATAGCAGAAAGCGGCTGCTTTAAGTGTTGCCTCGAAAACTTGCTCCATTTGCTATCTGCATGTGCGTGTGTTGTATCTGTGTGTGTGTGTGTGTGTAACTGTGTGTGTGTATGCCTATAAATGACTATGAATGTCCAACGCAAAAAAAGGAAAACATGCCAAAAAAAAATGTGGGGCAACAAAAACAACAGCAACAATTTGAGTCTAGCGCCATTTTTGTGGCATTTATGATGTGGCACATTATTTTTGCCTTTATGGGCGGCAACAACAACAACAACAACAACAGCAAATAAACATGAATATGAATGTGAATGTGAAGAGCCCATACATATACATACATATCTATATTCATATTGTATTTGTGTGAGTGTGTTTTAGGTTATCGTGTTGCGTGCAACATAGAAAAGCTATAAATAAAATAGCAACTAATTTTATTTATTTTTTCGTTTTTTTCTTGTGCCTTTGATTTTTGCTTTATTTTGTTGTTGTTTTTGTTGTTGTTGTTGTATTTGGTCCTAAGCTATATAAAGGAAATAAAATAATCGTAATGTCAACACATAAAAGTGGAAGTTGTTAGGGGGCGTGAAAAATACAAAAAATAATAATATGAAATGGATAATGGAATAATAGGAACGTTAATAGTTTCCTGTTACTTATTGGAGGATTTTGTTTGTGTGGGAGGAGTAACAGTGTTGCGAAACGAGCGATTTTCAATATTTAATCTTGCGAAAGATTCAAAATAGAATGGATAAAAAATCTGACAAGGTGACGTTTCTTTGGAATACAATGAATGCTTTCAAAATATTCATGATTGAGACTCAATTTCTTTGAATAACTAACAGTTTCCAAATATTTAAATGAGAAATGAATATTATGGATTCTTATGAAAGAGTCAAATCTGAATTTAGACTGGCTTTCAGCTGATTAACTAAAGTTGCTCCTTTTCTTATAGTTTTTCCTTAAGTACTATGGTTTCTTTAAATAAAAATGCACTCCTTTTTAATTTAATTATGAAGGATACTCTAAGTCTGAAAGGTTTCCTTTGAATTTCAATTTGTACAAACATTTAACAGAATTACAAAGGCTACTTTTCTCCTTATCGATGTGTTTAAGCAAGTTTATGATTAACTTAATAAATGCACATAAACCACTTTTTTAAATTTTAATCCCACCGACTTTAAAGATTTTCCCTTCTGTGCCCTTGTTTTAAATTAAGCCATTAAATAACTGCAATTACTCCATTTAGTATTTTTTTATTGATATTTATTTTATTTTTTTTATGTACTCACTTTAATTTTTGCATTGTGCAAACCATAAATGGCATTTATTATGAGTCCATGGAGTCGCCTGTTCATAATTACCTTAATTATTTTAATAAACCGCCAGAGTGTTGAAATCTCACACCTGCCACCAGCAAACCCCAACCCCCTTTTTACCCCTTCAGCTCTATGCCTACTATCAACCAACTTTTTGCAAATGTTTGCACATTGAACTTTATTAATTGCGTAAAATGCGAGAGTTGCCACCCCAAAAAAATAATATGCAACATGTGCAAATCTGAAGCGCTTGTCGTGCAAATTGTTAACATTGTCGCCAGTTAATAATATTTCAATAAACTCAACTCAACTCAACTTTATGCAAATAATTGCCTATGAAAAGTGGAATTGAAATTAAAACGTTTTCGACTACTTTTTTTTACATTTGGGTTTTGTTTTGTTATTTTGTTTTTTTGCAACTGAAGCACTTTAAAGTCAAGGGAGGCGCCACTTGCTGAAGCGCTCATGCATATTAAATAGAGATGGGCGCTGGCAACCCTGGCAACCCACAAAAGTTATTTCTGTGTGTGGTGTGCCGTTAATCTTGGCTGCTAAATAAATAAAATCAATTTCATCCGCTCGCAATTTCATTTGGCCATTTCCGGTACCTATGACAACCCTGGCTGACTGCCTGGCTGCCTGCCTGGCTGCCACAGGAGTGTGCAACAAGGAAGCACAATTTGAGCTTTATTATTATTATGAGCCGCATCTACTTAAGCAACTTTTACTCTTAGGCCTTGCCACAAAACTCATTTTGTACTTATTGCTTTTTGGCGGCAGGGTTGCCCTGACAACTTTTAATCAAGTGCAGACCCTTAAGAATATATGATTAACTAAATATGATGAGTTGGTTAAGTTGATTATATTTCTGTATAATAATTTGTGCGATTTTATTTTGTTTTAAATGCATTTAGTTTCGATATGTTGATGAAACTGGAAACAGTGGCTGTTACATATATACACATATATATATATATATATATATATATATACATATATACAGACAATTAGATTTCATGCAAGCCGTGAAAATCAATTTGCAACATTTGCATTTCAAAGTCACAAAGACTAAAAGTTGTTGTTTTTTTTCGAGCTTCGCACTTGATTTAGTCAGCCCTTTGTTTGCTGGACGTGCAACTCAGTTCATAAATAAAAGATACGGCCAAGGAGAATACCGTTAGGCTAGAAGAGACAGCCTCAGTTTCCACTTCAACTTCGACTTTGGCTAAAATGTTCACCCTCACGTGCAGAATTGGATTGTTGGCTTGGCCAACACATTTTATTGTAAATTGCTTATGCCAAAAGCGGCAACCCTTGATGTTGCCCCAAAGGTATGCTCTCGCTGTGTAGTGGTGGTAGCGGAAAGGGGGTGGGGCACAGCCACCCCTTTTATATTGAGCTCTGCTTTCTTTGGACTTTTTCTTTTATGCGCTGGCCAAATTGTACGACACTCTTGGGACTCGGCGTCCATTTATGCTTAGAAATCAAACATGCTGCTTAAGGGGGGTAAAGCACCCCATCCCAAACACACACTCACACACACACACACACTCACACACACACACACACAGAAGAGCATTTAAATTTGCACGCGTTGATTCCATTTTTACGCCTCGTAAGTGAAATGAAATGAAATAAGTTCAACTCAAAAGTTAAAGTCAGTCGTTGTTGTTGTCCTGCTCTTTTTTGTTTTACTGTACTCCTTCATTTGTTGTGCTTGTGGCTCGTGCTTGGCTTGTGCGTCATCTTGTGGCATGCCACATTATTTAATTTACTTTTAAGAATATTTTACAAGGCACGCAGACAGCCTGACAGTCCTTGCCTCCTAAGCAAAGGCAAACAGGCAAGCTGCCACACTGTATGCCACACATTATGCTCTCTTCGAGCGTGGAGACGCTCAGCTTTCACTTGCAGCTCGGCAGCTGCCACATCACAGCCAGTGCTGCTCACAGCTCGAAGTGTTTTGCATCTGCATTTTAATTTGTTGCTATTCATATTCCTTTTTATCTTAGTTTCGTTAACGTTCTACTGACTGTATTCGTCTGTCTCTTTTGCTAACATTTCAATTTAAGTTTTGCTTTAAATTTGCTGAAAGAATTTCAATCAATTCCTACTCCATTTTGCGTCACATTCGTAAACGCTTTGCTGATAACACTCGCATTTTTCTTCATTTATTCCTCTTTTCTTCAAGTTCGTAAACGTTTTCCTGGCATTTATTTTTATTACTTATACACCTACTTTTGCTCGTTTACCCAATTCCCTTTGCAACATATTCGTTACCGTAGTTAAGCTACTTTTTGTCAGTCAACTAACTAACTAACTAATTCTCACTCATCATTTTCTCTTCTTGCCTTGTCTTCTTTCTCTTCTCGCCTTTAATTCTCTCTCTAACTCTCTCTCCCCCTGTCCTGCTGTGCATTCTTAAAGGCTGAACCTGCTCTAAGCCAACTTCGTAAACGTTTTGCACTACGAAAGCGTATTCAAACTTTGCCACTCTCCCGAAAGTAGGCTAGCATTTTTAATAAGTACACATCTATATATATGTATATATATATATATATATATATATGTATATATGCCCCATTCCCACAATCAGATGTGCTCTGCGACAGTTAGCTTTCGCTTTTGTTTGGAGTTCGTGGTGGGGCGGGGATGGGGGTGGTTGGGGTGGTTGGGGTAGTTGGGCTTGTCGGGTTTTTGTGCATGCGAGTTTTTACGAGCGACTTCCGTTTGACATCGCGCAACATGTTTACCTACAAGACATTACAAGGCTGACAGCTCTAGCTGCCACCTACCCCCACCACTTGGCCCTTGGCTCAGCCCACAACTCATACATTTTGTATACTTGGCCCTGGGGGCATGCTACTCGACGTGGCGTCAATTTAATTCTACATTTTTCATTATGCTTATGCTGAGCACTCGGCAAACTGGCGAATCTTGCAGTTTGCCATATGCCAGTTTCTCTCAAGGGCGGTGGGTCTGAAAGGAGGAGGGGTACAGGGGGTTGATGCTAGCTGGTGTTGTCTTTTTGCCATGGGCAACACTTAATTATGTTCATTATTTTCATGGCACGCGGTTTGCCTTCCAGATCCAACAACAGCAACAACAACAACAACAGCAAAAATGCCATCGACTTGTTTTGACATCCTTCCTGGTTTGTTGCCTGCGTCGTCCTTGTCCTTGTGTGCTTAGCTCCTGTTTCTCTTCTTCGGCGTCTTCAGCTGCTCCTGATGCTTTTAGCTGGCTGCTTATTTAAATTGAATTTTATGTGGCACACTTTTTGGTCGCATTTTTTTTGTGTTTTGCGTTTTTGCGTTTGTTTTTTGCTTTTGTTTTTGCTTTTGCTGTTGTCGCATTTTTTATTAATCACAACAACTCTGTTTAAATGAAATATTTACCGCTGCTTTGGCTTGGCGCGTGCTCTTACCTGCACATTTATCATTGGCTATAGACACCTCCACCCCCCAACCCCCCTTTTTCTGTCGGCGCTCAGCATTATTGCAGCCATTACAAATCGATTTATCTCTTCTTCTTCTTCGCTGTCTTCGACTCCTTCTCCTCCGCTGTCTTCTTCTTCTTCATAGTCGTCGTCGGCTGACCGAAAACTGATGGGGCTCAATTAAGCGAGCGATGCTCGAACAAAGTCATCAACATCGTCATCATCATTGCTCTCTTCTGCTCAGCCTTCCCCCACCCCTCCAAACCTCTGTCTGGTTCTTACATAAGACTCTTTTTAAGCTACTTGCCCAATTAAAATCAAATGAGCTCTTGCTCCCTCACTCAGTCTCTTGGTGCGGCTCTCTTTTATTTATGGCACAGCTTTAACTGCGCTCTTTAAGCTTGCTCGCCCACTCACTCGCTCTTTACACCTTATTAATTTATATACTTAAGCTGCTTGGTGGGGGGATCTAAACTCAGCCCTGGCTAGCGCCTCTCTCTTAAGGTTCTTGCCTGCACTCAACTGCGGCGCTCTTTAAGCCGCGACAGCTTTAAGCTTAAGCTTGGCACTTAAGCTCTTCTAACTCGCTCTTAGCAACTTTAGCAATTACTAATCAGAAATTGTCTCTTCTTTTGTATTTACAGAAATAAGCGAAAGGTACAGAATCTGCTGCCGTGCAAGACGCCGACACGTGGTGCTCTCAGTGGTGCTATGCCATTGGGTGGCAGCGGCAGCGGTGGAGGTGGCGGTGGCACGCACAGTGGGCAGCATCATCATCATCATGCCATGTACGAGGATCCCGATGCACATTTGGGTCACCACCGGCCGTTGGTGATGCGCCACCATCAGTATCAGCATCCGCATCATCAGCATCCGCACCACCATCATCATCATCATCACTATCAGCAGCATCCGCATTCTGAGGTTGGTATTGCCCCCTGATCCTTTACTTCCCCCATCCCTTATCATCACTGCTTCTCACGTCGCTCCTTCCTTTGTTTGTTTGTCACAATTGTTTAATTGTTGTGCAGGATGTTTTTTCTTATGTCGTCTTTTCGGCAAATTGTTGTCGTGTGTGTTTTTTTGTTTAGCAGCTAACATTACGACAATTCCTGTCAAAACATTGCACTGTCATTGTCAACCTGTCACACACACACACACACACACACACACACACACACACACACACACACACACACACATCAAGGACAATTCAATTGTCGAAATTGTGTAAAATGAAACCGCATTTCCTTAATGCCTGTTTTCATCCTGCTCGCCATTCATTCACTCATTCATTCACTCATTCACTCATTCATTCCCCCATTTATTCACTTATTCACTGATGATCCTTTAATGCTTTATGCCTTCGGAACGCCTCAATTTACACTTGAACTTGACAGCCAGACACATATCGAATTCACATATTTCTACAGTGTGCACTCGCAAAAGTGGACGTTGCTTTAAATGTGAAATTATTGATTTAATTGGAAAACTCCTTTAAAGCGAAAAGTCTGCAGGAATTTCAAATTTTTCATTTTCAAATTTGCAATTTTTCCATTTAAGCATAATTAATTTTTTCATTCATTTTTATTTATTGCAAATACGTGTTCTTTTATCGAGCGCACACTGTGCGCGCACAGACATATAATAGATGTATATATAAATATATATATATACTCGTATATATATATATATTTATATACACGACACACGATATATATTTTATGCATTATCTGTTTTGCCCCTTGGCTTAATTTGTGCGCCTTTTGTGCCATTTTTACGACTCTCGACGCCTTTTGCCTTATTTTTTTGGCTTTTTTTTTTGTTTCGTTTTGCTTCAGCTTCTTCTTCTTGTCCCTTTTGGGCCTTTTCTTGCTTGCTTTCGCATCATCATATTTCTTGATGGCGCTTTATGGTCCATTTTCTGCGTCCTGTGCGAGTGCTAAAAATGAAGTGCGTGTTTATTTGATTGTCTGATAAACAGCTCCTTTAGGCCATGATTCTCCTTGACACAAATCTCGCAACCCGCTCAAAACGCATTTTGCAATTATGCATTGCATTTTCCATCTCTCCCTCTCTCTCTATCTCTCTTTCTGTCTCTCTCTCTTTCTTCTTTGAGCAATCCTTTCGTTATCCTTCCACCCACAACTAATTCGCATATAATTTTAAAAACTTTTTTCACGTGCTTTTTTCGCTTGTTTTTTTTATTTTTTTGTTGCCGGCTTTAAGTGTTACTTTCACTTTGTTTGTCCTGCTTCGTCCTGCTTCGTCCTGCTTCGTCCTGCTTCGGCCTGCTTCGTCCTTTCTAGTCCTGATTCTGTTCGCTTTCCGCTTATTTATTATTCATTTCTTGCGGCATTTGTTTTTTGGCTTTGGCCTTTTGTCGGCTTTGTGCTGTTTCAACAACTGCTTGCGGTTGCCGTTGCACTCATCTGAAGATACCCTGTAATTCACTTAGCAAAGGATATTATAATATAAAGAAATATGTAGCCTCCCAAAATTATCGTTGTACGTTTAAGTAAATCCCGATATTATTAAGAAAGCAAATTTCAAAAATTATGTGATACATTTTTGTTTTCTAAAAATCAGAAATAATATTTTTAAATTTTTTCTAATATTAAATGTGATTATTTTAGAAAAATAACAACTTTTTAGTTTTTTAGAACGATATTAATTTAAGGGCTATTTCTTTCTGAGTGTCCTGTTTTCTCAACAGTTACTTATACCCTCTTAAATCACCCATTTTCAAGTGTTGACTGCGCTGTATACCCTGTACAATCATGCAATTGGGTGTATATATAGCTTATCTGTTAATTAGTTGCTTTCATTAGATTTGTCTACGTTATACCCTGTAATTAAAACTGCCTATACTTGCTACAGGGTGTCTCTCAGTTGTTACCATCCTTCAGCTACCGCTTCTAAATCGTTTTGCACATCTCAGTAACTCTCTCTTTCTCTCTCTCTCTCTCTCTCTCTCTGTCTCTCATTTAGTTGCTGCAAGGAAAGAGCATACATTATCCGAGTGGTTTCCCGATGACACGTTCGCCACCGTTTCTGGTCAGCTCGTCACCGGGACCCGATCCCTACCGGTCGAATGACAATGTGTACGAGGAACTGGGACCAGGCCGCGTAGATTCCGATGGGGAATCGGAGCCACCGCTGCATTCCGACGATGACTTCGCCGAGGATGAGTTGTCGCTGCCCGGCGAGTGCAGTTTCCACAAGGATCTGACAAATGCGACAGCAGCTGTGGCAGCTGCCACAGCCAACTATCACGAGAGAGCGGCCGCAGTTGGCGGCAGCAGTGTGGCAGCCGTTGTGGCAACAGCGGGCACAATTGCAGCGCCGCCGCAGGAGCGGCACAGTGTGCTCAGCTCGGGCTCCTCAACGGCACAGGATGCGTCCACGGCGAGCGCCTCGACGGCGAGCACCAACAACAACAACAATACCAACAACAATAATAATAGTAATAATAACAGTAACGATCTGACTGCCAACAATCACAGCCAATCCCAGCTGCGACGCACGCCGCGCAGTCGCCAGCAGCAGCAGAACAGTTCGACGTCAGAGATTGCGGATCTGGCGCCGCTGTACGACAATCGCAGCAACTTGATGTCCCTCGGCAACTACTTGGCCCGCTCGGCGGCGCCACAATTCTACAACACGCTCGAGCACGAAGTGGAGCGTCGCAATCGCATCAATGCGCAGCTCAGCCAGACGGCATCGGGTGGTGGGCCGCATCCTGCACCGCCACTGCCGCCGCTCTCGACGATATACAGGGAGCGCATCCGTTATCCGAGCGTGCAACAGTATGCGCCCAATAGCGTGAACGGCCTGCTGGCGGCCACGATGCGTGCGCGGACACAGCCGCGTCTCATCGATCGTCGGCTGGCGGCGCATCAGCATCAGCACCATCGGATTCATGCGGCACCCATGCTGCCGGCGGAGCCCGCTTACGGGTATGCGGAGCCGTTGTACAATACCAACTACTATTATGATAGTGCGACGGGGGCGGGTGCAGTGCGTCCGTATGCAACAACGCTGGACTACAGGCAGCAGCAGCAACAGGCGGCGCCGTACGGTGACTCCAGCTTTGGCTCCGACTCCGGCTACAGTCATCACACGCCGGCCAGCTCGATTGGCCGACAGGACTACGAGCTGACAACGCCGCTGGAGGCGCAACAGCATCTGCAACAGCAACAGCAGCCGAAGCAACAGCAGCCGGCGGCCAGCAAGTTGAGCGCAGCTTTAAGCTTTGGCTGGCATCGAGGCAGAAAAGCTGCAACGCCCGCTGTTACCGCCACCATTTCCCCCATTGCCCCCAGCAGCAGCAGCGGCGGCAGCGGCAGCACCGATGTGGCAGCAATGAGCAGTCCCAATTTGAACAACAACAACAGCAGCGTCTGCTCCACGATCCGCTCGCAGCTGGACAACAATAATGCGTCCGGTTTGTCGCCAGCGTAAGCAGCCCAAAGCTCTGTTCTTGTAAATATATTGAAGGAGCTTTCGTCCGGATGAAAGCTCGCTCTCGCTTAAGCTAAAGCTTAAGCTTAAACTGTACAGCTAGTTTGTAAGCTCGTAACACGTATTCTCAGTGTACAGTGAACGCTCGTTAATTGCAACAACATTTACAAAATTCTCAAATTCTCTTGATTTAAATTGTTTCATTTTTTTTTCTGAAATTCCATATTTGAGGTAAAGTTGTTGCAGTTAGCGAGCGCCCACTGTATCTAAGTGTAGTACAACTCTCTCTCCGCTGCGTGTACATCGTAAAAGCAATAGACATATGTTATAGATATGCTAAAGTTACACATTAACTAACCCCTCGTCCTATTTGAGGGGGCTGCCATAAGTAAAGAGTCAGCTTAAATTTAGTCGATAACTTCTAGAACGCAAAGAACTTATAGCGCCTAAGTGTTTTTCCAATGTGATTGCCAAATTCTACAATATAATAATAAACAAGAAACAAAAAACAAAAACAAATACAAATTAATTTATAACTTAAATTATGCAAAACTTATTTTAAGTGTCCAAACCTAATGTAATGTGTAATTTTTAATGATTTTTTACTTTTGTTTGTTATTTTAGTTTTTAAGCAAATGAACAAAACGAGCAAAACAAATGAAAATTAAAAAAAAAAAAAATGACGAAAATTTAAAAAAAAAATATATAAAACAAAGTATTCAAAAAATCTAAAACGAAAATTGGCTTTTTGATTTTGAGTTATGCAGTAATTTGAATTTGAGTTGAGCAACAAAAACAGGGTGTCTCAGCAAACTTCAGCTGGGCTTGTTTTGTTATGTTTTTTATTTTATTTTTTATTTCAGTGTTTTTATTACGTTTTTTCTGCATGTACTTTTTAAATGTTTTTCAAAATTTTCCACAAGACATAAATAAATATTTATTTATGTAGCATACCATTTGCAGACAACAGCGGTAAACAAGTGTTATCGAAATGTTATCGATAAATATCTTTTTAGATATTTTAATGTTTACAGCAGCTAAAATTCGATTGGAAACCCAACAATATATTTTTATTAAAAATAGTTTTCAAAGCTTAACCTTTGCTTTGTATTTCTTGCATTTTTGATAACATTTCAAATTTGTTTTCTCCTTTTATTTGGGTTAGCTAAGAAAATGCATTTATCTAACGTAGCCTTCGCCCCAAATTGAAAGGCTCTCATAAGACTGTTTACATATATTACAACAATTGAGAAATTGAACTAAATACCAAACATATTTTACGTATTGCAAAAAAAGAAAAAATAAAACAATGAATTGTTTAATTAATGATAGCCATTAAGCTAGTTGATAAAGCTTGTAAACTATGTGAAACTAAGCACCCATTAGGTATGTCGAGTGAACCCGCAGAGAACTACAGAAGTGAGGGGCTACCCCATATGTTAATGGCCCCCCCAATTTGAAACACTTGCTAGGTTGTATCAGTACTGTAAATAGCCAGCGACTTGGACCCAGATCATTCAATAGGATATCTGAAAAACCCGACCCGACCCGATCTCCCCCCTCTCACTCATTATTAGATTATAGAGATGCTAAGGAAGTGTACTATGCGAATGTAACAATTTTCATATACATACTATGAGCACAATGCAATGTATCCTATAATTAGTAGTTTAAAACATATTAATACGACTAACTAGAGATTGAGCCCAAAATAATAATGCTGTACATAGAATTATAGCCCGATAATACTAAGCGTTAACATTGATAGCATTTAGTGTAGCCATCCCTCGTCCCTTGCTTCCCTCCACACCCTCATAGAATATGCTTTTGTAACAGTTCAAGTTGTTGTGATTTTTGGATATATACTATAAATATATACCATTAACTTTCCCATATTGACATATTGAAAATTATGCAGTAGCACAATCATTGAACGAGTGACAAAGCAGCTAAATAATTGGAGCAGCCAGACAACCCTAAACTTATCGAAACTTAGAATAAATACTAGACGCGTATTTTACAGACTTTGTGACTCTTTTCATTTTCCATTTCAGCTTAAGCAAATTTGCCAGTTTTCTTTATAATTTTCATTCATTTTGAATATTACATATCAATTTTTGGGAGCGTAGTTCGAGTCCCGCACTTATGTAATATAGCACACCTGGTTTCCGATACTATCAATATCAGTACAAAAAAAAAAAAACAAAAACTATCATTCAAGAACTCAAGAACTCGAACGAAGACATAATTTGTATCAAAATTTCCTGTAAATATGACAAGTCAATAATAACTCGTACAGCAAATTGCTATAGTTCTTCCAAAAATAAAAAACTTAAAAAAAAAACACAGACTACTGTTAATCGATAACGTTTTAGTCCCTTGTGTTAAACTAAAAAAAAAATGCAGATAAGAAAAAGTAGATGCTAATTGTATATAAAATATTGTTTTCTGTTGGTTTCTTTTTACGTAGGAACTTTGACAGCATATCATTATTGGGTCTAAGCCAGATCCTCAAAGTACGGAAATTCATTTTTGTATAACCAAAATGTTTGGAGGCTCTTTAATCTATTTTAACGCAAAACGATTTAATCGAATTTATAATGTTAAACGCCAGTTAATCGTACATTTATATCAATTAAATTAAATGATTAGCAATTATGCAAAAAATTCAACAAAAACAAAAACAAAAACAAAAAGAATAGTTAGTTTATACATTTTTTGTAAAACCAATTAAACAATTAGTTCTTCTCTCTATAAGCAGATATGGATAATAATTAAAATCGAATTATGAATACAAATGCAAAGTGTTTAACTATTCCAGGGAAATAACGGTAACCGAAACGGAAGCTTGCATCAAAAGCGAGATGTGAGATGATGCTTTCAATGAAAACAGATGCCACATGCCGCATGCCGCATGCCTGCTTGAGACGCAAGCACGCCAAGAGGCGTAAATCTGCAGCAAATTAAATATGCGCGCGTGTGTGCGAGAGTGTGTGTGTGTGGGTGTGTGTTGGTGTGTGTTGGTGTGTGTGTGGGGGGAGGGGGGAAGAGCATGCAGTTAATGTGCTTATTTTAAAATTTAAATTGGCTTGCGCAATGCGCACTTGAGCGTTTGGAGGCGCAACGAGGAGAGAGCGGGGCATAAGAATAAAACAAGCAATGCTCAGTTACTGTGGCTCACGTGAGTGTGTGTAGGTGTGTGTGGGTGTGTGTGGGTGTGTTGCTTGCAAGGTTGCTTTTAATAGAAAGTTTACATTGCGTTTCTCCTTTTACGTTGTGTTTTCCTCTTTTCTTTCTTTTTTTTTGGTACTTTTTGCATAAAGCGCTCAGAGTGTAATTAACAGTTACTTGCAGCAAGAGAAATGCTTGTATTAAGATAAACAACTTAATTATTTTCAAGGAGTCTGTGCGTGTGTGTGTGGGTGTGCGTGTGTGCGTTGATGTGAGTCTACCGCCTTCGCACTCTGCTGCGGTTGCCAGCGTGAAAGAAAGCTCAGCTTTCAGATACATTTCAGAATTTGAGCATGTTGCAGTTGCAGGCAAACCTAACTCCTTCGCGAGAACTGTTAATAAATGCATCAAAGCTTGTTGCTTATTAAAATACACACATAGTTGGGGCATGAGTGTGTATGTGTGTTTTTGCGTGTGTGTGTGTATTATATCAAGCGAGCCAATTAGCAAACTGTTTCCATTTTCTTACTACTTGGCACAAATACATGTGTGCCCCTAAAAGAACGCCTCAGTGTTGAAGCAACATAATTTATATCGCTGCGATTTAAGGATTCTAATGTAAGGATTGTATGTCAATCCTTAAACGCAGTTCGATTGAGTTGTTCCTTGCAATGTTAACGCACTATTTCCATCGGAAATCGGTCGGGATTTGGCAAATTAGCATCTGAAAAGGATACATATTTTCCAACTCGCATTAAACGGTTCAATCGATCACTCTTCAAAGTTGTCCAGGATTCGACCTGAAGTCTGTCTAATATCAAGAGAACTGTAAAGAAGAAAAATCGAAGATTTCCTCGTTATTTGGCAATTGCAAGGACTATTCGGATGACCTTTGGACATCAGGTACTAACTGCAGTAGGACATCCAAATCGACCCTGTAGTTAGCAAAAAAAAAACAGGGATTCTCTGATTTTTACTTAGATTATTTTGCACAGCGAGTCAAATTTTTACAAATTTTCTTAGATGACTACGATTATAACGAAGTATGTCCTTAAAATGAGTGTAAGGATTTGGCTAACTTTGAGTTATTTTCTTCTAAAACGCAAATGAAATATTGCATTTGATTTGAAATTAATGTTCACCCTAAGAATATGCTTAAAGTTCCTCTGAAACACGGTTTCATTACATGTTTTATTGCTTTGCCTAAAAGTATGTTATTGTATTTTGTTTATTTTGCAGTATGTAGCATTTTTATTTTGCCTGAAAGTATGCAGTAATTTTTGGGTTTCTTGTCAATTGATTGACCTTGTATTTATTGACTGGACTTGACTACTGCGAACTGCGCTTGCATCATTTAAGATTGGGGAAACATCAGGTAATGTACATGTGTCAATATGCATGTTGAGTTCTATTAAAATTGCATTAATTTTATGATATATGTAAAGAAGAGTAATTTGACATTCAAGAGACATAAAAAGTTACTTCATCTGAGTGGTATACAAAGATATCTTTTCCAGGAGTAGTTCGACAACTTATCGGCTCGTTTCAAGGCAAATAAAAAAAACTGTTATTTGGAACACGACGAAAAAGCCAAAAGCCCCGAACCGTTTCAACCATCTAACGGTTTTAAAACTGACCTAGACACCACCAAAAATGCCACGCGACACGCGAAAAAAATTACGATATCCATAGATAAATCGAGTTAGGAACAGGGTTGTGTCGTCTGGTCAAAAGCAAAACACATTTTTATCAGGCACCACAATTGCTATGATCATAGTTATTTTTATAGACAATGATTAATTCAATTCGACCTGCAACGAATTTATCGGATTTTGGACAGTTTCAATTTACACGACAAGCTCGGAAAAATCCCCATTAAAATATTTTTTATCAGAGGGTTTTCCTAGAACACATGAACTTGTGAACATGTGTACTTGATTTGTTATAAGCACATTCGTTATCATATTGACATTTTATTATAAATTGTCTTGTCTGGGGAATTAGTTATTTCTTGGAATGAATCACAAACCAATCAGCAACAGCAGCAAAGTTTAATTATTTATTTAATTAATACGTAGTTATTTGATCAATAATTTTTAAATTATTTCAATTGATTATTGTAATTATTTTGTGATGTACTCCACTTTAGTTAAATCAAAACTCTTGGCTCACAAAATGCCAGTGTGTACACACTGCTTACATACGAAGCTATTCATATGTATTTCTGGTAAGAGTTTTCCAACAATTCATTAAAATTTCACACATTTCTCAATTAAATAATCAAGACATGCGAGACCTGAGCCAAAAGGCACCTTTATTAACTTTTTCGAGCACAACTGGCAATAGTTTTTAATTAAATAACAGGCACAAGTGGTACACTGAAACAAAATTCACTGCCTCCCCTGTGCTTTTGTGGGCGTGGCACATGCTGCTAACTAGAGTGTGGGTGTGGTGTGCAAAGTTAGCTGGTCGTCTTGGGTGCCGTTTAGGCGCCTATAACCAAAATAGCTGTGATGCACGAAAGTGTGAGTCAACTGTACCAAAAAGTTGTCCTCCTCTCTGTCTCTCTCTCTCTTTCCCTCTCTTTCTCTCTCTCTTACTAGCTGTCGCTGTCTTTTGGCTACACTGTGCTACTTTCGGATCTTGTAACTAAAACATGAAAGTCGTTTAAAATGTATGTGCCAAGTGTTCGACAAGGTGCCGTTAACTGTTCACAGTTAGTGCGCTACATGCTTGTGATGTTGTTCAACACTGAGCACAACTAGGTGAAGGTCTTAAAATTAAATGGCATACTTATTAAAAATGTACTTCAATTCTAAATACAAGTTTACCATATAGTTGAATGAATCAATTGGAAATTTGCAATTTAGAAAAAATAAATTAATAAAGGAAAATTCATTAGATAGTCTTCAATGGAACTTCAATCATAAGTTTGCAACAAGCAGAGTTGTTGAATGATAATTGAAACAGTCGCCAGGTGAAAATTATCAATACTTTTTGCTGACCACTTCAGTTGTCACCTATCAACTTATTTGTCACCAAAGTTCATAACGATATCGGAGATTACATAACCTGAATTGAATGGTAGTCGTAAGTAATTGCCATGGGGAGTATCAAAAGCTCAGGAGGCCAACATCACATGGTGCAATGTGTTCTATGCGATTCTATATACCCACTTCACAAGCTGATTATGTAGCTACATATGTACTTAATGGTTTACCAACACTATGCGCCTATGTGTCTTTATCGAAGTAATGATATCATATGATTTATAAGCTGTCCATTAGGGTAATTTGTGGCCAGACACCTGCCAGTTCAGTTGGACAGCTAATCTTCAAGAGAACGCAAGCCACACTCCCAACTGAACGTCTTTTTTACAAAATGCTATCCTTAAGCGGCAACAAATGGGGATTGTTACTGATATGCCTTCTGTTGTGCATGCTCTGTAATCAAGGGATTAATGCACAAGATGACACATCCACAACATCCGCAATTTTCACAACATCCGCAACATCCACAACACAATCAGTTCCCGATACCCAGGCCTGCAATGCGAGCACGAGCATTTCTTTTGATTTGGAGAAGGTAGGACGATATTATCAGATATATATATATATATATGCTTCGAGTACTAACACATATAAATATATAAACATAGTTTTCTGGTACTTGGTGGGAGATTACTCGTCAGCCCGTTGGTTCTATATTCTGCACACAGATCAACGTAACTGTTTTGAATAAGACCAATGACAATGTGCTAATTGATACGACCTATTCGAATACGATAGATTATCCGTATGTTAATCAGACGATGAATGCAACCTTAACTGTAACTAATAACGTTAGCTCAACGGATGGTTACAATTTTACGTACTGGAATCCGCCCAACTATACGCCCTACACAGTCTTCAAGGTCCTGGCCGTTAATTATTCGCAGTATGCCGTTATTTGTGGCTATACTAATGCCACCGATAACTCGACCGCCTTTGGCATGATTATCGCCAGAGAACGCGTCTTTGCAACGAGTCTTTTGGATTCCATCGAGAGCAAAATGTCGACCCAATATGATAATTTCTTGGATGGCTCCATGACTCTGACCACTCAAGATAGCACGTGAGTACAGCTTATCTATATTTGATGCCTGATATGACCTATAAGTCTGTTTATATATATCTAATTTTTTTTATTTTTACAGTTGTTACAGTGGCGCTGATCACTCAACTGGCTCTACGGTGCTTTATGCCATTTTTGCAATGGTTGTCTATCTGTACACCAAATAGTTCTCGAACCAATTAGTAGAAAAATAATATTACAAAATAAATGTTATGAGTTCGTTATCCAGTATTGGTGAACACAATTTCAAATAAACTCTGACAATTCCGACTTGCTCTACAAATCTTGTCAAGGAATGTATAAATTCTAAATGAGTTTTAATTCTTCATTACCTGGTTTTAATTATCATTATGGGCTGTATTATTATAAAAAAAATATCTAAAGCTGCTTTGATTCAGTTTAGTTAGAGTGCTTCAATATTTGCCAGTGTTGATAATCACCATTGCTACAATAAACTACTTCCCACTCATTAACTTAGTTGTATAACTTAAATAATGTTTTAATAAGATTGTGAGGCTTAACTTTCTTCTAGTCTAATTCCAATTATTTGCCAGAGATTAGCTTCTTTATCTAATTGCTAGTTTATCTTCTATTTAAAGGAACTGATTCATAGCCTGAATTTTTAAATGCCTTCACTGCTGTAAACCTTGATATGCAATCCCTAATTTGTTTAACTGAATTTCTTTTATAGCCTTTCTATACGCGACTGCCTATTGTTCCTATCATCTAGATAACGATGGTAATTTCCTATCTTTTTTTTATTTTTATACCCTCAACCCATTAAAAATGGGTAAAAAGGGTATAATGATTTTGTGCAAATCTATGTAACAGTTAGAAGGAAGCATTTCCGACCCCATAAAGTATATATATTCTTGATCAGGATCAACAGCCGAGTCGATATAGCTATGTCCGTCTGTCTGTCTCAGAGACTATAAGAGCTAGCGACTTCAAATTTGGAATATAAGTTCTCGTGTACGATGCGCAGATCAAGTTTGTTTTATTTTATCGATAACTGCCTCAGTCTCCCGATTATCGATATATTTTGATTTGCGATACATATTTATATATTATAATCTTATACATAAAATATTATATTATATAACATATAATATATATAAGGGAAATTTTGCCAATAAAACTATAATATATTTAACAACTGGGTAAAGGGTAAATCGTAGTCGAGCTCACTCGTCTACAGCATTCTTACTTATTTGTACCTGCAATGATGAGTCACGAAATGTTTCTGATAAAAGTAAATATGTATGTATTTATATCTATCTGTAGTTCAGAGCCGGCGTACAATTATAATTAAGAATTTACACAAGATATGATACTGTAATACCAATAAATCATTTTTATAGATAAAAAACCTATATAATGTAGTCTTTACTGCGTACCAGCACATTTGTTATTTGCAAAATATTTTCAATAGTTAAATTAAAAGATATGGCAACAAGTAAGAAAGTTGTAGCCGAGTTATTTCAACAAATGGATTCTAATTTTATTGCCAAATTACCCCATAAATATCTTTTCATATTCAAATGTAAGCAGGTGTGGTAGTACTACCCACTTCACATGTCTGGCATAGGTACTGAAGGGTCAAGAATAAACTATGGTAGTGCATATTTTTATTCACAAGCCCGAATTGAACTCACCGAACTGCGACAACCGTGTGTATATAAAATATATGATGGATTGTATGCTAACACGCAAAGAAATACACAAATGTATTTACGATCCCGTCGATTTTGTCGCTACCCCTTTATAAAACTTAGATTTATGCATACATTTAGTAATAAGATTAATATGAGAATACTTTGAGAGCTATGACATGAGAAACATTCGATCTTGATGTACAGTAAATAATATATAATATAAATAATATATCAAGGCATATTTCATACACAAGGAATATATTGCGATCAATACGTTATCGATCAGATAAGGAAGGAAAGTATACCCTTTTTACTTATTTGGGATGGGTTCAAAGTATTAAAATGTATTTTGAAATTAAATCTAGAAGAATTTATTGCTTCCACACCATAAATAATTAAATAATGTGCTATTATATTTAATTTATGATCAGCCATGTCAACAATGGAATGATACCGTGAGAAAGAAGGTATGCATTACTCAAAGCAGATACTAATCAAGATAGTGATTCCCTCATGTTTTCATATCGAAAAAATGTTTAAATTAATATCTGCAACTTGCCAACAAGCGGTAAATTGCTTTTCAGTAAATACATGAAAAATACACAAAATATCAGTACCACAAACCTCACAAGGGTTTTTTTTCTCTTTGGCATGACTCATTTTCGGGTATTGAGTAATTGAAGGTGAGCCGAAAATAGAATGAGGCTAAAATGGTGCTAGAGTGCAAAGGAGTATATCATATCATAATAAATAAGTGGTTATCTTATGTGAACTGGCTTAGAACATGTAGGTTACCAAAACAAAATACATTTTTTATAATTCTCATCTGCTTAAAATTAAAATAGTTAATTGTAAAATGGAATACAAAACTCAGTTCTGCTCATAAATTTATTTTTTACAATTCCAATTAAATTAGTTTTACTAAAGGAAGAGCAGATTGATTTCAAACTTTATTATGAGTAAATATAAATATTATCTTTGTCAATAATGCAGTCGAAACATACAAAATTTAGCATTACGACTTTTAATAGCTCTGCTACAAATATCTTATTTCTGAATGAATTTGTTGGCTTAACATGATAATTTGTAGAGTTTCTGCTATATATACATTTCCTTATGTGATCCATTGAAGAATGTGGCAAAATTTTGCTTAGAATAAACAAACCAATTTATTCCATAAAATATATTATGTTTCTATGATAAGAAGCCATGAAATCATAAGTATGATAACATTTTTTAATTATAACTGTGAAAAGTAAATAGCACCAAATTTACCCAATTATCGCTGCTTTTAGTCGAGAGAGCCCAACTCCGAGATTCCCTTAAGACATATAGAATATATATATTTAGTATATCTATCTAAAAAAATTATAAATGTAGGTAAAACAAGTTTGAGTGCTATAGTCGAGAGAGCCCATCTCCGAGATTCCCTTAAGATATATAGAATATATATATTTACTACATCTCTCTTAGAAAATTATAAATTTAGGTAAAACAAGTTTGAGTGTTATAGTCGAGAGAGCCCAATTCCGAGATTAGATATATAGACGTTTTGTTGACCGAATATACGTTTTGTTTAACAAAGCTTACGTTACGCAGACGATCCTAATACAATTTGTATATCTTATCAATATGTCAGGGCATTTTATATAGTAATTGGAATTATATTTGTTTTATTTATTTATCGAAGTTCGCGGCTGGTACGCGATTGGAAATCGCTAGCTCTTACAGTCTGAGTGATCGGCCTGTTGAGGCTGATCAAGAATATATATAAAGACTGTGACTTCCTGTTGCCCAACTTCATTAAACTCTTTACCCAGTTTTAATGGGTTCAGGTCATAATAGCACTCGGTGTTTAATAGTTTTGTAAGATATTTGGGAATTTTTCGGCATTAGCTGGTTGTCTTACGTCATAGAAAACACCAAGGCCTAACTAAGCCAGAAGGGAATTTTGTAAGCCATTTAAATGATAACATTAGTATTTTTTTTCCATCGGAAATGAAAGTACTAGACTGTTGTGCTGCTGCTTTCTTAACAGAACAAACATTAGTCAATGACGCTATTTTCGTACAATAAAATAATGGTTTGAGGGCACATGTGGACAATTTACGGCTCAAATGCTTTGCAATTGTGCAAAAAAGGGGAACATTTTGATCAAAATCAGGTGTACTTCATAATAACTTAAGCCAATGCGATTGGAACATGTCCCAAATCATTTCGAATTTCAATACTTTTGTGAAAAAACAACAACGATAAGAGACGTCAGCTAGAATCAAAAAGTAAGCTGCAGTAAGACTCACTTTGTGTGTGTGTCTGTTTGTGTGTGTGTATATATGTATGTGTGTGTGTGTGTGTGGGTATATGATAAGAAGCGCAAAGATAAATTATGTGTATCTGTTTGGCTATAAAAGAGTCTATATGAATGGGCAGAGCGGCAGTTTTAAAAGGGAACTCAATCGAACCGAACCAAGTCCAGATATCGTGCGGTCAGGACATTAGGACAAAGTGCAGTGCTAACCATAAATAAAAACAAATTCCAAATACAAATATACAAAAAACGCTAATCATGTGCAAAATTGTGATTTTGATCGTGGCCGCCTTGGCCTTGACGAGTGCCCAGGACAGCACAACAGTACCAACAACAGTCGCAGCAACAGGATCATCAACCGTAGCAGGATCAACAGTGTCACCGAGCGCACCACTATCTTGCAACTCTCAAAGTCTTGTGGGTATGAATTGGAATAATACCTTGGTAAGTGTTGGCGACCACCAAAATCATCTCGAATCAGAGTTGGTAAGTGATTTGTATTATTTTCGGTTTCAGCTGTTCGATAGGTGGTTGGAGTTGACCCGTACTCCCATCGGCACTACCGAAGCATGCGTGGTGTTCACTACGGCCTTGCAACATGACAATACGACACTGAGCATAACTGGCATACACTCGAGCACTTCCACATCGCTATACCAGAACGTTCAGCAAGATGCCAATGTAACGCTGAACCCGACTGGCACTGGATATTGGGTGACCTTCGCCGAGAACAATGTTAACCAGCCGCAGGTCTACATCAAGTTGCTTGAGTTGGTCAACAACAACAACTACATCGTTGGCTGCGGCTATACCAATGCATCGGATGAATCTTCCAGTTACGGTTTCATTCTCGGACGTTACGGCAGATACAATGCAACTTATATTCCGACAGTCAATAACCAGGCTGCCACATTGTACAGTAATTTCAAGGCAAACACGACGAACAACATCCTACAAGATGGGTAAGTAACAAAATGATCGATCTGTATATATATATATATATATAAATACAAAAAAAAAGTAGCAAAGCTTCTTAAATTTCAACAGATTTCAATTTTAAATTGACTTGTTTTTTTTATACATTTTTTTATACATTCGTCTTATCGAAATCGTAATTGGATTTCATTAAATTTGCATTGATTCATTAAATATAATTTCATGTTAATTATTAATTTTATTTATATAGTTTTTATTTTTTTTTATTTTTTGTTTTCAAATGTTTTTTTTTTTTTTTTGATTACTTTAAAGTTAAGCAGTCGCTTGAGTAGATAAAAAACTGATTCACCCCAATAACATTTGAATTTTCTTTTTATCTTATAGCTGCTACCAAAACTCGGCCTCGCAGTCACTACCCTTAATTACTGGCGTTTTTGCACTGGCTCTGCTGCTGATCAAGGCTCACTAAAATGAACAGAGGCCCAATTGCTTAGCACTTGAACTCTTAAAGTGTTAGCCAGATTGTGGGTTTGACTTTTATTTAGTTTTTAGTGTTTATTTAAAAATTGAAACTGTGCCAACACAAGCAAAACAAACAACTGACGCATCTAGGCAAAAATACCAAATAAAATAAACAAAATAAAAAAAAAAAATAAAAAAAAAATCTCCTAAAGAAAACAACATCTCTCGTGTGCCTTGTACTTTTTTCGATTTCATTGTCAATATTATTGTGGTTGTTGCTTTTAGTGCAAACAGTGCTTTAATTTGTGCGCGACATGTTCAAAGCATGCAAGATAAGATAATAGTAAAAACGGATACACTACAAAAGATAAAATTTTCGATACCCAAACAGGTCACCCCCAACTAAATGCCGCTTGAGCAGCAAAAGCAACAACAACAGTAAAAAACAACAGGGGCACATAACAAAAATTGATAGTTTTCAAGTGCGTTGTAAATCAATCATACGCCCCATGTACACAACAGACCTTATCCTTATCGACAAACAGACAAACAGGGATACAAAAATAGATAAAATAAAAACAAAACGTATTTCGTGGCATTGTCAGTGATTTATTCGGCAAATCACTCAAGTATTTTGATTTTTATTTGTATTTTTATTTAAGTACACATATTTATGGTGTGCCATCAATTAATACGCCCAGTTTCACCCACAGGAGCAATAATTGCTATCATTATTGGTGCCTGGTTGGAGCTATACGCCTATCAATATTCCTATCATTGAACCAAATTGATTGTATCGTAAAGTGTATTTACGATTGTGGAACAGGTAGTTACAATATAGTTCAAATAATATTATCGAAATACAAATCTGGCTGATAAGGTATATATTTTTATGATGGGTCCACGTAGCAAGTGCGTTGTAAAAATAATTCACTTATTTGTAATCAAACTCAAATCAATTACAATTAGAATCCATGAAAGCATCATTTGCAGGGCTGTTAGTTGGAGTTGAAGTCGTGTACCTGTCTCAACTTGAATGTTTGAGTGTTTGCTTTTATCGGTCTCAACTTGTCTGATAACGATAACAAAACAAACTGTCATGTCAGATGCAAAACTATTTGGAAATCTGGCAAACCTAAGACCCATTTGATTTGGCACTTTGTCAAATGTCATCACAGGTTGGCAGCACCACTTGATGACAAATTCACCCAGTGCCCCAAGATATTTAATTGTGCGCTTAGCAGTGTTGACAATTCAGCTTTTTTCATGCCAAATTTGGCCATTTAATAGTGCTATTTTTTCAAATATGATTATTTTTTATTGAAATTCTCTAAATCTATGCAAGAGCTATATGTAAATTAATCAACCAGCACATTTTAATTTTTTAAAAATGTTGATTACTAATTTTTATAGTATATTATTTCGACATCCATCAGTAAAATATTAAGCGGCAATTTTGAAATCGTTTTTAATAGGCTTTTTTTTTGTAAACTTGATTTGCACCTAAAGCTAGCTTTTGTAGATTCTAACAAAAAGTTGCCAGCACTAACTGAAGTGAGCTTGGAGGCAGCGAAGAGCTACCAACGACTGTGAATTGTTTATATTAGGCAAATACTTGAAATTGGGATGCCGTACCGGATATGAGCGTATCCTTTGGATACATTCCCTCATTTGTTAGCCCAGTCTGGCATCTTATGCACTTATCAATTTTCGCTTAGATGAGGGTACGCAAACTCTTGTTGTGGCTGTTGCTGATTTCTTGTTTGCTTATTTGCCTCAATTCAATCAACACACACACACACACACACACACACACACACGCACATCAGTTCAGCCACAAAGGGCCATAAAAGTAAACGTAGCCAAACTAAATCACGCAACACTTTCTTTGCTTGGAATTTGCACGCATTCAACTTGGGCAGCTACTTCAGCACCCGCTGCCCACTTATTTTGTGTACGATTTCTTTTGTTGCCACATGACCCGCGGCAAGTGCCCATCTACAACAAACACAGGCCACAGGCCACAGCCCAATTCAATCCCGCAGTCCCCCCCAGCCCACCTCAGCTTCGTCTTCGATTTGCTTCGTTGCGGTCCTTCGTTTGTTTATGTTTATTTGTTGATACAATTTGTTTACATTGTTTGCTTACAATCTCAATGTTGTTCTTGTTCTTGTTCTTGTTCCATCTTGTTTTTCCTGCTGGTTCTGTTGTTGTTGTTGTTGTTTCCGTGGGTACATTGAAATCAAGTTTAGAGCGATTAAGTAGCTACTAAAATCTTTGCCAACCAAAGCCAATAATAACAAAAGCCCAAAAAGTTAACTTCTTATAAATTCTCAATGATTTAAGCTGGCAACTTCAATGAAATTCGAGACGTTCGTTTGGTATACAAAATCTTGATTATCTTCAACATAAAGCAAACTATGTTTTATTGATCCTTTGGTAAAAAAAAAGGAAAGAAACTTTGAAAACTGGATTTGCTTTCTCTGTTAATAAGGAAATTTGAAAAATGAGTTTTGCAAAGTCGAGTAAATACTGAAGCAGTCACTTTTAATCACGAAAACTTAAAAATAAATAAGTAAAAATAAATAAATAAAAATAAAGCAATAAAAATAAATAAAATAACATCGATGCTCTTAAATCATTTCATTCCTTCCCATACTTATTAGTATTAATTTTGAGATCGAAATTGTTATCCTATTAAATGCCCTGAAATAACCTAAATTAGTTCATAAGAAGTCAAATCTAAATTTGAATTTGACTTTGATGCTTTGACTCATTCTGCTTATCTAATCGAAAAGTAAGAACCCTAGGCTTTAAGTAACTGTTTTTGCTTTTTTCTCTCGTCAAGTTGATTGGCTTTCATAATTTGGTAATAAGTAAACATAGATGACTGCAATCTAATCTACATTGAGCTCCCTAATCAGTAGCTTGTTAAAATCGAGTGCTTAGTTTCATTACAGCAACAGGCATAAATTATACGACTGTGATAAATATTTATGCTGGAGGCAAAGCCGTAACAGTTAACTGCGGGTATCTGCATCTGTGACTGTATCTATATGTATCTGTATCTATATCTGTATCTGTATCTGTATGTGTATCGTGTATCGTGTATCTTATGCATATTTAGATAGATGCCAATGTGGTTATGCGGCAACAACTGTTAATTGAATGTAAATTACTGGAGCCTGGACTCATTCAATTACCCCACCTGTGAGCAAACCAATCCCCTCACAAACGCTTTCAATTAAACGAAATGCGTTTGCCATCGGTGGAGATCAAATTTGTGTTTTTGCGTTTAACTCGGCAACAGTCAAATCTATGCAAATGCTCAGTCAAGTGCTGCAATTTTCATAGCATGATAGCTCAACATAAATTACCCACTTGTACACACACACTCACACACACACAGAGTCTTATACTTGGCAACACTGGCTGGCCTAGAGCCTTCAGAATCACAACTTAAGACAAACATCGAGTACCCTAGTGCAAGAATTTAGCAAGATTTCAATTTGTTTGATAACATCGCCATAGAAAAGCCTTCACTCACACACACTCACCCCACCTCCCACACACACACACACACACACACACACACACACACCGCTGCCACTTACCTCCACTCGTTTGGAGCCTGGCACTTGAGTGCCACTTGTGGATAGGCTCCGCACTTCGGGTCTAAGCCAATTTCCTTGGCAACAATGCAAAGTTTTCACTGCCAGCCAATTCCCATATGTAGTTCATTTAGTTACATTTTGGATTAATCTCAATAATTTAAACAGATTTCTAATTTATCCAGCATGACAAGCTATATGCTATATACTATTCTCATTTGGAGGCAGCTTCAAGCACTCAGCATAATTTATATATTTATTAATTATTTTTAATTTTATTTTATTTAGCTTTTTTTTAAAATTTGTGACTAAAGTTAGGAGCTTGAACTTATCAATAAATTTGCCATTCACTAGAATAACTAGCTTCAATCGAGATTATTTGGTTGAAACTTAACAAGTTCTGTTCATTTCCCGTTATTTCTTATCAATTAACCGGATTTTTGATTGGCACTTTCATCTGGTGTCATTGTCGTTGTCAGTAAGTATCCACATACGTTGCCACACTGATCTCCTGCAATTCCAATTGGTTGAGTATTGGCTTTGCCTTTGACTCAAATGTCAACGGCATGCGGTAGTCATGCCACATGCCCCGTGCCCCGTGCACCGTGCCCCGTGCTCATATCATCCGTCTATGGCCTGCAGTGCCTACGCCAAGGAAATTAATTAATAGTTTTGTCTCTGTGTGGGTGTGTGTCTGTGTTTGTGTGTGTGTGTGTGTGTGTGGGAGTGAATCTCGTATCTACAAAACCGTAACACCCAACTTGGCGCTGGAGTGTGTGTGTGTCTGTCTGGCTCGGTGTGTATGTGTGTGTGTGTGTGTGTGTGAATGCGAGTGTGCGTGTGTGGATATTTGAGCATTTTGGCTTTTGGTTTTCTAAGCACTTTGAGATATGAGCACGATTGCTATTAACGTTGATTGGAGGCAAGTCTTTGTTTGTGCGGCAAGCTGCTAGCGGACCCTGTTGCGGTCTGGCAATGAGCTGAACACATACATATCATACATATGTATATCTATGCAGATCTGTATGAAATGATGATTAGAACTTTGCAAACTGTAGCAACTTTAATAAGTCAAATTATCTAAACTTTATCAGCTCGTAATCACACAAGTTGGTCTTAGAGAAAATAATCGAAGCAGAAACTATGTGCAGATAACTGAATCCAATAAATAATAATAATCAGACCATAAAGCACATATTTGGTAAAAGTTTAAACTGAATTTAATATATTTTGTAACAATTAAATTGGGTATTACTAAAAGAGCATGAATGCTTTAGTATAGGACTATGACTTATAATTAGTGCTAATTATTTCAGAATTGTCGTCAAGTTTAATCTTCTATGTGTAGTCATTATCTCTACATAAATAAAAACTTAATGAAAATGCTACTTACTTAATATTATATTTATATATATATATTAATATTATAACTAGCCGTATAAATTGTCGAATCTGTGTCAAATAAACATATTAGTTTTCAATATATGGTAAGCTTTTAAATTATGATAATTTGAAATATTTTATTTTATTGTAAAATATTAATTATTCCGCATGTAAATGTAAGCAGGGAGATCATTATAAATTTACTCAATTTAAAAGTGAGTAAGTGGGAGTACAAGTGTATTCATGTTATGGTATTCTATAAGCCGAAGGCAACTTGGGCTTATCTTCGATTAATTAATAAGAGCATTTCTGAATGTGAATATGTTAACATTAACTTTACTTATGGCCTTTGAACAAGGACCGCACACAACAATTAAAACAATTACTTAAGTTCACAATCTGAAAACCCAAAGCAGGGGAATGTGAGAAAAATGCTCAAAGCCAAAGCAGAAATATTCTCCCCATTTAAAATGCCAATTACAATTGAAGATAGACGAAGACAACAGCGAGGGATTGGGATTGGGATTGGGATTGAGGTTGGAGTTGGAGTTGGGGATGTGAATGCGAGTAGCTGGCGCAAATTACTGTAAATCCAGTAGGAAATGCCCGCTCTCCAGTTGGAGACGCAGTGTTGGCGCTGGCATTATTTCTAACGAGCGACATGATCATAAAAATAAACGCAAATATAACACAAAATGCAAACACAATGATGGCTGCCGCCGAGTGGCTTAGTTTTTATTTTTACACCTGTTTACAAGAAGGGGGCCGGGCAGAGTGGAGTGGAATCCCAGGCAGAATAAAATTTCACTGTGCCAGCCACGCACACAATTAAATTTCCGGGTACAACATTCAACTTCAGGTGTGTTTGGGCCAACTACACAGCGAAAAAATGTTTGCTACAAGCACAAAAAAAAAAAAATAAATAATTACAAATAAATCTAAAGACAGACAGAATAAGGATTAGTGATAACTTGGGAATCGAGTCCAGATTCTTAGTTATTTGTCACAAAGTCAATCTCGTTTTTTGACAAATTCAATAAACTAACTTCAACAAAAAACTACTAAAAGGATTTACAATTTTATTGCTTTCAAAAAATCCCAAAAATAATGTATTTTTCAAATACTTTTGAATATTGTGTGAATAAAATTGAAAGAAATCTGAATTGTAACTCATGTTTTGTCAAGGTGCAAGATACTTTGGCATCCGTGGCTAGGTGGGAGCGCCGCATGTTTGAGCCATTAAAATTACGCCTAACAACACTCGTAAAAAGCGTTCGGCTCATGCGGCGTATGAGTATTTTCATCTCTTCGCTGCACGTTTCATTACAAATCCATGGCACGTTTGCCAGCAGCAGCAGCCGGAATAGAACTCACATCCTAACACACACCCACACACACACACACACACACACACACGGTCGCGGTACAATTTTCAATATTTACCACACACACACACACACACACACACACACACACACACACACACAAGGTGGGCATGGCAGCTGGCGGAAATAATGTGGCGTCTGTCAAAATTGGCAAAATCGTCGCCGCCTCGTTGCCCTTAACTAAAAATCAAAGGCGTCGCATTTGAGTGGATCCCCATGAGTGTTTGCGAGTGTGTGTGTGTGTGTGAATGTTTTTACAAAGGCGTTTGTGGGCGTGGCACTTGTGTACGTGCCGCATAATATTTTGTTTGTCTACACGCAGCATATACGTAATATTTACTTGGCTTTTTATTATATGGGCAATTGCCAAATGCGTCAATAATAATAAAAACCCAAAAAAAGTACTTTAAAATAAAATTGCATTTAATTTGAAATTTCATTTATTTCGTAATATTTTTTATGATCTCGCAGGTGTCGCTGCCGAGCGATGCGTGACAACATTTTAATTACAATCGCTCGTGCGCGAAATATTTGCAACATCGCGAATTCTAATTCATCGGCGAATGGAAATGTAAGTGAAATCTTATCAGTGCCGTTGCTTCCGACCTCAAAAGGTATGTCTACTCTTGATCAGGACCACTAGATGAAGCGATAAAGCAATTCATATCGTCCGTCTGTCTGTCTGTCTGTCTGCTATTATGTGAAATAGTCCCACTCTCGGTCGAAAGGTAAATTGTTGCACAGGGTTGTATCGTTTAGAGTTAACTGTTATCCCGATTAGCAGGGAAATACTCGGAATATAGCTTATAGTATTTAATATGCCGAAACTTATCCAAGCCAAGGTCGAATAACCTTATCTAATGTGGTTAGCGGATGAGATTCGGATCTCAATATCCATATATTATGATCGAAGTTAGAGTATCGCATTATCCTGTTAAATAGATAGAACCTTAAAAATGTATTCAAAGATACCAAAAAAATATATGTGATTTTATATTTATTAACACTGTTCTTTATGCTCACCCAAGAAAACTTTAATCAGCTGCTGTTTCCTTTCCATGTTCCTAAGAATGTTTCATATCTTTGGCCAATTTACGGTTATAGCATTGTACATTTCAGTCGGTATATATATATATATATATATATATAGCTGACTGGAGAGACACGGTTGTCTATCAGCCTCATATGAAATTGAGATAAGTTCACGATGCATGACGCATCTTCAGACATTCAGTGATTCAACAAATCTTATCTAATCACCGACTCGAGCTCGGTAATCTAAAGCAATTGACGAGAATGAAAACAAGAAAGTTAAACCATTAATTAAACAATACAGGTGTTTAATTAGTATTATCTTTAAAGCGAAAGGCAAACAAGTTAGTGAGAAACTCTAAGAAATGCTGATGTTCTTTGAAAAAGTCTTCGATTGAATTAAATACAGAAACTCGAGTGCAAATGCCTTAGTCAGCTCCGGTTTTAGGTATACATGTCAATTTGTTAAATTAATATATTTAAAGACTACGGTTTATATCTATTTTTAAGATGATCGATTCTTACTTAACAATTAATAATAATATGACAATAATTATTGTGGGCTTGCAAAGTTGCTAAGAATATTTTTTTGTCAGTCGCCAACAAAACAATTTCTTTCGATTCGATTTAAAATACACACTTTTCTTGTAAAAGATTCAAATTCAGCTAAATTAAATGAAGTGTATTAAAGAATTAACTGAGACGCTAAGAGCAAAGGTCGTGATAAGACTGCAACTATTAAAATCAGTTGATTCTAGCTTGAGAGTCGCTTAAATATATTTACTTAATACAAATGAAGAATTTTGTCATTGTTTGAGAACTGAAATAAATGGAAACAGCGTCTATTTTGGTTTGTTTGTTTGTTTTGTTTGTCTGTTGTTTGTGTTTGTGGACTAATGGAAGAATGCCAGCAGCTGGCAGGACATTAGCTCAAAGCGCAAAGCTGCCTCACAACCATGTTATGCCAGTCAGGTGCGTTGCGAATTTTGTTGCAACAGTCATTATAATAATGCCACAACGAAGTGTGCCTGGAAATAATAATCACGTTGAACATCAACTCTCAACTCACACACAATGTCTCTGTCTCTGTTTCTGTCTCTGTCTCTCCCTTTGTCTCTGTCTCTTTCTCTGTCTCTCTTGGTGCTGCTGGCTGGGGCTGTACCTGATGCGAAGCACTTAAAATTTCATTTAAATATGGCAGTGGCATTCACATAAGAGCCTCGTTAAATGTGCAATCGTGCGTTGTGGAAGTTGCAATAATCGGCTGAAATAATAACTTAAAGTGCATCATTTTATACAGCTTTCCCTGCTGTTCTTCCTTTTATTTCTTGAAGGTGAAAAGTACGTGCGAAAATGTTGCAGTTTGCATTTGAAAAGCAATTTAGTAAATTGCATTGAAACAACTTTCTCGAAAATATAGTTCTGATCTTGCTAACTTTTGATTGCTATGAGGAATACGGAACACGAATTGCAATTGCATAAATAAGTGTGTCTTTCTGATGCTGCATATCAAATATCAAAGGAGTATACAAAGAGGGAGAGCAGGGGATCCATTGCCCCATCGGAACTTTACTTAGACCCATGTGGTCGATGGCCGGAGGAAAATCGTATATCTAAGAATTTAGGATATAAAATTGTTAAAATTTGTTCTGGTCTAAGTAATTATATAATTATTATTTACGATTATTTGTATTGTATTTAAATTATTTGAGAATCCACATACTGAACTTTAACTCTATTTCTTGTGCCCATATGTACTAGAATTGAGAAAATGAATTTCTATGTCCCCATCTCCGAACTAATTCTGTTTTTACTGGTTCAGATCTTGCTTAAGTCCACAGCTCGTGCAAACCATTTACTTTTCCAAAGGGTATAAAACGCCACATATGTAAACATATAGAAACAAATTGAAGAGTTATGATTGGTAAGGCCATGTTTTGACCAACTGTAGCGATCTGGGGGTAATTTACAATTACAATTTAATTGATTTTGTGCAAATGAGTAACAGAACGCAGTTAGCATATCATTAACATTTACATTTCTACATTCCTATTTGCCCATCAAAAGTACCATAACTCTATTTTCAGGACTTTGTTGTTGTTCCTAGGATTCCGCATTTAGCTATAATTGTTTGCGCCTTTTGTTCGTCCTGCCAATTGAATTGCTCCGCTGTGTTGATTTCAGTTGTGTTTGATTGGAATTTTACTAATTTATAAATTAAATACAATAAACCCTTTTCTGAAATCTGTGCGTTGTGATTAAATGAAGGGATTTTAAGGAATTTTACTACGTATGCATGAACAATACAGCTAAGCATAGAGCAACATGGATGAACCTTAAACTGTAATTGGGCAGCGTAGCGAAATGTATTTTAAATAAAATATCTCTAAATAAATATCATTTCAGAGTTAAAAGTAGATTGGAAAGAATATAGTCAACTTTATTACTAATAATTAGTGGAAACCCCTTAAATGGTAATTTCCTCCCATGATAAAATATTAACTAACTTCAAGTTTAGTATAGTAATTCAAACATATTAGTAGAAAACCCATTACTCCTTCAATCAAATATTTGCCTAGCAAAGCTGGAAATCCATATACATATATTAATATTTAATTCAGTTAATTTTCAATTTCACTGTTCAATTTACTTGTTGTTGCCTTGTAACATTAAAATTAATATATAATTTCGGTGATAAACTTTACACTTAACATACAAATAACAAATTAAAATAAAAATAACAAATAAACAAATTGTATTCAAGTCAATCAAAAGTTTGTAATTCTAATTTGCATTATAATAAACATAAAAATGTATTTGGCTTTGTGTGGCTGCCACATGCCGCAAATTTGCCATGTCCTTGATTTATATAATATATGTTCTGGTTTTTCTCTCGTTGTTCAAAAGTAAACTCGATTCGAGGCAGGAGGCGTCACTCGTACTCCAACTTTTTGGGCACAGAATAAAATAAAAGCACATTTGCATAACTGAAAATATAGACACGCAGCAAGAGCGTTAGCATTAAATGAAAAAGCACGAAATATACATATTAATCATACGCCATGTGTGGCAACAATTAGATTGAAGTCAGTCTTCGTATTCGCTGGCACATGTGCCACCAAAAAGTTATCCCAAAAGTTATGATCTCAATTGCTCTGATTTATTTGCATGCAGCAAAAATCATATTTAAAAATTCATCTTTGTACATATCTAAATTAAAATTCTAGTTCGAAATTCAAGATAAAAACGAGTAAGAATGCCGTAGTCGAGTGAGCTCGACTACGATATACCCTCAACCCAGTTGATAAATATATTCTAGTTTTATTTGCAAATTTACCTTTTAGATGATTTGCAAATGATTTTTTAGATGCTTGCTTTTTCTTGTTACATACATTTGCACAGAAACTTTTTTACCAATTTTTAATGGGTTAAGGGTATAATTATTCTCTTGAAAAATTTATCATATTTTATAAAAACTATGGCTTTTAAGCATGGTTTGGATTATAAATTCGAAGTTGAAAATAGTTTTTGGATTAAAAGTAATATTCATATTATAACCACAAAAGAAGTTGTTCGAATAGCTTCGTGAATGCATTTTGTGGCTTAAATATGTATATACATAACTGAATTTTGCAAGTTTTTTTGTATTCATTGTTTTTCTTTTTATTCAGTTAAATTCGAAATGTACACATCAATTATAAAGAAAGAAACAACAAAGTACTCAAAAGCAACAAAAGTTTTCGAAGTCTGTTTTGATCAGCGCCCAAAGAAAATTTAATATATTCAGGATCTGAATCAAAGAGAATTAACTATAATAAAGACCCATGGATATCTAAAGGAGATAAGATTTATTTCTTTCATTCTCTAATAGAACATGTACAGCTTTGAAGTCATGCACAGTAAACCCATTATAATCTTCATTCTAATTTTAATTCTTAATCATAAGCATCGCGAATTTTGAAGACATTGAGACACTAATTTAGATTTCCATAACAAATTCACAAAATCGTCTTAAATATTGATTCATTTGGAGACTTTCGGCAGACCCACTAATTGGCAAATTGGATGACGGCACAGCCTCCGCTTTCTGGAGCGTGCTGTGGTACCAAGGTGTCAACTTGGTCAACTTCAACATTGAATCAAACAATTAAACGTACGCCCCCTGGTACGGATAGCTACGCTAACATGGAACAGTTAGCATCTGTCATGATCAAATTATAAGATAAACAACTTAATAGCGTCAATAGGAAACAGAATAATATTGGCCGAAAATCAGCTGATAACAGAAGCAAACACCGCAAGCACAGCTCAAGCCGGTTATATTTGTAGATTAAGCTGTATCCAGACATGGGCGTAGACGGGGAGGGGCCGAATTGTAGTCGAATTGTAATTTTTCCATTCACTTGAATGTAAACAAAACTGTCAACAATCTATGTAAATTTGAGATGTAGGCGGGCAGCTATTCCCCTTTTCCCCTCTGCCCATATGTGACTACGCCCATGTGTCAATATCTGTATTTATAGTTATTTTTGTTTATCCTATGGCATCTGTATCTTTCAAAATATTCGCATCTTTATCTGTGTTCGTTGCTCTAATTGTATCTTTTGTGTTTCAAATCCATGTCTGTATCTGTAATTTTCTCTGCACTCGTGTTAGTTGTATTTTAATCTATCTATTTATAGCATATACATACACACATATCGCTATCTCTATCTCAATGTTGCATTTGTTGGACACACAATTGAGCTGTGAACGACGCTCTGATCTGTAAGGCAAACAAAACCGAGATCTGTCAGATGTTTTCTGCGAGCTGCTTTCCGAGATTGCCAGCACTGATCAGCGACATGTTCGCGGCTATCGGAATCATTATCAAATCGCGACTCGCTGGAAGCAGTCCGTGCCTCGCTGTAGCTTAAGTCGTAGTTATGTATCCGCAACTGGAAGTAGACCCTGAGCTGACTGACCGGTCGACCAAGGTGCGTCTGCTGCCCATCTCCACCGATGCAAAAGCTGTCTCATGTGCGAACAGCATCCACAACGACAGAGACAAGGCCACCAAAAAGGCGCCACCGCCCAGCAGGTGGAGACGAGCGTTGCTGCGTCATGTGCCCGTGTTGCAATGGCTGCCCGGCTACAACATGGAATGGGGCATCGATGATCTTATAGCAGGCGTCACTCTGGGCCTCACAATCATACCCGAGAGCATTGCCTGCGCCCTGCTGGCCGGCCTGCCCGGTCACTATGGCCTCTGCTCGGCTATTATTGGGCCACTCATCTATTTGATATTTGGATCCATTGACAAGGTCATCATTGGACCCACCAGTCTGGTGGCGCTGGTCAGTCTTCAGTTCACCGTTGGGCGACCCATTGAATTTGCCATTTTGCTCACATTTCTCAGTGGCATTGTGCAGATCATTATGGGCTCTATGCGCTTAGGTGAGTAACAGCAACCATTGCTGGATAACCAGATGAAATAGATGTGCTTTTTTAATATCTATAGCAATCCATTTCTATACACTATACCCATACCTATAACTATATCTATAACCATACCCATACCTATACCTATACCTATACCTATACCTATACCTATACCTATACCTATACCTATACCTATACCTATACCTATACCTATACCTATACCTATACCTATACCTATACCTATACCTATACCTATACCTATACCTATACCTATACCTATACCTATACCTATACCTATACCTATACCTATACCTATAACTATACTTATACCTATACCTATACCTATACCTATACATATACCTATACCTATACATATACCTATACCTATACCTATACCTATACCTATACCTATATATAGTACCTATACCTAGTATTCTTTGCCTCTGCTAATTGACTTAAGCGCTATGTTTTATAATTGCTGTCATTGGAACGCGGATGCTCCACATAATGGGGCGTCTGATGTCATATTTGTATAATATCTAGCCTCAACTAGATATATAAATACTATGCATCGTAGGTGTGGGTAATTTGGCCTCTGTCTCTCTCCCGATTGGTGTAAAATACGCGCATGTCAATTGGATACGGCGTCTTCATTAGCTTCAGTCACCCTGAACTTGGGTGTACAGCTTTGATTAGCACAAGTAAACTAAGTACTCGTGTTATATCCGATTTGAGGCAGTTCCAGTCATGATAAGTGGCATGCAAACAATTCGGGAAGCATGCTGACAATTGTTCAAGGGGTTTGCCGAATTAGCGGACTCTGTTTTAGCGCAGTAGTATCCATTTTAATAGTTATAGATCAATATTAGTTGGATAAAGATTCCAACCATTTTCATTGATTCCATTTTGAGAAAATAAACAAAACTGATCTCATTCAAAAAGTGAATCGATAAGTGTATAGACTGAATACAATTAACAGTCAATTGGCACCTATCTTGCAAACCCAACAAATGCGCTAATTACTCATTTAACAAGCCAATATTTCACATTAGCGAATCACGATTCTAATTTGTGAATACATTTTAATTGATTTTTGGGATGCGTAGTAAGATTTAATTATTCTGAAAGTATTCCACAATTTGTACAAAATGTGAAACATTACAAAGAATTATTTACTATTTATATTTATAAATTTCTTATAAATCAATAAACTAATCTCTGATTGCAGGCTTCATCTTTGAGTTTATATCGATGCCGGTGATCAAAGCCTTCTCCTCGGCGACAGCGGTGCTGGTCATCGAGTCCCAGATCAAAGTGCTGCTGGGCATCAAGTACTTAGTGCCGGGCCTCATCAACTCTGTGAGCACTCTTAGCTCTAGGATCAGTGAGGCCAACATGGCAGATCTGATAATGGGCAGCTGCGCCATCGCATTTTTGCTGCTGCTGGAGGTGTGTATAGATATTCTCAACTGCTATATATACATATATATATATATATGTATATATATATATATCTTATGTATATATATATATCCAATTCTTATTTTCCTACATTTCAGCTGCTGGAACGCGTGGCACACAATGAGAAACGTGGCAGGGTTTTGCGCACCTGCTGCCGCTACTTGTCCACGTCGAGGAATACGCTAATTGTGCTCATCGCTGGAATTGTATCCTTCATTTGGCTGGGATACACAGAGACAGTGCCCTACGCCCTCAGCCACAACGCCCTATCCAGTTTACCAAATTTTACGATACCCAGTATGACTGTAGAATCCCCGGAACGTAGCTATAGCTTCTGGGAGATCCTCAGTGAGCTCAAGGTGGGCATCATTGTTATTCCCATTGTGGGCATACTGACAAATATATCCATTGGAAAACTGAGTGAGTATTTAATTCAAATCGTTTTGGTAATATATATGTATTACCTGAAATTCTATAATACATTTAGGCATATTTATTCGATGTTGTCGAAGCATTTAAAAATGTTTTGGGTACCAAAGGTGAATTTCAGCTTAAAACTGGTTAGGTTATCAAAGATAAATTTCAAGAAAAATGTGTAACTGCATAAAAATCATCATGATTGATTGGCAAATCAAAAAAAAAAAAAAATTGGGTATATTGAAAATTTACTACAGTTAGGCTATTGTAATAATTATTATTATGCTAATGTTACTGTGGTCCGATCCCGTCATCTCCGTCCTATATACTGTATACATCCAAAAAAAAAAAAAACGAATATAAACTAAAAAATCGGTCAGACGGATATGCGAACTTATCTATATAGCTATATAGAATATATATATGTATATATATATATATATATATTTAAATTTTCTCTATGAGGGTATACAAACTTAAATTTAAAAGACGTAAAAAAAACCGTATCTTACTTGATTTCAAGGCTGCTTTTAATATCAACTTCCGTTTACTTTTCCCGTGCAGCACCCAAGGGACTTGTGGACACAAATCACGAGCTGCTCGCGCTCGGACTGTGCAACACGTTTGGATCCTGTGTGCAGGCGATGCCCTCATCTGGTGCCTTTACGCGCTATGCGATCAGCACGGCCTGTGGCCTCAAGACGCCAATGGCCAACATGTATCTGGGTAAGTTGAGTTGAGTTGAGTTGGCGATTCGAAGGGATCGACTTAGATGGGGTTTCCATGTTGCAGGCATCATTGTGCTGTTGGCGCTGAGCTATCTGAGTCCCTTCTTCAATTATATACCGGAGGCGACACTGGCGGCTATATTGATTTGCTCGATCATGACTCTGCTGGACTTCAAGTTACCGATGCGACTGTGGGGTGAATCGAAACGGGACTTTGGCATCTGGCTGCTGTGCTTCATTGTGTGTGTGCTGTTTGGCGTGGAGGTGGGTCTGTTTGTCAGCATCATTGTGACGGCGCTGCATCTACTGTTCCTGTGGGCACGCCCAGAAATAGTGGTGAAGATACAGGAGATGGACGATATGCAGTATATTTCAGTGGTGCCCGGCAATGGCATCTATTTTCCGGCCATTAATCATCTGCGAGGCCTGGTGCTGAAGGCCAGCACTCGGGCCGATTTCAAGATCACTGTCGTTATCGATGGCCACAAGATAACGGGTCTCGATTACACAGCCGCCCAGGGCATATCGAAGCTATCCAGCGATCTTTGCCGGCAATCGGATGCGTCCAGCTCGACACTTTTGATACTCTACAGATTTCCAGCCCATTTGCAGAATCTGATTGACTTGACGGACAACTTGGTGTTCTGCGAGAACGAGGCCAAGGTCAAGGAGTTTCTTACACAGGAATCCCTACGCAACGGTTATATCAGTCTAAAGGAACACATACGCGCCTCCATCGATCTGGGCTATAAGATTGATATCGATTAGTTGCACATGATCCATTTTAGCTCTAAGTTTCACTCTATTATTTATTTAAATAAATTTACCGTTTTTGTCGTTGCTGCGAAATCCAAATATATTTGCTAAAAATTGATGAAATATTGTCGCGTTCTGTCGAAACCAGGAGTGCTAAAGTGGAGCAAATGCGCTGATGGCAGCAATTTATAAAAGCTACACTGGCCTCTGACACTCATTTACACCCCCACACCCCACACACACACACACACTAACACACACACACATAATGGGGTCAGTGTAACGGTGGGTGGAATCGGGTTTAGAGAGTTGTGGCTTTGCCACTGGCGGCGCCTTCAATGATTGCCAGGCTAATGGATTTCTGTTTACTTTTTCACTTAGAACGTCGAACAGCGGGGGGGGGAAAAAAAAAGGAACGAAACCTAGAAAAAATTTTGCAAAAAAACGTTAAGAAATTAGAGAAAAGCGAAAGCACAACACCAACTCAAACTATTAAGTTTTTGAATAACAAAAAACTGGGAAAAACTGCAAGAAATTAAACTAAAATCCTTGCGTAAAGTGGATCAAACTAAGAAAAAAAATGCTGGAGAACCAGTGGAAAGCAAGAAGAGAGCCAGAGTGATTTGGTGAGAAAGAGAGAGTGGGAAAAAAAGAGAGAAAGGGATGTATAGAGGTGGAATCAAAGAGCGTTTAACGAAGCTTAAATGCCCTGGGCCAGCTACGATTTTTCCTACTTGGTTATTTCTAAAATGATTTTTTTACTCTAATCAACAATTTTCGATAAATAGATAAAAGAAAACACTGAAATTTGCGAATTGTAATTCAAATTATTACATTTTTTCTGTTAAACTACATATATTTTACAATTTTACTTAATAATTTTATTTAATTATTTTTATTATAATTTACTTAATAGTAAGAGTAACAGCAACAAAGGCCAACGACTCCATGTCTATAATTATTAGAAACCTTAGTTGGTCAATTTACATATGTTTTTAGTGCAATCAAAGTGGAATAGAAATCATAAAAGCTCTTTCCTCGAGAAGAGCAAGCAAACCTCTGAATGAAAATAAGTGCAAGGCGAGTTAATTACGTAGGGTTAAGCGCTGAAATTTGCCGGAGCAACCCCAACAGGGAAACCCGGATAGAACAGCAGCTGAACGGACTCCAAGTAGATTTCAAGCACTTGAGGCTTTTCAAATGAAATGCGGCGTTTCCGAAAGGCCTTCTTCCATTTCCCATTTTCTTTGCCATTTCTTGAGTTATTTTTTTGTTTTCCTTTTTGCAATGTTGATTGCATTGGCAAACGAAGTGAGCAGATTTAATGAAATTTAAAACGCTGTCCAAAGTTGGCCAGCACAACGAAACCACCTCCACCACCTCCACCACCAACACCACCAACACCACCAACACCACCTCCACCACCGATTCACCATGCCACAGGCAGGTGGCGCTGCCCATGCAAATTGTGCAGCATTGGTTGGGTCCTGCCTTGTCCTGCTAATTATTTCAATGGACTTTATTTGCTAAGCTGTTCAGCTGACTTGTCTTCAGACTCCTTGCTCCTTGCTCCTTGCTTCCCTGCTCGGCATTTTCTGCATTTTCTGCATTGCTAGGCTAATGAGCTTAATGCACCGCTTACATTTCCAATTTGCATTGAAATTCCCCATGATCGATGCTGCAAATAGTCGTGAATTGCGTTGCATTGCGGCACCATTTGACTAATTCCGTCCAGAATCATGTTAAGGCAATGGAGCTATCTTCAGCCTAGCTTAATTGAACTTAAGTTTGATTTGAATAAAGCAACGCATAGTTTGAATAAACCTTCCCCTTCAATTGACAGACTGAAAGAAAATAAAATTCTTAAAATGTTCTCATAAATTACAGATGGATAGGATAAAATATCGATTTTACTTTCAAAACTAATACAAATCAAGTGAGATGACGAGCAGAAGAATTATAAATAGATATATATATATTTGAATGTGGTAACCGCGATAAAACCAAATATCATTTCAATTGCGGTTCACGCAATCAAAATCACAAAAAAAAAACAAAAACATTGAAAAGCCGGAAAAGCTCATTGCATACTTTGTGGTTTTAGCCACGTGTTGCGAGCGCAAAAACAGCATAAACCACATTTGGGCTGTTTGTGCCAAATATGCAATAATGTTTCATATTTCATGTTTTGCATACCTTGTTCCTATGATAATTGAAAAAGTAGGCAACTCTAATGTGAATATAAACAAGGGTTATTTATTTATTTATTAACTTGTATACATATGTAATTTGAGGTGATATATTTCTCATATTCCACACATACATTAATTTTTAAAATTGAAGTGCCCCAACAATAATAACTAAAATTCCTTAAAACCATTTGCAAGATATACAGGGCCATAATTACGCATGATTTTAAGCCAGCATTTAAATTAGCAGTTAGCATTTGAGGATAACAAATAGGAGAGAGTTTAGCCACACTTTCAAAACAGAGTAACTTGGAGTCGAGCATGGAGCTGGCCAGATTGCATGGATATTTGTTGGCCAACCTAATAATATTTATTTTCACATGCGGTTGGAAAACGTAAAAGCCATTTGGTTTCATTGCCAGACTCGCCCCCTCGCCCTCTCCAGCGCCACCCTCTCCGCTCGCCCATCGCACTGTTAGCCGTTTGTTCACTTTTGTACGGCCTAACAAATTAAATTTTCATATGAATTACTGTGCCGGTCACGTAGCAAAGTGGGCAATGGAGACGGACACGAAGCATGTCCATGTCCATGTCCATGTCCATGCCCATGTCCAAGCCCATGTCCTTGGCCATGTCCATATCGGTGTCCATTGATACGTATTATGTGACTCTCTACCCGGTATATATTACGTACCGGCCCCTCCTTGCCCCACTCCCCAAAAACCAACAAGTCCCCTGCCGCCAACTTACTGGCAACTTAATTGCGTCGCCTTTGAATGCGACAAAACGGCAAAAGACATAATTAATAGACGCATGTGCAGGGTGGGGTTGGGAGCGGGGCGGGGGTTCTGTTTAGGTCCACTCATTTATTGATTTTTTGTTTGGCCAGGGGGCTATTCAGGAGCAACAGCGATTGGCCTCTCGCCAAAAATCGTTTCAATATGCGCCAAAATATAAACAAAGAGGAAACGGCATTCGTGGGGTGGTTGGGGTGATGGGGGAGTGGGGTGTGTGTTATGTCTGTTTAAGGAGCAGGGGGGGGGGGGGGGGGGGGGTGGCAATTGCGACGTCTATTTGCTTGTTTAAATTGTTTGAAAATGTCAATTTGATTGCGCTTAATTAAATGCCAAAAATCCTTAAGGACAACAAGCGCAGAAATAGAGCTCGTGGACGGGGGTGAAGCAAGGATGAGGGGTGGTTCGTAAGTAGAGTTTCGGGCAGCGCAAAAAGTTTCATAATAAGCGCAATGAAAATAATTAACAATTTGTTGAAAATAACAAGCTCAAAAGTACACAGCAAATGATGTCAATCGAGCCACACAACCAAAAAAACAAACAGACAACAGACAAACTATGAGGGCGGCAAGAGCACAAAGGATTTGAATGGAGTTGGCCCCCAGCTAAATTGGGGGACTCCTTGTCTCTGATACGCTTCCTTTTACAAGGCAGACGGACATTAAGATGTCACGTTTCCAACGTCCCCCGTCTCGGTTTGTTAAATTTTGAGAGAGCGGATCGAAGAAGGGAGCGCAACTGACAATCTTTAAAACTGCTTAAAGGGTTACGTCCTGTTTTCCCGTTAAGTTTGCTAAACGGCTTGTTACTGCAGGCCATTGCCTGTTGCCGTTGGGAGGGGTGTCTCTTTGTTCTGTTAGAGAAACATTTAATTTAAATTACAAATCAATTTGCTTGAGGCAATTACAATTGGGATTTTCATTCAGCTCACTTCATGCAAGAGTAAATGAATTGAACTTCCAGAAAGGAATGTGGAAATTGAATATATGTATGTGGAAAGTAGTCGGTTAGTTAATCACTGTCGGCAGCTGTCAATTTACTGCTCAAGTCTCTGTACAAAAATCACAAACTACCCTATCCTCAAATTGGATATTATAACTTTGTTGTAAAGTTTGCAAATTAGCAATTGAACAGATACAATTTAATATGTGAGTATCTTGAATTTAAATTGTTTATCAAATTATTTGTAAACAGACACTCAATGATTTATATTTTATTTTTTACGTATTTTAGGAATTGCACTTAAATCAAACGAACAAAGAAGGTATTCAAATTTTGATTCAGTGAAAACATGCTTGCAACAAGCAAGTTTATTCAATAAGAATAAAATTCGTAAATATATATTATTATCAGATTGGGCAACTAATAAATTAAGTCAATTGGTTGCATGCTCAAGCATCTAGTCGCCGACTAGCTGCCAACATCTGCCACATTAGGGGCTAGGCATATGAATTGTGAGTACTTTGAGTACTTGAGGCAATTACGAATGCAGCAGCTTGAAATGATTGCACTTGTCTTAACTTTTGCCGTCCGCTGGCAATCCCATGAGTGTGGCCATAAACTTGCTGCCTTGCCACAACTTAAAGTAACTGGCAATGTATCTTTAAGATACACATGTGTGCACACAGCTGCCACACATGTGTGCTCTTCACAAACCGCACACTTTGAATACAGTTTATGAGTTTTTATGGCTGCACGCAGCGGGCACAACTGGCGGTGCGGTATCTCTTTATGGCTGCATGCACTACCTTTTGTGGCATCAGCCACCGACCTGCCCTGCACCACCCGCACCACCCACAGCCCGCAGAAAAGTTACGCACAAAGCGCGTGCCCAATAAACCGTTGCCCACAGCTTGCATACCCTATCTAATAGGGAATAATAATTGTCTGAGACAGTATGGAAAATTAATTAATTCAATTTTAATTTATTTACAATGATACTGAATTTTAGGAAAAACATTTACATTTACAAATACAACATTCTGTTTTTTATGACTTAAGTTACAATTAGCGAAAAGTTGATCAGAACAAATTTTAACTTGCACCTGGAAATATCGATAGAAAACCTTAGGAATTTAGAAATAAATTTGTTAATCCCGATTTCAAAACACACATTCTAAAATATAATTTTGCAAATTTATGTGAAACTAAATCAAAATTGTGTAGGTTTCCCGCCCTCTACATTTTGACAAACTTTGTTGAAAATATGATAACTTCTTAGGGGAGGGCATTTAAGCTGCGGCGATATTAAAGGCAGCTCTTATTTCTTAGATATTGGTGGACTTCTTTGGGAGACTTAAAGTTGAAGCAGCATCCACAAAAGTTAAACGCACATCAAAAGCCAACTAATTTGGCTGTAAAAATAACATTAAATCACATTCATTTCTTTTTTTTCTATTCTTTTGGCAATAAACAAGAAACAGTAGAAGTATAGGGAAACAAAATACACTTGCAATATCGAACGTACAAAAGAGAGAGAGGGAGAGCAGGAGAGAGAGAGAGAGAGAGAAAGAGGAGGGAACTACCTTGGCTACCTTCGATTCCAGGCAGCAGCATCCCCCATACGACATTGGTCTTTAAGCTTATGTTGCACTTGACTGATTTTTATGCTTTGATGCTCAATGATTTTATTATTAAAAGCAACTGTCGTCGTCGTCATGTGGGGTTGGCCTCCCTGCTTATTATATACAATGTACCCCTTAAAACTGGACTGGAAGGGTATCACGAAGTCTTAGTTGAATATTATTATTTTATTTATTTTCGATTGATCAGACCGATCAAAAATAGGAATTATCACCAATTTAATTCAATATCTGAAAAAAAATAAATATTGATATGATTCAAAGGCTCAACTTAATGGACAATATTTAATAAGATATAGTATACTCTAAAAATATATGTAATATTCAATTCAGTGGAGGAGAAGAAATAAAACACAGGATATCTTCAAGTAGGGCACTCTGGAATTTGTTGATTTTTTGTTGGTTGTCTGATATACGAAACCCTCGCGCTGCATGGCAATAATAAAAAAAAAGAAAAAAAAAGAAAAAAAAAAGAAAAAAGTGGAGAGAAAAAGGGATACAAGAAAAGCAACAGCAAAAAAGCTGCTGCATACTTTTTGGGTGGTTGCAAAATTACTGCCGGCTGCTGCGGCTGTGGCAATGCCACTTCACCTTTGCTTTGTGCTGTGGATGCCACACTTGGGAGTCGCTTAGCTGTCTAAATATGTCACTTGAATTTGACGACGGCCACTTGCGCAAAGCTACCAAACCCGCTACCCCATCGCCAACGACGAGCAAAACTGTTGCCTGTCTTTTATTTATATATATATATTTTTGTTTTTTTTTGGGCACACGCATTCACATATGCGAGTTGTTATAAACACCCATCCACCAACCCACCCACCACTCCACCCACTCCACCCACCACTCTATCCACTGCCGGCCGTGTCTTGTTTTCTTAAAATATTAGTTTCCTTTGCGCTCGTGGTTTTTCTGACTTTTTGTCTACGCGTGGGGAGCAAAAATTGTTTCACTGCTTTTTATTGTCATCTTTGTTATTTCCCCCACCACCACCAGCCCAAGTGTGTGTGTGTGTGTGTGTGTTTGTGTGCTACCAATTTTTGTTCTTATTCTTCTCGTTTTTTTTTTTGTTTTTTGTCTGTCTGTATTTGTGTCTGTTGTTTGCTTTGACTCAGTTTCATCCAGCAACGAGGACGGCCAAGAGCAAGTTGTCATGAATAATGAAAAAGCAACGTGAATACATTTCTTCAAGCCCCAGAGTTGTTGCTATTGTCGTAGTGTGTGTGCGTGTGTGTGTGTGTGTGTGTGTGTGTGTGAAAATGGGAAATAGGTATGCTGCATGTGGCTGTGGCACCATTGAAAGGGGGAAGGGCAAGTACACGATAGAAAAACTTTGGAGTAATGCGAATTGCACGCAATAGTTTATTTACTTCTCGCATTGTTTTGCTGTTTACCCAGTCTAAACAAATTAACTTATATATGTATATTTAATTTCATTTAGAATATATAAGTTGAGTATTTTTTATTTAAGCAAGCTGAAAGCACTGTAAAAATTGAGTCTTGCAGTCAAGTATTGTATATCTACAATCTACCGACCTATTAAATATATATGTCTAAAGGCTTTATTTATAACTTTTAAAATAAAACAATGGCTAATTTTATCATCTTTTTATATACATATACATATTTTTTATATCAGATATGAAACGAGATATTTACAAAAATCAGGAAAAATGCTTAAAATAAAATTAAATAAAATATAAATATAAATTGTACCAGCTTAATATCAATTAATTATTAATTAGTAATTAGTAATTACACATTGCAAGAGAACCGAATCAGTTGCAACTCACATCTAATAGGCAAAGTTCATTAAATGCTAAAGATACGATTTTAAGTGAGAAGTCGCTACAATATTTCTTGCAGTGTATTCCCAAACAGCAGGTATTGGAACCAACTACTAAAGTCAATTGCTAATTCAGTCACAGTGACTGTGAGTGTAATAGTAACGGTAAAGGAGACAGACGCGTTGCTTTGACTGTCTGTCTGTCTGTCTGTCTGTCTGTCTAGTCATCGTCGCAGTCACTTCCACGATACCTATATATATGTGAGACATCGTGTAAGTGAGAGAGAGAGAGAGAGGGGAGAGGTTTGCCTTTTCTCTCCCACATAGGTTTTCCTTATTTACTGTTCATTGCTCATAGTTTTTGCCCCGTCTTAAGTTGTGCTTTCTGCTTGAGTGTTTGTATTTTTGTGTTTTTGTGTCCTTAGCCCTAAGCTAGTCCCAGTGACACACAGCACCCTCTACCACCACTCCCTCCCCCCCCCCCTCGATTTGGCCACGCACAAGAAAAGCCCTTCGCTCGGATTTCGTTGTTGTTGTTTGCATTTCAAATTCGTTGCGCACTCGATGAGAAAATCGAAATCAACAAAGCAAATAAACATTTAATAAAGCGCAAAAATGTCAATAGATTGCTGGTCACTCAACTTGGAGCGAGCCAAGACGAGGGAGGGGACCCCGGGAACTGGTATGCTAATTAAAACGGGATTGCCACAACTTTAAATGAGCTGCCCGTCCACAAAACGACAGCGTCAGTGTCAAGTGACGTTGTTCAGCGACCGTCAATTGACAAAATTGGCGCTCAGCTCAATTTCAGGCGTTTTGTGAAAAACACAAAACAACTTTTCGCCAAGAATCTAAAGTTGCCAAGTTCAGTGCAATTTTGGCTTAGTACCGGATGCGCCCAACAATAAATAACTACAGTGAGCTCGACCAGCCTATACCCTATTCATAGATTTACAGTCGTAAATAAAAATATAAGACAGTATATAATTAATATAAATAGCTGTTATTATGAACATCCAAAGATAGATAGATAGATACATTTGATTATTTAAAACATCAACTAGAACATTAAAGAAAATATAAAATAAATAAAAAGTTTTTTCCCACCTTTTCTCTAAAATAAATAAATTTACAGTGGCTATTGAAATTAAAATTAGTCTTTCCAGAATATAATTCATCTCGATCGAGTAGATTTTAGCAATTTTCCAGAACTGAACTCCGGTCTTACATCTTATATTAAAAATAAAGTGCTATAAAAATTAATTCATTCTACAAATCTTTATTTGGGTGCCGCATTATTTGCCCATTAGCCTAAAATCTTGTATATATAGTAGCAAGACAATTAATACAAATCTATTATTGATACTCCATTGCTTACAGTTCCTGGATTCGATCTCCATGCAATGCCGAAGTTGCCACACAACTTGGGGACCATAGAGTCTATAGTGAAGACTGCTAATTTAAAACATTTAAAACTTTCCACTTTACCGTAAAAACTATTTGGTAAATACAGGGTATGAATAGTATCGATGCTTATTCAAAGAAAAAAAAAAGGAAAGACCAAAAATACATATTACAACAAAGACAAGAACGCAACTCCCAAATGTCAACCAAACGGTTGGTTCGGTTCATGTTTGGCTGTTTAAACCGCAATACAGATAAGGCGCAAATTACTTTTTGGCCAAGATGTTGCCGAGATGCGAACCCGTGAACCGCAAGCTGAAAACTAAACAGCGCCGGACAACTTGCAAGCAGCATTGGGGCCAGGACGGGTTGAGGAGCCAACAAACTGGGCTCAAAATGCGATGCTAAAATATAGTTTAAATGCGTGTTGAAAATGTATTTTGGGTGATCCTCCAGAGAAAACCTCTGGGGCCAACAGGAGAGGGTATTTGTAAACAGAGATCAACCCCAGCCTGATTTATGAAGATGCTTGTTGACACTGGCTTACGGCCATAAAGTTTCAGTTTGAGATGGGGTTTTTCTCAAAGGACCACTCGGCCCCGAAGTGCTGCGGATAATAGCAAACTCAAAAGTGGTCAAGAAACTACCAAGAAGTTCATGGACTTATGTTTTGTAAAGTTTATTATGGTTTTAAATGAGACAAATGTGAGAAATGTGCTATACACCAAATATAGCAAAATAACTTTGCCAAAATCATTAAATCGACCTTAGATATATACTAAATGAGAATCTATTTGCGTAATATACGATGAGGTTGTCATTAAGCAATTGTTAGCTTGATTTCTATAGATATTTTATTCTCAGTATTCAGTTACCAATATGGATAAAATTAACTGAAATTAAACATTGTAGCCTTTTGTCATTATATGGTTCATTTTTTTTTATAAGTCAAAAATACTTAATTTTCTTAATTGATCACACTACCATATGCAGCTTAAGTTTTCTCAAACTCTTTACTAAGGAAAAATTCTTTCTAAATATATTTATCAACGAAAAATAAAACGAACTTTTGAAAAAAAAAAAACTTTAAGCTATCCCTGGGATACACTTATTTAATAAATATTCTCTATTTAATTATCTACATAGAGCAATAGCTCAAACATTTTTATTGAACATAATTTAAAATACTGTTCAATTTTCTCATATCTTATATTCTTCTGTCCGAGCTCAGCACTTAAAAATCGAACTTTTATTTAAAAAAAAAAAAAAAACAGCAAGTAAATAAAATATGAATATTTTAATTGTAAGTAAGTTAATAAAGTAGTTAATTAGAGCGTTTACTCAACGAGTTGAAGGCGTTAACTGCAATTGCTCTTTACTTTAAATTGGCTTAAGTCTTAAATCTATAAAGCTTAAATCTATAAACAATAATACAACTGAAATGTAAACCAAATTAAAAAATTAATTAATTTATTTATTTACAAATCAATGAATATTTGATATATTAGATTTGACGTATACATTTCAGTGTTTTTCTCTGTTTGTCACAAAATTGGGAGACCTGCATTCAAAGGAACAGTATCTAATATTGAAATGGGCTTGGACGAGGATTCGTTCTGATTGTAAAGTAATCAGGCTATTCCCACAAGTTCTCGGAATCACACAAGGTGACTATGTATTTCCAATTGGGGCACACTCTCGACCGCAGGACAGTGTTAAGAGTGCCAGTTGCTGGCTTACCATTTTTGCCACACCTATAAAATGCCGCAATGTTGCACGCAAAATCCGATAGCAAGGATGAGCCTCATTTGATTGCAAAAAGCGCCAGGCACAGGCAAAAATAACAACAACAACAACAAAAACATCAGCAGAAACAGCAACACTAACAAAAAAACAAAAACAACACCTAAAACAAGAACAACGATGGCTGGGACCAGAGCCTGGGGAATGACAGCCAGAACAATGTTGAGGCATGCGACAAAACTTTGACTGTGCCACCAAATTGCATACCAGCAGGCGTTGGTTGTAGTTGCAACGTTGCAACCACAAAAATAAGTGTTTACAGCATTGATTACAAGCGTGGGCGTTGCTCTTGATTAGAGTTTAGCCCACAAGGATTTTGGCATTTCTTAGATGCAATGCCAATAGAATGTTGCAGTCAGTGTGGCCAGAGTCATGCAGCGTGTCACTGGTGTAGTAGTGTCAAGGGAAATGCTGCAATCCGGATGGCCACGAGGCAAAAGCCACTACCGCTCACGCTGTAGTTGGGGTGGTGTGGCATGCCGCGTGGCATGCCAGTTCTGGGCTTAGGTGTCGACTTGGCGGCCGCACACAATTGACAAACTGTGTAAACCTTTTTTGTGGCACTTCCGTTGCGTTTGTTTGCCTTTTTACAATGTAACGACAACAAGCCACACTCCCACCCACTTCCCTACCCCTACCCATCCCGACCAGGCGAACTGTGAGAAAAGTTTGTAACCCGAGCATTTGGAACTGCATTTCATTATGAAGTTGAACTGCCAGACTTGGCCAAAGCGCATGCAAATGCTGTTGGTCTCATATTGAAAACTTTGTGGTAGCCAACCAAACACACCCACCAACACACACACACACACACACACTCAGACACACACAGACACTTGGTACCCTCACACTCTGGTGGCAACCACAGTGTCAGTCTTTTGTGGTAGCTGCAGTGGGACAGGGTTCTCCAAACGAAGCGTATAAGTGGCCCTTATCGTGGCCAGCACTGCAGTTGAAGGGGGGGGAAAGCGTGGGGAAATGCAGTGGGGGAGGGGAGCACTGGCAGTCCTGGTTAAGCAGAGCGGACATCGAATTCTGCTCTCCGCTTGTACCATTATTGCCGAGCATTGGATACCGAGTACCAAGCATATTGTATTGGCAAATATCCCCATGACAATTGGAATTTTTATTGAATTTATGCAAAAATTGCAAATTTCATTTGCCTGACACAGTTGTTTAAGTTGTTTTTATTTGGTTTGTTTTCAGTCATTGAAAAAAAACAGAAGAGTAGCATCAAGTTTTGCAAATATATGCAACAGATATATAAATATATAGTCTTGATCAGCATCAAGAGCCCTAAAGACCTGTTATTTGATTTTAAATTCTTTTTGCACAACCTCTTCTAGAAGCCAAAGTTCGGGCAGCAAAATATCTACTACGACTTGAATAGAAAATTTCAAATTTCACGAACCCAGCTGCGACGCAACAACAACAAGTTTCTGTTAACAATGATATGTTTACAATAAATATATAAGTATATGAGTATCGTAAATCCTTACGCATTTTTAGAAGAAAACAAAATCAATATATTTTTCCTCAAGTCTTTCAATGCACTCCTCAAAGCCAGCCTCGTTGCAGCCTGTGTCCAAGTTCATTGTCACATTTTCCAGATCACGTTTCCTAGTAGTAGTTGAATCTATTTGGAATCGATAAACGACAAAAGAACTAAGGCTGGATGAGTTGCACACTTGTTTTTTATAGAGAACTGATGTATAGAAGATATGTTCGATATATATTTGAGAATTAAGTAGCTTTCTCGCTTTCTCTATTTGAGTGGTGAACGAGACAGCCAAAACCACAATTAAACAGTAAAATTAAAGAGGCGAAAGTTGTTTGACAATCGTATACGTTCCCGACAAGTCCTAATCCGATTCACCTGGCTTATATCAATCTGATACACAAGTGCCCGGCAACGTTCTATAGCCAGAAAATGAAGATCCGTAACACCAGCACTGAAATCCACACCAGCCTCGGAGTCGTGCTGCTTGTTATTGCCCCGATTGTTCCAATCTGGTTCTATTTTTGGAAAACCTAAATTTATCAACTGAGTTAGTTTTGAGAATTGTACGAGTTAAAATTGTTTCTTTGTTTCAATTTGTATTACACAATTTGATTGGTGGTAGGGTCATCAATTGGTGCACAGCCAACTTAGCTAATCTAGTGAACAGTAATAATCATTTGCTGCAGCTGTTTAATGTGGCTGCATGCAACTTGCTCCCATGTTTTCACCCACTGTGCACAGTGTGTCTGGGTGGCTGGCAGCAAATTAGCCTTGGTTGGGGAGCCCCGACAAGCAGCTGGCTCGTTAGCCAGCATGTGGTTTTTAGGATTAACTCAATTAAAATTTTGTTTCATTAAAAATATCTTGCCAAAGCGAGCGACGGAACACAATGTGGGGACATCCAGCTAGAAATAGAGATAGAGAGACACAGAGAGACAGAGATAGAGAGAGTGAGAGAGAGAAAGAGAAGCGTGTATAAAACATTGTATAAGCCACATGTATTTGGTCCCCTGCCTTCCGGTGATTCTTGCACATCTTTATTTGCGCCTGAAATTATTTAATTGAGTTTGTTTGAAAATTTCTTTTAAATTAAGAAAGTTTTTACACGTGACTCTTCTTTTTTTGGGGCATGCTACACAGGCCAGCACGTGCTGCAGTTGCCAAAGTTTGTGTCTTTTTTTATGTGTGTGTGCGTCGCGCACAACGCAAGACATTCAAAAGGGGAAATAATCATTGAAAAAATTGGAATATGCCAACGGGTACAATGACAACTAATCATGATAACTAAAATGAGATGAATTAGCAGATTAGGAATTGAGTCAATCGTGGTTCTTTGAGGATAGGAATGTGCCAAGTTGCTAAAAGCATACGAATCTAGACTTATTTTAAAAAACAACAAGACTTTGTATATAAATCACAACCTCATTTTTTGTGAGACGTGCAAAACGATAAAATGCCGATAAGATGTCGATACTCTCCTGATATCGCTACTGACTCGATTACTTGCTCTCAATAATGTCGGGGCAAGGTTGCCAGATAGCATTGACAGCAACTTGTTCAATACAAAAACACTCATAATTATAAAATTGATAATAATAAATTATACGTTGCTAAATGCAACGGAAAAATTAAATTTCCGTTCAGAGTATCTCACCGGACTTGCTTGCATTGTCTGCTGCATTCAATATTCATAATTCCACTCAATTCAGTTGTGAGTATGATTCATGAGAACAAAAATGTTAGATTATTCTGTCTTAGTATTTGCTGTGCTCATTTGAAAACAGTATCTATATTCCCTTTAAAGTATGTATATATATTCTTGTTCAACATGAATGGTATAGTTGATTCAGTCAAGTCCGTTTGCCAGTCTACATGAATATCTCAGAGATTAAAAGTACTCATATACCAATAAGAAGCTGCAGTTTATTTCATTTGCTCGATAACTGAATTACTTATTCATAGCGAATCAAATCACAATTTTTAGATATGTCCTTCAATTTGTACACAATGTTCGTCACGTCTGATCGAAAATTACCTTCATTTTCTTGTTTTTATCGATAAGAATCGCAAAACAAATCACACACTTAAAGATTTATTTTTCTTGACATAATATTAATCATATTTGATCGATACCAACTCCATTTCGATCAGAAAATTTGTATATATAAATTAAACGATTCTTTAGGTTTTTTTTATAAAAAAAAGTCAACCGTTTGGTTTTTCACAGGGCTGCGTTATCTTTTACAATTGCAGTAGTGTGTGTGAACGGCGTCCCTGGTTCCAGTTCATTCGATCGACATGATGGTGGTCGATATCGCTGGCGATGATTGTTAGAGCAATTATTCCAATTGATTAATATCGATATTTGGATATCTGGCTCTAGTTGCGCGCGCATTTCGAATATTCTGATGCAATGTTAACTTATATATTCATATATAGCAATACAAAGCACAATTTCAATTTGCAGTTGAATACAACTTGACATATCACATTTAATCGATAACTACATTCATTTGAAAAATATCGATTTAAAAAATATTGTATTTATTGTGTTATAATGGATGGTTTAGCGATATACATTGGTATATTGGCGCTTATGATAATGAACATGAACTTATGCTTAATTGCTCAGATATCGATACATGCGAATATCGCTACTCACTCGATTACTTGCTCTCAATAGCGTCGGGGCAATGGCAACAAGGTTGCCAGATAGCTCTGAAACCTGTTTCATCGCTAATATCTTATACGAAATAAATTTGTACTTTCATAAAGAATATCAAGACACGATGGCGTCAACATCGAAGATTGCGGAGAACAGGATGGAGTCTTTGTCGAGGAATTCCAGTGTGGGCAGCCATGCAGACTCCTTATTGAAGCGAATGCAACACTTTCTGGACAGCCAGCAGCTGTGCGATGTGGTCCTCGTCGCTGGGATCGACGGCAAACGGGTGTCCGCTCATCGCTTGGTGCTCGCAGCTGCGAGTGAATATTTCTCGGCAATGTTTACCGGATCACTGCGCGAGAGCGAGGAGCATGAGGTGATCCTTGGCGAGGTGCAAGGCGATGCGTTGCAGCTGCTCGTCCAGCATTGTTACACCGGGTGCATTGAGCTGCACGAGGACACTGTCGAGTCGCTGCTGGCCACCGCCAACCTGCTGCAGCTGATCCCTGTGGTGACGAAATGCTGCAATTTTCTCGCTCGCAAGCTGCACCCATCCAATTGTTTTGGACTCGCATTATTGGCGGAGCAGCTGAACTGCACAGAGCTGCTGCAAGTGGCACAGGCGTACAGCCGCCAGCACTTTATGGAGGTGTGCCAAAATCAGGAGTTCCTTCAACTAAACGCCAACAGGCTGGGCAAACTGCTGTCCAGCGATGAGCTCATTGTGCCAACCGAGCAGGATGTCTTCCACTCGATGATGTCGTGGGTGCGCCACGATGCGTCCACTCGTGAGCAGCACATACCCGAGCTGCTCTCCAAGGTGCGTCTGCCCCTGTTGGATCCAACATTCCTTGTGGATCACGTGGAGAAAGTGTGCGGCGCCAACAATGAGTGCCTGCAACTGCTGTTGGAGGCCTTCAAATGGCAGTCACTATCCGTCGAGTGTCGATCTGTTGCTGCCACCGAACGAACCAATCCCCGCAAACACACAGCTGTCGGCCAATTGCTGGTTGTGGGTGGCAGAGATGATGACTCCAACTGGCTCACTACCATTGAGAGCTACTGTCCGCAGCTGAACAAGTGGAAGAATTGGGAGCATACGATCGAAGGACGTGAGTCGTTTGGAGCCGCTGTCATGGAGAACAAATTGATTTTGGTAGGCGGATATAATAGAGAGAATACATTGGACTCTGTGGAGAGCCTTGACCTTAACACGATGGCCTGCGTGCCACTCAGTCCAATGAATACGCCCCGTAGGTACCTATGCGTTGCGGTGCTGGATGGAAAGCTCTATGCGGTCGGTGGATTCACTGGGAGAAACTACCTGAACAGTGTTGAATGCTGGAATCCCAGCTGGCGCAGCTGGGACTGTGTGTCATCGATGAACAAGTATCGTGCGGACTTTGGTGTAGCGGTGTTGGGTGGTTGCCTCTATGCTGTTGGTGGACGACATGATGGCGAATCGCATAGCTCAGTCGAATGCTACGATCCGGCAACAAACAAATGGAGTCTTCGGGCGCCAATGAATCGACGTAGATGCTACGTGGGTGTCACAGCTGCAAATGGATTCATCTATGCCTTGGGTGGAACGGACTATAACACCAACCGTCAGACGGAAAGCATGGAACGTTATGATCCATCTACCGATTCGTGGACACAGATTTGCTCGCTGCCACAGAGATGCAGTTCGATCGGTTGTGCTCTGCTTGGAGATCGGTTGTTTGCCGTTGGCGCCCAAGGTAGTGACTATCGTTCGATCAACAATGTGGAGGAGTACGATCCGGTGAGCAATGCCTGGACTGAACTGGCGCCAATGTTGGTTCCACGTTACGGGACCTGTGTCGTTGCCATACCAAACATAATAGCACCTCCACCAACTCGCCAGACGTAGGCTGCAGGCTAGGATTGATCCAAACCAGATTAAGCGTCTTACAAATAATAATTATATAATAATATAATAATAATATATATAATGCTATAACAAAAGCTATAATAATAATAATAGTAATGATAATAATATGTTAATATTGATAATAATTACAACAATAACAATAAATTATGCGTTGCTAAATGCTCTAAATAAAGAAGGAGAAGAAAAAAGTGGTAGATTATTGGATACTCTGCTCTGAGTCTTAATGCACTATTTTTCTACTATGATACCGCAGGTATCTTAAAAGTACCCTCAAGTGTTCAGGTTTTAGTCCTACGTCCACTAGGAAGCTAGAAAATCGATAAGCATCGATATAAGAAAATCGATAAAGCTACATATCTCCCACAATTGTATGGATACAGTCACCAATTTTGGTTGTTTGCGATGTCCTTCAAAGATCGGCGTATGCCACGCTCACCTCCGACGTATCTTCAGCAGATTTTGAGGTATGGTAATTACTGAAAGTCGCCTTTAAGCACCGATAGCAAATTTGTGTTGCCACGCCCATATCTGCGCCCATAATCGACAATGCCGATATTTCGGAAATTGAATATCGATAAGTCCGTATATCTCCCACAATTTTGAAGATTTAGTGACCAAACTTGGAAGGCATACCATTTTTGGACCACGCACACAACCGACGACCCCAGGACTTTCGTACCACTCCGCCTACCTAAGCCGATACACCTGTTGGTGTACATCGATAGGACCACATATCTCAATTTTAAAGCATAAGTCACCAAATTTGAAACATATATTGCTAATAGCACCCTTCATAAATCTGAAAAAAAAAATTTTGGACCACGCCCATTCCCGCCCACAAAAACCGATAAATGACCATATCTCCCGCAATTTAAGAGCTACAGTTTCCACACTTGTAAGGTATATTTCTATGATCGAACTCCAAAATTTTTTTTGCCACGCCCACTCCCGTTCACAAAAACCGACAAATGACCATATCTCCCGCATTTTAGGAGCTACAATTACCAAACTTGGAAGGAAGATTATTAGGAACCTTCTCTTTCATTTTTTTCATCCACGCCCACTCGCATCCCCAAAATCTCGAAAATTTCATGTCTTCCGTAATTTAAGAGCTACAGTTGCCAAACTGCGAAGCCGGGATACTATCTTTTATCTACCTCAATCTGAAAGGTAAACTTGGACAGTATTTCTTGGCTGCGCACAAATTATGGTATCATAGTATTTCGCTGTCCGACTCTCTTGTTTAAGAATCGCGTTTAGATAATGATTTCAAAAGAGATTTCTGAATCGATTTGTTGTTTTGCCATATGTTTTCTGACCATCTCTATAATGGCGAATAATACTGATTGCGACTGTGTATTAATGTTGCCCCACTTCTGGCAAAGCATTCGCTCATTAATATTTGTTAGCAGTCGCTGCCAGTAGATCCGGCACTCTGCCTGTTATGGGGCGCACTACGCGGCATGCAACATGTCGCTGCAAATGGCCGAGTTGGATGCTTGTGCGAACAGTGGGCAACGTCAGGCGTTGATGCCATCACGCCAACATTGATGACTGCGTTGACAAGTTGCCCCAGCAGCAAGTCTCCAGAGAAATGTGTCAAGCGAGGCAACTTGAGCTGCATAAGCAAGCAGCTTACGCGTGTCTGCCACGCGAATGGGGGCATCCTAGCTGTTGGCCAACTATCTCCGGCTTGCTGTAACTCTGCCCAGTTTTCGCATGATGCGCCAAGAATTTCATTCAATGTATTCATCTTCGTTTCCATATTTTCCTCTTGTTTAACACACAAACTATGCAATGTTCAGGTTAAAGTTAAAGACGACCTCAAGTTTGCTTTTTTATCTAGAAATTTCTCCCTATTCGGATGAAATATTCTTTTCTTTTAGTATAAATTAATATGTTAATTTAATTTACTTTATAATATTGGCCTATTAGGCCAAGACTGACGCAAAACACTGAAGGTAAAACAGAAACATCTCATCGGTAGATATATGTATTTAAATAAATATATTAATTCTCAAGATTGTGATTTTCAAAAAGCTTGAACATTTTGAGATTCTATTTAGTAAATATAATTGTATTTAAATTGTTCTAATTATATTTTTATACAAATCTGCACACCTTGCTTTAAAGAAAAGACACTTTCCCATATCTCTGGAAAGAAGCTGCTTTTGATGATTTTGGAAATTCTTGGGAATATTTTGCGAAGTGTGGAAATGGTTGTGTCTGCTGCCTCCAAAGGTGAAAGACAAGCAAAAGATTATACCTGCCTCCGCCGCTGGGCATCCTTTGTAATGGAGAAAAAGGCGAAGGCTGAAACCGATGAAGATGGAGTCTGGAGAGGGGATGGTGGTGTGGTGTGGTGTGTAGGGTGGTGTATAGGGTGTGTTATATACATGCAAAAATAAATTGCATAAGCGTTAGCGTTGGCAACAAAATAAAAAGTAAACATGTTTAAAATGCTGTTATTCACACACACTTACACACATAAAGAGCTTCGCGCCTGCCTTGGCTGAGATTTGGTCTGCAGCAGAGTTGCCACCTTTTTGGTCGTCGCTGCTGCCCCATCCCAGTTACATTGTAGATTGTGTGCAACATTTTGTCCGTGTGCGCCTTTTGTGTCTTTGGTGGCCCATCTTTCTTGCGCCTTTTCTTTTCATGCTGCCACCTTCTGCTTCAGCGTTTTTTATTTACCTTGTTAACCTTTTCATGTTGACAAACTGTACAAGCAACTGTCTATGTGTATGTATGTTTGTGTGTGTGTGTGTGTGTGTGTGTGTGCGCGCGATATGAAAAGTGGAAATCTGTAGAAATTTGTTTCAAGCCAACGGCATTTGTTCTCCTGACTCACTGTAGCTCGACTTAAAGGTCGTTTATTACAGTGAAAGACAAGTAGAAGTGTGCTGATCGACTAGCAGATATCCTGTGCTCTGTTCTGATATGTCTTATTTATCTTTTGTTTGGAAAGTGTTTTCTAGTTAAGAAGTAGTTAATATGTATTTGTATATTATACAATCTAAACTATAAAAAGTAAAATTTTTTTAAAAAGGTTTTAATTAACAAGAATTTAAAAATAAGACAAAAGGAAGAAATTAATTCATATGAGAAATAAACTTATTAGAATGTACCAATTATAAATAGTAATTGAAGTATCAATAATCTTTGGTATACATAAAATAATCCGCTTGTGCTTCAACAAATATCCTAAGCAATCCACAATCTTTAATATTTATTATGCTTCAAGACTCATTTATTGCGGCCTAAATTCAAATTGAAATCGACTTAAAGAAATTTTCCGGGGATTACAAACAAAAACAAAAATTAACACGAAAGCAACCCCTTGGAAAATTAATCAAATTTTTTATTTCAAAATTACCAAAACACAAGAGAAAATTGCGTTGGCAGCTTGGAGCATTTAGACCGTATGTGTTTTATAAAAAATAAAAACAAAAATAAATAAAAAGACAAAAGAAAAATTACATATAAAATGTAAAATTATAAATTCGGATCAAAAGGATTTGTGTGCTACGCAATTTTTATTACATTTGCACAGAAATCCGAGCAATGAGCGCAAAAGCAACAAGAATTGAATTAAGGCTGGATTGTGGGCTGCTGGATAAGCTGACAAAGGGGGGCGGGGGAGGGTCAGTTTTTAATATGGTGCCTGAGAATTTGCATATCATATTTGCATGCTGGGCGTGGAGCAAGAGCACTTTCTGGCCAGGAAGGATGCGACAGACAACAGGACAAGCTTATTAACATGAAGGGCATATTATGGGATAAGCTGCACCGCAACTGGGCCCAAACAGCAAAACCAATAATGCGCATATTAGACTTGATGATAACGAACAACTACAACAAAAACAACAACCCGGCTTGAATACACTTGGCAAAAATACATGTTTTGATGAGTCAACTGCCAAGTCAGATATTTGTCTTTCTTAAAGCCAGACCCGCAAAATTAAAGACTACGGGAACTTGATGTATAAATAAAGCAATATGGGAAAAATTTACTTGTATACAATTATTAAAATGCAGGGTATTACTTGCATTTTTAATTTAAAGAAACATTTTTTTTTTTTTTTTTTGAGAAAAAAAGATATTTTATAAAATTGCCAATGCAATCGTTCCTTTATTTAAAAAAACTCGACAGCTAACTAAAAGGAAGCAGTGAATCTCTTCCGACGGAAAGCGAAATATATAAATATATATAAATAAATAACTTGACCTGCCAGCGAAAAATATACTCAATTATTGCATAAATTTATAAATTATGTGAAAAAATACAAAAGTTATTTCCTTTATTTTGGGGCGACATACGAATGTGAAGTGCATGGTTTTTTCTGCAGGTGTAGGATCCTTGACTATTGCCATTTTACCTCGCACACACACAGAAGACACAAAAATTCGTGTTATCCTGGCCATTGTTTCTTTCGAATTGACCGCACTGCCAAATGCCCCCAACTGTTGGCACACACTATGTTGCAGTCAGAGCTGAGCTGCATGTTGATGTCACAACTGACTCCAGTGCCCACATCCAGTCACCGGCCACCACCGCTGCCCACTTGGAGAGGCCTGCACTTCGTCTAAGCCAAAACGTGCAGAGTCTCTGGCAATCAACTTTAATAACATCACAGAATGTCAATAAATCCACAAAATGGTTGCTCCGCTTCCCCATGTGGCGCTGACTGTGACTGGCATCCCTTTGATGATGACAATGATGATGATGATGATGATGATGATGATGGTGGTGCTGATGGTGCTGATGCTGCTGTTGCACCCTGATGCCACCTCTTATTTGCTGATGTTCAGCAAGAGTATCATTAACAAAAGGAACTGCGTGCTGCAGCTGACCGACTGCCGGACCGGACGTGTTGCCTCCATCAAAAAGGATGCAAGCAACTTGAGCTGCTTAGTTGCAGTCCAGGGCCATGATCCTGTATTCAGGTACTGTTTCTGTTTCTCTCCTGCACCCGTTCCCCACCAACTGTTCGGGCTTTGTGTGCGTCGACAGCAATTGATGAGAATAAAACTTTAAGAAAGGAAACTTTTAATACTGAAGGAAATGTTCCTTATTTTTATATGCTTGGATAATATAAAATATATGCAACTTGCTTGGCTGCAAGGACGATAAATTTAAAAGCATGGAAAACAATTTTCGAAGCAAGTTAGAGAAATGTTTAGAATTGATTATTATTTAACACATTTAAATACTAATTATTGATTGTGAAAAATTAAAGATATGATTTCAACAAACTAACAGAGTTTCAAAATGTAAATTTGAAATTAATTCCAATAATCAGCTAATTATTTTTTAATGTTACGCAGTGACAGACACAACTTTAATGTTGAAACTAAATATATTTAAATGAATGTTAAAATCACAAAAAAAGAGAATAACAAACGCACACACACACACCCACCACTCACACACACACACACTATGACCATAAATACTGTAAATCAGTGCAACATTTATTCACACAATTGACACTCAACGCGACTCTAAGCACATTTATCATGCAACACCCTTGAATCCCGATAGCGACAAAATATATATTTTATGATTATCATTCAGCGGTTATTTATGCACAAAAAAAAAGAGTTGAATATGAAAATAAATAAATTATTCAATATTTACGCAGGACATCAATTTGTTAATGATATACAGATTTATTTACACACAAAATTCGACATACGACAATTCTTGGCTTTTGTTTTTCAGCCGCAATTTGCTTGGAAATGTTTGAGATTCCTGCCAAATATTTGCGCATTGCAACAAATGGCAGCAGGAATGTGCTGAGATTTAACTAATTCCACACTCACCCACTCCACCACACCCCACACCTCGACACACCGTTCATTTTGTGTGCATGCAAGGTGTGTGCAATTTATCATAAATACATACACATATACAAATACATACATACATACATTTCCAATGCGGAATGTGCTTTTGGTCGCCAGCAGCAGCTTGTAGCAGCTGGCTGCAATACATTTCTGCTTATTGTTTGATTACGGTGCATACTTTGTGCAAACACATATTTAAAAAAATATGTATGCACTGAAAAAAGCAAAGCTCAATTTGCATATTTGTATGCTTAATTCATAATATATGTATATTTGTAAGTAAAATTTGCTTGAAGCTGGAAATAACATAATTGACTACACCTATGTATTAAAAAATAACATTTCAATACTGAATTCAAGCATTTTTTTCTTATCTTAGGAATACTTATCTTCTTTGAAATATAGCTTAAAAAATTGTTTTTTTTTTCGTCTCGATATTTTTTAGGACTAAGTTACTTATGAGTTCCTTATAATGAGTACTTTGTAGTTTTGTACAGGATTATAGAAAATTTGATTTCATTCCTCAAGATCTAGAAAGAGAAAGAATAATTTATTTTTTCTCAGTGTATATGTGGGGGGATGAAAAAGTCGCATAATGTAGATTTCATAGAAATTGATAATTCATCCAGTTTTCGCAGCCAAATCTCAGCAAAAGCGGCTGCAATTTTTATGCGCTCATTTATAATATTTAACCAGCCAGTTCTGTGTGCGTGTGTGTGTGTGTTTGTGAGTGAGTATGGGTGTGAGTGTGAGTGTGTGTGTTGGTTGATAATAAATTTATTGCAATGCCACTAAATATTTTATTATTGCTAAATATGCAACAGTGCTACATGGGGCAGGCATAAAACAATCGCATGTAACGACTGAATGCGCAATGCGTGAATTGATGCAACGCCTGCAGAATGGGTGGACAGGGAGCTGTGGAAGGGTATTGCGGGAAGAGGGGAGGCTGTTGCATGTCTGCGTAGCCAACCTGCGCTTGCTGACAATGCGTATAAATTATGAATGCGATATGCACTCAGTCGCACACTCAAACTCCCAGATAGAGACCCAATCGCAACGGCATGAATTCGAACAGCAAAGTCACTAGTTATTTCAGGTGGGTTGTGTGTCTGTTCTGTGGGTTGTGTTTGCAATAAATTACCTTGCGATAATTTAAAAAAAGCCACATGAAAATATGGATAAAATGTTTCACGGTAAGAATTTATCATAAATATTAAAAAAGTTCAATAACAACACTAGTTCATGAAACAAGTCTTTTAGGAGACTAGTTGTATATATTAGTAACATTTTTTTCTGTTGAATAGTAAATTATCAATCTTAACTATTTTGAAGCCAGATCTAAAAGTTCAGTAATTTTCAATTTGAATTTAAGGTGTAACAAATTCAAAAGCAAAAAAATCCTATTTAATATTCTTTGGCTTTGTGATTTAACTGAATAATACAGATAAAGTGTTTTAAAAAAAATCTAGTTCGCAACATTTTGTGTGTCAGAAATAACATTTTTTACAAATTTTAATAATACTTATTTTTATTATTTATATTGCAAATAATTTATTTTTGTATTAGATGCAGTAGTCATTTATTAATTGATTTTCTGCTAAATAACAATTGCTAAACGGTTTTTAGACCGCTTTAAAATGCTGTTCTGTTATGAAATAAATTTATAAACAGCTTTAATAAAAAAATCGAATTTTCATAAATTTAAAACATTAAATGTTATCAAATGCGATTTAAACACTACTTTTTGCTTAGCTTCACTTCCCAGCAATCAAATTTTATATCTGAAAATGCATTCTACAGAAATTGAACACAAAATGATATTGTTGTAGCAATTGTTTTATGTTGTTGTTGTTGTTTTTTGATGTTGTTGTTGTTGTTGTTGGAGTGCGTGCACAAAAACGATTAAAATTTTAAATTTACACGCCATGTGAGTTGGATGCAAGCCGAAGCAGAAGCTGGAGCTGTTGGAGCCGTTGACCACGCGGAAGCCTCGTTTATGATTTGGAGCTAATTGCAGCGCGCTGTGAGACCAGTGAGCACAGCTGAATACAAGTGACAGTAATCCAGTCGGGAGTGCTCGACTAACAGATACCCCGTAAGTAGCCCGTACGTGTTCAACACAATTGCATCAAACGCGGTTCATTTTAAATTCAGTATCTTAAATTTTAGTGGCCGACGGAAAAGGGGGGAGGATGTTGAACTAATGATTATCAATTTACGATTAATGTCTCCAGTCCTTATAGACTCCCAGATCATTGCAGCAGAGGGTATAAAAAACAGCAGGGTGTGTCTGGAGCTATGGATATGAAGGCGGAGGTGCAGCACAATGAAGGGGAGAGGCAAATAGAGTAGAATGGGGGGGTGGGTGGGTGTGTAACGGAAGCAGTTCGGGTAATTACAATTGCATTGCGGTTAACGTTCGGGGCACATGCTAAATCACTCAACGGGTGCGGGTCGTGGGTGAGCTCGATGCTCGGTGGTTGCTTTTGCACGGCTTTTGAATAATGCAACTGCAACTGCCGCAAGCAATGGCGGTTGGCGGGCGTTCGCCAAGAAACCAAGGCCCGATTGCGTGGCAATGGCGAAGAAGAAGGCTGCTGGCCAAATGCATAAATCAAAATGCACAAATAACCTGGCCAAGAGAGAGAGAGAGAGAGAGGAATGAGAGAGACAAACAAATCCAAATGCTCCAGCTGGGCAATCCAAATCAAGAGTATGGGTTTGGTCAGGTGGCTGAATGGGGGCTTGTGTTTAGGTGCGTGGGTGGCTCTGCTCGGCTTATGGCATTGGGCATTATGGAAATTGTGTTGACTTACACAAATGAGCAAATGCCGAAAATGCCGCCCAGCTCCCCGACATATGAAATTGCGTATAAATATTTACGCGACGTGGGCGCAAATTAATCGCCAATGCCAGAGGCGTAGAAATCTCGCAGGAGCAGCCGGAGTCAACTCCTTAACTGTTTTTAATTGTTGCCACGAACAGAACCTACTATACTCACTTAAATCGATATTCACGAAACGTGATAGTTATCGATAAAATTAAGCAAACTTGATAGTTCCCAGTTTAATCTATTTGCATACAAATCTTATAAGCTCCAAGATTGGCTTGTTCAAACAGACAGTCCCCATCACGAATACAAAGAATATATATACCGTCTGGGATCGGACGTGCTTTATTATTCCTGTTAATGAAAATATGGGATATACAAATATAAAAGTATTCAGCAATTTAGCTTAAATTATAAATACAATATATTAGAAATCGGGAAAGTTATGGAATCCTTAAAATAAATATATATTTTGAATATGATGCTGTATATTTTATTTATCCTTTTATCTACACCTGTGTCTACACCTGTGTACTAATCCCCCTTATTTACACCAGTGTCCGCTGTCTCAGTGAAACTAAATGCCCAGAGACTTGGCAGCAGCTTGGACAATAGTCCAAACCGGAACGAAACTTGTGGGACGAGATTAATGATTGTCAAATATTGCTTTAGTCTGAAATTACCTGGGAAATGAATTTCTTATTTAATGCAGAAACCAAGTGTGAATCTACCCAACATTTGAGAAACGCAGCATCTCAAATTGATAGCAAATGTGGAATCAGCTTTAAACTATTAAATATTATTTTGTTCAATTTAGTGTAAACGCATTTTAATTAAATTACCATTAGTTATTTTTTTTGACACTATAAAATTCTTAAAATACACATTAAAATCAATTAATTTACTGGCAATTGCACAAGCATTAAACGCAAATTCGAACTGACAATAAATTAATGCAATAAACAAATAAATAATGAAACAAAGAAAAAAGAGAATAATTAATAAATAAAAACAAAATTATGAACAAAAAAAAAATCATTGTGAATTATTAGTTAAATATAAACAAAGGAATTTGTATTCATTTATGCGCCATAACAAACAGAAAAAAATAGAAAAATAAATCAAAATATATCGAGCACTGATACCCTGTAAGTGCAAAGTGTAAGTTTTAAATATAATATTATTATCTCTTTTAGACGCAGATCTTTAAGGACTTTTTTTTTACATAAATCGTTTGCAATCGATCGATAAGTTTATCTTCGTTTCGCTGTTATACCCCATGTTTATGGTTACAGGGTATTAAGTACACAGTCTGGCATAATTAATAAACCTCGATGCAGACTTTCAGCTCATTTCATGTTCAAAATCGCAAATAACAAGCATCAAATTAAATAATTAAATCAGATTAAAATTGTCTACCTGCTCGCACTCCCGCCCAGCTGCCAAGAATGCGTGGATGCGCGAGAGCGAGATGGCAATTGAGACAAATCGAATTAACAAATTGCGCACTCAATCAAGTTGAGGATGCAACGCAAAATTCAATCAAAAACTGAAATTGCAAAACTTATTGCAAATTCGCACGTGGCTGTTGCTGTTGCTGTTGCTGCACTTCATTAATTGCATTTGAAAACGCATGAAATACGAGTTAAAATGCTTTATTGAGTGGCATCCACAGCACTCGCTTTTCACATGTTTCCACATATTAATTCTTCCGAATTTTGCCCAAAATTAAATTAAAATATTCATTATGATATTGTTGCATTTACATTCTGATTGGATTATTTGCTTAAGTTCGCTTTGCTTATCAGAAGATATAGCCAAGCATACTAAGTGACTAAAACTATTAAAAAAAATTAATTATTAAAGTAATGTGTGTGTATTTAAAATAGTTTTCAATAATTTTCATTTCACTATACCTACACATTTGCAGCCAAATCTTAAAGTTGTTCATTCTAATTCGTAGTTCAGGACTTGATTTCTTTCTAATTTAATAAAATTTAATATTTAAAAATGAAATTAATTCTTTATAGTTTAACGATTTGTTTTTGTTTTTTTTTTTATCGAGCCTTTAACTCGATATTTAGCAAACAAAATCAAAATAAGTTTGGAAACTGTTTTGACGAATGATAGGCAAAAGTGTTTGAATTTTCTGCGGGTCTGCCACACAGAGAATTTCATGCATCAGCAGAAAACACAAACGATTTGACAGATTTGTTCTTCTTCTTCATTTTTCTATGCATTCACATATTTGTAATATACTAATAATGAAGAGAGAAGTGTATATTGGTTTTATTAAATGTCTGTCAAGCTGTCCGCAAATTCCTGAGCTAAGACTTTGAATACATATTCATCTATGTGTGAAATCGATAACATCTTTAGCTACAAATCGATAAGACCACAGAAATGCCATTAAATTAAAAGGTAAGATTGGTGGTGACGTCATTACATTAATTTCAGTACCACAATTTTAGTGCTAAGGATGCCAAACTTGAACGGGAGATTATTAGGGATCTCCTTCCTAGTAAGAACAACTATACCACCCCCAGTTTTCAAGCTTAGATCAGATCAGACTTAAATGGTAGATTAATGAAAATCTCTTCAAGTGGTCAAGCCACTCAAAAAGGTTCCTTTGCAACTTTAGTGTTCTGGGTATGTCGCAGTCGGGTTTATTCTCACTTATTTGCTTTAATGGTTTGATGATTTTTTCCTGTTTTAGCAGACGGCTAAATCCAAACACAGACAGTTAGCCACAGACGGTCGGCTCGCATAGACAAATAAACAAATCTCGTGAAGTGCTCAAACACACAGATACAGCGGCAAATACAGATACCAATGCAAAATGTGGCGGATAGTCGGGCAAATGTGTTTGCCTTTCTCACTTGCGTCGCTCTGCGGTTCAATCTACGAGTGTGTTTGTGTGTGTATGTGTGTGTGTGTGTGCGTATGTTTCTGTCTCTGGCTTAGCGTGCGTCAACATTTTGGCAACACTCTCCTACTCAACCTGTTGTTGCCACTCGATCCACGCAATTAATTTCTATATCACAGCTGAAGTGCCCGACCGCACCCTCCCCCATGCCACCAGGGAGGAAGGACTACTCTGGCCGCCAGGGTTGCCCCAGACGTGAACATTAAAAATTAAACCAAAACAAACAGCTAACATCAAAAGCCGCCAAAAAGCAAAATATAAAAAAAAACAAACACTCAAAAAAAGGGTAGAAAGAAAGTGGTCAGCTAGGCAATATCCGGCATTCTCTAAGTTTTTTTTTAGTGTGGTTGGATGGGTCTGAGCCACCCTCACCACTTGTGTATGGAGACTACAGTTGTCCGATTTTTAAGCCGTTTGTGGTGCAACCAGCACAAGTGGTCAACATGTATTTTCCTAGGCATGTATTTGACAGCTACAACAAGCGTTTTTATCCATTCAGGGAGTGTGGCAGGCAGGTAGTGTAAATAAAGGACCAAAGGACCATTTGAATATAGCAAATAAAGTAAACTAGTCATACTTTAATACGCAAATCAGCTGTACAACTCTCTTATAGTAGTATATTTTAAATTAAATGTTCTGTTTATATAATTTATAAGTAGCTAAGAATGCTCTAGTTTAGGGAGATCTCGACCGAGCCCAAGTCGTTGCCTATCATCAGTCGTACGCATCTTAGATGTACCGATCTCAATAAAATTCAGTTTTCAAAAGTATGCCTTCATATACAGCAGTTATATCTTGTTGACTATATTTATACTAGGACTTGGATAATGTCGATATTTTCGGAACCAGCACTCGTCTGCGAATCGTATACGAAACTTATGTTTTAGTTATAGTTATTATTATTAATATTAATTGTTCTTTGACATATAATTATAATTTTAACAACTGTTATTAGTAGTTTTTGGATTTGCATACATTTTTCTGTCCTCTTGCATTTAATGACATACTTTATTGAACATTTTGAATGGCAAGTTTCACAAACATTTCAAGCGAACCCAACAATTGCAGTGCAATTGCACAATGCAAACCTAATGCGAAAAACACATTGTGCCTCACTTAGAAACTGTTGTGCTTTTTATGCCTAGATTTGGTGGGGAATTAAAGAGAGAGCTTGGAGACGCGGTAACACAACAGCAACAGCAACTAACTTGCTACACGGCCAGAATCAGTAACAACAAAACAATTGCAACAACAACAACAACGAAACTGATGTTTTCACGCGCGAGATTTACGAGTGCCGTTCATTTTGGGTAAATCGTAAACGCACTTCAGTTTGTGTTTGCGTGTGTGTGTGTGTGTGTTGCATGTTGCTGTGTGTGTGTTTATCTTGCCTAGCCACGAGCTGGCTGCCTGGTAGGCTTTTGGCATAAGAGCGGCAAACAAAAATGCGGGCAGTCGCTTCCAAAAACGAGCAAAAATAAAACAACGAAATGCGCTTTGAGCCCGCGGCACCGGCAACAAGGGTGGGGGGAAGGGGTTGGAATGAAATTGGAGTTTATAGTGGTTAGCAAAAAGAGTTAAGGTAAATTTCGAGTTAAAGGCATTTAAGCAGCAACTACACATGTTTGGTATACCATTTAACATTTAATGTTGCTCTCTTTGAAGAAGACAATGCTGGTCGACCAAAGAGGCCACAAGGAGTCCAAAAGCGAGAACAAAAACGGCTCACGGCAATGGCCAACATTAAAAACTTCCGTTTCCGGGAGCACACACAAATACACATAAACAGACAGACAAAAGAAATGCAACGGAAATGCCACAAAGTTCAAACAAGCAACAGCGAAAAACCGCGCACCAGACAAACACTAACAACATTAAAGAACAGATACCACCACCTAATCTGCTACTCCCCCCTCCCCCCACCCAGCATCCCCCTTCCACTTTTGGTTTTTGAACTCTGCACTCTCATTACTGAAAATTGCAATAAATTTTTAGTGCACAAAATTATTTGAAGTGCCCGCCAAACACACATAAAAACGTCCATAGCTAAATTTACGAGAGTGCAACAACACACACACACACACACACACACACACACACACACACACACACACACACACACACACACACACACACACACACACACACACACACTCACACAATCACACACACACACACAAAAACAGAGAGATAGCAAGAAAAGAAATCGCTTAACTTTCCTAAACTGTGCGAGTCTAGTGAGAGAAGGAACTGTGCAGGGCGGGGGAGGGGGAGGAGAGAGTCGTTAGTCGCACCGTCAAGTGATTGGAAAACCAGCCAAGTAACGGGGCAAACGATGGTTTTAATTGCTTTTGCACAGACCAAGCAAACTCGGCGATTTGAGTCGAAACTTGTCATGACGGATGAGTTATGACAAAAGGGCTCAAATTGAATTTTGGAACTTTACTCTGGTTACCGACATGAATTTAATGCACTTCACAGCAGTTGCAGATTGCTTGATAGATTTCTGACAAGGACCATTTCGAATGTGTGGTCTTCGAAATTGAACCAAACTATTTTGCTATTTAAATTGTAATATAAACCAGAGATTATTTTTCCACAAATTCGATCAACAACATTTATTTGATAGATCATTTTTCATACATTAAATTTTTTTGCGCTAACAGCTTTTTGATAGCTTTATATGAATTTATAACACAAGTCAAGTCCGAAAAGCTACAATGTTTTTCCAAATATATATTGAAGCTACAAGCCAATTCAATATAATTATTTGTATGAAGGTTGTAGTGGTGTACATTTGTATATGCACAATATTATTAATAGAAAATGAGATCAACTCCCACTGGTAACGTTTTTTGAGACGTGACTGTAGCAGTGATAAACAGCTGATCGCTAATGATGCGTTGGCAGAACCATTCACACGCCGACTCAAAAATGCAACTCTAACTTCAGAGCAACTGTGCGTAGTGACGCCCACGCTAATTTGGCGCTTTTTTTCTGCAATTGCTCTCGCGCGCAATTCTTATTAACAAAAATTTGGCGGCATCGGCGTCTTAAATCTCGTTTTGTGAAAATTTAATGAAATAACTAAACTAAACTAAACTAACTAAATAACTAATAAAGAGAACAGTGAAAAGTACGCTCATACATAAATTGTGTAAATATAAAAAAAAAAACTGCATAACATTATATTCAAAGGATTTTTTGTGTATAGGCATCTTCAGAGCAAACGTCGAAAAGAAGAATAAATCTTTTTTGGCCTTAATTTTTGGCCCAACAGCTTTAGACTTTTCACAAATGAACCCCATTTTGGCAGAGTAATGCTCCCAGAGTTTCGTTAATGGAACTCAAATTGTGATAGTAAGTTCGAGTGATGTCCAAACGTGCCTTAATCCTTCTAAATCAATCAATAAATAACGATAAACATCGAAATGCAATTATGGTCACAGTGCGGACATTCGTATGCATGGGACTGCATTTAAATAAGTAATCAAATAGCTTACATACATTTTCTTATAAAATATAAATATTAAGATTAAAAATAAGTCAAATAAGTAATAACTCTGAAAATGGAGGCAGAGAGTTGAACATATGGTTGTAAATGAAGTTAAGACTCGACTTAAGTGCTGTTTGAAACTGTTGCAAAGGCAAGAGAAACATTGAAACGTATATCAATTAACGGGGAAGTGAAAAGTTGGCTTATTACGATTCACATTGGCATATTTTGCCAGCCTTAATAATGAATATGTGAATTCAGTTGAGCTTTTCATGGCTGGATAATGTTAAATAAAATTGCATACATTGATTTTTAAAAGGCTAATTGGACTGCTCAATGCTCGAATACAATGCTCCACCAAATATACACACACATATTTGCACTATTCACTGCCACACACACACACTCACATACACACACAGACACACACCCACACTCAAAGATAAAGCCTACAACAGCTTCTTTCAATGCGTTGAATAAAATTCCATATTGATACTCTTTGTATCTATTTGCCTCGCACATTTTTGTGATGATTTATTAATGATGCTTATTATTATTGCTTAATTGGGGATATTTGCATGCAAAAACACACACACAGCCACACACAACCTCGAAGTCCAATTGGAAATGTGTGATTAATGCGCTTAATGTGAAGCAACTTCAAAAATGCTGCATATCAGCAATGGAAATATTGTACTAATTAAATTATTAAATTCCAATATGCATAATACATTAAGAGTTGTGGGCTTTACTGAAATTCTACCTGTCGAGGATTTGTTTGTTACCGTTTAATTGTTATATAATTGAATTTTGAATTGAATTGAATTTTTTTTTCGTTCATTTTTATTTTAAATAAAAATCGATTATGAGGCAGATGGAGAGGGTCTGAATTGGCAACAGCTCAACGCCATGAAGATTTTTATTTAACTCTTAATGGCCAGTTCTTCAATACTCATATTAAAATACTATTTGAACCAAGTTAGAATGATATCGTCGAGAGATCTTGACTAGGCAAAAACCAGAGTTAATTAGTTAGTTAATTGTAGGTTAATTGATATTAGTTTGATTAATGTGAAATTACTATCTTGTTATCTGTTCTTCTTATCTAACATTATTGAAATTTAAGCAGTTTGTCAATTATCTGAATTTATGTCTGTTTTATATATCTATTGGAATTCTTTTAAGTTGTGTAATTTATTGATAAAATGAATTAAGCTTGATCTGCCTTTGGAATATATGAGCTTATTATTAAAAAGTTGTTCCAATTAATATGAAAATCGAGCCTGAAAATCGTAATAACGGGATTGAAATGCTTTCACAACTTTGAATATAGCATTGTTCAAGCCATTATTAAAAAAAAAAATGGTATTTAAAATTTGAATACTTTTGACAATTGTTGAAGTCCTGAATAAACTTTGGTGGTATTTCCTTTTATTTTCTTATCCAGGCATCCTATGACGCGGAGAAACTTCGCTCCAACAACATGGCTATGGGAAAATAATATAGTTTCTTAGATTTACATATTGAGGGTAAAATGTTAACGTGAATATCGAGCCTGAAATGCGCATCCCAATTTAAATGCAACTTATATACAGAATATATAAATTTTATGAGATTCAATCTTTAAATCATTTAAATACTTAAATCAACGGGTGCAATGCATTTGGTTGGTTTAATTAAATACACTTTTGAATATTTATTTGATTTATTTAACAACGTGAATTTATTTTAATATGCAATTACTTATAAGCAATGATTAGAATAATTCATTATCATTTCCAGTTCATTAATTTGCTGAATAAATGAATGTTTTATGAGTGGAAAGCTCACCACATCGATGCACTCATTTCGCAAAATATTATTTTGAAATGTTGTAATTAATTTTTAAGCGTTTATAAAGCTTATTTTAATAGGTGTATTAAGCGCTAAGCTGGCTTTAAAATTGACGCACATTCAACAAATCCAAATATTTAAATGACAATCAGATCACAGTTCGACCCGAAAATACACTGTAATTTACTGCAGTAGGGAGTGGTCATGGCTGGCGTTAATCAACGCCCTCAAACCAATCTACCTTGACATCGGGGTTTGGGGACATTGAAAACACTTTATGGGCATTGTTGGCGCATTGTCTCGCTTGATTATGCCGGACAGATTTTGATGCTGGTGCCGTTTTTTATGCGCGGACTCATGACACGCAGACACATAAATTTTACAGACTCAACGCCATGCCGAAGCCGGAGCCGAAGCAAAAGGACTGCACTCTGAGTACGCAGCGATTTACATACATATAGATACATATAAAACTCGTAGAAAACAATGCAACACCACCGCTGTAAAAGCGAAAACTTTAGCATTGTCTGAGATTTGTCCAATTCCCTCACACAACATTCCTTCTACACTGGGTGCGAAAGAGTTGTTCACGGCTCAGACAGCCGAGAGAGAGAGAGTTTAGTAGAAAGAGGTGCGGTTTGTGCATTTTTGCATATGAGATTGTATCACTTAAAATACTGCCAAAAATATTCGTTTCGAGATATTTTGAATCCATCTTTTAAATATGTTGAAAGTTTTACACCCAATCAATAATGTCTGTGTATATTTAATATAAATTGGAAGGATATTTCTTTATAATGGTTTCTCCTATTGCTATAAATAATCGATTTGTATCGATATTCGCATTTATCGATACAATTAAGTTGATCTGCGATGGGTATACGAGAACTTATATAACATATTTTAAGCCTCTAGCACTTAAAGTCTCTGAAAGCGGTTTGTTCTTGATACGAATGCGGCTAAATCGACTCGACTGTTGGTGCTAATCAAGAAAATATGTATGTACATACTTTATCGGATCGGATCGGATATGTTTCCTATAGATTTTGTAATATTTCAATGGATTTAAGGAATACAAAAATAGTTAAATATGTTTAACTACAAACCTAAATTATTCCAGTGATTAATATTATTTCTAACTGTTAATTGAAACCATATCGCAATAGTCTTTATATATTTAAAATCAAATTCTTGATCAATAGCACACAAGGGATATGAATTCCGTGTTAACTATTTTTAATAGTATTGCATTGAAGGCTGAGCAATTAACTTCAAATTCGCCGCAGTGTACTAAAACACATATGCATGTATTATTTGCTGTCCTTAACTTGAATACTCAGATACGCAAAATGAAACTGCAAACATGGTCAAGTGGATATTCAAGTGAAACAAATGAGGCACTAGAAGTAAAAACACCAAAATGAAAGAGAAAATGACGTAATGGGCATAAGTATGTGTGTGTGTGTGTGTGTGTGTGTAAGCGTTAACCAACCCCAATAATTTAAGCACAATTTATGGCATTTAACTAAAGATACGCAGCGCCGACCAGAGGCGGTGGATGGTCCACCTTACCCTTCCCTAACCCGTGGCCAAGCAAAGAATGGTCAATGGACCAGACAAAACCGTTAGGCAAATGTTTTGTGTTGTTGTATTTTTTTTTTGGTCTCTCCATTTTTGTCTGCTTCTAATCCTTACAGCACACACACAGAGAGAGAGATAGACAGAGAGAGAGAGAGAGAGGGAGGCAGCATTCATTTGGCATAAATCAAATGCTTCACTTTGTGTGTGTGTGTTTGTGTGTGTTTTGGTCTTTGCTGGTGTTGCGTAGTGTTAATTAGTATTTAATCTATGAACCATACATAAATCCCTTTTTGGCAAGGACACTCAATTTTCTTGCCGCTATGCTTTTGTTGCGCCTTAATAAATTGCCAATTGTGTGTCACAGAAGTTAAGTCAACTAATTGCTGCATTTACTTAGCGACAATGTGATTGTTTGATTTTCTTGTTGTTGCTGCTGTTATTGTTGTTGTTGTGTTGCCCAGCATTTTGGAATTGAAGTTTGAAAAAGTCTAGGTTTTATTTTGCGTTATCAGCCGACTCATCTAAGTGATTTGAATTTAATAAATATTAATTTTCTTTTTTTTTCTTTATATCTTGAACCCATTAAAAATGTATTCCTTTTCTTTACTCTTCAATGCCTTTGCTCGCTTTAAGATATGAGTGCACTTGCAGATCTGCTCACAAAAGGGGGCAAAAGAGAAAAAAGTTGAATAAATTTAACAGCTGCGTTCAGGGTATACCTTAGTCAAGCTCACTCGACTACAGCATTCTTACTTGTTTTTATTTTGGCAAAGTGAGTGGGGCGATTACGGAATAAAAACGAAAAACTATTTCTAAGCAATGCAAAATCCTTTTTAGCGTATAATCTTTTGGTAGAATCCGGTACAAAGAAAATTCACGGTTTATTGATGCACCGATATGTATTTTTTCGTATCTGGTGCTGGACCACAGAATATCCTTTCAGCCTCATACTTCAAAAGATTCGAGTGGATTATCATGGGTAGAAGCCAGATCCATTAAAGAGTATGAATTAATCTTTTCTGCTGCTTACCAATTTCAAGCATAATGGTGTTAAAATAACTTGAATAGAGCTAATGCACATTAAGCCTTTAGCTCTTAAATGCAATTTAGATGTTTACTTAGGTAGACAGTGAAGATAAATGTTGAGACAATGACTAAGAGTTGTACTACTAAATAGAAACCACAGACGAACGGTGCAAAAGCGAAAAAATGTGTGTTTTCCAATTTAAACCTGACACAGAACTAAAATGTACAGTCAACACTTTGTTGACAACAACTACTGAACAAAAAAAAAACAGGCACGAAAATTGTAAACTGGATTTTATTGGTACGCGTGTGTTGTCTTTTAGCGGTGCGAAAAGTGCCAATAAAACATTTTAATTGATTGCTCGCTAAGCTGTTGGCAAACACTTTGCAAAAGCTGCCACCCTTCGATTCGCTCTTCCCCCCTGGCCCACAACCACCACTCCTCAACCCACCCCTCAGTCCGATTTAACAGTATTTTTGCACGGGCTGGCGCCATCAGTTGGGTGTTTTTGGTGTGCTCGCTAAAAACTAATGCGTACATTTGCATTGCAAATTGCGCACTTTAAAGAGCGACAATTACAGTGACAACTGTACGACACCCGCCTCAAATCCCGCCGCTGTCGATTTGCCACCCCTCCCCGCTCAAACAAAAGCATCCACAACCCCCACACACTGTCTTTGAAAGCAATTAGCGATTAGCGTGTAAAACTTTTAAGCATCAGCCAAATCACATACATTTGCATGTGTGCGTGTGTTTGTGGGGATTGTGTGCCTTGTTGACAACGGTACATTAGTTTGTGACGTCACAGTTTCTTATATTTGCAATTCGTACAATTTGAATTGGTATTGATGTTGTTGTTGTTAAAAGCTGTTGCTGTTGCTATTGTTGTTGCTGCTGCTGCTGTTGCTTTTTTTTGTCGCTGTTGTTGTTGTTGTTCACTGGCACCGCAATTTGGCATTTGCAATTTGAAATCGCTCATTGATTTCGCTCATCTGATTTTTCCTGGGATTTTAAATGCATTTGCAATTTCCTGACTTGCTGTTTTAATCGTGTGCATTAAAATCAGCGCACTGATGCATTTTAAATTCAAATTAAAAATCACTCGCTCCAAAAAGGGGACAGCATCTGTTGCATAATTGCACATCGAGCAGCTAAAGAGATATTCAATTGAACAAATTAAAAAATAAACCAAAATTATTTTAATTGTATTTTCTGTACAAATCTGACAAGCTCCAGAGGTATTTTTCGCTCTATAATAAATACATTTATTAAATTATCTATGTTAAAAAAATAATGACATAAATTGTTTTAATTTTTCTTTAAACATAAGTGAAACCCCGATAATAATTGTTTTCAAAAAATATATGTTTGCGAATATTTAATATTCTTCAATATCATACTTTTAAATTGTTTTATAACTGTACCAGTTTAAAATAAATATTATTTGTCATTATCAAGAAACTAAAAAAAAATGCACTTCCAGAAAATTAAAATCACATCGATCACAGCAATCTTTCCAATTCTATTCTCCAAAATATATAGCAGAACTTAATAATACGAACAAAACAACATCCAAAACTAGGAAAACCAAACAATATGGACACAAACCCAAATCAACATCCACAATACGATGAGAAATTTCTTAGGCAACCCTCAAAGGTAGTCGAGGCCATCGAATTTCTGCAAATGATGGCTACTGCTAACAGAATGGATGAGTAGGTCAGAGTGAGATAGCAAAACACAGTCTTTGAAAGTTAATTTCCATTTCTCTAGTGGCACACGAGACGGTAAAAAAACGGAGGCGAAAGGGACTGAGGACATCAGTGCGGACGTCACAGATGACAATTATTTTGTCACGACTCGATCGGCATCTGTAGGTTCGTCATCGATAAGGAAATCCAAGATAAGGGTCAAATCGAACACCAATCAGTTCACTTTCATGCGCCAACTCGATCAGAGCAATGAGGAACGCGCCAAGACGCGCATTGAGCGCGAACGAGTCGCAAACAATTTTCGCAGGTTGGTTAAAACATTTGCAAACCTTTTCAAAAAGATCTTCGTCCGATAGAGCCTTATAGATATAGTAATGTCTAACCATCAGGCAATCAATTTCGGGACTAAACTTTGTGTGCATCATACGCACATGAGTTTTATTTTATCAACTTATCCAGATTGCCAAAATATCGATAAATATCGATGTCCGACATCAGCCGATGTTGAACTTAATTCGTATGTTTTTGGTGCCATCCTGATAAACAGTATCAAGTTTTAAACACACTCACGCCCTCAAAAAACGGACAAGCCAATATTTTAATTTTAAAGAGAGTAAAGGGAGATAACTTAAAACTCATAAAAGAAATTTTAAATTCCACTTCTTTGACACCAGTCATTAACTGTTATTACATTAGATTATTTCGAAATAGGTTACTTCGGAATACAACTTTCTCACTTATTTAATCCTGAAACCATTAAAGTGCTGAGTCTTAAAGACAATGGACTTCATATTTGAAAAATGATTTATATCGATAATTGTAAGGATTTATATTTCGATTGGAAATAATCCCATTGATCAGCTGTCAAAACTTTATTACAATCGGATAAGAAATACAAATGTTATAAGATAAAATGTACTATAATCGGAAAGTTTATTACTGAAAGCATTTCCTAGTAGCTCATTCTTGATTGCAACGCTTTAACTTATTTCAGACTTGGCAATGCAGCGTATCGCAAGAATCAGTTAAAGAATGCAATCGAGTTGTACACCAAAGGCTTGGAATATATAAAAAATACGCCCGTTCTATATATAAATCGTGCGTGCTGCAACATCAAGTATGGTAATCGATTTTAAGAAAAGCCTAAGTTTATGGATTTATTTTGTTTGCAGGCTGCGCAACTTTAAGATTGCCATCATGGACTGTGATTATATATTAAGGGTATTGGACCGGAAATATGTACGCGCCTGGCTTTATCGAGCTGGCGCCTTTAAGCGCCTCAATGATGAGAAAAACTTTGAGGAGTGCGTTTATCAGGCGAAGCGTCTCAATTGCAAGGATATTGAATTCATTGACAGCTTTTTGGAAAAGATGCGAACTTCCTTCTAAATTCAGTTTGATAAAAGTGTAGTTAACTTGGAAATGTCCAAAGCCCTATTTAAACAAAGTGCACAAAATGTAGTTTGGCCTTTCGACGAATGCTTTAAGAAATGAAACGTCAAGAGTTAATTTTCACACTTTTCTTAATCGATTGCCTTTTACCGGAAGTGTTGGAGTCTGGTCAACCCTCGTAAAGAGCATGAAAGCCATCATCTAGGCAATCATTTGGGATTATCTCCCTCAATGACTTCTTTTCTTCATCCTCTACGCTTTCTCTCATTTCCGGTTCAGTTTGGCTTATCGACAGCACGTTGCGAGTTGAACAACTTTCAGTTGATTAGCCGTGCACTTTTTATTCTCTAATTAACTGCAAGTAACTCCCTCATAAAAGTCGAAGAGGAAAAATGTGGGAAAAAAGAGTGAAAAAAGGTTTAGCAATTGATTTTTATGGCTCGTGCAAAGAAACGCGATTGAAAAATTAATTGAAAACCTTTTCGTTTTTTTCCCAGTTTTTCTTTTCACTTTTCGTTGGGCGTGAGTTTTTGATTTCAACTATGCATAAAATGCACTTCTATGAAATCAGATTGCTGACATTAGAGCACAAAAACACACTCCAAGCTGGCCAGGCTCGGAAAAATGTTTGTGTGTGTCTGTGACTGGAGTCTAGTCAACTTTTTTGGTCGGCTCTTTCAGACAATTTGATTTTTAATTAAATTTATTATGGCAAACAGCATAAAATTTGATGTGGCTTAGTTCATTTCTGGGTCACATTGCTAATGACTCTCGGCAAGTCGCATGCAATGCAAGATGTTGCAAGGGAATGCAGTCAGTTGTGTGGCAAGGACACTAATCTGCTGCTAATGCCTTTTACTTCGTCTCCGGTTTTCGAGAAATGAAATCTCCTCTATTTCTGTTTCGCTTCGCTTGTTGCTATTTTATTTTCAGTATGCGGTTGATTATTCAATTATTTTTTTATATGAAAATTGTGTTTTTCATTTGGGTGCCTTTTGGTTTTCTGCAATTTGTGGGCACTGAGTGCTTTACAGTTGTGCAATATGTCTTATATAATTGTAAATGTATATTTCTGTTTTTGTATTAGTTAGTTGCTAGTTGACTTTAAAAGTTTAATGCATGGATTTGCAATCTCATATTTATTTGTGTCTTTTGCTTGCCGAGATGAGTGTTGAGAGCTCATAGACCAATGAAAATATTGCATATGCCAAATTAAATGTAATAATGTAATTTTGTATGGTCAATCTTACTCTGATTTGAGCATCAATAAAATAAGCCATTTAATATTTGTACATAAGCATTATTTCTGCTTTTAATTTCTTTCACCAACATTTGCAAGCCACAAAATTAATTTCAACTTGGCCACAAAATCGCGAAAATTCGAAAAGCTATTTTACGCTTTTAATAAATTCCCAATATGTGCGGCACACCTGATCCGCGCAGAGACAGGCAGAGATGTGGCCGAGAGAGGGTGTTGTGTTGTGTGGTGGGGAGTCAGTGTCCCCTAAGCCGAGAGTGGACGTAAAATAAAACGAAAATGTAATTTATTGGGCGGAACAGGACAGAGCAGAGTTCTACTAAAATAGCGAAAGAGGGACGCGATGTTAATGCCCCGATTTATATCTCTTAAGCACAGTGTAAGGAACACGCGAGCCCCCTCTATTTACGAGTTTCGAGTTTAGCACATTGCGTATACGCAACATGTGCTGGCCGTAAACATTTTCACTCTCACATTTAACAGCAAAATGTGTTTAATTGCAAAAAATGGTAATTTATACGCGTGTGGCAGCTAAAAATACACGAAGCTGCAAAATGTGGAAGGGGGGCTGCACAGCAGAAGAAGCCTGGATGGGAGTAGGGGGTAGGGGCTAATTAAAGCCCAGTTGCCAGATACGACAGACGTAGCTGAAGTTTGCCATTGTTAGCTCAATCGCATGGAATAATTTATTAATTAACTACAATTCGAATGAATGAATGAACGATTACAGAAGCTGCCAGTCCCACTGTGCCACAGAAGGGTCTGTGACTGTGACTGAGATGGGGAGAAGTGGCTAAGAAGACAGCAGCTGTTGGACACGTGCTAGAGGTGATATCGAATATATTATAAATACATATATATCTATATTCATTATATATCAGTCGAATTTTTGCACTCTAAAAGATGTGAAATAGTTAAAATTAAAAGAGGGAAATACATTTTAATAGCTTATAAATAAAACACAGCTCGTGAGTTGGCGTGTCACGACTGCAAACATGCGTCACGCTCCGCTCTGGCGCTGACCGGAGTTGGCTGCCACAGGACGACAATTTGCCATTTGCCATTGCACGTAACGGAAAAATCAATTAAAAGCGCTTTATGTGTGCGACAGTCTTCGGTTCTGGTGCTGGGACAAGTTTAGCGCCTTGGCAAGTGGAACTTTGTTAGTTTCTAATTAATTGTAACAGTTACAGAGCGTTTTGCAGGCGGCGGCAGCAGCTGTGCCAGCTACTCCCGAATGGGGCGTGTCAAAAGCGGATGGAGGATGGAGCTTGGTGGGTGAAGTGGAGCATTGGCAAGTGTGCCATCCTTAGTTATTTATGTCAAATGCTCAACATTATTTATGTTGCATATTGGGCGCTTTGTGTTCGCAGTAAATTAACTGGAAATAGTCGAACTTCAATATCCACACACACACACACACACACACACACACTTAAGGAGCACAGCTGCCAGTTTCGCTTTTCTCTGTTTATTGCAAGTGTCACAATAAGTTGCCAGTTATGACAATTTTATGTGGCGCTTTCGGTTCGCATTTGCCAAACTAATGAAATAAGCACTTGCGGCATCCTAATTTCATTTCTCGTTATCACTCGTTAAGATCCAGCTGCAAATGCTTGGAATGGAGGGAGGGGGGAAGTGATGCCAATTTGTAGCCAGTTAGTTATGATTTTAGCGCATGATGATTAATTTATATAGCCCTCATCATTTGTTCTTGAAACTGCTTATTTAGCTCGTTGAAGACTTGTGCTTAAGCCTGATCTTTGAGATGTTCTTCCTTTGCCGCAAGCTCTTATATCTTTATCTGATAAATCTCTATGAAGGATATTTTTTGACAATATTCAATTTGCATATATATTGCGAAATACAACCTTTTCTAATTAATTTTTTTCTAATCCGTGTTTTATGGACATCCTTGTGGCTGTAGATAGAATTTGTAGCAAATAATCTATTAATTCAACTCAAAATTGATTTGAAAATAATTGAAATATATATATATATATATATATATATATATATATATATTGAAATATATATATTTTAATTATTAAGTGTGGACTTAACGCAGTCAATATTTTCGTAAGAAGACTTCACAAAATAAAAGATTACATTTAAAGCTTCATATGAAATTAAATAAAATTGAATGGGAGTAATTAAGTTTAAATTTTCGAATGTACAAAATCAATACAATATTTATAAAATAAAAAGTGTGACTTACAATTAATTGACGATTGCTAAGCCCGAAATAAGTACATACATATATAGTAACCATTTAGATAACCCCACAAGCTTTTAGATACATTCAATAACTTTCAGTCGGCCTAATTCCAGAAGCTTTGCCTTTTAGCCACATTTTCTTTTATTGGACCATTTAATATCTGAACAGCATACAGACAGCATTCAGACACCTATCAGTAATTACCAGAAAATTACCAAACTGCCAGCAATAGAAATAGTTAACAATGTGTCACACCTTGATACAAACTACAACAACAACAACAAAAGTGAGGAAAATAAGTTGGTCCCCAGGCGAAAACCAACAGAAAATACGCTTTTTGTGCACACACAGTGTTAAGCGTGTTGGAATAAAAATTGAATGAAATCCCATGTTCATTTCCGTTTTGGTGGCCCCAAGCCGCATTGTGGGTGTCTCTCTTTGTGTGTGTGTGTGTGTGTGTGTGTGTGTGTGTGTGTGTGTGTGTGTGTGTGTGTTGGGGGATTTTGTGCTGCTGTCAATGGGCTATCAATAGAAGTTGACCCTCTAGGCGCCAAGTCCAAGTAAGCCGCACACTCACATAAGCATCTACACATACACACACACACACACACATACACTCACATACATAAAAAAGGCAAACGGAAACGGAAAAGGCTTAACAGCTGCGTTTAGACGCCTGAAAGAGCTGCCATCTGGTTTGTAAGGATGGGTGGCTTGGGGAGTGTTGCAACTGGACGGACACTCGTGGCATAAGCAGCATAATCATGAAAATTGTCAGTACATAATGCCTCAAAGGCCGTCATCGAAGCCGAAAAGCCGGAAAAGGTTTTTATTCGCAACTTTACTTACTTTACACGCTTGACTCCGAACAGACGAAGAAGCCTCGGCAAAATTTGTAGAGCGGAAAGTAATTTTCTTGCGCTTTTTTATTTGCAACGCTCCCTTTTTTTACGAGTCGATTTTCGCTTAGTTGTATCCCCAGAAAATAAAAGAAAAGAAACGAAAGCAAAAGGAAAAGTTCACATGCCGCACTTTGATTTTGTTGTCTGCCATTTTTTGTGTGCCCTTTTTGTGGAGAGCCTTTTAGCTGGTTGATTAAATCTGCGAGTGGAAGTCGATATATTTTGTCTGCCATTCTTAATGCAATTAGTTTTTAATATTATTGACCTATTTATATTTGTGATCGATTTGAATAGAGTTCCAATACGACAACTTCTGTCTGTCAGGCTTAAAGCAATTAGTTCTCAATTTTTGTTGCTTAGAAGGAAAGGATTTCAAGCGGAACAGATTCTCATATTTATTAAAGAGCATTTTATTGTCGGTGAAGCTTAGTCTAAAATGTTTTCCTTGATTTTTTGCTGCTGGCGTTGGCAAAAAGCAACTTTCGCACGTTTCGATTGTGTAAAGTTTTTATGGCTTTTTGATTTTTTCACTTATTGGCCCCGGCCCCACCCCCAGCCCTGGTCAGTGTGGGTGGGTGTGGACCACGCCCACATTACTCCCACCACCACCTGGCAAACGAATGGCACTTAAATAATTACAAAATAATGGATGGGCAACCCATTTGAAGACACTTTGCCAATCTTTGCTACTACTTGGCCCAATGGTGGCAAGATGGAGTGGAAATTGTCGATCTACAATCTCTGCTTTATCGATGGCCGTTAGTAATGCAAATCGTGCCTAAGTGCCAACTGGCACTGAAAACTCTTTCAGTTGTCACTCAGTCAGTCAGTCAGTCATTCAAGCATTCAGGCATTGAGACATTAAAGCAACGGTGGCGATATGCAAATATTTGTGAAAGCGAAATTCAGTAAAAGTGCCTCGGGGCCTTAGTTTGTCAATCTGCACCGAAGTCACTTTGATTTGTCGCCCCTTTTTTTTGTAAATATTTAATGGAGCAGAAGTAAGAGCAAAAGCAGGCGAGTGCTTTTCAAGATGTGTTTACACTTGAGTGTAAGTAATTTTCTGTTTCGAATCGCATATGCAACAGGAATTTTAAGCTTACTTCAATTCTATGAGATATAGAAGAATAATTAAAGTCCTACAAAAATCTTACATTAGAATCGCATAAAATAAATAAAAGCTTGCATTTTTAATATTTATATTACAAACTTCGTAAATATGCACAAAGAAAAGCGAATGAGTTTGAAGAATATTTGTTCCTTTAAAAAGCTTAACGGGTTCACGAAATCATGCATCATTTTATTTTATATTTCAACTTCATTTATTTAGTTGATTTGTTTTTCGCTTACACATAACAATACAATTACAATTAACTATATTTTTGATACGTGTAAATCAGAATTTTGCTTTGATGGTTATATTGGCCAAACATGATGCATATCAACTAAACTCATCGGATTAGGTTCAAGTTGGAAAAATATAACCTCCTAATTCTTGTAGAAGTGTTGTAATCTATGAAGTATACTTTTTCTGAATATTATTGCAGATTTACTTTAAGGAAAACTATTTATGCTGTACACAATTAATATGAATTTGAAAAACCCTGATTTGATTTTCTGTAGTCCACATCAGTGCAAAAAAGATCATCTTGGGAAAAAATTTTCGTATCTTGCAACCTATTCATGGTCGATAACAGTCTACAAAATAATAACGTAATTTTAAATTCTTGTGTAATCTACGATCTACAACAGGTCCGACATTAGAAATGGTGTCGTTTATATCTATCGATATATCGATACCACAATTTAAAACTCATCTTCCTACCGATTGTTCCCATGGCAGCTAAATGGTATATAAGTTCAAACGAATAGCTCTGATTTTCGAAATGATTGATGCAAAAAGATAAATATATAACAAGTAGGATAGCTTTGAATCTGAGTCTGAATTTTTAATATAAATAAATATATCAATAAATCGGACAGACAGAAGGCAGTTGCGCCTTAAACTTGATGGGTTCGACGCCATCAATACGTTTCAAGCTGCACTACAAAATTAATATACCCACAAAGATACAAAAGTGGTTAATTTATTATTTTACAGTTTTGCAGCAAAATTTACTTATTTAATATAGTAGAAGTTTTGTGGCCATTTCCCCTCGAACTGCCCGCAACAAGATTACATGGCATACAAATAACTTTTATTGATAACGAATTTGCAAGTGTAGCAACTGCTATGCCCCACCCTGTTGCTCCCGATGCATGTGCAACAAAAAAGTTGATCAATGCAAATGCGCGTAATGGAAAAAAGGCGAAAATAAATAAATAAAAGAAATGTGTAAAATATTGAAAATTTATTACGTGCGCCTCCATTTTGGAGCGTGTTTTTTCGTAGTAAATAAAATTAAATTATATGCCGAATGCGTAAAAAACGATAAGCAATTTAAAAAATAAACACGATTGCAGTAAGCATTTAACACAAGCGAACAAGTTGCAAATAAATAAAATACAAACACAAATAAGTAAATTCATTTCTGTGGACTGCAATGCGATTGAATTTGTTTTCAGCTTGCATTTTATTATTATTATTATTATTATTTTATATCCTTTTTTTAATTTTTTGTTGCATTTTTTATGAGCTTCTGTACATATGAAAAATGTTGTGTAATTTAAAGTGTTTCAATATTTTTTCATTTTTATTGTTTTATGTCCGAACTATCATTTATATTTCAATTTTAATTTAAATGCATTTGAATACACTGACACTTGTGGGGCGCTGTTGCAACCTCCAGTGAAAAAGCTCATAAGTTAAGTGGCACATATTTTTTTTCTCCTTTTTTTTTGGAGGCGTTTTTAAAAAATGCAAAACTCAATTATTTATAATATTTATTGGCTATCAAATAAAGCTTGTAAACAACAGCGTATCTTAAATTCTGTAGCTTTTTAAGTTTCGCATAATTTAATTACATTTTGAGAAAACAAAAGTAACCGCCTTTTGAATTTTGTGTGCTGCCTTATTTACTTAGGATTATGATGCTGTCTCCTGGTCTGTCTACTTAGCTGCCTCACTCTCTATTCCATTACCATTTTCTCCTCCTCCCTCTCTCTATAAATTTCTCTGTCCGCTTTGCGGTTGGCAAACATTTTGTGGTCGCCGTGCTTTGATTTAGCGCTTGCGGATGCGTCTTGCAATATTTTAGCATATTAAATGAAAGCAAATGGCTGCAAAATGGAAACTGAGGAGAAGCCTCGTCAAAGCTGGGGAGCAGCTTGGCTGCTTAAGTGACAAATTTAAGTGCGATGTCTAAATAGGTAATGTATGACTGGTCCAACATGCCATTCCCCATTCTCTTTCTCCTCCTGCTGGACTCTCGTCCAGGGAAAAAGTACAAATACTACTTTAGTCCAAGCCGCGACTTAGCTGCTGAATAAACAAGTTTTGCATTGCTTTCATGAACTTAACTAGAAATCGGCTTAGACTGCCAACAGGCGGCGCCCATTGTCATTGACAATGTACCCTAACAAACGGCATATGCGCTATGTCACTCAATTGGTTATCCGATAAATTATAGGAGAACGTTTTAGTAGATTTTTGAGCAATTTTCTATGTTCTTTATATATTCTTAAACTACTTAAGAAAAAAACAAAATGAAGGCATACATTTTTTGATCTAAAACTATTGAGTGTCGCTATGAATCTCTTCCTGATGACGAATTTCATTGGGATTCGAATATATATATTTAACACTTGAACTGGAGCCATTGATGTTATTTATTTTTTTGGTAGGTATCATCCATTAGTAATTTAAAAATTTTAATATTTTTTATTTCGCTTTCTACTTTGAGTCGTATTTGAAAAGGATTTATTCCAGATTGTATTGCTTACCTGAGCATAATTCACACATGTTGCTAATGATGTCATACAGATGTCATGATGTGAGGTCATACATCTGTGTCTTATTTGAACATATCAGGTTTTTTTGTCTAAAGTGTCTGGATACAGGGAAAAACTACGATCACTATTGCGATATGCGTCCTTGCTATGCCACGATTTTGTCCTGTAAAAGTAATGGCAGAGATCTTAAGCCAATTATTTATAATGAATACAGTCACTCAGAAATTGCTACAGGCAAGCCAAACTGCTAAGGGAGGACGACTACAAAGACCTTATCGAGAATATTTTCAATAGTGTATAAAATTTGCGACCAGCTGTGCAGATGGTCAAAATGTCTTGGAGCAGTTTGGCGTATTTCGCTCGACTGAATGTGAGACGCTGCATTTTATTGCCCCGGCGGTGCATGTGCCCGACGGAGTTCTTTCGCGTTGACATTCTACCTGATGTAAACGGCTATCAAAATGATAATTCTACCTTGTCCAGTCCAGTCCAGATATCCAGTATCTGATTTACGCCATTACGCCATAAAATCTGCCCCCAAAGCTGAAATAAAATAACTAACAGGTGAAAGACATATGGTAAAAGTAAGTATAACACTATTTTACATAATCGGTCTGCATGATTTTCTTAGTTGGTTTACTTTTTCTCTGTATCCCGTTTTGTTTAACATATTTTAATTCAAATATTTCCTGGTAAGAACTGCTTAAAAGAAAAGTGGTATTATAGTATCAATCTTAAAGATATTTTTTTTAATAAATAATAGCGAAATTATTTTCTTAACAACTTTGCGCTATGCGAATGGTTTATACAAATATCTCACTCTGAGCTGAGCATTTGGCACCGACAACGAGGAGGGTCAACGGCTGTACAGATGGGGCTTAGACCGGGAATCGGGGGCCGATCTCGGGATGCAAAATACACAAATCTATGCGCAGCTAGCGAGAAATATCTGCACTGATTAGCCTATAGAAAAATTTATTCTGTTAGGTTGTCGAAAATGTTTTAATAATATAATAAAACTTCTGGAAATTTGTTTGTGCCTAGATGTGGTTTTTATTGGAATATGGCTTAAAATTACCATACTTCGTGCTTCCTCAACTAGATCATATTTTATAGCCGGCATTATGCCACATTTTGTTAAGTCAATAAATTTAACAATGCCTTCAAAATCGGCTTCCACTGGACAAATTGTTCACGAGGCAAAATCAAACAACATAATCGCGACCAAAAAGAAAAAAAGAAAGGAAGAGAAGAGAAGAAAACTATTCAAGCTCCATTTGCCGAATATTATTATGCTTAAGGGAAGGGGCATGCCCCTCGCGTTGATCCTTTAACAGCCAACTGGAAACTAAATCAGCCAGACTCGTGGCTTTAAATATTTCATGAAATACCGAAACGCCAATGAGAAGAGTTGCTTCCCCTGACAAAGACAAATTCAAAGGAGAATTTCTATATTGCGAGTTGGTCGACTTTCAAATACACTTAAGTACTTCTCCAAAGTGTTAATCAATCGAAACTTTTATTAGATTCTTATAATCGGTCTGAAGTCATTTACACATTATTGAAGAAAAAACATATTTAAATTATAAAGGAAGTCATTAAACAATACAACATTTATTTAACTTATTAATTTAGCTCAAAACCTAAATACTATGAGATTGAATTTAATTTAATTGATCCAAAATCTGAGTTTAGTTGATAAAACCAGAAACATTTTTTTTATACAAAAACTCAGCATACCACATAAAAGTTATTTTTAGAGCTATCTCGTCCCTGCTCGATGAGACTAATCCAATTAAATAGATTATAGATAAACTTTTATTTAGATAATACATTTTACAATATTCTAAGAATCACTAATATAATATATAAATCCGATCCGTCATCACAAAATCGTAATACCTACGGTTAGGGTATTGGACTGGTAACAAAGTATCCAGTCAAATTGCATGTCTTATAAATAATGTAAAAAGTGTGAAATGCGCCTAATGGCGTGCCAAAGGGCGAAAAGGATGACAGTTTGGCCAGAGACCCAAACACACACATACACATACACACACACACACACACACACACCGACACAGACACAACCACGTACACACACTCAAAGGAGAGGAGGAAAGTTAGTGCTGACAGGCGTTTGGTTTGGCGTTGCATGAAATGGCGCATAAAATGACAATTGTCAGCTGATGCTGGAGTCTTACATACATATATATACATATAAATATATATATATATATATATATATATAGATAGAAAAAGAAAAATATCTATATATACAGACATACATTTGTCGTAACGAGAAACTGAAATCTATGTAACCTTTCGTTTGTTGTTTATTATGAGTGGATTTCTATACTGAATTACATTACAAGTTTGCCACAATACAACACAAATCACCAAAATTTCCCAATTCTGATCAGCTGTTTCTATATATATACATACTAGTTTGGACTGTTTCTGCTGTTTGTGTGGGCATGTCCTGCAATTCTTGTCCACCATTTGGTGGCTACAAGTTTCCATCGTGTTTCGAGCGTTATGATGGCACATTCAACAAGAAGAATCCTGGCAATGTGCAGTCGCTACACAGCCTCGCCCACAATGTGATGCCCAAGTTCTACGATGGTGTCGAGCTAGATTTTTATCATCGATTGGCTCCCAACAAATTCATCTCGGCCGCTTGTGTTTTGAGTCATGTGAGAGCATCCGGCTTTCGCTTCGGGGGTCTCTACACGTTTCGCATGATGGATGATTTTATGGTGAGTTTGTGGAATCGAACTTGAAAAGATAGCTTGCTTAAGAATCAATAGATCAAAATGAAAAATAAATATTTTAATATTTAATTGGCGAATGTTTGGCGATTGCTTTTTAAAATCGTTGCATGTAATTTAATTTCCTAATAATTCTCATTTGGACTTTCAGCTAACACCAACCATTATCGGTGATATACATCCAACTACATTGGCAGCCAATTTGAATATACTGTATTATCCATTTAAGCCGCTACGCCTCGAGGCTATCCTACAGAAGCCCGGTGAGGATGGGCCTGTGGACACGCATTATACAATTGAGTGGACCCGTCCCAGCGATACCTGGACTGCCAATCTCTATAATGTACGCAATGAGCGTGGACGTTCCACTTTGTCGGTAATGCGTTCCATTACCCAGCACTGGGCAATCGGTGGCGAACTACTGCTAGAGTGGAATGAGCCAAAGAAACTCATGACAGACTTGGCCCTTGCGGTACGGTAAGTAATTCGCAGTACCACGATAGATCTACCATCGATTCTACTTTTGAATGGTTTCTATTCACCATCGCTGCTCTAATCAGTGATCAGCTTTTATGATTATGATTATGTATTAACATTATGATTCGTGTTGCAGCTCGAGTTGATTTTACTCCTTAAAATAATAGCTATTGCTTAGTTTTACCTGCAGTGTTAATTTATTTTCCTTGAAGGATCTTTTCATTTTAAGACATATCCCTCTCTGTTTCAGCTACTCGCATCATCATTACTCGTTTGCGGCAACCGCCTCAGCCAATGGCCTCGATGTTAGCTATTGGCAGCGCATTCATCCACAAATCCAGATGGCCAATTTGTTGGCCTGGAATCGTCGTACACAGAAAACCATTGCCACCATTTGCTATCAGTGGAATTTCAAGAATTGTGCCGTGAACGGCATGATCGACTCAGATGCTCTCGTTGGCTTCATGTGGACCAAGTGCGTAGAGGCGAATCGAAATTATAATTATATATATATATTGTATATCCACATATTTTCTTGTATTTTACAGATACCTCTCGCACATACCTCTGCAAGTGGGTTTCAGTGTGGTGGTGAATCTGCCCACAGATCGTTTTGCATTTGGTATACGATTTATTGTAGATCCAAGCAGTTTGAGACGCGACAACTGACATATTTTAATTCATGAATAATTATATATTTTTACCAAATTATCATATATGGTGATGTACACAACTTTAAGAAATGTTTGGTATTAATCGTCTATGATTAAATGATGTTGAAAGGTGTCTAAAGAGTATCTATGAGTTCATCAGTAGACAAAGATCATCTTAGACTAGGCTCTGCTTCAGTTTGATATATTTAGTATTTGGTATTTGGGAAAAGAGTTCTCTTTAAGTCGCATTCTGCAGCTTTTAAACAGGTGTAGTGCTCTTGCTTGGCATGCCTAAAAGTATGCTTTGGTTTTTATACTAAGCCGAGCTTTTGCTAACGCCCTCTATGAGAGTAAGTGGTACAATCCCAAGCCCTTCTCGGGAAAGCTTATCAATAAGTAATGCCTGCCGAAGATGATGGTTTTGCCATGAAGTCAGTTAAGGAGAGTCTGCCGAAGATCTCCGTTGTGCGAGGAGGTTTTGCTCGAGTGCTGTCCGCGAAGATGTTGGTTTCGCCAAGTCTCGTCGCGTAAAATGTTTGTTGGATAAACTAAAAACAAAATTAAAAATGGACACTTGTCGCGAAAAAAAATCCAATCCTACCCAAACATTTTTTTTTTGTGAACAAATATAATATCCATAAACATATTAATTAATAATAGCCATCAAAAGAACAGTCGAGGTGAGCTAGTCTATGACTACACAAAAAAAAAAAAATTCTTAAAAAGTAATCTCATGTGAAAATTATTTTCGTGAACAAAGAAAAATCATTATCTGAGCCAAATAAAGAAAAAGACATATAAAACAATTAAAATTGATTTTATTGTCGGCCAGAAAACTAAATACACAAAAAAAAAATAAATAAATGAGTTCTGAGAGCGCTCCGAACCTGGACCTGCAGCAGAACATCAAAAATTATAAATGCTCGAGCAAATGAATTACGCCACTGACGACCAATCCATCTGTTGAAGTTTCCTGTACCACATTCATCTCGGACCACGGCACCGACCCCGTTATTTTAGGGATCATCAAAAAGTTTTAAGTTTAGGTGCCTGATGATTTTGGTAGGGTGGGCATCTGCTGTGGCAATTACATCAGTTCAAACGACGACAACCAAGGAGTGTCGCCTCCATCTTCTTTTTATGAGACTGGTGCAATTCCTTTTTCCTCTCTTCCCCCTTCCAGGTAATATAGTTCGAACGATAACAGCACGTGATATTTTTTTTAATTAGTATTAAGCATAGCGAGCAAGTAGCACAAGAACCTATAAGGAACCCCGACCATCTACCGATCATACAGCCGGAACCAGCGCGTGCAACACTTCTTGTAAGCTACATCAACATCAGCTCGTCCAATACCAGGTTATATGCTACACAGTCTTAGCAAAACTACAATATTGTAATTGAATTGTTGCGTTTGAAAGTTTTGCAAATCGATAGAAAAACTTAAATTATATTCAATGCTCAGCACATGAGTAAACTAATTGCCATTTCCTGATTTTCCTTAACCACTCTTAACCACATTTAGCGTGCTTTGTGGGGAGCAATATCCTGGGGCAACCAACTAAAAACTTCGACTCTAAGGCATATAAATAAAATTTATAAAATACCAAAACACAGAGATTTTGTGCACATTTTGGCACTTTTGTTGAGCTCAACGCCGCACACTCTGCACATTACGTATACGCAACGCATTCACATACACAATTACACACGCACACACGCACACACACACACACACAACGAGAACTACATTATGGCAACAGTTTTATTTATTTTTATATGCGCATACTCTGTTGTGTATCAGAATGAGTGACGGGGTGTATCTTTTGTAAATGCAAAAGGACATTGAGAATATAAGAAAAATAATTTTCATAAATTTGACTATTATTATCTATTCTTCTATCATCTATATAATATAGAAGCAGCAAATCATACAGTGAGTTAAATTGAAAGTTTTCTAAAAATCTATAAAGTATTTTATTTGCAGATGGGTCATCTGTAAAATATTTTAATTCGTTTCAAAGTTTCTATTCCTAAAAAGACTTTTATTCGCTTACAGGGTATGTGCTCGTCGAAATGTCTCAAATGACACCTTGTTGGCTGGTTTTTTGACCGAAAACTGCAGCAAGTCTCTTTGGCCGATGCGTTTGATTTATGCGCAGCAAAGTCTAGACACAGTAAATATTTTTTAATGCCGCACGCTTGAAACTGCTGAAACTGAGCAAAGATTTTGCTTAAGAGCATAAATAAATATAAATCTCAAATAAAATGTGTATCGTACGCTCAGCGAGCTGAGATCTCAGCTGTGTTCTGCATAATTTACTACATAATGACTGTTAATCCGCTTACAAGCAAAAAGAGTGGACCCAGATGGTTTATCAATTTTTGGGGCAGTGGCACCCCCTAGAGGAGGGCGGCATGGCCAAGCGTTGACCCACAACAGAAAAAAAAAATATGTACAAAATATAAAGCAAAACTTTGAATTGATTTTGTTTTTGGGTGTAAACTTTTAGCCCATTGAATTGACTTTGTACAAACATTTGTGGCAATCGCACATGCGAAAACTTAAGGGTAGTCCAATACAAACACACACCCACACACACACACCCACACACACACACCCACACACACACACCCACACACACACACCCACACACACACACATGCACACACATACAGAAATGTGAAAACTTTGCATGCCAAAGTTTGCAATAATTTTACACCCACACAATCAGATGCAAGGGTCTGGGTATGAAAAGCAAATATTAATATTTCAATAAATGCGGCAAATCCTTTTACACACTTTTCCAAGCGTCGCCACAGTTTTTCTTGCTGTTGATGGCCAACGCCAGAGGGCGCTCGCGCTTATCGTCGACTTTACAAATCATTAGATTTTCATATCCGATGAATTTAACAACAAATTCTTTATATATATATTTTTTTTAATATTTACCCAAACAGACACTCCTTCTTACATACATATGTGTGCTTGGTTGGTTGTGTCACTCCCTCCCCTCCCCTCCCATCAATCCTTCCCGTCCTCCGTTTTATTCGCAACATTTTGTTTGCATTTTCGGCATCCGCATGTCAATTTGTTTGTTTTTCGTATATTGTGTGCGTGTGTGTGCGTGAGTGTGTGTGTGTGAGTGTGCGTGTGGCAGGGTGTCAGAATGTGTGTGATATAAATTTTATATGTGTGCTGCATATGCAGACATCGTCCTTGTTGCCTTATTCATGCGCATGTCGCAATTTGATGTTTATTTAAACTTCCTTGCAGGCAGACACACACACACACACACACACACACACACGCACACACACGCACAACAACTTCGAGAGGATGGAAGGAATGAAAGCGCACTGTGGAGTGTAATGGGCAAGTGCAAAAGGCAACACCAATGAATCTGAAGCTGTCGACGACAAAAATAATAAAGAAATTCATAATAAATTATTATCAACGCCAGCGCAGGGAAAGAAAGAAAACTGAAAGGCTTTCAGTAGGTTTTCCCAAGCCTCCACAATGCACGAAACGACAAAAAAAAAATAAGAAAATAGTGTAGTTAGGCGTAACCGACTGTGAAACACTCTGATAGAAAGGATACCGAGGTAATATCAGTCACTGAAGCTCTAAAATTGTGGAACATACAAGGTTTTATCGACTTGCAATCATCGCCAAAGCACCCCAATCTTAACAAGAAAAATTATATTTTCTGTGGAATTGGCTTAGATATTTTGCCAAACATATCTTACACGAACTCATCTTTCGACCGATAATTTCTAGGGATGATATATAGAATATATACACTTAATATCTTCATCTTCCAATTTACAGAGTAAAATTAAACTTTGACAAAATGTGTATCTGGTAATGCAATTAATAATAAAGATGAAATGCACTTGATAAACTGAAATAAATTAAACGCCGAAAATTAAATAAATAATGAGATATCATTTTAAGCAAGTATGAACAATAATTGTCGGAAAAAAAAAATTAATTGAACTTCATACTTAAATTCCATTAAAAATCGTTTTACTCACAATTTTAAGTCGTTTTCTTATTTTGTTAACTATTACTCTTAAGATTCATTTCAATGCTCAGTTACTATTTTTCATGTATATAAGAGGCAGGTATTTAAACTAAACTAAAAAGTCTTACAAAAGAAATTCCCCGTGCTTAGACGAACCCAAAAAAACAAAAAAACAACAATAAGTAGAAACTTCCTCTTTTGCATAGGAACCAACATTTAGGTTTATGTAAAAGAAAAAAAGGAACAAAAACAAAACCAAAATACAAACATACTCAGTATTGTAATTCTTGTTTTCTTTTCGCTGTTTGGGTTCGTCGAGCGGAAAACATATTTAATTAAAGCTATCCGCATATTAAAAACTTTTGTCCACCATTATTATACCCTGAACTCTTTAAAAATACGTGAAAAGGGTATAATTATTTTGTACAATAGTATGTAACAGGGAGAAGGAAGCATTTCCGACTACATAATGCATATATACTTGATCAGGATCAACAGCAGAGTAGATAAAGCGATATTCGATTGTACCTCTTTTATCGATAACTACCCGTTTTGCAAATATCTGCATATATAGTTTATGGCAATAAAAGTCACAATTTTTTATTTCTAATTTAGCTGCATTCAAAGTCCTCTAAAATTCGAAATTCGAATTTAAAGGAACATTTTGGGAATAAAACTAATAAATATATTTTTGGCAGGTTTAAGGGTAAATCGTAGTCGAGCTTACTCGACTACAACATTATTACTTGTTTTGTTTGCCTTTGCTTAAATTTTACACTTGGATAGAGGTTTTTACTGCATACTTTTTGGGGCTAAAAAAACTTAAGCTACCACATTACGAAGCATAAACAAGAGAGTTTTGGCGCTGTGGGAGCCACTTTAAAGGCCGAAAGTGCCCCAAGGCACGACGCGGGTCACTCAAGTTTTAAAATTATGCAAAATTTTAATGAATTTTTGTTTACAACCCGCCAGCACAACCCACCCTACATTCCATTGGCAACCCTCGAGGGTCGAAGCGACCACTTTAGCAGCTTAAATGCAGGTCAATTCTCAACGCAGTTTTTCATTTGCGATAAGAAGTCAACAAAAAAACTGGAAAACCGATGTTAACACAAAAGCTTATAGAATTAAGCAGTTGCAGAAGAAGCTTTAATGATTTTGCTTTTTATCATATGGAGATGTTGATAAAAAATCAATTTGATTTAGCATTATTATTAGAACATGTTAAAAATAACTGAAAGATGATACTGACAATCGCTTATAAAACTGTCAATAAATACTGTCAATATGAAGCTTCGTTTTCGCTCTTAATCATCTCAGTATATTACATATAAATTGGAAGGCTATATATTTACAATAGTCTATTTTATGGTATTCTGAAATACGTTTGTATCGATTGATTTTGGAAAAAGGCACAGTAAGCCATAAAATGATTAAAGCAGCTCTGCAGCTATGAAACCTACTTAAAATTGTCTCAATATGAGTGAAACACTCTTCGGATAATAACAACCTGCCAAACGATATCTGTTACATTAAAATTTGATACATTTACGCAACTATCAAATGTTAATGGGTAAATGAAAGAACACAGAAATAATAACGAAAATTAGGAACAAGAAATTATCTGAACCGAACTCTTCTCAAGTTTACAAACGTAAAAAAAGCTACCTTTTTTTGTGGCAAGTTTCAGCTTTGCTTTCTTTTCTAGGTATTGAGAAAATTGCTTGTAATGACTTTTGCTTGTTTTCCATTCACCTTTTGAGCACGAATCATAAAATCGCCATAAAATTGAAAACTTTTAATTTAATTGCGAGTTGGCTTAATGCAGTGAAGTTTTTAATTCAATTTGCACGCACCGCAATTGCTGTTTAACTTGGCAGCGTATTAAATGGGCCACAGCATTAACATAATCAGCTCACATGTGGAGAATGTGGGTGGTGCCCCAGGTAGCAGCAACAAGTGGCATGTACTGAACCGAACCGAATCGAACCAAATGGAAATGGAATTTCAAATAAGTAGCCGAAGCAGAAAGCAAAGGCAAAGTAAATGCGCTCAAACGCATTAAAAGGCAGCAAAGCTTTTGACCAAACTGGCCAAGCCAAGGAAAAAGCCAATCGAAGAATGTGGTCAGCAGAGGGAGGGGGGAAGTCCAAATCCTAATACATTGAGCTAAGTGCTGCTCTAATGCCCTGCTTAGCTGCGTAGCTTTGCCAGCGATATGTGCTCAAGCAAAGAGCTCAATGATTAAGTTGAAGTGGCAATCAGGTGAAAAGTGTTTGCAGACACAGTTTAACTCAAGCCAAGCATTAATTTTGATTTTAATAGCTCTCAATGATTAAACAGCAATCGTCCAAAAAGTAAATTACCAACAAGCAATTTAAATAGAAAATGCTCGTAGAACATCCTCAAACATAATTTGCTACTCTAACTTGTTGCAGTTTGAGGTGTAAGAAAAGGTTTTTGTAAGTTTAATTTGAATATGTGATTAATATTTAATATTACAAATTAAACTCTATTTAATTGTCTTTTCTGAATAATAAATTGGAATTTCATAAGAGGCACTATTTTAGGTACTCGCCACTGCTTTGGTGAGTGTATTTATTGTGTTGCCTACTTGAAGAGCCTGTCGACATTTCGACCTCAATTGGCGGCCATTTTTATGGGCTCCATCACTTTTGCGCCTTCGTGGCTAACAATGCTTAGTAGCCAAAGCAGAAGTGGCAGCGGCAGCTGTTCATCTAACAACAGGAAACGGAAATTGTCTATGGAAGCCAAAGTGCGTTTTATGTTGGCTTCACTGATGCAAAACTAGCAAGAGAGACGACTGCGAAATACTTTGTAAGTAATAAGTGATATAATAACTCTTGAATTGCGGGAGATAAAAGTTTTGGGGAATTTCGGGCGTGGCATATGCCGATTTTTGAAGGACAATAAATTTTGGGGACTGTAGCTTTAAAATTGTGGGAGTTACATGATTTTTTATCGATTTGCAATTATCGATTGTATCGATTTACTAGCCCCCCCAGTTGACGTAGCACTCCAACTTGTACACTCTGTCAGTTCCGGCTACAGACCATCTCTTTTCTTAGAGACGGACAGACATTGCACACAACCAATATACTGTGAGGCCTTCGTTATCAAAGAATAAAAACAAAAAAAAAAAAGAAGGAAAATTGGGCAAGCAAAGTTTGGCTTTTCTTGTATTTTGCAGCCCCAAGAGGCACGCACAGTTGGACAGTTTAAGTGTTGTCTGAATAGATTGTTTGTCCTACAGTTATTGCTGTTGCCAACGAAGCAGCTGACGCTGGCAGAGCCTGGAAGTGTGAACTTCTGGCCTGGCTTGGCAAGGATTTCAAATAGAAGATATTAAAATACATGGTTAACAATTTAAATAACTGTATTATATGTGATTCACATTTGACACATTAACTTAGAAGTTAATTTGAAATAAAAGAATATCGATAAAGAAAATATATCTTATCTTATCGCGTCAAAGATTACTTACCTTTATAGACCGGAGCTAGTCTGCAGAAATATACATTTTTGATCGGAGTTTGTACTGCATTTTTTAATTAAGTGTATCTCAGTTCAGCTAGTTCAGCTCTCGAGACTAAAGCTTTCTTACTTGATTTTCAATTGAAATGAAATAACAATTTTGACCTCCGCTCGTATTTTTTTATCATCTCAATAATTAAAAAATAGTTTAAATTAAAACAATCCATGCTGACAGGTTTAATTTACGTTGATACATTTATTTCCTGTTTGATTTGATGTATTTTTTATGTATATACATATTTTTTTAGTGTAGAAAATATAATGGAAATTTCTCAGCAAGGCTTTTCCAATTGTTGTACAACGCCAGATGCATTCAATTTACGCGCTGAGGAGCAGAGATCATTTTCTATAAAAATAATTAAACTGTCACGAACGTGTCAATTACAGTCAAACCCCACAAGGGATCGAAGCAGGCACATTTATATAAATATATGTATATATATTTCTGTGTAGGAACAATATCGCAGGCCGTATCGGAAACTACATTTCGAATGCAATCATACTTTTTGCACCCCATTTAAATTGGAAATCAAATAACGCTCTGTACAAACAACGTTTCTCGAACTGTGGTTGCATTTACTGTGTGTGTGTGTGTGTGTGTGTGTGTGTGTGTGTGTGTGTGTGTATGTGCATGTGTTTGTGTTTGTGTGTGTACATATAAATATATATTGGAAGTTTTAGCGATACATTTGCTGAGTAAATTCAATTAAATTGAATGCAGTTTTGTGGAAAATAACGTCATCCGTATTTGCACTTTTTTTTACACCCTGAACCCATTAAAATTGGGTAAAAAAGGGTATCGTGGTTTCAGGCAAATGTATGTAACAGGCAGAATGAAGCATATTCGACGCCATAAAGTATATATATATTGTTGTATATATACATTATGTTGATTAGGATCAACAACAAAGTCGATGAAGCCATAAGTCCGTCTGTCTGCCCATCTTTATGAACACGCGGATCTCAGGGACTATAAAACATTCTCCATGCCAAATTTGGAATAAAGCTTTTAGGATGCCCGCCGCAGAACAAGCTTACGTCTTTAATCGATAACTGTATGCGTCTCTCGAATATCGATACATTTCGATTTCTGATAGCAATTAATGCCATAATTTGTTCACATTTCTATCAGCAGCCGTAGGCATTTTCTGTGTGCTCTTTCAACCTGCTCACATTTGGGTGCAATAATTTTTAAGGGGTAAATTGCCAATAAAATTATAATTTATTTAACAGCTGGGTTCAGGGTATATCGTAGTCGACCTCACTCTTTTACAGTACTTTACTTGTTTATCTCGATTTTATTTTGCTATACTGCGAATTGCAATTTACCTGTGCGTATACGCAATATCATAAAAAACTTTAAGCACTGTGAACTTTTCAATTGCCCCGAAAATAAAACCGCTGCTGCTGAGAACGAAATCGAGGTGAGTTGCAGCTCCCCCTCCGTCCCGCTCAGCCCCAGCAACTTTCAGAGCACTTTAGCACTTGTTTATTTAACGCTTCGCTTCGTTGAGCTTAGCTCCTCAGCGCTCAGCGCTCAGTACTCTGAATTCTTGGCATCGCTTGCAGCCAGCGGCTCTCATCATCAGTGTTGCAGCAGTTGCAGCGGTTGCAGCGGTTGCAGCTCATAAACGTTTCGCACTACATTAAATTTTATTTAGCGCACTGCACTCCTTCAGTGTCCTTCACTCAACGTGCTCCTGGGCGCCCTCAACTGTCGCCTGTGCCCGCATTCATATTCATTTGTGTTAAACGCAGCGTAACACACACACACACACACACACACACACATGTACACAGACACACACACACACATAAATATTTATATACTATCTTTTTCAGTTTGCAGTGCGGCAAGTCTTAAGCTTTTTAGTGCACTGCAAAAGTTTTTGTAGAGCTTCTAAGCCCAACTCAGGCAATAACTTTAAAGTTCACTTAAGTTAACAGCATCAGATCAAATCTAACTTTGAGTACTTTACATGCATCAATTGGTAATTTGAGCAAATTTAGAAATAAAAAGGGTTGGTTGCATTTTTCAATGCTGCCCCAAAAGATACGTTTCTTTATTATACTCTTATATATGTATGTATATTTTATAAAATTAACATTTGTCAGCTATTGATTTTCCTTGTCTTTTTATTAGCACTGCCCTTAAGCTGTACTGAATTGATTGAAAATTTTCTTCATTAAAATTGTATGCTGAAAGCAAATGGAAATAATTTCCTTTCTTATATTAATATTTATTTCTTATTTATCGCTCTTTTTTTATGCAGAAAATTGGTTATAGTCTGTCTTCTATTTGAATTATTATTCTCGTTTTTTAATATTTATATTTTTATTCTTATTTATTATTCGTTATATATATTCACATATATTCACATTTAATCTGAATGCACATTTCCATCGTAAGAGAGTCTTAACCATCAGATCATTTACGAAGCATATTTTTTTATGAGAATATATACCCTACCTACCATTCCCATTGACTGCACTGGACAATGGTTTACTCGATGTGTGTTCCTAAATAAACGCCAAGGCAGTTTAGTTCCCTGAAGCACGCACATCAAATGAACATTACGCATTCGCCATGTGGCATTTACCACAGCTGACTATTGACTGACTGTTGCTGACCAGCAGCTGCAATGAAATACAATACACACATGCAACAAAGGTTGCCATTTAAGTCAATTGCCAAAAGCTAACGATCAACACACACACAAGCACACACACTTCCATCCATTTAACCATATGGTGTGTGTGGTTTGCCCCATGTGCCCACTCATTCTATAGATATACTCAACAACTCATGCAATTGCGTGCAAATTACCGAATTAGCCAACGTCGCTCACCTCAACGCCTTCGCTCTGCTATTTAGCTTTCAATTAAAGCTATCTCTCTCTCTCTCTCTCTCTCTCTCTCTCTCTCTCTCTTTCCCCCTCTTTGCGGTCTGTCAATAGCAGCAGCAACTGACAATAACGTGCGACAGGCGACGCTATAGAAAATTAACTTGACCAGCTCCGAAATAGCCGCCATCATTTTTCCGCACGTAGCTGATGCGAACTGTTTTATTGCTTATCGGGCTGCATTCTCTGAAGCGATATCGCTTCAATTTCGCCAATGTTAATCAAGTGTTTCTTTTACGTAGCTGCCAATATTTAGAAATAGCTTAACTTTTAGAGATTTATTTCCTCTCACTTTCTATAATTTTTTTGATTTGCAATTCTCTTTTGCACAATATTCTTAAACGTTCTGCATTAATACGGATTGTCGGCGTCGTCGATGCTAAAGCGAATTTCAGATTAGCTTTATTTGGTTTTATGTTGACGCTTGCTTGCGCTTTACGAGATATCAACGGAACTGTGGATGACATTCACGTTGCCATTTTTATACCCCTGCAGAGGACATTACAACTCTGTCACGAAATGTGCAAGTCATTGTCGACTACACAACTATATTAGGTCATATTAATTAATACATTTTATGTGCAATTATTCTTAATACTTCATTTTGTGCAATAGTTCTCCTAGCTGGGAAAGAGTTACTCATTTGTAGATAGACAAATTATTTTTCAATATTTGCTTTGCTTAACAAAAAAATTAAAAGTTATCGAAATATATCGATATATATGTATACAGTACGATTACAAATAATTTAAAACAATAATTGTGTTGTTAGGGTATTCACCTGCCACAAATCAAAGGAACCCGTAATTTTTCATCATCATTTTTCTATGCCACACGTTTCGGGTCAAATGTCATTAAAGGCATACTCCGGCTGCGGCAGGTTCACAGTTCGCGCTGGTTGGCATTAAGTTGTCTTTCAGCAAAATCAATTTTCATAAATTTTGCAATGCGCCAGTTGCATATGACTGGCATGCCCCGCGCCCCGCGCCCCCGCTCCGTCAGACTGCTCTTTTCACCTTTGTCACGAAGTTTCGAAATTTTTGTTGCTGTTCTTTTTTTCCGTATTTTGTGTTGCCCATTTTTGGGGAGCTATGGCAAAGTTCGAGGCATTGGCAAAGTTTTTGGCAAACGGGGCGCATTTTTAAATGGTCACGTTTTGCAGTTTAAGCGCCAGGCAGGCAGCAAATACATCAAAGCGGCGAAGGCGACGCGAAAGTGTAAACAGCCGCATGAGCGCCGCTGCAACAAAAGAGGGGCGTGGCCAACACACACACACCGACACACACACACACCTATCCAAAGTTGTACGCGGTGTGGAAAAAAATGAATTTGCAGCCAAGGCAGAACCAAAAGCAAACCAACAAAAAATAAGGGTATGAGAAAAATGGAAACACATCGAAAACTTGGCAAAGTTTTTAAACTTTTTAAATGCGAATTACACGCGCTGAGCTTGTTGAATTCTTATGCTGGCAAAAGGATTAAATAGGGATGGACACGAGCGCGGGGCCGTGTCGAGAATTGCAACAATATTCGGCCAGGCTAAGTGCGACACATTATATTATATAACTATATTAGATGAAAAGAGAATGAGAACTTGGCAACAACTGTTATTTGTGCTTTGGGCTGATCAATTACATCTCAACATTATTAATTTCTCTTTATGATAATAAATTTGATTACGAAAATTAGATTAGGGTTTAAGATTTTTACGAGCATTATTCAAATATTTTAATAATTTTACACTTTAAAGGAAATCTTGAAATAAACAAAAAAAAAAAATTCAATTCATATTCCCTTTTCAGATTTGTATAACAACAAAGTATTTTAAGCTCTCATATTTAATATTTAAAATGGTCACAAATTGTAATAAAATACTTATAATAACATTTAATATTCCTCTACAAACTTTAAGATATTATAAACTTTTCGCATTTTTATGTTAAAATTTACGACAGCTTAGTAAATATGCCAGATCAGAGATCATGAAAACCACGCTCAAAGCAGCATTAGCACATCTAAGCCAACTCCAAGCCTCACCTGCCATGCAGAGCAGCCTGTGGTAGTAGTCAGTTTACGGCAGCTTGGCCAACATGTCACCTGTGCAACATTTACCCGGACGAGAGGTATAAAACAACACCAACAAAAAAAGAAAGGATATAAAAAAAAAATGGGAAAAACTGATGGCAGCGTCATTTGGTGCAACCACTTAAATGGCAACAGTAATTAGCATCATGGCCGCATGGCAGCTGCTATTAAACAGTCAACGTCCACACACACACACACACACACAGACTCACGCACACGCACATAAAGTGGTGCGGCCAACACGGCGCATACGCAACGCCTGTTGTCGTAAACTCTGCTAAACTGTTTGCCACTTTGTCGCGCAAAATGGTAAACTTTGTCGACGGCGATGAACTCAAACTCGAAACTCAAATTCTGAAAACTCGAGAGCGACGGCAACCGTGTAGGTAGAGCTAGAGTTGGAGGTAGGGGTAGAGTTAGAGGTTTGGGGCAGCCATCATCAAAAGGCTTAAGCAGCTTCACTCACTGGTGGGGCAGCAGCAGCAGCAGCAGCGGCAGCAGCAGAAGCCACCATCAAAAAACTGGGCGCTAGCGAAACGCAAACTTTACGAAATAATTTTGCATAAATTTTTGGAAGCAAAATTTGCTGTTGGCTTTGCTGGTTTTTCGGTCGCTACCGCGTCACCATCCCTGCTGCTCCTGAATGTCCTGACCTGCAGCAGCTCTAAGGACGGCGGCAGCTGCGGCTTATTTACAAGTTGCCATAATATTTTGCGTGTCGAGACAGCGCACCAAAGTCGTGCCTTGTCCATTGCCCCTTGCCACCTACTCCCCGCACCCATTCCCCCCATCAAATTTCATGCACCCCGCCGCCTGTTGTCGACAGCATTTTCACGCTTGAACAAATCACAAGCTGCTTAGTTTCATAATTAGAAGCGTCACATTTTCGGAACGCTGCAGACATAAAACTCCTTGTGCATTACACCAAACAACAACAACAACAACAACAACAAGAACAACTATTTCTAGTAGAAACCCCTCCTGCAAAGTGCATAAAGTTAGCTATGCTAATATTCAAAGCAGTAGACGGAAAAATTAAATTGGTTGGTTAAGGGGTATCCATAAAAGTTATGTGACATATGCCCAGATCTTCAGGTAATGAACGATTTTGCAATACATTCTTTCAATATAGCTTACCTGCAATTTCCTTTATACTTAGCAGCATCAATATAAGTAATATAATCTTATTTCTACTTTAGTAACTATAGCTAAATTAGTTTTAAAAAATACAAACTGAATATATTTCAGAAATATGATAATAATTATTTGGCTTTTTAGGATTTAATAAGATAATAATTATAAAAATGTAATAAATTTATTTCAGCTTATACGAGTATTTTAAAAATAATATTAAAAAAGATAAACTATGTATCTCTCAGACAGATATTAAACACCAATTTTTTTTTTGAGTATTGAGTAATTTTTGAAATACATATTTATAGATAGCATGCGATCTGTTAAGAATACCCCCCTGTGATTCACAATGACTACGACTCTGAGCTGCGACCAATTGTCAAATGCAGCAGCGACGGCCAAAATGAACAGACGGCCAGCTTGTCAGACGCTTGGCAGCAGCTGCTCGCAAACCTCAGCATCGCTCGTCAAGCAGGCTGGCAACCCAGAGCCAGCCAAAGCCAGCCGTTGTGGGTTGTCATTATTTTAATAAAGTTATTTACCTGAAAGTATGCAACAACATTTGTTTGCCAGCCAAAGTAAAGCATGAAATTAGGCACAATTGTAACAGAGTTGCCAACTTGCCATAAACACAGCAACAGCAAATAAGCACAAACATACACACTTACAACCACACACACACACACAACCATTGACACAAAAGACAAACTTGGTCCTTGGCGGAGTCCAGAATGGGCTCCAAATAACAACAAAAAACAAGTAAGATTGTTTGACTTGGGCACTCCGAAGTTTAAATACCCTGTAATATAAGTTAAATAAAAATAATTATTCATATGAAAGTTTTATGAGATTAAATTAATAATAATTATAATAATTAATATATATTGAATATATTAATATATTAATTGAATATATTAGGTTTGATCTGGGTATCTTGATAATCCAAAGACTTTTTCATACAACAACTTATTTTTCGATCCTATATGAAATAACTATATCACAACTATATGAAATAATAACAGATATCGAAATTATGGATCTATACCAACACTCATTCGAATATATTTTAAGAACAAAGAATAGGAAATGGCTATACGACATAGATTTATCATCAATAATATAAATATGCTTTGTTGGATATTTCCTATATTATAATAACAGATGGACATTTTCCTTTTAAGCTGAGAAAGATATATGCTGAAGCTGTTAAAAAATATACAGGTAAACTTTGTGGAGTCGGAGACGTTTCAAACTTTGCATCAAAATTATAATAACCTCTACCGTGGTGCAAAAACACAGAACTCAAGTAAAGAGGTTGCTGCACCTTCCGCCTAGAAATGTAGTCGCAGACGCTGGTCGACTGAGTTTCGGAGTAACTTTTGCTTATTTATGTTGATTTTCTAGGATTGGGTCGGAAATGGCAAACATAAATTAAAAGACTTTTTGACAACCCTTGAAATTATGATACTTATTATTTAAGCACAAGAAAAAGAAAGAGACAGGCAGACAGACAGACAGAGAGAGAGGGAAATAAATTGAATTGGTGTGCTCAAAGTTTTTGCTGAAACAACTTCGTTTGCAGGTTGTTCTTTTGGTCAAAAAGCCAGTGCATTTTTTGCAAGAATAAAAATATATATATGTATATATAAATATATATATGTATGTATGTATATGTAGGTTGCCAAAGAACAGCTGCAGCCAGTTTTGGTCCACATTTCAGTGCGGCATCACAGCTATCAGCACAAATAATGCCACCGCCCACAATTTGCAAGTCAGCCACCTAATCACAAACGGATAATGTCAAACTAAATTCTAGCAATATATATGCATACCTACTCAGATATATCTATTTTGTCCCCCATTCTCCCAGAATGCATTTCGCTGAGCTTTTTGCCAAATATGTTGGGTAGCTGGCACTCGGTAAATCTTAAAGTAAAATTAGCTCTTGGCTTTAAGGCTTAACTTTGGCAAGGCAAACGAAATCCTTTTCAGCTGTCAGCATGCCACTTGCCAAACAAGAGAACAGCGAGCCAAAGATGCTCAGCACCAGTCTCCGTTCAGCCTTCAGCCTCCAGCCTCCAGTCACTGGAACCAGCTCCAGCTCCAGCTCTAGCTCCAGCTCTCAGCTGCAGTAAGTAAAAGTGGTTGGCTGGCGTGTGAATCCACCCAATCTTTCTCCCACTTTGCACACAGCATCTAAGACAGCATAATGCGCTAACAAATACTTGCCCTACTGCTGTGTGTGTGTGTGTGCAATGGGTTGCACTGCAAGAAATTTACGAGGAAATCTTATAATAACTGTAGAAAACAAGTAGCACAAACTAGGATTAACAACTTTATGTGCTTCGGCTTAGAGCATCACGTTACTTTGCTCCAATTAAACTAATCATTTGAAAGGATGCTGTGTAACTAAAATATTAAAAATTGTACACAAATACAGGAGAAAAGAATGCAGCCCTTGGAGCAAGTATTTAAGTAAGAATTTAGCAGAATTTGTTTAGCTGGTAAAACTAACAACGATTACTTGACAGACAATTAAATAGGATTATTAAATTCTTCAGTTTTATTGTTAATCGCTCGAGGGAATTTCAAAAACTATCGATATAAATCAATTTTTTAAGTTGAAAATTATGAATAATATACGGTAATAGGCTATGAATATGCATATGAACCATCTGATAATAAATTAAAATACAATTTAAAGAAATTATATATAATATTATTATAAAAAATAAGACTTCAACTACTAATATTAAAAATGTATACAAACATATCCATCTTGCAGATTGCTGGATAAACTCTAGATTTTGTTACACAATAGTAAAAGTAGAATCATAGATCCTTGCAGCTAATATCCAAATTATTCTGTAAATTATAGATTTTGCAGAAAGATGCTAAATATATTTATTGAAAATACACAAACAAATAACACTAGTGTCTCTACTCTAATCTATTATGAAAATACTTGTTGATTGCTGAATAACAGTTAATCACTAATAAGCCAGGTTCAATCAATAGCAATAGCTTTATCTTAAAAATGATTGATTTATATCGATATTTAAGAAGCGAGTGAAGTTATCCATTAAATGAAATAAACTTGAATTGCGCTGAATATGTCCCTGAGACGGGTACTTTGATACAGACGGACGGACACGGCAACTCCGCGGCTGAAGTAGATCCAAAATATTTATATTATTGGATATATGCTTCATGCTTAAATAGGTAAAATACTATTCTTAACAATTAACATAAAAAAATGTAGCTCCCTTCAGCTGTGCACCATTATCATTAAATATGTAAAGGAAATATCAGTATCAATATCTTCCCATTTCCCTTGGCTTTGGGCCAAAGGTGTCAGCGTCCGACTGTTTTAGCTGAATTGTGAAATTGCCATCAGCTTAGCGACATAATGTAATTGGGTCAATTTCTTTGTAGATGCAGCACTGTTCTTTCATTTAAATATTTCGCAACATATGCACATAAGCATATACACACACATTATGTGTGTGTGTGTGTGTGTGTGTGTGAGTGTGTTTGTGAGTGTCTGACGACCGCAAGGCGTACACAATTATTTTGCCAACAATTTGGAGAAACAGCAGCGCCAACGCCAAAGCAGTCAAAAACAGCCAAAGTTGCCAAACAGCCAGCCGCAGACCCAAAGTCTTTGGTCTTCGAGCCAAAGTTTGCCTCAGTTTGCATTGAAGTTAGCAGCGGTCTTTCCACAGCTGCGCCCTCTAACGGCCAAAGCCCAAGGCACAGATACACACACACACACACACAAACACACACACACACATACAGATAGAATTTCGTATTCGTTCGCGTATCGAAATATACGTAAGCAGCTTAAGATGTGGAGACGACTTTGCCGAAACATTAGAAATCTATAAAGTTTACTTGTTGGAATCGCCACATAAAAATATATATATGGATATATGGGGTTGCTTCTGCCCCAGCCACGCCCACTAAGTAGGCATATAGTATAGTTTAGCCACAGTTTGCTTGCAGTTGGTGTCGCTGAAACCACCAATCCAATCGAACACCTTCCTCCCTGTGGTATCGAGTTGCAGACAAAGTTTGCTGCCGTTGACACTGACATGGGCGTACGACTGCGGCTTGTGAGAGGGGGTCAATGAGTGTGTGTGTGTGTGTGTGTGTGGCAGTTCTAGTTCCGCAAAGAGCATTTTGCTTGTTGCCTCTTGGCTGTTTCATGACTCTTTGCTGATTAGTTTGGGAGACGGCTATTTGAGTTTGGAATTTATCTTCTTGATCGACTCGCTGTATTATACCATAATTAAATAATTGATTGGCGGTGCTGATTTATCAATAAATTATCTGTCAATAGTATTTTCCATTTTCATCAATTTAACAATATCTCTTTTTCGTTAAGTTTAAAAACAAAAATTGTTTAGGTATTTCTTTATTTCTGTTGCACAACAAAAATCGCACACATGAATGCGCAACACAGCAAAATTCCAAAGTACAATTTTTGGATGTTTGTTTTTATTTTTTTGTATACCCCTATAAAAAATACAAAGCGAGAGGCCTGCAAATGTTGCCACAGACAATTGCATGAATGAATGCTTCAAAATTCATAACTCAATGCACATAGAAAACAGAAAAGAAATGCGGACAAAGAATGAAACAACCACACAACAAAGAGTAAAAGTCAAAACTGGTTTCATTAAAATACCCTGTATTAATTGAGAACACCCATTCATACTTACTTAAATTTTAACGAATATAAATTTATAATTTGCGTTACAAATTGGAATTGCAAACTAACATACATTTTAGACTTTTATTAAAAATATCAAAAATTCTCTTTTAAATTGGGACTTGCTGAATTTTTTGCAGCTAATAAAAAATGTGAAAAATGGTTTTATGAATTTTGCAAGAGTATTCAATAGGCAAAAGAAAAGCATTCTCGCTCCCATAAGTTTTATGCATTCTTGCTTAGCAACAAGACCCGAGTCATATCATGTCTGCATAAACAAGCCGATCTCAGAGACGAAAAGAGCTTGAGACCCCAACATTGGAATAAAAGTTCTCATATATCAATCTCGCAAATCAATTATATTTGATTTATCGATAGAAATCGATTTCCGATTGAAATTGTAAAAATACAATATTTCAATTGATATATAATTTAATAATATACCCTGTTATATTATTTATGAACTATAATAATCTCTAATTCTTATATTTTCATGCTGAACAAACTAAAATTAGCAAGTCTGTCATGTATTTAAGAATTGACTCTAGGGTATATCGTAGTCTGGCTCTTTCATATATTGCATTCTAACTTGCTTCAGTGCTTTAACAGTTAAGTCGGTGCAACAACAATAATAACAACAAAGCCAATCGCAAATGTGCTCAAGCGAAATAAATTACGTTGCACAACAGCAGTAAAGTAAAATAAAAATGCAGCATTCAAAAAAATGCAAAGCCACAAAGCGAAAACAAAATAATAATAATAAAAATAAATGAAAATGAAAATAGGAAAGAAAAAACAAACGCCGCTTGGAAAATGAAAAACGCGTAAAATAAATAAATAAAAATACAAACTGATTATGCATGGCGGAAAAATCCGATTTTTTTTTATTTTTATTTATTTTTTTTTTTTTTTTTTAACAAAAAGGCTGCACTCGACGCCCAGGATAGGATGTATGCCGACAGCCTGGCAACGCCCACAACTAAACTGTGCGGCAGCAATCTGCACCCACAAATCACAGAAAAAACCCAAAAGCAAAAGCAAAAGAAGCAACAGCAACAACAAAAGAAAATTTGCATTTTAATGCGCTTCACTTGTTTTGTCGAACCCAAAATCCGCTAAGTTTTCCCACTTTTCCCTCAGAGAATAAGCGAAAGGGAGTCACCGAAAAGGGTTGCAGGTGTGAGTGTGTGCGTGTGTGTGTGTGTGCGTGTGTGCGTGTAGATTGGGGTGTGCAAATATTTTACTTAAGGCTTAAATCAACGAAGAATTTTAAGGCGACAAAATCAGCTACTGCTGCAAAAGAAAACAAATAATTTGAATTTCTCAAAATTACTTAAAGTAATTCAAAAATAGTTTTATAAAAATTATTATATGTTTTGCATAAAAATGTTTTTCAATAAATATGTACAAGCAAAATTAAAACTCTCACTCAACATAAGATTAAACACAACTTTGATTTTTAAGATAAAAAGGCAACTTGCTCAATTTCAATACAACACTTTTATTTAGATAAAGTACACTTAAACCCAGTACTAGCAAATTACGAAGATTATACAAAAAAAAAACAGCTCTTATTTACTTTTTCCATCTAAAAAATACTGGCTAACTAAACCAACTACCTTCTAATTAATGTCCTGAACAATCCAAAACTAAATTAAACTAAACCAAAAGCTGCACTAGCAAACTTTTCAAATCTACACACAAAACTTTCACATACTCTGTTTGAAATTTTTTTTATAAATATATACACACACATATATATATATATATATATATATATATATATACATACTTAATTTTGTTCACCCTATTTATAATATGCCGCATACATTTCACAAATGGAAATGGCCATCAATTTGTGTAATATTATGTTCAAGTGCAAAACTTTTCCTCCACTCGTTATATGCATAAAAACTTTTCACATACTACGCAAATGAAAAAAAAAAAATAAAGAGAAAAAAGTAAGTATTAAATGAATTTCAGTCAAAAAAGTTGTTGGCCTTTTGTGTTGACTTCGTTTTGCCCTTCAGGTGGTTTCCGTCGAGTGCCAACTCGTTGCTCCTTTCAAGCCAATTGCTGACCATTGTGAAGAATTTTGGCATAGGTATGGGGTAGGGTGGGGGTATCCGAGAATACAATAATCAGAAATCATGGCAACAGATACTGACATGACACCTGTCTGTCCGTTTTCAGTTCTGTCTCTTTGTCTGTCTGTCAGCCTGTCAGTCTGTGCCGCCTCACTTGATTTGCCATGAAAAGTTCTCAGCCATTGCTATTGAATTTACATATTTTGGCAGCGAGAAGTTTATGAATGATATTTTGCTCATGCAGACAATAAAAAAAATAAATATTAAAAAAAATGTGCAAAAGTTCACTTCGTCTGATATGATAAGAGGGAAGGAATTGGCGTAGGGGTGAGGGGAGCAGGGGAAGCTGTGTCACATTGCTGCATTCAGCTAGGTAAAAGTATTTTCCAGTCTTTTGTGTAAATTATTTGCTGCATTTCTATAAATTTATTGATTGGCTTGTAGGAAACGAGACTTCATTCAAAATGTTCACTGATTGAACACTGTGCGAAAATATGAGTAAGGTTTTGTGAATGAGTTGTCTATAATGATTACAATAGCCTTTAGGCCTTTCAGGGTCAACTGATATAGACAGTAAATAAACAAAATACAAAATTAAATGATATTTTTTACGATTGCAGTAATTTGAAGAACGGAATTGCTTTTATAGAATTTAGCAGAACTTCAAATGATTTAATGCTTTTTTTAATTAGCTTGAGGCGTCAAGCACACACTTACTTTCCCAATTTCTTAATGATATCTTAGCTTATATCTTAATGATTTTATTATGTTTAAAACACTAATAAAATATTATTTTGTCTTTATATTGGCCTAATTGTTTTCAGTAAGGCTTAAAATAAGCTGTGCCATCCAGAAAAAAGAAAACTCTATGATTTTTAAGCTTTAATTATATTGAATGTATTGACAGTTTAAGAACGACTAGATTTTATTAAACTATATTAATAATAAAGCGAAAATCGTTAAGGTAGTTTTATTGTATTAAATCAATCTAATCAAAGCTGTTAAAACTGTCGTTTGACACATAAAATACAATAGATGTTTTGTTTGCAGTATTTTGCTTTTGGCTAAATTTCTTTTTGGCATATTTTCATATTCAAACATTAAACATCGAGTGCAATTCTTCCCGTGTATAATCCACAAGAACAACAACAACAATAACAAAAATAACGAGTATTTGCTGTCATACAAAATTCCAATTGTTTTGCCCACATTCACATGCCAATGATAAAGTTTTTAACAGTCAAATGAAAAGCTCATTGAATAATCTCACAGCAAAGACAGCAACGGGAACAGCAACAGCAACAGCAACAGCAACTATAACGGTAACAATAACAACAACAAAACATATGCAACTGTGGCATGTTGGGGTTGTGAGAGGGTCTCTTGAATAGGAAGCTACTGACGTTTAACAAATGGTAGAGGTGATGGTATATTTTTTTTTTATTTTTTATTTTTTTGTTGGGTTGTTTTGGATATGCTTGAAGACTGAAACAATGCGAATGCATTGCTGAAAAGTTGCTCTCCCTCTCTCGTTCCCGTTCTCCCACTCTCTTTGTTATCAGCAAAAGAACGCTGTCATAAAAGTGTGGAAAATTTTTAGAAAAACGTGCTGGCAACCCACACACACTACCCTCATATCTTGTCAATTTTTTTTTATGTTGTTTCTTTATTTTCACAGGAGTTGGGCGAATGTTTAGAGTCTATAATCTTCAAATAATGGAAAAACTTTTGCTGTTAAGCAGAGGAATGCCAAAGCTTAGATTCTTTGTGTTTTTATTTTTATTTTTTCTTTTCTTTTATTTTCTTTTTTAAACCACACTTTGAGTTTGACTGTAATATTTTTTCTATGTTGCTTCTGCTTTTTTTTTGCAGTTGACAACCCGGACTACTGTTTCTTGTTCTGACTCTGCTCAGTCGATTTTCAATTTATTTTTCTTTCCAGCTTTGCCATGGAAAACTTCATCAACTTGTTTGCCGTTCTACCTGTGGCTTAAGGTCTGCAGCCACCCCCACCCACCATGCACATTGCCTTCTTTGCACCACCTGCGCAATCAGCCAACAATTTTTTGCCCCTCACCTCAGCAGGAATTTTTTTGTTGCTGTTTTTCTTCAAATTAAGTTTGTGTCGAAAGGGAGCAAAAAAAATGAAGTTAGGATGTTATAATCGAGAGAGCTCGACTCGGAAATACCCTCAACCCAGAATTGATATGCATATTTGATAAGAAGATATGGTTTGATTAACAAAATTTACGATTCTAAATAAAATATTCAAAGTTGATCAGTTATATGTATCTTATATATTAATTGGAATTATTATGTATTTATTGCCATCTGTTTTAGATAACATGAAAAAACTTTATTTGCGATTGACTTACGTGAACTTTTATTCAAAATATAAGTCCCAATCACATTTATTCTCTAATTATACACACTTTATGGCATCGGACCTGCTGTGTTCCATCTGTTACATTCTGAAGTACACCTTTATATTATCCAACTTTTTTTTAAGGATAGGGTACAAAAAAGAACCGTTTATACTTTTTATGACGCCTTTGTGCAAAGCTAATTTCGATTTTATTGCCAAGTGATTGAGATTCGAATGACGGGCGCTGCGCTGCCAGCAAACACCTCAAATTAATGCGCAAAATAGGTAAGTCAAGAAAATAAAAATACATTTAAAAACTGTGTGGCAAACGTGGCTAATAAGCCATTGCCATTGCCATTGACATAAGCCGTGGCTTATTAATTTCGTTTTTTTTTTTCAAAAATATATTCCGTTGAAATTGAAAAGCCATTCGCACAAATGTCTGCGACAAATACAATTTAGAGATGGGTGAATATTGAATAAAGCATTTAACGATGCTCACGAGATTAAATTATTTAATTTAAATATTATTTATTTAAAGTAAATATATATAAAAGGATAAATAAGCACCTTTACAAATCAGAGGAATACTTATTGACAACGTCTTGAATTCAGCTATATCTATAAAAATGGAAGTGTTTGACAAATATTTGAATTATGAAAACATCATATGAGTAAGCATTGCTACTCACGATCACGCTCACATCTCCAGCTATAAAAAAGCTATATTCAACAGCAGCACAAATCAACTCGGTCGCAATTGAATATACTCGACACAGCCACAACAACAGCCACAACAACAACCACGACAACAACTACAACAACAGCATCGCCGCACAATCAAATGTCAACGAGGCGCAACGCCCCGAGGCTATCTACCCCTCAGCAGAATCGGGCAGAGCCACCCCCCATCATCATCAATATGGCTTGCAAATAAAAATAGAATTACTAAAAAACCAATTCAGCGAGGAAAATATCTTTTATGCCAATCTCGTTTTGGCGGTCACTTGCACAATTGTGCCAATACTGTAAGCCAAAGTACAGTTAAGGAGCGACAGGAGGGGTGTTGGGGGAGAAATCCTGCTGTCGAAGGTCAACAAGAGGCCAATTGAATGGCAATTTTTATCACGCTCCAATTTGCAGACAGCACAAAAGTGTTTTCTGACATCAATTTTTAATAGGTGATTTAAGTCACATTTCAACTAGCTAACAGTCGAACATATCTAAAGATAAGTTTCGTAGAAGGCGGGTCAAAATAACACTTAAATCAAGCTAACAATTCTGCACAGTTATTTGTGCTTTAAGTAAAAAGCAAGAAAGCGATGAAACAACTTTTATTTTTATAGCCCGAACTGAATGAGCAAAAATCGTTAAGGTATATTTACCATATTTTTACCAGGTTGCAACACACACACATACAAAAATATGTACACACAAATAGTATTAAATTGAATTACATTTAATTTAAAATACAAAACTATATTTTTACAAACTTCAATTATGATCTTCAAATAATTCCATTCGCTGGTGTTTATTTTAATTTGAAACCTCCTTTCTTCGAGTGAGAATCGAATGCAATCATCAAATCAACCAATATTATGTAATGAAAATTAAATTAAAACCAAATGTTGCACACTTGCCAATTGGTATAAATTTGTATTACCGCAAAAATTTGGCTAACATTTCGCTTTGGCTTTGGCTTTGGCGCTGGCGCAGAAAACACCGAAAACCAAAACCACAACAATTACAAAAAAATAAGAGGCAACAAACAATTTTGGCAACTTTTCACATTTGCTCGCGAATTAATTTCGCATCGAAAGTGTCAATAAGCCAACAGTAATAATGCACTCGTTGCCAATATTATTACTTTTGTGCAGCAGCAACGGTATTTTGAATTTGCTATGAAAATTGTAACAAAATAATGCAATTTCAAAAATAAAGGCAGAGTAAAAAAATTGAGTTTTTTTGTAAAAATATACTTTGTTTCTGTATTGTGGAAAGTATTTTTTACACGGTAATATTAAGCATAGTTTAAACTTATCTGTTGGATTTTATAAATCCATAACTCATAGAATCTTATATTAACTAAGATTTTTGTAGTGTTTATCGCAAAAAATAAGTAAATTTCAAAGTTGTTTGAAATGCTTTTGATATATTCAAAATATTATTTGAATACAATTTATTTGTTTTAGATATATCTTCAAGAGGGTATTAAATCTACGGCATGCCAAAGATAACTATCTATCCGGAAGTTTTTTTTTTGTGTGTGTCGCATCTGAAAAAGCAAATTAAATACACCGCCACATGACAGAGAGAGTGACAGAGAGGAGAGAGAGGTAGAGAGAAAGGGAGAGAGAGATGGAGAGAGCATCGATAAAAACTGCAAATGCAATTTGTGTGCGATGCGATGGTCACCAAATTGTTCCCAGCTGCACTTGGCTGCAATTTTATTGGCCTGACCCCGGCATTGGTGACATGTCCTGGCATTGGCCCAGCCACAAGTCCTCGCCAAACGTTAACATGCCATTTCTGTCATTTCTGTCGCTGAGTCTGGTACAGATTGCACCTGCATGCATATCCGTTGCAGCAACTTCTCGTCGTGGTCATCATCGGTGGCATCGTTGCATATTCATATGCCATGCTCCACAGCCATAGCCAAAGCCATGCCACATTCCCCACCCAAACCTTTTGTTGTTGCCGTTGCGGGCGAGCTGATTTTATGCGGCTGACCATGTCAGAACGGGTCGTTTGGCCATTTACTGTGTTTGGTTTTTATGAACGCAACTCGAGCAGCAAATAAATCGACGAGCAACAAATTTCCAGTCAAGTTTATTGACCAATTCAATACACTATTCAATCAACATTTCACTGGCACATAAGCATATTTAAACAGTTATGAATTGGTTAGCAAATTACACACAGTTTGTTAACTGGATAGCCAAAGTGGGCTCTAACTGCAGCTGTGTTGACTTTTGTTTATTTTAGTATCCGTCCATGTCTACGTTAAAACAGACGATAATTGTTAGTTAGTATTTTTTTTTTTTTTTTTTGCTTTACTGTAAATATAATAATTGTAAATGACTTTAAACTGAATTATTTACACAATTGTTTGGAAATAATTTTATTTAAAATTTCACTGTTAGTATTTAAGATATTAGTGCCATAATTAATTAATATTCGTCTCTAAATCTTTAAGATATTTTGAGGGTTTTGGTTGACCATGTTGCGAAAACAGCGAAAGATATATTAAAATAATACAAATAGATCAAAATTTTAAATTTTAGTATTTAGGATATTAGTGCCATAATTAATTAATATTCGTCTCTAAATCTTTAAGATATTTTAAGGGTTTTGGTTGATCATGTTGCGAAAACAACGAAATATATATTAAAATAAAAGCAGCACAAATATCAGTATGTTTGCTGACGGTAGCTTGTTCAATATAAAAATATGTTTTGTGATCCTTATGTAAACTTTTTACACATTTGAATTTGAAGGATCGATATTGGTGCATCGGTGGTTATCGATAAATCGAAATAAAATCGATAAGCGCATAGTTTACGGAAATTATGTTCAAATTTAAAGTCCCCACGGCTCATACTGATTAGAATGGCTAACTCGACTCGGCTGTTGTTCCTGAGAAAGTTTATACATATGTATATTCCTTATGGAATCGGAGATTTCTGTTACATACTCTTGCACAACTTCACTGTACCTTTTTCCACGTTTTTAATGGGTTCAGGGTATCAAAATTGCGCTTCTGTTGTGAGATATCATGGATTGTTGGCTGTTTTTGAGCCGTCTGGTTGCATACGTTAGGGTTTGGTGGCTTTGGTTTGGTTTTTCTTTTTTTTTTGGGCTGGGACTGTCGTATGTCAGGTTTAAAATATGCGCATTTTTGCAAATGACATTCGAGTCGCATCGCACTATCACTAATTGATATCATATGATGGAATTTATGCACAGACAGCAGCAGAAAGGCAACAACATTTCAAATGCACGACAGCCCCTTGGCTGCTATTGGTAAACGGCACTTTGCACTTTTCGAGCCTATTTTTTGCCCATTGAAGTTGTTGTTGTTGTTGCTGGAGCCCATTTCGCGGTTTGTCGTCGCGTCATGGCCAACATGTCTGCTGCCAATTGTCTGCTGCATGTTGCCAGACTCTGGTCGCTTTGCGGCACACAACTGTGCTCCGATCATTCATTTGTCAAGTTGTCAGTGCCGCCTGGGAAATAAAGAGTTGTCTGCTCGCCATTTGAGCAAGCCTTGATTTTTGGACTTGTTAATGAAAATATTGAAATAACTTTTAAATAAATCTCAAATAAATATTTATTTACTGCAAAATGGTAGATAAAGAGTAAAATAATTGTTTGTTGAAGGTTTTAAACATGTCTATATTTTTTCGAACTTTATTCCACGTTCTTTTCCATTATAAAGATATTTTAATAAAACCTTAAACATTTTGAAAAGTTTTCTCATACTTACGTTATATTTAGATTGCTAGCATATGTAATTTTCGGCGTGCCAAACATAGGTTTTTATACCCTTCAACCATTAAAAATGGGTAAAAAGGGTATAATGGTTTTGTGCAAGTGTATGTAACAGGCAGAAAGAAGCATCTCCGACCCCTTAAAGCATATATATTCTTGAGCAGGATCAACAGCCGAGTCGATATAGCCCTGTCCGTCTGTCTGCCCGTCCGTCCGTCTGTATGAGCTAGCGACTTCAAATTGGGAATATAAGTTCTCGTGTACCAGGCGCAGATCACGTTTGCTTTATTTGATCGATAACTGCCTCAGTTCCTCAATTATCGATTCATTTCATTACATAACATAACAACAGGGTTAATGGTATATCGTAGTCGAGCCAATTCGATTACAACATTCCTACTTGTTTATTTTTTGTTCATTCATTTTATGCACCAAATATTCGGCAAAAAACAAACTTTCATAAAAACAATCAATCGGTTTATTTATAGTAAAAATTAAATGATCCGTTCTTTGTTGTTTTATTTAATAACCTGTTTCTTTTATTTTTTTCTTTTATTCTTCTTTTATTTTCTTTATTCTTTGCTCTACTATGCAATTCAAACACTTAAATACTCAAAATACTTTACTGTTCCATTAACTATTTGATAGTCCCTGACATTAAATCAAATTCACATTTGTATATGTACTTATGGCCATAAATTATCACAAATCACGAACGGTTTGTAAAACACAACAAAAATCACGCAGAAATGTTTGTAAAACTCTCTCCAAATGCTGCTTTGCATTGCTTGATTTTGAATGATTATCAAATCATTCCACGGGCACATTCCAGCCAAACACACACACTCACGTGGTTCAAACACCCGCATTAGCAAAACTGGCAGCTATTTAAAGCCTAAACGAGCAGCCACACACACACACGCACAACAAACACACACACACACACAACAAACACACAACAAACACACACATACACACCAGAGATGAGCATGTTTATGTGGCAAACTGCAAAGTTGGCTGCTGACCGTGACGTGCACGTTTCGCTGTCGCGAAATGCGGACCTTGTTGCAGGTTGAATGTTGCACACGTTGCCGGGTGCCAGTTGCCGGTTGCAACTTGCTGTTTGTGTTGGCCCCAATGGCATTTTTTGGATGTACGTGCCGACGTTGTTGTCTGCTGCTGCCGTTGCCGTTGCCGTTGCTGTTGCCGTTGCCGTTGCCGTTGCTGATGCCGTTACTGTTTCCACCTGACGCTTGACTTTCCTTCTTTCTGTAATGAAATGCGGTTGCAAATGCAATTTCAAATTAAAAAAAAAAATAGCATTTTATCTGTCGACGACAGGCGGCCCAAACACAGACACACACACCAGTCGGGCAACAGCAGCACGTGATGTGCCACTGTGTGTGTGTGTCTATTGTGTGTGTTTCTATCTCGCTCGCTCTCTCTCTCTCTCTCTCTCGCATTGTGTGTGTTTTCCTGTTTCCTCGTGAACAGTCAGCATGTTTGCACCTTGTCGAAATTAGTGTTCGTACCAAAATGAACACGATTTGTTTGACCAGCAGGTGTTGAAAATACACTGTGCATCATGGCTGAGTTCTAAAGTATAGCAAGCAACCCTATCTCCCTCCCTCTCTATCTCTCTCTCTCTCTCTTCTTCTCTCTCATTTGACTGTGTCTTCTGATTTTTCCCGTTATGTATCTTGTTGCAGTGTTTCGTGAGTGTGTCGCACATGGCGTATGGGTAATGTTTTTCAAATTGTTGTGGCGCCTCCTATTGTGTCTGTGTTTTTGGACCGTGGTTTTGAATTGAATGTCAGTTGTTGCTGCTGCTTCTTGTTCTGCATGTTTTGTGTTTTGCTGCACAATTTTTTATGTCAGCTGCGATTTGTGCTGGAATGTTTCATATTAGATAGTGGCAAGAAAAACTAGGTAGGCCGTCATGTTCCTTGTAGTTGTCATTACTTGTTTTGCCATTTAAATACATCTACGAGTTTTCAAAGCTCACCAGGTTCTCACAGAAATAGGCACCGGCAGCTAAAAATTGTTTCTCCATTTTGACAACTTTACGCTTTTAGCGTAAAACAAGTGAGAACAAATTGGTCGAAAGAGCTCGACAAGGCGACAACAAAAAAAACAGCTTTGGTTCAATTTGGCAACACGCTTTGGTTAACAAAATATGAGTTTCTTATACAAAATTTGCTGATAAAAATAATGAGAAGATTATCTGCATGTGGTAATTAATTTTATAATTTAATTTTATAATTTAATTATATAATTTAATTTTATAATTTAATATAATATAATAATAATAATATAATTTTATAATTTTGAAGTCTCTAGTTCTTTTAGTTTTTAAAATTAGCTTGTTCATAAAGACAGGCATACGAAAATAGTTAAATCCCCTCGACTATCGAATAACAAAATATGTTATTTTTGCACTCGTAGATGAGTCCTTCATTCTGGTACACACATTCACAACTTCATTTAGAGTAATAAAATATATAGATACTCATAGTAAGATTTATTTAAATTTAATGCGACCTTTTACCATTGCTTTATTTAAGTGTAATAAGCTGCAGTTAGAGTGACTGAAACTTTAATTTAAAATGCCTCATCGAGGCTTTAAAGCTATGCAAAAAAAAAAACTTAAGCTCCATTAGAGCCAAGGACTAACAAAATATTTCTAAAACAACAATAATCAGCTCACACACCAACTAGTTACGTCAACAATGTCAGCAGTCGACAAGTGTGTCCAATGTGGTTTTTGTTGTTGTTGTTGTTGTTGTTGTTGTTGTTGTTGTTGTTGTTGTTGTTGTTGTTGTTGTTGTTGTTGTTGTTGTTGTTGTTGTTGTTGTTGTTGTTGTTGTTGTTGTTGCTTCTGTTGGCCCAGAGAAACTGAACACATTTTGGCAGCTGCCGCAATACGGTAGCCAAGCAAAACTGCTGCATAGGCCAACAATTGCTGCATAGAGTCCTGCTGTGACGTCACATTGCCAAAAGCATCCAACCAAAAACGAAACAACAACAACGACAACAACAACAAAAAATAGAAACACAAATCTGTGGCATTGAGTGAGCCGCGAAATTTCAAGTTCGGCAGCTTAATAGAATAACAGCCGCAGGCGCTCATCATCATCGTTTTTGGAAAATGGGCGTGGCACCGCCATCGCCACCGCCAGACATAAATAACAATTTATAGCCAAATGGCCAGACGGTCGAGCAAACATCGGCCAAATAAACAACTGCGCTAAGCTTTTCCACAGTCCACTCATAAAATATTTTATTAGCAGCGTTTTGAAAAACGTTTTCGCTCGCAGTTGAAACAAATGTTTACTTGACTCGTATAAAAACTAGCATCGTTTTTTCGATTTTAAGGAATTTATTAAAGCTGACATATGAAGATTTTAATGCGAAATTCTAAATTACTTTTTCGAGTTAAAGATTCGTTAGCACAAAAAATATGTATTACTTAATAAATTATTTATAGGAAATATTTACTTTTATAAATAAGCAAACTAAAAATTATATGAAATTCACAAAATCAATAAAATGTTGTTTATAAATTCTATACAAATATAAAATCTAATTTTAGTCCATATTATTATTATTATTATTAGGTTGGGGGTGTGTGTACTGCGACCTGATAGGTCTATTGTGCCCCCTTCTGGGCTTAAAGCTCTTCCATCAACCTAAGCTCCTGCACAAATGCTAGAATCTTTATTGGGTTGAGGGTTTCTATGTCGTTGCTCATCATGACATGCATCCCTAGGATGTTGCATCTCTTCCTTGCTCAGGCGACACACTTTTTTAAGTATTTAAGTATTTCTATTATTATATTAAATCTAATTCGCTCTAATTATCCAACAACTCACCTAAGCTTAAACATAGCCACTAATTCATATCAGTAAAAAATCAGAACTACTATTCTTTAATAAAGGGTATGCTAAAAATGTACAATTCTTACCAATTTTTAATGGGAGTTATAAGATATGAAATTATTATTTCTTTAATAGTTACATAGTTAGTTTTTGTGTGTACGCAAATTATTGTAATTTTAGTAAGTAAATAAATAAAAATTAAGCTCAAATCTTTCAGCTGGTGCAAACGGTTTTGGAAACACACTCGAATAGTTTTTTTTTTATTTATTTTATTATTTTTTAATTTTCACTTTTTCGCTTTTCATTTTTGAGCGCGAAGACTGCAAAGTGACAGCAGACACTGCTGTGGCACAACCAAAATCTGTCAAACTCAAATCAGAAATGCAGACAAAACTGACAAATACGAATGGCAGTCAAACGACAAGCAGAGAGACAGACAGACAGAGAGACAGACAGACAGATAGACTGACTGATAGACAGACAGAGAGTTGTCAGACACTGCAGCAATGTTTGCCTTTCAATGCCAAAAATTGTTGTTTGGTTGCAGTTGCAGATAGGCCTGCCACGGAGTTCTTAGTGGAGTTCTTTGGGACTTCCACTTCTTCTCCGTCTTCCGTTCGTCGAGGCAAACTCATTAACAAGTTGGCACATAAAATGGCTAAAACTCAACGGTGCATCCCCAAACTGTCGATGACTGGCGACAAGCTGCCGCATCCACAGCCGCAACTAATGGCTGACTGCCAGCTTAATAGCAGTTGCCTTTTGATGGAAGGAGCAGCTCAATTCCTGTTCCGAATTGCGAATTGCGATTGCGAATGTGAAGTTTTATTAAAAGCCAACAGTCTGCGACATAAGTAAGTGTACAGCCCAGGACAGCCCAACCCAGCACAGCACAGCAGCTGCGACTATCACAGTGGAAGACCAGACACGGGCTGATAAATACAGACAGAAATAAATGCCAAAGGCCAAGTACAGTCAAGTCTATGAGAGGAGGATGCCAAATTCTAAAATCTTATCTAACAGATACTCTAACTACAGAATTAAATCGCACTTTACTGCGTGATGTTGGCGATTTATCTTCGAAGATAGAAAAATTATTTTTTGTTTGTATCAGTGTTATTGGCTTTTCTACAATTAGTTTTTTTTATATACGACCTATATATATAATTATATTTCCTTCACATTTGTCTGCTATATATGTATATTCTGTATCCCCCTTTTTCTTCTGATAGTTCTTTGTGATTTCAATATTACAGAAACTACCTGGATTTATATTCCTACCAAGGGTTTCTTGCAAGTTTATTTGGGCTTTAATGTGTCAAATCAATTCAATCACATACTTATAGTTCCTACTACCCGTGCTGAACCTGTTTTCCATTCTGAAAATTCCTATCTCCCAACTTTATTTGTCTGCCAAGCCAGGGTAGAAGTTTTTCCTGTGCGGCAGGTTGACACAATCCTAATCAACGCTTGCATCTATTCCCAAACCAAAAACTCAATCACCGAGTTGTGTCAACAACATTTTTGCTTATATGTAGACATATGTATGTATATATATATTTTATAAATATATTTAAATACTCTTTTATAAATATATTTAAATACTCTTTCGCAGATGCTTCTTTCTGCCTTATTTTATAGTCACCCAAAAACACGTCACTAGTCATAATCAAGTAACTAAATTCCTATTTTAACAACGAGAATTTTATTAATCCATGCAAGTGCAAATATTTCAACTACGTTCACGTAGTCGAGTGTCTACTGTATTTGCCAATTCGTAACCAACAACCGCGAAAATTATGTGGCACATGTGTTGTCAGTCCAATTGCCAGCCAAGCAGCAAGCTAAGAATTTCCACGGCTCTCGAGACAGTGAAGCAGACTCAAGGAGACGTCACAGTCAGTCAGACAGTTAAGTTTGTGGAACGTTGATTTGTTCTTGTATTTATTCTTAATTTCAGTTAGTTTTTAGAATTTTCCGGTTTGACTTGAAGGATTTTGAGGCGTGCTTATGTTTTTAATCATAGCAAACTTTCTTATCGGCGTTGCAAGAGCATTCACCCGGCACACAGCGGCACCTACGCACAATGGTGGTGGTATACGGAAAGACAATAATACGCCAAATGTTGTCCAGCTCCAGCGTCTCATAGTGGAAGCCATTTTGCAGCAAGGATCGCGCCTGGCGCTGACCGTAGAACGGTAAAATTGGAAAAAGGTTGGCATCGAAACAATTCACATAGAACTGAGCGCAAGTGATGCGTTTGGCCAGCCCATAAACCGTCGAGATCCGCTCATCGAACAGATGCACTGCATCGAACTGGGGCTGCTCACGTTCAAAGATGCGGGCTGCCTCGGGCACATCGCCAAATCGCTTGAGTACGACGACACCGGAGGGACTGGAGCTGAAAAAAAGTTGGGTCACCTTGCCCGTCACAATGATGGGACTGGCCATTGGTGGGGCTTTGCTCTCGGGTGCAACCACATATTTCACATCGCCCAACTGCAGTTCGAGGAGGCTGCGCTCAAAATTCGGATGCATTGCGACCTGCGGCTTCACTTGATGGAAACGATTGCGGACACGCTCAATGAAATCGTCGCATACCGCATGCTGCACGGCCACAACGGCAATCGGAAAGGGATCGAAGGGTTTGTGCATCCGCTCTGCCAAGTAATGTGCCGCCGTATTGAGATCCCCCTTCTCGAACACGATCAGAAAACGGGCATGAGTCCAGCTCGTCTTGGTGTTGGATGGTAGCGTTCCCTGTGCACGTTGTGTTGTCTGTAGATACAAACTGTGGCACTGAAAGTATTTCTGCTTACCAGCTCCAATTTTTGCTTATCGCAACGCAAGTGATTCACCAAATCGGATGTTATAAAATTATCGGGTATTTGGCACATTGTGTCATCGATTTAGCGCTTAAAATAATTTGCATTAAAAATTTGTTGAAGACACAAATATTTTGTAATATAAAAAGAAAATAAACTCTTTAGTTTTAAGCTTGCTTTGATTATAAACTTTGGTATTTATATATATATATATGTATATACAATTTGGAATTTTTGAAAAATATTGAATAATGAGTTTATGGCAGGCAATTCAATTTTTTGCTAGGCACTGCTCGAATTATGCTTCGAGCCACTGTATATATATATATATATATATATATATATATATATATATATATATATATTTATGATACGGAAGGTATAATAGTATATTGGGTTATGCTGTCTGTGCGTCTGACCGTCGTATGAACGCAAGTTTCTTCGGCACCCTTAGAGATAATTCGGAAAGTGTAAATCGATAAATTCGTATATACAGTGTGTCGAAGCTTATTTCGACCAATGTCTAGCAATTGCTAATTGCCTGCCATATACTCATTATTCATTATTTTTCAAAAATTCCAATTAACCACCGAAATGAATATATGATAGCAGCGACTCGACAGTGTCCTCGTGCAGCTCAATGCACCCAGTGTAACAATGCTGGACGAGCAGCTGCAACGCATCGCCTTGCACCTCGCCAAGGGTCTCCTCATGCTCCTCGCTCTCGCGCAGTGATCCGGTAAACATTGCCGAGAAATATTCACTCGCAGCTGCGAGCACCAAGCGATGAGCGGACACCCGTTTGCCGTCGATCCCAGCGACGAGGACCACATCGCACAGCTGCTGGCTGTCCAGAAAGTGTTGCATTCGCTTCAATAAGGAGTTTGCATGGCTGCCCACACTGGAATTCCTCGACAGAGACTCCATCCTATTCTCCGCCATCGTGTCTTGATATTCTTTATGTAAGTACAAATTTATTTCGTATAAGATATTAGCGAAGAAACAGGTTTCAGAGCTATCTGGCAACCTTGCTGCCATTGCCCCGATACTATTGAGAGCAAGTAATCGAGTCAGTAGCGATGGCCGCTAGAATTTCCCCTCCAAAGAAATTACTCACAAATCATGATATTCATTATAATTTATTTACAGGCAATGTTATTTAATGTATATAAGGGAAATGACAATGTTTGCCGATAGGTGGCGTATGGATTTTAAACTGCACTTAAATTTCAAATTTGAATTCGGAATCTTGCCAAATAGGAAAATTGATACAAAAAAATCAAATCAACACAGTCGGATATTCTCGGGACGACCCTCAATGCCTATCATAACCTATTAGAGCTTTAATATAAGTATTTGGTGCGGGGGTGTTTGTAAATATATAATTTAAGAACAGTTCTACCAAAAATATACATAAAACCAAACTTGCACCCGAAACGTCAGCATATCTCACGCTGAGACGTCAGCAGAATATAGAAAACCGATGTATATCAAGAATCTTTTTATAAAGTTAGTCCTAATAAAGCACTAAAAACAAACGGTTGATTTTTTTTATTTTAAAGACCAAGAAATCGTTTAATTGGCGCCCGAGCAGGGACCCGTGATCAAAAATATTGACAAGTTCGCGAATTAAGTGACATAAAAAATCCCACATCGAGTGATAAGTGCAACAAAAATAACCGCGCGAACGAGGCAAACGGCAAAATTGTTAAGTGACTTTAACCAATTAAGTTCGATCAAAGGCGACTCACCGAGCCGCAGATCCGGACAAGTGGCAAGTTCAAGTCGAGAACGCCTCAAAGAGCCGCTCTGCCGACAACTTTGTAGTGTCCGTCCGCAGGGTACCGCGTGATAAAAAGTTTCCAAAGGAACCCGAGTAACCCGTTGCGAAAGCAAAAATTAAAATCAAATGAAGTATAAATTAAGAAAAAAATAATAAGATATGTTAAGAAACAAAACAAAAAATTCGAAACTAAGGGAAAACCAAAATATTCGAAAAAAGAAATTTAGTAAAAAAAAAAATTATCGATAACTGAAAAAAAGAAAAAACCATTTTTTCCAATTTCAAAGAAAAAATATATATTAAGAAAAATTGCTAACATTTTGCGAAAATTAAGATAAAAATTCCCTTTCCATTTGCTCGTCTGACAAAACAAGAAAAATTTAAAAGAGACAACGTTATAAGCTAGAAATTCAAGTGGTCCGATTCTAAACCTTACAAAAATTAAACTCCTTAGATAAAATTAAACTAGGCGCAGATATTACTAGTGCCCAAAGAACCCACCATCCGACCTACGCATCATCAATGAGCGAAAACTTGAGGGACACCGTAGTGGCCCTAATAAAAGAAACCCTCCAAGGAGGTGACGTAATAAGACAGGCCATTGATAATGCTAGTGGTGACATCCCTTTTACCAATCCGAGACCAGGGGAGGAACAAGAGAAGATACCTGAAATAACAAGATTAATCAGAGACTTCTCAGGGGATAGGTCAGCTTTTGGCTCGTGGGAAAAAAATGTGGACAGAATAACGGCGATTTTTACCGGCCAAGAACAAACTTATAAATACTACGTAACCACTCTTGGAATCCGAAACAAAATAGTAGGAGAGGCAGACGCGGTTCTCGAGTCAGACAATACACCAATGAATTGGAAGGCAATTTCAAAATGCCTTACCGATCAATATGCGGACAAGAGAGATCTAAAAACTCTCGAGTACCAGATGTCTACAATGACTCAGGGAGGGTTATCTATCAATGAATTTTACTAAAAGGTATACCATCAAATTTCGCCATCGGTGCAATTCTCGAACAAGAAGGCAGACCCATCACCTTCATTTCACGAACACTCTCGAAAACAGAAGGGAACTACGCTACAAATGAAAAGGAGATGATAGCTATTGTATGGGCTCTTCAGAATCTTCGAATGTATCTTTATGGTACTTCGAAAGTAGTAATTTTCACAGACCATCAACCATTAACTTTCGCTCTAAGCATCAAAAACCACAATGGTAAATTAAAAAGATGGAAAAGTGACGTAGAAGAGTATAACCATGAATTAAGGTACAAGCCAGGAACATCTAACGTCGTTGCGGACGCCTTATCCAGAAATCCCCCAAAAACAGAAATTAACAACACATCAACAGTACTAAGTGATGAGAGTTCGTCACACAACTTAATTCCAGTAATGGAAGTCCCCAACAATGTTTTTAAGAACCAACTTTTCATATCCACATCAAACACAGAATCCTATGAATTTAAACTACCCTTCCCAAGATACCACAGACACTTAATTACAAAACCTGACTACACAGAGGACGATTTGATAAAAATTCTGAAAAAACGACTCGACCCAAAAATAATCAATGGACTATTCACCACAGAAAATATTATGTCAAAAATACAGAACATATACCCTTCCCATTTTGGGAATTACAAAGTAAGGTATACTCAAAAACTGGTTCAAGACATACCAAACGAGAACCAACAAAAAGAGATAATTGCAAAAGAACATACCAGAGCTCATAAGAATGCAGTAGAAAATAAAATTCAAATACTTAACAATTTCTTCTTTCCCGACCTCAAGAAAAAGATTGATGCAATAGCTACAGCTTGCTAAACTTGCAAAGAAAGCAAGTACGACAGGCACCTACTAAAAGGAGAATTGCAACCAACTCCTATACCATCTTACCCAGGTCAAGACATCCATATCGATTTATATATTACAGAAGGAAACACTGTCCTCACTGCAATAGATGAATTCTCCAAATACGCACAGATAAAAATTATAAATTCAAGAGCTTCCGAAGATATAAAGCACCCATTACGTGAGGTCATGATAGCCTTCGGAATGCCCAAATTAGTTGTTATGGACAACGAAAGGATCAAACGAAATATTCAAATTAACAAGAACCGAAAAAAATATTCAAGATGAACTAGTTGATACACTAAAATGTAAAATACACATCCTGAAAGAGGAATTGAATAATTTGATATACGCCATACATTGGGCAAAAACTAACATTATAAATTCAATAATACTATCAAAAATTGAATTAGGAAACATTTCAGAACTAATAGAACAAGGAAACTTTCTTTCTATAAGTCCGGAAGAACTTTTAGAATTTGCCAAAATTAAAATTGCCACAAATGGCAAACAGATATTGTACATTATCAACATTCCGATTCTAACAAACGAAATCTGCACACAAATGCTGCTTATACCAATAAGAAAAGAAAATAAAATAATTAAGCTAAAATCTCAAAAAATAATTAAATGTAACAATGTAATCTTTGGGAATATCGAAAATTGTGAGTCGCATAACGACAAAAACATCTGTAGAAAAGAAAATTTAATAGATCTAAGTAACGATGCCTGTACAACAAACCTGCTAAACAACAAAGCTACTGACTGCCTGCGAATAAACAGCCAACAGGTACGCGACCAAGAAGAGGTGTTCACCGGAACAATTTTACTCAACGACTTCGAGGGAGAAGTAAAAATTGATGAAGAAGCGACAGAATTAAGGGGAACATTCCTCATACAATTCGAAAACTCGACGATCAGGATCGAAAATGACCTATACGTCTCAAAGACCATGACGTTCGCCGAGGCAACACCACCGCTACTGCAAGTCCTGAAAAGAAGCTCCCAGGTTAATGAGGTACTGTCCAAATGCTAAAGGAAATCAACATCAACAACACCAAGGAAATCAAAACCCTCAGGCACCATAACACAACTACAGCAACTGTGAACTTCGCTCTTCACCTTATTGGCAGCGATAATCATCTATTGGCTTAAAAGCGATCATACACCGCAACAAACCACTTGAAAAGATAAGAAACAGGTAGACACTCCGGAACAGAATTCAACGACCCAAACAAAGGGGGAGGAATTAATAACAACTCTGCGAAACTCACACCCGAAACATCAGCAAATAAATTTTATAATTTTGCTGGCTCAACGCAGCAAACCCAGCATATCTCATGACGCCAGCGCAGTTCATCAACACCGGATTCAGCTGCACGCGCAGAACCAGACAGCTAAATCATCGCATTTGTGCAACACAATGTGCAACATCAGCGATCATGAACAAAGTTTAAGCTGGAACCAAAAGTGAAAACCGACACCACAACGACAACAACGACGCTTCAACGCCGAGACGTCAGCAGAATGTAGAAAACCGATGGATAATTATTTAAGAATATTTTTATAAAATTAGACTTAATAAAGCACTGAAAACAAACCGTTTTTACTTAAAAGACCAACAAAACGTTTAATTTAAATAAGGGATATGACAATGTTTGCCGATAGGTGGCGTATGGATTTTAAACGGCAATTCAATTTCAAATTTGAATTCGGAATCTTGACAGATAAGAAAATTGATACAAAAACATCAAATCAACAGAGTCGGATATTCTGTGGACGACCTTCAATGCCTATCCTACCCTATTAGAGCTCTAATATAAGTAGTTGGTTCGGGGGTGTAAAATAATTTAAGTTTACCTAACAGAAACCTTACTTTCTAGGACCAATAAATTAATTGAATTTTAAAATGAAAGAATTTTTTTGCTCTTTAATTGAGAAAACTCTTCAATTGGGAGATCCTGTTGTAACATTGCCTGTTCAATATCCATGGGATCAGTTCAATTCATGGGGAGATAAAAAACCGTTATTAACTGTATTACAAACTAGCTTGACCTATTCTGATCTGGCCATTTGCACTTGTGAGTTCATCAATGGTGCTTCCACAGCCACGAAACCTGTTGTGTTGTTTCTCCTCGAGTTTGCACAAAAGTACATTGTGGGAGATATCTCTGAAGGATTTTCCTCATACGGTCATACTTTTGCTCCAGGACACATTTCCGTCAAATCATTGCTTAATGTAGAGGACGTGGAATCTGAGACTGTACAACCTGTAGGGAAGACTGCATACAGTGAAGCAGCTAAAGAAGATCTGTGGATTGCCACCATATTGGTTTGCGATTATAGAGGGAACACAACTAATGTCTTAGCCTTCCCAACTTTTAAAGAAAAGGCTAAAAGTATCATCGATCTAGCTCTTAAGTATCCCAAAAATGCTGAATCGCTGGGGTCATTTTCTCTCAAAAGCATCGGAGAAAAAATGTCCGTTGATCCGAATTTCAGAGTTTTGATGAGCGCCATCGATATGATACTAAATATGTTCCCGAATCATCCTTATCGCACCCTTCGCATAGGGACCATAATAACCAGATTCAGAGGAGTTGCAGGATTGTTAGATTTGCACTATCTAAAAGAGAAATTGGGAGTTGAGGAAATGCTTGATGCTCTCAGATGGATTCTTATTCCCTCCACTCTTTCAGAGATCATGCAGATGTTTGAAGTTCGCAATGGGAAAGCTGAAGAGCTGGACGCCAAGTTATCGTACTTCCCCTATCTTATGGATATGAGACTGTCTACGAAAAGCCCATATTCTTCCACTGCCAATCCCATTATCCACATGGTAGTTCATGTAGCAGGAAGCCTTATGGGACACGGAAGATCCTTAAACGCTCAGGTAACCCCCGGGGGCAGCAACTCCCTAATATGTATCAATGCAGCCGTGATCTTTTTAGGTGGCAAAAGATTGGGAAATCTAGGGGAAATATACGGCACTCAGGAGGACGTGAAACGCATCAAAGAGGTTAAAACAGGGGTTTCCTCTATGACTGGAGCCTTGGGGCAATCCTCTGGTCCCAAACCCAAAATGGTAAATCCTCTGAAGACCCCAAGAGATTGGTCCTCTTTCTTGAGGGAAACCGGGGGACGCTTTACACTCTTCCAACGTCAAGAACTTGAAATGGCCACACATGGAACAAAGGGATCTAGACAAGGATCAGTAGGCGCTTGGGTGTACGACAACTTTATGAGCTGCACCTCTTTCCTGGAAAAATGATTTAAAGCGCATAATTCATATAACATTATTCAACAAACCCTCTCTTGTAATCTTAGAGGACTATATAATCATGAAAAAAAAAAAAAAAAACTTGGCAAAAATCCGGATGCCGGACTTCAATTTAATTGAGTAATAATTAATAATGGTGAATGTATAATTAATGATAGCGAACGTAAATATATATATTAATATATATATATATATATAAATTAATGGACATTTAAATTACAATAACAATCAAACACATACAACATTTACTTAATTACTATCGGTGTGGGCCAGGCCAGAAGCACTGCGCGCTAGGCGCTGAATCGGGCTTATTACATACATTTTCTTTTTGATGAATCAAATTCCGAAGTACATATGTCTTTCTTATTGGAATCGATTCATAAAGTATTGGAGGATATCCTCAATATTTACAAATATACAGATATATTTATATATGCGCTGCATTAGCAGTTTGCTATTTTGTATATTTACGCATTTTAAATTGAGCTTGACAAACAATACTTTTTTGCTCATGCGTTTTATTTTCTTTCAGATTAATTCAATCTTTTAATTGGATTTAATTGCGTAGCGGATGGATTTTCCAGTAGGGGAACGTTATGTCACTGGTTCCTTATTGGAACGCACTCACCGGCGTGATAATTCAGAAGTGTTGTGCAGCCGCGCATGCGTATCTCCACCGGAGTAAAATAATAAGGGATGTGTCTGCGTGATATGTTGCTGCGTAGGTGTGTCTCCACCGGCGATTCTTATCCGAATCTCTGGACGAATCCCACGGTGTCGCATACAACTAGCGTCTGGTGATTGGGTGCAGGGCGACGCCTTTGCCGAGCTGATTGGCAGTTTTCAAATTAATGAACAAAAAAATAAAAATTACATAAAATTAGCACACATAACATAAAATTATTTAAACACACTTACGCCAAATTCTATTTCACACAGCACACACTTTTCTGTATTTTCTGCTATCATGTGGAATGCAACCTTGTCACTTTTTCACTTTTCGTTTCCAAAAATGAAAATGGAATCACTCGAAAATGAATATATAAATGAATACTTTGTTATACTTGGATTTATTATAACTTATTTATTTAATATTGTTTCGATTGAAAGTGAGTTTGAAACTTTGTTATGTGACTTCTCGAAGGGCAACTCGCCTCTTCGTCAGTCCGATTAGCACTAAGTCCAAAATGAATATCAAGAAACCTCGTAACTTCCCGTAGAGAAGCCGCTGAGTTGCCGCGGCTGATCCCGAAATGTGCAACGTAAGCAATTCGCGCTGGCGCTCAAGTTACCCAGGGGATGTTAGGCACCAAAGTGTCGCCCAACGCTGGATTCGTTGCTCTTGACAAATGTCGCATCAGCGGATTCCGGAATATGGTCCAAGTACCGCTGACCGCTGTGTAAGCTGCACCACATAAAAGTTTGGTAAAAATAAAATTAAAAATTTTAGTAGGCAAAAAATATTGATTCAAAAATAGAAAAATTGAGCTGCTTAAAAAAAAAACACTGAGGAAACTAACACGCGCTTTCAACGAGTTGTGCTCTGAACAAGTTTCACATTGGCAAAGACTAAAAAAGAACATAACAGGGTATCACATAGTAGTAGAAATATAGCCATGAATTTAATTACAATTGCGAAAAATCAAAAGAAAACATTAAGTTCTGAAATTTGTTGGAATGTTCATTTTAATTATATTGTTGAAGAACTCCAATTGTGAGCTTAGGGTATCTTCTAGTTGAACGATCTATGTTCTTCTGCTGACAATTGCTTTTAGTATTTGAAGATGAGGATTCTAAATTATTTTGTATTGTGTATTTGTTAATTTTATTTATTTATTTATTTATTGTCAACTAAGATCAGTCGGCTTGGCAGCACTGCTAGGAATAGCTGGGGGAGTCGAATCGGACATTATGGACTGTGACGCAATACAGCCACTACTGTTGATTGCAGGTGGTGCAGGAGAAATAAACTGCATCAACTGCTGAACATTATCAACAGTAGGTGTTAGCGGTGCAGGGGGCTACTTTATGAGAGCAGACGAAAGTGGAGAGAGCGAGAGCGATAAAGTTTTATGAGAGCAGACGCAAGTCGAGAGAGCGACACGAAAGTCGAGAGAGCGACACGAAAGTCGAGAGAGCGACACGAAACTCGAGAGAGCGACACGAAAGTCGAGAGAGCGAGAGTATTAAAACCTCTCTGACAACAACAATGCGAAGCGATCGAGCGTGCAATGTGAGTAGCTTTGCCAATTACAACTCTCACAGAAACAATGAGAGCGAGAGTACAAAGCGCACAGGAAAATAAATAATAATAAGCAAACTGCTGACTGCGCACTGTTCGTTTACAAAAATAAAGATTTTTGTGTTTTGCAGCAAAGTTACCAAACAGAAGACACAAAATTACCAAAGCAATCACAGAGGAAATCCGAAGAACAAAAGCACAGTACAGTGTCTCAAAGCCAGTTTGACGCAGCGTCAAGCAAAAAATGTAATTGCCTGCCATAAACTAATTATTCATTATTTTGAGTTTTGACGAAGTTATGGCATTTTGTATGTTCGACCTATGCTCATATGCCGATTTTCGGGCTATAATTTTGACTCATATTCCGACCCAAAATCACGTTTTTAACTTTAAATGTACGATTGGTCTAGAAGCCAATATATGATTAAAACGCCCTTGCTTTTGAAAATGCATTAAGTTTTGACGAAGTTATGACATTTTGAAAGTTCGCTAGTTGGTTTTGTCAAGCTTTTGTATGATTCTTTTATGTACAAGTACCATGCCGTAAGAATCAAAATATCATTAAAAGATTGAAAAAGTACAGGAATGCTTATCGGAATTTTTTTACCTTACTTCACAGAGTTGGAATCGGAACAAATTCGTTTCGGTTTGAAACCTTGCTTTAAAATATGTACCACATACAAATGACAATATAAAATATACAGATGAAAGTACATTAATGTAAAGAAAAATAATAACAAAATAATAATTTAAATTTAATTTTTTTTTGACAACTTAACATCAATTTTTCAAACACGCAAATACAACTCATATCCACTCTTCATCTGATCTCCGCCATACTCCACAAGAAAGAAAGGCTCAGATAAATTATTTTAAATTTTTTTTTTTTGGGCTTGCAGACGTATTCTTCAATGCGTTACAAACTTGACGACATAATAAAAGTATCTTTTGCGAAGCTGCAATATTTAAAAAAAACTATTTAATGCTGCATTTTTTTGTCAAAGTTCTATCAGCGCACAAAGTTTGCTAGATAGCCACAAAGAAGTAAACTATATGCTAGAGATATGTAATTTTCACAGCATAACTCACGCACACCATAAACACATACATACATACACGCACACACACACTAACACACACACACGGTTCACAAATCAAGCGAGTGCCAAGCAAAACATTTCGCCTACTGCAACGCTTTGTGGCCGTGATAAGCAAGTGTCTCTGGCTTACAGAAACCAACAAAAACAGCAACAACGGCAACAACAACAGCAACAACAACAAGCAACAACAACAATAATAAGAGGCATGTAGAGAAAACCATGCTCTGCTGCCATTTGCTCAAGTGCCATCAGCTCGAGTGTTGTATAAAGTCTAAACAAAGGTAATAAATAAGTTTTTTAGGGCGCCCCAGTGGAAATGAATTGAGGCGGATTTTGCCTTCAAAGTGGGCGTGGCACTGCTCAGCTGTTGGGCTCATGAAGCGCCGAGAGTTGATAACCTCGGGCGGTGCACAAGCGTAACAAATCCCGGCTCGGAGATTATCTCTCAACCAGATGCTATATAAAATGAACCTTACATGTTTATATTTACTTTGATTTTTTATTTTCTTTATTTATTTTAAATTCGATTTAAAAACTTTAGTGGCTTAAAAGTGTATTGCAATTGAAATGCAATTTGCGTTAAATAAAAAATGAAATGGTACAATAATATGAGTAATTATAAATATTAATGTTATTGTTAAGGTAAGTTTTAATTTAAATGTATATACAATTATAATTGGTTTCACATTTAAAACTTAATATACGATTTAAAAAAAAAATAAAAAAAATTACAAAGCGATTCAACTGAATGCAAACCAAATAAAGAGCAATGAAAAATGCACTACACTTTAAATCGAAATACACTTAATTATAACATCTCAGCTTATATTTAATTTTATTATTATATTATATTATAATTCTTGTAATAGGGATCAACTGTATCTCTCTCTCTCTCTCTCTATCTCTCTCTCTCTCTCTCTGATAAATGAGCTATATCACTTGTTCCAGTCCTGTCGTGTGCAGGAATACCATTGATTGTTTCTGGTCTCAGAGCTCTCATTTCTATAGCGAGGAGCGAGTCTTAGTCTAAATATTGATTAGCAATGTTTTAAAATGTATTCAGGAGTCTCGACCCTTTCAAACATAGACAATTTCTGTGTTGAGTTGATGCATCCGCGTCCTGAATTGGGCCGCCAAACAGCCTGTTATTATCCGAACTCAAACAATCATCAGTAGTTTTCATAGCTGCCAAAGTAGCTAAACTATTTCTTGGTCTGTCGGGCTGCATAAAAGGATTTCCATTAATTTTAGTATTTTTGCTGTATTTCTAGTCGAGTACCATGATTAAGATAACCTGGTCCGAGTCGACAAAATGGCTCAGAGCTCTAGAAAGATTAGCTGCATTCTTTTTGGATAGCTCGGAATGACTACGTCTCCCTTGAGACAAAATTGTAGGATTATCCTGATTTGGCTGTCTGTGAAGATGGCTATGTCCATGTGGATGTACTCTGCTTCGAGTTGAAAATAATCTCACCTCAACCTTATACTGAAGTCTGGGACATCAGACCGAGATTGCTCCTCTGTGAGTGAAACATCCCTGTTCCACCCATTGCAGGTCGTGAATAGGCAACTCAATAAAAAGATAGTTTTTACTGTGAATCAATAAGTATATCGACGATCCAATTGTCTCATCTCACTTGCTGTGTACGTTAATGCAATATAATTAGTAAAATGATAACTGTAAGCTCAAATTAGCTGAAATGCAAGCAATCCACAGCTTAAATTGGTTAACAGAAGCAGTCGAAAAACATGAAGCTGAACAACATTCAAACTGATTTCAACTAGTCGTATTGCATTCAATTATTCATTTTGAATGTAATTTGAAATTTGAATTTGAAATTTCACACATGAAACATTTTAATTAAATTTTTGACCACACTCAAAACACACATACACCAGTGGCACACACACACTCACACAGCTCTCGGTTAGAGCCGCAAAAATTACGTTTACGCAGTGATATTAAATTAAAAAAGTTGACGGCGCAAAAAGTTTGCCTCTGCTCGCTTTCGCTCAGTTAGTTTTACCGTATTTATTTACTATGTGCAATGTTTATTTATTCTATATCTTTTTTTCTTTTTTTTTTTTAGTTTCCTCTTTTTTTTCCTGTAAATTGAATTTTTGAGTGTGTGTAATAAAATTTGGAAAACAGCTACTGGCCGCAAATTGACAAAAACTGTGTGATTTGTTACAACAAATTGACCAACTACAATCCATATTTAATTGCTTGACTGTATAAAAAGCCGGCAAAACAAAAAATAGCTCTATTAGCCATTCAGAGCTTAAGCAATGACAGTTTTCTATGTTGACTGAGCTGGACTTTAATATTGATACATAATTTATAAGGCAATTAGCAATTGCAACAAATGCGAGAATTAAATTCTTTTTTAAGTAAATAATGCCATGGATTTGGTTTTCTCATATTTGCGTAAAAAAATATTAGAAAATGTGGTTTCGCGTTTATTGTATGTTTTTCAACATGATAATGACTAAGAAGCCCTTCGTTAGTAATCATAACGTATTCTACATAATAACCAGATCTGAACACAATCAGCTTTGGGCTGATGTGTAAAGTTCCGAGTAAAATAAAAAATAAGATAAAAAAGAACTGATGCCACTTTCCAAATTTCATACATTCTTGAATATCTATAGAATTTTAAATGAATGTCTGGACATTTTCCCATATGAAACAACATTTCGTAAAGAATTTTAAAAATTTTTTAAAATTGAACCTGGGTTTTTTTTTATCTTATTTTACGATTCATCAGATTTCGTAACAAAATTACGAAAATATCAAGCGACAAGTCTTTGCAAAATGTATTTGTGAATAGAAAAAATATCTAGGAAATATTTTCGTTGCATCTTGTTTCGGGTTATATTCATGTGACTATCGCTGCCGATTTTCTATATTGGAAAGAAATCATCCAACAAAGTCTGTCTTGTATTTTGGTGCTATTATTTCTATTGCAGCTATTTTTATATATGTTAAACAAGTCAAGTATCGGTTGTAATAAAATCGTGTAGGCACTTGAGAGATATGGAATGGCACATATCGGAGCTAGAAGGGAATTGGACAAATACAAATATAATATGAAAATGGTTGGTGGCTAGCGTTAAATGCTCGCATGCAAATGCTGCAACAAATGGAAGTATTTTAAGGGGGCGTGGTGTGGCAAGTGCCGCAAGTGCAAATAACTGTTGCCAAAACATTTTCGACGAAAAATGTGCACACTGCATACACATTTCACTATGGGGTGTTGCTTGTGGGGAGAGGCGGTGTGTGTGTTGGGGAGGGGGAGGGGGGGGGGGTGTTCGGCATGGGGTATGGGGTACATAATAGTAGTAGTTGTAGTTGCACTCGTGGCTGCTGTTGCTGCCGCTGATACTCTGGAGTGCTGTGGGTTCAGCACGCCGCTCTTGTTGCAATGCATGCAAACAAGATTTAACGATAAAATTTTAATTAGTGCATAAATGGGCGCTTGATTGTGTGGGCGTGGCACAGCATATAGCACAAGGCATCCACACACGCACACACGCACACACACTTAGCTTTTATTTGTTTTCGCTGGCAGGCAACGCATATGCATCGAAGCAAAAGAGTTGTTCGTTCGGTGGGGGGTGGGGTTTGATTGGGTAGCTGCCACAACAGAGTTGTGCATGAAATTGAGCAATTTTGGTGTGCGTCTGGGTGTGTGTGTGTTTGTGTGTGTGTGTGTGCGAGAGATTGCACAATCTATGTGGCACCAGAAGCATTTATACAAGAATCACTTGTCGATAAGTGTTGCTCGTAATTCCAGTGCTTTTCTATTAAATTACAGTATTTGAATTAGTCTCAATTGTTGTTGATAATACTTAAAGCATTTATTTATCGAATTTAATTGCTATTATTATATTGTATAACTAGCATTACAAGTAATTAAATCTGACATTTTGTAAGCATTGTAATTGCACACAATTAAATAATTGTGTACAACAAATCTAATATTCATAATTCAACTAATTTTGTCATTTAAACTTTCAATTAAGTGCATTTATGTTTACTTCCGTATTTCATAACAATATTAATCAAATTAATAATCATTGTTATTGGGTTATAAGCTAAACACTGTGACATATTATATTTATTGTATCCAGGGTGTCAAACCGAAACGAATTTAGATTCCATTTCCGATTCTGGTACAAAATGTAAACAAATTTCCCATTTTTTTTACACTTTTTTATGGTAACCGTATTCTGGATTACGGCACCGTTTCTGAAATTCAAACGAGGTTTCAGTTCCGGTTTCAGTTTGAGCCTTCTGAGCTCTTCAACACATGCAAGAATCTCCGACTGTGTTCAGAGTTTCCATTTCTGCTGAGACTATACTTATTTCAATTAGGTGACTTCTCAGATTTATAGATATATTCAAAGTCAAATAAAAAATGTATTACAATAATTGCTTTAGGAAAAGTCAGTCTATCAATTTTAAGAAAATTATCAATTAATAGAGTTGCTTTAGTCTTTTGCAATTACCTGAACAAGTTGGATGAACTATTTTTTGCGGTTCCAAAAACTCATTCATACACTTTGTTGCTATTGCAAAAATACGGCAACATTTCTATGCACATTCTTCCCAGTTATTTTTCCACTTTAGTGGCAAGCTGTGAAGACGCGCTGAAATGCTCTCAGTACAATGTATGCATATTTGCGTTTATATTAGAAATCAGACCACACAACCAAAAACACACACACAGCACACACACACACACACACACACACAGCACACACAGACAGACATAAACACACCTGCACACTATTTCATGCATGATTTTTCTATGGGTGCTTTGGGTGTGAATCTCGTTGACTGCTTTGCACCGCTGGCTCTGGCAAAATACTAGCAGTAAAAATGTGAATAAAAATACAACTACGAGTAGATGTAAGTATGTACATACATACATATATGTATATGTACATACAACATGCAACATACGATGGAACACAACAGCTCGACAGGCACTAACTTTATTCAATATTGTTGCATTTTTTGCCTGCCCTGTAAAAATGCCATAGATAAAATGGGTATATAAAAATAGAGTTTAAATTAGCAAATTACAAATTCAATAATTGTAGTTTCTGTTAGAATTTTGGTTAAGTTGAGATGATATCGGAAAACTAAAATGTTAAAATATACTTTTTTCCCCTCGCAAACCGACCGAAATTTATTTTTGCTTTAACTAGCTCCGTTCGATCTTATCTCCACATATTTATTATTATTTAGATTTCCTGAAAAGCTATTTATTAAAATACAGGGTGAATTTAAATCCATCACTCTTTCTCTCTCTCTCTCTTGGTTGTTTCTTAGCCTGACTTGCCTTCACCTTCAGACGCGTTGCTCGATGTCTGCTTTTATTTATTTTAATTTTCCAGCTGAATTTTTATGTTACAGCTCGACTCGATTGCTGCTCGACATGCACTTTGCATACATTTTCCTTTTACGATCTGATGCTGTGTTTAAATATTTAGTAGATAGTAAACTATGTATATCTGTCTGTTGATTGGTGTGTGTGTGTGTATCTGTGTGTGTGTGCGAGAGTGTTGCTGCTGAAATATTTATTAAAATAACCAAAGGTACGCAAGCATGTCCAAAAGGTTGGAAAGAGTCAATAAGTTAAGCATATAAACAAATTTATCTGCTTAAAGTTGACATGATCAAAATTTATTAAAAATACCTAAATACAAATTATAAAACAAGATAGAACGTTGCAGTCGCACGTAACCGACAGCGAAATACTATTATACCATAATTTGTGTGCAGTCAAGAAATACTGTCCAAGTTTGCCTTTTTGAATGGGAACACATTCTGTTAATTCTTTACTAATAAATATGTATATGATTTGCATATAGTAAACGCCCATATTTCCCGCAATTCAAGTTAGTTAGTTAGTAAACAGCGTAGGAAGATTATTAGGAAACTTCTCTATAATTTTTTTGGGCAACGCCTACTCCCGCCCCTAAAATCTCGAAAGGCCCATATCTCCGGAATTTAAGAGTGAAAGTAGCTTATACAATTATTTGTGTCTGCTCTCCCCGTGTAATTCTGCTCACAGTCTTTAAGAGCCACGCTCACTTATATGCAAATCATATACATATTTATTAGTAGAGAATTAACAGAATGTGTTCCAATTCATTGGGTTTTTTTTTAATTTATGCAGTTCTTATTGATTTTTCCAAATTTTTGCGAATCTTTGCAGTTTTTATTGATTTTTTTCAAATTTGCGCGAAAGAGATAGAGATAGAGTACAATTTATCTCCGGCCAGATCTTTATAAGCCTATTCAAGGCATACCAATTCTGAAATACGTTATTCGGAGGAATATCCAAAGCATGGAAATCCACAAAGAAATCATAAAACCTTTTGCTAATCATTTGAGCAGCACAGGGTATACAAAAGCCGCACAAATCGCAAAGAACAACACACAGTTACAACTTGGGTGTCAGTTGGCATAATGCGGACAGAATCAAGCGTTTGGGCTTGATTTGGAATTGGATTCCGAATTCTGGCTTTGATTGTGGTTGCAAATGCCAAAATTTGTGTTTTAATTAAAAATATGTAAATGCACTAAACTCGTACCAAATACACAAATTAGGAGCCGGTTTGCAGCAAACAGCATATTTCACAAAATTACCGAGAAACATTTTACCAATAATGCAATCGCCACATGCATCCGAGGGTATGTAATTTTTTGTGTGTGTGTGTGTGTGTGTGTGTGTGTGCCTGTCTGGCTGTGTGTGTGGTTGTGCGTGTGTGTATGTTAGATTGCCAAATTTGAAAACACACGAACCTAAAAACAACTTAGTTTATTTGCCAACAACAGTGGACTGTGCCAAATTAACACTAATTGGGGGCCCTGTGAAATACGAGTGAAAGTGCCAAACTGGCTTTTTGAGTTATTTCAACTAATTTCAAGGGTAATCCCCAAATTTTGGAGGTTACGTATCAGCTTCCGTATGGCTTCCGTTTATCGGATTGAAGTATTTTAATTTAGTGAAATTTGTACCACTTTAAGGGAGGCGTCATAAAGTGAATGTATTCTTGACCAGCTTCACTAGCCGATTCGATATAGCCACGTCCATTCGTTCCTTTTTGTACATAGGCAGACACAATATCAATCCCAGCCAGAAAATTCGCTGCTCGTGTTTGTTGATGCGACTGTTCTTCGAGTCGAAAGAACCAATGCGATTTCCCCTCATCGTCGACATAATTTCACCTGCGCAAGCCGACCAAGAGGCGACCAGAGATATTCTTGACTCTCCAGAAATCGGCGGACAAAAAAAGCACTACAAACACGAAACTGGTGATGAAGGAATCGCTGAACCAGCCCCCGAATATGTAAATAACAATCGGAAGAACAAGTGGAAGAAGGTCACATAAGGATGAGTGTATTTCTGTGTTGTGGTGCTCGGATCCCGCATCTCATCCTCGTCGCCAAAAGGTATCGTATCATCGTTCAGTAATGGCACCGTTGGGTTACTAATATTTTTCTATTTATTAATTAATTAATTAATAATGTAAAAGCACTTGGACTGCTGGCTGTCTGTACCACAACTGTGAACAATTGCCTTTGTTTACCAAGATATTTAAAGCAAACTAACGCAATGTGTTTGTTGTTATGCTGCTCACATTTGACAAAAAAAAAAAAAAACAAAAAAAAATCCTATCATCATCAGACTTCAATATCATTTAGCTTTCATGTGAATAATCGCAAGGTTTTTTTAAATCTAGATGTGGGGGGGTTGACTCCGATCTATTCTATTTCGTTTTTCCTATCGAACAGCGCAATGTCCAGTTATTATGCATGCTTCAGTGGCCAGCAACATTTGAGCTTCTGTTAGGGAAAATCAACAAAAACAACAACTACAGCAACAGTATGAAATAGTAGCAACAACAATAACATCATCATGGACAATAAATCGCCAAGATGTCCAATCTTATTTATTTTCGCATTTCGAGTGTTTAGTTTTCGCTTGAGAAAATCGCCATTTGCTTCAACTTTATCTCGTAGCCGAGCAAAATCTGTGCAGCTGCAGGCAACTGGACAAGTGGGCAAGGAATATGTGCCACACCCAGGTCCAGTGCAGCAACGTATCAAATTGAGGCAGGAAAGGCACTAAGTAAAGTAAAGTGAGCGACTGAGCAAGAAAAGAAGTCAGTTCTACTCTATTCTGTCATTGCCATTTCAATTTCCGTTTGAATTTCGTACTTCATTTTGCAAGTTCGCAATTTTCGTGTGATTTTTTCCCTTTTGCAAAATACACAGAAAAAAGAAAAGGAAAGTAAGAGTGCTGTAGTCGAGAGTGCGCGACTAGGAGATACCTTGAATAAATTTACGTGTGCTTCTGTGTAGAAACCCAATTCAAAAATGTTAATGCATTAGAACAATATAATTTATAGTAATCGAATTTTATCGATATAGGGTTAGGATGAAAGTTATCGATTAAATTCAAACTTAATTGTAACAGAAGACAGACAGATACATATGGGTTAATCTTTATAAACTTTTTATATAGTTTCCTGGTGTCGGTTAACTAATCTTGCATAACTTCATTACACCCATTTTTATCAATTTTTAATGGTTATAAAATCGAGAAAGGAACACCTAAAGCAAAAGAAAGAAAACAAGTTTTGATCAAGTGCCAGATGAAAAGAGATAGAGGCAAATGCAAATAATAGAAAAGCTAAAAACAAAACAGAAAAACAACAAGCGTGAACTCAACGAAGGCAAAGAAGAGATGACAATAAATTGTCACTTGGTGCCTGCTTCACGACTGGGACACTTCTCAACACCTACCAAACACAACCAACCGCCCCTCCCCCTCAAACACCAGGAGAGGGAACCCTGCTCTTCATCGGTCTGTATCGGGGATTTGGTATATGGAAGCAGCTCTAAAATTGGTAAACACGAGCGCAATGATAATGATGGAAATCATGGCCAAGAGAGAAGAGGAGAGACAATTGCACGTACTAACTCAAGCAGTCTGCCTCGTTCCCCACCACTCCTCTATGTGCCCCCTGCTGGTGCTACTGCTGTTTATTTGTTTGACAAATAACGAGCGCCATAATGAAGGAGGTGCAAATGATGTTGGCATTGTTTATTCGACTGCGAAATGTAATAGGCGCGCGGTGTCACGGGTGCCAAGACTTGCTTTTTACGGCTGATTTGACAGGAAACGGAAACGCGAAATTGCAAAAGCGCAATAAAGTGTAGCATAAACAAAGGCGCGTCGTGAATACACAACTCAAAACAGCAGCAGCGGCAGCAGCAGCAACAACAAGACGAAGAACAAGACACCATTGTGGGGCAGGCAACTAAAATGATTCAAGTACTCGTTACCGTTGCACAACACTTGAAAATAAATTTGTTTCCACAATATCCCGCATTTGTATATCAAACATTATTGTTGTTGTTGTTGTTGTTGTTGCTGCTGCGCATCATATTATTTGGTTGTAGGCAGCAAACAGATTGTTTTCTTATTTTTATTTTATCCAAGCTTTTATATTCAATTCTCGGTGACATGTTGTGGTTGAAAAGCAAATGTAGCAGATCCTTTGTCTACCCTTAAGAATGACCGAATCTTAAAATTGAATAATTGTTCAAGGATGAACAGTATTTTTAGACAGAACCCATCATGGGCAGTACAAATTAACACATGTCAGAAAGAAGTCCATTGCTAACAGTTACAAGATAAGAATAAATAAATAACTGCATTAAATAAGTATAAGTCTTGTATTTTAAATAATTAAATTAGTTCGAATTTTAACAATTATACAATTTGGTTTTTTGTGTAGGTTAAATAGGATTTCCCTTGAACAACCTTCGCGGCTCAGTTTTCTTTGACTTATTCTGACCTTCCAATGGTCAATGAGTCTGTGAGAAATTTTGGCTTGTTTACCAAAAATAATGTTGAACACGGATTTCGGTTTGAAGGATATCAAGAGAGTTTTAACAGAAATGGTGTGAAGTCACATTATCTTTGAGGCCAGTAAGAGTCGCCTCTTGAGGACTCCCCAGATTTCTATCAACTCAAGCGTGAATTGTGCGGCAAGTTCAGACTAGAGAGCTGTATATTTAAATTGTACTCAAATCTTTTCTCAGTGCGCCATTTGGTGGCTTCTGTTTGTAGAGAATAAATTCAGTTGCAGACTTATCCACAAGTGAATAGCAAGAAGCATTCTGCTTAAGACTTTGGAAATCAATCTCAAATATTAATAGTAAGTTCGGATGATCTTCAAACGTTCTGAATGCTTCAAATTGTTCATGATTAAATGATAAATCAGCAGCAATGTAAAATCAAAATTTGGACTTTTCTATTATATCTACATTTAATTTTAAATTTGGATATATAATAATAATAAATATAACGTACACTAATAATTTATAATGCGAACATATTATGATATCAAATTTTTGGTCATTCGGAATGGCAGACTCCTTCCTTTCTATCTTTTAAATGATAGATCAATTATATATTTGCTTTTTATATGCATAATAGCTTTAGGAATCTCAATTTCACCTGTGATTCTTATCTGCATTGAGTAAATCAGTGTAAAATCCCTAACTATATTTATCAATATCAAAAAATACTATGCGTATTGTTGCCTTAACTCTGCACTTATCATAGATTGAATTTGATCATTTAAAGCAAACATAAATCTATTGTTTTTCAGGTACAAATTGAAGTATCACTAAAGCAGTTCTTAATTCGATTTTGCATCAATTTGCAACAGTATCGTGAAAACTGCCACACAGGTGTCTGTCCAACCACATCTCATGAGCATTTCTCATAACATTTCTGCAACGTCAGCAGAAAAACAGCATTTTCAAAGCAATGCAATCGACAACGAGAGAGATTTGAGTGATGCATGCATTTTTCTGGAGGCTGACTGCATATATATGAGGTTGTACGCCTTATAAATAAGAAAAGTGTGTCAACAATGCATTCCATGGACATGACTATTGCCGTATCCTTAGATGCCTGAACTCACCTTAAGTGGAATGCAAGTGAAATCTCGTAATGGAATATGAAAACAAGTAGAGGACATTTTATTCATCAACTACACATAGAATTGCATACACTTTCAAATACGAATAGTATTTATTAGCGAAATTAATACATTTAAAAACGACTTTATTTCAACTTGAAACTATCCCAAGGATGATATCAACAACTATACCTTAACTCAATTCCCATGGCGAAAAAGTTAAAATGCTTTTTGTATACTCACTTCACGAGGCACACGCAAAAGTTGAGTAGCACCAAATGGCAGTAGAAGAGTGTGCAGCGAGCACATAACGCATTTAACGCTTCAGCAGAAATAAATCCAAGAGACATGGCCAACAAGAAGCAAATGCGAAAAACACATGCAAATGTTGCAATCGGACGTAACTGACTGCGGCATACTCTGTTAAGAGTTGTAAACAGGTTGCAATATTCATTAATGCACATTTTAAATTTGGTTACTCTAGCTTTAAAAATAAGCAAAATATGGGAATTTGCTATTTTTTTGGGATATGCGTGGAGGTTACCAAAAACAATTATCAATCTTAGCAGAGGTTACCAACATTTGCAAGCTCCAGTTTTAAAAGTGCGGAAGATTTCCGGCTTTATCGATTTGCACTTGTTAATGTTATTGATTTGCCAGCACTTCTCTTTCGAATATTTATTTGAATATTTATTTAATCTTTCTTTCAGCCAATATACTCTTCTACCTTCGGTAACAGAGTATACGAAACGAAAAGAAAAATGGCAAGTGAAGAAGTGAAAACAAGACCGAGAATTGAGCTTAGCATTTTTGCATATATGCGTGAGAGTGCGCATGTGTGTGTGTATGTGCGCATGTGTGTGTGTGTGTGGGTGTGTGTGGGAGGAGTAAAGCAACAGTTGGCACTGAGTGCACTCGAGCCTGGGAACTGCTTTATCGACGCTATGTTGGTTGCTAAGCAACCATAGCCGTAAACGTAACGGTAACCAAGCGCCTGGAGACAGACACAACAGAAATGGAAAAAAAAATTAAAACAGAAGAAGAAGACGCAGACGAAAAAACAGTTGAAAAAGCAAGTCGCATAAAAAATGGTAAGAAATGCAGCTGAAAATAGCTAGAAATTGATTCAAGAAAAACTCGAGAGAATTGAGTAACCAAAGTTTCCAATGCGGCACAGATACTTTCACGTGGCAAAACAGACTCGGCCAGTTCGCGGCATTTGGCCAGCAGCGGTGGCATGCAACAGCAGCGCAAAACACCAGCGCCGGCAGCACTCGAGGATTTCATCATTCGCCGGGACTATACGGGCGCCAGGGCCTTCCTGGAGGTAAGTAGCATCTACTCACTGTGACCACGGAGCCTCTTGAGGAGATCTGCGACCGTTTCTTACAGTTTTTGAATTAAGACTTGGCTGGTAGCGGCTTGAGTGTCTCATTTCCATTGGAAATTGTGATTAATTCATTAGTATTTTGGAGTAGAATGTTTTCCACAATTCAGCATCGCGAACTGTTATTCCTGCGAGGATTGCTGCCTGTTTCCTCATTAGTTCTATGAGGAGGATATGCAGAATGGTGTTCAAGGCATCGCCTGAATTTTAAATTGTTGAAGCTTGTTAACTCTTTGTTACGCTTTATCTCCCCCTTCCTCTCTCTCGCAGTATGCCAATGATGAGCAGGAGGAGGAGGAACGGAGCGAGGAGGCTGCCCAGCAGCGGGCAGAGCAGCAGCGTCAAATCGATCAATGGATAGCGTATTGCAATTTTCATTTGGGTGACTATCAGCAGGCGCTGACTCAATACCAGGCCATCAAGGATTCCCAGCTGGCCGTCAATGTGGCCGTCTGCATGTTCTACCTGGGTCTCTATGAGGAGGCACAGCAGCTGATGGAGGACACGCCGAATACGCCATTGAAACAGCGTCTATTATTTCATCTGGCCCACAAGCTGGGCGATGATCAGCAGTGGGCAGATCTGCTGGATACGCTGCTCAGCACGCCAAGTGTGGAGCAGCAATTGAGCTTGGCCTCGATGCATTATATGCGTGCCCATTACCAGGAGGCAATCGATGTGTATAAGCGCGTCCTGGTCGACAATAAGGACTATCTGGCCATCAATGTGTACTTGGCATTATGCTTCTATAAGCTGGACTACTACGACATGTCGCAGGAGGTACTCGATGTGTATCTGGGCCAGCATGGCGATAGCACCATTGCCATCAATCTGAAGGCCTGCAACCGCTTTCGTCTGTTCAGTGGACGCGTTGCCGAGCAGGAGATCAAAAACATTGCCGACAATGGCACATTTGGAGCGGACTTGATACGCCACAATTTGGTCGTGTTTCGCAATGGTGAAGGTGCTCTGAGGGTGCTGCCGGGTTTGATCAATATTGTGCCCGAGGCACGTCTCAATCTGGCCATCTACTATCTGAAGCAAGGCGATGTACAGGAGGCGCACGCTCTGATGAAGCAACTGCAGCCCACATCGCCACATGAGTACATACTCAAGGGTGTGGTGCATGCGGCACTGGGACAGCAACTGGGATCGGTAGGTGCTTAGGTGTCGGGTTAGGAAGAGAGAGTTTTTGTACCGTTATAAATAAGCAGTTAAGGTAAAGTGAAAAGTTGACATCAAGTTAAGTTTATGTTTACTAATTTAAGTTATTGTTTTGACTTGGTCAGTGTCGAGAAATGTTACTGTACCCAGTGTTATACAGTTCTAAAAGTGGTATACAATATGTATTTACACCTTGTAGGCAGGTACTAGAGACAAACTGGCAACACTGGGAGATGTCCCTTATAGGAATAGATTACAATAAGGCTGCAACTGAAAAACGACAATTGAACTGGGCTGAGGCAACTTATCTCAGACAAGGCAAATGTCTCATGTGCAGCTGTAATGAAAAATTTATTTAATTAAGTAACATCCTTGGAAAAGAATAGACGATAACTCATATTTTTCTTGACAGGACTTTGAAGATTAGCAAGTTACCTCATTAAACTGAGGTGCAATTCTCAAAACAAATCATGGAAAAAATGGTCCACAGAAGAAGACGTAAGATTCCTGTAGAAAATGATCGGTTATTAACTTATTTATTTCAGTTTCTACTGTGCTTCTAGTTTTTTATAAACTGCTGTAAAAGTTAGTATCAATATAAGGTATTGAACTTTCAAGTTAAAGTTCACTATATATTTTTTCAATAATATCAAGCCAAGCTCTTCACCTAAAACTGTAGAACTAATATACAAATCTAAACAACTTATCCAAATCACAATTTCACATATTTCTCCCTTGCAGAAGGAGCACATCAAAACGGCGCAACAGAATCTGCATCTGGTGGGTAGCTCGGCTACCGAATGCGATACGATACCGGGCAGACAGAGCATGGCATCGGCCTTCTTTCTGTACGAGCAGTTTGAGGAGGTGCTCGTCTATATGAACTCGATACGGAGCTATTTTGTGAACGATGATGTGTTCAATTATAACTTTGCTCAGGCCAAATGTGCCACGGGATATTACAAGGAGGCCGAGGAGCTGCTGATCCAGATCAGCGATATGGATATTAAGAATCAGCACACCTACTGCATGATCCTGGCCAAGTGTCACATACACTGCGGTCATCCAGAGTTGGCATGGAATGTGTTCATCACAAGGGATACGAACGCGGAGGCATTTCTCCTGCTCCAGCTAATTGCGAACGAGTGCTACAAGTGTGAGGAATTCTGGGTGGCAGCCAAGGCATTCGATATGCTCGAAAAGTGAGTAACAGGATGGGACTCTATTTTGATCTATGAATGTGAAACGATTTCTTTGCGCAACAGACTCGATCCCAGTCCGGAGAATTGGGAGGGCAAACGTGGCGCCTGTGCGGGTGTTCTGTATGCCATGGCGACCAAGGCACATCGTGGTCGTCCAGGAAGTGGCATCTCCGATGTGATTGGACTGCTGCGTGAATCCTCAAATTCACAAGCGGATGCCATGATCAAAACAATTCGCAAACACATCAGCAGTTTTAAGTAAGATAAAAAGGGTATAGATTATCCCAGTTATCCCTAAATATCATATAACGACAAAAATATTCCCGAGAAATTGTCTTTGAGGCGGTAATAAAATAACAGTGTATTTTAAAAACATTTCAAAAATAAATAAAAAATATCCAAATCATATTTAAATATATTTCATAAATTTAAATTCTGGTCAAGGCTATGTTATGCCTAAAATACAAATTATAACGCGTTTGCATTAATAATAATTATAATAAATTTATTAAAAAAATGTATATGTGCAAATTAATATTACAAGCAACGGTACAGCTTAAATTTCTGAAAACAATTTATGCTGATTATGTGAATTGTTTGCCGCAAAGCATTTAACGGATAATTTGGAGTAGACACATTTTGTGTAACACAATTTTGATTAAGTGCGGCTGTTAATTAATTCAATAGAAATTTGTCAAAAAGTTATTTAAAGATGGCAAAAGTTTGGCAGCCACTGTCCACTTAATAAATCTCGCATAATTATTTTCAAAAACTAATTGATAATTAATGAAATGAATTGCCATCTTTTGTTAATTTGAGTATTGTTGCTACTTCTGCTTTCAATTTGGATTCCCCAGCGAGAGGCAATTATGCCTCAAATGTAGTTAGCAACTTGCTCTCTCTTTCTCCCTCTCTTCTTAACTCTCTGTCTTCCTCTATCTCGCTGTCCCTCCACTTTGCGCTTATCTTCGCCTGCAGTTTGCCTTTGTTCAATTTGTTGGCCATTTGCCTGCAGCACTAAAAGGCCCAGCAGCAACTGAGAGCAGCGCATAATTAATGCGATTACCAAATGCGAAAGTGTGTCCCTAATAACAACAACAATAGCAAAAACAATGCTTGATAGGCACAAACAACAAAAAAATAAGACAATTAAGCTGAATACACCGACTTTCAAATACACTTTCTCAGTTGTAATTATAACACAAAGAAAAATTAAATCATTTACGAATAAAAATCATCAATCATTTACAGAGTAAATTTATACCCATTGTTATAAATTCTTTACTGACATAATACACAAGAGGTCATTACAACTTTCCTGTCTGTGGTCGGGAGAGCTCGACTGGGAGATACCCCGAACCCTGTCATTAAAGACGGAATAGGCTTGTTGATAGTAATTTGTTCAATATTAAAATTTCAGTTTGGTTAATAAAATCTGTCTTTAATATCCGACATCGTCGGATTTTTATATACTTATTTTTTTAAATTATTTATATTCTCCAGTGTACAAACCTGAGATTATTATTTATTTATTTAATATTCGATCTAAGTAAAATCTTAACAGTTCATCAATAATATGTTGGGGATAATATAAATCGATTGAAAACCTATGTCTAACAAATTATAGCTTTCGTTGCTGTGGAACATCAATTTAAATAAAGTTCACGGGAGAGGGGCGGCTATCAATAAATTAAAACGTGATCTGCATAAATAAAAATTATGTTTCAACCCTAAATTCTTTAGCTATAATAATATCTAAGATAGCCGTAATCGTTATAGACGATTACACGGAAAATGCTAGATAGATTCGGGAGTTCGGACTTGCCTGTTACATCCTTATGCATAAAATCAATGTCTCCTTTTCCCATTCAGGGTATATTTATATCCATAAATGGCATATTGAGCATCGACTTAAAGAGTGCGTTACAAGCTCTGCAGCCTTGTTGTAAGACCCCCCCAATGGAAAAGTACGCACTTAAGGCAAACGCATGAGGTTTAGGTTCCGTGGAGAGGTCCAACCAGCGGAAATGTGTCGCAGCCATTTTGTCTAATTGGCTTTGCTACAACGCCCAGATAAACCGGAAATGGCGCAGTATTCGTTGAGCATTACTTGCTGCTCAATTTGTCCTCCTTTTTTTTGGCAACACTTTTGTTAATTAGTTGAACAAATATTTAAACAGTAGTTGCATTTAACTTAAAGGCATAAGCCGTTTTTCTACTTAGTTTCAGTTTGGAGTTTTTCTTTCTTTTTTTTTGTATTTGGACTCAAAAAACTTTGGCTAGGCCATAAATCAGCCAGCTCTTAACAGAATTAAAAGCAACGTGAACTTTCTGTCACTAGAAAAAAAAGAAGATAGTAATTAAATAAAGAAAACTCTTTTGACTACACCTGCAAAACCGAACGTAAAGTTTTTACTCGCCAATTTTACTTATTTTTTATTTTATTTTTACTATTTTTTCTTGTGTTGCCAAAGTTTTTTGAATATTTTTTTATACGCATCGCGTATGGGAAACTTAAACTGTAGCCTTTGTAAAAGTCTCCGGTGAAACTATTAATTTGCATGATTATCGCTTCATTCAAAAGACATTGTAGTCAGCAGAATGAGATAAATATATATAAATATATATTTACACATATACATACATATACGCATATTCGCCTTACTGCAAGTAAACAAACTTTAAAATTCCATTAAGTGCAATCAATTTTTTAACTGATACAAGGCAAAAGGCAACGCTGCAAAAGACAGTAGCAGCGCTCTCTGTCGGCCATTACCGGCAGCTTAATTTTTGCTCTTTTATTTGTATTTTATTTTTGTTGACCTGACAACATCTTTAATGAGGCTGAGCAGCCGTTATTATTTGAAAATATTCAACTGGCTGCTGCTATAAAACTAATTATATTTAAACGCTGCATATTTATGTTAAAGCAAACTAAGACAGAAGATTATTATTATTAATTATTTATTAAATAATAAATTAGGAAAGCTTCACATTTCAAGATACTTGAATAATATTATATAGATTTAGATATATTTATTATATATTTATATGTATTATTGTTAATGCATTTTCTTCCAAACTAAGTTAACCAGTCATTTTTTATCAAGCTCAATATATCATTTTCAATGTATGCATTAAGCCACATAGTCTAAAATCAGATTTCTTATAATTATAAATTCAAAGTAAATTCACAAATTTCAGTGGAACAAACCTCGCATTTAGAACTGATTGAGACCAGCGTTCGACTGCATTTGGAGCGCAATCAAAAGCTGGAAAAAATACGCAGTAAACTGTGTGTTGAGGCACTAAAAATGTTGCAAGCGCTCAAAAAGGTGGAGAAGGTCGGTCCACCCTGTGGTGGCAATATGGAACAGCGTTAATTGCTGCAGCTCCTCAACTATCTGGTGGTGGACTACTTTGATTGTTATGGCAACACGAGTACCCTGCAAACATTCGCAATCGAAACGGGCGACAAACCGCATCCGAAGCCGAGAGAAAAACTGCAGCGTGAACTTTGCGGCAAAATTGATAACATCGAAATGCCACTTCTGCTGCAAATGCTGATTAGGGAAACTGGCAATGCCAATGATAAGCTGCTGGACAATGCTAAATGGCTGCATATCACAACACTCTCAAAGCAATTGAACATGCCACATTAATTCAGTTGGCGAAATGTCAAGCAAAATTCTGAAAAAGCAAGATTCGACATTACAGCGGGAAAAAGCCCAAGTAAAAAGCTGAAGTCACTTGAAACAAGCTAAATCTGCAGCAAAATTTGGCAGAGAGAGAAACTCTCATAAAGCGATTTTTCCTTGCTCGTTTGTGGATTTTGGTTCACAGTATTTCAATGAATTTATTGTAGATATTGAATTTATATTAATAGACGCAATGATTTTAATTTTCTTACTGTGTGTATTTTGCAAAGCAACAATTATGTATAAACAATAAATTAAATACATAATTCAATCAATGTCAAATTTGAAGCAATGAATCACCTTTCGGCTAACAATTGTAGATGCAACTCTTTCAGCTTACATTTTATACAAAAACACAAAACAAACCAATCAGTTGCAACTTAAAAAGTTGTGCAGCAAATGCAACAATATAATCAAGATATCAATTCAAGTCGTCCATTTTTATAATTAAAAACTCAATTTTAATTTCAATTTTAAAAATAATTAGTAAGAATTAGAGATAGGTAGGGCTTAACCTATTCTTACTAATTATTTGTTTGGTCTGATTGGGTTTTTCTGTGTTTTCCCCAATTCATGCAACAAATGTTGGATAATTTTGTATTTAAATACCCCCAGAAATCTTATAATTATTTATTATTTTTAATTTTATTAATAATTTTAATTTTATTTTAAATTCAATTTAATTCAATTTCTTTTTATAGTTTTGTATCGACTGAATTTAGTTGGCAATAAATAAATAATCGACAATTCGAAGAATTCTCTGCTATTGCAAATTTTATTTATTTCACTTTACACTTTTATTAACACAACAAAAATATATAGATATTAAAAGCAGTTTAGAGGATGCATTGAATACGGTACGAAAGGAAGCTCATCCTATCTTTAGTTTGAGCCCACTCCTTGGTTATTTCACTCATCAAAAGAGCACAAATTGAGTGTAGCTTTTAACAAAACGAATATGCCAAGTATTTCTATATAACGCTAAGGTACATATTCTCAAGGACCAATTGTTTGCTCTTGTTCTGGCTTAAATTTCGAAGGACATTTATATACGATTGTCAGTACAAAGGCTAAATTAAATTGTCGTTCCATGCACTTTCCCCTCTCCCTGTTCGAGTAGACATTTTCAAAGGCTTGGCAACGATGCGAAAAGTTTAGCTAATGGCTAATGTATGCAGGCTTCCACTCAAGGTTATCTGCATGATTAACGAGCTCGGCTTGACAAAAACTTTGTAGACAAAAACAAAGAGAAAAAAAGGTGGAACTGAGCAACCCCTTTATTAAGATTTTTGAACATTTTTTAGTTACAGTTAGTCGAACACCGACTTTACCTCAGATACTACAAACAAATCAAATTCTTCGTAGCTTTACAAATCTCGAGATTATTGAATTTCAAATTTCTTTTTTTTACAAAATGGAGGAGAGGACAACTACGCAGCTCATTGAGAATTGCATCCGGATGAATTTCGAGCGCAACGGAATCGTAAATAAACTACTCAGCGGATTGCATGTCAATGTGCTCAAGGCGATCCTTGGGGAGATGAATCTGGACAAGGATGGACCGCTCTGTGGTGGCGATGTGCAACAGCGTGGATTGCTGCAGCTGCTCAACTACCTTATTGTGGATTATTTTAATTGGTACGGCTACAAGCATACAATGGAAACATTTGCACTCGAGACGGGCGATAAGTCACAGCTGAAGCCACGTGAAAAACTGATGCTTGAACTCTCCGGCAACTATGACAACAAGGATCTGCCCATTCTCCTGCAAATGTTGATGATGCAAACTAAAAAGGACGCTGGCAAGAAGTTGCCACATATCACAAAAGATATTCCGCCTGAGGGCAAAACAAGCATTATTAAAAAACTACTGCCACCCAAAACTGTTTCCAAAATTGATACTCCACGTGTATTTAAGCCTATCAAAAAGGATACTCGAAATCCTACAAGCAAGGTGAAAGTGCGCCAAAGCATGATCGACTCGGATGGGCCAAAACAAAGAGTTGCTGCAAAGCAAATATTAGCAGAATTGGGAATAAATAAATATACCAACGAGTATAAGTCAAGTTCGAAGAATTCGACTGGTTCTTCCTCGAATGATAGCGATGCATTCGACGATATACCCGACAGGCATTACTATATCGAACAGGAGCCGCCCGAGGCAATGTATCCAGACGACTTTGGCGAAGAGGGTCGTTGTGAGGAAAAACATAATGCGAACAACGAGAAGCCGCAGTGCAGCAACAGAAATACGACCAAGGAAACAAATCCTATGAAACACAGGAAGATCTTGTTTAATAGGTGCAAGCATTCAAATCCATACGGATTTGAACTAGATAGGCCAGTGGAGAAACCCAAATGCCCCGAAACCATGGTCAGCCAGATCTCACTGGACAGCGAATATGAGGACAGCGATGAATACTAAGCAAAGTGCAATTTATTTAAATTCATTGTAATCAAATTTTGAGTTATTATAATTCTAAGTAAAACTTGTGATTCATTTATGAAATAATAATGAAGAAATTATTAAATTTCTGTAACTAACACAGTTTAACGTTAACAGATTCAATTTAAGGCACTCCTTAACAGTTCCACATGTTTGTCAATTTGCAGTGTGTTTTTTATAGGAGTAACAATTCTTACATTAGCTTTTTTTACTTTTATTATTATTAAAATTGTTTTTGGCTTTCACATATAAAAAAGCAGGAATTCGTATAGGAGGTAGATAAATAAAGAGCGGTCAAAGCTATCTGGCAACCTTGTCGCCGTTACACCGATACTATTGAGAGTAAGTAATCGCGTCAAGTATCGATATCTGATCGGCATCGAAACACATTTAATTGCTGCCAGCGGAGGAAGAAAAACGCATGAAGCGCAATTAAGTAAAAGTTCAACTTGATTATCAATAAGCACAAACATACAAATGTTTATCTTTAAGCCACCAATAATAATGCGATAAATAAAATTATATATACACAAGCAGATTAGATAGTTTATTGTTATTATTGAAATTGAGATTTAAATGATAGGATTGTATATCTTAGCTCGTCGGTTATAGCAATAACAACTCGCTCAAATAGCCCTGAAAGCTTCTAACCAGAAGCTGGACAATCAATATGCCTAATTAATTGATTGAGATTATTGTCGTTGTTGTTGTTGCAACTTCAACTTTGTCGTCGTCAGCGTCAACATCATTGGTCTCAGTTGCAAACTGTCATAATATTGACTCATTGGTCGTGTAATTAATGGTGTTAAGACTCGCACGACATATTAATGCAATTCAATTGACAGACAAACAGAAAGACAGACAGAAAGACGGACAGACAGCATCCGTTTTGCATTTGCTGCACTTTCCGTTCGAGACAGTTAAATATTGATTTCGATTTTAATAAATCCACCCCTTCAGCCCTGCCGCCCCTAAGGCATTCACTAATTACTGTCACATTGGATTGCTTTGTGTTCCGCATATTGAGTAGCCGTCTAGGTTGACTGTGAAAAACACGAATACAAATTTCATGGCTAGTTGCGTAAATTGAATTGTTATTTATTTGGCTTTCATTTTAGGTAATTCAAATAATTGCTTAAAAATATAATTCAACTTGAGAAAAAAATATAATCCTTGATTTATTTGTAAATTTCCTCAAAATCAAATTGCTTTTAGTTCATGCTAAAACTTTAAGTTTAGTGACTTCATAAAAATTAATTCACATAGAGAGAAAACTTAATCTTTGAAAGCTTATGTAATGTTTTGCTTTTTGTTAATAAATGATGTAGCTTAAATATTAGTTGGCTAACTAATCTTTATGTTCAAAATATTTTTCATTTGTGCGCCTGGGAAAAGTAAAAGTAAATCAAGTTAAAAAGCCAGCATTATTTTAAATGACGCCGATAGACCTGTAAATATTTTCAATTTTATATACTTTTAAAGGCTGCTATAAATTTTTCTTGAAAAATTGTTTGCAACGTGTAGCAGGACACTTTTCCGCAACACTACGCGAATTGATTTAGCCACTTGTTAAGAAATCGAGATAATCATGTAAATATATTTGTATTTGTTACCTTTTTTGTTAAGTAAAATTTGAACTATTTTTACTTACAACTAATAGAAAATTTCTTGGTTTTAGCCTTGAGCAAACCCGAAAAGCTGCTGCGATATAATCCACAGCTGTGGCAATCATCATTTGGCGAATCTGAATAAGAAATCACGTTCCTGATGCTCACATGTCAACAGGACAACGAGTACCCAACGACACTGTGTCCTTTTCAGCATGCCCCATGCCACATTGCCACGCATGCCACTAATGAGGCTCGTTAGCGTGGTTGGTTTGTCCAGCGTTGATGCTGAGCCCCTGCCCCTGCCCCTGCCCCCCAGCTTCCCCTTCCCTTGATGCATGCAATATACCAAATTGTACAAGCGTACTGGGCAAATCGATAAAGTAATTTGGGCATTGCAAAACAAACGACTGCCAGCAGTTGCTCTCTCTCTCTCGCTCTCTATCTCGCTCTCTATCTCGCACTCACTGTGTCCACATCTCCCCTCTTTCAGCATTTGCCCGCGAAATGTGCCACCAGCAAACGGTGGCCACATAATTTTGTTTGGCTGAAACAGCACGTTGCATTGAATGACTGAATGACTGACTGCCGAATTGGTACGTTGCTTGACGCTGTCTGGATTGACAGGAGTGCATATTGCTGTATTGCTGCATTGCTGAATGTCGCCAGTTGCAGTTGCCTAATTGCAACACCATCTTGCGGTTATGCGTTTTACGTGCGTTTGTCGCACGTTCGGCTAATTAAAATTGCATTTTTCCAACCATCCGGTTATTGATATAGCCGGTATGTGGCATTCGAGTACACGTCATCATATCCTGCAACATTCGGTTGAAAGCTGGTTTCAATTTGTGGCCAATTATGAGCACTATGGCATTGCATAAAATCTGTGATTTCAAATAGCGTTAGTCCCTTAATTTAGCTTACTCTAACAAGTGAATAACGGCACAGCGTGAATAATTAATATTATTAGTTTTAGGGGGTTTATTTGTATTAAATAAAATATCAACTCATAGTTATGATTATTCATAAAATTATCAATACAATATAAATATTAACCATATATAAATGATAATATATTTAGTCAAAACTAAATTATATTTCTTTTTCAAACTACATGAATATAGGATAGGAGTACAGCTACGAGTACTCCTTAAATCTAATATGGTACGATATGCAAATCATAAACAGGGTACAATTTGAATGAGAAAAAAAAATTTATCATTTCCAGGATTTTTTTTTATATCTCTGCGCAGAAATCTCATATTTCCTTTAATTAATTAAATACATTAACAAAGACTTAATTTTAAGACTTCATAAATAATTACCACCGATCTACTTTAATTCCCTCTCACTTGAGAGATCAATATTTATTACTATTTACTGAATTTCTAAAAAAAAAAACTTTTTCTAAAAATAAAAATAAAAAACTTTAATCTTAATAAATTTTTTTCTCATATTTTAAATCGATTTCATATGTATAAAAAGAAAGGACATGTATTTCCTACAATGACTAAAAACTGTAAAATGTTTTTTTTTAACGGAATGACATTAATTTAGCCTAGAATTGGTAAGTATTAAGTTAGACCATCTATCGTAAGGAAAATCTCTGACTTAGATCAAACATATGTTAAAGGTCCTTAATTTTTATACCCCACAAATATTATCCGCTCATATTGTGATGCTTATAAGTGAGATTTTAGCCTAAATATTTTATATCTTAGAATCAGTTAACAGTCCACAAGAAAATGACAAGCTTTACGTGGAAACTTAAGTGGAAAAAGAAAACAAAAAAAAACTTAAGCTGGATCAAAAAAATACTCTTAAGTTAATTAATATATTATTAATATATAATTAATATATACAATAAGCTTCGTACTATTCAAAATGTCATATCTTTAAAGAAATACAAGTGACACAAAATTGTTGGTATCCATTAAAGAAATACCTTAAATTTTAGGTACCGTTTAAATTTTTTGATACGTATTTAAATATTTCAATTTCCTAAAAGCTCTTTTACACAGCAATTGATATTCGCCCAAACTGAATTAAATGCAAACTCAACTTTAAAACAAATTCAACGAAAACCAACAAACAACAGAACCACTTTTTTTCTTGACCCACACAAATCCCACATGGCGTATGTGCAATATTACTTTGTGGGTTAGCTCTTTGTGGCAGTGCAGCAAAGAGGAGTTGAGCCAATGATTTGCGGTTTTCTCATCAGCTTACTGAGCTGGCTTATAAAACTGTTGACGAGATTTCCATATTGTTTACAGCAGTTTTACTGTGGTCAAAGTGTGTGTTTGAAATGTTCAATACTCATTTGTGGCATGCCGCGAACAAAGGCAGCAATATCTGCATTACAATAAACTGTTTAGCACATGTTTAACTCATATTAGTTTACCCCAATAATTATTGAATAAATGTACAAAATGAAAAGTATCTGAAAACTAAATTCAAAATAGAGCAACTGAAATTTTTACACGGTATCTTTAAGTCAATATTAATTGATTAGTGGATAAAATTATGTTTTTGATATGTTTAACTTTTTGCAACAACAAACGACGCAGAAGGCGACGTTGATGAGTTGACAAAAGCTTAATGACACTTAACGTAAGTAAACAGGCAACACACACACACACAAAAACACACACATAAAGCTACACACACACACACACACAAAGTAACGTAATTTCTGTAAGCAGCGATGCGAAAAACGTATTTTAGTGATTTTTAATGCGAAAGCAATTTGAAAAGTTTGTTTGCCAAAAGTTGAAATGATAGAGACATGTACAGGATGGTGCCACGGTTGGTGGTGCCATGGGTGGTGGCAACTCCAAATTGTGGATGCCTGATTAGGCAACCACTGCACACACACACACACACACCCACACACATTTTGAGGCTGTGTGTGGCACTCGCGACACAGTTGATTGAAATAATTGCGAATGTGCTGTGCGTGTGTGAGTGTTTGTGTGTGTGTTTGTGTGTGTGAATGTGTGTGTAGGCATACCCTGCTGTCAGCCGCTAAGTAGACTTGTAAATTACCAAATGTGTAAATTAGTGAATAAAGTAATGGGTATGGCCAAGTTGCTGACAGGTAAAAGAAATAATGACAGCAGCGGCAGCTAATTGGAGGAGCTGCGGCAAACGACAACCACGCGGAAAAAGGAAATAAAAGGGATTATCAAGAAATAGGAGAGGATGGGAGGGGAAGCGGGTAAGCGGGGAACGGTGAGTGTGTGACTACAGTTAAGTATACATGTTTAAGTTAATGCTCTTAATGTTAATGTGGCATGTGCCACTAATGTTTGTGTGCACCCAAGTCAAAGCGCACATTCAAAATAAATACAACAGAACAAGTCTGTTAACAGCTAGCGAACATTTTAATTACAACAGCCCAACTATTTTCGATTTCTAAAGAAAATCAATAACTTTAGTGAAAACATAAGAAAATCTACCAAATATTAGCAAATAGTCTCTCTCGACTGCTATTTTAGCGTTTAACTGCTGACCAACTTAGAAAGCAACTAACTAAATTATCATCCTAAAATCGTAAATTACGTGAATTTATAAGCAATATAAAAAGTTTATTTTTGGGAAATCTTTAAAAATAACTGATTTATGAATAATATAATTAACAAGATAATGTATGAGTTTTGTGTATAAATAAAATACCATGGAACTTAGAGTTATTTTATTTTGAATTTTAGAAAAATGTACAACCATTGATCTATAATTATACTTTCTGATTAATAAGTAAAATTATTCTTGCACCCAAAATTATGGCGAATTTCTAAAATTCAGATAAATGTAGTGCTATAATCAAAACTATCTCGAATTTAGAAGAGAATATTTAATATGCATATAATTTATTTAAATCAATTAATTATGTAGTTCATATAAAAAGCAATCATAATTTTGTCATTAATTTGCATTAAATAATTTATTAAAAACAACATTCCAATTCTCCAACGAATTCAAATTTGGGAACAGCATATGCATATGGGAATTATATTTTGGGGGATTTTCGAAAAGTTAATACTTAAGGAGGCTATGAAAAAATAAGGAAAGTAAGTTAACTGCTTTGCGAGTAGTTTGCGCTTATCACGAAGCACTTGTCGCTTGATGTTGGATGCTTGTTGCAACAAAGTGTTGTCTAGTCAATTAAGTTTTCCATTATAGATGATAGCGATCAATGCCTGGGCTCTAAGCTCAAGAAAACTGTATACGCCCACACACCCAACACACACACACACACACACACACACACACACACACACACACACCCAACACACACACTGAACAAATTTGAGCAAGTTGAAACGTAAATCGAATAAAAGGCCCAGACCAAAGTAAAAGCAGTTACCAATATGTATCCCAGAGACTGAGGCAGCCTGCAGATGCCGCTACTTTGGTGTCGACAAGGATTCAGCGAGCTGAAAGACTGCCATTGGGTGGAGAGGGGCGGGGTGCTGAAGAGCACAAGTGCAATACGTGTGTGTGAGGGTGTGTGTGTGTGTGTGGATGTGTGTGTGTCATGACAACAATGGCATTTTGATACTTTTGTATGAGATTTAATGAAATTTGAATCCTTTTGTTGAGTGGAATGACAGCGTGCTAGACAGAGAACGAAAGAACAAGGAAAAGTGTGCGAGTTAAGAGGGAGCGACTACACGATACCCTGTATGCAATAAAAAAACAAAAGCTACATAGTTATCTAAAAAGCAAACACGATATTCTCCAGGTGGAAAATGGGCAGTAATAAATTATTGTTAACAATTTTATAAATAAATATATAAATATTCTCGAAATATTCTATTTTGATCTTTAAAATTTTGAATATAAAATAAATAAATATAATAAAGGTTACATAAAGTTAGCAGTTAAATTGTAAGTTTTAAGTTCGTTTATCCAACTCGATAATTATACTAAATTAAACATGCAGATAAATAATATAATTAATTAAATACCTGTATGTCCAAAAGTTAAAAAATCAAGAATCAAAAAGCTTTTTTAGATTTAATATTTGGGTTAGGTATTCAAAAAGAAATGAAAGAAGCTCAACTCAAATCAAAATCGATCAAAATCGTTGTTTATTTGATTTGCATATTATAAATAAACCCTATAACGTGTTACGTACACTTCCCCAAAAACGTAGTACCATTTTATACAATTTAATGGATACAGGGTATGCAAACAGATAGGTGGCAGATAGGGCGGGAGTGGGTGGTGGGGGGACTAAGTGTGGCAAAAGAGAAGGAAACAAAACGAAGCTGCAGGCAAGTTGTCTTGTCTGCCAATGCGATGTCATGTAGTTAAGGTATTTTTGGGTTACACATATATATATATATATATAAATAAATGTGTGTGTGTGTGTGTGTGTTTGTGTGTGTGTGCGGGTGTATTACAACAATAGTAAAACAATCTTCTTAATGCACACTTTGGCCTAAAGGAATTTTTCACTCGTAAGACGAAACTTGTAAACAGACAAACAGCAGCCGCTTCCCTATCAACATCACTTAAAGCAATACATATAAATATGTGTGTGAGTGTGTGTGAGACTGTGTGTATTTATATAAGATGTATGTATATTGGCAAAGAAACATGTTAATAAACAGCTGGAAGTTTGCTTTATTGTCATCAGCTAAAGATAGCGCCAAACACCACCCAAAAGAGGAAGCAGCAGAGAAGCCGACGACTTTGGGGAATTGCCCAAAAAGGGTTCCCTTGTATGTCACACTGTGTGTGTCTGTCTATGTGTATGTGTGTGTGTATGTGTGTATGGGGTGTGTGCTTAAACGGAAGCTGAGGTATCAATAACATTGTACAACAGACAGCAACAACAATGATGAGCTCCTTTATTAGTTGCTTGTGGGGAAAAATGACAAAGATGTCCTTTGCCTGAATACACTAACACAACACTCACAGACACTGAAACTCACACACATACATATATATGTATATATTTAGGCCAAAGTAGACCCTTTGCATGATCTCTGCCTTTGACCCCTAGCGGGTTATTTGTGGTCTATCTGTGCACAGTTAAAACAATTTTGGTTGTGAATAACTGAATTGGGCTTGAGTGTGCAGACAACATGCTGTGAATCAATTTGAACAACAAAAAAAACACTCACATTCAATAGCTTAACTAGTTAAGACTGTATCTTGAGTGACAAAATGGTAATAGTAACTCAAAAGAATTAAGTTAAAATAATGCTACAAGTATTTACTTACTTTACTTATGCTACTCAAACTGAATGACACAAGAAACTTAAAGTAGATTTTAAATCACAGAATTAAAATAATATAAGAGAATAAATAGATAAATATATAATCCAATAAGATAAGCAGGGAATCTGTTGGGGCTCCAAGGCTACAAGTCAAATGTCCAATAGAATTTATCATTTGATTAAATAATAAAGCTCAAAAATTTCTAGAAATTTTACCAATCGAAAGATTCCATAAATTGAGTTAGTATCCAAAGTTTTTTTATTGCCAAAAAATACTTTCAATCGTAAGAGTTTCAAACTCCACATCGAATCCTAATGCAACTCAAAATCTATATAAAATAAAATAAAAATAAAAAAGTACAGAATTCAATTCAGAACTTGATTTAATTTTAGCAATAATTTAAAAATGGAAATATTTGTATTTATTTTAAAATTCATCAAACGTAGCAGGAATAATTAACTGAGACTATTAACGATTATATTTAAGCTGATTTTATTTGAGTCGATGCATTTCTCACGGCTGTCAATTACATTTAATAAGCACTTGGCAATATGCAAATGTAAACTAATAATTTACCGCTATTGGGTGAGCTTTTCACGGAGCTTTGCACACTGCTTGCCAGTGTATGTGTGTGTGTGTGTGTGTGTGTGTGTGTGTGTGTGTGTGTGTGTGTGTGTGTGTTTATGTGTGTGCTAACACTTCAGGCATGAAACTTTAGACAGCAATTCATTTTGGCAATAATTGTCTGACATTTGCATTTAATTGTTGGCACTAGAACTTGTACGATGAACATGCAATTATTCTCTCTCTCTCTCACTCTCTCTCTGTGTCCCTCTCCCTCTAACTATATCGTTAACATCTGCAATGGATAATTGAATGTAAGAAGGAAATATGCATCAAGTGCCTACAATTGGCATCGTTAGCCAATGTAATCATAGAGTCAACATACCTGATGCTCAGCTTAATAAAAAATTAAACAATTCCATACCCCCCCCCCCCCACTCTTCCACTCTCGACCATTTTAACTTGCTAACATATTAGCGGTTGAGGTAAACGCAATAATGTAAATGTTTTCTCAGCGCTGACGCTGTCATTCAATGCTATGCTAACAATTTTTAATTAAAAAATTAATCATACGGCAAAGGAAACGCGAAGGGAAAATAGCAAGCAGAGCGACAGAGTGAGAGAGAGAGGGAGTTAGAGTAGAAGGGAGCACCGGCAACAACAACAACAACAAATGTTGAACTAGTTGCGTTTTGTTGCTTTTTGGTTGCTTCTCATTTTGCACAGCTCGAAGATAAATTTTAGCTCTGAGCATTTTATGGCAGCCTCCTTGACGAAATATGCGTGCGGTTGTCTCTTGCTTCCTCTATCTGACTGTGTGTGTGTATGTGTGTGTGTGTGTGTGTGTGTGTGCCTAAAAGTATGCATCAAGTTTATGAAAATTCTTTGTATATGCCAAGGTGTGCGTGTTTGCGAGTGTGTCTGTGTGTCCGTGTGTGTGTGTGTGTGTGTGTGAGTGCTAGGTAAATTGTCTTGGTTTGTTAATTTTGCGTTCCTGCCAAATTTATATGCTGGTTAGCAGCGAACAAACTTTCAGCTGACAACCGAATTTTGTTTGTGTTCATTTCTTATTTATGAGCACAATTAGATATGTGTGGCACAATGTGCATATACAGTTATAACTGGAGTGACTCTTGAAAGGATTCCCTTTGAATGTTTGCTTCTAAAAATAATGTGGAGGCAAGTGCCATAAAATCCTTAATGCATTGTATTTTAATTTTGGATAATTATAAAAATATACGTGTAATTAGAATTCTCTTGCAATGCAAAAAGCTTCGGCAGATGAACATACAAATTTATATAATTGAGTTAATATGCACTATTTAACATAGATAAACAATAAATAAGCATTTATTTACGAGAATTTTGAGCACATTTTCTGTATTTACAATTCACATCGCACATTTGCGCAAAAATAAAGATTTGCTTCGAAAACATTTGCACACATAAACTAGGACAGAATAACAACAAAATAAATACAAACACCAACATACGCATCTAAATATTTTTATATATACCCTATACATATGGTATTTTAATGCCTAAATATTTTACAAACTAATATCAATTCAATTTGTATGCATTGAGCATCAAATTGTCTGCCTATATGCGTGTGTGTGTGTGAGGGTGTTTGTATGCGTGTGTGTGTTTGATGGTGTGTGTGAATACCAAGGCATCGAAGTGGAAGCTCAACTTGGGCATTCCAATGGCACAGGTGACACAAGTTTCTCCAATAATTTATGTATTTCTAACAAGAGCAACAGTCAGTTGTTGTTGTTGTTGTTGTTGCTGTTGTTATTATTCGGTGACAGCACAATTTAAGGTTATGTTTGTGGGCGTCGCATCTGCGGTCAGTTTTCTTTGTGTATATTTAAACAGAAAAATAACTCGGGCAGTGAGCGAATTAAGAATACCAAAAAAAAATGTGCGGCATTTACTCTTTGACTGAATTTATGAATTTGAATTTGAAACGCAAGCGATTTATCCATAAGCTAGTAAAGGATTGGGAATTCACAATATAAAAGACTAGTTCAATTCAATAGAGAACATTTAAAAATTTCTAGCTTTGAAGGATTTCCTAAATATATTGAGTGTAAGTTTTCTAATCTGTTTTGTGTGAAACTTCAAAACAATTGTTATACGTATGAATAAGCTATAATCTGTTTCGAATCGTGTTTAGCAAAAGACTCAACATTTAACATTATTAAACACGATTAAAAAACAATTTTTTAAATAATTTCAGTTAGACATAATAAATAAGAAAGTTCGCGCCAATTTTAAAATCAAAAGCGCACTGTTGTCTCACAGTGGTATTTTAACGCCAAAAAATGCACTAAAAATCACCGCAGTTTAAATTATCGATAACAGTCGATAAGTTTTGGGCCACAAAAAGTGAATTAAATACGTGTAAATCGCAAATGGCAAATAAACAGGATAAACAAAATAAGGAGGAAACCAATGATTGGAATCAAAGCGATGAAGACGACAACTGGGACGATTGGGGCGATGGCGATGGCGATGACGATGACGGCAAGTTTGTGCATGTCGAGAAGCAGCCAGAAGAGAACAGCGCACAAGCGACCAAAGAGAAAGCGAAAGTTGTTGTTCTTGATGATGTTGCCAAAAGTGAAGCAGCTGTTCCCCCAAACACTTCTGCTTCTTCCACCTCCAACTCGTCCGCGTCCTCCGGCTGGGGCCTGTGGGGTGGCAAACTGAGCTCTGTGCTAAGCACCGCCAGCGAGGGCCTGGGCAATATCACAACGCACGTGAATCAGGGTCTCAATCAGATAATTGGTGTACCCGATCCCGAAGAGCTGGCGCGCATAAATGCCGCAGAGGCAGCAGCCAAACCAACAGCAAGCACAACGGATGACGAGGAGGAAGACGAGACGAAAGAAGCGAGGCAAGAAAATACCAGTGCGGGAGCCGCTTTCAATTTGGGCATGGTGACAACGCTGGGCAGCAAGGTGCTGAACACCGGTCTGGACACGCTCGAGGGCATTGGCAAGAAAACGATGACCATATTGCAGGACAACGATCCCAAGCTGATGAACAAACGCAAATTGCTGGGACTCGACGCGTCCAGCGGGCCCAATCTCAGTGCCATTCTGCTCGAGGCCAAGAAGGATGCTGATCAAATGGAGCAAACGATGCAGCAGCTCCAGCTGGAGAAGCAGAAGGCCCAATTACGTTTCGATGTGCTATTCGAGAACTATTGCGGCCTGGTGCACTACGAAGCCCTCGAAATACTGTCCAGGGAGTCGCGTCTCAAATTGGACACGCTCCTCGATGCGGTCAGTGGACAGGCGCTAAGTGAACTGCAGGTGAATATATCGATGGGATTATCATTTATCAGTTATACAATTATACACTTGCAGGAGACCATTGGTGAGGTGAGGGAGCTGCTCGAGCTGGAGGACTTGGAGTGCGATAGCGAGGGCGACTACACACCGGCTGAGCTCAAGGAGCGTTTGTCGGCAACCATTGCGGATGCGGAGCTGGGCATTCAATTTGATGATGTGTCCAGGTGAGGATCTGACCAAAGATACTTATCTTCACATATATATTAAAATTATTATTGACCAAACGACTGACTAATCTGACTGATGGACTGGCTATTCTGATTGATATACTATCTTATCATTTGACTGATTGAATGATTATTGAACTAACTACCTAATTCAATGAACTATCGGTAGCCAGACTAATTGATTGATAGACGACTGACTGGAGACTATTGATTGATGATTTACTATTATTAGTACTGTTTAATGGACTCGCTGATTTTTATCTGCATACTGGACTAAGTGTTGGACTGATTGATAGCATATGACTGGCTAAGGTGATTGATAGACTATCTGATCGTTTGACTAACTTATCTGATTGATATACTGTCAAATCATTTGACAGACTCACTAAGTGATTGAACTGATAGATTTACTCACAGACTAGACAGTGTGATTGATTAATAGACGACTGACTAAATAATAATGACTTAAGATTGAGATTAAACAGTAATACTAACTAATTGATGGACTCGCTGATTGATTTACTAACTGGTTTTTTTTAATGCATATTGATTGTCTGATTGACTCGCACACTCAAAGTGCCAAACTAATGATTGACACTACTCACACCCAAACATTGCCAATTAATGCGCAGTTATCGTTATATTAATAAATTTTTTTTTGTCCCTGCAGTCACTGGTCAAAGTCGCTCAGCTGGCTGGGCTCCGAGGAGGCGACCGCTGCCGATCTGGAGCAAGTCTATGCTAGAAGCATCAATGCACTGAGCGAAGCCTGCGCCCTGGAAATGTGCAAGCTGCATAAGATTGCCGAGCTGATGCTGGTGAAACCGCATCACAGCACCGCCAACGAGGTGGATGGCATTGTGCATCTCTGCAAACAGTTCAACGGACATCTCCAGGGGCTGACCCAACGCCATGCTGCGCTGCTGAGCAGCAAGAGCAATGCGGAGGATGCTGATCAGCGAGATGAGTGCAAGGCGAGGGTCAACACCTACTTTGCCGAGATGCTAACGGCTGTTAAATACATCGAACACGCCTACAAACTCTTTACGCCCATTTTGCAAATGGGCGCGGTTTAGTTTACAATCAGCTATGCTTGATTCTGTTCCAATTTCTATTTGCGATTATTATAATAAATGCTACTCAATTAAAGTTGATTATTTTTTACGCAAAAATTGATCTTCATTTAGGCATAAAATAAAATCAACGATCGACTTATTGTCTTAAAACTTTTTATTATAACTAATTATACAAATTATATATTTCTTAGCTCTGTTTCGTAGTTTACATTGTACAGTTACAGAAAAACAAACATTTTGCATTTTTTCAAAGCGATTGCAAAATTTCTAAACATTGGTTTGATTTTCGTTTTTTTCTTTCTTTTATTTTTGTGTGCAACGCTAAACAAATGCGCACCAAAACTTAAGTTTCAGCATGTTAAAACCTCAAATCGGGCTTGTACTTAAGCATATACCTGCAAGAGAATAGAACATTAATTAAATGTTAATTTTCCAAATATTTTAAGATATATTTACTTGTCAAGTGTCTCCCAAAATTTGCTAAGCACGGCACGATCCAAATGCCTCTTGTTTTGGGACAGACGCAACAACGTCACCGACCAACGCTCCACATTCGCATCCAATTTCAGCTCGCTGAAGCATAGGTGAAAAGCGCAAACTGAAGCAGAGCAGGAAGAGAGATAGATAAAAAATATTAATAAAAAAAAGCATAAGAGGTACATTTGGCCAAGATTTAAATATTCTTATCAAAATACAACAAAAGTTGTTACACAAAAATCTAACTTTGTAAATTAACTTTGTAAATGTAAATATAAAAGAAAAAATAAATAAATTGTTACACAAAAACAATATTTAAGCAACACATTATAAGCAAGTTATTATCAAGTAATTATAAAAACTTGTGAGAAGCATAAAAAATAACTGTATATTGCACATTTGAAAAAGATTTAAATAAAGATAATAAATAATATTGTTATACAAAAACCGAACTAAATATTCCAGCAATCTATTAAAAGGTAGGTATTATCTTATATATTATATGAGATAGGAGAACAGTAGACTTGATTACCAGGAATTTACAAAAAGTAATAAAAATACCATTTGACTTTTGTAATTGTTAAGATTCACAACGGGTGAAAGTGTGACGTGACAACAAACTATTATTATTATTTCAGGTAGTTATTATCTTGAAATAGGTAGATATTAAATAAACATTCTAGCAATCTATTATAAAAGAGCTACTTTCAAATAAGTGAGAGTTGAAAGGGGAGAATGATTAACAGGGATATAAAAATCTAATCTTGAAAAGCATAACAAACTTTATAAATTCTTGTCAAAAGTAAAGAAATAATCAATTCTAATCTAGCTATTATTTTTTTTACGATTTGAACATAAACAAGTTATGCTGCCAAACATTTAATTGCATTATTGTCTTATGCAAATTTATATTGGATAAAATTCGTTAGATTTTCAGACATAAAGTCAGTTTTGGGTGAAGCTATAGATGCCTTTGATCTGATAATACAACTTTGATATGGTAGACGTACTCTTTGAGAATATTTCAACGGGATTGCCATCCCAGGGCCAGCCTTTGAATTGCCATTGTGGGCCCATGACGAAAACGGCGACGACACGTTGCCAATCCTGTTGGCTGAGCTTGATGGGATTGTCGACGACGCGATAGGAGACAGTCTGATTATTGCGCTTGCGCTGCAATAACAAAGAATATAAGATATTTATATTCAAAATCGATCACAGTTGGAAAGCAAATGGTCAAGTTTACCTGGAGCAGGACTTCGCTTTCGCGCTGACAGCCCTGTAGCTTCTTGTCGTACGTGGAGAAGAAGCGCAACTCCTGCAGTATGTCCTTCACATTCAGCATGGTTATAAGGCTCGTGTTGGCTGATGGTATAATGATGATCGGTGTGCGCGATGGTCGCTTCTGTGGTCCATTCGCCGGCAATTGTCGCGCCTGTGCCGTGGGCAGCAGCTCCTTGGGCGCGGAGCGTGTGGCAGTTGTCGATGCTGTGGCAGCCGCATGCGGCATATTTGCCTGCGCCTTGCGCTGTGCGAGCGAACCTTCCGTTACGGATTTGAGTGACATGCCGTGATATGTACCCAGCGTATCGATTTTGAAGCCCTCCGTCTCCTCCTTCTGGCGATTGAAACGCTCCTGATCGTAACGATTGTATTGCGACAACTGTGGCTGTGGCTTTGCAATGCGCGTGGGTTCCGGCATCTTGATGGGATTGGGCATCTGTGGACGGTTGCGTCCCTCCTCGCGCGCCTTGATGCCCTGCAGCATTGCGAATATGTTCTTGGCAAACAGTTTACCTGTACTCTGGAGCACCGAGGTGCGTGTGCGCCATTGTCGCTCCCGACTGATGATATCCTTGGTGCTGTCCACATCGTAGTCGAGAATGGCGCGCAGATCGGTGCCCATGGCGTCCTCGTTGTCCGTCCGCTTGATGGTCGTGCGTTTGTTGGCCAAGCGCTTGGCCTTAATCGCCGCAATCTTCTCCACAGACATCGTCTCAGACAGCGACTTGATGTTGTCCATATTGACGGCCGTCTCCTTTTGACTGACATCCCAGCGTGCCGCGAGTTGTTCGCGCACCTTTTGCACCTGCGTCTCCTCAAAGCGAGCCTTCTTGGCCGCCGTCTCGCCACTGCTCGCGGCATCGCTATCTGCCGTACGCTTAACCTGTGTGGGTATCTCCAACGGCGCACTTTTATCGATGCTTGCACACGTTGGCGTCTCTCCATTGAGATATGCCAACAACTCCTTACGATCTGGACGATTTACAGCGGGTATATCTTCGGCGGCACATTGACGCACATACACCGAATGCTGGAGCATAACATTCTTGAGCAAGTAGAGCAGACACTCCAGCGTGTAATATTCACGCGGAGCGCCCTTTTTGCCGGAGCTGCAATCGAGCAAAATTGAAAGTATTTCAATACGCAATTTTATAATCATTTATACCCTGTGCCCCAAGAACGTAAAGGTTATTCACAACTCTCACATTTGCTTTTTGTTATCTGATTTCAGTTAATTATTATTATTTAGAAGTCAATGCACTAAATTAAATTTTCCTAACAGTTCTAGAGTCACTCACAGTTTGAGAGTCAACAGTTGACTACGATGGGAACAGAGTATAACGCAGTCGGTTACTTCCGATTGCTAGATATTTTTGCAATATGGCTTTATTTGCAAAATGCACTTACCCATATTTGAGATAGTTGGTCTTGACACTTTTGGGCCAGGAGAATTCGCCAAATATGATTTGATTATCACGCTCAATTATTTCCTTTTTGTTTATGTTGTATTGCCGCAAAAGACTTAGGGGATCCGCCATTTTAGCGTGTGTTTTGCGTAGTTATCCTTGTGCCGCTTGAAACTTTCGTATGCGCTATGGTATTGTAACAATTGATTAGGCCATGTGCATATGCTTAGAAACTATAGTAACACAATTGTAATCAGCTATTTATTGCATATTTTTCCATTTCTCACATCGAGTGTTATGTTTGCTGCTGCTTCTTCTTCAACCACGGAGCTGTCAGGCAAAACAACTCGATACCCAAGTGATGATTGAAGGTTGCCAGATTATTTAATGGGTAGTTGTTCTCACTTAGCATCGATATACGTGCATCGTCTATTGTGACCCGGCCATATGAATAATATCGAATTGGCCTGCCGGCAGCCAAACAAAATAAAAAAATATTAAAAAAATGTGGCCTCAAAAAACCAAAACGGTGTTAAAAATTGTTTTATAATTTATGCACAAAATGTGCAACATAACGCCACAAAACACGGTCAATTTGTATACGTGGATACGTCAATTGCAATGCGTCTTTGGGCAACGCAAACAAATTTTCTAATGTTGGTGAAAGCTTCAATTAAATAATACCAAAATATTCTAATCATTAGCTACAAATGTGTTAAGTGCATTAAATGTAATAAGAATGGGACAGTCGGCGGGTAAAATTGGTAAGTGTCAATATTAACTGAATGTTTGTGCATTATTAATTTAAAGCTAATGTGTACCTAAGTTGGGCATGTTTTTTGATTACTTGTAGGCAATGTTGCAAACTCAAAATGTTTAAATAAGTGTGGCATTTCTGTGGTATTAGTGAGATAATTCAATTGAATATTTGGCAATAATTAAAGGCCTTCGTGCCTGCCGCATTCCAATAGGGTTTGTGACCCTCCCTACGCACCCACAGTCTTCTCCATACACGCGCACCAAAACAGCTGTTTACCTTAGCGATGGCACTTTGACACGGCGCATGTGCGGTCGATACATGGCAAAAGTACTCATTTGAAGACGTTATTATTTAAAAAAAAAAATAAACTCAAATTTTTAGATTTTTGCTTGAAAACTAAGCTATTTGAATGCGATAAATTGTCATTAAGCGAGTTTTGTGAGCATTTAATATATTTTACGTATTAATTCTGTTAGCTACTTCTTCTGCAAGAATGAAACTCCTGAAACAAAAACTCTCTTCCAAATGCGAACTTAAAGTTGTTTTCAATATTGCAGCTTTCAACTGTTCAGCAGATGTTTAAGGATTTGGGTTTCAAATCTATATATATAAGCCTGTACAGATTGAATTTGGCTCACTAACCTATTTTTAATATCCTTGAAAGTAAGAGAATACTTAGCTGAAATACAAAACAAATAGATATTACTTTATTAAAGCCCCACTAAAAAGACTTTGTAAATAAGTACAATAGTAAAAAAAAGGACTAGCAATAAATACGATTTATTCTTCTTTTTTAGTTCACCTGAATTAAAGTAAGTACTTTTCAGAATTTCACTTTATATAGGCAATTAAATAGGGTATAATAAATATATATAACATCTCAAGATAATACTTAATTGAAAAGGATTAAAAACAAAATCTGCCAGCTCGAAGTTGGCTTTCCAAAAATTTATAAACAGTTGAAAAAACGTCAGCATAATTATGAAGATTATAAATGATCTGAATTAAATTACACACTTAAGATGGTATTCCTTCTTTATAGACAGCTTCTTACCTCTCACAAAACACCTGCACAATGCGGCCAAGTATCCTTTATTACAATCACCTCAAAGAGGTTACTTTTTCCCCGACCGCTTCTCTATGCAATAAGGATATCAATGCCTTAAGTAGCTCAGATCTACAGAAAGTCAAGAACTGAAGTGGGAAAAACTCTCACGCGGCTATGCAAACAGTTAAGGTTAAGGATTTAATCAATAGATGGGCGCGAACTTTGACGTAATGCAAGGACAAAGGACGACGACGAGCTACAGGTGCAATAAACCTATGCTGTGTTACCTGTACGGTAATACCTGATTGCGACTCCTCTCTGCTTGCCACCAATACAAAATCGGTGTAATTTATATATATATCTCTACCTGATTTCTATGCAACTGTTAGACAATAAATTATTGAGTTTATGGCAATGATTTCTTATAAAAAAATAAAGAAAAAGGAGATTGAAAAGACAGCGAAGGATAATGGAAAACCCAATAAGTGAAAATTCAGGCCAGGTAGTAAAAACCGTTGACCGACAACAAAGAGGACAAGAAGACAAGGACAATGGGCAACGAGCAAGGACTAACTCACACTATGACTTGCCAAACTGCGCGAGTTTTTCCAATATTTAAACGCGGGGAAAAAACATCCAAATGCAAAATGCATTGGCACACAACACACATCTAACGGGCCACAAGATGGTCTGCATCCATGAGATACATTCGCTGAATCGCTTCTCTTCACATATGTTGATTTTTGGCGGGTATTTTTCGGGCAGGACGCGCCTGATATTTGATTAGCGTATGTGCGGATGCGACTCACAAAAAAAAAAGCAGTAAAATAAAATAAGGAAGTTGAAGTTGGGCTGCAGCCCAAAAACGCTAGATTTGAATCGGTTGCTGCACCCTCACCTCTCCCTCAGCACAACTGGCAGCCGTTTGCTGTGCAGGTACCAGAAGGATCTCCTATATATATAGACTGTTTCCTACACAGAAATGTACACAGAGAGAATAACATTTGCAAAGCATTTTCCTGGCTCGATTTTCTAGCCAATAGATTTTTTTATAATATTACTTGACCAGCAAACTACTTATTAGATTAGGAAATTGTATTATTTTTTGTCAGAAAAATTCTTGTATATATTTCATATTATTATAAATATAATATAATAATAAAATATAAATAAATTACATTCTAAATTGGGAGATAGTTTATATTAGAATTAGAATTCAATTAATTTTAATTGTGTCTTACGACTGAAAAGTGGAAACAATGACAAATTTACTCATTTAAATATTAAAAGAGCACTTAAATAGATAATATGTTTGTTGACTTAAGTTTGTTCAATATCAAAATAAGTTTGCTTTAACAAATTCGGCGTTTCTTATCCGATCTTAATAAATATGTTGCAGTTTATAATTATATGTCTAGGTATGTTATATGAATTGGAAGGTTCACTATTGTGTCTTCTATTGATCGACTTTTATCGATATTCGCAAAAGGGTGTAGTTATCGATAAAATGAACAAAAAACTCGATCTGCCTATGGTAAACGAGAACTTAAGGAATAAGAATAGGAGGTGTATTATGGTGTATGCCTTTAAAACACTTTTACATAACTTTATCCTTTTTCTCACTTTTTAAATTGTGCTTTACGAATAACAAATCGTAATTTCTGATGAAAATGCACGTTTTTGCTCTCAGTGTATAAAGTGGTATATAGTTTTGCCTGCTGCTGTCGGTTCTCAAGTGCTTGCGTAATTTCGTTCCTTTCATTTCTATTCTTAAGTCTGCGGGATTAGTTTTCTATGTTTATATACGAAAGAAACTACAACGCTTGTTGTCTCTTTCTCAGTATCTGTCTCTCTCTGTCGTATGTGTGTGAAGGATCATGATCCTTTGCATATGTCGTTTTCTAATTAAACATGCCGTGGGCAACATTTTCCAGCACATTTGTTACAGTTTTCATTTCGAATTTTATCGATCCTGCTTAATAGATAACTAGTTGCCTACAGCTGCTATGTTTTCTTAATTTTCCAGGTGCTTGCGATAAGAATATCAAATATTTAAATTGCCTAAGAAATTCGTTGACTTCTCGATATATTTACTCGAGTGTCAAAAACTAACTTAACTTGTGATAACATTCATTTATTTCCTACTCAGTTCTGAGTTGGGTGTCTATCATTTAAGTTCTCATTATAAGTTTAATTCAAAGTCCAGTATTTAAACTTACTTATCTATAATTCAAGTGGTTGGTATTCTATTAAACAGATACAGATTTCTTTCATTGTTGTTTATTCTTTGTTATAGGATTTAATTTAGATAGGCAACAATTTAATTTATACCTATGTGACTTTTTTTTATCCATATCGAGTTTCTCTATCAAGGCTAAGGCATTTACAATTGCCTGAAATTGAAAACTTACAGCAATTCTTGATAGGAAATAATATCTAGCTATGTTTGTAAACTATGATATGATAATGATGGAATCTAAAAAAATATAGATAGCGTTGATAAAGCGAATGCTGACAGGTGTAATCCAAAAACATTTTCATTTGATTGTCATTATACATTTATAAAATTTGCTGATAGTTTTCTGAAAAAATATAAAAAATACACAAATAAAAAATAAAAGCTTATTGGCACTAATTAAAACATTATTCTTAACTGAAGCTTTCGTTGAACTATGTATTAAGAATATGTGATCCAACTGTGTATTTTAAAATGCTTGAGCAAAAAATTTTAGTATTTAATTAAATAAAGGATTAAATTAGAAATCATTTAATTTTTGTATGGTCACTGTCAAAAATTTGAAAGCACATTTAACAATATTTGAATAGAGATCTGCCTATTTTAAAGACATATTTGCATTGAGAAACGATGATCAGGATCAGGTTTTATTGTATTTTTTCTTAGTTTGTATGATGTGGACAACTGTTGTGATGCGAGCACTTCTGTTGAAGGATAATAATTGGTTTTTGCTGCCCAGACCGATGTCAGCAGATGCAATTTGCCAGATCGGAAGGGATCCAGGACGAGACAGGACAGCACAATCGGCCAGACAGACAGACAGACATCGAAAGCATTTAAATTTTGATATTAAAGTGGAAATGCATATTCAGCATCCTGGCTGGCTGGATGGCATGATGGCAGCAGGCGCGCGTCCCGTCTAAACTAAAAGGGCATGGAAATACAGCTGCTGTCGCTGCCTGATCCTGCGCCAAGTAAATACAAATAAAAAGGACGCTGGCGAAACAGGAACCAATGCACAAGATGTGCAAAGTAGTGCAAAATTTTTCGAAAAACCTACCCCCAAAAGAAATTAAAATTAAAACGTGCAGATCGCTGCTGGCATCTGTGGTTGCATTTCGCACTGGAAGGGTTTTTCTTCTTCTTCTTCTTGCTATTTTTTTTTTTTTTTGTTCAGTCATTTTACTTGTCGGGTTTGTTTGTTTGCTTGCCAATTCCAGGTGTAAATTTTTGTTGTTGTTTTTTGTTGTTGTTGTTGTTTCTTTTACTGCGTTTATCCTTTATCATATGCATAGCGCAGAATTGTGACTGGAAACACGTGGCGGACGTGCGCCAGTTGTCTGCGTTTTCAGGGCCTTTGATAAGACTCCGTCATACATTATAAATAAATACTCGAACTACAGTAGTCAATCGCAAACTAAAACCCTTTTATTTCATGAGCTTGTCTTATCTTGCTTTTTAATTTAGTTCCATTTTAAATAAGTATTTGGTAATTATTAAAGTTCATTAACCATAATAAAAATATTTCATTCAAATATTTCACTTCCTGTTTTAAATAACCTATTTTGTCTATTAAAAATATATACAGTTTATAATTTGTTACTTGAGATAAATTAATCAAAACAAATGATGTGTAAGCCAAATGTTAATTAAAATAACTTTACTCAGCGTAAATACTCAGAAAGCTATTCATATTTTGCCTAAAGGGAGGAGTTTGAATTAATAACCAAAATCAAAATAAATTATTTAAATTAATGCATTGTTCAAAATGCTTATTTATTATATAACAAATTAAAACCATACCAAATTTATAATTTGCATTTTGGTTTTAAATTCTAATTTCTTCTAAAGAAAAGCGAAACAATGCAAATCTTAAGAACATAATCAATATAACTTTGCTAAAAATGGAGTTCATCATGCTCTTAGATCTTGATTTCGAGTGACCACTGTGCTCAAAAGTAGATTCATATTTTGCCTCAAGGGAGGCGCCCCCAAAAGGCAGCTGCTCTGCCTGGGGGAGATAATTCTTCTGTTGCCTTTCGGCCCGTATTCAAAGTAGTTTATGTTTAAATTTAGAATTTTTGCCACACATGTGCATCTGTGTGTGTGTGTGTGTGTGTGTGTGTGTGTGTTGTCCCCATTGCAAAAATACCCTCTATAGAGTTTGTGCTGTTTCTCTCAAGTCTCTCCCACGAACATTGGGAAACATCTGCTGGCTGGTATAAGGTTCCTTACCTTCCTCGTCTGCGATCTCGATCTCTGCCTCTGCCTCTGCCTCTGCTTCTGTCTCTGTCCCAGTCTATGCTTCTTCTTCTATTTGCCATTTGTCTTTGCCTGGACAATTGTCGCTGTTTGGCTCTATGGCCTTTTGGGTTCAAGGCCCTATTGTCTTCAGATGTCACATGGATTTCTTGCCAGTTCTTAAAGTTACCCTAACCGTACCATTCCATGGCTATTTAAATCAATAACTGTAGAGAATTGCCTTAAGCCAGCATTTAATGTAAATGCCAAACGAAAATTATATACACTTGGACCATTTTCAACATTGATGATCTCATATATTCGCATTATTGTATATGTGCATATAAGTCATAAAGCTCACATACTTTATCCATGAATCATTTTTGAGTACTTTAATCAACTACTTTATGAACCTGATTTATGGCACATCGATAAGAATTTTTACTATGATCGTTTTTAAAGTGCTTTAAAGTGTAGTATCCCCAAGTCTAGTTTTAATCGGTAGGAAAATAAAGTGCACAAGTATCAAATCTATCAAATCTATAAAATCTATTTATATTTATTTCATTTGTTACTAGATCGAACAAAGAAATACAACCTTGTTTTGCCTCAGCTCGATTAAGATAGTTACCCTTATCTTTTCTTCTCTTCAAAAAAAAAAAACAATTGTTGCGAATATATTTTAAAAAATATAGAAGATAAATTTAGCAAAGCAACTTTCCATAAAAAAAAAACCATTTCATAAAAACTCTTTCAAGTTCATAGCTCATAACCAATAAAACAATTTAGAAACAATTCTTGTTAAATTTCGGGTTTAACACTTAACTCTTAACTGGGCAAGACACAGACCTTATATCGCCGCATAATGCCCACAAAACCAACTAAAAAAAAAGTGTCTTGAACTTTGCTGAACTTTGGCCAAAAGTGCCGCAAAACAGTTAGCAGTGTCTTTAACAAAAAAAAAAACTAAGAGAGCAGCAGTTTGTTCAAAATGCAGGCGGCTAACAAACCTGGCCTAGAACAGCCGCCAGCAACAACAACAACAACAACAGCAGCAGCGATCAAGCAACAGTAACAACAACATTAAAAAATTATAAGGGAGGTTCAATACACGCGAAAAGCAGGCACAAAAGCGAAACCATAGTAAATAAGAAACAGCTGCAAGCAGCGCTGCGTCGGTGTTGCCTGCTGCCCGATTGCGCTCAACTCTCCTGCGCTCTCTCTTCCTCGCTCTTGCACTCTCTCTCTGCTGTTTTTGGACATCCACACACCGTTAGAGATGTGCGTTTGAATTGGAATTTAGCTCACGCTCGGTGCTCAAGCAGCAGGAACTAAAAGTGCAGTGCTTGGAAATTTAGAATTAGCTCAAAAGTGTTCAATTGCAGACTCTCCAATTGAATTGCTTGCTGCTAGCAAGTTTTCAAATTCAGGACGACAAGGAGACAAACTCACAGCGCACGCTGCTCGCGATACAACGTGTATCGTGCCGCGTCGTGCTCACGCGCTCATCACCGCTCAGCTGCTGGCGCTGTCGCTGACGCTGGCGTCGCAGCATTTTACTTTGCCCACGACCACTGCAAAGAAGTTTCAGTTATAAAATAAACGTCGAAGTGTTTGGTTCGTAGCTCCGCTAACTCGCACGTTCCTCGTTTCGTCTTTCTTCGGCGTCGTTTTGTCCGTGGTTAGTTTTCGTTCGAATCGGTTCTGTTCTGTTTGTTGTACCGTTGCAAACAAACCAAAAAAAAATGCATAAAGTCTAAAATACCAAAATGTTTTAACATCCAATGTATAACTAACTCTATTTAAGCCCAAAACGTTTTTTTTAGAAATTCGCGTTAATTTTTTAGCAGTTTGCGCATTTTGTCAGTTAGTTTAATTTCGCTTATAAACCGCAAACATCATGGGTCTGTCGGATATACCAGCCAACTACATGCAACAATCCAGCCATGTACTGCAACAACAACAGCAACAACAACATCTGCAGCAGCAGCAACAAATTAATCTTCATAATCAACACAATCATCATCACCATCATCATCATTACAATGCGGCAGCTGCAGCCGCTCATGTCTTGGCCATGGAAAACACAGAACTAATGATGAGTCCCAAGGACAAAATGTCCACCAAAAAGAAAATGCATTTGCTCAAGAAAATCAAGAAGCGTTTCGGACTTGGTTAGTATTATTAAAACATTAAAACAACAATTGAAAACAAATTCCAAATGTAATTATTGCGTGCGAAAATTCAAATTGAACTACATGCATTAATAAATAAATAATTCATGATAAAACTACTTGAATTAATTTTGCATTTCAGTTGAGAAATAATTCCCACATCATTTTACGCTCGTATCTCATTCATTAATTTCTCTGTCTCTGTCTCTCTCATTCTCTCTGTTAATGAACGCGGCAAAGATAAATAAATACATTTAAACATTAAACAACAGCAAAAACCACAAACAGCTGCGCGCTTATGAATACATTAGCGCTTTTTTTCACTTTTGTCCAAACAAAAATGAAAGATCAGCAAAGCAAAAAACCCCACTTGAGATTATTTAAACAATAGCCATTAAATAGTTTTTTTTTCATAAAAAGGGTTTAAAGGTTGTTAACAGCGTGTAAGCTTTTGGATAATGGAAATTAAAAATATGAGAAATCTAAATTGTAAAAATCTAATCATTTTAAATGTGATACAAAATGATAAGCAAAAATAAAAACAGCAGAAACTTATCTTAACTGAAGGATCTTCATTCATAGCTTCCAGCTGACTTCCACGTTCTCTTAGATTCATAAAACCAGCTGCATTTGGTCTATGACTTCCAAATAAAGAGGGCAAGAATTCCTTCAGAAAAACAAACTGACCGGAAGTTGGCTGTTGATCTTTACTCGAACTCTCTCTCTCACTGGTAATAATAAAAGTGCAAGGCTCAAAAATTAAGCTAAACATCAAAATGTATATATTTACACACACACACACAAGCAATCGAGCAGACACAACAACAGCAACGATTATGTTTATCATAACGATTAACTACGCTCAATTTTTTTTTATATTTTTGTGCTTTTTGTTTTGATTGCTGCTATGCAGCTGGAAAAACCTCTCTTGGCATGTGCGCTCGCTCTTCATCTTCCTCTTGCTCAAAGCTCTCTTCCAAGCTGCTCTCTCTCGTTCTGGCAGCCAGGTAAAAAATCTTACCAAGCCCCAAAGCCAATGACGCATACATTACGGGCAGAGCGGCTGCAACCAGCCTCGTCGTCCCCCCTCCCCCCCCTTCTACCCCCTACTACATTGCCCAAGAAGTCTGGCCAAATGGCCCATTCAGCAGTTGCTTGTTGCTTGTCGGATTTGTACGCGAAGCGCCGTTGCCGCCGTCGGCATAGCAAAGCAAACGAAAAGAAGACAAGCTTCCAGAGTGGAATTGGAATTGGAAGTGAAGGAGGTAGGGAGGGGGAGTGGGGGAGTTGTTAACTCCGTTTTTTGCTTCCCGCTGCCGAGCGCCATTTCATTTTGTACGTGCGGCATTTGCGCTGCGTATCGGTAATCAATGAAATTACTTTGTTTTTGTTGGAATCAGCTGCTTATTGTTGTTGTTATTTTTGTTGCTGTCTTTGTTTTTTCCATCTATTACATTTTGTGTTAGCAGAGTTTATTGTTGCTGCTGTTGTTGTTTGTCGTGTCTTCTGCTTCTTGCCTGTTGCTTGGTTGGTTGGTTGGCATGCGAGGCGGCTTTGGCTAAAGTTTATCTGGCTGCTTTTACTTGAGCTTCTCACGGTTTACTTTTTGAGCTCGCCGCCGTCGATCGATGGCTGTCGTTGGCGTTGCCAGCTTCGCTCAAATTTCAAATGCATTGTGCGGGCTTCATTTGCTACCTCTGCTTCTTCTTCTTCCTCTTCTTATGTCTCACACAAATACCTTTAAATATATTTGCTCAGCACAAACTCCCCCAAACACACACACACAGCTGTAGCTTCTCTTACATTTGGTTATGGGTTATTTTGCCTATGAGCTCATTTTGTGGTCATTTCGTTATGCGTCATCATCCTTCAAAGCTTTTTGCACACTGCAAGTACATTTGTATTTATGTGTGTGTGAGATAATTTCTATTTATTTTCTAATTGTGGTCAAGCCCATAGATTGTGGGACTTTATTGTCTTGGTGGTTTTCATTTTGATAAGAGCTGAATGCGAATGTCGATCGCCATTTGTGAAGAAAGAGCGCAGTACTTTCAATCATAGAACAAAGTAGATAAGTAAGCAGGAAGAGCGTAAGTAAAATTTTAAGAGAGCGCTTGGATCTGTCAAAGTGCACGCCTAAATTCCAGTAAGAGATGTATGAATGCAAGGAATTTTATATAAATTAGTTATTATAGCAAAGCCAAGTATGCAACATTTTAAGAGAGCGCTTGATTCTGGAATGTACCTTAAGCATTCCAGTATAAAAGTAATAAGAAATGAATAGATGGATGTAAGGACTTTAAAATAAATTGGTTTATTATTAAACCACACTTGAAATTATTATTTTTTACCATAGTGACCTACATTGGTTTCATGTTACTTCTGCCCAGTTTATCAGTTATCAGTTAATGAACCAATGGAAAACTACGATGAAAAACATAGTTTGCTGAGCGAATAGATAAATAGATAATAGATAACCATAGATAAAACTGCGTCTTGGGTGTCGCAACAGCAACAGCTGAAAGACAGACAGACAGACAAGGCAGGTAAGGCAAGAGAAGGAAAGGGAAACAGGTAAGATGGATGCGGGTCTGCTTCCAGCTGCTGCCTCTGGGCACAACAATTAACTTAGGCAACGCTGGCAACAACTTGCAACAATTATGCACGCACCCAGCTAAGATTCCGAATCCGAATTTGAGTTGAAGTTTGAGCTGATAAATGAACTCTTAGATTGCTATATTTGCTCGACTTTTGCTACCTACGAAAATTCAGCTGTTTATCGATCGGTTTTTATTTCAGTTTCGTGTTCTTGTTTCGCTGTCATGTTTTTTCTTATGCTGATTTAGCATTAAAATTAAGCTTGGTTATTCATTAAAGTCTATTTTTTGTTGTATAGGGAAACTAGATTTTCGCTTTTTTCGCAGCTGTGCATAATTATGAAGAAAATATTTAAAAAAAAAAAGTATATAGGCAAACATTTACATAATATTAGCTTATTAGCTGAACTAATTTGAATTAATAGTAGATCTACGAAGAGAACAAAAGAATGCTTAAGAAGAGGGCTGTTGCTGGTTTAAGAGAGCAGCAGAGGGGGGCACGTACAGTTATTAGGCGCTATTCCCAGAAACAAATACGTGATAAAACAATAAAATGCCACTTGAATTATTATCCGCTTGCCACAGCATTCTTATAATGTTTATAATGATGTGTAAGAAGCACTTCAGCTGTCTCTCTCTCTCTCTCTCTTACTCTATGTCTGTCTCTCTCTGTCTTTGTCTACGACTATAATTTAAGTCAAGCGCAGCGCTCAACGCTTGAGTGATTTAATTACACAAAAGAGGCAGCAGCTTAAGAGCAATAGAGAGAAGAGGAAGAGATAAGGGGTTAGGACGGCGTTGGCTGTGCAGTCAACTGCGCCGGTGTCTTCACATGTGTATGTGAATGTGTGTGTGAGGAAATGCAATGTGCATGTGTGCATGTGTATGTGTGTGTAATACATAGCAACAATTGCAACGCTTCGATAAACAACAACATTGTCTATAACAAAACAAAACGGAACGGAAGAAAGTCCGTCGCCATCTTATCTTTATTTATATACAGACTTTATTTTCATACACAATATTCCATCAACTGAAACATTTTATGTATGTTTATTTTTTTTTCTGTATACCTTTTGGCTTCTTCACTTGCTATTTTGAGCGCAACGTTGCTGCTGCTGCTTCTTCTTCCGTCGTCTTCTTGGTTTGGGGTCGCATGCTTCAGTGCGCATATGGAAAACACCAACAATGCCCCCTCCCCCACTCCACCCCTTTCAGCGTCATAAACAGCGCGCGACTTGTAAAAATAACCCATGTAAATTTGATTTTGGCCACCCTCGCAGCACCTAATTATATAAAGACAGCTTTTTGTAGGTGTATGCGTGTGTGTAAATGATAGATGAGAGAGAATATTCCTCGGCAGTCATTGAACTCGATAGGTACGATCAATATTATTAGTAGAGCTTTCCAGCCAGTGCGCCTTAAACTGTAACTCAATTATGTCCCACATTGCTGGGGGGAAATTTTGTACAGCAATGGGAAATTTTTGCATTTAGCTTAAATCACAATAATAGTGGTAATAACCAAAAAAGTTACGGAATTCATTTTGTGCCAGTTTTAGTCTGCGAACGTTTCACTGTCATTTCTTTAACACACACACTACTTAAATACATACGCACAATAAGTTTTGTTTTGCATCCCATGGCACTGTCATCAGATTTCGCTTAATCACAAAGAAATGTGCATTGTGCGGCTCTGAAGCAACAACAGCAAAAACAGCAGCGGACATCAACAACAGCAAAAACAACAACAACAACATTCAATAGTTTTGACCTCTCGTCGGCCCTCGGCTATCGCTGCAATTATTTATTTATTTTTTTCATTCTTTTATTATATTTTATTTGCGCGCACATTTCACTCATTTGTGGTTTTTACTGCATTGCGCTAGAGCGAGACAGAGACATCGTGTGAGAGCGTGAGAAGTAAGTCTGAGAGTATGCAAAATGCATAAATGGCTGATGCTGAACGGAAGCTGCAATTTTTCGTTACACACACGCACATAGAAGAAAAGAGCAACAAGTTGAAATGCGAATTTGTATAGCTTTCTCTCACTCTCACTACCCCTCCCTTTCGACATTTGAAATTGACGTCACTGCTTTTGGCCTGCGCACCGGTTGTTTTTATTCTTCTACTACATTAGGTTATAGGTCACGTGCCGTGTAACTTGTTGTCATTGTTGTGCCCACGTGTGTCTGCCACACAATATTAGGCGAAACGTGTGGCAACAATTAACGTGAAGGCCTTTTTAATTATGCCGGAAACGCTTGACAATTAAAGCAAAGAGCGCGGGACTTGGCGGGGCGGCATTGCCAGATCGATTACAAAGTGTATCAATTGGTCAGCGGCCCACGTTTGGCAGCCACTGACTGCAATTTGCGGTCAATTGACAAATGACAAAGCAACCAAAATGAGCTCGAAAATTCGAGTTCGAGTTTGAGTTCGAATTCGTGTGGGTGCCTCGCTGCCAAAAGAGCTTAAGCTTTAACTTGCAAGGCTTGTCCAAGACTAAAAGCCCACATATTAACACACGCCCCAACCTACACACACACGCACACATTTATCACAAGGGAAAATTAGTTAGAAATAAAAAGAAAGAGAAGTAATAACACGAAAATAATGCGTGGGCAGCGCATAACTTAATTTGTGGGCGGGGCAGAGTTGTTGTTGTCTGTCTGTCCGTCTGTCCGGCCAGTTTTGCCACTTATCGCGGCATGTCAATTCTCACACCCATTAAAAACTTGCGAAATAGGCACAAATCAGCGCTAATTTATCTTTATTAATTGCTCACAATTGCGTCACTTATCGGCGATATCAACAATTAATAATAAAATACGTGTAAAAATAACTAACGAAAAGTCCATGAAAAACTTGCATAAATGCTAAGTTCCTTTAAATTGATTTTTAAGCTTAAGATCAAAGCTTATTGATTGATTAAGGCATTTTCCGCTTATCTAAAGCTAAAAAGAAAAGCTCTATCAACTTGACGCTTTTGAAGTGCCTTACAAGTGTTGCCCACATCAAGTTGCCACTCGGCTTCTAAATTATTTCTAACGATCTTCAAAATTGATCGCGATGCAACTGCCCAAAATGATTGCCACTTCAGCCATTTTTATGACACCTGCATGATTTTTGTTTTTCCATTTTCGTTTTCTTCCTCCACCCGCAAGCGGCAAACGTCTCAAGTCTAAAAAGTTTACTCATCGTTGTTGCTGTTGCAGTTGCAATTATTGTAGCTTGTTACAGGTTTTCCCTCCGAAAATAGTCAAGCATATATATATATATATATATATAAACATATATCTGCCATATATACAAATTTGGAGTCGTGGGAATTTTGTTGTTGTTTGGTTTTGCTAGTTTTTTGATTTTTTTTTGCTCACGGCCAGCGTGGGAAATGTTTGAGACGCGTCTGCCACGAACGGTAAATCAGGTTTTTCCTTTAGATAACAAGAGGAAAAAAAAAAGCAAAATTGTACGAAAATTTGCCTGCAATCGTTTGGCAGATCGTTCGTTCGTTCTTCGTTTGCACTTCGGCTCGACTATATTTGTAAGTGTAGTGTGTGTGTGTGTGTGTGTGTGTGTGTGTGTATGTGTGTATGTGTGTGTGGGAACTGGACATGGACATCTCCACAGAGAGCTGAACTTGTTGCGCTCTGTCCTCAGCTAAATTGATTTTAATGCGCTCAGAGATTGGCCAATTTGTGTTTTTTGGCCAAGATAAAAGCTAATCACGGGACTAACGAGCTAATTGCATTTTAGCCAAAATATCATTATTATAAGTGTTGCCTCAACAAATGATGATGATGATTTTAACTGCAATTCCTGACAGACATTTACTTTAATATGCAATAGTCTAATGAATAATGGAAGTAGTTAAAGAAGATTTGACCTCGCATGATATCCATATTTCCACTTAATACTGGTAACCAAAATAACGCACTTGTGATCAATTATTTTAATTAATTTCATTTCAATTTAATCACACTTCAAATTATCATATTTTTTACAGTCAAAAGCAACTCAATTCAATTTCCGTTTACTTTTCTCTACTTAATTAATTCAAATAAAGTCCATAATGTTAAGTTGCTAAATGTAGTAACATTATTATGTTAACTTTTATCAAATAATATTAATTTAACAGCTGTTATAGTTCTGCACACATGTAATGTCGGTTCTTTAACAGCAGTGGAAAGCAGCCAAACCTACGATCAGCGATGATCAAAAATATCCAGGCAAACAATCTTCCCCTCAGTTATTAATTGTGAGCCTCGTTGCAGACTGAGAACTTGGCTACTAATTAATTGAGCATGTTGTTGTTGTTGCCTAATTGAAATGATGAACGCGTAGCGCGTTAACCGTTTGATTTAAGCGTTGGCTGGACAGAGTAGCAAGAAGAAGTAGACGAAAGAGAAAAACACGCGCATTTTTTATGACGAGTATTTTCATTCAATGCGTAATTCATTGACAACAACGATGTCTGCCTGCATCGTTTGTGTTTATGTCTGTGTCTGTGTCTATCTGTTGTTGTCTGGGCAAAAAGTAGGCGTCGCCAATGCCGCCAGGCGACATCCTGCAGCTAATAAGACCCCAATACACGTAGCAAACGATCACAGAAAACACAAACAGAAGCTGATCGTGAACGAGAAACAGAAGTGGAGCTTCGAAAAACGTGATTTCCGACTTCCTCGTTGCAGGCAGCATTTCATAAATATTGATGCGTCGCATGCAACACACGATCTGATCGATTTCTCTCTCGCTCTGTCGGGCAACTTGACTGGTCTGCTGCTGCTTCTTCTTCTTCTTCTTATATTCTAATGTCAGCTAACCGGAAGCTGAGCTGCTGCTGCTGCTGCTGCTGTTTCTGCTGCTTCCTTTGGCCCCAGACTTCCTGGATGGGCCGGAAGCAGCGCACTTAGCTCAGCCAGTTTTTGCTTTTGAATTGCAGCCACAGATTTTCTTGCTATATGCAGTCTACACCCCGCTCTCGCTCTCTATCTCTCGCACTCGGTTGCACCCCCTATTTGCTTGGTTAGTTCAATGCACGCGCATTGAATTTCAACCCCTCTCGCAGGATACTTTTTCAGTTCCAATTTTTGTTGCTTGCTTCTTTTTCGTTTTGAAAAATTTGAACAGCTGCCGATTTTAGTGTTTGTATCTTTGCTTCTTTTGTGTCGCCAGCAAGCAACCCCTGTTGATCGTTTTGCTAAGGGTAGCTACGCATGCACAGGGTTGTTTTACCTGTCTCGCTCTCTGCTTGCTGCAGCTGCTTTTCTTTGGCTTGGCAACGCCTTGGCGCACGGGCAGCTGCCACATGCCGCAGAACTGAACACAGATCTCTTCAAGACGCTGCTACGTTCGACCGCCTGTTGTTCGACCGTCTGCCCGTCCATCTGTCTGTCTGCCTGCCTTTGTGACCCATTGCTGAGACACTCTGCCACGCGCCGCATATCAACATGGTAATCAAGACTGCCGTCTGTCCTCTCTGTCTCTTTCCCTCTCTCTCTCCCTCTCTCTGTTGTCCTGCTGTCGCATTTGGCTTCTTTGATCCATCTCCTCATCACGTTTCGCATCTCTTACAACTGCTCGTGTGGCATGCCGCCGCATTCCATATGCCCCTAGAAAAAGAAAAAAATAACAACAAAGTGCCACAAACCTGTCGTCTGAGTTCCAGTTCGTAATTATTATCATTGCCAACTTGAGCATACTTTTCGTAATTGTCTGGCAGCTGCTGTCCTTTTGCACCCAAGGACTACCTTCCGAAAGGTGCAATAATTGCATTAATAAGTCGCCAAGTTATTCGATTTAATGCTTAACTCAAGATCGGGGTTACTTGTATTAAAAAAGCTTGCTGCATTTGTTGCACCATTGAAGTGTAATTGGGCAACTTAACTTTATTCATTACGATTCATAAAATTCAATTTATAAAAAGATTAAGTCTGATACTTAAATAATGTATTATTAAAACCAAAAACGATTATTCATTATCCATTTAAATGAAATCTAAGTTTTATTACTAAACTTGAATTTTGATGGCTTTCATTTAAAATTTACTTAAGAGTTAGAGATTATGAGTCAAGATATTTTCTATTTAAATGAGTTTTAATATGAGTTGTTGTATTTGCTATAATCATGCAATTATTTTGATTAAATGTTTAGGAAATCATTTGATTTACCATTGAAATGCTCACTTAAATGCAATATTTGATTGCGTTAATTTAAGCATTAGCATAAAATCAAGTAACTTCTTTTTAGACAGATTGATTACTAACATAATAAATGACAATCCAATTTTATCCGAATGGTTATCATAAATCTTTAAATGGATTCGATTTAGAATTAAAATAAGATCTTGCAACTTCTTGTCTAACTTAAGCAGCAGCTACAATTTCAAAACAGAGGCTCAGTTTTGAGTTACACATAGTTCAAAAGAAAATACATAGTTTTTCACGCAGGTAGCCGAGTATATATGTAAATATATATATATAGACAGTCGAGATAGCCAACGAAGCGTACGGATTCCTAAGCCATGTGCTAGTTCTCATATTACACGCTCTTAACTGAATACTGAGACAGACAGAAGGCATTAACCCCTTTCAACTTGGTGTTTTTTTTTCTTTCTTACCCCTAAGAGCACGTGACTTTGATGATCTGGGGTTAGATTATTGAACTCTCAGTGTATCTTTTTTTATAAAGATTTTGACGACAATAATTTCGAAATATCAAAATGTCGATCAGCCTTTGACTTTGTTCGATGTGCCTGACAAAATGTATGGCAGATGTTGCCACATGCGATTCTTGGAAGCAGTCAAGTGCAACAGTCTTCCATAGAAAGAGCTGAACAATTTATTGAATTGTCAAGGAATGTTCAACTGTGCTTTGCCTACGTTTCCTGATTTTTAATTAAATTGAAACAGGGGAATATGAAAAGTATTTAGTTGTAGTAAGGCATTTCAGCAATGTAGCTTGTTATGTAAATTTATAAATCATCATCAATTATTATTCTTAATTATAAATCTTTTAAAATTTAAATATTACAGTTTATATATTTTATTTCATGTAATATGCATAACAGTGACTGCTATAAAATCGTTCCAGTTTTCTAACAGCTTAACAGCCTTACAGTTATCTGTTAACTGCTTTACTCTTACTCTGTAGTAGGTTTAAGCTCTCTCCCTCTCTTTCTCTCTCAAGTTCTTCGTTTCGTTTTGCATTTACTCATTGTTCTATTTTTTGTTCTCTTGCATTTTGCAGTTCGCCGTTCGCCCTCCTCCTGCCCGGGTCCGAACAATTTGCCGCCCCTGCAATTTCATACAGTGCATGGCGATAATATACGCATATCCAGGGATGGAACGTTGGCGCGTCGCTTCGAGAGCTTTTGCCGTGCAATCACGTTCTCGGCTCGGCCCGTGCGCATCAATGAGCGAATTTGCGTCAAGTTCGCGGAGATTTCCAACAATTGGAATGGCGGTATTCGTTTCGGTTTCACCAGCAACGATCCGGCAACACTGGAAGGTGGCCTGCCCAAATACGCCTGTCCCGATCTAACAAACCGACCCGGCTTCTGGGCAAAAGCGCTGCACGAACAATACTGCGAAAAGGACAACATTTTGTACTATTATGTGAACAATGCCGGCGATGTCATCTATGGCATCAACAACGAGGAGAAGGGCGTCATTTTGTCTGGCATCGATACGCGCGGCATGCTCTGGACTGTCATCGATATCTATGGCAATTGCACCGGCATTGAGTTTCTAGACGCACGCATTTACATGTACCAACAGCAACAGCAGCAGCAGCAGCAGCAACAGCAACAGTTGCAACAGCAGCAACAACAACAACAACTGTCTGCTGCACAACAATCGCGTCGATCGCTGCCCGATCATGAACTGGAACGTCATGTGATGCCATCGATGCAATCGCTGCATTTAGCTGGCAATGGCAACGGCAACGTCGGTGGCAGCAACAGCTCAACACCCGCCCATATTGTGGAGCATGATCTGGCGAATGGTTTGCCCCCGTTGCGCTACAATTGTAACGGTCGCCTCATTCCCGTTCCCTTCCACATAACGAAGGGACGCAATGTGCGTTTGTCTCACGATCGGTTTGTGGCCTCGCGCACCGAGTCCGACTTTTGTCAGGGCTATGTGTTCACGGCTCGACCCATCCGGATTGGCGAGAAGCTCATCGTGCAGGTGCTCAAAACGGAGCAGATGTATGTTGGTGCTCTGGCCCTGGGACTGACGTCATGCAACCCGGCCTTGTTGCAACCGAATGATTTGCCCAACGATTCGGACTTTCTGTTGGATCGGCCGGAGTATTGGGTGGTCAGCAAGGATATTGCGGCGGCGCCGCAACGTGGCGATGAGATCGCCTTCTTTGTGGCGCCCAACGGTGAGGTGAGCATCAGCAAGAACAATGGACCCGCCGTTGTCGTCATGCATGTGGATCAATCACTCCAACTGTGGGCGTTCCTCGATGTTTACGGCTCGACGCAATCGTTGCGCATGTTCCGCCAGCAGCTGCCCAATATGGTCGCCTATCCGTCGCAGCCACAGATTAGTGCTGCCGGCTCGACAACAGCTGTCGCTGCGGCAACTGCCTCCGGCTCGCGTCTCCTCACCGAATCGTTGAGCAGCCTGAATGCTGGTCAATTGCTGGGCGCCGCCACAAAAATGCAACTGAATGTCACCCAATCCAACAGCAGCAACACTTTGGCCTCAGCTGGCGGCAATGGCAATGGTGGCAGTCGCATGATCAGCATGCCCTCCAACGGTGATATCCTGCAGATCCAGCCAAATGGTGGCGGCACCGTTCTCGTCGTCAATCTTCCGCCGGCCAACAGCTCGCATGATCTCAATGGACAGTTGACGGCGGCGGTTCAGCAGCGACCAGCAGCCACAGCTGCCACGATCAGCAGCAGTGGCATTCTCGCTGGCGCCTGCTCCAGCGGCACATTGATCAGCACCACCAGCAGTCAGCAATATATTGAGGTGAGTAACTCAAAAGTCAGAACTTAATTTGCTTAAATTTCAAATCAACATTTTAAATTGCTTGCACTGTCTGGCAACACTTGAGCAATGCGCGGGCGTTGTTAAGTTAGCCGCAGCTGTTAAGCTTGCCAATCAACATTTTAAATGGATCGCACTCAAAATGTATGGCAACGTTTAAACATTACCGTTGCGCTGTTAAGTTGCTTGCGGCGGCATTTTGAATGTTATTTAGAAAATTTAGCACTTTAATTGTGATATTTAAATTTAGTTTATTTTATTTTTTAAATTCGTAACTAACTTTAAACTCTTTCCATATCTGATTATTTGCAGCCAATTGCCCAAAGCACGAGCACGCTGAACGGCAGCAAGTGGAAGGACAGCCTCAGCGATCAACAGAGCACAGATTCGAGTGCCGAGTGCACCATTTGCTACGAGAATCCCATTGACTCGGTGCTGTATATGTGCGGACATATGTGCATGTGCTACGACTGCGCCATCGAGCAGTGGCGCGGCGTTGGCGGCGGTCAGTGTCCGCTGTGTCGAGCGGTTATACGCGATGTAATCCGCACCTACACCACGTAGGCAACCAACCAAAATAATCCTACAATAACGTCTACAACTTTAACTTTCAACTCGCAATCGAATTAAGCAACACTAAAAACAAAAAAAGCAAACAAAAAAAAAAAACATAAAAATTGCGAAGAATATTTAGCATGAGTTTTGTAACAAGGCGCAAAGATAGATATCATCACAAATTCATCACAATGAATTTTTTTAGACAACTGCTTTGCCTTAGCAAACTAGTTTTTATAGTGGACTAAAAGAAAACCAACCTGAAACAATTAGCTGATAGCTGTTGTCAATATTTTTGCAAAGAACAAAATATGAGAACAGTCTAAAAGGTATAAAAAATAAAAATAAACAAAAACAAACTAGTTGTACACTCAATGAAGAAAAAGACACTATGACTTTATTTATGTTTAACTTTAGCTCTAAATATATAAATAGTATTTAGTATGTTTAATTTTTTGTGATTTTATTGCTAAGTGCTACGGCGACATGCCAAAAGATTTGTTCAATTCAATTCAATGATTGATTTAATTATATATTTAATTTTTTTATAAGAATTCACTTGCGATGTTACACATATAAAAACCAAAGTATTTTTGTATAGCTCTTAATTACATTTCACATTTGAGAAAAGTTGTTGCAAATTTTCGTAGATTTTCTAAATTGTCAAAAACTTCAAAATCCTTGTGCAAAAAAATGAAACTAAAACTGAACTCAATAATATATTATATTTTTTATTTGGCGTATTTAAATCATTTTGGTGCTAAATGTTTTGGATTGTATGAATTGTTTAGGAATATATAGAAGATTTTGTTTAAGCTTGCAGCAGCTATATAAAATGCACAATGAATATATAAGAAGTGGAATGAACACATAGTAAATAGAGAAACCAAAACTCTGCCGTCAACTTAAAATTATTAATAAAATGCTTGACTATTCACAAAAAGAAAAGAAAAAACATACACACAAAAAAAAACACCAAAAGAAAAAACACTATTTTAAGCACAAAATGTTAAGGATAATAATGTTCAGCTAATTCATTTTGCACCAAAATAGAAAAAACTATCATTAATAAGTTTAATTTTAAGTACTTAAGTTAATTTCTAGTCAACGAATTATGCTGAAGTTTAATATATTAAAACGATTTCACTCGAAAGAAAAATTAAAAAAAATAAATAAAAATAAACAACGCACTCTATGCAATTTTAAAGAGACGCATTTTGAAATATCTACAATTAAGTAATGCACAGTTTTAAACAATAAGCCTAAATAGAACAAAAGACTTTGCTTGAATAAAATATTGAAAATGAAATGGATATGAACCACAGCCGTCGAAAAGTAAATGAAAACATGCAGTTAGTAAATTGCCAATAATTAATTAACAAACAGATAAACAAGAACAAATATAAACCTTACCTAAGATTGTATTTTATTGTAACGAAAAGAAAGAAAAAAAACAAAGGATTTTGCTAATTGTAGCGTAAGGCTGCTTAACTATTTTTGTTATAAGAATTGAAATTGATTCAGAATGGAATGCAGATGCATACATATGTTATTGCCACTACTGATAATTAATTTTAATTAAAAAAAAGAACCGTGTCCTATTTCTAAATTTGACAGAAATGGAACAATGCCTAGTTATGAATAAAAAATGTAAATGTATTTATGAAATCATATATGATATATGTAAGACAAGACGAAATGCTGTAATACCATTAAACCTACACCAGAACATTTGAATTCGTATGCATTTCTTATTTCATAAAAAAAAGTAATAGTATTTTTTAATTTACTTTGAGGCTGTAACGGCATCGATTTGCAAAAGTAAATCGGTTATCTAAAGTTTCTTATCGTAAGCATCGATATACAGAAAAGTACCACAATTTGTCGGTCTGGCAACACGCCACATTGCATGGATATCTTATGTATGTGCACTATTTGGTATTTTACCACAGCAACGGTCACACTGTGCACAGTAAACAGTTTCAGATTTTATCGTGTGTGTGCAATTCGTGGAAGAAAATTCTTCTTAACTACCACACAAATAGTTAAAGAGCATAAATAAAAAAAACAAACAAAAATCTAGTGAAGTACAGACCAACGTTGTGAAATTGAATAACAATGTGAAAATTTGTGTAATTTGTGCTCGGTACCCAAAGACTAAACACACACTTGTATAGTGTATATACACACACATACACGTAGACAAAATCTACTACAAAAAACGAAGAAGAAAAAACCCTCCCTCACACAGAAAACGACGAAATCACTTTTTTTGGGAACAGTGCGCGGCAAAGCGACCCAAATAAAGAAAGCGAACTGCCAAGCAAAGCAAATTAAAGAGAAGTACTCACACCAACACACACACACACACCAACACACACATATAGAAGTATAAGTAGTGGGAGTGAAAGAGTCGATTAATTAAGTATTCGGATCATGGACGATGCCAACATACAGGACAAGGAGCGCTTTGCTAGTCGCGAGAATCACTGTGAGATTGAGAGACGACGTCGCAACAAGATGACTGCCTACATAACGGAATTATCGGACATGGTGCCCACATGCAGTGCCTTGGCCCGCAAACCGGACAAGTTGACCATACTCCGGATGGCTGTGGCCCACATGAAGGCGCTTCGTGGCACTGGCAATACAAGCAGTGATGGCACCTACAAGCCCAGCTTTCTAACCGATCAGGAACTGAAGCATTTAATTTTAGAAGCAGCCGACGGATTTCTCTATGTCGTCTCCTGCGATTCGGGTCGTGTGATTTACGTGTCGGATTCGGTGACGCCCGTGCTAAATTACACGCAGAGCGATTGGTATGGCACCAGTTTGTATGAGCACATCCATCCGGATGATAGGGATAAGATCAGGGAGCAGCTTTCCACGCAGGAGTCACAGAATGCTGGTCGTATTCTGGATTTGAAGTCGGGCACCGTGAAGAAGGAGGGTCATCAGTCGAGCATGCGTCTCAGCATGGGCGCCCGTCGCGGTTTCATCTGCCGGATGCGTGTCGGCAACGTGAATCCCGATGCCATGGTCTCTGGCCATTTAAATCGCCTGAAGCAGCGCAATTCATTGGGTCCATCGAGAGATGGCTCCAACTATGCCGTCGTCCATTGCACTGGGTATATTAAGAACTGGCCACCAACGGATATGTTTCCCAATGTGCACATGGATCGCGACGTGGATGACATGGCCTCCCATTGCTGCCTGGTGGCAATTGGCCGACTCCAGGTCACCTCGACGGCTGCCAACGATATGAGCGGGACCAATAATCAGAGCGAGTTCATCACAAGACACGCCTTCGACGGCAAATTTACATTTGTCGATCAACGGGTGCTCCACATCCTGGGCTATACGCCGACGGAGCTGCTCGGCAAGATATGCTACGATTTCTTCCATCCCGAGGATCAGAGCCACATGAAGGAGAGCTTCGATCAGGTGCTCAAACAGAAGGGACAAATGTTTTCGCTTCTATATCGCGTTCGCGCCAAGAATTCCGAATACGTTTGGTTGCGCACCCAGGCGTATGCCTTCCTCAATCCCTACACGGACGAGGTGGAGTACATCGTCTGCACGAATAGCTCCGGAAAAACACTCCACGGTGCCACACCCGAACAGCAGCAGCAACAACAGACGGAACAGCAGCAACAACAGCAGCAGCAGCAGCAACAACATGTCTATGTCCAGGTGCCCGGTGTGGATTATACGCTGCAGCCGCCGAGGCGAGAGATTACCCCAACTGGTGGCGACGGTGGCATCTATCAGCTGCACATGCAGGCGCCACCGCCGCCGCCACGTCCCGCCTCTCCGGTGGGCTACAGCTACGATGCCACACATTCGCCGTATGGCGCTGCGGCACCTTCGCCCCTGGCCAAAATACCCAAATCGGGCAGTTCACCCACGCCAAATGCTTGGGGCGTGGCACTACGTCCGACGCCGCAGCAGCAGCCACAACAACAGCAACAGCAGCCAACGGGTCCAACCGAGGCATATCCAGCCTATCAGCAGAGCAGTCCTGCCCGCTCGCCCAGCGGACCCACCTACACCCAGCTGAGTGCGGGCAACAACCAACAACAGCAGCAACAACAGCAGCAGCAACGTCAACAGGCTGCTGCTTATCAAGCGGCGCCGGCTGCCACACCTTGGGGCGACTGGCAGAATGCTGGTGCCACACATCCAGCTCATCCGCATCCACATCCCCATCCACATCCGCATCCGCATGCAGCCGCACATCATCCGCACCCGCATGGCGCTGGCGGGGCACAACAACCGCAGGAGTTCTCCGAAATGCTCCAAATGCTCGATCACAGCGGCACAGCAACATTCGAGGATTTGAACATTAATATGTTTAGCACACAATTTGAGTAATTGCTCTCAATTGCAACAATCTACTCACGTTCTCCCTCTCTCACTCCTCCTCCCACTCACTCAGTCTTGACTCTCGATTAGAGATGAGCGCGTGACAAACGAAAAGCAGCAAATGGGCACACTTTAAGTAGAGCAAAATAAATTAAGATTAAAATCAAACATAATTTACACAAATTTGTTTCTCAGAAATATTTTAATATATTTTTTTGTTTATTTTGAAAAAAATTACGCTCTTATTTAGACGCGCTCTCATCTCAAACTCAATTTTTAATTTTGTTTTCTTTCAAGTGCAATCTATATTAAAAAAAAAAAGAAAAGAAACAATATTTTCTACCAAATTGTTGAAATATTTTAGCCAGTATACAGTATATATACTGTGTGCAAAGTCAGATATAATGCGAAAAATTGTAATCTCGTAAATAGGCACTTAAGTACATAACGGTAGTCACGTACCGAACACGTTCTCGATATCGATACCATTGCTCGCCTCTTCCACGTTGTAAAAGCCGCTAATCCACACACACATAGAGAGAGACATCTCTGTCTCTGCCCTCTGCCAAGCAGTGCAAAAGTATTTGGAATGTGCATGTGTAAATCACAACACACATCCACTAATGCAAATATTCAAAGTTTATTAACGGCGAAAAGAACACAACTTTTACGTATGTAAACATAAACGACAACAACAAAAATATTTACATGTGTAATTCCTAGACTAATAAACAACAATTCTAATTGTAAGCACTTGCACACACCCCCAGACAAACACACATGCAGAAATCTTTGCTCTCACTCGCTCTCTCTTCTGGTCCGCCTTCCACTAAATTCGCTCGCTGCACTGCACATCATTGACACCAATTTGCTGCTGTTATTGTTGCTAATTCTTTTTGTTGCATGCGGTAAAAACAGTTCAAGTGCAAATGTTGAAAACAATTATTGCTTAATTTTCGGTTTTGCGGTTTGCAAATAAATGTGAAAACTGCAACATGCGCTTTAACGGGGGCTTTGCTGACAGTCGCGGCTCCAATAACGTTGACAGTTACAAATATACGTTATACACACACAAGCATTCATACATACATTTACATATGTATTTCCATATAATATTAATAGTTTTAACATAAAATTAGTAAATAAAGCGTACAGCGAACAAGAACAGAAACCGAAACAAATTTAAATCAATTTTTATATGCTAAGCCTTTGTAATTAAGCTTATTCAACGCTATATACAAACTTATATCATAGATTTGGGTAATGAGAACAAAATCTTTTGGTTTTTAATGCAAATAAATTTTAAATACTATATAAAAAAATGATGATCTTTTCAATTTTAGCTTAATTTTTGTAAATTTAAATAATAGAATCAACTATTCTCCGACTCCGACTTGATCTTGATATCGTCGCTCTTGCATCGCTTGGCAACTTGGCGCTCAGTTATGGGTGAGCAGCTGCGTTTCACGACCTGCGGGTGCTGATCTACCTCGCTGCGCTTCGATTCGTTTTGCTGCAGGTTTGGCTTGTTGCCCGTTAGCCAGGCCAACATGCCCTTTGGCTTTTCCGGCTTGGCAGTTGCTGGCTCAAAAGGCTTGTTGCATGCCTCGCTCTTGTTCCGCGAGTTATTCACCAATTTGGTGACACGATGCCACTCCAGAGCCGTAGCCGGACGCAGTGCAGTCAAAGCCTGCGAGTCGCTCACGCGCTTAAAATCCAACCAATCCTGAAAAGAACAATATTTAAGTATCTATGCACAATTTGCTGGCAGCAATAATTTAATAATTTTCAATTATTGGTAATCCGGGGCTGACGCACATTCATTTGCTGTTCCGTTTCAAGGATCGCTGGCATGCGATAGTGCATCCAGGACATGATTTTGCTGGACTCGAATGTGATGATGCTGTAGCTGTACATTTTATCGCCACTCTCCTGGTCCTGCCACACATCGAAGAGGCCCGCCATGCGCAGCAGTTTGACATTCGATGGCGACCAGGTGCTCTTGTCATGGATCTTCACATCCGACTCCTGTGGTACATAGATCAAATAGGCATCCCGCTCAGACGCTTTGGCCTGCTGCTTTGTCGTCTGCCATTCGTAGAATCCCTCGCAGATAACCACACAGCGTTGGCCGCGCTTGAAGGGACCGCGATACAGCTTGGAGTCCATTAGGTGCTCCAGCCGACAGTTGTTCGTGGTGAGCCCATGCCTGCGATAGTCTCCCTTATGCCAAACAGGAATCATGCCCCACATCATCGGCACAACAATGCGTGCAGTTCTCTGATATTCAGCCTCGGAAAAGTGCGCCGCAGAAACACTACCGGGCATAATATATTTTTAAAATATTTATTGTAATATCGGCCATACCTACATGACGGGTGTAATATCCGTGGGCGCTATATTATATGAGGCGTGATAGCGCCGTCCCAAATTGAACTCAGCCCGCCATTCGGGTGTTTCATATTCCTGTTTGATGTCGTCCTCCTCCTCCTTTTTAATATTCTTGATCTTCTTGGGGTACTTGCAGGCGCATAGTACCTGATCGGGATCAAGTGTTCTGTTCGAAAGTGCATTTGATTACACAATTCATATTTAAAATAGTTCGAAACTACTCACAGACAAGTTCGCCCGCACATTTTGCTGTTAGCCTTAAGTAGCTATGACGTTGCTAACACTGGTCGTTTAATTTTTGAGCTCAGTTCAAATGATTCAGTGCAGCTGTTTTGACAAGCACTACTCTAATTTATCTTAATCAATAGTCGCGCTTAATATTCGCCAAATTATCAAAACTAATTTTCAAGTAAACAAAAGTATTTACAAAAAAATTTGCACTGCCAATTTGCATGTTTACAGTGTAGGGAACAGTACTGTAAAAAGTGTTTGGCTCATTTATGCGGTCTATTCCATTGAACTAGTTCAGCTGAACAAGGCACCAACAAGCAAGCGTTGTTTTTCCCGCTGCGAAAGTGTAATATTTATCAAAGAAAATGGGCGAACGCTATAATATTCATAGTCAATTGGAGCATCTGCAGAGCAAATATATTGGAACTGGACATGCGGACACCACTAAATTTGAGTGGCTGACGAATCAACACCGCGATTCACTGGCTAGCTATTTGGGACACTATGATATGCTCAACTATTTTGCCATCGCTGAGAATGAATCGAAGGCGCGTGTACGATTTAATCTAATGGAGCGCATGCTGCAACCCTGTGGTCCACCGCCCGAAAAATTAGAAGATTGAGATACAATTGTAAATGCAAAATAAATGTAAGAAAAACAAGCAGAGTAAATTAATTGCAATGGGGATGGGAAAGAGGCGATTTCCATTTGTCATTTGTGCTTTTTCGCAATCTGGCCACACTGAAGCTGTAGTCGGGGAAAGCTTTCAACTCGACATAACTTAATTTCGTTTCAATTATATAGTGTTTTATTTAAATAAATAGCAAATAATTAATTAGTAAATATTGCAGCACAATAAGTTACATGTACGTGCTCCCGTCAAAACTAGTGCTTAAACATGTGCAAGTTCAATAACCAATAAAAGAAAAAGAGAACGTGTTAAAAAAAATACATATACTCATACATACACATATGCATATATACTTGCATTCGTCAATATGTAAGGCGAATTTTCCACACAAAGTGCAATAGAAACAATAGAAAATGGAAAAATGTACACCAACAAAGCAACTTATTTTTATGTGGGCACAATGAAAATTCGCTGCGAACAAAGATTTGCACTGAAATCATTGACAATTGCGTAGATTGTATGTGTATATCATACAAACACACACAAACACAAGTTTACATGCATATATTTAAAGATGAATGTACCATAATTACGCGCCGTCGAAATTCAGAAAAACGCAAAAGCTTAAAATAGTGTCATGCCAAATTAAATATGACTGTGCAGAGCAAATGAAAAATGTGTGTAAAATCATTGTTATTCAACGAGCTGTAGTAGTAGTAGATTTCCTAAAATCTAAACTTTTTCGTCGTTTACTTGCATATGCATAAACAATAAAAAATGCAGCCCGCTTCCCCTGCCACAACTGCAACATTTTGCAAAGAACTTCATTGCAAGTGACTTAATGGCTGAAGTGTGTTTATCAGCTGCAAATCAGCTTGGTGGGTCATGCGTTTAAGTTCACAGTTCCTATTCTGATGTCGAGCATTGTATCGTGTGACGAGCAATTATGAAAAGCTCATGAATTCGCGATTGAGCGTTGCCACATTATCTCGCAGTGTGGCAACGCCATTGTGAAAAGCTGATTCAACAATACATATTGTTGGAAAAAAAGTAGACACTAAAGGTGTGCTAATTGTTTATAAACAATTTGTTTATACGTTCTCCGAATCAACAGCCGTTCTGTTCTTGTATTTGTACATGTGGCCATTGCACCAACATTTTGTGGCAAAATATGGCAGCACTCGGCACACAGCAGGAGGTTTGGTTAGGGTATGAGGAAGGGAAGGGGTGGTGAGCAGCGCAGCGACACACAAAAGCACACGACGACAACGACGGACGGGTCGAATGAGTTGAAAATTTTCGCGAAACGAAAAAGTTAAAAATAAATGTTTACTGTGCATGGTTAAAATACATACTATAATGTACTTAAAAATTATTGTGCATTGTGTTAATGGTCTTTATTCGCACACTAACCGTTTGCCTTTGATTTCGCTGATGTATTGAAAAATTTTGGTGGCTCGCTCTCTGTCAAGCTTGTGGTAGTGCGTGCTGCTGCTAATGCAAGACAAGACGTAAGAGTTGGGGTGCAGGAGGAAGTGTGTGCGTGTGTGTTTGTTTGTGTGTGTGTGCGATTTATACCTTTTGCCTGTTTCTATTTCATTTCATTTTTGGACGACAAACGCGAAAGGTAACACCAAAACGAAAGAACCGTAATCGTCTTCTGTGTGCTGTGCAAAGAAAGGTGAAAAGAAAATCGAAAAGAAAACGAAAAAATGTTGCATTTGCGAGGGCGGGCTTCGCTTGTGTGCGTTTGTGTGTATATGTGTGCGTGTTGGCTTGTTACTTAATTTCGCCGTTTTTCCTTTGTTGTCATCTGTTTACATTCGGTGATTGTTGTAAACCTCTCTTTTTTGCTCTCTCATTTCGCCTCGCAGCTCCTTTGCATTATACTACACATGTGTACATAGAAATCTCCAGCACATAAAAAAAAATAAAATAAAACAAAAAGAAGAAAAATCGAAAATAAACTGAAAGCTCAGTCGAAAGTTCATTGGAACAAAATCAAAACGAAAATTCGGTAGAGTGCATCGCTAAAAAGGGAACGGGGAACGGCGCCTACCGACGAGTGGACGTGAAGACGTCGCTGCTGCTGCTGACTCTGCCGCTGCTGCTGCTAAATAATGAGTCGTCATGAAGGTAACTCTCCCTTTCTCTCTTCCCTCTCTCCGTCTTTTCCTCTTCCTCTCAATCATTTATGCCTGTGTGCTCAAATATATTTAATTTAGAATGATATGTTTTCGTTTATTTAGGTGTGAGCTGCGATTCATGTCTAAAAAGTAACTTCAGTGGACGTCGCTATAAGTGTTTAATCTGTTATGATTATGATCTGTGCGCCGATTGCTATGAGGATGGCGTCACCTCCACTCGCCATTTGGTCGAGCACCCAATGCAATGCATTCTCACCCGTTCGGATATCGAATTGTATTTTGGCGGCGAGATGTTAACAACGGATCAGCCGCAATCATTTACGTGTCCTTATTGCAAAAAGATGGGATTCAGTGATGCCACCTTATTGGAGCATGTCTCCGCTGAGCATACGGAGACCAGCCTGGAGGTGGTCTGTCCCGTTTGTGCCGGATTGCCGGGCGGTGAGCCGAATCTAGTCACAGATGATTTTGCTGGTCATCTAACATTGGAGCATCGGCAAGGACCACGAGAGCTAATCTCATTTCTGATATCCTTTTTGCAAAACAAAATAATCTATAAATTATTTGTAATTCCATTCTAACGATTGATAGCACAATAGTGAAGTTGTTATAAGTAAAAAAGTAAATTATTCGTAAAAAATTTGACTAGACAATCTAAGGAATGCTTAAAGGGCTATAGATAGAAAAATTAAAAGTTTACAGTTGACGCAATTTGGACAAATATTAGTGTAAATTAACACTTATGTTGCAGGTTTTTTGTTTTAACTATTATATTTCGACTCATTTGACGCATGTACTGTCTTAAAGTCGGTTAAGACCACAGATATAGAAAGCGCATTTATTTATTGTACATATATACAACTAACAGAGTACATGCATTCATAAATTGCTTGTGACATTCGCTTGAACTTAAAATTTATTTATGCAGATAGTTGATTTTATTTTCTCACTTCTCACAAAAACTTGGCAAATTTACAAATTGGCATTGGTTGATTTACTATGAAATGTTCATTAAAAGGAAATGATATAATAAGGCATATAAATATCTGATATAATAATTCCTAAATGGATCTTAATTAAATGGTTGCCTTAACCCTTAGACAATACGACGAGCCCTCGGCCATACGCCATGGCGGTGGTGTGCGTCGCATACCTGGACGCACTTTGGGTGGTCCGCGGACGCGTCGGTCTAATATGCACTTTAGCTCGTCGAGCGGTCTTTCGGCCTTGTCGCCATCTGGCCGTGAATCTGTCGATCCCATTGCTGAGCTACTTTCACAGCTGTCCGGCGTTAGACGGGGCGTTCCACCAACATCGCAATTACAACAATTGCAAATGCAAATGCAAATGGATCGACAACAGGCTACGGTTTGTTTTCTTTTTATGATCATTGTGTATATAAGGGAAAAATTCTGTAGATATGTATATATGCAGATATATATGTATAAATATACGCGAATTGCTTTGTTTTGTGTTTAACGTGTATTCATTATTTTAGGCAACGCGCCAAATTGATCGGCTGCCAAGACGCACGCATCCCATAGTCTCAACATCGAATTCGAATGCCACCATGGCCGAAGTGATTAGCGGCGGCGGCGGCAACAGCGGTGCAGTTGGCAGCGGTGGCATGAGTGGTGCCGGTGGTGTGAGTGCACCGCCCAATCTGCGCACCACCGAATGGCCGGTGGGGGCGAGCTTCTCATCGACGAGCAACCATCAACAGCAGACGCAGTCGAGCAGCCTGGCCGCCACAACACTCAACGCCAGAGAAGTAAACAGCTCCTCGCAATTCACATTATGCATAAGATTAATTTTCCGATTCCATTTCTTTTGTCGTCCACCACACAGGCGGTCGGCAACAGTTGCATTGGCAGTGGCAGCGGTAGTAATAATGCGCTGGGCATTAGCGTCGGTCCTGGTTGCGCACCATCGGCCAATGGAGGCAGCGGTAACGGCAGTGCTGGTGGCATCATGTCAGGCCCAGCTGGCGGCGGCCAAGCTGCAGCTGGTGGCGAGTCATCGCAATCGCAATACTTGCTGGCCAAATTCATGCAGCCCACGCTAACCGATGCCGAATGGGCGGATGTTGAGCGCAAACGCGCCGATCGGTAAGCATATAGAAATTAAACATATATATTCATATTGGCAGCAAGCTTCAAAAATCATCATTGAAAATATATTTTCAAAATTTGTAACGATACGTAATTTGTCAATATTTTATAAATTGCCACTAAATATAATGAATTTTTGTACAGCTCTTAATTGTAGATGAAGATGCTTTCTTTTCAATTTTCCGCTTAAAATAAAACTTGAATTACACAAACAATAATTATTTAATTATTTCGTTTAACAACAGTTCGATGTTTGTGCAGTCGCTGTTGCTATCGCTGCTCTGCACGGAGGAGCTGGACTTGAATGCGAGCAATGATGGGGACGACAATTGTTTGGTCAAGAGTGATAATGTAAATAAGGAGCAGAGTGGTGGCGATAGCAGCGAACAGCAGCAGCAGGAGGAACAGGAAACGCTGCTCAATAACAATGCAGATGAGCAGCAACAGCAGCAGCAACGTGCTGTGGTACGACAGGTGAATCAAATGCAACAGACCTCGCCGGAGGATTTCGTGTGCGATGAATATCGCTACAAAAACAAGAAAGCCAACAACACAACAGCAACAACACAAACGAGTGGCGGCACAGCACCAACACCAGGCGGAGGTGGAGGAGTAGGGATCGGTGCAGGAGTAGGACTAGGAGGAGGAGTGGGAGTGGGAGGTGGTGCAGCAGCAAGTGCAGGCGTTGCTGGCGGCAGGCCAACAGCAGCTGATCGAGGTGGCATCGAGAGACGCGGCCGGCCACAGCTGCTGGCAGAGACTGCCACTGGCTCACAGCAGCAGCAGCAACAAAAATACAAACAACAAAATGCAAATTCGGCGTCAAACACAAATCAAATACCCGATACTAGGTAGTGTCTCAGTTGCTATTCAACGGCAAAAACTAACAACAACAACAACAACAAAAATAAAAACTATAGCAAGAACCACAACAAGAAGAACAACAAGAGCAGCAGCAGTAGTCTGTTGTAGCTGCTGTAAACTAAGTAAAAACAGCAATATGCCAACAGCAACAAGAACTTCGACACAATACCAACCACAATAGCGAACAACAAAACCATATTAACAATCAACACCACAGCAGCAACTACAACAACAACATCAACAACACACAGCCGTAAGAGTAACAACAACAACAACAAGAAAAACAACCGCAGCCGCCGTCGCAGCAGCAGCCGCAATTTCGTCAAAAACTATATTATATGTATCGTTTATTAAATATATTAAAATTTATATAATTATAAAAAAAAAACAATTGAACAGAGATGTGCAGAAAGAAAAATTATTGTAATCATTGAATTAATTATAATTTAAACAAAACCATAAATAATTGTTAGTGTTATTTTGGTTTATAATACAGATTGTTTCGATCGGATTATTAGATAATATCAGTTTGAGACTTATAGTTTATAACTTTATTGCTTATATACAATATTATATTTAATAGGAACACAAAAGAGCGATAATCCCAATAATCGAGCAAACTGAATTTGTGCTTCACTTAGATATTTCTCAAAGATCCTTAAACATTAATTTTTAACTTTGATCTGAAATCGGAATTTGAATTGACTTTTCAAGTTTGAAATCTCTCCACAAAAACTGGAGGCAACGATTCCAAATCAATGATATTTTGAACACCTCTCGGCTGAATGCAGAACATGGACTCGACAACCTGCTTGATCTGCCGCTCGCTGGCATACGGATTGACCAGCACAATGTTGTTGGCCAGCATTTTGGCAAGCTTCTTGAACAGAAATCGATTCGCAATGAGGCCCTCCTGCAGCGGACGCATCAAATGACGCACAATCCAGGGACGGATGCGTAGAATGCAGCTGGCCAGCAGCACTTCATCGACCAGATCGATGCTGGGACTTGATATATGCGTGGCAAACTCATCGTCACTGTCCTCGCCAAATAGTATATGGAATTTGTATCGGAGCGCATCCTCGCTGCGCCAATCCGTGTCCAGCAGTCGCACCAGACAGGCGCTAAGGCGACGCCTCTGTGCGTACAGCTCGCAGGGCCATCGACTGTTCCGCAGATCTGCCGAGTTTTTATTGCTGTTGTGCGGCAGCGATGGCGGCGTCGCTGGCGATGCAAGTGGCATTGATTGCTGCTCTGCCGCAGCTGTGGGTTCAAGTGATGTGTCGATCAGTGCAGCAGATGATTCGAAGTCAATGCCAAATATGGCATTCAGATCGGTTGGCTCATCGTCAAAGAGCTTGGCCAACTCCTGGGCAACTTCATCCTCTGTGCCTGACATGGGTGTTGTTGGCCGCTTTTCCTGCTCATTGCCATTTAATTTAGTTGGCTGCGTTTCACATTCGCTCTCGGCGAGCTGCGACTGAAATAAATCGATTTTCTGGCTCAGTGTGTAGCTTGTATAATTTTCTTTCTGCTCTGCTGTTATTGTTGCTGTTGTTGCCATGGTTTGTGTTGAATTATCGACCAGCTGCAGTGAGATGCTCGGCTGCTCCAACCTATCATCGAGCATTTGCTGCCGCTGCATGTGGTCGAACAGAGCATCAGCTAAGCGGCATTCCTGCGTATTGCGTCGCACAGCGGCTATCTGCATAAAAAACGCATTAACTTAGCAGAGTCGATATATGCATGGCAAATCATTTGCCAGTAAAAAGTGCTACCATTTTGACCATGGCACGCTGATATAACTGGGCTGCCTGGCTGGCCTTAATCGCATGCGTCTCCAGCGCCTTGACACTGTGCGCAATGCATGCCCATGCCGTGGGCTTGTGATGATTTCGCGAATTGGCTGCCCAGACGCACACGTTCTCCTCTAGTTGACGCTCCAAATAGCGCACATATTGCTTACGCACCTGCACAATTGTTATTAACATTTATTTAGTTAATAGCCAATTAATTTTTGTGTCTTACCACTTCGGTGAGGAGCACAATTTCGCTTGCTGTTGTCATAGTTGCCCTTGTGCTGCCTATTTTGACTACAGCATTTTGTGTTTGTCGCTATAAACAAATTACTTGGCTTAAAAGTAGCGCCTTTTGTATAACAACAACAAACACGACAAGAGAAAAACTTAGCGTTGGCGTTGCCACCTTGCTCCATTTGCACACACAGCTGACTTATTTTCTTACATTTTTAAATTATTACTTTTTTTAGTGCGCAACTGCAAGAATAAACCCAAATTGCTGATTCGTTTTTATTAAATAATTGTTGTGATTTATCAAGCTCACAAATAAGCTTTTAATTTGCAACTAGTAGCTAGTTACAGTTATTTTGTTTTCATATATATGTATATAAATATTAAATTGCATATTGCATATTATTGATATGCAATTGCTTTAATTTGAATTAAGCGGAAATACATATTTTCTATTTCAGAATTTTTAGTACAATAATTTAAATTGAAGTTATTTATACATATTATATTTGCATAATATACCATACAAAATCGGTAATCGTCTCACTACGTTTACAAAATATTTATGGCAGAGCCAAAACGAAACCAAAAAAAATTAAATAATTTATGATAATATTGTTTACCATCCCTTCTTAGAACAACAACAAAAGTAAAGCGTGTGGTGTGTAATTGGTTTCGTTATCTTTTTCATTTTTTTTTTTCGTTTTTTTGTTTAAGAAAATTGTTATAAATATATGCAACTATTTTGGATTTAGTTTGCCAACGCTCGAGTAATGCGAAGACCTTATTTCAATTTTGAATATCAGAGTTGTTTTTATCATTTCTCCATGTCATCAGATTTTATCTTAAAATTCGCCCTCCCCATATGAAATTAGTCCAAAAACATATTGTCATCGTCAAAGGTAAACACGTTGTTGCGTTGTGGGTTGCCTGCAGAAGCAGCAGCAGCTGTTGTTGTGTCTGTTGCTGCTGTTGTTGGTTGCGACTGCGATACTGCTGCCGTTTGACTAGATGCACTCGTGCCGGACGCAGCACCAGCTTGATCCACGCCGCTGGAGCGAGCAATGCGAACTGCAGCCCCGCTGCCGCGATGATGTTCATCGTTGACGAGACTATTGAGCAGCACATAATCCTCATCGACATCGACATCGTCGTCGTTGTCATCATCGTTGGCCAACGACTTGCGACAGATGGGACAGGTGCTGTGCAAATTAAGCCATGGCACAATGCAATTCTCGTGATACAGATGCGAACAGGGCAACTTGCGCACCGATTCGTCGAGCTTAAAGTCATCCCAGCAAACGGAGCATTGCATTTTGCGTTCCACCTCCTCGGCGGTGATTTTCACATTTGGTATTTCGTTGATGCGCTGCATGGACAACGGTGGCGGCCCCGATGTCTCCATTTGATTGAGCATCTGTGTAACGATCGTGTCCAGGCCCTCGCGTCCCCACGCATAATCACCCGGATTGCCCATGAAGAACATGTGCGAATTGGAGGTGCCGCCAAGACCAACACCACTGCCAGGACCCGTGACAATTTCTGCCGTTGCGCCCGCCAGTGGCAAACTCTGCAGAAAGTCATACAGAACATTATCGAATCGATGCAGATTCGCTGGTCGCACACGCCCACCGCCAATGTTGGATGCACCGCTAGTGGGGACACCACCAGCACCTGCACCTGCACCACCGCCACCGCTCGGATTGTCGCTGAGATGCATGACGCTCGAGTGTCGACCCGTCGGTTCGATGGTTATCTCCAAATTGGGCACATTTCGCATGCTCAACAGCGACACGATATCATTTCGTAGCGATTCCACGTTGATCTGACCGCTGCCAGAGCTGCTGCTGCTGCCGCCTCCGGTGCCAGTTGCCGGATCATGATTGCTGCTGCCGCTGACACTGCCACTGGACGCGGACAATTCGGGGGCATTTGCTGGCAACTCCTCCACGAATCCGTTGGAGCAAAGGGGGCAAGTGAATTCGGCATTCGGAATGTTGATCTCCACATTGCACATATGACAGAAGAAACGTTTCGGCACATTGGGGCGCTCCTCGACGACCATTGCCTCAGCCATTGTTTACTTTATTGCTGTTTGCAAATTTTTGTTCGTTTTCACCAATTTTTAGTTTTGTTGTTGTTGTTGTGCAAGCTGCAGCAGTCGGCTTACCTTTCGCCTCTTTTGTCAGTTGCTATTTTGTTAATCACGATGATGCTGTTGCAGTTTTCAAAAGGGTGCGAGCAGTGGATCAGCGTGTGTACGTGCAATTGTCGCCACTTCAAACATTTAATATTGTTTTATACAGTCAAATTTTATACAAAATTTTTAAGAAGACATTGTGCTGCTGAATGCTATTGTTACTCGATTCTTACGACAGCCGACGATGATACACTGTTATCGATGACGATAGACAGCTGCCAAAATAGATCCAGCTACACAACACACACACACACATGTACTCGATTACTTCTCTCATTTTGTGGATATGTCAATAATATCCTTTTTCCATTTAATATTTTGCAAATTGCCATGAGAAAAATGTCTATATTCAATTGACTTACATTTTATGAGTCAACTTATTTATTAAATTATTTGTCCCCTATGACATTTCGATAAAATTTTCAAATCCAATAGGAACTGCCAGCCTGCTCTTAAGTTTGTGGGCTTATTTAGTAAATTTACTTGCGCACGCAATCTGGCAACACTGCGCATACGAGCAGAAACAAAAAGTCATCTTCGAAGCGGCGTTTAGCATTTTGCAAGTCTTATTTACGTTAAATTTTACTGGAAATAATCAGAGCACAGTAAAAATGTCAATTCTTGCTTATAATGGTGGTTGTGTGGTTGCCATGCGTGGCAAGGACTGCGTGGCCATTGCCACAGATCATCGCTTTGGCGTCCAGGCCCAAACAATTTCCACAGATTTTAAGAAGGTTTTCCACATTGCTCCGCGCATGTTCCTCGGACTGACGGGCCTCCAGACTGATATACTGACGGTGCGCGATCGCCTGATGTTCCGCAAGAATATCTACGAAACGAAAGAGAATCGCGAAATGGCACCCAAGCCATTCTCGGCCATGCTCTCCAGTTTTCTCTACGAGCATCGCTTCGGACCCTATTTTATTGAGCCAGTGGTGGCAGGATTGGATCCTAAGACGATGAAACCGTTTATCTGCAACATGGATCTGATCGGTTGCCCCAATGAGCCCGATGATTTTGTAGTGGCGGGCACCTGTGCCGAGCAATTGTACGGCATGTGCGAGACACTGTGGCGTCCGGATCTGGAGCCAGATCAACTGTTCGAGGTGATTGCCCAGTCGATGGTGAATGCCTTCGATCGGGATGCCATGAGCGGCTGGGGTGCCACCGTTTACATTATCGAAAAGGACAAGATTACGGAACGCTCGCTGAAGACGCGCATGGATTAGGCATTTTTATGTAAAAAACAAGAAACAAATAAAATTTGTAAGATTCCCCAGAAAATGGACTCAATTTATTCCCATTCTCTCTACTCTCATTCGTCGGCATATTCCATGCTCCTCTTGGCCATTGCCAAGGCAGCCTCTTTTGTCTTGGCCCCACCAATGAACCCAGTGTGATGCACAAAGGTCAAATCTTTGACTCCGGCCAGTTGGCTCAATTCCTCGTCGCGTAGACCACGCCAGGGGCAGGGCAGAAACTTTCGTCCTTCGAAGCTACTGGGTGTTATGGAGACGCCAGCAACGCGCCAACTGCTACCATCATTAAATATAACCAGCTTGGGCACGCCTTCCAGCCCGAATTCCTTTTCCAGATCGTTTAAATGCGCCTTCCATGGACAAAATGTTTCCAGCAAGAGAATTTCGCCAGATGCATGCACCGATTTCGCCTGCTCTAAGGCGTGTCGAACATGATCACGTGCCGCAATCCAAGAACAGGCGACTTCCAGCACATTCTCCACAAACTCTTTGCCCGCTGTGGCCATTGCCAGTTGGAAGAGTGCATCCACATCGGCATTTGTGTCCTGCCACGAGGGATTCAGTTTGCCAATGCGTGCTGACAGATGCGTGGAGATCTTGTAGCGTGGCTCGCCACCCTCAAACATGGACACCCCGTTGTCGATGGCATCCAGTTCGCTGATGAAATTGCGATAGATTTGCAAAAATGCCAGCTTTAGATTTGGTTGCGACAATTCCATTTTACGTTCACTTAGTAAAATACTTTGAATAACGCGCTCGCCGTAGAAACAATAAATTAAACCAGCGCTGCTTAGTCTGCAAATATTTAAGGATTTAATATTAAAGTTATTTATTTAAAGAAACTTTCGCTCACCTTATGTCAAAATCGTCACTGGACTGTGGGCAAACGGTGCTGAACGTATCCTTGAATGTCAACTGGTGGTGATCGTACCATTTCTTCTCGTGATCAAATTCACCGCCCACATCCACAATTATGTCGCATTTGTCTCGCAATGCGTTGATGTCGCGACTCCGAAAGATTTCGGCATTTTCATATTCAGGCAGCTGTTTCAGCATAAAACACGCAACGACCTCGTCACAGTGAAATGTGCCATTGTGCGTGCCTATCGTGAGGGGTGGCGAGCGTTTTGCCGGTGTCGCTGCTCCATTATCTGTTGTTGTTTTGCTCATTTTAATTATAAATCGAGTCTGAATCTTTGCGACAAATTGTCTTCTGATATTTAGAAGAAAACGCGGTAAAAATTGTCGTGTTAACATTAAGTTTAGTGTGTACACACCTGCAAAAGTTTATGAATTTATGTTACAATTCGAATCAGTGTGTCCACACTTCGATTTTCACTATTGTGAATTGGTTCTGCAAAGGTGCACAGGGTGTTCACAATGATGGCGCCAAAATCAAAAAAATTAATGCATGTTGCATTATTCTTACTCATTTAAGCTACTTCATACTTATTTACGATTAAAGTATATTAAAGCAGTTGGCCAAGCTTTGTAATTGAGTTTATCTAAAGAATGTTGTGACGTGATATCCTCTTTAAAACATGTATGCATGTGTGGTTTGTGTTAGCTTGTGCAATTAACAGTTTACAGCTAATTTGTTATACAAAAGTTTTATTGGTTCGCTTAATGCGATTTTTTGCCTCTATTCGCAGAAAACCACAATGACAGCATTTTCAGTTCGCTGCCAGCGTTCAACACTAGCGAATGGACACATAAATAAATTCATAGATTCTTAAAGAAACGCATCAAAAACCCAAAATGGCGGAGGCTCTCTTGCGCCGGAACATTAGTCGTCAAACGCCCATGATGTACGTAAAAAACCAAAAAAACATGTAAACATATATATGGAACTATAAACTGCAAATCATGGCTAAAATAATATTGTTGCCAATTAGGTTGTTACTTATAAAATTAAACTCCATGTTTCGCTTATGTAATGCAGTGTCGTCGGCTGTTTTAAATTATTTAAATTTCGCATTTCCGTTAATTGTCCAGTGGCAAGTGGGAAAATGTATCATTTTAGAAATGTTTTTTGTTGCTATCTCAGCGCAAGTCAGTAATTATAAATTATAAACACTAAAGCTAAAGCAAACATAAATCACCTTTAATAGTCACGTGTGTTTAATTCAAATTGTTGGCGTTGTTGTTGTTGTTGTCTCCCATGACCTTCGTTTGCATGCAAGTTCGGAAATTGACAGGCATTCAAAACGTTGTAACGGAAATGCATGAGATATAAATGTGTGTGTACGAAGATGAAAAATAGACAAAACGTGATTTTATAGCTTGTAACTAGTAAACTTGTTTCGAACACAACCCAAATCAAGGCAAAGCCAAATTGCTGTAAATCAGTTTCTAATTTTGTGAGTAATGACGGAATATCGTGCTCTGAAGCGATTTTTCTTACGCGCTAAAACAAATAATTACATTTGTGATTCTTATTAAAGTCGAACCCTCAAACACCTCATTGCAAACAGTCCATACTTATCACACATTAGTGAATAAGTACATATATAATAAGTAAGCAAATGTGTTAATTCAGGTGCGCCTCCAATTAAATAATTATGTATGTATATTAAGTTTCGGTTCAGAGCGTATACATTTTCGCTTTAATTTGTCATTTATTTCGAATACCGGTTGACAATTATCGTATTCACTGTTTACGACAAAATACCTGCAACAAAATCAATTCAAAAAAGCCGTTTAATCTTTTTGTTATTTGTGTTATATATTTAAATTTTCATTATGCCTACGTCAGTCTGGCAGCATTATCTATGTATGTGTGCACATGTTTTGTGCTGTCCACTGTCGCTGCTTTTGTTACCAGCTGAAGCTGCACTGCTTTGTTCCGCAATGATACCAATCTGTGTAAATAGTTATTTGTGTCTGTGGGTGTGTGTGTGTGTACTGTAATCGAAGCTCTGATTCTATTTTTTATTCTAAGCGTAAATAGGATAAATTCAGATACCGGTTTTTGGCGGATTGCACCGGTAAATGTAAAATATTTTACTGTAATTTTGTGGATGTGCCATGCACAATGCTTTTATAGATTTTTTCGCTATTCATGGAAACGGCAAATCAATGTAATGATTTAAAACACAGCACTTAATGAAGCTCAAGTTTCACACAAATGTAATCACATACATACGCATGTCTCGTATGTAAGTATGTGGGTTCCTTACAGGCGTTATAAAATGAGATAAGCAGTTCTTTTCAGTTGAATTAGCACTCCGGTTTTGCTGTCGTGTTGTGATTAATTATATAATGTCGTTTCTCTTAACTCTTACTAAATGTCAGCTGAGTGTGTATGTTATGCATAAATTGTTCAAGCCTAATGTAATTCATGCATAGAACATTAAATGCATTTATTGAGCCGTTCACAATTAATGCGACGAGATAGGGAGAATGAGAGAGCGGAACAGAAGCTTTGTTTTGTAAGCTGCGTTTGCGCAAACATATTTGTTTGTTTTTGTTTTTTGTTTTTTTGCTGTTCATTTTGTACTGCGACGAACCGAGCTTCGGTTTCAGGTTCGCTTTGTGCTTTGTGCTTCAGCTTTCAGTTTGTTTTGACCGCGCGACGCGCAATGATGTTGGCCTAAAGAGACGCGCTCAAAATACTCAACACACAGTAAATTTAATATAACGGTTTGATAGGCCCGACAATCAGTGAAATCGGGAAACTCAAATTTGAAATTAAATACAAATAGCTTAAAAGAACTAATCAATTGTCAAAGCCGCATTTATGTCAGGTTTTTTGTGTTGGAGGTTTAATTTCGTTGTTAGACGACTGCAGTTGCATTAGCTTCCCCCGGCATTTGTATTCGTGGATTGTGCAACCTCTTGTTGCATATGTGCAACATAAATAAATCGTTATTTCGTTGGCCCTTTCAATTTGTAGTTAACAATTCACAATTCACACATCTGTACAAATTATTAAAACAAAATGCTCTTAGATCAGACCAAAAACAAATTTTGTGAATAATTTGAGTCATTAGAAAACTCATTTATATTGGATCTCTAGCAAATTTCACACCAAATATTCATAAAACATAATTACAAACCGGTTTCGATAGACAATAAAGAGCGTTAAATTATTTATGTTTATGTATATTTTATTTCTTGCTTTGTTTTATAAACTCTTCGCGCCATCAGTTCAGATAGCCGAAAATAAAACACACCTGGCGTAAAGTACACGAAATACAAATAAAAAAAAAAGAAAAAATAATTTCAATTTGCAGCCTGCGGTCATCTGAAAGGAGAAACGCTTAAAATGCAAATTACTCATAAAATAGTAGGTGAAAGGTAATCACGCCATTGGCCTTAAAAGAGGTGCGGTCGACAGATGAGCATCTTGAAACGCTGACTGGCTTGTTGACCAGAGAGATGTGCCGCCTTCAAGGCCTGCCCTGGCTTTGACCAGAATAGACAAAACGGCTGCTGTCCTAAAACTCCTACAGGAAAATCCTGTTTTCATGGATTTTAAGAGCGTTAAACCGGCAAGCTTAACGGGTTTAAGTCTGAGCACTTAATATGCATATATAATTAACGTAAACTTCGATGACTGCGAAAGCTGTCAATTATAGAAGGAATTGTTCGACACACACTTTTTATTCGTTAAGCATCAATCAATAATTGATCTTAATTAGATAATTGAAACAATTATTGATCAACGCATAAAAACAAACACAAACCACAAAAATGGTAAAAGGAAATTAAGACAATTTGCACATATTAACACGTAACAACAATTTGTGTCAAAAAATACGATGTTCCCAGGCGCATAATAAATACTCGATTATAATGGAAAAGAATATTTATATTTTTATCTATGTCATAGAAAGCAATGAAGAATGAATAACGTATCAATGACACAGCGTTTTCAATTTATCCGTAATTAATGAGTAAAGTTCATTATCGCGTTGCGTTGAACACAATTATTTTTGAATGCGGTTTTTTTGTATTAAATATAATTATAATATATAAATAAACGATTGATAGGCATAACTTAGTTAGCTATGCAAAAAACCTGAGAAAATATAACCAGCAGCTGTGAAGCACAGTGCTTGTACACAAATAATAAAAACAAAATAAAAAGAACAAACAAAACCAAAACTAATCATGTTTAATGGCAGAATAGACGCAACAGCTGAGAAAAATCGGTAAAAAAAAAACAAATATAAAAAATAGTAATAAAAACTCCATTAATGTATAAATAACGATAAAAAGTGGCAAGTGAAAAATAAAAACTGGTTTTTTGTTTGATTTGTTTCATTGTCAGCTCGCTGAATGATCGTCCTTTATTCATGCAAAATGGCAGCAACAACAATCGACGCATTCCCCGCCTGAGTGATGTGGAAGTAAGCAACTTTCGACGGGCCCTGCCACAGTTTCTAGCTGTTAGTATTAAGAACATATTGCTATTCGGTAAATAACTATTGTAATAATCGGAATTTAATCTACCTCTACATATATTAAATGCAACGCTTAATTAGCGGGAAATGAAGCTACTGAACAATGAACAATGGACAATTTGATTTAATGCAATTCATTTAAATTTGCATATGTTTTGTTAATAACTTAGTTGGAAAAGTCATCCGAAATACGTTTTCATTTCGAGAAAAATGATTAAATACTTTGTGTATGCTTATTAAAGATTCAGCATTCATTTCCTGACTTAAGCAAAATAAATAAAATGCAATTTTGGAATATTTTCCACTAGTTACATATTTTTTTTAAAAAACGTTAAAATCCTTGTGCAGGATATGGCATGACTCTTGGCTTTCCCACAATCGTAATACCAGCGATACAGGGCGGCGATGGACGCAGAGGGGGGCAGAGTGGCGAGATAGTACTTAACAAAGATGAAATATCGTGGTTCAGTAAGTTATAAAACATAAAGCGCAGATTGCCACACAAAATAGCACTTAATTATTACTTTTAGGTTCCATCAATTTAATTTGTGTGCCGCTGGGTTGCCTCTTCTCGGGGCTACTAACTCAACCGCTGGGCAAGCGAAGAGCCATGCAGGTGCGTATTTGTAGCGATTCATATATACATAAAATATATTTATATATATATGTATCAGATAACAGATATATATCTAATAGCATAGCATTGAAAACATTGACACACTAAACTTTAAATTGATGCTATTGTTTAGTTATGCTGATGCTGGCTACTTGCCATGAATTGACTTTTTTATATATGTTTGGATCTGCATCTGCATCTGCTAATGTTGTAGTATTTGAATCTGTATCTGGTTTTGGTTTCAGTTTGTCAACCTGCCCATACTGGCTGCCTGGCTTTTGTTTCACTTTGCCACGAGCACGGATCATCTGTATGCGGCTTTATGCTTGGCTGGTCTCGGCGGCGGTCTCATGGAAGCACCCGTAAGTGATCACGATCTGGCCATACAAGACCCACTAACCAACTAATGAAATAATTGCACTAATCTCTGGCCAGCCATTTCTCAATTTTGACCTTGGCCAAACAATAATATACACCTATTATGTTACCACAATCGAAACTGATATCTTGTGCTGGCATCGTAATGCAGCTAGCCACACTTACTCATTAACTGAAATGAGCTCTAAGAGTTAGGAGCATTTGATATGAGCCTGTCTATAGTTTCCTGAAGATTATAGAAATATAATATCGATCTAACGCTATTTAAATTCTTATGCAAATTAGTAAAGATAATTTAAACAAAGTAAAGTAACTTATATGATTCATAAACATTTTTTCATATGATGTGAACTTGTTTCGGAAAGATTTTAGAAATATGATAATCAAATTAGCGCTATTTAAATTCTTATGCAAATTATGAAAGATAATTTTCATTTCTTAAAAATTTCCTATATTATATAAATTGAAAAAATAACAATTGAAAAATAATTGTTTCATCTTAAGCAAGTCTGGGAATTTAATGTCATTGTCCTTGGTTGCGATGAGGTTTAGTATTATAATTGATAATGGAGTAAAAAATGCTAATAAACTCTTGATAATCTGTGTATTTTGGAATGAAGGTGCTGACCTACGTGGCCGAGATTACGGAGCCCAAGTACCGTGGTGTTCTATCGGCGCTGGGTACCACATGCGTCATCACTGGCGTCTTTGTGCAGTTCATCTTGGGCTCCCTGATGGACTGGCGCAGTGTGGCGGCTGTGAGCGCCGCTTTTCCGGTGATCACCATTGCGATGCTGTGCTTTGTGCCCGAGAGTCCCGTCTGGCTGATACGGGAGCAGCGATTCATGGAGGCGGTCGAATCCCTGCAATGGTTACGCGGCTGGGTGCCGGAGCACATGATCGAGGCGGAATTCAATCAGCTCTACGACGAGCTAATCACCCAGAAGGCCATCGAGGAGGCGGCCGAGAATAGTGGAATCAATGCTGCTGCGACTGGACTGCGACACAAATTGAGCAAGCGTTTTCGAATGTGGCGCAAGCGAACCTTCCTCGCACCCTTTCTTCTTGTCTCGTTCACGTTCTTTACGGGCCACTTTTCCGGCAAGACACCGCTGCAGACGTATGCCGTGCAAATCTTTCATACGTTGAAAGCGCCCATGAATAAATATCATGCAACCATATTGCTGGGCGTTGCCGAAATGCTGTCCACCATATTGGGTGTGACACTGATACATTTTACGGGCAAACGACCGCTGGTGCTCGTCTCCACGGTGGGCACGGGTCTCTGCTTCTTTGGCACGGCGACCTATGCGCATTTCCTCAACGATGTGCCCGGCTTTGCGGTCAACAATGTGGTGGTCAATGCCTCGGCGCTTGTGCCCCAGGAGAGCATCATATCGCAGGCAAACATATCAAAAATATTCGCGGATGAGCAACAGCAGCACGAGCAAATTATGCTGACAACCATGTTGCCAGAACTGGAGTTGGAAACGACGACAATGGCAATATTTGATACCACAATGGAGTCAATGGAGTCACTCACTAATCGCAGCAGACGTGATTTGGAAGCCACAATGGAACCAGAGTTTGAGGCAACAACGATTCCTCCCAAAGTTGCCGTTGCAGTCAGTGATATTCCGACGCCGTCGAAGCCACCAATTGCAGAGGATCTGCTCTTGACCGTGCCAAAGCAGGAGCACAATTATTTGGTGTGGGTGCCGTTGATTCTGTTGCTGCTGTCCGCCTTCTTCTCGCATCTCGGCATACGCATGATACCCTGGGTGCTCATTGGTGAAGTCTTTCCCGCCGATATACGCAACAGTGCGTCAGGATTTGCCGGCGGTGTGGGTTACGTATTTGGTTTTCTGGCCAATAAGCTGTTCCTGGTGATGATCAGTACCTTGACGTTGCCGGGCACATTTGCGTTCTATGCCATGGTTGCCTTCGTTGGATTCGCTGTACTCTACTTTACGCTGCCCGAGACCGAAGGGCGCACCCTGGGCGTAAGTTAATCTCGTCACATACCCAAATTGTACATATTTTTAAACATGTTTGCGTATTTCGTTTTGCAGGAAATCGAGGCGCATTTCTCCAATAAGTCGGATATGAATCTGTTGCGCAAGCAGCCAAAGCAGAAAGATAGCGAAAAGCAGCCAAATCTGAATCTGAATCTGAATACAACAAATAATAATGTCATGCAATTGGACAATCTGCAGAATCTACATATACCAATTAGTTCGCAGCAGCAGGCAAAGATAATTCATTTGCAACAGAGCGATTTTGCGCCACAGACGGGCGGTGGTGCCACCAATCTCGCCTTTGACGGCAGCATTAATACCACACATCTCTAACATCTAATAGATATATATATACGTATTTTTGATTATATTTTTGACAATCCAGTGATATTTGTAAGCAATAAAGTAATACCCTACTTAGTTCTATTAAAAATAAGAAGCGTGATTTCATTTTCTCCAGTTTTTTTTTTCAAACTAATATCTTTAATAAAAAAACTGCATACTTCATGATAAATCTAAACCCAATTATGGAGCCTACTTTTAGATGAAAAATAAAATAAATGCTTGAAAGAACTTAATTTGTAAAGTATACTTTTAGGGGTAGCAAAAATTCTTGCAAAATGGCTTTTAAGGCCAACTTCTTGCGGATTTTTAAAGAACACAAGATCACAATTATCAACTATATCGATTTATAAGAATTTTCGGGAATACTTACTGCCTGCCTCTTGCAAAAGTTAAAATATTGATTTTTGTATATTAATTTGAAAACAAATTCAACATAGTGATTTATGATTATGTTGTATACAGTTATTGGTCAAGTTTTGATATCATACAAACGTTCGCCAGGTTGGATTTTATGGTTATACAAGCAGGTCATGTACACCATGTGTTCTTTTCTACGTACTAACATGCCGCAACCCAGCACATCGGTCTTCTGATAGATCATGTTCGCAAATTTGTAATCTGCTGGTGTAGCGTTTTTTGGAAACTTTTCCACACTTTCTTTCGTAAATGTACTATACCCCTGTCGCCAATTTCTTCGTATCACCTGCTTCAGTACTTCAGGTATATCGAGTGGATTCTTATAATGAAGGATTTCCGAACTTCTAGCCATATTTAAGTAGCGGGCCGTATTTACGCACTCACTGAATTTTTCATCATTGCAAAAATTGGTTACCCGCATTGCGATCACGGAGAGCTCCTCATCCCATTGCAGTGGGAGTAGTCGCTTGGCTGGTGGCAAATGTCCCAATTTCCTATGCATTCGCATCCGAAGATTGTTGTGATGCGTAATTATAATATTTTTGTTTCTCTCCATGTTGACACCATAGCGCGGCTTCGGACAGTTGTCGCCCCACTTTCAACACATAATTGAAATTCGTATAAAATAACGTTAATCGGGTTCAACAGCAGTCAGTGGAATACTTACAAACTGGTGGCCACAGGCAATGTGACGTATACCCGGCGGGCAAAGGCCCTTACGACAATAGTTCTCTGGTTGCTTGGGTACATGCAGTTGTCTGCGCATTGTGTATTTCGGTATTTTGGTGCCGTAGCGGGGCAGTTTCACACTAGGCACTGTTGTGACTATTACATTAAACTGAACAAATGCAAGAGCTATAGCTAAATGAATGTCCATCTTGGACTCACGTAATCTACTTACTACTTACTATTGCAAGAATTTCAGCCTCTCCAGCCAGTAGAATTGAGTTCGATGCGATTCGATTCACGTTCCGCTATTTAAGAATGAAAGCAGCACTAATTATAGTTTAACTATTTGGGAATTACATTGTTAACTACCGTTTAATGTGAACTTCGACTTGTAAAGTAAGTTTAAAGCATGCTTAAATATAATATTGTATAACACATGTTTTATATATATATATATATTTTGTATATTATATGTAGATATTATTAATATGTATGGTTATATGCGGGCGCCATACAATAATTGCTCAACTTTAAGTTTCGTCATCCTGCAGTTCCAAGAACTGCGTGCAAACATCCCGACTACATTCACCCTTAGTATTGAATAGGAATTTATAGTAGTGACCATCCGCGCAAATGGCTAAAATTAGCAAAAGATTAGGTCAAATTGTTTCATTCAAGTATGTGTGCTATAACTTACCCACAACCGAATTTGAATCGGCGCCAAAGGCACAAATACAGCGAGGTCCCTGCGGTATGGAGAATTTAACGAAGCTCCATTGACTTGAGAAATACTTGGGTATTATCGGTAGCGATGATTCGCGCTGCTTGTTGTCCTCCAAATTGAAGACATGTATGGTACCGTGATCAGAGGCAACAACAATCATGGTCGATTGATGATTAAAATTGATACAGAATATGTTTGCATGATTGCTGCCGCGTCGCAACTCCGACACCTTCTTTCCGTTCTCCGTATCGAAAATGCGTATAAGAGTGCCCTTCTCGCCGGCGGTAGCCAGCCGAGTGCCTTGCAAATTCAATGCAATGCAACTGATGGCCGCCTCATGGGCAATTACCTCCAAGGGGGCACGCTCCGTGTTGGCAAGATCGACGATTTGTACGTGACCGGTACGTCGACCCGGGAATGCAAGCAGGCTTTTATTGCTGTGCGGACAGAGGACGCACAGGCCATTCGGATTGACGCTCGTCTCGAATACATGCAACTGCTGTGGCTGTTGAGTGAATGTATACACCTTGATCACGCCCTCCAGTACGACGACAATCCGGTCGCGTCTAAGACGAACGGCGCGCACTGGCTGATTGAATTCCAGCGAGATGGCCGGCGATTTCCGTAGATCGTCCCAAACAATCACTTTATTGGGCGGATACAGCGGACGAATGCCGCCGCCAACCAGCGCCAAATAATTGCATCGGAACAGCATTTCCACATGGCTGAGACCACCTGCAAATCGCAGAAACACACAATACAAAGTGCGAAACATTGTTAATCGAGCATGGGAAAAGTCACACACTACAGTAAAGCTACAATTAGACAAAAGCCAAGGGAAAATTTAATGATTATAACATGAACTATGAGTTTTATGAATTTCATGGATCACTTTCGTAAAGCTAAATTTTAAGCTAATATCAATAAAACAGGCTAACAAAAACTATTAATTTTACACAAAAAAACGATAACCTTTAAAATTGGATCAAAAACATTTCGAGCCAGTTAATAAATTAACTGGAAAAATCTATACCATTCACATATTTGCAAGTTCAAATTTCGATAACATATTAATCGAAATCGCCGATCCTGTTACATATATGCATATATAATAAATCCTGTAAAAATATGCGTAAAAAACCACTTAGACAAACGTTTGTCAGACAAAAATATATTGTGAAAGACATCAATTGAGCAAAGCAAAAAAACATATGACCTATAGCTGAATTATCAGATATTATTATCTGATGTGAGTTTCCACAAGTTATTTGGTTTGTAAAAACACACACGCACGCACACAGGCAGAAACACACACACACACACTTACCTTCGGGAAAGTATTGACGTTCCTTTTCCTTTAGTGGGTCACAATTGTACACCCGAAATCCGGTGTCTGTGGCACAAGCAAAACATCCTGCGTCGCAATTTCATTATTAATTATTATATATATATATATATATAAATACTTTATATATATAGTATGTTTATTGCACGCTAAAGCTTCGTGTGCACGAATATGTAAACAACATACAAAGTACATTTCTTTACCTTGATCCTGGTTAAAGCCAGCATAGAGCAGCCCATTGCCATACGGATTCTGCTCCGTCAAATTCATAATAATGTGGCTGCACAATGCTCAATGCTTTTTATAAATTATTAGCTCTTCAAATGATGCGTGATGATTCCTATTTATTTTTTTTATGCATTTGCACCAGGGCTGCCGAGAAGCATTTAACAGGGCGCAGCCAACTTCATGTAACGCAAATTTGAGCAAGCGAATTTCTCTCGTTTTTCGAGGTATTTTAATACAAAACAGAATAGAATTTTTTTTTACTTTCGCTAACAAGTATATCAGAAAATTATACCGATCATTTCCACAGATTTGGTATTTTTTCCCAGTGATATATTGATGATTTTTTAGTATTCAACCGGCTGTCATACTAAATACAATAAGCGAAGCGCTGTTCATTTAATTTTGTGAATTTGCTTATGTCGCACAAACTAACTTAGTTGGGTAGATTGATAGACGAAAATTGCCAACTGCCAAATCAATGGAAAACACATTCGACGATGAGGATCGATTTGAGCAATGTCGCACATGCGGCATCTATTTCATATTTAGCAAATCCATCATTAGGCCAATATTTACAAAATGCGAAACCGGTGACATGCCTGAAATAGTGCAACAAATGCATGCCTGGAATCTAGAGGTAGTTGAGAATCTGGTCCCGTTTTAGACAGTAATGCAATATTCTAGTTATTTTTCGACAGCTTAAAGAAGACGATGGGCTGCCGCAATACATGTGCACAGCCTGCATCGGTGAGTTCCAGAAATTGCTGAAGTTCAAGCGCAATTGCATCGAGACACAGGAGCAATTTGAGAAACTGGACAGCATTCGTGGCCATAATGGAGTGGTCATTAAGAAGGAAATTGCGGAGGCAGACGAGCAGACATTTTGCGGCTTCATTTATCTCGACACGGACGACGATGAGGAGGAAGAGGATGGTAGCAGTTGTGTCTGGGCGGCACTTAATATACGGCATGTGCCCATCAAGGAGGAGCACACGGAACGTGTGCCGCACGAGACACAATATCATCAGCAGCCGATCGTTGGTAATCTGTCCAAGGAGGCAACCTTCGGCCAAGTCAAGCCTGAAGAGCTGGCCGCTGCGAATGGCTTCGGGTCCACACTGGTCGAGGGTTCGCCGAAGCAAAAACAAGAATATGAACGGGCCGATAGCCATGATGGCGATGATGGCGATGATGAAATCATTTGTTTCACCTATGATGATGGCGCGTATGACGAAGCAGTGAGCACGCTGCCAACACCAATGCATGAGCCGGGCGTCTTCTGCAAACTGTGCGGACATGCCTCGGTGACGCAGGCCCAGCACACCGAGCACTTGAACCGTATACACATGCTTAAGGACACCGAGTGCCATATATGCCGCAAGAAGTTCACCAACGCGCCCGAATCGCGTCTCCGGTATCACATGAAATGGCATAAGCTACAGAAGCACGTAAAGTGTCCCATTTGCGGCTACTTTTGCAACTCCAAAGACACGCTGAAGGACCACAAAATAGCGGTGCATACGCGCTCCAAATGTGATTTCTGCGGCAAGAGTAAGTTGGTCGCAATTGAGAAAAAAAAATTATGATTGATTCCTAATTTGATTCTTCCACTTGCAGTACTGAAGCACAAACAGCTTCAGGGACATCTAAATCGACATCTGCAGGGTAAATGTTGGCCATATACAACAATGATACGTATCAGTATTCATTATTCAATTGATTTCTTGCAGAAAACGAAGAGGAACTGGCACGCAAGCTGGGATCAATACAGACGACTGAATCGGCCACAGACACAACGCAGCTAAGCTTAATAGGGTGCGCTTTCTGCGATGACACCTTCGTGGATACCCAGCAGCTGCAGACTCATGTGCAACACAAGCATCGCACCGTGCCACCTGAAGAATGGCACACAACGGAGGAGGAACCTCTGTTGGTAGCCACAATTGGCCAACAGCCAGCAAACGATAACTGCACACCAGCCGCCCAATCAGAGTCATCCCATCCGGAGTCGAAAACATCAAGCACTACGCGGGACAACGTGTCCCTGTGCGAGTGTATTATATGCGGAAAAACATTCAACTTACAAATCAAACTAAATCGGCATCTTCGACTGCACACCACCAAGTTGCCATTCTGATGGATATGCGAAGTCCGTGTAGCCGAAAGAATAGCCCCAATCGGATAAAGCAACAACAACAACAACACACACAGAATCCAATATTAAGACAATCCTAATGGATTGGCACAACAACCACACACACACACCAAATCACTAAGCAGTTAATACATAGCGGCCTTAATGGGTTATGAAGGTGTGAGACAGAAGCAGGTGTACCGGATCGCGAAGAACCTTTAATGTGTGCGAAAAGCAGCAACAGTCTATCCTCGTCTTCTGGCTCCTGTCTCACACATTCATAACCCTTTAGGGTTCGACACGCGAACCCTGCAAAATTATCGACACGTCGCAGCCAGCGCTCTGCTGGCAACTTTTTTGTCTATGTAGTGACTGCTTAGTGCCCAAATCGACACATCCATACAGATTAAGACATTGTTAATAATAAATTCATCTAGTTAAGATTTCCATGCAAGTCTTCTAAATACTTGCAGTCCATAAATAATGTAACTAGTAACTGTAACTATAACGATAATGAAGACATAATTATAGATTGATTGAACTTTTATTTTTAGTTATGTCTGTCTGATTTTTGCGATAGGTCTTATTTAGTTCTAAATACAATATTAACAGATTTAATCAAGCTGCGCCGCGCATTGTAAAATTGCTCAGCTTATATATTACAAATTGGAAAGCAAATTGGTTGTTTGCTTGAAAATTCTAAATTCAATATGTAAACTATTATATATATGTATATATGTATAGATATATATATATATATATATATCAATTCAAAGAACGTTGTTAACAAGCCTCTTTCTTCTACTACTCCATACTTAATTGGGCGCCGTCTTTAATACAGCTGTGGGCAGCAATTTGGTGCTAATTGTTTTGCCAGCAACCGCATCAACAGTTGCCGTCGTCACATTGCTCAATTTAACGCCGGCAACAGTTGTCGCCGTCGTCATAGGTATCACTTTCATGTTTGACAACGGCTTTAGGTTGACACCCTGCAGATTGGGCGTAAAGAACAATTGGCCGCCATTGTTTTGTACGGCAAATACAAGATTATTGCCAGATGTTGCATTATTGCTTGAGGCGGATGTTGTTATCGTGTTGCTGCCACTGCTGCTGCTGTTGCTGCTGCTTGTGGCGAGCAGCACGTTCTTCCCCAGACGCAACGTTTGCCCAGCACCAGCGCCAATGAGCAGCGTTTTCGGCGCACTTGCGATCCCACTGGATGTGCTGGGCAGGTTGTTGCTGGAGCTGTTGCTGGTTGTAGTGATGCTGCTGTTGCTGGTGGCTAGACGCAGCAGCTGATTGCCCATAATGACTGTCTGCATGGGTGCACCGGTCACATTGCGCGCTGGAATGGTCTGCAAAATTGAAATTAAATTTAATGTAGGCAGCTCTTTGACAGTCAATTTCTGGACATGCTTACCGCTCCTTGTAGCTTCACTGTCTGCCCACCAATGACAATATTCTGTGCCGTCTTCATTGCACCCGTTGTCAGTGTGGTTGTTGCCGTTGAGCTGTGTGTGCTGCTAACCACCGCATTAGCGCCCAGCTTTAGCGTCTTGGCGTGCAGCAACAGCGGCTTCCCAGGCACAACTGTTGTCTTGCCAATGATCTTGGGCACCATTGTTCCATGGTGACCGGTGCTCACAATACGCGCTGTTGTCGGCAGCTGTTTGACGCCCGTCTGCTGCTGCTGTTGGATTTGAGCACCGGGCGAGAGTGTGATGACATTGCCACCGGCTGTGGAAGTGGCCAGCTGTATGATATTGTTGCCCGTCGTTATCAGCTTGCCGGAATTCGATTTCTGCAACAGACCCTCCAGTGTTAGGATGTGACCCCCTGTGCCCTGCTGCTGTGCGCTTGTTGGTTGCGTGCCACTCGAACCAGCCGACGTCACCACTGGCGTGGTTCGTATGATGCGCGTTGTGGTTGTTGTCTGTGCGGCATTTGCATTTGCTGCTGTCGACGACACCGGCTGCCTAAAGCTCTGCAACACAATCCGCTGCTGCTGCGGCGAGAGATTCGCGGTGGCCAGCGTTTTCGCCTGTCCTCCCATAGTGCTGAGTATTTTTGGCGACGCTTTTGGCAGCGCCTGGAAAACGATATTTTTGTTCGGCGAAATTGCTGTGTTGCCTGCACAAAAAACAAAAATGATTAAGAAATTATTATACAGCAACTGCTCTTAAAACTGATCGAGTATAAATATATATATATATATATATATATATATACTAAACAATACATTAAGAACCAACATTCGAAAATATTGCAAAACAAATGGTTTTTTTTTTATCATTCGAAAGTATTATTTTTTACGTAATTTTATAAATTTTTGGAGTGTAGATTTTGGTCACTTACCCACAAGAATTCGTTGCTGCTGTGGCTGTTGTTGCTGCTGGGCTTGTGCCTTTTGCTTGAGCTGCTGCTGCTGCAGTGTAGCAAATGCCTGGGGCGACATCTTGACAATGGTGCCACTGGTGGGTGTGCTGGCATTGGCCAATGGGCTGCCGCTGATCGTTGTTGCCGCTGTTGGCTTGTGGCTGACAATGGAGACGGCACCAATTTTTTGCTGCTGCTGCAACGGACGCACTGTGGTCTGGGCGAGCATGCGTGGCCCAAGGATTTGCACAGCAGCAGCGGGCTTGGCAGCAGCAGCAGCAATTGGATTGGGCAGCTGGACAACGGCAGGTTTGCTGGCCACTGCTGTGCCAATTGCTGCACTTGCTCCACCTGCGGGCAGTAGGCGTATAATGTTCTTGGGCATTGGCTGGCGCACTGGAGAGGATTTGTTTGTGTGTTGCTGCTGATCAAGTGGCATAATGAAGCTGCCCGCTATTGCTGTTGTTCCGATCGCTGTCGCCTGTGCATTGGGCGAATTGATAACAATGGGCTTTTTAATGGCCAACTTTTTGGTGGGCGTGGCAGCCACATGTACCGTCTGCAATCCGCTGGGCGTCGAAACCAAAATGGGCGTGGTATTGCGTGCAGGACTGCAGCTCAGAGGCGCCTGCTGCTGATGCAGCTGTTGCTGCTGCACCTGCTGCTGTAATTTTGGCGAGGTTTTCAGTTGCTGAACGGGCGCTGTGGGCGATCTGTCCAGAATGGTAACAACGCCGCTTCGTTGCGTGGCCTTCAGCAGCGATTTCTGTGCCGTCAACAGCTGCGTGGGCGCAACAGTGGGTGGCACATGATATTTGAGCGGCGGCACTGGGGGACACTTGACCTGCAGGGGAAGCGGAGTTTGTGTCAGCAACTGCTTCTTCAGCACAGCAGCAGTTGTAGGAGAGGAAGCAGCTGTAGCAGGTACTCCTGCTGGGAGTTGTGGGGCTTGTTGTGGTTGTGGTGCAGCAGCTGTGGCCGCCACTAAAGCGGGCAGCTCTGGTGTCGCCTCGATGGTCTCATCCTTCTTTGGCTTTTGCTTGCGTTGCTGCTGCTTCTGTTTGACCATTGTCTGATTCTGGCGATGCATTAGCTCAAAGTCCGCCTCGCTGCGATTGCGATGCAAATAGATCCAGATCTTGCGGCGTGCATCGTAACGCACACACGGATCGGGGCCGCCATGCATGCGATCCAGTGCACCGCTCACAATCGTCTGCAGCACATTCTCCGCCGCCTGCCGATTGACGAACTGCGAGCATTTCAACAGCTCCGAGATTTCGGAGCGTGTACCCTCGCCATTGGGCAGCCGTGCGGTCGCATCGCGCACCAACGTCAATATGGTCACATACGGCGGTCGATCATCCACCATGATCGCATGCCCCCGGGCCTTGTTCAGCGCAAAACTCTGCGAATAGATGCCCTTGACGGGACCCACAACACTTTCGTAGCCATGCAGCCGGTACGTGAACGGACGATGCGGCTGATCGAAACGCAAACGCTCCTGTCGCTGAAACTCCAGCATCTCCGCATGGGTGGCCACCCTCACCGCCCAGCTGGTGGGGCAGCGTGGTGGCGGCGTTGGCGCCACATCCACAACGGGACTCAGCAGCTGTTGCTGCTGTTGTTGCTGCTGTGGAGTCGCCAGCGCTTGTTGCACAATCGTTGTGTCCTCCTTGCGTCGTTGCAACCAATGCTGGCAAAGCGATTGCAAACGGGCATCCGAATCGCGTCCAGCGCCAATCCACTGATAAATATTCAACTGGGTCTTGTGCTCAATATACGGCACATATTCTGCCGGCAGCGTTGGAAAGTCACCCGACAGAAAATTAACAGCCGATTGCAGTAGATGCGTCCAATCCACCGGCAGCTGACGCAGCCAATCCGGCACACCGCCGCTGCAGCTCTCCGTGCGCCACTTGAGCAGCAGAGCATGCAATTCCGCATAGTTCAAGCGATGCTGCGGCGTCGACACGAACAGATCCCGGATCAGCGAGAAGTAGCTGCCATGTGGATGACGCGGTATCGTCGTCATCGTCGTTGCCGTCGTCGTCGCCGTTGTTAATGTTTCCCGGGTGGGACTGCCCGTGATGTGAGCGCCAGCCTTGACAAATGCCCGGGGCGAGGTGTTCATGATGGAGCGCACCGTAATCGGCTCCAGTTTGGGCAGCGGGTGAGCGGGCGACAGTGTCTTGGACATCGCCTGCTCAGCCTGCTCCTGCAAGTCTGGCTTCAGATCCTCCTCGTCGGGTTCCAAGGCGGCACGTCCATACAACTGCTGCGGTTCATCCGTCAGTAGTTCGGCCACCGGTTCCGCCGGCTTTGTTTTATTATTGTTGTTGTTGACACCAATAGGCACCAGGGCTGGCGGCTCACTCACATTGTGATTTAGACGCGCTGTCAGCGCTTTTGGCTTGCGTCCGGGCTTGAAGTTGCCCACGAACTGGGCACGTGTGCAGATATCCCTCAATCTTATGTCAGCAGTGTCAAAGTCAGGCAATTGCTAAGCAAACAGAATAAATAATTTAATTTTAATTATAGCTCTAATTATTATAATATCTATGAGTAAATTCAATTGCTATTTTATGCACTGATAAACCCCAAAGTAAAGTTTGTGAAAAACTTTGGAAATTTCGAAATTGGGTGCTGATTTTTTAATAATTCAAATACAATATTTGCAGCAGAAAACAAAACTTGAATGCTTAATAAACATAATTTTCTATATTTTCTGTTTGCAAGAGAGAAAAATCAAAGGACTTTTACTTACCGGCTGCTGTAGTTTCCGTCGCTTGTAGTCACGTAAGTATTTCTTGAGGTTTCTCTCGTTGAGCGGCTGCATCTTATCGGACTGCATGCCACGTAGGACTTGCTCATCTTCCAAGCCGGCGCGTCGCTTGAAGAAGGTACTGTAAATGCATTTCTTGTCCGCCGCATTTGATGGCCTCGATGTGCTCGTCGCATCCGCTGTCGTCTTCTGTTGCTGCTGTCGCTGCTCGGCAATTGCGGCCAGTTGTGCTGCCTTTTCCTCCTCCTCCACCTCTGCGTCCAGTTCGTCGGCACTGATGTCGCCCGGCCGCAGCTGCAAATCGCGTGCCAGCTGCACGAGCTCCTGACAGTAGCGTTTGCGCGCCCGTTCCACACAGAACCTGTTGTTCTCTCGGTGGTGCAGCGTGGGTGTTTTCCGTTTGCGTGGACGCGCTTTGGGCGCTTTGAATGTGTCGCCGCCGGGCGGTGGTGCCATGTTGTAGACCTGCTGCAGGATTTGCTCGCGGGAGAGGAACAGGTCCTTTGCCAATCGGCTGAGACGCTCGGCCTGCTGGAATCGACGCTCGCGTCGATGCGAACGCTCAATACTGCGACGGAGCTGGCGAACATCGGGCCGCAGGCTGCCCTCCTCCAGCTGCCGTTGCAACCGGAGCAGCGGCGATTGGCCAAAATGTTGCAAGCCACCGTTAAATAGCTGCAGCAGGGTGCGATCCTGTTCCGCAGCCGCCTGTGCTGGCGCCAGCAACGCTGCATAGCTTGGCAGAAACGCTTGGAGATGCGCCTGCATCGGATTGGGCAGCATTTTCCAGGTTTCCACTGAGAAGAATTCGTGGAAAATGCTGGCGCTCTCGCAGAGACCCCGAGGCAATCGGAAGATGTGCTGGGCACTCAGCTGGGCGAGTTCCAGTTGATCGGATTGCGTTGTCGTCGCATCATCAGAATCCGAATTGCTTTGCGTATCCTGATCAGTGGCATCCTCATCCTGATCATCATCGTCGGCGTCATCGTCGCTACCATTGCTGCTGGAGCTTGTCGCCGTTTTACCGCTACTGCTGCCAGCGGCAGCGGCAGCGGCAGCGGGGCTGCTGTTGCTGCTACTGCTGCAGTCGGCGTTGTCGTTGATGTTGTAAGAGCCGCTGAGCTCCTCCTCCTCCTCCTCAGATTCCGGGCATGGCATACTGTTCATATTATTATTATTATTGCTGTTGTTGTTGCTGTAGTTGTTGTTGCTATTGCTGTTATTGCTGTTGCTCATTGCTAGTTGAGGAATTTTCGTCGTTTTTTACACAATTAATGAATGCAACTTTGATTCTCTTCGCACACTGGGCAAATTTTTTCTCTACACTAATTTATAATTTTTGTCTCTTCCGCTGCCTCGTTATATCAAACATATTTGCTGCTTGTTTTCCTCTTTTTATTGCCTTTGCTTCTTTGGTTAGTAGCATGTTTTCTCTGCGTTTTTTGGTGTTTTTCTTTGCTTCGTATTTTCGCAACGCGTTGGCAGCGCCCATCCATAAATCGCGGAGTGGCAACTCGACGTGTAAAACAGCTGGTGACATGACCTTAGTAGTTAAATTAAGCAAATACGTTGTAATATATTTTTTCATATATGCAATTGTCTTTGCAATTATGTACGATTAAGCTCTCGTTGATTATTATGTTTGGCAGTTTTGGCAAAGCTCGTGGGCATTGTAAGTATTGTAACAATATGTGACAATATTATTTAACTGTAAATATACTTCGTCTGTATATTTAAATTAAATCTATGGATATCAAGGCATGCAGTCACGGTTTAAATAAAAATATCAGGTAAGCGATGATTGCTCATCTCTAGTGTCGGCGCTAGAGTTGCCTTTGCTATGATCAACATCTGTGTGCTTGTGTGCTGTGTATACTAGCAAATAAAATTTTAAGCGGCGGCGTAGGCAGACCGCTGCTTCTGTCTGTATTATTGTTATATATACTTAATTGATTTTAATTCAATTCAAGTATACACAAATCCTTTGTGAATGTGCACCGAGTGCACTTGCTAAGTGCTGTGCAAAATTAAAACACAAATGAAAAATCGCAAAAGGTGAGCGCAACTCGTTCGTACGTGTAGTTGTACGTAAGCGTGTGTGTGTGTGTAGAGTACATGTATGTGTGCTGTGCAGTTCGCGTCTGTGCCAAAAAGCGCGGCGGTGGAATGTTGAAAAATTAACTAACTTAAAATGTTTGACATGTTCACATTGTCACCAAATTTAATATTAACATTACAGTTTTAAGTAGCCCGTTTTTTGTTTTCAAATGGAAAAAAACAAACTGTGGCTCTTTAAAAAATAAAAAGAGAGGAAAGAATTTTGCACAAGGAAAAAAAGAGTAGAAAAGAAAAAGAAGAAGCAGAGCGCAACAAAAACGCCGAAAGCGGACGCGCGGCGTTTAATGCAAGTCGAAGAGTGCTTGTCGCATTTTTTTTTTAACTAAAAGTAGCGAAATAGCAACAAAGAAAATACAATAGTGTGATGCATACTTGAATACCCTGCAACCAATTAAAACAGTGGCAAATGTTTTATTAAATTACTAACTTGTTAAGTTATGAGAGGCAGTGGAAAGCATTTTCAGCAACCTTTTTTTTTCAATATTAAGAAAATATAAATAAAACAAAACAGATGGGTGTGTGTGTGATTGCTTATTTGCATACATGTTTTGTGTAGATGAGACTACAGGGTATATCCTAGTTGGTTATCACATGATTTTAAAAGAATTTCTTTTCGTTTCTTTCATTTTATTTTATTTCTTTTAGCTTTGTTTAAATTTGAGACGCGGCGCAAAGAAGCTCGTGGCACACCGTTACCTATGGGAGACGAAAAGTCTGACTCTTGTGAGACATTTGTTGCAACTTTGATCAATCCCGACGCCGACAGCAGCAACACCGCGAAAGAAATCACAACTAAAAAAAAGCTCAAGACAAGCGATCAAATCGGCGATGTCAATGAGAATTCAACAATAAGGGAAGAAACAATAACAACAACAGCAGCAGCAGTAACTATTAAAGCAAACAATACGAGTACTACCGATAAACGTAATGGAACTAACGGAAATGGAACTGTAAATGTTGCACTCGACGAATTCTCAAACAGCTGCTCGGACGACGATCAAAGCGTTCTGGAGAAGCCAGCATTCAAAATAAGCATTGTTCCATTGGAGAAACTGCTGGCGCAGCCAAAAAGTAACGGCAGCAGCAGCAGCACCAGAACTAGAAACTCCAACAACAACAATAAACTTAATGTAAAAACAACTAATATAACTAAAACAACAAATTTGCGAACCTCGTCAGTTTTGCCGCCGCGTAAAAGCCGCAACAAAAACGTGTCCATTATCGAGTTAAGCGACACAGAAACTGACGAAGACGAAATTATTGTACGGCGTAGAAATCGCATCAACAGCACATCCACATCAACATCCACTTCCAGCACAGCGGCAGGCAAGGAGTCGGCCAAGAAGTTGCCACCCAAACAGAGTTTGCTCTCAAAACTGTTAATCGATAGTGATAGCACAACAGCGAGTGAAGGGGCAAACACAACACGACAGTTGCGTCGCTGTGTGGTGCGTGTAAAGCGCATTGAGCTGCCAACAACAGCAGCTAAAGCAACAACAACAAATACAGCAAAAAGAACTACAAGACAAGCAAAAATAAGAGAAACAACAGCAGAGACAACTACAACAAAAACATTAACAGAATCATCATCAGAAACAACAACAGCTGCAACATCAGTAACAACTACAACAGAAGCAAAAACAACAGCAGCAACAACAGAAACAGCAGCAGTAACAACTTTGACAGTAGGAACAACTACATTGACAGCAGAAACAACAACAACAATAAAAACGGAAGCAGCGGCAGCTGAAAAACCCGAGCCAAAGCGCAAAATGAGCACAGATTCCGAGCTGGAAAAAGCGAGCACATCGAAGCGCAATCGTCGCGATAAAAGCGCCAGTGCAAGCGATAACGATAACGATTCCGATTATAAGGCAGCCGCCGACTCCGAGGAGGAACAAGCTGAATCGGAACAGGAAAAAGATGCTGAAAAATCGGATGCAGACGCTGCAGCTGGCCACAGCAGTGACAGCGAAGTAATGCCCCAACGCAAACGTCGCAGTTTTGCAAACAAAAAAGATGCTGGCTCTGCGCATGACTCCTCGGATTTCGAGCAGGAGGATAAGAAGAAGAAGAAGCGACGGCGCATCAAGAAGACATCTAGCGGTGACAGCGATGATGGCGACGACGAGAAGAACAAGAATAAGCGCAAACACATACGCAAAATTATCAAGACTAAGGATTTGGATTTGACCACCAAGGAGGCCGCCAAAGAGGAGGACGATCGTCGCAAACGCATCGAGGAGCGTCAAAAGATCTACAATCGCATATTCGAGAAATCGGAGAACATCGAAATTAGCGAGCTAATATTGGATTTCGATGAGGAGTCGAAAAAGGCACTGCTCCAGGTGGACAAAGGACTGCTGAAGAAGCTAAAGCCCCACCAGGTGGATGGCGTCAAGTTCATGTGGGATGCCTGTTTCGAGACTCTTAAGGAGAGCGAAAAGAATTCCGGCTCCGGGTGTATATTGGCCCATTGCATGGGCCTGGGAAAAACACTGCAGGTGGTCACTCTCTCCCACACGCTGCTCATCAATTCGAGGCGTACGGGTGTGGAGCGTGTGTTGGTCATCTCGCCGCTGAGCACCGTTAATAATTGGGCACGTGAATTTGTCCATTGGATGGCGTTCGCCCATCGACGCGACATCGAGATCTATGACATTTCACGGTACAAGGACAAGCCGACGCGCATCTTCAAGCTGAACGAATGGTACGAGGAGGGCGGCGTCTGCATCCTGGGCTATGACATGTATCGCATTCTCGCCAACGAGAAGGCCAAGGGTCTGCGTAAAAAGCAACGCGAACAGCTCCAGCATGCCCTCGTCGAACCTGGGCCCGATCTCGTCGTCTGCGACGAAGGTCATCTGCTCAAGAACGAGAAGACATCGATTAGCAAGGCGGTCACACGGATGCGCACCAAGCGACGCATCGTACTCACCGGCACGCCTCTACAAAATAATCTCAAAGAATGTAAGCTATAGCACCTGGGGGATGATCTTTACACAAATCGTTAATCGTTATTTTTTCCACACGTCCTTTAGACTATTGCATGATTCAGTTTGTGAAGCCAAGTCTATTGGGCACATATAAGGAGTACATGAATCGCTTCGTCAATCCAATTAGCAATGGCCAGTATACGGACTCCACGGATCGTGATTTGCGCCTGATGAAGCATCGATCGCATATTCTGCACAAGCTGCTCGAGGGTTGCATTCAGCGAAGGGATTACTCGGTGCTGGCGCCCTATTTGCCGCCCAAGCATGAGTATGTCGTCTATACGACATTGTCGGAGCTGCAGCAGCAGCTGTATGGCTATTATATGACAACGCATCGGGATCAGGCCAGCTCGGATATTTGTGGCAAGGGTGCGCGTCTGTTTCAGGACTTTCAGGATTTGCGACGAATCTGGACACATCCGATGAATCTGCGCGTCAACAGCGACAATGTAATTGCGAAGCGTTTGCTAAGCAACGATGACTCCGAAGAGGAGGGCTTCATTTGTGATGATTCCGAGGAGGATGAGATCGTCTCGAATTCATCGGAGAGCGTTGATTCCTTCAAGTCGGATGCTAGCTTAACGATGGGCAACAGAAATGCCGCTGGCGGCAGCAAAACGAAGAGTCGCAAGACACGAAACGGCGTTCGCTCCGGATTGGTGGACAGTGATTCGGATGTGGAGCTTATGGGCGGCGGTGCATCTGTGCAGAAAGATGATCCATCCGAGTGGTGGAAACCGTTCGTCGAGGAGAAAGAGCTGAACAACGTTAATCATTCCCCTAAGCTGCTCATGCTGCTCCGATTGCTTCAACAATGCGAAGCAATCGGTGACAAGCTGCTCGTCTTCTCACAATCCCTACAATCCCTAGATGTTATCGAGCATTTCCTCTCACTGGTGGATAGCAATAGCAAGGGCTACGAATTTGAGGGTGAGTCATGCCCTGTGGATCGACTATGCCACGATCTAAGTAATATCATAATTAAGATGAGGGAAATATGTGTGGGAAACTGAAGTATTACGGAAATTCCAGTTTAATTTAATTAAAAGTGTGCGTGCGTTTCAAGCGAGATCTTGGCACCGATTGCTCGCAGAACTCACCAACATTCTCTCTTTTCCTCTCTCTTAGTGTCTACTCGTCTCTCAATAACGCTGACCACTTCGAGTTCCCTTTTGTTCTCGTCTCTCTGTCTCTATTCCCATTCCTACATATATATCTATAATGCATTAATCGTTATCTTCTTAATGCCGCAGGTGATGTGGGCAATTTTAAGGGCTCCTGGACACAGAACGAAGATTACTTCCGTTTGGATGGCTCTTGCAGCGTGGAGCAGCGTGAGTCGATGTGCAAGCAGTTCAATAATGCCAGCAATGTGCGTGCCCGTCTCTTTCTCATCTCGACCAGAGCCGGTGGATTGGGCATTAATTTGGTGGCAGCCAATCGTGTCGTAATTTTCGATGTCTCGTGGAATCCTTCGCACGACACGCAGAGCATCTTTCGTGTGTATCGCTTTGGGCAGGTGAAGCCGTGCTACATCTATCGTCTCATTGCCATGGGCACCATGGAACAGAAGGTCTATGAGCGACAGGTAGCCAAGCAGGCAACGGCGAAGCGTGTGATTGATGAGCAGCAGATCTCTAGGCATTATAACCAAACGGATTTAATGGAGCTCTACACGTATGAGCTGAAGCCGAGCGTTGAGCGCGAGATGCCCCTGTTGCCCAAGGATCGATTGTTTGCCGAGCTGCTGACCGAACATGAGAAGCTGATATTTAAATATCACGAGCATGACTCGCTGCTTGAGCAGGAGGAGCACGAGAATCTATCCGAGGAAGAGCGCAAATCGGCCTGGGCCGAGTACGAGGCGGAGAAGACGCGCGCCGTCCAAGCTTCGCAGTATATGAGCTATGATCGCAACGCCTTTGGCGCCCAGATGGTCAGCCAGTTTGGCAATGCCTCTGGTAGCGTTACATCCAATAAGATATTTGGATTTCGATCGGATATTCTGTTGCAGTTGCTTAATATGAAGATATCGAAGGATCATCCGGAATTAACACAGAATCAGGTTATACAATTAGTGCCCAGCTATCTGCAGCAGCTTTACAATGAGATGAACAATGGTGATCCGACCATGTACAAGGATCTGTTGCAGCTACACACACACATTGTGCATCCCAGCGGCATGTACATGAATCCCTTGCTCTATTCCAATCAAAATCCATCGGCAGCGGGCTACAATCAGGCAACTGGACAAACAGTTGGCGCCGCTGTTGCACCCGCTGCCAGTGCGACCGGTTTTGAGGCGGACAAGGTATACGAGATTGATTAAGTGAAAATCGACATATAGTACACATTATGTTCACGAATCCATCATATTATTGCGCACACAGTGAATCACGAGAGGATTGGCTATTGTCCTCATCATCAAACATAAGATACATATGTGGTTTTTTTTTGGTGTATCAATTTCGATTTAATGTTAGTTAATTTGTCGTCTTTTATTAATTTAAAGATCAAAGCAAAAACACTCTTTGCTATTACAAATTATTCATGAATATATAGCCCAAGCATAAGTTTATATAGTTTTTATGTCTGAATTTAGTTTAAAGCTGTCCTAATACATTTAGAATTATATTAGATACCGATACCAATTTACACAAACACATACAAGAAACAAACAAAAAAAAAAAAAAGAGAAGAAAACAAACATATAACGAGTTATATATACATGGATATATTAGCTATTGTACGCGATCCTTGCTAAGGTTCGCAAAAAAAAATTAACTACACACGCAGCAAAAATAACAAACAATAAATGGCACAGAATACGATAAATAATACTATTGGAGTCTTTCATTTTTAGTAGCACGGATGATGTGATCTTGATCTTGATCTTGTCGATGGTTAGTTCAAATAACAAAGCAATTTATAAAAATTCAATTGATTGACAATTTTTTTTTTCATTTAATAGCTTTTAACCACAGATATTAAAATTGTCACAGATAAAATAAAAAGTTTTGGACATCTTCCAGCTTGACCACACGTAAAAGTTTTAATTTAGGCATAAATTTTAATGTTTATTAAAATGTTCATAACTTAGAGATTATATTAGATTCTATGAAATCACTTGGGCGGCAGTTTGCCCATCATGCGCAGCTGTTGCACCTGCTGTGCCTGTAGCATGTGTTGTGGTCCTCCAGGCAGCTGAAGGGCCATCCCGCTCATTAGGCCGGGACGTGGTCCCGGTCCACCCATTGGCTGCATGCCCGTTGGACATGGGCCGGGCATCATCGGTGGTGTGGGGCGATTGTGGACACCTTGCTGGATATCGGACAGACAAGCTTTCCACTCCTCCAGGCGATTGTAGTGCTTTTGCAGCAGCGCCTCTTTGCGTGCTATTTCAATGCTCAGATCTTGATTCTCATCCTTTATGAGCATATGCGGTTTAAGCGTGGAGACGAGAAAGCGTTTCTGTAGAAAGAATGCCTCCATTTGGCGGGCCACATCGATGAAGCGATTCGTTGTCTTTTGCACCTCCAGATCGATTTCCTCCTTGTTGGTGCCGGAGTTGGGCTCCTGTTTGGTTAGCGAAAGCAGACAGGCCTGAAAGGCTTCCTCGAATTCATCCATTAAATTGCCGCCACCAGTTTCGTTATTTGGCGTTGACATATTTGTTATTATTTTCTGCTTGGTGATTTTAGATGTGCTCAAGCAAATTGCAAAGTGTAAACAATTCCAGGCGAAAGTACTAAAAAATCCCAAAAAATAAAGCCGACTTTGCGATTAATTGCAAAAAAGAAATCGATAACTTTTGATAAGTGAAAACAAAGTAAATTCCAGGAATACCATTCATATAATAATTTGTTGGTTAAATGTTGCTAAACTGGGAATACCATTCACATAATAATTTGCTGGTTAATTGTTATTAAAATGTCAGCACATCAGATCATAAGAAATCTGTACACTGCTCATTGGAGTCTGCTAGCTCGAGTGCCACGACGTTCCAATCCCGGCCTGGGCTATCAACTGCAGCAACTGCAGCAGCCGGGTATCGAGGACGCTAGCGAAGATTATGCCGACATGGAGGCAGATTTTATGTCCGCCCATCGCACACATCAGCAGCACGAGGCACAGCAGCAACAGCAACGCGATCGTGTGCGACAATTTATGATAAAGCACAAATACTTTCGCAATACCAAATTGCCCAATTTGTTACTGTACGCAGAGAAGGAGCAAATGCGTTTGCTCCATGAACGCGATGCGGATGAATGGAGTGTGGAGCGATTGACGGAAAGTTTCCCGGCCACAGCGGACATTGTGCAGAAGGTGTTACGCTCCAAGTGGCGACCACAAAGTGTGGAGCGCATACGCAATCATGACGTCAGCGTTATGAGGAACTGGACACAGTTGCGTGCTGGAAAATGTGCAGATGTGCCGCCCGAGCTGCTGCAGCATTTACAGAAATTTGCTCAGCGCCAACGAGGAGACTTGCAACAATTAAAGCCAGAGCAGTGGCCGACGCGACCAGAGCTACCGGTGCCTCAGCAAAATGAATTCCGCGCCCTTCTGGGCAAAGAGGGAAACAAGCAACTAGAGTCGGGCAACTCAACACATCGAGCAAAGGCCAGGATTATGCCGCCCACGGCGGGCGAGGAGGAAACCTATTTGATGGACAAGGTGGTAGACAAGCGTAAAATGCGCCTGCAGGAGTTAAAGGCATTGCAAGTGTTGCCCAAGCAGCAGGAGCAGCAGCTGGAGCAACCATTGCCCAATCCCAGTGGCACTGGTCCACTGCCCAGTTTTGTGGAGAAATTCGAGCGAACTGAAATTGTTGTTAGCGTTGCGGATCAGCGCAAATACGAGATGAGCAAAGTGAAGGATCGCATTGTTATACCACGCAAACTATATCGCCAAGGAGCCACCTATCGCGTCGAGGATGCCTACTACGATGACGATGGAGAGCTGCTGTATCGCGTGCCCGGCATGACTGGCGGACGGCGGTATCACTAAGATTAATAGGCAATCGAAGCTAGTCTAAATGTTAAAAATACAAATAAATCTATCTTTACGAATTGACTGTTTTTAGTTAATAAAGAGAAGGTATTGAATGCCCTTATTATGAATATCCTGTTATCCCTGAATTGGTTCCAGGGACTTCAAGCTGATTAATTCTTTCTAGTCCATATCCGTTATTTTAGTTTTTTGAAAGAAAATTTAACAAATGCACTATAATTTAAATGTAATCGAAGCTAATAAAATATAACACTAAATATCTAAGAATTTAATGTTTTAAGTTAATCATCAGAAGTTAGTGAAGAAGGTAGTGAAGCCATGGTTTATTCCAATTTAATTCGTGTTTTGCTTTTTAAATTAATCGTACGAAAATTTTAACAAATGCACTAAGATCATTGGTAGTCTAATGTTAAATATAACAATAAATCTAACAATATCTAATCCTGAGAAGGTATTGAATACCTTGCTATGCCTGGGTTGGATTCAGGTTTATTCCAAGTCGATACGTGTTTTCCATTTAATTTCCCCTCGAAAATTGAACAGATGCAGTTTTCAAATTGCAACGTTTTATTATAAAAATATAAACATAGAAACTGTCAAATAGTTATAGCATTAGTTATTGAAGGCAGCTGCGATTAGATCGCTACCCGCAAGCAGTGCATCCGAGGCAACAGTTATTTGGGTGCCCGTCAGCCTGGCCACAAGATCACAGGCAGCTATTTCCGCATAGTTGGCGCCACCAACCACAAACACAAACAAGTTGCGCAGACGCAGCGGAAAGATTTCAGGTGTTTTCAGCTGGGTGGTAAATGTTTTGGGCGTGCTCGGCTGTCCGCCTGCCACGTGCAGCTGCAGTCCATCGATCATGGCCAGCTTGTTGGCCAACTGCTCGGCACTGTTGGCATTGAGGAGTATCGAGCACAGCTGTGCCGCCAGCGGGATGTACATGCCATTGAACACAAAGCTGGGACACGATTGCTTGGCAGCATGTCCACTGGCGCCGCCGGCAGCAGCAGCCGCAGCAGCGGATGTGGATGCTGCTGGCTGATCTGCATCCGCACAGGATGTCAGCAGTTTTAGGCGATTGGCATTGGCCTGAAATTCGGTTTGCTGAAACTTGGGCAGCGGCAAATTGGAGAGAAGCTTGGCGGACGTCTTTCGCTCGGGCAGCACCACCGGCAACAGGCCCGCCTGTGCCAGCTGCTGGAAGACGCACAGTTCCCGGTGGCCAAACATGTTGCAATAGTTGCGTGCAAAGCTCTGCAGCTCCTCGGGTGCAACGCCGGCGCACAGATGCAGCAAGCAGAGCAGACGCAGCGTATTATAACGTTGTCCATCTGTGGTCAGCAGCTCTTCGATCTCGGTGAGAAGACGCTTGCGTGATACATTGTTGAGGATGTCCTCCTCGAGCGTTTGCAGCCGGCGAAAGTTGCCCAACATTTGGATGACAATCTCGGAGGCATTTAGGTGACGCAACACTTTGGCCTTTAGCTCCGTCAACTTGGGCAGCTTGCGTGCGACATAGTCGTGCATCTCCTCCAGTTGCATGTCGTTGAGCTTCTGCAGCTCCAGGCTCAAGGATTTCACCTGTGCACGCACCAAACTGCTTGCCTGAGCGAAATGCTTGTAACGATTATCACCATAGATCTCATCACAGGCGGAATTCAAGCGAATGCTGCTCAGCTTGCCAGTGATTGGCTTCAGATCGGTTTTGCCTTGGAGCAGCTGCAGCTTTTGGCTGCGTATCTTGTTGTTCGCATTGTCAATCACAATTTCTCCAGCACGCAGCTGGAACACCTCCAGTAGCAGGCCAGCATAAATGGCGGGCGTCAGCAATGATGACGCATAATCCTTGTCCCTGTCAATAATCAGCCAGGCACCAAAGTCGGCCGGGTTTGACGGCTCCGGAACTGTACCCAGCGACTGCATCAGCTGCACCAGCTGTCCCGCATGGCTGCCAAAAGTAAGGGTAAGCATTGGCTTGCCACAAATCATTTGAAGCAGCCGCAGACTCTGCGCCACAGCGGGCAGAGCAGAGGTATTCCCTTGCAGATAGAGGTATTCGTAAAGCTGTATTGAAGGAGTGATTGAAAGTGAGTAAATTGATTTGGATGTCTAGCTGACTATTCTCTCCACTCACATTTGGCAGCTCCAGACTCAGCACGCCCTGGTCGAGGTAGATGAAATCCCAGTTATAATGATAAAGCTGGACGAGACCCCAGAGGCCGGCCTGTTCGAGCAGCGCATGGAAATATGCATAGCAGCTGGGCACGCAAATGATGTGAACCATGCGTAGCGCTAGATCGGGTGACTCAGTGGGCGTGGCTAGGGTCAGGGATTGCAGTTGACGCAACAGCATCTGATAAGTGCCCAGCAGACTGCGTATCATGTAGATGTGCACCTGGTCGTCATCTCGATGCAGTCTCTGTTTTACATCCAGTTTGTAGATACGCTGAATGCCCTTCAATCTGTAAAGGGTGTTGTTTAATAACAATTTTAATTAAATATGTATGGACTACTCACTTTAGCCAGGAGGCGGTGCAGACATGTTCGAGCGGCTTGATCAGCTCGGGCTCCAAGATGAGCTCCTTTTTGCCCGGTATGGAGCATAGTATTGCCTGCAACTGCACCGAAGACACATCAATTACATTTTATTACTCGATACTGCACACACACACACACACACACATACACCCGCAAACACGCACCTTTTCCTGTGCCACCAGCTGAAATCCTTGTAATTTCTTCTCCAGTGTCAAATCCATTTAGGGGAACTTCTAGCGATACTTTTGACGTTTTCCAGATATCGATAAGCGGCATGTGCCGATAACAGTCACGACGATGTATCGATGCATTTGTAAGCAAAACGCGCCAACATTCTAATAAGAGACAATTTAGTTATTGACCATTTTTAATAATGACAAAAAAAAACACAAATCAGGGTTCATATGAAAATTCTGTATAATTAAAGGGTTGTTTAAGAGAGTAAAATAATCAGACTAATCTTATCAAATTGAATTAAATATTTACCCACCGTTAAAAATAGTCACACATTTTTCAAACGTTTTGAGTATACTCAAAAGTGATTAATTTGCCCAAGTGCATTTTGGTGCATTTTAAGTTGAAATGCATTATCTATTTTATGATAAGATATGGTCACTAATATTTTGCGATTTCGAACATAGAAGCAATTAACTATTGTCTTATCTTTAATTATCAAAGTGTGCAGCTTTTGAACACAAAATCAACCGATGACTTTCCGGAATCAGTACTCAGTATTGCACATTCCACATACAAAGTATAGTTCGGATAGTACAAATAAGTACAAGTAGTACAAATACAAAACAATATATACTACGATAACAACAACAACCAGTAATGATAGCTTTAATGCTGATGTATATTATCCGTTGCGTGAAAACATCGTATTTTAGGTGTAACACATTATCACACACCCAACAACAAATAAAATTGGCCTTAGGGTCGGAATGGCACTTGCAGCTTTTTAAATAGCAGATTGACATAATAAATTAGAAAATTTTAATTGACACTCTACAGTGGATATAAGGAGAATGTAACAAAAACTAAACTCGCTCAGTAAGCTGAGATATGAAACATTCACACGAAGCTGTGCACAGATAATCCACGAAAATAGACATAAATAAGAACAGCAAAAAGAACAATACGTAAAATAACAGTTACGAGAATTACAGAAAAACCACGACCGATCACAGCAAAGGCTACGACGGGACTTGTTCTACTACTTCTCTTTCGGAAGGAAGATTTATAAATAAGAATCTACTACTAGGATATGTTAAGTGTAACGGTTGCCGACCAAAAGTCAGCACAGTTAGGTCAATTTTGGCCTATTGTGGTACCGTGGATCTTATCTTTATCCCGTGACTCGTGAGGGCTTGAATCAAGTGAACCAGCCAGTTGCATTTATGATTTTTGCAATTCTGGCCGGTATTATGTGCTCCAACTGTGTTAAAATGGATGGGAAGTGATTTCCCAAGAAGGTAAATCGATTCCTTGCCAAAGCTGGGCAGAGACAGAGAAAGTGTTCCGGGGATTCTACCTCTTCTTCGTCTCTACAGCTTCGGCAAAAGTCGTTGTATGGGACTCGATGCCTATAGGCGTTAATATTCATCAACCAGTTACCAGAAATTTTCCGAATTACAGCGGAGTCATTACTGCGATTTAATCTGCACAGTTCTTTACTGAGCTTGCTGTTAAGACTACAGTTGGCATTTAGCCATTTGTCTTTTGACTTGTGTCTGCTTATTTCTTTTATTTTCAGTTTACAGGTAGCTAGAGGCATACTCACACCTTCCTTATCAGTGAGGAGGGGTAATATTGTGCCTTTTCCAGCTAGCTCATCAGCTATACTAAGTAGGTAATTATATAAAATGAATCCAATTTATCCGCTGCAGCTGTTATCGTTGGATGCCATTCTGTTATTGTAGCAATCTAAGCGCCTATCCAGACAAATTGTAAATTTATTTTAGTTTCGCCAAGAACTTTCGTAGCTTGCTAAGCAATTACTGACTAGCGATCTACAGATCGGAAAACTTCGGGGATGCTTAAAGTGACTCGTTCTTTACGAACTATGCAACTGTAATCAAATGTTAGTGTAAAATTTAATGATTTCCGCAATCACATTGTTGAAAGCTTTCGACAGCTTTTGCACACTAAACCGTTTAAATAGTTTTGCACACTAGCGATGGCTTTCAGTAACAGAATTCAGTGTCAACAGTGCTGACAAAACATACACCGGATTGCCCAATTACCTAATACTAATAATTTAAATAAAAAGTAGTATATACTGCGATGACAACAACAACAACCAATAATGATAGCTTTAATGCTGATGAGCTGGAGGCACCCGAGTGGCTAAATGATCGGTTCATTGAGGAAGTACTGAGCAAACATGAAAATGCTCCAGAATTAAAAGTTTTGGATGTTCAGCTGTCTCCAGCAAGTGCGAAGGGCGATCATTATGCGAGCATTATGTTCCGGGGCAATGCTACGTATACCACGGAGAAAGGGAAGTTCTCAAAATCGCTGATCATCAAGACAATGCCAGAAGAGGAGGGTCACAAAAAAGATATGTTAAGTGAATCGCATCTTTTTGAGACGGAAATTGGCTTGTACACAAAAGTGTTGCCCAAATTCGAGGAAATCTTACGGGAAGCGGGAGATAATACTCGGCTATATGTGCCCTGTATATACACAAGTTTAAAGCCTCGACAGCTGATGATCTTTGAGGATCTGGTGCCTCAAGGATATGAGGTCGTACGGGGTCGTGATGGAAACATCGAGGAGATAAAGATCGCGTTGTCTAAGCTAGCCAAATGGCATGCAGTTAGTGTTCACGTATTACACGAGGTAAGTTATCAGTGGGATCTTTTTAGTTTCTTGTTAAAAACGTAGTTCCTCTTATTTAGCAACCGGATTACCTACAAGAATTTAAATATGGCATGTTTGAAATGCCAACCCTTATGGAAGACCCCTTCGTAACCACCGGCATGCGCCAGTTCATTGCAATGCTGGAAGTAGTTCCGGAATTGAGAAAGTATTTACCGTTCTTTAAGAATATAGAAAATGATTATATGGACCGTTGTGGAATTGTACTGCAGGAGTATCGGAAAAATCGTCAGCCCAATGGGTATTATGTCCTATGCCATGGGGATTTTCATCTCCGAAATATGATGTTCAAGCGCAACAAAGTAGATGATAAATTGGAAGATGTCATGTTAATAGATTTCCAATTAAGCAACATATGCCCCATAACTGTCGATGTGATGTATGCCATTTACATGCTAATGGGTGTGGAAGATCGTCAACATAACTATAAGGAATTAATTAACAATTACTTCTCTGAGTTTATCGCAACTTTGCAGAAAATTGGCTTTAAGGGTGAATTACCAAATTCTGTGGAGTTCTGGAAACAAATGTCCCAACATAAATACTTTGGTGGGTTTTGACTTTAAATGATTTAAATTGCAAATTGATCATTATTATATTTTTATATTCTTTCAGAAATTTTCCTATTGACGACATTTTTGCCCTTGTTGTCTTCCCTTATGGATAAAAACGTTGACGTCGCAGATGTAATCCAAAAGGAAGAAGTGCGGATGAAGTTGTACCAATTAGACAATTACATTCAAGATGCAAAGGGCGTGCTCACAAGATATGGAAAACTGGGATATTTTGATTGATATGAATATAATTAATAAGCAGGATATGGATATAATTAATAAGCAAGTATATAAGAAAACTCGATAAAAATTAAGACGAGAGTATATTGAATACCATAAAAACTAAATGGTACGACAATGTTTAAATAAATCAGTTTTATAGTGCAAGTTAAACAAGTAAGATGCTGTAGTCGAGTTGGCTCGACTACGATATACCCTTAACACAGTTAAGTATATACTAATTTTATTGGCAAATTTCCCTTTAAGATGATTTTCACTTAAATGTTCAGTTCTGCAAGTGCATTTCTTACAGAGTATTTATACTCACAAGCCCGAACTGACCCGAACTGGCTGGCTACAAACACGTGCACTTACATACTTACATACATACATACATACATACATCCATACGTATACGAAACAGTAGTTATCGGGGCTCTACAGAATACGTGCCATCTCTTTCTCACACATGCACTCGCCTATTTATGCATACTGAAAATGACAGCAAGAAGATCAATATGAAAATATATTTTCGACTATAACTTTTGTGTTTCTTATCCGATCTTAATGAAATTTTTTCAATTGATCAATAATATTTATATGCATATTATGTATAAATTAGAAGCCTCAGCCTTTTAAATTGTGGAACTTATTGCTATCAGAAATCGAAATATATCGATAATTCAGAAACTGATATCGATAAAATAAAGTAAACATCGATAAAATAAAGTAAACTTGATCTGCGCCTGGTACACGAGAACTTATATTCCAAATTTGAAGTCGCTAGCTCTTATAGTCTCTGAGATCCACGCGTTCAGACGGACGGACAGACGGACAGACAGACGGACGGACAGACGGACGGACGGACAGACGGGCGGACAAACGGACAGGGCTATATCGACTCGGCTGTTGATCCTGATCAAGAATATATATACTTTATGGGGTCGGAGATGCTTCCTTCTGCCTGTTGCATACATTTGCACAAAACCATTATACCCTTTTTACCCATTTTCAATGGGTTAAGGGTATAAAAAGAGTTCTGAGCGAAAACTTTACTAAAACAAAATACTAAATAATTAAAATAATTACAGACAGAATTTTATTTACAGTCGAGGGCGACGAATTATTACAATAATCAGGTTATTATAATAGATAAGATGTGAATGTTATTTCAGAACAATAAATTTTTAACATACTTGTCACATTTAATATGAATAAAATTGTATTTTTTTTTTAGTAACTTGGAGAACAAGATAATAATTGGCGATAATTATTGCTTAGTTAATTAAAGTGACTCTTTTATTTAAACGTTCCGATTGAATAAAAAATACGTCAATATCAATATTATCAATAATATTTGATAATCATTTTAAGAGAATTTATTCAAGCTTTTCGCTATTGATTACATATAATCGAACCGATTTATTGATAACGAATAATACTTTTTGTGATTGGGTTATCTTATAGATTTTATAACTGCATGCAACAATTTAAGGATAAATGTGAGTGGACATTTTTTCTGATTTAAAAAATATTGATTATGGATTTAGACTTGTCTTTTTATGTTCTGGTGCATTCTGCAGTAACGAATTGAGCTTTAAAAGTAATTTTATTGTATACTGGAAGACCTATTTTTCTTTGAACTTAATGTGCAACTTGTTCGAAGAGAGTTACGTGTCCAAAAATCCAGATAGTTCAAACTCTTTGACAGTGCGTTGTAAAAATGCACGATACTTGGGATTCTCAACGTTCTCGCGTCTGAACTGATCGCCAATCTCAGTGCGAGAGTTCAAATCCTCCAGATTATCAAAGCCAGCATCTTCTCTGAATATCAGAGGTGTTAGACATGTGGACGCAATGACACCTAGAATATATAGAAGAATCCTTAATGTTGCATATAGGGCAAGGAATTTAAGCAAGACTCACCCATTAAACTGTTATTGATCAGTTCAATGTGAATCTCTTTGAGAGTTGGGGTGTGTCCCTGGTATTTCAGCTTTTCAAGAGTTTGCTGCACTCGATGATATTCCCATATAATGCTTCAAATGCACTTTGCGTACATTCTTGAGCCGTACATTGAGAGAGCCGTACAAAAAATAGTTAAGATCAACAGCTGGCGAGCCCACATAAGCCAACTGGAAGTCCAACTACAAACGATTCCAATGGCTATAACCAAGAGAGACTCTTATATAACTCTTCTAGTCCTTGAGATTAAATAGTAGGTCAGCCGGATGAACAACGATGTGATGCACACTGTTGGCGACAGCAGCAATATGCCAATTATGTTAAGTTTAATCTGCTGCAGCGAGCGTTAACAGTGCTCTTCTTGTACAGCGCTCTCTTGGTGCAGTGCTGTCTCTCTCTCTCTCGCTCTCTCTCTTGACAAAGGACGCTCGGCCGTCTGCTGCAGCTAAGTTAGTTGATTCGCATAACTTGAGCGGGTTGATTGTTTTTATCGTTGCTGAAAGACTAAGCAGTGACTTCTAGCACTAAGCAATCAATGCATAGAGACGTCAAATCGACAAAAATGTTTTTTTTTTTCTGGTCTGGGTCCCAGCAGGGCGATTCTGGGTCCCAGTAGAGCGCCGACTGTGTTAACATGCGAAATAGTTTGTTCGAACAGGCTGCTACCTACTACCTACCTACTGTCACATGATCCTAAATTTGCATGTATGCGCATATGTGTGGCCGTCAAGAAACAAAGAATGTTGGATGTGGAGACAATGATACCCTATTTTAGATGTTCACCATACATTTGATGGGCTGTGGTTACAAAATTGTAATCTAAAGCTCAACAGACACATAACATTGAACCAGTAAGCAACATGGGAATGTCAATATCTATATGGTGCCGCTCTCTTTTAGAATGAGCAATTTTTTTCACAAATAACCATTTCCCAAATCACATTGTTGACAAAGCTTTTAAGAGCTTTCGACAGCTTTTGCACAATAAACGTTTAAATAGTTTTGCTTACTAGCGATGACTCTCAGTAACAGCATTCAGTGTCAACAGTGTTGACGGAATATACAACGGCTTGCCCACCTACATAATACTACCAGTATATACTGCGATGACAACAACAACAACCAATAATGATAGCTTTAATGCTGATGAGCTGGAGGCACCCGAGTGGCTAAATGATCGGTTCATTGAGGAAGTACTGAGCAAACATGAAAATGCTCCAGAATTAAAAGTTTTGGATGTTCAGTTGTCTCCAGCCACTGCAAAGGGCGAACATTTTGCAAGCATTATGTTTCGGGGCAACGCTTCGTATACCACGGAGAAAGGGAAGTTCTCAAAATCGCTGATTATCAAGGCAATGCCAGAAGAGGAGGGTCACAAAAAAGATATGTTAAGTGAATCGCATCTCTTTGAGACGGAAATTGGCTTGTACACAAAAGTGTTGCCCAAATTCGAGGAAATCTTACGGGAAGCGGGAGATAATACTCGGCTATATGCGCCCTGTATATACACAAGCTTAAAGCCTCGACAGGTGATGATCTTTGAGGATCTGGTGCCTCAAGGATATGAGGTCGTACGGGATCGTGAAGTAAACAACGAGGAGGTACAGAGTGCGTTTTCTAAGCTAGCCAAATGGCATGCAGTTAGTGTTCACATATTACATGAGGTAATTAATTTTTTGTATTTTTAATTTTAATTTTAATAACATAGCTCTTCTTATTTAGCAACCGGATTACCTACAAGAATTTAAATATGGCTTGTTTGAAATGCCAACCTTCAAGGAAGACCCCTTCGTAACCTCCGGCATGCGCCAGTTCATTGCAATGCTGGAAGAAGTTCCGGAATTGAGAAAGTATTTACCGTTCTTTAAGAATATAGAAAATGATTATATTGACCGTTGTGGAATAGCACTGCAGGAGTATCGGAAAAATCGTCAGGCCAATGGGTATTATGTTTTATGCCATGGAGATTTTCACCTCCGCAATATGATGTTCAAGCGCAACAAAGTAGATGATAAATTGGAAGATGTCATGTTAATAGATTTCCAATTAAGCAACATATGCCCCATAACTGTCGATGTGATGTATGCCATTTACATGTTGATGAGTGTGGAAGATCGTCAAAATAACTATAAGGAATTAATTAACAATTACTTCTCTGAGTTTATCGCAACTTTGCAGAAAATTGGCTTTAAGGGTGAACTACCGAATTCTGCGGATTTCTGGAAACAAATGTCCCAACACAAACACTATGGTGGGTTTTGACTTTAAATGCTTCAAATTGCAAATTCGTCAATAATTTGTATTTTCACCTATGTTTCTAGAAATCTTCTTATTTACGACATTTTTGCCCATGATATCTTCCCTTGCGGATAAAAAAGTTGACATCAACGATGTAACGAAAGATGATGAAATGCGGACGAACTTGTACCGATTAGACAATTACATTCAAGAGGTAAAGGGCGTGCTCTCCAGATTCGAAAAACTGGGCTATTTTGATTGACATGGATATAAATGATAAAAAAGTTTATTAGAAAAGTCGAAAAAAATTATATTGAGAGGATAAAAACCAAATGTTTAAATAAATCACTTTTATAGTGCAAGCTAAATAGTAGTTTCAAGCGAAAACTTTATTAGCATAAACTAAAAACAAGTAAGTTTTAAGATGATTTGCTCCCAATTGTTCTCCATGTGCACTCTCTTGTTATGGGAGGCACAGCGACTACACAGTAAGAAAAAACTAATGCCGCGCATATTTTTCGCACAAGCCCGAACACATGTGAATCTAGAGTGGCTCAAAGCTTATTTCAAACAGTGTCTAACAAAAATGTTAATTGCCATAAATTAATTATTAATTATTTTTCAAAAATTCCAAAGACCGATGGTACATATGTATATTAACCACCAAAATGAATAAATGATTCCAATAAACTGGGGTTTGCCCACCTGCTAGGTCGGCTTATGTAAAATGTACCTCAATTTATGGCCAAACATGTTTTTGTTAGGTTGAATATTTTTGGTATTAATAGACCAATCCTCCGTAGTCAGTTAAGTTATATCCTGCATCTCGGGTGCAACCAGCCAAAAAGGACTGTGGGCAAACGGACTACCACTGAACAACAGAAACTCATCCTGGAACACTTTAAAATCGGATATTCACATTGCCAAATAGCTGAAATGGTCAATCTAAGCCATTCAACTGTATACTACATTATTCGGAGATTCGTCGACAAAAATCGGATGGACAAACAAGATTTTCACCGAACAGGACGAGCGGAGGATCATCAGGAAAATAAGGGAAAATCGGGGTTTTGCAGGATACACACAAATATATTGACTCTAGCGTCGATTATCATGCCATCTCTTTCTCGTACTTGCGCTCGCATAGTTATGCATACAGAAAATGAACAAAATATGAAAATATATTTTCGAAAATCGATAATCGAGAACCTGAGGCAGTTAGCGATCAAATAAAGCAAACTTGATCTGCGCCTGGTATACGAGAACCTAGATTCCAAATTTGAAGTCTCTAGCTCTTATAAGACACTTGCTTTAGAACAAATTTTATTTAAAGTCAAGGGCGTATCCAGCAACTCTCTTGCCTAACCCTTGAATATAATAACTACATTTTCGATTTTTTCGATTACTTCCGCATATGTCATACTTAGTGTCTATACAATTTTAAATTGGAAATCATTCAGTCTCTTAAATTTAGTATTTTCTCTAACCAAATGATAGCTTACCAGATCCTTTAAAATCTATCACAAAATCATTTCAAAAGTGATTCTTTTTGTGGGGTTTTTCTAGTTACAATTGCTCAGTATTCCAAGCATATCAAAAAATAGTTCTGTTAATATGGCATCAAAAACAAATAATGATTGCTATAATGCAGATGCTTTGGAGACGCCGCACTGGCTAAATGCACAGTTTGTTGTTGCCGTTAGCAATGATGACGCATAGTCCTCATCATGATAAGATATTGTCAATAATGCTGTGTGATTATTACGTATTTATTTGTATAACCAAATTACTGGAAAACTTGTTTGTCTTATCTTTAATGTATAAAAATTGTTGTTCAATTTAAGCCCTATTATTGATATATACATATATATTTATTTAATCATTATCAGGATTTCAAAGACAATTTAGAATAAAGTCCGGAGGTGATGACTGGTTAACATTAGTCTAGAACTTGATTAAATATGAAATTTTTGATGACTCATAAAAGATTAATCATTTAAAAGTTCCTCAGAGTTAATTCGATTTTTTTGTTTTTTATCAGATAAGTCCTTTGATTTGTTTTTTTTTGTGATTATTTCTCAGGGTGCGGTCTGCTGAATAATGATTTTCGGGTACAGTAAAAGCCTAAAAATAATTGTAATCAAAGCGTTTCTGATCGGAACTGCCAAGTGGGGTTGGCTTATCAACTCAGAATAATTAATATAACCATTTCGTAGCTTATGTAAAAGTCTACTACGATATTAAGGTAAGCTAATATTAGTATCTTATTTAAGAACCCGAAGGTTAAATAATAGAAATCCTTCCATATGGATTCTATATTATCCTGATTAACCTTGTAATTGCGAGACCATATACAATAAGACACACGTGAAGTATATCATTCTTAAAGTGTAGTATTTGCAATTTATCCGCACCTGTCATTCTTGGATGTCATTCTGATTGCATTTATCCGATGTTATGTAACTAACGAAGCGCATATCCACACAAATTCTCAATTTATTTTAATTGCGTTCTACAGATTGGAACTGTAATGAATTGTAAACAAATGCTAGCTTGTAATGAAAATTTCCCTAAATACTAAAATTAATTGAAAGATTTGCGATTTTCAAGATATGTATGTATTTAAAAATCACTTAGTCTATTTGGGATATACAAGAGTCCAGACTCTCGTATAGCGCTTATAGTCTTTGAGATTAAATAGTAGGGCAGCCGGATGAAACAAGTTTGTCCTGTTGATTATAGAGGATTTTTACCTAAGATGGGGTAAATATATTACAAATTAAACTTGGATGCTATTTTTGTTTTACTTAAATTTATGTGATGGACACCGAAAATTTAACAAGTAAGCAACATGAGAATATCAAAATTTAAATAGTTCCGCTATCTTTTAGCGGGATCAATTTATTTCAAAAAATAACCATTTCCCAAATCATGTTGTTGACAAAGCTTTTAAGAGCTTTCGACAGCTTTTGCACAATAAACCGTTTAAATAGTTTTGCTTACTAACGATGACTTTCAGTAACATCATTCAGTGTCAACAGTGTTGACGGAACATACAACGGCTTGTCCAACTACATAATACTACCAGTATATACTGCGATGACAACAACAACAACCAATAATGATAGCTTTAATGCTGATGAGCTGGAGGCACCCAAATGGCTAAATGATCGGTTCATCGAGGAAGTACTGAGCAAACATGAAAATGCTCCAGAATTAAAAGTTTTGGATGTTCAGTTGTCTCCAGCAAGTGCGAAGGGCGATCATTATGCGAGCATTATGTTCCGGGGCAACGCTACGTATACCACGGAGAAAGGGAAGTTCTCAAAATCGCTGATCATCAAGACAATGCCAGAAGAGGAGGGTCACAAAAAAGATATGTTAAGTGAATCGCATCTTTTTGAGACGGAAATTGGCTTGTACACGAAAGTGTTGCCCAAATTCGAGGAAATCTTACGGGAAGCGGGAGATAATACTCGGCTATATGTGCCCTGTATATACACAAGTCTAAAGCCTCGACAGGTGATGATCTTTGAGGATCTGGTGCCTCAAGGATATGAGGTCGTACGGGATCGTGAAGGAAACATCGAGGAGCTACAGAGCGCGTTTTCTAAGCTAGCCAAATGGCATGCAGTTAGTGTTCACATATTACACGAGGTAAGTTATCAGTGGGATCTTTTTAGTTTCTTGTTTAAAACGTAGTTCCTCTTATTTAGCAACCGGATTACCTACAAGAATTTAAATATGGCATGTTTGACATGCCAACCCTAATGGAAGACCCCTTCGTAACCACTGGCATGCGCCAGTTCATTGCAATGCTGGAAGAAGTTCCGGAATTGAGAAAGTATTTACCGTTCTTTAAGAATATAGAAAATGATTATATGGACCGTTGTGGAATTGTACTGCAGGAGTATCGGAAAAATCGTCAGCCCAATGGGTATTATGTTTTATGCCATGGAGATTTTCACCTCCGCAATATGATGTTCAAGCGCAACAAAGTAGATGATAAATTGGAAGATGTCATGTTAATAGATTTCCAATTAAGCAATATATGCCCCATAACTGTCGATGTGATGTATGCCATTTACATGCTAATGGGTGTGGAAGATCGTCAACATAACTATAAGGAATTAATTAACAATTACTTCTCTGAGTTTATCTCAACTTTGCAGAAAATTGGCTTTAAGGGTGAACTACCGAATTCTGTGGAGTTCTGGAAACAAATGTCCCAACATAAATACTTTGGTGGGTTTTGACTTTAAATGCTCTAAATTGCAAATTGATCAATATTATATTTTTTCACTTCCATTTGCAGAAATTTTCCTATTAACGACATTTTTGCCCTTGATGTTTGCCATTATGAATAAAAGCGTTGACGTAGCCGATGTAATCCAAAAGGAAGAAGTGCGGATGAAGTTGTACCGATTAGACAATTACATTCAAGATGCAAAGGGCGTGCTCACAAGATATGAAAAACTGGGATATTTTGATTGAAATGAATATAATTGATAAGAAAAATAAAGGAAAATAAATCTGGTTTTACACTATTAAATTGAGTCTCCAATGCATCAAAATCAGCATTGAGCTTAGTGAAAACTAGGCGAAGGTCGTAAAAGATTCGTGTATTTTGCCTCATAATCACCTGGAAATCCGACTTGCGCCAGCGATCGCAACCCCACTTTTAACACTTATTGCTGATTATATACTTTTAAAGTCCGAAGGAGGTGACTGGTTAAGGTTAGTCTAGAACTTGATTAAATATAAAATTATTGATGACTTATAAAAGATGTTCCATCTAATTAGATTTTTTTTTATCAGATAAATCCTTTGATATGTTTTTCGTGATTATTTCTCAGGGTGCGGTCGGTTGAATAATGATTTTCGCGTACAGTGAAAGCCTAAAAATAATTGTAATCAAAGCATTTCTGATAAGCGAATAAGACACACGTGAAGCATATATTTCTTGCAGTGTAGTAATTCCAATTTATCCGCTGAACATGTCATTGTTGAGTGTCATTCTGATTGCATTTATCCGGTGTTATGTAACTAACGAAGCGCATATTCATACAAATTCTCAATTTATTTTAATTGCGTTCTACAGATTGGAACTGTAATGAATTGTAAACAAATGCTAGCTTGTAATGAAAATTTCCCTAAATACTAAAATTATTTGAAAGATTTGCGATTTTCAAGATATGTATGAATATGAAAACCACTTAATCTATTTGGGATTAGCAAGTTTGTCCTGTTGATTATAGAGGATTTTTTACCCTAGATGAGGTAAAAATATTACAAATTAAACTTGGATGCTATTTTTGTTTTACTTAAATTTATGTGATGGACACCGAAAATTTAACAAGTAAGCAACATGATAATATCAAAATTTAAATGGTTCCGCTATCTTTTAGCGGGTTGAATTTATTTCACAAAATAACCATTTCCCAAATCATGTTGTTGACAAAGCTTTTAAGAGCTTTCGACAGCTTTTGCACAATAAACCGTTTAAATAGTTTTGCTTACTAGCGATGACTCTCAGTAACAGCATTCAGTGTCAACAGTGTTGACGGAACATACAACGGCTTGTCCAACTACATAATACTACCAGTATATACTGCGATGACAACAACAACAACCAATAATGATAGCTTTAATGCTGATGAGCTGGAGGCACCCAAATGGCTAAATGATCGGTTCATCGAGGAAGTACTGAGCAAACATGAAAATGCTCCAGAATTAAAAGTTTTGGATGTTCAGTTTTCTCCAGCAAGTGCGAAGAGCGATCATTACGCGAGCATTATGTTCCGGGGCAACGCTTCGTATACCACGGAGAAAGGGAAGTTCTCAAAATCGCTGATCATCAAGACAATGCCAGAAGAGGAGGGTCACAAAAAAGATATGTTAAGTGAATCGCATCTTTTTGAGACGGAAATTGGCTTGTACACGAAAGTGTTGCCCAAATTCGAGGAAATCTTACGGGAAGCGGGAGATAATACTCGGCTATATGTGCCCTGTATATACACAAGTTTAAAGCCTCGACAGGTGATGATCTTTGAGGATCTGGTGCCTCAAGGATATGAGGTCGTACGGGGTCGTGAAGGAAACATCGAGGAGATAAAGATCGCGTTGTCTAAGCTAGCCAAATGGCATGCAGTTAGTGTTCACGTGTTACATGAGGTAAGTTATCAGTGGGATCTTTTTAGTTTCTTGTTTAAAACGTAGTTCCTCTTATTTAGCAACCGGATTACCTACAAGAATTTAAATATGGCATGTTTGACATGCCAACCCTAATGGAAGACCCCTTCGTAACCACCGGCATGCGCCAGTTCATTGCAATGCTGGAAGAAGTTCCGGAATTGAGAAAGTATTTACCGTTCTTTAAGAATATAGAAAATGATTATATGGACCGTTGTGGAATTGTACTGCAGGAGTTTCGGAAAAATCGTCAGCCCAATGGGTATTATGTCCTATGCCATGGGGATTTTCATCTCCGAAATATGATGTTCAAGCGCAACAAAGTAGATGATAAATTGGAAGATGTCATGTTAATAGATTTCCAATTAAGCAACATATGCCCCATAACTGTCGATGTGATGTATGCCATTTACATGTTGATGAGTGTGGAAGATCGTCAACATAACTATAAGGAATTAATTAACAATTACTTCTCTGAGTTTATCTCAACTTTGCAGAAAATTGGCTTTAAGGGTGAATTACCAAATTCTGTGGAGTTCTGGAAACAAATGTCCCAACATAAATACTTTGGTGGGTTTTGACTTTAAATGCTCTAAATTGGAAATTGATCAATATTATATTTTTTCACTTTCATTTGCAGAAATTTTCTTATTGACGACATTTTTGCCCTTGATCTTTGCCATGATGGATAACAGCGTTGGCATAGCGGATGTAATCCAAAAGGAAGATGTGCGGATGAAGTTGTACCGAGTAGACAATTACATTCAAGAGGCAAAGCACGTGCTCTCAAGATTTGAAAAACTGGGTTATTTTGATTGATATGGATATGATTAATAAGCCAGTATATAAGAAAACTCGATAAAAATGAAGACGAGAGTATATTGAATACCATAAAAACTAAATGGTACGACAATGTTTAAATAATTCAGTTTTATGGTGAAAGTTAAAAAGAGTTCCGAGCGAAAACTTTATTAAAACAAAATACTAAATAATTAAAATAATTACTGACAGAATTTCATTTACAGTCGTGAGCGACGAGTTATTACAATAACCAGGTTATTATAATAGATAAGATGTGAATGTTATTTCAGAACAATCAATTTTTAACATACTTGTCACATATAATAAAATAAAATTGTAAATTTTTTTTTTTTTTTATTAACTTGAAGAACAAGATAATAATTGACGATAATTATTGCTTAGTTAATTAAAGTGACTCTTTTATTTAAACGTTCCGATTGAAAAAAAAAAATACGTCAATATCAATATTATCAATAATATTTGATAATCATTTTAAGAGAATTTATTCAAGTTTTTCGCTATTGATTACATTTAATCGAACCGATTTATTGATAACGAATAATACTTTTTGTGATTGGGTTATTTTATAGATTTTATAACTGCATGCAACATTTTAAAGCTAAATGTGAGTGGACATTTTTTCTGATTTAAAAAATAATAATTATGGATTTAGAGTTGTCTTTTTATGTTCTGGTGCATTCTGCAGTAACGAATTGAGCTTTAAAAGTAATTTTATTGTATACTGGAAGACCTATTTTTCTTCGAACTTAGTTAGAGTTAAGTGTCCAAAAATCCAGATAGTTCAAACTCTTTGACAGTGCGTTGTAAAAATGCACGATACTTGGGATTCTCAACGTTCTCGCGTCTGAACTGATCGCCAATCTCAGTGCGAGAGTTCAAATCCTCCAGATTATCAAAGCCAGCATCTTCTCTGAATATCAGAGGTGTTAGACATGTGGACGCAATGACACCTAGAATATATAGAAGAATCCTTAATGTTGCATATAGGGCAAGGAATTTAAGTAAGACTCACCAATTAAACTGTTATTGATCAGTTCAATGTGAATCTCTTTGAGAGATGGGATGTGTCCTTGGAATTTCAGCTTTTCAAGAGTTTGCTGAAGCACTCGATGATATTCCCGTATAATATACTTCAAATGCACTTTGCGTACATTCTCATTGAGAGAGCCGTACAAAAAATAGTTAAGATCAACAGCTGGCGAACCCACATAAGCCAACTGGAAGTCCAACTATAAAAGATTCCAATGGCTATAACCGAATGTGTTTATGTGTGAGAAAAATTGAACTTACAGCAACAACGTTGTCGGGTTCCTTGGTCTCATTGTCGATGTGAAACATTAGATTGTTGATCCAAATGTCGGCCATGTTAAACACCTTGAAGCTCGGCACCTGCTCGTACATCTTGATGGAGCTCTGGAGAACATTCTCAGCCAGCTTGAACATCTTCTCGGTGATCTCCTCGAAGCCCTTCCAGTGCGCAATCTCCTCGGCGACACAGCGTATGTTAACCGGAAAGAAGCTGAGAAAGTCGCGACGATCGGGATTGCGGGAAATGGGCGCCTCGTTGAAGAACTCCATCATCTCGGGATTCTCTTTGGCAATGACAGCGCTGCAGGCATGCAGCTTGGCCAGCTTCTCAACACTGGGCAGCACATAGTCCAGATTGAGTAGGCGGCCGCGTTCAAAGTTCTCAAAGCCACTCAGCTGCATGTCCTCCAGTATGAGGAAAGGTTCCGGACTCTCCGTCGTATAATAGCAAGTGGGAGCAATTTGTGACTTGTCGCCAATGGACTCGAGCAGGGCCTGCACTCGAGGCAGCACCTCCTTATAGGCAAGAATTTCGCGCTTGAAGAGCTTGCTACGCAGCGCAATTGCGCCCGTTTGTCCCTTCGGATGATCTTTGACGAAAACGGAGAACTTTGTTTTCACATCGCCGCGCTGCAGTTGGAAGCAGGCGCGATGCATTTCGCTGGCAAAGCCAGCAACCACATCGCCAACTTGGGCGCTCTTCACCAGCAAATCGCTGACTTTCAGCGACTCCTCCTTGAAGTGCTCCTTCAGCACATCCTGCAGAAAGTCAACGGTCAGCCAATCGGGTGCCTGATAGTTTTTCTTGCCAGTGCCCATTTCAAATTCACTTTTTTTTTCAACTTTTTCAAGTCACCTGACCAAGCGAACGAAAAACAATAAGTTACTTTATATATAAGCTGAGCAGCGGCGGCTGTTGCGTTAAGCTGTTAAGTGAAGAGTGCGATTGCGAGTCGCCCGCATTTGAAAGCTCTCCAACAACAGCCCACGTGCCCATGAAAGTTCTCTCTGTTTTTAGCTTTCAACTGTCGCTTATCAGCTGACGCTCACCAGCTGTATTTGAATAAGAGCGTGACGAATGTTGCGATAGTGCGAGTAACGCAAGAACACTTGTTGTAGTCGACTACTTAACACCCTAAATCAAGCACGATAAATGTTAAATAAATGTTGTCATTTTGATTGCCATTTTTAAGATAAAATAGCGACTTCTAATTTAGAAAGTTGGTGTCATAAGTGAAAAACAAAAATATTATAGACTAAGTGTTTAGTCAAACTAATTTAAATGTAACGGATATAGAATCAGCTGTTAATTTAATCAAATTATTTCTACTTTACATAACTCTGTTAACACTTACTCATATACAAATGTAAGCACAACATTATAATCAAATTATCTCTACTTTACATAACTCGTTAACAAGTACTCATATACAAATGTAAACACAACATTGTAATCGTAGGAAACATCGATACTTTCCACTATCGGAGAGTGTGAGATATTTGAGCAAGCCCGAAGCGCACTTTTTGTTTCGATCGCAAATAAAGTTGTCAATTAAATATTTTTAGCACCTCCCAGATCTGAAGTTTCATGTATGCATAAAAAAAGTTGGGCAGTAAAATATAACAAATTAGAGAGAATATCGACCTTATCCCTTTTAGTAGTGAATGTCATTTCGGTCTATATTATATATTTTAATTGTTATCAAATGGATTTTATGTTAATTATTTATACCCTGTACCAATTAAAAATTGGTGATAAGGGTATTATAAAGTTTAGCAAATGTATGCAACAGCCAGAACAGAACACAATTCCGTCGAGTTGATCTAGGCCATGTCTGTTTGATTAAAATAAACCGATGTAAACTATAAAAAAAAGTGATGTCGTAAAATAAAAATTTCGTTGTCTCTTTAAATGTCTCATTTAAACATTCTGAAGAATACTGCAGAGAGCAGCTGAAGAGAACGCATCTTCCACATGCTTGAAGCTAACCAGCCGTTGAATTTTTAAACTAAAATTGTGTCGTGTAGTAATACCTCAATTGCTTAAATTTAATATGTTTTAAATGTGATTGCTGTTGTTGTTTTTGGCGAAATGCGATGGAAGTGTCAGCGAGCTGGGAAAGGATTAAAATAATTTCCAAAATGCTTCATTAAGATATTTTTTTAAATTTAGTTTGATTCTGTGTTGAAAGATTTAAAAGTGAAAAGTGAAAGAAACTGATGCATAGATTCCTTTAAACTGTTTCTCTTGTAGTTATATGTTAATTAGTTAATGTCAGAGCTCATAATGAGTATCACCTAGTCAATCTCATTACCTCTCACCTTTACTTGCTCTTGCTTGGCTCCAATGGCTTAACATTGTTGATGTGTGTTAGATAAAATATTCAACAAACTTTGACGCACTAAAACAAAAGATAAATCTTCAAGATAAGCAACGTGACTTATATTTACAGATAGGGGAAATTCGTCTACAGTGGGGTAAGTAAATTAAAATACTTGCTTAAAACTCTAAGAGGCCACGCCTAAGCAGGAACGGAAATATGCTCAGACCGGCACGAACATACAATGGATTTGTATAGATTTTGGAACGGAAGCGATCCCCCTCCTCTCCGGGTAGCATTAGTTTCGGTAGACTTCCCCCGCTGTCCACTGGTAGAAGAATAAGCACCAGATGCATAAAGGTGGTAAAGTAGCCTGACAGAAAAATATATTTAGAATATAGAAGAAGACTAGTTCCCATAGTGATCAGCTCACCCCAGAAACCATGCTTGATCATGCTCATGTGCAGTTCCCTGAGCAATGGCAGAGGCTTGACATAGTTCAGCAGCTTCAGGCACTTTATCAGATGCGTATGATATATTCTAATAAAATAATCAAATTGTTTGATTCTTAGACTGTGATGCGATGAGCAAAGGATCAGTTCCCAGAGATCTTGAGCGGGACTACCCCATTTGCAGCGTTGGAAATCGACAAAACACAACTCTTTGATATCACTGGATAACGGGTTATTTAATAAAATATTTCCAGACCAGAAATCACCATGATTAAGCACTTTGAATTCCTGCGGATCGTTGTTGAAGCAGCGTGCAGCAGATTGCACAAATTGATCAGCTGTGGGCTGCAGATTAAATGGGGTTATATTGAGGAGAATTGGTACTGTTAGTCTTAGTTTAGTTTTGTAAAATCGGTAAACAAATTACAATTACAGTAAAAACAAATATGTGTATATATTATTATATTTAATACTTACAATACGACTCGTATACTGCTCGGGATTGCTGAAACCCCAGGAAGCCATGGCTGTCTTAAAGCTCTGTATACGTGCCTGATACGACTTGGATTTGTGATAGTTGGCCGGTAAATAGACACGCTGGAAGTCCTCCGGATAGGCGCCATTCCGCTGATGCCAAACAGCGCTGGCCGCATGGAATTCGGCCAGTTTCTCGAGCACTCGTTGCATTTGCTTCATATTGAAACCTTTGAGTCGATTAATGTTGCCAAACTTTTTGGTCTTCATATCGTCCAGCACCAGAGAGATGCGCCCACTAACATCCTCCGCCCAATGGCACTTGGGCGCGAATTTCACTGTTCTGCCCTGCTCCTGATACAACTGCTCCAGTTGCGGTATGATCAGCTCATACATCTGCTTCTCCTTGGGAAAGATATTCAGGGTATTGATGAAGCCTATGCCCTGCGCATCGGCCAGCATAGTCTTCATAATATACGACTTTTGCTGTGTGAAGCCATCTGTAAGGGATTTAAATCAAATATATGATTATGCATTTAAATTAGACAGCATAGGAAAAATCATCGAAAACTGAATGTTATTCCATATTTTTAATTTTGTGATAATGAAATAACTTAAGAATGAGCTTAGGATTCAACTCCAAAGAATATATTATTTGTTTATCAAAGATAGGCATTTCTTCTGCAAGCAAACAGCGCATAAAATCGAAAAGCACATTTTTTATTTTCAAATGGAGTAAAATGTTTTTTAATCGTTCTCGATCTTTCTTGTAGATTTTGTAGTGATAGAGATAGAGAAAAGCGTAATTTTTCCGAGTGCATTTATTAGGTCAGCGTCAGTATGTTTACCTTTGGCTCACCTTTCATTTCAATGTCGATGATAATGCGCATTAGCAACGAGGTGTAGCTTTCACAGTCGCCTGGTGGCGAGGCCGGAATTATCGAGAGATTCAGTATTTTGCGAAAATCGCTAAGTTCACGCTTAAGTAGCTTCTTAAAGTACGGGCCATTGATCCAGCTGGGTATCTGGACGAGTATATCGTTCGATTCACTGAATTTGTTGCTGTTATCGGGCATTCTGACTCTGGCGGGTATATACACATATACATATATATTTATATTATATATATATATATATATTTATATCTGGTGTGTGGTTGTGGAATATTGCCTCGTTGTAATTCTGTTCGTTCTGTTCGCGCCGAACAGCGAGACGCAACTGTTGTTTGCATTCTTATCAAGTATGATTTGCAGGCCCCTGTTTCTGTTTCTGTTTCGGTTTCGGTTTCGGTTTCTTGGCACGCACAACACTAACAAATCTATAGATATTATGGAATGTAGGTGTCTTAGTCAGACGCAAGGCAGGTGAGTTTTTGGGAGGCGCTCTTGAAATCTTATCAGACAGTTCTCCTTGCTTGTTTCAACCGGTTCGTCAAGTGCTACGTTAATTGAGTGTGATAATAATCAACAGATCGAGAGAGAGAGAGAGAGAGCTAGGGAGAGAGAGAGCTAGAGAGAGAGTGAGAGATTGAGAGAGAGCAACTCACTGGGAAATGTAGAGAGCGAGATAGAGGGGAAACAAGAGAGTATTTTATATTAGTTATGGTCAAGAAATATAATTGCTTACTGGGTGTTTAGATATGCATATATATACATCATATTTTTAGATCTATACACATATATATACGTACTGCTAATGTCCATCATATACAAATGAAAAGAGCTCTGCACTAAACTTAATATATTTCTATTATTATTTTTAGACTGTAATCATTAGCATTTCAATATGTATTTCAATTAATAATAATCTGATATATGCAAGGTTACAATTTAAAGCGTTCATTGTAAAACTAGCTCAAACTGGACTCAATAAAGACACAGTTTTTGTTATTGAATGAACAGAACAAATACCAATAATAATATACGATGTCACATTAAAAAAAAATATATAAACGATTTCAATGTCTTAAACGTCACATGTAAATTAGGAAAGTTTACTCAAATTTATATTACAAGGCATTTAAAATTTAAGTTTTATTTTTATTTTTATTTATTTTTTTTTTTTTTCAAAAGAACATCAGAGAAATTTATTATGCTAATAAGACAACAAGTTATATTTAGACGTTATCATCAAAGCTACTGATTTATTTATCGGATGCATAAGTTAATAAGACAACCTGTACTTAAACAAAACAAAGATAAACAGTGTCTATCAACATTTTACTGAATTTTAAACAAAACAACATCAAAATATAACTATTCGCAATTATAATAACTTGTATATAGATTCTTTATAATATTGAGAGGAATTCACATTTGTGCTCGATTCTTATTAACTGTCTTCAGCAAACTGGTGTCCCCAGCCTGAAGTTGATTCCAGCTCAGCAGGTGCTGCCTGCTGTTCCTGATGCATTGGTGGCTCCTCCAATAAAAGTTGCTGCTCCAGCGGCATCCCAACTGACGTTGCCGGATAAGTTGGTATGATTGGAGAAGCTGATGTCTCCAATAGCATTGATCTAAATTTCATCTCAGGAGTTGGCATTATTGGCGAAATAGGCGTCTCAAACGGCATTGACTCAAATGCAGATCTCAGAAGAGTTGCCATCTCTGGAGTAGTTGGGGTTTTTAACAGCCTTTGCTCAAATTTCGATCCGGGCAGAAATGGCATGATTGGAGTAGATGATGTCTCCAACATCCTTGACAGATATTTAGATTTCGGAAGAATTGGTATGATCAGAGGTTCAGGTAGCTGCAACAGCCACGGCATGAATAGCGATGCTGGTGGCTCCAATAGACCGAGCACAACTGACTTGTTTGGCGGGATTGGAGTTGTGGCTCCTTTCCATGGTGTAGTTGCTGAGTGCTGAACATGCGACACCACAAATGGAGGGCTTGGACGTTTTGGCAGTGATGGACTCTGTTCCATGATTGGAGATACTAACGGCTGGACTTGATCAGGCTCAGGATTGGGTGACGGACTCTTGCATTGCTCCGGCGAGTCCATTTCCTCCTCTGCCAATTCGCGCTCAAACAGCAGATTGCGCTCTGCCTGATTTCTCATCCATTTATCACGCTGGGCGTAAGTCGTGGGCGAAAGAGTTGGGTAACCAGAGCTGCGTTTGGGGTCCTGTGAAACAGCATTAAATTTGCATTGCGGAAAAGTCATCAATTGAAAAATGAACTCACGTAAGGCTCTAACAAATCCTTGTATTTTTCCCGCAGCATTTCATTTTTTTGTTTGCTATCCAGATTTGTTTATTTAATTCAATTTCAACAATTTGTGAAAATGTACTTTAATTTTATTATTATGCTTTTATTTTTTTTAAGAAGGAAATTCACAGCACACACACAATTCAATTCTGGAGTGAACATTTTCGATTTGCCACAAATTAATTTGAAACGTCAATTTGACATTGTCAAATTTCGATTTTTACTTACTAAACCGATATATTTTTAAATAAGTGGTAGAAATTAATGACCCATCGCCCTTTAATTGGAGTGGACGATCGATCTACTCCATGCTCCCGGTGATATCCACCTCTACAGTATTTTGTAACACGTCTAGTGTTTCTCAGTGGGCAACCTCGGCTAGCTCAGTTTTCCCAGGGTGGGGTAACTCCAACCCTGCCCGTAGACGGTACAGACTCCAAAAACAAAACTCGACCTTCACAACACTACATAACGACCTACATGCACACACAAAATAAAAGAAACAGTTGGCAGGCCTGGTGTCTGTGGCCACGACGTACCCGCCCTTCCTGCAATGGGCCTATTTAATTTTTTGCAGACCCATCGCCCTTATATTGGAGTGGACGATCGATCTACTCCATGCTCCCGGTGATTTTCCCCCTCTACAGAGTTTACTCAGACATTACGAAATTCATTATGGTTTATTCACAAACGTTTTTTCTTACTAATATTCATAAAGATATATACTATTCGCCGATAGGTGGCGTTATGGATATTTTGTTACTGGCAATTCAAATTTAAATTTGAATTGGAATTTTGCCAAATAAAAAAAAATTAAACAAAACAATTTAATCCACACGGTGGGTTATTCCGTGGATGTCCCTCAATCCCTATCCTACCCTACCAGAGCTCTAATAGGAGTATTCGGTGCGGGGGGGGGTGTGAAAAGGGGGGACGTTACCAATTTGGCAAAATCCGGTTGCCGGACTTTAAAAATTTTTTTTACAATAATTCAATGAGTTTACTTAATCCTAGTGATGATACAAATATATATAAATACGCAAATATACACTTAAATTATTATCAAATTATACACCTACGACATATACAACATTTACTTAATAACTATTGGCGGTGTATATATATATATATATGGATCGTGCAGGAGCACGGCGCCTTGGGCGCTGAATTGGGGCTATTTGTTTTTTTTTTAACAATTTTGTTGGTTGACTTTCAAGGGTTTCCTCCTTATTTACAATTGTATTTTGGTGTGTGTGTGCGACTGTCAATATTATTTTATACAAACAAATATTATTTTTGCAGTTCGCAACTCCACACATTTAGCGCATTTCTTTGAGCAGAACAAACAAAACTTGGCCCATGCGTCTTAATACTCTTCGTTCAGTCCAATCCTTTTGATTGACTGGACTGTGTGGCTTTATTTATATTTGGTGGGGCGCGGCGTTATAGTTCCTTATAGGAACGCACTCACCGGCGTGAAAATATTTCGTCGAGGTGGGCGAAGTGCCGTGGCTTGTGTGTGTGTGTCCACCGGCGTGATAATCCGGGTGCCTCACTGAGTTGTGATCCAATCGACGCCGTTGCCGTTATTCCTGGCAAGGTCTCACGTATCCGACGCCACCAAAATAATGATCCGCCAAAGATCAAATAAATTTTCGAATAATTTCGAAAAAGTCCGCCTAATTTTTGCCGGCGTAACCTGCCGTCGGCCACCTACAGACACAACATATAATTAATACATAAATAACATTCAACTAATTTACACACACTTACGCCGGATTTCCTTTTTCACAACACGAAAGTCAAGTGGAGGGTTCGCACTCTAGCGAACTTCCAATTTCCTTGCTTGGTCTTCAAAAATTTGCAGCCCGCCAATATTCCTGACCTGCGCACTAATTGTCTTTTTTTCTTCTATCACATGGCAAATTCGCCCTAACCCCCAAAAATGCAACCTTGTCGCCGCAAAATGTGGTGGTATGCGATAGGCCACTATCGATAGGGACTCAAAAATGCAACAACACACGAGAATTTAAAGTTAGGCGCCTGCCTGAACGATAAAAATTGTCGTCGCATTCTTTTGCGGGTTGATGGTTGCCCACTGTAACCCTCGCCCAACGTAGGCCACACCCACTCTATACCCTGCCTAGAGTCGAAGATCTTTCGCGTGTACGACTCCTAGAGACCTTCCGTCTTTGTCTTCCACTTCGTACGCATTATTCCCCACGGCTCTGACGATTCGGCATTTTCGAAACTTTCTCGCGAATTTCGCGTTGAAGGCTTTGCTGAAGTCACTTAGTACGAAATTCCGTTTGTACACCTCTTGGCCTGGTACAGCGTGAAACTTCCTCGCCCGCTTGTCGTACTGCTGTTGACTGCGTTCAAACGCTTTGTGCAGATGCAGCCGTACCTGTTCTTGAACGACTCGAATCTTGTCCTGCGTACCTAAATCTGAGATTGAGTGCTCACCCATCGATCGTAGCTTCCGTGCGAGTTTGTAACAGGCCCCATTCAAATACATTTGCTGTCCAAAGACCGCAAAAAATGGTGTCACCCCGGTTGCCGAATGGACAGCATTGCGTATCGCAACCTCAATTTCCGGCAAAAAGAGATCCCATTCCCTATGATCGCCCTCTAAATACGCGCGGATGGCTGCAAGCACCGTTCGATTCACTCTTTCGGCAGCATTGCTTTGCGGGGAGTATATGGCCGTTTTCATGTGTGAGATTCCGAAAGCTTCGACCATATTTTCGAACTTTTTGGACACGAATTGTCGACCATTATCCGAATGGATGGTTTCGGGAACGCCGAACTTAAAGAAAACTTCGTGAACCAGGAATTCGATGACGTTGTCTGCCGTAGCGTCTTTCATGGCCTTCAGAAAAGTAAATTTCGAAAAGTGATCGACGACTACGAAGACCCACGCATGACCTCTCTTTGACCGCGGGTACTTTCCCAAAAAGTCAATATATAGTTTTTGAAAAGGTCTTGCCGTCTTCACCTCCTGTCCTATGGACACTTGCATCCTGTGGTTCGAGGCCTTCGTTTCCTTGCATATCACGCATCCTCTCACATACTCCCTCACTTGAACCGCCATGTTGGGCCAGTAGAACTGTCTCCGCAACAAGTGCAGCGTTTTCGCTACGCCTCCGTGAGAAGTCTTCGCGTCCACGTGAGCCTGTTCTATGAGAGTGGACGACAAAGATTCCGGCACCCACAACTTCCATAAAGTGCCTTCGACTTCGTCTTCCACTCTTTCAAACCCGGTTCGTTTGAACAACAGCCCGTCCTCAACTCGTAAATCTGCTAATAGGTCCTGGTTTCTTCTCACTTCTGCTAACAGCTCCTTGTATTCTGCAGATTCGAATGCCACTGTCTCTATACCTAACCATTGGCTCAGGTCTAGCGAAAGCTCAGCTACGCTTCGCGATAACGTGTCAGCGACAACATTGTCTTGCCCTTTCCGATGCTCAATTTGGAAGTCAAAGTGCTGTAGACGCAGTGACCACCTCGCTAAACGTCCATTCAAGTCCCGCAAGGACATAAGCCATTTGAGACTTGCGTGGTCTGTTATCACGGTGAAGGGCATCATCTCGATGTACGGTCTGAACCGTTCGACAGCTAAAACCGCGGCAAGGCATTCCTTCTCCGTCACTGAATAATTTTTTTGGTGCTTATCCAACTTGGCGGAAAAGAACGCTATCGGTCTCTCATTGCCTTCGGAATCAACTTGGAACAGTACAGCACCAACACCATAATCTGATGCGTCGCACTGGATGTAAAACCTACGCGAAAAGTCCGCATGTACTAGTACGGGAGCAGATGTAAGCGCTTCTTTTAATCTTCGCACCGCTTCCGCAGCCTCGTCACTCAACTTGAACTTCCCTTTTTGATTGCCTTTCAATGCATCGGTCAGTGGTGTCGCCATTTCTGCGAAGTTTTGTATAAATCGGCGATACCACCCCGCTGTCCCTAGAAAACTGCGTACTTCCTTCGCGGATCTGGGATTTGGAATCCTCTGGATAGCGGAAACGCGGTCTGGATCGGTTCGCAAAGTGCCTTCCCCTACGATAAATCCGAGATATTTAAGGCTTTTAAAGCAGAACTTGGATTTTTTCAAGCCGATCGTTAAATTGGCTTCTTTTAGTTTCTGTGCAACGATTTTCAAATACTTCATATGCGTCTCAAAGTCCGGAGCTATAATCAAAAGATCATCCAAGTACACGAATACATTGGACCTGAGCTGCGACGGTATAACTTTGTCCATGAGACGGCAAAGTCTTTGAGCGGCATTGCACAGTCCAAACGGCATTACCACGAACTGGTAGAGCGGGCGACCAGGTACAGTAAACGCCGTGTATGCCTTGCTGCCCTCGTCTAACCCTATCTGCCAGAATGCGAATTTCAGATCTACGCTGGAAATGTAATAGGTCTGGTCGATACGCGATAGAATCCCCTCGATGGATGGAAGTGGATAAGCGTCCTTAACGGTGACAGTGTTAAGTTTGCGAGCATCTAAGCAAAATCGGTTTTTGTCCGGCCTTCGCACAATCGTCGTGCGGTTGCTCCACGGACTATCGCTTTCTTCGATCACTCCCAAAGCCAACATCTTATCCACCTCGCTCCAAACTACCTCCTCCATCGCCGGAGACAACGGATAATGTCGGTCTTTTACCGGACTAGCGCCTTCGACCAGTTCTATTTTGTGGGTTAGCACTGACGTCTTTCCCAACCCGACCTTTTCAAAAGCCAAAAACTCAGCTTTTACCGTTTCTAATTGCCTTTCCTGTTCCGCGTTCAACTTCCAGGCATCTACCTCCAATTCTTGGGCTCTCTCTTCTACATAATGCTCGATTTCCCCAACCAGTTCCGGCTCTCTACTCATCGATTTCACTGAGGCGTGTGCTTCTCCTGATCCTAATACCTCAGGGGCTAATCCAAACGCTCGCCAGAAATCGATGCCGAAATATGCCTGCTGCTCAAGGTACGGACAGATGTAGAAGGTCATACTTTCCTCTTTGTCCCCGTATGTGACTGTAGTGCGTACTCGGCCAATGATGGATCGATCTTCACCGGAAGCTGTCCTCACACTAGACACATAACGTTCTACTGGAACCTTGATCCCAGCCAAGAACTCTCGAGAGTCACGACCTAGAATGCTAACGGAAGCACCGGTGTCCAAAAGTCCAGCAATTTTTTTCCCTTCAATGCTGACTTCGGCAAACACTCTAGAATCCCGGCACTCGCCTCTCTTGACCGACTCCGCTACTTGTTTTCTAACCACGCGCCGCTTCGAGAATCGTTCGCGTGCCTTCTTCACTCTACGAGTCACTAGGCGCATGCCTTCAAGCATCCGTTGTTCGAAAATCTTATTTCTAGCTAAGAGGTATGCCCGTATCCTTTCTTCATAAGGCAGGTGTCTTATATTTCTATTTTGTTGGCCACTTACCCTAATATTACTATTTGATGGATTGTTTTTGACTATTATATGGGGGCTGCTCGTGAGCGCGCCTCCCCCGGTTTGGTCACGCCCACTCTGCCGTTTCCCACACATTCAGGGCACTTAGGAGCAAAAGTATCAGGCCTGCCACAGCGGTAACAAAAAACCCTTCGCTGCTCATTTAGGCAGTCCCTCCAGTCATGCCCTTGCTGGCTACAGTTCCAGCACCCCGGTCTCGAATTTGCCGATCTTACGCGTATCTCCTCGACCTCCGGCTCGACCTCGACTCTATCTCTGGGATCGTCACACATGGCACTAACGTTTTTATTGGGACCCGAATATTTCGCTTGCATCCCATATTGCGCACGAGAACCCCGCTGTCCCAAGCTCGACTCGATCTCGTTGCACTCCTCCCGGAGGTGATCGACAGAGTATACATCCATGGCATAGATGTATCGTCCGATCGACTCTCTCAGGCCCTTTTTGATTAATTTAATCAGCCTCTGCTCTGGAAGCGGTGTTTCTAAACGTGACGCCATACTCATCATCGATTGGATGAAGTCGTTGACCGACTCACCAGAGAGTTGTTGGCGCTGCCTCAGTTCTTGCACGCGATCGACATCATCCCAACTGCCCCGAAACCTTGTAAGGAGAGCCTTGCGAAGTTCCTCCCACGAGTGGATCGGTCGCTGCCTAACGTGGAGCCAGTACCACTCTCGGGCTCGCCCTGTCATCAGCACGTGGAAGTTCCTGAGGACTTCGTCCCACGGACACTGAAATTGTGTTTTCAGGTATTCCACCTTAAACACAAAATCTTCCACGGATCCTCTGTCGTTGGAGCCGTCAAATGAAACTTCCCACTTATCCATTCTAGCTAATGGCCGACCCTGATGAGTCTCGAAATTCGGCCGACGTCGGTTCTCATTTTGTCGACTTCCCTCAGCCCTCGATGCCTGCCTGACGTCGTCGCGTCGCCTGTACTCGCCTTGCCTATCATCCGGACGTGGGTTTCGCCAATCCCACGCTCGACCGCCACTCGGTCCACTTGAGGTGTTCGACCTCTCAGGCTTCGGTGGTGGCCTAGGAGATGGTTTGGCGCTCGAGCGTTGTTTCGGGACGGCTCCTCTATCAGACTTTGGCCGCTGGTCGGACTCCAGACTAACGGTATCCGTTGGTGCCTGGGTTCGCACAGCGGGAGATGGTACTGGTCGGACAAGATCATTGATGTTCTTCATCAATTCTTGGAAACCTAGTCGGAGTTCCTCCCGAAAACCTTGCGTTATCCCTGAATCCATAGAATGTCTATAGGTCTGTTGAGCCTGTAGAATCGCAACGTTTATAGCGGAGACTATTTCCGAGTCGATTTCTGCCCGAGGCTGTTCGACCACGTCTCTATCCTCTCGTGGCAGGTTGAAGTTTGTGGCTGGAGCTACTGGCCTTACTGGAGATCTTGCCAAGCCTATTCCCCTCATCGCTCCTGCCCCTTCACTATTCCAAGATTCGTCTTGCGCGACCCTATCCCCTCCTGACCGCAACTGATACGAGTGACTCGCGTCCGCCTCTGTCTTTTCCCTTCCGGTCATGTCTACTTTTCACTATTACTAAATATACAAATACTATACAAAATTACGATTATAATAAATACCAAAATAACACAAAACACAATGTCACAAATACAAATACTTTACGCAATCAAACTTAACTTGTAGGGGAAAATCACTTATGGCCGGAATCAATCGCCAATCCAACCTACGTCGTTTACCAAACTGTTCACTTTTAAACTACAAAACAAATTTTACAGAACTCATTGAATGATTTTAACTGGTTCGATCGTCAGCTTTGCTGACGGTCCCCAGTTGTATCATTCTGGCCTGGTACGTTTCCGATCTAATTTGCCTGTCGACTCGAGATCCATTGGCAGGATGCAGCGCATGGCTACGTAATTGTCGTACCATGGGTCACCCTGTCCGAACAGAACTTCGCTGTCGACACGCAAATGAGTGGAAACACACTTAACGAAAATACTAACAAAACTTTTACTGTACGTGCATCCTATTCTAAAATAAAAAAACTTTAGCACCGTCTCATGTCCGGTAGCAAACTTCACTGCCTTGTTGAAAACGTGAGTGACATACCGACATGGACGCTGCTCCCTCACCCGATGCCTGGTGCAATTGTCCTGCTCATTGGGGAACGGACAAGCCACCACAGCCCTAGAATTTTTTTTTTTCTTTTTTCTACGCTACAACACAAAATACTTCAGGGTACTCTTAGTGTCGTCTCCACCGCGCAATTACAATATTAATACAATATCAATTATAAGCCGCGGTTTCATACGGCACACAGAGTAGCCATCCGTACTGCGAGGACTCGCCGTTTCGGATTATTATTATTTTTTTCTGCTTCTAAAATCATCTCGCTTACGCTGATCGTTTGAACTTGTTGCTTCACAACCGTTCTCGCGATCCTGATGATTTCAAAAAAACTCTTTGGGCGCCATTCTTGTAACACGTCTAGTGTTTCTCAGTGGGCAACCTCGGCTAGCTCAGTTTTCCCAGGGTGGGGTAACTCCAACCCTGCCCGTAGACGGTACAGACTCCAAAAACAAAACTCGACCTTCACAACACTACATAACGACCTACATGCACACACAAAATAAAAGAAACAGTTGGCAGGCCTGGTGTCTGTGGCCACGACGTACCCGCCCTTCCTGCAATGGGCCTATTTAATTTTTTGCAGACCCATCGCCCTTATATTGGAGTGGACGATCGATCTACTCCATGCTCCCGGTGATTTTCCCCCTCTACAGAGTTTACTCAGACATTACGAAATTCATTATGGTTTATTCACAAACGTTTTTCTTACTAATATTCATAAAGATATATACTATTCGCCGATAGGTGGCGTTATGGATATTTTGTTACTGGCAATTCAAATTTAAATTTGAATTGGAATTTTGCCAAATAAAAAAAAATTAAACAAAACAATTTAATCCACACGGTGGGTTATTCCGTGGATGTCCCTCAATCCCTATCCTACCCTACCAGAGCTCTAATAGGAGTATTCGGTGCGGGGGGGGTGTGAAAAGGGGGGATGTTACCAATTTGGCAAAATCCGGTTGCCGGACTTTAAAAATTTTTTTTACAATAATTCAATGAGTTTACTTAATCCTAGTGATGATACAACTATATATAAATACGCAAATATACACTTAAATTATTATCAAATTATACACCTACGACATATACAACATTTACTTAATAACTATTGGCGGTGTATATATATATATATATGGATCGTGCAGGAGCACGGCGCCTTGGGCGCTGAATTGGGGCTATTAGTTTTTTTTTTAACAATTTTGTTGGTTGACTTTCAAGGGTTTCCTCCTTATTTACAATTGTATTTTGGTGTGTGTGTGCGACTGTCAATATTATTTTATACAAACAAATATTATTTTTGCAGTTCGCAACTCCACACATTTAGCGCATTTCTTTGAGCAGAACAAACAAAACTTGGCCCATGCGTCTTAATACTCTTCGTTCAGTCCAATCCTTTTGATTGACTGGACTGTGTGGCTTTATTTCTATTTGGTGGGGCGCGGCGTTATAGTTCCTTATAGGAACGCACTCACCGGCGTGAAAATATTTCGTCGAGGTGGGCGAAGTGCCGTGGCTTGTGTGTGTGTGTCCACCGGCGTGATAATCCGGGTGCCTCACTGAGTTGTGATCCGATCGACGCCGTTGCCGTTATTCCTGGCAAGGTCTCACGTATCCGACGCCACCAAAATAATGATCCGCCAAAGATCAAATAAATTTTCGAATAATTTCGAAAAAGTCCGCCTAATTTTTGCCGGCGTAACCTGCCGTCGGCCACCTACAGACACAACATATAATTAATACATAAATAACATTCAACTAATTTACACACACTTACGCCGGATTTCCTTTTTCACAACACGAAAGTCAAGTGGAGGGTTCGCACTCTAGCGAACTTCCAATTTCCTTGCTTGGTCTTCAAAAATTTGCAGCCCGCCAATATTCCTGACCTGCGCACTAATTGTCTTTTTTTCTTCTATCACATGGCAAATTCGCCCTAACCCCCAAAAATGCAACCTTGTCGCCGCAAAATGTGGTGGTATGCGATAGGCCACTATCGATAGGGACTCAAAAATGCAACAATTTACTCACAAATTACGAAATTCATTTCGATTTATTCACAAACATTTGCTCCTACTAATAATATATCTACTGGTTATGCTATTTGCCGATAGGTGGCGTATGGATATTTTTTTGTTCTCACCGGTAATTCAAATTTAAATTTGAAGTCGCAATCTTGCCAAATGAGAATTTGTATTTAACGATTTTAAATCAACACGGTTGGTTAATCCGTGGAGGTCCCTCAATCCCTATCCTACTCTACTAGAGCTCTAATATGAGTATTCGGTGCGGGGGTGTGTAAAAGGGAGAAAGTTAACTACTTGGCAAAAATCCGGATGCCGGACTTTAAATTCACAGTAAAAAATACTGATGTTTACTTAATCCTAGTGACCGTACAAATATATATATATATATTTTAATAGACGCTTAAATTACAATCCAATTAAACATATACAACATTTACAACATTTGCTTAATTTCTATTGGCGGTTTATAGGCTTTTTACAATTTTGTATATTGACTTTTGAGGGTATCCTCATTATTTACAATGGTATGTATCGGTGTGGACTGCTGCCCAGATTAATTTTGTTTTTACAATATTTTTAGCAGTTTAATAATCCACACATTTGTTTGAGCGGAATAAACACAATTTTGCTCATGCGTCTTATTAATTTTGGTTCAATCCAATCTTTTAGATTGATTGGATTGTGTGGCTTTATTTATTTCTTTGGGGCGTGGCGTTATGGAACGCACTCACCAGCGTAAAAAATATCTGCGTCGATGTGGGCGATGCGCCGTGGCGTTGAGGTGTCTCCACCGACGTGATTATTCGGGTATCTCACAGATAGCCTCTGGGTCCCAAGCGACGCCGTTGCCGTGATTACGGGCAATGTCCCATTTATCGGACGCCAGAAATTAATGATCAATTAAAGATCAAATAAATGAATGAATTATATTTATCGACTCATTAATGAATCATACAGTAACTGCTAAATATATTCACAGAGTCTTTCGATTTCAATTTTTAAAGAGGACGTCTTTACAATTATCTATTTAATGCTAAATGTTAAAGTGTGGATGCAAAATATTGTTTTTTAGTTCCTATGTTTAGACGGACATTTGTAAATCCTCTTTCCAACATCTAAAAATATTGAGACTGTCATTGGATGGATGATTTGGAATACTGACGTAAATCAAGTAGATAATTAAATACACATTCAACCCGAATACTCAGTAAATCAAAGTTAAACGAAAAAAAACATGTCTGACTTTCAATTACCAGTGTGATAAGATAACTGCTAATCAAATGATAAGAATAAAATTTTTTGATACTTGTTATTTTATTATCATGTTAATAGCACTACAGTTATCTAGATTGTGGCATATAGTCATCAAAATTCAACAGTCCGCGATTGTAATAGAATGGATACAAATCTTTCATGATGTTGCCAAAAATGGGGTTGGATGCAAGACGCACCCTCAATTTTTCACCCTCTTCACTTTCAGACTTTAGTGAGTGTAAATTGCTATCCTTATCGGTGGGAAACACAATCAATGGCAAATGATTAGTGAGCGCAAAGAATACTATAAAAAAAGAAATATACTTTATTATATAAATTATAATATAATTCGAGAGCACTTTACCATAGAAAGAGTTGTGCTTTTTGTACAGGGACGAATGTAGATCACGCAACATGGGCAGGGGCTTCTGGTATTTCAATAGTTTCAGGCACTCCACCAATCGTTCCCAATAGATGCAGATGAAGTGATCGAATTCCTTGAGGCGTATATCGTTTGCAGTCGATAGAGTGATTAAAAATAACAAATCTATAGCAGGACTGCCCCATTTGCCGATTTGGAAGTCGACCAACAAGAGTTGATCTATTTTGCCATCTGGTAAATAATTACACATTAGGTTACTTGACCAGAAGTCACCGTGGGTTAAGGTATTAAAGTCCATGGGATCAACTTCAGAACTGTTGACGCACTGTGCCAAATACTGCTCCGCAGTGGGCTAAAAATATAATATAAATAGTTAAGTTCATTATCTAAACAATTTCAATTTTGTTGAGAATGATACTAACAAAGTTCTTGATATATTTCTCAGCATCCTTCATGCCCCATGTGGCCATTGCCTTTTTGTAGGAATTTTCCCGCAACTTGAACCCATCCATTAAAAAGTCATTGTTGGTGGCTACAACGAATCCGTAATCAAATTCAGTCGGATATGGACCGTGTTGCTCTGCATAAACTGAGCCGGCTGCATGAAATTCGGCCAACTTGTGCAAGACACGTGTCATGTGTTCCATATCCAGGCCCCTAATGCGATCCACATTTCGGAATTTCTTAACACCCAGATCCTCAAAAATAAAGTGAATGTCGCCATCGCGCTCCTCTGTGTGCAGACACTTGGGCGCAATCTGTACATCCTCACCGGCTTCCTTATAGAGTGCCTCGAAGGCAGGCAGATATTTTTCGTACATCTTCAGTTCCTTAGGGAACAGACCGAATTCCGCAATTTCGGCACCACCCCTTTCGATGGCCAGCATTGTCTTCAAGATATATGTTTTTGTTTTTGTGCTGCCATCTAATAAATCGCACAATTTTTAATATGGTTGTATTATGGTTGTCAGTAAAAACGGGTTATACCTTTCATTTCCAGATCGATGTAAATACGCAGCATTATCGAGGTAAAGTTCTCGCCAGGCGGTATGGCCGCAACCGGTGTAAACTTGAGCACCTTTACATAATTCGGTTCGTCTTTGTCGAGCACAGATATGAAATACTTTTCAGTTACCCAATCGGGTATAACTAAATGTTCGTTGGGATTCACTATCTTCTTCGAATCGGACATTTTTACGCCTCTCAAGCACGACTGATCCACAGAGAGTCTGGTGGTTCACTGAATTTGCAGTTTTGCCAAGCTTCAAAAGCTTTCAAAACAATTCGCTATCAGCATATTTGCGTTACATAATATATATGACATGTATGTATGTGTATGTGTAATATATTATGATAATATTGTTAACGTATTTTTGTTTGTTGCCTGACCACAATTTGGACTGTCATGCTTATATATATATTTTATGTATATATATTTTAGTGAACTTAAATTTTGGACTTGACTCACGATGCGTGTTCACAATTTGATCGCGAAAAGTGAAAACTGCATTTTAACACTCTCAAATATGTAGGACTGGTTATGTCCCGTGTATTATACTATGATAAACTACAGTTATCTATGATTGAAATAGAATGGATACAAATCTTTCATGATGTTGCCAAAAATAAGATTGGATGCAAGACGCACCCTCAATTGTTCACCCTCTTCACTTTCAGACTTTTGTGAGTGTAAATTGCTATCCTTATCGGTGGGAAACACAATCACGGGCAAATGATTAGTGAGCGCAAAGAATACTATAAAAAAAGAAATATACTTTATTATATAAATTATAATATAATTCGAGAGCACTTTACCATAGAAAGAGTTGTGCTTTTTGTACAGGGACGAATGTAGATCACGCAACATGGGCAGGGGCTTCTGGTATTTCAATAGTTTCAGGCACTCCACCAATCGTTCCCAATAGATGCAGATGAAGTGATCGAATTCCTTGAGCCGTATATCGTTTGCAGTCGATAGAGTGATTAAAAATAACAAATCTATAGCAGGACTGCCCCATTTGCCGATTTGGAAGTCGACCAACAAGAGTTGATCTATTTTGCCATCTGGTAAATAATTACACATTAGGTTACTTGACCAGAAGTCGCCGTGGGTTAAGGTATTAAAGTCCATGGGATCAACTTCAGAACTGTTGACGCACTGTGCCCAATACTGCTCCGCAGTGGGCTTAAAATATAATATAAATAGTTAAGTTCATTATCTAAACAATTTCAATTTTTTTTGAGAATGATACTAACAAAGTTCTTAATATATTTCTCAGCATCCTTCATGCCCCATGTGGCCATTGCCTTTTTGTAGGAATTTTCCCGCAACTTGAAAGAATCCATTAAAAATCTATCAGCTTATTTGCGTTACATGTATGTATGTATGTGTGTATGTATGTGTAATATATAATGATTATTTTGTTAACGTTTTTTTGTTTGTTGTCTGACCACAATTTGGACTGTCACTTTAGGCAAATAAGTAAGTACGAGGAGCATCCCAATGGTTCAATTAACAATAGTTTAAATAAATAAATTATCTTTTTGGAAGGTCAATAATTTTGCATACGAAAAACATGTTCTTGTGAATGATTTCTGTGCTGGTGTGGTTTTGTTCAAACGAGAAATGATGAATAAATCAAATGACAATTCATTTAAATAAATTTGTTTTGTTCTATGAATTCGCTTATGAAGTTTTGATAAATGGAAAGCGTTCTATATAAAAATATGTGACGCAGTTCTTGTTACACTCTAAAATTATTCTGAAGATTTTATATACCTAAATACGTAGATAACGTTGATATTATTAATAAACACAGCATTATATTTACAAATTAAATTAAACTGTTTTATTTTCTTTACCACAATCATATTATTATAATATATACAAAATATATAACAAAAGATAACAATGCACACATATCAAGCTAATATCATCATAGTTGCTCAGAGACATCTCTGGTGCTCCAGCCAAATTAACCAACTTAGAAATTAACCAACTTACAATTCGGCTTGCACACTTGGGTCAAATACTGCACCCTGGAGTTTGAAGCGACTCCACACCAACGACCTCTGGACTGTTGGGCGTTAAGTGAATGTGCTACAATTGTAATGTTATGTATTATCTGTTTAAACCAGTTCTACGTTTATGTTATAGATTTTAATTCACTGTTATTATTCATACCTTTACAAATCAATTTTTGCGGCCTTGAAATATGTTGATTAATGTTTAAATATATTGCTACATAAGAAAAAAAAAATTATCCCCATAGAAGACCTTTGTTCTCAAAGAACGGATACAGTTGCCGCATAGCCTTCGCATAGTATGGATTAATGTAGGTTTTATAGCGAATAGCGTCACCTTCAGGACCCGGTGTCATCATCTTATCTATGTTGGAGTCCTTATCAGAGGGCATCATTACGACAACCAAAACGGAATCCGCTGTTATTGGACCTAAAAGTATACATATATATCACTCAATTTGACTAATTCAATATGAATTTTGAGAAACGTACCCAGCTTTCCATGGTTATTCATTGTGCAGTGCAATTCTCTAAGAGTTGGAATGTGCTTCGAGTACTTCAGCAATTTGAGGCATTCCACCAAGCGATCATGATAGATTCTAATGAAATGGTCGAACTCCTTGACCTTGATGTCCAGTGCTGCTGATGTGGTTATCATATACCAAAGATCTTGAGCGGGAGATCCCCATTTTCCCACCTGCAAATCCACAAATATGGTGCGCTCTTCTGGTCCATCATCGGAGAACATTATATTATTGCACCATAGATCACCATGATTCAAAACATTGAATTCGTTTTCATCAACTTTGTTTAAAGAAATAGCTTCATCCATGAACTCCGCTACACTTGGTGCCATCGCAATATATTTCTCCACATCCGGCATTTCCCACTTCCTCATGGCCTTAAAATATTGTTCCCTTCGCATTTCCCCAACCGCCTCAAAAACTGACCGATTGCTATCCGTATAAAGTGTTTCCAAGAACATCTCATCATAGGGTCCATTTTGTTCATAGTTTACCACTGAAGCTGCATGCAACTCAGCCACTTTCCTTAATACTCTTCTCATGTGGGGCATGTCAAAACCTTTAAGACGATCGATGTTGTGGAAATTTTGACGCTTCAGATCCTCCAGCACCAGAGTAATGCATTCCGGGGCTTGCTCAATGTGCACACATTTGGGCGCCAATTCAATGTCAACTCCGGCATCCTTGTAGAGTCGGTCATAGTTGGGGATGTGCACCTGATACATCTGCTTTTCCTTGGGAAATAAATTCATGGTAGACACAAGAGCACCGCCCTTATCCGCATCCAGCATTGTTTTCAAAATATATGAAATCTGCTGTTCACTGCCATCTATATTTAATGGCAATATGGTAATAATTATTTAAAAACTTCATTGACCTGGAGAAAGTGACTAAAGACAGACCTTTGAGCTCTATGTCGATGACAACGCGCACCATAATCGAAGTATAGTTTTCACCTGGTTGTGTTGCCGCAATGGGAGTAAAGTGCTTGATGCTCATAAAATCAGGTACATCTTTCTCTATAATGGGACGAAAGTAGTCCTCATTTATCCATTTGGGAATGGCAAGAAACTCGTTGGGATTCATAGGCTTGCTGGAATCGCTGTTATTATTGGGTGCCATGTTCTGCATGAGTGAAATCAAATATCCATTATTTGTTCATAAACAGTTCGGTCCATATGTTTATTAATTGACATCAACTTACGAAAATTGACTATTTTTATCAATGAAGAATTCAAAACGAAGCACTCAGTAACTAAGAGTCCGGCCTCCTCAAACGTTAAACGTGTACTGAACGCTCGCTGCCGAAAGCTAGTTCCTAAAATACTGTAGATTATCAAACTTGCACCATAAAGCAAGCTGGTTCAAGTGGTTCTGTACTTTAACTAAACAATTGTTTAGTCGATTTACAAAATGCAATTCACGACAATATTAATTTCACGAAAACGTCACACATTTTCGTATTAGTTTATTATTATATACAAATATAAGCATAGTACATTCCATATAACATATGATTGTAAATGCGTATAGTCATATGAGAAATGATTAGGTCCGTATATATGTACAACATACGTAATTGAAGTTTAATTGATATGAATGTCGACAGAAAATCATATGATTCTTATTCGGCAACACTTGGAAATATAGTATAATACATATCGAAATGAAACTAATTTTTTATAGTGGCAGTTGGAAGAATTTATTTGTTGGCTTCGAATAATACTTGCGTAATTTATATTTAACTTAATAATTTCAGCATTTTTAAAAGTTTTGGTTGACGAACATTAGTAAAAATACCCAATGGAGTGTTCGACGAGCTCTGTGAATAATAATTTATAAACGATTTCTGAGATTGTGAGTTTAATATTCGATTCCGAAATTAATAATCCACATAATAATTTATTTAATACATTTTCTTTGGGTTTGTTCTGTTCTTTGAGTTCGTTAATGGAACATGAAAATCATATTTCTATTGATCAAATAACATATTACTCACTCTGCATACCTAATTAGGTAGGTTAGGGTATACAAGTGTCAGTAAATTAAATACAAATTAGATTCGCTTCGCTTATGCAAGTCATCGTTATTTTTCATTTATCAAGTTTGTAGTGGTTGGCAGATGGATCGATAGGTTTTAGCGATATCGAGTGGGCGACCATATTTAGAGAGAGAGAGAGAGAGAAAGAGAAGAAATGAAAAAAGCGGAAGAAAGCGAAAAGAAAGAAAGAAGAAAAAAGACCGGATGCGCAAAAAGGAATTTAAAAATGTAAATAAGATATTTATTTAAAAATAATTAATATATTTATTTATAAAAAATATAAAAATATAAAATAAATAAATACAAAATAACATCAAATAAACAAAACGGCGGAAACAGGCGAGAGCAACAAATATCGACAACAAGGAGGAGATCGCCGGTGGACGCACAAATCTGGAGTGGAATCCCAGGAGTATTAAGTCGACTTGGATCATCACAAAATATCAGTGAGCTCATTCCCGCCCAATTAATTACGGTGAAGTGGCACAGCTGATCGTCCCTAACCATCAAGGCATCAGTGATGACCAATGCAACAGTGATGTGCATTTGGCCTATCAGGGATGCACAGTTTAGCAGCCAAAATAAAAAAGAGAACATAAATTTTTAAGCTTTAAGTTAAGTGAATTATTGCCAATATATTACGTATATAAGAAAATTAGTGTTGGCCATTTAGATTTTAGATTTCATATGTACATTTCTTAACTTAAGATATTATGAATAAGGGCAGTAAAGATTCATGCATTAAATAATTGAATATGAAACAAATGAAGATGAATGTGATCGGGTGAGGTGAGGGGAGCGCAAACGAACGAAAATGGAATAAGAGTATAACGGAATTTGTCTGTTGAATTTTGACGAGGAATCATTAGTTAGCCAATAGCTAACCGGCTGGGCGATATATTGGTGCTTCAAGGCAAGGCAAAACAGGTTTCTATACTATGATACCTAAGGTATATAGTTTTTGAGTTAGGAATGTCAAATTTTGTAGGTATATACTTTTAAGAACCGATAACAAATTTTTTGGACCATGCCCACAACCGCCTCCCCCAGGAGCTTCGGCCCTAGAAATCTGAAATGCACATATCTTCCATAATTTGTAAGTTACCAAATTTTGAAAGTATGTTACTGGTAACTCTCCTAAGATATCGACAAAAAGTGGATGGCCACGCCCACTTCGCCTACCTAAACCGATACACCTTTTGGTCTAAATCTATAAGCCCATATATCTTACGCAATTCGAAAGCTAGTCACCAAATTTGAAAGCTATATTGCTAGTAACACCCTAAAAAAAATCTGAAAACAATTTTTGCCAACGCTCACTCCCGCCCCAAAAACCGATAAATGCCCATATCTCCCACAATTTAATAGCTACAGTTTCTAAACTTCGAAGACGGTTTACTATGTTATAATTACCTCAATCCGAAAAGCAAACTTGGAGTATTTCATGGCTGCACTCAAATTATGGTATCATAGTAATTCGCTGTCAGTTACGTCCAACTACAATGTTCTCTCTTGTTTATTTTATTTTTGTTATATTATATAAACAAACATAAACATAAATAAATACATGATAGTACTATCGATAACAGATACAACTGATAATTAAATATATCTAGATAATATGTTCATAAAAGACCTTTGTTTTCAAAGAACGGGTAAAGTTGCCGCATAGCCTTGACGTAGTATGGATTAATGAAGGTTTTATAGCGAAAAGCGTCACCTTCGGGTCCCGGTGTCATCATCATATCTATACTCGAATCCTTATCGGAGGGCAGTAGTGTGGCAGCCATAACGCCATTCGCTGTGAATCGACCTATAAATATGTAATTATAACACTTAATCTGACTAATTCTTTGTGAATTCTGATAAACGTACCCCAAAGGCCATACTTATTCATTGCGGAGTGCAATTCTCTAAGAGTTGGAATGTGCTTCGAGTACTTCAGCAATTTGAGGCATTCCACCAAGCGATCATGATAGATTCTAATGAAATGGTCGAACTCCTTGACCTTAATTTCTAGTGCGGCTGATGTGGTTATCATATACCAAAGGTCTTGAGCGGGAGATCCCCATTTTCCCACCTGCAAATCCACAAATATGGTGCGCTCTTCTGGTCCATCATCGGAGAACATTATATTATTGCACCATAGATCACCATGATTCAAAACATTGAATTCGTTTCCATCCACTTTGTTTAAAAAAATAACTTCATCGAAGAACTCCGCTACACTTGGTGCCATCGCAATATATTTCTCCACATCCGGCATTTCCCACTCCCTCATCGCCTTAAAATATTGTTCCCTTCGCATTTCCCCAATCGCCTCAAAAACTGGACGATTGCTCTCCTTATAAAGTGATTCCAAGAACATCTCATCATAGGGTCCATTTTGTTCATAGTTTACTACTGAAGCGGCATGCAACTCAGCTAGTTTTCTCAAAACTCTTCTCATGTGTGGCATGTCAAAACCCTTAAGACGATCAATGTTGTGGAAATTTTGACGCTTCAGATCCTCGAGCACCAGAGTAATGCATTCCGGGGTTTGCTCAATGTGCACACATTTGGGCGCCAATTCAATGTTAACTCCGGCATCCTTGTAGAGTCTGTCATAGTTGGGGATGTGCACCTGATACATCTGCTTTTCCTTGGGAAATAAATTCATGGAAGACACAAAAGCACCGCCCTTATCCGCATCCAGCATTGTCTTCAAAATATATGAAATCTGCTGTTCACTGCCATCTATATTTAATAGCAATATGGTAATATTTATTTAAAAACTTCAGTGACTTGCAGAAAGTGACTAAAGACAGACCTTTGAGCTCTATGTCGATGACAACGCGCACCATAATCGAAGTATAGTTTTCACCTGGTTGTGTTGCCGCAATGGGAGTAAAGTGCTTGATGCTCATAAAATCTGGTACATCTTTCTCTATAATAGGACGAAAATAGTCCTCATTTATCCATTTGGGTATGGCAAGAAACTCGTTGGGATTCACAGGCTTGCTGGAATCGCTGTTATTAGTGGGTGCCATTTTCTGCATAAGTGAAATCAAATATCCATTCTTTGTTTATAAACAGTTCGGTCCATATGTTTATTAATTGACATCGACTTACGAAAATTGACTATTTTTATCAATGATGAATTCAAACCGAAGCACTCATTAACTAAGAGTCCGGTCTTCTTAAACGTTAAACGTGTACTGAACGAACGATAGTTATTCAAATACTTTTTATACTATGATACCGAAGGTATAATATATAATATATTGGGTTTGTGCAATGTCCGTCATGCTGTCTGTCCGTCTTATGAACGCATGTTGTTTTGACACCCTTAGAGATAGAGACTTGAAACTTGGAACATATACTTGCTCCGAATAGACTGTCAAGATTGGAGTCCTACGTCCACTAGGAAGCTAGCAAATCGATAAGTTCTAGTTTCGCAAGTCGATAAAGCCACATATCGCCCATAATTTTAAGGATGCAATCACAAATTTTGGTTGTTGGCGATGTCATTCAAAGATCTGCATATGCCTAGCCCACCTCCAACGAACCCAGCCACTCGCTACTAAAACGTTTAAATGTCTATATCTTCCGCAGTTTTTCAGTTGGGAATGTCAATTTTGGTAGGTATATTACTGGTAGTCGCCTTTAAGAACCGATAACAAATTTGTGTTGCCCCGCCCACAGCTACGCCCATAATCGACAATGCCGATATTTGGGAAAGTTTAAATCGATAAATCCGTATATCTCCCACAATTTTAAAAATAGAGCTACAGTTACCAAACTTGGAAGCAAGATTTTTAGGAACCTTCTCTTTAATTTTTTTCAACAACGCCCACTCTCGTCCTTAAATCCACGTAAATCTCATATCTTCCGTAATATTAGAGCTATAGTTGCCAAACTTCGAAGAAGGGTTACTATGTTATATCCCCCTCAATCTGAAAGGCAAACTTGGACAGTATTTCTTGGCTGCACACAAATTATGGTATCATAGTATTTCGCTGTCGGTTACGTCCGACTGCAACGTTGTCTCTTGCTTTTTTTTTTTTTTTATCATATTTTGATAAATTTTTGCTCTTTTGTTATTAAACCGTTGAAGAAGTTATTTTAATTTCTTGTGAAGATTGTAACGTGTTGAAACCATAAATATATTTTCTGGATCAGCAATCTAGTTCCTAAGTTTTGAAGTTATGTTGAACTTTGAATCTTGTAAATAAAGATCCTTACGTAATTTTCTTCGTCTTTAAGTTAGTTTTTGTGTTCTGCATAAAAAGTTATTTAATTATTTAATTTAATATTAATTTAATTTAATAATAAAAAAATTAATTTATTGATATGAAATTTAATTGCACAACTTCAAAATAAATTGTGGACTTCAACATAAGAATATTACTTGCGTAATTATATTTAACTTAATAATTTCAGTATTTTAAATGTTTGTTTTGGGCTACAAACATTAGTAAAAATACCCAATGGAATATGCGACGAGCTCTATGAATAATAATTTATAAACGATTTCTGTGATTGTGAGGTTTACATTCGATTGAGAAATTAATAATCCACATATCAATTAATTTACATTTTCGTTCAAATAACATACTTACTCACACTGCATACCCAAACAGTTAGGTTAGAGTATACAAGTGTCTTTAAACAGCATAATTGATTTTTATCTGTAGCACCTTAATTGAATACAAATTAATTTCGCTCATCGTCATCGTTATTTTTTATTTATCAGGTTTTTTGTTTCATTTTTGTTATATTACATATCTATGTATGTTGACGCTATCAGCTTTTTAGTAGCTTTATTTTTAAACAATTACACAAAGTTAATTTCACAACGTTATAAAGTTTATTCACAAGCGTATTCAATAAATTTGATTTTATGAAGACTAGAGCCAATTGCTTAGTCCTTCAAAGAATGACAGAATTATTAACATGTTCGAGTTATGCGAATCAACTATTCATTAGCTGCAGAAGCCGACCAATAAGGGAGCGCCCTTTGTCGAAAGAGAGAGAGAGAAAGAGAGAGCGCTGCACCAAGAGAGCGCTGCACCAAAAGAGCGCTGCACCAAGAGAGCGCTGCACCAAGAGAGCGCGGCACCAAGAGAGCGCGATACAAGAAGAGCACTGTTAACGCTGGCTGCTGCAAATCAAACTGCAATTAACATAATGTGCATATTGCTGCTGCTGACAACAACATAATAATACTACAGATAACACATACACTATAAACAACAGATAAATACATACAGTTGCTCAAAGTTTATTTCGACCAGCGTCAAGCAAAAAATTTAAAGTGCTGTAAAGTTTAAGCAAAAAAAGGGACTGTACTATTCCGGACTTATGCTTGGGTTCGTAGTCCTGGTAGAACCAGAAAGTACGTCGGAATCCTACCTTCTCGGCACTTTGGAGAAAATTTTCCTTTAGTACATTGAGGTGCACATTCTTGTTTGTTGTTGTTGTAATAAACACAAAAATTCCGTCGCGGGCTGCCTCCGCCATATGGTCCAGAACTCCAAATCCCTGTCCAAGTGGGGTTTACGAACGTCATCCTTGTCCCTTTATTTTTTGGTTTAATAAAAGGCTTCTTCCGTGGTACTCGGGCATTTAAGTCATGGTTGCGCAGAACCAGGCGCACAGTTCCACACTGCAACTTTTCCCCATTTCATCCTGCGTCAGTTTTGAAGCCAATAGCTTTTTCTGATGATCCGCCGCTCGTCCTGTTCGGTGAAAATCTTTGTTAGGTGCCATTCCGCCCTTGACCTCCATTCGACTTTCGTCGACGAAGCTCCGAATGATGAAAAATAATATATAATTAGTTTATAGCAGGTAATTAAAATTTTTACTAGACACTGGTCGAAATAAGCTCTGAGCTGTATATAAAGATAATATCTTCATAAAAGACCTTTGTTTTCAAAGAACGGATACAGTTGCCGCATAGCCTTGACGTAGTATGGATTAATGAAGGTTTTATAGCGAAAAGCGTCACCTTCTGGACCCGGTGTCATCATTCATTCTCGAATCCTTATCGGAGGTCATTAGTGTGGCAGCCATAACGCTATTCGCTATTAATGGACCTATAAATATATAATTATAACACTTAATCTGACTAATTCATTGTGAATTCTGATTAACCTACCCCACTTTCCATGTTTATTCATTGTCTACATTTTATAATACACAATTTAAGTTATTGTAATGACTACAATTTTTATTCTACAATTTCAATGGAATGTGCGACGAGCTCTATGAATAATAATTTATAAACGATTCCTGAAATTGTGAGGTTTATATTCGATCGAGAAATTAATAATCCTTATATCATTTAAGCTACTCAATTTTTTTTGGTTTTGTTCTGTTCTTTGAGTTAGTTAATGAAACACGAAATTCATAATCCCATTGATCAAACAATATATTTACTTACAAGGTTAGGGTATACAAATGTCAGTAAACAGCGTATTCGATTTTAATATGCTGCATCTTAATTAAATACATATTAGTTTCGCCTCGCTTATGCCACTCATAGTTATGTTTAATGATAATGATCCAATTTATGGTAGGTAATATATTATTTTCGAAAATAGATACAATATTATTTTCGTACAAATTACAAAAGTGCTGTTTTATATTAAAAAACATATGCAGTATAGCTAACAGATAATTACATAGATGTACATATATAAAAAATATATGGTCATAGAATACCTTTATTTTTAATGAACTGATACAGTTCCCGTATAGTATAGATTATTGATTGATAAAGATCTTATAGCGTCGCCCTTGCTTATCTGTTGTCGGTATTATTTTAGAGGGGGTGGTTGGAGCTGGGGTGCTTAAATAGTAGAAACAGATTTAGAAAATCTCAATTCTGTTTATGTGCTTAGCACACTTTTAGCACAAACACCGAACTCAGCATGATGATTGCTTGGCAGGTTGTCTTTCAGTATATGTATTTATTAATATTTTCGTTTCATTTAGTTTTGTGTAAACAAATTGGCAAACCGCGACTCGCAGCGATCCGCTCCGGTCGCAATCAAAAATGCACCCAGTCAAATCGCCTATGCCTGTTAGTGGTCCCATAGTAACCTACATCTAAGTCTTATCTGACAATTCATTTTGAATTTTTAAAAATTTCTGTGTTTATTCATTGTGATGTGTAATTTCAAAGAGTTGCAATGTGCTTTGAGAATTTCAGCAGTTTGGGGCATTCTACCGGTGATAACACGCACCATAATCAAAGTGTTGCTTTCACCTGGTTGCGGCAGCAAAAGGAGTTAAGTTTCTGATGCTCAAAAGATCTGGTGCATCTTTCTCTATAATGCGACGAAAGTAGTCCTTATTTATCCCTTTGGGTATGGCAAGAAACTCATTGGGATTCACAGGCTGGCACTCGTATCGCTGTTATTATTGGGTGCCATGTTCTGCAAGAGTGATATCAAATATCCATTTTTAAATTGATTGATCATCTTAGGCAATTAACCTCATATGCGATTATTACAAAAAATAAATTATTTTTTATCTCGCGAAATAAATGCGCTGCTTTTTCAAACGTTAAACATATATATATCTATATATATACATATATATAATTGAACTTGTCCTATAAGCCAAACCGGTTGTGTGTGAAAATTTGGTGTTTACTATGTATACATACATACATGTACATGTATGTATGTATAATCAGCATCAATTGAAAAATTGCTTTCTAGCTGTCAATGCTATGGCGTTGTAAGTTTATTACAGATCGGCGATCGGTTTTTGTGTTTGGATCGCATGTTTCTTCGTTCGTCAATTATATATATTAATTTGACTTAATCTCCTCTATAGAACGTCTCCAAAGAGAGAACGTTGCAATACTAGTAATACTAGCGGATAAAAGTACTAAAGAACAGGGCCGATGTTTCCAAGAAATATTCTCAAAGTTTGCCTTTTAAATTGCTGTAGCAACCTCCTTTCGTAGTTTGGTAACACTAGCTCTTAAATTACTGGAGATATGCTATTTTGTACATTTTGGAAGCGGAAGTGTTACCAGTAAGTCACCTTCCCAGTTTTGTGACTTTATCTTTAAAATTGTGGGAGACATGCGGATTTATCGGCTTACACTTTTCGAAATACCGGCCTTGGCGATAATGAGCACAGTTGTGGGCGGGGCTATAAAATGTTGTTATCGGTTCTTAAAGGAGCTCCCAGTAATATACTAACCGAAATCGAAGGCTTTAACTCGAAAAATGCGGAAGATATAGCCATTTACGAACAGACCGACAGACGGACAGACAGCACGACGGACATTGCACAAAACCAATATACTATGATACCGGTATGAAACCAATTAAGTAAGAATGAAAAACGAGTTAATTATGTAATTAAAAAATACATTTTTATAATGAAGTAATTAAATTTATTGTAGTCATTTAATTGTTGCACAGCTTCGAAATAAGTGGAAGATTTCAATATATGACTCTGTGCTTATTTTGTTTTTATTCAAACGATAAATTATGAAAGAGTTAATTAAATATCCATTGGTCAAATAACATATTAACTCATACTGCATACCCAAACAGGTAGGTGAGGGTATACAAGCGTCAGTAAACATAATAATCGATTTTAACCTGTTGTACGTTAATTAAATTCAAATTAGTTTGGCTTCGCTTTTGCAAGTCATCGTTATTTTTGATTTACCTGGTTTGCTTGGCTTTGACTTAAGTAAATACGAAAATAATGATAAGCAATTTTTTTTTTATATTTACACAAACCTGCTTTATTTTATTTATTGGTATAAAAATATATACATTACAGATAAGTACATATATCGGGCTAAAATCCTCATAGAAGACCTCTGTTTTCAAAGAACGGATACAGTTGCAGCATAGCCTTGACGTAGTATGGATTAATGAAGGTCTTATAGCGAAAAGCGTCACCCTCGGGACCCGGTGTCATCATCATATCTATACTCGAATCCTTATCGGAAGGCAATAGTATGGCAACCATAACGCCATTCGCTGTTAATGGACCTATAAATATGTAATTATAACACTTAGTCTGACTAATTCATAGTGAATTCTGACAAACGTACCCCAAAGGCCATACTTATTCATTGCGGTGTGCAATTCTCTAAGAGTTGGAATGTGCTTCGGGTACTTCAGCAATTTGAGGCATTCCACCAAGCGATCATGATAGATTCTAATGAAATGGTCGAACTCCTTGACCTTGATGTCCAGTGCTGCTGATGTGGTTATCATATACCAAAGATCTTGAGCGGGAGATCCCCATTTTCCAACCTGCAAATCCACAAATATGGTGCGCTCTTCTGGTCCATCATCGGAGAACATTATATTATTGCACCATAGATCACCATGATTCAAAACATTGAATTCGTTTCCATCCACATTGTTTAAAGCAATGGCTTCATCGAAATAGTCCGCTACACTTGGTGCCATCGCAATATATTTCTCCACATCTGGCATTTGCCACTCCCTCATGGCCTTAAAATATTGTTCCCTTCGCATTTCCCCAATTGCATTAAAAACTGGACGATTGCTCTCCGTATAAAATGAATTGAAGAACATCTCATCATAGGGTCCATTTTGTTCATAGCTTACTACTGAAGCGGCATGCAACTCAGCTAGTTTTCTCAATACTCTTCTCATGTGGGGCATGTCCAAACCCTTAAGACGATCAATGTTGTGGAAATTTTGACGCTTCAGATCCTCCAGCACAAGAGTAATGCATTCCGGGGTTTGCTCAATGTGCACACATTTGGGCGCCAATTCAATGTTAACTCCGGCATCCTTGTAGAGTCTGTCATAGTTGGGAATGTGCACCTGATACATCTGCTTTTCCCTTGGAAATAAATTCATGGAAGACACAAAAGCACCGCCCTTATCCGCATCCAGCATTGTCTTCAAAATATATGAAATCTGCTGTTCACTGCCATCTATATTTAATAGCAATATGGTAATATTTATTTAAAAACTTCAGTGACTTGCAGAAAGTGACTAAAGACAGACCTTTGAGCTCTATGTCGATGACAACGCGCACCATAATCGAAGTATAGTTTTCACCTGGTTGTGTCGCCGCAATGGGAGTAAAGTGCTTGATGCTCATAAAATCTGGTACATTTTTCTCTATAATAGGACGAAAATAGTCCTCATTTATCCATTTCGGTATGGCAAGAAACTCGTTGGGACTCACAGTCTTACTGGAATCGCTATTAGTATTGGGTGCCATGTTCTGCAAGAGTTATCAAATATACATTGTTAAATTGAGTGATCACTTCATACAGTTAACATCATATGGGATTATTGTTAAAAAGAAATTATGTATGTAACTACATAGCAGTTGTCATATGTGCTATTTACGTATTTTTATTGAAATGAACTCACGGAAATTGACTATATAGTATAAAAACTAATTAAGAATTGCAAGCGCACGATTAACAAGCGTCCGACGTTGATGAACGTCGAAGAGATACTGAACGCTCGTTTCCGAATTCCGCTTTATGTGACACTACCGAGAACCGAGACACGATGTTTTGTGGATTGCCCTTTGTACAAAACAGGTTGTGTGATAAAATATCAGTAATTTTATTTGGAGGTATACCTAGCAACTACTATATACATATATATACATATGCCTGTCATTAAATAGGCTTAACTGATCATGGTTACTGTATAGGTTAAGGTTCTTATATTTTTATTTTTTTTTTAGGGGCGGTTGACTGTCAGTTCAACAATTTAGTATTCGCCCCAGTTTCTCAATTGGCGCGTGCGAATCTGTTTGTGGTTGGCCCACGATATGATTATTAAAATTAATTGATATGGACATAAATAAGCACAAACATATGTGTAGATAAAATCTAATGCGTTGAGGCAAAACAATAAAAGGAATACCCTTTGCACATTGAAATCGAAATTGACAAGCTCAGATAGTTAGAAAAAGCATTAAAGCTATACCTAGGGTATCTTCAAGTCGAGCACACTCGACAACAGCATTGTTATTGGCATCCCATGTCACATTCATGGAAAGCGGCATTGAATTTAAATTTGCAACGTTACTAAACATGACTAAACATTCGTAATATGTGCAAGTATTTGATAAATGCAGGGTATATATAACTGTAGACAGTTATTATTACCGCGTTTAATTGTTTTAACTTCTGACAGAGGTCACATATATTATCTTTTAAGTGTTGCAGCTAGATAAGTACTTATCAGCCTCAAAAATTGGTTTCAAAGTAACATTATTAAGACAAGCGTTTTATTGTATGACGTCAAACATGTCAAATGTACACTATTCATTCTTATCCTAATACAATTACAATAGAGTCTGCAGTACCTTAAACCTATCTGTTTTCTTCATACAAATTGTACCTATTGTTATCTTACAAATCTGATAAAACTAATCCATTAAAATACGATTATTTGTCTGTTGAAAATAGCCTTGACCCAAAGCACTAAGCAGTCAATACATAGAGGCATCAGATTTTTTCTCAACGATTAGGTCCAAGCAGAGCCCAGGGTGCGACGCGTCGAACATTTTGCAGGGTTCGCGTGTCGAGCAGCGAAACAAGTCATTATTTCAATTCACTTCGCTGCGACAACGTCGCGGGTAAACGAAAACCAAGCCTTTTATGGGCATGCGTGCGTGGGTACGAACAGGTATGCACCGTTTCTAGCTGCCCTAATATAAATGTGTGCGATAGAAATAGGTATATTGCTACCGGATCGCGTAAGAGTTAAACCAAAAGATCAATATCGAAGACAAAGGAGAGCGCAAAAGCTTTAGATCTTAATGATTACCCGAGCTTACGCTCATGCTTACGCCACGCTTACGCTTACGCTCATGCTCACGCTTACGCTTACGCTTACGCTCACGCTTACTCTCACGTTCACGCTTACGCTCACGCTTACGCTCACGCATACGCTCATGCTCACGCTTACGCACAAGCTTACGCACACGCTTACGCTCACGCATACGCTCATGCTCACGCTTACGCTCATGCTCACGCTTACGCCCACGCACACGCTTACGCTCGCTCTCCGTTTTTGTTCACTCCCTCCCTTTGTTCTTTTCGTTTTGTCCAAACATGTAAAAGCCCGCGCTGGCTGGTACAGTGGGACAAACAATATAATCTCTCACTCAAATTATTTCTTTTTCGTACGGTGTTGTTGTTGTTAATATTGCATTTGTTTTTGGTGATGGATATTCTGAGAAATTTATTTCTTTGTATGTGGGGAAAGATATTTCAAGTTATTTACACTTTTCACTTAGTGAACATTGTCCACCGGTTTCATAAGACAGTTTTATGATTTATCCACAGTGAACGGAATTGGTTTGAGAACAATGATAAACAACAAAATTTTGCACTTATAACTTATAAACAATAATCTATCTTCTTATATTTATAATTATACCCTTAACCCATTGAAAATGGAGGAGCTCTCCGCTCCACAGCAAATGAGAAACTAGACGCCATCCTCGACATTCCATGTCTAGAAATATAAGACCTGGAACAGGCAACACTCACGGTCATAAGACTTAGGGAATCCACATCGTGGACTACTCAAAGCATGGGTTATGCCTCTATTCAAATAGGAAATACATTAATTCCTAAGAGAACAGACTGTAGACAAGCAGTACAACTTAATACCCTATGAGGGAAAAATGGACTCACGGAACCCCTGGTCCACCGGCGGCCGTGCAGCTCTACACAGACGGTTCAATGCTCGGTAACCGATTAGGCGGAGGCGTCTGCCCAGCTCAATTTCCAGCTATCGTTCAGTCTTCCGAAACACTGCAGTGTATTCCAGGCAGAAGTGATAGCCATACAAGAAGTACTAAACTGCCTGAATAGGTCGAAAATTAGTTCTTCTACCATAAACTTTTACGTTGCCAAGCGGCAACCAAATCCATCAGTGCGATGTCGTCAAACTCGACAACCGTAACATGCTGCCGCAAATCTCAACACGAGAAGGCAAATTTGCCAATCAATCTAAAATATATTTAACAGCTGGGTTAAGGTATATCATAGTCGATTTCACTCGACTATAGCTTTCTTGCTTGTTTTATTTTTTTAAATTACACAAAACTGTTTCATTTTATTTATTTCCATATAAATATGTACTGCATATGTATTACAGAAAAGTACAAACATATATCGGGCTAAAATCCTCATAGAAGACCTCTGTTTTCAAAGAACGGATACAGTTGCAGCATAGCCTTGACGTAGTATGGATTAATGAAGGTTTTATAGCGAAGAGCGTCACCTTCGGAACCCGGTGTCATCATCATATTTATACTCGAGTCCTTATCGGAGGGCATTAGCATGGCTGCCATAACGCTATTCGCTGTTAATGGACCTATAAATATGTAATTATAACACTTAATCTGACTAATTTATAGTGAATTCTGATAAACGTACCCCAAATGCCATACTTATTCATTGCGGAGTGCAATTCTCTAAGAGTTGGAATGTGCTTCGAGTACTTCAGCAATTTGAGGCATTCCACCAAGCGATCATGATAGATTCTAATGAAATGGTCGAACTCCTTGACCTTGATGTCCAGTGCTGCTGATGTGGTTATCATATACCAAAGATCTTGAGCGGGAGATCCCCATTTTCCAACCTGCAAATCCACAAATATGGTGCGCTCTTCTGGTCCATCATCGGAGAACATTATATTATTGCACCATAGATCACCATGATTCAAAACATTGAATTCGTTTCCATCCACATTGTTTAAAGTTATAGCTTCATCGAAGAACTTCATTACACTCGGTGCCATCGCAATATATTTCTCCACGTCCGGCATTTGCCACTCCCTCATGGCCTTAAAATATTGTACCCTTCTCAATTCCCCAAGCTCCTTAAAACCTGGACGATTGCTCTCCGTATAAAATGTTTTCAAGAACATCTCGTCATAGGGTCCATTTTGTTCATAGTTTACTACTGAAGCGGCATGCAACTCAGCTAGTTTTCTCAAAACTCTTCTCATGTGGGGCATGTCAAAACCCTTAAGACGATCAATGTTGTGGAAATTTTTACGCTTCAGATCGTCCAGAACCAGCGTAATGCACTCCGGGGTTTGCTCAATGTGCACACATTTGGGCGCCAATTCAATGTTAACTCCGGCATTCTTGTAGAGTCCCTCATAGTTGGGAATGTGCACCTGAAACATCTGCTTTTCTCTTGGAAATAAATTCATGGAAGACACAAGAGCACCGCCCTTATCCGCATCCAGCATTGTCTTCAAAATATATGAAATCTGCTGTTCACTGCCATCTATATTTAATAGCAATATGGTAATATTTATTTAAAAACTTCACTGACTTGCAGAAAGTGAATAAAGACAGACCTTTGAGCTCTATGTCGATGACAACGCGCACCATAATCGAAGTATAGTTTTCACCTGGTTGTGTTGCCGCAATGGGAGTAAAGTGCTTGATGCTCATAAAATCTGGTACATCTTTCTCTATAATGGGACGAAAGTAGTCCTCATTTATCCATTTCGGTATGACAAGAAACTCGTTGGGACTCACAAGCTTACTGGAATCGCTATTATTATTGGGTGCCATGTTCTGCAAGGGTGTTATCAAATATCCATTGTTAAATTGAGTGATCACTTTATACAGGTAACATCATATTATTATTAGAAAGAAATTATATATGTAACTACATAGCAGTTCTCATATGTTATATATTAATTTTTATGGATTAGGTAGGTAGGTAGGTTATACGGTTGTCGACACACATAGGCCGAATTTGGCCCGTTGTGGTGCCATGTGAAAAGAGATTTAGATTTAGAACGGACAACTACTGGACTAGACAAACAACAAACAACCATCCCTCCAGCGGGATTCGAACCCGCGACTGATTATGCAAAGACTGATGTAAAGACACAAGGCTTACAACCATCAAGCCGGATAACTCACGGAACAAGTGTCCGACGTTTATGAACGTTAAATAGATACTGAAATGTGGTTTCCGCATTCCACTTTATATGATACCACCGAGAACCGAGACACGGGGTTTTGTGGATTGCCTCTTGTGTGCTAAAGTGTCAGTAATTTTATTTTGTGGTATACCTAGCAAGCACTATATATGTACATACATATGCCTATGACATTAAATGGGCTTAACTGATCATGCTTACTGCACAGGTCACATTAAGGATCTTTTATTTAATTTATTTAATTTTTTGTTTTTTATTTTTGGTGGCGGTTGATTGTGAGTTCAACAATTTAGTTTCTCAATTGGCGCGTGCGAATCTGTTTGCGGATGGCCCACGATATTATAATCAACATTAATAGATATGGACATAAATATACACATCCATATGCGTTGATGAAATCTAATGCGTTGAGGCAAAACAAGGAGGAGAATACCCTATGCACATTGAAATTTAAATTGACAAGCTCGGATAGTTAGCAAACATAATAAAGTTTTGTTTTAAATGTTGTAGAACTTAACTTTAATAAACATGCTTGTTGTTATCTATCAGATGAAAGTAGCCTCGACCCAAAGGCAATGCAAAGTAGTCTATCAAAGCTAACTCGATGAAACTTGGAATATATCCATATATGTTACTTATGCCATTATATCAGATAGCTATAATAGAGACAATCATCCGAAAGATGAGTTTTTGAATGAACAACATTTTTAATTACCAAGTTATTGGAACCAATCTATTAGTTTTGTTAAGCTGCTAATATTTTCGAAAAAATGCATTAACATCGTTATAAAATATCATATAGCTTCTGTAGGAATCATCGCTAGGTTTAATTTGTTTATATTTGTTTTAAAATTTAGATGTGGGCCGATCTTCATTATTTATGTTTAACTAAACAACCTGTTGGCAGCAAAGAACTTTAATCCTAATGAATGGTTTACATATTTAAATGTGGCGCCCTGCGAGGCATTAGATGAATGGATTTTTGGTTATGGTTTGACCGCTATAAGGTTTGAGTTAAAAATGCTCTTAGGGACACTTCAAAGCCAAAAAACCCACACATTGTGATTACTACAGAAGCCATAACTTAATATATTAGTGCATGTTGGAAAGCAATACATACCTGTATAGTATCCTTTATTTAACTTTTTGTTAACAATTTCTTAACAATCGTGAACAGCGTACTCTCTTTGAAACAATATAAGCAAATCGATAATTGCATCGATGCATTTTTTTTAGCACCATTAGAATGTTAACATATTCTATATGCTAGTTAATTATTATTTCAGATAAAAGCTTTGAATTACAGGCATAGAAATAACTCGAAAAAACTTGTATTTATTCGCGATTAGGGTACTCTCGATAAGAATTCAATATATCTCTCGAATTGTTTTGTCATCCAAGCGCGGTTTGTTCCTCTTTCTGCTCGGAAGTTATCGTAGCCCCTAGATAGTAGTCGCATACTTGACTTGAACAATTTTCAATTACATAATACACTCAAAATAATATACGTGCTTTGTTTGCAGTTCCAGTGAAGAAATCGAGCACTGTGAAAAAGAGTCAATTCGTATTTAAAAAACTGCCTAACGTTAAGTGTTTAAGCAAATATTAATAAGAATGAGTACTTGTTTGCAGATATGAATGGAACAACTCAACTTTTAGTAAGCTGTGCACTATAGGAACAATATTATCATACTACAGTTAAGCTTAACAACCTCACCAAAATGATGTCTTTTTTTTATTAGAAGTTAGCATAGCATCTGCTTTCCAAAAAGAAAATAAAAAATAAATATCCATTTTGCATTTCAAAATGGCTATGAGGTACTTCAAATTGATAATCGGACCTTTGACATGAAAACCACTGGAGAAAACATAATTTAACTTAAGGTAAATTAATACGAATCTTAACAGTAATATGACTTATATAATTATTTATTTGAGTAAAACTTATCATTCAAACTTGAATGCCTTATGATTATTTCTAATTGTCGGAGTCCCATCCATTTTTTTTCGTCCAAAAACAACAGCAAAATGAAGTTAGAAAACATTTGTAATTACACATTATTAATGCGTAGTTGGCCAAAAATTTAATGAAATCATAAAGTCACTTTAACTTAAAATTATAGTGTTAGTGGCTTCATGAGCTGTGACAAAACATCGTGTATTCGTATTGGTTTCAATACTTTTATTTCGTATAATAATAATACGTTATATGCATTGCGTGACCAAAAGATGACCCATTGTTTATTTGCTTTTTTGTTGTTGAAATAATAATTACTTCCAGTCGAGTAGACCGCGATTATCCAACCATGGCAGAATTTCTGTCATAACCTGCACGTATTTCTGATTGGTGTACATGGCGACCTTAACCTTTGACTCGTCATTCTGGTAACTCTCCAAGTTTTTATTGTCGGTTTTATCGAGCATGACAACGGGCAGCACCTTAGATACGACCATATATGCTAAAAGTGTGACAAATTTCAGAGAAATTTATCTATTGGATATATTTAGAATACTTACCAGCCAATCCGTTGCGGAGTAGAGCCGCATGCAAGTTCTTCAGCTTGGGCAAGGGGCGATGGTATTGCAAGAACTTGAGATTATCAATCAAGTGATCGAAATAGTATCGCACCATATAATCGAATTTGGTGGTTTTAATATTCGGTGCCGCCGAGGAAAGGATCAGATAATACAGATCATTTGCCGGCGAGCCATATTTGCCAACTTGAAAGTCAACAAAAAGCGTTTCCTTGATCTTGCCGAAGGCATCATACTGAAACATTATGTTCGAGTTCCAACAATCGCCATGATTCAGCACATTGAACTCCCGCATTGACACCTGCTGATCCTGCAGCAGACGATCCACTAAATGCTCATCGCTGGTGGCCTAAAGAAAAATGATTCATTTTCTTAGTTGTTGGAAATCATAGTTGGTGCAATATTTTTTAGAGAACCTACCAACTTCTCGTAGATGTTCTGGCAGTTCTTCCATTTCTTGAGCTGTGCTAGAAATGCTCCCGAGGCATTAAACTCTTGGAGCAGCTGACGATTGACCTCACTGAACACGCTCACCGTGAACTCCTCCCCTAAAATGCCGTTATGCTCCACATAGCAGGCGGAGGCAGCATGGAACGCAGCCAGCTTCTCGAGCACGTGCTGCATATGATCCAGATCCAGACCCGCCAACCGATTGGCATTCTTGAAGCTCTTGGTACGCAAATCTTCCAGCAGCACATAATCAACGCCCAAATCCTGATCAATCTTATATGCCTTCGGTGCAAATTGTATGGCCTTGCCCGCCTCAGCATAGAGTTTCTCGAATTTGGGAAGAATGTTGTGATACATTTGCTCCTCCTTCTGGAAGAGACGCAGCCTGTTGAGTATGGTGGCCATTACTTCATTATTGTGCTGAGCCTTCAACACAAATGAGACGCTCTTGGTGCTGTGATCTGCGGTGTGGTTATAAAAAGATTATTACTCTATTATCGTCTTATCACAGACTACTCACAACTTTCTAAACTAATTACTACTTTCTACATATACACCCTTAGAATAGGTTACAAACTTTTGACTACTATATCTTTGTCAAAGTTTAACCATTTTTACATAAAAATACCGTTTATTTTTGGTTATGACATATTCTCAAAAATATTACTACTTTTTAATTTGCCTAAAAATAAACTTATATTAGTAAACTTTGTTGTGCACTGTTCATATTTATTAATAGTTCATCAATTGAAACCCTTATCAACCCAACCAATAATAATATCAATAATATAATCAAATGTATAATAGAAGCAAGCTTATTTGACAATATCTATATATATTTGTATAAATAATTTATATGAGCTAAGTAATCTCTATTTGTAGATCACCCTAAAATGAAAATTGTCCTGGAAGTCTTAAAAACAATTTCTAATTATAAGAAAGGAATTTTTCAGTAATATATTTCTTAATAACAGAATATATTTTTAAAGAATAGAAGTGCCAACTCTTATTTTTAGGGAAAATTCTTTTGAAATTCAGAAATAAATATTTTACTGATCGGCTTTGATATTAGAGTTTAGCTTGAATCCATGAAAAATCGTATATTTTTCAAATTAATTATATGAATTTATAATCAATCTAAAATGTTTGTATATGTGATATATCATATTATAATATTTATTAATAATATCAATTTTACTGTCTTTTGTACACATATGAAAAATCATCCTGGAAATTATACATCTTTTTTTTTTTAAATTTTGTACAATGAAAAGAAAAACTCTGGTCTTTGAAATATAATTTTTGAATAATTTGGTGAATAACCATTGGCTCCAAAGCATGGTGAATTTCTAAAGATCAGTAATTTTTTTATGAGTGTAGCTGTTATCTGTTATCTGTAAACCAGTTAAGCCAACATATTACAATGTAAATAATTATTATAATCAATTTTAAATTAATTAAAAAATTGATTAATATTAATAATTAAAAAACCTTTTACCTAAATTGTCTTTCAGTTACTTAGTCTATTTTCCCTTCAGCACTAAGGCATATATAAAATTCTAAGTTCTACTAATTATCTACTAATACTAGAGCATAAATTTCCTATATATACTTAAAGTTTACCTGAAAAATACACCCCCTACTAAATACGAGAGACACCTTTAAATTTTTCAGTGCAAACTCAAATTGAAGCTTTTCGTTTCTTGTTGTGCAAATATTCCTTTGACAATTCTACTTACCCAGCAGCTCCACTTCCACCAGCAGTCGCACCATCAGTGTAGAGTAATTCTCCTCAGCATTTGTGGACTGCGGCTCCACGGAGAGTATCTTCTCAAAGTCACCAATCTGGCCACGTACCGCATTCTCCAGCGAGATTCGAGGTAGCCAGGATGGCAGACTTGTATCTACTGATTCGGCATGTCCATTTGTTTGGTTGGCCTCCGACATTTTAGTACTGCAAGAAATTGAAGTAAGTCCAAATTATCAATCAATAGATAATAGAAGTTAAATAAAATCAAAGTAATCTCGCCATAAATTGTCATCATGTTTGATTTATGCTTAGCATACACTTTAAATGGGTTATGATGATAACAAATTGAAATAATCAAGAATTTTCAAACTGTATAAATAAATAAGCTTATTTTATTGCTATCGAAATGAACTTCAGTTGATTATCAGTTTTTTCTAATCGACAGTTCCAAGTAATCTATTCTTACATTTGTATTCATTAATGATTCACTTTTCTAAACTGCAGTCACGCGTATGTGCAATTTGAATATAATCTTGTATTTATTATTTATTTATTATTGGTCTCACCCAGTTTTTATAGTTCGTGAAGGCTTTTAATGATTTCAGCACACGTCAAACTCTTTATAACCTTTATAGAGACAATACTCTAATGGTATTTTATTAGCCAATTACCATTTTTCGTATTTATTCTAATAATATAATTAAGAATATTATTTGTGTGTTTTGTGTGAAGATAAAACTGAGTTTTTATAGGACATTCGAGAAAAATTGCACATATGGAAAATGTATACAAATTGGATTCCCTGTGATCGGAAAGTGCAATAAATAAATATATTTTGCTGCATTACTAGATTTGAACACTTTCTAAACAATGGTGATAATAATTATTATAAACGGTTTTTATTACTGTAGATTGCCATATGGCAAGATAGGTAAGCTACTGTCTATAAATACAAATAGATGTCGATTTAATAAAAAAAATCCTATTACTTGCATGCAGTTATAGGATTCTTTTTTTTATTAAATCGACAATGTATCTACATATATACACAAAAAACCATGTGCATGATTAGGTTAAATATTTAAATTATACTCATTGCTAAAATGAATATTTGTTACGGTATTTTTGATTTCCAAATACTAAAACGAAAAACCTGTATTGTTGCCAAGCCAAATTGGAAAATGTTCCTCATATTTTCAGTTATTAATTGTTTTTCACATTTTATCAAATATTGTTTTCCACCAACTGATGTATGTATGTATGTATTTCGATATTGATTAGGTCATTATCAAGCCAATAATTATAAATCATATCACATGTCTTTTTTAACAACAGGGAAATCAGAATTTTGGAGAAATTTGTGTTAAATTCGCATTATCGCATTTTTTGGCAATCTTCACTTTTATTCACTCTATACTTTTATTATGCTATTAATATATGTTTGTTAACTAACTGCAGTGCACTTTAAATTTGTTTTGTTGGTATTTTTTAATGAGACTTATTTACTGTTCGGCAGTGTTTTGGCAAATTATATATCGAGATGCTCTCATCAACAACTGGAAAAGTCGAATATCGAATGTGCCACAAACCTTTTTCCTTAATTGAAAAATTGAGATGCTCGAGTGATAAATTGTTAGCACGATTGAATGCAGTTCGGTCAACGGTTGATTTCAAATGTCGGTAGTGCGATTCTTGCCACTTTCAGCTTGGCCCTATTTGGTATTAGCCAAAGAAATTCCTTATCACCACTATTCCATAAAAGTTGATTTTGTAATACAATTCGGCAAAAAATCGTCAGTGAAATCGTCACTCACACGCAAACTCAACGAGAATGATTTTAAAATAAACACTTGATATGGAGCGTCGCAATTGTTATATTGATAAGGCTTGGTTGGTGGGTAAAGCAGGTCTCTCGATTCACCTGTATTTCTCCTATCGTTCTTTCGCTTTGCGCTCTAATTATTGGGTGATTCTTTATTAATTGCTTCTGCTCGTGTCTCGACTGTGACTCAGTCAAACATGTGATAGACAACAATCTATCTACATACTCAAACACATACAATTACAAATGCTAAGTAGTATTTGTGAATACTTTCGTCTAAAGTACAGGTAAACCGAAACTATTGTAAGTTATCAGAAGTCTATACATTTTTGGTAATACAATAAATTATAAATACTAAATACATTCATGGAGTTAAATGTTCTTATCGCTAAATACATATGAGTATACATTATGTATATTTTGCGAATCTATCGTTCTACACTAGTTTAAATGGTTTCTTAAACATCATTATGATTTTCAGTTTTATGAATAAGTGTACTAAGTTTTCATCTTAGCAGCAAAATCCATAATTTATTCATACTTATTTCCGAACTTAATCACTAATTCATTCATACTACATACTATCTACAGACCAGATTAATAGATTAGATTATTACATTAAAATTCTTATGAGTTTGTTGTAAATAATAAAAATGATACAAGTCTGATAAGGAATAATGTTGTGATGTCGAATACAGTTTGAGGAAAAGTTCTCCGCCTTTACATGAGGCACAAATTTCAAAAATGAAAATTGTAGCTGCACGGTAAAATAATCAGACTCTGATGGCGCTGTTATGTTTCTTTGGAATACATTTGTATTTGCGAGCTATGTTTAACAGCACTCTACACTAGAGGACAAAAGAATAGGGCAGTGTTAAATGCTAAAGAGAACAAAGGGAAATGGGCAATTAGAAGAGCGCATCCTTGCAAAAAAAAAGCTGATCTCTTAGTAATGTTAGAAGCTTTGAATATTCGAGTTAATTTGGTAGCTCAAAGAGCTGATCAAGATAAGACTTGATCAATTGAAATGGAATGATTCAAATTTGGATCAATCTTCGTGGAGAGCAGAAAGTAGATGACGTCATTCGCAAGTGAGCAGCGACGCAATTGGAAATCCACAACATGTCTAGTTTTTTGATACTGATACAGACTACATATGTATACTGGATTGGTTTGAGATACTTTCTGCCTGTGATACAGATTTCCAATTGGTATTATAAAAATGTATATTTGTTGATCAATATGCTATTACAAAAATCTATTCATTTTCTTTGATCTTCTTAGATATAAATTTGAAATAGCTAGTTAATATGAGAACAATTAAATAGATATAACTAATTATTAAATATAATTTTCCTCATTTTTGTTATTGGTATAACTGTCTTTGCCTGCACTGCTCTTCTTTACTAGTCTATTTTAGACTTTTTCTGTCGATAATACTTCCCACTTATAAATCGAAGACTAATAAACAACTCGGTCATATATCATTAAAAAAAATAAAGCTTACCTCAACAAGCAAGTAATTTAATTTTCTACATATTCCATGCTAATGCCCAATGAGAGCATTTTTAATGTTTGTTGGGAGATCTGATTATTTTACAGTATACATATATATAATGATACATACATAAAGTGTATATTGCAGTCTTGTTTCAGGTTTCACTTTAATTCTTATTTGTTCGTTAGTAACTATTAGAGTAAATTTTTGAATGATGTAAAAGTTTTTATTTGTTTGACATGCTTATTAATAACATGGGTTAGCATTATGTTTGATATAAGTAGAGGTAATTAGTATTTGATCGATACCAAAATGTAAATTTTAATGCATTTAACTGAGCGTGCTGAAATTCATTAGTCAACCTTATCTCTTATCGAAACAATATCAGATATATGTATATAATAATCAAACATCGATAAGACCATTCTTGATCAAATGTCAATCTCCAGAGCACCACGATTGTAGAGCCAAGGCAGAATTGCTTGGATGTGCTTGCGATAGCGAGCATTGGAATACATCAAAGTCTTGAAATCGATGCCCTCAGCGGAGTCACTGAGGATGTTTTCCACACTTGCGGCTTCCGTGGGGTCCAATAAAACGCCGCTCATCACACTGGTAGCAGTTAAATAGCCTACCGAAGGAAGAGAATATCGTATTGCGATTAAATTACAAATAATCTGTTAGACTTACCCCAAAAACCATGCTTGAAGAGAGATAGGTGAATATCAAGCAATGTGGGAATTTTGTTATACTTAAGTATCTTTAGATTTTCTGCAAGATTTTTATGGTAGAACTTGATATAATAATCGAATTTAGTCAGCTTATCCTCGAATTTTGTCGAGGACAGCAAGAAGTAGTACAAATCCTGAGCTACTGTTCCAAACTTTGGCAACTGGAAATCAACCAAATAAATTTCTTTGATCTTGCCAAAGGAATCATGTGAATACATCATGTTGTTGCTCCAAAAGTCACCATGATTCAGCGCATTAAATTCACTTGGGTCCACTTTGACATTTTTAAAAGTGATATCATTTAGACTTGGTTGCAGAGCTCTCTGTTTCAAAAGATTTCAAACGAATGAGATATAAATGAAATAATAACTCGCTTTAAGCCACTTACGATTTGATCAATGTACTCCTCATTGCCCTCATATGTGGCACAGCACTTTACAAAGTTCGTTGCCATGTGCTTGTTCATCTCCACCATCATTGCACGATTTTCCTCCTTGTAGAAACCAGTCATTAGCTCTTCCGGATAGACTCCTTTGGTCGCTACCCGCACAGCGGATGCTGCATGCCACATCGATAACTTTTGCAGAGCATATTCTGTATGAACCTGGTCCAGACCCTCCAGGCGATTGGTGGTTTTAAAACCCTTAGGGGCTAGATCTTCCAGAAGAACATATTCACTCTTGACACCCTTCAGGGTATAGGCACGAGCACCGAATTTAACCTCTACACCGGCATCCCGATACATTTGTTCCATTTCGGGCACATAAATATTATACATTTTTCGCTCTACCTCGAAGATATTATTACGTTCCATGAACGCCTCAAACATTTCCAACTGATGTGCCACCTTCAACATATACGACACAGACTTCTCTTTGCCATCTACAATATTAGATACAAGATTCATACTCTTTCATTTTTGTACAGCATTCATTTTATTACCCTCCAGTTCGACGACAATATTCACTCGCAACATGATCGTCGAATAGTTTTCACCAGCTCCCACTCCACTGCCGACCTTGAAACTTTTGATTTTTGAGAAACCCTTAACCGATTCTTTCAGTACGTCCACGAATAATTCGGCTTTTACCCAGTCGGGCACTTTGCTGGCGGTTGGATTTGTTTGTGCGTCGGCAGACATTTTTTGTATATTTGTTATTAAACAATTAAAGTTAATTACGAATTCGTCACGCCTCGACGCGCTTGTGTTTCCGGTGATCGCCAATGGGCTTCTGATGATGATTCTCTAGCTGTTGGGGCTCTATATACTGCAGTAGAAAGCTTTCCGATCTCTCTCTCTCTCTCTCTCTGAAATCATATAGTCTCACTCTCTTTCTTAAGTGATAGCGTCGCAGTGAAAAAAAGTGTTTGTAAATTTGGCAAACGAGTTTTTTGTATACCCTTGCAGCAGGTAACATAAATTTGACGTGAAGTGTTAATCTCCGACAAAAGGCATCTCCAACCCCATAAAGTGGATGCATATATATATATTCTTCATCTTTATGAACATGAATTAGACTCCCAACATATTTATAAAATTGTTCTCAGCATCAGAATTCAATAAAAATTAGTAACCGTAGGAAAAATCTAAAAATCGATTATAAACTAATACAAAATGTTGACTTTACTCTGCAAGGGTGTATTTTCTTCGGTGTGCCTAAGAGTTCTTCGATTTCATTGTTATTTGTTTTAACAGTATTTTCCTAGTCAAAATAAATAAATACCTTGTAAACACGCATTGTTTGAGTTAATGAATTATGCTTTTGATTTGATCAATTTTAATCACAAATTATAATTTACTTTACCTTCAAGCTTAATTGTAGGTCGTTAAACTATTTTTATGTAATTACATCCAACTTATTTTGCTTATAAACACTATATTATTATATTTGGGAGCCGGTTATTTGTTCTACTACATTATCTTCTGTATTTTGTTTTCGTACGCTGTTTCCAGCTCGAAAGCTTTTAAGAAAGCTTAGCTGACTTAGGTTTTCCCCTGAACATTACTTATCTATTTTTAGACCATTGGCTATTTACTTCCTTATATACATATATGTATGTATATACATTGCCAGATTGATAAATTGCCATTAAAATCAGAACTTAAGTCACAACACGAAACATTATTTGATAAATACTTTGTCAATTTCGTTATCATTATACAATATAATAACTGGTCACGTTGATACAAGTAAAATAACACTTGCCAGGCAAACTGATAGGACCGAAATAAAATATATACATACATATGTACTTATCTACCGTTTGGCATGTGTATTATAAAATATGTATTGCATGTGTACATTTATAGTTCATCAAAGGCTCCACGGTTCAGCAACCAAGGCATAATGATTTGGATATGTTTTCTATAGCGTGGATTGGAGTAGAGCAACATTTTAAAATCGTTGCCATCTGCGGAATCGCTGAGAAAGTTCTCAAAACTGGCAGTTTCCGTAGGATCAACCAAAACGGCACTCATCACACCTGATGCAGTCAGGTAACCTGGTTGAAAATTTTAAAGGTTACGCAAAGTTTGTACAATAATTTAATACAATTTTATGGTTTTCTTACCCCAGAAGCCATATTTATAGAGTGTTAAGTGGATTTCTCGGAGTGTAGGCATATGTTTTGAATACTTTAGTATCTTCAGATTTTCAACTAGGCATTCATGATAGAATTTGATATAATAATCGAATTTACTCAGCTTATCCTCAAGTTTTGTAGATGACAATAGGAAATAATACAAATCCTGTGCTACTGTTCCAAATTTAGGTATTTGAAAATCCACCAGACAGATTTCTTTGATTTTACCAAATGAATCATGGGAGAACATCATATTATTGCTCCAAAAATCACCATGATTCAGTACATTGAAACCATTTGGATCTGGTTTACTCATTTTGAAAGATTGATCGGTGATCTTTGGCTGCATCTCTCTCTATTGGACCGAATGTAAGATAGATACAAATAATTAATGATTTCGTCACGTATTTCATATTACATTACTTACAACTCGGTCAATATACTCCTCGTTGCCCTCGTACAACTTACAGCATTTAAGGAAGTTCTGTGACAAATTGTTATTCATTTCATTCATCATTGGACGCAGTTCTTCCTTGAAGAACCCAATGGTTAACTGATCTGGATAGGGACCCTTAGTGGCCACACGCACTGCAGACGCGGCATGCCACATCGACAGTTTTCGCAGGGCAACTTCAGTGTGTGCCTGATCCAATCCCTCCAAGCGGTTGGTGTTTTTGAAGCCCTTGGGTGCTAAATCCTCCAGCAGTATATAATCAGATTTCGCCCCCTTCAACTCATAGGCTTTGGCTCCGAATTTAACTTCCACACCAGCATCACGATAGATTTGCTCCAACTCGGGCACAATTGTCTTGTACATATTGAACTCTGTCTCAAAGATATTGTTGCTCTCCATCATCTTTTTGTAAATCTCCAGATCATGAGGAAGCTTGAGCATGTACGAAACCGACTTTCCCTTCCCATCTACAACAGACGGATAAGTAGTTCGTTCAAAGTGATAAGATATAGTTTGTAAAATGACTCACCTTCCAGTTCGACTTCAATACTGACACGCAACATGATCGTCGCATAGTTTTCACCTGCTGCCGTTCCGATTGTGGCCTTGAAGCTCTTGATCTTTGAGAATCCCTTAACCGATTCCTTCAGCACATCCTCAAATAGTTCGGCTTGTACCCAGTCGGGCACTTTGCTCGCTGTTTGATCGGTTTTTGCTTCAGTCGTCATTTTGATTATTTGAAATTACCCGTCGAGTTGTTCACAATTGACGCAGTTGTTTATCCCGTAGCGAACAGCACGCTTCTAATATCTATCAAGCTTTCACACAGCATTTATGTATACCTAGACTCGCTCGTAGACCCACACTATGCAAATGTTGCCGTGTGAAAACGAAATGAGAAGAGAGACAAGTTACTACAAAAAATAAAAACGCTTTTTGGGCCTCTCCAAAATCAAGTGTATTAATAAGAGTATTCAGAAAGCTTCCCTATTGGCTGTTTGCGTTCTTGGACTTCTCTTACTGCTCTCAGAGCTTAAATACTAGTTTACTTTTGATTGACCATAAATAGTAATATTTGCATTACTTTTTATTGGGAATGTTGTGAAATATGTATGTTTATCAGTACCAATGATTAAATGCATTTCTCGATTTGTATACCCTGAAACCTATAAAAATGGGTAAAAGGGTATAATGGTTTTGAGCAAATGCATACAAATGCATACAGGTGGAAGGAAGCATCTCCGACCCCATTAAGTATATAAGGATCAACAGCGGAGTCGGTACAGCTATGTCGGTCCGGCTGATCTCGCGGATCTCGAAAACTATAAGATCTGGTGGCTCAGATCAAGTTTGCTTTATTTTATCGATAACTGTCCTTGTTTCTCGAATATCAATACATTTTGATTTCCGATAGCAATAAATCTCACAATTTTAAAGGAAGTGGCTGCTGATCAATACATAATATGGATATGCATATTATTATTATAGTTCGAGACGATTTCTGTGTTAGATGTGTTCATATCTTTCTTTATTTCATGTGTATTTATTCATTTGCATTTCAGTATTCAGTAAATATATGATTTTATTATGAAAAAAAAACTATTATGCATAAACTTCCTAAGTCAAAACAAGAGAAAGTTTGCCTATCACAACTATTAATTTTAAGAAATATTTGAACCAAACTCACCAGGAGTTTTTAATAATCAGATTAACTATTTGCATTGATCATTTCAATCCCTTAGCTGAAAAAGGAGAGCTTTTGGAAGGGCAAAAGAATATATAAAATGTACCCCGGCTATAGTCACTTTACTTGAAGAGTACCCCGGGTCTGTAAAATAATGGTTATCGTTATCAGTTATTTATTGATTAACATTTCCAGCTCCGATCTTATGTTTGTGCTTATAATTTAATTAAGTTCATTTGTTTGTTTTTAAGCCAAATAGTTTTAAAATACCTTAACATCTTTGCCGTTATTCAAGTTCACTACTATTTATTTAATAAGACAAACTTTAAAATAGTTGTCATGTGAGAAGATGTGTCAAGTAATTTCACCTGAGTTTCATAGAAGTTTAGATTCCATTAGGAACATAAAGATAACTCAATAATAAGTAAGTGCAATATATTCTATTATAATTTAATTTTTATTAAAACTGTAAAATAATACATTTTATTAAACCTTAAGCAACCTTGATAAAATAATCATATAATTTCATTTTTCCCGTTCAATTTATGGTTTTGATCTCAATTTATTTTGCTTATGATTATATTATTACTTCTGTATTATTGTCATTTTCTAAAGCTTTCAGTTCGAAATAGGCACCAAAGCTCAAAAGACGAACGCTTTTCCGCGATTATTATCTATACACTTTTTGACCTTCGACTATTTTTGTTTTTTTCCATTACGTCGGCACTCCGAGTTCATTAACCGATTCAATATTTGCTCCCAATCTAGGTTCCACTATGACTCATTAAATGACTGATAGTGCGAAATAAAACTATATTATTCATGTTTAACTTTATAGTTCATCAAAGGCTCCGCGGTTCAGCAACCAAGGCATAATTATTTGGATGTGTTTTCGATAGCGTGGATTGGAATAGAGCAACATTTTAAAATCGTTGCCATCTGTGGAGTCGCTGAGAAAGTTCTCAAAACTGGCAGTTTCCGTAGGATCAACCAAAACGGCACTCATCACACCTGATGCAGTCAGGTAACCTGGTTGAAAATTTTAAAGGTTACTCAAAGCTTGTACAATAATTTAATACAATTTTATGGTTTTCTTACCCCAAAAGCCATATTTAAAGAGTGTTGAGTGCATTTCTCGAAGTGTAGGCATATGTTTTGAATAGTTTAGTATCTTCAGATTTTCAACTAGGCATTCATGATAGAATTTGATATAATAATCGAATTTACTCAGCTTATCCTCAAGTTTTGTAGATGACAATAGGAAATAATACAAATCCTGTGCTACTGTTCCAAATTTAGGTATTTGAAAGTCCACCAGACAGATTTCTTTGATTTTACCAAATGAATCATGGGAGAACATCATATTATTGCTCCAAAAATCACCATGGTTCAGTGCATTAAAATCATTTGCATCAATTTTACTAATTTTTATCAATTGGTCTGTAATCTGTGGCTGCATCTCTTTCTATGGACAATGCAATGTATTAAAACCAATGATTATTTGAAACAGATTTAATGTTACGTTACTTACTACTCGGTCAATATACTCCTCGTTGCCCTCGTACAACTTACAGCATTTAAGGAAGTTCTGTGACAAATTATTATTCATCTCAGTTAACACTGGACGCAGTTCCTCCTTGTAGAAACCAGTCTTAAGCTGATCTGGATAGGGACCTTTAGTGTCCACACGCACCGCAGACGCGGCATGCCACATTGACAGTTTTCGCAGGGCAACTTCAGTGTGTGCCTGATCCAATCCCTCCAAGCGGTTGGTGTTTTTGAAGCCCTTGGGTGCTAGATCCTCCAGCAGTATATAATCAGATTTCGCCCCCTTCAACTCATAGGCTTTGGCTCCGAATTTAACTTCCACACCAGCATCACGATAGATTTGCTCCAACTCGGGCACAACTGTCTTGTACATATTGAACTCTGCCTCAAAGATATTGTTGCACTCCATCATCTTTTTGTAAATCTCCAGATCATGAGGAAGCTTGAGCATGTACGAAACCGACTTTCCCTTCCCATCTACAACAGACGGATAAGTAGTTCGTTGAAAGTGATAAGATATAGTTTGTAAAATGACTCACCTTCCAGTTCGACTTCAATACTGACACGCAACATGATCGTCGCATAGTTTTCACCTGCTGCAGTTCCGCTTGTGGCCTTGAAGCTCTTGATCTTGGAGAATCCCTTAACCGATTCCTTCAGCACATCCTCAAATAGTTCGGCTTGTACCCAGTCGGGCACTTTGCTCGCAGTTTGATCGGTTTTTGTTTCAGTCGTCATTTTGATTAATTGTTCACAATAGACGCAGTTGTGTTTCCCGTAGTGAACAGTGCGTTTCTAAAACCTATCTAGCTTTCACACTGCCTTTATGTATACTAGCAACCGTCGGTCATCAACAAACGACCAGCGACAAATTACTACAATTATTTACAAAGCTTTACGGCCCTCTCTAAAAATGTTCAAATATGCCAAGGTTTGTCGGAATATTCAGAAAGCTTTTCTCTTATGTGATTGAGTTCATCGAATTCTCCTACGACTCTCAGAGCATCAAAACTAGGTTCAATGACGCCGTCAAGTAATAGTTTCCTTGTTTTTATTGGAATTGTAAAATACGTATGTTTTTAAGTTCCAATGATTTAATGCAATAAGTGTTCTCACGTGTTTTCAAGGGGACTTACACTATCTCGTAAATACAAATATTAACAAGAGAGAACGTTGCAGTCGGCCGTAACCGACAGCGAAATACTATGGTACCATAATTTGTGAGCAGCAAAGAAATACTGTCAAAGTTTTGGTTTTCAGATTTAGGTAGATATAAGATAGTTACTCTTGTTTGAAGTTTGTCCACTTTAGCTATTAAATTGCGGGAGATATGGGCATTTATCGGGTTTTTGGGGGCGATTGCAATGTTCTCTCTTGTTTAATATATATAAAAGCAAAAATAATTTAAAAGAAGAAGTCAGTGGGTTCGAATATGGTTGGCTTTTATGCAACTTTTCTTCGCGAATTGGGGGCTGATTCTCTGATTATGATTAATTAGTGTGTCTTAAAGATTGCCCACCAATTGAAGAGTTTTTCGAAAGATACAAGTATTTTTTTTTTAATTTTATTTTATCATAGCAGTTCTTTCAAGAACAATTACACTACAATTCTTACTAACAAACTTGTTCTATTTGAACTATAATTAATGATTAGTTATTACCTCGAATGCGGGACTGAAGAGCTCCGCGATTCTGTAGCCATGGCAGGATAACCTTTATGTGCTCCTTGTACACCTTGCCAGAAAATAGGAGAGTTCTAAATGCGTCTCCCTCGGGCGTATCGGAAAATAGATTATCAAAGGTGGCTGTTGCAGTGGGTTCCAACAAGGCGCCAGCCATAACACCAGAAACGGTCATATACCCTGTAAATTATAAATTTCAATAAAAAACGTACTTCGTTGAGCTCTGTAAATAAATACTCACCCCAAATGCCCTTCTGTAGAAGTGCTGTATGTATATCAACTAGACTGGGTAGCTTTTTAGTATAATTCAATAGCTTAAGATGTTTTATCAGTTGATCGTAGTATTGCTTTACAAAGTAATCGAACTTATTTACTTTGAGCTCCAGTTTGGGTGACGACATCAGGAAATAAAGTAAGTCAAATGCAACGCTCCCATAGTTGCACATTTGAAAGTCGACCAGATACGAATCCAACAGCTGGTCTGTATTTTCATCATAACGGAACATCATATTGCTCAGCCAGCAATCGCCATGATTCAAAACATTGAACTCATTGGGATCGACTGCGACAGCTTGCACCACGTTTTCCATAATTAGACCACCCAAATTCTTAAGGTCCTCGTAGTACACCTCGTGTCCCTCAATTGTTTCAAAGGCCTTAAGCACGTAGGGTAGTATTTCATCGGTCATTTTGCTTATAAAACACTTGCCATCCTCATTTAAAATTCCCTCTCTTATATGTCTGGGATAGGGACCCATTGTGGCTACCCGAACGACCGAAGCTGCATGCCACTGAGCCAGTTTTGTGAGCACAGCTAGGGTATGCTCCTCATCGAGGCCTGCCTGACGATTAACAGGTTGGAAACCCCTAGGCCTCAGATCCTCTAGCAGCACATGTTCATATGGAATTTCCAGCTTATAGCACCTGGCACCAAACTCAATCTCCAGGCCAACAGCCCGGTAAAGCTGCTTGAACTCCTCTACATATATGGTGAAGACTTCCTGTTCAACATCAAATATGCTACGCTTGGCTTGGCCAAAGGTATCTTGATATGCCTGCGAGACATGTGGAACTTTCAGCATGTACGTTACGGATTTAGTTGTGTTATCTGCAGATATTACAATTACATTAAAAAAGCTCTTATTAATTGAATACTCCGTTTACTCACCTTTTAGTTCCACCTCCAACTCGATTCGCAGCATAACCGTGGCATAATTATCGCCAGGTTTTGTTCCGGGTACCGCTTTAAACTCTTTTATCGCCTTGAAATCTTCAAATGATTCTTTCAGTAAGTTTTCAAAAAGTTCTGCCTTTAGCCAGTCAGGTAGTTTAATCTTCGCATCGGTTGATTGTTGATTTTTCGACGACATTATCGCTTAATGCTCTCTAAAGTACAAAGTAAATTCAGTTGTGGGCAGCGTGGTTTCTATACAACAACTGTTGAGCTTTGCACAACTAACCGGTTTATATACAAATATGTTGACAAGAGCTTAAAGCTTCTATAGTTTCACTATTTCATCATTTCACGCTTTTTCGTTGCTGTAGTCGAATGGGTTGTGGGCACTTGAATTTACCGTAAAAGCTTTGCTATTTTTAATTTCGTGAAATTTTGGATGCCGCTCGAAAAAAAAATTTAATTAAATGGAAATTTTTATTCATTATGTGTACGTTGTGATAAGCAAAAAAGAATATTATTATTCGATTTTGAATGTAATAATTATTATAATGAGTGAACAAATAACATGTAAATTAAAATTGATATAAACAACGTTAATCTAAAGAACGTAAACAATGAGTAAGTTAAAACAATGTAAGTTAAATCAAATTTGAGTACGTTGTGATAAGTAAGTTTTAGGTGATAAAGCTTATTTATTTATTATTTGCATAATGATTACATTTTAATCTATTTATTAGTACTTTTAATGCGACACTGGAGAGCACCGCGATTTTGTAGCCAAGGAAGAACTACCTTAATATGCTCCTTGTAGACCTTGCTACAAAATAAGAGATTTCTCAATTGATCTCCCTCGGGCGTCTCGGCATATAAATTATCAAGGGTGGCTGTTTCAGTGGGTTCCAACAAACAGCCAGCCATAACACCGCAAGCTGCCAAAAATCCTGTAAAAGGATAATCATTAAAGATCTGTTACAATAGTATCTAATCCTGCTTAATTATAAAACTTACCCCAAATGCCAGCCTTCAGCAGAGTTGTGTGAATATCAATAAGACTTGGTAGCGTTTTGGTGTAATTCAATAGTTTCAGATGTTTTATGAGCTGATCGTAGTACTGCTTTACAAAGTAATCGAATTTGCTTACTTTAAGCCCCAGTTGTGGCGAGGATATCAGGAAATACATCAAATCAATGGCGACGCTGCCATATTTACACATTTGATAGTCGACCAAATAGGAATCCAATAATTTCCCTGACTTTGTATCATAAAGAAACATTAAATTGGGCAGCCAGAAATCACCGTGATTCAATACATTGAACTCATTTGGATCAACAGCGCCGACATCCAGAACATTTTCTGTTATGTGACCCTCCATATTAATCAAATCCTCATAGTACGCGTCGTGGCCTTCAATTGTGGCAAAGGACTTGAGCAAGTACTTTAGCCTATCATCGGACATTTTGCATATGAAATCTTTTCCATCCTCATTGAAAATGCCCTCCGACGTATGTTTGGGATATAGACCCATTGTGGCTACACGGACTGCTGAGGCTGCATGCCACTGAGCCAGTTTTGTGAGCACATTCAGGGTATGCTCCTCGTCGAGGCCTGCTTGACGCTTAGAGGGTTGAAATCCCTTCCGGCTTAGATCCTCCAGCAGCACATGTTCATGTGGAATATCCAGCTTATAGCACTTGGCGCCAAAATCAATCTCTAGGCCAACATTCCGGTAAAGCTGTTGAAACTCTGGGACATATATTGTGAACATCTCTCGTTCCATATCAAAGATGCTAAACTTATTCTTTCCAAATGTTTCTTGGTACTCCTTCGTCTGTTGTGGAATTTTCAGCATATACGTAATGGATTCAGTTGTGTTATCTGCATAGATTAAAATTTAAGTACTCAGTCCACAAAAATTCCACTTGCACCTACCTTTCAGTTCCACAACTATTTTAATTCGGAGCATAACCGTGGCATAATTATCGCCAGGTCTTGTGCCGGGCACTGCCTTAAACTCTTTTATTGCCTTGAAATCTTTAAAGCTATCTTTTAGTACGTTATCAAAAAGATCTGCCTTCAGCCACTCCGGTAGATTGATACTCGCATCAAATGTGGTTTCTGGTGCTTTCGGCGTCATAATTGCTGAGGACTCTTAAGAATTTAGCAGTAGTCAGTGTGATCTTCGTGAATGCAGTGTAGATCTTCGAGAACGTCACCAGTTTATATACAAATTTCTTAGCATGGGCCTAAAGCTCTTCCAGCTTTCGGCTATCATCGAGATATTATCATTATTTAATGGTGCTCCTGTTGTATAATCTTATTGTGCAATTGTGGTTATAAAAATAATCTCAAAATCTTATTATATCCTTAACCCATTAAAAATGGGTAAAAAGGTTTGTGCAAATGTATGTAACAGGTAGAAGGAAGCATCTCCGAACCCATAAAGTACGAGTATATATATTCTTGATCAGTCCGTCCGTCCGTCCGTCTGTATGAACACGCGGATCTCAGAGACTATAAGAGCTAGAGACTTCAAATTTGGAATATAAGATCTCGTATACCAGGCGCAGATCAAGTTTGTTTATTTTATCGATAACTGCCTCAGTTTCTGAATTATCAATACATTTCGATTTTCGATAGCAATAAATTCCACAATTTAAGAGGCAGAGGCTTCTAATTTATACATAATATGCATATACATATTATTGATCAATTGCCAAAATTTATAATAAACATCAATGTTATAGTCGAAAATATATTCTCAAATTGATCTCCTTGCTGTCAGCAGCCGCAAGCATCTTCTGTATGCATAAATAGGCGAGCGCATGTGTGAGAAAGAGATGACATGATAATCGACGCTAGCGTCAATATATTTGCCCCGATAATTACATTATATGCACGTGTTTGTAGCTCTTCAGTTCGGGCATTTGAGTGCAAATCATCTTAAAGGGAAATTTGCCAAGGAAACTAGAGTTAACTCGACTACAGCATCTTACTTGTTTTTTATCGCATTTTAAAGTGATTTAGGCAAAAAAGAATATTCGATTTTGATTGTAATAATTTGTATAATCGGTGAAAAAAGAACAAGTTAATTAAAATAAATTAAAGAATGTTAACTTTAGGTAGGTTGAAAACAATGTAATTTTTTTTTAATTAAATATAACACCACTCGCGTTGACATTAAAACATGACGAAGAAACCTTTTAGATGAGTTATTGCATATCGTGGGTAAATTTCTCGTATCTTTAGTTTTGATAGAATTTTAAACGGTAATCGAATTTAGTCAGTTTATCCTCGAATTTGGTTAATAACAATAAGAAATAGTCTAATTCTGATCCGTTTTGCCCATCTGAAAGTCCACAAGATGTAACAAATCATGTTGGAAGATCATCAAATTTAAACAAAATTAAACTCGAATGGAACCACGTTGGCCATATTTAACATTATCTCAACATAAATATAGCACTCTAAGCATACAAACTTCTGCAAAATATGTTAGTCAGGTGAAAAGTTTTTAGCTGCTTTTGGGCTTGAAACTCTTTATCTTTGAGAAGACACATAGTTCGGATTGTGCCCAGTTTTGGGATTTAAGTAGTTGGAGCCTCCATTTTGGTTTTAGTGTGTTTCTCTTTTTTTTGTTTCGTCATTAGCAGATAAGCTTCTAAAAGCTCTCTATCTATATATACACACCACTCTCAAATCCTCTCTCGTCTTCTCGCCGTTTGTAGAAAAGCTCTTACGATTTGTTACTCTTTAGTTACGCTCTTTCCACCTAACGAGGTCAGAGAGTTATTAATTGAATATTCCAAATGATTCTCTTTGTTAGAAGGTAATAAAAAGTGTAAACAAATCAATCTGTATCTCTCCGAACAAAAAAGCTTTAATACTACCAAAAAAAAAAAACACTCTTTTTAAACAGTTTCTCAGCGAATTTAAATAGCAAAACAAAAAAGAAAAAAAATAACACGATTAATTGGATAACTTATTAAAGTAGTCTTATCTCCAATGAGTTGTCAGTCATTAGATAATGTCAAAATAAACTCAAATAAAATATCATATCATATCATTTATCATATAATTAATTACATTTCCTTAAAACATAATAAAATGAGTATAAAATATAAATATGTTTATTAACAGTTGTCTGTTTTTTTCAGTTTATGTAACCTCTTTCGATGAGCCAGGGTAGAATGAGTTTAATTTGCTTGACATAGCTGGGATTTGATAGCATTTGACGCTTGAAGTTCATTGCTGTCTCCGAGTCGCCCATGAAGTTCCCAATGTTGGAATCCGGGCTGGGAGGGTAGAGGGTTACGGGTAGCATTCGCTGAGCGCATACAAATGCTGCGAGTATGACAATTGTGGAAATAAAATAATGGAATCAGCAATTATTTTATTTACGTAATATGGATTTGTTTAAAACACGCACCCCAGAGACCATTTTTTCGTAGATTCATTTGCAATTCCGTCAGTGTGGGCACTTTGGAGCCATATTTTAGCAGGTTCAGATGCGCCACAAGCTCGTGATGATAATGCTCTATGAAATCATCGAATTTGTCCAATTTGATGTGTATATTTGGTGACGTCATCAATAGACAGAATAAATCTTGAGAGGGTGTGCCATATTTCGGTAATTGAAAGTCCACAAAACATATGTCCTCTATATCGCCAGCATTCAATTTGAAGAGGAAATTGTTACACCAGAAATCGCCGTGATTTAGCACACTAAATTCGGATTTATCAATGCGTCCAAAATCCATATACAAGTCTGTCATGCGATCTGTGTAATTGGTCTAAAATATATATTGGAGATAAGCATAGTTTAATCTATTGTAAGCCAACTATGTGTAACTATGTGTTAATCGAATATTCTTATTTTAAATCAGGCTAATTTTTACTTACTATCAATTGCTGGTGTCCCGGATCCAATTCATACTGCTGCAGGCACTCCAAAAATGGCACATTAAATGTTAGATTTGCATGTTCTATCAACTTGTAGCACTCGGGATTCATGTAGCCCTTTTGATACGTTTCCTCGTAGTCTCCCAGCTCAGACACCCTTTGAGCGGATGCCGCATGCCACTGAGCCAATTTTTTCAGCACTGCTTTGAGTTCAGTTTGTCCTAGCCCCAAAATGCGCTCCAAATTTATATAGCCCTTGGGGCGTAGATCCTCCATCAATATGTAATCGGAATTGGGCGGGTTTTTGTTGAACTTAAGATGCTGCGGCTTAAATCGAATCGTGAGATTTGTATGCTTGGTATACAGCTCCTCCAGTTCGGGTATGAGACGATCATACATGTCAGACTCAATAACAAAAAATTCATGGAAATCGTGCTCATCGCCCCGATCATTCTCCAATGGAATTTTCAATATATAACTTATCTCTTTGCTGCTCTTATCTGCAGATAAATACATACATATGTATGTAATGGAATACTACTCTCTTCATCGGTGACTCACCTTTCAGCTGCATTTCAATGCCAATGCGCAGCACAATTGTCAAATAGTTTTCACCCCCGCTGATCGCCGCGTTGCACTCAAACTTTTCGATACTTTCAAAATCATTGTGATTATCCTTAAGTAGATCACCAAAAATCTGTTGATTCACCCAACCCGGTGCGTTGACAGTCGACATTTGTTTTGTATAAATACGTAAGCTGCGATCTCGTTTGACGCTCTCAGATTCTTGATTTCAACTGAGCAAAAGCTCTTCCACTTCTCATGTAATAAAATAATACTTGATAAAAGCTTCGCGCTTTGCAAATTTCTTGAGAAATCCGTGTTCTAAAAGTCTAACATTTGCATATAAAGTTATCCAATTAACTCAAAAGTTTTTACTTTTAATATATTTTCTTATGTATACATCGTCACAAGTTGAAATACCCCTGCCTAGGAATTTGATAGCTTTTTGATGCCATCAGGTTTTTTATAGATTTTTTTTAAAATAATATAAACAATAAACACAAAGTTAGGAACGGTATAAAACTCAATAACGATTAGTCTTTTTCGCAACTCAACTAGAGTATATAATCAAAACGATCTACCAGCTAGAGTAATGCGAATCGACTGAATAGCTGCAGCACAGAGAGAGAGAGAGAGAGAGAGAGAGAGAGAATACTTTACAATGGGAGCGCTTCTAACGCTGGCTGCTACACCTCAAACTGCACCTACCTATGTAAAACCAACTTACAATGAGCAATTCAAATGATGCCTCGCCAAATTCAAATATGCAAACAATTCATTAAGATTAAAAGATATTTGCTGCTGCTGCCTGTATGATTCTTAAGAAAGTAAATTTGTAAAATTTAAGGTTGTGGCTTTCTAAAATGTTCTTAATTTAATGGTGGATTTTTTATAAATGTAGAAATAGTATATGTCATAAACACTATTATACCAATTGAGAGGGACCATTTTGTTATAAATTTCTGAATTTTTGCAAAATTTGTTTTTAAAAACAAGAGAGAACGTTGCAGTCGGATGTAACCGACAGCGAAATACTATGATACCATAATTTGTGTGCAGTCAAGAAATACTGTCAAACTTTGTCTTTCAGATTAAGGTAGATATAAGATAGTAGCCGTTCTTCGAAGTTTGCCAACTGTAGCTCTTAAATTACGGAAGATATAAGCTTTTCGAGATTTTGAGGCGGGAGTGGGCGTGGATGAAAAAAATTAAGGAAAAGGTTCCTAATAAGCTTCCTTTCAAGTTTGGTAACTGTAACTCTTAACTTGCGGGAGACATGTGCATTAATAGGTTTTGGGGGTGTGAGTGGGCGTGGCAAAAAAAATTTTGGAGTTCGATCTTAGTAATATACCTTCCAATTTTGGAAACTGTAGCTCTTAAATTGCGGGAGATATGGGCATTTATCGGTTTATGTTGGCGGGAGTGGGCGTGTTACAAGGGAAAGGCGTTACTAGCAATATACCTTTCAAATATGGTGACTTAAGCTTTCAAATTTTTTTTCTGAAATTATCGATTAGGGGCGCAGATGTGGGCGTGGCAACACAAATTTGTTATCGGTTCTTAAAGGCAACTACCAGTATTATACCTAACCAATTTGACGTTCCCAACTCAAAAACTGCGAAAGATATAGACATTTAAAAGTGTTAGGGGCGGAGGGCTAAGTGCGTCAAAGGTGGGCGTGGAATATGCCGATCTTTGAAGGACATCGCCAACAAAATACCAACCAAAATTGGTGACTGTATCCATAAAATTGTGACAGATATGTGTCTTTATCTATATGCGAAAATTGATTTGATCGATTTTCCAGCTCCCTAGTGCACGTAGGACTAAAACCTTGACACCTTAACTTTTGAGGGTACTTTCCAGTATGTGTTCCAAGTTTCAAGTATCTATCTCTATGGGTGTCGGAGAAACGCGCGTTCATACAGACGGACGGACGGACGGACGGACAGACAGAGAGCATGACGGACACACTCAATATACTATATACCTTTAGTATCATAGTATTATAAAGCGATTGCAATTCTACCTCTTCGAAATACATTCCTTTAATATTTAATATATTTGGATTTATAGATTTAGAGATCGTAGAATACATATGGTAGAATATGGAGTGTTCCATTATAACTTCTTTTCTGTTCTAGTCCTCGGCTTGGGCTTGCGATGCTTAGCCGTAAGCAGGTAAAGTTTCTCCACCATGCTATTAGCCAGGGCAGCACTCATCGCAAACACATGGATGGCACCGGACTCAAAGACTTTGGCAGCGACTCCGGCTGAGCTTTTATCCACGTAGTAGGCAAATTTATGCCTAGCCTCAGTCGTACTGTTGCCAAGCGGATAGGTTCTGAATTGCCGGAACTCCTCGATGTAAATGTCCCAGGGAAATTGTGCAGAGTGTACCATGTGGCAATGTAAAACATTCCACTGAGCCTGTGCTGCTGGCGACCTTTCGTCGAGAATCTCACGCACAAGATTTTTTTGAGTCTCGGCAAGAATTGCCTTGCTGGGCGCATTGGTGATGAGTATGCTGCCATCGTTCCAGATCCAAGCAACCTGACCGTCATGGAAATGCATCTGCAGCACTTGAATGTTGCTGTTGTACCCAGCATTTCTCAGTTTCAAGGCCAGCTGCAGCAGGTCCGGGCTACAATTCATATCCATCGTTGCATACGCATTTACATTCATCATTTCGATCTGGAGATTGACGTGTTCGCCATTCCGCTGGGTTGGTGGACGCAGGATGCGTAGTTGCTGGAGACGTGGATCCGGATTGGAGGGCAATGGAGGCATTAGCAGGCAACGCTTCATGTCATCAAAGTTCACACTATGGCCAGTAGATTCGGTAATGTGACTGCTATCCATCGATGGTCCTAAGGATTGCGCAGACCTCACAGGGTGTGGCATATGCTGGTCGATGACTTCTTGGAAGTTATCCAAGCTATTTGGGCATTGGTTCCCATTCATGGTTTCAGATTGTTTCGCTTCGCCAATGACTAGGCTGGCAATTTGGGATTTCTGGCTAACTGTGCTCACACTTAGCATATGCAACTGTTTACTGTGAGGGATTTGCATGGAGTCTACTTCTGGTGGATTTGTTGTTGATTGCATTTTGCTTGTTGTCTCGATGGATGCATCCTGAGCCAATTGCTGTAGGCATTTATGTGTACTCTTTTGTATTTCAGTCTGCTGGCTCTTCAGCTGTAGTGTATAGTTAATATCGTCAATATCTGCAACTGAATCCATGGTTGGTTGCCCTTCATGATAAATAGTGATGGCATCTGCTGGTGCCACATCTAAATGCTGCACAGCATCAGCTGTGGATTCCTTAACTAGCCCCGACTCCATAGATGATGCAACACGTTGTTCGCTTATAGTTGTTTTGCATTTGGATGTCAGTTTTTTATAAAGCATTTTTTTATCCTTCTTCGATCGGGCCATTCGCAGCTCCCTATATTTATCGATGTGACTCTGTGGTGGTATTTGTATTGCCCTCGATTTAAACAAATTGACCCTTTCTCGCATTTTATCCGGGGTACGCTTACGACTATAGGGTTTCTTAAAAGACTTTTTGTAAGTTGCTAGCTTTTCGGCCTTCACCTCCGACTCGATTAGCCAAAAGACAGCCAGCTTCTGCTCATCCGCATAGCTAAGTTTCGACTCATTTGGTTTCGATGCTGATGGGTATGCTATTACTGGGATGTTCTCCTTGTATGGGAATTGTATATTTTCAGGCAGCTTCAGTGGCCAGCAAAGGGGTCCGCCCTTCTTATAATCCTCGTATAAATTCAAGATATCCTCCGATGTGGGTAAATATTCCTCATTGGAATCTTTAGTGGTATCCTTAACTGGCGACTCAGGCTGATTACAGGTTTCCTTAACAACTGGTGACTGTTGATCGTTTGGACGCGAGCACGGTAATTGAGGTATCACCAAGGAGGTCGGCAAATCAAAATTTAAATTAAAGTTGAAATTGTCTGCGCCAAAGCCAGAGGGCAGCCACTGCTCCAAGGTGCTCAAGTTTGTACCGCTAGAAAGGATAAGGGTTAAGCTATGTTATCGGTTGAGTTTGCTGCTTACTGTGTTACGGATTCGAGTGGCGTCTCCTCCATTTCTATTTTCGGTATCAGGTTTTCTTTTTTTGACTGCTTGTGTTTGTGTTTTCCTATATTGCTAAAATTAAAAAAAAAAAATAAGTAGCAAATTGATATTCTGCTCATAAAATTAATTGACAGTTACGAGTGTTGAAAAAGGTCCACAGTTAGATTTAGTGTCGCTTTTTCTTAAAGATATTTCGATACATCCTTTTTTTTCGCTCGAGTGGCAACATCGATGACTTTTTTTCTTATCGGTTTTCTATAATAATAAATATTTTCAGCTTTTGAAAAATAAAGAAAGTGACACTCTTTGGATACTCAGTCGTTTTTTTCTGAAGACAAGAATATATATTGAATAAATATTGAAATTTCGGCGAATTTAAACATAAATAACTAATAACTACTCCATAAACTATACTAAAACTCGTTCGTTTTCCGTAAAAATTAAACCTGACTTAATTATATACATGGATTACGAATAATTTAAAATATAAAGTATATATTTGGTTGTGGATTCGATGATTTTGACTTAGATTTAACGTTTAACGCTATGCATGTAAACATGCCGTCTTAGCTTATCCGGCCGGGCGAAATCCTTGGCACAGAATGTGCACTGATAGGGTCGCTCGCCGGTATGCTTGCGTCGATGGACCTTCAGTTCATAGTGCACAGTGAAGGACATGTCGCAGAGATCACATTTGAATGGCTTCTCGCCGTTGTGACGCCGCATGTGTATGCTGAGCTTATTCGGGGTCAGCGACTCCAGCCCGCACAGCGAGCAGAGATACTTCTTGCCGGGATTCTTTTTCGCCACATGCATGTCCCGAATGTGCTTGTCCAGGCTGGGCTGCACCACAAACGAGCGCCAGCAGTGTGGACACTGGTATCGGAAACGTCTGCTCCGCTTTGTCGCCGCAACGGCCGTCTGACTAGATGATGACTTAGAATGCAGTGTGCTCATGTGCTGCTCCAGATTTTCGCGCCACATGAATTTGTAGCCGCAACGAGAGCACTTGAATTTCTTCTCCTCGTTAAGACACTGTGTGCGCAGATGGTGCTCCAGCATGGTCTGAAATGTGAACAAACATTTTTTTTTTGTTAAATATCATCTTTACCATATCGTTGACCTGTTAGTCATTTACCCACCTTATCGACTGTCTTGTAAATGCAATGCTCACAGGAATGTGGCAGCTTGTCGAAGGTGTGCAGTGAATACTGATGTTCACTCATGTCGCGCCTTCGCAGGAAGCTCATCTCACACAGATCGCACCGGTAAGATCGGCTGGCAGCAGTGCTCGTGGGCTCCTCATCGCTCTCGTCCGTTTCGTCCAGCTGCAGCTCGAATCCCTCTTCGGTGCTTATCATATAGTTGCACACGTGCTCACCGTGCGCCTGTATTGAGTTGTGCCGCCGCAGATCGCCAATGCTAATGAACTGCATGTCGCACCGCTTGCAGACAATCGTCTTCGTACCGGATGGCTTGGCGGCATCCGCCAGCAGTGTCTCTGCCAGCGGCAGATCCTCTCCACTAAAGCCGTGACGCTGCACATGCTTGTGCAACAGCGCCGGCCGATAGAAGGTGCGCGTGCACCAGCGGCAGGGCAACAGCTCGTTATGGACATCGTGATGCATCAGCTTGTGCTTCGTCACGGCGCTCTTGTCCTGAAAACTGCGCGAGCACTGATCACACGGATACGTCTCCTGCTGTAATTGAAATAATTGTAACAGAATTAATATCGGGTAGAACAGTAACGAATATTAATGACAGTTGCACAAATTAGTTAGTTATTGTTAGTTTCACAGTTGAAGGAATAGAAACAGATATAAGTTTATGAACTCGGTCTGTTGGTCAATAATGTATGTATACAATTTGAACTCAAACATGTTGCTTTGACTACCTTGTTTTTGTGCTCGACAAGATGCGCACGGAGATTGCGTCGCCAGAAGAAGCGCTGCGGACATTTGTCGCACATGAAGCGCTTCAGGGTGTTCTGGCACAACTTGTGCGTATGATGCTCGAGCAGCTGGGCGCTAAGGAAGCGGGAGTCACAGCGCTGACAGACGTGCGGCGCCTCCAGCCAGGTGTGTCGCTGCCGATGATGCTCGTGCAATTGATACTTGCGTGGCCAGACGGCATCGGAGGAGTCGCACAGTTCGCAGGCATACGAATGCCGCTGCACAACATCCGCTTCGCCGTCGCTGTCCGTGTCTGAGCTGTCCAGATTCATCTCGTAGCGTGCTTCATTTGTTATGGAATAGTAGCGTCCGAGCATGCCCACCTTGAGATCTTTGAAGATGCGTCGCTTCAGGCCCGCAACTGTGGACTCCACGGCTGTTTTATAGAATCCCTCGGCAATGCGTTCAATCGGCTCGCCATGGGCATCGAATGTAAAGTCTTTCGGATGGGCTGTCAGGTGATCGCGCAGCTCGCGTAACTTAATGAATCTGCGCAGACATATCATGCATTGAATTTCCTTGGAACCGTTCGGCCGGCAGCGATTCAAATCGAAGCCCTTGACGCGGCGATCAATGCGCGAGGGCTTCGACATGGCAGTGGCATCTGCTACATATCTGGAGGACGTTGCCTCATCTTCGTCCTCATCGGAATCCCTGTACTCCTTGTGCTCGTTGTGCTTGTGCTTGATGAGACTCACAATGTATTTGTACGACTTGTCGCACTGGTCGCACTTGTAGTAATTGTCGGCACTGGAACTGTCTGCATCATCCTCATCGGGTAAGCTGTGCAAATGGGATATCAATTCGTTACCGTTTGATATAGATTTGAGTAAACTATTAACCTACTTGATCTCTTTGATAATGCTGTGCACCAGGGAATCTGTGCTTGTCGGTTTCGAGCGCTGAGGTGGGGATCCTGGTTTAGTATTAGTTTGCTCTGCATTCGAACAGCTTCTTCTAATTGGTCTGAGCTCAGCTGGACACTGGGTTGAAGCGTGCGTCTTGTGCTTGTGCCTGATCAGAAGCATTATGTACTTGTAGGATTTGTCACATTGATCACACTTGTAGTAGTCATCCGCCAATTCGCTTTCCAAGCTGAAATCAATTACAAGTTGAATGCAAATTTTAAAATATTCATAAATGATTATTTTTTTATAGATCAAAAAATATTATTTTATAAATATTACTTACTCTGCTTCGCTGCTGCCGGTTGCTGCAATGGAGCTCTTTATTAGATCGTTCAGGAATGGTTCCACGTCATAAGTCTTTCCACTCTCCACTGCTGGCTGTTCTTTGGTTTTGCTTTGCTCTGGACTGTGATCTCGTCGCTTGTGCCTGAAGAGATTCGTTACATATTTGAAGGCTTTGTCGCACTTATTGCACTTGTGCATCGTCGGCAGTTTTGTGTGTGCAATCCGGCGCTGCTGGAGCGGCATGTCATCATCATAATCATCAGAGTCATCATTATCATCGCTGGCATCATACTCTCGGCTCTTTTTAATTAGCGGATCAATCGAGCTGACTGAATCTGTTTGGGGCACGACTGGTTCGGTTGCCTCTTCCATTTTAATTGTGACGCCCTCAATCTCTAGCAATTGAATTGGTGTCTCTCGTAGGCACTCCAACGTCCCAGTTTCGGTGTCCTCCGATAGAGATTCTGTTGTCAGCTTGTGCAGCCAAAGCTCGTGCGTTTCCCTCGCCTGCAGCACAAAATCGTATGCATTCTCTAATCTGTGCGCACAGTTGCGGCAGATCCATGGCGGCAGCTTATTAGCTTGTTCCACAGCGACCTGAAAATGTTTCATTAACAAAATGCTTTTAATATCAATTTGATGGGGGGGTTGCAAAATTTTGGGGAGGAATTATGCGCACCTCGAGTTTTGTTAGCTCCAGCAGCAAGTGATTGAATGTTTTCTCAGCGTATTTATCAACTGGCGTCTCGATCCAGAAGCGTCCATCTGCGCCACCACAGATTCTACACGTTCTTGTCATCACACAACTCGGTTTCGAAATGGAAAATATAATCTCCAATTCCAAAAGAGCGACGACCGACGTCAATCAATTCGCCAAGTACACAAAACAAAGTGTTTGCTTTCAGTGTGTACACACTGCCGCAAGACACAGCTGTTTCACTGCACAGCTGTGGCAAATGTCTATCGATAGGTTCGTCTTATCGATATGTTCTCTTTTTGCATTATTTGTTTCGCGTTATCATTTTACATATTGTAATGATTTGCACTAAGCGAAAAATTATTAAAAAGCTGTAAAAAAAAACATGTTGCCGACGAATGTTTGTCGCACGTGTGCTCTCCAAGATGACAACTTGTTTGCACTGGCAACGCGGAGTGAGAAATACGCAAAGAAAAGTATTTGCGACATGCTGCACGAACTAACACAAAACGATGTTTGTTTTGAAACAGATTTATATATGTATTTCTATATTTTATTTATATAAGCCTTATATTACAGCCACTGCTGGAGCATACATATGATAAGCTACCGCAGCATTTGTGCGGTCAATGCTTGAGTCAGTTGGAAGCTGCTTATGCATTTGTGCTGCAGGCCCGCGTGGCGCAGGAGCAACTGTTGCTGCAGCTACGTAATGGATTGCAGACACAGTGCCTGGACGAAACACCGATCGATATAAGCATAGAACACATCAAAATCGAAACAGACATTGACCTACATGCGGACACAGCTGATGCAGTCGATGCCGAGTTGGAGGATGAGCAGGAGAAGCAGGTTGTCTTAAAATGTCAGCCGGAAACTGATAGCGACAGCAGTCAGGTTATTTTGAAAGAGTAAGTACTGAGTTGTGGGTAAGCTATAGCTTATGTTTCCCCATTTTCTAGCCATGACGTTGATATCAGAATACCGCAGCTGCGGCGCAGTGCACGGCGAGCCAAACTGAGCACAGACAGCGAAAATGACTCAATGTAAGCGTTAGAAAACATTTAGTTATACACAAAATAAAATTAATATTAATTTGCTTATCAGCTCTGAACAAGTGAAACCGTTGCCTGTTAAGCGTGGACGCGGTCGTCCCGCACGTCTAGCCAAGACGGAGACGACCACCAACGAAAATGGGCGACATGTGTGCGAGGTATGTGGCAAGACCTTCTCTTGGTATCGCGACATGCAGCGCCATGCGCGCATCCACTTCGAGCAGGCGGGATTTGTGTGCGAGCACTGCAGCAAGAAGTTTCTGCGGAAGGACAAGTACATGACCCATCTGCGATCGCACAAGAAGCACGTGGCCACAGATGGACACACACTGCCACGGAGCAGCGAGTGGCGCTACGCGGAGCGTCTATACAGCTCTGGCAGATTAATGCGTGTGGAGTGCAAACTGTGCGGATTGAATTGCCAGCGCATTCGGGAGTTGCGCGAGCACCTGTCGAGTCATGTTCACATTGAAACATTGTCGAATCTCAGCATGGACAATGATGTCATCCGGGAGCATTTTGGAAGCCAATTGGATATGCAGCAAATTAAGGAACAGGTGTGCACGCAAATTGCCAAAGGTCGCGAACAACTGGAGAATTACGGCGCCGTGGTGAATGCCTACGGCTATGAGCTGTGCCTCAGCGACTCGGATGAGGAGGACGATGAGGAGCTGGCTGACAAATATCAATGTCTGCGTTGCAATGTTAACTTTGCACGCAAGCATCAACTCGTCCGTCACACACTCGAGGAGCACACGGACAGAAAAGAGACTCCTTTGGAACGCTGCAATATATGTCAAATTGGCTTTGTTTGCGCCAAGCTGCTGGAACAGCATCAGCGCACGCAGTGCCTCAATCCGTTGAAGCGTTACAGTTGCGAGAATTGTCCTGGCAAGTTTATTTGGCTGCAGAATCTGCAGCAGCATGCATGCTGCAGACTGCAACAGGATCTGCAGCAGGAATTGCAGCATTCGCATCAGGAGCAGCAACAGGCACCTCATCGCCAGATCCAATGTTGTCTGTGCAATAACCAACCCGCCAGCATGGCTGCCCTACGATCTCATTTACTCACTCATCGCGATGGACACACGGACATCGATCCGCACCAGCAGTCTGCTTTCTTTCGCACCTATTACCAGGACGACGGCACCAGCAGCCTGTCGGAAATCGGGGCACGCATCGCTGGCGACTTTGAGGCGCAGCTTTATGGAAGATATTTCAATGCGTGCACGGACAGCGGTCAGGAACTGGACTTCAACGACTCCGACAAGGAGTGGAGCGATGCGCCCGCTCTGCACAGCTGTGCCGTGTGTGGCGAGAGTAGAATCCGCCTCGATCAACTGCTCCAGCATCAGCAGAGCCAGCACATTGAGCTGGCGGGCGGACTGCCTCATGTATGCTCAGATTGTGGATTGGGCTATGTGGCAGAGTCGCTGCTGAAGCAGCATCGTCGTCGCATCTGCGCTAAGCTGCATGCCAAGTACCAGTGTCCACATTGCAGTCAGCGCTTCTATTGGCATTCCAACTACGAGCGCCACATTCAGGTGCAACATCCTGCGGATAGGCACCATGGGCAGGAGCAGGAGAAGAGCAAGTTGCAGTGCAGCGAGTGCGATAAGGTAAACTGAAGCGTAAGTTGAGACTGGGATATATAGTTATATATGTGAGTATATCTTTTTAGGTGTTCATCTGGCCTAAGGATTTGACGCGCCACAAGCGCATGCATCAGTCACAGGTGCAGTTCGAATGCGCCCACTGCGATCGCAAGTTTCATCGCAAGGATGGTCTCAAGTCGCACATGCGGATGCACGGCGAGCTGCCGACGTCATCTCTCAGTGAGCAACTGCAGCGCCTGCCGATGGTCTTGGGCCAGCTGTGTCGCCCCAATGGCTGCAAGCAGATCAAGTGCATGATTTGCCTGTCCCAGCACACAAAGATCTCCGATTTGCGTACGCACTTGACTAGCCATCAGTTGACCCTGTTTTTGGCCGAGGAGCGAGGCATCACAAACATTTGTCGGGCTCTCTATCCGGAGTTGAACACGCCATTGGATCAGCAGGCATTAATGACGCGGATCCAACGTGATCTGGCCAATGGCCGGGAGCTGGAGAGATTCGTTTCGATAACCAACGAGGCGGGCATCGAACTAAGCCTGGACAGCAGCGAAACGGACACGGATTCGGATTGTGCAGCAGATACCGAACGGAGCAGCACGGAACGCCGTTACAGCTGTGAACTGTGCCAGGTGCAGGTGACGCGCAAACATCAGCTCTATGCCCACCAGCTGGAACAGCACACGTGGCACCGGACGACGCACGTCTGTAGCCATTGCCAGGCGAGATTCGTGAATGAGCAGCTGCTGGAGCATCACTATCGCACCCTCTGCCGCAATGCCCAGCGGCGTTTCCTGTGTCGCAAGTGTCCGTTACGCTTTCGCTGGCGCGATAATCTCAAGCTGCATAATACTGTTGCGCATCAGGAGCAAGGGAATGTCGAACAGCAGTCCAATGTGGACATTCAGTTGCGTATGCTGCCCGTGGTTAGCTACGACTGTGTCGAGTGCAAGCGTAGCTTCAAAATGCAAAAGGATCTCACACGGCACACCCTGATGCATGCCCAGGAGTCGAGCATATATCGGTGTCGCTGGTGCGCTCGACGCTTCTATCGGGAGGCGAATCTGCTGCAGCATATCGAGCGCCATGGCATCAGCGCCGACCAGCTGCCCTATGCGGAGGCCCTGCTCAACGCCAGTCGTCATCCGCACGGCCCGAAGTGTATTCAGTGTCGCGTGTGTGAATTATCCTTTGGCAGCATTGCGGCACTGCGATCCCACCTGCAATCGTCGCCAGTTGGCACTCATCATCCGATTGAGTCCATGGCCAACTATTCGATCACCAATCAGCTGGGCTATGAGCTGCACCTGGATGATTCCGAAACGGATGAGGAAGCCAAGCCGGGAGGCACTCCGGCGCATTACACGTGCGGCATGTGCCAGCTGCGCTGTGTTCGCAAATTTGAACTACATCAGCATCAGCAGGCCATGCATCGCCTGGAGCGCATCGCCGACGGCTGTGATCTGTGCATCTTCAAGAGCGTATCTCCCGATCTGATTGCGTATCATCGGCGTGTGCTGTGCGAAAACACGGAGAAGCAGTTCAAGTGCACTAAATGCAGCTACAAGTTCATGTGGCAATCGAATCTGGCACAACACATCCAACTGCAGCATCCCAGCAGCGATGAGTCGACATCAAAAACAACAATGCCCATGCCCGTAGCCGACATTGACAACGTCGAGAGCACCGTCTTCCAGTGTGGTCAGTGTCCAAGTAAATACAATCGCAAGGATCGCCTCACCGCCCATGTGAAAAAGTGCCACACAGCTGGCGCAACTGCATCAACAAAATCACCAGCTGTTGCCAAGCAGCAGAAGAGTTTCCTGTGTGCCTTTTGCGGCAAGGCGGTGAGCTCATCCTCAAATTTAATCATACACATACGTCGGCACACCGGCGAGAAGCCGTTTAAGTGTGATTACTGCGACATGGCCTTTCCGCGCTCCTCAGATCTCCAATGCCATCGACGCACCCACACCGGCGAAAGGCCTCACATTTGCACCGTCTGCAAGAAGGGTTTCGCTCGCTCCTACAAGCTGCAGCAGCACATGCGCATCCACAACGGCGAACGGCCCTACAAGTGCACCTTCTGCGACAAGAGCTTCACCCAGTCCAATGACCTCACCCTCCACATCCGCCGCCACACGGGCGAGCGACCTTATCAGTGCAATACTTGCGGCGAGCGATTCATTCAAGGCACAGCGCTCAAGAACCATCGACTGCAGAATGGCCACTATGAGACGGAAGTGGATCAATCGAAAGATGACTAACTTAAGATAGAAATATGTATTTACAAAATAAAATTTATGCAAATGTGGCGTAAGACTTCAGTTTTTCTGTTTGTATTTTAATTTAAAATCAAGGAAGTATCGACCTATCGGCAATTCGTTTCGTTTAAATAACAAAAAAGCTAACTAAAACAATCTTTCTCTTAATAATCACATTTGTTCACATAAAACTTCTGGAAGCCTTATCAGGTATTGCTTTGTTTGTGTACATTAGTTACATATTTTTCTTAACAGTATGTCTCTTGAGCATAAATATTTTTTATATTTCCTAGCATACATTTTTAACTTTGCTGAATACAAGCACAAAAATTGAAGTTGCCATGTTGAAAATGTCAAACTAGCAAAAGTGCGCTCATTCGATACTAGTATGATCGATAAGTAACGCAGCAGCTGCAATGTTATCGCCGAAAAGTACTCATAGTACGAAAGTACCGTTGGCATGGTTACACTTAAGGCAAAGCAAAGTAAGCCGGTCTCTAATATTCAGTTGAGAACAAAAGTAACAACTGCGGCAAAAGGGCCAACGCATTTTATATGCTTTTAAGAAAACACACCGATACTAGTTAAATTCAAATCAGACTGGGTGCACAGTTAAAGGTATTTTGTTTTGGGTTTCAAATTATTTATGTTAATTTTGTCGCAGCATGGTCAAATCCAAGAGCCAGCCGCATCCTGCATTGCCTGCCACTCATCGGGGTAGCGTCAGCGTCAGTGGCAGCGCTAGCTCAATGGAACACACCTACTGTGTGGTCCTACATGTCGTGGAAGGTGAGTCCCTTACTTGGAAATGGTCAATGGATTCTTTAATACTTTAATTCCATAGCAATTAACTTCTATGGCCGTGAGATGAGAGAGGGGGAGCGAAGGGAGCAGATTATCATGACGGCTGCCCTCAACACGGTCGACTTTGAGGTGGAGGGCACGCCCTCCAGCACAGCTGAAACGATAGTCTTCAATAGCAATTGCATCTGGGAGTGTGACATGGCCGGCATCAAACGCATCAAGACGGACCATCGTCCGGTGAAGGTCGTCTTCTACTCCTGCAAAAACTCGGAGCGTAAGACAATTGGCACACTGCTGCTGCCTCTGCGTGGTTTACCTATCCTTGGTGTTGGGGGAAACAATAGTCCGCTGCAGCTAAAAATTTTCTGGCACAAGCTAATCTGCCTCAATAATGAGTTTCGCTCCCATAAGCCGGAGGTTCTCATGTTCATGTCCATTATCAAAAAGTCGCTGCTGCACACCAAGGATTTCAAGTATCTGATGGCTTTTAACACAGTGAGCATGCGCCTACAAGATTTTTCCATATATCTATATTTGTTTTTGTTTTTTTTTTTTTCTATCTGGAGGAAAAACAGGCGCGTACTCCGCCGCTGCAATCGCCCGGAAATTCGATTACCGCCAACATGTTGCAGTCGCAGGTGAGTCATTAAATATATATAAATTTATATTTCCATGACCGAATCACATTTCAGATTTGTTGAATATTGTATATATATGTATATGTATATCTTATATTTATAATTATTATTTAACTAACTAAAATGTCGTATTTAGGCAAATATCTATGTGCAAGTGTTGGTGCAATTGGGTTTGCTGCAGGTGGGCAATGATCCTTTGCTCGATTGTGACATCATCGAGGTGGTGCTGCAATTCAAGCAGGTCAAGAACGTTAACGAGTTCATCAGGTCGCTCTTTAACAGCAAGGAAGACAAGGAGGACAAGGTGACCAATGTTCAAATAATATTCGATTTTGTCGGCAATGTCACGAAAATTGATCTAAAGTTGGACCAATCGGATTCCTATGCCCTCAGTGATGTTTTGGGAATGCGTTTCAAGTCCTCGCTGCGCAGCATACGTTTATATTTCCAGCGTATATTCTATTTGCCCATTAATATGTACATTAATGGCACATCCATAGGTTAGTAAAACAGGCTGGCTCCCACTTTTATTTTACTTAATAGATTTTACTGTTTTTAGCCAACTATCGCATGGACTTTGGTAAATTACTTCCGTCGGATGATTACTTTGCCAAGAATCGGAAATATGTACACAGCGGCAGTTTTGCTTTTGAGCGCTTTGGTCGCCTGGGCAGTGCACGTGAGCTGAAGCCAATTATGGACTTCACCTTTACGGTTGAAGTACTGGAGGTCAGCGGTGGCCAGCAGGACAAGCAGACTGACGAGCAGCAGCAGGAGCTGCATAAGGAACAGCTGGACTTGCAGGCCGTGGGCAGCAAGGCTGTTATACACGAAGTGCCTGAGGATCGGGTGCAAAAAGACAGGGCTGATTGGAAGCCCAATTCCGAAAAGCATTATGCATCTGAAATGGCTTCAGTGCATAGCTTGAATGTGGGCGCCGAGCTGTCGGCCTCGGAAGAGTCTATCTCAGAGTCAGCTCCCACACGTCGCAGAAAGTTCACTCGGCTATTGGCAAATAATCCGGTTCAGGACGATGTGGAGCAGCTCTGCAATGATCAAGTGTATGCATCAAATCAAATGACGTCGAGACCTGAGCTTGAAGACGAACACTTACAGGATAATGACTTAATGGATTTACTCGAAGAGATCAACTCAGAGATCTCAGATACTTATGGTACTATAGAAGAGCCAAAGAAGTTGATAACGAACTCAGTTGCAGTTGTAGAAAGGCAACAAATCAAAAAAACAGCGAGAATCAAAAAGAATTTCAGTAATGTCGAATATATTGATTCACATAATGGTCAACCTGAATTGAAAATGGATGAAAATACAGCGCCAACGAATGCACAAGAACAGTTACAGCTCAAGCTGGCGCAGATGCCTAGGATTAGAAGAAAGGCAAGATTTAATGGTGAACAATTTGAGATTGATGACAGTAATAATGACGATTCCTGGTCTCAATTAGAAAAGGAATGTGAAATGTTACCGCCACCTGGAGAGGCTAAACAAGTGCGTAATCGGCGAATAATTAAGTCTCCGGCTATTCAAGAGACACAGGAACTAAAAACACGTAAATCTCTGTCTGACGAGTCAGATGAAATGGACGCAAGCCGTCCAGAGACAACCCATAGCAAAATCATCGAAAAAAAGACTAGAAATACCAAAACAGAAACTATAAAGAAAGAATCAGAGAATGACGTGTTGAACGTTAAACTGAATAAGAAGAGTGCTTTAAGAAAACCAGAATTTGAAATATTTGAAGACATCAATCTAATACGCAATGAGACAAATCCTCTTACTCCTTCCTTGGGTAGTCTTAATGCAGATGAGCCCGTCAAAAAGCCAAGAAAGATAATTGTGGTCGATCCATCGTTAGATGAGGATTCAGTAGCAGAAAGTGAGGAACCGATACAATTTCTACCAAACCCACCAAATAAATGCAAAAATAAATCGAAGCAAGTAGCTCAAGCGGAAACTAAAGTTTGTGATCCTGCTTTAACCAAAAAAGCACCCAAAGTCACTAGGAATGCCGTGTCAAAAAATGATCTATGTGCCCGCTGGGTGCAAGTAAGTAAGGAGCAGACCAAAGCCTTACAGGGAACGGAAATGTATATTAATGCCACATGTAGAGTGGAATCTGGTGCAATTTCCAACGGCAAGGAAAACTCAGCAGAGAGTTGCCCTCGCCTCAAACAGAGAACAAATATTGAATGTATTTCGGAATTAGAATCAAGTGTGAGTAGTTGCTTCATAGACAACCCGCAATTTGACAATAGAGAAGTAAAACGTCGAGCGAAGCAGTTGAGGCCCAAGACAAACAGAGCAAAAGATTTGACTCAGCTTCGAGCAGAACGTGTGGAGATTACACTTACTTCTGAGCTGGATTCCACAGAGCTTGAGGAAAACAGTTCAGTTTCAAAGAGAGCGAGAAAAGCTGTTAATAATTCATCTCTGCAAGAATTTTTGGATGCGGAAGCAGCAATCGCTGAGGACCTGCGAAAGAGACAGAACTTGGCCAACAAAGATGATCGCCTAAACCAGATGAAATTCGTGAACGAAGCTCCAGATGCAGAGTCGAGTGAATTGGTGGCTTCTATGCAGGTCAAGGGACACTTGAAGAAGCGCACAACTAAAGCAATTGCTGTCAATCATTCAAATAAAGACGTCATCGGCAATCTTTGCTCTAGTGCTAAGAAGAATAGATCTCAAGTGGAAAGTGATGCTCAAACGCAATTAGGAGAGGCAGCCAAAGCAACCAATATGGATGTCAGGGATATTTCCAGAAAGCAGCAATCGGGAATATCGCAGCAACAGCCGTTGGGAAAGCTTAATAGCCACTGTGGCAAAGAAGCAGATTACGCGTGCAAATTCAGTCAGATGGAGCAGCACATAGCCGTGCTGGAGCAGGACTTGCGAAATTTTGAGAGACGCACACTGCAAATGCAGGAGGAGAACTCCAAGTTGTCGCTCGAGAAGATGCAGCTGAAGGAACGCGTCCTTCGCATGGAGCTGCATATAGCACAGCTGGGACAGCAGGGCTGCAGTGGCGAGGAGCTGCAGCAATTGCTCAACGAGATACGTCTACAGAACGAGCGCTACCTTGACATGTCCAAGGCCAAGGATCAATATAAGAGACAGTGGCGGCGGTGTGCCAAGCAGGTGCACATTTTGAAGCTGGCCCTGTATGAGAAGAATGTGCAGGACGAGTACCAGAAACTGTCAGAAGGGTGAGTGAGCTATTCTATCTTCAACTATAGTCAATCCCTATCGATGCATTCCTCATTTCAGTGGACTTAATCTCAAAGACGTGCTCACCCAGGATGCTGTTGAGTTTGAGCGTGAATACGGACGTTATCGTCGCTCAAACGCTGAGCTCAGTTTTTCCGGTTCGGGCGACTCACCGGAGCCCCTGCTCAAGGATTTTCTACTCGGTCTCTCTAGTAATGCGGTGCATCAGCATAATCCTGGCAATCACGCGGATAGCTCTCGCATGCATTAGTTCCATTGAAATCCGAACAAATTATCTGTGATGTCTACAATTATTTTATTTAATATTTTTTTGGATTTAAAATTGTTTTTTTTTTCGTTGCTTTGTGATTTAAATCTAAAAATGTTGATTAAGTTGATTTAAGTGCAGTTTGATAGCGAGGGTCCTTGCAATGTTTGCAATATGACCGAAAGAACAACGCATTTGCGTAGCCACTTCTCATCCATATCCCTAAGAATTTGATCTGGGGCACCAACTGGCCAAGGGACAACCCAATCATTATTGGAGTTTCCCAGCTAAATTCATCTCCTTAAAGTTGGTCCTTGCGATTCTAACTCATTATGTCCTTCGAAAATATATAACAATTTGGACAAGTTAATTTAATTTTTCAACTTCAATTAATTGCTTTCCATTTATTATAAAATCGCTTGCATTTATTTGTCAAAAATTTTATAAAATGCAAATAAACAAAATTAAATGTTATTTTTGGTCAATATATTTATGAATTTTACTTAGCAACTATTTTACTAAGCAACTAGGAGTTACTCCAACTGGGCGCCGACGCGCACAAAGTAGGGCAACGTGTTAAGCGGTGCAGAGTACTCCATGAGCCATACGGGGCCCTTATGGATAACTTTGGTGTTGCCATCGGTCCAGTCGCCCTCGGGCAGATAAATGTCCCGATTGGTGGCGCCTTCCACAATAACAGGTGCTGCAATAATGTCATCACCCAGCAAAAACTCTGCAAGAAGAAGAAGAAGGGATAAGCACATAATGGACAGAGTCATGATCAAGATGTGGGTCAACGTTACCATCGTAGATGCTCTGCGCAACTGCATCGTCGGGCGAAATCCACCAGAGTGGCGCATTCACAGGCTCTCCAGTTTCCGTGGCACGCTTGAAGATCTTCATAATGTACGGCGTATAATCCGCATGTAGCTTTGTGAAAGTTTTGCTAATCTCGATGGCCTCATCGTCAAAGGTCCAGGGCACAAAGGAGAACTGCAGACTGGGCATGAAGACGTTTGCCTGCAGCCAGCGCAAGAAGAGCTCCTTACTTGGGGGCTTCTCATTGTAGCCATTGCCGCCAATCATGTCCGGCAGCACAAACGGATAGCCATTCATGTTCATCTGCAGCAGGGATGTGATAAGCGTGACCAGACCATTGTTCCAGCCCCACTCGGAGTCCTTGTCCACGATGCGCACAAAGATGGGCAAGTCCTGGGTGTTCTGGGCGGAGCGTACCTCAACCATGTCCCCAAAGGCGGCCACCGTGCGCACATAGTCAGTGGTGATTTGCAGTGGCGTCAGATTCGCATCACCCTGTAGCACTGCATCTTCGGGCACCCAACTGGACTCGCCGGCATCAAACTTGAAGCTGTCGATACCATCCTCCGCCTGCAGACGCTTCAGCCGTGTGCTGAACCAATCCCGCACCTCTACCTTGGTAAAGTCCAGATAGGCAGCATCCTTAGGAATACTGTTCCACCACTGTGTGTCAGAGCTGCCTGCGTGATTCAGCACCAGATAGCCCTTCTCCTTGGCCGTCTTGTAGATTTCCGTGCAGTTGTTGTTAATGAACGGATGTATCCAGAGGGTAACGCGGAAGCCCAGTTCCTTCAGGTCATCCGTCAGCTTCTTGGCATTTGGGAATTTATTTTTACGGAATGTGAGAGCACCATAGCAATCCTCCCAATCGTCGTCAATCTCCAGCTGACTGTTCTCAAAGCCATTTTCCACAATTTGATTGGCAAAGTCGCGGACAACCTCATCGGAAACTTCAGCCTTGTATGGAGCCCAGGTAGACCAAACCGGATGCTTAACCATACGCTCATCCGGATGTCCAGTGGGCTTGCCAAACATCGTCTGCACCGCATACATGTGGGCCGCCTTGGCATCCTTGGCAAAGACCAGATGGTAGCTAAACTTTGCCGAGGACAAGCGAGTTTCATAGGGTAAATCACTCAAGGCGCTAATGCACAACTGATCCTCCCGGCCGGCAGCATTTTGATCAATGAACAATGGCGTTGTGTTGTCCACGTAGAGGAAAAAGCCTTCGCTATTTAGCCAGTAGCGTTCCGCAACACCCATGTTGCCAAGTTCCTTGGGCACATAGGAGAAGTTAGTATATTTTTGTCGCTCCACCGGCCAATAATGTTGCTTCTGCTCGGCGCCGCCGTACCAATGAACGCGACCCATATTCAGTGCCAGGCAATCCGTCGGCTGGGTGCCCATCACCACCTGATCGCGTTCCACACGGATATGAGTCACTCCACTTGCGGACTTCACCAAGGAGAATTCAATGGTGGTTGTGTCATCGCTCAGCTTGTAGCTGCCCGTGGATGTGGCCACCAGATCACCGTTGCTCTCGAAGTTATCCAATGTGACCCTCTGCAGCGAGCGGCTGCCCTTCATCAGCTCATACTGGAGCTTTGTGCCACGTCTCAATCTCAGATAGACGTCGCTGTTATCAAACTTGAAGCGCTGCTCGACGGTTTGGCAGCCTTCGACAGCTGCCCACAGACTGCAGGCGAGGATTAGCCCGACACTTGCGATTCCGAGCTGCATTTTGAGTAGACTATTGCATGAGCTGCACAAGCGGTGCCCTTTTATAGCCTGTCCATGAGCAATGAGCGTGAATCAGTTACACAAACAAAGCTCTTGACCATTGTCAATAATTCTATTCACTTGTGAAGATGCACTCTATGCCCAAACTGATAAGCAACCTGATAATGCGTCTCTCAAATACTATAATGTTGAATTAAAAATCATTGGTTAGCTGATTTCGAGTGAGAGCCAAAATCAATTATCTGTTGCAATTATATACACAGTACTCGAAATTGTTGCATTTTTTTTATTTTACATGTACATTTGGATTGTTTTTTTTTTTTACTGTGAAATGCTAGTTGAGTCGAGACCTGCAATTATCTAATCTAGGAAAAACCTCAAACTACACATATTTAAGCCCTTGTTTAACCTTGAAATAGTTCAATATTTGTTTTTCAATTGGATTGGTTCTGCCTGTCGACTACTACTTAAGTGCACTGCAACTGTCTATTGGAAGGAAGAACCTTAAACAGGGGTTGATAAAATACAGCAACTTGAAAATCAACACTTGAACGCGGTCACCTGCCGGCTCCGTTTACCTTGCATTTGTTCAATATACTAAAAATCAAGTGAGAAAGTTGCAGTCGGCCCAAACCGACTGCGAAATACTCTAAAACCAATAAGTAATCTGATAACAGTTGCAGCTGAGCAGGGTAGATGTAGCTACGAAATACAAATCTATGGAGGATGTTCCTAATACTATTGAAAGTGTATTAAAGTTAGCCTTTAAAATCTGAAAATTTATATGACATCCAAATTCGACTCTATCTATAAAATTTTTTATTTATTTACCCTTTCAAAAATATCGCTTTTGGCGATTATGAGGGCATCAGTGGACGTGAACATTAACTTTTTTTTTATCGGTATTAAAGGCAGATACCGGTATAATACGGATATAATTAAAAAATTGGAAATTTTTATCGGGCGGTGGTTTACCAACCAAAATTGGTAGCGTTTTTGTATGGACACTGCACCAAACCATTACCTTCGATATCAGAACTCCCCAAATAATACCAATAGTAATTCAATTTTTTATTAGAAACTTTATTTCTTATTACTAGGATAATACATTTTGGAAAAAAACAATTTACAATAATCTGAATAATTTAAATGCATATCATAAATAAATCGCAGCAGTTGTCTTAAATGTTGATATGTTTTTCTAATGTTCACACACGAAAAGCAAAAAATAGCAAATTATTTTTGATCTTTGCCTAAGCTGATTATGAGTAGCAACCAAATATAAATGCTGCTTAGAACTAATCACATGCTGCTTACTCGGGGACCAGCTGATCACGCTCCTCATCCTCATGCCCAGCCTCATCCTCTAGGTGACTGGGCAGCTCGTTGGGTTGCCGCTCATCGTGATACTCGAGAACATCACTCGGAGCAGCTATGTGCGCATTGAACAACTCCACGTCCTGCTCCTCATCGCTGTCATCGTCGGCAATGAGGGCCACTCTCGTGTAGCGCTCCTCCCTTGACAGTCGCCGACGGTACACCATGTTGCCGGCCACGCCCATGCCCACCAATGACACAATCACCGCTATTATCAGCAGTGCTATGCTCCAGTGCATATTCCGGATCAGATTTGAATTGGCGTGCGTCTGCTGGCCATTCGAGGGATTTGAGATGTCGACAACGGTACTGCGCACCACATAAGCATAGCAGAAGGTCTCGTTGGTCTGCCGACGCAGCTGGCTGCCCGGATAGCAGGTGCTACACTGAGAGGCATTCGGACCGTAGCAGCGCAGGCAGCTCTTGTCGCAGCTGGCGCATATTCGACTGTGCCGGGGTGTCAGCAACAAGATGCTCGACTCATCGTTCCCGATGCGACGTCGACGTCGACGTTCCGCTGCCAGCAGTGGATCATCCTTGTCGGTGGAGCTGCTACTAGTGCTGCTGCTGCCAGTGTTGTGCAGTTCGTTGCCAACATCCAATGGAGTACTTGTCACAGGAGCACTCAGCTCACTAAGGGTCACGCCGTCATCGAGCTCATCAGCATTGGTAATGGGATAGGAGTGCTGTGGGCACTCATCGTAGCACAGATCCAGATAGAAGAAGCTCGGCTCCTGGCACTCTGTGGAGAGCAGCAAATAATGAACACAATTAGATAAGATATGTAAGGGAAAGCATTTTGATATGAGAAACTAGATAGTTACAGCTACAGAGATGTGAATCCATTTACCTCCGAAACAGTGTTGATAAATGGAGCAAGGAAAATTGAAATATATGTTTAGTTAGTACAGTAACTAAATAGCTTGACTAAATAGAAAAGTGAAGAAAAGAAACTTTGTGTATACAAAACAAAGGCAACAAAAAAAATTTAATTACAATTGTTTACAACTGTTTTTTTTTCTTTTATTTATTTTTTTTTTTTTTGTGCATGAAAAGGTTCAGGCAACAGTCAAGTCAGTTAGCTGAAACTCTTTCATTAACAACAAAAATTTCAAATTACACACAAATATGTGTGTATTTCAAGCAAGCGCAGTAGTCCAAAAAACATGCTCAAACAATAAGGAAGAAAGTCAGTTGGGTGGATGTGCATGTGTGTCGTACCGAAACCAGTGTTGGAAAGCAAACAAGGCTGCATAGGGATGAAGTGTGTGGTGTGCATTTGTTTTAATATTATGTTAGATAATAGAGTTTACGAAACGAATATAGAAAAACCAATAAGAATGTTAATAATAACACAGTAGCATTATATTTGGGATTGGGTTATCAACAAAAATTACACAACACTATTTAAGTACTTTATATTTTAAAATGTGCTTTTGTTGCTAAACTCACCTTGCTTTTGAGACATACGAGTGGGAAAATAATTTTGGAACTGTCTAAAATGTTTTTGGACCACATTTTACTTGCTGCGCAGCTTAGAGATCTTTGTTGTTGTTGCATTAAAAGTTTCAATCTTTTCTTAGGTAAATATTTTTGGTGAATACGTTTTCAATGCATTTCTTTATTACTCAGATATTTATATTGATAGATATAGTATATATACACAAAACATACATACAAAATTGTTGATTCTAAATAGCGGGCATCAAATCTCATTTACAATTATAATATTTCAGTTTTTTTGTTCTTATTTCAAATTTTTGTTTATATTTTTTTTTACATTTAAAAAGTGTAATTTTCGCACAAATTTAGTATTTTGTTCCAAAACTGCAATTGTTATTGTTTTTGTTTTTAAATTTAATTTTAATATCTACCCCAGGCCCTAGTACCAGATTTTATTATTATTTATTTATTTGTTTGTAAAATTTAGTTCCTTTGTTCTTATATATTTTATATTTAGTGTGCACTTAAATATTAATTTGGCTTTAATTATTTTATATTAGGCTTTTTGAAAAATGTTTAAGCATAAGTACCGCAGCCAGCACTGAGAGATTTATCATTTCATCGAAAAACAAGTAGAAAATTGATTTGGAAAAACTAATGAAAAACTGTTTGGAAAAAGGTTATTTCCTTAATATTGGTTAGATTTATAGTTTAAATATATATAATTGCTGCTATTTATGATATTAGTTCGAAGATTTTCAGTTTGTTTTAATTAGGCATATAAAATGGCTAAGTAATAATAATAATTAATTAATTTCAAGTAAGTTTGCTAAGTACAACAAAAACAAATAAATCAAAAGAAAAAAAATAATTTTAAAATCATTAATATGGCTAACCAAATTAATATTTAATTATTTTAAATTTTATTTATTTTTTACGATATGATTATTCATTTAAGCAGAAGGCATCAAATGTTAAAGTAATATTTGAAGACAATTAAAATTTGTACCGAGTTCAAAGTATAGAAATTATATCCAATGATATGTGACCTAATTTAATATAAACAAAATCTGAAAATATTGTGCTTTGTCAGTATTTGTTTTCGCTTATTGCAGTTAATAGAAAGAATTACAAATAATTATTGCACTCGCGTTACGTTTTGATTTTCTTTTCGATTAAACTTGACTTTTTAATAGAGATGGGCACACGACGATCTAATTGAGAACTGGACACCAAAAAGAAAGGAAACCGACTAAACATGAAATATTTAAATCACATTTCTCATCTGGCTAACAGTGGGTGTCTCTTTTGCGAACCGCGCCCATCTCCACAGCCAATTCCACACCTTAAACAAAGTATTTATGTATTGGCAAAGAAGTGATGAACAACAAATATTGTAACAAAGATATGTTTAAGTGTGTGTTGTAAAACGATTCGATTTAGCTCTGATATGGGATTTAATTAAATTTAAAATATTTTTTGTTTGGTTTACAGTTATAGTTTAATAATATTTGCATTTATTATTAGGCCGCACAAAAAAATGTATGACTAGAAGTTTGTTGCTTACTTCTGGCTTTCTTAAACTTTTATTTCTGTGCGCCATTGTTTTATAATTATGTTTTAATTTTTATGTGTTTTTGTTAATATTATTTTCTATACTCACTAGAAAATTAGCTAATTATTTTTTCGTGTTTCTTTAATTGTTTTTGTTTTTCTTTGTTATATTGCAACTTTTTTCAAAACTGCAGGAACTGTTTCTATATATATATGTATATATATATGTTAAGTTTATGTTTTTGTTGTTAAAATTATTTATTATTGGTTGCTTGCCTACTTTAAAACTAGACGTAGTCGTACCCTATACCCTAGAATTTCGTTTTTCGTTTACTTTTATTTTTGTTTTTTGATTTTTTTAGTTACATTTTTAATACAAAAATTTATTTGCTTTGCTTTGACGCCTTAACTCTAAAATTGTATGCATTTTACTTTTGAATTACGACTTTTAAATGTTTTTGTTTTTTTTTTCGTTACGATTTCAGTTGTTCGCATAATTTCATTAAGATATACGTTTAAATTTAAGAAACAGTCTTTTACTATGAACTCTAAACTGTAGTGTTGAACAATTTTCTTTGCGCGGCATAAGAGAATAATTACAAAATAAAACTAAAGAAAATATAGCAGAGATAAAAAAATGATAAGCAGGAAGTGCTGCCCAAACTGTAGCTATTTGGCTGGCCTGGCAATATCTGAAATGCATATATACAAATATGTACATCAATAGACATGTACAAAGCATATGCATACGTAAGAAAAGAAGTCGCTGCGCTGCAGTCTGCAGAGCATTTAAAACTTGGACAGCAATTGTGGCAGGCCAATGCATTCGAAACTGTAAGGGCCAAGGCGCAATGCATGCAAAACATGTGAAATGACTTTGGCACAGGGAATTTGTTTCCCTTACATTAAATGCAAACAAATTAAAAATATTTAGATATGTATAAAAATAAAAACAAACGAAAACGAAAACAAACAAATTTAACTAAACTCTCATTAAAATATTACAAAATATTTCAACTTAAAACGTTAAATATAATCATTATTATTGTTAATATTTTTTTTGTGCGAACCGAATTGGAAGAAACAACCTTCGTTTTTGTTTATCATATTTGTTCGTGTTTTTTTTTTCATCTCTTATCTACCACGCCTACTAATAATGTATATTTTTCTGGTGTGTATAGCTACGCTTATATTTAAATTTAACTACAAAAAGTTTTAGTTAATTTATTTTTTGGACTTGCAGTGTTTTTTTATGTTTTGTTTTTTTGTCTACTCTTATTATTCATGTTGGTTTTTGTTGCTTACTTGTCTATTGTTCAATTGAATTTTGTCAGCTTAGAAAATGCTTAACTTAAGCACAAAATGCTTTTCTAGTTTTATTTTTATTTTTTTTTTTTTGTGTTTGTTGATCAAATTTTAAATTGGAATTGAAGTCTGTTCGCATATTTTTATTTTTACAGTTCTCAGTTTTGCAAAATAGTTTTCTGTTGAATTATCTAATGCTTTTGTTGCTGTTGCCATTGTTGTTGTTGGTGGCGATAGCGTGTTTAAAGTTTAGATAGAAGACTTGTGTTATGAGTAGAAAGATTAAAGACAAACCTAAACATTTTTGATCGTTCCACTTGAGGCACGCGGCAGGATTGCTGCGATCCTGTGTCATGCCCACCTCGCCCACCTGCAAATACACAAAAGCGAAAAGAGAAAACAATATTATATTTAATGTTAAGACATAACTTATGATTATTTTTCAATAAAAAAGAGGTAGGTGAGCAATTATTTTTGCAGTCTGAGCAAACTATTTGCATTATATATATGGGGTTGTCAGGGCCTTAAAAGAAAATACTTGTATATTTATTTAGTTTTATATATTAAAAGTTGCAATAATAATAATATAATGTTAAGTCTTTTAGTTGGTTTAAAATGTGTAAAATATTTAAATATTAACAATGTTTGGCTGAGGATGTAAGCTCAAAACCAAAGTGGTCCTCAATTGGGTAAATTATGAATGTTCTATCATTTACAAAGGAAAAATAGTTTCTATAAATTTTTAGAATAACATTTTCTGCTGAATTCCAGATCTACTTCTATGTTCGAAGGAATTTGACTAAAAACTAAATTCTACATGAAATGTTTTACAAATTTAAATCCAGGCATTTCCCTATAATGTCTTGCAGCTTTCGACCATTTTATATTCTGTGTGTGGCAGTGCTTAAGTGGATCTCAGACTGGTTTCCGTTGTGGTTCATTGCGTGTTGCCGCAATGTCTGGCATTGTAGGTATTAGTGTAGTTAAGTGTGTGTGGACAGTTGAGTGTGAGTGTTTATTTATCGTTGCCCTAACCAAAATATCTATGTCTGTGCCTATGTAATATATCTGTCTCTATCTACCGCTATCTCTATCTCTGTCTGTAACTTTGACCCTAACCGTACTTTCACATGCGACGACGTCGCGTGTTGGCAGCAGCAGCAGTAGCAAAAAAAAACATGATTTTGTTATGCAAAAAGTTTGCTGACAGCGCGAAGCATAAAAAACCAAAGGTCAGTGCACTTTTAGTTTATGGCAAGACACATACACACACACACACACATACACAGACTAGCACACTTTGAAGGCAAACTGCCGAAATAGGAAATGTGCAGTGGCTTTTAAGCAACAATAGACGATAAAAGGTTAAGGGACTGACCGACAGAGAGAAGTCTGTAAGCAAAAAGAAGTGTTGCCTGCCAGCAGGCACTGTGCTAATGCCAAGATTGAGTGCACTTCAAGTGTAAGGCACAATGACAGTTCAAGCAGCGCTGGCTCTCAAACTGTGCATGCAAAATAAATATAACTGCAACTAATGCAGCACTACTGCAGCTGACGGGAATAACAAAGAGAGAAAGAGAGAGAGAGAGAGAGAGAAAAATAAGAAAACGCAACTGCCTGCTGCTGCCAACATGAACTTGGCAAATTGCCCGTCTTGGCCTGGCCAAGACGCAGTTGCTTGCCAAAAATTGAATTTGGTTGCACACAGCAGAACTGCAAAGCGACTTTATTCCTATACTAAATAGTCGGAAAATTTACGAGCAGCGCTGCCTTTAAGCTGGCAAAATAGTTGGTGGAACTAAACGGCAAAGAAAGTGCTAAGGAGAAGTGAAAACAAAACAAAAAAAACCAAAAATAAATAAAAAACGAAAGCATGCCAAACAGTAACTCAAAATATAAATCTACCTACACATGGCCATTCAGTGAGCAAAGCGTTGCCAAAAAGCCAGTAAGCCGGCAAGCCTATTGTGGCATGACTAGTTGTAAGGTCTACATATATAATATATATATATGCATTTACATAAATATATATATATATATATTATATATATTATATATCATTTGCATCATCAGTGATTAAGCTAGCCACATGCAAGCACGCGACGCTGTGCCGCTATCGTGACGTAGACGCAGCTGGACTCGCACACGGACACGGACATTGCTAATGTCCTCGTCCCCGTTCTCGACATCGCTCTCTGGCAAGTCGTTGGCAAAGCACTGCAAAACCAAAAAATTAAAAAAAAAAAAACCAAAGAAAAAACACACGCAGCAACAGAAATCATAACTATATTTTTCGTGAAAACTAAATTGAATGCAAAAGTTTTAAGTGTTGCTTTGAAAAGCAATCAGGAATTTATAAAAATATATATTTCAGTTCTTGCAGGGTCAAGAAATTCAATATTTTCTCAACTATTTAACAAGTTTTTTCCACAGCTGAGAACTATTTATGTTCTACGCTTATAGCTGAATATTGCTCTAAAATATTTTCTAATTTGCAAGCAATGTTTATTTTCCTATCATCTCTAAGAACGTTATTTTGATCTTATATATTAAAATATATAAATAAAATATTAAAATAAATAAAAATAAAATAAAGTCATAAAATAAATAAAATTGCAAACTAATGGTATATCTCAGCATCTCGTTATGCTTCTTATTACAGTCTCGCTATGCTTCTCGCTTTGCTTCCTACTATGCTTCTCGCTTTGCTTCCCGATATGCTTCTCGCTATGTTTCTCGCTGTGCTTCTCGCTCTGCTTCTCGCTATGCTTCTCACCATTCCTCTCGCTATGCTTCTCGCTTTGCTTCTCGCTTTGCTTCTCGCTTAGCTTCCCGATATGCTTCTCGCTATGCTTCTCGCTATGCTTCTCGCTGTGCGTCTCGTTTTGCTTCTCGCTTTGCTTCTCGCTGTGCTTCTCGTTATGCTTATCGTTATACTTCCCTTTTCGATATTATATGCTTCCTGAAACCCTTGTTACTATTCTCGCCTGACTACCCACCACTACCTCTACTATTTCGCTTTCAATATGTGAATACATTAATATTGAAGCCTTATCAATAAATGAAATCAATATTTGCTTTAAAGTCTCGGAACTAACTATTGTTGCAATGAATAACAATGAATAGTCCATTGAATGGGAATATGGATGCAACTGTGATATAATTGAACTCACCTGTTGCATATTGCGCCATTGGCCGCTGGCATCGTGCTCGATGTCATTGTGAGCCAAATCGTTGCCATATATATTGAATTGACTCTGCTGGTTCTCGTGGGGCTGGTCATCCGGTTGGGCGGGCACTTCGGTGCCGTAGAGTATCATGTCCCATTGTGTGATTTGCGCTGCAAGGCAACCAAATGAGATTAGACAAATCAACTAATGTATTAAATCAACAATCAAAATGAAAATGAAAAGCTTTCAAAACAATAGGAAAACAAAGCAAAATGCGATTAAACCATGATTTATGAATGGCAAACGGGGCAAGTGAAGGGCCGATAAATCTGCCAGATGCTACAAATAAAACAAATGATGTGACAACAGCTAAACACCATTTTCAAGTTGAGGCAGCGTCAAAAACTCAAAAGCCAAATGAAAAATGTGCTGCATTTATTCAATGGTTTTTTTTCTTCTTTTTTTTTTTTTTTGTTGTTTGCTGACAGGCAACCAACTGCTGAAAGTTGCACTTTGCACTTTACAGTTTGCAGTTTTGCAGTTTATAGTTTGATTGATGAAAGGCGGTCAGCTGCTCTCAAAGAAAATCATAAGAAAAGTTCACAAAAACGATGTAGTGAAAATTGCTTATAAAGCTGCAGTCAAAACTTAAGTTCTAGTCTATATTAAAGTCTATTAAAGTAGTAGAAATATTTACACAATTAACAGGAAATTAATAATAATAAATTTGAAAATCTAATTCTAATCAAAAATATAGAATGTTGACAAGAATTTATTAAAAATAACATTTATGTGTAAAAAGCACGAATGAAATAAGCTATTTAGAATATTTCTAGATTTCCAGATAAGATGAAATTAAAGTTGATTTTTAAATGCAATTTATTTTGGGCTCTACTAATTACAAATTTCTAAACCAAAAATTTTGAGTGCTACTAAAAATTGGTATGCAATTTTCAGGCTACCATTTTTGCGATAGCTGCTCGGCGCTAGTTGCAGACCGCCCTCCTCATCATCGTCAATGTCCTCATCTGCAGCGCTGACATCATCGTCCAGCGGCGCCAGGACACCGGCGGCGGCCATTAGAAGCTGCTGTTTTTTGAGTATGCGTTGATCGGGCAAAAAGCTGCTGCCGCCCGCTGGCAGAGCTGGTGGCAAGGCGGCTAATGCGGGAAATGCTGGAAAAACGGGCAATAATTGCGATGGAGGCGGCGGCGCGGATGGTGATTTTTTGGTATTGCCCGGTCGGCTGTTGCCAACGTTGGCATTGCCAATTGTGGGCCTAAACAAATCAACCTCAAACTGTTTGCCCTGTTTGCGAGGCGTTTGCTGCTGCTGTTGCTGTTGCTGCTGTTGCTGTTGTTGCTGTTGCTGTTGTTGCATGTTATTGTTGGATTTGGGTATGCTGCTGCTCTCGTATGGCTCCAGTTCGGGAAATATGGCCTGAATCTTCTCGTAGTGCTCGAATAGTTTGGGTATGCGAGAGTCCTGGCTGCTGTCCTGTTTTACCTGTTTGGCAGCCTTGACTGGCAAACGTTGTCCCGCTGAGTTGTTGCCCCGATTGTTGCTGTTGTTGTTGTTGTTGTTATTGCTATTGTTGTTATTGTTTATTTCGCCAATAACCTTGCGCGTTTTTTCATCGTAGAACTTTTCACTGGAGCTGACTTTGGGGCGTTGCGTTTGCAAATTATTTGACTGACCCTTGGACTTGCCACCACCGCCTCCTCCTCCTCCTCCTCCTCCTCCTCCACCTTGCTGCTGCGATATGCGATAGTATTTATTCTTGTTGTTGTTGTTGTTGCTGCTGCTGCTGCTGTTGTTGCTGCTGCTCTGCGTAGTTTGTTCCTTTTTATTTGATTTTCCCTCGTTCGCCTTGTTGGCCTTATTTCCCTTGTTGTTGTTGCCCTTATTATTTCCCTTATTGTTGTTGCCCTTATTATTACCGTTGTTATTGTTGTTGTTGTTGTTGGGTTTGCCCAATATTACGCCATATGTGGCCGATATTTGCTGATAGCCCTGTTTGGGCGCAGGCTGTGGCTGAGGCGGCAGCATTAGCAATGGATTGTTGGTCACAAAACTCGATTTATTTGGCGGCATCTTGCCGAGTGCCAACTTGGCGCCACCTGCCGGCGAATTGGCGAAATTGTTTGGGGATATGCGAGGATATTGCGGTGAATAGATCTGATGCAAATTGCTTGTGGTGCTTCCAGCTCCGCTTCCACTTCCACTTCCGTTCCCACTGGAATTGGGTGTGGTTGCCTGCTCGGCGCTGCTTGCTCTTGGCACCGATATGGGATCATTGGGATCAATTGTGAGCGTCGTCCCGTAGAATATCAACGACCACTCACGCAAGAGGGCGTGGCCTGAGTTGTGGTTTTAGTTTGCGAATGGTTGTGAGTGGTGGTTATTGTAAGCGATGCGGTGAGTTTAAATGAGTTTTGTAGTACACAGTTCCACACAGAAAGCGCAGCATTTCAAAATTGATTTGTTGTTGTTGTTGTTGCAAATTGCCAGTTAATATTTGATTGTAAAACTTACCCATATATCGTCCCTCGTTGTGGATTTCCAGCTGCCAGTTGCCATGCGGCGATTCACCCCAGGTGTGCACAGACATGAAGGGCCATTGATTGAAACCGGAACGGGAATTATCATGCATCCTGTAGCGGAATAGAATGTCATTATTAATATTGTTAATAGTTATAATGCTACTATCCTTATTACAGTTGCTTGAACTCTGCCTGCCAGCGGTTTTTCTGGCATCGTATTCATCTCTACTACACCCGGGAATATCTATTCATATTTAAACGATACACGATTCACGATTCACGAATCTGCAGAACTATCCATTTAATAAGCATTTTTAATTAATATATTTTAATTCTCTACGCTGCAACAATATTCAAATTAGTCTCGGTTTACTTTTATCTCATTTGACCTTATTCATTACTCTAATTGCTCTTTACTTGATTTCCATTTTGGAATTTATTTAATTATTCTTTAATTTAATTAAAGAATTAATTTACCCTAATGCTGTGTCCAGTATTCAAACTAATTTATAATATTCGCTTAAATTTTCTACCAATTTTTATATGATGTGCTCTTACTTGACTTACTTTTTATCTGAATATTATATAGAGAAATTTAAGACTATTTTGAGACAGATTTTAAGAATACATCTTTTCTTGAGCAAAGTTCTAAAATAATTAATTGAATCAGACTTTCGATTACAATTTGTGGCACTTTTAATTAACTCCTTCTTAACTTACCGTGATGTTAGCAACGTGACTCTGGTATTCGCCGGTGATTTGAGATACAGCTGAATATCGCCACGTCGCTGTGAGGTAAGCGTAATCTTGGCCTGCACATGCTCCAGGTAGTTAACGGAGAGGCAGTGATTGACGGACAGCTGTAAAGTGATGTGGGTGCGGGGTGGAATGACTCTAAAATGGGCAAAGTGCATTCGATGAGTATTTTGTAATTATTCATTTTTAAATTGTTATTCAATTGTGTTGCTTACTTGTCCACATGTGGTGCATTGATCTCGCAACGCTGCTGTTCGGGCACCATTTTCCAGTTGCGGGCAACGCGCACCATTTCGGCGGCATCCATGAGACCATAGCCAAAGGAATGGCTCACACGTCGGCCCACACCGTTGCGCGACCAGCTGGAATCCTTGAGATTCGCCGGCTTAGCGGTGCGCACCACAATGTGCTGCAGATCGCGCCAGGTGAGATTCTGGTTCGATTGCAGCACCAGGGCGGCAATGCCCGCGGCGAGCGGTGCCGAGGCCGAGGTGCCCGTATGCGATACGGTGCATGAGTGATGCAAATCTGTGGTGACCACCTGCTTCTCGCTCTGCCCGCCGCTGCTGTAGGTGGTGGCCAGCGTGGAGCTGCATTTCTCCGAATACCACGGCACATGCCCCTCCTCTGTGGCACTCGATATGGACAGTGTCCATATCGAATTCGTATAGCCATCGCAATTGCAATTATCCATCTCCCTGCCCCCATTGCCCGATGCCCAAATGAATATGCTGCCCTTGCCACCACGTCCCTTCGTTGTGCCCTCAATGAAGGCACGCGATGCCAATTCGCCGGGCCCATCCACCGTTTTGCCATCATCGTCGGGTCCCCACGACGCACTATAGATGTCAATGTGCTGCGGATTGAGCGAGAGCGAACGCGCCTCCACAGCATCCGTCACATCCCCGTCCAGCATCCGCACCCCGCCCACACTTGCCCCATACGCAATGCCCACCGCACAGAACGAGTTGTTCGCCGTGGCAGCCACCTCGCCGGCACACCGGGTTCCATGACGATTCGAATCGGTCATGTCGTAGTGCGGCATCGGATCATCATCGTGACTGTTCACATCGTAAGACGCCTTCGGATCCTGTTTATGGAATTGCCATTGAATAATCATTGATTTGAAAACGACTTATATATTTCCTACATGGCCTTGAACATTTACAGACAAACTTATCATGATTTTTTTTTATTACTTACATAGTTTTGCAATATATCCGGATGATCGGATTCGAGGCCATCATCCAGTATGGTGACTACAACACCTTTGCCAGTTATGCCCTGCTTCCAGGCGGGTATCACATTCATGTCCAGGCCACCGCCGCGATTCTGTGAAGCAACCAACTTAGTATTGAATCCGTCTACAAGCTTTAGAGTAATGCTTACCAGATACCACATCTGTTCCCATTTGGGATCATTGAAGGGCACCGCATCCACCAGCGACTTGGCCCTCGGTGAGGTGCGCGATGGACGCATTCGGATGAAGTCGCGCTTCGATCGCGACTTGGCGCGCTGCTGCTTGGCCCAATGGACGCGCTCGTCCAAGTCGAGGCGGGTCTGGTGATGTGAGGCGGGCATCAGCGAACGCTTCGACACCTTGTGATGGGCAAAGTGATAATGATCATCGAAGATCTGTAAGCAGAGTGAAAATACAAAAATATTAGTCCATTTGCATAAGCTGAACTTTGAGGGATCTAATTGAGTCTGTTCATCATAAATAAATATATTTCTTTGCATTAATTATATGCAGTACTTAGATAAAGTTGTAATTTAGTTTTCAAACATAATTCTAATTTAATTGAGTCACTTATTTCTACACATTCAAAACGCAGTGTGCCTTGTTCAATAGTTCAATTTTAAAATTGTTCTAGTTTATCGTTAACTCATTTATATTTGTAAACCATTTTTACAGATGTGAGATTTACTTGGAAGCTAAACAAATTCAATAAACAGTTTTTTACTTTAAAAAATGCACTCGCGAATGAATAAATTGCGTCAGCTTGCGGAAAAGCTATTCACCCCATCGGAAATAAATCTTTTCAATGCATATCGCCATGATTTTGTTGGGAAATATTTAAAATTGAGTGCTTATCAGTTTAGGCGACCCACAATACCCAAGTGGATAAATCCGCGTTACTTTGCAACGGGTGATTTTGAAAGTAAGAAAGTTCTGAGATTTGTTAAGGACTCCACTAATTATGCTTGCAACAATCTACAGAAACCAGTGAAGAATGTTTTACTGAGCGACCGGATCACTTGCAGCCCAATTGTGAAATTAATTGGGATGAACTGCGTCCACCAGGTGATCGCTATGAGCCACGCGACACACACTACTGGTATCCGGATGCCGAGTTCATGAAGGAATACGAGGGCAAAGTTCTGTGGCCCATTGGTGATGAGTGGAAGCAGCGTCCGAATCCGTCGAGTCGCTACTTTCCACCGCAGGATCGCACATTTCGCACCAAGTTCGTCAATTTCGGTCCGGCACATCCGGCTGCACATGGAGTGCTGCGCATGATCCTCGAGCTGGACAACGAGACGGTGCTCTCGGCGGATCCGCACATCGGTCTGCTGCACCGTGGCACCGAGAAGCTCATCGAGTACAAGACCTACGCGCAGGCCCTGCCCTATTTCGATCGATTGGACTACGTGTCGTGCATGGCCTGCGAACAGGCCTATGCCCTGGCCGTGGAGAAGCTACTCAATATTGAGATACCGGTACGGGCCAAATATATACGGACATTGTGTGCCGAGCTGATGCGTCTCACGAATCATACGATGGCCGTGGCCACCTCGGTGTTGGACTGTGGTGCGATCACTCCGCTCTTCTGGCTATTCGAGGAGCGCGAGAAACTTTACGAGTTCTCCGAGCGTCTGTCCGGTGCTCGCCTGCATGCAGCCTACATTCGACCGGGTGGTGTGGCTCAGGATTTGCCCTTGGGCTTTGGCCATGACCTGCATAATTTCATCGAGCAATTCAAGGATCGCCTCGATGAGGTCGAGGATGTTGTGACGGATAATCGGATTTGGCGCATGCGCAACATTGGCATCGGCACCATTTCCGCCCACGATGCACTCAATTTTGGGTGCACGGGACCCGTTCTACGCGCCACAGGCATCAAATGGGATCTGCGCAAGCAGCAACCCTACGATGCCTACGAGGATATGGACTTCGATGTGATCATCGGTTCGCAGGGCGACTGCTATGATCGCTATCTGGTGCGTGTCCGCGAGATGCGCGAATCCTGCAGAATTATACAGCAGTGTCTCAACTGCATGCCTGCTGGTAATGTCAAGATCGATGACAAGAAGATAATGCCGCCGCAACGGCACAAGATGAAGACGGGCATGGAGGATCTGATACATCATTTCAAGCACTTCTCGCAGGGCTATTTAGTGCCGCCGGGTGCCACCTATACGGCCATTGAATCGCCGAAGGGCGAGTTTGGCGTCTATCTCGTCTCGGATGGCAGCTCCCGGCCCTATCGCTGCAAGATTCGCCCAGCTTCCTATGCGCATCTGGCTCTGATGAGCAAACTGTCGCCAATGATGCTGTTGGCCGACATTGTGGCCATCATTGGTTCGCTGGACATTGTGTTTGGTGAGATCGATCGTTAGCTTAAAATCAAGGTCATGTTTCTTAAATTGTGTTTAAGAATCATTATAATAGGGAATATTCTTAATAAAGAGCTTTTAGCTATCAGAGAGCGACTCCACAACTTTGATCGTTTTCCCTGCGATTGCCCAATGCTTAAACATGTGACTCTAAAACGTTAGCCATATAATTGCTGATGCCTTGCAGTGCGACTGTCAAATCTTAAAGCTATAAATAACTGACTTTTCTGCCTTAAAAATGCACAAACTTAACCTAAATAAGTTAACTAAAATCGCTAGCAGAGTCAGTGTCATCTTCAGCTGTGAATGTCAAAATGTAGGCAACAAATAAATGTAACAATAAATTTTGCAATCGTGGAACTTTTAGTGTCGCTGCAAAATTATTCAAAGTATGTCAAACTATCCTCGCAGGGTTGTCAAGTTTTTCAAGTTAATTAGGCTGGAATTCTGTCCGCAAAACTTTGTACAATTGTCAATTACTGTTAAAAGTTGAGGCAAGTGAGCAACGAACTCACAGCATGTGATATTTGTGCTTATTCAGTTGATTGTCAAACTGTGCTACTGTCAGTTGCAGCAACTGCAAGTGTTGGCAAGCAAAATAAACCATAAGTGGAAACAGAAGCAATTACAACGGCTTAACATATTAATTACAGTAATAAGAAAATAAAACAAACAGACACGTCCGTAACAACACTTTTAAATAACTACTCAAACAATTATATTATGTATTCATTGTCTTTTACTCAATTGCCGCAAAATTGTTGTGATTTATTCACACACGTCTCAAACTGTAATGGATGAATGTCTGTGCATGTGTGTATGTGTATGTGTGTGTTTGTGTGTTTGTGTGTTGGTGTGCTTGTGTGCTTGCCAGGGTTGCCAGCACGCCTGGCTTGGCATCTGGAATTTGCTCATAATTGAATTTTATTGTATGAAATTCTTGGCCAAATTACAATTTAAATGCTGCAAAGCAACAATTTTGCAATTACTTTTGTTGGACCTCAAGAATTTGGCATCGTTTGGAACTCTTTTAGGCAACTGGAATGTTTTGGTCACAGTTTCAGGCCATTAAAGCGGACAACAAAAAGAGCAAGTTTACAGTTTCTACACTGATACATATAATTTTTGGGGTTGTAATATATGCTAAAAATTATTTTTAATACATTTCTTAAGCTTTTTCCTATGTGCTGCACAAAATACAACTTTAAATTTTAACCGTTACGAAAAGCGCCGAATAAATTGGTTTTTTGTATGACTTGCATGACATGGACTTGGCAACTCTGTCAAGCGTTTATTGTTATGAGCTGTGTTGACGTTTTCGAAAGGCAAATTTCGTCCTGCTTGTGTGTGTGTGTGCGTAACTGTGTGTAAAATACGCTTTTTCTGTTGCCAAAAACTTGTTCATGTTTCTCGTTTGATTTTTCCTGTGCGTTAGAGGAGTTGGTGGAGCGAGAGAGAGAGAGAGAGAGAGAGCGACGTATACTCGTATGATAACACATATGCATCATTAAGCGCTTTACAAATATTATCATTGACCGAAAGTCCTGTCGCAGACTGTACGCTGTTGGGTGCTGCCACGACGACACAAAATAACCGACTGCGCCAACCTCTGTCCTCAGAATTTTTTTTTTAAATTTTAGAAAATCGCTTGGAACTTTAGAAAGTCTTATTTTTAAAAATAATTTTTAAGTAAAAGAAAATATTGCCTACAAATCTTTATTTTCTTTTTATTTTCCAGAAATATATTTGTTAATAAGTTTTACGAAATTTAATTATAAGAATAATTATATTTATAAACTATCTCAGATATTATGTTCAGAAATCTTAGAAATCTTAAAAATCTTATAAATATTTTAGTAATTTTAATTTATTTATATTTATAATTTTTTTTTAAATTTAATTTAATTAATTTAATTTTTAATATTTGTATTTTTGGTGTCGACTGACTTTAGTTGCCAATAAATAAATAAATAAATATTAAACATATGTTTTTAGAACGAATTAGATATTAAGTTACCATATAATAGTGAGTTCCCTTGGTGTCAAGAGTGTGGCGATATTTTAAAATTCTGGCCGATTTTTTTCTGAGCTTAGATATACCGAGTCTCTAGTCAGGCCGAAAATAACTTTTATTGTTTTAGCAACAGGGTATGAAAAGCAGCAACGAAGTATTAAAGTATGTTACACAATTTATTTATACCCACAGCAGGATGTCGCTTTTCGAAAGCGGTTGATGTGCCTGTGTGTGTGTGTGTGTGTGTGTGTGTGTGTGTGTATGTGTGTGTGTGTGTGTGTGTGTTGTGTGTGTGTTGTGTATGTGTGTTTAGCTGTCAGCGTGTGTTTGTACTGAAATTTGAGTACTTGAAAATCGGACACACGTGTTACGCCCACAATAACAAACGACTTGCATCCTCTCACTCTCTCTCTCTCTGTCTCTCTCTCTCTCACACACTCTCTTGTTCGCTGTCTTTCTCTCCCTCAGCTCCTTTCCCCGGTCCCGGTGGAGCACTAAAATTTTAATTGCAGCCACTCTCTGCGTACGTGTCGCCTCCTCCCAGCACTGAATGCTCGTTTAGTTTTTATGCAAGCCTCAACTCCAACTATCCCTTCACCAGTCCTGCTTCCTGCTCCCTGCTCCATCAAGTTTATTAATTTATGCAGCACAGCCGCATGAGGAGAGATCAGGCATCGAGTCCGGATGGGATCTACATAATGGTTAGTTAAAGATAGTCCTCCACTCCTCTCTCGTCCTAACCGCATACATATGCAATTTTTATTCAAACATTTTAATTGAGTTTGGTGTCAAAGCCAAGTTTATAACCGGCACTAAAAACCGTTGGAGCGTGTCCCTTATTCAAGTACTTAATTGAGCTTAGTTTTAATTGTTTTGTTGCGGTTTCAATTAAAATTCGCTCACGCCTAGAATGGATATATCAACTCTATCTAGCTACCTAGCTCAATCTCTCTATATGTATAAATATATATATCTTTCTATCTATCACTCTCGCTCCGGTATTTTTTCCTCAATCTCTGCCTGTTTGCATAGTTTATGCATTAAATTGAAGTGCAGGTTGATGGATTAATGAGTATTTTGTGGGTTTTTGTATGACTGCAGTACTATAAAAATTAACTTAAATCATTTGCGGCGTGGGCTCGTAAATATAATTAGAAGAGATTAGGCAAACGTTGCATAATAAAATGACTTTTAATCTGACTATAAATTGGATGCAATGATTTAAATTTACATATCCTACATAGCTTTGTAAAGCATGTAAGGCACTAATCAATATATTGTTCAGACAGACATAACTCGATAACTCTGAAGTGCTATGGAGATTTCTTATATCTTAATATTTTAAAATAACCCACTGTTGTGCAGCACCAGCTCGAACCCGTTACGAATGCTTGCGTTTTCATCGATGATTTCCCACACATTTTCCGGCTCGTTTTCTCACTCACTGTCACTCCCAACGGAAAAGTAGCCAATTTTCTAGTGCATTTGTCACAGAGCACAAAGTGGACCGTCACAAAGGCAATAAGACCACAACAAGTTACAAAAACAACCAGACCAACAGAGAGATAGAGAGAGAGAGGGAGAGAGCAAGAGAAAGAGACAGAGACAGAGAGAGAGTAAGAGCGTTATATATTAAGCTCTGAATAATGCGAAACGTGGAGTGTTGTTAAAATAGGAGCCAACAACAACAACAACAACTAAAACAAGAGCAAAGCTTTTAAAATTGTCAACAATTTAATTAATCAACTTGCGATGTGAGCGCGCAAAAAAGGTAAGGGCTGACAAATGCGCTGAAAGGGGAAGGAGGGAAAGGTGGGTAACTGGTGGCAGTGAATGGACGACAGATTAGCCGCTGGGTGGGTTGCCAGTCAATGAGCTTTTGCAAAAGCGCTCGTCACGTTTACCACGCTCGATTGCCAACGCGAAGGCTTAATTTTAAAGCAGCTCACAGAGAGTGAGAGAGAGAGATATAGAGAGTGAGTGAGAGAGAGACACAGAGGGAGATAGGTAAATAAAGTAGTGAGTTAGTAGAGCAACATAAATATGTGCACCGTTTAATTAGCTGCTAATTAATTAAGTTCGAAAGTTGACGATGAGCCCAAGTTGTGGCTTGCGGACTCGCTTCTATGCGGCTTTGATTCTCAATTAAGCCGGCAAATCGATATACGATATCTATGTATGTATGTATATGTACGTATATGTATGTATATGTATGTAGATGATTATGTACATGAAAGTTAATGCCCTGTGGTCATTGACATGTCACTCATAAAACAGATTACGAAATGACTTTATTGTTTAGAAAAGGCGGAAGCTTAATTAAATGAAAAAAAAAACAATGTGTGACGTTTCATATGAAAGAAATACGAAATTGAATTGAATTTAAATACTGCTATTAACTAATAACTGTCAACATTTATCAGGTTAGTGATCTTAACAGATTATTACACATACATGCAAAACAATTGTGTTGCTTTTAACACGAAATCTTTTTATTCTTTTCTGTTCTGTTTTGTTATTCATAAAAATTCCTTTTCTGGGGTCATATCAAACTGGATACCGTAGATCCTATTGCTTGACCTGTGACATTGCAAAAACAGGGAAAAGCTAAATATTCGCGTTGCTTGCAGATGGCTGTGGAAAATCTCGTGACAGGTGACAGTCCCCCAAAAGGGTGGCGTTCAGGCTGTGAAATGTCAGACAAAAGTTGCGTGAAATGTCAACTGCAGTTGGCAGATTGACAGTGAAGCTTGCTTGTCACAGTTTTTTAACACATAAACAAATACATGAAATTTATTATGCAAGAGAAAGGTATATTTATCTAGGTTATACGGTTGTCGACACACACAGGCCATAGCTAAGCTATGACTCAATATTGTGATAATCTTCAGTGAACTGACAGCGATTGAAATCGCGATAAGTTGGCGGATTTTCAAATGAGCTTAAGGTATAGTTAAAATTTAGATTTAACGTAAATAACTGACATATTGATGATTATGTAGGCTTTTTATACCCTTAACCCATTACAAATGGGTAAAAAGGGTATAATGGTTTTGTGCAAATGTATGTAACAGGCAGAAGGAAGCATCTCCGACCCCATGAAGTATATATATTCTTGATCAGGATCATCAGCCGAGTCGATATAGCTATGTCCGTCTGTCCGTCTGTCCGTCCGTCCGTCTGTATAAACGCGCGGATCTCAGAGACTATAAGAGCTAGCGACATCAAATTTATACCAAGCGCAGATCAAGTTTGCTTTAGTTTATCGATAACTGCCTCAGTTTCAGAATTATCGATACATTTCGATTTCCGATAGCAATAAATTCCACAATTTAAAAGGCAGAGGCTTCTTAATTATACATAATATGCATATACATAATATTGACCAAAATTTCATTAAGATCGGATAGGAAACACAAAAGTTATAGTCGAAAATATATTTTCATATTGATCAGCAGCCGCAAGCATTTTCTGTATGTATATAAATAGGCGAGCGCATGTGTGAGAAAGAGATGGCACGTATTCTGTAGAGCCCCTGTATGTAGGTATATGCCCGTGTTTGTAGACAGCCAGTTCGGGCTTGTAAGTAAAAATACTCTGTAAGAAATGCACTTGCAGAACTGAACATTTAAGTGAAAATCATCTTAAAAGGAAATATGCCAATAAAATTAGTATATATTTAACTGGGTTAAGGGTATATCGTAGTCGAGCCAACTCGACTACAGCATCTTACTTGTTAAATATTTACATTGGCATGAATAATGAATGCTTTACAAATTTCTAGCGTTTCAGCTTCAAATATGTTCATCAAAAAATGTATGGTTTTTTTTTTTGGTCTGCTGGTACACATGTGGTCGCCACAATCATTTTGATGGCCAGTGTTCCCATTTTCATGCATAAAAACATTGCATTTTCTTTGCTCGCCTGTTGCTTTTTATGCTAAAGCCGTAAAAATGCAAATTGTTTGCTTTGTATTCGGCAAATGTGTACGATTTGCTTTTGTTGCAAAATATTTATAGAAAGTGAATACAATTTGTTCCAAAACAATTGGCAGAGTGGGTGCGTTTGTTGTACGACCAGAGTTGCCACAAATAAAAACACACACAGAACGAGAAAGAGAGAGGGAGAGTGTGAGAGAGAGAGAGAGTAGAGAATACAAAATGTGGCAAAATCTTTTGTATGCATATTTATGGCTTTGGCTCTTTATTTGCTAAAAGCAAACAATAAATTGTGTTTGTTTATGCTTTGCCACGCCCACTTGCAGACACATACAAACTTGTACATTTCGCCTCCTCCAACTGTGGTTAGAAAATGCTATTTGCCTGGCAAATCTTGACACTGCTAATAAACTAATTTCTCAGCATGGCCAAAGCTTTTAGTAAACTCTGGCCTTCTGTTAGTCTTAAGATAGATAAATAAGTCTGTTTTAGGGTTGTGAAATATGTCCACTTTTTGCCAGGTTTCAGCCCCGTGGGGTAAAGTTTTGACAAGAATAAAATCTACCCCTAGTCGCTCTCGGATAAAACATAATTGTTTATATGTAGCTCACGTTGGAATTGATTTTCTCGTGTTTCCTCCTTCTGTTTGTTTATTTTTTTTTTCCTTTTTTTTTTACTTTGCCAAATCAGGTAGGCTGTCGGTTTACCCCCAAGACAGACAATCTTGTATGATTGGACAGGCGAGGAGGGCGCGGCAACCCTTGGCACAAATGCATGTCAAACTGTCCCCTGTGGGTAGCGCATCATTGAGGGTAGCACAAAGGCAAAAATTTAATAAACCAAAAGATCAGCTGCTGTAAATTTCGACCTGTTCGTGGCTCTTGGCCTCTGCCTGCTTTTAATGCCAATTGGGGAGCAATATCTTAGCAAACGTGTCTCGCAGGCGACTCTCTTAAGGGTTGCTTCCCTTTCGCATGAGACATTTGCAAAGATGTCTGAGGGCTTATTTTTTTTGTTACGCACCAGCAACAGCCCAAAAAAAAAAAAAATCACATTTCTAGCCATTAGACTTCAACATGAATATTCGCAAACTATGCACTGATGTTTTGCTTAAATTGAAATTTACTCGTCCGTTTTTATAGTAGAATTTCTTTAAAAGATATTGTTTATATAATATTATAAAATATAAAAATAATTAAACATGTCACCTTAAAATATACGCACTGCCACAAAATCAATTTCGTAAATGTAATTAAAATTCTTGAGCTCGATTAATTATAAGATCATTATAAAATATAAATCAATACAATTTCAAATTGTTTATATATGTATTTCTATTTTATTTCTTTAATGCATTTGCCACACTAATTATTCGCAATTTATTTGTGTGGAAAATAATTAAAATGCATAAATGCATTTTTGGATAGATAAATAACCGCAACCCTTCCGCCTCCACACATCTGGCAGCAGCAGCTACTGCGGATTATAATTGAAAATTTGTTGGAATAATGAAAATGGCGAATATATATATATATATGCATATATATATATATATATATATATACGTGAATGACATGACAGTGCGGCATAGAATGGATAATCGACAGCTGGAAACCAACAACAAAAATGGAGAAAATCGGATGTGCCACATGTGTTGCATGCAGCTCGATTGATTTTATTTAATGACGTGGACATTACCTTCCATTAAAATCAAATGATTTTATAAATAACGATTTCAATTTATTCATACAGAGCCCCAATTACAGTCATGACTGATTCTATATAATTATCACATTTTCAATTTGCAACGAAATGAAATTTAATGAAATTAAATGAAATGAGATGTAATTTCATCTGCAACAAATGCAAAGCATTTCATTGTGCACATTTCGAAATATTATCATTAATTAAGGTAGAGCATGTTTTTAAAATATAATATGTGTAAAACTACACCCCTGGGTGCAGTGAGTGTCAAACTGTAATGCAGTATCTGTTCATATTACGGCAACCCTCGTTGAAGTGGTTTCATCATCTCGTGTTACGTCCAAATGGAAACAATTTAATGGCCAAATCATTTGAAATGGGTCGCCTTCGGGGTCGAGCGAACCAGTCAACAACTTTGACACTATTTGGACTCAGCGAAAGCTGATACTCGATGCCACTCGGGTGTTCCAATCATCAAAGTTGCATCAGTCACTCGCTCGGAGCACTTGTCAAAATTGGTAAGCAAAATAGTCCCTAGTCCCCAGTCCCCTGTCCGCAGTCCGTAGGCAAAAGCGACAGCTGTGTCAAAATGATTTACGAGCACAATTTTGACAATCATTTCTCGGTCAAAATCTGCTTCGTAGCTGTAGCAGAAAAATTCCAATTTTAAGAAAATTTGCATATGCCAATCGAGTGTAATAGATCGATAGATACCCAGTAAATTGCAACTACTTCTCGAGAATTGTTGCCTTTAGTCAGAGACTTACAAACATTTGTGCAGATTAAATATCCAAGTGAATAAAAGTGTTAAAGAATCACCGAATCTTTAATTGCTTAACAACAGATATTTGCATTGGATGGTTTCGACTCGACCATTTATCGGATTGCCCATTTACACATTTCAACATTTCTGCTGGCATTCGGCACACACACGGTTGACATGTTTGTGTGTGTGTGTGTGTGTGGAATTTATTGACTTTTCGAAATGGCGGCATCTTTTCGCAGGACCTTTCATTATTTGATTGGAAAGTCGGACGATTGCAGGTAGATGGTTAAGTGAAAGTTGAAGTTAAAGTGGAATGAAAAATGAAATGTATTCCACAGAGAACATGTCTTCTTCTCAGATCTGCAAATGCATGTTTCAAACTTTTTTGAGCAGTTAATTCCCATAATAGTCAAACCCAAAATTTCATTTTGGTAAACTTCGCAAGAAGACCTCTTTATCTTGGGCTGCTTGTATTGAGTGCACAATGCGGATTTACTGAGCACATTTCATGCCCTCGTAGAGAATGTACAAATATTACGCATACGTAATGTGTGCCAGTCGATGGTGCAGGATATGCATTGAAATTGCGGGGCGCATTCGAGCGAAAACAAAAGCAGTGAAGCCAGGCGAGTTAACCAAACCGAACACAACTTCTCTGATATAAGCGTGCCCCTTACCCTCCCCACCCCCTACCTCAATGGGAGCATGCAGTGAAGTGGTGGCAACCACTTCAGCACAACAACAAAACCACTTTACAAAATACTTGTATCTGGGTTGCAAACTATCTCAGCTGGGAATGTTATATAGAATGTGCCATATTTATATATATTTATATATATATATATATATATAACTTGTGCTCATATAATACCCTGTAATTGCAGGATGAATGCAGAAGAGCATAACAATAATTATTAAATGATTATAATGATCTCAGAGACTATTTGAGCTAGAGCAAATAAATTTATTCAATTGTTAATCAAATGCTGATTTATGTAGACCAGAATCAGATAAATTATTTATAGATTTTTTATAGCTCCGCATATGACTCGAAAATATATTGTAATTGATTTCGAAATCTACTGTTAGCTTTTATGACTCATAAAAGTCAAAGGTACTAAATTTCCACAAGTTCTAAACTAAAGCAACACATTCATTTCCCAAATAGCACATCCTAATCCTTAGATCTGTTTGGAGAGTCTTAGCCAAGACGAAGTATTCTCGCCTCGATGTGTTTGTTTTGTTGGTATTTGTGTAGCTCACATGTGCTCATATCAGCATTAACCGCAAGTTCTTCGAATTGCTGTTCATCATAATTATCATCAGCATCAGTTTGCCAGGCAACTGTAGTTGGGCTTTTGTTAAATGCCAACGAAATCGGGTGCATATTTGTGGCTCATGCCCCGATGCTGCAGGTTCCATGCAAATTTCCAAATATTTTTGCATTTCAATTACCAGCATCAGCATCAGGCACGTAATTTGCACCCACAACGCAACGGCGAGAGGAGTGGGGCAGGAAGTGGCAGTGGTGGCAGTTTGCTTGGCTCGTGGCTGTACCAAATTGATTGCACTTGTTGTTCTTCTTCTTGTTCTTGTTGCTGTTGCCTGTCTGTCTGGTCTGTCTGTCTGTTTGTCTGTCTGAATGTGCGAAAAGGGCTCAACTTGATAGTTGTAGTTCAGTTTTTGGTACTTGGTCCATGGTTCTATGGTTCATCTCATCGTGATCATGATGCTGTATGCTGTTGATGACCCCATTTGCTTGAGTAATGATGCCACTTGCTATGGCCATGTCCAACGAACGTGTCCTCTGCCCGGGCTCAAGTCACTTTTCTGGGCGTTTAATGCTTGCAACACAAATCGATTTAGTAATCCCTCAACGACGTCCATTCAGTTCCCCCGCTGGCTCCTCCCTCCTCCTTTTGAGCAACATTGTGTGGCATCTTTTGCTGATTTTTGGGCTTGCAATGAAATGCGAAATTTGTTGCCGATTCGCAATTGCAGTTGCAATCGTTGTACTTAGCATTAAGCGGACACAAATTCTCTGTCATTTCTCAGACGCTTCTTTGTCTTTCTATTTGCCTCTCTGCCTCAACGCAATTGATTCGTTAGGTTTGCAGTCAGTCGCTTGTTACTTCAAATTGATTGAAATTTGGTTTAGTTTCCCCTTGTTGCCACATTTGATTTCACTTGTAATTGGATGTTTTATGCGGGCTACGCTCATTTAACCAAACCCAATTCAGACTTTGAGAATTTGTATTATAAGATGCAATTATTGAACAAATGCAATGCGTAAGGAATTATGTTTGACATCGTCAAAACAGCAGCAGATTTGTACGATTAAAAAACTTTATCCCGTAGACATTTTCAGCATTTTTGTGACTTACCCAATATATAGTTATTTTAATTAATTACAGTCGATTTCTTTTAAAACGCAAGAATTTTGGCTCAAACGCTAAAACTTTAATATATAATTTACTAAGAACTAACTTGAATGAAAAGGCGTCTTCGAGTATCTCAACTTGAGAGGAAAAAAAAAATAATAAACGCATGCAAGAAATGTAGCCTTCTTCAAGGCAGCAAAGCATGTGAAATGCCAAAGACGAATATTTGAAAAGAAGTGAAAAATGTGCGCTGTTGTTGCACCTCAAAGTCAAAAATGCCTTCAACCCAAGGGAAAATGCGAAACACCGACAGGGCGTTGGGGGCATGGTTGGGTGGGGAAAGGATCAAGGCAAGCGCATGCCATTCATTCATAATAGAAAAGTGTGCAAATGAAAAGCTCGAATGTCAGCACGAAAATATGTCCAAATAATGTTTCACCGAAAAGTTTAAAGCTGGACGAGGTGTGTGTGTGTGTGTGTGTGAGTGTGTGTGAGTGTGTGTGTCTGTTGTGCGCTGCCCCTGGCAACGGAAACTTGAGTCGGAAGCTGGCTATGGCTCGTGCTCAATGCATTTTCAATTTCCGTCTGCGGCTGATGTGTAATTGCCAGCACACGTGTGAATCGCGCCACACACTCACTCACACACTCACACACACACTCACTCACACACACACTCACTCACACTCACTCACACACACACACACACACACACACACACACACAGAGCTGAACCTGCATTTCCTGTTCAGATTTCTTAACAGCGACATCGCCGAAAAGCTGTTAAGAAACGACAACCACAAGCAGCAGCTGCCTGGCAACATCAGCAACAGCTGTGTGGCAACATCAGCAGCAGATGTGTGGCAACCAGTGGTGACACAAATTGTTAAGCTGTCGCAGAGGAAGGGCAGAAATTATAAAAAGTGCACTTTGTACTTTGTGCGTAGAAATAACAATAATCATAAATCCATAAGGGGGCGTGGCATGGCGCTCGAAATGCGGCAAAGCGGAAAATAAAATAAAAGGCAATTTCTTTGCGGTTTTTCTCTCCTTTTCACATGTTGAGCCACAATTTATTTAAGGTTTCTGTTTTTATATTGATTATTTACTTTTACAAGCTGAAAGTGAGGTAAATGTGAATGTGGCAACAAGTTCAGTGTTCCAAACAATGTGTAAATTTATGTAAGAATCTAAATCTGATTTAGTTACTGGAAAGTGTTATTTTTGTATTCACTAGTTTATTAGATAAATGCAAAAGGATAAAGTTACATAATTAAGAGTCCACTTACTTTCAACTCTTCACATCTCTGGCATTATTTGAGCAATGCATTTCAATTATTTAACACTTCAGTGCGCTTTCTCAATATATTTATGCTGAAGAGCAGCAACCTTTTTAAGACGATTATAGAAATTTCGAAAATAGTTTTTGTTTGCAGAAATTCCTTTGAAATTTGCATTAAAACTTTGTATGTTCTTAACATCGTGGAGCTCGCTTAAGTTGAGCTTATAACAATGAAACTCGTCAAAAGTTAAATTACTTAAAACTTATGCGCAGCGCACAAGCCAAAAACTATACAAAAATTATGAAAACTTTGAGCAGAGAATTTAACGGGAGAATTGTAATGGCCATCACAAAGAAAAAAGTACAAGTTGTTGGCCGTTAAAAATATAGTTAAGAAATATAAAAATAAAATATAAATTGTAAAAGCATGCAAAAAAAGAAAATAATTCTTTGCAAAAATGAATTATATTTTCGGGGTGACGAATATTCAACGCAGATGCCAAAAAAAATATTCTTTATAACTTACTCAACACTTGCTCCCTTAAATATGCTATTTATGAATTCAGTCTACAACAAATGTTCAGTTTGCAGTTACAGAAACAACATGCGACCAGCAGTCTTATTGCAACTCATTGATGTTGTGCGAACAGGAACAGCCCCACAGATTGCAACACTTACAGCCCTCATCTCATCTCAACCCCCCCGACGCTGTGGTGCAGTGTGTGTGTTGCTCGTGGCAACATCAGCAACACATCAAATGAAGCCATTAAAGTGCAAATATGAAGCGAATTGCGATTTGGCAGCTGAAAGATGAGAGGGCCAAAAAGGCAAGAAGTGCCTTGGAACAAATTGCGAAAGTAAAACAACAAAAATAACAACAACACAAATATTATTGTTATTGAAATGCATTAATCAGCAACTTTCTAGGTGTATGTGTGGAATGAGTTTTTCTTTTAATTTCGGGGTTGTTTTTGAAGCTTAAGGTTTTCCTAAATAAAGCAATTCGAACAGGAAATTATTGATGAAATTCGTGACTGGGTTTAGATTGCAATAAGAACATTGTGGAACATCAAATTGGCTGCTGTGTGGGTTGGTGGTGGTGGTGGTGGTGAAAATGCACTTAAGGGCTGATTTTTACTAACATCGAAGAAATATTATACGCTGAACACACGGGGGAATTTTTATTAATATTAGTTCTGCGTTATGGGATATGATATTGCCAAAGTATGCATTACTTGTATTTTATATTATATTTCTTAGAGGCAGAAAATATTAAAGTGAGCTTCATATTTTACAGGCAATTTTCTCTGACACAAAGAAATACAATATTTGGATTGTTATGTAATCAATTGCGAATTTCTTTGTACTCATCTATCTTCTCTTGTCTTTGAATATATTCTTGTTATATTTATGACTATATTTATGCAAACTTCCTTCCCTTTACAGGAATCGCCCACTTCCTGGCATTGGTAATAAAAACTTAATTAAGTGCACCTTTGCTGTATTCGAAGTTTTAATCATGCAGCCCATTCCTATTTAGCTGGCTCGAATTCAATTTTATATTTTATGTTTAACCCTCTTTTTCGAAAGTGGATAGGCAGTTTGTAACTTTGCTATTCGCTACTCGCATTAAACCCCAATTTAAGGCCCACACACACAGAAGCCAATCATCTAATGCCGCAGCCACAACGGACCGCGAAGGCAAATGCCAGGGAACCTAACACTTAATCATCTAGTCGTGTATTAATTTACAACCGAGTACTTAGCTTTAGATACAAGCCTACGCATGAGCATACGTGGCAGGAGAGGCAAGATTTATGAGATACACATTCGAGATATTGTGTGAAACTCTCCCCCGACCTCAAGCTACCTGTACTTTATAGTAACATCACCAGTAGCTCAACATGAAACTGATACAAATGGTTATATATATATATATATTTGTATATATTTATATGTATATTCTAGCTTATATTTCGGTTATATCATGTGAACTAATTTCGCGGCTTGTTTTCCTGTCCGTCTTACGCTTGACGCTTGGGCGATGCCCCACGGCACTGACAAACGGCGGAGGCGGCTTAGCTTTTAATTTCCTAAAATAATAAAAAATTAAAATGCCGGAAAAATTCAATTTGAAAAATGGCAAAAAACATGCAAAGAGTGGTGGGTTGATAGGAATTGTGAGTGATGGATTTGCCGTAGAATCTCTAAGCTGCGCTGGCGGAAATTTAACATCCGCAAAAGCGACAAACTTAAGCCGAAAAAAAATGCAAAATAAATTGAAACCTATATACACTATATACACCAAAATATACCCTGTATAATATATAAGATTTAATCTGAATTGAGGAAGGAAACATATTAATAATTAGGTTCACTATAGCTAAGGTTAACCTGTTGTAATCAACCCTCTATTCTTGGACTATTCATTGAAATGTTGAAGAAAAAGGCTCAGCAAGTTGCAAGCACATAAAATGATGTCAGCATGCAACACTGGCTGCAAAGTTAAGTACTTTCGACTTTCACTGGTTATCACGTAGTGCTTACAACAAGCAGGCATCTCAAGAAAAAAAAACCCAGAAAGATGCCAAGCGAGGCAAGGGGATGCTGCGTGTCAAGCAGTCGTCGGATTCAAAATAAAAACAAAAGAAAACAGTTTTTTCCTTGCATACTTACAGACCAAACAAACACAAGTGAAAGTTGTGCGTGTGGGGCGAGAGGCGAGAGGAAAGGGAAGGTAAAGGGGAATACAAGGAAAGTAAGCAGGAACAGGTTGCACTAAGAGTGCTGTCAGTTGGTTATTTGCTGGTAACTGCAAGCACTAAATATTGTAGCAGCTGCAGAAAAAAAACAAAAAACAGGGTGACAAAAACATTTGTAGCTTCAAAAAAAACTGTGTGCATCTGAAGACCATATGGAGACGATGTGTGAAGTTCGCTCCAAGGCTTTAAAGATGTCGCCTATCAGAGCTAAGAAGTTGCAAGCCAAAAGGCACTTACAACACTTACATCGAATCGAGGAACAGACAACACTCAAAGACCTCAACTAACAAGTGCTTGGTAAATGTGATTGCAACAAGCTTCAAATGCATCCAGTTGCATAGTTAGCTGCGATTTCGGATAGAAAACATTTGAGTAGTCAAAATTACAAGTAAAATATGTAATATTAAATTCTCTATGTGTAGCTGAACTAAATAATGGCTTTCCTTGTTTTTCCTATATTTAGGATTACATGAATTATTCACTATTGAAGATGCTTCTTGGTCGAGCTCAAGTTTTCTCTCTCAAAATTCTAACATTTGTTCAGGTTGTATGCGAAAGTGGTTTATTCAACTTGTGAGCTAGTTTTTTTTATTAAAGGTTGCACATTTTAAATTTTAATTTAACATCACACAATATGTTGTATAAAATATAAGTTTTAATTGGTTTTGCAAAAATTGAATAATTCTTGTCTTTAACAGAATTAAACTTATTTCTCGATGTTATAAATTTGTCTGCATTTGTGCAACTGAAATATTCAACATTAAATTTTGTGGCAGTTGCTCAGCATTTATACCCATTACACATTTATCCGGATCAGATTATTAAAAGCACTTGAATAAGTTAAGTTTTTGCATCATATTCGACAGGTGTAAGCAAAACTTGCGCTGTTTAATCTAAAAAATCCAAAGAATAAAACAGAAACAAAAAAAAAGAACCAAAAAAAAAAACAGAAAATGCAATGGAAAATGTTATGCGTTCTTTAAATAAAATTCACTCGAACAAACACACACACACATATATACACACACACACACATAAAGGGGCACGCAGTTGCGCACATTTTGGTGTTGCATATTTTGTGGCGCTTGAAATTTTGATGGCAATTTGCCAGGCGAGCGAATCGCATGCAGCGCGAAAACCGTTGCAAGTGTGGCAAAACGGAATTGTTGCGCTTAAATGCGGTCACAAAAGCACACGCAGCAAGCTAAGGGGTGGGGCAGGCATGTTGGTGTGCGGTGTTAGTTGTGGGGCATAAGATTCTTTTAAAGGGAATTTCACGTGCTTGGTAACACTTTTGTTTCTTCTCTTTTTTGCTGCTGTGGCTTCCACACACACACACACACACACACACACACACACACACACACACACACACACACACACACACACACACACACACACACACACACACACACACACACATACACACAACACACACATTTTTGCAAAGTATTTAGTGGATATTCTTTTGTCCTTCCTGTTTTACCTATCTTTGCTTTTTTGCACAGCAAGAAATTAGTTTTCTCATCATTGCTTTTCTTGTAGGGGAATTTAATCAATTTCTTTATTTAATTTATCAGAATTTCAACTAATTCTAAAATTCGTATACAAATCAGTTTAACTGCAATTCCTAATCCTTTTTGCTTAGCTCCAAGCAAAGTAATATAAATTATTTCACAGCTATTTCTTGCAGTGTACAGTTTTTTCTCGTTCCCACAATAAATTGCCAGCGGCATGCTTGACGGTCTTCTCATTTCACTACTTCTTTGTGGGACCATAAACATGCCTCAAAATGTTGCATGGACTTTGTGGCTTTTGTTCTTCGATTTTTTGACTCAAGTGCTGGCCATGGACGAAAATGTTCATGCGCTTTTTATGACACTTTTCACTCAGCTGCCGTCCTGTGGTACAGGCATAATTTCACAGCAAATTGTTCAGTTTATAACTAGACATCAAATATGCTTGCCACACTCCAGATACTGCACAACACACACACACACACACACACACACCACTTTATGTGTGTGTGTGTAGATATAAAGCTTCTCTCAACAGCTGCCCAGCTTTTCAGTTATTCCATTCGTAGCATAAAATTTGCTTGGCTACTTTTACTTCGTATTTTGGATGGGGCTTTTAAAACTTGACTGCAGATAATGCTACCAAGTTTATGGTTAGTGGTGAGCAGAGTTTATTGAGGGCGACCAGATGGGTTGGTCTATATGAATACAGTGTTGTCAAATCCCTTAATTCTGACAAATTTTTGACTTAGTCTTAAGCGGATTGTCTGCTGGGCAGCACACAAAAACCAGTCAAGCCATTTGAATTGTAATAGTAATTAGGTTTACAAGTGGTCAAGTTTTGTGGTTTACGCCATTGTGGTTTTCCACCGAAAAAGGTGCATCGAAAACAGAGTTTGCAACTTTGCAGTTTAGTATAAATAAGAAATATTTCAAAGCACAATAAATTAATTATACATTTTATAAATTACATATTTTAAATGCAATTTCTTAAATTCAATCAATCAAAGAAAAATTGAATACATTTTTTTAACTTATCATAGACTAAACTGATTAGGATTAGATTTTATTTTTATATATTATACGCTTTTTATATTTTTTATTGTCTATTTGAAATCGTGTGCAAAATTTAATTTATTATTATTTATTTTATTATTAATTTTATTTTTTAATTTAAAATTTATTTGATTCGCTTTAAGTTTTGTCAGTAATTTTTCATTAAAATACTGGCTTTGCAGGCTTTTTTTATGCTAGTGAAATAAAGTAACTTTGTGAAGCTTTTAAATTGTTAAAGCTTCTCTCCCGACAATGGAGCCCATATTCATATGTCAGGAGTGAAGACAGATAGAGTGAGCAGGGGAGAGAGGTGGGGTAAGTGCAGCACCTGCAGTTGCAAAATGCCCGGGAGGACCTGGAGATAATTTAAACTAAGGCAACAGCTCGCGTCACAGTTCGGTTCAGTTAGCGCCGCTGGGGAGCCACGTTGAGTGGGTCAGCCACCACAGCCTGTTGGCTGAGTGGGTCAGATTGGCTGCTTCTGTCTGCAGGGCCTTTTCCATTTGCTTTCCAGCGGTTGGGGTGGGAGGTGGTGGCTTGTGGGGGATCATAGCCTTTGGTTAACCAAAAGTTACGTGCTTTCAATTTTTTTTGTTTCGCATTTTTTGATGATTTTTTTTTTCAATTTTATTTTTGTTTTTTTTTTTTGCGCTTGTGGCCATGAAACAATTTTGAGTGGCGTCTTGTGGCTACGTGCGCCCCAAAGTAAACAACACATTATTTGCTTTGTATTAGCGAGTGTCCTTGTGCGTGCCTCCTCTCCCCGCCGCATCCCCGCCCAACATGTCATATAAATTAGCGGCAATGAAGAAATGGCAAAATTTATGAGTCTCTTAGGAACAAACGCTGACAGAGAAAAAGCACAGAGCGCCATGAGAGAGTGAGAGCGATAGAGAGAGCGAGAGAGAGAGAGAGAGAGAGAGAGAAAAGTGCACACAAATTGCGTGAGTTTTTTGTATATTGCGTTGAATGTGTTTTTAAAAATGTCTGGCGGGTATTCAGAAAAAAATCACTCAGAGTGTGTGTGTGTGCATGTGTGTGTGTGTGTGTGTGAGTGTTTGTGTGTGGAAGGTACTCTTGCAACGTATACGTTTTTGGCCTGTGGCTTTGGTCGTTATGGCCAGTTAAGCATCACTGAATTGAGTTGTGTGCGAGAACGTGTTTACAAGCTCATCTCAGTGCAGGAGTGAGTGCGTCTGTATATATTAGCATACATACATACATACATACATACATATATGCATATATGCATATATGCATATTTGAGCCTGTGTCTGTGTCTGTGAATATTGCAGTATTTTCGGCATTAATTGAAAGTCGCCTTTTTGAACAGCAGCTGCCAATTTTTCGGCCATATTTTTTTTTTAAAGGCTACGCACAGCTGGGAAATGTTTAAAAGTTAATCCAGCTGAGGAAAAAAACTTTTTTGCAAAAGTTGCTCATGATTGCCAATAATATTGTTTAATGCTCACTAATAAAGCTGTCAGATAAATAAAACTATTTTTTTTTTTTGCGAGTAAATTGATATTTTTAAATTTGGTTGCATTATTATATTTATTGATTCATAATTCGCTTAGCTTGAATGAAAATAACAAACACCAAACAAATTTTTTATCTCGTATTTAGTTGATGTCCAGAGGCATCAATCGAAATGGTGCTATATTCACTGATAAGTTGTCTGTAGTGAGTGAATAAGACGAATTACAAGGCTGCCCAGTGAGTCACCTAAACTGACACGGACTCAACAATTGACTACCAATTTCCCAGAAGCACTTCCCATCTTACAAACATATCTACATTAATTTCCATTAGAGCTGCTTACGCATTTGCTCCAAAAAAAAAAACGGAAAAAAAGGAAAGGTTTACGACTCTTACGTTTTATGCTTGAAAATAGAATAAAAGTCGCAGCTCTCCTTAGTATGTTGTTAGACCTTCACACACAAATACACACACACAAACACACACAAACACACACACACACACCCATACACACAGTGTTGAGTAGACGAAGTGGTCGACTACCAAATCTAATTAAGCCAGCCATGGAGCAGCCATGCCAAGGCATTAACGCTTTGGGCCATAAAATGGCGGCCAACGTGTACAAAGTGACAGTGACACCGTTGCTTGTTGGGTTCAATTGGCTTTTTCTTAATTAGGCTGAGAGTTTTTATGACCGGCCATGCAATATGCACTTAAATGTTTCAAAAATGAATGTCGAACAAAGTTACGAGTGGCAATATTTAATTGAGCTTGCCACATGTTTTGCTCAACAAACAACTTTAACTTTAATTAAGCTGCAACTCTGGCAAATGCAATAAAATACGCAACGCTTAACGTTACTTATTTGCAGCTTTTGTTTTTTTGTAGCTGCTCGCCAAATGCAGAAGCGGAAGCCGCATAAATTTTAATTGGATTTCCGCTTTTTTTTTTTTAAATAACCCCAGTGCTGTTGTAAAAATTCGCATCTCATTATGAGTTATGAGCTGCACTGAAAGCATTTATTTATTTTTATTTTTTTTTTTGGTTTTTGTTTGTAGAACATGGTTGGCATTAAGACATGAAAATGGCTTTCGCTAAATGTTTCATTCTCTGAATGAATTCACCAGTGGTTCAACAAAAACAGTTTAATAATTTTGGGTCTTTGGCTTGGTTTTTGGGTGAACCTTTTTGTTTTATATACCCTGTAAGAGTTGATTGGGGGAAAGGCAGTAAGCAGATATCTAAGACCCTAATCATTATTAATATAGGCTCCACAAGTTTCATCAAAGAGAGGTTACACCTCCTGAGGCAGTGCAACCTCACTTGGATTTGGATATATCTAAGATGAAGCAAATTATTAAAAATAGAAACAGCAAGGAAGTCAATAGATTTATTTCACTGTCTGTTAATTGTGTATTTTTCATTTTCTTTTAAAATTTATAATTTGTAAGATTAGATTTTATTTTTGGGTTTTTCGTTTAAATTTGGTTCTTTTTTGTCAGCCTGCTGTTTGCGGACCATGTTCTCATATTTATGCCTTGAATATTTGCTAACTAAATTATGCTGGAAGTTGCTCAGCTAATTAGCAGCATGGAAGTTAATGCGTTTACTTGATACGCATACAGATATAAATACATATAATTGAAATGACAGTATCCATTTTTGTCACTCTCATAATGTCATTAAAAGTGGTCATCAGATAAGTGACATGTGAAGTAATTTGATTAGTAACAGCTGCTCCCCAAAGGTTTTGCCCAACTTTGTGCTAAAACTATGTGGGCAACCAAAAAAACAAAAATAAAAAAACCCCCCAACATAATTCAATTTATTTGAACAAATTGACTGCCAGAGACCGGCTAGAAAGTTCGGGTTCCCAACGTTAACCCAAAAACCAAGAAAATGAGAATGGAAGTTTGTCGCTGTGTGTGTGTGTGTGTGTGCTTGTGTGTGTTTGGCTGCGTTAATGTGTGGGTGTGTGTGGCATATGCAAATTGCGAAATCGCTTAAGAGAGTGCTTTTTGTGTTTGCCAGAAACTGGTTTTTGAATAATTGCTGCGACATGCCAGAATTGGATAGGTCCGTAAATCATATGGGAATGCAAAAATGCATGAAACTTATGTCTCTCGGATTTTTTCATGCCCTAAATAACAAATTTTCAGGCCAAGAAAATGAGCTACAATTTTCAGATAACAGAAGCTGGTCAAAACTTGCAGACCAACAATTACATATTAATAAAAAGATGTAAAGCCTCGATAAAAGTCCAGCTCAAAACCACTGCAGGCAAATGGCAATGGAATGGAAAACGCAAAAAGGGAAAATGTGAGAAAAAGGCAATCGAGAAAACACAAATGCCCACAAATCAGTTGACCCGACACAACAACAGCAATACAGTAAACCCTTTAAGGTAGGCTTTCAAAAAAAGCCAACAGCAGCAAGAGCAACAAAGGCAACAACAACAATGGTTGCAGAATTATTTATGCGCGCACGACAACAATAACAACAACAAAAAGAACAATAAGAGAAAAAAACAATAGAAACAACAACAACAATGATAGCAGCAACAATATGGCCAGAGGGAGGATAAAGGTTAAACACGGCAACGTGCAAAGGGACAAATAAACTTAGACAGCTGCAATAAAAATAAAATGATCGAACTAACAGATACTCAGCGAACAGAATTTGGCAATACAACTAACTTATTTATTTTTTAATTTTTAAAAAATCTGTTCCATTTATATCCATTATATCCAATGTCTTTTGTAATACCAATCAAGGAAATTATTAGTGTCATGGATATCGAACTGTCGATTTTGCCATTCAAAACGTTAACAAAATTATTGTTGTTGGTTACGTAATCATTGCTTGTAAGAAATTTAAAATACACACTTTGCATATTGCAAAAATTAATTTGAAAATTCAAAAGCTGCTTTAAATATTATTTCGACATAAAATCAGTTCATGCTATAAATGTTAAAGTGTCTTATGTTATTTTTTTAATAAAGAAAATAAATACTAAAGATATGGATACGAATACAAAGACTCTAGTTATAAGTAAAAATGTTTATAACACTATCTTTATAAAAGTAATTTTGTTATTTGAAACATTTAAATATTTCTTCTTCTTAAAAATATTTTTTTTCTTCTTTTTAAAAGACAGCGATCAGAATTTATATTGCACCGACCTCAACTGCCAATTTTACAGGATATGCACCCAGACTTTGTTGGGCGCACACACATACGCTTCTTCGGGTCGTTACACCCTCTCACACACACACACACACACACACAAACACAATCGCACATACGCAGACATCCTTAATGGCCACATGGCGCGACTCTTACAAAAGCCAGTTAGTTTTTGACTTTTGCCTGCCGCATTTCATTTTTTGTTTCTTTTGGAATTTCCTTGCTGCTGCTACCCTTTTTTATACGCTTAACCCATCAAAAATGGGTAAAAAGGGTATAATGGTTTTATGCAAATGTATGTAACAGGCAGAAGGAAGCATCTCCGACCCTACAATATATATATATTATTGATCAGGATCAATAGCCGAGTCGATATAGCCATGCCTGTCCGTCTGTCCGTCTATATGAACACGCGGATCTCTGAGGCTATAAGAGCTAATGGCTCTTACGTCGACAAATTTGGAATATAAGTTCTCGTGTACCACGCGCAGATCAAGTTTGCTTTATTTTATCGATAACTGCCTCAGTTTCTCAATTATCGATACATTTCGATTTCCGATAGCAATAAATTCCACAATTTAAGAGGCAGAGGCTTCTAATTTATGCATAATATGCATATACATAATTATTGATCAATTGCCAAAATTTCATTAAGATCCGATAAGAAACACCAAAGTTATAGTCGAAAATATATTTTCATATTGATCTTCTTGCTGTCAGCAGCCGCAAGCATTTTCTGTATGCATAAATAGGCGAGCGCATGTGTGAGAAAGAGATGTCATGTGTTTGTAGCCAGCCAGCTCGGCGCTGTTGAGTGCAAATCATCTTAAAGGGAAATTTGCCAATAAAACTAGAATATATTCAACAACTGGGTTAAGGGTATATCGTAGTCGGGCTAACTCGACTACAGCATTCTTACTTGTTTTTTGTGTATTAGTTGAGAGGGGGGAGGGAAATGGGTGTCTGAATAGGGCGTGTCACCGACAACGCCACGCTGTCTGGCTCTGTCTATGTGTTCTTTTTTTGGGGGGGTTTTCGGTCTTTTGGCATTTCATTCGGCTTATAAATTATGAACAAAATGTCGGGTGGCGAATTTACCCTACTGCTAACTTGGCTAGCAAACATAATTCCTTGTCTGTTGAGTATATATGTGAGAGAGTGTAGTTGTAAATGTTAAATGCAATGTCTGTTGCTTCGAGCGGCCAAGTGCTTGTGGCAACTTTGAGTGGCATGCAAACTGACTCACAGAATACTTTCGGATTTTAATGTCTCTTTCAGTCATTCGGATCGACAACTTACCTGCAATGAAATGAAAAAATGAAAATCACATTCAATATCAATAGAAAGATTGGCTTAGTCTCAAGTCAGCTCTCGGCTGAAGCAAGTGTTAGGGACTTAGACAAGCAACCTGGCTAAAAAGACGACAGTTTTACTGCCCAACACAATCAGTGTCAATTGAAGCCAGGCAGCAGCAGAAAAGAAGTGAAATAAGTGACCTAGAATAATAATGGGTGGCAAAGTGTCAATTGAGCCAGGCTAATACACTAAGAAAAACATGTGAAGCTGAAAACAGTTGGCTAAATAAAATGTCCGATTTTTTAGTTTCACGCCGTAAAGTTGCGCTTAACGCTCAATGTTCAACATGTCCACTCTTGCGCTTCAATGCTTATCGTTAAATTCAATTTGCAATTTATAAGATTTACAAGCAAGAGTAAAAAGCCAGGCTTGTTATCAGGCTGACACACACACAGACAGACACTAACACGCACTTGTAGTTACCCCAGGAGGTGTAGAGATATGCTATAAATTGTGCAACTCAATGGGCAAATGCCAGCTGCGCATTCCATGCGACTGCAACACAACACTGCAAATTGTAGTTTGGTTTTGGTCCTGTGCGGATCGGTTTAATACATGAAGCATTGTTCACTCGTCTGGAATATATATGTATGCAAGTGTTTGTGTTTGTGTTTGTGTTTGTGTAAATGCTTCCTGGTTTCTGTGCTGTTCTTGGTCAACTGCCAGAGCCATGTTCACAAACAAGGTAAGCGAGTAACCAGAGCTGAAACTCATCTAACCAAGAAAACTATTATTTAAAATCTTGCTATTTTTTTTTTTTTATATATCTATTTTATTTAAACATTAAACAACCTATTTCAAGGCTATAAAACATTGATTTGCAACAGCATGAATAACAGTGAATTTATAAACATAAAACTTGGTTTAACTGGCTTCTCATAAAGTTGTCGAATAAATCATTCGCCTTGCTTATTTTTGCATTTAATTTGGGAAAAAATGTATTTCGCATAATATCGTATAATGATTTGTCACGGGCAGCAGTTTATGTTGATTTCAATATAAAAACCCAAGTGAATTGAGCAAAGCAATGCATAAGAAAAGCAAATGCTGATGGTTTGTGTTTTCCCTCTTTGTCAAGGGGGCAATTTGAATACTTGCTGTCTGGATATATGCGATCTGCTTTAGAATAGCTACAAGTATATTCCGTATAATGTTTCTCGTTTTCGATTCTCGTTTCCCGTTTCCCGTTACCCGTTCAGCTCTTGGCCTTATTTTGCATGGACAGTACAAATGATTTGTAGATTGGTGCGCCTCAAGCATAAATTTATTCCATTTGTTGTCATTCATCGAAAATGCATTGCTGCTTTTCCGCAAATACTCAAATAAGCTTGAAAGGAAGACTCAACTTTATCTTTTTAACGATTTTTATATGTTGGAAAATGAAAACTGGTAAACCTCATAAAGCAGACAATTTGTTGCACTACTCTATGGAAAAGTGAAAATGTATGGCCAGTTAGGCATTAGAACTTTTAGAGCACACGCACCAAATGCAGTTAGCTTGCAGCTTAGTGCCACAACTCGTGTGTGCAGCATTGTGTTGTGTGTTTGTGCGCTTTTCCTACTTAGCTTAACAATTTGGTTAAGAGTTGGAAAACACAGCACGCACACACACAAGTTTCGAGACGCGCGTGCAACAGCAGCAGAAGCAGGAGTCAGCAATCCACGAAGTGGCAGCAAAGACACGTACCACACCAGGTGGGCATAGTGTGGCACGGTTTTGGCACGGTGTGGCAACATAATTGCGTCACAATGCCAGTTAATAAGGCAGTGCGAAAACAATTGTGGCGCGTGGCCAAATTTAATTTGGCGCAATGTAACTAAACAAATTTGATGTTGCTTTGTTCTTTTTCATTTGTTTTTTTTTTTTTGGCTCCTTTGACAATTAGCTGACAACAAGTGAATGTGTAAGTAAAACACACAACGAGGGAGGTGTAAAATATATTATTTAACATACAATTTAGCCAGTTGCAAGAAATCAGCTAATTAGCCGCTACCATAACATGTTTTTGGGGGTGTGGCATGCTGCTAATTAAGCGTGAATTTTATGCGTACGCATGTTGCACATACGCCTCGTTTGTGCCTCAACCAGCCACAATTGGAGCATTGAAGCGCAGTCATATCTACACATACATGCACATATTCATACGAGTATATTATTCATGTCTGCAAAGGGGAACATTGAATATTAATGTAGCGAAAACACTCGTTGAATATTTTCCCTGTCATATAGCTGGCAAGGGGTAGATTAATTTTCGACAATAATATAGGCAAATATTTACAAAAGTTTTGGAATTAAAGGTAATATTTCATAATAAGTGAGAAATCATTTATTTGAATTGTACATTAAGATAAGTAAGATTAATGCCCAGCAAATGTAATTTTAAGACACAGTTTCAAGCTAAAAGCCATTTGTGGTCTGTAGAATATTTTGTAGTCGCACCTATTGCAGTAATTGCTGCTGCCCGGCAGTTAAACAGCTGTTTGTGTTTTGGCCATTAAATTATATTTATGTGCGCCAAAAAGTAGGCAGCAATTTTTCAGCAATGCTGACTGCCTAATTGCGCACAGAAAGCAGAAAAACAAGTAACGAGAGAGCAGAGAGCAGAGAGATAAGAGCGCGAGAGGAGATATGCTAATGTGCACATAATTGCATGCAAGTGTGTGTGAAATGTGGCACATAATCTGTGACCCAAGGAAAAATGTATTTACTGCTTACCACACAACATTTGCAACGTTAAGCCGCTATTTTGCATAAGCCCCAATTAGGCGATAATTTTAAACATGAATAACAAAATGCTATTTTATTTATGAGGTAAATAAATAAACCCACACTTCTGTAAGCATCTCAGAATTCAATTCTTGGAATTACTTTCAATTTGAGATACAGACCAAAAATAATACCATGAATTGAGCTTGACATCAAAAAGAAAAAAAATGAGAATATCTCAGATAATATTGTAACCGTCATCAAACAATCAATTCAACAAACTAATTTATTTGTAAACGTTGCTGGTTAATCCTTTGGTTCAAGCCAAATTGAGCCTGAAGTGGTTTAGCTCGACAGCCAACACAATTACAATCTTAACAAACTCAACGAAGTTATACATACATATATATATATATATATATATAAATATGTATTGCAAAACTTTGCTTCAACTTTAAAGTCATTTTGTAAGCAGCAAACCAACGTTGTGGAAGTTGCAAGAGTTTGATTTTCACAGACCAGTTATGCCTCAAGAGCGTGTCTAAAATTAAATGCGGCCAACAGTTGTTGCCAAAACACAACTTGTAAAACAATATAATTAATAATTCAAAAGCGCAAAAGTTCAATAATGCGGAGCAGGACGACAAGCACAAAATGGGTCGGATTTTGGAAAGGGAGACACAGTGAAACTAAGAGCACTTGTAAAATTCAGTTAATAAAATCAACAAGGGTAATAAAAACAAGTGGAAATGCTTGAGCGAATAACGCCCGACTGCCAGATTATCTATAATTTAATGTTTTAAGTACAATTAAGTGTTATAAATATTCCAATACAGAAGGAAAATCTGCTTATTATAGTTGCTAAAGCAAGTTACACACATATTTAAAAAAAAATGTAATATTTAATGTAATTATGCAGTTAAGCTGATCAGCTAATTCCCATTTATATTACTCACTCAAAATCAAAATAAAATGGTAAATGATGTGATGAATACATCTCATCACAGATATTTTCTAAACAACTAACAGCTTAAAGATACCCTTCTTTATTTATTTTAATGAGCAGCAGAAGGAAAGCAAAAGTAACCAAAAAATTGAAAGTTTTCCCGCACAGCTTTTGTTATCCTAATGAACTAAGACAGAAACATGAACAGAGGCAGCAGCAACAACCATTTTCATAAACTTGCCCAAATGAATTTTGTTGAAGACAGACACAATCCGCTCTGACAACAGGGTGAACGGATATGTGTGTGTTTGTGTGTGTATGTGTGTGTGTGTGTGTGTGTGTGTGTGTGTGTGTGTGTGTGTGTGTTTATGGTTGTGTTTCAGCATGTCTGGGGCAAAGTGTTGCGCATATGTTGCGTAACGTAAGCGCGTTAACATTGTTAAAGTTACGTTTTGCTAACTGGGTAAACAGCTGTAGCAGTTGCCACTGCAACAATGTCAAGAATAAACGAAAACAACAAATAGAAAGACGAAAACGGAGACGGAGACGGAGACGAGTCAAGACGTTTAGCGGAAACGGAAGTTGCTCACAACCGTTAGTACTAAAAATCTTGCAGTTAACAGCGGACAAGACAAGGGCGAATAATGTTGAAATCTTAATGGGAAAAGCTTTAAAATCTGCTGCATACTTTATGGACTCTTAAAAGAAATTTATTTCTATTTGTACATTGAAATAGTTGAGACTCGGAAAAATCTGCTTTTGATTGGGAGGGTGAAGCAAATGGCTGCAAAGTAAATGCCAATTTAGATAGAGATTTTTAACAAAAAGCGCTTACTAGGGAATTACTAGGGGAAAAAATATGTATTTAATTTAAAAGCAAAATCGTACTTAAGTGAATAGAGCACTGGCGATTTAAAGAAGCCTCTTAATACTGATTTAGCGAATTGTGAATATTCACAAAATGAATATAAAAGCGATATCACGATCATAAAATGAGCTCAACTACTCATTTTCACCTGCCTTAATTAAATATGTATCCATTTTGTGCTAAGCCATGCATAAAATATATATTAAAATTTTTATCCAAATAGATTTTGACCACAGATTAAAGTGTGACTTGATTACACACAGTTTACAACTGCTTTCAACTGTATGTGTGTGTATATATATGAATGTAAAAGTGTGTGTGCTGCATATTTAAATACTTGTTTAAATACACCATCAAAAAAGTAAATATTTATAAATTTTTTTCTTTTTATTAAATATTTGTCGTTTCTCATAAAAATTCCGTTGGTTTTTATTTTGTGAGTGTCTGCATTTAATTAAGTTTTGTCGGTTTTCAAGTGTCACTTTGACTCTTTTTCTCATTATATATATGTAAATAAATATATACATATATATATATATATATATATATACATATATATATATATATATGAGATATTGCTATTTGTTCTTTCTGTTCGTTGACGATTTTGTTGATATCTTTCATTGTGGACAAATGTGTTTTTGTTATTGTTGGATTTTCAGAGGGCGTAAAAAATTCATGCCATTTTCAATTGAGGGTGTGCAAAATATTTGTATATTTTTTTTTATTAATGCATTAATTTCACTTCCCATATTTGACATGATAAGCTGTTTAAACGCTTGCGATGTGTGAAAAAAAATGTTAAAATATGACGATATTGCAAAGGACATAAAATGCAGATGATATTTGCACAATATGCGCGTTTTTCAGTATGAGAAATGCAATTTTAGCTCAGCTGAAAATTTAATATTTAATGCCAAAGTTACTGAAATTTAAAGCTAGTTATTTTCTGTTGGCTGGTGCCAAATTAACGTAGATTAAATCAATGTAATGTTCAAATCGAATTTGTTATTATTTTATACAATTGCAAAGTATTTTCTGTTGAGCGTTGAAAATGAAATAAATGAAAACAAGAATTTGTAATCATTTAAAATAAAATTTAAATTCTTAAAACCTGTTCATAAAATTTAAATATCTAAAATCCTACGCAGTTAACAATCTAAATTTATTGAAAAAAAACCCTGTAAAGAAGTAAAGGAAAAAAAGGATTCCTTTAAGTTTTTTGACAAACAACAGTCTTCCCAAAAAAATGCTATTCTCTTTTTCGCTCTACTCAATTTGTAGCCATTCAAAAATGAGTTAAAACAATTTGTTTTGTTGGTTCTCAAAGAGTACCGCGCTTTATTATTAGTTGCATACTTTCTTAAATATTTGTCAGTGGCTTGCTTGTGTCAATTATTATAATTTCTTAAAATGCGATTAAATACGGGATATTGAATAGAATATTGTATATAATTGAATTGATTTGAATAAATAGGCGCACGCTTGAACATAAAAAGCGCGTCTTGTGATTATTTCATAAATGTATTTTTTTTTTTGCTTATAGTTTTAATTTCATTTCCTCCAGCATTCGATAGACCTTCACAAATTTCTTCTCCACCAGCTCGGTGAAGGCTTTGATCTCATTTCGCACAATGGACAGCTCGAGAGCTGCATCGGAATTTCCGGAGCCGCCATCGCATTTTTTGGATGTTTTATCGCTCTCGTACCAGCAGGCAATGCCATCGATAAAATCATCGACCAGTTCCGGGGCCGTAACATCCTCCATGAATGAAATGTCGCGCTTTTTCACAAACGAACTCATCAGCAGCTGCAGAAAATCACAATTCCAATTGTTTTGCTGAAAGTGAAAATACTGCAGCGACTTGAGGCTGTCGAAGAGTGTGATTTTCAGCGAGTAGATCGAGTTGCCCGATATGTCCAGCATTTGCAAATGGGTTTGCTTCTTGAACAGACCCTCCGGCAACTCATGCGCATTGGTCGACGACAGATTGAGACGCAGCAGGGATGTGAAGCGACGCAATGGGTTGCCCTGCAGGTTGCCCAGTGGATTCTGCGATAAGTCCAGGCTGCTCACATTGCCGGCCTGTGGAATGTGGGGCAGCTCCCTCAGCGCATTGTTATGCAAATCGAGTTCCCTGATAATGCCGTAGACAGTTAGGCGACGCAGATCGCAGCTGTGTGCCACAATCTGGTCGAGTTGCGTGAAATTTAGCGTCAGCTCTTGCAGTGTATTCCCAGAGATATCCAGCATGGTGAGGCGCTGTTGCAACTTCAGCAGCTCCGACTCAAAGGCCGCAAACGAGTTGCGCGCCAAATTCAAGCGTGTCAAATTCAAATTCCTATCGAAAATGCCGCGTGGCAACGCTTCCAATCGATTGCCAGCCAAATCCAGATCCAATAATTTGCGCAATCCGGCGAAAACTCCGACCGGCAGCTGCTCCACCTGATTGTCGGCAATGGAGAGCTGCTTGAGCTCCTTCAACGCATTAAAGCTGTGATTGTGCAACACTTTCAGCAGATTGTGCTCCAAGTGCAGCGTTGCCAGATTATCGGCGCCTAGGAATATATTCTTGGGTAAATCCTTCAAGCGATTGTGGCCCAAAAAGAGGCTCATCAAATTGCTGGCGCCCTCGAATTGCGGCTTCTCGAACGTCTCCAACGAACAGTTCTCCATGCGCAGCATTTGAAGATCGGGAAACGTATCGAACATCAAATGCGGTATTTTGGCAATGCTCGAATTGATGAAGGTCAACATCAGCTGCTTGGCAATTGGCTGTTGCGACAATATGACATAATCATTGCGTCCAATCTCAACATTGCTGCAAATGCCCCCACTACAATGGTCCTCCAGCCAAATGCGACGCAATTGACCCGACGAAGCTGAGGCTGAGGAAACACCACTCGAGGAACCACTCGCTGCACGCACACTGACGCACACGACAAGCGACAGCAGCGAAAGCAGCTGTGCCACATGTGGCAGACACATCCCTTTTGCAGTCTAGGACACGAAGCTAAAGATGCGTTTCGATTTGGCGACTAGCGCCCAACGACGCGCACGCCACGGCGCAACTGGCTCAACTGTTTGCAACTGTAAATTCATTTTGCTTTAGTGGACCACAGCAGGTATCATTTTTGTTGTTGCCGAATGCGGGTTCAATTGTGCCACAGCAGGCTAAAGAGGGCAGCGCTGCAACCCCAAGCGGTGCGCTGTGCTCCATTGTTCCATCAGCGTCCTACTTTAATTGCCAGCACACATTGCTTTTGATTTAATTCAATTAAATGCTGCACAATTTCTTCTTCTTTTTTTCACTTATATTATTTATATTTATATATATTTACTTGGCATATAGCTAAGTTTATGTCACAAATAACTGCGCTGAACTTTCGGTTTCATTCTGTGCTGCACAACTATTTTTTTTTTCACTATATTTGACTTTTTTTCTATATTTTTTTTATGTTTATTTTTTACGGTTTGCTTGTCTGCATGATGAAAATGAATGTTTTTTAAAGTAGGAAATGCCAAAATGCTCAAAAAAGGGGGTGAATCGTTGCATTAGCGATTAAATAGAATAAATATTACGATATTCCATGTGAAATAAAAGTCGGGCTATTTTTCATCCCAGTTTTTACTGGCCCTTTAATTGTTCAGTTGTTGCAAACGAGAGATTAACAAATAAGTCCAAAATTAATTTTGTGGCACTTGCGTAGCTTCAACCGTCTTTATAATTATGGATTCATGCAACAAGAAATTAACAAGTTGTATACATTACTTCTTACCCCAATATAGCTTTGAACTCTTAACACAATTAAATGCCATCTAAGATTTAAGTTCATTTAAAACAAAGCTAGCGGGGTTTCTAATAAATAAAAATGTTCTAAGCTTAATTAACGATGATTGACTTATATTTAAATGCCACACCCGTGGACCATTAAAGAAGATCAGCAAATAGATAAGCCAATCATAGTAGAACCAGTTTCTGGTGCTTAAAACTGACCTAGTTATCGAACAGAATGAGTCAAGAACATGCTTAGCTTAGTTGAAATCGATTAGTTAGCTAAAGGGTTGACTGAACCTTCCATTAAAGGCGGGTTCAATGTGACTTAAGTGGGCAAACATTAGTTCCAAGACAAGTTGAACTCCTTCCAAGAACCAAATGATCTTATCTTAAGGAACATTTTGATATAAAAGAAGTTGGCTCGAAGCAATATGAAATTAGTTAGCTACGATGGCAGTCAACATCAAGTTAGTTGGTAAGCAAACGCTAATAGAATATTTCAAGTAGAAACTGAGGATTAAGGTTCACTCAATTCCAGCATTGTTATTGGCACTTGTCGGCCTGTCTGAGGCGCATCTCGCTGGACTGCGACGACATCAAGCTTTGGGTCGCAGCGCGGAGGACGAGGAATCAGAAAATACTCCTCAACTTGTGCTCTTTGCGCCTGGGGAGCAGCTAAGCAGGGAGTTGGAGACCGAACCCAGCTTCAATGAGCCTCAGATAGTCGAAACAGAGCCGGAGAAGGAAGTCCGCAAGGTGCCCGATTATCTCTACTCCAATTCGATACCCATGGCCAACGATCCGAGCGTCAACTATGGCCTGCCTCAGTTGACTGCCATTCCGGTGGCCTATGGACCACAGATCATCTCAAGCCCAACTAGATTTAGCAATAACAATAATAATCTGGGTGTGAATGGAGTTCCATATGTGGTGCTGCCACGCGTCCAGCTGGGCTTCAATGTGCAGGGCCAGACAGGTGTCAACTGGCCCAACTTCAATTTCCAGCCCAGCAAACAGCCTGGAGATGCGGCTGCCCAGAAGGAGGATATACAGACTGCTTACATTCCGATACCAGTGCCTGGTCCCCCGGGACCACCAGGTCCACCCGGACCACCTGGACCACGTGGATTCACGGGTCCAACCGGACCACGGGGCAGAGATGGTCCACGCGGTCCCAGCTCCAGCAATGCACAGCAGAGTCCACAAAGTATTTGGTATGCCCAGAGCAACAGCAACATCAATGGCAACAGCCAAACTAAACCTCAATTTGAACATTTCACAAATGGTTATCATAACTAAATAACAATAACGAGAACGTCAGCAAAACATTCAAAGTAGTGTTTTTTAATATCTGGAGTTGGGTTTTTGCATTGCTTTAAGTATTTTCTCTTAAATAGCTAAAGTGGAGAAAGGGAATTTCTTTTAATTCTCGATTATCCAATCTTTGTTACTCGATTTCGGATTGAGTAGATTGAGTTGAGTTTCTGAGTTGATTAACGAGAAAGTGAATTCCTCTTCCAGATTTTCTCTCGGAATCTCTTGTTCATTATTTTTTGCTTGTTTCCCTCCAAAGTACAGTCGTACTTAGGTACAACGAAAAGCACCTCGTTGACATTATATATACTTAGTATGTGTATATGTTTATGATGTGTTATGTTGTGTTGCATGGTACAATCATAAAGATTCTATATGTGCGCTCGTGCTTGTTGTCATTTTATGACACACACAACCACACACAACATACACACGTACGCACACTATCATATTATGATGATTGTATGTAATTTACATGGATTTTGATAGCACACAACAGCAGTTCAGTTCTTGGTCTTCTACTTTTTCTACTTTTTTCATCATATTTTTTTTTTTTTTGGCAGCCCCATTGACGGGCTTTCAATTGGCGACATTTTATGGTTCACTTATATTGTTCTAGTTTAGGTGTTGTTGTTGTTGTTGTTGGTATAGTTTCTATATATCACCTGACAACGACAAAGTTGTTTAAGCTCTCTGTCTCTTTCCCTCACACACACATACAGTAATGATGTTAAATATAATCACACACACACACACCTACACTCACTCACACACACATGCTGCTCGTGTTACATTCGATTGTCGTTTGGGGTCGCCTGTCGCCAGCCCCCCTTGTTGGTGTTGATGATGGCAACAATCTGTGGCAAAGTCTGATCTTATTGTAGTCGTTAGTTTTATTGCTCTTCACTACACAGCGCTTACAATAGTTGCAGTGTTTATAGTAGTAGCAGTAGTAGTTGCTCTTATCATTGTTTTTGTTGGTGTTGGTTCAGTTTACTTAAATTGATACGCAGCACGCATTTGTTTCAATTAAATGAAAATGTTTTATGTGCAATGCTGCTCCGGTCGCATTTACAACTGAAACCCACACAGGAAGGGCACTTTAGACCATCCGCATATGTGTGTGTGTGTGTGTGTGTGTGTGTGTGTGTGTATATGTGTGTGTGTGTGTGTGTATGAGCGTGCGTGTTTTTGTGGGTGTGTGTGAAAAACATTTGTGTTTCTAATTGCGTTAGCTGTCAAAAGACACAAGCTTGGACATCAATCTTTTCAATAGTTCCCCCATGAAGACAAACGTGATTTATTAGATTAATATTATGCATTATTCATTATTATTCATTCGCTTATGTGAGTTGACAAAAACAAAATCTATGAAACTTTACATTAGTCACTCAAAATAAGTGACATGAATATTGAAACACAAACCACATCTCATTTCAAATATTGAAGAAGAAAAAGAGACACGCATTGTTTGAGTCTTTGCATATGCAGTGTATTCATTCATTATTCAAATACTGAATAATGTCATAATGCTTACTCATTGGTTTGAATGAGTTTTAAAGAGCTAATTTCTAAGTGCTAATGTTACAATGCAAAATGCGAACACAATTTTTTAGCAAACCAGCATTATTCCGCCACATTTCTTATCTCTTAAAATGAGAAAAAAAAATAAAAAATATAAAAAAATTCCTACAAAAGACAAACATGATAAACCAAATGGGAGCAAACCAAAGTTGCGGCAAGGCACTAAGAGAGATATGTACAAAAAGATAAAATAAAAATGAAAAAGGAAAACTCAAAAGCGGTAAATAAATTACACGAATAAAAGTTACGGAAAAGCATATGTTGAAGACTTACACAAATGTGAATTAAGTCAGCTTCCAGCTGTAACTGTTTATATATGTGTGTGTGTGTGTGTGTGTGTGGGAGCATAATAAAAATTAAAATGTCTGCGGCAGTAATAAAAAAATAAACGAATAATAGGACTATAACAAACATTAAACACCCTGTACAAAATTAATTATTAAGCAAACTTAATACTTATTAAAAATTTAATTATTATCGCTTTATTACTAAGAAAAAAAATTAAAATAAAAAAATACATAAACAAATTTATTGTAAGTATTTTAAAATAAAGTTCCACGCTTTGTGAAAAATTAAACTACCCTCAGCAGCAGTATAAAATGTGTGTTGTCAGAACTTTGTGAAAAGACTTCTTCGAATGAAGACTTATGATTTATTTGAAGTATTTACAAAAAAAAAAAAGTTTCACATTTTCTGAAGAAATTAAAAAAACCCTTAGCAACAGTATAAAATTTGTGCTCTCAGAACTTTTGGAAAAGACTTCATCGGAGAGTAACAAAAAGGACATTTTACATAATTTGCTGTGTTGAGGATTTAGTAAATGCAAAAACGCGAACAACCTTCAAAAAGGATTCCTTCGAAACACAAATGTCGAGTGTTGCTTGTCACTTTGTTGTTGTTGCTCTTGTCTCTTGTGTTGATTGAGTTAAGATGTTAATAAACATGATTATCGTGTCGTTTTTCTTGCTTTTGACTTTTGCCATTTGCTGCCGTTAACATGATTATGACAATAAATAATAAAGTGTGGCTAACCCCAAGTCCCCAACCACCATCCGACCCGTTAAGACACGCAATTTGGCAAAAAGAAACTTGAGCAGACAGTTTTTGGTTACTCAACTCAATTTACACTCACTCGAAAATATCAAAATACCCGGAAAATTTACACAGTTCGCTTTGATGTCTGCGTGACACGTGGCGTATACGGAATGTGCAGTCTTTTTAATGTGAAATAAAAAATAAAATGATAACCGCAATCAAAAAGATATAAAGCAAATATGAAATCTTATATTAATAAAAGACCTGAAATTGTTAATTACATTTCTGAATTTCGCAAAAATAAGCAAAGAAAATTTTACTGTATTGCCATGAATTTATTGATGCCTCAAATTAAGTTTCAGGACTTGACTTATTTATAATATTTATTTATTTAAAATTTAAAAACCAATATCTTGACATATTTTGGCCTTAAAAATGCTGAATTTTAGTGTAAAATTTTTAAGAAAAAGTTAAGCAAACATTTATTTATTTATATAAAAGAAGATTTTTCGATTATATACAAATTATATACAGTTTGTCTTGCAACATGCTACTTTAGTGAGTAATGTCATTAATATAAAATGCTTGTCGCGACTTGACAATATTTGCATTCCACAGAAAAGTTGAAATAAAATGCGGCAAATTATTTCTGTTAAGAGATATGCACAGAATGGAATGCCGCCAACGCAAATAGCCCAACAGTGTGGAGCGAAGTGGGCGTGGACTGGGGGAGGTATTTGAAACAAAAGTTGTCGGTAATTTGCAGGCAGAGGCCAACAAGTTTGCCCAGTCAGCAAAATGAACATTGGCCGGAATTGCGCCGTTTTGCGTGCATAAAAAAACAGACTGAGAGAAGAATGCGAAAAGAAATGAATAATAGAGCAAAATGATGGCATGAGATAATAGGATAAGGCAGCAACAGCCGGTTGCAGCAACAAAAGGAAACGTCGCCATTTTGATGCCAGCTTTTGTCCACTTGCATATTTCATGAAGCGTATTTCGCAGAGCGCGCTAAAAGATTTGCCAGAATGAGCAAATCATTTGGACTGAAGCTCAATTCAATTCACAATACGCATTTCCATTCAATGCGAATCGATGCGATTACTTCAAGTAGTACTCAACATTTTATTATAAGTTATTCAGTGGCACTCACAGTTCGTCAACCAGTGAGTGCATTATAATGAGCTCAGCTCTCAGCCAGCTGAGCTCTCTGCGCCTATTTATTAATTTTTGATAGCAACGCATTAAAATTCTTGTGGCATACTTCGCGGAGCGCAGCGCAATAAGTCGCTCAAATTTGCAGCGAAACTTGCCCCGAAAATATGCTCAACAATTCGCGTATAGCATACTTTTGAGCCCTCCCCTCTCGAAAGGGGAAAGCATTTAGTTCATTAAGTTGATTTATGCGCTCCGGCTTTGTGTTACAACGGAAAGCTGAACAAGTTTCACGCCCGAAGAGAGCTCGTGAAACCTTTGCCAAGCCATTTATTCAAATTTTTGGTGTGAAATGAATACTTACAAAAAGCACTTGAAAGCGCCGCTTGAGTGTAAATTATGCCTAAGTTGGCCATTTGCTTACCTGCAAAAGAAGAATGAAGATAAGTTGTATAATTTAAATTTTTGACTAATGAATACGTATTTTAACTATCTAAAAGTATTACATAAAATTGTAATATATTTACAAAAATAAATAAATCAGAAAATTTTAAAATGTTATCCATTTTCAGCGACCAAAATTAAACTTTAACATATATAAGCAAATCTATAAGTATCTGCCCTAAAAGTCCAACAAATCTGAATGTTTATTCTAATTACACATTTTGGGTTTATCTTAAGCTATGCCACTTGAGAAAGATTTGCTTTATCTGTTAACTAGTTTTTCTTCATTTTTTTCCCCATTTTTTTTTTGTTTGTTTTTCCTGCTGCTGTCAGGCGAGCTTTCGATAATGCCACGTGGCATTTCGTTTAGCTGCAATTACGGCGCACACTAATGACTTTTAATTAACTGAGATTTGTATAGCTAACGCACATACGGCATAATCCTGACAGTAGTAGTTGTTCTTATCTGGGCCATGTTCATGTCGCCTATGGCCAGGGCTAATACGTGCAAGCCTCTATATGTATTTATATATATATATATGAGTGTGTGTGTGTGTGTATATATTGTTAGACAGACGTTGCTGCCGATCCATTCCACAGCATTGACCATAAAATTAGCCCAAAGCGGCGCCATTTCAAATGCAGGCGCCACTTGGTCTTTGCTAAAGCCAAAAGCTTAATTACAATCGCACAACCACACACACCCACACACACACACACACACACACACACATAGCGCGTTTTGTGCGTGTGTGTTTGTGTATGTTGGGCCATTGTTGTTGGCGTGATTATTCATAACTTGGCAGACAAGCGCTTTTATTTATGTGGCCATTTGCACAACTGCCTCGTTGACTTTTCCAATGCTTTTTCATGTGTGGCCAAGCTATATGTGTGCTTTGTGTGTCTGTGTGTGTGTCTATGTTTGTTCCATAATAGGTGTTAATGTGTTGAATTGTGTGTGTTTGTGTGAGTGTGTGTGTTGGACATTGCATAGGTTTGTTTGTATATAAGTATACAGTAAGTTGCCTAAAGAGCAGGCCAAACACACAAGACACATTTTTCTCTCGCCCGCACCAAATAAAATAAATTGACTCCGCTTATGCTCGGTGACAGAACGTGTTAATGATGCTTGGCTATTCTTTATGTGCGGCCTGGCATTTGTGGCATGTGTCGCAGCAACAGCAACAACAACAACAACGAAAAGGCCATCGGATATCGATATGGGATATGGATGTGGCATTGCTTGGCGTGTCAATTGTGTCAAATAACTGAGCAGCGTGTAATCGAATCGATATTATTTTCTTTTCCTGATTTAATACCAGTCAGCCACCTAGCAGAACTTTGTCAATCTCTTAAATATTTAATCTCATGATTTTAATTTAGCTTTAACTAACTAACCCCTATTCGTTTGTATTATATTTTGTTATTAACTAATATGACAATTCATAGTTAGATATTTGCATTCATATAGAAATATAATATGTTAATTTACTTATTTTATTTGTATTCTATTTTGTTTGTAAATAAAATCATAATTCAAGTCATTGCATTTGTAGACATACAAAATCTATAGACAAAACTTAGATCTGGTGACTAATAAATTTTTGTGCAAAATAAAAATAAATATTTTTAATTACATTTTGCAGAAATATATTTTAGTTTAGTTCAGTTAATCCATAGAAATCATTTAAAAAATGTTCACTCAACTTGAAAACAATTCGTTTGGCACCTGTACAAAAATGTTGGCCCATGCATTTTTCAACACCGTTTATAATCTTGAATTCCATCTACGAAGCTTGTGTTGCAAGCGTAGTGCAATAGAAAAGTGCAGACAAGTGTCAAATATTGCACACACTAAAAACTAACCAAGTGCAATTCTGTGCCGCATTATCTCTCACTCTCTCTCTCTCTCTCTTTCTCTTTCAGTTAGTCTCTCTCTTTCTCACTGTGTCTCTAGCTTGCACACAACACTGTGCCTGTATTTGTGCTGGTGGCAGCAGCAAATGCTTTCATTACGGTTCAAGTGCAACACCGAGTGGGCCACTTGATGTTGACGTTGAGCGCCGCTCGGCTGCAGCAACTGGCCCTGAACGAAAACACGAGTTGCAACCTAAAAATATGCAGCACAATATTTCTATATATATATATATACATGTATATATTTATATATATATATTTGAAGTCGAAAATATGCATTCTATGTGTGCACTTATTTCTGCTGTAGTGCCACTAACAAGTAAATGACAAAATCCCTAAGTGTATGAGCAGAAAGCAGGCTAAGGTCAACGGCTAAGTTCAATACACACACACACACACAAATCCACATACACTCAAACACATATACACACTCATACACACACTTGCAGCGTTGATTGCCATCCGTTTTGTGCGTCCTTTTTGCTAGGCAACTTTTCAATGTCATGCGGCACAGGACGAAATGCTTTTGTCTCGGCAACTTTTTTGAACGCATGCCAAATCCTAACGAGGCTTTTATCCTGCCGCTCAATTTTGATCAAAACGAAAGTTAAACAAAGCTATCATTTTACAGACACTTATCTATTCAATCAGCTGGAAATGCTTTCATCAAGTTGATTAAATATTAAAAATGTTGGAGTGCAAAAACAAAAACAAAACCATGATTTTCATACCTTTAAAAATACATTTTTGCACAGATGATAAATTCTGACAGCAAGGTTTCTGTTTATTCAAAAGACTGCTAATTATCATAAATTTCATATTTTACAAAAGCATACTTCATTCATAAATACTAGATAAAGGCACTCAAAATATTAAGTAAACAAGATACAGGTGTTCATTTAATTATCAATTTTTGTGTTAGACAAACGCCAGTAAATCATGTAAATTATAAATAATAAATGCACAATTGACGTTATTAAAATGTTGTACAAGAGTGACAAAAGTCGTTTGCCACTTTTGTGTGGGTTTTTACAAAAATAAAACAAAAAATCAAGAAGCCGGATGCAAAAGATAAATAAATTATGAATTGTTGTTATGGATCGTTTTGTACATAGAGGTCTAAAAATGTATCGGATTAAATTAATCAATTAATCAAGCTGATATCTGAACATAATATGAGAAATTAAAAAATTAACTTAATAGAAATTTTCAAATGAGTGATTAATAGTAAAATCGATAATATTATAATATGATAGCCTTTTAACCCACTTGCAATGGGCTTCATTTATGCAGCTTCAAAATTTCAGCTTGAAATTTAAGTGCCATTCAGATACATATATATATATGTATATATTACCTGCATTTTACACACACAGACATTTTCATTTACTGCACACTTGACATGGCAGTTTAATTTCAAATGGCTGGCACTTAAAATGCCAATCTATACACAAAACGCCATGATATATGACTGTGATTCAAGTAACTCGCTCAAATATTCACCCACCATTTTCAAGACCCCCCTTTCGTTCTGTATATCTAGTTCGATTTATCTATCACCTGCTCAATCTGGTGTCTGCTGGCCAGAGGTACTCAATGATTTATTTCCACATTATGAATTGCTTTGCACCACGTCGTTCTCTGGCCTCAAATACAAAGACTGAAATTGCACTCTCTGCTGGTTGATGACAAAAAAAAAAAAAACACATTTAAGGACAAACTGAAATGAAGCGCCAGCTGCGACTGAAAAAGTTATGGCCAATTAATTTCGCAGCGGTCATTAAAGCAAAAGCAAATGGGAAAAACTCATAAAAGTTGTACGTAAACATCGTAAGCGAATTTTTAGTGTATCGCAGAAATGTTAAAAATACGCCGCTTGCGACGGCTAAAGTCAAAATTAATATGAGAGAGCTCAAAACGAGAAGACATATTTTATAAATTAATAATGTTAAATTAATTATATATAAATATACATGTGTTTATATTTAGTTGACATTAAATAGAACATATAAAATAAATAAATTATTATTAAAAGAAAAAAAAAATACCCTAAAATTAATTATTAATGGAAGACTAATATTTAATTTAATTTTAAATTGTTAGCTGTATGTATACAATTTGAAATATACAGTTAAGCTTGTGGGAACTTGTTCTCTGCAATTTTATTCCCATTTATTTATGCAATATTTTATTAGGTTTTATGATTCAATAGAAAATCAACTTTAATTGCCTGTAAATTTGTGTGGCCAATGAAGAAAAATTTGATTGATTTTCTACAAATACTCGATGCAATAATTTTATAATTGCCAGCGGTAGCTTATGGCAAACCGTTAATCAAGCGTAAAGCGATAATTTGATTGCGCAATCATCGTTTCATGGTGATTTTCGAACCGAGCCCAAACCAACCAAACCATCGACACCACCCCATACAAAAATCCAAATGCTAACGATTTGTTTGGCTAAGCGCAAAAAATACAATAAGAAATTGTGTTAAAATTATTGAATTTTTTGTGTGCTCGCTGGGCGGATACCCTGCCTGGAGGAGTTTTGCCATGTCGAGTATATATAATGTGATATTTATAATATTAATTTTTATGGAAAGGTCGCACATATTGGCAGACAGGTCTGCCTTTAACTAGAGTGGTGCTGATTCAAATTATTCAATAAAGCTTAATATATATATAGCTTATCATTCCCCTCTTTGTTGCTACCAGGGTATTGTTATGCCTAGTGGAAGAAATATGGCCAATATTTATGAAGCCAAAATATTTGCCACAATTTCCAATTTTGACTTTGCCCTGTGCTATAAAGTTGTCACACTTGATTGAGCACTGTACAAATTTCGTTTTCTTTCTGGTCTTATAGCCATTGGTTTTCTTCTTTTTTTTTTGGTGCCGCCCCTCAATTGTGGCAATTAAAAGAACCCTAAAATCAACTCCATTTTGACTTTGACTTTGGCAAAAATGGTGCGATATTTTGTGCACTCGCTTTGACTGCGATTGTGACTGGGGCTAGGCACTTTGAGCCTTTTAATTAAAATCACAGCAGCAATTTACAGGCAGTGACTGTGACAGAATAGCACTGGGGAGAATATCGGGGTGAGAATATTTGGCGCCTGTTTTGTTTGTGGGCCCCCGACTGGTGACCATAAACAATTTTTCACTTCAATGGAAGCGATGTCCGACATCGAAAGGGAGGATTTTATCAAAGCCGGCAAAAGAGCAACAAAAAGGAGCCAGCAGACAAGAAATGTTTCAACAAATAACCATTAAAAAACACACAAAAAAAAATATATATATATGTATATATATATATATATATATAATAATTTTTAGCTTTGGTGCAGAAATTCGTATTTTAAAAGAAGTGCCTACACAAATGCATATTACATTTATTTAGGAGTAATAAGAGGGCTTAACGATGCTTTATTTAATATTTTTGTCGAGGAAACATATTTTAATATTTTGCAAAAGAAAGTGAAGAAAGGCGTCGTCTCCCGCAGTGTGTAAAAATGAAGTAGAAAACTTTGCAAACACAAGCAGATAAGCCAAACAAAAATGAGCCATGATTAGCAACAAAAAGTCAAACAAATCCAGCTAAATAGAATTTATACGCAAAGAAAGCGAAAAAATCAAGTTGTAGGAAAAAATGCCAAAAAAGTAGACTGCTTAGAAACTTTGGAGTTGGCTATTTAGATTTATATAAAATGAAAGAACTATTTAATCCTTTAAATCCTCTTTTTGGGCATTCGAGTATGTTTAAAGTTTTGTAGAATCTCTAAAGGCCAGAGAATACATATTGATTAAACTTGCTCTCTGAAAAACAAAATTTTTAGTGCAGCAGACACAAAAATCATATTTCAACATATTTACGCAAGGCGGTGCTGGCCTTTTATACGTAATATGTAACGCCATAAAAAATGCATAGAAAAATGGCTCACGAAATATATTGCAATGAAGAATAATGTTTGCTTCGACAGCTTTTGCTTTCGGAGTGAACATTTACCGGAGCAATTTATTCAAAGCAAAGTGTTTCCCTTGCACATTGCAGTCAAGAAAGAATGTGCAATTTAAGAAATTTTAAATTATTTTTTAACAAATGAAAAGTTGCATAGAATTAGCAGGAGTTGTTGGAAGAGTAATTTGCTTGAATTGTATTTTGTCTTCAATACATTTTATTTATAAACATTATAAATTTTTGTAAGTTACTGGCCATCAATCAATTATTGCCCACGCATTCAAAAAGTTGAAGTTCTAAGTTCATTAAGTTACTCAACACTGACAGAGTTATTTTAAATGCGTGTCGTAACAAGTTTCAGCTAATTAATTTAACTGCCTGTCTGCCCGAGAAGTGCTTTGCTCATCACGACGACCATCATAATGATAATGTTGGATCATTATCGTGATTGGCAATTGCCGGTGTTGCTCGTTAGAAAGCCATCAAATAACAAGGACTATTGCCAGCTGTTGGCAACCCTGTCAGGCTGTGAAAATTCATTAAGCCATCTCGCTCTGTCCCCGTTTGGTTGGCCGGATGTTGTTGGGGCCAAGTTAATTGAGCCCTTTCATAGCAGTCGGTTTCAAACTGCATACTTTTGCGGAACTGTGAGCAATAAATTCGTGTAATTTTTTGTGGCAGCATCAAGTAAAAAGTTCAAATGAATTTTTGAAATATTTATTAGCCAGCTGCAACTTTTCGGCAATTGGCCATGCAAAAAGTTTTTATCCAGCCAAGAGGCACACAAACGTATATATATATAAATATATATACATATATATGTATGTATCCATGTAAAGAATTTGTAATATATATTTGTGCTTCCTGGGGCGAACATTCCCTCATTGATTCACTTCATTCATTTGCGGCACAAAAGTAGGAAACTTAATTTCCGAACTAAAGCTAAAAATTTCTTGGCTATTTCAATTGAATTTCATATCGTTCAAAACTTTTGCCTTCTGTAAAAATTCTCCTGCTTAAGTGGGGTGGTGAGTGTGCGTATGTGTGTGTGCATGTGTGTATATAATCCATTAATTTCACACTCAATCGCATTCCCGGGTTTACATATTCAATTAGGTAACAAAGTTCTGGCCCCCAAGTTGTGGATCAATGACAAAAACATAGAAACTTGTGATATTTCTTCATGACATGTGATTAAAGTTTCCACCATCCTCTGCTGTTTTGCATGGACAAACAGCTGAGTTAGCAAAATTCCCGCTTTGCTATTTACATAAGCGAAGCAGAAGCCAAGTCTTGTGACAATTGTGAAAGCCAGTTCCGAGCAGAAAAGCTCTGCTTCACACTCGACAGATAAATGCCTTGGCATACGTGGAGTGTGTGCATGGTGTGTGTGTGCATAGTGTGTGTGAATGGTGTGCGTGTGTATGTGAGTGTGGCGCGTGTTGCTTTGTTGCAAACAAAAGTTAAGTCATAAATATTTTCCGAGTTTTTGACTTGAAATTTATCAACGATATCCGCCATGAGACACCCGAGACCAAAAATAACAGAAGGAGACCAAGTGAGAGAAATAGGAGGCACACACGCACAAAAGGGGGCAACTACAGCTATATATACATATATATGTATATACATACATAAATCTCTACACGCAACTTTAGTTCATCTCATGCAACAGGGGAGAAACAAAAATAAAATGATATATAATATGTGTCAATTTGTCATGTAGACAGAAAGTCGAACAAATATGCACTTTTAATTTTAAAATCTGTGATAAATTTATAACATTTGATGTACTTTGCTTTAATAATAACTAAAGAAATACTGGTAATAATAATAAAGAACACTGGTTGTTACTCGCTTTTAATATCAATTTTAATTTAAAGTGAAATTTTTAAGAAGCACTCAAACCAGAGGCTCATAAACTTTAACGAAAATTTATTGTCCATTTTGCAAGTGCTTATTCTATTAATTTATTGTCAACTAAAATCAGTCGATACCAAAAAAAAAAAAAAAATTTTATTCAATTAAATTTAAAATAAAATTTGAATTATAAATAAATTTAAAAATAATAAAATATTTATAAGATTTATGAGTTAAATGGTTTATTTGGCTCACTTGATACAATTTATAACCTGATATTCAAATCTATTTTAGTAAAGGAGTTTCTAACTAAAAACAACTATGTAATTTTCAATATTTATATTTCATACTATAAATGAAATTATGCTCAGAATCTATAATTACTGAGAATGATGCAAAAAATGTTTTTCTGACAACTTCAACCTATTCAAATCACTGCCTAAATATCCTGGCATCGTCGTGGGCGCTTCTCACTGTTTTAGACAGTTTCCTTATCACCTTTGACAGTTTTAAGCTTTATTAAAAGGTGAATTTTTATAGTAAATGAAAAGTCTGGCATACTTTTCAGGGTCTGCTTCAGATATTGTCGCTTTCATCTTGGCAACATGCAGGCAACCCTCGTTTATGACCGGTTGACCTTTATCAACGAGTCAAAGGGCAAGAAAACATCCTTTGCCAGGTGACAATTAATCTTATCTAGCAGTCGGAAGGAAGGAAGAAAAACGGTTTGTTCTTTACACATCATTGACCGTGATTTTAATCATGCGTATGCAATGAAAAACTGAATACGAAGGAGGCGATAACTGCAAAGTGCAGAAGGAGAATGAAAATCCCATCAACGTCAATCAATAATCGAAGTAGCGGCAAAATTAAAACCAACGACAAGCTCAACAGCGCGAGAAAAGAATTAAGAATAAAAGAAAAACGAAAAATTAAGAAAACAAAAAAAAGCAGGGGAAAAAGTGAAGAAAATTAATTAAAAAGGCAGAAAAATCGTGAAAAGGCAAAGAGCAAATAACAAAGTGAGGAGACGAACGAATCCAACAGGGCTTTTTCAATTACATTGATGAGCACAGATGAACGGCGGCGAGTCCTGGCAAAAGGACAAAGACAACATTTATCACAAGACGAACAATAGACACAAGCCAAGGCTGGCTGGCTGTATTATGTAAATACATCTAAATACAATACCACGTCCAAGTCCCGGCACACAATGGCCAAGAGGCAGTCAAGGAAGCCAAGCCCAGCCAAGCCAAGCCTGCTTGCAGTCGCTGATAAGCAATGACAAACAGCTGCCGCTGTTCCGGCGCAAGGAGGAGTAGCCTAAAAAGGAGGAGTAGCTAGGATCGCTGCAATAGGCATGCTAACAACAACCCCTAAAAACTGGCTCAGGCTCAAGGACCTGCTGCTGTTGCTGCTGCTGCTGAGGTGTAGCGTGTAGCACCATACTGTATCCTGGCCGGCAGTCAGGCAAATTAATGCAGCCCATAAATTGGCTTCGGCTTATCTAGAAAACTTGTGCGCCAAAAATGCATTTGTCAGAAGTTAGTTAAAGGCGTCTGCGACTCAGTTCAGAGTTTCGCGTATAAACACAACAATGACACGAACTGAAAGGGGTACACGATTAATCTGGCTGAACCGTTTTCAGTTTTTCCAGCACTTTAAATTTAAATCCATGAAAATCATTAATTTGCATACATAACAATACTGAATTTTAATTTGCCAACTTTTTTTATGCTCATTTCCAGAGATGAGCGGAAACGTTAATGAAAAGCATCTTCATTTAAAATTGACTTAATTGCTATTATCCGTAACTTCTTCGCCTTGTCTACTCAGCACTCCTACGGAGTGAAAACTTTTTATGCACTATTTTATCATTAAAATTTCAGTGCGAAAACTTTAGTATGTAAGTTGATGTCGCATAAAAACAAACATACATTGCAAATATGTATAAATAAAATGTATATATTTATACACACCCATCATTTTCATTAAAAGTTCTGCATGTTTGGTGGCATTTCAGTAGAAGCGAACAGATAGCGGGCGTGGCAGAGACTCTGCTGTTAGTTGGAAAACAACGTTGCAAGTTGCAGCTACTACGAGTCACGCCCACTGCTAAATATAATAACAAACAAAAAAACAAAAAACAAGAGCTTCACGACGGGGAGTCTCATTGCACAGCAAATGGCAAAAAGTCGCTGGCTGCCAGTTTATTAATTTGTTTTTGTTGGTGTTGCTGCTGTTATTGTTATTGTTGTTGTTAATTACTAGTTGTGTTGCACTTGTTAGCCGTTTGCACAGTTGGCTGGTTTAAGTTTCGTCGAGTTTGTCAAATGGAATTTTCTGCTAAAAGTCAACAAACAGAAATTGCAGCGGAAATGGGAAAAATATTAGCAACACTCGGTGGAAATGTTAGTCTACTTTTATGTCAGAGAAACAGGGTTGTCAATTAACACAAAAGTATTGTGTAAAATAAGTTTATCGAATTTTAAACTATTTATTTAAAGTTACTTATAAATATTATTTATTAATACTAATTATTTTTGGTCTGATTGGGTTTTTTCTGGGTTTTCCCATGCAACAAATGTTGGGCCATTTTGTTTTCTACCCTCAGAAATCTTAAAAATCTTAGAAATCGTAAAAATCGTATAAATCTTACAAATATTTTAGTATTTTTTGATTTATTTATATTTTTAATTTTATTTTTGGTGTCGACTGACTTTAGTTGACAACAAATAAATAAATAAAATGTACTCCAACTATTCCATGAATTATGTGATCAAGATAAGAAATCAAATGTTCAACGAATTCTGTTTTCTAGTTACTTTGATATTGTGGTCAAAGTAACTAGAAATCAGAATTCGAAAACATTTTCATAAAGAATACTACAACTTTTTACAAGTGTCGAACAGTTGCACCATGATAATTAATTAATATCTTATACAAATTAGCAATGCGAAACACATATAAACTGAGCTGAAATCGAGATCAAGTAGTGAAAATACCGGATTAATTTTAAGTTTCCGCCCTTGGCTGAAATCATTACAATTTTACAGCCATTTTGGCATTGTTTAATTATGTAAATGTGGCATTTATTTCAACACCCCACAGAGTAGGAGGGGGGTGCGGAGGTTCCACTTCAACAATGGCATTTAAAATTAATTTTCAATTAACTCGGAACTGGCAACGGGAAGAAAGGAGAAATTCTATGGTAATTTGTTGGTGGCCCCCAAAACGGAAAGATGTTAAATGAATTTCGTTGTCCGACTGAGGTACAAGTTTAGCATTGGGCTGGTTGTCAATTAATTGAGTTTTGGGCTTTTGTAGCTGCCGCTTAAGACAATGGGCGCCCATTGTGAATGATATCAATTTCCATTTGGGCAGCCAACTCAAAAAAGTTGTGGCACAAAAGGCAACCCGACAGTTTTCGCCACCTGAGCGCGTCTCAATTGAAAACTCAAATGCCAGCTAGGAATTCAAGTTAGCCACTTAACCCAAGAAAGCCGCAAAAAGTAACTGCCATAGCGCATTTCACTTTCAAATGATAGTTGTACGTGGTGGCAATCAAAGATATCTCATAAAAAAGAGGGTGAACCAGAAAGTTTACAAACGAACCAACTTCTAATTTTTAATCATAACGAAAACTTATGATATAATTGATAATCATACATAAGGCAAAGAAAAGAATTGTAAAAGCAAATAATCGAAATACGATTATGAAAATAATAAAAACTAAAATTAAAAAATCAAAACATCTTCATTGATTTCACTATGCATAAAGCAACTGGTCATTTATCATTAATTTAATGAGCTAAACTATTTTGGGTATCTGTTTTAAAATTCCATATTCTCAACTTTTCTTCAGAGCCACCCTCGCACTTTGTATATATATTTTACATAGCTGCTTGCCTTGTTGCCATCACAAGCAATTTGTTCGACGGACATTGGGTGCACTTACTTGACAGTTACTTAGTGTATAGACAGAGACAGAGAGAAAGAGAGACCGAGAGAGAGAGATAGAGAGAGAGACAGACAGACAGAGAGAGAGAGAGTAGGGGTATCGATGCTAGTCTGGCCCGTGTTTCAATTGTGTGACAATGTGTATCAGTTAGGGGATTCTAATACTCTGATACCAATAGTATGATGGTATATTGGTTTTGTGCAATGTCCGTACTGTTGTCTGTCCGTCTGTCTGAACGCAACAGAGACTTGAAACTTGGAACATATACAGATCTGTACCCGCGTCAGAAAAATTGTCAAAATTGCAGGGGCACGTAAGCTAGGGAGTGAGAAATTCAATAAAATCGGTAATTTCAAATCGAAAAGGCCACATATCTCCCACAAGGGCCAAATTTGGTTGGTAGGTTGTTAGCGATGTGTCTCAAAGATCGGACTATGGTAAGACCACCTCTGCCGCTCCCAGGCTCCTAAATATTTGAAATGGCTGTATCTTAAGCAGTTTTTGAGTTAGAGCCGTAACAATCGATAAACAATTTTCACTAACAACCTTTTCCACTCATTTTTCACAAAAGCAAGATTACTAGAAAACTACTCCAACAATTATTTCCCTCCCCCAAAATTGCATAAAAGTGTCACCTAATTTGAAATGCAAACTTGAAGGAGAGATTACAAGAAATCTCTTTCAAAGATCGGTACTTCCGGGCAACACAGATGGTATTACTTATGGAATCAGAGTATTTGGCGGTCGGTTACGCATGCCTGCAATGCTCTCACTTATTTTTATTTTATTACTTTTTTTTGCGAATCGCAGCCGCTTCACTGAAATGAGATTAAAGTTTGCCAAAGCATTTTCAACACCTGCTGACCCTTAGCAACGAGCCACTGCCTCATTGCCCACTGTCCACAAATGATGGACAAGCAGCACATGGCGGGGTAGGGGGAAGATAAAAGAAAATCAAACTTTGTCCAGCACTGGCACACACACACACACAAACACACACAAACACACATACACACAACTCTCTAATATCTGCCGTGTGCCGTGGAGTAGAAGTTAGAATCCCATAACGTGTAAGTTAGTTGAAATGCGCTTTGAATGAATTTCCATGTGCGAGCACAGACAGATATATACATATATATATACATATATATATATACATATATATACATGAGCATATGTGTGTGTACATTTGAGGTAAAGTTTTAATAGTCTCACATTTGAGTGTTCTAATGATATGCTAAACTGTCAAACGAGAGGTCCTGCCTCCAAGGTTAGCTTGTCCTACTCTTTCAACCCCCATTTCCGCTTTGGCAAATTGTTTCAGTTTCCAAACTTTATCATCATTTGAAGCGGGTTGATGCTGATGCTTTACTGCCATGGATAGATAGTTAATCCCAAAACAGTAGTTGGACTTTAACTGCATCCATTTTAACTGAAATTAGCTTGCGGGCAGACAGGATTACCTAATTTGCCTAAGTACACACAGGTGTAAGAATTGATCAAAGAGAGTCGTTTATTTAAGAATATCATTTTTGGTGTTTGTGAAAAATTCCCAGCTATGCTAAAATTTGAATGTGGTTTTTATTTTTGTGCAGCAGAGTTTTCCACAAGCAAGATAACCGGACAAGTCTGGCAAGTTTAGTAAATATTTGAAATTTGCATTTGCACTGATTTACTTTCAAAAGTCCTTAAACTGTATTTTAATTGTTTCCAAACTTACTTGCTTAGTATACTTTGCTCATGTAAAGATTGCATACCATAAAATTAACATGGAGATGATTTCATATTTTTATACCTTAACAAGTAAGAACGCTGTAGTCGAGTGAGCTCGACTACCATATACCCTGATCCAAGCTTTAAATACATTATAGGTTTATTTCCAATTATCACCTTTAATAGTTTCGCACCAAACAAATCATAGAGAAGTTTGCTAATAATCTTCCCACCCAGTGTGGTAACTAACTAACTTGCGAGGGATATGGACGTTTATCGGTTTTGGGGGATGGAGTGGGCGTGGCCCAAAAAATTTTGGAGTTCGGTTTTAGTAATATACCTTCTAAGTTTGGTAACTGTAGCTCTTAAATTGCGGGAGATACATGCATTTATCGTTTTTTGTGGGCGGGAGTGGGCGTGGCCCAAAATATTTTAGAGTTCGATGTTAGTAATATACCTTCTAAGTTTGATAACTGTAGCTCTTAAATTGCGGGAGATACATGCATTTATCGTTTTTTGAGGGCGGGAGTGGGCGTGGTCCAAAATTTTTTTCCCACATTTATGAAGGGTGTTACTAGCAATATACCTTTAAAATTTGGTGACTTAAGTTTTCAAATTGCGCGAGATATATGGGTTTATCGATTTACACCAACAGGTGTATCGGTTTAGGTAGGTGGAGTGGGCGTGGCCATCCAATTTTTTTATCGATATTTGGGGGAGTTACCAGTAACATACCTGCAAAATTTTGCGACTCTAGCTTGCTAATTACGGCAGATATGCGCATTTTAAATTTCTAGGGACGAAGTTCTTGGGGGCGGCGGATGTGGGCGTGGTCAAAAAATTGGTATGCCAATCTTTGGAGGAGGTTACCAGCAAATTACCTTCCAAGTTTGGTTACTCTATCTTTAAAATGTTCGGAGATATACGGAGTTATCGATTTACAATCGGAATTGTCGATTATAGGCGCAGGTGTGGGCGTGGCACCACAAATTTGTTATCGATTCTTAAAGGCGGCTACCAGTAATATACCTACCAAATTTGACGTTCCCTACTCAAAAACTGCGGAAGATATAGCCATTTGAAAATTTTAGGGGCGGGGATGATAGGGGCGTCGGAGGTGGGCGTGGCACATGCCGATCTTTCAAGGACTTCGCCAACAACCTACCAACCAAAATTGGTGACTGTATCCATTAAATTGTGAGAGATATGTGGAATTTACTGCTATCGGAAATCTAAATGTATCGATAATTCAGAAACTGAGGCAGTTATCGATAAAATATTCAAACTTGATCTGCGCCTGGTATACGAGATCTCATATTCCAAATTTGAAGTCTCTAGCTCTTATAGTCTCTGAGATCCGCGTGTTCATACAGACGGACAGACGGACAGACGGACGGACGGACGGACGGACAGACGGACGACGGACAGACGGACGGACAGACGGACAGGGCTAGATCGACTCGGCTATTGATCCTGATCAAGAATATATATACTTTATGGGGTCGGAGATGCTTCCTTCTGCCTGTTACACACATTTGCACAAAACCATTATACCCTTTTTACCCATTTTTAATGGGTTCAGGGTATAAAAATGGGAAAAGAAGCACCCAAGTTATGGTCGAAAATATATTATCATATTGATCTAATTTCTATCTATTTGTATACATATAAATAGGCGAGCGCATATGTGAGAAAGAGACGGCATGATAATATACGCTAGCGTCAATATATTTGTGTGTATTCTGCAGAGCCCCGATAACTACTGTTTCGTGTACGTACATACATATGTATGTCTGTATTTATGTATATATGTATATATGCACGTGGTTGTAGCCAGCCAGAAAAAATACTCTGTAATGCTTGCCATAGGAAAAGACAAGCACTTGCAGAACTCAACATTTGAGTGCAAATCATCTTAAAGGGAAATTTGCCAATACAGCTAAAATATATTTAACAACTTCGTTAAGTGTATATCGTAGTCGAGCCAACTCGACTACAGCATTCTTACTTGTTGTCACTGAATTTTTCTGAATTTTCGCTCATTTTTGCAGTTTTTATTTATTTTTCCAAATTTTTGCGCATTTTTGCAGTTTTTATTGATTTTTTCGAATTTTTCTGAATTTTTGCGCATTTTTGCATCTTTTATTGATTTTTCCAAAATCCTTTTTTTGTGTTTTCAAAAAGTGAGTACTCACCTTGCCCAAATTGACGAAACCGTGTTCCTTGGCAACAGCATCGGCGATGCCGTTGCTATCACCGTTCGGTATGTGCACCGCCCAGGTGTGCGTGTAGTGGCCCGCATCGCGACCGCTGTTGAGGCTGTTGAGGCTGTTGCTGCTACCGCCTTTGGCCGCCGTCTCGTAGTCAAGGACATAAGGCGGCAGAAGTGGCGATTGGGCGGGGCCTGACTCCACTTTGGCCGCGAAACCGACATTAAAATTACATAAAAAAACTACGATACTAATTTTCAAAAACAGCAGCAATGCAATCGATGTCGACGTCACTAGTTGCGTTCTCGAGTGTCTGCTGCGATAGCCTTTCGTTTTGTTGTGCGTTAAAAAACTAGTTTTGAATAAATTGCAATTGTAATTTAAATTTGTTATATCACATTCAATGATTGTTTGTTGTGGTTGTTGTTGCTGTTGCTGTTGCTGTTGCTGTTGCCAAGTGCTAATGGTTGCTGCAACATTCGCATGCGTCGCTTTTGGCTGACAACTTCTTCTGCTAGCAACATGTTGCCGGAACTGTGCGTTCTTTTTGTTGCAATGCTGCTGACTGTGTTTGTTGCCGTTGCTGCAATTGTTGTTGCTGTTGCTGTTGCAGTTGTTGTTGCTCTTGTTGCTATTTGGCTGCCTGCTCCATCGCACCACGTCGTTTTTCATTGTGCGTTCGATTTGTGTTATTTTATTGAAGACGTGGCTGCTATCTCTCTCCTTCTCTTTCTCTCTCTCTCTCTCTCACTCTCTCTCACACTCTCTCTCTCTCACTCTCTTTCTCACTCCCTCTCTTCCTGTGTGTGAAAATGTTGTGATTGTTGGTTCCTCTGCGCTGACTGCCAGTTGTAACAATGTTCTTGACGTTGAGTAGCTACTGTAATCGCTTTACTGTCGCATTGGAGCTGCAAGTAGTACATATAATTGAAATTTACATTATTTGCTTTCAAATTTACTTAATAAAAGATTTTACATAGCATCTATATTATGTAGAACAAATACTCTATATTTGCATTAAAGATCTTCGTACATTTAATTAATTTCAAGTACACTTAACACTTTAACTGGAAATAAGATGCACTTATGAATCCTCATTGCAGAAAGCTCCACTCATGATCTTAAGTTCTTAGAACTTGATGCCAGAACTAAGATTTAATGACAACACATTCGCCAGAGTGGCCTAACAATATCACATATAATTCAGAATATAAACAACACTTAGCAGAAGCTTTAAGCAGACACACAGACTAGTTGGCAACAGGACACTACAACAGATAGCCACCAGAGTAGGAAAAGTTAAGTGCCTGCAAATGACATATCCAATTTGTTAACAAGCACCAACCATGCCAAGAGATGAGTCCGTTCTGCTGAGCCAGAAGAAAGTAACGGCACAAAACTAGGCTCATTAGTCTTTGGCAAAACTTATGAGCCAACATGACGCAGGGAGGCAGATGATATGCCACATGGCCATGGAAAGTTTCAGCGTTTTTGATGCCAACTCTGGCATTGGCAACCATTTAGCTGGCCTAAGGTCAAATCTCATTGATTGTCACCCCTGCCAAAACAGAAGTTGGCATCGCAAATGAGGCACTGAGATTGGTTGACTGCCATTTGACTAATGCCATTGTCGAAAATATGCCAATGACTGATGATGGCCCCGAGGCTAAACCAAGTCCACAACACTGACTATCATATTTTCCAGGCAATTGTGATTGAGCAGGCGGATTTCAGGATTTGTATGGCCAGCGCATAATTAAAGCCATAGGGACTCCGAACGGAAGTGCGCAACAGCAGCACCACCAGCAGCACCACCACCACCACCAGCATCAGCAGCATCAAGAGCATGACATCAATGGCAGGATGCTCTGGTGTGCGACATTTGGACATAGTAATCAATAGACGAGTGGATAGGAAATTAAATTTTCATACTACAATGGCGCCGCGTTTGCATTGAATATATGCTAAGCAACTGGCCAGAGGATAAATGCAGTTTCCGACTAGCTGCTACAATATTTGACAATTCCATTTAGTCAACTATTGCCAAAAATGTTTTGTAAGAAATATGCAAAAAAAGTTTTCCTATTATATAATTCTTTTAATGGATAAAATATACATATGAGACTTGGCAGCTTAAACCTTTATTTTTGCTTTTATTTGTTGAATTGGACTGATGGAAAAGCAAATGCAAAAATATTTTGAATTTAAATGTGATAAATTTCAAGCTCAAGAAACTTTCGATTAGACTTCTAGTTTTTGCATGAGGAAAAACAATATAATCCACAGCCAACTGATATATAAGGAGTGCAGAACTGTATCATTGTCTGACCAATAATGTTGTAGAGTTGAATTGGATTCAGACTCGGACGTCACGGACTCGGACACAAGGCCAGCAGTGGTCCTTGACTGTGGCCGGCAGCAACAAAATCTTTTGTGACATTGGGATAGCCAATCATGTCAAAGCCAATCATGTCCAAGCAGATAAATAGGGTATATGGATTCATGCCGGCAATAAATGCCTCAATTAGAAACTTTTCCAACTCAAAGATATTTTTGAGTAATACGAAATGTTTGTAAACCATCAACACATCTGCTTGCCTTCCAGTCAGTCCTAAATATAAGTTAGTTCCCAGCTTTTAGAAATTATTATTAATGTCACAAACGTTTGCTCTTTTTACGGCAATGCCCACACAATCCATACCCTGCATAGCAATTATACTACCCTACAGTAATCAATATTATTAGTCATTACATAACAATCATTAGATTGTTATCTTCAAATAAACGAATTTGAGTGACAAATAAATCAAAGAATTTTTCTTACACAATATATAATTTAAGTTTCAACTCAATTTCATGTTATTACGATTTTTACTTTTATGCGTGGCTTACGTAAGCCACAAACTTATGCAACAGAATTGCCTAAAGTTTTGGCTGTTGGGCAATATCAAAGTTTTGCCCTCGTGCAAAAGTAAAAAAACAAGTAAGAATGCTGTAGTCGAGTGAGCTCGACTACGATCTACCCTTAACCCAGTTGTTAAATAAATTCTAGTTTTATATACTTTATGGGGTCGGAGATGCTTCCTTCTGCCTGTTACATACATTTGCACAAAACCGTTAAATCCTCCTTACCCATTTTTAAGGGGTTAAGGGTATACACAAAAAATATATTAAAAATTTGTACTTTAATTTTTTTTTTTTTTTTTTGGAGGCAGTTAAAGCGCAATTTTAATCCACTCTTATCGGCTGCAAAGCACATGGCACATGGATGCACTCTCATATTCAGACGAGTTGCTTTTGTACTACAGCCAAGCCAAACCCGCGACAAGGCATTCTCCGGTGCCCTTTGGCTGCTCTGCTTCTGTTCGCCTGCTAAGCTTTGACTTTGACTGACGGCATTTGTCAGCGGCAGACACAAAGTAATCATTACTTGCCACGCATTACAGTCTGCACTTGCACTGAAGCACTGAAGCGGGCACACTGAGAGTATACTTAATAATAAGAAAATAAGTGGCTGTCAGCGTGCATGGCGCCCAACGTGGCCAAGAACATGCTATTACATCCTAACGAAAAGTGCAAAACGGTGTCAAAGTCAACGGTAAAAACACCAACACCAACAAACACAAAATACATTTTCCTCTTCAAATGCAAAGGGTGGGAAAGATATGGGAAAACTGCAGTTGGTGATAATGTCGACCCGTCGGCAACACTCCAAGTGTAAAGTGTTGCAACTTGCTAACTTGACAACTTAAAGACAAATTGAGATGTTGCTTTTTTCTTTTACTTATGCGAACATGCCGCGAATTGATGTGATCCCTGACACACTCCAAAAATAAAGTGATACTGGCACTACAGCTCCATTTTATGCAGCCTAAGGTGAAAATAACTGTCAGAGGTCAGTGTTTTATTTACTGCATACTTAATGGTCGGATTGAGTTACTTATTTGAATTCAATGTGAGAAATACAATCATAGAAACGAAAAATTAGTAAGTGCAGAGTGAATCTCACGAAAACCCATGTATTTATTTTCGCAATACGTTCTATTTTTCCTCATAGAGGGAAATTCTTCAAAAAGAAATTTACATACGAATTTAGGCTAGTTAGCTGTTAAATTTACAAAAACCTAATTGCTTGACCTTTGACCTTTGTGAGAGAATACAAATGTTTCCCAGCATAGTGTGCTTATTGTCAATTAAGAATCTCAATAGCCTCTCAATTAACAATCAAGAGCTAAACTTGAGCATTTCTGCACATCAATCAGAAACTGACCAAAAGGAAAAACATAAAGCTTAATTGCAAATGCCACAAATCGAGCCTCAAAACTCGACCAACAGCAAGGAAAAAAGGAAAAGACGTTTGAAACAAAACTCAAAATAGAATTCAGCAAAAAGCGGTAAGGAAAAACACTTCTGCACAAGCTGATGAGTTCAAAGTTGAGGATGGCGAGAGACTAGCCCACAAGCTACAGGCTTTGGAAAACTTGACTGTCTGACACTTGGCTGCTGGGGCTGATTCTGTGTTCTGTGGTTGGCAGCAGAAACCTGCTCAGAAAATTGCGTCTGCAAATCGCACACTAAAAAAAATATGTGTGCAATCGAAATTTGGAGAATTAGAATAAATTCTATTCATTTAGTTAAAAATTAGAGTTTCACAGAAATTATAAAATTTAAATAATATTGAAATTTTATACAAGTAAACTAACAAAAAGGATGCTTAGCTTAACGAATTGAAGTGCAGCTCAAATTGTTTACAGTGCATGCAAATTGTTCTGAAAATCCTGAACGAAGGCCGCGTTAAATCCAAGCAGGGTGAAGACGGGATCGAGTCTCCTCGAGTCTACACTTTGAAAACCGATGCCAAAACACATTAAGCTGATGCCTTTGAAGGCGCCTGCAGCAGCAGTTAGAAGCTTAAAAAGGCTACAAGAGTCAAAAGCCGGCAAAAGTGCAGTGAGGCTAGCGGGGTGGGAGTTGACGCCTTTTGTTGACGCGTTCTCTGTTGTGTTTTTCTTGACAGGGCTCTTAGTGTGAATGTGGATGTGTGTGTGCGTGTGTGTGTGTGTTTGAATTGAAAGAGCTGCTTTTTGCTGCTTCTGCTTGTGCTCCTCCGCCTGTGGTTGGTTTAGTTGTTTAATGATAGTTGGCCACAAAGCCAAATATGCCGTTTCCTAACGCTCTCTGTTGGCAGCCTCTTCTTCTTCTTCGGTGACTCTACACGCCTGTTTTTTTTTTTTATTTATTTTTTTTTTCTTTTTACCAACCCACAATCGCGGCTGCAACTGGAGCACAAAGTAAACAACAAATGTGCCCGGTTAACGCCCGCAGAAAAGCAGCTCCTGCTCGGTTTTCTCTTCTGCGGTGGAAAGCAGCAAAAAAAATATATAAAAAAAAAAAGCATTAAGAAGAGAAATGCACAGCGGGTGGAGGTTGAAGTTTGTGGAAAACGAGAGCATTCAAAGAACGCAAAGTGTCAGCGCCACACAAAATATAAATGGGATGGCTTCCACTAAACGTTAGTTTCCCAGTGCACCCTGGACTACACTAGATGACTAAATAAACTCCTGGCACTTTGAAGCTTTGAAGTAAATATCCAGTAAGTATAAAGCTCTGTACAATACACGACGGACTGCCTCTTGCTTATTCTTTCAACACACATTTCATATTTTATATACGATAATTATATTTTGGTATTTATACATTTCTTAGTGCTTTCACAAGTCCTCAAAAATGTGGGGCATTTTAGTGTTCAAAGCAAGTTGTAAGTACCTTTTGCATGCAATCGAAAAACAAAAGATGGTGCATACTTTTGCGAGTACCTGTATAGAGAAAGCGCCTTTTGAAAATGATTGCTAAAGCAGTTAATGTGCAGCTGGAGCTTAGCAATGCAAAAGTACAATCAAGTTGGGAAAGGAAATGTTCCCTTTAGGGTCGCAACTTACAAACATAAGTAGCTAAGTACTAAAAGGAAGTAGGAAAACTTGGCTTAAACCAGAGTCAACAGTACAAATCTGATATGATGTGATTAGACCTTACATATCTTAAAAATCTTATACATTTTATAAATATTTTAGTATTTTTTAACTTATTTATAATTTAAATTTTATTTAAAATTTATTTTAATTAAAATTTTTAATTCTCTTAAAAATCGTACGGTAATTAAAATTTCTGCAAATAAAATAAAGAATGCCCTTCTACTTGATTCCCTTAAATAATTTAATCATCTTTCTGCAACTGTTAAAATTTCTGCTTAAAATATGTTGTCTTTAAATAATAAATATAATTATCAGTGCAGCAGCTTTCAATAAAAAGCGTCTCTTAATGCAAAGTGCATTAAGGATTCCACATTACACAAATGGCCAACAGAGATTTTATAATTTGGCATTGTTTGCAAACCGCTCTCGAAGCCAGTTAATATTTGGATAAAATTCTCGATAATGAATATTTCTGTCGTCCAGCGGATTTTCTTGTTAATGCGCCAAACACGAGTCCGTGATTTCAATGGAAACCAAAACAACCAAAAAAAAAAAAAAATGGAAGAATGAAATAAAGAAATCGAGTGCAATTACAATGGAAATGGAATAAAAATCCAGAAAAGTGCGTGTGGATAAAAAATATAATAAATCCAACTGAAAATATGCAATACAATTTTCATTAAATTGTATGGCGCCATAATTGATTCCTCATGGTCAGGTACGAAATAAAAGCAGGAACAGCATTTCCCGTTTTACATATGTCATAAGGATAAAAAAAAAATGATAAAAAGAGCTATAACGAGTCCAAGAGACGGGGGATTGGAGGCACTCGCTATGCGCTTTGTGTTGACTTTCATTTGCGAAATTAACTGCTGAAGATGGCAACAGAAATTGTTGTCGGCTCGGTCTATTCAGTGCGCTGAATAACGCTTAATGGAAGCATCTTAGGCTCCCGACAATGCCAGGTCTTTACAAATTTATGCCAAAACAAAAGCAGCGCCAAAACAACAGCAGCAACAACAGTAACAACAACAACAACAACAACAACAACAACAAACAACAAAAACAACAACTGCAGCTGATTCAAGTGTTGCCTGCAAAGAGCCTCTCAAGGCCCACATCTCAACTCAACTCAACTCAACTGAACTTCAACTCGCTGCTCACATAAAAAACAGCATAATTATTCCCTCTACTTCCCTCAGTTTCTTACAATTTAACGCTAAATAACAAACCCAAAAGAGCCTACATATGTAAGCAGTTATTCAAATACTCTAGCTAGTATATATATTTTTGATCACTTGATAGAAGAAATTCATGTTTATCAATTTTAACATTGATTTATTTTACACAAGTTAAGCGATTTTGCTTGCAAAGATTATAAATCAATTGGTATTTAAGCGATTTCTGAAATATTCATTTCGAGAGTCAGTTAAAATATTTTTAAAATAAATAATACATAATAATACCAACTAGAGTTATGCATTTAATATTCTTGTCTGTTCAATTTCTCACACCTTTACTAACAGAATTCGACAACATTTTAATCTATGCAAATCGAAAATGAAACTCTCAAACGAGCTAACAAACTGCATAAAAAAGTTATGATGCCACACGCCCTCAAACAATGTAAGCGGGACTGCAGCTGGCGGGGCAACTCAGTGGCAGGATAAAGGAGCAGGCAACTGCCATTTACCCTCTTGATGCTGATAAAGACGCTAGCTGCAGGCTTTATATATATATATAAGAGGGAGTTGGGGATAGGAACGTGGATAGGAAGTAGGCACTTGGATGCAGGTGATGCGTTATAGCACTTTGGTGTTCTACTGTACGATAAGTGGGGGCAGGAAGCGAGAGGGAGTTACTCCTCTTGACAGCTTTACTACTTTGATGGGGGAGCAGGCAACATTAGCACTGACAATGAAATTGAAAATGTTGCCTTTACGGGCATATTGTGTTGCCTGTTTTCGGATACGGATATCTGAAATATATCACATCCTACAGATTTTCAGCTTTGGTTCAATCACAATTTTTGCGCCACTCAGTTTGTGGCATTCGTTTTTGTTTGTTTTCTGTTTTTTTTTTTTTTTTTTTTTTTGTTTTGATGGATTTTGGTGACGTGACATACAAATGCAAATCAACAAATCACCAACTTACAACGCAGCAGCTCAAAAACAGCAAAAACCAAACTGGAAAAAAAAATAAAGAGCAACAAAGTAGACGGTTTTTTGATACCTTGGCAAAGGGTTAAACTAAATTCCATTTTTTACTATTTTACAAAACAGATCGCTACTTGTTCAAACTTTTCTGCAAGTGTTTTTTTAAATCTGACCTTTTAATGTAGTTCTCACTACAATTTTCGTCAAGTGCATTTACGGGGCATGTTTGTATTCCAGCGATAGTTGGAAGAAAAAGTGGTTTTGTTATTAGTATGCACAGAGCAAACTTTTTGGGGCCGTTAGTTGTTTTTTTTTTTCAAATTTATGCGTGTCTATTCATCGGATGCCTTGTGCCACTCGCACTCACACGCTTCGTTGCATAGCTGACAATCACCTCGCACATAGTTTTTTTTTATTTTCGCTTTTTTTGTGGCGCCGTCGTTTCAATTAAACTCGGCGCCAAAGTGTATGCAACGAAGTTTTTCGCAACTTGTATCTGTTTGCACACTGCGTTGAAGTTGCAGCGATTAATTTTTCATTATTATGCAACGCCAACGTGTGCGAAATGAGTGCAGCGACGACAACAGCGGCAAATATAGAATGCTAATAATGTTGCCATGACTACAAAAAAAAAAAAAAAAAAAAAAATCCAACAACCCATTCAAAAAATGGTATAGACTAATAGAAAATGGATACTGAAGATTAAAACATGGCTTTATTCATAGTAAAAAAAAAGAACTAAAACTAAGAGACTACATTTAAAATTCAATTTTTATAGTGCATTTTGGGGGATTTAAAAAATGGACAACTATTTACAATTATAAAAGAACTAATACCTATGTTTATCTGAAAAGTGCTTTCCAAATAAGCTTCCATATTTGAACAATTACCAAAAAAAAAAAAAAAATTACATAATTTTAAAGCGAATTTAAATTTGTTTTGGTTTTTTCGTGCGGTGTAAAAACCACAAAACTATATGTTCTAATTTAGCCAAGTTTGCAAACATTGATAAAAATTAACACGAAAAGCGTGAGAGGTGCGTGCCACAACACACACACTCACACCTGCCGCATATTGTGGTGTGTGTTTTTGTGTGCAATTCAAACAATTACAAAGTTTTTGGCACTCTTGTAACTCTGTTTATTTCATAGTTCAGCTTTGCAGCGAAACTTTACATGTTGCTTGTTCTATTTGCATTGACAAATTGTTGTTGTTGTTGCTGCTGCTGCTGCGGTTGCTGTTGCAACCTGTTTTGGTGATAACAACAACTATTGAGAAAGTTGCTGCAGTGTGTTGACTTTATGGCTAACACGAGAAGGGTCTCCTCCTCCTTCTCCAGAGAACTCTTGCTAAAGCAACGCCACAACGTTTAGCAGTTAATGAGTTACCAGCCAGCACAACCACCCGAACCCGAACCCGAACCAGCACCAGCACCAACATGTGGCCCCTTCTTGCCACATGTTCAACCCATTACTCTAGCTAAGCACAGCGCTTCTTTCAGTCTGTCATATTTGCACAAAGCTTCAGTGGCATGTTGGCATGTTGCATGCCCGCCTGCCAGTTTGACTGCTGTTGCTGCTGCTGCTGATGCAGCACAATGTGCAGTAAGTCCTCATACTCTGTCCAATCCACTTCAGCTCGTTCGAGTGCGAAGCTTAGACAGCGTCGCGAGTACAGTGAAGCCTCCTCATGCATATGCAAAACAAGAAATTGTGTTGCGACCCGCTTTAAGTGGATAAAACTGCACTAATCAACATAGTGCGCTAAGCGAACTCTATTCAAATTTTTCGGTCAGGTTGCACATGCAACACACAGCATCACAGATTTCCATTATTTTCCATTTTTTAAATCTCTGGCGACCATTTCGTTTACGCTTTTAATTCCGCTTTATTTTTAGTCGATTTTCGTTGTTGCTGTTTTGCTGCTGTGCAATTTGAAAACGCGCTGACAGCGGAAAGACTAATTTTCAGTTATTAGCGAAATGTCAAAACAAATGACAGCGAGGATTTTCCTCGGGCAGCCAGTCTCCATTTTTTTTTTTTTTTTTTTTGTGTATGCATTTCAATTTTTTAACGGCATTGCATCGCTGGCAAATTGCTTAAACTGTTTATTTACGTATGTATATTTTAAATAACTGCCGATCCTGTTTTTCATTTTCCTGCTGAAGTGTTTAACAATTGAACGGGTATTTATTCGTAGGTTTATTTAAAGTTTGCGGCATTTGTTCCATTGATGAAGTCTATAAATTATTAAAAGCCTACCATTTGCGGAGATTAAAGATATATTTTGATTTCTTTACGAAGTTCCAAGTTTGATGTTGCTCTGTGTCAATTGCCCATTAAAAACATTATATAAACATATAGAAGAAATTATTTATAAATAATTTATGGAAATATCTCAAGTTCGTATTTAAGCTCAGTCTGCAAATCTCATTTGTCTGCCAAGCAACTGAGCACATTCTTCTGTTAATATGTAAAGTTAACGATTATGCCATAAATTCTGGCAAAAAAAAAAACCCAAGGCAAAGCCAACCAAACAAATATAGATAAAAATCTTGGCCCATATAAGCCCATTTGTCACCGCGTTAAGCACAATAAAAAGTAACAATGGCCAATAAACAAGTCACCAAAATACTTGATAAAAAAAAATATAGGTAAGAGACAGAAAAGTCGGGCGGATCCGATTTTTGCACGATTACGTGCAATGGGAGAACCCACACAATAACAGTGCAGATTACGGAATGCCGAATGCACTCAGCGTACCCCAAAAGTATGCAACGAAATGTGGCACACAATAAAAGAAAGAAAAGAACGAGCTGCAAATGCAGCAAAGCTTTAAGTGCACGAATGAAACAAATTGATATGCAAATGTGCGCCTGGCCAGCATTACACAAGTAAAAAAAAAATACATATATATATACATACATATATATATACATATGTATATATATAAATAAAAAGAAAGAAAAACACGAAAAAAAAGAAAAGCAACTCGTAATAATAAAATAGCGTAAGCGACAGCGAGCGCAACAAAGCGACTAAAGGCAAGAGGGGGGCGGGGGTGGTGGTGGCGGTGGTGGTGGGTGTCGAGTGGCATATACTAGGCAAAGCTGCTTGGGTAAGCGATTTCCACTTCCGTTTTGGCTATTGTGTGCGGACTGACAGCTGCATGTGGCAGGCAACGCAGACATGCTGGCAACAGTCGGCTGCAAATCAGTTCCATAATGCTTCCACTAAACTTTGATGCCAAAAAAAAAATATATATATATATATATACGTATACATATGTATATATAACGTATACGATGCCTACGACGCGCCATCAATAACTTACAGCAGTTTATGACTGCCCCCTAATAAAAGGAAATTCAATTTAAAAAATTTAAAAAAAAAAAAACTAAAAAAAAGTTTATTAGGTCTATAATGTGATCTAAAAGCAGATACCCTAGCAAATAAAATATGACTTAAGGAACGACAGACAAAGTTCTAAAGAGAAGAAACAACAGGGAAACATAACTAAGCCCTCGATTATGTTTTACCCCTCTTACTGTTATGATATGCTGATGTGCCAGCCATTTGCATAATTCTAGGGTATTCACACCAAAGACTTCAAATACCTAGTTGCACACAAATTTTCGTATTCTTGCCCAGAACAAAAAAAAAAAAAAGCGCAAACGCAAAAAGTTTTGCACGGAATTCAATTTGACGGAACTTTCTCGCTGGCTTTTTCTATCATCATCAGTTGGCAGACTTTTTAGTATGCATCTGAATGCGTAAAAAGTTTGCACATTGATTGAAATGCGAAGCCAAGACACACACACACATACACATACACACGTACACCCATACATACATACATATACATATATCTATTTCTATTATATAATATTCTTGGGTGTACAAATTCAGTTGTTGAACTAATGAGCAGTCGTCGTGGACGGGCTTTTCTGAGTGCTTGGAAAATTTATTTGCGTTAGGCTGGCAAAAGTCACGACACCCAAAAAGAGAAGAAAACTTTAAATGCTTTTCCAGCTGGGTCAGCTGGCAAATGTTGCGCACAAGTTTCGCAACTGAACTTGAGCCGACCCCTCTCGCCATCGGGGCCATCAGAATTGTGCATAATGAGCCGTGTCAGATGTCAGTTCCGCACTGGACAATGAATTCCACAGAATAACGCTTGGCTCAAGACCAATTGCTATAAGTGAGTTATGAAACAAAAAAGTTTTGAGCATTCTTCATATATTTTCTTGAGTTGAAATATGTTTTGTTGAAAATGGTTTTAATAAGAGTTGTAGTCCTCCATATTTCTTGTAAGACGAAAGATATGTTTTATTACGAAAAACTTAAGTACAAAATTAATTCAAATAAATTGAAACTAATGTCTTTTGACTAATTTCTATTGTAATAAATTGATATTCTACCAAGTTTATTATGCTATAAAATCCCTATAAATATGACTTCCACTATTAAAAGATAGTTTATTTTTTTAGTAATCGGTTTAATTATTTTTATTGGGAATATCCATACATTTTGCATATATTAAACATGTCCTTAATTTAATTATATTTATGCTCTTACTCGGAATACCACCAACTTCATTTTATTTGCCAACCACTTTTCTTACGTAACCCTCCCCAACACATCATTTGCGCAGACCATGCCACAAATCACTCCAACTAAGTTGTAGTAATAGTAATAAAAATGCTAGCCGAATTCATTTTTTAGGATGGGTATCAAACCGCACTGAATGATTTGAACACTTATCGCCGATTGGGCGAGAAAAAAAATAATATATATATATATATATATATATATATATATAGAAGGTCGAATCAATGATGCGTAAATGGCGTCAAATGCGAAAAATTACACTCAAACGATTTGGACACTCAAAAATGCACAAGAGTCGAAAAAGAGGACGAAAACAAGAGCCGACAAACTGCCGATGAAACAGAACGAATCTGATGAAAAGGTTGTTGTTGTTGTTGTTGATGATGATGATGATGAAGATGATGGTGTGGTGGTAGTGGTTGGTGGCTGGTGTGGATGATAAAGACATGACCGTCACACTGTGGGGATCAAGTGTTGTGTTCTTTTCATTTTGAATGGCCTGCCATACGGCATCATGACTTAATAAATACGTGGAGAGCTTGGCCAAGGTGTTAGCGCCTGATGCGGACGAGAAAGAAACCGTTACGCTTCATTGCCCACGAAATCGACAAAAATGAAGTTGAAAATCCGTGATGCCTTTTGTTCCCGACCCAAGCTCCTCTCGCTCTCTCTCAGCTGATTGATGCTTCTGATTGAATGAAACTCCGAGTCTGGCAGCACGAACAAAGGACTTGAGCTTTTGTTGTAGCGATTGGGCTGCCAGCTGAGCAAAATATCCTCTTCGCTTGACTCTCTCTCTCTCTTGCCCCCCTTTGTTCGTCTGTCTCGCTCTAACAACAATCAAAAGGCCGGAGTCCCTTGGCAACCCTTATCCGACTGGTTTCCGGTGCCCCCGAGTCTGGCTTACCCCCATTGTCGCCTGTCGCCCGTTGCACAGTTTAAGCTGTTTGGCAGCATGCACAAACATGTCTGCGGCGTCGCCATTTTTTATTTGCCATTAAAAAAAAATTATGTCTGAGGCAACTATGTCGAAATATGTTCGAAATATGTTTCTAATTGCCACGGCACGAATGTGCGGCAAACAAAAAAAAAAAACTTTTTCCATTTTCATTTCAGAGAAGACGTGCACTGATTTTTTTTTAGCACAAACTGTTGAAAAATATAGAGGGATGTTATCAAATCATACTGCTATGGTATGCTATGCATATTGATCAGTTACAAATTGATATGATATGCATAACATAAATCATTCAATTATGCCAGAGTCGAACTTAATTTGGTAAATTGAATGTTCAAATTGGTTTCACCTGAAATGTTGAATACAGTCCAAAATATTTTGTGAGTGTTGCTTACCTGCAAATAGACAAAATGTATAAATCAATATATTTATATGTAAATTTGTTTGTTGATAATTTCAAAATAAATTGTATCCTTGGTTTTTAAATATTTTGTAGTTAAAAGCTTCTCATTTAACTAATCAGAATCTTTCTCTCTATCTCTCTATCTCATGATATTATTAATTTTTCCCTCTTAACCTCTGTTGCATATTAAGATTTTATTAGCTCTTTATCTTTCCTCCTTACAAATACCTTATATAAATTGTAAAAATCGAACCGAATTTAAGTCGCTATAAAAAAACGCACTATTCCAAGTTCATTTTCGAATTTACTCGAATAAAAAGTAATAAATTGCAAATGGCAACCAATTCGAAAGTAAAAATCAACTCAAGAGCTAACAGAGAAAAGTATGCAAATATGTGCATATCAAATGATAAAATATGGGAGCGCGGAGGAGAAGTACCATCAATTTATACGAATAAAACAATAAACGAGTGGCATAAATAAAGAAGATTTGCATGGGAAAGGCTTATGACAATGCTAAATGGCAATTGGGATTTGCAAAGGACTCACAGCAAGGAGCTAAGACAAAGACGGCATTACGCATACGCCGAGTAGTGTATATTCAATTACAAGAAAAGCTTTCAGCTTGCCACGCCCCCAACATTAAGAGGCGCAACTCTTGTCACTTAAATGATATTTATCGATTTGCTCGCCGCATCTGTTTTTCGTTTCCCTATTGGATTTCATCGCCATTTGGATTTGGGACTGGGAATTTGGAATTTTGGATTTAGCCAGCCCACGACTATCCAAATGTCAAATGTCATCTCCATATAGATAATATAGAAATTCGCCTTGGTTTATACATTTGCCAAGACTCGTTTGCATCACAAAGTGCTGAGCTGTCAGGCCACAATTCTTACGAACTTTCAATTTGCTCTTTTCTTTAAACGCCCCTTTTTTACACAATTGTTTTTCAAATAACGCATTTTTTGCAGTTCTCTTATTATTTATACTCCCTATATCACAAATGTATATTTTTCCTGGCTATATTATCTATTAATTCCGCGAAAATGTGTCGTGATTTCTTCTAAACGACTCTTTACTTGCAGGTACAGACTTTTTTTATTACTCTCTGTTCTGAAACGTATTTATTTACAGGGTATTTTTGAGCACACCATTCGCATTCGTCTTTATCCTTTTTCTTTGACTATGCCTTGCTATGGCTTAAGGGTCCTTTTTGCGTTTATTTCGCCTTTGAGCTGGTCTCGCCCCAAATTGACGTTTGTCTTTTCTTATTTACGACTAATTCAACTGAGCTGTGTGCTCAAACACTAGTGTGTGGGTGTGTGTGCCCAAATGTGTGTGTGTGTGTGTGTGTGTCTTTCCACTCGATTAATTAAACGTCGAGTTTTGCTTTTGTGCCACATTGCGTTTTAATTTTGTGCCTTCTTGCCACTAGCGGCATTTTTTGTTTGTCTTTTAACATTTGCTTGGAATGTGTACAATTGAAATTTGATTAATATGGAGCCTGTCTCTGTTTGCATTTGTTAAAGAGAAATTTAACACCAAGTGCTGCACAATATCGCAGTTAATTGAGCTGAAAAATTGCCCACAACCGCAAAATGATTAACTGAAGCAACAGATGCCGCAGGAGACACACCGAATATCTCATGCTTCCGATGCGCAGAAAGCAATAAACGAAAATAATTTCCTGAGTGGCAAAGCGAAAATCATTTTAAATAAGGCATGAAAACGCATTAAAGCCGACACCGCACAATCATAAAAACGGGCGCTTCCCACTCTGTATATTGAACCCAAACCGTACAGGTGAAATGTCACCTGCCATTATTTATTTTACCTTTCGCTTGGTAACAAAAATAATACAAAAAAAAAAATAATAAAAAAAAAACACAAGCACCTTGTTTATTTTATTCACTCAGGCACAAATTACGATTATATATAAAAGAAAAATACAAATATGCTAACAATTCTCAAATGTAATAATATAGAGTAATTTAACACTGTAATAAAATAATCTCATAAAATAAATCCAAAAATTTAATTGCCAAATGTTTCAGAAATTCAAACAGAGAAGAAAATTGAAACGAGGTACTCTTCAGACATAAACAAAGCTCTCTCTCGAAAGAGAGCACAAAACAGCAGACAACAAGTCTTGCTCTAAAAAATAGTTTTATAACTATTCTTATAATAGTTGTCAAAGAAATTGGAGCGAAAACGTTTTATAAGACCCTTAACATTTGCAGACGCACGCACAGAGACACGCACACACACTCGCACACACTCACACACACTCACACACACTCACACACACTCGTTTAACGCGATAAGCTGCCCCAGGGTGGATTGACGACGACGTTGTTTTCTGTCTGCCATGCGAATAAAAATTACGCATACGCCTTGTTTACGTATAATAAATATATTATATATATATATATATATATTATATATACATATACATATATATATGTATGTGTGTGTGTTGTTTACAGCTTTGTGTGTGTGCGTGTGCATTTGCATACTCATCGGCGATAATACACACAAACAAGAATTTGTGTCGGACAAAATTGTTTTTTAAAATGTTGCGTGCCCGGCGGCGGCTGCTTTTTTGCAAAAAAAAAAAAAAAAAAAAAAAAAAAAACAAAGCTACCATTTATATGCGTAGGTAATAAAAATGCAATATAATTCCAATAAACGCAAAAAATGTTTGAGTGGGAAGATAAACTCCAGGTTTGCACAAAGTTGACTGGAAACGATGCTTAAGATTGTATTTTGCGGTGCAGATGTTTTATGAAGGAGGAATTTCAATTGGATTAGGGAATGTGATGCTTGAGTGAAGCACGGAGCTAGGCTAGAATCAGTCAAAAGAAAAAGAATATTTTTTTTTATTTCTATATAATTTTATTGCCTGGCTGCCATAAAATATTAATTTTGCATACAAATTATTTTATATAAAATCACTCATATGAGATTAATGTATATATTTGAAGATTAAATTTATGGCAACTGAGTTTTAGATAACCACGTTACAATTTAATATTATTGCAAAACAAAACAATGCATAAAATATTTACTAAATTTAGTTAATTCAAATCATTTGAAAAGTGTGGTTTTCGAACAGACTGCCCAATACAATTAATGACAATTCACAATGGGATCTTTAATTCAGTACACAATTAAATTGAAATGAATTTCCCTACGCTCTGACGGGGGTGGTTTATTGAATTTCTCATACAAATACTAATTAATCAGCTTGCTATTAATTAAAGAACCGCAATTCGCAAATGAGCGAATTCAGCGGCAACTGTGCGTGTGGCAACGAAATGAGTGTGGGAAACTGCGGTAAAACAGTTTGAGCTAAATGATTAATTCGTATTCCGATGACCTCTTCGACCATATTTAACCGGTGGCTTCATTTAAGTTGAACGTGCTTCAAAGTACACACACACACACACACACACAGAAAGTAGAATGCAGTTCAGGCGTTGATATTTATGAAATTAATGCCGCAAAATGAATTTTTTTTTTGTTTCTTATAGTTTACAGCCATATTGAGTAGTTTGTTATGGCTATCACTTTGGCGGCGCCAGACGAGTGCTTGTTATTAAACATAAAAATAAATTAATAACATCATTCACACACGTGACTGACACACACACACACACACACATACACACTTACACACACACACACACACACACACACACACACTATGCGACTGGCACTTAATGTTCGCCGCGCAAATATTTTAACGATGCCATTGGAAGTTTTTTGTGCTGCAGTCTCTGGGAATTGTTTGGAGGATGGGGCAGGGAGATATGTTTTTAATATGAATGGAGATCCGTTTCCGAGAGCTTATTCAAGTTTATCAGCGCTCGAGCATATGCAGCAAAACTCATAAATGCTGAAAGAGCAGTCTGTCGCGCTAAGCAGATAAGAAGAGGGATTTACTTCTCATTTAATGTATAAAATTAAATTTTATGGAGTCTGTAAACATTTATCATACACTGAAAATGATGCTTGAAAAGAGTGAAGTCTGTTAATGTGTATTTTATTTAATTTTTAAGGTAAAATAAATTCAATATTTAACTTATGATATTAATTTCAGATTTCTTCAGTTGTCAGATTTATTTCTTTATTTATATATACATATACATATATTTAAACACAATCATAATAGACGAAAAACTGAATTTCCCAGCTAATGTAAACACGTTACTTGTCCATTTTGAATTTAGTAATAATGTTATATGTAATTTAGCTTGCAACAAAATATTCAAAGCATCAGTGGCACAGTAATTCGATTTTATGGGCGTACCACTTATGCTCAAGTTAACAAAATTCTCATTAATTTTAATTAATTTATTGCTGTCGAGCAGACAAAATCAATAAGTGGACACGAACAACCCCAAACCAACTAGTAACTATAACTAACAGCGCGCTCTCTCTCTCTCTCTCTCAATATGTTATTTTCCCTTCCCTAGCCCTGCTTCGTTCAGCCATCAGTTAATTAGAATGAATCGAGACATGAAAGTGCGTTAAAGTTGGAAATATTTATCAGCAACTGACAGACTGGCACTCACAAGCTAAAATAGATTCGAAATGTTATCTGCTTGAGTATACTCAACTAGACAATATCCTGTAGTCAGTAAATAATAAGGATAATTCAAGTGAAACCATTTACCATTTACCTAAATACCTCTCCTTACATGTATTCCATGTGTATGAGTCATACTAACCTTTAAGCAAAATATGTAAAGCGAATAAATGATAACATTGAGAGCAAACTTGAAGCACGGAGATCCGAATATATAAAAACAATTTTTGGCCAAAATATTTGTGAGGTGCACATTTGTGGCATTGTTGGGCTCTGTCCCAGGCATCTACAATTCTAATGTAGTAAAAATGTCAACGATGCAAATTGGAAAAACGTAGCATATACTCTGACCTTTGTGTGTGGCTGAAAAAGTGGGCGGAGCGGGGCGGGCCGGTCTGGGAGGGAGCCAGTAAATATGCAAATGATATGTGAAACTGATAAATTTTCAATTAAATTGCTGCTTGTTACACAAGAGCCAAATCAAGAGGCACTACGAATGGCACATGTGGGGGGCATTGGGGCAACAGGGGGTGTGGGTGAGTCGGCAGAGCATAAAGTGGGGTACGTGCATCTGATCAATTACGAAATTAAATTTTTGAAGCGTCAAAGCCCAAAATGTAATGTAAAAAGGAAATTAAATGTTTGAAAAGTTACTCAACACAGCTCGACCTTTTTTTCAGAATGCCTCTGCAATAGGATGAGCGCTTGAGTAAATTCAGAAAATCATCATCAACACACACACACACACACACACACACACACACGCACACACAGATACATACACCTACATACATATAGATGTGTGAAAATATTTGCATACTTTCAAGCGTGCGACAACATTTTATTAAGCAAAGAAATATTTAACATATTCAACTGAACATATTTTAAAAATTAATTATGATTAATTATGAAGTCGACAAAATTAAGGCAATTTTATCAATGACAACTTATCGTAAGGTCCAAGTGTTCCACAGCCATAACTTTGTCAGAAGTAATCCGAAATTTTTTAATTAGGACTCTCTTTTTTTTGTTTTTAGAACAAAACTACATTTAATATTGAATGCGCTGTTTTGGCCCATTTAATGTGGGCAAATTATTACCTCAAAAACTGTGCTTAGGAACGGGTCGAAAGTTTCAACATTAACATAATTTACCACCAATAAAATATTTGGTTTAATTCAAAACACACTACATAATTCATTTAAATTAAAAACCGTTTTATGTAAAGTTTCTTAATAAATTTAAATTTTTAATTTTAATTAAAAATTCTGTGCAGTAAAATGCTAATGAATATTTCAATTTTAAACAAATTATTCTGAGAATATAAATCCTGAAAGTTTACTCAAAAGGAGACCACAAGAAACACACTCATAAATAGAAAAATTAGTAAATATATAAATTTTTAATTTAATAAGTATTCATTTTGATTGGTAACAATTAATAATAAGTTTTAAATGCCATTCAGGCATTGATTGTGAGCACGTAACCCAAAAACAAAAAAGCAATAACTAAACCAAAGGGGTCGTACCTTCAATTACCTTTCGCCCTCCTCCCTCGCGGACAATTGTGCGTAAGAATTATGAAATTTAATCAACGCATGGAAATTGAACCGCAGCATAAATTTAGGGTTGGCTGCCAGCAACAGTTGGTTCGGTTTTGAGTTGGTTTCGCGAAAACGGGGGCACAACAATTTTGTGGCGACTGAAAGGGGCAGTCCTCAACCTTTTTACGCAAATTGATAGGCAACGCCCTTAAAGTGTGAGCCTGATGAGGGGGAACAGACGCATCTGCCGAGAAGCACAAACAATTTAATTGACAGTTGTTTGTTGTCTGCGGTGGACGACGCTGGTCACCATTTGAGACCAAGCACAACATCTGCGCCCAGTAACATGACCAGCGCTTAAATGCGTATCCATTCATATCGTAACCCGGACAACGTGTTTGCCCCATTATTCCATAAGCCCTCAAGCACCCCAAAAGCCCCCAAACATCCCCCATGGCCAATCCACACCACACCACACCACAGCCGGCAGAGCGCTCATCAATTTATGCGTGGTCGCGTCAAAATTGTTCCTAATGGTTGCGATTTCAAGGGGCTGGTGTTTGTCGTACGTGTGAAATGTCTCTTGACACACACACACACACACACCCACACATACATACGAACATAAAACATTTATGTATGTTTGTAGGCCGGTTGATTTTTATGGATGTGGCCGAGCAGTGTATCCATCATGTAAATCAATTGAATTAGTAGACTCTAGACATAAATTTGAAACGTAGACAATTAAGTAAAAGTAAGGTATATAAATGATATTATTTGAGCAGATATTACTTGAGATCGTATATGTTTTATAATATGCATTTTTAGAGCTAGCCAGAGTTACTCTGCAACGAATTATTTATGGAAAATTCAAAACTTTTTTTATTATTGTAACCTCTGTAAGTACTTGTTTAAATTCATAAAATTTGTTTTCATAGTTAGTTCCAAATAAATTCTATACAAATTATAACTTTATTTTTAACACAAACTTGATTCTGTATTTATAATTTTCACAGCTTAATTTCCAGTTTGCAGTTTATTGCGCTTAAATGTAAAATTGATTAGCTCTAAGTACTTTCAGTTTCATGGTAATTTATGCATGGTATGCTGTACACACACACACACACCACACACATCCAGCACACATCCACCACACACCCACCACACACCCATCGCACACATGCCAACAGAAATGTGCATTCAGCTACATTTTTTACCTTTGGCTTTTAATCAAAATACGAAAACGTTGCAGCAGCTAGCAATTTCCAATGCAGTTAGAACGGACACACACAAGCGCATTAATAATGACTTGAATGCGATACACACACACACACACATACACATACTTGTTGTGCTCAAAAGTGTTTGAGGAAAGTTGAAAACAACTCTTTTGGCAGCAGGTAGGAAGACTTGAAGGGCAAGCATGTAAATTAACGCTGTCTAAAGCTGCCGCTTGCAACACGGTCAACGTGGTGGCAACAAGTGCTTCACGTAACGAGCTGCCACGCCCACCAGCCCACCAGCCCACCAACCCAATTGCATAATTGGCCCAAGCCAAGGGGCGTAAATAAAGTGGGCAACTCAATATGCGCGTTAAACGATTTAATTTTCTCTCTCTCTCTATCTCGTTCTCTCCCTAGCGTGCTACCTGTGTGTTAGTGTGTGTTTGTGTGTGTGTTTGCCTAATGGAGCTATGGCCAGCTATTAGAGTCGTTAATTAAGCTTGAACAAAAAGTTAGCCAAAGGAATCGATACAAAAGCCAACAGGCATTTTGCGACTCGACAGCTTTCACAGAATTCGCTTTGAAAACGTCAAACGCCAAAATTCCAATCAAATTGCATCAAAACTTTGCTCACGGATTTGTTAGCATAATTTTCGGCGCCTCATCAAAAAAAAAGCCAGAAGAAAAAAAACTAAGCGTAGAAAAAATATATAAAATTTAGAAATATTCAGATACCAAGTAAATAAATCATATATATTACAATAAATGAGTGAATGACACAAATCTATCCATTTATACATTTTAAATTATATTTAAATTTATAATCCGCTAATGTCTTTAATTTATAATCCTCGACAGTTGACAGATGAGAGTTTAATCTTAATTTTACTAAGTCTGTAAGCCCCACATTTAATGGGAAAATGTTGAACCGAAATTGGAGAAAATTTCGTGACAAACCAGCAGAAAAACTTTAAATTACATTCGGTTCTTGCATTTGACACTGCATTTTCCACTCAAGCAATAGCTGTAGTTGAGTGTGGTTAGGGAGGGAGGGGTAAGGTGGATGGGCGTGACATGCTTCATGGGGCTAGACAAAAATTTAGTGTCAAGCGATTGCAATTAGGCGAAAAAGCGTTGCATATATTATTCTATGGCTTTTAATTTTCCGCGTGCAATTAAAATTTCGGTTGAGGCGAAATTTGCCAAGCTAGTCTTTTTTTAATGGTTTTTTTTTTGTTTTTTGTTTTTTGTTTCTGTGGGTAAAGAAAATCCAGCCAGGTCAACATTAATGAGATGGTTGGTTTGCGTTGAGGGCGCTACGCCTAATGACACACAAAAACTGCTTACAATTTCTATGACAACTAAACGCAACTTAGTTTGAGATTTCCAAAAACAATGAACAAAATATATAACAAGAGATAGAATTAAAAAAAAAATAAATCTAGCAAATTTTAAAGTCGTTGACGAACTTATGCCAATTAAATTAATTGCGTTACTTACCTAGAAAAAAAAACACTTCAATTAATTGACGCTGCGCAGATACATGAAAACACAGACTAGAAAATGAGAACATCATTAAAAAAGTTAGCGCATTATATTAAAAATGCATAAGGAAATTAACCACATAAAAAATATATTGAAAGTCAGACCACCCACCAATTCCCGCACCACTCCCAGAGCGAAAAGAATGTTTTTTATGAATTTTTTAAGTGCATAATTACAAAACTGTCTTTATTGCAACGAGAAGAGGCAAATGGCCAACTCCCAAAATGGCAGCCATTTCATGGCTAATAGCAGCTGAATGGCACGTAAAACAGGCAGACCACCAAATTGTATGCCACGTCCAAAAAATAAGTCCCCCCACAAAAGTTACAAAAAGTATCTAAATAGCCGCATATCTATGGCAAATGGCAAGCATATTAAAAATGACAACAAAACAAAGCCAAACGACAAAAAAGTCCAGAAGCGACAAAAAAAAAAAAAAAAAACAAGTAAGATGCTGTAGTCGAGTTGGCTCGACTATGATATACCCTTCATCAAGTTGTTAAATATATTCTAGTTTAATTGGCAAATTTTCCTTTAAGTCGATTTGCACTCAAATGTTCAGTTCTGCAAGTGCATTTCTTACAGAGTATTTGTACTTACAAGCGACGGACGGACGGACGGACTGACGGACGGACGGACGGACGGACTGACGGACGGACGGACTGACGGACGGACGGACGGACAGGGCTATATCAACACGACTGTTTAAGAATATATATACTAGATGGGGTCGGAGATGCTTCCTGCTGCCTGTTACATACATTTGCACAAAACCATTATACCCTTTTTACCCATTTTTACTGGGTTAGGGTATAAATAGAGCCGAAAATGATATATCCTGGCTAACATATTAACTTAATTAATAATACAGTTAGTTATTTTATATCAATATTGTAATTAAATTAATATATACATAATTTCGATAGTTATGATATCAAAGCTATTTGTGTTTTGAAATTTAAGTATCATTGTTTCTAATAATATAAGAGACACATAAATATTTTATACATTTCTGAACAATAGAAATCTTCCCAAAAAAAAAACCCAACTTTGACAGCCAAAAGTTAAAATTCATCAATGACAACGCAAAGGATGTTGATTTTTATTACCCATTGTGCTACATTCTCTGCCGGATTGATGAGCTAACGGTAATGTTACGGGGGATAAAAAGTGTCGCTACTTTTTTATTATTGACACCCCAAGCATTAATCTGCAAAGTGGAGGGTATTTTTTAGCTGCGGCAATCGAAGCTATTTTTAGTCTGCCGCGAGGCAAAGTTTTTTATGCCAGGTAACATTTATCTTTTGTTTTTTATTTTTTTTTTTATTTTTGAGCTTAAAAAAAAATAATTCAATGTAAACTTTATGTAGAATTTAAGATGTTTGTGACGTTGGCGGCAAATTTAAGTCGAAAAGTCGGAGACATTTTAACGTCTTTCAAAATTGCTGTTATAAGCAAAACAAAATGAATGTTTATTTTATTTTACTGCATTTTCAGCAAAATTACATTTGCAATTGATGACAAATGTAACAAAATAAATAATTTAATTACAAAATTCTATTATGAAATACTTTAAACAACTGCAAGCCACTTTGACCCAATTAATTATGAAAAGGAAAATTAAATACTCTTTAGGACGCAAATCAGAAAGAAGCTGTTCATTATATCTCTATGCCTAATCAGATTAATGTCTCTGCTAGGCAAGATGCAAGCTAAAATTTAAAATATGAGTCAACTGTTAAAATTCATGAATTTCACCTGACTTTAATTCAATTGCGTTTCTGTTTTTTAAGTTTTCCTAAAAGCCGGAAAGAAAGAAAGAAGAGAAAACAGCGGATAGCGGCGAAGCTTTCGTCCTTCTGCTAAGGAAAAAAAAAACACTAATTGGCCATTGGCTAAATTGAGCTCAATTTAAAGTTGGCTGACAGCGCAGCGCAAATCATAAATATAAATTCAAAAGGCTGCACATCAGGCAATAAATAAAGCAGTCTGGAACTAGTGCTTTAAAGGTTATTCACTTTTTAACTGAATAAAATAGCTACAGCAGAAATGAAAACAATTTAAGCGAAATAAAGTACTTGAGAATCAATAATTTGTTTGCTATAGTTAATCATATAAATTGCATAATGGAAATTGTGTTCAAAATGTTGAACCAAATAAACATTAATATTGAAAGAACTGAAAAACGTTAAATAAATAAAATAAATTAGGTATGTCGCTATTTTAAGCAATTAAAACAGCATCAGAAAACTTTGTTTAACTCAAACCCAGAAGAATACAAAACTCTTTTTGGTTGACATTCAAAATGACACTTAAAGTGTTTATCCTGAGATAAGCACAGCTGCAGAACAGACCCATTTATATTCCAAGCTCACATTCCACAATCGCCTTAATTTCATTTTGAGCGGGCAACATTTGGTGGCAGAATGATAAGCGCAGTTTGGGCCGATGTTTGCATTAATGTCACACATGCGTCATAACTGTGGCATCTATGTATATATTTTGAGGATAAGACGAGTATCAAATTCTAGCTAATTATGCATGGAAAAGCCATTGTTTAATTTCTATTTGGCTCAAGGATTTGCCAAGTTGCTTGAAGCTGCAAACAGCTGAATTATCAGAAAATGTTTTAAGTCTTAAAGGCGCTCATTTCTGTGCATCTTATTTGCTAGTATTTGTTTGTAAATTCTAAGATCCGGCATTGAATTTTCAACTTTAATTTAAAAAATAAATTTAGTTTACCACATCTGCAGTCTTCACATCGTTCTTTGATAATATTACACCCTGCTATTTATTTTTCTGCACTGCCTCTTTTTTCTCAAATTTCGAAATTCTTTCATTATGCGTCCTTCTTGGTTCCTGTTTAGCCGCAGGACTCACTGGGCTTTGGGAGCAAGCATGCAGTTAATACTTATTTTGCCGTTTTTTTCCATTATCACTTTTCTTTTCCTGGCTCCCCTGGTAAGCTCTAAATGTATAAGAAAAAAAAATACATTGGCAAAGTTTGTGCTTAACTTGGTTTTTTTTTTTTAATCATTTGTGTTATATCAAAATTTCTATGCTCTTAAAAATTCTGAGCTCGTTTTATTTAAAAATAACAAAAAGCCCATATATAAAGAAGAAATAGCTAGCAATGCAATAAATCTTTCAGTTATTGTTTTATGGGTTGCTTTGGGGGCACAAATGTTTTCTTCTTCTTTTTTTTCGCAGGAGTGTAACTCAATATATTTTGAATAACACACTTTAAACTTGTGCCCCAAGTGCTTTGGCCACTTGAAAATGTTTCAATGTTTCAACATTTGCTGCAAAAAGGTAACGAAGCGTTAAATTGAAACCGCCAACCGCCCTGCTACAAAAAGTTGCTTACATTAAGCCTATTTACATATAAACATTTTTTTGTTTATTTATTTGCTTAAACTTTTGCTTAAGCATTATTATTATTTTGTTTGTTTTATTGTTACTTGTTCGGGCAGGCATGAAATGTGGCACAGCCAACGGCGATGAAAACAATTTAAGTTAAATAAAATAAAATCCACACATTTGCTTGAAATGAGCTAAGGTTTAAGCTTATTTTTTATGAACCAAAAACAAGTTATTGTTTATTTTTTCTCGTCATTGGAATTTTTGGCATCAGTATTTCCCTTAAGTAAGAGAATTTTGATATACATATTCTTAATAAATTACAATTGTAATGTCATTAAAATCGTTATTAAAGTCAAGCAAAAACTCACCCAAATTTTCATTTAATATTCAAAATTATCATGCTTACATTTTCTTTGCAAAAGCACTTTCCCAAATATTTCCAATTAAAGTCATCAATAAATGTTTAAACAAACATTTGTATTTAATTAAAGCACATCGAGGCTGGAGGCAAGGAATATAAAGTGACGACTGTTTTTGGCCAATGACAAAATTTGGCAAGCAAAGCCACAGACAATTATGCTCGGTCTGGCCAAAAGCTAAAGCTTTTTGGGGCTAACATTCAAAGTCGTCTAAATAATTATTTGCTGTTGCCTAATTTTTGGGAGCAAGCGCATCCGAGCCTCAAAACCCATTTGCCAACAACTTGATTTGCAAACTCCGGTGCCTAAGGGGCTTTATTAAATCTGCTTAGTATTTAGTTTCGACACTGGACGACCGCATCGACCAACGAGCCAGAAGTGCAGCTGTAGCCCACTTCTATGCCACATCCCTGAAAATAATAATAATAATAATAATTTACTACGAGATCCAATGCCACAAAATACATGCAGGCGGCAAAGGCAAAGTTTGGTTTTTGGCCAGTCCCAAAAGCCATCCATTGTTGTCCCGTGTGGGTGGTGATGGTGGCCAAAACACCAAGTGGGATCCATAAAAATGTTGCTTAATTAGCAGTAGCTGTAGTTTGCGGACTGTTGTTTTGTTTGCACAAATATTTGTGAGCCGAAAGTTTGGGGAAATAATGCTGCAAGTGCACTCAGCGAACTGTTTTCAAATTAAATATGCTGCTTAATATGAAAAGTTTCGCATAGATATATAGATATATTTGATGGAAAGTTAGCAAACTGATGCCTTGAAATACCAACTAAACTAAGCAAGAATTTTAGCAAGTTTCCCAAAGCATAAATTTATCACACGATTTATTTCGAACAATTTTTAAAATACAATTGCACAGTGCAAAACTTAGTATTTATTCGACTATTTTAGAAATTTCCAATCCAAGTTCCACAGACATTCGCCAAAGAGAATTTGTGTGCCTAAAACCAACATTTAATTTGTACACTTTGAAGTCTCAGCCTTCGCTTTCAATCAACAGAGACAGAGACAGACAGAGAGAGAGAGAGAGAGAGAGAGAGACAGGGAGAGAACGAGAGAGGGAGATTAGATTCAGCGTCAGTAGTAAAGCTAGGCATGTTGGACTTCATTAACTCAATAAAATTGCGAATTGTACACGTTCATTAGGATAAAGCAGGGTCCGCAAACGAAAAGTGCTCGGCTCACAAACATGGCTAGAAAACTATGCAGGATGTGCAATTAAATGCGGCCGAGCAGCCTAAAACAAGAAAAGCCGCAACCAACCAACCAGCCAACAGGCAAAACGAACGACTCGTCGAGGCAGTCAACTTCAATTTGATTATGTGCGCGGCAATGCAACCTCAAAACGAAACTACATGCAACACACCCAAACACACACCAACACAGATATTTACACAGTAAAAAAAAATATATATAAAAAAATAGAAGTCAAATGTGTTTCAATTGAGTTACTTACAGTGTTAATGCATATTTACATGCATATTAAATTAAATAAAAAACAAAGTGCAATTTTTTTATTAAAAACATTAAAAGTAATCGTCAGACAAAAAAGTAAAGAAAGTGATGTCAAATTTTAATAATGTTGTGTGCATTTATTTAAAATCGAAAAGGATTTGGATTGCATTTTAACTATTTAATTTTAATAATTTAAAAGCGAAAAGAAAACTGGATATTACTTCTATACAAATAAAAATATTTAATTCGGTTCTATGAAATATGCCATACTATTTTTTATTGTGTATTTAAAACTATATGCGAGGCACAAAATCTGTTGACGATGAGTTCAAAATGATGCAGTTGCACAGTTGTTGGCGGCAGCAGCAGCTGCTGAGGCAATTTTCTTTGCATTTTATGCAGACAAACCAACTAAACGAAAGAGCCAAACACATCCAAAAATACACACGCACAACACCCCCACCACACACACACAAACACACACACACACACACCCCGAAAACCACATCCCTTCAGCCCATTTTTTGAGGATGGGACGCTACGTAACGAACGGTTAAATGTTTTCATTTTCATGCCTTTATGGCTTCTTCTGGTGCCGCAATGTTTATGACGTTAGGAAACACACAAAATGTATTTAATTAAAATACGAGTGTGAGTGAATGTGAATATGTGCAAGTGAGTGTGTTTCGAGTGTGTGCTGCACTCGTTTTTGGGCTCTAATTGAATTGCAGGCAATGTTGAAATGAGTAGACTAATGTGTGTGTGTGCAGTAAGCAAGTAGGCAAGTGTGTGTGTGTGTGTGTGTGTGTGTCGCATCCCAGCTGCAAGGCAAATGGTAGTGTCAGGTGCGCCACGTCCGGAACTATGCAATGCAAATTCATTTTAATTAAAAAATCCAATTTATGCACCTATTTTTCTTTTTTTTATCTTGCTGCAAACAACAGACGGCAGATCATAATGAAGTTCTGGGGAGTACTCATCAAGTGGATAGAGAGAAAAACATGTTAAAGCACTTTTAACAATTTGCAAACACACATTTCTCATGTTGCCGGGCAGCTGTCAAAACGGATATGTGAAGACCTCTCATGTTGTCGTTGTTATCGCAATGTCGCATTGCTCATTTAAATGGAAACGATAACAAAATGACACACATCAATGCCAATGGCAATGGCAATGACAATATCAATTACAAAACATATTACAAATGACATTTACATAGCATAGTCGCTAGAAATTTAATTTAATTATATCCTCTGGAATGACCCTTCTACTATTAAAACTGATTGACAGTTGCTGCTGTATTTAGAAATGCAAAAGAGTGCTTAACTCAAATGTATAAACTAAGCACACGACATGATTATTATTATTCCATGGTATTTATAAACAGTTTCAGCTACTTTAACAACATTTATGTAAGTAATCTACATTGAAGCTATTCCTTTTCACTGAAACTCATGTACAAATATGCTCAACTCTACTTTTAATAGTATTAACTGGTTACTTTATATTTAAACAAAAACAGACTCAAAATAATATCCATTTCTTAATAATATACATTTTTATAAAAAAAAAAAGTTGGTTTATGAAATTATTATTTCTGACATGCCCCAAAATGTACGTAGAGAAACTGACATGCCCCAACAAGTCCCTGGGCTCAAGTTGATTTTTTGCTGGCAGCAGGCAGACAGATTTTGAAATGCAACAAATCCCTTGCATACATTAAGGCTAACAAAACTTTTACTAGGCAGACATAGCCAAGAGGCAAAAGCCAGGCAACCAGACTGAACAGCCGATGCTCTACCAGGGGGGGGGGGGGAGTTGACTGGAGTGTGGGCCTGTTGAGGGTCAGGCCGCTTAGACAAACAAAACACTAAACCGCATGTGCACATAAAGAATTTCAATTTGAGCGGCATTCATTGTCTAACGTTGGCCAAATCTCTCTATCTCTTTCTCTCGCTCTTTCTGTCTCTCTCTCTCTCTTTGGCGAAAGCATTGTTGTTGCATGCAGTTAGGTGTTGCAGGCACGTACGCATGCAACAACACCACAGAAACACACTATTTATGCTTAAATTGAACACAAAAGAGCGAAAGAGAGAGCTAGAGAGAAAGAGGGAGCAAGAGGTTGAGAGGTTGCACTCAACTGGAGTCCAGCAGATTAATGTCGAGTCACGGAGGCATCACTGGGAGAGGAGCAGAGCACTCGAGGCTTGATTGTGTTTTAATTTAATTTGGAGGCAAGCGAAACATGGCAGGCCACTAAGCTCTACGCGATATCTCGCTGCACATCTACGCATACCCCTTTAATAAAACAGAGAGGGTATTGTTGACTGTCAGCTGCTAAGCCTTAGTAAATTAGTAATTATAATATTAAAACACTTTAGCTACAAAAGTACATTTGACTTTAAATTATTGTTAAGCAAGCTTTAACCAACTCCGAGCTAAGTAACTTATAAATCTTTCCAACTACCTTACAAACCTGACTTAATCAACAAGTTCTTCAACATTCTTATTACTGGGTATCACTTGTATTTTTTTTTTAAGTCATTCACTTTACTGCAAAATTCTTTCCCTTAATTTATTTTTTCTTATCTTGCATATTTTAAGTGATCCAGCGCGGAAATGAATATGAGTGTAAAATGGCTTTAGGCTTTAGGATAAGAATAAAGTCATTAATTGCTGTGCGATTTACCCATTCCGTGCGTGGCATAAACCCACCTCGGCAAGCAGCAATCTATGCGTATAAAATATAATGGTGAAAAATAGAGCTGTTTGTATATGCAGCCAGACATACATACATACATAAATACCGATAAGCAAGCACAGCTGACCCGGACTGTAAGCCACAAGCCATTAACTAGTCATTACATTGATAAACATCGTGCAGCTTAGTGTGAAAATTTGAAATAATGATCGTATCTGTGTGTGTGTGTGCATGTGTGTGTGTGTGTGTGTGTGTGGTATCAGCAGGTGAAGCTATTTGCGACCAAATGCCAGTTTTATGATGATTATCCAGCGACATACAGGGTGTCACTAAGCAAAGCAAAAAAGGGTTTACTTCAAATACAAGGAAGAGTTGTCTTTTATAACTGAAATTATAATAGGAAATATTATTGATAATGTTAAATATCTCAATAACATAATTAAAAAATTATTCATGAAGATAAAACTGCCTTTAACTGCATGCAAGAGAGCGAAAACCTTAAACTTTTAACTAGGACACCCATTATTTTTAACAAAAAATTCCCTTTGCGTTGATGCACAAACACACTCACACTCTCTCTCTCACACACACACACACACACACACACACTCGCACACCGCCAGACAACATTAAGTTTTAAGAAATAGGGTCAAACTGTGCAACGAAGCAACGGTAAAGCGATGGGGCGTGTTAAAGGTAAATGTGAAAAGATGACTAAAAGACAAAAGATAAGCATAAATCAGTTCATAAAGCAATTACGCAAACGCTGCAATAAGAAGGGCAATCGCTTGGCCAACTTAAATCTCATAAAAAAATTAATGGGTGATGCTAGTGCCAGAAAGAGACAGCAGTCAAGCAGGATGATAAGAGGCAAACATTAATGAGGACTACTCAGCAGACTAAATTATGATTGATAAGCTGGCAGCGCGTCAATATGAAAAGAGGCAAAAACCAAGAGAAAATTGCAGCAGCGAAATTGTGACAAATTCAAGCAAACGACAAAGAGAAATGCGAGAGAGAAAGGGAAAGAGAGAATGAGTGGGGGGTGGGGGAGACATAATGTGCATGTCAGCGTTAGATAAGAGTGTCTGGGCAAACAAAATGGCAACCAAAACGCGCTAACAACAAAAATGGCGCCTGGCAAAGAAATTGTTGTTTTGCCTGCGTGGAGCCAACGTTGAAATGAGAAACTTATTCAATTATTTATGATTCAGCAGGGCGCAAAATGCTCGACTTACTCATTTTAATGCCACATCGTCAAGCCTAATTGGAAATTATTTACGGTGCGTCAAAAAAATATATAAAGTGAAGCAAGGCCTTAAATTAAACCATTGAAATGAAGTGTGTTTAGGGGAGAAAAAAATAAATAAACACCCTTTAATTGGAAATTACTATGGAAACAATAATAATAATAAATTTAAAAAAAAATATGTTGTTGCAATGGAAACAGATAAATGGTTATCAAAATACGATGAACTCTGAAGGAGTATCTCTAAAAAAAAAATGTGGTTAAGTCAGGTCAATACAATTTAAATGCAAGCTAAAAATGTATTACAACAAGATAGAACGTTGCAGTCGGACGTAACCGACAGCGAAATACTATTATACCATTATATAAATAAATTAAAATTTTTATAAATATAATATATTAATATATATTATAAATATAAAATATATTTATATAATTATAAATTTGTATTTATATTAATCGGACTAAATTCTTGTGTTTCGTTTTATTTTATCTATTGTGATGCTACCTTGACTCGTGTAGAGCTGCTGTGAGCATGCGATGAAACTATCGCGTTAAAAAATATCGCCGTTAAAACTTACTTATTTGAAAATAAAATTAGTTCTTAATTTAAGGATAAAATAAAATAATGATAAGTTAGTTTTGAATTTTAACAATCGAACTACTAGAATTAATATTTTATACAAAATTGAGATATTTTATAAAAGCAAGTTGGCAAAATTTGACGCGCTCGATTAGGAGTGACCAAATTGCAAGATAAACAGCACTGCGCCAAAATTAACAGCAAGTATTCTGTTACATTACATTGTCACAAATTGGCATGTATTGGCAACGCTGGAAATAATGCACTTGCGTCACAAAGTTCACTTGTACTGGCAACTCTATTTGCAAGTGCAAAGTGCAAGTGAATTTGATTATAAATGCATTCATAAATGCATTAAATAAAAAAATAAGGATATAATGTTTATGTATAACTAACACATATATATGAAAATAGCGCTTTACTATTTATTTCATTTATATTAATTATATTTATTTAATTAACTAACTTAAATTGCGGGAGATACAGGCATTTATCGTTTTTTGTGGGCGGGAGTGGGCGTGGTCCAAAATTTTTTTTCCACATTTATGAAGGGTGTTACTAGCAATATACCTTTAAAATTTGGTGTTTTAAGTTTTCAAATTGCGTGAGATATATGGGTTTATCGATTTACACCAACAGGTGTATCGGTTCAGAATAGGTGGAGTGGGCGTAGCCATCCAATTTTTTTATCGATCTTTGGGGGAGTTACCAGTAACATACCTGCCAAATTTTGCGACTCTAGCTTGCAAATTACGGCAGATATGCGCATTTTAAATTTCTAGGGACGAAGTTGCTGGGGGCGGCGGATGTGGGCGTGGTCCAAAAATTTGTATGCCAATCTTTGGAGGAGGTTACCAGCAAATTACCTTCCAAGTTTAGTTACTCTATCTTTAAAATGTTCGGAGATATACGGAGTTATCGATTTAATATCGGAATTGTCGATTATAGGCGCAGGTGTGGGCGTGGCACCACAAATTTGTTATCGGTTCTTAAAGGCGACTACCAGTAATATACCTACCAAATTTGACGTTCCCTACTCAAAAACTGCGAAAGATATAGCCATTTGAAAATTTTAGGGGCGGGGGTGATGGGGGCGTCGGAGGTGGGCGTGGCACATGTCAAACTTTCAAGGACCTCGCCAACAACCTACAAACCAAAATTGGTGACTATATTCATTAAATTTGTGAGAGATATGTGGATTTATCGATTTGCTAAAATCGATTTTCGCGGTTTTTTAGCTCCCTGGTGGACGTAGGTCCAAACCCAAGACACTTTAACTTTTGAGGGTACTTTCCAGTATACGTTCCAAGTTTCAAGTCTCTATCTCAAAGGGTGTCGGAGGAACGCGCGTTCATACAGACGGACAGACGGACAGACAGCATGACGGACATTGCACAAAACCAATATACTATTATACCATTTTGGTATAATAGTATAAAAATATATACTACCAATATAAAAATATAATACAATCTCAATGCAGCAACTTGATCAAATGTCACATGGAAGCTAATTTACTGTATAATTTGCAAAGGGATTAACCCGAAAATTATAAATAAATGTTTCCGGTTGCCATCCATTGGCAAAAAAAAAGTTTTGACATGTTGCGGTTCCTGATGCCATTGGCCAAAAGAGCTTTACTTAACATTTTCAGCTTGTCATGCGGTCAGGTCAAGGTTTCGCACAGCAATAAACGCTGTTCATAATTTAACAGCTGACTAAAGTTAGGTTTAGGTTTAGGTTTAGGGAATGCTTTTGTTTGGAATGGTAGCCAAGGCGGCTGGGGAAATGGCGGTGGGCATCGAAGCCATGGAGAAGTGGTTGGCAGCTGTCAAGTGTACCATAAAGTGCCTGGCAAGACCGCAAAGTGTTGAAGTGTTGGGTTTTGGGTCAGCTGTGTGACATGTTTTTGAAAAGGCAAATGTTTATGAATTATGTGGCGTGTGGCAATAGTTACTTAAGTGCTGAATAAATAGTTCTTAAGATTCAACAGAAACTAGTTGGTGTTGGCTTCAGTTTAGTGATCCATCTTAATTTTAAGATACTGTTTTAATCGAGCTGTTACATTGAAAGAGATCAAGTCGATTATTATTTATTATTGATAGCCTTTTTGCATTTTGTTTTGTCAAAAATATTATTCTGTGCTTGAGAAATCTATAAAATGTTAAATAGCTGTTTAAATAGACTTCAAAATTCATGCACTTTCGAAAAATAGAAATATAACAATTTTATTTTATTTTTTATTATTATTTTTATTATCAATGATTTACGTATAAATAATCATTTAAAAACTTATAGATTCAATTCAGTCAATTCAATTTTTTTTAACCAACAATTTAATTTAGCCAAACACTAAATGTCTAAAAATCTTCCCGCAAAAAATTTGATGAAAACCTGTGCAAATTGTTTTAATTTGGCGCTCAACCATGAAACAAAGTACGGATATAAATTTTTAAACCAGTACAGCCAGAAAAATAGGGCGCAATAAAAACAGTAAAAAGAAAAAATAAACAAATTGGGCAAAAATACAATACAGGAGGAAACATCATCAATGACGAAGACAAACAGTAAAATTCCAAGGCCCGCAACGCAATTTGTTAATGGAAATTCAATTGAATTGAAAAACTAAATAAATATAAATTTGCTGCACGCAGGTAAATAAATAAAGAACAGGGCGCATCAAATCAATAATGAAATGTATCTGAAAATTAAATGTATTTCTATCCTGTAAGTGCTGTTGAGGTTTGCAATAGGTTGTCAATAAACTGACTTTGTCTATTATAATATTACATATTTAAACCCATCATTTAAATTAATTATATATACGACTAATTAAATTTGAAATATGATTTTAATATAATAATAAATTTTTACAGGGTAACTGCTGCTTGAACACTTCCCTTGCAAATCTTCCGTTTAATATTCAATATTTATCGTTTTCAATTTTTAATTGGCCAATTTACATTTATGTAAACTACGGCAATTTATTGATGAAAAATATACGAATTTTTCATACAGGCCTCGGACTAGACTTGCAAAATTTATGGAAGGTTTCATAACTCTTTGAATACTCTTAATCAAAATACATTTATTAAACAAATTTATTAACTAAACTAGTCTAAATTATTGTAAGTTACAAAAATGGCACCTGCATTATTTAATTTTGTTTGCTATGAGTTAAACAGAATTTTAAAATGCAGCTTGAGCATATTTTTGAATTAAGAACTGCATTTTAATTCCCAACATGACTCCATCGAGAATTGGGCAGCTGTCGTAACATATTTTCCCAATGGATATTTATTTTTATTTATTTTTTTTTTGTTGGGCCAATTGCTCAATAAGAAACACACAATACTTGTCACAAGGGACATGTAAGAATAACAGCTACGAGCAAGTGACGAACACTCATTCAATCATTCAGTTAGTCAGTGATACCAATACTCACTGTACAGCTAGAGAACTGGCTTGAGGGCAAAAAATAAACGAATATTGCTATGGTTATTGCTGTAGAGTCAATACTCTTCAATAACTTTCACAATACATATATATATCTATATATATATATATATATTTATATATATCTATATATATATATGTAGTTATATAAATATGTGTGCAATAAAAATAAAGAAAACATTTTAGCGCCGAAGGTTGTGGAAAATGGTTGCCGTTTTACAGTAAACATAAACCTTTTCTTTTTATTATTATTATAGCATTTTTATTATTTTTTTTAGTTTATTGTTATTGTTATAGTGTTGTGGCGCATAAATTGTTAATGTTATTGTTGTTGTATTCATAGTGCAGCCTGTAGTCCTCATAAGCGCTCAACCAAAGTAAAATAGGGAATACCCTTAACGATACGGTGCAACGGGATGGCTAATGAAAAAGCAAATAAACCAAAAAACATTAATGAATTAAATTTGCAAGCGATAAAAATATTGCAAAAATCCTGTCTTAACTAAGCTATTTTTGGAATAGTTACAAAAATTGATCATTCACCTGAATTGTACAACTTCTCGTGTTAGGTAAATTGCATGAAAGCCGCACTTGATTGGCTTGACTTGGTCAATTGCTATTTGGCATTTAATTTGATTTATTTATCAAGTACAGAGCTTTGCCACACACAACAATGCAAGACAATATTTTATTTGCACTATGAATAACCACTAGTTTGTTTGCCACACCGTGGTCAATCTATATATAAAGTGGTACGTATATTTATATATATATACATATATATCTGTATGGAAATAGCTGACCCACATGGCACTCGCAGCGAGGTCGCAACTGCCAAATGGCATCAAGGAGGGCAGTTGTTATTGTAACGCACAACAAAATGGCTGCACAGGATTTGTGTTTCTGTCTGTCCACCTGTCAGTTCAAGGCTCACACAAGGCTCAAGCACAAATATTCTGATGCCTCAAAGTTATCAGAAGTCTAACAAATAATTTAATGTGCAACAGTCAAAAGGATACTGGATTTGTAATCATCAATCATCCAAAATCAATCGAGCAAATAATTAATTATTCAATTTAAGACCACAAAAACACTGCAGAAAATGCACACATACTTGCAACAAAAAAAAAAAAAAAAAACAATTTTCTGGTCGCAGAAAGCCATCGACTATGAGATAACCTGTATTCCAAAGATTATTGCCAAGTCATATTTAACATAAAAAGACTAAGCCAATTGTAGTCTGGAATAAATTCAAATTTAAAATAAATGATCAAACGGATAAGATTCTACAGATTTGGCTGTGTATATATAAGTAAAGAGCCAACAAAAATCAAGCAATAGCGTGTGTGACACACAAAAGCCAACAAAACCTAAAAGAGAGAGAGAGAGACGGCAAACAACACAAAAAAAAGGACAAAAGAAAACAATCATTTTACTTTAGTGCTGACTTACTGACAAGCAGCACGAAAATTTCCAGTTCACTGCAGTTTGCAGTCTGCTGCTGCTGCTGCCTCCCCAAACCCCTGCTGGCATCATCCATTTTTATTTGCAAAGAAAACATTTATGTAAACTTTATATCATAAGAATTTCATTGTGCATTGCCTGCATGTCTGTCTATCTGTCTCTCTGTCTGTCCATTTGTCTGCATATCTTTATGCTCGAGTTTGTTTTATAACAACTGCAAGAAAACGACATTTGCCAATATGTTGCAGAACAGCCGAGTCGTCCTGCACGGATTCTAGGTTCGTCCTTGTCATCGTCTTGGCCCTACAATTTGTGTGTCATCTATTGAATTGGCAGCTTTTTATTTGCCAGCTGCGTCTATTTCTAGTTTATCACCGACTCAACTTCGTCTTGGACTATCTGCCAATTTGTGTGTTTCCCCCTTTGGTATCCGCTGCCCATTTATTTGCTTCAAATCGATTCTATACTTATCCCGTTAATAGAATACAGACCGTTTCATTGCATCAATAAATTACTTTTAAATTTTATTTGGTTCTTGGTTTCGATAATCGGTAAATGCAATTGAAATTATTATCAATTTGAAGTAACTTTTAGATTTAATTTAAAATTCATATTTGATTTAATCCAAAAAGTATGCAACATATTTTTTAAATAATATTAATTATTTGAGTTAATAATATTATATTTTGAAGTTTTTACTAATTATAGTTTTTCATTTTGTATTTTAAGCCTAGCACTTTAATAGAAAGCCTTAATCCACATTTCCAATTCGATGGGCCCTTTCAACTTTTTACCTGTGCTTGGCTTATTTGTGGCCAATGGTAATTCACATAATTCTCATTTCCCATTGCTACTTTTTCAATCTGCAAATCTCTGTTGGGCTCATTTCCATAACAGACCACACAACCCTTTCGGAAAATTATTAGAGTGTTCTGCGGAAGGATTTCCATAACAAACATCAACCTGGGACAGTTTTTAGCACACGTTTGCCATTTTACCATTTTCATATGTACATCCAGACTAAAATATATTGATAAGCCGGTTGTGCCCCAGTTGGCAAGGCAAACATGCCCATCCACAAGGAACAACCCCACCTAAACACAAGGGGGCGCTTGGGGGACAAGCAACAACAAATTCCTGTTGACTGCAGGCGAAACTTACATTTTTGGCCATTCCACCTGGCCAGGCTTCGTGGCCATGGCCAAAACCAACAAAATATGTGGCCAATTATAGGAAAAACAGACGTTTTTACGTGCAGTTTGTTTTCGGTTTGGTTTGCCTCTTTATGGTTATTTTGTTTTTGTTTTTTTTTTTTGTGTAGGCCAACTGACTGCTAATTTATGGCTAGAAATGGTTGCTGGCTCTTTTTTGGGGTCTATGGTTGTTGTGTCTAATCATTAGCCATTATTCATTTGCGATTCGCTTAATCGCCGGTGACTTTGCTCTTTTGAAATATTGCATGCATGCAACATTTGGTTTGTAGATTAGTTAAAACAAAGTACATGAGTTAAATAACGTTCAATATGTAAAGAATTAGGAGCAGATTCCAAAGCAAATATTTCAAAAATTAATGTCAAATGACTAAAAATGTATCAAAACGTGCTTAAATAAATTCGGTTTTCGTGTTTTTTATTAACTTCACCTTCAGCTGTCACTCGACGCTTCACTCGACATAATTGAATGCTTATGATATTTATTGGTATTCCTGAAATGCGAAACCCTGAAGCGTACACTTAAAATGTATCAAAGGGGATTTTCGCATATCTGCCATAGATAAGAAAAGAACAAAAAAATAGATATACAAATCTGGCACGTGCGGGATGCTAAAAAAAAGAAAACAAGTAAAAACAAAAGCCCTAAACGGCAAATACTTTTAGCGTGCCATCATGTCAGAGATCCGTTGCTGACAATGACAAATGACAACTAAGCCTGAACGACTCTAAGATATTCTGTAATCGTAACTTTAAATTTAATTATTTTAAGAATTACAAATGATGCGGTTAAACTAGCACTACTTAAACAAGAATGTTTTATTTAATTTGTTCGTTTTTAAACAATACTGAATTTCTTAAAAATAAATCAACTTGGAATGGTTCGGTTCACTTTAACTTTAAGTTAAGTATGCTTTTAACAGTTATTATTCAAAGCATAGGGTATAAGTGTACACAAAAACAATGGCAATGGTAATGGCGGCATCGCTGGCGGCAGGCAGCATGAAAAACTAAAAATCGCATTTTCATGTTTTTTGTCAAACAGACTACAGTCAAAACGAGAGAAAGGGGCAGATAGGAACGACAGCAACAACAACAACAACAGCAATAACAACAACAACTAAATATAAACAAAATGTCAAATGTTTTCGCTGGCATTCGTTGTTCGTTTCTTGGCCTTCTTGTCAACGTTGTCGTTATTATTGTTATTGTTGCTGCTGCTGAAGGCAAATATTTGTGCAGCAGGACATATATAAATAAATAAATATATACAAATTTATATACATTGTTGAGAAAAGAAATTTGATTTGAAATTGAAGCTGCTCGACAACAGCAGCCAGCAGGCATTTAAGGTCAGAGGTTTGACTACAAATAAACCTTAGTACTATATATTCTCTATATATATATATATATACTATTTTTTTTATATATTTGAAATGTCAACCAACTATTTTGATGATGTGTTTATCAATTGTCAAAAGCTAACAATAAGCCAAATGGATTTGAGGTTGGCCAACAACAAAACACTCCCAAAATAGTTCCATAGAATTTGCATTTTTATGTAAATTTCTAGCACAAATAAGTTGATGGAGTCCCTTGCCCCTTCCTACCACCCACGAACTGCCCAGAAAAAAAAAAGATAGAAGTCCTTGGCGCAAAAAATGTTCAAATTATGCATAATGAAATGGATTTCCATGGGCTGAAGTGATAAGAACACTTTACATTTCTGATTTATTCCCATTTCATCGCATTCCCATTTTTCTCAACAACAATCTACACTTCGTCATGACAGTTCCTTTCAGAGCCTGACGGAAACAGCCTTTTTAATAAATGCAAATCAAGTCACCAAAAAAGTATACTTCAATTTTTTCAGTAAAAGACCAGTAGCCCAATAATAAAACGCTATGCAAAACACGTTATTAAAAACTAGAGTACAAGAATAATATCAAATATTATGGTACTAAAAAACAAATGAATGCAAAAAACGATGTAAAAACGTGTATCCTGACAAGTTAACAATAGGATGCTTAAACTAATATTAAAAATAGTGTTCAATACTAAATTAAGTAATTAAATCTCTTGTAGTAAATTAATAATGTGAATTTAAAAAAATTAATAATATATATATATAAATAAATTACTAAATTCATAACAAACAATCCATAAAAAAAAGAAAATACAATTTACGAATGAACCAATTTATATTACAAATTAATTTAAAACTGAAATCATAACCAAAATGTTAATAATAGAATTATTTTCAATTACAAAAGCACTTCAAGCTTAAACTAAACAATTTAGAAACTGCTTTGCTGCATATTGCTTACATCAGAAATCATTAATCTTCAGACAATTATTTGTTTCTTGAGCTAAAATTTGCTGTTAACAAATTAACAAGGCCATTGCAAATAGTTTGACTAATTCTTAATTACAAAAACATATATATATATATATATACTTTATGTGTTGGGTAACGCCGAAAAGTATGCTAGAGCATAAATTAACACTTACATTTGATGTGGTCGAATAAAAGAAGTTTGCAACAGTATCCAGAAACCAGATGCCACCAGACGCTCAGCCAACTTGTCTGCAAAGGATAAGAAGCATGGTAAATAAGTAAGAATAAATACATATATATATGCTTATATATATATTTATATATACATGTACATACTACACATGTATTCAGAGCAAGTCGGAGAGGTCGACTCAATTAGTTTTATTTGCTGTGTTAGGCGCCAAACTGGCAATTGAGTGCGAACCATTCGCAAAAAAAGTCAATGTTTATTTTCATTGAGACTTGCCAGATATTCCAGATATTTCAGGCCAAATTAACGCACACATTTCTAGAAATCGTTTGTTTGCTTATCTGTTTGGTTGTTTGTTTTTATGTTTGTTTGTTTGTTTGCTTGATTATTTATGGGTCTAATTACGGCCATCGACGGCGGATGTCACAAGTCGCTTAAGCACTTAATTTGTGTGGTCTGCAAAGCACATCAAAAACATCTTTTAACTTTGATTTACAAACAGCACTAATCTTAACACTGTTCAAATACCAATTTAAAAAAGCAGACACTTTCCAGCGAATTGAGCTGAACTTAAGGAGAATGTTTAGGACACAGAATCTTGAGCTGCAAAAGTTGTGTTTCGAAGCTGTTACACTCGATAAGCTGCAATCGCTTTGAATTTAAATGCCAAACATAAACATCAACAAGAAAAACTGCAAAGCTGCAAGATAAAAAAATACCCTGCATATATACAGAATGTCTGAAAAAGGCAAAACTGTTCGACACGCAAACACCCTTCACAATAATCAAATAATAGCCTGAATTTATTCGACACTCAAGAAAAACTTTTTTAACTAACAACTTCTGAATTGTTTTAAAAAAATTAATTATTAATAATTCAGTTTCAGTAGATAACATTAAAGAAGAATAAATATTTATTTATAATTTAAGTTATTTATTGTTTACCCAATGCCCTTACATAACTATTTGCAGGGTATAAAAAGTTGCTGTCAAAAGTTGTTGCTACAGAAAAAAAAAAGCTAGATAGAAAATTGCACAAGTTTGCGGTGAACGATTTTATCTGCAGCGTGGAAAATCCTTTGCTTTGGCAAAGGTGTTGCCCGCAACCGGAACGCGACAGACGAACGTCAAGAATACCACAGACCGACTCACACCGAACAGGCAAACCTAACCAACCCAACCAACCTCCCGAACCCAACCCCAACCAACCCAACCCAACCCCAGCCACCCCCAGCTAACCATATCGAGTTTAAGCCTTGCGCATTGTTAACTTGCCGTCTTGTGGCAGGGGTTGAATGGTTATGTGTGTCAAGTGGATCCCGCCTGGCTGCACTCACCCAGCGCAGCATTCAGTTCGACTTCGGTCGCCAACATGCCTCGAGAGTTGCCTCTGTCTGTATATCTGTCAGTCAGTCAGTCAGTCAGTCATTTAGTCTGACACAGACTGTGTGTCATTCATTTGGCCCGTCTTGTGGCAGGTCAAAAGCAAATCGCTAACGTTAACGCCGCTGCGTGGCAAAGTCCTTTGCTACGGTTTTGAATAAACACAAGACACAAACAAACAGTTGCCGCAGCCGGCGACCATGTTTTGAATATGATTTAATTACTGCTAATTGCTGACTACACTAATTAGTTGCAGATCCTTTTAGTATTTTACATGTTATATGGCTCTCCCTTCTTTCACTTATAATTGTTATTCTCATTGCTGTTGTTGCTGTTGTTGTTGTTGTTGTTGTTGTTGTTTTTGTTGTTGTTGCTTTGCAGATGCAAATGAAATTGGCTGTGATTTGAATAGCTTATGAGCACAGCTCCTGTGTCGAAACATTGATTGACATGTTCAAGGGAAAACTGTCTCTTGCAGACGATTTCACTTTGATAGCTGGAATTGCAATCCAATTGAATTAGCTGAATAAGTACAGGTTGATAAACCAACTAATTGGCTTAAGTGAACGTGTACTAAAATTTCTAGAGAATTATAGATTGTCTAATTAATTTGTAGTGAAGTGGAGCTGAACATGTAATTGTGAGCTTACATAAATCATTTACAATGTCTACATCTGGAGTTTAACGAGTTCAGACGTTAATGGAATACTTTACAGTTGCTGCCACATTTCTGCATTATTTACACAAAAATATTGCCATTTAATGGATTTTCATAGAAATTACGAATTAAAATTAGAGCTGTTATGTTTTTCGCTCAATAGAAAAATCAAAAGCTGGCAACATGGCGAATGATAGATATTTAAAAAATACAATAAAAATAACTAAAAAATAAAGTTAATTAACAAATATTACATACCCTTATATATACTATAAACTACTATATATTTCGTATATAGTAGTACTATACACTACTATAATCCGATGTGGATTAGCACAATAATACGCATAACTTTTGAGTTTGATTAGGAACACCTTGGAAACAAAAAAGTTTCTTAGACAAGAACTCATCTTTCGACCGATCCTTCGCAAAGACGTCAGACGGATATGGCTATACCGACTCGGATAGTAATGCTAATAAAGATATAATTTACGTGATCGTAGACGTCTCCTTCACTGCACTACATTCATTGCAACAGATTGGTAATACCCTCTGCAACGCTTAATACACTTTCCAAAACATATAAATAAATAGATATTTACTGCTTTGCACGGCTAGCAATATCACTATTTCCGGTATTAGCAAAAAAAAAAACCCAAGAAATGTTATCAACAGGGCCAAATGGCAATTTGGCCTAGGCTCATAAATCATTTTGCTTGTGCTAAGTGCACATTAACAATGAAAACACCCAGCTACATACAAAGACCTGTATATATGTATATATAGATATATATGTATGTATGTATGATGAAAACAGACACGAGCCCTGAACCTGAACCACAACTGGTGACACATGATGAAAAGACGATTTGGCCAGGGTGATAGAGAGTGTGAAAAGTTACACAAATGACAGCAAACAAACAATAACAAACAACTTTAACAACAAAAACAACAGCAACATTTTGTGACTGAACACGTGGAAAACAATAAATCTGCCATTAGGTTGAGCGGCCTTCATTAACGGGTTTTAGGCCAAACAATAACACGTATACACAAGTTGACAATAATGCACACACACACCCTCACACACCCACACACACCCACACACACAGTCTGTCAACATGCACCTTTCCTAAAAGAATTTTGCGCAAAATATTTGAAGCAGCATTTTGACAAAGGACTTAGGCCCAAAAAATAGTGAAAAGCTTTTATGGAGGGATTTTCGGGGAGGGGTTGTGGGAGGGGGAGGGGTGGTGTCTGCAGCGTGTCCATAGTTTGTCCCTGTGCAAATATGACAGCCATTGTTATTTTGCGTAGAGAACGGAGCTTATCTCTGTGTTTGGACGCCACATGTTGTCAAAAAAAACAAACGTGGCCTTTCAGTCTAAAAGTGGATTATGCAACAATTTTGCAACGCATTATGAGTTGCCACAAAATGTGCCGAGACAACGTTATCCATATACACAGTAATTCAATTTGTATTGTAAAACATTATTAAAGCTTTTATGTATGCGATTTTAGTAAAAAGTAATTTTACATTTTTTCTCAAACAATTGGATTTTTTTTTTATCAATAGTTTATCGCTTGTGCTTTATTAATTATACTCGGTAGTATTTTTAGCTTTTTTAAACCATTTTTTATCTCCCTATATTAAAATATATTTTATTAACTTTATATTAATATTTTTTTTAATCAATAGTTTATCGCTTGTGCTTTTTTAATTATTTTATTAACTTAAGCTTTTTTAAACCATTTATTATATCCATATATTAATATATATTATATTAATTTTTTATTAAAATCGAATTTTTAGCTTTTTTTACCCATTTTAATCTCCATGAAACGTATTTTCTACATGTGAAATGAATATAGAATTATTTTAATCCCCACATCAATTAAATAATAAATATATGCAATCTGTAGTCTAACGAATTGGTTGTAAGCCACTGAAAAGCCAACAACAAATGTATTAGAATTGATATTGCCATTAAGCATACCGTTTATAATCTGTTAAGCCTTATTAAGACCACAGCAATCAATACAAGTGAAACCTGTCCAACAAGCTTAGACATGTCAGCGATTCGAACCCTTCCATGATGAACCCTTCCGTAACTCAAACACAAGCGCGTCGCAGTTGACAAACCAATTGACAAGTCACTTAATTGTGGCATTTACCACAAAACATGTTAACGTTAAAGTGCATTGGGTTAAGCGGGCAGTGAAAATGTTTTAAATGGGGGGGGGTACACAAAAATGCAGTTAAGGGTTGCAGCAAATCAACCCCCAACAATGCTGCGGGCGGCACTCATCAGGTTGCCACACAGAGGCAAGCAAATTAGGGGCAGTCAGGCAGCTGCTTTCAGCTTTCATAATTTAAATTTAGCAACGCAAACAATTACAATTCTTAAAAGCAAGTGAATTATGCTTGTGGGCTAATTATGTGTGTATGATTGACAAACAATTGAGACTGCCAGACACTTGTAAGCCAGGCACAAGGTTATGTGCCACTTTGGGGCACCACTTGATCCTGTACCGCACCGAAATTGCATTTGAATGCAATTCAAACTCTGATTACCCCAAGGGGTTACTTGCCATATGCATGCCTGTGTGTATGTGTGTGAGTGTGTGTGTCTGTGTGTGTGTTGGGAGTGTGCAACCGCTGCAAGTTGGGCTTGTGTTGTGTTTTGGTAATTGCTTCACACATTTCTACATCTATGCTAATTTGCCAGCTGAAACGAACGAGATTTTTGGCTTTGTCCACCAGTTTGACAATGAACATTTTTTGGATGGATGCTTGGTGGGGTTGGGTGGATTTGGGATTTTGGATTGGGGACTGGAGTTGGGGCTTAATCGTCTCGGTTTCTGTGTATTGTGTAACTGTGCCAATGTTCACCACGCATTATTTTCATATGTCTGCCTGTCATTCGGAATGAATCTGCGGCAGTTATGTTCTGGAATTGCTTCTCTGGTTTTGTCTGTTGTGGCTTTTATACGAAATTGCTTCATTTTTTTTGGGGGGGGTATCCAGTTTCGCGGGTTTATTGTGTGTGACAAACACACACACATACTCAGAAATAACAACAATGATTGTGTTCAGTTTGCCAGAGGGACTAATTTGGGGAACGTAACTTCATTTTGAGCAGACACAATTATTTGGACAAGAGATAAAACTCTACATTTTGGTGCTCATCCCATTTACACAGACTTAATAAAGGAGGCAGAAAAAATTACATAAATCCATTCTAAACAGTCGACGTATTATGAATATAAAATTGGTCCATTTATGGATCATGTATACAAGAGATTTAAATATTTGCAAGTTAATTAAATTTATGACACACGTCACATTTCAGATTCCATTTCAGTATTAAGCTGCAACTCACATTGAGTTCAAACTGCTTAATATGGAATTGAAAATGTGATATGTGAAGCTTAAAATAAATTAAATTAAATTAAAATATTCATTATGCACAACTGTGAATCGAACTGATGTCAATTATGGTAATTAAATTGTGAAAAACAAATCCCTAAACCAGTTGACAATTGAGACTCTCAGAACTGTTTCAATTAAACAGACATTTGATTTGCCAAATGGGACAACCCACAACTCGGTTATGTATAAGGATAGAAAGTGGGCCAAAAACAGACACACCTGACCAGTTTCACATGCCACTGCATTGGTTATGAGGGGGAGGGGAAATGGGTTGTGGTCTGGATGAAACATGGTGCAAGTGCAAAGTGCGTAAATCGAATTGAAATGAAGGCAGCAAGCAAAGGCAAGTGAAATGAAAATCAGGCACACAAAGCAAAGCAAAAGTTGCTGCAATGGCAAAAAAGCGTCTGTTGGCCGCATTTGCCACATGCCACACACACACACACACACACAAACACAGCCTACACCCTGCAACACCTTATACACTAGGTAGATATGGTGTTTTACACGTGCCCCACTCGATTCAATGTGGCTCATAGGAAAAGCAGGTCATATGGAAATCTCCCACAATTCCCTCGCATCCATTTCACATTCCGCTTTTTTTTCTTTCTTTCATTATGACTCTTTTTTAATGCAATTCCCAACGGCTTTGTTTTAGCATCTTGTTCAAATTCCAATAATAATCAGTTTGATTTCTTTGCGCTTTCATCAAAATGCTGTTGAAACATTTGTAGCATTATTCGTTTTTTGATTTTGATTTTTATCGGCCCATTTCTTGCAAGCAATTTGAACTGATTTTGACTTCAATAAATTCTTTCCTCACTTTCTGTTAAGTCTTAAGATGACTTTGACTTTATTGTAATTAATCTAAGTATGTATTTTTTTAAAGCTATTTTTTATCCTTTCCAAGCGTTATTTTACTTTCTATATCTGGCAATTGTATTTGCACTTTAGACCTCAAATATGAATGTTCTGTTATAAGTCAAACTGTAATAGCAAAAGCAATTTCAAAGATCAAAGCTAATGCTATAGATGTATTGCTGTTGTATGCAACTCAAAGAGATACCGACATCATCATATATACATATATATTTTTAAAATTATTTATAATGTGCCGCAACTTCAAAAGACCGCAAGCAACTTGAGCAGCTGATGCATCTTTAATAAGTGCCACGAGGCTGATTTACATATATACATATATAGATATATTTTATTCAAGTTACACAATTCAATTGAGAGACCGAGTGGCAGAGCTGACCTTTCAGCATGGTCATTAATACGTAGTATATACTTACATATGTATATACTGACCAGGTGACTTCAGTTGCTCAAAATCTTGACTTATCCGCACAGTTTCATTTCCATGGTATTCATTGACATTGAAATGCGTTTCATGGTCCGTTCACTTCTTCACTCAGTTAATTGTTCGCTTGTGCTCAAAAAGCGCATCAAATTTATATATAAATTAAATTAAAGAAGACGCATGAAATAAATAAAGCTAAAAATAATATAATTTCAGCATTTCGATTGCCAAAAAAAGACAACATTGAATTGTTGACCTTGAATTGCTCAAACACACTTATTTATTTAAGCCTCCAATTGAATTGCAAACGATTCCATAAGCGGAAGCTGCGTCTTCAATATGTATTTATTTTGTCTCCCTGTCTATCATTTTTTTGGCATCTCGAGTGCTTTCAAGTCTACATATAAAATAATTATGAATTATTATGAGTAGCTGTTATGATGCGGAATCAAATCACAATGAATGTTGAAGTAACTGAAGTTCTAGTTCCAAGCACATTGTACATATAATCAGATAAGAACTTAAAATCACATTTAAAAAAAAAAAACAAAAAAAAAATACATTGCTTGGTTTGCTACACAATAAATATTTCAATTTATTACTTAAAAATTATAAACATGTTTTTATAATATTGAAAAAAAAAATTATTTTTATCCGAAATAAGTTTTTGCAGTTTTCTACTTTCCCTTATCTGACAAGTATATTTTCATTACGATTTAATTGTGTCAATGAAACGGAAATGCACTAACAAAAAAAGAAAAACATTTAAAAACCTTTCTTAATATTTATATTTTCATCTCTTTACATCTATATAATTCGCTGACTGTGTTTTGTTCTTTGTTAAATAAGTAATTTACTTTCTTAATCAGCGATTTAATTGTTAGTTCTCATTTTTATAGTTTTTTTCTCTTACATAAGTACTTGCCTGAAATTATCTGGAAATAGCGTCTAAACACAACTGGATGCTACTAGTTAAATCTCTATGATAAAAAAAAACCCCGACGAGCAATAAAACTGAACCAACTATGAATAGCAACTGAAAATACATTTTTAAATTCACGATGATCAATTGCATTTAATGGGAGTCGGGAAAAACCCAAACATCTAATTATAGTCAATAAACACGACATCAGCTAAGTGCAGTCTGTGTATGTTACACAATCTTCACCTAACCAAACAATCTATACTAACTACAAAATAATCGCAACTGCTGTGGCAACAGGTACATTTATTGTTAGTTTATTTATTTAGTATATGATAAATATATAGTTTTAGAATTTTATCGCAACTAAATGTCTAGCATATTATCTCACAGTGAAATGAGATAAGTGATAATTAACACAACACAGTAATCTTTACTTTAATTTATTAGAGAAACTTATCCACAACGTGAGCCGTGATGAACTTGCTTATTAATATATTATAAAATGTAAATGTGTGTAAATCCCAAAGATTTATATAATATCTAACAGATTTGTATAATCAAGTTTCCTCTTTTCAAACGGCTCTTAAGCAAATTTCCCCAGGTACTTTCGAACAAGATAATTCCCATATAGATCAGATGAGTGCAAAACACTCTGCAGTTTGTTGAACTCTCTGAAATAAGTGTTGTAATCAGAGCAATTAGTAAAACTGCGAGACAGAAGATAGCAGATAGAAGCTAAAATATAAAGTGCACACGAAGCGTCATTTAATGAACACATTAGTGTGATGCTAATGAAAAACACAAATTAGCTGTGCAGAAGTAAGATTGTGAGGAGCAAAATGTATTTCACAGATACACACAAGCCACAGCCAATCAAAATTACAAAATAATTTTTCAATTTACTCACTAATGGGATGCTAATGAGCCATATTATGGCACAAATTCACAGATTCCTAGACAGACTCCCAAAAGAGCTTGACAAATTTAGAACAAGCTAATGAAGAACTGCACGAGGAGGAATTACAAAAAACTGGAGCAAATCAATTAGCAGGTGCGATGACGCTCAAAAACACAGTTATGTGCACTCAATTGAATGCTAATCGAGACAGTTATTTATTGTTATTATTATTTTTTTTTTTTTTTGATTTCATGTACAACTTGGATTTTTTGTGTTTCCGCAATTGCCGTGTTCAAATTATCACAATGTAGCTAAGTAGTTTTGAGCGTGACTGCAGGCTACTATCAAAATATTCAAAAAAATATTATTTTTGTGTTCATAAAATATTTACGACATTTGTCACCAACACTCACAAGTGCTGCGGTTCAGTATTATTAGATTTATATATAGTAATCATTCGCAATAGTTCGCAACTAACCGCATTCGATAAACTTAAGAGATTAAAATAATTTAAAAAAAAATCTGACACAGCTGCGGTTTATTTGAACTATAAATAGTTACGTAAATAAACCTATCTTATTTATTTCTAGGAAGTAATCGTTCTTATGCGAACTAAGCATATTTGATATGCTTCAAATCTGGTCAATAAAGCATGTATTGTTTACAAATGACTTGTATAGGTTTTTTTTTGACTGTAGACCAATTATTTAACTAGTTGAAATTATGTTTAATTCAATATTTTATAATGTACTATATTTCTCTACCAGGTTTCTTAAATTCATTTTCTTTTCAATTCATTTTCATTGTTTTGACTGAAATTTCGACCATTTCCGGCTGGCAATAATACTGCTTTTTCTTGTTTCTTTGAAATACATTTTTCATACCGCTTAAATCATCTTTTCCGCGCATTCGTTAAACCTTCATCAAAGATTACCTGCAAATAAAAAAAATTGCAAATTAGTAAATCGAATAATAATTAATAAATCTCTTAAGCTATTATAAGCCATGTTAAAGTGAAAAGTGTTCATTTACTAACAGCAATTGCTTTATTTACAATTACTATGAATAACTGTGTACATATTGAAAATGTTTACTGAAGTAAAGTCTTCTTCAAATGCATTCGCAGCTATGAATTAACATAATTAAAATTGCGGACCAGAAGCAAAATTCCACCGAGAGACTTCAGATGCGAAATGTAATCTGTAGATAGTTATACTAGTAAGTTGGTACTCTTAATTATGCACGCATCCTCAGCTATTTGCAGTCGAGTGCGGCTGTGGAGTGGAGCGAAGTGGACGGGGCACGTTCATTAAAATTAACCAACAACTTCAGAACATCAACTACCAAATGCAAATGACACACAGCAAACTCAAGTGAATCTCATGCCACATTAACAACAACAAAAGGAAAACGTATCAAATATGTATAACTCGACTGGAAAATACCCAGAGATGTTTGGGAATTTTTTATTGATAGGCCATCATTTTTTATTAGAGAATTTTCCATTATTTAAGTAGTAATAATAACTCAGCTAAAACATAATTATACTTGATTTAAGCTAGAAATTTACTGTAAAACTTGATCTTAACTCTCAAATTATGTGCACTTTCTACAAGCCATTCAAATCCACTGACTCCATTTTGGAGTCAGAGTAATTATGAATTACTTGCATATTACATGATGTAGGCTGGAATGTCATCGAGTGGAGTCGGGCTCGTTTCATCTATTGGCTCTTGTTCCACTCGCAAATGTGGCTAATGTCCTTCTTTAGACTAGTTTCAATTAGTCTAAGTGTAGCTGTAAAAGGGGAAAGAGCGCTGAGCCTTATTGTATTGAGGCTCTCAACGAATGTTAATTACGAAATTGACTTAACAAGTTAAACCATAACAACATCAATGATGAGCTTGCTGAAGTACTACTAAGTGATATTAGCCTTTTGGTTTCTGCATTTTGGCCATTTGGCTAATAAGGCTCAACGACACACATGTCTGGCTTAATTATGCCGATTTCAGCCGCATTTCAAGTAGATTTTTCGTTGCCAAACCCCGGAAGTCTATAGACGCGAATGTACAATTGTTTGCGTAGCTTCGCTGCCTATTTTTGGCCATCAATGCGACCTAATTATAAAAGTCATATACAAATTAGCCTAAAATTGCCAACGGCTTGCTACCAGTTTTTTTTTCGGTGGATGTGTGGTTTGGGCCGAGACCACAGTTTGCATGGTTTTCACTTTGCGCTCATTTACATTTAAATGAAATTCTTTTGTTTGCATTTTTGTTTTCTTAAAGTTTTCTTTTTCATGTTTTCTTATTAATTTATTTGCATGGAATTTAATTGCTTTTAATGTTTGTTTATTTGCAGTTTGTTGTCAGTTCTCTGATTTGTCTTTTTACTTTGCTGTGACTTTGTATCTTATCATGAATCATTCAAATTTCGCGTAGTTGAGTTGATTTTTATTTTTTGGTTTTTTTTTTTTTTTTGTTGCGTGCTTGTGCAACTTATTCTAAAATTTACTTTACTCATTTTTTGCTGTTGCGCTGGTTGTATAATTAGCGTAATTCATTTAAAAGCCAGAGCGCATGCAAAAAGTTTGCAAACAAAGTGCAAATTATATAAGAATTTGATAAGAAAAATTAAAAAACATAACGTACAAAATTGTTAAAATTAAAATATACATATACAGAAAACATTCGCGGACGAACAAATATATATATATATTTATATGTGTTTTTCCCCCCTTGTGTACAAACTGCCATTTTCACATCGAGCGTACATAAGTAAGTATATATAAAAGTATTTAAAAAAGTATATATATAAAAAAGAGCAAAGCCACACAATTAATGCATATCAATTGACTTCACAAGCCGATAAGCCATACAAAGGCCAGCCTTATCAACACACAGCCAGTTTCTGGGTTTTATTTTAAAGTACGCATCAATATTCAAACATATTCATGTCGTTTGCTGACCAGCAGCTGACCAGCTGCAATCTTATCAGTCAAAAATATTGACTGATTGTGATTCCGTTTAATTCAAGCAATTTGCCGTTTAATTAAGACCACTGACTAAATTTTAATTATAGTCTAGTTAAAATTTACCACTATATGATTATGCTAAAAGATCAACATGAACATCGCATCGGTGGTTCAGTGGTAGAATGCTCGCCTGCCACGCGGGCGGCCCGGGTTCGATTCCCGGCCGATGCAAAATCATTTTTTTTTCAAATTACTAAATTTATGAAATTTTTATTTTTATTACTAAATCGAAAGTTTGTTTTTGTTGTTTCAACTGGAAATTATAATGGATGGTGAATGTTTATAGTTATTTTATATTTTTCTGTATTTCAATGTGAATTTAAAATTTATTCTCATTTATTGTTTAAATTACAAAACCTAAAGAGCTAGATTCAAACCAAAAACAATATTTCAAATAATTCCACCTTTTTCCTCGCCAGCGCATATTCTATTATTAGAATAATAATAATAATGCAGCTGCTGAAAATAAATAAAATATAATTTGGCAAAATAAATGCAATAAGCACAATTCCATTTGGCGCCCCAACGTAAGCCATTAAATATTTTGGCAAAGTTTTACCACAAGCAGTATTTTTTGGTGCAAACAATTATTGTTGACCAAATAACCAAAATAATGCATAAAATATGGAATTTTGTTTGTGGGTACGCTAAAGAGCCCCTCAACAATAAAAGCACATTGCAAAATGCAACAAATATGAAGTGAATTCCATTGAAATCTGTTGAAGTTTATTGAGTTTATTATACAGTTCTAATTTGCGGCCATTGAGGTGGAAAACTTTTGCGTGCAATTACACAACGAACGCAAAAATGTGTAAGAACCAATGAAAAATCCGGAATAAAATTTAATAAAGAGCAGCACAAAAGTGTTCTCACATTTAAAACTATATCAAATTTAAAACTATAAAAGAAATACATAGTCTGAAGCAGATTCTAATATACGTATTTACGAATATACATCTTTTGCGAATAGTTAATACACCCTCCACCCTCCATTCACCCGTTTTTGCCACATGTTATAACAACTAGAGTCAAGTGTTATTGTTATTATTGCCACCGTTGGCTTATCACTGGCTGCTCTCTAATTGCTTTTGGTGCGATGACTCGACTCGTTCGCTTGTTGGCCCAAAACACTTGCAACATGTTCAAAACGCTCCAGACAAGTCCCCAGACAAAACATTGATGTGCTCCAGCTGCCACCCTCTCGTTCTCCACCAACCATCTCCTCCTCATACGTAGTTGTAGAGACCCCTAAGCGATAACAAGTTATGAATGCCAACGCATGTGGGAATTTAACTGTTACAACCCCAAATAAAAATAAGAGACGAAATAAAAAAAAAAAACAAAAAAAACTCCCAAGGGTGAAATTAATTTCACGTTGTCAACAACATTTTTGCATACGCAGACCAAAAAACAGACAACAATCACAAAAAAAAAAGTTCATAAGTGAGAGAAAGAGAGAGAAAAGGTTTGTTGCTATGTTCTCACATTTGCATGTAAGGGGGGTGGTGGTGGAGGTTGCAACGTTTAATTAGAAACTCTTGTAGAGATCTCCAGGCGCTGTTGCTGTCTCTTGGACGCTTGGTCTCTTGGTCTCTTGGTCTTTTGGCCATGTTTGTTAATTTGCGTAATCGTTATTTATGTTGCTGGTTGGTTTTGTAGTCATTATCTCACTTTAAGTGATAGTTTTATGCCCCTAACCCAGCGTGTAATGGGTCAAATGAGTGCTTTACAGCTTTTCAGAGTGCGTCTCCAATGGTTCCATGGCCAAAGTTACACAAACTACAAAAGTTCAACTCACAATGCGTTCCTTCCTTTGGAGGATGTGTGTGCATAGGAAATTATCATTGAGCGTTAACCGGCAGGCGGAAAGGGGAGGGGGGTTGCATGGTTGCTGTGTATTTGAGAAGTCTTTGGGAAATGTATAAAGTTTGAATAGGTTTTTAAGCTGTTCACTAATTAGGTTAACAAATAAGATCAAAGAAAGTTTGACTTGGGCAACGGGGTTTTTCTTTTTATTTTTTCTTTTTAGAGTTTAAATGAAGGTTTTGGCTTTAAGAAACACTTGAGAGTTTTCCCAGGGTTTACTGAATGTTGAAGAAATATTAGTCCAGCAGAACGCAAGCGCCAGTAAAAAACGTATGCGAATTTCACACAAAAAACCCAGGTTCAAAAAACCGCCAAAATGAAAAGCTTGCTGTAACAATATTTAGAAAACTGGCCAGCTCACATATATAAGTCAATATAGCACAGTGCAGTGCATCCTCCAAAAAATAAGCCCACTCTCATCCAGTGCATGGAACACTAAATTCAAAGATCTTTAAAAAAAAAAAGAGAAAATGCAAAAAAAAACTTGTGGCACACGGCCCTGACCATAAACTAGACTATGAAATTTAGTTGAATGGCCGCAGCATTCGTGATGGCAAATCTCAAAAATGTAACGCACTTTACCACACAGTGTTGCATGCAGCAAGGGACTCTGGCCATTCTGTCGTCGTAGCCTTTAAATTTTAGAGTTGGCTGTGTTTTAATTACGAAACTTTTGTGTTTGGCAAGTTGCATATTGGATGCGCAGCAGGCAACCGAGGCAAAGGACACTCGGCAAAGGATACATAAACCATAAGCTCCAAAAGGCACAAAGATGACCAAAAAAATAGTCAGACGCTAGTTTTCTGGGCACTTTATCGTTTCATTCGCTTCGATGCTTCTAAGCGACTCTGTATTTCTCATCTTATTTTTATAAACATCCCCAAATTTTGATGATTTTTATTTATTTATTTTTTTGTGCTGAAAGTCCACTTTGGAAGTGGAAGCAGGGCACATCAAACAATCATTAGCATCAAGAGCAGACGAGAAACTTTTGCCATTGACGCTATACCCAATGGGTTATTTGGCACGTCCTGGCGCAGAGAAGGGACACTCGAGCGGATCTAAAACAAAAATTAAACAAATAAATAAGCCATATCAAGTTTATCTGGCAGATACTCTGTAGTCGCCTTTAAAGATTTAATTGGAACGGGAATTTTCCCATACAGTATTTATCTGTTTTCTACTCATACTACTATTAAATGATTAACTTTATCAGTTTTACCTAATAAATTATTTTACAAAAATTAATATAATTTATTTTATTTTGATTGATTTTTATTTGAGATTAAATAAGTAATAAAATCAAGTTTGTGATACACATTTAGTTAACTGTTTACTATTTGTATATAGAATTGACACTTCAATTAATTTCTTACTTTCGATATAAGTTTCGACAACATTTCACATGCAGCTCTTCATTGATATTGCATACAAATTTATACACCCCATATACTTTTACATAGGGTATACAAACTTGTCAAGTGCTGCCTAAAAAGTTTCCTTTTAAAATCTGTACAAAATTGATTGCTGGCTGGTCAAAGCATTTGTCACATTTCATCTTCTTTTTTAATGAAGCACTCTTAATTAATCTTTAAGCTTTAGCTGCACTTTGAAATGGGTGTTTGCTAATGCGCTTTGCAAACAGATTTTTCTCAACTTTCAGGGGCTTTTAGCTAATTATATATTATGTGTATATATATATATATATATTATTCATTTTTAATTGTACGCTTGAAAAATCTGAGCCCCTATTTTAAATTGTTAAACCCATTTTGCCTATTATGTTTATATTTAATAGATGCTGGTCGCATATTGTTTATCACATTGGTGGCAATTAAATTTGCATTATTTGGCTTTCATTGCATTTCATTAGCAGCAATTAGAATCGTTATTCAAATATATAAAATACGTCGCAATTATTTATGCGCATTTCTCGATTGTTATTTGCTCTGCCATGCGATACCATATCAATGATATATATTAGTATGGAAAAAACTTTTACTAATTGTAATTTAATTAGCATGCATATAATTAAAAATGAAATTCAGTGGCCACAATAAAAATATACATTTTTTCCTTTTGTGGCAACGAATATTAATTTTCCTAATTTAATTGCTAAATTATTCAGTTTATTGTGCAAACAGTGAATTGCTGACTTGATTATATCGAATTTCCGATATATGTTTACAGTTTTTATGGTTAAAGACAGTAATAAATAAAATAAAAGTGTTTGCAATTTGCGATCGGAGTTAAGATATTTTACTGTTAATGCTTTCAATGATTCACTAATTTATCTAATTTATTCACTAATTTATCACACATTAAAATGCAATTTTTCCATTCTGAATTATAAGAAGTTAAATGTTTTTTATTTTTAATATAACGAAAACAACATATCTATATGAAATGTAAATCGTATTCTTACTTATGTATTTTACATTTATTCTTCATTTTATCTTTCGGACCAAAAAGGAAAACCTTTTAATTTCTGAGCCGTTCTTAGCCCATTCCATTTCTTCAGTACATTTCCATTCCCTTTTCAATTGCTTGACACTTTTTAGACAGGCAACTGACCCATCTCTCACATCTCTTAAGTTGAGCCAAAATGGAAAAATGGGAAAAAGGATTCCGCTCACTTGCATAACTCCTTATGAGCATTAATAATCATTAGTTCATACATATCACATGGCTCTCATTCTCAGAAAAAACATACTGAAGTTCATATGTCTAAAACTGTCCCAGCAGTTGCCTCTTACTAAATCGCTTTCTCTCTCCCTCTCTCTCTTTCTCTCTTTCTCTCTTTCTCACTCTGTCTCCAACTCGTTATTTTTGTATGTTGTTACTTGGTTTTAGTTGCTTTGGGCTTGTGCCATTCTTACAATTTGTCAAATTCACTCAACTGTATGACCAAGAAAAATAAAGTAACGCAAAGAAGAGGGCGAAATATGAGAGAGTAGCCCGAGTAGATGAAGGCTGGGCTTAAGCCTAGACCAGTTTTTAGATGCGGGTCGGTCTATGGGCTACAGTTACGAACAGAAGCCGCCAGCCAAGTAAACAAAAACAAAAAAAAAAAAAAAAAAAGTAAACATGAAATTGCACATTTTTCACATTTCGCACATAATTTTTGTTATTTTTCTGCACGTTCCTTTTTTTTCTCTACTACACTAAACAATGAAATTAGGGTCATTTTTTTTTGTTTTTTTTTTTTTTGTTTGCCTGGAAGTGTGGGTGTGTGAAATATGCGTATTGTGGTTTCTGGTCGGGCTTCCTTTCTTTGGTGGGGATGGGTGGCAAAGAGAAACGGTTCGCTTGTTATTCTTAACCCTTATCAAATAAAGTTTTTTTTTTTTTTTGCACCACTGATTACAATATTATTTCACTTTTTACTCCACCAATCGTCGAGTGGAATTTATGTGCCCGAAGTTGAAGCTTTAGCTATTTCTAGTGCAACCCCATGTGGTCGTTTTTTTTTTTTTTTTTTTGCACATTCGTTTAACACAATCACAACTCAGCAAGCGATTTACAATCTTTGGACCAGATTTGCATAAATATTTTCTCTGCTGCTAATTTCCTCGAGCACAAAATAAATTCCTATTTAAATGTAATTTGAACATTTTCTTTGAACCTGCGAATTTGTCTGACATTTTCCGTTTTTCCTGCGACTTATCGCTGCGAACAGCTCCACCCCGGCCCCCCCTAAATGAGTCACAAGTGCACTTATTTATGTCAAACTTTCAGTAAAAGTTTTTACGATTGCCGCTCTGAAGAACACCTGGCGCAAAGGATTTCTCAACTCGTTCAACTCGACTGTTTCCCATTTTCCTCCTCCTCATCATTGGTTAATTAATACAAGAGCACAGATAGAAGTCGCAACTGAGCTGGGATAGATATAGTAAATATACATCATTGGATATATATTTCTGGGAATTGTCAGTTGAACTGGTTGCAACTTTTAGTTTGCATTTTGTTTGTGGCGACATGGTAAAAGTTTATTCTCCTTTTCCTTCATTGGTTTCCCTTAAGTGAGAATGAAGACGAGCTTTACAAAGTGTGTGGTTTTCACTTATTTCGCATTACTACAGATTTTGTTGAGAGTAACTGAACTATTTCCCAGTATTTTATTACGCTAGTTGCTTAAAAAAAAAAGTGTAACTCTGAGTAATTCAAAATTTTGAGTTAGTAGTCATAATCTATTTAAAATGAAGATAATGAACGATCCCAAGTGCCACTTAGAAGCCCAACAGAGAATAAGTCATTTGAGTCAATCAGAATTATTATAGAGAAAGCAGCAATAACATTTCTTAGAGCTTTAATAAATAATTTAAGATTAAAGTCATATTTTGTCCACAATCTCAACTAAATTCTCATTTTCATATTTCAACAATGTTGACCCTTGTATATCGACACTGTGTGCCCATTTGCAGCTTATTTCAAGTGCTAATCGATATGTTTATTGCCCATAAGCTAAAAAAAATGCAGCTGATAATTGAGTTGAGTTACCATAAATGTCACATGTTAATGATTCAACAGAATTCCCCTAAGCAACCAGCAACCAGTCAGACACAGAGTAAGAGGGGGGAGTTTCTTACCATAACACAAACAAAAGGAGGGCCTCCCAAATCATAAGAATAAATAAACAAACAAACATTTCAATACCAAAGACAAACACGCATACAGTTGTCGCCCCATATCCAAATGAAAAGTCTCAAAGAACAACAACAACAACAACAACAGCAAAACAGTTAAGTAAATAAATGGACAAAAGAAAATTACCGCCCTCCAGGCAGCATTTAAAAAAATCTCACAATCAGAGCAACAATTTAATAATAATCGCAGCATTCTAGTTGAGGGGTGATTACAATTGCCTCACTGCCTCTGACTAACTGTTTGTGGGAGGCTGTTGGGGGCAGCTGGTGCTGCTGCTGCTGCTGCTGTTGCTACTGCTGTTTCTGCTGCTGTCAGAGACAAGTCCATGTACACAACGTTGGCATGTGAGCAACATTAATGTTGGGACACAGCCCGTTGAATGGGCAAGCAAACTGCAGTTGCCATGCGGCATGAATGGAACAAATACCCCAGCGGGGCAACAAACTGCTGAGGCACGTTGGCGAAAAAAAAGTAGTGACTTGCTGACTTTTGAAGATTTTGATTTTGAATGTGCTTTCAAATATTGAAAATTAATTCCAAATATTGTCAGCATATGTAGTAAATGTCATTCGATTAGAGTTTATGCGATTATTTATCATTATTAATATTTTTGAAACTATTATAAATTTAAAATATTTATAAATTTAAAAAAATAAACCTGATGAAGTTGTGCAAATGAAGAGCCAGAGATTCAATTTTCAATTCCCTAGCATTTGTTTTTCCAACATGCATTTTCAATTTTCAACAAATTTGCACTTTTTACTAGCTTTCCCTCTTTTTTACCGTTGCAATGTGATCTGCTGACACTAGTGTAGGATATTTACGTCATTATGAGAAATTGCCCACAGTGCGTACTGCTTGGGTTAATGTTCACTGTTTCTAGCACACACTTACACACACACACACACACCCGCACACATAAGCCCAGCTAGTTGAGTAAACAGCTGCAGCAGCCGCAACAGCAACAGCATCATCATCATCGTCAGCAGCAGCAGCAGCAGCAACAGCAGCAACAGCAGCAACATGAGCTGTTGCCCATCATCAGCAACATGATTACAAACATGCGCTTGGCATTGCGGCGACAGAGGCTGCTGCTGAGGCTATGCACCCGAAACACACACATATACATATACACACACACACACACACTCACACAGAGAAATACCAACACATACGCAACTGCCACTTGTCTGACTGACATTAATAAATCGCTTTTATAGCATCAGCTCAGACTGCACTGCTGTCTGTAACTGAACTAGCTACATTTTCTACTCACTCGCACTCCCTCTCTCTCTCTCTCTCTCTCTCTTTCGCTCTGGGTATATCATGTGGATTGGTTGTTGTCCGCTTGTTTGTTCTAAGCTGAAGCCTGCAACATCGGCTACGCTTTATTAAATCCACATCGCTGCTGGCGCCTCAACGCACAGTTCAATGAATTCGGTCTCTCAATCAAACCCCGTCTCGGTTTTTATCTTCTTGTTTTTTTTTTCTTTTTTAAATACGCATGCAACCATTTTTTGTTTTTATTTTTTTATTTGTATTTTTATTTTTTTTTTTTTTTGGTTTTGTTTACGTGCACCGCCTACACACAAGCAACATTTTTGGAGGTCGTATTTTCAACAGTGGCGTACCATAAAAACTGATGACACCACCAAAGGAAATGGTTATGAGCCGTAGGATTGTGATACGATGCCCGGCATGAAGATATTAATGGATTAGGTTTCTTTTTTTCTGTTTTCTTTCTGTGTGGGCTGCTCTCAGTTGCAGTTGGAAAACGATTTGGATGAATTTGGTCTACAAAATGGTAAGTTGTGATTGCACTTGAGCCATTTCTATTGACGTTATTTATAACATTAATAAAAGATTTATTTTCAGTTAGTGTTTAGGATTTTTCTTCTGTATTAGTATAAATAATTATTGAACAGAAAAATAATATTTTGGTTGTGGTTGAACAAACGCAGCATTAATATTAACAAAAATTTAAAAACCATTAAACTATTTCACTTAAATTCATTTTTGACTTTTAGACACTCTCAATAGTTATCAATTTCCTTCTTTGCCCTATTAACAAATCACTTTGACTTCGTTAAGCTACTTAAAACGTAATAATATATTTTATATTTTTATAAATTTAATAAGAAATTGCGATTTATTTAGTAAAAAATTATGAAACAAGCTGATAACATTACGTAATTCCGCAGACAATTTAAAAGTGAAATTTATATTTAGTTTGTGAATTTCAGTGAATTATGTTCGTATCTTATCTCTCTAGAGCAAGTGACACAAAGCCAGCACAAACAAATATTATCAGACACTGTATCATCCATCAAGCTACTTCTATTAATATTAAATATAATAATATGCAAATAGCATGCAACAGCAATCACATAATAATGTTCCAGTTGCGTTGCTCAACGATCTCGACACTGAGCGACAACCGCAAGCTGACTACATATATCTATACTTATATATATATATATAAATATATTCACACAATCTTTTACTTACACACACACACGCACACACTTAAACACACTCTTTCACTTAGACTGCCACTGCCACAGCCAAGACACAAGACTAGATCTTTAAGACACACTTGGGAGTTTCGGTTTTCATTAATCTCGGCGGCGACGCCTCGTTGTGTGGCATACATATATTAAATTGGGAATAGGCATTAACATTTAAATTTGTTTTCAATTTTGTCAACCAAGAATTATTAAGTAGATATGTTCAAAATTAAGGAGAGGATGGGCAACAACTTGGTCTGCCACCTTCGGAGACAACAAACTCTCATCCGTGTTTATTATGCAAATCATTCCAAAAGGGTGTAAGTTTGAGGCAGGCCCTTCTAAATACATAAATCTGGCATTGTTATCGATTTGGGTTAACAATTGTTTGTTGTTGCTGTCATGTTCTGGGGCTTAAACGGTTGCTTAGTAGTTGTCATGAATTTGTATGAAGTGAGAAATAACAATGTATTAAGTTTTCCCAATGATAACACGTAAAGGGAAAGATAAACTATGTTTGCATTAATATAAATAAAAGCAAATATTTATAAAGGGAAAAGATAAACTATGTTTGCATTAATATAAATAAAAGCAAATATTTAATGATGAAAGTGTGTCAAAGAATAATAAGAATATATTTAATACTTTTCATGAAAATTATATTAAAGAAATTAATTGTTTCCTTTCGGTATTTCAAGTATTTACAAAAAAATTAATTTCCCATTCAATCTGATTCCATAAATGTTCAACAATATCAAAAACAAACAGATTTCTTCAACAAACTCTCAATTTAACTCAACATCCGATACTTGAATAAATATTGAGACAGCTGTGAAATGCGCTTCTTTTTAACAATCGTCACTTGAAGTACATATGTATGTGTCTGTATATGTGTATGTGTACGTATGTATTGAATACATTCCCCAACAGCTGTGGCGTTTGCAACACAGCTGACTCGCCGCATTTTGTTGTGTTCACACGTTTTTTGTTTGAAATTGAAATTCGACGAGCGCTTCTTCTTCTTCTTAATGAAATGAACCAAATACCAAACAAAATTTGGCGACGCGGGTTGTATGTATGTATGTATGTATATATATATATATATTTATATATTTACACATAAATAAAAAAAATCTGTGTCAAGTTCATTCTTGCAATTTTTGATCGCTATCAATATTTAAATTATATTTGTTTGCAGAGATTGTGTTATTTATTAAACTGATAGTATTTGCAAAATTCGTTTCTGTTCATTGCGTATTTGATCATATGGACACAAAATACCAAAAAAAAATAATAATAATACAAAGTACATATTTATTTAAACTCACGTATTGACAAATGTTTTTGAATGAAGTAGAATCAACAGAACGTACGTACCTGCAAATACAATTTAACGAATAAATAAATTAGCAAATGAATGTTAATTGCTTGACTAACATTATTTTGTAAATAAAAATATACAAATTTTCATAACCTTGCAGAGATTTTTCTATAATTTTATCGAGAAGTTTTAAGGTCATTGCAGAAGATGTCTTCGATCACATAAGATCATCAACACATCAACATTAGTCGAGTTTATATAACTATGTCCATGTCTGTCAGTCCGTCTGTTCTAAGCAAACTAGTCACTTAATTTTAAAGCTCTCTTAATGAAATTTTGAATTTTGAAAGATGAGTTCTTTATGAAAATCTTTTCTGATATCCGAAAAAAATTGAAAACAAATCATTTACATCATGCTACGATATCATATACATATATCCTATAAGCATCGGTCGAAAGATGAGATATTCTTTTACTATGATTCTCAACCGATATTTTAATTTATGGCGACATTTAGTTATATTTCTTAACTGTCACTTTCAACCGTAAGAAACACATCTTCAAATATAAGAATCATTACTACAAAAGCTTTACAAAAGATATTGTCCAAAACGTATTAGACATTATCCGTAAACCACACCACTCTTAGCCAAAAGCCTCTTCCTGTGCAGAAACCCAGGAAGAGAAAATCAAATTGCAATTGAAAAAGCAATTAAGGATTTGGTCCATTGTCCCAAATTTGACAGCAATTGCAATAGAACATTGCTTAAAGTCAATGCTGCAAAATAATCAGCGGGAGGCAAGAAGCTGCCGCAGTAGGACGAAGTTCATTGTTATGTGTACGACAATTGAAAAGTGTTGCAGCGGTGCACCAGTGCACCTGAGCAAACGGTAAAATCAATTAAAACGTGTGCGAAATGGAAGGGGAAGCACTAAGCTTACGACAGCAACAACAGCAACAACTTGAACTGCTGAAAGGGCCAGAATGAAACTGAACCTAGGAAAAGTGAAGCAAATGTCAAATGCAAGGCTCATTATGCGTGGTCTGGGACTAGATAGTTTGAATACATTTGCCACACGATGCTGCTGCTGCTGCTGCTACTGTTGCACTAACACGTCAGCACCACGTGCGGCCTGCCAGTAGGTGAGTGACCAGACCAGACTTCAGCTTATATAAAGAAGGCATAAAATACTCAACAGTCTAAGCAACAACAGAACAGAACTGAACACAGCAGCCACATACAATCTTGCAACGGTAGCCACAGTTATTATTGCCACATATTGCAACGATGCGCACTGTTGGCAAAAATGGGCAGGAAACAAGTTGTAAGAAACCGAGAAACAAAGCTGAAAAGAAACTTTTCTTCCACGCAAGCACTGAGAGAATATTTAAGCAAATTGCTAATCAAAATATTTGAAGACAACAAAGAAATATTATTCAAAACTCAGCATAAAAATAAATATACAGAATTTTTGATCATCAAAGATATTGAATAAAAACAAATCAAGTTGTACCTATACCGATATGTATGCAAATGTATTCTAAAATTCGTTTACATAGACATTTACATAGAAGCCCTAAAGCTTTAAGTAACATAGTATTTTTTACAGTGCATTAACATAATTTGTCTGCACATAAATTGGCCCTAAAGCTTAACGCATAATAACCCTTTGCTTAATGTTCTTCAAACTGTATTTAATTACGTCTTTTGAGTACATTTGCTTTAATGACGCTTCAATCGTTTGCGTCATTAAAAGGAAAGAAAAACAGAAGAAAATAAAAAATTGAAATCATTCTTTAGATTGTGGGATTTTCTCAGCGTAATATATTTTTGTTGATGTCGAAGCTGCTTTGTGTTGCCATATTATGAAAAATCACTTAATTACTTTTCATGAGAGAGAGAGGAATGAAAAGATAATCCAACTGTCAGGAGAATATTAAACTAACACAAGTAAACATAGATTAAAACCGAACTAAATAGCTGATAAGACGCTCGAGCTATTTATAAAACTGTGGGCACTTGACAAAAAAAATTCCCAGAACAAGTGAGCGTGTGTAAAACACGCACACACACACACACACATACGTACACACACTCTGTAATTAAGTCAACACTTTAAAAACAACCTTGCTGAAGCATTCAGCAAAAAAAAAAAATTAAAAATAAAATAAAAATAAAAAAACCCCACGCCCACGTAAATGTAAACGGAAAAGTGGCCTGTCTAACAAAGGAGTCGGGCTCACAGTTACGCTCTACTAATTTCTAGTTTAATTATTTTCAATTTAGCACAAAGTAACCGCGACAGCGACAACAACAACAACAACAACAACAACAAACATGCACTTGACAGGCAAATGTGCAATTCAAGTGCAGGCCAACGGCGAATGACGACATCAAAAGGGAGACCGAAAGAGAGAGAGAATAAATGTAGACAGAGCGAGAGAGGCAGAGAGAGAGAGAGAAAACTGGGCGGTTCAAAATTTTACATGCGCCTTAAATAATTGCAAGTTCGACATATAATAAAACAGTTTTTAACTAAACTAATTAGCTTGGGTACAGTATTGTTAAATATATTTAATTTAATACAAAAAAATAACTTATTTATATTGTATTTACATATATTGAATGTATGTATAATTAATGTTTATATATAATTATGCATACAGCTGCGATCAAAATATTTGTTGCGCTGTTTCATGTATTATTTCAATTAGGTTAAATACCCTTGTTTGCACTTTCAGCTTTTGATAGCTTTATGTTTGATAAATTTAAAAAAAAAAAATTAATAATATTTTACCGCCGTCAGAATGTTCATTAAGTGTTATGCAAATGCGAGATACGAAGTCACAACAAGTTTAATCTGACCGACTAACAAAAACGAAAGCAGAACGACTGACTGAATTTCAGATAAAAAAAAATATTTTTTATAGAGCGGGAGAAGCCCGAAGAAGCAGCTTTTAATGCGGTCGGCTGCAGTTGATAATGTAATTGTCCGAGTTTCTTAAGTATGAATCTTAGAAAGAAAATAATTAACTAATCGCTAGAAGACTTGCCAAAAAAAAAAAACATGAAGACGTATTTTATAGCCGAAATAATCAATAAATAGTTGGGCGAGTTTATCACTCTACTAGTACTATTATTTTGACCCCATGTAGTATTTGTTAGCCAAGAAAAGTGTGAAAACTTAGCAGTACATTGAACATAATTTTCTTTAATTCGTATGGATTAAATACACTGATTTAAAATCTAATCGTAGCAAGTGTCCGCAATAGAAACTCTACATTATCGTTATTAAGTGAATTCACCAAGAAGTTATATACTTGATTTTGGTGACAGATGTGATAAGCAAATAGGGCTAAATAGTCAAACTTTACATTTAAAACCAGCTAAAACACAAAAAAAAATTAAGAATTGTAGATCATCAATGCATTTAAGTACATAAAATAAAGAATTAAATACAAAATAATCATTACATATCCGAACTTCTTATAACTTTCAAACAGTTTGCTGTATTTTAATGTGCAAACTTACTCCTAGTTAAGATTAAATGTTTAAAGACATTTTTTCTGCACCTACCTTAAAAGCACAACAAAAAAATTTATGTTTTTTTTCATCCTATCACAAAAAGTGGTAATTACAGTTTGAGTGTCCTCAACTGCAACAATAACGACTTTGCTTCATGGTGGCCTGTCGTGCCACCCGTCAAAGGATGGGAAATAGAATTGCGAGTACTGCCTGCGTGGCGCACATGTGGCACACACACAAAAACAATTTACACACATTGGTTGTAGTAACAAGCCAATTACATAACCAAGTACGAAAATGCATGTTGTTGTGTGGGTGTGTGTGTGTGTGTGTGAGTTTGCTTGTTTCTGACATTCATGTGTGCAACGCAGTAAAATCAATTTATGTAATTGTATTTGTTTTGCAACTTAAATTAATTAGAAACAGACATAAAAAATGCTGCTAATGACAAACAGTAAAACCATTGTTGAGCTGAACAGACAACAAGCCAATTAGCTGACAACTATAAATACGTGTTTAATAATTAATAATGTTATAATAAAGTTGTGAAATTAACTCGACTCGATGATACTCTACACTCAGGTCGGAATAATACTAATGATAAAATTAATTTTTGTTTATTTAAATCTTATAAACAGAAAGATTATTTCCAATATTATTGTTTTGCTTATATTATTAACTGTATTTTCTCCAATTTCGAATGGGTTTAAGCAAACAGCAAATTTATCAATAGAGTCAATGTGTAGGTGGTGTAGGTTATCTTATCGATACAACATACGCAATTAATTGTGGAAAGAAAATAACAGGTGCAATTGTGACGAGGTGACTCAGTGCAGCAGACACATAACTCAGTTGGCGTGTTTCGCACAGAGACAGCGACCGGAACCACTTTGAAGCACTCGAGACATCGGGGGATGGCGAGGGGTTTAAGGCAAGTAAAGCAACCCCAAGATGTAAACTTAATTAAGCCAAAGGGACTCCGGGCATAAGAAATCAGTTATTAAAAAGCCTTGAATGACACTGAATACAATAAAAATGCCAAGTAACAGCAATAACAACAATAACAACAAGTAGAAGAAGCGTGGCAGACACGTAAGCATCATTAATCAAATGTCCAGACAAGTGTAAAGTATAAGCCGGTTCTGGCCAGGCGCACACGGCAGGACCATCTCCAGTCTAACCTGGAGGAATTAAGTGTGTGCCCCTTCACTCGCCCCAAGACGTGGCAGCGTCGCCGTTTAAAGGCCTCGCACGCCTGGCGCCTAGAACACGTAGCGCACCTAAAGTGGTTTGCCCCACTCGACAACAAGCACTTGAGGCGCCCCACAGTCGGCCCGGGTTGACAATAAACATTGCGACGACGACGACGCACTTTGTCAACGCACAAGGATGGAGTAGTCGCAAATGCCGCCGGTGTAGCTCCTCGACATTTGCAGGACGAGCATCCACCATCTGGATTCGCCGTCTCCCTCTCCGTTTCTCCCACTATCTCTCTTTTTCTCTCTCTCTCTCTCTTTCTCTCGCTCTGACCAAATCTAATATTAAGCGTCTATATAAACCGCATTGTTGACATGGATGACAGTGCTGACATTTTAGTTCCCAGGTGTGATTAATTTCGCTATTGTTGTTTGACGCCGTGTTTTACTGTTGCCAGCTGCTCTTTTCCTTTTTTTTTTTTTTTTTTGTTAACAAGCATTGCGAAAATTTCTAATGGATTTTGCGGTATCTTTAATCCACCTGACAGTCAAACAAACCAAAATTAAACCCACCTGCAGTTGTTTGTGTGATTTTGAAATGTCACCAAAACACCAAAATTAAATGAAAGCCATTTACCAAAAATTGTAATCAGACTTTCCACATAAAACTCTTTAGTAATTAATCTGGTAAATAAGTAAGTATGCATCAGTTTAATTATAAAAGTTTTGAATGTGTTCAAGAGATTCGCCGAAAAGCTACAAATCCACCAAAATGACATCAAATAAAATGCAGAAACTAAATTAAAAATTTTAAATTAAAGAAGAAATGAGTTTATAATTAAATACATTTCAATGTATTTAAATTTAAAATTGTCAAATATTTGTTTCGCGGATTGGATTTAAAAATACTATCAGCCAAACAATTTTTGAATTGCAGTAGCTTTGTAATAAGATGAGAATATAATTAAGAAAAGATAAGCAAATCTCTAAGCCTAAGTAGTAGGAAAGTTTAACCAACTAGCTTATTGTGTTCCAACAATTTCCTATAGTGTCCAATCAAAAAATTAAAAAACAAGTTACAGCAAAATTGCATATATTACTTATAAAAGGCATTTTTATGATAAAATCAACCAAAGTCCACTCACTCAAAAAGTTACGATTTTCCACTCAGGGCAACTAATGAATTTTTAAGCCCAAAAGCAAAACGACGTAAATTGTTTATAAAATCATAATCAATGCTCAGCTAAGCTGTGTTATCGCATGTGAAGACTTTTGAAAAAAAAAAATTAAAAAAAATAAATAAAGTGGCGCCAATAAAAGCTGATAGGCGCAAGTGTTAGATCAACAATGAAACTTGATAAACAAAACAAAAATATACAAGTTACAAAACAAATACAAAAATACGTTTATGTAGTTTTGAATGAGCATGTGAGGAAATCAATCTGTGAAACAGAAAAACGTATTTACTCATCAAACGTGATACATCAAATCATGTCAAGGCTTTCTCACTGAAAGATTGAGTGAGAGAGTGAGTAAGATAGATAGATAGATAGAAAGAGAGAGCGTGAGAAATAACTAGTTGTCGAATTCCAACTGGACGATCAATTTTTGTATTTACATCGATAAGCAAGGCCTTCATTTATCACATTCGAACTCGTTATTTATTCTGTTTTAAATAAGCCATAATTTTTTTTCACTCCCAATCATTTCAAATTCCATTCATTTGACGCGCAAAATGTATTTAACAAATATTTGAATTGATGAATTATAGAAAAGCAAGGTTTCTGAATGGAAATACGAAATAAAAACTTTGTGATTGCATTGCAACAGCAACCTGCAACGTGCAACATGCTGTTGTTGCTGCCGCTTTGCCGTTAACTCACAAAAGAGCAAACGCAAATTAAGTTGAAAGCAAAAAGAAACAAAATAAAAAATAAATAAAAATAAGATTATATTTAATATAATCTTAAAATAGTAAATTGCGGAGTTGCGTACATTTTATTTTTGACAAAACTTGTGCAACATAAAATGATTAAATATTTAAAGTGAGCATTGGAGAAAGGAAAGGCAATTTTAAAAAAAATATTTGCTGTTAGAAGAGCCAAATGTTAGCAAACAAGTAAATATCTGAGTCTCAATATCGACTGAAAACTCAGTTGATTTTCCCATTTTGTGGCAAAGTTATAATATTAAATATTAAATTGCTAAAGAATTTAATAATTGGACCCCCAAGGAAAGATTTTAAATAAACGAAAGAACAGAAGACAAAATTGTATAAAAACTTTTATTTATTTATTTTCATTCAATTTTCGAATAAAATAACATATCATAAATTTGAAGTCCCCTCATAATTTGCCCAATAAATACGCATATATGTAAAGTGTATCTCTGTTCAAATGCCAATTACTTTAGTTGGCCCCATAAAATCAAAGAGATTTTCACACAATTTGCCACATAATGCCAGCAAAGAATTGTAGAATACTTTGAGGCGCCTCGTAAGCAGATCCATATCCATAAAACTTTCAGTCAAGCAAAATGTCGCTCATTACGCACGTCACAATCCAATTTGTTGTCACATCTTGACGAACATAAAAATGCCGAAAAAAAAGGAAAACAAGAAAAGGAAAACGGATAACGGAAAGCCGAAAACGAAAAGAAAACCAAAGTGCGTTGTGGGACATACAATTTCAAAGATTAAATTCCGCACATAACATTAAATAGCAAGAGCTATCCTTTTTATTAAACTCCATATGCTCCAAGGCAAATGCCGGCTGCATCAGATCTACTGGCCAGTTCATCTTTATCATATAACACAAAATAAGATGGGCAGCCAGAAACTTTCGACATGATAATAAAAATTTCACGAGTCGCCGTCCAAACGACCCCAGGGGGATGGGGAACAAGTAGAAATTGGCATTATATTAAAGCTGCTTGAAATCATGATTACATTACATACATGTGGCCGGCCTGGCAATGCCAAGACTGTCATCTGAAATATCAGCTCTGTACTTATATCAACAACAACAACAACAACAACTGGAGCAAGAAGAGTAGAAAAGCGCCAGATTATGTGCGAAATGTTGCCAAAAAATAACAATGAAAATTTGCTTTTAATATGGACAAGGTCGTCACAGACATACTCTAACAAAATTGCAACAAAATTTAAACATGATAATTTCAATAATTTTGGGCTTCAGCCATTTGGGAATTATAGTGGAATAAGCAATTAATAAAATATATTTTATTTTATATTATAGATAAACAATTTAGATTGATATGCTAAGAACACATAAATACCATATTGTTAATAAAAGGTTTTTTATGACGACACTTGATTAAACAATTCAATTCTTTAGAATGCAAATGTGGATAGTATGAATAAATAAAACAGATTTCGCTGATGAAATATCTGTAGAAATCTATTACATTATTGAGCTAAAAATATTGTATAGATGACAGACTCGTAATATCCTTGTGAGTCATCAGGCGAACTCGATGATTTTTACTGCCCGTTTTTTTGGCCATTTTCATTTGCTGCGCTGCGTTCGGCAATAAATGAGTTTCTTGGCTAAAAATAAAAATATAATAAATAAACTAAATGACCTCATGGAGAGCATTGTGTGCTGGGACATTGGCGAAAAGTCACAAAAGTCTAAGACATTATTGGTTTAATATTGTCAACCTTTTTTTTTGTTTTGTTTTGTTTTGCTTGGCTTTGTTTCTTTTTTTTTTGTTTCTTGAGCATCAGGCGAGTCTTGGCTAACAAAATGTATTTTAGAGACAAACATATCGATATATATGTATATATGTATATTTTATATACATACGTTATTGTAAGCACTACAACGCTTCAGCTTGTTGGCTTAACGTATTTCTTTACGCTAGCCCGGTTATCACATTTATTATGCCAATTCAACATTGGTTGTTGTTGTTATTGTTGTTGTTGTTGTTGGTATTTATTCGCATATATGCGAAAGTTAAATTGTGTAGAAATTCAAGGCGCGTCGTCATCTTTGGTTTGCCGTTAATCTTAAGTATATATAGTTATTTTATGATGTGCCTGTTGTTGCTATTTATTATACCCTTAACCCATTAAAAATGGGTAAAAAGGGTATAATGGTTTTGTGCAAATGTATGTAACAGGCAGAAGGAAGCATCTCCGACCCCATAAAGTAAACATTTTCTTGATCAGGATCAACGTCCGAGTCGATATAGCCCTGTCCGTTCCACTGTATGAACACGCGGATCTCAGAGACTATAAGAGCTAGCGACTTCGAATGGAATATAAGTTCTCGTGTACCAGGCTCAGATCAAGTTTGCTTTATTTTATCAATAACTGCCTCAGTTTCTGAATTATCGATACATTTCGATTTCCGATAGCAATAAATTCCACAATTTAAGACGCAGAGGCTTCTAATTTATACATAATATGCTTATACATTTTATTGATCAATTGCTAAAATTTCATTAAGATCGGATAATAAACATCAAAATTATAGTCGAAAATATATTCTCATATTGATCTTATTTCTGTCAGCAGCGGCAAGCATATTCTGCAGAGCTTCGATAAGGACTATGTCTGTATGTCTGTATGTATGTATGTATGTATGTATGTATGTATATGCACGTGTTTGTAGCCAGCTAGTTCGGGTCAATTCGGGCTTGTACGTAAAAATACTCTTTAAGAAATGCACTTGCAGAACTGAACATTTGAGTGCAAATCGACTTAAAGGAAAATTTGCCAATTAAACTAGAATATATTTAACAACTTGGTGAAGGGTATATCGTAGTCGAGCCAACTCGACTACAGTATCTTACTTATTTTATTATACGCTCGTGACAACGGTTTTGTTTCTGTTCGTTTTTTCTCAGCTCTCTTGGGGATTGACTTAAGGATTTTGGACGGTTATTAGTCTGGCTAGAGAGTCGTCGGTTAGTCTGCTGCCTGTGTTGTGAATAAATTTGTGCCGATTGCCCATAAATTACATTATTCGGTTTTGCTTGTTTATTTGATTTGCCCAAATTAGTGAAGATCTTTAAAATGTAACGAAAAAGAAGCAAACTCGTTATTGCTCTTGCATATAAAATGGATTTTTTTTGCGGCGAGCATCCCTACTTAAAGGATTTTGTAGTTGCTTTAGGTTTACAAATTAATTTAACTCTGATTTTGTGATTTTGATTAGGATTTGGTTTAAGTTATGGCATGCTTAGAATTGTTAACGAGCAGAGGGCCAAAACGCAATCAAAGCACGTTGACAGGCAACTTATTTATCTTGGGTCTTCCTTTAGATGCATATTTTGAATTGTTTTTTTTTTCCTTTTTATTTTTAACGCTTAAGGGAACAGTATAATTGAAAATGAAGTGAAATAAATTAAAAAATAATAATTATAACGATTTAGTCGAAAGAACTCGACTACAAGATAATTCAAGCTCAACTCATTGGCTACCATGAGACGTGTATGCATTTCTATTGTTATCGCTAATTGATCTTTAGATCTTTTGGATCCGCATGGCTTTAAGTAGAGCTGATAAGGAAAATATATACTTCTGCATTAATATAAGCACATTGTGTACAACTTCATTATACAATGTACTTTACGGTATAAAATATTATATATTTAAGACAATTGATAATATCGACTATCGATAAATGTCATCACCATCACTGATTTTACTACAATAAACGTACGACTGTTATGCCTTGTACCCGCCATTAGTCACAATTGATCTGAACTGCAGATGTGCATGTAATTAGCATGAGAAGCAAATCACATGCCACCTACCCCTATTTGTAAGACACACACACATATCACTTTAGGGGCCACTAAATAAGAGAGACAAACGATTTGATGAAGTACAACAATACTCTGTGAAAATTCAAGGCAAGCTGAAAACTAAAATCCATCCACACCCTCACAAATTGTTGAGTCCAAGTCGAGTCCAAGTTCCGCCTACTCAACCAACAATTGTAGTAGCGGCAAATTGTGCGTTGAGTTTTCTTTTTGGCACGCAAAATCCTTAATTACATCCGTTTGCAGTCGGCGCGTGTATCCGGTCGCATAGTCGCTGGGGAAAACCCAGTGGGGAACCGCAGTGAGCCAAGCAACCAACCAACTAACCAAACAACACCTTGGATAAGTGAACAGCCAGTTGGCATCTAGTCACGTTGCCAGACATTCAACCACACAAATCCACACCCTCATCCAATCCCAACCCCCTGGAATTGACAACAGCGACAACCATTGCTGGTGACCAGCTGTTCACAGTTTTTCAACAATTTTCCTCAGTCTGCATTCTATCGCATTTTTCGCACGTATTGTATGGGACATTGAGTGGCTGCTGTCATCTCCGACTAGAGTTGAGAATCGAAGCCAACCCTCTCAATGTCCCACATCTCACATCTCTGTCCATACACCCTGTGGCAGTTTCATCACCTTGTCCTCTTTGCTGGTCATCGTATTTCATGTCGAGGGTGGGAAAATGGGAAATGAGGTTGCTGCACTCGACCTGCTGATGTCAACTACCCACATGGGCCATATATTTGATTAGAATGGTCCGCCTCCCCGACTGACTGACTTTATATAATTAAACTGCTTAATTAGAATGCATCTAGCACTCCTCATACAACTGATAAGTAGTCGGTCGGCCTTTGGCTAGTTTCATCAATATCATTGCCATTGTTATCAAAATCGATAGTTAATTGAATTTCCTGATATCTAAATGACATTTTGATGTATTTATTTCATGGGGCGCGGCCTCCTTCACACGAGTATTGCTGTAAATGTTAGAAATATTCTATTAACAAAACAAAAAGTGCACCAAAAAAGTGTATTTTCTTGTTAACAACATACATAACAAATTCAATTTATTTTCATAGGGAATGCGAAATTTGTCATTGTCCACAGTAAAACTACATATAAATTTGATATTCAATAACTATTTTTTATTTATTAAATTTAATGTTTATTCAATTTTTATATAGTTCTTCTCAATGAATATTTTTAAATTAAAACTCCGAAATAAAATGTTCGGTTTAAATCGATTTATGAAATGTGAATAACTATTATATTATAATTGTAATACTGCCACCAAATTGAGGCAATACGTTAATAATAATTACTACGATTATTATTAATGTACAATAATTTAAAATGTGTAAAGTTCTCATTAATATGCACGAGCGCTTATTTGATGAATTGTTTTTCTCTTGACTGGGCTTACGCCGCAGTTTGACCAAACAAATTAACAAATTATGTAAATACACAAATCATTGCGGTCAAAAAAAAATAATAATGTGAAAATATGTGAATAATAATGCATTTGCAATTAAAAATGTAAACTAAAAATAAATAAATGCATTAACGGCAATGCGCTTGTTTGCCATTCCATTGACTAATAAACATCCGAGTATAACTATAACAAAAAAACAAAATAATGGAAAAACAAGTGAATCCATAAGATTAAAATAAAAACTGGTTTTCCAGTTTGAAATACAAAGTCAATTAATTAATTTAAAACGGGAGCAAAACTTATGCATAGCAACAAGCCCGAATAAAAAACAAACTATAAAAATAAAAAAAAGCCACATAAATAAATTAAGCGACGACCCGAAATGAACCCGCTCAACGACCCCATGGCGACCCCTTTACTACAATTTACAGGCGAGCGGAGAGAGGGCAGTCTGAATACTCTGGCTGACCAAGTCAACACACTCCAACCCAACCCAACCCACTCCACCACACACCACCTAACCCCCACCAAAAAAAAAACTTACAAGTTGTTGGGGTTGGGGTGGTTGGAAGGCTAAAGTTGCCGACGGCTGTTGATGTTTTCATAAAACCTAATAAAGCTTTCATTAAAAATTTTTTGTTGGCGTTTCAACTTTATTTTGACTTGTGCATATTAATAATGTGGCAAGGAAATGTAGCAGACGCAAAACCATTCCCCCATCCCCCATCCCACACACACACACACACACATCGCAATACTGCTCATAATTATAATGCTAATTATGATGATGCTCATCTCTAAAGTCGAAAACAGGAAACGTTTTCATGTTATTTACATTTGTCTATTTGTATTTGTGTTTTCTCTCCAGTTTTTGCAAATAGAAGCAACGAATTCGTTTTGCCAGAGTTGCCAACGTCATTTTTAAATGTTTTCCCATTTGCTAATCTCCCATCATTGTCAGAATGCCCTGTTTTTGACGTATTTGATAATTGCAAATGTCAAGTGCATTATTTCTCAGACAGTCACGTTTTAATGAGCCGACGACAAACAATTTAAATTTCAAATTATTTTGCATTTCAAACGATTTGTATTCGATGTTAGTTGCGATTTGTGGTCTGACTATAATAATATGCTGTGCTATAACTAATAACAAATTAGTAAGTCACGTTATTTCCAAGTAACTGCAATTTTTCTGCGATTTTTGACAGAGAGGCAAGGCATGTGATTATAAGCGGGAATGAAACCAGTTTTAATCAATTTAATATTCCAGATGGGCTTTCTAGATCTTCAATACCCTAGAATAATACAAATATTTATGATTTATATAATACATTTTGTATGCTTTTGTAGAGGCATTCAACGTATTTGAAGAAACACCTTTGCCCCCTCAATCTATATATATTCTTGATCAGCATCACAAGACTCGTTCTATGTTTCTTGATCAAAATCGAGCTACTATATATTAAAACTCCAATTGAAACAATCAATCGTTAGCCGATTTTTAATGCATAAGAAAATTTTTCGGTTACCAAACTTGGTAAAAAAAAAATAAACATCAACAACAGACTACTATTTTCTACAGCTTTTCTAAATAGCAATTACAATTTTAGCATTTTGACTTTTTGGTTTGCAAGTACAGTTTATATTCGGAGTTTCTTACTTAATTGCTGTAATTTTCCAACAAAATTTTCCATTCACGATTGTGACTTAGACGCCCATTACTCCTAAATGCATTATTATTCATTTGTTGGCTTTTGGTTATCTGTCAAAATTATAGGAGTTTTGACCTTCGCCTTGCCAACATGTCTAACACAAGAAAACAATGAGTTAAAACCGCTGGCCAAGTATGACTGACTGTAAAATGTGACTTGGTTCATAAAACTGGTATTTTTTTTTATTTATTTTTTTTTTTTTGAGGGCGCTGCTTACTTGAACGAATATGTATTATTTATATTTTTTTTCACATGAGATGCGGTTACTTAGCGGTCATGTGCTAATTGCTGCTGTGCGATCTTTTGAAGTGGATTCGACGGCAGACAACAACCGGTGAATGTTAATATTTACGGATTGCATTATTGCCCCAAAACGATCCCAATGAAAGTTCAATGGCATCGCTCGCATTTAAACAGAGAATACAAATTCAAATAAAAAAAAATCAAGTTGTTAAATTATTATTTTTACTTTTATTTTTTTTTATTTTTTTTATTTTATTTTATTTTATTTTTTTCATAAATAAAAGCACATTTCAGCGTCTTAATGACTGCTGCATGAGCTGAACTGAGGCTGCTGATTGTGATTGCGTTTTTGTTCAGATTTCTGATGATTATGCAGTTTTGGTTTTCTTTTTTTTTTTAATGTAAAGAGGCATAAATGGAGTTTGCTGTGTGAGGCATAAATGGAGTTTGCTGTGGGTGGTTGGATGTCCGCATAGAGCATCTTGAAACCAAGTAGTACAAATATCATTTACAGCTTTTGACCTACTTTTATTTTGAGCCACAGCCAGCGGCAACATCGGCGACGTGTGAGCATCTTTTTTACATTTTTTTTTTTTTTTTTTTTTTTTTTTGCCTATGAATAGTAAAAGTGAATGAGTTTTTGCTCCTTCTACTTTGGCAGTATACTCTGCCTGCAGGCATTCGCGAGACTCGGGCTTGCAACTTTATTTTTTATGATGATGCCCCTTGTGGCAGAGCGGGCGTCTGTCGTCGTGGCTATTAAATTTCAATTATTGTTACATTTCTCACATACTGCAGCAGTCGCTGTCGCAGTCGCGAGCTGGCGTTGACAGCCATGTAAAAAAAATAAAAAAAAACGGCAATGGGAAACGGAAAATGCGGGGAAATGGGGCAAGTGCCGTTTTGTTTGGCAGTGCCATCAAGTTTACATACATCCATTGATGGATATTATTACACACTCCCACTCACTCAGCCTACTTTCGAGCACTGACTGCCTCCGCCTCCCTTTTATTATTGTTGCTGCTGCATGCAACATGAGTTTGACATTTGCATGTTACTTTACTGCACACTATTTGAGACAGTCAACATGGCGTTGCGGCTGTTGCAAATCAGTTTAGCAAGCTGCAATTCGAGAAAGCTGCACGAATCTGTGCTTATTCGTTGCAAAGCAATTATCGATTTGCCGCAAGACTATAGTTTATACTCTAACTACGGACTATTTATAATTACCGCTTTAAATGTTAATTACCTCCAATAGTTGGTAAATATCTAGCCATTTTTTGAGATCAGTTAACTTAAAGTATTACCTATTCATGACTGACTATATTGCATATACTTTTGACTGGAGAGGAGAGCAGAACTTTCTAGACACACAAATTAAAGAAGAAAATGGAATGAGTTTGTTTCAATAGCTTAGCATATTCTAAAAAAAATAGGCTTTCAAACGGGACTTATAAACAAATAAGAGCAATGCAGTGGGGCGTAGCCGAATGTGGAATACTCTGATAACAAATTAATACGTACCAATAGAATTTAATTACTTCAACTATATATATATATATATATATATATAACTGTGGGAGATGCAGGATTTCGCGATTTTTGTTTTTGAAACTTATTGACTCTACCTCAAAGAATTTAAAATATACCCCGTGAATGGGAAACATTTACATTTATGATAGATATTTACTTTAGTGCTCCCATAAATATTCAATTTAAGTACTTCATCAACAATCCACACTTCAAATTACTCTAATTTACAAATTATTTACCAATTGGAATTTATCGATGTTATCAATTTCCTAACGTAAACTCCCAATTTTAACATATTGCCTAACGCAGGCATAGAGCCTCTCCAGAGACGGACAGACAGCATGACAGACAATACTCTTCCACCTTTGCTTTCAAAGTTAACAATCTTAAAATATTCTATACAACAAAAACAGATATTTAGAAATTAAAAGCATATTATCACAACGACTTTCTAATGCCATTTGACAGATCATCGACAACAGCTAAGGTCAAATAACCAAATGTTGTTAGGCAACTTTTTGAGATTGAATTGGTAACAAATAGCCCAGGCCATTGGCTTATTAAAGCCATCGAAAACCAAAGAATAAAAAGGTGATTTTGTAACAGCAGCAACAACAACAATATAGCCAACACTTCAATGGCATTTTAATTGCAAAACTTTAACGACAACAATACCAAAAAGAAGAACAACAACAACAACCACAATCACAAAGAGCCAAGCAATTGCCATTCACTGGCCGACAGACCGTCTATTTCCGTTTTGAGCCAAGTTTTGTGCTGGCTGCCACAACTTCTACTTCTTTCTTGCAATTGATTTGCAGTGTAGAGATAAGTCAATATTTTATTGTTTTATTGGTAGCGTTAAAGTACAAAAAGCTGAGCATGGTTCACATTTATTGTTACGCCACTCGAGCGACTTGTTCTTGCCTTCATAGTTCTCTATATATAGTTTTTTGTTGTAAGCCGATCGAGCGTAAAAAGGTGAAGTCAGCCAAAGCCAAAGCCAAAACCAAAGCAGTTAACCTATAAAGCGGTTACTACTGCCGTCTATTTTCATGCTTGTAGATAGCACATATAAATACATATACACATATATACATATATATATATGTATGTATATAGCCATAGTCGTATAAAAATAAAAGCAGCATCGTCAGAAGCCCCAAAGACGAAATGCAACTGCAAACTTGCTGACATTTTGGTTTTCAGCTAGTTGTCGTCGACGATGGAGTGATTTTGATTTTAGTTCTGCTTTATTTTCTTTAAAATTTTATTTTATTTTTCTTCTGTGTCCACAATATCGGTTCGGCTAAAGAAGTGGAAAACCTTTCGGAAATTCATGGCCAAAATCATTTGCAGTTTTCTTGTCACTTTTGTGGTCGATTGCTGAACGGAAAAGTAATAAGATCCGGTTGATAGTAGTTATAATGCTAGAGCAAATTTCTGGCTATTCATTAACTGTTATATATAAACTAACTTTTTCATAAAAGAAACCTTAACTTAAATAGTTTCTTTAAATATGTATTTCTGACAATCAAAAGTTTTTATATTAAACATATTTCTTAACTTATTTGAGTTTGATTTCAATTATTGTGTCGTGAAATTGAAGTTCCAAATACATATTTTTTTTAAATAAAGAAAACATATCCATATACATATTTTTTTAAATAAAGAAAACATATCTCAGTTAGCTTTTATCGATGACTAAGCATATTCTGTTTAACTAATCGCATTCTTTCTATTCTTCAGAATCTTAACTAATTTAACAAAAAAAAACTCAATCACCATTAACTTGTCGTTCCCTTAAGCCACATGCTATAATAATACCTGTGACTGCATTTTGCTATTAGCCCTTTTACACATCACCTCATCTATCGCATCATTTTCATAAACGCTTTAAAGAATTCAGCTACAACAACAACAAAAAAAGGATGCAATAACAATAAAGCTTAAGTCGAAGGGCTAAAAACCAACAATTTATAACAGAGAAAAAAAACACTCGAAAACTTCTTAGAAATGCAAATATTTACCCAGTTCTCGCCACAAAAAAAAGTTGTTGCACAGCAGCTGTCCAAAAGGAAAATGGTTTGCTCACCTGCAAAGAAAACAAAAAAAAAAAAAATGAGTAAGAAAAACGCTTCTTATGCTGGTCGTATAATTTAATAATATAATTGAATGGAATTGAGGTGCAGGCAAAACTGGGTTGCCTAATTAGTAAGTACGTACGGGAAGAGATCGGCGCGAAGAATTTCCTGGAAACCAAAATGAGGGGCAGCAACAAACAAAACACAAAAATAGCACACTCAACTAATTAGTTTAAACAGACGAGTTGAGTGTTGCAGTTGCAGTTGAAGTTGAAGTTGAAGTTCGAGTTGAATTGGGACTGGGATGAAAGATTTGGAATTGCGGTCTGGATTCGTGTGGCTGCGAAAACGATCGGGGCTCAGCTTATCGCGAACATGTAATTTAACTAAATATGGATGCATGAATAAATTCAATGGCATAATGAAGATAAACGCACTAAACCAAGACGCAAGACGTTGCCACTAACAAAGAGCCCAAGCCATAACAAACCGAAGAGCTAAAACTAAAATATGCCAATCAGCGAAATACCCTGTAGATGCCTGCAGAAAAGTATAAATCATAATAATAAAATACTTTAAAACCTATTTATAAAAATAAACTAAAGAATAAAATAATATTCAAGACTTAATCTCATTTTAAACTTTGTTGATTTTCATGCAAAAAAGCATTCAATGTGCTTTCAAAGTTCGACCTGTGCATTCTCAATTTTAGCTTATTTTCTCAACAGATTAATCACATATGCATTAATCTTAACTTGGCCTGTTTGTTTATGTAATAAAAGTTTTAATCTCATTTTAGATTTGTTGATGGCTTTTAATGTGTTTTCAAAGTTCAACCTGCTCGTAGCTGATTTTCTCATCAGATTTATCGAATATTTACTTAAACTTGCATAAACAGTGTATACCCGGTTTAAGTTCGATTGCTCCAGGGTGCATAAATAACAATAACAACAACAAACGTGGCATGCAGCAGATTATCGTGGAACGCAAAAGACGCCGAAGCAACTGGCGGCGGCAACTTTTGGCCACGACAAGCTCATTTGAGCTGGAAATCCAAACAAAGGCATATTTAAATGTTTGGCAACATTTTGCGCGCAGAAGAAGTAGAAGTCGAAGAGGGAGTAGGAGAAAGAGAGGGAAGAGTAGCTAAAGAAGGACAACACGCAACAGCAGGAGCAACATTTGCGGGTGTGTGTGTGTGTTGTTCTGTGTGTCTGTATGTGTTGCTGCCAACTCCTTTTCGCTGTTAATTTGCCAAACAATTGGCAGATAGCCAAGGCGAGCGAGTGCCGACCCTAAAAACCAAAAGAAGCAACTAACAAGTCAACCAAAACATAGCTAGACGGAATGACGACGCGGCCCAAGGCGCTGCCCATTGTTGCAATTGTTGTTGTTGTTGCCGCTGTTGCTGTTGCTGTTGCTGCTGCTGCTGTTGATGTTGCGGTTCTTGTTGCAGTTGCATATTTTGGCGTGCACGTTTTGCTTGTTGACTGTTGTTGTTGTTGTAGGCAACAAATATGCCAGGCAGCTCAAGCAGCCAAAGCAGCTCTCAAGACCAAAAAAAAAAAAAAACAAAACAAAAAAAAACGAGTTGCGCCACGTTCCGCAGAATAACAAACATCGAGCAGCGCCAACCAACACACAACTCCAAAACTGCAAAACTTGATTTACAATAAAAACAAAAACAAGCCAACAAAGTGCTACACTATGCTGCAAAGTCGAAGTTGCAATGCTCTTAGCGCCAACCCCAAAAGCCTAGTTTAATAATCTCCCCACGAAAGTTGAACTTGTTTTGCATCCTTTTAAATGTTAACAAGTTGTTTGTTTCTTTTTTTTTGTACTAGCAAAAAAAAAAAAAAAAACTGAGGCCAAAGAATATTTAGAAAAAAATGTAAATGGACGAAATTTCTTGTGGGTTGAGTTACCCAAAAAAAATATTACACTTTGCTTAAAAATTATGTCAATTTAGCTCCATTATTTAACTACAACAAAGCTTAGTAAATATAGTTTAAAAAAGTTTTTTGCTAGCTAGATTAATTAATATTATTAACATTTGTTCGCTAATGATTTCTCTAAAATTTATTTAAATATTATTTGTAAATGGAAATTAATACAGTATTAAGAAAAGTGAAAGGAAATTAATTTTTATGTAACGCAACTTTTATAAATAAAACAGAAAGGCTGAAGATTAAAAGTAAGGTGACTAGAATGATAAATATTTAAATATAGTTAATTAATTGGTTTTATATTTTCCTGTCTTTTTCATTTCAATATATTTTTTCTCTCACTTTGTCTTCTCTGCCAGAATAAATATTTCTTTCTCATTCTTTTCAGTCGCAGTCTATAATTCGAAATACCAGTCATTTTTAATGGAACCCTTTTATAAATTATAGTTTGCAGCTAAAAAGATTATACACAGCTTTAATGTTAATAATTAGAAATATCAACCAATGCTTACTAAGAAACTACTTCACAGCTAATGTCCGATCCCATTATACCCCTCTGTCTAGGGTATAACAACAAACAAAGGTAGTTCAGTGCCGGCGCTCCAGCAAACAAAAATAAAAATGGAAAATGGAATATAAAAAAAAAAAAAAAAAAAACTGGTTCTCTCTTGACTTAATCCGGCATTCTTTTTGGCCAGTTCGTGATTAACTGTGGACAGTTAAGAGGAAGGCACGAGACGGCAGCAGAGTTGCGAGTTGAAAAGTTGCGATCCAGTCAGATCGTCAGAGATTTGCTGCATGTAACTCAATCGCTGGCGCTGATCATTAGGCTTTTATGTTTGCCTGCCTGCCTAACTGATGTTGGCCTGGCCTGGACTGGGCTGCCAGCCTGTTTAAAAATCGATTTCAAGTTCAGACAATGGCAGCGCTGATTGATGCGACTCATCAGGTAGACACACACACACACACACAGAAATATGCGCAGAAATGTGGCGCTATGTTGCAGTTAAAACAATGCCAATCCGCGGCTCGACTCCTAACATGACTAAGTAGTTGTGTTTGTGGTCATGATCTTTACGCCATATATGTATATATATAACATAAGATATATATATGTATATACAAAAATTTCAATTTTTTGGCTTTTGTTTTGCTGTTCTCATTTATTTATTTATTTTATTTTGCCAAAACTAATGACTACAATTTTTGGGGCGTTTTCCGTTTGTTGGGGCCAAGCGCAAAGATTGATTTTTCGATTTTGATGCTTTGTGCCTGGCGCCGCTCTCATATTATGTAGAGAAGACGATGAATGGCAAAAGTTGATTTGATTATTTACTTGCCACAAAAATGCTGCGGCTGCTGCTGTGTGAAGTCAATTTTTGAATCTGGTACGTGACTTTTGGCTCGCTGGGGAGATAGCTTGGGTTTCTGGTCAAGACAAGACCATCGAATTATACGATGACTCTCTGCAGTAAGTGTGAGGATGTTGCCAATTTTAGTTTATAATAAGCAAACTTGCAACGAACACATTGTAGTGGCAGGTTGGACTAGACTCTTGTGGATATATCAGCCTAAAAGCATATCAATCCAGCAATTAGTAAATATACGCCTCATGAAACAAATAGACAACTTGCACAGCCATGTAAATAATTAGAACACAATTACCCAAGACACAGTAAAGAGATTGATACGAGATAAATATGGCTCAGGGAATATCTCAAAAACAAAGTACTTATTTACTATACTAAAAAGAACCCACCAACATCACAACAGATTCAACCAAATTAATGACAAACATTAAACTAACTAGAACGCACCACAGGAAGTTCAACAAACCTCAGTAAATTAAGTGTTTGGAAAAAAAAAACAAATGTTAATAAATAAAAGTCAAAAGATTAACCAACAACAACAACAATAAAAATGAACATAATGCACATGAGAAGATATTGTAATGGAGGTTGTTTAATTTGTTTATTATTCATTTATTTTGTTACGTCAATATGATTCAAAATGAGGGGTATATTGAAGTTGTGCACAATTTGTGTAATGGACAGAAAGAATCTGCTCCAATCCATTTAATTATATATATATTATTTACCAGCGTAAAAGGCAGATTAGAATTATTAGAATTATCGATAATGTATCACGTTTGCTGAATATCGATACAAATCGATTTCCGAAGACAATAAAATATACAATTCTAAGGATATTGCCTTCCAAATCATTTATACTATACATCGTTGATAAGCTGCAAAAATTGTTATAAAAATCAGATGTCATTGCGTATCTTGAACAGCAAGACTATCATGTAATCAAGGGTATCTCCTGTTCGAGCTCTCTCGACTAGAGCATTCCAACTTGTTGGCTTTAGCAGCATGCGGAAAATTGTGCTCACCAGCGAGCCGCATAAAAAGCCAAAGATAGGTGGGTCTCCCAGCTATGTGTAAAGCATGTAAATCACTCACGCGCAACTGAGGCACCCAAAAACTATACAAAATAATAATAAAAGCAAAAAAAAAAAATATATACATAAAAAGAATAATAATAAAAACAATGGGAAATGAGTAAGTGGGGTCAACGAAGCGGGTCACTGTGACTGGGGCAACCAGCCTAAAGCATTTCCCGTCGACAAAAAGAGGAGAAGGGACGAGATACACGAAACTCTTTCAAAATGAACAAAATGGCTTATGACTTATTCATAATTATGTGTAATTATGTTGGTGCATACAAATTAATGACACTTCAATTAAGCGGCAACAGCAGGAGCAGTATCAACTGCAACAATGACTACCGCAAAACGCAATTTCATAAAGCAACAGCAAAAAAGCAACAGTAGCATGATCAAATTTAATTAAATGCCGCGGTGTCAGAGTGCAACAAAATTGAATAATATCAAACGCGACATACCCTTACAAAAGAGTTTTTCGAATGAATAGTTTAAATTAAAATTCAACTTAAAATAATGTCACTAAATCGTCACAGAGTCCAAAAACTGTTACACGTCGTGACTAATTTCAGCAGTAATCTCAGCTTTGTACAGTGGAGCAAGCAAAAAAATAAAAGCCGGCAGAGTGCCAAAGACATGTCGTCGGGCAACAGTCAACCAACATCAGCAACAGCAAAGGGGCTGAACCCAAAATGTTGCCAGTTTCGTGCCACTTAATGTGCAACAAAAACAAGATAGAACGGTTATCTGAGACACACCGAAGTTTACCTACTCTTAAAGAGAACACAATTAACATGCCGCCATATTAATTTCACTCTAAATTTGTATAGATGACTTTTTGTCAATATGTGAGGAGCTTTGTGAAGCGCATTATTATTATTATTGTTGGGATATATAAGATCTGTATCTATTGTGTGTCGCTGGAGCTCAGAATATGCATCCATAAGATACCACATATTTTTTTTTTATTTTTTTTTTTAACAATGTCCTGTCAATAGACCGGTTATTACCTGCTTTTGAATCTGTTTTTGGGATATCATGGTAAACAAAAAAGTTATTCATACTCAACTTTCGACCGATTGCTATAGGAGCTATTTGATCTGACTCCTATTGTTCATATTGTCTTATGGATTCGAAGACTTTTCTAAAATGTGTTACAATCTTCACAAGCAATTTATTATACGGTCTACATAGTTAAAAAGTATTAAAATGTGTACCATATTTAATTTAATCTTAATGTTTAAAGTGTTAAATATCTTTCGACACGCTCTCAACTCTGTAACGTGATGGCAACTCTATTGAAGCGCTTGAACCAATGATAATGTCCTGAAAAGTACAGCAAACTTCACTTCACGTCACTTTTTATCCATATACATTATACATTATATACATTAAACGCTATTTCCTGCACAGCGTGCTGCTGTCCGATGAAGGAGGCAACGCAACGCAACAAAACAAAACTTTCTTGCAGCTCTTTCAAGCTATGTTCATATAATTTTTTTGCAATAAATGTGAGTCAAGTGATGAAGTCGCTTTTTTTTAAATGGGTCTCTCCTCTATCGCATTTTCTACTTATATAAGTACTTATACTTTGACATCGACTTTGACATTCCACTTCCTCCTTATATTTAAAGAGAGCCATGTTGCATAAGCGACAATCATTTTTATGGTCTCGTATCAATGACTGAACTGAATTCCTTGAGACCCATAATGCGTCATTAACTTCAGAATGGACGCTGTAAAAAATGAATGTAAAAAACAAACTGAAATTTACAAACGGCACTTTGCTAAAGACTTGATGGAATAATTTGAAATTGAGCATTGTTAAAAAACGGGAAATAAGTTAATAGTTCAAGTTCGCAATTTTTCAATTGACTAAAGAGCGGAACTTCCAAGGCAAGTTGCGACAAAGATTTAATCAGCAGCCCACCTGTTTCTTAGTCACATTAATTATACTAAACGTGATTACGTCAAGTACTTAATGCTCATGTTGATGGAGAACTTCGTTAAGTGCTAAAGTTTAGAAAACAACTGAACTATATATTTTCGAATGTGCCATATTTCAACTATTTTAAACACACTGACACATGCGGTGAAAACAATTTGTCTTAGTCATCATCAACTCACACACGGCTCTCAGTCTCGAGCGCACTTTTTGGCCCAAATATGTGTAGGGGAAATATATATGTGTATCCACAACGCAAGATTTTAACACTTGAGAATTGAAGGGGAAGTAACGAGCGCAACCACCAACCACTCCCGCCTGCCTGCCTGCCCATCCCCCCTTCGACCCGTATGCCGCCTTACAATGGGCATTTCTAAAGTTTATTACTTGAACATTTATCATTGCATGGTCCGAACAAAATGCAACAAAATGAATAGAAAATGCACTCAAGTATTTTGAAGCTAAATAAAAAATAACAAAAAAATTGGTGAAAAAATTCTTTCGGCTTAGTTAGACGAAGATTAAATGCCCTTTAAGTCAATAAATTGAGCCATTGGCATCAGTCACTTTATTAACTTTAAAATGTTTAAAATAGTTGACTTAACCCCTGGAACACTTGCCACAAAATTAAAAACCACATCCGTATAGTATAAAAATAAAAAACTAAAAAAAAAACACAAGCAGAATAAAAATCAAAGTTCAACAAGTGAACTTCTTTTTTAATTTCATTAAAACGATATAAAAAGAGTGTAATAAAGTTGGATGCAACAGGCAGTAGAAAGCATCTCCAATTCCATAATGTATATCTATATATTCTTGATCAGCATGAAATATCGAATTGATTCATCATATGCGTCTGACTATCTAAAACTATAGACTTCATCAAGTTCTCACTCACCACAGAAAGATTAACTTTATTTAATTTTATCGATAACTTTCCACATTGAGGGCATCTTAAGGCCCGGCTCTCTCTCGCTACATTGTTTCCTACTCGTTTTTATTTATTTTTGTGTTCTTCAATAATATTGCGAATTGCTCTGACTGGGGCTGAAAAAAAAAACTGGGCGGTGCCTCTGATTGTGTGCGGCAACAACAGAATCAGTGTAAACAAATCGTTCGCTTACCAAACAAGAGCAAGGTGAGGTGAGGTGTGGTGTGTGAGATTTGAGGCTGGTGGGATACAGGGGGAGAGAGAAAGCTTTGTTGGGAGCTATATATATATATATATATATACGGTACGATGTGTAAGCGAAAACTAAGAACAATGTCATGCAATCAACTTTGGGCCAAGTGCAGTCAGCCAACCAACAGAAACAGCAACAACCATAACTTTGGCCCGCAATCAGAAACTAAAAGCAGCAAAAGGTACAAAATAACAACAAAAAAAACACAAAAAATTTTTTAAATGGAGGGGAGGTGGAGGGTTACAAAAATCAACCTAAAAAGCATAATGAAAAATGTTCGTTGAGTAGTTTTGTGTTTGGCACGTCATAAGGTGCACAATTTATTGTTGCAAGTTGCACGTTGCACTTTTCAACATTTCGAGATAACAAATCTCACTCGTTTCTATGCATTTTCTTTTTTTTTTCGTTGCTCACAATTTTTGATCGATTTGAGTCAAGAGCTTGATACGTACTATGGAATTGAACTTTTATTGTGGGGTGTTCAAGTTGCAAGGTGTCATATGTTGATTTGTGGCATATTGTTTATTGGCGAGATTTGGGAAGGAAAATTATCGAGTATTCAGCATTAATAAAACGAACGATCTCGTGTTGAAAATGTGAATTTGATTTGAATTTAATTACTATCAATTAGTTTAAGAAAAAAAATGCCAGATGCAACAATATTTAAAAATTTTTGATATATTTTTAAAAATGATTTCTAATAAACAAATACATATATATAGATAATATCAATGGTAATATCAATCCTAGACTCTGTCACTAGGTCCTAAAAATATTCAAATTTTCCACACATTTTATAAATATTTGACCTCCATATTTCTGTCAACTGATACTATTGTTAATATAAATTACAGCACTGTCTGGAAAAACAAGTTTATATCCGATATATACTAGACTGTATACTATGTATAGATTTGCAATGCTATTAATATCATTGCATATCAGCAACTGAATTCAATTGGAATCGACAGCTTGAAATACATTGCAATTTTCAACACTGACACAAGGTATTTCGATTACATTTGCCACATGATTAATTACATGTATGCAACTCTACATATATATATATTTATATATATATATATATTCAGTTGTGCATTTAACTTCACTACATGTACTTTGCTTTAGTCTATTTTTACTTTGTTGTCAACCGAGATAGAATTTTTCGCCAGCTACCATGGAAAATGGATGAAAAGAGTAAGCAAGTTAAAAAGCCATAGTCGAGAGATCTCGAATAGAGATACCCTGAACACAGCCATCTTTAAAATATCCTATATTTCTTAAAAATCTAGATGCAATTTTTACAATTGTTCAGTAATATATCACAGTATATATATATGATATATTATAATCAATTGAAATGCGGTATTGTATATTTATTGGTATCGGAAATCGATATGTATCGATAGATAAAATAAGCATGATGTGCGTATGGTAGACGAGATCTTAAATATCAATTTGGAAGCGTCTCGCTTTTATAGTCTTTGAGATCGGCTTGTATATATAAGGGGAAAGACTTGTCTTATTTTTCTTTTTGTTGTACAGCTAAACATATTAATCAAAGCTAGTCTATTTTTATACTCCATGCAGATGAAGTTCCTAAAGTTGGCGTATAGTGTATCTTTTCTTCCAGCACGCGCTTCCCAAACACTTTTACTTGTTTCTCGTACAGATTGCAATAAAATTTGTGTATTTTTTTTTATTTAGTTGCTTTTGTTGTTTTTCCATTTGGTTGCTTCGGCTGGCCATCATCTAATTTAAGGTATGAGGCACTCAGATGTGTGTGTGTTTGCAGCTTTTGTGGTTTATTGGTTATGGATTGGGCACACACAGATACAAACTAACACACACATACAAACTTACAAGTGGGCTGCTCCCATAAATGCTCTGCATTGCAATTTTATACATGGATTTTTTTGGACATTATTTTTTTTGCTCTTTGTTCGGCAAGTGAATTGACTAACGGGTCAAGGTTGACAGAGCGCGCAATGCTTTTATTTTTAAAACCATATGACTCACAAACAAACACACATATACATACATGTATATGTACATAGTGTGAGGCATGTTCTTTTGTGGCAGCTCTCTGAACTTACATGGCTGGCATTTTAAGCCAGTTGCCAAAAAGTACTGAACAGCAAATATTAACTATGACATTTATGACACACTTTCTTACTTGGCTCCAAAATTACATAAAACTTCCAAGCAACTTAAAGAATAACAGCAAGAAGAAGTGAACGAAGAACAACACCAAAAACAACAGCAACACAGTGCAAACAACAACAATTTATTGTCACGTGCCAAAAAGTACATACAGCATATAAAGCACAGTGTGTAACTTTGGCAAACAAGTGCAAAACAAGCGAAAGATGAGAATTGCATTTAAGCCAAGCATATTCAACAGACCAAATACACTAACTTGCCTGATAAATATAATTAAAAATAAACAGTCAATTCTGGTAGATATTATAAAATTAAAGAACCTTCTAGTAATCTACACAAACAAATACATAAAATAAAAAATAAATTAAATTAAAAGAAATAATATTTAAATTTAAATACTTTACATCTAAAGTACTTTCTCAATATTTATCAAAATGAAAAAAAAAATTAATTCCTGGATTTTCTGGTCGTTCAGACAAAACATTAATTTTTTATTATTATTATTTGATTTTATTCAGGCCCATTGCCCCAGTTGTATAAACGAATTTTAAATATTTATATGCTTATACCATAAGAAACATTGTAATATTGGAAATACCACGACAACTTTTGCATTGCACAAAAAAGTTGTTCACCCCAAAAAAAAAATAATAAAAATAGCGAAACCGTCACAACAAATGTCATAAATTTTGTTATTTCACATAAATATCTTTGGTCTCTCTGTTTAAGTTTGTTCTCTGTTCTCTGTTCATGTTTGCATATTAAATCAAGTGTTAAACTGCAGAAGCTTCCCTAAAAAAAGGTGTCGTCTGTTTAAAGGGAGGCACCATTGGACTTGAAGGCAAATTTTTTTTCGAGTTTTGTAAAGACAAACAATCAAAAGAATTACTTCTTAATATCATCGTGTTCTTTTTTGTTTTACATATTTTTTGCATGTTATTTTTTATATACATATGTATTTTTACAATATTTTAGCTGCTTGGCTGATAGTCATTTTTACCATCTAATGTTTAATGTATATATTTTACATCATTTTTATAAACAGTTTGTAATTATGCCAGGGGCGTGTTGCTGGCAAGTGTTGGGAAGTGTGTGCAAAAGAGAGTTACAAAATTGTAAATAAATATCTAATTTCTTTCAGATTTTTATGTTTTATTTTAGAAATAAATATTTATTTCAGGCTATAAGCTTCTGATTTAAGTTCCTTTTTCAGAATACCAATAAAAGAGGACCAAGAGTGCAATAGTCGAGAGAGCTTGACTAGAAGTACCCAAGAATGTTATCGAAAAAATAAAATAAAATTATTCTGCACTTTTTGACTTTTATTCTGAACAAAGAAGAGGTAGGATTGCCTTTATGAAGAACTATGTAGCTCTTATAGTCTCCGTGATGAGTGCATTAAGATATGATATAATTTCTATATGCTTAACGGAGTCAGAGATGATTCTCTCTGCCTGCCAACATACCGTTTCTATAAATTTTCACGAGTTCAGCTTGTGAGCTTTTCCGCTTTAATTTCGAAATCATTAAATGTTGAGTATAGGAAAAAGAAAACGAATTTTAGTCAAAAATTTGCTAAAAGGGCCAAAAAGTGCAAAGTGAGAAAAACTTCAAAGGAAAATTTCTGCGAAAATGTTGGCAAAGAGAGCACAATTGAAGTGAAAGATGCGCAAAATCTGCAATATCCGGTAATTTGTGTGAACAGTTCCAGTTCTTGTTGTTGTGTCGTTGCCTTTTCCCTTTCTTTTTTTTCTGGCCAAAGAAAAGAGACAAACAAAATTGCTGCGTCATCGCCGCAGACAGTTTGAATTGGTGCGCGAATGGAGAAAAATACGAAATACGAAATACAAAATACAAAATACGAAATGCGAAATGAGAAACTAGGCTGCAGCCAACTAACTAACTGCATGTGTGTGTGTGTGGCTGGTTCCGCTTTTTGGAAACTGCCAAAGACAAACAATGGCAATGTCAAACAGTTTTTCCGGCTTTTTCCTCACTTTGCCATGCGTTGCACGTCGAGGGCAGCTCAAAAGAAAAAGCCGCCGTCGACATCAAGAGATGCTGAGAAGGTGCAAGGGCGAGCGGAGGTGATGGGCGGAGGGAGGGAGGGTAAATTGGAAAAAATTTGTTTGTAATTTGCCGTCAAGGCTGAAAAGCGGACGTGAAAAGACGACGAACTATTGTTGTTGTTGCTGTTGTTATTTGTCAATGTCGCGTGCGTGTCGCATTCCTGTGAAAAATTCATTGAGCGCCGATATTGCCAAAGTGATAGGTCCTAGCTTAAGCTAGTTGACAGCGAGCTCGACTAGCAGATACCTCAAAAACATAGTGAACAATTTTAAAATATATTTTGATAAGCAAAATTCAATTCAAATTCGATTTTAATGAAATTCTTACAGTTCATCAGTAGTATGTATGGGTATATCAACTGGCAGACTTTATCATTACAATTGTGACTTTTCCTGCATTTGGAAATCGATTTGTATCGATAATCGCCAACCAGTTATCGCTAATCAGTTATCGATAAAAATGATACAAGATCTGAGATTAGCTTGTGCATACAGACGAACTTAGTCATGACCCACCTGTGAATAAGCATATCAGGAATATAGACACTTGTACTTATACACTTCATTACTTGAATGGGTATCAAAATAAAATTTAACTAAATGACCGACATACTGCCTTACTGTATACATAAAGATACATCTGCAAATATTGGGCCTGCATTTCATTAAGCACAGTTTTGGGTTTGCGCACATGTAACAATTGCTTATTTACATTTTTGGCTTGATTTTTGTTCTCAACCTCCCTCTCTCTCTCTCTCTTTCTTTCTTTCTGTATCTGTCATTATTACTTTCCTCTTTGTGCTTAGAGTTGGCCACGCGCCAAAACTGTTCGCCTCGGGGCACACCCACTTCGTGCAGCCCTCATCTATCTAGAGAGTCACGCCCCAGTCTTTCAGTTAAAAGCAAGCAAATACATCCATACATACATACATACATCATAGCTTTGTCTGATGCCGCTTACATCCCGTCAAATTACATTTGTTGTTTTGGTCAAGTCAACAGCCAAACGCAATCGACATACACAAAGATGTTGCAAGTAGATGTGGCAGCTATTTCTTTAACAAAAACAGCCTCAAGCGCATAAAATCATATAGAGAAAAACGAAGCTGGCAAATTAAAGTGTTTATTTATAAAAATATAATTTAATTTAAAAATGGAAATATATTATTTTTATAATTATACATAATTTTTAATAAAAGCACATTTTTTAACAATTTAACATTGTTTTTATATTTTGAATGTCACAAGTTTTAAGCCCTTTTCGAACTTGGTTGTTAAGTTTGTCAGGCATTAACGAAGTCGAAAGATGATTTTTTGTATAAAAAACTTTTTATTTAATCTCACATTAAGACCCAAGATCTTTTGGATCGAACTACTATATCATAAGCTACCTTAGCAAAAATCTATTGGTTTTAATCTTCGGCAAGGATAAGAAAGCCAGTTTTATATGATTTTGTCAATCAATTTAAGAGCAATTTAGTTAATTAGTGTTGACCAAAATTGTGTAAAATTAATTAATTAATTGATTGCCATCGTTAGAGTTTTAGATGATTTCATTACGACAGTTGTACCACACATGTATATATAATTGTAGATATATAGGTATGTATTTCTACACACACTTCTCAACAATGAGAGCAAAGGTCTAATTTCACTGAGGCTCCCCCCCAAGCCACATCCAATTATTATGGGTACTGAGAAAAGTCAGCTGAGCAATAGCAAACATTGTCTTTGGATGCCTCTCGACACTGTTTTAATAATTTATTACATATTTTAAAGGTGCGCCTGGGAAATAAACAATAGAATTTTAAGGCACAGCAGGTGATTCGGGCAATATTCGCTGTGTAAATAACTGTATTTAATAATAGTTGAGCAACTTGTGGGCAAAGGCCAAGAAGGCAAATGATAAACTAAACAAAATTAGAGAGCAGAAATAAATTAAATTGGAAATGGAACATAAACTGCGCTACAAAAGAATCGAAATTCTTTAGAAAATTTCCAACAAGAAAATTGTGCGAAAAATTAAAACGTATTTTCAATGCGATTTTTCTTTATATTGTGTAGAAGGCGTGTGAAATTTTTGTCCGATTTGTTATTATTTACATTATATTTATGTATGTATATAGTATTTATATATACATTTTTTTCTTGGCATTGTGCGCACAGGTTAAACTAAAATTATAGCACATTGTATTCAGCAAATGTGTGATTTTCTTTTACTTTTGCTGCGTATATCTAAATTTAATTTTTCTTTAACCAGCTCTCGTTCTTTTCTTGGGTTTTTCACTCGCTCAGTGTGCAGTGCGATTTCTTCAAAATCGAGCTGTGGTTTCTATACAAACACTCAAAAAAAAAATAGTCGTGAAATAAAGAAAATCGCTATAAAATTAAAATCGCTCTGGAAAACGACTTACCCCAAATCGACAACCCAAAAAATATGGTGATTTTCTTCTAGTTCTTAAAAGGTATTTAAAAATGTATTTAAAAAAAAAATTATTCTTAGAAAATGTCCATTCTGAAACTCCGAAAATAGAAATGAAATTTGCTGTCTAGGTTTTTATATTAAGGAGTGCAAGCCCTGAATTTTAGAAAGACACAAACTTATATTTTAGAATTTCGCTTTCTGAATACAAAAGTAAGGAAACACATACTCAAAAAGTATGGCTTATTTCTAAAGAAAGTGCGTTTTTTCTAAGTGCAGTCAACAAGTTTGTGATGTCATTTTTAGAAAGAAAAAAAACAGATTTTATTGTCTGGGGAATAACATTTTCGCATGCAGTGCTTTGGACTCTACACTGATTCAAACTAACTGTTATTTATTTTTAGTCTGGGTTTTTTTCTGGGGTTTGGCAAATTCCTACAACAAATATTATACCAATTTTGCAATTAAAAACCTCATCAAATTTTATAAAATACTTGTATTTTATTTTTAATTAAATATATTAAGTTAGATTTTTAATTATATATATAAATGAACTTATTTGCATTTTTCTATGTCGACTGATACTAAATTAAATATTAAATATTTTGGCCACAAGAGAGGCAGAGCTCGATGGCACATCAATTAAGTACTATTAATAGAATAATCATTTTTGCCTTTTACTTTTCAAACACACAGTCACACTGAAACACACACACAAACACACACGCACACCCATATTGTTGTATTTATTGGGTTTTTTGTCAGCACAATGTGTTTAATATGCTTATAATTGGACACGATTTATGTACACAAGACGACCAGGCACCTCCACCCGCCCCACTCAAGCCCAGAGACCTCCGATTGCGGTCGCTCTGGCGGTCGCAATACGCGTCAGACGTCAAAGTACTCAATGCAAAAGATGAATAATTCGGTTGGTCTTGAGCTTTTCACTTATTGTGTATTTATTGTGTATATTTCGCTTGCTTCGAACTCAGCTTTTTGTGGATGAACTCAGAAAACCGAATATTAGTATTATTAATTTTATATACACAAACATATATACATATGTATATGTTAATAAATATTGATCCCACATTATCAGGCAAATGAATTAAACTCTCGTTAACTCTGTCCAAGTCACCTTTATTATTATATATTTAATGTTAGACTCTAAAACCCCTCTCTAAATGAATTGCTCAATAATATGAGTCAGTGACCGTTTTTTAAATTAGTTTATAATAATAAATATATTAAACAAATAAATTATTTTCTTAAAAATATATACATCTTAAATTTAGCAAATTAGAATAATACATTTTTAATTTTTAATAGATGGCAGTTATTTATATTTCGATTTACGAGTGATCACTGTACCGAGCTATTTTTTTAATCGTAATTTCGTCTACGCAGTAATCAAGATATTCTCTCAAACTGACGTCAGCAAACAAATGACCAAGACAACGAACACATGGCAACAGGCTACAGAGAAAACAAATCAAGAAAATAATGGAAATATTTATTTTCCGTGATTTTTCTCAATCGACGCTACCGAATTTTAGAAAACAAAAACAATGAAACTGGAAACTGGAAACAAGTGCAGAACAGACGATAATAAAACAAAACAAAAAATAATCTCGAAAGATGCTGCCAAGATTTGAAAGTTGAGCAAATATTGGAAAAAAAAAATATTAAAAAAATCCATTAACTAAGTTAAACAGCCTTGGCAACACGACACTCAAAATTTAAAAGCAATTTTTAAAATATACAAAACATAGAATAAACAATAAAATAGAAGACAACAAAGCAAACGAAAAAAAAAAGAGAATCAAGATTAAAATGCTCAAACAAGTAATGAAAATTAACTTTTAATATGCGGACGCAGAGAGAGACACAAAGACAGAAATCAGATTAATAATTGTTGTGAGTAAATAAATCATAATTAAGACTAATAAATACAGAGAAAAACTAACAAAAATAATAACAACACCAACAAGGTGCACGCACAGAAGCGCAGAAAAGAAATCTAAAAGTAAACTACGTATGAGCAGCAACAACTACCTGTGCAGCAGCAACAACAACATGAGCGATAATAATAAAAACAACAATAGCAAGCACATTGAGTGCAGAAGAGCGCGTGTTTCGGCCAAGCGCTGCTGAGAGCACCATGAAGAAGCGGAGCAGTGGGAGAGAGAGTGAGAGAGAGAGCAAAACCGGTATGACAAACAAACAAACCAAAAAGCAAAAGAGGACAACAACAAATACGCAAGCAGCATATAAACATACAGATACATATAAATATCCGTGTACATGAATATATGGATGTGTGCGTATAAGAAAATGATGTAGCTCCGCATAATAAATAAACGGCAACAACAACAACGACAAAAATGCAACAATGAAGGAAGATACAAAACGCAAAAAGAAAAGAAAATGTGCATGCTGACAGGTTCAGCAAAGCAAAACTGGCGACGAAAATTAAATGAAAACGGGAGCTGAATTGCCCCGCAGCCGTCGGCATCGGTATCGGCGTCGGCGTTGCATGCAACAAGCTGCAGCTACGTATTTTTACCCATTAACGCAAATATTTGAGTAATTTTTTGTGTATTTCTGTCGACCGCATTTCAAGTTATTTAGCAAAACAAAAACAAAAGCGCGCGCTCTCTTTAACACCCACACACACAAACATGAGAACCTTTACACACACAGGAACGGTACTTTCATCACTTGTGATTTCTCAAAATTATTATTTTTTGTTTGTTTGTTTTTGTATTACTCACCTTTAACTGTAAATGGCGGGCACGATTTGATTTTCACGTAGATTGCACTATGCAATATTTATAAATTTATTCATTAATTGATTTGTTTATATGCTGAAATATGTTTGCAATTATACAATATTTTTGATTGTGGAATGGGGGAAGTAACAACAACATGAAATCACAAACAGAAACACAAAACACAAACACATGCACAGTGCACACACGTTCGCGCCTCACTCGCTCACTAATACATACGAACGCCTGCACTATTATAGCGGTAATAAACAGCACTTGTATGCAGCACTTTGTGCTTCTTCCTCTTTTTCTAATTTCGATATGGAGCTTAGATTTAGACTTTTGTTGTTGTTCTGCAGTTGTTGTTTTTGTTGTTGTTAATGATGTTGATGCACCGTTATTTTGGCATACAAAGAAATAAAAGCATATGTCGTTATTAAATGCGGCATTTATAAATATATTGCTTTATGTTATTTCAATATTTCATAGCGGTTAATTGCTTTTGCGGCTTATAATCATTTTATTTGATCATATACTCAAACTATTTGACACTTTATTATTATTTACGAACACACAGCGAACAACGTAGCGAAACACCAGCGGCGAACGGAGCGGCACAGTGTCGCGACGGCACGCACGTACAAGAGAAATATTACTGAGGAAAAACTCTGTTAACATTTCTTATAAGAGCGCGCCATTAACAGCATAGAGATGGACACGTGTACCAACATGGCACGATGTTGCATCGATATTTGAAAGACGTGTCATTAAATGTGACTTAATTTATAGAAAATTGTGCAGTACTATAATATAAAAGTGTGGAGATGACATCAAAGCGCCGCTACCTTATAGTTATATAATAAGAATGTATATATTATATGGAATAGAATTATCATGTCGTGCACTGAAGTTGAGCACGAGTGCAGCACACAAACAGAGTGCGCTATTTAAGTTAACAGTTCAGTTCCAACTAGAGATGTGCACTTTTAAAAATTTAAAGTGTGAAATATAAAATATTTAAAAAATGCACGCTCTCTTCTGCCACAAGTGCCACCAACAACAACCATTTAATTTAAATAAATCTACCAATGGTTTGATATATTATTTTCAGCAAAATTCATAAAACATTAAATCAAATTCTAGCTTATTGAATGTATGTATGTTAGTTCAACAGAAGGAATGTCGCCGAGTTCGTTCACTGTTTGCAAAACAACATCAGCAAGAGAGAGTAACAGCCTGTTAACAGTCTGCAACTGGAACAATCACCAAAGAGATAAAACCGCCAACTTAGCCGTTTTATTATAATTAAAATGAAAACGATTATGTTTAGATTATTTTATTTAGCTCTTTCTGTAATCAGCAATTGCATAATTCGTTTTTCTTGGGGTGTTGCAAACGAATGCTTCACCGCCTCCACTGTGAGGTCGATGCACTGACTCCGGCTTAAGCCAAAGCTCTTCATGGCCCAATTGAATTCCTCAGACAGCGTTGTATCAAATACACCACAATCATCCGTGCAGATAACTCGGGGAACATCTGTTTCCATCAGTTGCCTGAAATGATGATCATCAAAGTTGGCAACGGTGCCCGATTTAACATTGCTCGTGAGGCAACATTCAATTGGGATGTTCTGCTCCTTCAGTTGAGCGTAGTCAGCTTCAGTGAGAAAGGTGCCATGTCCACAGCGGGACATGCCAAATTTCAGCATCTCTTCGATTTCTCGGGGATTATCAACTTCCCCACAATGCACGGCCAATTGCAAGCCATTATTTCGAGCCAAATTCAACACCGTCGTAAAATCGCAAAATTTTCCCAGATTTGGATTACCGCTAAAATCAATGCCAACGATTAAATCTGGTTCACTTTGCGCAAATTCCACGGCTAAAGCGACAGTTTCCTCGGCCACTGCCAAGGGCTCACCTCGATTTATGGATGGCAGCAATTTAACCATAATTTTATATTGCTTGCTGGCACTTTTTATGGCATCGATCACCGTTTGTAGATAATCGCGTCTGGTCATTCTCGCATTTGATTTGGGCGTGGTGCGCAGCTCCACATATATCACATTGTCCGCGGCAAAATCACGTATCACCAATTCGGTGGCACGTTGCAAGCCCCGCTTTGTGGCCGTCAGTTCGTGTACAAAGCCAAACTTTTCAAAGCAATCGTTCATTTTGGCGCCCTCCTCAAATTTGATGAAACGTTTGCAAAGTGCCGCAAATTCATTTGTCTGCTCGCCGTATAGCTCCTCGGCCAGTTGCTTGATGCTTTCGATGTTTAAGCTGCCGTTGAGGTGTGCGTGCAGCTCCACTTTCGGTATTTCGCGTAGATATTTCATTTTGTATATATCCGCTCGCTGCAATTGCTTTTATTTGGCAAATTGTTTACCATGTGATTAACCAGCCCTGGTAATGTCAGCTGTTGTTATAAACAGCAGCTTAACATTTCTCCTAACTGTTATTAACAGCATACAGCTGACAATACAACGATAGCTCTGCTATCGATATGCATAATTATTATCGAGAATTAGAGCAAGAAAAATCTATACAGAAATATAATTTTTCAAGTAATAGTTTTTTGCCATGTCGGAAGCACATTTGGAGGCACCACCCTCGGTGCGCCTGACCAACGATGATTTCCGCAAACTGCTTGCCACACCGCGTGCCCCGCCGCCCGGTTCCGCGACCAGCAGCGGTGCTGGTGGAGGCGTTGGTGGCGGCGGCAGCAGTGCTGGAAGTGGTTATTTGGCCACCGCTCAGTTTGCCACGCCCGCAACGCCCGGCGAGAAGAAGAAAAGCTCGAGCGGGAGCAGCAGCAGCAGCGAACGCAACGATTTGCGACGCAAAAAGAAGAATTTCTATGCGGCCCTCAAGAAACAGGAGGATGTCAAGCTGCAGGAACTGTCCGAAAAGTACAGAGATCGGGCGCGAGAGCGTCGCGACAATGTCAATCCCGACTACCAGAATCCGAGCAGCACACCCGGTCATGGCAGCAACACAAACGCCTATCGGGCCGTTGCCCCCGACATGAAATCCGGCGTCGATGCGGCTGAGCGACGCCGTCGCATCATCCAGGAATCCAAGTTCTTGGGCGGTGACATGAAGCATACGCATTTGGTGAAGGGTCTCGATTATGCCCTGTTGCAGAAGGTGCGCTCCGAGCTGCACTCCAAGGAGGCCGAGGAGGAGGAACTGGCCGCCGCCTTAGCGCGCGAGAAACTCGCCGAAGCCGCCGCAGCAGCGCAACAACTAGAGGCGGAGCGTCGCGAGGCGGAGGACATACATGCAATCAATGGCGCAGTGGCGAGGAACATCTATAATCTGATCCAGGCACGCCGCTCAAAGGAAGTGCCGCGCAACGAGCTGTTTGCACCTGGGCGGATGGCGTACGTCATCGATATGGAGGATGACATGGAGATGGATATACCGACGACACTAAAGCGCTCCAAGTTTGAGGTGCCTGTTGCACGCGAGGATATTGCCACCCTGACCACCAATGATATTGTCATAAATAAGTTGTCGCAAATCTTGAGCTATTTACGCGCTGGCGGACGCAACAAAAAGAACAAGAAACGCGACAAGGATAAACCCCTGTTCTACGACAAGGAAGTGGAGCATGTGCGCAGCCAGCCAGCAGGTGGAGGAGCATCTGGAGGAGGAGGAGCAGGAGCAGCAGCTGCCAACAGCAACAGTGGCATCAAATCCTCGAAAGCATCAGGCGACAACATCTACGATGATGTGGGCGATTATCAGCCCACAATGCAACCACGCAGCGAACGTCATCAATCCAAATCGAATTCCGCCGGCTCCGGCGCACCTCAATCCTACTTTGGCGATGCACCGGCGGAGGTGGCGGAGCCGGTGATAACAAGCATACCACCACCACCGAAAATCTCGAAGGCGATGGCGTCGCGTTTTGCCAACGAACCGGAAGGCTATGCAGAGTGTTATCCGGGGCTGGAGGAGATGAACGATGCCATCGATGATTCGGACGATGAGGTTGACTACACCAAAATGGATTTGGGCAACAAGAAGGGGCCCATTGGTCGCTGGGACTTTGATACGCAGGAGGAGTACTCCGATTATATGAGCACCAAGGAGGCACTGCCCAAGGCCGCCTTTCAGTATGGCGTCAAGATGCAGGATGGCCGCAAGACGCGCAAAAACAAAACCGAGAAGAACGAAAAAGCCGAACTCGATCGCGAATGGCAAAAGATTCAGGTGCGACTATATATATATATATATATATATATAAATAAAATATGTCTTATAAATCCTTTCTTTATAGACTATCATCCAGAAGCGCAAGTTGCCCAAGGATGGCGGCGGCGGTGGAGGCGGAGGTGGCGGCGGTGGTTGTGGTGCTGGCGATGAACCCGACTACAAATCTGCCAAATATTAATTGGCCAAAATGGAAAGCGCATCTTCAAATTTTAGCATAGATTTAATAAATACTCAATTTATGCATAATTTGAAATAATTGAAAACAATTAATTTGACAAATATGCAAATTAAATAATTCAATATTCATAATTCATAATTAATTTGTAATCAAAATATGTTTGTGTTGTTCATTTTTACTCCAATATATATATTTATATATATTGAATCCCTACGGGACTTGAAATATATTTGAGTACAAATAAAAAACACTTGATTTGAAGAGTCAGCAAAAAACATATTTCAATTATCCAAAAGAGTTCCCCAAATAATAATAAAAAATATGAATCACTTTGGATTTTGAGTTGATTTAAACATTATGCACTATTTATTATAATTTGTTGTAAAACATTAAACATAAGTTTGTCTGTAGGTGTACAAGTATAATATTCTTAATTGCTCACACAAATACATCAATGTATTATTTTATATATTCTATATATATTTTAGACACATTATCACTATGCTTACATATTTTTAACGATATTTTTCATTTTGAATTTCTTACTTGTCGTGCTCGGATTTGTGTGCCTGATTTTTGAGCTCCTACTGGGGTTGGTTGCTGAGGAATTATAACTGTACGAAGTCGGGACAGACTACAGACTACATATACTTATATATATATATATATATATATATATGTTGGGGGGTGATTGGTGGATTGTGGTTGCTAGTTGCACACAAATACATACAAATTAACTGCACTAAGCTACGATTAATTCCAGCTCTTTGTATACCTATTATTCAGTGTCTCTCTGTGTGTGTGTGTGTGGGAGTGTGTATGAGTGAGTGTGCGTGTGTGTGTGTTTATATGTTTCTCTCTCTGTAAGATTGGCATTCTTATATACGCTTAGAGGCTACATTATGTATATATATATGACACACTATTCCGATTTGCATGCGAATAACAGTTAGTTAAACATTTCACACATAAAAACACACACAATTTATCCTTAATCGGGAATGCTAATATATATATGTATATATGTGTGTGTGTGTTTGTGTGTATATGTATATACATATGTCTGTATGTGTGTGTGTGTGTGTGTGTGTATATATGCTAATCTCATCTATCACTAAATATGAAATGACAATCGAAATTAAAATACACATTTGCATATTTTAGCTTACTCTTCTCATATTCGGCAGCACCGAATTTTGTATACCCTGCGCATTGGTTTTGTGGCCTAAAAAACAAAGCCTTAACTTTGTGATATTTCAATTAGCCGAAGAACTTGTTTAAAATTAGAACACTTAAAATTCAAATTTATGGATAATTTAGACAACAATTAAAACTCACACAATAAAAATGTATTCAAATTGAATAAAAATAAAAATAGAACATTATTGATTATCTCAAAACTTTGTTCTATGTTAAATTCAAATTAAATTAATTAATTATTGCTTGATTTATGAATAACTAAATATTTACACTTCTTTTAAAACTGATTGGGTTTGATAATAAATACAACATTTTCTAAATAATTAAACATCTCTGCTTGAGCATTTTAAAGGTAAATTAAGAGAAGCGTTTCGATTTTATATTCTATATGCATATATATGCATATATATGTATATATATATATATATATGTTATAAATATATACAACTTCTGTACACAATGCGAAAGGTTTTCATTTTGCTTGCTGTTAAATGAAAAAAAAAATTCTTTGGTTTTTCTATATTATATATATATATATATATTGATATATATATGGGGCTATTGCTGTATCTGAATAATGGATTGAGTGCTTTAAACAAATATTAAAAACAGGACTAATCTGGAACTCCAAACTCCGCCTGAACATTTAAGAGAAGAACTAAAACGAGACAAAAACTGTGTGTGTGTTTGTGGTGTGTGTGTGTGTTGCGTTGTGTGTGTGTGTGTGTGTGTGTGTGTGTGTGTGTTTATAGAAATACAGAGTTTGCCATAGAATTTCAGCCAGTGAATGGGGGCAATTGTCGCCGCTGCTGATGCCGCTGATGCTGCAGATGGAGTTGCAGCTGATGACGTCACCAGGCCTGGGCTCATTCATGCCAGCTATTGCTTTGGGATAGCCGTCGCCGATCGACCAGTTTGATATCCTTGACGCAGAGATCATGCTTGGAATTGCTGGCAAAGCGTATGACCGACTGGGTGCTCACCTGCGGCACATGCCGCAAGTCCAGCCAAACGAGACTCTCGCACTTGGACAGATGCTCCAGCGAGTTCTCCGACACCAGCCGGCATGCGCTCAAATTGAGCTCGGCCAGCCGTAGAATGGCCGTTGCCGATGTACCAATTTGAGCGACACCCGCATCCGTAATCCGCTGGCACGACGAGAGATCCAAGTGTTTCAGATGCGGCAGCGATTGCATTATGTAACGCACAGCCACATCCGATATATCCGTGCCGGCCAGCTTGAAAGTTTTGAGATCGCGCAGACGCGTCTTTGAATCACTGAGACCCGGTCGCGAATCCTTTGGTGGCGACAATATATCCCTAATGGCCGCATCATTTAGGCCGCGCACAAAACTCAAGTCGAGTATCTGCAGCGGGGGGCAGAGGCAGGTGTGCAGCGCCAGCACCGCTTGAATCGGGCAATTCTGCAGCGAGAGATTCTTTAGGGCGGGCAGACGTGCCACCAGCCACGCCAACTGTCGCTTAGCCAGCTGCGTCCAGTCGAGTATGAGATGCTCTGGCTGACGGCGCACAATTGCCGTCAGCAGCGAGGCGGATATTTTTAATTCGGCACAATTCATGCGCTTCCAGAGATCAGGATCCACAGCCACATTCGACCAGACCTTGCACACCGAGCAGCATGTGACGAGCGTTTCGGCTGGCAAATAGCGAAAGATGATCTTCAATACGGTCGCGTCCAGTGCGAGATTCTGTGAGGAGCTATTGCTACTGCTTCCACCTCCACCTCCGCCTCCACTGCTGCCATGATGCGAATGATGCGAATGGTGATGATGATGATGATGATGCGTATGTCCATTGGCGCCATTGCTGGCAGCGCTGCTCTGACCACCAGTTGCTGCACCCGCAGCATTTGCATTTGCAGCCGCAGAGCCTGCTCCACTGCTGCTGCCAGTGGCACCACCACCACCATTGTTGAGACCATTGCTGGCGCCATTGGTGCCATTGCCACTGCCGCTGGAGAGTAGCGAGGAGGAGCTGCTGTTCGCTGGCACCGGACGAACCACATACTGCGGCTTCTTCAGCACACGCGACGACGAGTTCAACATTTGCTGCGCCAACTGCGAGCGTATCGAGTTCTTCTTGCGTGAACCACCGCCTCCTCCACCAGAGCCACCTCCGCCTCCGCCACCACCACTAATGCCACTGGCAGTGTGTCCAGCCGGCGTCGTATTGTTGGCCGCATCCATGGAAGTGGAGCCGGGCGCATCGTTGCCATCGTGGATGCTGCTGCTGACGCTAGTGCCGTCATCGCTTTTGCGCCGCTTCATCGCCTTCTCGCCCAGGGCGAGCAGATGCTGTGCATTTGGCGATATGCCCGGCGAGGGTGTCTCACATGCGCTGCTGTTGTTCCGCTCCGTCTTCACCTCCAGCTGATGGTGGCGCTTCATGCCGTGCTTCCAGTGTGTTGTATGCATTTGGCTGCTGTTGCCGCTGCCCGTTTCCATTTCCGATTCGCTGGTAAAGACAAAGTCGTTGTATTGGCCCACTGGTGGCGCCAAAAGACTGCCACTTCCTCCGGCTGCTCCACCTGCTCCTCCTCCGATACTGCCAGCCGACTCGTGACCTTCGCCTGCATTGTTGCTGTGCGAAACTGAAACGCGTCGCACCTCCGATGACTTTTGGCGTGCGCGAAAATGGCGTGGCTGCAATTTAATTACAAAAAGCAATTAATTTAAAAACAACAAAAGCAAAAAATTATTCCCTTAGGGAATAATAATAATAATAATAATTTAGGGACTGTTTACATTCAATGTTATTTAATCGCTGCCTATGTTAAGCAGCTGAGTGGACATAAGTATGTTATGTTAAGCAGCTGTTTGGCTGCAGTATTGCATGTGAAATACTGTTATTAATATCTGTATGCAGTTGACAGTGATTGAAAGCAGTACTGTTAATAACATTTGCATGTTATGTTTAGCAATTCAAATTTTAAAATGACAAATATTTAAAATCAATGACTTCAAATTTTTGTGTAATCTCATATAATTACTAAATTTCGTAGAACTGGCATTAATCAAAGAGTTTAAAAAAATAAACATGATGTGTAAAGAAATTAAACAAGCAACTTAAACTAAAGTTAACAGATGAAGTCTAACAATAACTGCCATTCAATGTTTAACATATGAATGCAGTCTGTTCTTTCACTCACTTTGTAGTCGTAATTCTTGCCAGAGCGACAGCAGCTGGGACACTCCCAGCTATTGGGCAGATCCTCGTTGACAATGCCCTTGGCATCGGCCGCATCCACAGTGCCATCGAGCTGCGACAGGGCACAGTCCGGATGGGCGATCTCATAGCAAACGGAGCACTCCATCAGCGCGGAGGGGCCCTCAACGGAGGCAAGTTGTTTGGTTTGCGGCGACACTGGAGCCTGGCGCCAGCCATCCAAATGACAATAGACGCACTGCGCCGTCACCGGCAGCATTGGCGACAAACACTGTCGCATCATGCACGTCTGTTTGGCGCGACCCGGTCCCCCAAACTTCACCATATCCATGCAGAAGGGGCACGTGCCACAATCCGAACGCTGGCAGGCAGCGCAATTCTTGCAGCGTGTGCGGCGTCGCCTTGGCTGTCCGGTGCCGGTCAAATGCGGCGACAGCTTCGCACCAATCTCGCCACCACCCGGCGAGTGGCAGTTGTCCAGCGGTGCGGCGATGCCTCCTCCACTCCCAGCACCATCCACATAACTCGAGCAGGTGGCAACTCACACTGACTGCATTACTATTGTGGTTGTTGCTGTTGTTATTGCCAATATTTGTGGGACTGTTGCTGTTGTTATTATTGCTGTTGGTGTTGTTGTTGTTGCTGTTGTTGCTGTTGTTGCTGTTGTTGTTGCTGTTGTTGCTGGCAGCAGCTGCCACAGCGTTGGCCAAGTGCATCTTCTTGGGCGGACGATACTTGAGTGTGTCCGTGGGCAGCACAAAGGTGGCTTCTGAAATACGCGTAGAGGTATACAAAATTAATTATGCCATTTAATAGAGTATGGAAAGATTGATGAAATTTCAATAACAATAACAAATTTCAATAACAATGAACGGTTAATTCTACTTTCGTTGTTCGCCCTTCCCAGTTTTCACTGTAATACTAAAGTGCATGTTTCTCCCCGTGAGCTGTTAACTGAAAGCTCAATTAATAATTCTTCTCTTTTGGACTTAATCTAATGTGTAAATCTTAGCAAATGACTTTTCGATGACTGTTAATTCTGTAGGTAAAATTGTTACCTATAAATATTTCATATATCTAACAGTCATCATGACTGGTTGTATTAACTCTATTAACTATATATATACTTAGGATCTGGGTGTCAAACAGAAATCGATATTGCGTGTCTACCGATTGAAATTTAGAATCGTAATCAGAATCAGAAGCTGATTAAAAATTTTATGTAATACCATATCTAATATCATTTGTCCCGACAACATTGTAGGGGTCATCATCATAGTCGATCCTGTTATATTCCCAATTTGAAGACTCTACTTCATAAACATTCTTGAATTTACTTCACTTGTGATCAAAGGATTTCAGAATAAAATGCAAACTGATGTCGTTTATACAGACTTCAGTAAAGCCTTTGATTCTGTTAACCATTGCCTCCTTCTTCACAAACTAAACCTTATAGGTTTTCCTACTAACTTTCTTGCATGGATTTCGGAGTATCTGAGTAACAGAACTCAAAAAATTTTATTTAAATCTGTACTTTCTTATCCTATCCTAGTCACCTCTGGGGTACCCCAGGGTAGTCACCTGGGCCCAGTGCTTTTTAACCTATTTATCAATGACCTTCCTTCAGTAATATTGAATTCTAACGTACTAATGTATGCTGATGACGTCAAGTTGTGCTTGACGTATAATGATATGACCTCACAATGCTTATTGCAGGCGGATTTATTTTCCTTTTTGTCGTGGTGTAAAATAAATCTGCTCAATTTGAACTGCTCTAAGTGTAAAGTCATGTCATTTTATCGTACCAATCCTAATACTGTCAGTTACACGATCGATGGGATGCCACTTGATAGACTGAACGAAGTAAACGATTTAGGTTTACTTCTTGATCACAAGCTTAAATTTGATAAGCATATTAAATTCACTGTTAACAAAGCTTTTCAAGTTCTTGGTTTTATTAAGCGTTGGTCAAAGGAATTTGATGACCCTTATACGACCAAGTTACTTTTTACTTCTCTTGTACGTCCAATTCTGGAATATGGATCTTGTGTGTGGTCTCCGCAATATCATATTCACCAAAGTAGATTGGAATCTGTGCAAAAGAGCTTTCTACTATTTGCGCTTCGTCGCTTTGACTGGGGTGTACTGCCTCCATACTCAAATAGGCTTCTTCTTATTAACCTTCCTTCCTTAACTAATCGTCGTGTTATGTTAGGTGTTATGTTTGTCGTAAAGTTACTTAAAGGCGAAATCGACTCAACTGCGTTGATGAGCCAAATAAATTTTTCAGTACCCTCTAGACAGTCTCGTTATTACCTCCCACTTTCTCTTAATCGTTGTACTACTAACTATTCCCTGCATGAACCGTTTCGAGTACTCTGTAATGATTATAATAAACTATATCATGTAATCAATTCAGAGTCCTCTATTTCTCTAATTAAAAACTCAATCCTTAATGTCTTATCTAGAGATTAACTTTTTTGCATGTACAGGTGGTGGATCTTAACTAATTCTTACTAATTATTTTCTTACTAATTACTTTTGGTCTGATTGGGTTTTTCTGGGTTTTCCCCAATTCTTGCAACAAATGTTGGACCATTTTGCTTTTTCCCCAGAAATCTTAGAAATCTAAAATAAATTGAAAAATGAAAATATACATTGTTATATATTCTTATAAATATTTAATTATTTTTTAATTTCTTTAAATTTTTAATTTTATCATAAATTTAATTTAATTATACGAGGGTGGTTTGGATGAGTACCTGACCTGGCCAGGTGAAGTCCACTGTTTCGACTGTTCTTTGGTCTCTGGTGTGTACCAGTGAATCCATGTTTCGTCAACAGTCACGAATCGACGCAAAAATTCCTTCGGATTACGCTTTAACAGCGCCAAACCATGCTCCGAAGTGGTCACGCGGTTGCGCTTATTGTCTGGTGTGAGCAAACGCGGCACCCATCGCGCCGATAGCTTTCTCATACCCAATATTTCATGTAGGACATGTAGTCCGATTTGACTGAAATTTTCACTGTGGCTGTTTAGGTTTATGTACTATACGATAGTCACGTCATATTGCAATAGTGGCACCATCTGGCGTCAAGGTCAGGTACTCATCAAACCACCCTCGTAATTTTTACTTTTTGTATTCTTCATGTCGACTGACTTTAGTTGACAATTAAATAAATAAATAAAGACGGCTCGACAGACTTACAAGTATAGATTGTAGCAGGCCTTATGTAATGTAGATAACAGTCCACTAGAGTTAAGACTGTAAAATAACATCTGTAACCTAACATGCAACTATGTACTTAACATTGATATCGATGTCGATCGATATCAATTGTGTGATCACCATCAAAGAAGAAGGGTGAATCGTTGTGAATAAAGAAAAGAGAGCAGACTTGTTTTGAAAAAGATAATTTAGTTTTGACTGCTAAAATATCGATTCGGCTTTTGATCTTGATTAAGAATATATATACTTAATGGGAGAAACTTTCTTCTGGAGACCTCAGTCCACCTGCTGCACCTCAATTTTATTATACATTTAAAATACCAATCGAGCTATTTAATTAATATTTATGATGTTGATAATTAATATTGCTCAAACGCAAGACGAGTTCCCTTTTTCGGTATGCAGAGTATTTTGCAGTCAGTTACACCCGTGCGGAATAGTTCTCATTTATTTTTAAAACCAATAAGTAACCGGTTCGAAAGAATCAAAAATTGATACCTAAATTTGTTTCATCTTAAAACTTACCTGGCTGCGTTCCATGGCCCGCGGTTGTGCCATTCTCGATCTGTTCCTTCTTGAGGACACCATTGCTGTATTCAATGCCCTGGCTGCTGTAGCTGTTGTTGATGTTGTTGTTGTTGCTATTGCTGCTGCTGAAGTTGTTGCAACCGTTGGTGTTGTTGTTGCTGCTGTTGCTGTTGTTGTTGTGATTGCCGGCGACGGCCTGGGCTTCCGCCGTTTCGGCCTCCCTGGCCGCCTCGAGCTCCTGTTGCTCCCTGATGACCTCAGCATTTTTGCGTACAATTTCCTGCTTGATCTCCTGCTTGACACGCGTTCGATCATACAATTGAATATTGATTGAGGGCTGATCTGTGGCTGGTCGCAGTACGGACATGCCAGTGACTGCCATATCCTGTTGATCCTTGCAGTGGCGTTCGACAAGGGTGCGCACATCCTTGATGAGCGCAACCGGATCCAGTACCAAACTGGGCACATTCTTCTTCTGCGGCGGCAGATCATATAGATACATCACGATCTCCTTCAGTCCAAACAGTTCATAATGCGTTAGATGCGTGTGCGGACGAGCTGCCATTTCAGCCTCACTCGCCGACGGTTCACCCTGCAGATGCGAGTGTCCAAGCAGGGTGTAGACATAGCGGGCGAGGACATACCACAACATCTCCGTGAAAAAGGGATAACGAAACTTTTGCGGCACCTTTGTATTATCCTCAACGCTGGCCGTTTTCAGCTGCTTAACAATGCCAAAGGAGTGCAGAAAATTGCCGCCAAAGACAAGGGATTGCGTGGGCGTATAGACGGCATGTATCCAGCCGGTGGGTATAAAGAACGTATTGCCCGCCGTGAGATAGACACGTGCACACTTCTCAACTGTATCGCCAAAGAAGATGTCCGCCTGTTTGCCGGACAGCACCCATTTTTCGTATAGATGCAGATTGCGATCGGTGGGCGGGATCAACCAAAAGACTTTGCTGCCCTTGAGTATGTGATACCAGACCGAGGTGCCGCCAAAATCAATATGGAAATCTGTATAGCAATTTTTAACGGACATCAGGCAATACTTTTGCACCTTGGGATACATCATGCCGCCAAGGAGATTGGTGCCCTCCTTTTGGGCATCCTTCAACTGTTTGGGCCAAACCACATCCACCCAATCGATTTGGCGCACTATCTCCGGACTCTGCACAAAGTGATCGAGACGGGTGTGCGAGAACTCCAGCGAGATGACATTCAACAGTTGTTCCTTTTGCGGACTGTCGTAGTACTGTTGCCACTCCTTCATTGTCATCTGCAGATTCTTCTGCGTATTCACATCCATCACGTCCAGCAGTCGACGTGATCCTACACACAATCGCACATCGTTCACCGTAAACTCCTGGGAGTCTGGCATGCGGAGTCCAAGTCCAGTCTTATCCCTAAACAGCAGCGGTATATTGAAGCCATGCTGCTGCAGGAAACTACATGGGCAAAGAGAGCATATACGAATATAATCTTTAAAATATGCAATTAACAATTAAACTTTAATTTTTTTTTTTTTAACAAATTCTCTTCTCAAATGAATCTATATTTTCCGACAAATATTCGAGAGTCGACAGGAAAAATAATGATCACATGCGGAATATAATCTTCAGAGCGTACAGCTAATATACAAAAATTTAATGGTTATACATTTTTTCGTATTTAATTATTTACAAATAAATTAAAATTTCGTAATCGCTAAAAAATGTTGTGCATTTTAGTTAATTGCATTTAATTTTACTTACGCGACTGTCAGATCGCTGCCGCGCATCTCTCGCACCATACCGGCCTGCGCAAACTTGGAGGACTCGAGCTTTTCGGCGACGCTGAAGCCGCGCGCGCCTTCCGCATCATCATCGCCCAATGACCATTCCTCAAGGTAAAGTTTGCGCTGCTTGCGCTCGCGCTGTAACATAGAGAGAAGATAGAGAAAGAAAACGGAATACATTAATAAATTACTATGCGGGAGTCAAAAGAGCGAATAAATGCCTTAAAAATACAGAGGGCGGCGGCAACAGTGCTACTGCCTATTTCGCAGTCGACGCTGCTGTTGCTGCCTCTGCCGCTGCCACTAGCACTGATGATGCTACAACACTTGGTGATGCTATCAAATGAATCACAGTTGCTCCTCTTTTACCAGAGCAGCGGGCATTCGCTCTATTCACCACACCAGCAGCGTTCTCTCACTCTTGCACGTTCTCGCACTCGCTCACCTTTGGCAGAGCCGAATGGGGCTCGCCACATTCGTTTAAAGTTCGCCGTTTTTGTCATTTCGTTTTCATTCGTCTGCTCGCCTCTGTCGGCGACGCATTGAAAGGAAGCTGGTGCTGCGCTGCTGCTGATACTGCCGCCACTTTCATCTCATGGTCGTATTATTCTGGCAATTTCGGCGGCAAAAGCTAAGCTAAAGTAATACAACCCACCCAGCGCTGGGCTGCAATTGAAGAGGGTCTTTTTCTTTTGAGGGCAGACAGTAGCAGTAGCAGCAGCGCTTTTCATGCACTTTTGTAAAGGGCAATGGGTAACGCCAGCTCCTGTTGCTATCTCCTTTCTGTGCGCATGCACCGGCCTTGCACTTTAAATTATTTTGCATGTGTGTGCATGTCTGTATGTGTTATGGAATATGCAGCAGCGCCGGCTAGCGGGTGGTAGCCAAAACGACTGTTGCGTTTGGTACCAGCTCCATCAAGAACAACAACAACAAGTAAAGGCGACTGTGAGTGTATGCATATGTATGTGTATGTATATGTATATCTACATGTGGCTGTGGCTTCGAGTTATTTTTGCATTTCTAGCAGGCGCTGTAAGTCTCAGCTGTGGTGGACTTGTATCGAAAAATCTATAAACGTTCTCTGTGTGTGCGTGTGTGTCTTTGCTTTTGTTTTGTGGGGCTGTCCTCATTTGGTTGCAGCATATCTTTGTGTGCATTTTTTTTTTATATATCCTTTTTAAGCGACTTGCTGTCCGCCACCCGCCTGCGATCGCCATGCTCCAAAACAAAATGCAGAAACTTGTTTGGCGTGTTCTAAACGATTTTTCAGTTGTTACTTTTGTTGTTGTGGTTTTTGTCAGACAGTAAAAAATAAGCTTGTTTTGGCTGCAAGACGTCTGGCAACGCCAGGGGACAATCGACAGGTAGAAAAATTAAAAAAGCAAGACAACACAGCACAATAGTGCGTAAATGTATATATATATATGTGTGTGTGTGCGTATGTGTGTGAGCATAAGACGTTGTCCACTTATTGTTGTTGTTATATATATGTGTGTGTATGTGTTGAGTGTGGCGTCACCACGCGTAACGCTAACCGGCTGCCAGATTGCTGTTTTGGCTCTCTTAATGTATTCTATTAAGGTGCTAATTGCGAACGGACGCCACTGTCACATGCGTGGGGAGGGAGGAGAGAACAGGAGGGGGAAAGGGTCACCCCCCAGCAGCGACGCAACACAACGGAATTGCTTACGGCTATCTATTTACACACACACACACACGCACAGGCAGCGGTAAATGTGCGTTAACAGCGAGCAGCATGTGCCCGGCTGGGATTGGATTGGGTTAGTCACTATTGTTATAAATTTTTCATAAGCCATGAAATGATGAAACTAAAACTCGACTAGAGATGGTAGCGAAGTCGTGCGTTCGAGTGATTTAATTTCTTTTTAATTCAAATATATTTATCTTTTTTAAATGTTGGAAGTTCTGTAAAATTATTTGAAATTTAAATGTATGTATATTCTGTATAACGAAAGTATGAATATATCAATATCGAATATAATTATAAATTATTATATATTATTTTGCACGAAAATCCATCAAGAAATAGATAAATTAAAACTTTATAACGTAATTTATTTGATTATAAAATTGTGCCGTCAAGTAATCGTTTTATTACGTATTGAGTGAGGGAATTTAAAAGATAATATTCGGTAAATAAGTAGCATAGTGTTCATCTCTAAACAAATCCGAGAACAAAACAGAAAAGCGGGTTTCCTGCCACAAAAGAGCCACGCAACCTCGCAGCAAAGACATTTAAAATGTACAATGTTTTATATGCCAACTGAAATATTCATGAATTTGGATGACATTGCCAAAGGCGGCGGCAGACGAATGAGAAGGTAGCTGTTGTTGTTTTTGTTATTGGCCTGGCCAACGAGCAGCAGCAACAGCTGCTGTCCCAATTTGGTGCTAATCAAATGCACAAGCAAACAGAGCAAGAGAGCAAGAGAGAGGGAAAGAGAGTTAGCTCAAAGCACACGAAAAGAAGTACTCAAATAATCACACTAGAAATGTAGTGTGACCGTCTACACAAAGAATACATATGTAAATATGCTACGGCTCTGTTATCTACAGCGACGATACCAGCAGAAACACGCACACAAGCAAACCAATGAGAAGAAAGAAAAAAAACAAAAAACAGAAAAAACTAAACCAAATTGAAAATGAAATGCGAACGACGACAGCCATCACCAAACAAACAAAATGGCAAAGAAAAACTGCTTTTGGTCATGCGGCGGCATCAGTTGAGCTTCAGTGCTCAACGGGCGCAGTGCCGCCTGCACGGCCTCTCTCACGCTCTCTCTCTCTCTCTCTATTTTTGTTTGTTTAGTGGGAGAGGTGCACAGGCAGAACTTGAGCTTCATATAGAGAGAGCGCGAGAGTGTGTGTGAGCATGCATTTATTTATATAGATTGCTAATGATGATTTACGCTTTGCCAATCACACAATGACGACAACAGTTTACAACAAGCCCAACGGCGCCGCCATCAATCCATGTTACTTGAAGTTCTTATTTTTATTATTATTGGTGTTTTTGTTTTAAATGTTAGTTTTGCTACTCACCAATTGTCGGCGCTGCACACCTTTCGCATTTACATTGCCGCCTGCAGGGACGCTGTTGCTGCTGCTATTGTTGCTGTTGGTGTTGCTTTTGCCAGGCGACGACCCCGTTTCGGCGGTGGACATCGCCACAAATCGTTTTATCTTATATATTTGCACTTGTACTTTTTTTTGTTAAAAAAAACTCTTCCAACACTTTTTTTTGTACGCCTCGTTCCCTAATCAGCGCCTGCTTGCGGTTTGCTAACGTTGTTGTTGTTCCTTGCTTGCTGCTGTTTTTGTTGCTCTTCTTCACTTGCCACTTTTCACTTTTAATTACTTGCTGTAATCAGAAGAGAGAGAGCGAGAGAGTAAGCTAGAGAGAAAAATAAACTGAAACTGATGCATGGAAAAACCTGCAGACAATGCACTTGTTTGTTATTGTTGTTTTTTTTTCTTCGAATTTTTTCTGATTTTAGTTTAGCAAGAACTAAAATACTAATTGCAGACAGCGTTTATTACTTCATAAAAATTAAGCAGGGCGAAAATACAGACACACACAAACGCACGCAAAGTTACGGGCACTTGGGCGCAGCAATGCATTTGCTTTGCACGCGTTATTTCTGTTGTTCACTCCCACACACGACGTAGACGACTAAATCGCCGAACAGACGACACAGCCCAGCCACAAGCAGAGCAACTCGAAGGCGAGCGAACTCAACACAGTGGGCTTCTGTTATTAAGTGTAAAATTCACCACGATTCTGACTATCTGCCTGCCTACTTCTGTGCTGCTACGTCAGGGGCTCGGCTTTGATTTCGTTGGGGGTTCGCATAGCGCCCACGTGTGTGCGCAGCTACGCCACTGCTGCCGCTGCTGCTATTATTTCACAGGTCAACTTGAGGAAGAAAAAATAAATTCGTGGTGTGTTCATCAGTCGCAGCGCAGCGTTGGGCTTGGATACCTGTCTGTCTGCTGCAAGCGTTCGTCTCGTTTGCATCGAAGTATGTTTTGTGCTGCAAGTAGTGAGTTGCTTGCATCTGGCATCTACATACATTTGACGAACATATTTCGCCAATCGACAGCAGCAACACAAAAGCTCACTTATCATATTTGCCCCTCACACACGCACACACGCCCACACAATGCTTATTTTATCATTTCACATTTTCCATGAACTTGTAATAAATATTCTAAATTTGCACTTGAGTATTTGCTCTCTGATAGCAACGACTTTTTCACTTTTCTGATAGCTGGCTGTTTATTTATTTTTTATTTTTCGTATTGTTATTGTTAGTGGTGACTCTGCCTTTTGGTGTTTTTTTTTATGATCGTTCGTTCTGTGAGTGGAAGCGTCACCACGCGACTGAGAAACTAGCTGACGACGACGAAGCCGACACTGTCGATTTAGTTGGGCAGAGTTTATTTATTTATTTGATTTTGTGTGATTTTGTGCGGTTAGCATTACCAAATTACACTCATTTGGTTAACGCGTCGAAATGAATTTTAATTATAATTAATATGCATGTATATATTGGACAGGTACAGATACATATGTATATATTTATATATATATGTATATATATACAACGACCCGGCCGTACACACACATGTGCATATATACACATATATATATATGTATATATATATATATATATATATGTGTGTGTGTGCACATATGTGGCTCATAATTAATGAAATCTATTAAAAGCGCCGACACAATTAGTGCAAATGTAACGCATCTGCAGCTCGAAATTTAATTTGTACACTTGGCAAAAATTCATTCCTTGGCGACGAGAGATTATATTTTTACCCATTTTAGCACTTATCGAAGTTTTTTTAATACGTCGTCGCAACACGTCCGCAAAACACATCCGTACTTGACGAAAAACGAACTGCGACTGGTTAGTGTGACCGTCGCTTGATAGCTGCACAAATGCCATCTGTGTGTGTTATTTATGTTAATCCGCTAACGTCCGATACTGCTACGCATTTGCAGATTCTGTTAAATGGTACTCAACAGCATTGCTCCACACCTCCAAGACGCTGCTTAAATGAAATTAAACATAAAAAATTAAATACTATATAACAGAACATTTATTGCCATTTATTTGCCAAGCAGAAAAAAAATAAAAAGTTACATTTTAAAAGCTGTCCTTGCAGCATTGTAGCAATAACATTGCTGTTAAACGAGCAGCCAGGATTACCGGACTGCTGCAATGTAAAATTTACCTCACAATGTTAGTTTTTAATGTGATTTAAAATGTGCAAAGAAATTAGAACACCTAAAAATATATGTATAGATTATGAATATATACTCTTTGTAAAAATTAATCAAATTATAAACACACAAATGCTTCTAAAACTAGCACTAAACATATATCAATCAGCTTGCTCCCCTCTGCTACAGGTCCTCATCCATTTGCTCATCAGACTTATTTAAATTCACATTGCATGTATTGTTATTATCAAAGAACTGCAGCTCATCATCATAATCATCGAGGTCGACTGTTGCTGCGTCAGCAACAGCAGCAGCCGCAGCCGCACTCCGCGCTCCCCGCGCCGACGACTGCTGCTCGTCCTTGGCCAGCTGGAGTTGCAGCGGCGGCGGTTGCCACGGCACCAGTGCAGTGCATGGACGCGGTATCGATTTGATCAGCCACTCAGGTGGAATGGAACCGCCACTGGCCACGGAACTCGTAACTCCCTGTTTCAGTTCATCACAGATTACGATGCGATTCGCATTGCGCAGTTTCTGTTCCAGTTCCATGGCGGCCATTTGATAGGCCGGATTCGGATGATGTGTTTTCCCTGTGCTCGTCGATGGTATATCATCGGTGGCCAGGCCACCATTCACCGTTGCGCCACTGTTATTGTTCTTGGCATTGCGACCAGCGCGGACACCGTTCGCATCCCCAGAGATTTGCAGTCCACTGAAATGTGCCGTTATGCGCTCCTCGGTGATTAGCTGTTTCGTCGGCCTGTCAACGATGATTAGTTAATGACAATAATTATGATATATATGTATATGTATTACATTACATATTTAAAGTATTTAAATCTTGATGCAAATCAGGAAAATGCATCATTCGAAATATTTCAAATATTTCTGCAATGTAAGCGTGACAATTATACGCGCCACCACTGTAAACATACACATACATATATAGACACATACACACACACGAGCACACACATCTCTCTGTTTACTACTTACAGTGCGGAGGAGAATTGCTCGATAGATTTGCGTTTCTGCTGCCACTTGCCGCATTGTGGATCAGCCTCAATGCTGTTGTAATTGGCATTCGAGCCGAACTGCATTACGCCGCCGGGCTGTGGGGCATTCGTTGTCGCCAGCATCCACGGCATGCCATCGAGCAGCCAAGGATGTGTCGCCGGATAGGCGAAAACCGCGCGCTGCTCCGCTTTGTGACAGTTGTTTGGATTGTCGGGGCTGTCGTAAGACCTGCAATTGGTTTGCATATTTATGTAAATATGTATATATATAGAATGTGAGTTCGCCAATTACTGCATTTCACACGTAAATCCACGCGTTGCAACTGATTTTGTTCAATTTTGGACGTGCTTGCTTAGTAAAGTTTTCGTAGTATTTTGTTTTCCTGTATCTTTTTCGATGTGCGTTGGTGTTGCCACTTGTGTGCATGCTGAAGTATCGATACCATTGCCCCCATTCGATACTGGCACAGAACGTACTAAAAAATACCCAAATGTGGATTATAAAAAGCGGGAGGCTGCAAAGCATTTTAAATAAATATTGTAAGCCAACCAGCCAGTGAAGAAGTGCATCAATTATAAAATAACTGAAGTGCAATCATTAAATAATCATTTAATAGTGTAATATTCTCGTGTGTCATAAATCAACAATTATCAACTCAAAATGCGTTATACAAGGTATGTTTCTTAACTCTGCCAAATATTAATATAATATAAATATAAAAAATTAATATAAAATAAAATACAATATAAAATAAATCTGTGATGCCAGGGAGATTTCATAAACTACATTCGATATTTCCTTTGTTTTATCACATTTTTTTAAACGTTTTACATTAAATATATTATTTAGTGGTTTGTAAAATAATTTAACACAAATTTTATCGAGCATTTATCTATTTTTACAATTTAGTTGAAGGTCTTCTTTTTATATAAGAATTGTGAATAAAAGTCGCGTCATTTTTATAGAGTATTAACATATTAAAATTTCACTGAGGGCCTTCTTTTTATACACAAGCTGTTGATAAAAGTTGCGCTATTTGTATAGATTATTGACCTATTTAAACTTTGATTGTCGCTCTTCCTTTAAACCAGTTTAAACCAGCGCAAAAAAAAAATTATAGTAATAATCTAATCTGAAACACTTTATTGTCGGTCATTCTTAAACCAGTTTAAGCCGGCGCAAAATATATTTTTGGTGATAATCTAATCTAAAACAATCCTGTGCAAACTTTCTTTTTTCAAACGAAATATTTATTTTTAACCGTGTTCCATTTTAAAGGATCTTATCTTTGTTTTATAATGCGCTATCGACTGACATTGGTTTCATATATTTTGTACTCACACTTTCCCTTGCTTATCAGGCAATACATACTTCGAAAATAACATGTTTTTCAACTCAATCTCAATCACGACAGATCGATATACTCGTCTGTCCTGGGAACAACAAGAGCGAAAACATCACTTGTAATGACGCATAAGCTGTTGTTTTATTATTACTTAACTTTAGCAAATATGGAATTGAGCGTTGCTATGGGGTTGCGATTGGGGTGCATTTTAAGGTGGCTTATCAGCTCAAGACAACCGATCGATCCCCCAGAGATTTTGTTAACGTCACAGTTGAGACCTTACGTTGCAATTAGTAATCATGTTTTCCGATTTCGTCATTCGCCGCATGCGAAAAACAAAGAGCAGCTGGAAAAATACTCGTGCATCGTGCAGCTGATACGCAATGTCTGCGTGGCCGTTAACTGCTGGCCACGAGTGTTGAAGCTTTAGCTGGTGAATTTTGTTTAAGTCTCTCTCTCTCTCTTTTGGATAAAAGCTTGCAGACACACGTGTTGCCCTCTGTTGATATTGCCAATTGTATGTAGTTCATTCACAGGCCCCAAGCGGATCAGTTCACATTTGTACCAACGAAGGAAAATCAGTGCACAAAACAGGTGAAGTAAATGTTAATGTATATATGTATGAAAATACATTGTGCACGTAGCCAAAACAAGTTAGGACCCGTGTCTACGAATTTGTTTGGTATGAGCTGCATAATAATAAAAAATAAACAAGCTGAGACTGATAACGACAACAGTGTGGGTATGACCCACACACAAACTTAACAAATAGTTCACAGCTTGTGCAATTTATTTTTTAATCAGACTAGAAATGTTTGTTTTTACCGCCCAACACCTTTCTATCAAGTATGTGTGTATGTGTGAGTGTGTACGTGTGTATGCCATTGTGTGCAAGTCATTCAGTTTGATATCGTTTCTCCTCATGAACATTTTTGACTGTTGTTATTCTGTTGTTTTTGCAAAAAATATAATTACAAGTAAAATTCAAGTGTCGATTTTATTATCTATAATTATAATTATTGTGAAACGTTGAATATTTGCTAATTATTTATTGGAAATTTGCACTGCTACTGCTGTTCAGAATGTGCAGCCGACTGTTCCGCGCATTTGCTGTGCCACATTACACTGGCAAACATTTCTGTGTCATGAAAAAACTTGCACTTGAAACAAAAACGTAAGTTAAAAAGTTGCATAAATAAACAAAAACATTTGGGCATAGAAAGGAAAGCATCTGAAACGATCTGTTGCCATGTGTATGTGCAGACATTTATAGCTGCATACTTAGTAATTAATATTTATTGTAAAAAATAGAATAAAACATGTGCACGTCTGTCAGCATTAGACAGCTGTTGCAGCGTTGCCATTATCTTTGTGACTATTATTACTAAGTGTGGCAACGCAAGCAGTTGTTGAATTTACGTGTTTTGAATCTGGTTCTCTTTATCGTGGTGAAAATCTGCGCATAGGTCAGGAAATTGTGCTTTTTTTTATTTATTTGTTTCGCTAAGTACTGCCATATTAAAGCTTCAAGCACAGAGCTTAAACCTGTTATCAGCGCTGCTTCGTTTAATGTGCTTGTTAGTTTAAGGTGATTTTGCGCGTTTGCGTTTCATTTCTGTACGTGCAGTGGAGAGTTGACGTTCTGAATGGCGAATGAGGCGTCCATAACTCTTATTTGTGTATAAAACCTACAATTGTATGTGTGTGTTTTGATGTGCAAATATATCAATTCGCGATTTAGTGTTGTTGTGTAAACATTGGAAATTCAGCGAACAAAGCAGTCGCCTGCTGCTGCTGCATATTGCGAATAACGAAAAAAAATCACACAGCGCGATCAAAATAACCCATGAGTCACATTGACGTGGCTGATAATTACTTATATATATATCTATGTGCATGTGTGTATGTGCTTATTACTGGCAGTCGGGCAACATCGGGGAAGTACCTATAACGAACCGCAATAGCTGTGCTCGAGCCGAAGTGTGGAACGATCGTCTCATTGTCGTTTTGGATGAGCAGCGAAACGGTCGTAAAGCTTGCGCTAAACAGCGACGCAAAAGCAAACTACAATAAATAACGAAACAAAACAGCGACGAAGCAGAAGAGGAAGCGCAAGTGCGCTCACGTGAAAAGAAGAAGAAAACTATTGCTAGACAGCAGTCAAAATGAATCAACAGCAGCAATACTTTGATTTGGATCAGGGCAAGAATATACCATATGTTAATGATTGCTCCAGTACAAGCGGATATAGTAGCAACAATTCCCCGACATCAATGTCTCTTTCGCCCTCACATTCACCGGAAACACTTAATTTGCAGAATGAGTTCGCCCAACTTGTTTTGCCCGCTCTGTCGAATTCACCTTCACCACGGCTACAGCAATTGGGCGGTTCACCGTATCATCAAAATCAACTGATGGCAAATGGCAACCTCTGCATGGAAATCGATAACAGCGCCACCAGCATTGGCAATCTATTAAATGGCAACGCAACATTTGGGAACATCAATAGTATGCAGCACATGCCAGTGGATCATTTTTATGCGACGCAAGCACCGCAAACAATTGGCGGATTCCATCAAATCGATGCGGGTGGCATCAAAAATGAATATTGCGCCCAGCTGCACATTGCCGAGCAGCCGGTGGAAAAGTTTCGTTTTCGCTACAAGAGCGAAATGCACGGAACACATGGGTCCCTCAACGGCATCAATTCGAAGCGTACGCCGAAAACATTTCCGGAGGTAATATTGCGCAATTATACGGGTCCGGCGGTAATTCGTTGCAGCCTATTCCAAACGAATCTGGACAGTCCCCACTCGCATCAGTTGGTGGTGCGCAAGGATGAGCGCGATGTTTGCGATCCACACGATTTGCATGTGTCTCAGGAGCGTGGCTACGTGGCACAATTCATCAATATGGGGATCATACACACGGCCAAAAAATACATATTCGATGAGCTCTGCAAAAAGAAACAGGATCGTCTCGTCTTTCAAATGGGCAGACGCGAACTGTCCACCAAGCAGATGCAGGAGCTGCACCAGGAAACGGAACGCGAAGCCAAGGATATGAATCTAAATCAGGTTTGTCCATTCTGCCGATTTATTCTTTACCTATATAAATTAATTGTCCTAAATGTGCGGTTGTTTGCAGGTGCGTCTATGCTTTGAGGCCTTTAAAATTGAGAACAATCACAAGTGGACACCGATAGCGCCGCCCGTATTTAGCAATCCCATAAACAATCGCAAATCCGCACAGACGGGTGAATTGCGCATAACCAGATTGAGTAAACCCACTGGCAGTGTTATGGGCAACGATGAGCTCATTTTGCTTGTGGAGAAGGTCAGCAAGAAGAACATCAAAGTACGCTTCTTTGAGGAGAACGACGATGGGGAGACCGTTTGGGAGGCATATGCCAAATTCCGTGAATCCGATGTGCATCATCAATATGCGATTGTTTGCCAAACGCCCGCCTACAAGGACAAGGATGTGGAGCGTGAGGTGGCCGTTTCCATTGAGCTAATACGTCCATCGGACGATGAGCGCTCATTTCCGCCGCTACCCTTCCGCTACAAGCCACGCGATGCGATAATTTCGCGCAAACGTCGACGCACCTGCTCCACTCTAACCAGCAGCAGCAACAGCAGTGGCAGTCTGCACAATTCGATGGAATTGCCGAAGACGGTGCCACAAATGGGAGTGACTAATGTCTCGTTGCACGATCAAACTATCAGTCAGGAATTTGGACGAGAATTCACGGTTGATCAGTTGCTCAATTCTGAATCATTTCGCAAAATACTTGAACCCAATTCCTCCGAGCTGGAGAAACTCTGTGTGCCCGACATTGGCTCCCTGGAGCATGATGGTCATGGTGGTGCACGAACAGAGTCCAGCTTTGCTGGCATTAGACAAAATCGTTCTCTGACCGGCACCTATTTGGCCGAGATCTTTAAGATCTACGATGAGAATCGACTTGCCGGCAAGAATTCACGAGAATTCTTTGCAACTTCGTGCAGCAAAGTGGAGAATCTGTTTACGGCTCATGCCCTGAAGAATGTGAACAATGATACGCTGCTGCACGAGGTGATTAGCCAGCGGACGGATAACCTAAAGCTTGCCATTAAGACATTTAAGGTCATCGAATATTTTAAGCTGCAGGAGCTGGCACATAGTGTACTAAATTCGGATGGCGACAGTGGATTGCATGTCGCCTGTCAACATGATCGACCGAATTATATACGGCCACTGCTTTCACTCGGCTGTAATCCCAATCAACAGAATCACATAGGCAATACGGCTCTCCATTTGGCCGTCAAGGAGGATCACACGAATTGTATTGATTGCTTTTTCAATGCACCGGACGGTGTCCGGTTGGATTTGTCGCTGAAAAACGATGATGGATTGACGCCGCTGCACATGGCCATACGACAGAATAGTTATGATGTGGCTAAGAAGCTAATCAATTATGATCGCAGCTCCATTAGTGTCTCGAACACAACCGATGGCAACAATGCGTTGCACATGGCCGTTCTCGAACAGAATGTTGAGTTGCTTGTTCTCATTTTGGATGCACAGGATCTAACCGATATTCTAATGGCAAAGAATTCGGCTGGTTATACACCGTTGGAGCTGGCTCGGGCCAAGGCCACTGAGAGCTGTGTACAGTTGCTGGAGAAGGTGTATACCGATAAGGGTGAATCCGCAATGACTTGGATACCTGTGAATGTTAAGGAGGAAATGGATTCCTCGTCAGCTGAAGATGACGATGAAAGCAATCCAGAAGTGCCGCCGCCATCAATGTCGTCATGGTCGTCGTCCATCAAAACCGAGGAAATCGACATGGATTTCAAATCGGAGCAAGATGACGAAGATGCAAATCAGGCGGAGGCGTCAATAGATCCGAAAATTAAATTGGAACAATTGCTGAGTAACAAGAGCAAATTTGATCAATTGGTTAATCTGCTGAATGAGCCGAGTAGCCACAATCCCGAGTTGAGTAAATGGAAAGAGATCGCCGGCAAATCATCGCTGAGTCAACTGGTCTTCCTCTGGTCCAATTCGGAGGGTATGCTAAACTATATACACCATAAGTCGAGTGATGAGGAGAGCAGATCATTCGCCCGAGCGCTACAAGAACTGGGCATGCTAAATGCCTAGAACAAATTATGCAATAGTTAATAATTTTATATACACACAAATATATCTTAAGTTTTCAATAACCAGAAAAATTGTTTTTTACATTACCTAGAAATATGCGATGTTTAATAAAGTTAACATTTGTCTCTGGAACTGGGTAATCACCCGATTTGTGTGTGTGTGTGTGTGTGCGTGAGTGTGTGTGTTTCATGTGAATTCCATAATAAACAACAGGTTTGAGTCACTTACGTTCTAAAAATGTTTATACAATGGGGATTTACCGAACTATCACTGTATGTACTTCCCCCCGAGTGTACTTCCTTATATAATGGAATAACAGGACGGTTCGAATGGGAGATACCCCTTAGGCTGACGTAGTAAAAAATATTAATTACATACATATTTTATCTTTCCTCTGTGAATTAAGTAATTCTTATCAAATAGTGAACATAATAAGCTGTGTAATTTCTGAAATATAATCACTAGCTTATATAATCAACTAAAACTGGAATATATGGAATACATATTTTTTGAATCCGAAGTATTCTCGTTGCTAGAAACATTTGCTCAAATTGAATATGCCAACAATTGAAATGGATATTCAAATTGAGTAATGTTAATAAAAGTCCCTGAACCAGAACAAAATTATGTTGGGTTTTTTTTTTATTTAAATCTATTTCTGATATTGACAAGCAACCGCAATGAATCTGATGATTCAGTCCAATAGTTATACTCGAAATTCCTTAAATATTGTTATTAACCCAAAACATGCCCTTTACAGTAACATGGCTGAAATAATTAATGGCAAGCAGATGGCCGACAATATAAAAGATGATCTGCGCAAGGAGTTGCAACAATTTGTCGCCGCTGGCAATCGTAAGCCCCACTTGACGGCCATAATTGTGGGTGAGGATCCGGCCAGCCAAAAATACGTAGAGAACAAAGTGATTGCTTGCAATTATGTCGGTTTGAGTAGCGAGACGATTCGGTTGCCCGCTACCACCACACAGGAGGAACTGCTGCAGCTGATCAAGGATAAGAACAACGATGACAATGTGAACGGTGTCCTGGTGCAGTTGCCGGTGCCTCAGCACATCGATGAGCGCACCATATGCAATGCCATCTCTGCCGACAAGGATGTCGATGGCTTCCATGAGCTGAACATTGGCCGTCTGGCCCTCGACATGGAGGGAATTGTGCCGGCGACTCCGCTCGGCATCAAAACGATGCTGGAGCGCAGCAATATAACCACTTTTGGACGCAATGCTGTCGTCGTCGGTCGCTCCAAGAATGTCAGTCTGCCGCTTGCCATTCTGTTGAGCTCGGATGGTAAGAATGCGACCAAAGCGCTGGACGCCACCGTCACCATCTGTCATCGCTATACGCCGCCCAAGGAGCTGGCCAAATATTGCCGCCTGGCTGATATAATTGTTGTTGCCGTCGGCAAGCCGGGTCTAATTACCAAGGATATGGTCAAGCCTGGCGCCTGTGTCATCGATGTGGGCATCACCAAACTTACTGATGAGGCGGGCCAAGTCAAGCTGGTCGGTGACGTCGATTTCGATGGTGAGTGGAAAATCAAAGATCAAATTTAAACGAATTACGAATTCATTGGTTTTTCTGTTTTTTTTTTTTGTGCTGCAGAAGTTCGCCAGGTTGCTGGACACATTACGCCCGTGCCTGGTGGCGTTGGTCCCATGACCGTTGCCATGCTGATGCATAACACTATCAAAGTCGCCAAGATGCAGGCCGCCGCGTGCAAGCGCAATAATTAAATCGACGACAGCCCGCGGTTTGCATTTGTAACCGAATTTATACCGAATTTGATATCTGCTGCCTGGGCAGCCTGGGCCATAGTATTTTGTTTTTTAAAACCACTAATAATTAGTAAGCAATCGTGTTAACAATAAGCCACTAACATAACGACCACATATACATAATATATATATATATATTTTAATAACAATCAAATAGACTACAGTCACATGTAATCAAAACAAAAATATGTTAGCAAACTCGGTTTGGCCTCTTTCATGAAGGAGTTCACCAGAGTTGCCAGCATACTCGAAAATTTACAAGTGATAAAGTAAAATAATAAAATCACAGTGTAATTACAATTTTATTTTGGCATTATTTTTATTTTATTGCGAAAACAAATTTTCATCACAGTTTACATTTTGGTTGATTCGTACCAGTTAAATTAATATAGACCAAGTTTTGTATAAATAAAAATATTTTATTGCTTGTGTACCATTTACTACGTCATTTAAATTACATATTTAACATTTTGGAGGTTAACTGCGTTGTGGAGGACAGAACTTCGTAGTAAATGTTATTTTGTAAATAGTATTATTATGAGTGTTAAAGGGTAGGCAACTATGGACAAACAAAAAATTGACGATAATATTATTTGCAATAAATGTAATTAAAATTATACATTTTAAGGGGAAAGTTGAATTTTTGTCAACTTTACATTGCCAATCACGCAACACCGCCTGGCTACGATACTGGGAAAGTGTCACAAGCTGGCAACTCTGTCAGTCAGTCGGTCGTTATGGTGATTTCATACAAATCAGATTTAGTGCTCAAAATAATTACAATATTATTTGTGCTCGCAATATCAACACAAATTACTGCAGATAAATCGTCTACACTCAATATGACAGCCTTATATACGTGCGCCTTTGAGGTCTTTGGACGAGTGCAAGGTAAATTTCACTGATCGCAAGCCACATCTGCAAAACCTTTCCAATTTGTTACGAATTTCCATTTCATTTTGTTTCTTGTTTTCAGGTGTCTTCTTTCGTAAGGTAAGTTGTAGTTCTAGATTACAATTCAATCCGCGAGCCGAGAGTTTCTGCAACGGCCTTTATTTTGGTATATTGTAGTACACAGAGAAGCAGGCCAATCAACTGGGAGTGCGTGGCTGGTGCATGAATACCAAAGATGACACCGTAAAGGGTATATTGGAGTCACCGCTAGCGCCCCTTAACGAAATGTAATTGAAAACTCAATTTAATGTTCTTCAAAAGTTATTTGTGTAAAAAACCAAACCCTGACTGCTTGCAGGAAACATTGGTTGCAGACCACAGGTAGTCCTTCCTCAAGAATTGATAAGGCTGTATTTACGGAAACCAAGGAGATTAGCAGCTACAGCTACAACGACTTCTCAATCAGACGTTGACTCGTCTAATACATAAATATAAATATAATACGGAACAAGCACCGTCAATTTGTGATCCCCAATCCCAAAAACTCATTATGTATTTGGTTTGCTATTTATTTTATTTTTAATTGAGTAGCTTACATAAAATTTAATTCATCATCCGGAAATTGAGCTTGTTTTGGTTAGTTTAGTTAGACATCAGTTGAAAGGTCCATTCAAGTCAGTCCATAAAGATATTTCTCCACTAGATGCCAGAAATTGGAAAACACCTAGAAAAAACATAAAAATGAACACTTTATATTTTCATAAGACAATTCAACTAATGTAACTAGAATATTTCCACTTAAAATTGCAAAATTGGCATTATAAATATTATTTTTTGCAGAACAATTCATTTAAATTACATATACAATATTCTGGCAAGAACAATAACAAATATAATGCTATTTGAATCGCAGAGTTGCATTTTATGTAGTAACTTTTATTCACGTTTGGGTGTTGCCATTTGAGACCGAGTAACGATTTAAAGTAACCATTTAGAACGACATCTCACTTACACGCATTGCAACACTGATGCAGAATCGCCATTGTAGCGGCATGGGTGCGAGCGAGACAACCGTATGACCAGCATGCGTACTTTGGTCTGGCAGCACAGAAACGAGTACAGCTCCGAATACACGTCGTTTTGCCAAAAGCGTAGCAGACAGCAAATGAAAAAAATATATAAATGAAAAAAGTTCGTGGAACAAGAACGACAGATTTACCAAGCGCGTGCCACGCCGCTGTACAAAAAAATCGACAGATTTAATAATTGCGAACGTTGTGCAAGCGTCTGAAATTGTGTGTATAAAATAGTTATAGTTTTTAAGCAATTACAAATTCTTGCGTGCTTCTTGCTTTTGTATGTCCGTGTGTATGTGTGCAGTTCACAGTTTGGTTACTTTCGCGCTGAAAACGTTTTCTACTACTTTTTCGCTAAAGCGGAAAAAAGTACACAGTGTTTTGCGATAAAATTGTTTAATATACTTTGTAATTTTGAGGCGTTTTAGCTTGTGCCCATGGCTGCGGTGTGAGCGGAAAAATAATTAATTTTTTGTGTAAATAACTGAAAATAGTGCTAGACGATATTTATGTGTGTGTATATATGTTTGGGTGAGTGTGTGTATGTGTATGTATGTACATAACACACATCTATACAATCAGTAGCCTCATGCATGGGTCTGTACCCATATGTAAGAATGTGTGTGGGTCCTCTTTATGTGTGTTGTGTATGTGTGTGTGTTTTATTTGTTTGTGTGCTTTGTGAGCGCACATATTGTAAAGGCGCGAGGTACTTAATTGCCAACGATGAAAAATTCAATAAACGAAATTACATAAAAAAGGAACATGGAAAACAAGCGACCACCACGCACTGCAATTTGGCACATCACTGCAATCAGTACGCCATAATGCAGTTATACTGAACACCAACGTATGACGAAATAATTTGAATTTTCGAGCGCGCTGTCAGAGATTTCGTCAGTAGTTTTTCATTTGCATTTGTTTAGCGGACTGCCCGAAGCAGCGGCCGTATTCTATACAGTTTTTTTTTTTTTATTGCGCATCATTGTGAATGAGCAATAGAAGGAGCAATAGCAATAGCGCGCGCTCTCTCTCTCTCTCTCCTCTCACATACGGCACGCATAGGCTCTCGAGTGTCTCTGCGTGCTAGTTGTCTGTGCGTCACACATACGCACAAGCGGCGCCGGAAAATATTTCCTATAGGTTACAATGAAGGAGTAGGAAGAGGAGGAGCAAGCAGAAGACACAAAACCAAAATAACAGCAGCGATTCTTATCGTTTTTAGTTAGTGTCATGATTTTTATCGGAACGCCTAGCAATAAAAAAATGTATGCAAAAAGCATTCTGCTTGAAGTTGTAACAACAGATATAATGATAATAACATAAGCGGCTTATGTTAGCTATTGTTGTTAATTGTAGTAATTACCCACCCCTGCAAAATATTATTTTCCCACAGTAGGCCAAACGAAACGTGCCAGCTTTTTATGTGTGTGTGTATGTATTTGTGTATTTTAGTTGTATTTTTGTGCTATAACAAAGTGCGTTTCAGTTCGGTGTCAGTTATCAAAATAAATTACCAAATTGACTTTTGAAAAATTGATTTCACATCTCTTTTTAAAGCGATCACCCAAGTTCCCTACTCGCACAGAGCATAAAAGTGCCAAGCATTGGAAATTGAAGACGGGAGACCCGCGTTTTACAGTGGCCAAAGTGATACGTAGCCCGGAGCCTGTAATGCAGCTGGTCTCGTCGCAGTAGAGCCGCACAAGCATGGCACCAGCGCTGACAGCGGAGCCACTCAATCCCAAGGAGAAGCTAGCGAGCACCGCTTCGCCGGCCACAGGGACACGACAATCTGTGCGTAAACTGGACGTGCCCACCAGCGTCGGCGGCGAAAGTGCAACAGTTACAGCAACAGTTGCAGCAGCAACAACAACGGCAGCAACAGCGGCGACTACCACAACAAAAACAGCAACGAGTCGTGTGACGCGCTCCAAGGAAGCGGCAAAGCGTACTGTTTCGCCAAGTGTGCAGCAGGTCAATAACAACAACAAGCGCAAATCAACAAACAATAATAACCACAGCAGCAGTAGCAGCAGCAGCAGCAGCAGCCTCAGCATCAGCAGCGAACTCAAAACAGCTGAGGTTCAAATGGGCCTCAGCACAGCAGCAACACATTCAAGCAGCGACGGCAACGCAGTAGCTTCAACAGCAGCAGCAGCGGCAGCAACATCAGCTGCAGCTGCAGCCACATCCAGGAGCTGCAGTGACGCAGCAGCGCCAGCAGTTGTCGCCGCCAGTGAGGAGCACAACAACAACTGCAACAAGGAAAATTCAACGGCCGAGCTGCTGGCGCGTTTTGGTGACTTTGATGAGGCAATTACTGCTGAGATTTGCCTGCGTAAAACACTGCCCGAGGTGAGCCTAAGCAAGGACCAGCCGTCAGGAGGAGGAGCAACAGCAGTCGCCGATACACCAACTTCAGCTACCGAACAACAACAAACCCTGCAGCAGCAATTGTTGGCCGTTGTGGACGTGCCCATGTCAGAAGTCGCAGCCGCAGCCGCAGGCGTGTCCCAGTCCGAAGTAGCAGCGGCAACAACAACAGCAGCAACTGTAACAGCAATAAATCCAAGTCCAGTGATAGCGCCAGAATCAGAATCCCTACAACAATTAGTGGGACAAGGGCAGGAGGAGGCACTTCCACACATCCTGAGCAGCGCGGCGCTGGCGGCTCAAATCACAGCTGAAATCACAGACAATATCGAAGGTAAGCAGTTCTCCAAGTTTTTTTTCAATTCCTGCCATCCGCAAAAGCTAATTTCTTGAAATTTAGTTTGTTTTTTTTTTTGTTTTGCTTTTGTTTTTGACGTGTTCGGTAGCAAGATTTTCTTCAACTCCAAAGAGTAAAAGCTACTGTCAGCTTAACAGGGCGCCATTTATAGTTAGTCTTTGTGTCAACTCAAATCAATGAATATGGGACCAAATTGTGGCTTTAGAAAAACCCTTAGATTGGTTACGAGTATTAGATATTATGATATATGATCCGAACAAAGCTAGATACTATTTTATACACCACAACTACAAAAACTTATTCCCACATGTATATAACGTTTTGGAATTACTAAATCATATAATTGTGATCGACTGAAATTGAATAGAATACAATATTAATATGACATTTGGTTTTCCTTTGTTTTAAACTAATATTATTGAAAATTGGTCTGACAAAGAAATCATAGAAACAAAATTTATAATTTGTATATATAATGTATAACAATATAATAATTTATTAATAATAATAGTATTTGATATATATTAAATACCTATTTTAAATGAGTTCTAAACATACTGTTTAGTCCAGAAAGATTTCCCAAATTCTATTATATTTAGTTATTTTTATTATATTTTATCTGTTATTCTGTTCTATACGTTTTTTTTTAGTATACATTAAATAAATAAAATAAAACTAATAAACGCCAATATAAAAGCAGCGCCTCAAGTAGTAAAGCTGACAAAATGTCAATAAAAACATAAAAAGTATTAGATTATAACTAAATTAGATATATAAATAAATAAATAAAATAAAATATAAATAAAACATGCAAATATTAAAGAAAAGCCTCTCCCACAAGTTAATTAACACCAAGTTAGTTATTGTCATATTCGAACCACAAATATTGATTTATAAATATTCTTATTTCATTCACAGAACGGCTAAGTCAGCTCGATGGCAGCCCCAACATTATTGACATAAGCGCGGCAACGCTGGAAGCTGGAAGTGTATCCCTGCCAACGACACCCATCAAGCAGCAACAACAGCATCAGCAACATCAGCCGGAGATACTCAACTCACCGCAGCATTCAACAGTTGGCCGTCAGGCGAGCGCACTGTTAACGCCACAGAGCACGAGTAGCTCGATCAATTTCCTGAAGGATGGCGCTGCTAATGCCGTGCTGGATCAGGATATTGAGGAGGTGCTGAAAGCGTTCGACGGCAATCATGTGAATTCGGATACGATCGATTTTAATTTCTTCAATGATTTCCCCTACAACGAGGAGGATACGGCCGCCGTTACAGCAGCAACAGCCGGCGGCTGCACAACAACATCAACAACAACAACAGGGGGAGCAGGGGCAGCATCAATCGCAGCAACAACCGCCGCACTTAATGTGGATGATTCAAAGGCCAGCTTTAGCGCCAGTAGCAACAGCATCAGCAAACCTCCTCCTCGTCCCTTGGGCGAGTGTCATGCGGAGCTGGTGTTGCAGCAGCATGGTCTGATGCGCAAACTGGACTTTTTGGTGCGACGCATGCGCGTAATGCAGGGACGCCATATGTGTCGCCACGCCAGCGACGAAGTGGCCGGCGTGCTCGAATGGTCGGCACGCATCTCAAATAAGGCGGCGAGTGCTGCTGCACCGGTGCACAGTAGCGTTAATCTAACGCCACAGGCGGCCGCCGTGGTCTCAACTGTCACCGGCCGGCCGGACAGCAGCTTCTGGGAGGAGCAGATCAAGCGTCCAGTGCCCGCCAACCAAATGAGCAACGTGCTGCGTCACATTGAGGCGGCGGCGCGAAAACAACAAATCTGTCACACAATTGGCGGTGGCTCCGCATCGCTGGCTTCCTCATCGTCGTGGTACAGCACCGCCGCCCAGCCGGGCAAGCGAGCACGCAAAACGACGGCACAGCCAGTGCTGGATGCAGCCAACACGAGTAGCAGCGGCAGCACAACTATGGGTGCCGATGCCACGTCCTCGGCGTCGACGATAACGACGCGTACCGATGAAATTGTGCCCAATTTTGATAGTTATGTGACCAGCGAGTTGACGCATGTCTCGGGTATGTTGCACACGGAAATGCGTGAGATACAAAATGCCATCGACTCGGATGCCACAGAGTCGAGCTCTGGCGGCGAATCGGCCGATGAGATGGTCAACTACAACAATTCCCAACAGTTGTCATTGCCAATGTAAGTTGATCCACTTTTCGATATGCCTTGCAATTATCTGTGGTAAACATTGTTAATGCTAGCTTATTTTAAGTTAATAGCAAGCAAATTTTGGTCAAAACGGCGAAAAATCATTGTATTTGTTTCATAGAAACTGTATTATTAAGCAGACTAAAGAGTTGGTTAGTTTAACATGTTTTCTTCTTGTAATTAAGTAATTAAAGTAATATTTCCAATGGCTGTTAATTATCATTTATACGCCATACAAATTATTAATTAATTATTAATATAGTAATTTACAGAACTTGTATTCATTTGCCTCTTCCGTAATGCCAGCATGAGTTTGATGGTTTAGGATTAATGCAACAGTTTTACGATAAAGCTTGTCACTCAATAACAGAAATATAAGAATTAGTGAGCTAAAAATAAGTAATTATAAAATCCCCAATTGATTAAATTTTCCCAACATTTGATTTTTGTATTTTTTTTTTTTTTTTTTTAGATCCCGACGAGCTGTTTGGCGATACTCGAGAGATCGTGCCAATATAGCGCTGCGCTGGTCCTGGCTATGCACCCAGGTGAGCGATCTGGACATGAAGATCCGTCAGCATAACGATGTGTACAACGATCTGTGTCGCTCCGAGGGCAAAGTGCTGCTCGAATCGACGCCGGCGCCAAAGAATGGCTACAAGGAGCAACAGCAACAGCAACAACAGCAGGCGCTGCCAATGGACGGGGATCAAGCATCATCTGCTGGTGATCATCCGTGCAGTCGAGCGCGTCCAATCGTGCTGTCCGAGTTCCGTAAGCGCAAACTCTTCCAAACCACGAATATGCACACAATATCGAAGAAGGCAGCCAGACCGAGTAACATCAAATGTGGCTGCCAATGGCCGCAGGGGCCCTGCACGCTCTGCACCGGCCGTCCAGATCCGACCGCTCCGCGCGACTTGCCCGAAACGCTGATGCCTCAAATACGAGCTGCCCTGCTCGATCACGGCTATCATCCCGTGCTGAGCTTCTCCAATGGTGAGTGGGGTTTTTTTTTGTTGATTTATTGTTTGTTTATTATTTGTTTCGCATCCGCTAATCGATTCTATTTTACTAATGATCGTTTCGCAGATGTTTGCCAGTCGGTGCACTTTGAGTCGGTTAGCCGTCAGCCGGATTGGCAATATCGCGTGATGCGCTGCCAGCCCAAGGCGATTGTGAGGGGCGTGTGGAAGGCGGAGCGCGAGGCGATCGCTTCGAATGGCGGCGGCGCTGGCGCTGGCGGTCGTCGAAACGCCGGCGGCAACGGCGCGCCCGTCAAGCGTCGTGCGTATGTGCGACGCAAGGAGCGCAATAATAATAATAACAAGAACAACAATAGCAACCGAAGGAACAACAAAGATACAAAAACAACAACAACAACGGCAACCTTACAAAACAATAACAACAACATTAACAATAATAACAACAACACGAGCAGCAGCGGCAGCAGCAGCAGAGGTGGACTGGTGGATAGCGGAAACGGTACTGGTACTGCTACTACTTCTACTTCTTCTACTACGCCTACTACAACGCCCCTCGGGGCCAACAGTAAATTATTGTAAACATGATAAATTCGATAATTGATTATTAACATAAAACAACAACAATTTGCATCTTCTTTTTTTTCTTTTCTTTTTCCTTTTTTCCGCATTTCTTTTATGTTAAACCGGATACAACAACAACAACACCACCAACAAAACAAACAACCCAAACAAACAAAACAAAACGAAACGAACATTTGTTTTATTTTTTGTTATCGTTTTTCTTCCAAACTTCTTCTGTGCGTATGCTGCACACTCCCTCCTCTCTCTGTCTCTCTCCATAAATATGTATGTCTTAATTGTTGTGGAACGACGCACAGTGAGCAAAAGGCAGTCGGCGACCACAGCAGCTCTTCCGTTGTCGGATTCAAGTCAGCAACACCAGCTAAATAGAAGCTCTTCACTGATCTCCAGCAATGGCACCAGCAACAATAAAAATCCACGCAAATCGAAAGCCTCAAACACACAACAAACACACAGCATTAACAACAACAACAACAATCACAAAAAAATCAACAACAACAACAGCAGCGGCAGCAACAGTCGAAAGGCCAGCGTTGGGGACAACAGCAACAGTCGCTTCACCGCCGATTCCCAGTGGGATCAGCAGCATCAAAACAGTCGACGTAGCTCCGCCGAAACGCATGGACAACGGTGAGTGGTGATTTGTTGGTGTAGTCAAGAGAATACGGATCTTGTGTATGATCTCCACAGCAGATTAGAATCTATGCAAAAGAATTTCTTACTCCAGTCATAGACTCTCCTCCTTATTAACACTAATTTATAATTCATTTATTAAATGGTGAAGTAGTTTCCGCAGAGTTAATTCTTCCCACTTTCTCTTAAGCGCTGTTTTACTATATTCCGTAAATGAACCTTTTCTGTAATCTGTAATGAATACAATAGAGTTCACCATGTCACCAATTCAGGGTTCAGGGTGTTGTTGGTCGGAAGGGGTTTTTTGTCTTGGGTTTTCCTTAATTCATGCAATACATTTTTTCAATATTTCTTATATTTTGCATTTATTTATTTATTTATTGAATTTATCCTCGTACTTTTTTTTTTATTTTTCTGTGTCGTCAGATATTAGTGTTCATTAAATAAATCAATAATGTATATATGTATATATCTAACCCTTACACAGCACAAAAGATCGACGCAGTCGACCCAAGTACGACATTGACAACATCGTGATACATAGCATGGCGGTGCAGAACCGCATCGAGTTGTTGCCCTATAAGGAGATACCAACACCAAAGTGAGTACAATCCATAAATTGTCATCCATAAAATGTGTAGATAACAATCATGTCTGTTTTGTCTACCCGTCGACAGGTGGCGCATTGTAGACAGTGATAATGATAAGAAGCTACAATTGGAGAGTCCGTCAAAGCAGAGCACTAAAAAGCTTCGCAATGGATGTACAAAAGGGCAAGCAGCAACGCCTGCTCCTCCAACGCTTCCCCCCAAAATCGCAAAAACAAACTCGCAAACACCCGCAGAAACATTAACAACAACAAAAACAACAACAGCAGCAGCAGAAACAACAACAACACAAAATGCTGCAAAGCCAAATAACAACACAGAAGTGGAAGCTGCGAAGAGCAATGGCATTAAGCAGTCGAGCAAAAAGAAAAAACAGAAGCTAAAGCTGAAGGGTCTGCCAAAACCTGTCAAGCAACCGGAAAAAGCAGAGCAGCCGCTCAACAATGGGCTAATCAATGGCAATCCAGAGAAGGAGCAAGACCAGCAGCAGCAGCCGGCAAAGCCACCATTAACTGCTACTGTTAATGGCAAAACCAAAAAGCACAAAATTAAAAAGAACCCTGTGAATAATGTAAATGTAAATAAGACAAATACAACATCAACTGCAACTGCGCCTGCGCCTGCTCCTTCCTCAACTCCAACTGCAGCTACAGCTGCTTCTGCTGCTGCTCCTAATCCTGCTCCTCCTCCTCCTCCTTTTGCCAGCAAGAATACAAAAAAAGAAGACGCAGCTGAAATTCTGAAGCCGCCCAGAAAACGCCCCAAACTGCAGTTGGGGGTTGCAACAAAACCCACCTTGGCCGATGAGGATGACCTGGTGGAGGACATCACGGATGAGGCGTACATAATGCGACATCAGCGTGCCCTGCTCGAGGAGCGACGTCGCTTCGAGACACTCTTAAAGTTCCCGTGCAACAAACGTTCGCGGGCTAATCGGCGTGTAGACAGCCGGGCGGAATCGAGTGGCGCCAACACACCAGATCCTGCCTCGCCGGCGGCAGCCTCGCATTTAGCTGGACCGCTCGCCAATGCTGACAATGAGAGCATTCCCTCACCGCTGGCGCAAACAATGCTGCATCCGCTCGACACAATTGCGGCGGATAGCGTGCCAACGGCAACTGCGGCGACAAAGCGCCAGGAGCGCCGGCGCACCACATCCAGCAAACTAAACCATCGCGATCGCCGCAGCGCCACACCAGATGTCCGAGATGTGAGTCAATTCCTACGATTTGTAGCTAAATCAAAAGCACAAATTTACAATTTTTCCTTGTCGTTAGTTTATTAGTAATTAAAGTGTTCAAGCGGAAAGGTGACGAAAGCGTGTTCCTTAATTAATTAATTGCAAATCTTGAAAGCATTTATTTTTAATTATTCACTGTGATTCATTAGTAAATTTATACAAGTCATGTTTGGCAAGTACAGATATTTTTTTGTTAAAGATTCACTCTAAATTTGGTTAATAATATAATTTCCTGTCATTATTCGTACCATTTTCAAATTATTTTTTTGTGAATAGGTTGATTACTCTTTAAAATATAAATGCTATATATAAAAATAAAAAAAATATTGGGTTAAGTTAACTTTATATTTAATCTTAAATTAAACAGCAATGCAAAGCTCTTTTTAAATTTTGTTGTTATTAATGTTAGTGACTAAATAGAATTTAACATATGAGAATAATATTTAATTTTAACGGGAAAAATGTAGTTAAATCTGATTAAAACGAGAAAACTCAAACGAGTCCCAACAGCAGACAATTAAACATCATAATATATTGAAATCAGACTGACAGATCTTATGAAAGCTATCTTGATGTTAATGATTTTTGCCCAAAAGTTAAAATGTTATCTAAAAAAAAAACACAAATTTGTTTACAATATTTCATCTTTATCCATATCTGTATAATTATCTAACGAATTATGGTTCAAATAACTGTTTTCATCGGCTAGTTAAATTTATCAGGAATATATGTTTACTTTCTGACTACTTCAATAAATTTAAATTTAAGAACGTAGCTCAATTAAAAATACGTAAACATATATATAAATATGTAGACGATAAAAAAAAGAGCGGCTTCAAAAACTAAACCTGATTTCTCCTATTTTTTCAGCTTCAATTCCTGCTGGAGCCGCCACCGTTTGAGCCGCTGCACTTTCCGCTAGCAGAAGAAGTCAATGAGCGACTGCTGGCCGAGATGAATGCCCAGCTCCAGCAGCCTCAGGCAACGGCAACAGTACCTACGACAGTCAAACGCAGCAAGAGCAAATCCGTTTCCTCCTCCAATGGCGGCGATGGCCTCTCGAACAATGCCGGCAGCCGACGCGGCAGCAAAGCTAAAGCCACAAACATCAGCAAATTGGCCAAAACGGGAACAATGGCACAATTGAATGGTGGCCAAAAGCCACAACAGGGAGCAGTGCCACATATCAATGGCGATGACGACGCTGTTGGCTACGACGATGTCATTGACTATGCGCCAGAGGATGAGGAGGAAGTAGACGATGAAGAGGAGGAGGAGGAGGAAATAATGCTGCTGGAGGAGGATGATGATCATCATCATCACCTGGCGCCGCCCGAGGATGACAAACAGCCCGCCAACATGGCCGTTGAGACGAGTCTGTACAATGCCAGCATCGATGCTTATGTCGGCCAGCCAGAGTGGCTCGACGAGGAGGAAATGGCGGATGATCCGTTCATGGACGATGATCCCAATGATCCCGAATGGAAGCGAAGCATTGGTGTGCGCATTCGCAAGCGAATGTAAAGCAGCGGCGAGTAACGAGTAACAGGCAGCGGCTAACGAGTATCAAGCAGCGAGTAACGAGTATCAGGCAGCGATTAGCGGGTAGCGAGTATCAAATAGCGAGGGAGTAACCAGCAACGGGCAGCGACTAACTAGCAGCGAGTAGCTACCAGCTAACGAGTAATTAGCAGCGAGTAACAAGCAGAGGGCAACGAGTGCTGTCAGCCAAGCTAATCCAAAGCTATCAACACCACGTGGAATGAATTTCATTTTTTTTATAAATAATTCGTCAAATTTTAAAAAGTAATCGCTCGAAGACACCCACATATTTTAGCTTGTTTTTAATGATTTTGTTGTTTCTTTTTTTTTCTTTGTTTATTGTTAAAACGCAGCAAGTTCCCACATTCAAAGAAAATTAAAAAAACAGAAAAAATAAAATCAAAACTCGTAAACTTAACTTAAATAGCATTGCTGGTTATTTCTAATAAATTTCTTAGTTATTTAGTTCTAAATAAAAACCACTTGAAATATTCAATGTAAATATAAAACTAAATGAATAAACGAGCTAAGCGTTAAGAGATAATAGAGGATACATATATATATATATATATATATATATATATGAAACTAACGGATAAAGTTTATGATAATAATATTAATACTAAATTAGTTTAACACACACACACACACAAAGAAACACACAAGTTCGCTTAACGTAAAAGTTTGGGCAAAACCCACTTTGGGCTACAAGTCGAAAGTGTGTAATTTTTAAAGAAGGAAAAAAAAAAATATATATATATATATATATATTTAAATATTAACATAGTTATTATCATATAAATAGAAAAACAAAAAATCGAAAATGTTGATGTTGATTTCAAAATGTAATTGCGCACCCCAAAAACAACAACAAACAGAAATAATAACAGCAACAAAACAAAAAACAAACAATTGTATATTAATGCCGTTTTAAAAGTTATTGCCCCCTTTTTCCAATAATTAATGAATGTCGCCCTTAAGATCGGGCGATTTTTCACAATTAATATCCAAAAACAAAAAATGCATATATATATAAATAAATATACATATGTGTAAAATGCGCCACGTCAAATGAATTCATGTATTTAGTTAGTTTAGGCGCTTTAATTTCTTAACCTACTTTTAAGCACAAGCAAAAATAGTTGCTAACTGTAGACATTTAAATGTAAAGCTTAATCTTAACTTTGGAAACACACACACACACACACATATACATATACATATATATACAAACACACATGCGTACATGCGATATTTTACGAAATGTTTATATATTTTTTTTATATTTTGTTTTTCATTTTCTTTTAATCTACAATGTTGTAAATGGCTTTTGTGTGTTTAATCTCTCACAATTTTCATGTACGAGCCGTTAATTATTTGAAAAAGTGAAATGTGTATATTCAGAATAACTATCTAAGCAGCAAACACAAAACTCTATATTCGTAATTAAAAAAAAACCATACAAAAAAAAAAACAAAACCAAAAAAAAAACATAAATCACTAAAGCCTGTTTAATTTGCAACACATGTTGCAAGTGGGGTGAACCAAATTTATATTTTCTGTCACCAAATTGCGTCCATTTGCTTCAGTTTGAGTTGAGACTTTGGAGTGAAAACAACGTAATGCTGGTAAAGATGGCTGATCTCCCAATGGAAGGCTTCTCCCATTTCCCCACTCTTTCGATCCTTCTCTTTTTCGCCCTAACAGCTTTCCATGAGTTTTGTGCTCGCATTGTGCGTCACATTTTATAGTGATGCGCAAACGTACGCAGGAGTCGAGAAATCAAAGAGCTCAATGTCCACATGGGAGCAACAGAAACTAACACTGATCAGCCGGGCACAGGATGAGCAAAGGCGCAAGCTTTTGAGCATGGAATTAAAGCTCAATCAGGTGCTTAGCAAGCTCATCTCTCTCACACATGCAAAGCAGGCGCCCTTTGCTGGAAGGCATTCCATGACGCAGTTCGCTGCCAGCTGGAAAACGGCCATGGAACGCTTTGACCGCAGCAGCAACAGACTACTAAATGGAATCCAACAGAAAGTTAAGAAATGGCAGAGCGAACATGAGAAACACGATCACATTAACAGACTGGAAGAGATGCATGCAATGCTTGCGCTGCTCGTGAAGAACAGCCAAAGCACTGAGCACAACGAAGGAGCCAGCAAATTGGGGTTAACCAATGAGAACAACTTAACGAAAGCATTGGAAATGGGTGAGTAATTAAAGATTAAAAACTATTCGTAAAACACACTCACCTGCCATTTGAGTACTATTTGGCTTAAGCGGCATATTTCCAGCCAGCTTTAGCGGATTGCTCCGAGCTGGATGAGCAGCTGCGTGTGGATGGTGTCTATAAGCTGCTGGAACCCGAGTGGAATGAAGTGCATCGTGACTTCCATGAGCGTAGCTGTGTTTTTGCCACCACTGGCCCCGCATGGACGATAATACAGCGACGCAGCCGTGTTGGGAATTTCCAGCTGGACAACTTCAATCGCAGCTGGAACGAATATCGCACAGGCTTCGGTGATTTTTCCAAAGATTTTTGGTTTGGCAACGAATTCATTCATCGCATTGTGGATCGCGATGATTACGTTCTGCGCATCGAGCTGCAGGATCAGAATGGAACGCAAATGTGGACCGAATACGGACTCTTTCGATTGGATAGCGAAAGTTACTATTATCAGTTGGTGATTGGCCAACTTAATGGAAATGGCACCATGCACGATGCGCTGATCAATCAGAACGGCATGGATTTCCGTGCCTACGACCGTAATGGGGATTTTGAGTGCAATGGTGGCTGGTGGTTCGATCGCTGCCAGGATGCCCAATCCAATTTAAACGGGCACAGCATCATTTGGGGCAACAACGGGGACAACGAATATTCGGTGAAAGCATCTCGTATGCTCATACGGCCACGACACGCGGATCCGCTTGACGGCGACGATATTTATGCAGATGATTCGATCTATTAGCTTACGATTTGAAAATGAATAATGTTAAGAGATAATTTTTGGTATTCCAGCGACGGATTGGAAATACTGCTACAAATAAACGTTACCGCCGATATGCTACTTTGGTATCGCTGCTGAACGCATCCACAGCAGCAGAGTATCGATGCTTTCTAGTAGATTTGTAAAAGCGGCCACACTGCACCTGCATATTTAATTGCTTTGTTCCTTTTTAGGAATATCAAATCAAACAAATTACGTAAATATTAATTCAAAATGACATTAGTAATCGATTATTTTAAATAATATAACCATTAATTTTGCAATAAAATGTATTTTTGTTTTAATACTCACTTGAAAATATCTAGTATTTACAGTTCTTAAAAAATAACTTATTATTTTTACAATTTTATATTTGTGAAAATAAGATTACAGCAACATTCAGCATTCCAGTTAGCTTATATTTACTGTTAAAATAATAAATACCATTTCTATATAATCTGTTATCAAAGAAAGTATTTTAGGTAGTAAATCAAGGATTTTATCACTTGCCGCGTACGGTCACACAGTCACTTGTTCATGTGCGTGCGAGTGCGATAGCAGTACGGCCGAGTGCAGCGCGACTTGCAGTAAAGCAGGAAAATTAAAAGAAGTCAATTTACAAAGCAAGCTTCTGCTGCAGCAAATTAATCAAAAAAAAAAAGTGTAGAAAAAAAAATCGCTTCTGTACTAAACAAAAAATGGCACACAGGAATGGTTAAGAACCAAAAGCAAATTAAATGCGGCACAAGCAAAATAAAAAAAACAACAACCCAACAACAACAACAATAGCAAGGGAAAGAACAAGACGCTGCTGTGACGACGGCCACTCCTTTTGTGCCCGTTGTTGTCTCGTTCCAGAAAAGTAATGTGTGCGTGTGTGTGTGTGAGTGTTTCGTGCGAGAGTGTTTCATGTGTGTTGTAATTGAAAAGAAAAAAAAATAATAAAGTTGTGATTACTGCATGAAATTAAAAAGTGGTAGAAAATTACTTGCATTAATTAAGCAAGTGAGCGGAGTAGTGTGCAATAAAAAGTGAAAATTCTAAAATGGTAAAGTGGATTTCTTCTGCTAGCCCAGCCGTTGTCTGCAAAAGCTAAAGCAAACTTAACTAAAAGCGATAAGCGAACGTACATTAAGGCATAGACACACATACATAAATAGACACATAAATAAATACATATATATATATATATATTAATATACATGTGCATACGTGCGTGCGTGTGTTTTTATGACTCACGGCTGGCCCTGTGAGTGAGTTTGCTAGCAACTCTGAGTGCGAGTGAGAGGCGAAGCGTTACCTACGTCAACAACAAACAACAACAACAGCAAGAAGTAGAAGTAGAAGAAACAAGAGCCGCGCTTGAATAGAAATTCCCGTTGTTGAGCGCAACAAATCGCATTTGAGGAAATTTCCAACGTTTGTTTCACACTGGAAACAAAGAAATAGTGTTGAATATTAAGAGTGGAAAGCGTACGAGGTGCGTGAGAAAGAGAGAAAAAGGAACGTGACAAAGATGAGTTTTACCAAGTGGTGGAAGAAGAAGGATCAAATCTCCGAGATCAGTGGACCAACAAATTTCCAAAGGCATTTCCATGTCTCACGCAACCAGGAGACGGGCGATCTGGAAGGTCTGCCAACGCCATGGGTCCGCCTGATGAACACACAGATTACACGCGATGAGCAGGACAAGAATCCGGATGCAGCATATCATGCGGTCAAATATTATAATTACTCGATCAAAAAGAAGGAGCAGGAGGTGTTCAAGCCCTTCATCACAGAGGATGTTATACACGAGGAGTCCAAGGAGATTGACAATTATGTCAACTACAAAAACAAACACAAATCACAGGAGGTGGACAAATCGGATGACGATGGCAGCGGAAGTTCAACAGCAACCGAGACGAGCAGCAGCAGCGGATGTGGCAGCTCGGCGGGGCACAGCAACAGCAGCAGCCTCAACGATAATAGTCAACAGCCGTTTATCCCATTGGATGCTCTCAACGATGTCATCAAAGAGCTGGAATCCAATCTAGGGCGGGAGACACTGAGACCGCTTAAGGCGGCGGGGGATGGTTTGGTGCCGCCACCTGTGCCGCCCAAAAAATCGCCACATCAATTGCCGCCGAAGCCACAGATCAAGCCAAAGCCATCGAGCGTTATGCCGAACAAATTCTCACGTGATCTCCGCTCCCTGGATGATGATAATAACAAAACGATCAACACGGACACGATCATTATTAAGGCAGCGCCAGGTGCCGGCAGTCCCGGCCATGAGGGGCACGATGCTGATGCGCCCGAGGAGGCGATATTGCGTCGCTCCAAGGAGAAGCGTGCTCAGAAAACGGATGCGGAAATCTACGAAGAGTTACGCGCCATTTGCAACCCGGACGATCCTCGAGAGCGTTACAAGACAACGCAGGAGGTGGGCAAGGGTGCATCGGGCGTTGTTTTTATCGCCGGCGATAATCAATCAGAATCACAGGTAGCTGTGAAAACTATCGAGATGAAGAATCAATCGTCTAAGGATCTCATACTCACCGAAATACGTGTGCTCAAGGATTTCAATCACAAGAATCTGGTGAATTTCCTCGACGCTTATCTGCTTGAACCCGAGGATCAGCTCTGGGTGATAATGGAGTATATGGACGGAGGTCCACTGACCGATGTCGTCACCGAAACCGTGATGAAGGAACGCCAAATTGCCTGTGTCTGCCGGGAGGTACTCTATGCGATTAGTTTCCTGCATGCCAAGGGCATCATTCATCGCGATATCAAGTCGGACAATGTCCTCCTCGGCATGGATGGCTGTGTCAAAGTGACGGACTTTGGTTTCTGTGCCAACATCGAGGGCGATGAGAAGCGTCAGACAATGGTCGGCACACCGTATTGGATGGCACCCGAGGTCGTCACACGCAAGAAGTACGGCAAAAAGGTGGACATCTGGTCGATTGGCATCATGGCCATCGAAATGATTGACGGTCAGCCGCCGTATCTGTATGAGACGCCGCTGCGTGCCCTTTATTTGATCGCGGCGAATGGACGACCCGATATCAAGAGCTGGGACAAGTTAAGTCCCAGCCTACAGGATTTCCTTGACCGGTGTCTGCAGGTCGAGGTCGATCGACGGGCCACAGCTGATGAGCTGCTCAAGCATCCGTTCCTTGACGATTGCAGCGAGGTCAAGGCTCTTGTGCCCAACATCAAGGCTGCCAAGAAGGTCCTTCGACGCAATGTATAGTTAATGTCCAATCAACATCATCATCATCGGAACGCCAAAGTCCTCTATGCGTGATGTGATGTGTGACGGATCTAAAAACTTTCAATCCATCTTCCCATCTCCATCTCCTTTTCCAATAAATTACCCTCCTCCGCCCCCCACCCACATTTTGTGTGTAAATTGGATTGTATAAATTTGGAACTGGAACAAAATGCTGATTAGTTTTTCATTAGAGTGTACTCGGAACTACAACAACAACAACAACAAACAAAAGCAGCAATCGTATCGAATCTTGAAACTGACAACTGGAAATCTTCTATCTGTCTATCGTCTGTTCTGTTATATGGTTATATATAGCGCATCGCTGGCCGATAACATTGTTAATTGGTAAGTCTCAAATCAACTATTAGTTATCATTCTTATGATAAAGATTGTAAAATCCTCGAGATAAGAAAATCAAATGTTATAATGAAAACCAAAGGTCTGATCGTCAATTATTGATTTAAAAAAATACAAATATGAGACCAAAGACTTTATATATTTATTTATTTAATTTCATCTAGGAAATATTTATTTATAAGACTTCGGGGGTTTTTAAATGCCAAATTGGTTAAACATTTGTTGCATGGACTAGGGATATACTGAAAAAAAAACTTCAAAAATAAAAATGTTAGTTATTGTTGATAGAAATAGACAGAAATTGATGACATGACAAGGTCTACTGTAATCTTTACAGAGTAAAGAAGCGCTTAAGAAAAAGTTGAAAGAATTTACGGGTAGGTTTTCAGCTAAAAGAAAACTGAATAATGGCTCAATAGCTCAGCGCAATCTATTTCACCACTTAACAATTTAACTACAAACATAAAACTCTGATAAGTTAGGAAATAAAGATTAATAATGCGGAGTCTATGATTGATTCTCATCTGCATTGGTGAAGACCACCCACAGAATCCGAATTCAAGAATTGGATATACAAGATCAGTGAAAAAATCCTTGGACCAACGCCCAATAAAACCAAGAACTTGAAAGGCTTTGTTGACTGCGAATTTAATATGTCTATCGAATTTTAATAATTACTAAATCAACGTCAATAGTTAAACCCTAATCCTAAAGAGTGAAGGCAGGAAAAACTTTGTGTTTTCAACAAAGTTCAACATTACAAAACATTTAAAACGTCCAAGACAACTAAATAAGTCGCCTGTTGTTGTTATCAGAGCTGCTTAAGCAGCAAAATAAATACTCGAAAATTTTTATTTAATTGCCGTTGTCATCAGCACAATCAAAATTGGTCATCGTCAACTGGTTTTCAATACAATCCAAAAAAAAAAAAAAAGGTTTGAAGTGAAGGGCAAGAAAATGAGTCGGGAGAAGGGGAAGAGTTTGCGAAACGTTGTCCACAAAAATTTAATGACTTGCCCTAAGCAGTTGCTGTCTTAATATCTGTGAAACAGATAAAACTCGATCAAGGTCAATTTTAAGCTATATATTTGTTTTACATTCATATACACATACATATATGTGTTTACATATTTGACAAAACAGACTCAGTTTTATTGCAAGAGTTGCATTTGAGTCATCAGCTTTTTTTTTTTTGTCCGACAGTATAGCAAAGAGGCTTTCGCAATTGTGGTTGCGGCAATACGACTACAAATGAAATTAGTATGAAACTATAATTATTGATCGATCACATGTGTGTCACATATGAAAAGAGCATTAATAAGTCGACTAGAAGCTAGCTTTAATGCGCTTTGCTGAAAACGCAAGATCCATTGAAAAAATAGCACATAAACACTGGCACATACACAACACATGCAAATGCAAATACGTAGCAACAACAACAACGACAATTACGTATGAAGAGGCAGAAGCTAACCAACGCCATTAAATACGCTCGTTCGCATTTCCTGTTGGACAGCAAAGAAAAGACTCTGAAATATCGCTTTGTCCGCCAAAAAAAAAACAAAAATAAAATAAAAACTCATACATAATAATAAAGAAAAAAAAATGGGAAAATAAACTTCAATTCACACACTGCGCATAAGCGCAGACAGCAACACCTACACAAATGCTCCGTTGTCGTTTTTTTTCTTCTTTTCTTATCAAGCAGCACAAAAAGCAAACGCGCAGTTTACATACATGTATACACTCACATAGATACTTCTAAGCTATTTTATCAAATTCCTAGAACTTTTTTTTGTGGCATTTAAAATTGAGACTGATAAGCGCAAAAAAAACTTGCTTCTGCGATCTTTGTCTGGCCCCAAAGCGTACATACATACATACATATTTATACGCAGTGTCAGTGTTGCTGTGCAGCTACTAATTCTTGTTGTCTCGACTATTGTCTTTCTTTCTTCTTTCCGTTTGTCTGCATTTTTTCTTCACTCACCGCCATCCACTTATTGAATTTAATTGCTTGTGCAGTGGCTTCGGTCGGCGATGACTGCGACCGCTGGCTGGCTGGCTGGCCGACGCACGGACGGACGTGCTGCGCTATTTTTACGCTCTCACTTACTGTAACTATGCGAGAGACTCACTCACTCACTCACACGTTCTTTTCCTCCTTCTCTTTGTCACTCCTACTCATACACATACTCACTGGATGAGAGTGCGTGCACTTTTCTACCGGATCTTTGGCTGTTTATTTGTTTATATTAGCGGCAAATACTTTTGCTTTCTGTTTTGCGTTAGCTACTCACAAAAGGGGAAGCAGCAGCTGTATGTGTACTCTGTGTGTGTGTGTGTTCAGTGTCACTTTCTGATCGCCAAGTTTTAAGCTTTGTTGTTTTTGTTTTTGAACTTTTGTGTGTCTGCCAAATGTTTAAGTGACGACGATGATAACAAACAACAAAAGCAGCAGCAACAACAGCAGCAGCGCAATGAATAATCATTTTGCAAATATTTAGCGCAGGAAATCAATATAGGCCTTTAAATTACATGTGCAATAAACATGTACATATCTGCACACACATACAAACAAAAGTACATACGTTTTCATTGTATGCATCAGTGCTGCCAACATTTGGAGAGTAAAAAAGCTAACTCATTGGAGAAGCACAGCAAAAAATCGTAATTTAACGCTAACGATTATTCACATATTAATATATGAAAAAAAAACGAACATACATATGTACATAGTATAAAGAAATATATGTTTGAAAGAAAACTAAATCTCTAGAAAAAACAGCCAAAACTTCCGCTGCCCACGATGTTGTCACATTGTCAAAGAAAGCTAAGTTTGACGGCAAAAAAGAGGAATATCAACACTGGAATGCATTTCCAGTTTTCTGCAGTCTTTTTGCCGGCTGCTGCTGCTGCGGCTGCTGTTGCTTTTGTGGCAGGGAGTGGCGCTGCTGGGGCCAAAGTACAATTTCAATTCCACGCGTATATGCATATAAACCTTGCATATGGCCCTATAAATACATACATGTGTGCATATGTGTGTACGCATGCATCTGTGTGAGTAAATTCGTACTTTTTTCTGCGAACGACATTGAATGGCAGCCATTCACATGTATGCGTATGTATTGCATATACATATGTAAGTTGTAGTTGTATCTGTATTTGCCTAGACAAAACGCTCAAAAAAAAAAGCAAAAGAAAAACAGCAACTAAAATTGAGGAATGACTAAACCCAATCCATTCGTGCGTTTAATTTTCAAACGTCGGTCGGCGCCCGACCCCTCCCCACTCGCCTCATTGATAATAATTTCACCTTGTGCGCCCCGCACAAAAAGGTTTTACGTTTTGGTTTTTTTCCTCATTCTGTTTTGGTTTTGTTTCGTTTATTGAACCATATGAGTAGTCTCACGTTGTTGTTGTTGTTGTTGGTTGTACGCGGAATTGTAGATGATTCATTCACAATGTATTTTCGGGGGGAACTTCGTGTTGCGAGCTCGTTTTTCATAACAAACATGGCGACCTTCCTACACCCGCCGTCGCCAGCGCTGCCTAAGCAATCACATTTGTGCGACATTCTATACATACATTTGTATCACGCAAATGACCCGACTACTTAATAATTATCATATTTTGCTGGATTTATAATAACATTATGTATGTTTGTATATTATGTATAAGAGATTTCACCATTCGTTATTAATAACATTGTTTTTATTATGTTGGTGACATATTCAGCATTACATTCCGCAATTTCGTATGCCCACCCCCCCAGATACATGACACAAGTCAACCGAACGAAATCAATGAGATTCTTTTTTTTTTATAGCACTTCGAAATTCTGCAATGATGTTTGTTTTTGCTCCCTCTCTCTCTCTCTCACTCTCATTTAAAACTGGAGCAGGTCTCTATTTTTTTTTTTTTTTTAGGCATCTACTGCCCCGCTGCCTTCTGTACTAATTTTCATGAAAAGCTGCAGATAATTGCGCCGACATAACTGTGCTTATACACTGTCTTTGAAATGTACGCGAAGGGGTATATTCAGTTAGATCATTTTGTATGGGTGCCTTGTTAGTTTCCCTGTGGTATATAATTAAGTTAAAAGAAAGTAGTAACCGGTTCATTGGATTACATTTTGAGTGTAAGATTTCGATAACTCGATAAAATGTTACATGCAATGGGAAAATGAAAATAAATTATTGTTAGTCACCTACTTCCGCACTGTTATTTTTGTCAATGGAAAATTGTGTGGAAAATTTGATTTAGCGAGAAGAGAAGAGCGCATCGCGTCTTATCTGGACAACTATAAATATAACAACACAATGGGAGTCGAGTAGGACACGGACTCAAATGTCGCTGTGTTTTTTTTTTTTTGCATTGAAATTTAAGCGTGACTTTAGCGCGGGCGCTTCACATGCCGATAAATGTGAGCATACACACACGTACAGATGCATATACATAAATACATGTGCACACATATGTACACACATGTAGACAATTATTGCGCTGATAATTGGCTGTATGTGATGCGTTCCCATCGCTATAATAATAGCAATAACAAAAAGAAAAAACAAAAAAAAGACAATAAACAAGGCAACGTTTTTCTGTGTGTTTTGTATTTTTCATGCCGTGCCATACACTTGCTAATAAAACAAACCTGTTGCGCTTAGCAGACCCACAAATAAAATAATAATAATAATAATAAATGTTAGGGAAACAATGAAGTTGATTATGCAAAAGGCGAAAATCGCATAGAGAGCAAGTGCACGTATAACAGTGGCCAATTAAACTTCACCGGTCTTCTCTTCTTCTTTGTTATACCGTTGCCATTCGCTACGCCGACAAGTGCAAGTGTGTTTGTAATTCGAGTTCATATATTTTCCAACTTAATCAGAAGTCAATATCGTAATCGCAGTGATAAACAGCAAAACAAAATCAATTGATAAGACAAGCAAAATACTTATTTGCGGTGTTGAATTTTGCTTCGGATTTTATAGAGAATTTGTGTACAAACTTGTCACTTGTTATTGAGTGTTGTGTGTATGTGTGTTTTGAAATTATGCAACTGTTATCGCAATTTACAAAGGTCACAATGTTAATTGGAATAAAGTTCAAGCGTACACACACGCATACAGAGTATGTGTGTATGTGTGCATGCTCTGTTAAAGCACATCTCACTTTATTTACTCTTAATCCGTGGCCCGGGAGAGAGAGAGAGAGAGAGAGAGAGAGTAAATTGTGTTTGTGCAGACATCTGCAAATATTTACGCCCAGATTAAAAGTTTGTTCAGAAAGTCTACAAAAACTTTGTGTCGAAATTGCTAGTTTCCGATTTTAGCCGAATTCGAGGCTAATGATTGCTAATGTTTACTGTTTTTTCTCAAAGCAATTAAAATAAGTTTTGGTTTCACATTTAGTTTCCTGATTAACGGCAATTGGCTTTAAATATCACTTAAGCGTCTGCTATATATTTAAATGCAATGTTCTCAAGCTGTTTTGCAATAGTGCATGGCATATACAAAAAAAAAAAAAATTACAATTGAATTCTAAACAGCGCCACTTAAAATCTAATATAAATAATTTGTTTAACAAGCAAACAAAAGCATATAGAAATTCTTTGCTAGTTTCTGTTGAAATATTCGATGATCTCTTTCTGCGGATATTAATATACATGTATATATGTATATATTAAAAACCATTTTTAAGTACTATTGCTAGCCTGGAAACAAAATAAAATGCTACTGGTTATACAGATAACATTTTTATGGCACTTGTACGGCCTCTATGCTATATGGTGATTTTAAAAATGCTTAAGTATGAGTCATAATAAAATTAAGCAATAATTTGTTATATACACTTGCAAAACAAAGAACATCACTGCGACATTTTTTCTCACTAATGAAAAAGCCATTCGCTTTGCAATTTTTTCAAATGTTGATTTTTGTTTTGTTTTCATTCATTAGTATTCACCCTATAAATTAAAGTTAGTACTGCTGCTAAAATTCTTTTCAAAAAATATATTTATTTTTTAATTTGAACGGAAAAGTAGTGAAAAAATAATAGCTCTACCTAATATGTAGAAATCGCTTATTTATTTATAATTTTTTATAATTATAAATGAAAAATTGTGCAATCAATATTTTGTAAATTTTCTTTTCTTGTAATTTTATTCGCAATTATGTATTTTTCAAGTCTGATTCATAATCGATGTATGCACAAGAGTAACGGAAATAACAGAAGAGCTCATCTCTAATTTCAGCACAAGGCCAACTTGACAACAAACAAAACAACAACAACAAGGAGCAGACCACAATGATGAAATTGGAGGATAACCACAGTGACGTCACTACATCAGAGCCCAGTAACAGCGACAGCAGCAGAATCAGAGAACCAAAGCAGAAGACGATTTGAGAAAGCAGCTTTTACGATAAAGTTTGTTTTGGTGTTGATTAGACGGGCGACGATTTGCTCGACTTGTTTGCCAACCTTTTTTAGTTAGCCTGATACATACGATATACATACATGCATACAAATACATCCATTAATAATATAAATATATATATGCTATATAGTATAAGTATATATGACTGGCTGAGTGTGCCCTGAGTGTATACCCAAGTGGTATATGCAATACGATTACGATTACGATTATAATTACACTTACAATCTATCGATAAACATACAATAGTTTAATTATGTTTCAACGAACGTGTGTTGTGTTGTGCTAATTAAAATGGGTACAGACACACACACACACGCACACACACATTTATATATATATATATATGGTATAATTATTTTATTTGTTAAGAGACGAGACTAGATGGATAAATGTTTACATAGTATATAAATATACATAAATGTGATTTAAGCGATTTTATCAAAGCTGCATTATGCAATTCAACATAAAATTCGTCTGTAGTCTCTAAGTGCGAAACAGCAAAAAGATATAAACTGAAACTAAGCATGCAATACTTGTTGTAAATTACCAAAAACAAAACAAAACAAATTGAGAAACAAAAGTTAAATGTAACAAGTAGAAATGAGAGATGAGTGTATCAAGTGCCATTAGGACTAACTAGCAGCAGTGAGAAGGACACAACAGCAAATCAACAACAAATCGATAACAATTCGACAACAAATCGATAACAAATCGAAAACCAATCAAGAAGCAAAAACTAACAACAAATTCCCTAGTTAAATAGTTACTTAATACAAATCTTACAAATTATCAGCATTACCTAAAAACAAACAAAAAAAAAAAAAAAAAAAAACGTATTACAGATCAACAAATATTCCCACATACAAATTGAAAATGTTGACGTGGTTCTATATTCCATTTAAATTAGTACAAACATAAGATTAAAGCTACAAACGAAAATTAATAATAATCCATAGAGTGCAGTTGACGATATCGAAATTTGCTAAGCATAAACGAATTGAATGCCATAAACTAAGCGCACAAACTATAAATGCTAATCTAACAAAATACGCGCGCATAACGGTAATGTGTGTGACAAAAAATTAATTGATAATTCTTAATGGAGTATGTGTTATACACTTGTATAACACAATCACACACACACACACAGACAATGTATGTAGACAAGGCACATAACTAAAGTGTAGTTCCCATGGAAATTGTTCGCGCAGATGCCAAATAAGAATAGCAATGAAATAGAATGGAATAGGAGACGATAAAGTGAAAGGAATAGTGAGAGAAAAACAAAAATTAAAATGTAATTCCAAAAATTTATGTATACCTTAGCCGAAATAGTCGTCGAGTTTACGTTTTGGCCTCTTTTCTCATTCAATTTAGTTGAAATATTTAAATACTCTTTCCAAAATTTGATCAAACTGTCAGTTTAGAAAAAATATATAGAAATGTGTAGTTGAGTTGGAAAGAGTACGGATATCTTCGGTGGGCCGATGTGATTAGCTTTCTTTACTTGTTATATATGCATTTAAAGTATACACAAAGAAACGACTTTTGGTTTATTATGCACCCAGTAGCTTTGTAGTGAGCGGTTTTTATTCAAACTCGTTTTCACACACAAACACAAAGGCACACACACACACATACAAACACAGGGCCGGCTTAGATTTCAGAACAACGACTGCTGCTGAAGAACGGTCATAGTTAAATTTTTTAAAAAGTCCTATTTTAATCCAATAAACTGTAAATGTAATGCAAGAGTAACAAACGAATGCTACAATTTTAAATTTAAATATTTACATTTTTTCTTTGTAGTATTTAATGAGTTTCATATCGATATCGATAGAATCCCATAATTTATTATTATTAGTTCGTTACTCTTGTCTTACATCTGCAGTTTGTTCTAAATTTTATCTATAAAAGAAAAAAGAAAAACAACAAAATACTTTCAGTAAATAAGTACGTAATGCATTTTTGCATAATTTAGAGCTTAAATTAAAGTTAATGCATTGTATGATTAGATCGCTTATTGGACAGTGTATTATTAGGCAAGGCAACGAACGCAAAGTATTTTGGATATATTGAATATAGAAGAGTATTCTGAGCCAAGTTGGCAGTTAACGGAAACATACCCGAACATACATAATCCCAAGCGCATTTAAACAATTTAAGAAAAAAATATATGATTATGATAAAGAAGAAGATGGCAATGATAACAATTAAACGAAACGAAACGAAACTTAAGTCTTTCAAATGGTAGCATAAATTTTTTATACGCAATTTTTATTGCAATTGTAAAGAAAAAAAATATAAACAAAACGAACTATGAGAAAACTGTATGTCATCCAAAAAATTTTGATAAATCCTTAATCCGTTGTATTCGTAACTTATAAAAACAAGCAAAGATGTATACACACATACACACATACATACATAATATAGATAAAAACACAATTGGCGCTATTTCAATTAAATGTAGTTTAAATACATATTATGCATATTACTTACGCCAATAATATTAATAATAATAATAATAAGTAATTCCAAATACTTACTGCAAAACGGAACTTAACGAAAAATGTGTTTTATCCAATGGTTAGATTCGTTTTTTCTTTACGCATAGTCCGCTTTCGTTTTGCACAGTGTAAAATTCCATGCAATAAGATTTCATTGTTTAATGCATTATTTTTTTTTTGCACTCGCTTGCACACCTAAGTCGTAAACATATATTACACATTTTAATTGTAATGATTACAATAATTTTTTGCAATTTATATATATATATATATATACATATATATTATTTTAAACAAATAACAGCTGATGCGAGCTGTGAGAGAAGATTATGCTTATATTTAGTTATAAATAAATAGACACTGCACACATTTTAACCATACGGTTATTTACAATTTTATACGCACAATTGTATGTATTATTTTAGTTTGCACTGTAATTTTTATTTTGTGTTGTTAAATATATCGTTATTTACTTATTCGACCAAATCACTCTTTCAATTGTTTTCTGAATCATCAGTGATATAATTAATGGGGATTCCCATTAAAATTAGCTGATTCGATTTATTTTGCAAAAGATAAATGCGCACAAGTTGTCAAAGCACCAGCTAATTATTTATATTTATTTAAAAAGCAAAGATTCATTTAAAATGACAGTATTATTGAATGTTGTCTTAAAGCCAGAGATCCTCGCGATACTTGCCCTGCGTCCGCAGCTCTTTGAGCCGCTGCACTGCCTCCATCTCGTCCAGCTGTAAGGCCAGCTGGAGGCAGCGACGCAGGCCTTCCTCAATGGACTTGGATATCTTGGCGCCATCGGCGCAGACATATAAAATCGTTGATGGTTCCAGGAGTAGTTCGACAAGCTGCTCAGCATCCTCTTCGAGGAGTTGTTGCACATATTTCGGCTCCTCCGGCGTCGAGCTGCGCGAATAACAGAGCCTTAAGCGCTGTAGGATCGAGGATGCTTGCCAGTCGAGCAGCTGCTGCTGCTTGAGCATAGCTTGCGGCGTCTTGGCGCCCACATACAACCAGGTTTGACCCATGGCCTGCTGCTGTCGATTCCGTTGCTTGTGCGCCAGAAAGCCAAGAAATGGAGACAATCCGGTACCCACAGCTATCAGTATTTGATTGCCAGTCAGCTCTTGATCTGTGTAACGGAATGCATTCTGTATGCGTGGATAAAGGAATAGCTTAACTGGCTGCTGCTGATGTTGTTCCTCGTGCTGTTTAATCTTGGCCTCCATCATGGCGGTGGTGATGCCCGCTTTGTGCGTGCGTATTGAGTAAATGATGCGCAGCAGTTGCTTGGAACACTCCAAGGGACTGTTAGATATTGAATAAGGGCGTGGCAGCAGGCGAGGCAAGTGCTCGACTATCAGTGCCAACGTTGGCTGGCAACTGGCGCACAACTCTAGAAAATCCAACAGGCCCAATCCTCGCTCCAAGATGAGTGTTTGATAGTGTTTGGCTCCCTGCTTGGAGGAGAGACTGGCGAGAAAAGCACGCTCCTTCAAGTCACTGGTGCAGAGCGCCAAGGCGCTTAGGAACTGTTTCTGTAGCACTGAATGCAGCGACACGCAATCTGTCAAGATCTTTCGCGGAGTGTTAGCTGTTGTCGCTGACAGATGAGCGGGCACTTTGGCGCTCTTCTTGGCGCTGTTGAGCGCCAGTCTCACGAGGCAGTCGCTGTCCGCTTGCTGCATTATGTCCAAGCGTTGTAGCAGTTGCTCCACAACGTGGGGATCATTGCTCGGCAGTATGGCAACTGTGTCACCTGGCTCATAGTCAAGCTCGCCCAGACTTGAAATGTTTAGCGTTAGTTCCACAACACGTTTCGTCTCTGTAGCAACATCGGCGACCACCAGCTCCTTTGCATCTTGTATGTAGACTGCTGTGGGCGCGTAGGTGGCACGTGCAAATGGGAATTTTAAGTTGTCGCCACAATTTAACTGACCACATTTTTCAGAGAGTGCCTGCAACATTGTTGAGCATAGAGTAAAATCAGCAAAAGACCACTTAATAGACTCACCTCGGCGGTGTTTGAGAAGACCACTTCCAAATTACTTTCCAGTGGCTTGGCAGGCACGTATTCAGTCAGTATATATGCAGAAATATCCACAGAGAGTGAATTATCCGAGCGCTCAACGCCGACCATGTTGTTGTTTACGCATATGTCAGTGTGACCGAACTTTGCAAGAGGAAAATACTATTCAAGATAAAATCAACAAGTCACAAATACACATCGGAGATTTAAGAAATTTCTAAATATATGTTTTATATATGACAAAATAGTTTCATTATAATAAAATGCAGATATGTGCATCAAGCAAAATAAAAATAAACCCAAATATCGTTAAGTGTTGCTGCACTTGAAAAGAGCAACAATCAGCGCTGTCGACCAGTGTGCCCACATTATGAGAACTATAAATAAATCTGCAGACGCACAATAGAACGAATCATTGCAAACGAAATTTCGAGTAAATATTGTGATTGGGAACAAGGCGAGAACAACATGGCAGAGAAGGCGGGCAGTGAGGACGAGTTCCAGGATGCGCTGAGTGAACCAGTTTCGCCCATTCACAAAGTAACAACAAAATCAACCGAACAGGATAAATTAATAGATGAAATAATAGAAAAGAATACCAGCTTACGACTCGAGGACGACAATGATGAGGATGATGAGAAGGAGAAAGCGGCGGGTACGCCGAGTGGCAACGATGGAGCAGACGATGATAGTCAGAAAGAAGCGTTGCAGCCCGATGGAGAGCTGAGCATGGAGGAGCTGTTGCTGAGGGAAAAAGATATGAGCACCGAACAACTGGCTGCCGACCAAGAGCAGGCGGACAAACTGAAACTGGAAGGCAACGAACTTTTCAAGAGCAATGAGGCTGCACGTGCCGTGGAGATTTACACAGAAGCACTCAACATTTGCCCATCCAGCAACAGCAAGGCTCGAGCTGTGCTCTTTGGAAATCGCGCAGCGGCCAAAATGAAACTGGAGGCCAACAAATCGGCCATTGACGACTGCACCAAAGCCATCGACCTCTATCCGGAATACGTGCGAGCGTTATTAAGGTATATAATTCTAAATGGATAGCTTGATCGAATTTAATATTAATTGGCAAATCTCTTAATAGGCGCGCCAAACTGTACGAGCAGGATGACAGACCGGACGAGGCGCTGACGGATTATAAGCGCGTCTACGAACTCGATCCGGGTCAGCAGGAGGCACGCGAGGCTCAAGTTCGCCTGCCCGCCGTAATCAATGCGCGCAACGAGAAGCTGAAGGCGGATATGTTGAATGGGCTGAAGGGATTGGGGGATATGATATTGAAACCGTTTGGATTGTCCACTGCCAATTTTCAAATGCAACAGGATCCCAATTCCGGCTCGTATTCCATTAATTTTAATCAGAATAATAGTTAATATCAATTACTGTCATGTTTGTTGATGTTCTGAGAATAAAGTCCAAAACATGTAAAATGCATGTGGAAATTGTTGCTGCCAGCTGGGTTGCCAGTGTGTACATGGAATATTTTTTTCTACAGCAGTGTGACCACGCGTTCGATCAACAGCTGATTTTGACGCCTGCTGTTCCAAAAACGCAAGAAGCAGAATCATTTACTGAAAATTGAAAATATTATTTTTCTTCGTTCGAAAAAATTACAAAATTGATTTAGTTTCGCTTGTAAAGCACGCCAATTATTGTGCGGTAATTAAGAATAGCAGTGTTGCATTAGCAATTTGCAGATCGCTCAAGTGCCAAATGACCTATTTCCAAAGTCTTTTGTGCTTTTTTTTATGACGCTGTTAATAATAACTAGCAGACAAATGCAATAATATAATTTAGCATTGAGTGCATACAGTTGACGTTGCGTGTGTTGTGTGCTCAACAATGTTTCGCAGTCGTAGCTGGTTCGGTGGTCCTTGGGGTGGACGTCCCAAGAATCGGTTGTCTCTGGAGCACCTGAAGTACCTGTACAGCATTTTGGAGAAGAACACAACCGTCTCGGAAAGCAATCGCGGTCTACTTGTAGAATCCTTGCGCTGCATTGCCGAAATTCTCATATGGGGCGATCAACATGACACATTGGTCTTTGAGTGAGTTTGTGGCGTATTTGCGGATTTTCATTGTGATATAATTGCTTTGCTTTCGCTTTTCAGTTTCTTTTTGGAGAAGAACATGTTGGCGTACTTTCTCCACATAATGCGCCAGAAGAGCGGCGGCTCCAGTTACGTTTGCGTCCAACTGCTGCAGACCCTCAACATTCTCTTCGAGAATATCCGGAAAGAGACTTCATTGTGTACGTCAACAATCACTCAGCGCTTACATATATAAAAAATAGTTTAAATTAACATATTGCTCATTTGTGTGTGACTAACAATATCGCTTAGCTATTTGCTAATTGGATTTTAATTTTATTATTTTTGCAGATTATTTGCTGAGTAACAACCATGTGAATTCCATAATGGTGCACAAGTTTGACTTCTCCGACGAGGATGTCATGGGCTATTACATACTCTTCCTTAAGACGCTAAGCCTCAAATTGAATCCACACACTATACACTTTTTCTATAACGAGGTGGGCTTTATTCTGGGCTAGATTACATATAATATTTTAATGAATCTGTTGTCTTCTCGTATTTAGCACACGAATGACTTTCCACTCTATACGGAGGCCATTAAGTTCTTCAACCATCCGGAGTCTATGGTGCGCATAGCTGTGCGTACAATCTCCCTGAATGTATACAAGGTGCAAAATGCAAGCATGTTGCGTTTTATTAGAGATAAGTAAGCGCGGAAAACCCTACAAAGGAAACAATGTATTTAAATGTATTTCTACTCCTGCAGAACGGCGGCGCCGTATTTTAGCAACTTGGTATGGTTCATTGGAAAGCACATATTAGAGCTGGACACCTGCGTACGCACAGATATCGAGTGAGTAGAGGCAAAATGATGCCAAGGGATTTAAAGTGATCCCTTGATATTGCTGTAACTTATGTTCTTCTCCTCACCCTACAGTCACCAATCGAATCAGAAGCTTTCGAATTTGGTTGCCGAGCATCTCGATCACTTGCACTATTTGAGCGACATCCTGCTGCTGGACATTACGGATCTGAATGCAGTGCTCACCGAACATTTGCTGCACAAGCTTTTCGTACCTTTATATATATTTTCATTGACGCCGGCGCCGCCACCACCATCGCTGGCAGTGGTTACCCAAAATCTGGCGGCTGTGCTGAATCGCAATGTCAACATCGACATACAGGAGATGCATAATCCGCGCGTGAGCTCAATTGTTGCGCTCTATCTGTTATCCTTGGTCTTTTTGGTTATCACACATGCGCCGCTCGTGCATGCCTTGGCCTGGGTCATTATGAATGGTGATCACAGCGTGTTCAAAGAGGGCGCTGCCGAGATACTCAACTCGTATGTGGAGCATCGCAAGGTGGTCGTGCCTGGCTTTGGGGAGCCACACGAGAGTCTCGAACAGACACTGGACACGGTGGTTGGACATGGCACCGCAAGCTCCAGCGTGGATGCTGTCAGCGAGGATAGTGGCGTTGAATCAACGCCAGCGACAACATCATCGCCAAGCAGACAGATCATTGAAACTGTGGCTGAGGCTGCAGCCAACCGGCTGCGCAACATAACCGACGAGGAGAAACAGCGGCTGCAGCAGTCGACTTCAATGCCGGCATTCACTCAGCCGCAGCTGGCCAAGCCGTTTCTGGACACCGTGCTGCAGGCACTCGACTGCACAGAGAATGATTATCTGGCACTGTTGTCCCTCTGCCTCATCTACGCCATGTCTCACAATCGAGGTGAGTTCGACGGTGCTCGAATCCTTGGTGATACACACCAAATGCTCGGCTCTCGGCTAACATTCTGTATTTCTTTCACCTCTCTCTCTCTCTCCGATCATTTCACTGCTTTTTGTGTGTGGTGTTAACGAAAAATAATACTAATAATAATAATATGCTTAACAACATTATGGCACCCTGTACCAGATGGTATGTAACTTGTTTCATTACCCATATTCTAATATGTTTCACAATTTGAGTTGTGCAACTTGATATTAACGAAAATCTTCGATCAAAATTTATTCACAGGCATGAAGAGCGAGTGGTTCGAACAGGTGCTCTCCAAGTCGATGCGTGGCTCCTTTAGCTACAAGACGTCGCTAATTGAGCATTTGCTCAGCATTATCACCCAATCCAGTCAGCCATGTGAGTAGACGAAGTTTTCTTTTACCCACAGACTTAGTTTATTAATTGTAATTCTCTCAATCCGTGTGCAGCGTGTCGCATACGTTTGATTACCGTTGAGATTGCTTTGGAGCTGCTGTTGACCTTCACCAAGCCTGCGGCGGATGAGACTCACTGCATAACTCCAACGCAACAGGGATTGCTCTTCAGTGCACGCAATCAGTCGATGGTTGTGCTGCGTAACTTCTACAAGTCGGAGGATATATTCCTCGATTTGTTCGAGGATGAGTACAATGAGATGCACAAGACCGAGCTGAGAGTGGAGTTTTTGTGTAATGACTCAACAATTCTGTTGCCGCCTACGGGCACTCCACTCACCCGCATCGATTTCACCCGTCGTCTGCCCTGTGGCGAAGTGGAGAAGGCTCGTCGAGCTATACGCGTCTACTTCTTATTGCGTCGCACGTGCCAAAAGTTTTTGAACGAGAAGGAATCGCTTCTGCCGCTGACGAATGTCGTCAATCTGGTGCAGGTGGAGAATGTGCTCGATCTGAGTGAGTTGTGTGTTTGAAATTGTGTTTTATCACTTGCTTAAATGATGCCTTTATAGATAACAGCGATTTGATTGCCTGCACGGTTGTGTCCAAGGAAAATACGAAGCAGCGGCGATTTCTCGTCATCGATGCTTTGCAGCTGATACTCGTGGAGCCCGATGCCAAACTGTTGGGCTGGGGCGTTGCAAAATTTGTCGGTTTTCTGCAGGACGTTGAGGTACAGGGCGATAAGGATGATTCACGCTGCCTGCACATCACCGTGCATCGCGTCGGAGTCACCCACAATCGGACGCCGTTGCTCTCGGCCAAATTTCTGTTCGACGATCACATTCGCTGCATGGCGGCCAAGCAGCGGCTGACAAAGGGACGCAGCAAGGCGCGTCAGAAGAAAATGTATCAGATCGCCCAGCTTATTGAGATACCCGGCCAGTTGGACTCGCCACTATATCCGGTGGCCGGCACATCAACACATTCGGCAAATGCACGACTGGTGCAAAAGGGCGTCAATCTGTCCGCAAATCGGGTGCCCGGCTTTGCGGCCGTACTCCGCAGCAGCAATACCGCCGGCGTTAGTCGCACTCAGATGGCGCAAAATCGATCTCTCGAAGGGTAAATTGTCAATGCATTGTACATAGTATTATCAATATGGTGTCTTATAATATGGTGTGTTCCTCGGAAATTATAATTAAAGGTACAATTACAAATTATAATCAGAAACTCAGAAACCAAAGTGTTCTAATTTTCGAGCGACCACAATATTTAATATCAGTGCAAAACTAACAAGACTAACATTATTTTAGCATACGAAATGAGAGCGGTAGTCGCTCACGTCGTCGCAGTCCCCAAGCCACCGGCACCTCCACTTCACCATCGTCTCTGAGGCCAAGCAACGTAGCACTGGATCGGGATCGCGACCGTTCGCCAAGTGTGAGCGGCGTCAGCCACAGTTCTTCGCAGTCCAGAGAACACTCACAGGCTCGCAGTTCCGGGAATCGATCCCGTGAAAGCAGTCCACGTATGCCAAGACCACGGTGCGAATAGCATGTCTATCTTCAATTATCAATTATAACATGACTAACTGCTTCTTCTGATAGATCGGAGGAAATCCCTTTAGAGGATTTTCCACACTCACGCAATAACAGTCCGCACTCCCGCAGTAATGTGGCCAATCCCTCACCATCCTCGCGTTCGCAGACGCCCTCTCGGGCGCTGCACCATGATCAGTTATCGGTGCACAGTGGTTCGCCGCGGGAACCATCCTTAATAGGCACAAATGCAATTTTGAGCCAATTGAATGGTGGTGTGACCATAGCTAGAGAAGTGGTGCCGGTCCAGAGCTCCGAGGAGACTTCATTCATAGGCAATGATGTTGATGGGGTTGTGGAAAGCAGACGCAAAGGCCGCGGCACCATTGAAACGGTTTAATTTTAATTATTGCAAAGCTTAAGTATTGCTAGTTGAATTGTCGCTACAATTTTGTTATTCCAACTAATGTTATTTTTAGTTTTCATTGACAAATAAAAGTTAATTTGATGTATTTAAACCGTGGTATAACAAATTTAAGGGAATACAATTATTTGTAAAATAGGTCGTTACTTTTCAATTAACAGCTGTTAACAGCGATACATAAGAAACTATCGCCTGGAAAGTAATCGATTGAAGTCTTGTCGCTGCACAGCTGTTTCTTGTTGTGTGTTGTCGGCGGAATGACATAACCCCAACTTTTGTAAGATTATTAAAAATAAATCACTTGAGCTGACTTAAAATGTCCTCGTACAAATACACTGACCTTATTAGACTTGGCACGCAGTACGCGAGCCGCATGAATTATCTATCAAATCGCATATTTGGCGAAGTGGCGCGCACAACAAACGACAAATCCATGAAGGTTACAAATAGAAATGTTCATCAATAAAATATACTAATAATTATATATTTTAAGGTGGTTCGTATGTTCGCCGAGGAGCCCATACATAAGCGCGACTATGTGGTCAACTGGTATCCACGGCATGTGGAAACGCATCTGCTGATGAAGAATCTGCGTGAATATGGACTCTTCCGTGATGAGCATCAGGACTTCAAGGAGGAAATGAAACGCTTGCGCAAGCTGCGTGGCAAAGCACCACCCAAAAAGGGCGAGGGCAAACGCGCCTCTAAGAAATAGATGTAATAATAAAATATGCCAAACAAACTATATGCATTTATTAACTCTATTTGCGCGTCAACAACTTGGCATTGCCCGCAAAGACGACATCGTCGTGTTGTCGGCACTCATACTCCACTGTTGCTATTTTTCGTGCATGGAGCAGACGCACTGTCACCACGGTGTCCGTCTCAATGCGACAGGGTTTCAGGAATTTGAAGTTCTGTTCCAGCACCACGGTACCTGGTCCTGGCAATCTGGTGCCTATAATGCCAGCCACAACTGCATTTAGCAGGGCACCATGAACACGACGCTCTCCGATTGGTATATCCGTACTGTGTATGTAATTGTAGTCTCCAGTGAACTGCGCAAATGTCTCAAGATCCTGTTGTGTGAAGCGTTTTATCACCTGCACCTGCTGTAGGTGTTTGTCCCGAGCTTGGCTGCACAGCTGGCGACGCAGCTGGAGGAGGAGCATTGCGTAGCTCTGTGATTTCGGTGCGACTGCCGTAATCGCCAAGAAATACGTGACAGAGTTGAACAACGCGTCCGTCGTTCGATTCTTGTCGCCAGTGCTGCACACGCTTGAGTAATGGCGGCGTCACTAGCAACTCCTTGTTGCCCAATCCGTTACTCAGCAACTGATAGTGCAGCGCCAGGCTGTGCAGCACGATTTCAGCGTGTTCAGTGCGTAGCAACACGTCCCGAATTGTCGCAATATTTTCTATTATAAATTTAGCTGCGGTTTTGTCTGAAATTTCACAGAAAGTTACAAAAAATCTGAAGTTCTGCATCATGTCTTGCAAACAGACCCAAACAAAAATTACACAACGCCGCAACCGAATGCAATTGAAGATTCGGATTCTGGGTGTCTAGTGAAGCCACAAACACGTCCAACGCATCTGCCTCATGCAAATGGGGCCAGTTGATGGGGTCGTAGGCAAAATTGGCCAAATTAGCAGTAACCTGCTCGAGTGCCTCTGGAAAATATATTTCAACATCGTTAATAGAATGGTGCCGGCGCTAGTGTTTTAAATGCTAACCAACGTTTGTGGAGGTGTAATATTCATCCACCAAGTGGCCAATATATTCCCGGCGATCAATGCCGCCCGCTGGTGTCTTGCGTTTTAAATGCCGATGACTGGAAAACATGTAGTTTTCTAATTGAGCTGCAAAGGCAACAGGTCAATTCAAAATACAATCTTCAGTTGGCAGTCGCTTGTGAACGTAGCTATTAACCCCGTTCCCGGTCACTGTTAACTTGACTCCACGTTTAACAGAGCTGCTGAGATAATAACAGTTGTGCAACCTTTTTTTTTTGAAACAATTAGCTTGTGAATTTGTAAAAATTTGACAAATTTCGGCTATTAATTTGCTATCAGGAAGTCTTGTCATACTTGTTATAAATATATTTTTATTATTATTATTATTTTTTTTTTTAATTTAAGTTTAATATGAAATGAAAGTTTTAGTTCCACTTAATCTATTTTTAACTTTTTGTATTATTTTCTATCAACTGACATTAAATTAAATAAATAAATAAAAGTGTATATATTTGTTGGTAGGTTGAATTTCGTGAGTGTTTACTTTTAAAGGCATTGAAACTGTCCTACAAATTCGCTTGAAAACACCCTTTTCACATTTAACAGAGCCGCTAACCCAATTTCACTCAATAAACGAGCTTTTGTATTATTTTCGAAAATAATTCAACACAGTGCTTCAGTTGCATTAAGAAAATTTAGTATTGTGTACAAGTACATGTTAAAAATATTTGATTGCCCGCTATATCTCCCTTCGTTTTTTTATGTATGTACATCGTTCAGCACTGCGTTCTTCAGGTACTTTCATTGTCAGCCGAATCTTTTGCGTTGGAATTATTTGAGAAATATCTAAGGGCATCAGCAACGGAATTCGGTGGTATATTAAAGAGCGGATGGGTGGGCAAAAGATTGTTCACAGTGTCACCAAGCACCTGGGGCTGATAGGCACATTCAGAGTGCTGTGCAATTGAAACTCCACTCAGCGTGTAACAGGTGTGATAAAGATCTTGTGGCCTGAAATTCAAGTTGTTTTTTAGACTGTAAATAGTTTTGAAAGGGATTTTGGGGGGATATCCACTTACTTGCCGGGCTTATCGATGAGGCCGCCGTTTGGCTTTTGGCAACAGAGCAAAATGTATTCCTGCAGTGCTCCAACATCGAACAGCGCCTTATCCATGTCCCTGGACGAACCGACCAGCGTGGCCTGGGTGATCGGAATGGTGGCGCCAACCCAAAACGAGTAGCAGCCATCAACCAGCTTATTGGTGCGTCCCTGGAAACCACCCTCGTAGCTCATCTGGCGGCGCAGTGTCCACTGAAGCAACGCCTTCTGGTCGCACTTGTCTGCCGCATTCAACAGCGCCAGGCTGGCGATACCACAAAACGTGTAGCCACCGTGCGCCTCCAAGTCAGGCGCACCACCAAAGCCACCTTCGTACGTCTGACAGCTTGCAATCCAATCCGCCGTGCCTCGGAACAATTTGCTTAAGATCGATTCGGGCATGTTTGTTAGCTTGGCGCAGGAGATGGCACAATAGGTGCCACGTACATCCATCTCACCATCCACGTGCAGGCGATAGGAGCCGTCGACATCGCGCACACTGAACAGAAACCTCACAAGTGACTCCCGGTCGATGGCACGATAGGCGCTCTCGGTGCCGATGATGCACAGACTGTTGACGGCCGCATAGGTCGCCGCCAGGTGAGCATATTGTCCGGGTCCGCCACCAAACCCACCGGTGGGTGCCCGACATCTGTGAAAAAATAATACATATATTAGATGATATAAATTATTGAAAAGTTGGAGACGCACTTGATTAGAAATTGAACAATGTCCTCGAGACACTCGTCGTTGTACTTGTAGCCTAGCAGTTTCGACGGCTGCAGTATCCAATAGATGCACCAGGGACGACTACTGTCCAGGCACTCGTAGTTCCACGGCAGCTTGTGCAGCATCATTTCCAAATACTGCAGATGCTGCGCGCGATTTAGTTGCGATGCACGCGGATTTGTGAATTGTACCTGGTCGAAGCGATCGTAGCATTTCTCCACAGAGTCTTCAGTTTTTCGCTGCAAAATTTTTAATGCATTTTGTTTTTGTTATTTCTGTTGTTGTGGGTGTCAGCGTGCTGCTTACTCACCTGTTCTCTGGAGGTGATTGTGGAGTGCTTCTCGTCGTCGAATTTGAAGTGCTTTAGGTCCGCAAAATTGCGGAACAGTAGCTCGTCCAGCGACAACATGATTTTGATATCCGAATTTAAATATGGAATTAATTTCAATTAAAAGTTGTGCCCCTATCGAACCGCGTTCGGTATATGTTCGCTCACTGAACTAAGCAAATGAATCTGCTTGTCGTTCAACTGGTTCATTTGACACAATAACCAATATCAGCTGTTTATTTTTTGCATTCAGTCACATTGCACTCATTTGGGTAAACTGTTAACAGCCTGAGAAAACAGTTGATGGCGAAATGATTTACGAATAACGAATAAATATGGCGATGGGGGCTTAACAGAGCCCTTAATAGTTATCGATTACTAATAATCAATGGCATGAGCGATACCAATTATCGGAAGACTTTGATTAACTGCAGTAAACCAACAACTAATGTTGAATATTTGCATTTTTTAATTATAAGAATAATGTATACCAACTTTAAAGATAAACATACATAAATAAATAAGAATTTCACAAGTCATTTTAATAGTGACATTAAACTAGCTGAGGTCGTAACATAATTCTGATCTCTTCTGTGTCGCGGCGTCAGTTTCTTACCTAAATGACTGCTGCTTGCATTTTCTGTTCTCATCTCGCCGATTATTTTCAGAAGAATGTAGAGGCAAATGCACACCACTGCGTAGATGAGTAACGTGATTATGATCTGTAATATAATGACCAATAAGATCTGCAACAATTACCGATTATCAATTGCTGCCACACTGAATATACCCAATCTGATTGACATTAACTCACAAGGAGCAGCATTTCCATTACCATTATGAGCCACTCTATTGTACTATACGAAGCTAGCCGATGTCGAAAATTATTATACATCACACTCCCACTATTGCTTTTGTTAATGTTTTCCAATGTGGGGCCCAGATTCAGTTCGATAGTGTTAATGCTATCAGGTCCTGATGAAGTGCTGCTGATAACGCTTTCACCACCTTCAACGCTATTAATATTAGTATTATTATCTTTCGCCAAGTTGTTCTCCGCATTCAGTGGCATATACCAAGCGTAGTAAAAGTTTCGCAATTCAGATTTTGGTGACATATTTTTCTTCAATTTCCTCGGTGCAGATGCATCTATTTTTGCATCTAATAGATGCTGAAAACAATTGTTAAAATCCTTAAGGGAAAGTTTGTTTGGAAAATTGCATTCCTTTACCACTTGACTGCTATTGACTATTTCCATTTTCTTGTGAGCCGACGTTTTTACAATGACTTGGTGTTCCTGAATATGCAGCGCATTAAAAAAATAAATTTTATAGATAATAGTTTTTTAGAAAACACATAATTTTACAAATGCCGAACGTACCATATGACTAAGATTCGTTATTTCCATTTTTTTGCTGGTTACCGTATCTTTCTTTGTATGTTGTTCCAGAATACGCATCTGTTAAAAGTAATACAAATATAAAATAAAATATTTGATTAAAAAAATAAAGAACACACAATTCTGCAATTGTTGTTTCAATAGGCCCCGACGAGATTCGAACTCATGATCTCCTGTTTACTAGACAGGCGCTTTAACCAACTAAGCCACGGCGCCACTGATTCATAGCTGAATAATTTAGCTACTTCAGAAAAGCAACGCACGTACAGCACTGTAAACTTTAAACGCTAGATGGCGCACCTGACAATTAATATAATTTTGTGTAGATGGCGATACCGTGAGTTACACTTACATTTCGCACCATTCCGCCGTAGGGATGCAATTCGAAAATATTATAACCCTTCGTGCTCGCGGTCGTCTCTGGCTGTTCAATATCTTTTTCTGTGATGACAGTTTGCGTTTCGACACACTCGTTGACATGGTAATTGTATTGCATGCCTCCACTGGAAGAGGCCGGACTTGGCTCACAATGCTCCGTTGTGCTGTTGTAGAAGCTGCGCTGCCCAAAATACCGTTCCTCACAGTCGACTGGCGTGCAATTGCGCAAATAGTCCTTGTCCCAGTTGTTGCAGTCAATGAAATCCGTGCGTCTGCGCAGCGATTGAGCGCTCGGATCCAGTGTCTCGAAGCGTGTATCAAAGTGCAAAATTTGACTCATTTTATCCGTCCGGCCATTCTCATGATTCATGCTCCAAATGGCAATTGGACAGCTGCCAACGCGATTGTAAACGGACTGTAAAACAAACTATAAGAATTACAACGACTTACAATTAAGGCAAAATTAACGTACCTCAGTGGGTAATACCAGGGATACTGTAACACTCTTGCCCGGCTCAATGGTCGTCAAATCACCACCAATAATAATACCGGCCTCCACCTGTTCCCCATTCGGCAGATTCAATGTGCAAATGCCATTTGAGTTCACTGTCAGCTCCAACATTTCCGAATCGACATTCTTCTCATTATTGCTGCGGACAGTCACATCTACCATTTGAAGACTTGAGCTTGCGAGTGGTGCACTTAAATTTTGAAGGCTTACCAAACATGAGTCCTATATCATTATCTTGGGGCTCTCGCATACTTAGGCGCGTCACAGTGCAAGTTGGGTAGATGCTGTGTATGCTACTATATATTACAATAATAATATAAAGCAGCTGCTGTTGTAACATTTTCAATAATACAAAAACATCAGAAAAACATGACTGAATTTGCTTTGCAGTGCATGTTATGAGGGGATCAAGGATCACAATTAGGCTTGTGCCGTCGCTCCTTTCAGTTTTAAATGAAAAACGCTAATGGCTCGCTGTTTAATTAAGTGTAATTTTAGCAGCAACCCCTTCATGATATCCATACGAAATATATATGCATATATGCAAGGGGTCTGTTGCATCCATTGCAATTTATGTTTTAATCATCAAATGCGACCCAATTGATCAACATTGTTGCCATTAATTTATGCGGCGGAACAATGTTTTGAAGTGGCAACTGAGGACGTGCAACAGCAGCAGCAGCAACTACGACAGGTGACACTTTCGTGTTGCATATTCATTGTGTGCCAAAAAGCTTAATTTATGCTAAAATTTCAAAATACCTAATTTGACAGGAAATAATTAATTTGTGGAACGAAAAAAGAAGTGCTGCCATTGGGGCACCAATTAAAATTATTTCGCTTTCATTACCCAATGAGCCAGGCGTAATAATATAAACACACAACCAAAAAAAGAAGAAATCCAACCACAAAAATAATATAAAAAAAATAAACACAACTAACAACAGGCCCCATGGGCTCCAACAACTGAGCAACAACAACAACAACAACAACAACAACAACAACAACAACAATAAGAAGTTTAAATAATGAAATCACTTCGCACCATCTCGAAATTGCTCATTAACATTTTGTGTTTGCGATATCAACTTGTGAAAATCGGAGACCAGGCCAGCCTCCAACCAGGTCCAACTTGCCACGTTGCCAAGTCGCCAACTCTCGAACTCACAGTCATACCTCGTTTATGCGACACTTATTGCAATATGCACAAAGTCTACAATTCAATTTGTTAGCTTCGCTGCTTGTTTCAAATTTACCAGCTGGTAAATCTGCAATCTGAAGTTTATTCCAGCAATTATTTGATTTGTGCATCTTATCTTTATGTTACTTATCTTAAAATATGGTAAAAAATCAGTTAATGATCTTCAACATTTTCGCTTCGCGTTTTCACAAGCTGTTTGCCATAAGATTATTTTCTTTCAGTTAACTTACGGCTTAGCATATTTACTGAGTCATTACCTTAACAAGCTTATGTTAATTTATAAATAATAATTCTTTATTTTTTTAACTCTGTTCTATTCCAGTTATCTTAAGACTATTTTAGCTCATGGCTTATTATGTAAATCAAGAAACATTTATTTTCAATTTAATATTTTATTTTAGTTGCTTACTAGTTTTATTGTTGTTGGTTTTTAGGCTCATTAAGCTTATGAATTATTATTCAAATTGAGGAATAATTATTCTCAATTTAATATTTTTATGAATTCTATTATTAATTTATATTTTATTCTAGTTGTTTTCTAGTTGCAAGTTGTTTGTTTTTAGTGTCTTCAGGCGTATGAATTATTATGTAAATGAAGTAATAATTATTCTTTATGTTTAATATTTTTACTAACTCTGTTTAATTCTGGTTGTCTTAAGACTATTTATATAGTAACCCATATAAGTAACCCATATTAAATATTTTATTCTAGTTCTTTAGCTTATTTTCTCTTTAATTATCCTAAGGCTATTTCGGCATATGCATTTAATATTTTATGGATCGTGCCACATTCCGCATGCCTCAAGCTGGCTATGCAATTTCTAATGGAATTTATAATCAAATTGTTTGCTTTTGTTGAACAGTAAAATGGAATTCAAATTACAGTTTCTTTTGCTAGCCGATTTAGTGCTTTATTGTCCTTTGTTATCGCAATTAAGGCAGACGTATAAACGTGATTGCAACAAAGACTTGGCCACTTTCAGAGGCAGACTCTAAGGCAGCTACTTGGCTTTTATTTATTATGCCACATTGTTGCTGTTGTTGTTGTTGTCGTGGTCTCTTCACTGTTAGCTGCAGTTGTGCTTGGCTTATTAGTTGGGTCAGCATTGGCTTTTGAGGTGTGAAAAACTTGTCCAGCGCCCCCGCCACAACCTGTCCACTGATGTTTCTGTTTCTGCTCTTGTTGTTGTTGTTGTTGGACTCTCGTCCTGTTGCCAATGACAGTTGCCCTCTGAAATGTATTTTTCGGGTCGTGATTTGTCTGTGCCGTCGGTCGGCCAGCCAGCCAGCCAGGTTGGGGCTCTGAGCTCTGGGCTCTTCTGGGGCTCAGCAATTCTTGTAAAGGTCGTCTCCACGCTTTACTCAATGAATATTGGCAGCAGACATTGTTGGACTGGTGGACCAAGGTGTCCACAGCCAGCCAGGCAGCAGATAAGGCCAACACTGGACGTGTATTTCAGTAGCCATTCGATTTATGTTAAATAAGCCGGGACGCAAGCGCTGTTTGTTGTAAAATACCAATTGCTGACCGAGGCCTTCTCGCTGTGATTCACGTTTCTTGGCTCGAGTGTAAAAAATAAAATAAACAAAAAAAAAAAGAAAAAAAAAGAAAATGAGAAAGACAAAAATAAAAAAGAATCATTGGCACTGCATCAGATTTCTTAATTTAATTGGCTTTATGCAAGAAATTCTTGGCTGGGCTTGTTCTAAGCCTGGCTTTTATAGACAAGCTGTCTGGCCAGGTGCTGCCTGGTTTTCATCTGCCTTTGCATGTGAGTGTGGGTGCGGGTGTGTGTATATGTGTATATGTGTGTACATGTGTGTGTGTGTGTGTGTGTGTGTGCAGATCGCTCAAAGGCAAAACACAACCAGGTAAAAGTAGGAGCAACTCTGATTGCATCTTTTTTGGACTCTGAAACGTGGGAAATGCTGCTGCTGCTGCCGATGATTAACCCAATTTCGATTCCCTCAAAATGAAAAACTTTTCAAGAAATATGTAATCAATAAGAGATAATAATTTTTTTTTCATTGCCGAGTCGAAATAATAATAATATTCACTGGTAAGTGCACTACGTTATTATTGCAAGTTGTGCATAACAATGCAAAGAATTATAACTAGTAAAAAAAGTTTACAGATAAAAGTGCTCGACTAACGATTGCCCTGTAAAATTCAATAAATGGACAATAATCAAAAAGTGGTTACACATTATGATTTTTTGTAGCTTGATGATATATATTTATAACTTTCCATATATAGGTCTTTCAGTCATTGAGGTCGAATGAAAAATGAGTGGACAATTTGGATAAAAGAAGTTAGTTAAATTATTTCATCTCAGCAAAAGCCAAGCCCATAAGTCCTAGATAAATGGTACACTCCCTGAATTTAGCCATATTTACCATTAACCCACTTTATGACTGCAGGATATATTTATATTTCAAGCAAAGTAAGAATGCTCAAGTCGAGAGAGCTCGTCTACGAGGTACACTGGACTCAAGTCTTAATGTTGAAAAGACCTGATCAAGAATACATATTTACTATATGAGAATGGCTATGCTTTCTACTGACGGTAACATAATTTTCCACAGCTGCATTCAACTCCTTTTAGTCATCTTCAATGCGTTTAGGGTATCAAATAAAAAAAAGAAAGAAAAATACGAAAATCGTTGAAGTTTTCCATCATCGCGTGCTGTGGCTGCATTTTAGAAACAATTGCAGTGCATTTAAGCATAAATGCAGGCGAAAAGTTCAGACCGAGTCGACAGTGAATAAGTGAATGGGTGTTTGAGTGTTTCGCACTGAGTGTGTGCAGCACTGTGTTTGTTATTGTGTGAGTGTGAGTGTGACTGTGACTGTGTGCGACACTTAATCATCAGCGTGAAATGAGGCACAAGAAATGCGGCTGCTACTAACCAAAAACTCCAACACTCACATATATATGTATAGATATATATATATATATATGTATGTATGTATGTACATTAGTATACATAGTATATGTATATAATTAAGCCATAAATTCAGTTTTTATTATTTTCCACAAAGTTATGAATTTATGGCTAGAGCTGCAACAACGTAGTGGACTAGCTAAAAAAAAAAAAAAAAAAAAAAACAACTTAAGACGCCCCTTAAAATACACACACAAACAAACACATAAACAATAGTTTGCAAAAGAAAAACAACAACAACAACAACAACAACAACAACAAAAGGGAAGTGCATTTAAATGCGCGCGCATGCGAAATGGCAGCCACTCAGCAGATTTGTAGGGCTGGTGGGGTGTGAGCCAAGTTTAGCTTGTTGTTGTTGTTGTTGTTGCTGTTGTTGTTGCTGCTTTTAGCACTGGCGACGCCATGTTTGACCATAAATGTCGAGCGGTTTTTAGCCAGCAGCAGCCTGTCGTAAATTTAACGCTTTCGTTGATGTGCTCGAAGGGTGATGGTGGACTTAAGCAGGGGGGTGCGGGTTGCACTTTACTTTATAACATTTGAATATTTATTATAGCCCACATTTTACCTGGCGCTTTCGTTATGCAAATTGCTGTGCACTTTTGCCAAAAAAAAAAAATAAAAAAATCTGAAAACCTTGCAACGCAAACTACACAAAATTTGTATTTTTTTTGCATTATTTGCCCTTAATGGATATCGAGTTCTGCAGCACCTAAATCTATATAACTGCCCCCCTACTTGGGGTGGACGTGTGTCGGATTTTGGTGTGAATATATTAAGTTAAAAGTGCTAGAGATGAGATGTTTTAGTAATTTTTTATAAGTTGGTCGATTATGGTTTTATGTTAACTCTTTTGAATGGACGTATCTAGAACCTGGACCTGTACGAAACCCCCTCTTTTGATTGGTTTACAATTTGTGTCAAGAAAGTAAACAACTTTATGTATTATTTGTAGTTTATTCGCTTCAAATTTTAAAGTACTTTAATAACTTTTTATTCTTTTTATTAAAAAAAGATCTTCGAATATAAATCAGAGATTGTCTTTTTACATAGACTCTTAAGTAAACCAATTCTACATTTTGTTAATATGTCAATATTGGTAATATTGATAAGTTATTGATACATCTACAAATTGGTCTAGCGAATATAAGCAGTCCGAGGCTTAAATATTGTAAAGAAATTTAAATTATATATATTCATAAATCAATTTCTATTATATGTAATATTTCATCTTTGTTAAATGCGTCTTTCTTTTGTGCTCATCGCTGAATATTTAAAGAACTACGCTCAAAATATTATCGCATATTATCGATATTATTCGTGAGTGGCTTTTCATGTAGCAACTTTCAGGGCTGTCCGAAACTCACTCGAATGTAATTTAAGATGACAAACTGCTCGAAAAAACTGCACTGCCCTATCTTACCATCTACGTGTCTTGCGGACTTGACCCTCCTCGTCTCCCCCCCTCCCCCTTTGTTTTGCTGCCTGGTGCAATTAGCATAATCGCTCTTAAAAATTGCAAGTTGAGCTGGAAGGCAACGCCAACAGCCGCGCATATCTGACATTGTTAATCGCCGTTGTTGTGTCCAAAAAAAATAAAGAGAGCAGAAATAAAAAATAAAAAAACATAAAAAGGGTTGAGGGTTGTTGGGCACATACATGGTACTTAGAGTAGGGAGCTGGGGGTCCAATCTAAAAATTGAATACTATAATTACGGCAATTAGGTAAAATGCTCATGACTGCTCGTGTCATGGCTGCTTCCTAATGCGAAAATAACGTCATTAATTTTTGGCCTGCTCGAGATAAAGTCTCTACAACTATAGTTGAAGAATGTCGTCCAGTTTTGTTGCAAGCAGCGCCTTGAGGGACAACGCACTGCCACACATCATAAAACTACACGTTTTATGCAGCAAGAGTATCCTTTAAGTGTCCCCCCACTTACCGCGTTGCTGGACATGTTCGAAATGAGGCAGCAGCAGGTGCAATCTGCATTTCTTGCCACGATACGTTGCAGGAGTTGCATTGAAATTGCTGCAAACAGAAAAATCTTTTGGGGGTTGCTGTGCAGCAAAAGGACGAAGCATTGCAGTTAACAGCTGGCTCCGATACTCCCCGCCCCCCCCCCCCACCCCTTACAGTATTTACTCACCTCACCTCAACATGCAATAATCCGCTAGGTGGCTTAGTCCGCCAGCCGTGGCAATTAAATGCGATTAAATCGCAAGCGCAAACTCTTCAACTTCAAATGAAATGCCAGAAAAGCACTCGCAATTATATTTGAAAATGTGCATGAAACAACGACAATAAAAAAATATGGCAACAACAATTGCAACAACATAAGCGCTAGTTGCAACAATTTGCATAAATATTTGCAGCTAAAGAACAAAAGCAACCAAACCAACCATACTACAATCAAGTTAAAATGCTGCAGTCGAATGTTTTTTGACCACAAGATACTCTATACCAAAATTGGCTATAAACCAATTAAGATTTAATATTTCTTTGCATTTTTTATAGAGAAAATTGGCTATCTTTTGTAAGTTCAGCTGGTCAAAAGTATTGCTTTTATGATGTGTACTAACAAAAATAATCCAATCCTCTCTTGTTTTGAGAAATCTTTCAGAGATAGGAATAACTTGTTGTATTTTTATAGAATAGAAAGTGACATATTTTTAACACATAGGATAAACAAGCATTTGTAAGACATAAAATTAATATACTTAAGAAGATATGCACATTGGCAAACTAACAATCGTTTTTTTATGTTTATTTATTGATTTGCAATAAAAAAATCCCAAATTAAAAATACATTTAATTCAAAATGAAAGCTCCAAATTAAATGATATAAAATGTAATGGAAGAAATAATATTCAAAATGTAAAATGAATGAAATAATACAATAAACGGTGTTTTCAAGCTGGGAGAATCAAAATGTAAATTAGCGCAACATTTCTTGCAAAGATTGAGCAACCCCAGAAAAAAACAATCAATCCAAAATCTTGTAAGTCGTTAGTAGACTAGAAAAAGTACAAAATGTATTTAGTTTTTTTGTTAATAAATTTTATGAAATATCATCAATGAATGTTTTAGTTTTACTTATAAATTTGTGAATATATTATTGAATATTGTTGACATATAGACCCATTTGTAGCCGCTTATTTGCAGCAGGGTATCTTAGCCAGCAACTGGAGGCAGCAGCAATGGCGAATGCATTAATTAAACTCATGGCAAGGCAACGAGGTTGCGCGGCTTATCTGAAAGGCGAAATTAGCTGATAATATGCAAAACATGGCGAGAAATTGCAGCCTGAGCCAAATTTCAAAATTATTACTTTGCCCAACTGCACACTCACACAACACACACACACACACACACACACACACATACGTGCATAAATATAATCCATTTAAACAACACTCTCCTCTATATATATATATTCCTTGAGTTGTTAGTTTGTCTGCTCTTGAGTTAGTTAATTCTTGGCATTTGCATTATTTGTTCCATTCAAGTGATTTTCAGCCCATTATTTTGCTTTCAAATCAAATAATAGTCATTATCTGTTAGCAGCGCTATCTATTTCTAAATTTGGACAACCTGATTGATTTCAAATTAGCTAAATAGAATGTGAATTTCTATGGAACAACTTTCAACATGCGCGATCTTCAAACAGAGGCGAGCGCCAGCGTCAAACATGTTGGCGCCGTGGCTTAGTTGGTTAAAGCGCCTGTCTAGTAAACAGGAGATCATGAGTTCGAATCTCGTCGGGGCCTATGCAAAATACACGAATGTGTGTTTGTGCAACAACTATTTTTCTAATTTTTATTTTTTTTTATAACATTTTTGCATATTTAATATACATGCCATTTGTATATTATGACGATTACTGTTGCATAACCAAATTAAAATTGCTACTGATCAAAATGTTGTTTACATATTTCAATAATAATTTTCTAATGCTAACGAAATTATACACATTATTTTAATAATAACTTTAATGTGTTAACAGCCAATTTGAGCAAGTTTGATCAGTGCTTTGAGCTTATTTCTAACTCTAAAAAGCTCACAAAGGTGTGCTTTTATTTTCTAATGCAATTTAAGTTAAAATACTTTGGAGCTTTTACAGAAGCTTGTCAAGTTTTCTTTATCTTTAAATTTTTACGTTGCAGGAAATGTGGAATGGGTAACTCAAATAAACATCTATAAATACGAGTGATTGAAAATTGAGATATAAATATAAACGTTTTTAAATAATATATAATTTGTATTTTAATGAATTTATTGTTTATTTATCTAAAATTCACTTGGAACTTTTATAAGCGTTAAAGATGATTACAATTATTGACATATGTTAATAATAATTTGCGCAAGTATTTATTTTATTTAACATAGATGAAATTTTAACAAGATTTAATTAGGTTGAGCAACAGTTTATAAAAAAAACCGATCTAGAAATCACAGATTTCATATCCGAGTGACTTTTTAACTACTGTATTTACGTATGTATGCATTTACATAAGTATGTGTGTGTGTTTGCTACAAATTGTCTCATTTAAACATGAAATCGCTTCTGATTTAACAATTGCCATTGTCAATAACAATTTGTAGAGCTGTCAGCTATGGAAATTGAGATTCTAATGAATGACTGACTGACTGACTGGCTGGCACTACTATTTGATTAGTGCGAGGCCAGTAGCAAGTAATTCAACCATTCCAGCAGCAGCAACAACAACAACAACTATGACAACAACAGCAAGCAAGAGCAGCTTTACAATGTTTTCCAATGGCTACCAATGCAAAAAAAAAAAAAAAAAAAAAAAAACTAAAACAGCAGCGGCGGCAAACGTCCATCAAATGTCACGATCAAATGCTGCCTTGCAGATCAATCGATGGCAATCGTTCGCTTGGATATCGATAATTACGTAAGACACGCAACTGCAACAGCGTGGCACAGGAATGGGATCGCCACTTGGACTCGGCTCATCGGTTGCAGTTGCACTTACAGTTGCACTTCCTCTTACACTCAAGCAAAAAAATATGCTCTATAAAAATATGCCGCTTTATTGTCTTAAACAGCGCATTTAAAAAAACGTAAAACATCTCTTAAAATTCGTTTATCATCAAAATAACATGGTAGTTTTTACAAAAACTCAGAGATACTAGTCTCTTAAGTGCCAAAGATATTTTTATCATCTTATAAATATTAGTAAGAATGTATTGTCTAAGAAGCTTTAAAGATTTAAATTTGATTATAATATATTATTGTGTTTGTTGATTGTTTTTATTTTCAAAGAAAATCTTTGATTTTATAAAGACGAACAATTATTTCTAATTTCGACGCGTTTTGTAATTTAAAGACAATATTTATAATACTTGTAAAAATGCATTTATAAAAACTAAAACGTCGCAATAAAAATTAATTTTTTTTCAAAAGAAGGGAGTTACAAATCACTTAAGCAAATTGTGTTAAAAAATTAAAAAAATTCCTTTTTTAATTTTATAATAATGCATTGATTAAGGGTAATCGATTCTACTCTGCTGAAGAAACTCGCAAAATATCTTTGTTTTTATAAGACCAACAATTATTTCGGATTTTCGGTGCGTTTTGTAATTATAATGAGTTTTTTTTTTTAAATACATGTACCTGCCTTTTTTATTTAATTTTTATTTTTTTGAACTGTATTCTTCTAGCTGCAGTTAGCTTGGCACTTTCTCTTGACCTTGCTTAAGCCTTAAAGTGGGCAAACATTTTCTCAGGTACGAAAAGTGGTGGAAGCCAAAGACTGTTTGCCAGCTGGTTTATTTATTTATTTTTTTTTTTGCCGCCGCCGCATCAATGTCAATGTCAATTCTGTCTGTATGTGTCCATAGGGCGTTACCTCATCCGCTGCTTAGCCGGGATTAACTTCCAACACATGCTGCAAGTGCATTTGTGGCCAGAAGGAACATGTGCAGCGAGCAGCAAATAGCATACCATACCCCATACTCAGAGTAACAACTGAACGCATCTCAACAATAGGCACAATTGACATGGGGCCTCAGAGAATTATGTTGCCAATGTTGCCAGTGTTGCCAATGTTGTTGTTGTTGCTGTTGTTGCATCGGCAATTATTTATTATCCTGTTTGCGCCCGCAGCAATGCGCCATCTTCTTTGCTTGTCTGCTGTTCGCCCTGTCGTCATAATTCTCCCTTATGCCCCCTCCCCTCCCCCTACCACTTCCCATCCCCTGCCCCTCCACCCCACACACTTCGCTGTATGCCTTTTCTGAAATCACCGTCGTCGTCGCCATTTGCCTGGGCAACAAAATTTTTTTTTAAGTTCTTCTTTTCCTCCACTTTTTGTGTGTTTCATAAATTTTGTGGTTGCTGTTTTGTTGCTCTGGGCGACATTGTTGTTGTTGTTGTTGCTGTAGTTGTTGTTGTTGTTGCTGTTAACTACTGCTGCTTGCTGTTGCCCGCTGTGGCTGAGATTCATTCCACAGAGTGTGTGTGTTTGTGTGTGTGTGAGCTAGCACCCGTATGTATTGGTGTCTCCTCCCATATATTCCAATGGCCAGTTGCAGCAGCCACTCGTGTTGCTCACTCACTCGCCGCCTTTTTGAGTTGAGTGCATTTTTTGTTTGTTTGAGTGAAAATTGAACTGCTTCTCTGCTGTCGCTGCCTGCTGTCGCTGCCTGCTGCCTGCTGCCTGCTACTGGTTGCAGTTCCATTTCCAGTTTGTTGCTGGACGGTGGCAGTCCACATGTCGTCATAGTCATTGTCAACTGTAAAACTACTACTACTGTGTCATTGAGTATTGCTTTATGTATGTGTGTGTGTGTGTGTGTGTATGTGTGTTGATATGTTGGTTTTTTGTCCTTTTTTCTAGATTTTCTAGATATTTATTAATTTTTGGTCAACAATTTTAAGCGACTTATGCAAATTGGTCAATTAGAGTTGAGATATTGGCGTCAAAATTTATCTGTAAAACTAAATTGACTAATGATGTTATGAAATGTAAATAGTAATTAACAACTTCACAGTAAACTCAAACTTTGCAAATATTTACCTTAAATTAATATAAATATTAAATGTGTATATACATTTTTTTTATAATATTTTAACTTGGTTTAGTTATTAATATATTTGGGTTTTTTGGGGAAAAGCAGACTTAGAATTTTAAGAATGCTTAGAATACTAAGATAAACTAAGTAGATAAATCAGCCGAGAAATAATCAAAGCACGTCACATCGGACTGTATCGCCTTACACAGAAGAAGATATATCTAAGGATTATATGACTTAAGTTTTCACCTGTTGACTATCATCATCAGTATCGGACTAATATATCATATATCTGTCATTGGATCTATTTGGCGAATTATGAGCTATTTTATGAACAACTTTTTTGTTTATACAGGTTTTTTGACACATCATTAAGATCGGGAGAATATAAAATATAGCTATCATATGAGTAATCAATTTTAAGATAAGTTATTATATAAAAAAAATATTTGAAAAAAAGTTATCTGGGCCAAGCTCTAAAGTTATGCGTATTATTAGTATTTGGGTAAAAAATGTTGGGTCTATTTTATAACGATTTTTTAACTTGGTTCCAGTCAGCTAACGTAGGTAGCTGAAAGTTATAATAAATGCTGCCTGCATCCCAAGAATCCCTTTGTTTTTAGCAGGCTGTAATCTGCTTGAGAGTTTTCCGCTAAGTTGTTTTACATGTGCTGGAAACTTACATTGAAATTTGTTGTTCTCGTGCCACCATAATTTTCTTAATCAACGATTTTCTATGTGAAGGTTGCATTGTCATTGCTCTGTTGCCCCCTTCGCTGCCCCTTCTTCAGCTCAGCTACATTTAACGTTTATTGCGTTGATTTTGAAAATGACAACAAAAGCACTTTGCAAAACATTGTTGCAGTTTTGTTAATTTGCGCACCCCTTCCCTACACTGAGAGAATGTGGCTTAGAATCGTATGATGTGAATTCAGATTAATTTTAAGACGAAAGCAAATTAAACATAAAAATTATAAAGAAAAAGTTATTAAATTATAATGAAAAATTTATCGAAACAAATCGAAGAATATCTTTTGATGTTATATAATTTCTAAATCTAAAATAGATGTTTATAGTTTGAAATCCATGTGGAAATGTTTTCAAACTTAAAAACTTAAAAAAAAAAAAATTAAAAAACCTGAAATCTTATAAATAGTATTATAATTATTATTTTTTAGTTAATTTAATTATAAATATTAAGATTTATTTTTAATTAAATTTGTTTTGCATTTTTTGTATATTATTTTTGTCGACTGATTTTAAGTCAATAAATAAACTAATACCTTTATTTTTTTCAGTGTTGTTTGCAAATTACGCGTGTTCTCACACACACCCACGCAAGCATACACTCGCACACTCACCCACACACTCACCCACACACACACACACACACACACAACATGCATATTCATGTGCGTGCGCCCCTTTGTGTCTTCACTTCAGCCCCCTCGCTTGCCCAAGCATCTACTTTGAATGCATTTTCAATGGCATTTTGATTGCAATTGGCTTGTAATTGCTATATTTAGTTTAATGGCAGCCAAGAACACGGCATTACCTCTATAACTGTCTAGCTACCTGTTCAAGCCACCCACATAGATACTCACACACACACACACACACACGCACAGCAGTCTTGATTGACTTTCAGTTTCAGTGTCATTAAAGCGGCAAACTCTCTCGTGGTTAGTGGGTTACACACACACACGCACACACGCACACACACACACGCACACACATAGTCAATGGTTTTTGCCAATTTTGTTGCCAAGTTGGGTCAGCTGAGTCTGAGCCATTGAACCTTTGCGTTTCTCTCCCTGCACATAAATCACAAACTCATCGACACATTTTTGCAATGAGAAGGCATAAATTTTGAGCGTAAAACAAATTTTCACAGCATCCCGATTGTCGCATCGGGGGTTTTTTTTTTCTCTCCTGTTTTGTTTTTTGTATGCCCCATGTCAAAGTTCCCGCAGCGGCGTTGCAGTGCCAACAGCTCCTGGGCAACAACAACAACAACAACAACAACAGCAACAATTGCTACACATGTCTGAGCTGCCTTAACCCAACTCCAACTCCAACTCCAATTCCAAGCCCAACTTCTTGGCTGCCTGGCTGGCAACAAGCGCCAGTTGTGGAGTCGGCATTTCGCCTTGTTTACGCTAAGATGGCGTATTGTATAACATCATTATGTGGACTTCGTTCATGTTCATGTCATAATTTTGCAAGCCCCAACAGTCAGTCGGAGTCGGAGTCGGAGTCGGAGTCGATGCTGCAGCATTCAGCTTGCAGCTTGCAGCCGGTGTCGCAGCTGCCTCCTGCTGCATTCCTCTATAGCGCCAGTCGCATCTCCAGCCGTGCTTGGATTGGTCATCTATGTATGTAGCACATATACATATGTATATACATACATATATGTACAGTGCACAGTACCAAGTGAATATCAGCATCGGCATCGGCATCGGCACCGAATCAGCATCGGCATCAGAATGTTGCGGCCGCTGTTTGTGCCATGTTTTGGGCTGCGTAATTAAAAATAAATTTTCGCGCGCTGAGCGAACAGGTGCGGACTGCGGGTGTGTTCTGATAATCAGTTGAAGAAAATAATCAAATAAATAAGTATTGTCCGGGACTAGGTCAAAGCATAAATCAATTTGATACTGAGATCAGCAAATAATAAACATATTTAAAAATTTAAAAAAAATTTCAACTTTGGTTTAACAAAATTTATTCTAAAAGGTACTAAATTAAAATTAAATTAAGCGCATAATAAAATTAATTTTTAATAGAATAATGTCAAATTTACATTTCTTACAAGTTCGAATTTCAAAGTACCTTTGTATTTACTTTTGGATAACTAAAGAAGTTTCTCTCCTTAGTTTTCATATTTTATAATTAAAAGGGACTAAGTCTAAATTAAATATGGATATTCCAAATTAAATTGTAAATTGAATTCAGTAGCAATTACAATTCTAAGTGTGATAATTGTAAGTTAGAATTTGATAATTTGTATTTTTTTAAAAGTTAATTAATCCCACATTATTTTTCGCCAGCTTCCACCTGTTGCAACACGCCACAAGCTGTAGCAGAGGCGCTCCTGGTGCTTAAAGAGCTTGCAAATAAGTTTTTGTTACTTTTTTAATTTAATGAATATTCTGGGACAATTTATTAGCCAACATATTGATTTCAGCGTTTGCCGTGTGTTGTTGTCCAGTTGTCTCTTTTGCATGCGTTTTGCATTTTGTTGTTGTTGTTGTTCCAGTTGTTGTTTCAGTTGCTTGTAGTTGTTCTTGTTGTATTTGTTGTTCCAAAGTTTATACGGTAGTTACCGACATAAATAGCAGCAATTTGGCCAGACACCAGCCAACACAGGGGCCCAGTCCGCAAACCCAGGGAACCACAGAACGATAGCCAAAGTCAAAGCTTGCTGAACAAGCTCACAATTAATATGCCCAGCCCGCTGCCCGCACCACAGGCGGTCCTGTGTACGGTCAGAGGGTCGCTGTGATATGGTATGGCATGGTCTCGATTGGTATAGGTGGACTCACTGTGTCCTGTTGTTGGGACCCGATTACCCCGGCAAGGGATAAACCAAGAAAAAAAAAGAAAGATCTCTCGGTTGCTGTGTGGCGATTTATGGCTCTTAACAAATTGTTAATAAATATTTTATTTATATTGATGAGACAACTCGAAATTATTCACAATTTGTTGTGGAGCTTTATTTCTTGTTGGTTTTTGGGTTTGTTTCACACAATTGTCTCGCATTTTCGAGTCTAATCGAGTTGATGAAATAATTTCAGAAGTGAACAGCTGCGCATTTGTTTCAATTAGCCAAACTGACCGAACTGACCAAATGGTATTCCCGTTATATGATTGATCTGTGTGGCCATCTTTGCGTTGTGGCACCCTGTAATTAGCGCATGAAATGTTCCTCCAAATACCCTTGCAGAGGGTATTCCAGCTATGCATATTATTTTAAAATTATTCGTTTTATTACGAGTCTGATACTCAAGAAAATGGTTTTTATTTTGATATGCTTGATTTAATTTTATTAATATATCTCTTATTGTCACTTAACCAATATAATTTTTTTTTATTTTTATTAAATTAAATATATTATACAATTATATACTTATGAGGTATAATGGTAAACACAATACATTAATCTAATTGATATTCTTCTTTATTTATAAAAAACTTTAGCTATTAACAAAGATAAGCCAAATTATTTGTAAAGAGTATTTAATATTCATCAATTCATATATTAAGCTGATCATATTTCTTATATTTTCTGATGTTTTGGACAATTGAGAGTGGAATTTAAATGAGTTTAGTTGCGGGTAGTGCAAGCTACCGCCTCGAAAGCTGGTCCGCTTATGCCTTGGACTCTACCTCCTCCCAGCAGCTGTCAATCACAATGATTTATGTCGCCGCCACAGTAATACTGAGAAAGAGATAGACATACATATGAGACAGAGAGAGAGAGAGAGAGAGAGTGAGCGAATTGTGCTGTGTTTTTGTATCTGTGTGCATTTGCCTACATCAACGCGTCAATTTATCTTTCCGCAGTTGCAACGAAACTCATCAGCGGCGGCTTCTTTCTTCCACAAAGGAAAGCAACGACCCCGCGACCCCCTCGACATGCCCCGCATATACGGCCTGGCGCTTATGGATGTTTATTTTGTTGTTGTTGTTGTTCCTTAAACATTTTTCATTTGAATTTCATTTCATTGGATTGCTTAATTGTCGCAGCTTTTGATGAACTGTTTGTTTGGATTTGCCGCGACAGTTTTCATGGGCTTCTTCGATACGATCTCAGTTCTTGAGGTGTGGCCTGGCCTGCAGTTGCCACTTGACTGGAGATGATGCTGCTCTGCTTCCTCTTTCCTCCCCTCGCCCCACCCCATTGCATCAAGTTGCGGCTGCTACTCTTGCCCTGTAATTTGGCAGTAATTTTGTACTTTTTCAAGCGTTTTCGTGACACAGTCGCCATTTTGGCTACCTATTGAAGCCATTTACATTCCCGGCCCAGACATAAGACAATTGTGTGCCTGTGTTTTTCTGCCCCACCGCAGCCCGCAGCTCAATTTACCAATCAAATAACAAATGCGCCGCCAAAGCTGCTTATTAATGGCGTCGGGCTAAACAACGGTTCATACTCAACAACAACAACAACAACAACAATAATAACAACAAAAACAACAACAACAATAATAACAACAACAGCTTCCCCAACAGCCCCATCTATATAATTTCAACGAAATCTCCCATTGTCGATAATAATTGATTTGATTGATGCTTCTTCGACGGATGCGGCGGCTGCGGTTGCAACTTCGGCTGCGTCTGCGGCTCTTTTCACTGTTGATTGGTTCGTCTGCTATGCTTCTTCTTCCTTCTTTTATCTTTCTCTCTCTCTCTCTCTCTCTCTTTGTTTGTTTGCTGTCTGTCTGCCTCTCTGCATTCATTTGGGTTCGTCCTGCTTTGTTTATCCTTCAACTAAGAGTTTTTTTTGCATACATTGTATTTCATCGAAAGATTTACAAATCAGGTTTTAACATTTTTCTACTTCTCAACATGAAAATAGCCAAATGAAACTATTATCGTTGAATTTATTAAAAAAAAATTGACATTTTTAATTTATAAAAATTTAATTTCAAAATAGGCTTATATTTTGTTAATAAATTATTAAATTGCATTAAGTGTTGTACCTTTTAACATTAATTTAAACCATGTATACAAATTTAAATATCATTCTGAAATTATCGTGTTTGAATTTATTTAAAGCAAGTTTTATTTTTTACTTTTGAAAATAAGTTGTTTCTTTTTTAGTCTTTGTGTTAAAATTAGAATTAAATCTTGTGATTTTTAAGGTGAAAAATATATTTTTTTAAAATACCACTGAATTTTGTTTTAATGATAGTATTGAAACTAAAATTTTATTTTTATTTGTAAATTGATAATCTTTATTTTTTTATTATTATTAAAATTAGTGGATTACAAAAAACGAAACTTACAAAAGGGTGTCGGATACACTTTATAAAAGCTGCATTAGATAAAATCTTTGGCCTGGCAACCGCAACGTTGGACTACACAATACACTTAAAGGCCGCACTTGTTAACAAATTAGGTAGATAAATTTGCATGCGATCAGATTACAATCGGCAAATTGGACAATGGACGCATCGCTGACCCCAAGCGTTGGCCCAAAGCTCCTAGGGGGAAGAACCGAGAAACAAAAGAGGAACAAGTGTTAAGGCTGCTGGCAACTTGAGTTCATGTTAAGCTGCGGCACAACATCAGATCAGATGTGTGTGTGTGTGTGTGTGTGTGCCCCTCTCACTCGCTCTCTCTGAGTGTGTGTGTGTGTGTGTTGAGGGTGAGTCTTGATCTTGGGGATTTGTGAAACCGTTGGCTTAGTTTTCACACACAGCGCCGAGTTCCACTTAAATGCAGCGCTATGCTTTCAAAACAAAATTAATCTTCATTGGAAGCCATCGACAGGAGTATAATACTAACAACAACAATAACAACAATAACAACAACAACAACCACAACTGTTGGGGCAAGGAACCAGCAGACAAAGTCAGAGCCGCTGGCCGAAAGCCTGTGCTGAGGAAAAATTAGCGCAAATGATTGACAGCCTAAATGCGAATTTAATGGAGAACTGTTTTTTCTGAATGTTGTTTTTCTCCTCTTTATTTATTAGTATTTTTTTTAGTTTTGGTTTTACTGGCGCTGTGGGGCCCACAAGGCGTCTCCAGCCCGCCATCCCCCATGCTCTGCTCATCTGCCCATTTTTTTATTTTTTTTTTTTATTTTTTTTTACTTATGTCTGTTCGCTATAATTTGCACAGCCGACAAAACAAGGTATCTCGAAACAATTTTCCCCTCTGTAAAAGTAAAAGCAAATTGTTTCGCCAAAAATAAGGCGAAATTGATACGAAATTGATGCTTGGACGAAACAATTTTCGACTCCAATGATTGAGTGTGCCGAGTAACCGTTGCATAACAGTTGTGTATCACTTCAAGCTGATGATCACCCAAGTGGAGGATCTCCTTTCCTCTCAGACTACAGATCTGGTTTGCGGGCGAGAGCTTATGATCATCGTAGAGATTCATTTATTACTTAAATAAATCGAAGAGTGTTTCTCTTAAATATTGCATCAGAATACCCTTTACCTTGCAAAGGATATTTAAATTTTGCAGTAAATTTGGTAACAGATCGAAATAAACGCCTGCGACCCTTTACAAAATATTTGTATTGTAGATCAGTTTCCTTAGACGAATAGTAGATATTTTGAAGATGACCCGATTGATCTGATCTTTATCATAATAACGATCAATGATCAGATGAATTCTTAAATGAAAATCTATTTTGTTTATCAATTTATCAATTTATCCAATCTATACTCATCATTATGTCATAATTTTATTATGCTTCTCAAACTTGGGAAATATCGTATAGATATTGAGTGAATAATCAGTAGGTTTTTCAAATTTACAGTGAACGTCAGATTGACTTCATTCTGCCTAAGTTAGTCGATATTTTTTTATATATTTTTATATTGACAGACTCACTTGACTGTTTAAAATAAACTGTTAATTTGCTGGCCAAAAACGCGTATGTCTATATTTTAATAAAGCTAGCAAATTTCAACAATAAATAATATTTAACCAAAATCTTGTTTAAAATCTAATTTAATTTGAACTCCTCTAGTAAAGGGGTAAATGACTAAATTGTGATTGATTTAAATATCATAAATAAAATGGGTTAACTGGCTAATATCACTGCCCCATTATCCAGCTGCCCACGCATACTACATGCAACACACACACACACACGCACACACACACTGCTTGCCTGGTGGACTCTTTAGTTAACTCATCGCTATCTGTTGTTGTTGTTGTTTGTGTTGTGCATTTGAAATATTTTATTTGCATTCTGATGCGAATGCGACGAAAAGTTTCTGCGTGCTGTTGTCCGCGAGACGTCAGAAGTGCATTTTTGCACGCGATCCTTTTTTGGGCTCCTTTGCAATCCTTTTTGCCCATGGACTGGCACTGGCACTGACTGACGTCACTTGGCAGCAGACAATTTATGCGGCCAGGACGCCGAGGCCCCCCCGCCAACAGCAAAACTGTCTCCCGACTCGACTCTCCAACTGTTATCGATACGTAGACTTAGGTGCCTCCACATATACCATGTGCGTGTCATCAAGTTGGCCTAAAGTGACAGTCGCGATTTAATGGCACTGGCCCTGGTCCTGGTAAAAGTTACAAATTAATATGTTGCACTCCCATTTCCCAGTTCCAGTTGCAGACCAAGTTGCAGTTGCATTCGCCGTTTGCCCGTTGGGCAGCACTTGCAATGAATAATCAATCGATTTCAGTTCAATTAGCACCTTTTAGTGTGCAAAATAGCGCGCCCAATCCACGGCCCACATACACATATATACATGTACATACATATATATGTACCTGACTCTCTGACTGTCTGGCCCTGTCAATTGGCCTGTCAGCGTTGCTCAAAAGTGCTTAAGTGCTTATTGCTCGAATCACAGCAATAACAACAACAACAACAACAACAACTAGTTGCTGCGTGGGCCTTGTCCCTGGGCTTGTTTGTCCACTTTTTGCCGTTCCCAAGCGTCAACATATATATATATATATATATATATATATATCTATATATCTTTTATCATATCAGCTAGCGACCCTTTAAGCTGCTAGCTGGATGGGCGTGGGTTGCACATATGCAGAGCTCTGCAAATAATTCCAACGTGTTTGCAAATGCTATTTGCCTTATGCATATTCTATGGATTTCCATCAAATTTTAATATTCTCTTTGTATTTTTTAATTTATATTTAACAATTATTGATTTGCATTTGAATTTTTGCTTTGTGTGTAGCTGCAATTTTTAAATATTTTTTTTTTGATTATTTAGCTTAAATGCTTAATTCTTAAACTTTTCTCGAGGTATGTATTTTTATGTAAGCTTCTAAGTATGATTTTTACAAGGTAAATATTTATTTTATGTATTAATTTTAAGGATGACTTCAATTTTAAGGATAATCTTTTAACTGCTCCCATTTAAATTTGCATACCAAAACAAGTTTGAAATTTATTAAATATTTCTACTCGCTTCCTCAGACAAATAAGTGGATTTCCAAGTCACGGCTGTCGTCCATCTCTAGTTGAAGCGACATTCAATGTCAGTTTGTGGCACAACTTAAACGCATAACTGCAAATTATTTGCCATTGTGATAAAAATTGACGCAGCTTTGTTGCAATGTATTTTTGTAACGTGTTTTACACAATTGCCGCAGTGCACAACCTTCACATAGAAAATCTCTCAACAAGAAAATTACACATAGCAACAGCAACAGAAACAGAAACAACAAAAGCAACAACAACAACATCACAGCGACGCAGAGGGGCGTTAGTCATCGAAAAATGGGCGTGTCAAACATTGACAATTCCTAGGAGAGGGTCAAGGGATTAGAAGTACGGCAAACCACAGAAATGGACAGTGCAATCGAGTACAACACACAGTGCCAGCCAATTAAGCGTTAAAATTATGGTTATGATGGGTTCTTTTGGGCATGAGTGTAATTATTGCCTCTAAGTCGAGGAAATTGAGGTACGTGCAACAGCAGCAGACAGTGTCAGAAAGGAACAACGAACTGAATTCTTAACTACAACGAAGATTACATACCCTCGTATTCAAACTGCCCACATTTAAATATCAATATTAATTCGAAGAACCGATCGATATTTCCTTTGAAAGTTGTTAAATTTTTGACCGATTATTTCTATTGGTACGATCTGATATATGGGTACATACATATGTTCTAACTGCAGCAAAAATACGTATTTATTTAAATTTCCTTCAAGATGTATTTATTTAATTTATTTATTTATCCTAGCGATGTAGGTTGATAATTATTGCACTCGGAAACTAAAGTTTGCTGTTGCCAGTTAATTAAATTAATTATTACTCTATATCGACTCAGCTAATATTGATGCTCAAGAATATTTAATACAGGATATAGTAGATGACCGGCGTTACAAACTTCATGGCAAAACTTACGCGCCCCTCTGTAAGGGTATTTAGAGAAGATGCCGAGAAATTAAAGAGTACTCGTAAATATTTAAAATTATTGCGGTTTCCGTTTCGGGCAACCCACGTCGAATCAGCTGTCGCTGCATCCGTTCCTGCCAGTCTGCAACGTGCACTGCGTCTTCGACTACTCCCAAGTGGCAGCTTCTTCTAGCCGCCAGCTAATTAATAAACATTAGCAACAACAACAACAACAACAACATATATGTATACGTCTGAAGCTCTGGGCTGCTGTTTAATAAATAATTATTTACATAACTAATTAAAATGATCGACTGCAACATGTTCATGAGCAGTTTTCATTAGTCTGACTAGCTGACTGATTGCCTAACTGACTAGTTGACTGGCTGACGGATGGTTTGGGCCGTGAAGCGCCTTTAAAATCCCCATAAAATGCTGACTCGCAAAAAAATGCATTGCTGCTGTCCACTTGCAGACAAATATAATTAGTGATTTGATTAATACTTGTATTAACTAATTCAGAAAAGTGGAAGAAAATAATCAGTAAATACGGACAGGGTGCACTTTAAATATACTGCACTTGAAGCTTATCTCTTTGATAGTAAAGTAGTGAATGAGGAAGAGATTTGAATAGCTCGTTTGTATGGGTCCGATGATCTCCAGAATAAGAATTTAAATGAGAGCTTAAGATCAGACGCAATAATTAAATATATTATTAAAATAGTATTTAATCAGAATTTGTTAGAATATGTTAAAAATATTAACTCATTTTACATACAACTGATCCATACAATTTTCATATACACTTAAGAAACATGCTTGAATTAAGCAACACATCACAGGAAAATACAATGTTTGTGAAACTAGCTTTTCCTTTCCTGTAATTATGGATAATTGCAGTTAATGCCGGCTGTTACAAAAAAACTAAAAACCCTACAAAGTAGGGTGCTCATATATATATGAGCAAATGTGTTAAAAAATAAATATGGCTGGCAATGTTGCCCACCGTCTAATTGCAATTATTTATTTAAGTAATCCATCTTATTCGCATCGGTTGCACTTGAAGTTGCTCAGAGTGGTGCAAATGTAATCGGGGTTGTGGCGGAGAGTGGGGCAGAGATTGGGGACGGTGGAAATGAGGCGGCAGACGGTTGCAAAGACGACGGCGGCGCCGGCTTTTTGGCAACAACAAACAAAATATTAAGAAAAAAAAAACTTTGCACGCGAATGTCGTATAAATAATTTTTTTTTAAATATTTTTTTCGTTTTTTTTTTACTATGCCGCTAACTATAATGCAAAATGCAAATTAGTGCACGACGAGGAGAGCAAATAAATGAAAAGAGAACAGAGGAAGGAAGGGCGGGATAAAGGCAAATACGAATAAAAAGTCATACGAAACATGGCTTACATCATGTGAAGGTAGTTGCTAAGATATGGCCCAAATAAAACTTGCTTATGTCTTAGAGTCATATTTTATGCATTAAACTGACAAAATTTTACATAATACTATGGGCCAGCCATTTTTTATAGAGCTGTTCCCACAATAACAAAAAAAAAAAAAATTAATAAATAGGAGTAAAACTTTGTCAAACATTTGCGTGTTTTTAACTATTAAAGACGTTTCAATTAAGGCTACGCAATTTGTTAACTGTACGTTTCAGTTAACAGACAAACAAAACAAATTTTGGTGGGGGAGCGATAGATAGGGGGTGGGGGCAGGGGCAAGAGCGATTGTTGTGACGTGTAAATTTAAAAGCTCAAACGCGCTATTTTCCATTGTGTTTAATACGTAAATAGTGTGCGACAGTTGTCAAGGCTTAATTATTTACTAATTGTTTTCGAATTATGAAGAGCTCAGCCGCCTAATAATTACACAGCAATTAGAAATTGTGGGCTTCTGATTTTCCTTGCATTTTCCATTTTTGCGTTTTTTCTGTCGGCACTCACAAAAAACAAAAGAGAGAACAAAAAACAAAAGTAATTTCAACTCAATTGCAGCTTGGTCAAAAGCGAGGCTCAAAGCTCCGCCCCTCGAGACGTTGCATTCGCCTGTGTGTGAGTGAGCACTCAGTTGTGCACGTGTGTGTGCGTGTGTGTGTGTTTGTGTGAAACAACCACCAGAGCAGTGCGCTGTGAACAACATGGCGTAGTTTCATTGCCATTTCGTTCCGCTCGTTCCGTTCGCTCGGCTCGCTGGAAATTGAGTGAAATGCGCCAACAAATTTTCAACGCCTTCGAAGTGCAGACACGGACACCTCTTCTGAAAAACAATAAGACAAATAAAAGAAAAAGCGCATTTTAATAACCTTCTTTTTTCTTTTTTAATTTATATGTTTCCTCTGGCAACAAAAAAAGAAGAAAAAACAAAAACAATAACCAGAAAGAACGCCTATCTTTGGCATGCTAAAGATTTTATACCCTTGCTGACCGAAGTACAATTTCTAAATTTCACTGTTAATTTGAAAACACGATTGTTCCTATGATAGCTATATTATATTATTATTCAGACAATTATCTCTCATAACTGGTGAATTAACTAGCTAAACACAAATATTTTTCACATAAGAACTCATCCTTAGACCGATCGTTGATATAGAAGCTAAATGATATAGTGATCCGATCCAGCAGACTCTAAAATATATACAATATGCAGCAATAATTCGAATATCTCAAAAACTTAAAAACTAGTTTTCCTTAGAAACTGCTGATCTACTGATGCTGATCAAGAATATATATATCCCTGAGGGGCCGACACGAAGCCGTTTCCTTCCATGCGTTTCAAACATCACGACAATATTATAATACCCTCTAAAAGGGTATGCATGAAAAAAAAAAAAAAAAAAAAAATAAATGCCATTCGAGTGCACAGCTTAGACGCACTTAAGATGATAATTGCTGATAAGGCCAACTTACTTGCCTCCCTTTGTGCATATCAAATTGAAGGTGTTGCCCCACAAAGACAGCTTACTATTTGCAACATACAACGTTGCAACCCATGCAAGCCAGATGCGGCTATTAAATCTACATAAATGCTGTTTTATTCTTCAAGCTTGGGGTTTAGTAAGTGTTGGCTTCGTGGAAGACATGTGTATCCAAACATATACATAAGTCTAACCTACCTTGAGAGACCTTGTATCTGCTTCTCGCAATGGTAATTTTAAGTTAGTTCAGAATTTCTATTGTCTCTAATTGCTATTGTCCGCAAAGTAAGCGCCTTTCGTTGTTTCTCATTATTAATGTAGATTGAGTCTAAGGGTTGTTTGTTCATATAACATAAGTAAAATCATTGGAAAATTATAATAAATGAAGAATAATCAATGAAGTTATACAAACACTATTGTTGTAAACATATTACTTTTTTTTTTTAAATTTACAAGTCGGCTTTTCTCATATTTTTGACATACCATTTTATCATTTTATCCACAAAAAAATGCCTGTCTGTTCTGTTTGTGCTCCGTAATTTACCAAAACAACATTAGTTTGAAAGATATTTTCCTAACCAATTATATTGATCTATATGTATGATATAAGGGCGCTTTTTATGTTTATTTTGCTGCTGAAACTTTGCCCTTTTTCTAGACCAATTAAGATGTTGGAGTGGGTCGCAATTAATATTTCATTTCAATTCACATAATTTGATTACGATTATTATTGGTAAACAAAGTTCTCGTTGTTTTTATTATTTTTTTGGGCTCGATTAGAAATTCGCGTGATATTCGGGGCCACAATTTGAATAGCATTATTGATCTGGCCGCAAGTACTTCGAAGTTGGCCCAGTTGGCAAAGGACTCTCAATGTTTTTGTTTTTGTTTTTTTTTTTTTTTTGGATTCGAGTTGAGCGATTATCTTGATGGATCCATTTCTTGGCTCTTGCCACATGCAAATGAGTTCGGGCCATGTTCCCAGCTAATTCATTTTCATCTCCCCTTGTCCGTCCCCTTTAAAGTTTGGCTCGGTTTTTTTTCGCTTTTTTCTGTTTTGCGGTGAGCAAAGCGTTAAAAACGCATTTAGCATAATTTCATTTTGCGCAAACATGACTTTTGCATTTGCATTTGTAATGAGACTGCGCACCCCTCACTTTTCATCAATTCCCCCACCCCCCCTCCTAGCCCCCCTCCTTGGTCTGCACTGCAAGCCGAGCAACACAATTAAAAAGTCATAAAAAACTATGCATAATAAAACTAACTTATAAAATGGAATGAATAAAACAAAAATGACGAGAGAGAAAAATTGCACTTGCGGACCCACCTAAGCGACGCGACTCGCCGCACCCACTTTCCCTTCCCCCCCGCCACATACCCTCTCCTTTTCCACGGCGAAAGATACATAAATAATCAAATAATTTGTGTATAAAAATGCGCGCCAAGGAGCCACATAAAATAAAGTCATAATTTTAAAATGATTTATGAAATGCACTCGGAAACTCTCTTTTTCGCTGTTCTCCTTTTTATTAATACACTGAGCCAAACATGAAAATCGCACTGAAAACTAGAAAAAATATATAGATTTAAGAATATAGTGTATTCATTCTATATTTCAGAAATATTTCTTAAAAGTAGAAAAGGCTTTACAGATATTCAGAGGATATGCTATATTTTAGTTTTTACAAATAAAATTATATGAATTTATAAATTATCTAAAATGTGTGCATATGTGAAATCCTAAAATACTAATGCTAAAAAAATGTCTTTTGAAATAAAATTTTTTTTTTATAAATGAATAGAACAATTTTCCTTTCGTTTTAGATTTTCTGAATAATAGAGTTATTTTTCTAACTGTATGCTTATGCTTAAACATTTGGAGTGGAGCTTTTAACAAGTCAAACCGGGTATATCAACTATGTCATGAAGCAAAGGAAGAGCTCAAGTTATTGTCTGTGTAAACTTCATGGAATTCAATAAAAATTTGTGAAAGGCGTTGGTTCAAATTTGAAAAGAATGAAAAACCAATGTTAACAAATCGAAAGCAATTATAAGAGATTTAAAAAAAAATTAATGTTAATAAATTTAATTGAATTGATGAAAACACTTATTAGAAATTTTTTATAAAAAATTATACAAATTCTTGAATATAAAATAAATCGCAGCCATCAGGTCGTGTAAATGCAGCAATTTATTGTAATTGGGTTAATTTGTATGCAATGAAAAAAGAATTTCAATTTTCTTTGATGTCTCTGAAATGTTTATATCTCTACACTCTACTCTATAAATTAGTATTATTATTAATGGTTAGGTTATATTGTTTAATTGTTTTGCATAATGCAGCGCCTTTTTAAATTAATTTTGTGTGCTGCACTTGAGTCTCCCGATGATTTTATTTCTTATTTTTTGTAAATATATATATCGCATATATCCAAGGCATTAGCATAGGAAAACACGCATGGGGCAATTGGCCAGATTGGAAGAGAGGTAGCCTCAGGACTTGTTAAATTTAACATGGCCTTTTATGATTAGCTGAATTATGCTCATTGCATTTGCATTTGCATTCTGATAAGATGCTATTAGAAGGAATCAGATGGCCTAAAGTCGTGTACATGTGCATGTGGCATATATAAATATATATATATATATATATATATAATATTACCTGCTAAGGAAGTTGGACGTTTGCTAATCATGCAATTGTTATCGTAGCTGCATTTTAAATGCAAAAAAAAAAAACACAAAAAAATACTATTTTCTTTTGCCTTGTCTGAGCCCGGACTCCACCTCCCCCCTCTCTTCTTAGCCATACATACATTGTTTGAGTCGTAATTAAGCAAAAAAAGCTTACATTTTTCATTGGCTTTCAACGGCGACGTGCAGCAAAGTGCGGCGAGTTGAAGTTGGAGTTGGGGAATGTTTAAATTTGCATTTTAAATTGTAAGTTTTAAAATATATTTCTCTCTCCTTATTATTTATTACTGAAAGTGCAACAAGCCGTATGCTTAACTTTGTTGATAATTGGAGTGAGAATAAGCAATCATAATTTTAAATGCAGCTTTTTTTTTTTGCTATCTAACTGTTTGTTGTTGTTTGCAATCAGCAAGAAAAAAAAAGTAAAACATGGACGTTAATTAATGAGATTATATTGAAGGCGTTGGAAATTGCAGTCAAATTTTATTGTGTTTTTGTTGTAAGCTGAGAGGTAATAAAAAAATTCTACGTTTTAAATTGAATTTACAATTTGCACACAAATTGTACGCTTTTTTGCCACAAATTCGAGTTGAAGTTTTTATTTATTTTTTTGTTTTATTTACACTTAACATTTTTGCATGGCGCCAAGTGGGCGGAACAAGCAGCAGCGGCTAACCCTTAATATTTGCAATGCACCCCCAACTGAGCAACAACACAACAACACCTCACCCCCTTGTGGCACTTATGTTAGCTGTTGTTGAACACGCATTCACTTTAAAGTGCCTACAAATTGTCCATCATTTGCTGTTTGCATTAGTCAAACACACTGGATTTTTGGCCAGAATGTGAGGGGGATGGTGAGGGGGAGGGGGAGGGGCTGAGCTGCTGCTGTTGCTTGTGCTACCTCAGCTATTGCAACGTGTGTGGGCGTCATATCGGTTACGAAACCATGCAGCAGCACCAGCAGCAGCATGCCCCAAAACCAAACATAGCAACTCACAGACCACAACCGCAAGAGTCAAGAGTCAATTTCAAGATGTGGCCAACAACAGTTGCCTCCCTCTGTCCGATATGCCACTGACTGACTGACTGCCTGCCTGACTGACTGTTAATCGGTTAAATTAGCCGTAAAAAGAATGCCAGAATGGATCGGATTACGTGGCGATCGAATGTGCAGGGAGAACTCCCTCGCAACGTGAGAACTCGGGGGAAACCAACGCGAAGCGATGCAAAGCAATCGACTCGATCGAGGGCTGATTTATGATAGACGTGTGCCACTTGAGTGTGTGGCTGCCACACAATCGACGTCGCGTCGACTCGATCTCTGCCTCGACTCGAGCCGTATCAATATCATCATTGTCAACAGGTTTCGGTTGGTTATTTTTGCCAAGCATCGATTGAAGATCGCATTTTTATACCCTGCACGCATTGCAGATTGTCAAAAGGTGTACTCTAAATTTTCTATAGTCTAAAATATTGTCAAAATAGTCTATATATTGTTTTAATCAACAGACAGCTAGATTTAGTCCAGTCGATCTCAGAAACTACGGAAAATAGTGGGTTATATTTTAGATGGTAGCATTGTTAATTTTTAAAGCCATAAAAAATACAACAGATGCAGATTTGCATGTTCTCCTCATCACTCACTCTAAAAAATATATCGATAAATATCAATATTTGACACCCGTTTTATTTTGCATATCTCTTAGGTTGAGGAAGCAACAATGTCCAAGTCAAGACAGCTCATCTAGAAGAAACACTGAATTCAACTTTAAATACAACAAAATAATTCGTTTTGGTTAACAAAAACTATATTCGCGAAATGAAAAGAGTTATCGATAAATTAAAATATACTTTATTTGCATATTATCTACGAGAACTTTTTTCAAAATTTGAAGTATCTATTTCTAAAAGACCTTCTGATTAGCTTCTTGATGCTGATCAAGAATATTCACTTTTATATATTTTTTATAGTTATGCATAATAATAATACAATCACCCAATTTATTTGACTTTTATACTTATTTTAGCAAATTTCCTTTAGACCCTTATGGTTTATTAATTATTAGTTATTCGAAGAAATTACTCAAGAATTCAGAAATATATCTATGCTTTCCATTTAACAAAAATTTATTAAAGAATTTGAATTTCTAATTTTTCTAAAACTAAAATCACAATTTAAACAGGGTATTAGTTTGTCGGACACACTCGACTAGTGAGAGAGGGAGAGGGAGAGAGCACTGTGTCGTCAGTTTTGTGTGGCAGAGCGCCGTGGGGCAGTCGCAAGCTCTGCTTTTTGCAACTGTGGCAGTGGCAGTGGCAGTGGTAGTGGCAGTGGCATCCCCTTGGCATCATCTTAATCATTGTTATTTGGAGCCATTAGTCGCGCTGCGCGTTTGCTGCTGGTGTTTCGCATGGCAATTATGTTGACAATTCGGCAGCTGGGGCTGTCCCTGTCGGGGAGATTACGATGACGCCTTTGGGGCTTATCATTAAGCGCAGTTTATTGAAAAATAATATATCAAGTTTTTGGCTGATTAATGGGCCCGCTGAGGCCGACAGGTGGCACTTGTGGCATCTCTGCAATGCATAAGCACTGGCAATTAGGCTAATGCCAAGGTTCGAATATTCTAGATTGTTTCAGATACCCACAGGTTTTACCCCTATCCACCCGCCCCCCCTCTGACCGTTCTCTCTCTGCAGCAAACAGGAAGCGCAACGTTTGTCCAATAAACGTCGCCTCAAAACGTTGCATATAAATTCTCAATTATCGCCCACGCCCACAAATGCCCCTCCAGGAGTCTGGCTCAGTCTTTGCCACAGTTTAGAGGCGCATAAATATAATAAATGTGTTGCACTCGTTCCTATTTAGACATCACAACAACACGGTTAGAATTCCAAAACAAAAAAAAAATTAGTTCAAAATGTAACGATTCTAAAATACCTTGTAAATTTGTGCTGATTTCAAACAACTTTATTGTTACCATAAATATTATTTATTTAATCCAGCTGCTATTTTAATTAGAAATTTCAAATAAATAGATTAGAATTTTATCTACATTAATTTTTAGATTTAAATAGATTTAACTAATAAAATATGAGCTGACTTCAAGGCTCGATTAGCTGGCTGAAAGTAATGAAGTCCATTTTGTATCTCAGCTTATTAATTAAAATATCTAAAATATTTTTAAAGATATTTTGCTGTTTAAAGTTACTAACTGTTCAATTGTAGATCTATCTTTTGATTCTACCTGATTCAGTTGTGTGTGTTACTCATAGCATTAGCATACATCATAACCTATTACCATTGGCCTTATAGGGTATAGACAGCCAGAGCCCTGGTTAAGTTAACAGATTGAATCGTTTAGAGTCAAAACCTTCTGCTAACTGCTGCCCCAATGTGGAGCGCGTCCTGTGTCCGACGTGGCTACAATATCATTACTATTTGCTTTTTGTTGTTGTTGTTGTTTTGTTTTGTTTTTTTGGGCCCGCGGTGCTGCAATTGATCAGGAGCAGCAGCAGCAGCAGCAGGAGGAGCGCAGGGGTAATTGGAGGGGTGATCACGCGGTAGGAGTCTGCAGACGAAATGCGGAAACGTGCCGCACAGTCTGAGGCCGTTTTAATTCCTGGCTGCGATTCGCATCGGCGCTGGGAGTCGGAGTTGCAGTTGGAGTTGGAGTTTGAGTTGCTCGAATGGTGTCTGGAATTGAAAAGGTTGCGCACAAATCCATCAAGAGGCCAGCGCCATCTAAGTGCTGCCACCTCTGCTGCTCCTCCAGCTGCATTAGAATGTTGTGTCTGCAGTTATGATGTTGTTGTTGTTGTTGTTGATGTTGTTGTTGCTGTTTTTGTTGTTGTTGTTGTTTGTGTAAACACCCACCAAAAAGCGTTTGGTTCATAAATCATCGCGATAACAAATTACCGCTGCCGTCTGCTAAGCTTTTGCTTTGGCTTTTGCCAGGCAGCAAGCTCCAGTCTCCGAAGCTGGAGCTGTGGCCCCAACAAAAGAGTTGGAAGTTACAAAAGATCAATCTTATTTGCGCCCCCCCCCACCCTCTCCCCCTCCAAACCAAAAAAAAAAAAAAAAACAAAAAATAAATTATAGCCAAAGAGGCGCTTGGCCATTGGCAATCATGAGCAAGGGCGGCAGACAAGGACAGAGCGAGAGAGAGAGAGATGGAGCGAGAGAGAGAGATAGAGAGAGAGTAGGTGAAAGAGTCGATTAATTTGGGCGATCGCAATGCCAGACTTCAACTCAACTCGGACTTTAGTTTTTGTGCATTATTATTATTATTATTTATTGTATACCCTGTAAGCTTTACAAATAGGCTATGCCTGGTACTATGAAACAGGTCGACAAAAATAATGATTGAATAATGACTACCTGTTTGTTCAATATCGCTATCTGTATCTGCACCTGTTAATGTATCTTTATATCAATATCTGTAGCAACATCTGTATGTCTTCTGTATCCGTATCCATGTATCTTTATCTTTATTTGAATGTGCATGTTACCGTATCTGTATCTATATCTATATCCGTATCTGCTTCTTTGCCTGTATCTGTCTCTGTATCTAAGTCTGTAACTGTACCAGTATCTGTGGCAACATCTGTATCTGCATTTCTATCTGAATCTGCAACTGTATCTCAATCTGATCTGAATTCATGTCTGTATCTGTATCTCTAAATCTCTACTTTCATCTCTTTATTTGTTGGCACATCAAAAATTCGCGAATGTAATTTTTTTTTTTTTTTTTATTTTTTGACATTGTTTATTTTGATTGGGAAAAGAAGAGGCTTTCCTTATAATTGACTAGAGTGCATCTGGGCGTAGAGACAAAAGCACAACATATTTTGTATTCTTCATATGAAATACAATGACAATTATGATGCATTAAAATTGATTTCAGTGTAATTTGTACCCAGGCACTTTCAAGTCAATCATTAAGTATACAAGTCAAACCCATTAAGCCAGAAAATGCTATTCAGAATAAACAGGATATATTTTTTTTAATGTGACAATTATATTTATAGATTGGAAGCGTTAATCAACATCTTGATATTTTTTCTATGTTTTTTTTTCAGGAGTAAATAAATAAGAGCCTGTGACTACAGGATATGTCTGAGTCGCTTAGACCCGATTAGTTGGATTTCGTACTTGTTTTGGTTGTTGTTGTTGTTCTGGTTGTTTGCACTCGCATCTTTTCGTGTAGGCTAAACAAACTTACAATTTAGATTGAATTTATTTGTGCGCCGCCAGCCGCTTGCCGCTTGCCGCTTGCCGCCTGCTGCCTGCCGCCTGCCGCCTGTTGCCTGCCTAGACGAGGAGCAGCCAGCCCATTGAGATCTTCATTTGCTGATCTTTCTGGGAACATCTTTGCGGCGTTGACCCCAAAGGCACACACAGCGCGCAACTAGCTGCAATTCCGATTGCGACTTTGAGTTGCGTATTGTCTGGCACCACTTTTCCACTGACCAGTTTCCAGTTTGGCTTTATTTTACTGCTGCCTTTCGCTCTGTGCTTGTTGTTGTTGTTGTTGTTGTTGCTTTTAGCTGTTCCTTTTTGAACTCTATTAAACTCGGCGAATTTATTAATTTCGCTGCTGATTAACTGTTTCCGATAGCGCATTGGCCATTGCCCGTTGCTGATATCCGTTAGTCGCATCTCTCAATAAATCATATTTTTGCCACAAATCTCTTCTGCTCTTTCCCCCCCTCGCTCCAGCCAGACTAAGATTGACACTTTTGGAGTTCACGGGAAGCACATTGGCAGAGCAGCTTTGAGGGGTGCAAAGTGTGGCATGCATCGATTGTTTAGCGTATGCAGCGTATTAAGTATAATGACAGCGACAAATACAACACACGACACGATATGTGGCATATGACATGCAGCCACAGCTACCAATTTATACTTATACTACAGCAATCGCTACCCGCATACGATGAGTATCTAATAGATACATTCGCTGGTACATTTGTGTTTCTGTCGGAAATGACAGCGGCGACAAAAAACAAACAACAAATGCACATTACGGAAACATTTAATAACTAACCTAGCCGAAGTTTTAAATGCTCTTTAAATTTAAATTTAAATTTAGATTAAAATTTATAGATTAATTTAAAGTTAATCTATGAAATAGTAGAAGGAAATTTATGAAATTAAAGCTTTGAAGTGAAATAAAAGATAAATAAAATGAATATGATAGATAAATCTGGGAATATTAAATTGTAAAATCGTCTAATGGTTACTTCAAGGATTGGGAAAACGAGGAAAAAACTTAATCAAATCAATAATGGTTAATATTTAGTAGCCTAGCGATAAGAAAAATCGTTATGCAGAGAGAAAAAAAGAGAGAAAAGAAAATGTGGTTGGGGAAAAGCTGTATTATTTTATTCTTATCATTTAAAAATGAATGTATTTATATTAGTTGCCATAATTATTAAATTAAATTATTATTATTATATTAAATTATTATTCAGCTTTATTCACTTTTTAACTAGTTTTCATAGGTTATAGATTGCTGTAAAAATTATGGTTTTATTTCAAATTTTTAATTTTAATGTTATAATAATTATATTAGTTTCAATTACTGGCCGTAAAAAAATTGAATAAATTGAAATTGAGTTCCGAGTCGATTCTGAAATTCAATCGATAAACTTCGATTAACTTCGATTTCGGTTTCGATTTAAATTCGCCAAACCTGCTTTTAACTTCATTTGCCTAGTCTCAAATGCAGTTTAAACTTTAATTGAACTCTCTACAGCTAAACTATATATTTAATTTAGTGCATGCGACTAAATATTGAGTATTAACTAGGGGTATATTAAAAACAAAACTAAGTATTCCATTAGTTTCTTTAGCTCATTTCATTTTATAAGCAAAAATCTGATTAGCGAATTTTATGCGATGCTTATCGTAGTTTGTGATATATGTTATGAGCATTAGCATATATATATATATCAGGGCAAAGCTTGATGCATAGTCGTTATGCTCTCACACTCTTCTACTTTCTCCCTCTCCCTCTCGCTCTCTCTCTGTCTCTGTCTCTCTTTTTGTGTGCTCTGTTTGAAATCTGTGAAATGTCAGCAATGCAAAGGGCGTTTGACGGATTGCTTCGCTGGTTGGTTGAATTGAGTTGTTGTTGTTGTTGTTGTTGTTGCTTTGCCTGGTCACCTGTGGGTAGTTGATGTGTTGTTGTTGTTGTTGCTGTTTTGTTTTGGTTTTGGTTTTATGACTATGGTGGTGCAGTGGAGTGGAGTGGAGTGGAGTGGAGTGGATTGGAGTGTCCACGTTGACGTCCACGTTCACGTTCAGGTTTATCTCGCGCAATTGATCGCTTTGTGGCTGGTTGTGTTGTTCTCGCGGCCATTGTTTGCATTCTTTGTGTGTTGTTCTTGTCGTTGTTGTGTGTCTAAAATGACATTTGCCACTGTTGTTTGTGTGTTTTTTTTGTTGCTGCCTTTGCTTTGCTTTGCCACCACCACAAAAAAAAAAAAAAAAACGCCATTTTGCGTCGCTCGCCAGACTTGCCACAAATGACAATTAATAATTGCGGCTACTTAGCAGGCGAAGCTTATAGCTGCGGTGGGCGTGGTGCGAGTTTTTGTGCTGCATTTTATAAAAAAAAAAAATATATATATATATGTATAAATATATATACATATGAAATAAAAGGTAAACATTTGTTTGACGTTGGCGACCATTAAATGTGCACTTTGTGTATCCTTTATGGCTTTGGCTTGTTTTCAGTTTATTAATTTTTCGTTGTGTTGGTTTTTCTTTCATATGCTGTTTGCTTAGTAATTACACTTAATTGTTGTTTTTACTTATCTTGGCGAACTTTTTGCCTAGGCGCCTCTTTAACTCATTTCCTCTGTTTTTTATTTATATTTATTTGTGGTGCCTTTTTTTTTCATTTGATTAGCCTTTTTAGGCGATTTTCTTTTGTTGTTGCGCTAATGTTGTCGGCCTTTGAGTGATGCCGATATGGATCTGGTATTTGACGGCGGCTCAAAACACACCACAATATTGAGCCATTTAATTGGCAAATTATAGCGCTTGTCTAGATCTGCATCGCTGCCCCATCAACTTTGACATTGATGCAAGCCTGCAGCTGCCTGCAAAAACCTGCAAAAAAAAAAAATAAATAAATAAAAGAAAAAGAAAAACAGAAATTAAAAAAACTCGCTCGTAATGAGAAACTTGTTATATGAAATTAGGCAGAGACAGAGAGGGGGAGAGTGAGGGGGCGCCACTGCGGGGCAAACTGACACTCTTTGGTCAAATTAAGTGCCCCGCGGCAAAAAAGTTATGCAAACACATAATTCCTCAAGTCTTCGACTTCGACATCGAGTTCCACTTCAACTGCGACTCCTTTGGGCCAAGTTGAGGGTACGTCGTGAAATTGATATGCGAAGACTGCGCCGAGTTGGTAATTCCAAAAGGCACCTGCAACTGTTCACTAAATTGATAAGCTGCGAGTGCTGAGTAGCCAGCAAGAGACTTGGACAGAGAGAGAGAGAGAGAGCGAGAGAGAGGGAGAGGGTGCTAAGAAGGTAACTCTGACCGGTTAGCTTATTAGTGACTGCGATTGACATTGCCTTCTGTTTTAGCAGCTCCCCTTCTGCTCCCTCCTCTCCTCTCCTCTCCTCCTTCTCTCTCTCTCGCTCTATCTGCCTGCGCCGACTGCTCAGCGGGAATTTGCGCATGTGCCCTGTAGTCAGTCCCTGTCCCTGTCTCTGGCACAAACCCAATTCCCAAGACACCCAGCCTAAGACTCAGACTCAGACTCAGACTTCGAGCCAGACTCGAACTCGATCTCGAACTCGGTCTCTTGGTTAGACTAGACCCGAGCAGACGAGATAAAACATTTGGTGGCAACTGTGGAACACTGTGGAATGCTTGCACGCAATGTAATTGCAGTTCGATTCTGTTGCAGACACCTTTTCTCTGTGCTGACGTCACAGCTCATACACTGAGCGACTTACACTGTCTAAGAATTGTTTTACTTAAGTCGTTGAGAAAGTAATTTTTAAATCTTTCAATTAGTTTAGAAGTCAGAAGAAATTCTTGAATTAAGAGCGATTCTTAAGTTATCTTATTTTAAGATCGCTTGGGTTATTTACAGCACCTAATCGTGGTGGGAAGTTGGGAAGAATATATACAAATATTGTGCATTTAGATAATTCATTTAAAGTCTTAATAAACTATATGATTTATAGAAGTTCGTTGCCATATTAAACGTTGCAAGGTCCACTTTAAATAATATCAATTATATTTTTTAAATAAATGAGGTTTTAAATATAAGTACAACAATTTTAGAATACCAGTTTTTTAAGCAAATAAAATTTGTAGATTATAAATTGATTTTCCAAATTAAATGGTAAAATAGCTTCAGAAGTTGAAGCTGAATAATTCCAGACTTAACAGAATACCAATTCTATCTATTTTGTAGAAATAAATTGTTATTAATATTTTCATAGTAAAATGCATTTATTCAGTTTAGTTTAAGTTATAAGTCTTATGTTATTTAGGTATAACCTAAATTAAGTTTTTTTATAACTTAACTTTAAAATTATTAAACTGTAAAAATAATAAATATTTATTGAACATACATATTAAAAAAAAAAACACTTTAACTTAAACTGATATTCTCAAATGGTCGATTTTGGAGTTAAGTCCACTTATCAACTTATCAAACTGTGTATTTTATATCAATATACAAAAATACTTATTGTAATTTATGATTTGAAATAACTGGCACGTCTTCCAAATTCTATGCGAATTTATATATATGTATATAACTATATTAAGTTGCCAAAAATGTTTAAAATCACCATTCTCACAAGAAAGGTTTTCTTTTTAATATTTTTAAATTTAAGGAAATTATGAAACGTTTGTAGAAGTGAAAGGAGACTCTTGAAAAAATGTTAGAAAAATACCAACTATAAACGAAAAATAATTGCATAATTTTTCAAATATGCACTTATAATAAAGCAAATTAGAAACAATTAAACTATTTCTACAAAGTGCGCAAATGATGCTGTTATTTTTTTTTAATGGTTTTTGACACTTTCTCTTCAAACGAACAAAAAAATAATATAAAAAATATAGAATAAAAAAAATGTATATATTGAAATTCCAGGATCTCGAATTACAGTAAATTGTGATGGAATATTCAACAGTATATTAAAAATCATTGCAAAACAAATAAATAAAAATAATTCGTATTGGTGCCTTTATTTTTTTGGTTGCAACAGAATAGTTGAAAATATTACTAGTTTTCCTATAATCTTTAATATTAGGCGATCGAATTGTGGTGAATAATTTCTCAGTGTATTTTTGTGGGAGCCTCTGCTGCTGTCTGCAAATATTGTGACTCAATGGCTGGCTGTAAGAGCAACATCTGTGGCAAGTTGCCTGCGGTTGCATACTTGTACTTGACATATGGCGGCTTTTTGTCAATACTGCCCCGATGCCCCCAGCTCCAGCTGCCCCTTCTGTAGCTTGAGTGCAGACATTTTGTTTGTGTTCTTCTAGGAATTGTGTCTGTTGTCTGTTGCCAGAGTTAGCTGCTTGTTGCAAGTTGTCGCTTGGACAGTGGCACAAATAAATCATTGAGATAAGTGGCAACGCCAAGTGTCGGTTTTCATACGTATCGTTTTTTGTCGTTTGTTTGTGTTATTTATTTTTATTTTTATTTTTTCTTGCATTTATGGCAGCAGCCATTTAATGGTTTTTGAATGGAGATAAAAGCTGGTCGCGCATTTAAATCGTTAGTTTAATGGCAATTTGGATGCATTTGCAACTGCAACTTTTGAATGCAAATTTTGAATGCTCGTCGGAATGCAAAATGCTCGCTCGATAAGCGATTAGGCGATGCCTTCAAATGATAACCGACAATAAAAAAAGCACAGCTTCACACAAAAAAAAAACAACAAAAAAATTCTCTTAATTATAGCATAATGAATTACCACACACTCAAACACACACATACAGCTGTATGGCCACATGCGTTAGACAGGGTCAGCAATACGCTGTATCTGGCTGTGTGCTTGTATTGGTGGAGAACACGCCCCATTAATTTTGAGTGTAAAGTGAAGCAAGCGTGTTTGGGTCATGCGCTAGAAAGAGACACAGCATGCGCTTCCATAATTGGCAGTTGCAGAGCTCCGACTTTCCAGGCGCGCGCGCGCGCACAACGGAACATTGGCAATGGAACGCTATCGTACGTTGTGCGCGCTCGCTCTCTCACTCTCGCACTCGGTCGCAGACAGCAACGACGCTGCTTGTTGACGATCGCGTTGCCAGGACGACTGGAATGGCATAGACAACAACACAGCGCAGCAGAGCGCGGCGCGCCACGTGTGCCAATTGCCAAAGCGTTTCAACCAGGACTGGTTTTTTCCAATTTCGTTTTCAGTTCTTGTTGGATTCTCAAAGCGTCGACGTGGCCGCGCAGTCACCGAGCCAACGAGAGTCTCTACTCGCGCATAGCCAAAAAAAATAACACATACAAAAAAAAAATAAATATTTGTTTAATTCATTTTCGGCAATCGCGCAAAACGGTCAACGCCATCGGCGCTTCACTGTTGCCATTTGTTGAGAGAGCGCGTGAGTGAGAGAGCGAGAGAGAGAGAGAGAGAGAGGGAGAGAGAGAGGGGAAGTGGGTTGGGAGGAGTGGGTTGTGTGTGTTTCATTTCTCAAGCGTCGGCAACGCGTTGTTTCTTTTAAGCTTTGACTTTGGCCCGCTGCCGCGCGTTCTTCATACAATATTCATTCGTTTCTGCCGCTCGCGTGCAGTCGCTGCTAACTAACGGTGTTTGCCGTCGTCAACGCCAACGCATTGGCGCCTTACACACATACACACAACCACCCACACACACACAGATCAGTGTCAGTGTGCGAAAAGGTGCGTGGCCAACGCGTGTGAAAAGTGTGCGAAAATTACAAAAAATAAAATATTTACGAAAATCAAAAAACGTAAAATACGCAAATAAAACAAATTCAAATGCATCAATACGTGATAACCTATTGAAAATATACGTATATCGAGCAAGCCGGCTTGACATAGTTCTACACACACACACACACACACACACACACACACGCACACACGCAAAGACAAGTGCAAGTGCAGAGCTGCCAATTTATTTGCCGGCGGCGGCGTCAACGGTCATTCACTTCTTTCATCTCCACCAGCAACACACACACTCACACACACACACACACATGCAAGGCAAATGTCACTTTGACAGCCGAGCAGTTTGGCAAAGCGCCGCTGCTGACGTCGTTGACGCCTCTGCCGGTGGCGACGCCTCCGCATTGGAGCTCGAAATGATTTGCGTGCCGTTCTTGCGTTTAGCCTGCTGATTTGTTGCATGCGTCGTTGGCGTCGTCATCGACCGTCAACAACGCCAGCAGCAACAACAACAACAACACAAATCAAATGCGTGCAAGTGAAAAAAGCAAAAGTGTTACAATCAAAATCAAAGCAAAAACCAAAAACAAATAAAGCCGAACTGCAAAATGTGTGTCTGAAATTGCGCCTCGTCTTATTTGATAAACTTTAATATAATTGTTATTGCAACATTTGTGATATGCCCCATCAGTTTATTTTATGTACTGTCTGTAAATAATGTTGCCTTATGCCAATTTATCTCGGCAATTATCGATATATTTTCATTAAATATTTGACGAAATTTGAATATTTGTTTTTCTTATTGCATTTCTGCAATTTACTGGAAACACAGTCAGTTTAAATAATAAAGATAGAAACAACTTTTCTGTGCCCCTTTTAAACAACTTTCATCAAAGTAAATGAGTTAAAGAAAATATTCTACCTTTAATACATATTTATTATCAAACTGACTCCTTTTGTATTTATTTTTATACATGCATTTGTTTAAAAAACATAACGTAGCTATAAAACTATACCTTGACTTAATATCCACAACTAATTTGCAATTAAAATCTTGAGTGCTTTAAACTTTTAGAGCTACAACTGAAAATAGTTTAAACAAATAGAAATCTCGTTAGGCAAAGGTTTTTTCAGAAGCATTTCTACCCAAAGTTCTAAAATTTAATAGTTTCAAGTTTAATTCGAATCTTACTCTATTCGCTAAAGAAATTGAAATTCAGTGATTTACATTTATATATTTTAAATATGTATAATAACATTTCATAAAACATTTGAAAACATTTAAAAATATAAATATAAACTAAATGTGATTAAGTTTAAATTTTAGTTCCAATAAATATACACAAATTTCTGATAGGTAGAGATCTTTAACTGATTGAGCTAATCTACTATTACTTGTTAATAATCGGTTTAAAAAAGTTGATAATTTGTGAACATATATTTTACATGCAATACATAATTATCTGTAATAAAAATGGGGCAAAATGAATAATTGGAGACCGCAAAAGTGACTACAAATATTTATTTAAGGTGCACTTGTTTAAATTTATAATAATTCTTAGCTCAATTCAGAAGCTCAAAAATAATTATACGAGATCGGTTCATAAATACACTGAGCGACAAAATATAATATTAGATTTGTATGTTTCTATTAAAGATTGTATTAATTTTAATTCTTCCACTTTCAAAGCTGTTAAAAAATCATAACTAATAAAAAAAAAAAAATAGTGCAATAACTAAAAACAAAAAGCGAAAGAAGATAAACAAAATGTGAGGCGTGATGATAAAACAAAGAGAAAAGCAAAAACGTGGCACAAACAAAACCGAAACCGACGCCACAGCTGCCACAGAGATCCTGCAACCAGCCGCAGGACTCGAGCTAATAAAAAACCAATTATAAAGCAACAACAAAAAAGAGAAACACAAATATAAAAAACGAGCTTGCAACAAGCGTTGCAGAGAGCGAGAGAGAGGGAGAGAGTGTGAGTGAGAAAGAGATAGCGAGTGTGCTGTGTGTAAAAGCAAATCATTCACAACGGCGACCATAACGAACTCCGCCCTTGCAATGAGCCAACTGGGCACCGTCTACGCCACCAAGCGAAGGCGACGCAATGGCAAAAGGTGAGTGACGACATGCATCCCCTACCCCCTCCCCCTGCCACACCCTGCCTCATAATGCCCCCTGCTGTTTGTGTGAGTCTATGATTACTTCAAGATTTCAATCAATGAAAACGTTTGGCTGCAGAGTCAACTGCCTTTTCTCATATTGTTGTTGTTGTTGTTGTTGCCATTGTTGTCTTGGCCATCAATCTGCGGCTTGTTGGGTAGCAGCTACTGATAAATGATGCCACAAGCAACTGTGCCACTGTTTTTTTTAGTTATTTATTTTTTTGTTTAGCCTGCTGATTTGTTGCATCACAAAGTTATTTATTCCCAATTGGACAGCTTTGTCTGTAGTCCTAGATATGGTAATATACCCACGAAAAAAAGATGCATAAACAATTATTAGCAGCGGAAAAAGGTATTATCACATTTTCCCAATTGCAACATCCGTTAGAAAGTGGAGTTTCCTTTGGCAACAAATGTTTATTGTTGTCTGTATTTTTTTTTTTTGCACATTATGTTAATTATGATTTTACAAATAATTTGTTTATTTTACACATTTTGTGATTAGTATTTTACGTATTATATCTATTGTAGAGAGCAGAAACTTTAAGAAACATTAGGAGGTCGGCTTGTGTAATGAATTATATAATTATATTGCAAATTGAACATTTAATGTGACATAAGATATGTACTTATCTGCTGTGCTATGTAATCTTCCGCTTTCCGCACTCTCTCCAATGAATTATTAATAAATATCTAGTGCCCCACGTTGCGTATACGCAATGCAGCTAAACCTTAGCCTCAGCTTGCAACTTCAATATGGAAATTATGAATATTATGAATTTTATGCATGTCGGCTGAGTTGCTGTACAAATTACAGTAGTGGTTTCTTGTGCCCCCCTTTGTGCCCTTTTTGCTGCTTCTTCCTTAATATATATTGTTGTTGTTGTTGTTGTCGTTGTTGGACTCTTTGCCCTATTGCGGTGCTATCGCTGGGCGCAGATCAAGTGACGCCGCTGCTGTTTGCTGGCTGCCCAAAACTGCATATAATTTCTGATAATTTTGTGTACTTAACTTGCCGCAAAATACTTGTAAAAACAACAGCAGCAACAACAACAGCACCACCAACAACACACGCAACGACGTAAACATGCAAAAAAAAAAAAAATTAATATTAAAATAAAAGAGGAGAAAAAAAATTGCTGCGGTAGCTGGAACTAAGACACGCCCCCAACTGCGCACTGTAATTGCGCCCCAACTGATCAGCAGCGGGAGAGCAAACGCAGCAAAAGCAACAACAACAACAACAACAACAACAACTGCAACAGCGGCCCAGTCCAAAGATAGCGACAAAGTTATTAACTTTTTTTTGCCTTCCTTTTTTTTATCGTATACCCTAGGAAAAAAGGGTATTTTAAAATGTGAAACGCATTCAAGCATTTCGCAGGAAATAATTTACATATTCATTTTCAAATATGATATGAAAATAAAAATGAAAAATTCAAATAACTGCTGTAATTAATAAATAATTAATTCAATTAAAATAATTAAAAATAATTAAAACGTTTGGCACGCTGAAAAAACGAGTTCCTCGGCTTAACGCCATTAAAATAAAATTATGTTTATATCGTTAATAAATTGCTTGGATCGGCTTAAAATGTATATAGACAAAATCGTGTTGTTAAGTTAACAATATATATTTTCTATTTGCACACTTAAATGTTTGTTAACTTAAGTCTAAATCGAGAATCTAGATTATATAATTCATCTTTGCTTTATTTTTGAATGCAAAACACATTCAATAATTTCAAAGGATATAATCTTAATAAATACTTTGATAGTTGAGAATATTTATATATATCAAGTTAATTTCCACAAGCTGCTTAAATTACGATTTGTCAAGTATCGTTTTGCTAATTAAAAAATTAAAAACCGCCAGCAACCTTTTAAGTGGTTTATTTAGTTAGTTCCATTTGTCCTTTTTAATAATAGGCTAATTACTAACTAAATTAAAAACACAAATGGCTCGAAAATAATTTAATTTAAAAACATTTTTGTATTTGTATCAAATTTATATAGATTTCCCAATTACATTCATTTAATATTGTTAATTTGCATTTAAATTGAGAGTCTGGAACAAATGAATATCGGTTTAATTTTTTTAATGCATATTTTGCCTTATTGTAAAAATTGTTAATTATTTTTCACAATTTTTCACTTTGTTTTTGCTGTTAAGTACAGATAATAGAGTATTAGCTTTCATTCTTGCAAAGGGTATTTAATCTTCGTCCATAAAAGTAAAATTTTGTTTTTCTTTTTCAATTTTTGTTCATTTTTTTTGTATAATTTTATTATTGCTGCTCAGTCATCGACAGGCAGCTCGCATAATTTGCAAGGGGGTCGTGGCTTAAAAAACAATTACTTCTCGCCAAAATGCTGCACACCTCGCTACTACCAACCCCCTCCCCTGCCCCTGGTAGTGGTGTGTTGTTACCCTGCTCGGTAGTTGTTGTTGTTGTTGTATTTGTTGTTGTTGGCGCATTGCTCGCTCGACTGACGCAAAATTGTCACCTTGCCATGCACACCTGCAATTAAGTGTCAGCTTGGTCTGGGCCAAGTGCCTGCCCCTGTCCCTGTCCCTGCCCCTACCCCTTTCGAACTGCTGTTGTTGTTGTTGTTGTCTTAATGAAACGATCAAAATGTGTCTGCCTAAACAACTTGTGTGCTATTTTAATTGAGCTCTCCTTGCAGCCACTGGCAGCTGTTTGCCAGCCCGGCAAGGAAGTAATTCAGAGTACTTCAAAAATATTTCACATACGCCACATGGGTTGCAATTATCAAAGACAGCGACAAATGCTGCACAATGCGGATATCTGTATTTGCAGTGTTGTACAATTTTTGGGCGTTTACGTGCAAGTGCCCCGAATTTTTACTGTAAGCCATCATTTTTTTCTATTATTGTTAGAGTAAAACAATTAATTACAACAAATGTAATTGTTATGATTAATTTAAATGGGTAATATGTAATGTAACGTGTCTTGGGGATTCCATAAGCTAATTGGTTAATGTGTCAATTAATTTGTATTCGAGTATTATTTACTATATGGAGACCTATTTTAAGTCCCTCAATATCATTTTATATAACATACAGAACTGTGTTTCTGACAAATCGATTACAAAAAGCGCATCTTTAAAAATATTTAAGGAAACTTAGGCCAAGTCGCAAAATCTCTAAAATATGTCTGTTGCTTCAAAATAAATCGAAAAGTGGAATTTAAACAGAATTGATCAGTTTTAAATTATTTTTCATAAATAAATATTGAAAAATTGTTGATAGATTGATGATCCCAGACATTTTACAGAGTAAGAAAATAGTCGATCTGCCTTTTCTTTTTATCCGATTTTTAAGAGAAAGAAAGTTTAAGAATAGATTTGGAATAAAATCACAATAAAGTTTATTAACTTTTAAAACAGAGCTTTTGCTTAAAAATTAAATTAAGAATAAACTATAAAAATACCATTAAGTTTATTTACTTGTTCTTTTAGTATTAAAAGAGTCTTTGAAAGACTCTTAAATGCTTTGATTTTGGCAAAATAACAAAAAGTCCACTTTTTTCCTCTTAGCAGATTTTTAGAAAGAAATTAAGTCACTAAAAAAGATTTTTAGATTTCAGATTTTTTTCAATTAAAAATAAATACACAAAAATGTGCCATTACTTAAAATTTTTTTTTTGTTTATTTTAAATCATATACGATCAGTAGATAATTATTGCGGCTGCTGTTGAGATTATTTTACATTATCTTTTAACTGCTAGTCTTTTACTTTCGCTACGGTGCGTATGCATTAAAGATTAGCTCCAAAAAAGGAAGGAAGGAAGGAATCCGATGCATGCCTCTAGCGGCAAAGACTGAAAGACTCAACCACTCAACGGCTGCCATTTAATTGTTGGCCATGCACCGCTGAGCCGCTGAGGCAGCATTCGAGGGCCCTTTTCGCCGGCATTTACCACAAGTAGTTAAAGTTTACAACAAAATTGCAACTAAAACTACATTTGTAACCAACCTAACCAACCTAAACTCCAACTCCGACTCCAACTCCATTTGCAGTTGCAGCTCCAAGTTGTGGTGCAAGTTTTGCACCCACTTTTGTTCCACGGCCAGAGCGGCATTGACTGCTTGGTTCCACTTGTTGGTTGTTATGGATATATGAGTCCTGCTTTTGCTTTATTGATTATCAGCTTGTTTGTTGCAGTTGCTGTTGCTGTTGTTGTTGTTGTGTTTGCTATTGTTGTTCTTGTTCTCTGTGCCTGTTATTGATTGCAGCAAGTGGTGCAGGCCGCTTACGTCCCCCCATTCCCGCCTCTTTCAGTCCTTGTTGCTATTAGAAATTGTAATTAGCCAAGTTATTCCGCTCGTTGTTGTTGTTGTTGTTGTGTTTGCTTCTGTGGCGTGGCAGCTTGTCTTTAAAGTTCAAGCGTTCATATTTTATGCAACTTGATTGAGTTGCAGAGAAACTTACATAGCTAGTAAAAACTTTCAACTAACTGTACAGCTATGACAACGATATGATAAATGATTTATTGGGAGTGTGTATTTTTTCTTTTCGGAAATTGTTTCCCACATGCTCAGCATATTTTCCCTTTGAAACCGCAAATGCCGGCTCGTGACATATGTTTTCACATTCTTATTTTATTTCGTATTTTTACTTTATTTTTTTTTTTTTGGTAGGGTCAGCGGACCAGCTGACCAGCTGACCATATGCCAAGGCCCTCGCATACTCTATATACATATATATTTACTATATACCATATCATTCCATAGAGCACACCATAAATTTTCAGAACGAAGTTTCATTTCAAGTTCGGTCGGCGAATTGACCAGAGGACCAATAAAGGGGGCCAAACAAATAGACAACAGTTGGCCAATGCTTATTGCTAATGGTGGTTGTTGGTTCAGTTTCAGTTTCACTTCTCTACCCTCTACCCCTCCACGTTGTCTGTTGTTGTCAGCCTGCTGCCGCTGCTGCTGCTGCTCATTAGTTGCGCCTGCGCCGCTGCCTGTTTCTTTGAAGAGTTCATACGGGGTTAAAAGTATATCGGACCAGTTATCGGGTCGGGGCTGCTCGGTTAATTACAGCTTGCCGCTCGGTCGTGAGACCTGGTGTGATATCACTCATAGATAACACAACACATCTACATCTACATCAACATCAACATCAACATCTCTTTAGAATATAATGGACTTCAACAATGCCAGTCACAGCCACAATTCAAGGACATCGAAATTGGCTTGAACGTGACTTGGCTAAATGACTATATCGTTAGTTAAAGATCGTTTAATTTATTTATTTATTTAATGTAAACTAAACTCACTTCACACAAAAAAATACAAATAGTAAAAGATTGATTGAATTAAATTAAAAATAAAATGGAACATGCAATTTAAAATAAAAAATATGAAATATTTATAATATTTCGGGGGATATTATGTGAGTTATATGAATTATTCATCTATTATATTTAAACACATTTATAAACTCATTTTAATTTGCTGAATATTTAGCAGTGTCCTTGGATTGTTGGCCTAGGATATCTTTAATTAGTTTTTTATTTAAATTTTTCCTTGTCTTTTTATATTATGTTATTTTGGGTTTTATTGCAAAAATATTCCTGATTCTTTATGCAAATCAACGACAAACATATGTAAATTAATTTATATAATTAATTTTATTTTATGTACACTTAGCAGTATTTTTGAATACTAATGATGGCTTATAATATCTATTATAATCTCAAGTTCGTTCTAAAACTTTGGTGTTTATTTAATTTATATTTATAGCAGTACATTTTACATCTGTTTGTTTTCATTTATATTTTCATTTTCTCTTTTAATTTCCACATTAAAATTTATACTTCTTATTCTTCTTTTCATTCTCAATTTATGATCTACAAAATCTTAACTTGTTTTGACTTAAAGTTGTTGTAGTTTGGTAGACTAGTTTTCGCAGAGTTTATACAGTTGTGATTAACTGTTTTCCACTCGTTGGACATTGTCTCGATTTTTCACCGCCCCCTCCACTCCCCACCACCCACACAGTCTACCCCTTTACTCCACTGACTCTGCTCGGTCTGCATTGCTTTAGCTGCTGTTGCGATTATCTGGTTGTAGCTGTATCTTTTTTTCTATATCTGTGTGTGTTATGTCTGTCTGTCTGTCTGTGTGTCTGTGTGTGTGTGTGTGTGTCTGTGTGAGTAATTAACACCATTGCGTAATGCAGCGTATCGAAGCCTAAATAGTGCTTGCTCCATATGCCCAGCCTTGGATGGGCGGTGGGCGTGGTAGCCATTAAATGCGCCAAAACAGCTGCCTGCCTCACTCTCTATTACTCTCTCTTTCTCTTTCTCCCTCTCTCTCTCTATCTCACTCTCTCTCTCTCTCTCTGTCTCTCTATCTATGTCTTTATTCGTTTGCTCTATCTTCCATTTGTGAAACTTTGTTGCCCCATTCGCCCCCCTTCCGTTGACTCTTGTTGGAAGGTGCTAAAACGCTTTCAGCTTACAATTCTAAGTAAACGCTCTTAATGTCAACTCAAGGGGTGTGTGGGGGGAGGAGGGGGGGAGCCGAACAGCTGATCTGACAGCAGACCCATGTGCAGTCGGGCTTAGGGTGTCAGTGAACCCGGACTGAGAGGCCAATCCTCAATCCTTGGGCAGCGCTTGCGACTAATCCATAAGCCACCTGCCTTTTGGGCCGCTTGGCCCGGAACGCGCCTAGTTTCTTTTTTTTTCTTCTCTTTTTTTCTACTCTGACCAAAACAAAAGAATTTTGAATTAAGCAAAAGCGTTCCATTAAAAATCCACCCCAAAGGATCGGTGTGCGCTGAAGTGGAGCGCGGGGTGTGGGCCACATTCGAGTAGGGCGTGTTTCACATGTAAAGTTCAGTTCAGTTCAGTTCAGTTCAGGCAGGTGATACTTTCCTTGCTTTTTACAGCGAATTGCAATAAAAACAAATATGAAATAACACAAATGAAACTCAGCTGAGACTGAAATTTCATTTGGTTTCATTTCGAAATCAAAAATAATTTTCATAATTATGCCATGAATAAATGATAAATTCAAGGCAGTGGCATGAATGATAAATGCTGTCCCCCACACTGCTAGATGACTGGGCAGAGAGCGCTCATCATTAGTACACACACACACACACACACACACATACACAGCTGAGCTGTGGAGACGCCTCCCAAAATGAAGAAGAGCGCAGGGAGTTGGGCGTCGTGGAGGCGGTAAATAAAAGGCCGCGCCCACGCTGCCAAGCGGGGTGGAACTACCAGCTACCAGCTACCAGCTACCAGCTACTCAGCTACTCAGCTACCCAAAAAGCTACAGCTACCCATCCCCCACCCATCCCCCACCCAGCTCAGCCACCCCCAACCACCCCGCTTGCCAGCGCGGGCAGCTGTCAAAAGGTTTTCAAAGTTGCTTTGCCAGGCGCTTTGATGTCGCGCCGTATATGTGTCTACAAGTGTGTATGTGTATGTGTGTGTGTGTGTGTGTGTGTGTGTTGTGTGTGTATGTTGTGTGTGTGTTGTGTGTGTGTCAGTAGATACATTTTTCCAAGCGCGCACATAAAAAATTTCGCCCGGCTCGTTCAAGATTCCGCTGCGCGAATCGCAAAAATGTTTAATCGATAAAATAAATGAGTTGCTTTTGCCAAGTTGTTGTTGTTGTTGTTACTGTTGTTGTTGTAGTTCCAGTTGTTGCTGTTACTGTTACTGTTGCTGTTGTTGTTGTTGTTGTTGCTGGCATAGTTGACGTTATTCTTGTGCGGAACTTTTGCCGCCTCACAGATGTCGGCGCTGCCTTTGCAACAATAATAAAACTACAACAACTACACACATTAGCAAAAATAACTGTATATTTATGTACTCCACATTGTAGTATCGGTGTGTGTGTGTGTGTGTGTGTGTGTGTATCTATTATACACAAAAATTCGTTAGTGTTTCTTTTTTTTACTGTGATCATAAAAAATCACATAAAACCAGAGGTGTTCCCTTTTTTAGGTCCTAAAAGTCATTAGTAAATGTTCCCCAGTCGTGGTTTCTAACATTTTCCAATTTAAATTTAAACAAGAAATGCTGTGGAAAACATACTTAAATATTTTCACTTAGAAAACGTTCTGAATTTATGACAAACCTTTAATATTGAATATGTTAAGGAAAACGTATTTAATTTATGGAAAAACTTGCATAGAAAAAATTAAATTTGTTTTATAAGTTATTATGTAATTTTACTGATTTTCTATTTTATTTTGCATTTAAGCTTTTTTCTGATTTTCTTCTTTGTTGATTAAAATAACGGTTGGAATGAGTAATTTATGTTTTTGACTTAAATACGAAAAGGAACACAAATGTTACTCAGTCTAATCGCTTCCCAATGAAGTGCAGCTTTGGTCCGTTTGGTATTTCATCGGATGTCACAATTAATTGAATTTGCATGCACAACAACAACAACAAAAACAATAACAACAACAATAAACAGAGTGACCAACAAAAAATCCCATTCCGAAAATGTCAACGGAGTGGAAATGTCAAAACAAAAGTTAAGCGCCATTTAAAGAAGCTGTCAGCGAGAAACATGAAATTAAAATTGCTACCGTTGCAGTTGCTTTCTGTTCCTGTTGTTCCTGTTGTTGCAGCAGGGCCACTTAAAAGGCCAACAACAACAGGCAGCAAACAACATGCCAGCAACTACAACAACAACAGCAAGAACAACTTGGCTTAATCTATGGATCCACTTAATGGATCTGCGCCAAATTCACGCATAAATTTGCCGTTGAGTCGGGTGAGAAAAGCGTAGCGTTGAGCTGTTAAATTTAACGAGCCCCCGCTACAGTCCCCACTCCCTCGAGCAGTCTTCCTCCAGCCTCAACTCATTAATTTTGTCAACCCCAAAAACAAAAGAAGAAGAAAAAGAGGAGGAGGAGGAGGAGAAGCTGCTGCGAGAATCGTTTGACTCTCGAGAATCGCAGTAGCTGCCCAGACGCAGACGAGGACTACAAAACGATCGTGCGCTCCGCGACCTGAGATAACGCAAGGAACTGCGGATGGAGCAGCGAAGTGCGAAGAGGAAGACGGTAACTGAGACTCTCAGACTCATTCTCATCCTCTTAAGACTCGGGTCTGCAAATGCAACCCACTGATATCCACAGTCAGAAAAAATCGAACTGATTTATAGAAAATCGTTTTGTAAACTAGAAAGTTGTTTTTGTTTTTTAATAATTTCTAAATATAAGAAAAGATTTCTAATAATTAGAAAAGGCTTACGCTAAATCAACAATCTCAAAAATATAATATTTTTTTTTTTTTTTAATTTAAATTAAATTTTTGTTGCTTGTACAGAAAAAAAACATGCTGTTAAATATAAATGTTTTTGTAAATTTTAGACAATTGTGCTCTCTAATTAAGAAATGAAAAATATATAAGAAAATATAAAATATTTTCTGAATAATACATATCTAAAATTGAGGGCTCTTTGTTCTCTGAGTGTAGTCAGTGCAGCAGAAGACTCAGCTGGTTGTTGTTAGTTGCAGGCAGCTGCAGGTTCAGGACCCCGCGCTAATCGTCCAGCTAACCCAAAACAGATCCTCGTTGAACTGTTGCCATCCTACCTCGTCGCAATGTTCCTACCATGCACCTACCCCCACTTCCAGAAGTACCTCAATGGATGGCGAGCGAATTAAGTTGTTAACGCATTATTTGCATATTTCGAATCGGTGGCTCCTCTCCGCGAATGCCACATTAAGATGCCTTCATTTGCATATTAATTGTGCAAAACAATTTAAGAACAAAAAGAGAAGGAAAATACATTCAAGTGACACTCGAACATGGGCCCAAACAGGCAGCCAGGCAACCAGGCAGCCAGGTAGTCAGTGAAGGCACCAGGGACTGCCCCTAATGAAGTGATAAATGTTTTAGTGTTTGCGAGGCGGCAACTTGAAAGTTAATGCCGAAGATGAGCTATCTAGAATTTTAACTATGGGAATTTGCAAAACGACAATGACAACTGTCACAATATGCTAAATAGCCAGAACTTTATTGGCGGTATGTCTGCCAAGATGTTACACATTCCGATATCGATATCGATTGACTGGTTCAGTCTATCGGCTAATCTAAAAGAAACTATATTAATTGAGATACGTTTTTTACAGTGATTTCGACTATACATCTTTTTATTATTAAGCTTACGGGAAAGATACATTTTTTTAAGTATATATTAAAAACAATAAGTAATAATTATAAGTAAACATTTTATTTACTATTATTTTTTATCGGTTTCTATAATAGCTAAAGAAGAAATAAATAATTAACCGAATATTTAATTGTATTTGTATTTATTTAAAGTCTATTAATTACAAAAAAAAATAAATATAAAGTTAATTAAATTACAAATAAAATGTAATTATTCGATTGGAAAATTAGTCCATCATGTAATGTATTGAGGAAAATCCAGAAAAACCCAAAACACTGAAAAATGTGGTTACCAAGAATAAGTAAAAATAAAAGATAAAAATTTTATTCACGAGGCAAGTAGCTCAAAATTGAATTATTAATGATGAAAATAGAGGAATTTGAGTTGATTAGATGATAATGAAGATAATGATGATAATGAGTATTATAAAATATTCATGCAAACAATTATTTAAATAATAATAAATTAATTCGATATAATAAAAATTAAGTACTTTATATTGCCAAAAACAATTTTTAACTGATGAGGTAGCTTATAATTTATTCAAATAATATTCTCTTATTATTGGATGATGATTGGTTATTTTGTATTGGGTTGTTTAATTTGAGACTTGTTGTTGCTTACGTATTTATTCAACTGATTTAATTGGTTTCTTTAACTTTAATTTAATTTTGCTGCTGAATTTTACATGTTGCAATAACTGAAGAGATCTGTAAACAAAGCAGCTTCAATTGGCATGTTGCCTCAGACGTTAAAGTTGCCAATGCCCTTTGCAAGGCTGTTGCAATAATGGAGCAACATGCACTTGAAAAGCGTAAGCAGCACAGCAACAAACGCAACAAATAACAGCAACAACAACAACAACAACGGCAAAACTTACATGCAAAATTAAATTAGTTTGCAAAAATTGTGCCATGCAGTAAAAGTGGCCGCATTGTTGTTGTTGCTTCGGTGTGTTGCTTGTGTTGTTGTTGCTACAATTACAACATTGTTGCGTCGACGCCTACGCTGCTCAGTAGTTGTTGTATTTGTATTTTGTTTTGTTTGGTTTTTTTTTTTTTGTTTTTCGGACATGAGACACGCTACTTTGCGTTTTTAGCTGCCAGAAGCGACAACAGCCGCTGCTGCTTCTAGCTTGCTGCAGTTTTATGTTGCGGCACGCAGCACAATGTGGCACACGCATAGAGAGATGGCTAGTCAAGTGGAAAAGAGAGTGAAACATTTGCCATATGCTGTGAATGAATTAGCATGTTGCGTGTGTGTGTGTTTTTTTTTGAGGCATGCTGAGATTTTTGGCGCCAAATTGAGTTTTGCAAAACAAACAAGAGATCAACGGCAACGCTGCGTATGCTTAATGCCTGCTCATGCAAATAACTGAAACGAGTTAACCTCACGTGCCGGCACACACACAACACAACACAACACACACACACACACACACACACACACCACCTAAAGGATTGCGTGTCATTTGTTTATAAACACCTGAGCAACAACAACATAACAACAAAAAGCCGGCTGCTAACCCAAAGCCCCAGTGCTGTCGACCCTTGACACTCATCAAACGGCAACAGCAGCAGCAGCAACAACAACAGCAACAACAACAGCAACAACAATATTAGCAACAGCTGCTGCAATTGCATCTCTGATGGTTTTGAGTTTGGCTTATGAGTCCAACTAGTGGCAGTAGTTGGAGCCATTAAAATACATTTGCAGTGTAACATTTTAGTTTTCCTTGTGCCTGTTTTTTTTTTTTTTTTTTTTTTTCAAATCGAAATCCAAATGGCAGCCCTTGGGGCAATTTCAGCTCTGGCTGCCGCATTGTAATTTCTTTAAAAGCAATTCTTTTCATAATGGGAATAACAAAACAACAACAACAACAACAAAACAGAGAACAAAACAAGCAAAAGAGAGAGAAAGGAAAATATACATGAGGGCCAAATGAGAGAAGAAAAGCAGCCAAACGAAATGGGCAAAAATAATGCAGGAAAATGGAATGAAATGAGCGAAGCTAAATAAAAATGGACTGCAGGAGTTGAGAAGTTGGAAAGGGTCGTGGCGGGGGGGTGAGGGCGGGGGGGAGTGGCTGGGGATTTTGGTTTGGTTTTAGGCGAGGTTTGGCGCTGTAGCTAAAAGTTTTGCAAGAAATGTGGCCAACACACACAAACACACTCACACACACAGACAGAGTCTAGCTATGCAGTTATCCTTTGTTCGCTAGGATTCTACGCCATTTTTAGCAGCGACGTTTTATGGTCTACAACCCTCCCTCCCCCCACATCCCTCTCCACCCTTAGCAGAAAATAAAAACTCCAATCCAAACACAAAACCCAGCAGACAAAGCAAGGTTTTTTTTCGGTTCTTTTCTCTTTTCTCTACTCTTTTCCATTTTTCTGTGTTTTATTTTCTTTTCTTTTTTTTTTTGGGAAAGTTGTTTATGGAACTCATTTTATTACATGCCCTCGACTCTTTTCCGCAACATTTGTAGCTGTCTGTGTTCTTTGCAGTTGTAGTTTGCGGTCCCGTTGCCGACTTCTTATAGATAATAAGAAAATTATACATTTTATTCGATGGCAACGTTGCAGGCAGCAAACGCTGCAATGCCCCCAATTTTGGAGTAGTCCTTAATTAGATGTTAAGTTATTTAGCATTTTATATTTGTAGACGGATATTCTCCGTTTCACTGTTCCCTTTTCGGCTCATAATTTGCAGCCTTGACTCCAAAATAGTCCTCCAATTCAAATTGCATTCCAATGCGTCTAACAGTTTCATCATCATCATCATCCCCGATATATACCCATACTATATAGGTTTCTCTTTTTTTTTTTAATTTTTTTCCTTATATTTATATAATCACCCACTCCTGTAGCAATTTGTCGTTTATCCTCGGTTTCGGCTGTTTCTCCGCTTTCGCTTTCTTCCCAGACACTAATAATTTTCTAAATTCAGCGTTTTTATTTTGGCCTTCGTAATTGGCTTAAAAGATTCTGACTGCGATTCGCATTTTCGCATTTAATGAAATAAATTGACGTTTATTTACGGATTTCGAGAGTTTTGCATTCCAATGTTTAACTGTAAATAACTGTATCATTATCACAATTTTCCTTAAGCGTTTCTGATAACATTGTTTGGCGACACAAAGTTGCACTGAAAATCTTCAACTGAGACTCGACATTTGTGGCATACTACGGATATCAATCGGACTTTAGCATTCCATTGTTTAACTCTGGATGAATCATCATCGTCATGATTATCGTGGTTATTTTCATTATTATGTTGCTGTTTGTTATCTTTGGCGACAGTTTTGCATTCCCAAGCAGGGAGTTGCAGCTGGGGATTTGGGTGGTCCGTTAACAATTTGAGGCACATGTCCTGCTGGCAGTGACATCGAACGGACATGCCACTGACAATTATGTGGCAAGGCAGCTCAAACAAAAAACGGGTGCCAAACTGTTGCCACCAGCAAAAAATGTCGGGCAATTAACTTAAATACGTTTCAACTTTTCACGTGCAAACGCGACAATGTCCTGTGGATGTGTGTCCTGTATGCCACTTGCCAGCATACTCAGCTTAACAACGTATGTGTGTGTGTGTGTGTGTGTGATTGTGCAGCGAAGCAAAAAGTTTTGAAAAACTCGAAACAACAGCGTTAAACAATGAAAATGTTCAATGTACTTACGATATACACACAAAAAAAATAAAAAAAAAAATATATATATATATAAAAAACGACAAATTTTCAAAGAGTGGAGCTTAAGGGAGGGGAGGCGGTGGTCCGATGGCCCTGAAAGGGGTCGCTCATAAATTACAACAGTAATTATATTTAATAACCGCAATTAACTCTGTAATAATGTCAATGAAAATGATGAGACGAAATATGATTAAAAACGAAACACAACAAGAAACAAAAATAAATAACAAACAAAAAAAAAATATACAAAAAATCAAAAAAATCAAAAATATAAAGCAAAAAGCAACCAGGGAATGTGAAAGAGATAAAAAACATACTGAATGCTTGCCAGCTAAGCAAATCCTCAGCAAAATGTGCAAATCGCTTGGCTTTAGACGCTTACGGCCAAGATAATGCGGAATTAAGCGCTAAGCCACCGCACCGGGAGCCAGGAGCGCCAAGACGAGACGACTCGAGTCGAGGCGAGTCGAGTCGAGGCGAGTCGAGTCGAGAGTTGGGCTATCATATAAAAGACTCGACTCGACTCGAGCACTTTCTGCATTTATGAGTTTTATTATTGGCAGCAACAACAACAACAACAATAGCAACAACAACTGAGCTTGGGCGCCAGCTTGCTATCATATCACATGCCACATACCACATGCCACAAACAGCATTTAGATTTACAATGGCTTTCGGCTGGATTCATTCATTCTCTCTCTCCCACTCTGTCTCTCTCCCTCTCTCTCTCCCTCTCTCTCTCTCTCTCTCTCTGCCGCTTTTTATGACAGCTAATTGGACATACAGATTGCTGTTCTAATTTGTAGTGGACTTTATGATTTGATTCGCGGAAATATTTCAACAGCGTATTTCCTGCGTTTCTTCTGCATTTGCTGGGGCGGGGGCTGGGGCTGGGGCTTTAGGCCCACTTTCGTTTTGCCACATTTGGCATAATTAACAGATCAACTGGCCGAAAAGGAACCCCTACTTCTGCTGCTGCTGCTGCTGCGAGGGTGGTTTACCGCTGCTGCTGCTGCTTAACTTGGCCCTATTGTTCTGGGGTAACTGATAACTGCAATTAATAATTTTGACCTTTTCTTGTCTGTGTGTGTCTGAGTCTGTCAGCTGTTTGACTTGCCGTTTAATCTATGAAATTTGTTTTCGTTTTTATTTGCAGCCTGAAGCCGCCGCCCAAGGATGGCGTCACTAAGAGCAATCCATCAAAACGGCATCGGGAGCGCCTCAATGCCGAACTGGATCTGCTTGCCTCCCTGCTCCCCTTCGAGCAGAACATACTTAGCAAACTGGATCGACTGAGCATACTAAGGCTGTCCGTTAGTTATTTAAGAACCAAAAGTTATTTTCAAGGTGAGTACCGATTACAAACTATATATATATGGATTTCAAAATTAACCAGCGTTTCGAGCGGGTGGTTTTCCTTTTTTAAATCGGGTAGCAAACGGGCATTTTATTATTTTACCCATTCCATACTCATCCCATATGGTTGGCCTCTCAGGAGCGTTTGGGTTGCGCCTTCTTCTAATTTTACTTCTTGTTCTGCTGCCGTTTGCCATACGGCACATTACATTCCGGCCTATTAAATCGATTATGCTGCTGCCACATTGTAACTGCCACTGAATGGTGGCAGACCCTAAACCATGACTCATAAATGATTCAAAACTAATTTCAACGACGCAACGGGGTGTCCTGCTGCTCCGTCTATCTGCTCCCCAGTATTGGTCCCAGCTCAGGGATATACAAATAAGCACACACACACACACACACACACACACACACACACACACACACACACATAATACACGCACGTGGCGAAATTAGTGCTGTTGACGGATTAAAGTTCTGTTGTCGAAAAACAAAAGAAACAACAAAAAAAAAACACACACATTTCAACTTGTCTTCATCTCATTTGATACTCTTCTGGCCAAGAGCCATTTTAAGTTTAGGCTGTTCTTTTGGTAATATGCGAAATAAATTAATCATTTTTTGTTAGGCTTTTCTTTTGGTAATATGCGAAATAAATTAATCATTTTTTGTTAGCTTTTAAAAAGTTGTAAGTAGAAAACAATTTGACTTTGAGCGTTAAAGGGGAAGCTATTTTTATAGCCAGATAAAATCAGAATATATTTAGTATTTATTGGTGATCTCTTCTTTTTATAACTAAAATATGTTTTACTTGAAACATATTTTAATTATAAGTAAATAATATATTAAGTTTTAATATTTTATATTGATTTAATATTATTCAAATGATGTGTGCTTTTATTTAATAGCCTCCTTAATCAATATTTTCATTGCTAAAGTAAAACTCTTCCTTTGGTAGAGTATATGTTATTCGTAGTAACCAACTTAGTTGCTAGTTAGTCTCTAAATGTTGCTCTTCTTTATTTTAGTTTTGTTAGTTTTGTTTCTTTTTTTGTCGGGTTTTTGGTTTATTTTTTTTATGCTCGCGCGACTGGCAAATGAATTAAAGGTGGGCCCACAACGAATAGGAAATGGGCAAATGGTAACATTTTTTGGGCCAGGTAAATCGAAGCAAGTAAACATATGTACATATGTACACACACACACACACACACACACACACACCAGGCAGGGTTGTTTTCATTGTTCATCTTTAAGCCGTTGCGTTTTTTTGGCATAAATATTTCTTTTTGCGTCTAATTTAAATTAATTAAAACAATGCAATAAAAGGAGAACGAACTTGGTTCGCTTTGATGGCTTTATTATCGTCTTGGTTCATTCACATTTCGCTTTGTTTAACGACATAAATTTAATTGCTTAAGCAACACTGGTGCGGAGGGGGCAAGATGAAATGCCGCACACAGCGTTAATTAAGTTTAAGTGCAAAAATTGTAGCGAAAATTGAAAGAGCAACTAAATGCAGCAAAGAGGACAGCAACTAGAGGGACCCTTTGTGACTCACGTGTGTGTGTGTGTGTGTGTGTGTGGGTGTGTGTGTGGGGGGGAGTGTGTGTGGGGAGGTCAGTCTTGGGCTGGGCTCGTCCTGTGCCAAACAACAAAAAAGAACAAAAGGACTCGAGTAAATATTTTGACAATTAGCGGTCAAAACGCAGTTGGGCGTTAATTGCAATGACAAACAGTCTCGGCCAGTTCAAGTCTTTGGCCGACACGTGACACGTGCTGCATTGTGCTAAGTCAATATACGATCCTAAATTTCCTTTGATTAGAAGAGGCCCATAGCCGGCCAACCACTTCGATATACATCTACATAAAACGCCACGCGTTGCGTTTCCTTTTTTGCCCAGAAAAAAAGCAGGACGACGACGGGTTAATGGACCAGAACCGTTGCGCCGTGTGCCCCCGTGAGTGCCCAGTGTCCTGTCAACTATATATAAACTGTACATATATATGTCCATCTAATGTTGTCTGCTTGCGGGGGGAGGTTGACAAAACGTCGCTGCACAGGTCAAAGTTTGTTTACGTTTTGCCTTTATTTGTTTGTCTAGATGTTTTTCGGATATTATCAGGATCATTTAATTTACAATTAGTGTGTATGTCGAGGGGAGTGGAGATATAGATGTGTGTGTGGGTGTGTGGGTGGGGGGAACGTGTGTCGGCTTGTGGGATTTCCAAAAACTTAAGCACTCAATGCGATTAATTGACAGGCGGCTGTATAAAAATGATAGCCAAAAGTTTAGATACATATGTATATATCTATATACAATTGTGTATGCCAGTCTCTGCGTTCTGTATACACATTCAATTGCCCACTAGGGGGTTGCTCGACAGACACCAACAACAACAACAACAACAACAGCAGCGTCCTGCATCTACTTCTACATAGGGGCAGTTGTTGACCCTGACTTGCGCAAAAGCGAAACGGCGAACAAATTTTCTCTACACCAAACAGGACAACAAAAAAAAAGAAAATGTAAGCAAAGCAAAGTTCGTTTTCATTTTCGCCAAGCTTTCAAAGTTGCTTTTCTATACACACAACATACACACATCCACACACACACATAAATTCACACACACACACACAGACAGAGAGAGCACTTTGTTGCAAAACAAAGATGGAGAAAGAAAAACTAAATAATTAAAGCGCGCTGCTAATGGCCCATTGTCTTGACCTGGCTCCCCTCTACAAGCTCCTCTGCCACCACCTACCCCTAACTAAAACACTAACTTCTTCCCCCTCTTCGCCTGTATCTAAAAGGGCCATAATTGTTGGGCAAGCTATGGCGCCTTATGGCCAGCAATAATTGCTAAGACGCGCAATTTGTACATTTTTAATGTACTCGTTACTTCTCTAAGCTGCTCTCCCGCTGCTTTCCCCTCCCTCCCTCCCTTTCACCCGCCCTCCCTCACCGGCGGTGCGTCTCGTCCTGCCAAAAGGGCTGGGTTTCGCCAGCTTAATTGATGAGTTGCGTAATTAACTGCAAAATGAACTGAATGCGGGCATCGATAGTCCTGTTTAACCATGCCAAATGCCGATTGCACGCAATCGAACACAACTCCTAAATAAGCCCGAACCTAAGAGCCAAAAAAATAATAAAAACAAAAAAAAACTAAGCAATTAAATTGGCCAATAAGCAGTTTAAGTGCAGTGCAGACTCCATCAATTGGAATTTGCCTTTAATTTGCACTTAAAATATTACCAGCTAATGTAAAATAATCTCTAATTGGGCACCTTTTGAAATGCTATTAAATTATATTATTTGTACAAATTTCATTTAATTAAACTTGTAAAATTTCACTCTCATTTCAAAAACAAACTAAATGAAATTTCAATTCATTTGTTTTGGCCCCGTTCGCTTTTAAAATGCTGTGAAAATATAATCAATGATATGTTTTAGTTTTTATACAAGGTTTTATATTTTTAAATTTAAGCGAATTACAGGGTATTTAGTCTGGAAAGTGTCAATTCAAGTAGAAAGCGCAAAATATTGAAATATTTTACACTACATTTTAAATGTTTTAGTTATGAGATGATAATTATTGATTCTTGAAAATAGACTTTGCTGAAATTCAAATAATCGATTTTTCCTAAGACTAGTCTTAAAGTATGCAAAAACATTATTAGTTTGATTAATTTATTGATATCATTCATAAGCTGTTCAAATTTAATCTAGATTGTAGATCGTAGCCAGGGGAACAATGGAGATTAGAATAGACTGCCAGAGTGCTTGGGAGTGATTCGCATTTGACTTTTGCCGCTTTTGGAAATTTGAGCCGGCAATGGGAACGAAACCAGTTGGTTGCCAACCAGAGTTCCCACACATGATTAAAATATGATTTGGCTTTTTACATTTGTTGGTTGCTTTTACAGCGAGGCAGCAAATCATGTTGGACCTACTTGTCTAGCGACGGGTTTGCCTTAAGATCTAGTTTTCTTTGGGCTCTGGTCTCGTGGGAAGCGAATTGCAATTGGCGTCGTGTGGCAACTCTAAGCGTATTACAAGAGCTGGTGCATTGCGCACATGCGACACATGTGCTTTGGGAACACACCAAGAGACACCTACACACACACCCCTCCCCCCCACTCCACCCCCTCCGTATGTTATGCTAACAAGGTCACTTGGCACTTGGGGTGGAAAGGGGAGTGGGGATTGCTTGGGGTCTGGCATTTATGCTATTATCAAAATTGCTGTTAAGCGTTTGTTAATGGAGCCCATGGCCATGTGCTATGCGAATCGCATGCCCCTGGGGCCAAGGCTCAGCTCTTAACCTATAAACATACTAAGTCCGTCCCCTACCCCTGCCTCCCCATACATATATATATGTATGTATATATATGTATATATATATGTGTGTAGTAGCCAATTTTTCGTGCATATACATGACTTTCGTGCGTTGCTCCAGTTTAGGCCCATTAGCAGCGGGCAGTAGAAGCAAGTGAGGACGGGGGAGGGGAGAGTCTAGTTGGGGTGTTGTAGAAACCATAGCCAGACAATTGTTGGTAAATGACGCCAAGAGGCGCAGGCGGACATGCAATCAGTCAGGCGATGCACTTTAACCACCACTGTCGTCCTACCTTCGAGAGAGCTTAGGCCGCCTAGTGTTGATGTTAGTTGTTGTTGCAAGTTGTTGTTTTGTTGTTGTCATTGCCTGACGCCTTGTATTGTCACGTCGCTGCAAAAGAGTTGAGCCCAGAATGAGAGAGAGACATACATGGAGAGAGAGAGAAAGAGAGAAAGAGAGAGAGAGAGAGAGCATGCAGCAGACAACATTGCGTGACTTACGTAGGTCGTACGGGAACCCCATTCCCCTCCTCGATACTCCTCCTCCTTCCCACTGCCATGCGGAACAACAACAGGTACTCCATCTAAAGGCCTAGTTCAATTTAAAGCGCTTAAGGACCTGCAATTCTAATTGGCTTTAAGCTAAATCAATAAACGCCATTGTCACAAATGTTGAACAGCACTTTTCCATTCGATTTCGATTTTTGTCGCTTATCCAAATTATTATTATTTCTTTATTTCTTCAATGGGAACAATATAGATTTATAACAGTACCAAACACTATTCACAAAAATATATGCACATATTGACTTTTTGAATAGGTCATTTAGTTAATTGATATTTTCACGATGTTTAAATTAATGCTTTTCATTTATATAGAATCTGAAATGTTTGCCTCTAATAATTATAATTAATTGTAGAGAATTTATTGTAAAATTCAACAAATTGTGCAATCTGTTTATGGCAACTGAAGTAAGCGTGCAATTTTTGGCATTTAAGTAATGCATTTGCCTCAACTGCCTAGCCATTATTAACTTTCCCTTGCCCCTCCTCCTCCTCCCCTTAGCGAGGGGCAACCAGTAGACAGTGCCCAGCATGTTTGTGCTGTCAGTTTTTCCATCAATTGGACTGATGAGTTTGACATTTCCATGACATATTTGCTTGTGAGCACGAAAAATATTTGCCAAAATGTCAGAATTTAAACTTTACTCATTGTTTGGGGCATGCCGTGCCAATCTACCAGTGCTGCTCATATCGCCTTTTTCCCGTCAAATCTATTTTATTTTAAATATATACATTTACGGCTTGAAGACTAAGATGAGTCAAATGGAAGCCAACAATTTCAAAGAGCAATGGAAACAACAACAACAATAAACATTCCAAATAATTCTCAGCATTGTCTTAAATAAAATCTAGCATTTTTCCCCACTAGTTTAGCTCTTTTTCCTTGTCAGAAGTTGGATGGGACACGCCCAAATCGCAGCCCAGCGCATAATTGACGCCATTTTGCACAGGGGCGCATCGGAGAGCGTCGCCGTTGACGTCGCAGTCGGCGTCTCTGCCGACGTGTATCTTGCAGTTCGTCTGCGCACGCTTTTCCAATGCTGCTTTTCCGACGCTGCTGCCTCTTCTTGTTCGTCTTCTTCGGCTTCTGCTTTACTTGCTGCTTTACGTTTGCTGGGTGGGATTTTGTGGCTAAGCCAGCTGCCGCCATTTTTATGTGTGTTTCACAGCGCACCCCGCACAGCCCCGCCCCACCCCACTCAACCCAGTCGTAGTTCGCCCCTGGGCCCGCATGCTGCCAGCTGAGATTTTGCGCTTTTCCGCCTTTACAAGATTCACGTTCATCCACCAAGGCAACAACGCGTTTCCCTCTGGTGGTGGATTTTTCGGTTTATGTGGCGCATTTTCTAAGCGCTCATCGCTCATCGAGGGTCACTCGAGCACTTGCAAAATGCGAATACATTTTTGAGTGATGTCGTTAATTTGGTTTATGCTAATCAGCTACGCATAAATGCAATAAAAAAAACAGCGAAACACGCCCAGAAATTGCGGCAGATTTGTTGTGCTCCTCCCCCGCCCCAACTCCCACCCCGGCTCCTGGTCAAAGTTGAGCCTAATTAAATGTGCTTATGCACGTGAATAATAATTCTGGCGCAGCAATAAAAAACAGCTAAAGAACAAAATAAAAAGTGTAACTGTAATTTAAGTAAGAACCACAGCCAGTCGCAATGTAAACTGAGCCTAATTAAATTATGAATAATTGCGTCCAAATGTTGCTCTAAAAGCCTTGCCACAAGCCAAGTCAAGCAAAAGCAAAAGGCATCGCACGCACATGATGCAATTTGTTTTGGCCACATTACGTTGACCAACATTGGGGTAGGGGCACGTCGGGGTCAGTCTGCCGCTCGGAGGCTCAACTATTTGTTTTATCGCACTTTCGCTAAAATGAACACTCTAACACACACAATAACACACACACACACATACATACACACACACCAGAACAAACACACTCACACACGCAGCGGCACTTTTGTTAATTTGATAAAAAGCTAAAGCAGCGCACAGATTAGCCAGAAAAGGAGCCCAACCAAGTCAAGTCAAGTCAGGGAAAGGCCAAACCTCAGTACACTCAAAAAAAATTAGCATGTCTAAAAAGTAAGCACTCCAAATACTGAGCAACAAATTAGCTTTTTGTAATATTAAAGTTATCGAGTAGTTAAAAAACCAAATTTATTTAAAATATCAATCAAGAAAGGCACCCAAAAATAGTAATTAATTAATTAAATTAAAATGAGTAGTGTATTTATTATTTTTATTTGTACTCCAATGTAGCTTAATTATTAAAAGAGGTCTTCGAAAATGAAACAAAACTAATTAATTCAAAATAGAGTACAACAAATAGCTGAAATTGACTTTTGGAATTTTTAAGCTTATCACAGTTTAGGAGAACATTTTATTTATTTATTTAAATATTTATTTATTTATTTATTGTCAACTAAAATCAGTCGGCACCAAAAAACACAAAGTGAAAATTTTGAATTAAATTAAATTTAAAATAAAATTAAAATGATAAATTAATTCAAAAATACTAAAATATTTATAAGATTTATAAGATTTTTAATATTTCTGGGGTAAAAACAAAATGGTCCAACATTTGTTGCATGAATTGGGGAAAACCCAGAGAAACCCAATTATACCAAAAATAATTACTAAGAAAATAATTAGTAAGAATTAGTTTGCTTAAAGTAGTGCTGTATATCAAATTAAATAGGCACTCAAAAAACAAAACTAACTTGAAATTTTAATTTAAAAAACAGAAAATTTGTAAATGTAAATAAGTCTGAGAACTCTTATATTTTTCACAGTGTAGCTGTAGAGTTAGGGGTAGGACGCATTTTTGGAGCTGCTAATTGAAATGAGAGACCCTGCGACTGGGCTGTGGTTGCTGTAGTCCCTGCTACTGTTGTAGTTATTGTTGTTGTTGTTGTCGTTGTTGTTGTTGTTGTTGTTGTTGTTGCTCAAGGGTTGCTGGGTGTTTTATACTTGCAGTTAGTTGTTGTCGGGCTTTGCCATGCGTAAATTAGGTTTTAGTTCTTATTCATTATGCTTTTTTCAGTTATTTTTTTTTTTTTTTATTTTATTCTCATTTTTATTATTTCCATTTGCGCTGATAAAAATCATAATTTATGACATCAGACGCCGAGGCATATTTTATTTCAAGCCGCATATAAATTTGCTTATATAATTCGGAACTAGGTCCAAAGACAAAACTAAAACCGAGTGCTGCGAAAATATATTAGCTCTAGTTCGAGTTCCCATTTGGTGTGTGTTCTTTTTTATCGTTTATCGCGCATAAATCAATTTTTGTGACAAATTTATTATAAAACTTGAGGCGCAGAAGAGAAAAAAAAAACCCCCCGAAAAGGAAAAAAGAAAAACCAAAAATATTGCTTCAAAAATGGCGGCGGAATGCCGCAAGGGTGTTTGTAAGGGGTGTGTGTGTGTGTGTGTGTGGAGGGGGGTGTATAGCTTAGTATGGGTATGAAAGGCAGTGCCAGGCGCTGGGGTTTCGGGTGGGAATTGTGGGGTGAGGGTTAGGAGGATGGGAGGTCTGGCAAGTTGGCTCATAAAATATTACAATGACACCATAAACAATTTTTAGTACTTTTCCATGCCAGCTGTAAATATTTATTGTATATTATGGTCCTACTATATATATATATATATATATAAATACATAGCTATATTGGATTTTTTTTTTATGAAGTAACTATGGTTTCAAATTGAGTGAGAGGGTCGGGGGTCTGAACTGGGGCTGTAAAACGTTTTGAGCCAGTTATTTATGACTCGCAATTTCGAGCGCCATTGCAAGTAAAATATTAATGGCTAATAAAATATAAAATGTCGGGCTTCATAAATATTTAAGCTGTGCTCTCCAAATGTGTCTCTCTCTCTGTCTCTATCTATCTCTTTTGTTCTTCTGTCTCTTTCTCGCTGCAGTTGTTATGCATAAGGATAAGGAGGAGAACGGTGTCCTGCCCCACATACACGCACACGATGGCTACAGGACGCGCGAGCTGGGCGCCTTCGAGCACGGCCTGCTGGATGGTGATATGTTCCTGCAGGTGAGTAAACCCCCACCACCCATCACCCACCACCCACAACCCTCTGCACATCTATCAATACTACCCCTGGCTTCGGATGCCTTGGGTTAATTTGTCTTCATCAATTTGTTTGGTCATTTGATGGCTTCATCGGCAGGATGTGCCGCGCCAGGTAGCGGCATAATCAATCAGCGCTCGTTGAGAGACAGCAACTGGGAGAGAGGATTGAGTTGGTGTGGGCAGTATACATGTGATATATACATACATAAATATATATATATATATATATATCCCCTTACTTAAAGATAAAAGTTTATTCGAAACACGCAAAGTTCGAAGCGTTTCGATTTGTGATTTTCTGTGTAAATGTGGAAAATTGTTCAACAATTGAATGCAATTAGTTTAAGTCCCGTTGTTATTGTTGCCGTTGCTTTCCTTGTCAATTGATTAATGTATAATTGGCGCTCGGACATGTGTTACCATAATATTTATAATTAATTTCGGCTAGTTGTGCTGGCCAACCTACAACCAGCCAACTAAGCTATCAGCCAACAGTCAAACAGCACCAGCTCAAATTATGCATTTCAAGTTTATGTGCCACGCGCTGAATTGGTCAAACTTCAATTAAATTGTCTCGCATACATACACACACACACACACACACACAACCACACACCTGTGTGTGCAAGTTGCATGTTTTTGCTGAATTAAAGCACATTTGTGGGCAGCAGCAGTTGCTGCAGTTGCTCGCCAGGCGCGAACATATGCACTTGTCACATTCATGACAGTTTAATTTAATGCACACATAGCTCACCAGGCACACACACGGAGTGCACACAGGGGCACACAGGGGCACAGGGTGTGCAGCACTAGACAGTGGCCAATTGATGGGGGTAACAAAGAGTCGGAGGCATGCAATTGTGCAACATGCGCTTAATGCAATTCTTTTTCATTGTTTCTGTTGTTGCTGTTTTCGTTATTTTGTGTTTTTTTTTTATTTTGTGGTTAAAATTCAATGTTTTCGAAAATTCAATGTCAACGTCCAAAACTGCCTAAAGAGATCACCACTCAAACTTACACTTGTTAGCCATGTTTTAAGGTAACAAAAAAAAGAAATGAAAAGAAAATCCGCTTTTCCTTTACTATAAATTTTTTTTATTTACAAATGATTCAAGCTTTGTATTTAAATAAACACATCCTCTAATTCTGCTTATTAATCTTTAGGATTTTATAAAATATGTTTCTGTTTGAGTTACAGCAATTTTCGAATAATTTTCCAAAGATTTGCTTCTTGTTTGAAAGCCACTCAAATTCCTCTCACAAATCCATTCAACACAAGTTTAAAACATATTTTGTTGCATGTTATAGGCTATAGTAATATACTATTTTATATACGTACAATCCCAAAAAAAACAACATATTTTCTTTTTATATTCCCTAAAAACTCAACACTCTGAAGCCCCTCTCGAAAAAGTGTGCAACTCGCCACTGTTGCAAGCAAAAACTGCGCACAGTGCACCGTTGCAGCTGGTGGCGCAAAAGTGCAGATGCATTACGTATACGCAGGGTGTGCAACAACAGCCAAACAGGACACCACAACAAGGACTCACACACAAAACACAACAAACACGACTCGACTGTCTCCTTGCACGACTTTTGCAATTTGAATGCAAGCCAAAAACTAGTTTTTTTCACATTTCGAGCTTGTTGCTTGTTTCTTGTTATTCATTTTCTTTTTCTTTTTTTTTTTTTTTTTTTGCCTTCCGGTGAATGGGCGAAGTGCAACTAATTGTTGAGCTGCACAATTGTGCATTTCCGTGCATATTTTTGAGACACGCCGTGCGCAGAGGGGAGAGTACAAAACTGAGTTGGGTTTTTGGGGTTGGGTTAGGGTTTTGGGGGCTGCATATTTAGTTTTAATAGCTCAGGTATTTGTTACCTGTTGCCCGTTTCAATTGCTCATGAAGTTTTACTTGTTGTTGTTGTTGTTTATTATGGGTCACATATTATCATTAGAAAATGGCGTTTTGTCACGCAGCGCACTTCATGCATAAGTAGCCATCTCGCTCGCACACACGGCTTCATGTTGGACTCTCTGCTCTGGCGTTGCCGTTGCTGTTGCTCCACATTTGCAACAGTTTTGCAGCCACTGCTGACACACATAAGCAGGTGGCTCAGAAAGCGGCTTAATTGATAAAACAAAAAACAAAAAAAGATACCTAAATAAAGACATTGACAACAAGAAAAGATATATACGAAATAAATATGGATATATATATATATATATATATATATATATATATATATATATATATACATATATATGTGTATATAATTGTCTCTAGTCAAAAAGAAAGACATCATTTGTGTGCCACATGCAGCAAAACAGCGCCAGCAGCAGCAGCAGCATCCTCAAGCACCAGCGGCTTTATTAAGCAATTACGTGCCACATAACAGCAAATTGGCCAAAACTCAACTAGCCTAGTCAAGCGACAAGCTGAAGCCGGCCAACGAGCGAGTTATCTGCACAGATCTTTGCCAAGGAAATGGTAAAATAATCACTGCCAACTTATCAAAACACAAAACTGTAATGCAGGCCGACAATCAAGTGAATGGTTAGATAGATGCTGCAGACAACAGCAACAAAAATAAAAAAAATGTTTATATAAAGTATATAAGTATTAAATTTGGCTTGTAGCAATAAAAGTCACGGCTGTCGACTCTCGGCTCTCGACTCTCGACTCTGCCGCACAAGACGGGCGTGTATTATTAAAAACGCATTAGAAGAGCCGCCGAGAGCACATCAACAGTTTCGGCCAACTCGGACAGTTGCCTCGTATAAACTGATGCACAGACAGACAGACACCGATTTCATTTCTGAGGGGCACATAGACATACATATTTATAGACAGAGATAGAGAGACACATAGAGACAGAGAGAGACAGAGAGAGAGAGAGCGCGAGGCAGCTAAAATAATTATGCAGCAAAAAGAAGAAATCTTGAAGAGAAATTAATTAAGCACAGACAAAAGTGAACGACTAGCAGATACTCTATAGCATTGACAAGTGTATGAAACGGATTTTAAAAATGTCTTATATATAAATTAAGGTTTCTTCATCTCTAGAGATTCCTTGAGATTGGAAAATAAGGCGACAATATTTGATCTTTTTAAGTATCCATATTAATTCTCCAAGCGTTTCTCTCAGAAAACATATTTAAAACCAGGGATTTTCTTTGCCTATTTTCACAGTACATTTCAAAGAAGTTCGTGAAAATTATGTCTAATTTTAAGGAATTTTTTCAAATGTGTCACAAGCAGATGTAACATTAGCTTTTTTATTTATTTTAATTTTATTATTATTTTAATTTAACATTTCACATACGCAAACATTTTAGATAGTTTAACAATTCTATTAAAATAAATAAATTTAAAATTTAAAATAAATTATAAATTTTGGATTGTTTGTATTTTCTGAAACCAGGGCTTGCATTTTTACTTTAAACAAATACATTTCTTAATGATAGAAATAATTAAAAGAAAGGGTATAAAAACACCAACATCGATTTAGGGCAAGACTCTACTTTGTAGACATATTTTCTTGTATATTTCGAATTTATTACTAAAAACGAGAAAAACTTAATATACATACTTAATTACATATACTTAAAAATATAATTTTATTTTCCTAAATCGACACAAATTCCTAACACTGAGACAACAAATCGTTAGAAACAAATCAAAAGCCTGTAGCTTTTCCTGGCGCTGCCCTATTTGTGTCCTCTATCTCTAGCTCTAGCTCCATCTCTCTCTCACTCCTCTCTCTCTCTCTCTCTCTGTCTATCACTCTGTCAATTCCTCTCGTTGTCTCTCTCACCTTGCTACCGTTGGGAGTCTTTATGAAGATTATTGATGCGCTGCCGCCGCCGGCTTGATGACAATCCCCACACAGAGACCACAAAACAACACCACAACTGTGGTTCGAATTCTCGTCCACATTCAGCACTCGTATCCATATCCATATTCATATCCATATCCTTTGGCGGGCTGTGTTGATGCGTTTTAAATGATGACGCCACTTAGCGTTTATGTCGGTTAATACCAACTCTGGAAACACTCCAGCCACAGCCACAGCCTCAGCCTCAGTCACAGCCACAGCCACATCCACCAGCCGCATCCACCAGCCGCATCCACCAGGTCCAGCGTCTTGTGCCTTGTTTTTTCGCTGCCCTACTCTGTAATTAGCAGCAATCGCGCGCATTTGTCTCAACCTCAACCAACTGAATGAGTCTCCCAAAGAACTTGTTGTTCTTGTTGTTGATGTTTCTTGTGCTACTCCTGCTGCTGCTGCTGCTGCTGCTCCTGCTGCTGCTGCTGCTCGCTTGGCGTCTTGCTGCTCTGCTCCTCATCCTTGTCTTTGTTGCAAATTGATATTCAAATACGCGCATATGAATTACAGTTTCTTCTCTCTCTCTCACACACACACTCGCTCTCTCTCTCTCTTTCTCTGGATTAATTAACGCTGAACCGTCCCCTGAACACTAATGATAGCCAAGGCAAATTTGTCTTCTTAAACCACATGTGGCACACACACATTTCACACGTCGCGAAGCTGACCCATTGATTTTAAAATGATTCGAATGGAGTAACAAAAATGTTTAAGACTTTTTTTTAACCCTAAATTCATTGATAAATTTAAAACACAAGTGTTTAATGAGGTTGTGCGAAAGTGTGTAACAAGCAGAACGAAACCTAAGGTATACACATATGATCTTAATCAGGATCAACAGCCCATATCCGTCTATATGAACAAGTTAATCACAGAGACTATAAAAGCTAGAGACTTAAAATTGGAAACCCGAATTCTGTCACTTTATCTATAATGCCCAAACCTTAGCAAATATCAAAATAATATAACAAATTTAGTATAAAATATTTATTAACTGTAAAAATTGTATCAAGATCAGAGTTTTTATAAATCGAGAAATAATTGAAATCGTGTTAATAGTTTTGTATATATAATCTTAAAGAATATTCTCTATATACTCCCCTTTTACTATTTGTATCTTGAATGCAATTTAATAAAATATCATATTATTTAAGTAAATTGTTTCATTTAATCTTTTCATTTTTAAAAATGTTCTTTTATTATATACTTTAACAAAACAAAGGCAACATTAGATTTTATTATGGCTTAAAAGCGCTATCATGTAGCGATTCTTTTTAATTGTTTCTTTAATATTCTAAATAATTAATTAATAACATAAAAGGTCACTGTGCGACGGCAATATGATGTTGGCTTGTGGTACGGCTTGTGGTACGGCTTGTGGTACGGCTGCTTGTTGCCGCTAGGCACTCAAAGTCTGGTTCCATGTTTAAAAAATTGCATGCGTAGCGCCCATTAGCAGCTTATGAAAATCAAATATAAAACAATAAAGCCACAACTAACTGAAAAGTATGAATGCGAATCAAACAAATTATTTCATTTGCGAGCAAAAACTTTTGCAATTCCAGTTTCGGCGGCTTATGCATACAACCCGGCCGCAAGTTTGGGTTTTTGTTGTGTGCCCGCCGAAACAATCCATAGATAATTACAATGCATCATTGCTCAAAATGAAACCTGCAATTAAATAACAGCAACAACAAGAACAATAACTGAAAGAGAGTGGCAGACACTGGCGGGTATCGGGGGGATGGGGGATGGGGGAATGGATAATACTTAAATACTTTTGTAAGGTAAAACAAATGCTGTTACCGGACTTGGCCAACGGATTCAGCGTCTGCATTTAGTTGAAACTCATTGATTTAATTGCGCATCATTTCCTGGTTGAATTTGATGAGGAACTTCAAAGTTACCCCTCTGTCGGTACCTCTCTCTCTCTCTCACTCGCTCTCTCTCTCTCTCTCTCTCTCTCTCTCTCTCTGTGTGTGTGTCTGTCTCTTTCTGCGCTGCTATCTCTGACTGAGAAGTCTTTGGCTCCAATGAAATGAGCCCGCTTAAGCGCTGATTACGTTTTAGCCTCAAGTTAGCGCCGCTGTCTTTGACCCTCGTTTCTCGCTCTGTCTCCCTGTCTGTCGCTGGGTCTGTCTCTGGGTCTGTCTCCGTGTCTCGCTGTCTGCCTGTGGTTCATTCATGCTCAGTTTATGGGCTATATATAGACCGCGAAATGATGGATTAATCCATTCACAAAACATCAAAAAACCGGCAGCTACTACAATTATGAGACGTTTCAGCCTCTATCTATCCCTCTACCTTTATCTCTCCCCATTTCTCTCTCTCTCTCTCTCTCTCTTTCTTTCTCTCTTTTGTGCTTTCTTTCTTTCCATCGATTTTATGGCTGTAATATTTAGCTTGTCAATTTGACGGACTAGTCCCTCAGCTGCCTCCCCAAACTCTATTGCAACATTTAATTCGTAGTTTTGATTTAATTTTTGTCTTTCGTTCGCTCTCTCTCTCTCTCTTTCTCTCTCTTTCTCTCTCTCTCTCTTTCTCTCTCTGTCTCTATCGCTGTCTTACTCACTTACACACGCTTTGTGTTTTGCTTTTTTGTTCTTGCAGGCTCTAAATGGATTTCTAATGATACTGACATGCGAAGGCGAGGTCTTCTTTGCCACGCACAGCATCGAGAGCTATTTGGGTTTTCATCAGGTAAGTGGACAACAACAACAACAACAACAACAACAACAACATCAGCAGCAACAACAACAACTACAACAATAATAGCAACAACTACATATAATAATTCGGCTGGTTGGGGTTCTCTGCATCTTTTTGATTGATTTTAATTGCCGGCAGCAAAGTCGAGAGAGTTTCTATGAATGACAGCTTGTCTTCCTCCTTTTTGGTTTTTGGGTCAAGCCCATTGGCGGAAATGGGATAAGTACAGCCTTACCAAATTGAGCTTCTATCAACCAGCTTTATCGTATTAAAGTATTCCGTAGATGGTAATACTAATTTTGTATATTCAAATATGAGCAAGACGCAAGACGCAAGACTCAGAAAGGAAGAGCCTCTTTGATTGATATCTGGAAATGAGTCGGTCGTCATATCAAAATACGCACAATTAACTGGAAATGGATTTAGCTGATTTAATCAACCAAATAATATTTATGTCCTTGTATCAAACTTAGATTCCGCTCAAAAAATAGGCCTTAAGCTCTCGAAGGAAGTGTCAACAATAATAACTTTGAACCATTTTTCAAGAAGATCATTGACAGACCCTATTTAAAATTTAGATACTTTTTAATCCGTTTAGTTTTCGAAATATATTCCAAAATTCAGATATGGCAGAGAGACATAAACGTCGATATGTTCAATATACCCGATAAGTGTTTGCAATCGAGAGCAGAGACAAAAAATAAACAAACAAAAATGATGAAGGTGCCACATAGCAGATGCAGGCAACTGCCAAGGCATGCCGGCGAGCGTTGCGCGTTGCACGTTGCACGTTGCATGGCTGGCACTGTGGCCATAAATAAAAATCAGATCAGCGTGAGGATTGCGCAATCGCGAATGCCACAATTCCACAATGCCACAAGATTTGCTTACGCAGCTGTCAAAGGCGGCAGCCAGGGAGTGTGCACGTTGAGAGAGGGGGGCGGGTTGTGCGGACGGGGGCTACTCTTGAACGGGGCGTGGCATTGTTGAGGAGTGCGTATTATTAACTTGCGAAGCCTCGGCAGCTGTGTGCGACCAACTGCCCCCAAACGGGCCAACATGTTTTGGGCCTAACTCGAGGAGTCTGGCGCGCCAGTGGCTGCCACTCGACTACCTGCAACCGAATGCAATACCGCCCTCACCCCACCTCACATTTCCTCCTCACCTCGCCTGTTTTTTGTATTTGTTTTGTTTGGTTTGTTGTGGTTTTTTTTTGTTTGCCTACTTTATTGTATTGGCGCTTGTCGAATGGAAATTGAAAATTGCAGTTAGCTTTCTTCAGCAGAGGCCTCTACTCTTTGAGCTGTCCCCCCTCTCCCTCTCCCTCTGGCTCTGTCTATCTGGTTGCTTCTCATTTTAATTTAGTTGTAAATGTGTAAAGCGGCATTTGACACGCCCCGTTTGGCAGCTCAATTAAAAAGCGTAGCTGCCTATTACCATGGCCAATGGCCATTGGATTGCTTATTGCTCGCTGCTTGTTCTGATTCAAGCGTATTCAAGTATATTCCAATTGAGATTGCGGTCAAATCATTTGCTTTGTTGGTTTTTCGCGCAACACGTAGAAAGTTTTGCGAGGCGCTGCCCGCCTGCCTGCCCCTCATTATTTCCTCCAGCAGCTCCTTCTTGATTTGTAGGGCTTGTGCTAGAGTTGAACGCGTGCCTAAGAGGCATACACATGTTCAGTCGTGACACGACATAGGTGTTGAGCAAAGCAAATCGAAATGCGACTCTGATTAAACTAATTTGATCCCTTAGATACCAACCAACAGCAACCAACCCGAACACAACTCACAAGGACTTCATGCAACCTAATCCAACTTAATAACTGAAATGAACACGATCCAAATGCATTTTCACTTATCAGACTCCTCTCGTGCTCGATTCGTGCCCCATCTCTAGGGTGTACTGCACTCGCATAGCTGTTCCCCCGATCTTGTTCTCATCCTTATTCCCGGCGCGTGCAGAATTTATGTCTCAATTTGTGGCCAACATGGGGCGCATTTTCAATTTGCGCGCATTTTGATTTATACGCCCAAAAAAAAACAAAAAAAAACAACAACAAAAAATCAAGAAAAGACAAATAAATAAATACAAACCAAACAAATCCAAAAAACCCGAAACTGTAGCGAAAGCGAAAATCAATATCAAAAGTTGACTGAACCCCAACGCAAATAAAAAGACCAAAACCCAAATGAGAGCCCAAACTCAGCTGACCTCAATTGCTAATCCTTACCACTAATCTCTGCCACATTGCAGTCGGACATTGTGCATCAGTCTGTGTACGAGCTGGTCCACTCGGAGGATCGGGAGGAGCTGCAGCGTCAGCTGCTCTGGAACAGTTTCCTGCCCGCGGACATGTCCAGCATGCAGCTGTCGGAGACTCTGGCACCGGATAAGGCGCTCTATTTGGAGCGTAGCTTTACGGTGCGCTTCCGCTGCCTGCTGGACAACACATCCGGTTTCCTGCGCCTGGACATACGCGGTCGCATCAAGATTCTGCATGGCCAGAATCGCAAAACGGAGGAACCCCCGCTGGCACTGTTCGCCTACTGCACACCCTTCGGACCGCCCAGTCTGCTGGAGATCCCGCACAAGGAGAACATGTTCAAGTCAAAGCACAAGCTCGACTTCTCGCTGGTGTCCATGGATCAGCGGGGCAAACACATACTGGGCTACGCGGACACCGAGCTGGTCAACATGGGTGGCTACGATCTCGTGCACTACGATGACCTGGCGTACGTGGCCAGTGCACATCAGGAGCGTAAGTAAACCAAGAGAAATCCACGACTTGCACACATCCAAAGAACATCTTCCATTGCAGTGCTGAAGACTGGCGCCTCGGGCATGATTGCGTATCGCTATCAGAAGAAGGATGGGGAGTGGCAGTGGCTGCAGACCAGCTCCCGGCTGGTGTACAAGAACTCCAAGCCGGACTTTGTCATCTGCACGCATCGCCAGCTGATGGACGAGGAGGGTCACGATCTGCTCGGCAAGCGAACGATGGACTTTAAGGTGAGCTATTTGGACACCGGTCTCGCATCGACATACTTCTCGGAAGCGGATCAGCTGGTGGTGCCACCGACCAGTGCCAGTGTGTCGCCGACGGCGCACGCTCTGCCGCCGCCGGTGACGCCGACGCGACCCAATCGTCGCTACAAGACGCAGTTGCGCGACTTTCTGTCCACGTGCCGCAGCAAGCGCAAACTGCAACAGCAGCAGCAGCAGCAACAGCAGCAGCAACAGCTCCATGCACAGCAAGCGTCGCCGCTGGCACAGGTTGGCTCGCCGGCGCCAGCTGTCGTCGAATACCTGCCCGATCCGGCGGCTGCCGTTGCGGCCGCCTACTCCAATCTGAATCCCATGTACACAACATCGCCGTATGCGACAGCGGCGGACAACTTGTATATGGGCAGCTCCATGCCGGCCAATGCCTTCTATCCCGTCAGCGAGAATCTCTTCCATCAGTATCGGCTGCAAGGCGCCGTCGGCGTCGGCGGCTACTACACAGATTATCCGCATACGGGCGCCCCAGCCTCGGCGTATGTGGCGAACGGCTTCCTCTCCTACGACGGCTATGCCATCGCCTCCAAGGCGGACGAAAAGTGGCAGGAGACGGGCAAATACTACAGCGGCTACAGTAGCGGATACGGCAGTCCAACATCCACGCCACAGGTGAGTCTACCGCAAATCTGCAAAGGTTGAAATCTTAATTGAAATCTTTGAGGTTACATTTAGTAGCTAGTCTTATACCCTGAATCCATTGGAAATTGATAGAAAGGGTATGTTGATTTTGATCAAATGTATGTAACAGGCAAAATGAAGAGTATCCGTACCCATAGGGTATATACATAAAGTATATATAAAAACTGGGGTTATCAAATTTTGAATACAAGCTTTTGTATACCATAGGCAGAACAAATTTGTTAATATTTATCGATAACTGTAGTCGTTTCTCGAATAGCAATAACATAAATTACAGAATTTTAAAAGCAGAGGCTTAATACATAATATAATTTTCAACTGGGCAATTTTCATCAAGATCGTATAAGAAACACCAAAATTATTGTCGAAAATGGATTCTAATTTTGATCTAACTACTATCAGCAGACGGAAACATATTCTGTGTTAATGAAAAAATACTTTAAACAAATTATGAACATTATATTTAAAGATAAGCAGTTAATAATAAAGATAAGTAAACATTAAACGTTGGCATAGCCATTATTGTTTTAACAAAAACAATTAAATGCATGAAACTTATTATTTTTATGTACATAGAATAATACTGAAGTTTCGCAGCTTTCCCTGCAGATAAATAATATTTCTAAAAACTAGATATGATGGGTACATTTTACAACGTTTAGCATTTGAAAAATAATAGTATTCAAAAGGGAAATTTGGCAATAAATCTACAAAAAATGTAGCAACTGGGTTCAGGGTATATTGTAGTCGAGCTCACTCGACTGCAGCATTCTTACTTCTTATTACATTCAAATAGTAAAAGTCTAAAGTTAAATCTAATTTATTTTTTGTCTCTCACTCCCCCTCGACTGCCCCATAGCAAGTACCCCTAAAGACGCCCAAGTCATCGCCGCAGGTGATGGAGGTCATCTCCTGCTCCTCGGATGGTCCATCACCCGTAGCGGGCACTGTTGCCACGCCCAACGGCAGCAGCGTTACGCCCAAAGTAGAGCTGTCCGCCGCTGCTGCTGCTGCTGCCGCCGCAGCCAGTCAAGATCCGTACGAGCGGCAAACGGTGCTGATGTGGGGCACCACTCAGTCGAGTGGTGTGCCACTCAACAGTCGCATTGCGGTCAGCAGTGGCGGTGGCTCACCACAGCGCACAACGCCACTCACCAACGGTCTCAGCTACACCAACAACAACAACAATGATCACGAGCCGGCAGCAGCGGCTGCCAAATGGAATGGCACCAAAGAGCTGACGGGCAAATCAACGAGCGCCGGCACACCGGAGAGCTATCAGCTGCAGCACGATGACTCTGGTCTCTACTCGGCCTCCTCGCACACCACATCGCCCCAGCAGCAGCAGCAGCAACAGCAACAGCAGCAGCAGCAACCACATTCGGCCCGTGGCTTGGGCTCCAATGTTAGCAATTCAAGCAATAGCGTAAGCCAGCACCCTGTTAGCGGCACTGAGCACACCACGTTGCAGCCACACCCACAACAACAACAACAGCCGCCCAGCTGTGCAGCCAACAGCCACCAACAGCAGCAGCAGCAGCAACAGCAGCAGCAGCAGCAACAGCAGCAACAGCAACAGCAGCAGCCGCACAGTCATCACGCTCCTCATCCACATGCACACACGCAGCACCATCATCAACCACATCCACATCAGCATCCACATCCACATCAACAGCATCCACATCAGCAACAACAACAACAACAACAACAGCACCATCAGCAGCAACAACAGCACCATCAGCAAGACGCAGCCAGTGCTGCCCATCAGCATTTGCATCACCAGCAATCAGCGTCGGCGGCAGCAGCAGCAGCAGCGGTGGCAGCAACGCCAAATGGCAGCGAGGTATGGTCGCCGGCCAGCTACACGCAATACTCGCAGTATTTAGCCTATCACCATCATCACCATCACCACCATCCGCACCACCACCATCACCATCATGCGGCCGCAGCGGCAGCAGCTGCAACCACGCCAGCCACGCCACATCACCATCACCTGCACCACCATCCCGGCCAGCACACGGCAAGCCGCTAAAGCAAAAAAATATTGCAAATATTGCAAATCGCTAAAAACAATAAACAATTAGTACGCACTGTAGACGCACCACTTTAACCACAACCACACCTTAAAACACACACACCACACACTCAAACACACACCACTAGTGCACCACCGAGTGCTAACGCCCGACTAACCGAACTCCACCCCCCTACCTAGATTCTAATCAGCAACCAACTGCAGCAGCAGCAGCAGCAACAACAACAACAACTGGCTGCTTATCAGCTGCATCATCATCAGGTGGATTCACCTCCACCACCGCCACCCACTTTGCCAGCTGTCAGCAGCCTGCTGTGCGCCAACTCATCGGACGCAGTCTCGCCCTATCAGCAGCTGGTGGCTGTCGGACCTGCAACAGCCATACCGCCGCTCATCATATGTGCCGATGAATCGCTGCAGGTGCTCAACAACAACAACAACAACAATAGCAACAGCAACAACAACAACAACACCAACACCAACACCAACAGCAGCAGCAGCGGTGAGGCACAAATCAGCTCTACATCGAGCTCTGTAGCACGCAGCGCACGCAAAGCAGCCAAGCTACAACAGCAACATCTACAGCAACAACAACAGCAACAGCAGCAGCAGCAACATTACCAACAACAACATCATGCCCAGCATCTTCTCTACCCGGCGAATATAACGGCGCATACGGCCTTGGCTTATGCGCCACCGCCAACATCGAGTCTCGCTGCTGCTGGAGCCTATCTGGATGGGAGTCCACTGCTCTCCTTCTCGGAGGTGACCAATACGCTGCTGAACCAGTAGACAACAAAAGAAACACACTCACACACAACACACACACAACACAAACCATGTTCAACAGTTTTGCCAAAATGTGGACTATGACTATCGTATCTTCCATAAACTCAACATACACAAACATAGAGCACACCAAGAAGAACAACAACAACAACAACACCAACAATAATATAACAGTTCATAGATATGACTTTGATCAATTGAAGAACAGAGCCTTGCTTGAATGTATTCGTAACAAAAATTAAAACACTCGTTACTTTTTAAATGTGACGAGGGGCTTTTGTAAATATAACGAGCAATTCGCATCGAGTGACTCGTTGGTTTGTAAAAGGCACTCGTTGCTTCCGTTTACAGATCAAAACATTCGATATACTTGACTCGTTAATTTGTGTAGAGTCCCATCGATGTACGACCACCACTCGTTACTTTGTAAATGTGGCGAGTTGATGGTACAGTTTCGTTGGACATTTTAAGCGAACTTTAAGTGTTTAGATCAAAATTAAAACTTAGATGACCATGGGTGAATTTGTGTTAGATATCAGTACAACATTATCATCCAGCTACATGTCATTTAAGACTACATTAAACTACCTCTACTTTAAACAGTTCTTTCTTTCATCATATGCAAAATCTTCTCCATTCAGCAATTAATTAAGTAAACAAATAACTAACGAATACACTTATGTAAGGCTCAATGACAAAAGTAATCTCAATGCAAAAGTATTATTTATAAAGAAATGTTTGGAACCAATACAGACAGTGAGGCGTCTCTTTAGTTAATTCCGAGCAACACAACAATATTTACGAAATATATAATTCTATTTATTTTACTGTGATAATTTATATAAACATGTATTTAACACTAGGCGTTGGTGCAGCAGGCAGGCTATTTGAACCGTATCCATAATTCCCATTAATTCAGTTTAGAGAAATCAAAAGAACAAATGGCAAAAATAGAATACAATTAAAACCTGCACAAAGTACATAATCAATTATTCAGTTTTCAGTTGTAGTTACAACCAAAGATTTTGTTCTAATTTATATAAAACTATTAATAATACTACTTGTAGCATATGAAACAAAACCCATTTCATGGCTTCGGGTTGTTGCGCCAAATTTTAGTTACATTTTTCAGGCACTCGTAATACAGCATTGAATAGAAGATGATTCAAATGAATACAAAACACATTAAACAATTGCAATTAAGTGCTTAAGTAGTCCTAAGATAATACATACATATATCAAATGCTTGTATTAATAATATTTAATAATTTAAATTTAACTAGATGTAAACAACAAAAAAACAAACAAACAAATGAATGCAAGTAAAAGTAATTTTCATGATTCCTATCGTTTAGCATGTAACTCATTAGATAAACAATCGTAAATCCGAGAGCGTGTATTGTATTGTATATTTAAAAGATTTCTTGAATTTCTAGTCGCCCGCATAAAACATTTACTATACGATATATATATATATATATATACATATATATATATATATATGAATATATATAAATTAAACAATTATTCAACTACTTTAATTGTACATTTCAATTTGACTGCCGTGAGTAAAGGCAACATTAAATCAATAATATTTGCTAATTGAAATCGAATTCCAAACTATAATTAAATGGAGATACAAATGTATGTGTAATCTATGTTATTAAAGAGTTTACTTAATAATTATTTCATTTAACAAAAATAACAACTATTAGAAACCAAGTGCATGTACTCGAAAAGCGCATATCCAAACAATCAGAGCGAAATAAAACTAGAAAATATTCAATCGAAATTATGTATGAAATGTGTCTTTATTAACTACTATAAGGCGATCTTTATTTATTTATGTATAATTTATGTATAATATGAATTTATTAGAACATCGCTTTTAATCATTACTAAGGACAATTTTGAAGAATCCCATGGTGAATGGTAACTAGCTCTTAAATTATGGGAGATATAGGTTTTTACCGTCTTTTTATTACATTTCTAAGGCCGAAGTTCATGGGGCAACATCAAGCTACCTTCCAAATTTGGTGACTATATCTTTAAAATTGTGGGAGATATTCGAATTATCACTTTTAGAAAATATGGCGGCAATTTGTCTGATACGGTCACAGTAACGAGTTCAAATTATAGCTTTAAACGTGTCGAAATAAAATTAATATCGGAGCAAATTATTTTAATTAACTAATAATTGCTCTTTTCTGGTTTAAATGTGATTTTTTTTAGAAAGTCAATAAAAAATACTGCATACTGTTTTTATTTTAAATAAAATAATCTACAGGTGGTACATGGCCCAAAAAGAGCATACTTTTAGGCTGAAAAATCAAACAACTAGTCTGAACTAATATTGAAAACGAAAAGTCTTAAAGCATACTTTCAGGTAATGTCTCTTAGGACTCAATATTTTAAAAACTTGTTCCAACTTATCCAAGTGCTTAAAGATTGATATGGAGCATTTGAATTGCAAGGACGTACTCTACTACATTTAAAGATTATTGGGGCATCTAAGAGCCCAAAACATAAGTCTTTGACATCATTGCGAACGGAGATGAGTCAAATTAAAAAATCCTTGCTTTCTAAATGATTTGGATGTCACTTGGATGTTGTTTGCATCTAGCTAACGATTCGCTTGTAATCAGAATACGGTGATTTGGTGATGTGGACATATTCAACTGCTGCTAGTTCGCACCTTAACGAGCCGGATTCAGATCACAGGCAGATCGCTTAGGATTTTGGAAGTAACCGAAATCATAATAGATCTACAAATTATCAATATGTGGCTTAAGCATAAGCCTAATGCAAGGGCTGCACACCACAAGCCGGGAAACCAGCTGTTTTGCCCAATACTGCAAGCTCAATGATTGAGCAACACTGAATAACGCCATAATGAGTAAGTTATCGATAAGCTGTGTCGATAGATTACATATTTAGCCGCGTTTATTTGAAATAGTTTTTGATGTAGATCAGTTGCGCAACTTTATTTTAACAACTAAAATCTAAAATGTGTGCAGCGTTAGTTATTAGTTAGTAATATATTTTTAAATTTAAGTAACTTGTGGAGCCTGCAATAACTGTGTACTTAAATCATTTGCATGACAATATATTAAATTATGTTAAGAAGCACTACAGAAACTTATCTTCTCAGCTGCAGCGGTTGTTTGTTTATTTTGATTGGGTTTTTCATGGGCAATGCAACCGCAAGCCACAAAACAGCAGCCTGCATTATGCTGCAGCTTAATTGGTGACTTTGCTGCATTAATAGGCAGCACAGAAAATGCCTTGATTGACACCTAACAATTTTCATATTATATGTATTTTATTCAAAAACTCTTAAACGCCACCGCAACAGCAGCAATGTACACACAGATAATAGAAAACGCTCATCAATTGCTGTTGCTGTTGCCGCATTTGAAGAGTTGTGTTTATAAAGGTTTAATCAAGCAAGGGGCGCCACAATGGAAGCGCACCCAGCGCCTACCAAATCATATGTGGGTTAAAATTTTGTAGCGGTCGCCTTTCAGCTGATCAGTCTAAAAGTATTTGCGGTAATCATCAATAATCCAAGTACACTGTGCATACCTAGTTATTATGTTTGCATGTGTACTTATATATATATATATGTTTATATATATGTACATATATGCTGCTAAGGCAGCAGTAAGCAGATCAATTAATCATGTACTCTAATTTCTATATGCGATACATCATTCAGCCGAAATTATTTTGGTTGATTTAACATTAACATTGAACCTATTTTGTGGTTTGATGGCTTCATTGTTGAAGTGGCTGCCTCAACTGAAGCTGTGGCACTTGCCGAACAGTGGTGCTGTCGTTATCGTTGTCGTTGCCTTCTTGATCTACTAAAACAACGGCACTTGCTCCTAGCCTCATTGCCAAGTGGCCAAGGTCAGGTAAGGCGGCAGCAAAATTCCCCCAAGCTAGACAAAAGCATAAACGTTAACAGACTTTTTGTCAATTGAGAACATGTTTGGAACTCCCATAAGATGTACAACACGCATATTGATTAACAATAACCTACAGATATCATCAGCTCAAATAATACACTATATTATTATTATTTATAGACGAGACAAAAGGCTATTCGCTATGCCAGCCATGGTTAATAGCAACTTGTTGCTCGTAAAAAAATAATTATGGCAAATGTTTATTTTATATTTGCTGTGAGTGGAGAGGATGTCCAATTTGGTGTAGCGTTGCAAACGAGACGACAAAAGCCATTGTCCCAGACTCGAGGGTAGCCAAATATTGCTCTGTTTAACATATTGTTTGGCCAAAGCTCTGAGCGCTGGATGCCCTGGCGCGAAGTTCGTGTCTTGAATCTTTCGTTTGAACCATATTCAAATGTACATATATATAAATGTGTGTATATATATGAGTATGTACAGCAATTAACAAAGTGTGCGTGGCATGTTTATTTGTATATTCATTTGATTTACTTAACGTTTTTCGCTTTTCATTCGTTGACCTTTAATAGTCGTGTTATACATTGTGCCATCGGCCACAACATTGTATCGTCTATGTAGGTCTAAAGACCTGGTGCTGGCTGAAGATGCTGCAGTGCCTACAATTGAACTACAGTAAGTGCAATAAATGTATCTAAAGGTGATAATCTTGGCTTATTCACTGCTCTCCAGATTGCCGCCTCTCGTCACTTAAGGTCAATGATATGCCAATGCTGACCGCATGCCCGACCGGACCTCCGATCATTATGCTGATGTTGATGCTGATGCTGATGCTGATGCCTGACCTTGCCGCATTGTCAGTTTGACAAATTTGTAGCACCCCAGTTAGAAAAATTGCCACTTAAAGTCGGTCGCGATGCGACCGGATGCGGAGCTAAGCCACTCGTTGCCTCAACTTGCGTCGAACTTAGACTTGAATAGCGACTTGCAGCAGCTGCCAAAGGCGAAGGCATTTACATAGTTAGCTCTACGTTTATTTAACTTTTGACTTTGCGTGTACGCATTATGCATATTCAAAATTCGTACACTTCTCGAAAATATCAAGAGCTTTCACATACTTAAAGCCAGCAGTGGCCATAACCTTAATTTATTTTGAGTACGTTGAAATTCCCTAATGCGGGTTCACATTTGCCCTTTGTGACTTTCCATGTAATCCTAATAAAATCCATTTCGTACATTAAAAAAAACCTAAACTGTTATATAATTTGAAAGTTGTCATTACTCCATTAGCTTTAAATTTTATTTGTTTGTTTTGAGTTGTGGTTGGTTAGAAAAAAAACTAAAAAAAAAAAACATACCAATAATTTCAAATGGAACCAACATAAATTCCCCCTCCCCAAATAGTACAATCGAAACTAATATGTTTATTTATTTTTGTCAGTGTTCGTTTTATTCCACTCTTAACTAGGCATACTCGGAACAACTAGGCAATTGTTTACAACTCATTACACAGGTTATTCGTTAGTCGTCATTCATTATATTCATCATTCAATTCCTGGGCTTTGTCATTTGTTGGTGGCGAATACGCAATAATTGACACTCCGCTAACAATTGCTAACTGCCAACTGTTATCACTGATAAATGAGTGTGTGTGTGAGTGTGTGTGTGTGTGAGTGTGTGTGTGTGTATGTGTATCTGTGTGTATGTGGGAATTCTACTGAAAACTAAAAATGTAGCCGCAATCTAAGCATCTTCATAAGCACTTTCATTTTTCATGCTCATGACCAGATGTTGCCCCGCTGCTTTGTGTCGCTACAAATAAGTTTTAATCAACGTGTGAATCTGTGTTTATTATTGTTTTCGGTTGCTGTTGTTATTGTTATTGTTGTTATTATTGTTATTATTGTTGGGCTGCTTCAAGAAGACCTTGCTAAATTCAAAAACAAGAACCGTGCGGCGGCGGCGGCGGCTTTAGTTATCAACATGAATTATGCCGAATTGCACCAATTTAGCAATTAAACATATGTTGAATGCTGCCCATTGGGTAAAATCGAGAAAGAAGCAGAACAAATGAGCCAACATAAATGGCAAGCAGCAATTGTTATTCTTTTGATACCCTGTACTCGTTAAATGTGACAGAGAGCAGCAGCTAAGCCTGATTATAATATATATACATAAATATATTTTTATATATATACATTTATATATATATATATATAAACATTTTTAATTTGTTTCCTTGTTTAAGCTTTAGAGCACTTTAAATTTGTTGCTAGACACCGTTCAAAATAGGCTGGAAGACACTGTATGTATATATTTGTTGTCATAATCTGATTTATTCTCGCATTTGCGAGAAATAGGATATTTTAAATATTATTTTTCTACCCTCAGCAAGTCAGTTGATTGCGTTTTTTAAGTAAATACCCAGGTATATACGAAACTTAAGATCTCTGCTTTACATATAGGTATTTGTATATAGCAAGTTTATTCCATAAGCAAGTCAATTTAATTGAATTTTTTTAAGAACATACCAGGAATTACCAACTTGAGTTTAGTATTTTCTAAAATCACTTTAGCTTGTGTTTTTTCTACAAATCCTCACATTTTATTCTGTGAGAGGGCATCTCCAAGTCGAGCACTCTCACTGGGGTTATTCCTGGGTTATTCTTAGTTTTGTTATTGTTGTTACTGTGCTATGGCCTTCAATAGAATCACACGCCTTCGCCGCCCCTCAACGATCCCCGCTCGGTGTGAGAGCAACAAATACTGAGAGATGTCGATGACACACCTCGTGGTATGTGGTATATACGATTACTGAGGAGTAGCATTCTGTTTCACTCAGTACCCGTACTCGTATTCGTATTCGTATTCGTATTCTTATTCGTAATCGTATTCGAATTGTGGCTGTGGGCCCCACACCTTCACTTGATTTCCATTGAACCCGTTGACATCGCCGCTAATTGCCAAAAGATGCGCAACAAAACAAGTGCAGAGGGAACTCGTGATGCATAGAACCCAAAAATTTGGCATTCAGATGATTTCCTAAAGACTATTATGGCACAGCTAATGGCAAATTGTCAACATATGTAAAATTTGTACCACAAAATATTGAAGTTGAACGGATTCGATTTCAGTGGGTTTGTCTTTAACATACAAACTGATCTGTGAGTTATAAAAGAAGGGATATATTTGAGTAGCTAAACTATCTGTGGCATGTAATCTAATCTAATCTATGAAATAGATAATGAATGATGAATCTCAAAAATTCCTATTAGGCAACACAATAAGGTAAGATAGAAAAATACTTCAGTTGCTGGTAACAAAAGCATTGGACCTAGATTTGAAGGATAAGCATAAGGATGCCTTAAGATAAACAAGCGAATTGCAAATATTTTCTTATTTTAATTATTTTTTGCGTTTTCTGCACTTAATCATTTTTATGAAGTGTTATGTTTTTGGCCGAACACAATTTGATAGTTTAATAGTTAAATAGTTTTTCTAAAAATCATGGTTTGCATATCTACTTATTAGAAATGGAAAATAATTCTATAATTTGAGGATTGCCGAATTAGACTTTTAGTTTAAGGTAAAATGATTTCGTATATTTAAAAATTACTTTATTATAATTATTAGGTTAGGGGTGTGTGTGCACTGCGACCTGATAGGTCTATTGTGCCCCCTTCTGGGCTTAAAGCTCCTCCATCAACCCGAGCTCTTGCACGAATGCTAGAATCTTTATTGGGTTGAGGGCTACTATGTCATTGCTCATCATGACTTGCATCCCTAGGATGTTGCTTCTCTTCCTTGCTAAGGCGACACACTCTGCTAGGATGTGCACTGAGGATTCCTCCTCGCCTTCACAAAACCTGCAGAGTCCGCTACTAATCATGCCTAGCTTGGCTAGGTGACTTCTTAGTCTATAAAAATTACTTTAAAAAGCAAGAAAAACTTTCCAATTTGTAGGGTGATTAACTAAATTTCAGCACGTTTTTTTCTGAGTGTAAATATGTATATTGTGTATCCTTGAGTTGGATCAGGCAAATTACATAGCAAATCTGAACTGATGCTGCCCATTCCGAAATCGTCACATGTCGCATGCAATTACTGATTGACCTTAAAAGCGGCTTTTGGGGAGCGTGTGCCAAATGGAGCCGAAGCTGAAACTGATGCTGAAGCTGGGACTGGGGCTGGGGCTGGGGCTGGGGCTGGGGCTGGGGCTGGGGCTACTGCTGATTTTGATGATGATGCCGATAATCATAATGATGATGCTGACGCTGCAAGTCATTGTTCACCCAATTTCAAAACATATTAACTCGTACAATCTATCTACAAATGTATCTACTTATGAATGGTATGCCTGTACATCTATACATACATCATGTATGTATCTACATATGTGTACATTCAACGCCTGCCAGTTCCACTAAATCCGCGCTAAGACAATTCAACATTGTGGCATTCACTGTACGTCTCGAATTTCACTAATAACCACCAAAAGCCGATGCGGTTCGATTTCATTTTCGATTTTTTATTGCCACAGCGAAGGTCGATCTGTAAATTCAATTCAAATATGAATTACAATTACATTTGCTTATTGTTGGTAGTTGCTAACGAACTGAAGATGTTACCCCCGAAATGTAAGTACAACTCCAACTTACAATGGAATATTTCCTTTGTTTTCTCGAATGTGTAGCTTCTGAATTGTTACCATGGCAAAACAATGTAACAGACACTGGAAGGCATTTTCGACCCTTTATTATATAATTATTAGTATATCAGCATTTGACCTTATGGAAGGTAGACTCTACACAATCTGCAGATAAGATAGATACATCGTTTACTAGTATATATTATATATCAAAATTTTGTATTATTTATAAATGAATGACTTGTCTTCCGTTTTCTAATGATTTATTGAAGTGTGAAAAGTTCCATCAGATCATTAAGAATCAGAGAATGCGACTTTAATTTATGTACAATATTTTTTGTGAAACGTATTATAAAACGCTTAAAATTCGTATTTTGTATAAACACAGCAACTGTTGAGAAAAAAGTATATTGAAAACTAGTCTGTGTGTGGCAGTCAAACACAATCTCAATTTTGGTGTAGCTGTTTTGGTTTCTACATTTCAGAAGAAAATTTTTCAAAACAAAATTTGATAAAGTTTTCTGCATTATATATTTAATATGAGTATAAACGAGCTCAAGACAGACATGAGTTGCGATCAAAGCTTCGAGGATGAGAATTGCAGCATCCATTCCAATGTCTGCCATTTGAGCGCAAATTCCACAGGTCTAGTGCAGATGGAGACTCCCATCCGTGTGCGTGATATGATAAATATCTACAACTTTGCCACACAAAAGAATCAAGAACTGAATAAGGCAAAGTCCATATATTTCGGCGAAATTGCAAAGGTTCAGGAAATGGAGCTGTCGCCGTTAAAGGAGCAGGAATTCTGCGGTTGCATTTGCAACAAAATGCAAGACTCCGATGGTCAGACCAACAATAGCTGCAAGTGAGAGAATTCTTTCTACATTTATTTTTCTATTCCAACAATACTCTCCCAGCTGTCTACTCAATAGTAAAGCAGGCAACTTTAGATTGACCACGTCGGATGACCAAACTTCGCTACGCCAATCCTTAAACGGGGATGCGACGAATGGTGAATCAGTTGGGAAATCATATGAGAGCAAGACAACTATTCGACGCAGCAAATATGGTAAGGATCAAATAAACAATTAGTCCTTATATCTATAAGATTCTTCTCATTTACAATCTCCAACAAAATTTAGGCGTTCGCATCATAATTGACATATTCCATGATAAGAATGACAAAGACATCGACATCTCCGGCAGCCGTGTGGAGACGGAGATTCCGCGGAGCCGCATTTTGACCGAATTTCAGCAACATTCGCAGCAAGTCAAGCAACCACCCCCCAATGTTTAAAGTGTTAATTTGTTGATTGCATTTACTTTACTTAGTTTTTAGTTAAAAAAGAAAAAAAACGTCACAAAATTCATTGTTGCAGCGTTGTATTCACAAAATAATAACAACACGCATTTATTTCATTGAATTGTGTTTTTGTGTTTTTTCTAACATCGTTTTGAATATGGTTATCTTTTTTTTTATAGATCTTTTGATTGTCTTCCTCATGCAATAGCAACGTACTTCAACTTCCTGCCCAGCCGGAGCGTCACGACCCGAGCACAAAAACCCAAATAATAAACACTGCTGTGGCTGCCACTGCGGCTGCTGCTGCTGCTGCTGCATCTCCATATGAATATATGAACCTAGAAATGCAATGAGGCAACAGACAACCGACAACCGACAACGAAACAGCCAAACAAACAGTCGATCCAAGCGCCCCTCAGCTTTCCCAATCCCCATCAACATGGCATTAACCCATTGCAGTTCTCAGTTTTTCTTTTTAAATATTTTTTTTTTACGCTGCACGACAAAGGGCTTTGAAAGGCGGCACAACAAGTAAATAAACGGCATGAATTGAAAATGAAAATCTCATCTTACAAAATTTACTGAAATCTGAAAAAGATGCCGCTGTCGCTGCAACTGTCGCTGTCGCTGTTGACGTCGACGCCAACGCTGTACTAGGCCGTAGTTGCTGCCTTTCGTAATCCCCCGCCTAATCTGACTCAGATCTCAAACTCAAGTTGTTGTTGTTGCTGCTGCTGCTCTTCGCGATTGCTCTATTTAGCCAACTGTTTTGGCCATCCAATAAATTAGACAAATAAACACACACACACACACACACAGAGAAACACACACAGCACGTCATTTGGTGAAGGGCCTCCCCGCTTAAACGGTGGCATACCCGACACTAATAACCCGAATCCCCAAACTGTGTACATTGCAAATGAAAATGGAAATGAAAACGAAAATGAAAATGGAAATGAAATTGTAGTTGTTATGTTAACGCTTTGTTGCCTGCCCAACTCTCAGAGCTCCATCACGAGCTGAGGCGTCTCTGGCTCTGGCTCTGGCTTTGGCTAAGAGTCTAGCTCGGGCCTCGTAACTGTGCTGCCCACATCAACTACACTTAGACGATCTTTGCAGCAGCTTCGACCGCCTTCGGCTATTAACGAAGATGCCTACCGCACAGTGTGCCAAAATTACGCGAATACAGTTTCAAATAATTTGCATATTAGCAAATAATAATGTGCTCAAAGATCTGTGTGAAAAATAAAACTACAGCATTGCTGTTAGTATTTCAACCAACTTGATGTTATTGAAAGTTTTCAACAACATTGCACCACTGTGCGCCGGCGCTGATGACGATCGTTTGGCGCTTCTTTTGTGACTGCGTCTAGCGGGCGGACTTCGCCAGCGGCCTAATGTGAATTTTAAGCCATGTTGAATGCATCGGCAGGCATCAGTTCTGTGCGAGACGTGGTTCGATGCGGTCGTTGAAGCGGCTACAAACAAACAAACACACAAAAAACAAATACACACAGCGATTGAGATACAATTGAGTAAAGAAACATAAACTTAGCGGCAAACATAATAAAAAAAAAAATAAAATAAAAAAAAAAAATAAACGCGCGTCGTTTGAAGTGCAATTTGCAATTGCAACGGCTGATTGTGCACCGTCGATAGACATTAAGTGTTAATGGGATGCCATAAAAAATACACATTTAATTTATGCCAAGTTGATCTGTGGATCGATGGATCTGTGGATTTTTAACAACATCGAGCGAACGTGATTGAATCAAATTTGGCGCGTGTGCTCTTGACTTTGTTTCTCGTTCGATCTGCAACTGCTGCAACTGTTGCAACTGACATTTGATCTTTCCAAAGATCAACCGATCCGTCGATCAACGATCCGGCGATCCGACGATCCGGCGATCAGCGATCAGCGATCAGCGATCCGTTTGATCGGCAGTTAACAGTTCGATGTGTGTGTTTAGCACAACCAACAAATAACCACCACATGGAATGCGATTTACAACCCCACCCACGATCCGAGCCGCAATTTGTTTGTCAACTTTAAGACGAAGGTGAGTCGTAAACAATGTTTCTGATCAGTCTGTCGACTGGTCGTAACTTAATAACTTCCTTCGTTCGCCGATTTCAACAATTAGAAACTAAATAATGCCAGAGTCGTAATCAACCTGTAATGCCAGCTAATTGGTATAATTGTTGTTGTTGTTGTTTTTGTTGTTGTTGTTGTTGTTGTTGTTGCTGCAGCTTCTAAGCGTCTTCGGGTTCGTAAATGCTCTTTCTGTGGAAATTGCTGGCAAAAATGTCAAATAGGCTTTGAGTTTGGCTAGTTTTTGGTTTTTGGATTTTTTTTTCTTACTTTTTTGCTTGTTGCTGGCAGGCACAAAACTGCAATAAAATACGAAACCAGCATCACGAGCTGAGGACCAAGTTGCAAATATTTGCTGCTTGTTGTTGCTGTTGTCAAAAAGGTCAAGACAAGGAAAATACCAAAAAAAAAAAAAACCATCCAAATGGACCGCATTTTTTTTTGCTATTTGTGGTTTGTATTATGGCGGTGCCTGCGACTCCAAAACGCACAAAATGATCTTGTTAATAGTTGAATAGAAAACCTGAAATCGAAATTGAAATTGAAATGTTTTGAGAGTTGAATTATGTTGGTAATTGCATAGTTTATAAATGGATCGAGTGTCACAAGGAAACTGGCTAAGACGTCATTGTTATTGAGAAGATTTTCACAAAATATTGGTTTTATTAAATAGAAATGAATGGTTTTTAAGCAATTCACTATTTTGTGAGTTATAATTAGATTGAGTAATGATTTTAAATAGAAGATATAATAGATATGTATCTTACTCGATTTTTTAGTTGAATTTATTTAAATTTAAAAAAAGATCAACTTAAACTAATTCAAAGTTCATGAGAACTTAATGCAGATCATAAGAATATTACAAATATAAACAAATCGGAGGTTATTAAAATAAATAATAAAGCTGTTTTATTTGTTTAGAACGTGAAATGATTTTACCATTCAAAAATTGATCGAGCTTCATTCAATTTTTTATAACAGAAAAACTCAACAATCTAATGATTTTAATCAAGTAAATTCAAATGTATCTACATTTATTGGGATCAAAAATCTGTGCAAAATATGCAGATCAAGAACAAAAAACTCGTCTCTAAATGCAAATTTTTTCGTAGTGCTTTCAAAAACAACTTGAGCGATTTTAAATAGATCAACTAGTTTGACTTCAAGGAAAGCAAGTAAAAAACTGCAAATAGTTCAAAGTTCAATTTGGCATATTTGGAAAGATTGGAAAGCAGCAACTTGTATTTTGGATGCCACACGGCACGACAAACAGCACACATTGTGTGTGTGTGTTGTGTGTAAACTGAAGCTGCAAGGTTGCAAATTCAATTGTAGGTGGAGGTCGAGGCAGTGGCAGAGGCAGAGGCAGAGGCAGCTTCAAATGCGTTGCTAATGCTTCTAGCCATAAAATGGCAGCAATTTATGCCGCTTGTTGGCAACAACAACATAAATAACAACTGACAGAAAATGTTTTTTAAATTACAATTAATTGCGAACTTAAAATCGAAAATTGTTTTCACCATGGAACGCAAAACCCATTGTTGGCCATTGTTACAAAACCGTTGAAGAAAGTTGTTACGCTCATCTAAAGTAAATCAACTTGGACACAAAAAAGCCCTATTTATAACATTAATGTATAAGTCAATTAGTCTACACTTTCCAAAACAACATAATATATTTATTTAACACTTTCAGCCAAGAAACCAACAATAAGTTCGTCTATCGATTGGGCAACTGGAGACAACTCAAAAAAAAACTAAATACATAAAAGGTGGCAGCGAAATGACGAAAATGACGGCAAATTTGAAAGATATTCAATTCGTAACCCTCGCAATATTCTGCTTTACGCTATTTCTGGCCAGTGAGGTAAGTTTCGGATTGAGGCGCCTCTCTTCCGAGCCAGCGGCATATTAAATATTAAATATCTTAACACAGTGTTGTCGATGATGTTCGCTCACGTGAGCTTGATTGAAATGCAAATTACAGTTAATAGAATAATACAAATATTTCTTAAATAGTAAACACACATACGTGTGCTTATTAGCATGCCATAGATAGCAGTAATTAATTGCTTAAATAGTATATAAAATTCTAAATGCTTGCTTGCTGACACCGCAAAACTCCCGACCTACTGAAGTCTATTCAAAAATACAGTTTTTCCATAGTTTAGCACATTTTCAATCAATGAAAAACTAAAATCGAAAAGCATTTTAATTGCATTTTAATTTTTCAAAATATAAAAATAAGTTATTACCAAAAGTACTAAAAAATTAATAGGCAATTATAGAAATTAATGAAAATAATAAACAATGCCGCTTCATTACATTTTCACATCTTAATTTCTTAATTTAATAATCTTGTTTTTTTTTTAATTTAATGAGTATGGATAATACGTTTTTGAAAAGCTATAGTTAATGACTGTGATTTTGTTCGGTATGATTACGAAATAATTATTTCCAGCAGATCTTATTATTCCGATAAACCAGTAATTGAAAAATCCAGATAGACTAATCAGAGATGCACACAATTATTTATTCAACATAATTCGTGACAAATCGGTTTCCCTTATATTTCCTGGATATAAATATAAAAACTGCGATAAGTGGGTATTCAAATTAAGCAATTTTCCTTAATTAAAAATGTTTTCAGTTTGTCGCAACACAAAGTAAAATAACACACGGATTAATGAAATTAATATTCGAATTCACATAGTGTTTAAAATTTTAATTCAAGTCTTTGCGATAAATTAAATTAAAAATATTTACATTTATCTAGGCCAACTTTTAGGATAATTAATCTTTTTTATTATTTTCGCTATGCAACATTTGCTGGCACATTAAGCCATTAAAATTGGGTGTTTATTATTTTGCAAAATGCTGCCACTCCCCTCAATCATGTGGACATTACGCCTTCCCCCCCCCCCCCCTCCCCACCCAGATTGCGACTTTAGCTTCTTCGTCTAGTTTTTTATTCGGCGGCGTCACTTCCCAAGTGCTTTTGAGCAACGGCGGAAAATGTTGTAATTTTGCGCTCTTTACGCTTTGTTTCATTTTTAATTTATTCTATGGGTGTCTATGTGAGTGCTACACTGCCACAGATATTCATTCACACACATGCCACAACAGCAACAGCAACAACAGTTACACTAACAACGACAAAAGCAGCGCCAAAGGTCTTCCAAGCATATTAAAACAAAGACGTTGACGCAGTCGCTGACCAAGTGACCTTTTTACTGACACTTTTGCAGCAAAAGAAGTGGTAAGAAAAAAGTCGAGAAAAAAATGGAACAAAATACATTGAATAAAAATGTTTGTTTGGCTTTTCTCGCTACGCCGAAATGAAGATGAAGATGAATTTGAAGTTGAAGTTGAAGTTAAAGGTAAAATTATGAAGTTGCGCAATCGCTTGAAAATCCCATCACATTTTTTTTGTAAGCATTTAACGCTACTTAACAAATGTAAGTAAGTATCAACCGCAAATAAAATGCTATTAACTGTGAAATTAGTTACAAGCATTCGCAGTGTGTGATTAAATTACATAAATAAGCCGACAGTAAAGTACCTTTTGGCCAGTCACCCATTCCAAAGTCGCTAGACACACATTTTGACTCAGCAGCATCCAGAGATTTGTTCAATTGCCTGCCTCTTAACAATGTATCTAACCATAAAAGGCAAATGCAAAATAATCTGAGCCCACAACATCGCAAATTAATGCTAATCACATTGCCTTTTAAGCCAACGGGAAACGCTGCCATAAAAGTGGCAGAGTAAAAGTGTTAAGAACTGTTGTGGCTTGACTGAAATAAGTGTGCTCCAGATGTGGGTGCAGGTCTTGAAAATACCCTGATCTTTGCAAAAATAATGGTGATGCAATTTATTTTGCTCAACATCGAATCATAAGACACGGTTTCCATCAGGCATTTGATTAACCAAACCACATCAAAATGTAGTTTGTAATTTAATCCCATCAACCACCGCTTTTCAAGAATACAGGGAATTAAAGTCAAAAAAAATGAGTTCATGTTTTGAATTCAAATATGCGCTACGTAATAAATTAACGAATTAAATATTTCAAAATTGGATTTTACTCAAATCAAAATATTTTATTGCATTTTTTAGCTTTTAAAAGACATGTTTAAGTTTAGTTACAGCTGTCGAATCAACTTAGGAATGCGAAGGGATTAGTAAAAAAAAAAAAGCGAATGTGCAACTAAATCCAAGCGAAAACATCTGTTGTCCAGCATTACTAATTTTTTATATCTTTTTTTAATAATATTATATAAGACTTTAGCCAAGTTGTTGTAGGGCTGCGCTGCGCTTTTCGGCTGGGAAAATTATCTTTCACGGACTCGTGTGGAGACAGGCAGTGGGGAGAGCGGGTGGGTGCGGAAGCTTCGTCACACATTCACACATGGTTATGTCGAGAGAGGCCCAGTGGCAGATTTCGATAAGTCATTGGGCTATAATTTGCGACGCGAGAGACTTTTTCTATATAATTAAACATAAACATAAAAATAATCATCTAAAAAACGGGGGAAAAAAAATCACACAACGTACAACAAAGTTGACATTTCACACAGCAGCAGGTCGCTTGTCTGTTGCAAGCAGCCGTGGCACCATGTGCCAAGTTATGACATCACTTCAATTCATCACTTGTTAGACCACAGCCAGCGGCACAGACATGCCAGCTAAATTCGCATACATCTGTCTCGGCACGAGTACCCAGATGGAGTACTCAAAGATCTTGATCAGAAGCAGTAGCTGCAGCGGCGGCAGCTGCGGGTTATATTCGTATCATTTGTTTAACTACACTAATCGCTCTAAGCTCTAACTGAATCCACCTGAGTCATTGTTTTCCCACATGTATCTCAAAATCTCATTCTTCACACCTATCTTTGTATCTATATCTATTTCTCAGTGTCAAAATGCCGTTGCGAAAACTTCCTTCTCTTGCACAGGACGACCAGCGGGCTACTATGCCGACGTGGAGACGGGCTGTCAGGTGAGCATCATCATCAATCCCCCCCCCCCCCCTCCTTTCATACGCAATGTGTATCCATTATGTAATCATCCCTACCGATTAGGTCTACCACATGTGCGATGGCCTGGGTCGCCAGTTCAGCTACACCTGTCCCAATACGACGCTCTTCCAGCAGCGCATGCTCATCTGCGATCACTGGTACATGGTCAACTGCTCCAAGGCTGAGAGCAACTATGCGGCCAATCTCCTAATTGGTAAGCAATCTTGCTTATATACATAAAATTGAGTTTATTAAGTGTCTGGGTTTAACACTATGTCTTAAAAAATGATTAAAAAATTACTCTATTAAAAATAAATCTTTGGAATTAACTTTTTTCGTAAAAAAAATTTTTAATTTAGTTTCGCATAGTATTTTCAAATACTAAAATGTTAATTGTCTGAGACATTAAATAAAAAATAAATAAAATAAAATTAATAAAGTAAATAAAAACAAGTAAGAACGCTGTAGTCAAGTGAGCTCGACTACCAAATACCCTGAACCAAGCTTTAAATACATTATAGGTTTATTTCCAAATGTCCCCTTTACTAGTTTCGCACCAAACAAATTATAGAGAAGTTTCCTAATAATCTTCCCACCCAGTTTGGTAACTAACTAACCTGCGAAGGATATGGACGTTTATCGGTTTTAGGGGCTGGAGTAAGCGTGGACCAAAAAAATTTTGGAGTTCCATCTTAGTAATATACCTTCTAAGTTTGGTAACTGTAGCTCTTAAATTGCGGGAGATACAGGCATTTTTCGTTTTTTGTGGGCGGTAGTGGGCGTGGTCATAATTTTTTTCCCACATTTATGAAGGGTGTTGCTAGCAATATACATTTAAAATTTGGTGACTTAAGTTGTCAAATTGCGTGAGATATATGGGTTTATCGACTTACACCAACAGGTGTAACGGTTTAGGTAGCTGGAGTGGGCGTGGCCATCCAATTTTTTATCGATCTTTGGGGGAGTTACCAGGAACATACCTGCAAAATTTCGCGACTCTAGCTAGCAAATTACGGCAGATATGAGCATTTTAAATTTCTTGGGACGAAGTTCCTGAGGGCGGCGGTTGTGGGCGTGGTCCAAAAATTGGTATGCCGATCTTTGGAGGAGGTTACCAGCAAATTACCTTCCAAGTTTGGTTACTCTATCTTTCAAATTTTCGGAGATATACGGAGTTATCGTTTTACAATCGGCTGTTGCTCCTGATCAAGAATATATATACTTTATGGGGTCGGAGATTCTTCCTTCTGCCTGTTACATACATTTGAACAAAACCATTATACCCTTTTTACCCATTTTTAATGGGTTCAGGGTATAATAAATAAAAATAAGTCAACAAATTTGAGAGCTTTTAAATATTTTAAATTTTACTACATCACTTTTAACCTTGTCTGCAGGCCAGCGAGACAAACCCTTTGTCAACGACGAGGAGAACAGTTTGCGCACACCGCGTCCCGATCTGCTGGATCGTCCCTATGCACCGGACTACTCCGGCGAGTCCTTCAGAAGCCAGTACAAGGTGAGTGCAACTGTAGCACACAGAAATGGTGTATTTCACAGATTCGATTCTGAACCGCAGCAATTGACGCCGAGTCAAAATCAAATCCGCGACGATTCCACAAAAACCGCTGTCAAATTTGACGCTCAGTTCGCACAAAATGGCCAAACTCGCTGGCGTATTCCACCGCCCAGTCGCACAATCCTGCCGCCGGCTTATGAGCCGCAGATTGAACTGGTGGTCAGCAGCACTGTCCGACCAAGAGCTGGCAGCAGCAGCAGCAGCATTGCCACCACCCGCCAAAGCACTAGCACCACTCGCAGGAGCAGCACAGCATCGACCACAACGACCACCACCACCACTCGCAGACCCGCATTCACAGCGCCTGTGGTGACCAAACGCACTGAGGCACTGCATCAGCGCATCACCGAACTGGACACGGATGATTTGGGCACCAGTCACAGCACACGCTACAACACCTCGGCGGATTTCAATTCCGCTGAGCTGCCAGTGGCAAAGTTCAAAAATATCACCACAAAGCTGGTCAAGTTTGTGAAGGCTCCATCGAAAATCTATGAGCCACCTTTTGTGTATCCCATTTACAATCAGGACGATGGCCAACAGCAGCGGGCGGGGGAAACATTGCGCACCTCGTCAGCGGCACCCTTCAGCACCGCTCCGCCTAACTTGCGCTTCACTGCATCATCATCATCAGCAGCAGCAGCAACAGCTGCTCGTCCCAGCACCACAGTGCGACCATTGAGTCGACCCACCACATTTGCCGGACTACCTTTCTCCCATTCCACACTGGCCACCACAGCGAGCACCAACTATAGACCTGCTCCCGTTGCCCCTCCCGTTGCACCAAAGATCGAACATCGCACGCCGACGCCAGCGCAAAGTTTCCGTTTGACCACGCCCACAACCACAGCGTCGCCAAGAGTACAATTGAAGGCGGAGCTGCCGTTTAATGATCTGCTGCCACCGTTTGTGGACTTTGTGCCACACGATATAGCCACCACACAGGGTCCGCCCATTTACTACGAGTGGAAGGTGCCCGCTAATGGCTTGGAGCCACCCAAACTGGATCCGCCCATTGGGGTGGATGGACGTGAATATCCCGAGACGACAGGCATCTATGCCAGCAAACAGGACAACAAATACAATAGCAAACTGAATGACATAGGCACTCACAGTGGAGCAGCTGGGATCAGCAAACGGCTGCCCATCTCCAGATCCATCAAGCCCAACGAGCTGGCCGTGAGTGGCACCGAGAAGGCACAACGTCGCTCCGATGTGGTAGCCAGCTCCAGTACGACGGATATAACACAGTTGCGCAAACAGTTGCTCATACCGGAATACGCCTTTCCGCTGGAGGCAATCGGACGCACTGGCTATGCCCCGGGCTCAAGTGCTGCTGGCGATCTATACAACTCCTTTCAGCTAAAGATACCCGAGCGTCGCTCCAGCAGCATTGGTTCCACCGGGAGCAGCAGTACCAGCAGCAGCAGCAGCATCAGCAGCAGCAGCAGCTCCCCAAACAACATCAGATGGTTTGGCGAGAATCCCAAGTGCCCCGAGTGCCATCCGTCGTTTGTGCTCCCCGGCACCTGCGAGCCCTGCCTGCGTCGATAAGTTTTAAGTCTCTCAGTTCCATTGAAGCAAACTACGCAAACTAGTATTAGATGACATACATAATATACATAAATACATACAAACATACATATATACATACTTACATAACTACAAACATACACTCACCCCTGTCCATGGCAGAGAGAGAGAGAGAGAGGAAGCATCGTGCATTTCATGCATTTAAATGTTAATTTTATTGTATATTTCACAGTAAAAATAATGCGCATTAAATAGTGTGTAAAAACTACGTATATTCAAAAATGAACCTTGGTCCACAATTGCTACGTTCCAGGTGGTAAGTAATCTAACATTAGAATAACTGTTATCGATAACATGCAACAGTTTTGCTTGCCTAAAACGGCAGACTAACTATAACTCCCTACTACTTTCATAGAGATGGGCCACGAGACTTAACAGCGAATCGGGTATTTATGAGTATTACGAATCAGAAGCATTCATTGTTCAATATGCTTATCTAAAATATATATATTTGCCGTTATTTATTGTGACAATATATGCCTGATATATGTATGTAGGTGCTCAGTGCGATCAGTGATGATCAAGTGTGATTTGTAGTGATTAACAATCGATTCATTGTTTCATTATTCATTGATTCACTGTGATTGACTACGATTCATTGCGTTTGTGACTTTACACAGCACTGTCATTTAGAGACTGTACAACACTTGCAATTTTAAACAAACACTTTTCGAGTTTAAACTTTTCTCTATTAACACAAGATTAAGATCAATTTCTAGAAATTGCCCATCTCTAATTTTGTTTGTAGTGTAACAGATTCAAATATTTAAATATACATATATATATGTGTGTATATATATATATTTATATATATATATATATATATATCGCATAACATGTGCAACTTCGACGAACGTAAACATTTTAAGGCACATTTGTGAAGCACTTGAATTGTGCACTTGAAAAGGAACACTTGGGATTCCTCACGATTTACAAATGATACAATTGATTCATGTTAAGTTAAAGGGGACATAAACTAATGATAAGTTCGGGGGATTGGGGAAGAGAACGGACAAAACTTGGTTATAAAACTTTTGACTAGCACGCGAACTTAGGGTTCATAAAAATAGATACTGGGCGTCCAGGGCCGGCTGGCGCCCAACTGCATCTCGGGATGGGCGTGCGCCATGGCATTTCTATCGCAGCCGGACTGATCGCCAAACTCCTGACCGACCGGCAGGGCGCACAGGATTATTTGATGGCCCCGGGTCACATCCACATTGGCCACAACGCCAGCCTCGTGTCGAAAACTATAAAAACGATTCGTCAAATGCCCATCCACATAGATCTGATATTTGAAATGGACGCATTAAGATAAGATATTATTTAAATCCGATTCAAGCTCACCTCGTAGCCACCAATGGCCGCGCAGTCCTCGATGCACCAGCGAACATAGAGCGCTCGACAGCCCAGGCTGGAGACATCTGTGATGCCCACCGGAAAGCTTTCACCCGGGGCACTGCCCAGGGTAGCTGATGGCTTCGACTTCTGTGAATGATAACAAGGCCCAAGGATTATGAAGTAATGCCGATAAAGCAATGCGATTCCAAAAACAAATTTACCTTGGGCTGAAGATTATTCTTGGCCAACACATGATCCATCGCATTTAAATCGCAAATTATGGAATCAATGAAAAATTTCTACAATAAAATAAAAGTGTCATATCAAAAAATGGGAGAATGTTGCAGTCGGGCGTAACCGACTTCGGAATACTCTGATACCAATAAGTAAAACGAACTGATAACAGGAGTGCCACAGAACAAGCCGGACGAGAGCAAGATATATCGATAAGGTATCGATTAACCTTTCAGGTTTGGTAACTTTGGCTCTAAAATTGGAGAAGATGTAGGTTTTTGAAAGCGGAAGTGGACGTGTTCCACCTTTTGAAGAGTGTTTCTAGCAACATACCTTTCAAATTAGTTACTTAAATGGTTTTATCGATTGGCGATTATCGAGTTTATCGATTTCCTAGCCTTCTAGTGGACGTAGCACCACAATTTGAGCAGTTCGTTTGATGCGGACACAGATTAGTATATATCAAAAGTTTTAGGCACTAGCTTTAAGGGTGTTACATTCATAGGGACAGATGGTACCATCGGCAACAGAGTAGATAGAATCGTGTCCGTATCAAAATGAACTTAATGTGAACTTACTGTTTCGGCAACGGGATCGTAGCGGATGGCATCCAGTGTGTTGGACACGGTCTTGCACTGATTATCGCAGACGAGCGCTCGACAATGGCAACAGACGCAGGGCTGATCCGGCGACGAATGACTGTGGATCTCGTCTGTCTGCTCCTCGGCGCATTGATCCTCCTCACCACACATTTCACACAAGCGACGCATCATATATTCGCATAGCAGACGCTCCCTGTTCGTGAGTGGACCCAACTGCTCATCGGAGTCGCCGCAGTGACAGTCCGACTTTTGAATGGCTCGGCTGTCTGCCGGCTCGGATTCCTGTCTCGGTTTGGGGGGCTCCTCTCTGGATTGGGATGATTCCTCTAACGATTTGGGGAACTCCACACACTCACTTTTATCAGGCAGCGATAATGTTTTGTTTTCATCGTCCACTTCGCCTTTGGCGCTTTCACTGGCAGATTGATTGGAACCCTCAACACGCGTACTACCCTTAGATTCGGATAGTTCTGGGAATGTGGAGATGCTCCCCGTTTTGGAATCGGGTGAATCACAATCGGGTAATTTTAAGTCCAGTGATTTGGTAGCAGTTGATTCGGAATCGGTTATTTTGGAGTCACGTAATCTGGCGTCGGGTGCTTTGGAGTCAAGGGATTCAGCTACCGGCGCTTCGGAATCGGTTAATTTGGAGTAAAATGATTTGGCATCGAGTGATGTTAATTCAACTGACATGGAAGCCGGAGTTTTGTAGACGCTTAATTTGGAATCACCTGAGTTGGCGTCGAGTGATTTTGTGTCACGTGATTTGGCAGTCGCGTATTCGGAATCGAGTGATTTTGAGTCACGAGATTTATCAGATTTGGATTTAGCATCCTCATAAGTGGACGTTGTCGGCTGGCATTCGGAAGAGCTCTGCACGTCGACAAACCTATCCGTCGTTTCCGACAAATCGGCAACCATCGGGCCTGGCTTGCGTTTCGGATCAAAGTCTGGATCAGGCTCGAAGGCGCCAATTTCCAAGTTCCGCGGGACACTTGATTTTTTCAATGGGAAACACTTGTCCAAATACTTTTCCATTTGATCCAAGCACTCGATGCGCTGCTTCTGCTCTTTGGTCTTGGGTGGTGCTGCCGCTTGCTTTGGCCTCTTGCCCGCCGCTACCGCCTCCAAGCACTGCTCGTGGGTAAGCGGTGCCGAATCATCCGCATCATCGCCGCCGCCCTTCTCCTCCTCCAGACGCAGCAACGTGGTTAATTCGCGAAGCAATTGCTGTATGCAGACAATGCGATCGGCACTTTTATCCTTGCCATCGCTCAACACATTCAGGATGCCCACAATGCGCTGCATGGTTGTGGCATCATTGCTGCACTCCGTTAAGCAACTCTGATATTCCGTCAACGGTTTTTCCGATGAGCACTCGTAAAATCTTTGCTGCTCCTCCTGGGCGTCTTCAAGGTGACAGGTGTACTTAGTGCACGTCATGACGACGCCAACTGATTCGAGTTCGAGGCTCGGCATCGACGTGCCGCCGTATTTGGAGACGCTTGCACAGCTGGCATAGGTGGCGTTCGATTTCGCTGATTTAAAATCCGGCGCGGCGGCGCATGATTGTACGGATTTAAAATCCCGCTCACAGGCACATGATTCCGTTGATTTAAAGTCCGGCACAGCGGCACAAGACTTAATAGATTTAAATTCCGGCACGCCGGCACCCGATTGAGCCGATTTAGTATCCGGTACGCCGGTAACCGATTTAACTGTTCTAAAATCCGGTACACCAGCAAACAATTGCTCCGATCTCAGGTTCGACAACGACAACTGGTTGACGCCGTAACTCTCCACGGACTTGTAGCTGACGTTGCGGGGTTGTGGCTTCTGTTGGCTCGTCTGCCTGCTGTTCGGGGGCGTGTTGAAACCCGTTTCGACGTCTCGTTGTTGTTCCGCCTTCCGGCTCAGGGACGTGTCGGATGTGGACCGGCAATCGCGGAAATTGTCACGGCGATTCATGTACACCACCTGGGTGCTGGGCGGTTTGCTGCTGCAATCGGATGCCGGCAACGTACTGAATATCAGCAAGGGATCTGCTGCCGCTGTGTCATCGGCCTGAGCACAGCTCTCCTCCATTCGGACAAAGGGCGGCCCAGCGACGGCTTCAGCTCCGAGCATGCCCAGCTTAAGCTTATCTTCGGAGGAGCACAGACACGTCACCTTGTCCATCACCGATTGCGAACGCGATGAGGTTTTGTCCACGTTGCCCAACGATGAGTTGTGGAATGTCATCACCCCATCGCTCTCACTGGGCTGCGAGTCGACCTTGGCCTCGTCACTGTCGTAGGTATCGATGCCACGACTCTTCACCGATGTCATTATAGTACTCCTGTCCGCATCAAAATACACGTTTCCTCCCTCAGCCGATTGTTTTAACTGAGAATTGTTGTAGTGCTCCAACGGGCAAAAAACCAGCTTGCGTAACGAAGTCACAACTGGGTCGAGATGAAGGCTGTTCTGTGGACCGCACGGGCAAAGATCTGCCGAATGGCAGTTGACGCATTTGTCCGATTTCAAGCTGAAATAGGCAGTGGCGTTGTCATCCCTGCCCAAGGCAAAGGAGCGAGTGCCACTCGGCAAACCACAAGAATTCTGAGTCACTGCATTGGGTTCGCTTTCAACAACGTTGGAAGTCTGTGCAGCAGCCGTCCTGGCGATGTCATCTGCGTTGCCAGAATCCAAACTGAAAAGATTCGTCGCATCCCTGAAAAGTGGTGCACTAGAGTCCTTGGCCATAGGAGCGTTGTCAGATTCAATACTGTAAACATTTGTGGCGTTGTCCGCATCCCTCAAACGCTGTGCAGCGCCAGTCCCGGCCATTTTATCAGAGGAAGTGATGTCAGATGCCAAACTGTAAACGTTTGTGGCGTTATCCCTGGAAGACTGTTCCACAACAGGACGGACAGAGGAAGTGTCTGCGGTATAGAAACTGGGCAGTGAGCGGAAACCGATGTTACTTGCTGCCTTGGGATCCACTTCGGATTGAAAGACGGTGGCATTGTCAACATGACAATAGGGATTACGCTGAGCCTCGGAGCTCATCGGAACATTTGTTGCCGATTTGCTGCAGCCTGGAGCCCCATTCCTGCTGACCGAGTGCTGGATGAGCGTTGCTGATGGAATGCTTGGCTGCGATTTCGATTGAGGCAAGGTACCGCAGTGGTCTGAACAAACATTGATCAGCTGCTCATCTTTGTCGTCCACCACCGGTCGCATATATTGTGTGGGATAACGATAGTTGGCCAGTTTTTTGATATCATATTGGAGGATTGTCTGCGATGTCTGGTCCGCCACACAGTTAGGTAGACGCGAGCGAATATCATATAAATAGGATGTGTTTGTCTGCGAGAGTCGGGTCGGATCGATGCTAATCCTATTCCTGTCGTCGTCTGTTTCTCTCCTCGGATACGGTAGGTCCGTTTGCGATAATTGATCGGAGTTATTTTCGCCCTTATAATTTTCATTCAAATGGGATTGGTTGGTTTGCACCTTTTTGGAGACGGATGACGGGCCGTTCTCTGGTGGAGGTGGTCGCTCGTCCTGCATATGCATTAGAGCTGGGTAATCTGCAACGAGAGGAGCGGAGACAAGAAGAGACCGTTAGTGTTGGTTGGATGTAAATAGATGGTAACAGTTTATTCCTATATATATTATTAAGAACATTGATCTCATAGAACAGCCATTTGGACAGGGAACCGAGCACGACGTGGGGCAACAAAGGTTGTACAGATTGCGGACATGGATCACTTATATGGATGCGGCAGTATCTTAAGCTCCCTGATCTCGGAGAGCTGTATCTGACGGCCACGTATTCCATTCCGCTCTGACCACATCTCGCCTTTGTACAGCTCAAGAAACTTGGCCTCGGCCCTCTCCCGGCATGGACAGAAATCGAAATAGGATGTCTGACTGCATGTCTGGCGCTCATCGAAGGTGGTGAAGATGGTGCCGCGATTTACACAGCGGCAAACCTTCACAGCGATGTGGTCTCGATTCTCATCGAAGGAGCGACGCATCCAGGGGCACTGACAGCATCCACAACTGCCCGGACAGAACACGTTGCCCTCCTCATCCATGATGGGGCTGGGCTCGAAGCGGCAGGGTGAGCAATTCGGGAACTGCCTGTGTTGCGGCAGGACAAGATAATATTTTTTTGTGGGCTCTGCGGATTCTGGCGGTGCCTCCTCATCATGCACTTGTTCCAGACTCGGCTTGGCTTCTGTCAGCGAGACAATGTTCTCCAGTTCCTCTGTTACTGAATCCGGATCTGACTCTGGCTCATCATTCGATTTTCTTTTTTTCTCAAATTCCACTGGTTTCAATCCTTTGGATTCGGAATTTGGCACAGTTACTGCTGCTGCCTCTGGCTCCGGCTCTGGTACCGGCTCTGGTACCGGCTCTGGTTCCGGCTCTGGAACCGGCTCTGGCAGCGGCTTTGGCAGCGGCTTGGGCAGCGGCTTTGGCATCGGCTGTGGCAGCGGCTCTGGCAGCGGCTTTGGCAGCTTCTCCTTGTGACAAATGGTACAGAGATCAGGGTTACAGATGCATTCAGTTGACGAATGGCAAGTGCCGAAAAATCTGCCACGTTCAACCTCTTCCGTGAGGTGGCTATGATTCTGATGCTGATGCTGCTGATGATGTTGATGAGAATGGATGCAATCCCTACCTGTGGCCTTTGGCGCGTCAATAGGTTGACATGTGATCATTTGGCAAGTATTCGGATCAAACTGAAGTGGCATCTGCACGATCACCGGCCTGCCCTGTGACTGACTCTTCGATCTAGCTGACTTTGGGTCGGGTATTAGCCGGGCTGTAATCTCCAGTGTCGCGGTGCACGGATGCTTAGCATCGGTAACTTTTTGCGACTGCTCAAAGTTCTGGAGCAGCATTTGTGTGACGTTCTCGGCACGCTTGAGTGCGGCACGCACCGCCTCCGGATCATCAAAGTTACCGCTCATCGATGCCTTGCACCGGGCAGAGGCACAATCGTTGCTGTGCTGCTGGCCGTGCAACTTGCGTTTGTGGCCCAGACTCGACTGACAGCTGGCGAAGGGCTTGCAACTGTGCCCCTCTTGGGGACGGTCCGATTCGCTGATGCTGATGCAGTCGTGAAAGACGTCCTCATCGCTGCAATTCGCCCTGAAGTTCTGCATCCGGTAGAGCGTCTCGGCATCTGGATTGCGCTCCTGATGAATCTTCTGCTGGCGCAGACTGCGCAAATGGATGCACTTATCCGGTTTGGTGCAACGTGCCGATGAACAGGGTGCATTGCTCCTATTCTCGTTTGTGTTGCTCCTGTTCCTGTCCATTATGGCTATATGGACTATGTTCGAATGTATTCCAACAAATATAAAAATTTACATGAAATTTATTTTTGGAGCGATGTTGCCTACGGAAAGAATTTAAATAAACTGCTCATCTCGAATCCATTTGTCAGGTGACCCAACGACAAAAACGATGCCTACTCATCAAATTAATGTTGAAATCTTTAAAGTGGAGCAGGCAACAGGTTGAAGGAAGGATCTCATGGTCATGTCATGTATTTATATTCGTAGTTCAAGTTTTATTCATTTTACAATGATGTGTGTTTGTGTTGGGTTAAGACTTGAATTTTTCGCACATAGATAATACAATAATTTAGATTCAACTTTGACAGCTGCTCACTTGAATATAATCGCTGGAGTTTGTGGTTCGTAGATCCTCCAAAGAAATATTTTAGATTAAACTTGAAACAGCTCGAATAATCGACTCTCCATTGAAATCACAACGGATTCCGGATTCTCACTCTCCCTTGAAATGTCACAAGAGATTCCGCACTCTCAACAGGAAAATTTTAGGATAATCACAGGAAATGGCGGATTGTAGACTCTCCATCGATTCCGGCTTTTAGAATCTCCACAGAGATTCCGACTTTTCACAGAAATATTTAAGATTAAACTTGAAACAGTTGCTCATTTAAGGATAATCGCAGAAGATTTTAGATTCTCCACAGAAATATCATAAACAATTTCTGATTATTGACTCTTCACAATCGACCTACGACCAACTTTTGAGAGTAAGCGAAATCCATGACACTCCACATCGACATCCACATCGACATCAACATCGACATCAACATCTACAGGGCATCCGGCCAACGGACTCGTCGTCCACTTTTGCTGTCACCCGCATGACGCTGCGGCGTTCTGGGAGCACTTGGGGCGAAGGAGACTGGCCTGTCGCCAGCGCCGCCGATCAGTGGCTTCGTTGGCTTTGGCTGGAATATGTTGACGTTGAGCTGACCGTTGGCCGGATTCAATTCCATGGGCAGTTTCAGTGTCACCGGATCGCCACGCAGCACACACTGGCAGTGCGGCGGACAGCCGCAAGAAGTATCCGTATGCAGGCGTGCGGATATCTCCAGTGTGGCCGGATAGAAGCGCTTGCAGGTGCAGCCCGTGTTCTCCGCAGTAGTACCAGGAGCATCATCATCGCCATGGACACCCAAGCCTCGAAGTAGAATCTGAGCCGTGTTGGCCGCACGCTCCAGAATGCTGCGCATCTCGAAGACATTCGTGGGACAGCCGAGCTGGGAGCAGTTGTAGCCATCGGTCTGGACAAATGATTCGTGGTCACTTTCCCTTTCACTTTCACTCTCGGAGCTGCTGCAGCAGTCAAAGAAGCGCTCCTCGCGTTCATCTTCCATTTTATTCGACTTGTTTCAAAAACACACACAATTTGGAAATGATTTGCTACAAAATTGAAAGGTAACCAAAAAAAAAGAAACTAACAAATTATGAACAATGTGAAAACACTAAATTTTCCTCGCCAGCTGAGCTGGTTTCATGTTGTGTCCTCGAGAAATTTCAGGGGATTACGTCGCGCCACCGGGTAGTAGATGGTGCAATAGAATTCCGACTCCACCTTCTGATTGTGAAAGCTAATCAGGCGCTCGTTGATGCGATCCTCCAGCTGCAGCAGCAACTGGGAACTGCTCGGCTTGAGGGCGAATTTCAGGGCGCGCACACAGCCCAGGATGGCAACGAATATATCGTAGCTGTCGCAGGGACGCTGATCTTGCTCCGTGCACACATCCTGCAGCAGTTCAATGTGCGTCCGGAACTCCTCGCTGCACTCCCACAGCTGTAGCACCCGTGCCCTAAACACCTTTTTGCTGTCCTCCTGAGAGATGCACTGCTGCAGGAGTTTGAGGAAGTTACGCGTTCGCAATGGCAGCAGAAGGAGGCGCACCTCAACACCCACATTATCCGCCTGAATGCCGCACTCCTGTGTGCTGCACTGCGTCTGTAACTGGCAATCGCACATCTCCGGCGACACCTGCACCAGCCGACACTGCGAACCAACCGGCTCCGTTTGCGCCACGACATTCAGCTGCGGCTGCTCCCAACGCGTCTCAAGGATCTCCACCTGCTGCGCACGGCAAATGGGCAGCGATCGATCCGTGTGCACGGTGTGTAAGGACTCAACCGTAAGGAAACTGGTCTGAGATGAGCTTGGCATTTTCAGCTTCTTGTCGAAACGGAAACAGAGACGGAGTCGAAGGCGATTGCTGGCCCCACATCGTCGCACCCGACTGCGATAGAGGCGTCGATAGACAAAGCTCTTGCACCAGCGCCGCTTGAGACGCAGCTCGGCTTCTTGTGTCGTCTCCTTGGACTGCTTTGGCGTCTGCTGCTGCATTAGCGCCATTGGTAGCATCTCCTGGCCATAGACCAAGCGGCGCAGCTTTGTGGGCATTTCACAGATCTGCTGCTTCAGCTGTTTTCCAAACAGGGTCACAACAATACTATCCACCATTGATACGGACTCCCGATTTGTAAGGCCGCCACCAGAGGTCCTGGCGCTGCCACTGGCATCCGCTGTATTAGGCTCCTCTTCCTTGGGAGTTCCCACTTCCTTAGGACTGCCTGCTCCCTTAGGACTCACTGATGCGGTAGGACTGCCTGCTCCCTTAGGACTGCCAGCTCCTTTAGGACTCCCTGCTGCCTTAGGACTGCCCGCACCTTTAGCACTGCCTGGTTCCTTAGGACTACCCACTGCTTTAGGACTGTTCGCTTCCTTAGGACTAACCACTTTCTTAGGACTACCCGTTTTCTCAGGACTACCCGCTGCCTTAGGACTGCCCGCTTCCTCAGCACCCACTTCCTCAGCACCCGCTTCCTTGGCACCCTCTTCTTTAGCAGCAGTCTCCTGTTTTTCACTGTTATTGCATATGATTGGTGGTCGCATCTTGGCGGCCTCGCATTCACATTCACTCACCGTTGGGTTCTGGGCGGAGAGTATGGTATCCGCCAGCTGTTTGACACTGCAGGCTATGGTCTGGAAGTCCTTGTGCGTGGGTAGCTCACGTTCGCGCCGCTGCAATTGGGAAACGAAGCTTCACATGAGTACAAGATGTATACAGGACATAGGCGTTAGGAAGACCCACCTCTATATCCCTCAGAGCACAGCCCAGGCCTTGACTGGCCGCTTTCAGATTCTGGATCTCATCCCGCTTGGCCCGCTTCTCGGGCGTGTCAAAGAGCTCATCGGCCAGGCTAAAGCCCTCGGGGCAGACGCCCAGTTTTCGCTCGAGCCGCTGGCACTGCTCGTCTTTGGTGCGCAGCTCATCTTCCAGGCAACAGGAGCGTTCTTCGCACGCACGAAGCTGTTGCTCCATCTCGGCGATCTTGGCCTCCAGGGTGCCCACCTCCTCTTTGAGTTCACCGTTCGTGACCTCAGTGTGCAGGAGCACCTTCTTCAGATCGTAGATCTGCTGACGCAGACAGTCCGTTTCCGCCTTGAGCTGCTCCTCGATGCTCTGCTGCAATTTCTTGGCAAAGCTGAGATCATCAATCAATGTTTGGCTGCGTCGCTTCTCGTTCTCCAGCTCCTCGGTTAGCGGCTGCAGTTGCTCGTTGGCCAAACGCTCCGATGCCGCACGAGTCTCCACTTCCTTCTCCAGCGCACGGTTCTGTTCGATTAGATCGCGATGCTCTTTGGTTAGACGCACCAGGCACGTCTTTAGGCCCTGCTCAGTCTCCTCCAGCTGCTGGATCTTCTCGGCGGCGGCACGCGAATCATCGCGCAGGCAATCCTGCAGCTTGCTAATCTTCTGCTTGAGGCACACCTCTTTGGTGCGACACGCCTCCTCGCGCTGCTTGTACTCCCGCTCCAGATCCACCCAGTGCGAGTCGGCCGTCTCCATCGCCTCGTAATGGCGCGAATTGAGCTCCTTGAGCGAGCCACGCAAAGTCTTGACCTCCTCCTTCAAATAGTTAATCTCACGCATCGCACTTGGATCCCGTGTGGCACAATTGTTGATCCTTGGCTTGCAAGGTGCCGGGCAGGGTTTGCACAGCGGCAAACAGCCGCCGGCCGCGTTCCGTGGCGTCGACTGCTCATTGCCCATAGTTATGGTTGCTCTGGCTCTGGCCAGGGCCAGCAGGCGGCAGATGAGGATGAGTGGCAGCGATTTGCGCAGGCTTTCCAGCTGCTGCTTGGCCAGTTTTCGCTCCGTGCGCAGATGCTCCAGCTGCGTCTCGGCAGCGCTGAGATCCTCGCGCAATATCAGGCACTCGGCCCGACAATCCCGATACTTGGCGCCCAGTGCGTCCTTGCTGAACTCGAGCTCAACGTTGCGCTGTCGCAATATCTCCAGCTCCTCCTCGTTGCGCTGCAGATGGAGCCGGGTATCGTTCTCGGCCTCCTCGAACTCACACTTGGCCTCGTCCAGCTGGGCGTTCTGCTCCACCAGCAGCTCGACACGTTCGATCAGCTCCTTCACCTGCTTGTTCAGCTGCAGTTCCCGCTGCAATCGTTCCGCCAAATGTCTCGCTTGCGTCTCGCCGCTGCTCTCGTAGACGAGCAGCTTGCCCTCCAGTTGGATCAGTCGCTCCTGATAGTACTGCAGATGGGGATGTGGTGTTCCCGATCCCGTTTCCGCTTCCGATGTGTCGCACTCGACAAAGACGCCGCTCTCGCTGAGGCTGCAGTTGAGCCAGAAGTTGTTGTTGCCGCCGCTGCCTGGTCGCTTGCTGGGCGTTGTTGGTGCACTGGGCGTGGCACTGTTGCTGTACGGCTGCACTGTGGCTACGATCCGGCTGTGTCTCGCCCGTGGCTCCGATCTCGTCTGCAAATTACAAGTTGCAATAAAATTAACAAAGGAGGAACACTGGAATTTCGTGTTTTGTGTTTGTTATACAAAAACTATAGTTTGCAGTTTAAATGTAAATCTTGTTGATGTAAAAGTCTTTCAAACTATGTCTAACTGATGTTTAATATGATATTAGCATTATTTGTATACATATCTAGCTGGTAAGGAATAGATAGTACCACAATACAAGTCTGTCTTCGGTAAGGTTTCTCTTTCTTGTAAGCAATTTTGATCAAATTTTAAGTATGAAAATTATTGTCATTCTTGAAGAAATCTTCAAAAGAAATTTGTAATGAATGAAAATGCATTTTATACATTGAATTGACAATGAAAATATGATGATTTTTGTTTTAATCCGACGCAATTGTGGGAAAACCCAAAAATGCTAGAAATTTAATTTTTTAATAATTGCGCAAGTGAATTGGGAGTTGAACATTGCAATGGGTAATCACCTTACAAAATAACGCATTACTTTCGTCAGCTCATTAAATATTTATCAATTTCTCTTTGGGTCTATTTAAGTGCTCATTTAAAAAAAGTAACTCAATGTTGGAAAGATATTTCGGTCTTTCTACAGGACCTTACAATTGCTGGAATTTCCGTGATGGACTTAAGCACCACCTCGATGTGGTGTCTCGATAAATCAATGTTTTCTCTAGTAAATTGCATAAAACTGACTTTTTGTTCTTTTATTTGAACAGTCAAATAAAATTACCATACATAAAATTTTTTTTTTTTTCGACCCCTACCTACTCGTATTTCAAACCCCTATCTATTCTTTCCAGGAATGAATGAAAGCAACTGTTTTTTACGATTTGTCTATAGTTGGTGATATTTTTACCGAAAGTTAAAAAAAATCCATTTTTGAAGTTGATAACAACACTATACAACAACACTGTACATACCGTGGACTGCCAGCTATCCTGTTCGGCCATCGCATCCAGATCGAGCTGTTGCACGCACAGCAGCAACTGTTGCAGGCAACGTTTGTCCTTGTCCTCCAATTGCTGGGCGCTCTTTCGCAGCATATTTTCTAGACGCTGGCAGTGGTCCTCACAGGTGCCATCCATCTGGGGGCAGGTGAATAGGTAACAGTTTAGTAAACTCACAAAAACAAATCAATAAATGCCAAAAGCAATGGCTTTTATAGCTTAATCGGCTAAAAGCTCCGTTTTACTGTTAAATGCTTCTCTTAAAGCCATATTTTATTTTTTCAATTGTGTAACAAAGCAAAAAAAATGCGGAAGATCAATAAGAAAATAAAGAAAATATTAAATTTTTTATATATTTTTTGTGATGAATATGATGATGTATACGCATAAATATATATATTGTTTAATTTGTAGCTTAAACATTTGTTAATATGACCATGCGGAAAATCAATTAAAAATATTATTTCGTGGCAAAATAAATGTTTTATTTATTAATGTTTATTTTTTATTACACTTCAAATTTTGTGTTGAATGCCAAGTTTCAACAAGTTAGCTTAAAAATTGAGAAATTGACCGCAAAACTCATTTATGCACTGATGCAACAAGTAAAACGATTACGAATATGTAACAAAGAAGAATCAAACAATCAAAAGATTTCAGGTGGGTGTTTGTGCGAATAAGCACATGGCCTATTTGTATGTATATGTAATACATACATACATACATAGATGTATGGACTCGAGTGAGTCACCTGGAGTGAAAAGGAGTGTTTGGAGCTCACAGTGAACACCTGGTCCTCAAGTTTCATATACATACTTATTTGTATATATATATGTACAATATCTGGTGTGTCTAGTTGAATGTCTATAAAATGTTTGTTTGGACAGCTGCTTTGCAGCTTACGATAATGCTCATATATTGATATAAATATATAAATATGTAATATAAATATGTAATATAAATATTTATATAGAACATTTTTAACAATACTGTAATCTAATAAATACCATGTTGATCTAGTTTGAAAACTATAATTAAAATATACAATTATACAATATACTGTACACTTAGAAAAAAGTTCGAACTGATTTTGGAAAAAAAAAACAACCTATAATAAAAATTTCTTGTATAATTTTAATAGTTTTTAAATAAAAGAAAAAAATTCTAAATTCAAATTGTGTGAGTTGGCGCCAAAAGTGTGTCTAAAATTCACTGCAATTTTGTTCTTAGTGTAATGTACAAAATTTATGTTAAAAGTTTGCCTGCGATTATAAGAAATATACAAAATATAATAAATTCGAAGAGTGTCATTTTTTGTTGCAGTTGAAACTTGTAAATATAAATGTGATCATTTTTAGTTTTTCTTTAAAAAAAAGTATAAATAGTATAACACATATAAAAACCTATATAAATGAGATACATACAAACATAATGATAGTTACAGATAAACTGCAATTAATACATTGCTTTAAAAAAATGGAATGCGAGCAACTGCTGCGATTAGCATTCGCTTAATGCACCACTGACTAACGATGCTTCTCTAGTTATTTTCACTTTGCAGGCAAGCCTCCTCCTTAATGTACCTATATACATTTATATATATATATATATATATATATATGTTTATATGTGTATGCAGTAATTACTTTTCAGTATTGCAACTAAGCGAATGAATTAGATTTTCAAGCTGAACGACTTTGCTGCTTTGGCGTTCGGCTCTAAAAACTAAACGTACCAAAACAGAAACAATGGAAAAAGGTGTGGGTAATATTGAGACTATATATACAATATACAAAGACGTCTTGAGGCATTACTAAAGAGCAGATACCCCTATATGACTAACAATTCAAAATAATGTTTGAGTTTTGGCCAAAAAAAGCAGCGCTTCGACAAATGGCCACAACAAAAGATGTGGGCTTTTCGAGATGTTTTGTAAACTTATAAAGAAGTCAGGCTTATAAAGTAAGTTAAATATGAATAGATCAACTACTTACATATATGGAAATCGATCACTAATTTGGTCAGCACTTGATTAGGCCTGATAGACACTTAACAATTACAGCACTAATTTATGTTTATGGAATATCGAACAACGAAACATATATAACAATAATGAAGATAATGCTGATAATTGTAAAATTGTTTGCTCCAGTAAAAACTCTGGTTTTTCTACAGTTTATTTTTTATTTATTTTTTTTTTTAATTCGCTGTTACCGTTGTCCGTTAATCAAAACAATTTCCGCACTGGCTAAGATGCCAAACAAAACTAAACCATTGTTAGGCACGAAGCAAGCAGCTCAAGCAGCTGACACACAAACAAATACCTAAACAATGCACACACATGCACACAACGCTCTCACACACACACGCACACACAGACACAGTCAGTCTCACACTCACTTTACACTCAATTCATTCATAAACTCGAACTGCTCTTTTGAGCGCTTTCGCAAACTGGCTTTCGAGTGAGTCCCGTTTGTTGTTTGTTGTTTGTTTGTTTTACTCTCTCTTCACCTTATCATCCTCCAGCTCGAGTATGCGAAACTCGAGCAGCTCGTTCTGTTCGCGCAGCTCATTGGCCTCGCTGTTTAGCTGCATTTGCTGCTCCTCCATATCCTTGATGCGCAGCATCAATTTATTGATGTGTGTGTTGTTGTTGCTGTTCGCAGACAGCGCCGCTTTTTCGGCCGCTAACAGTTCATGTTTCATCAGCTGCAGTTCGCTTTGCAGCCGCTCGTTTTCCTTATGAAAGATTTCCACTTCCTTTTGCAACTTGTCCATATCCTGCAGCTGTAAATAGTCGATATGTAATATATGCATATGCAAACATAGACACACATGTTGATTGAGTCAGCTTGCGGCACTTACTGCTTGCCACATGACGCCGCTGTCGGCGCCACTGGATGGCGGCTGTGGACTTATTGACGGTGGCGCTGAGGACAGCGCCGAGTCTGAATCCGAGCTGTGGTCCTGCAAAACAAAATGGGAAATTTTTTACTTAATTTTTAAATGTTTAAATATTTTACAAGAAAGAAAGAAAAAATTACCCGGAGTTAATTTTTTGACCAGATTTTGAATAGTTTGATTTGATTTGAATATTATGCGCTTATTCTTAATTTTTCGAGTATATTTAATTTTTTTGAAGATTTAAATTTTTTTACTTTTTAATATAAGAAAATGTAAGATTCACAAATATCATAAACCAAATTATTTTTTTTAATTATAAATAAAAAACAAATAAGAAAATGTTTTTTTGACGATTAATAAAAAAAGCGAATATATTTTCTGCGATATGCCAGTTTTTTTATTTAATTAAATCTTTTTTATAATGTATGCCAAGTTTTTAGCAGGAAGGGAATCAAAATAATCCCTTAATCAAATCAATTAATAATCAAACCAAAATAAGGACGGACAGACAGACATGTAATCCTTATTAAGAATGTATATATTTTATTGACTCGGAGGTTTCTCCACATTACAAATTAGAATACCCTCTAAAATGTATTTTTTTTAATTGATGATATATGCAAAGAAAACGTGTGAGAACTAAAATGTTGATCGCATGACTATATTATAATATATGTATATATATAATAGCTGTCATAGGAATAATTGGTTGAACAATGAGATATGATAAGATCCGATACGACAATTAAAACTTTGTCAAAACCGAATGAATTCTGAAAATCAATTCCATTTTGCTCATAAAGTGGTTTTTAGATAAATACTACATTTAAAACAGGATTTTGTACAAATATTGGAGTATTACTCACCTTTGTTCTGTATTCCCTGGTTGCTGGCTTTGTGGATGCAGCGCTGCTTGTGAGCAGCGTTTCCATCCATGTTGTTGTTGTCGTTGGTGGTGTTGTTGTTGCTTCTCTGCCCTCTTCTCCAGTCATGATTTGTTCATGACTCATCTGTTGTTGTTGTTGGTGTTGCTGTTGTTGCTGTGATTGTTGTTGTTGTTGCTTTGTTGCTTTTGGTGTACGCATTTCCAGCGTTGATCTGTGCACATTCTTCGTATTGTTGATTAGCTCAATATTCTTGAGTTGGGTTATCTACAAGAAATAAACGTGGAAAATTGCGTACATAAGCATCTTTTTGGCCATTCATTTAACAAAAAAAAGAGACTTGGTCTTGGCCGTCTTTGTCGTCTGTTCAACTTGTTGCCGTTGTTGTTAACAAGCAGCGTGCAACAAGTGGCAACAAACGTTTCGCTGTCAGCGTCTACAGTTATGACTTGATTTCTTGCCCTCCATAAGATGCCACGAAATTGCCAATTCATTCTTATAGACGGCTAACAGCTTGATTTGTAACATTTGAACGTATTCGAAGGCCATTGACCCCAAAGAACAATATCCATAGAACCATTGTCGGCTAGTCCAAAGCACACACATATAAAACTTATTGTTATGCTCAGCATTGTTGTGGCTAACAACATAAAAAAGGAGAAGAAAAAAAATAGGTGCCACACAAGAGTCATTCGCTGTGCCACAAGGGATTGGGTAACTAACTAATTGTGCTTGAGCACTCAAGTGATACCCCTACTAATTTGTAGACAATTTGCATTAAAACATGCCATTTTGAGAGCTTTCTTATAAAACTCGATTTCATCTGCTCAAATTTCTGTAATCAAAAATCTAAAAAGCCTACACTCAGAAAAAAAGTCGACCTCATTTTTGTCGTCATACTTTTGTCGCCAATAATTAGTCACCCTATAATGCACAAAATAAATTTCTAAAATTTATGGTTGTGGCTTTCTAAAATTAGAGATTGCATTTGTAAATATCTGTGTAAATTTTTCTACAATTTAGAAAAAAAAAGTCCAATTTGTAGGCTGTTCTTTAAAGAATCTAAGAATTATAGAATTAATAGAAAGAATTTTTGTAAAAAATTATACTTTTCTAAATGTTTTGATTAATAAGAAAACTTACTTCTAAAAAAATAAAAATATAGAATAAATGTGAATATTTTTGTGATTGTTTGGCGATTTTTTTCTGACTTTAATACTTCTGACAAGTCATAATTTGGTCTATAAATAATTACATTTCTTGTTTTGCCTATCTGTTTTTTTTTTTTTCAAATTGACCACTTTGCCACACTGTGCTTTGATTTGGTAGATATTTTTTATGCTGCACGTATGTATCTATAAAAATATACATATCGTGATTCCTTTAAATCACCAGCTACACGCAAGTTTTAGACACTCAAATACGAACACTCAAACATTTGGATACATTCACGCCATTATTCAGTGTTTATCTGTGCAGCATGTCACGAATTTCACGGTCACGAACCACATTGTTGCCTCGACTACCCCAATTCCACCTCTTACCCCACCGCACTATTGACTGGACAGTCTAATTGAACCCACAAAAGTAATCAAAAAAAAATAAATAAAAATAAAAATTAAAAAAAAATAATATTCGAAATCACTTTCGAATCGAACGCGCCCATTTTCCATATCAATTTTCATACATGTCTCTCTCACTTTCATGTCAAATTGATTTTTATATAACACCACTTATGGTCATGTTATACGCATAGATATGTATGTATGTATATTGGCAGAAAGGCATTATGCTAATTTGTTACAATCTTACACACACACACACACATACATACAAACATACATAATGCAATTAGGTGTGCGCCAGTGAAATCATTAATCAATTGTGAAATGAGGTGGGCTACACCCAAAAGCATATACCCCACAACAACAACAACAACAACAAAAAACCGCAACAAAATATGTTCAGTGCAATGACCAATCGCCTTATAAATACATATACATACACACATATATATATATATATGTATATATATAAATATCGTTTCGTCTCGTTTCACAATTGAGCAGTGCGCATAGTTAAGCAGGGCCCAAGAGCCAATTGGAAGTCGCGGCTCGAATGCCGGCACGTCGCTCTGGCGGCGACTTACGCGATTTGAACTGTTAACCGTTATGGTAATTTCTTGAATCAATTCCAAAAGAACATTTTGCGTAACGGCGCAACTTAACGAACCCCCAATCAAATCAACGTGCCGCGCAAATTAAGCAAGTGCTTTGCACCTGGACAGACTGACGGACTGATGGACAGACAGATTTGATTACTCTATCTTTGACCAGCGATGCCTCAAGCATAATGATGACGATATCGAGATGCCCACATGCAGATTGCGCTAAATGCATCGATGCACTGTGCAACAAACTTCCAGTTAACCAGACAAGTTAACAAATTGGTTTTCGATATGCACTCAAATTGTAAAAAATAACAAGAAAAATATTGGCTTATTGGTGTTTTAAGATTTGCTATAAATTATTATCGACATTAATATTCAAGCACAAATCGGTTTAGAATGGGTTTTAAATATGCACTCAAAAGTTAATCGACTTCGAAATTGCATCAGATTGATCAAAATAAGGAAAAAATATAAAACCTCATTACCTTTATTAATATTTATTATTTATATTATTTAATGTCGCTTAAATTCAAATAAAATGTTGTACTGATGCTTTTTAAATTGAAATTATCAATTTTATTAGTTTTTAATTCAAAAATTGCAATTATTGTTTGGATTGCGAAAACCTGTAAATTACACAATTTAGAGCAATTCAAATATTTTGTGATTAATGCAAGATATTTTTACATGTCATAAAAATTATTGATTGATTAATAAATTCTATAACTTTGCGAGTGACATAATTTTGAAGATTTTGAGTTGACTTTAATACTTAGTAAAGGTTAGTAGAGAACATTTCAAAACTCAATGAAAGGTATTTTCTTCAAGAGTTTTAAAGATTTAAGAATCACTTTGATATTTTTAGTTGAATAAGCAAAATTCCAGAACTTTATGAGATATTTTCTGGAGGAGTTTTCAAGCAGTCTACAACCTTAGCTGTTTTGTGGGAGATCTAATTATTAATAGCCCACTTAGTTCTATAAATATAGTAATTTACTAAGTATCCAAGACTTTGCCCCATACAATTTTTGGTTCAGTGTGCGTTAGCGACGCGTTGCAAGCGTTGCAGTAGTTGAGGCAGTTGAGGCAGTTGAGGCAGTTGAGGCAGTTGAGGCAGTTGAGGCAGTTGAAGCAGTTGGTGCCGCCAGCTAAGTTTGAAACGATTGTGTGTAAATCTGTCGACAAGTTGCAACTTGATGTGCTATATAGTCTCGCACAGGTTTTCAATGCACAAGTGTTGTTTGGGTCTTTGGTGGTTGGTTTGTGGCTGCAAGTTTGTTTGTTGTTGTTGATGTTGTTTTTGTGTTGCGACGTCAGTTGTGTTTGCACAAGCCACAGGCACAAAATACACAAATAACAAAAAACAAAAACAACAACAACTAGAAAACACAGCCAGAGGCCGTCGGCGACGTTTGCGGTGATTGTTTGTGTGAAATGATTTTCCTTTCTGCCACAGCGGACAGGTTTCACTCGATCGACTGCAGTTTTTGGGTGAAGTTGCGTTCCGGGTTCGATTCCCTCCCGTTGCACGATTACGTGTCAAGAGAGTTGCAGTTGCACTCGCAGCCAGCGATGCTTAATATCCAAATATATATGGACTTATGCATACAGCCACAAGATCACTCATTTTTTTACTTTTTTTTTTTTGCTTTTTTTGCTTTTTTTACTTTTTATGTATGTATTTACATTTGGCATTGTAAGACAGGTTTGTCTGCATAAAAAAATAAAAAAATCAAACAGACAGCCAGAGAAAAAGAGCCATTGCTTTGATTTGATCTTGCGAAAGCGAAAGTTTTATATGCGCTAATGAATTATATTGTTTATCAGTTTCCACCCAATCGCGATTGGATCCGAAATTAACAAAAAAAAAAAGAGTATCTTTAACAAGCTAATTGAACAAATGAATGGATGAGGCATATATTGTTGACATGATCATCAATTAATTCGCCTCGTTAAGCCCAAATGTGAGTTTGGATTTGCTTAATTCCAGTGGTTAAGTCTGTCTGTCCGCCTGTCCGTCAGTCTATCTGTCTGCCTTTTCCATTCCCCATATAATCATCGACAGCTTTCAATACGCCCTCTTACACCAAAAATCATATTAATCACATAATCACAAGTCGAGCTTTTCAAATTAAATATATACACACAGATAAGTAAATAAATATTCACCCCAGCCTCTCATTAAAGTCGAAATGATTCGTTGCACAAGTTGATGAGTTTGTAACAAATTTTTCCAAAACCAAACCCAACACTACTTGGACAAATGAAGCTGTTTGTCTTGCATAAAGTGACGAAAAAATACGCCAAAATTTAAAAAAAAAAAAAAATATTAAAAAAAAGTGGGTTAGCAATCAAAATCAATATTGATACAAGCGTTGCATGGCACAAAATTGTGCTGAAAACGAATTAAGTTAACACAAAAAGGTGTGTAAATTATGTTTATAGGGGAACTCAATTGATAAGTGACCATGGAGAATATAATTAATGATTCCAATTTTAAGGTTACAGCTCAAGCATGGCTAATTCTTTGCCATAATTGCTGATATCGATAGTTTTACAACAGTAAAAAGCATTTGCCAAAAATTGGAACTAGGTGAATATAGCTGTATAAGTATAAGAAAAGCCCACAATTTAACCATGTAATCCATAAACAAAATATATAAAGTTAACTATAACAAAAGACGCTATTAGAAATATATATATGAAAATATGAATGGGAAAGCTTTTCAAGAATGGCAAATAAAGATAGTTTGACAACATTTGAAAGCTTATAGGAAAAATTGGAACATGACGATCTCTGTAAAAGTCGAGCTCACTCGACTACGATATACCCTAAATTTGTTGTATTTTTACTGCCAAATTTCAAATTAACAAATGTAAGCATGCTTTTAAGTTTACTCATATTAATTTCAGGCATCAATATAACACTACCTTTTGTACTATAACTGGAATGTTGTTTATAAGATCTTGATTTTATTTATGCACTTAGACAATAATATGTCAATATATATAATAACCCAATTGGATAGATCAGTTAGTCTCTGCCTTTCGAATTGTTGCTTTTATTGCTATCGGAAATCGATATATATCGATATTCGCAAGGCGTGGGGAAGTTATTAATCAAAGGAAATTATAACTTTTATCCAAATTTTAAATCTGTCTGAGATCCGCTTACAGACGGACATGTCTATATCGACTCGGCTGTTGATCAACACAATATTTAATTTATGGGGTCGAAGACGCTTCCTGCTGCCTGCTATATAATAATAATACTCGTTTCTGGGTTTAAATATATAATAAAATCGTAAAACTTTTAAAGCATGACAAATTTGTTAAGCTGCATTTCAATGTTTGCAAAAAAACCGCAGTAAATTATATATTTCAAATAACAATATAATTGGAGCGGGAGAAAGAGAGTTGAGAATTGGCAAAGAAATCATAAAAATAGATTTCCAAGTTATAAGCCAACCCCAAAAACAATTTTCATTATACGATATTTAATTGAATACACATAGCCATTGTATGCGTAATGAGAATGAATGAATTAGTGAATGAATGAATGTATGAATGCATGAGTAATGTCAACCACAATGCGATTGTAGTCATGAGCTAGGATTGTTCTCGACACACATCAACTGCTACTAACTTTAATATCTCTGTACTATTTCTATACCACGTTTCACACTTGCAGAATAAATTTGAATTTTGATTTTCATTTACCTTCACATCTCGGCAGTCGTAGTAGTAATCCATTGTTGATTTGATTTGATTTGATTTGTTTATTCATGCTATTCAAATAACATTGTCTATCAGAAATTTGTTTTCACCGCACTACGAATAAAGCACATAAATTTGCCAAAAATCAAAATATAAATAGAAAAAGCAAAAGAAGAAAAAGTATGCCTAAAAAATGGCAAATTCACAGCGATTTGCATATGGTTCACATTTCACACACACTCCGTTTATTTTCTAGTTTGTTGTATGTTCGTTGTTGGTTACTTTGCATATTGGAAACTTGGAACTCAGCTGCCTTTTTTTGTTGTTGTTGTTGTTGTTGTTTTGTTTCAGCAACATCATCATCATCATCATCAGCATTATGATCATATTCGGGAGGCTACGCTTTTACTGTCGTTTGACGATGATGACGAGAAGATGGCTAAAAATTTTGCAGCCACACATCGTGTGTGTGTATGTGTGTGTGTGTGTGTCTATGAGTATGTAGATATCGTATTTAAAATAGCGTTAACATTTAAAAAGATTTTCACTGACCCCAATTGGTGTTGTGCACATGCACACACACACACACACACGCACACTCCCCACAAACACACTTTTATATATTGATGATGCTGTTAGTTGTTGTTGTTAGATGACATCGCTGTTAGTAGTTGTTGTTGTTGTTGTTGGCTGCACTTAGCGTATGCAAATGGTTAATCTCACTGAAAGTCTGTCGAGATACTAAATACGAAAAAGAACTGCGAAACAGTTAATAAAAATTCAAATTGCAAGCTTCGCTTTGCTTCGATGGGCTCAACGCACAATTTGGATTACTTTGCATATCGATAACACAAAATAAGAAAAACAATTAAAGGCGGGCGCGATTAATGAACTGTAAAATTGAATTCAATCAGTGGAACGAAACGGAACGGAACGATCCATAGAAAATTAATTCAAATTCAAATGGCACTTTTATTGTTGCTATTGTTGTTTATTGTTGTTGCTGCAAGCTAATCCGAGCTGCAAATTTGGTGAAATTATGAGAGATTCTCCTGCCCCACACCCACCCCCTTGCAAAGCATACGGTGCGTTAAACTTAACAGTTTTGCAAAACAATAGGGAAAAGTGAAAGACAAACTGTAAATATGTACAATGTTTTTTTGTTGTAGTTTGTTGCCTTTGTACGACAACAATAACAATAATAACAACAACAACTCTGGCGATTGTTGTATGTATGTGGCATGTATCCATTGATGTACAAAAGGTGTTTTTTTTTTTTGTGTGGTCGATTTGGGCACACACACACAATGCACTTGGTTTACTCTTTCACATTTGAGGCACTTTGAAAAGGCCAACAAATTTCACCTAATTATAAACACACGTTTTGAACCCAACTTTTTTGGTAGAGTGTAAAAACATTATTTTTTGTACTTTATTTACTTTGCATGTGTATCAAGTGCATTTTTATTATTATTATATTTTTAGATGCCCCCGAACTGCGTACACTTGACACTTGGCAGGCGACAAAACGATCGAAAAACGACGCACTGAAAACGGGCCATGCGCACCTGCGATGCCTGCCTGCGAACTGAATTGAAACTGAACTCAACCTGACGCGTCGCTTGCTGTTTCGGCTTAGGAGGGCCTCATTCATGCGAACTGTGCGCTCTTCACTCTTCACTCTCTCGCGGCCAGGTAAGAGAAAGTGAGTGTGAGTGTGAGTATGTGTGTGTGTGAGTGAGTGCGCTGCGGCTGTGGTGGTTTATGAGGCTTGCATGCGTTTCATGCGCTTCTGTGTGCGTGCGTCCGCGCAAAACCGGCTTTTCTGTGTGTGCGCCCGCTCTCTGTTACTCTCTCTCTCTCTCGCTCTCTCTCTCTCTCTCGCTTACTGTCCCTCTGTATCTGCTCAATCAACTTGCAACACTTGCGCTGCAGTTGCCTGCAGCAGTGTTTGTCGTTGAGCATTTTTTTTTCTTTTTTTTTTGCTGTCTTTTATCGGCGTCTTCTGTGTTTATGCCTCGCTGTCTCACGTTTCAGTCGCGCAGCAGCAGGTTTTTATCGCAAGTCGGCGATTGTTGTCGCTGGCCGTTCTCATAACTAACGCAAAATTATATCATAGATCATGCCAATCGCGCATAACAGCAGCAGCAGCAGCAGCAGCAGCAGCTGCCAGCGACAGCAGCACATATGAAACAAAGAAGAAGCAAAAACTCTGATACACATATCAGATAAATATGTATGTATGTATGCACGTGTGTATGTGTGTACGTCTTCATGCATTTATCTAGAGATTGATCTTGAAGAGCGCTTAACATTTAACCTGTGTTGAAAGTGTATGTTTTGTTTTTTTTTTGTACTTTAGCTGGGACAAGTTCAAGTGCCTCTGTACTAAACTTGAACAGTTCCAAACGACACTTGGCTAAAGTGGCCATTACAAATTAAGTTCGCATTAAAAATGTAATTAAAAGATTTTAAACTAGTTTTAAGTTCAATCAGTTGTTTGCAATTAAGAAATTGCGAATTGCACTAAAATTTAATAATTGCACAATTACTTCGAGCTCTGAATCAGTAATATTACTTATTAATTAATATCTTACATTTTTATTCTTTCTGAAGCACTTTTATTACAGTTTTTATGTAACTGTTTACGATATTGGAATAAGGCATGGAATTACTGTATTTCACTCAATTGAAAGTCGCACTTTAGGCATCAAGTTGAAATACAATTAATTATTATATAAATGTTTATAAATCATATAAGAGACAGTTGTGATATTTTGTAATTTTATCCAAACTCTACGAAACCTACCCAGTTTGATTATAATAAATACCATATAAAATCACAAAGCTAATCTTTCAAAACGGAATGAAAGTAATATTTTTCACGTTTTAATCACACCCATTTTAAAAGGAGGCTTGAAGAAGGGTGACAGCCCTACAGTAATTACTGCTTTCATTCAAAACTCACCTCAGTTGTAACTTGAGCCGGGTGTGGGGGGTTCGGTTGTTGAATATCTTTAATGTCTGTTTCGTTTTTAGCTCTTGTGGCTATTGTAATTGTTGGTGTTGTTGTTTCTGTATTTGTTTGTTTTTTCGTAGTGGGCTTCTTAAGCTTTTGGCTTGATTCGTTCGTTTTGGGTTTCGTTTTGGCTTCAGTTTGTTTCTTGCCATTTTGCAGTGTCTGCAAATCCTTCTTCAGTTGTCCTATATTACGCTCTTTGGTTTTGATTTCCTCTAGCTGCAAAACAGAAAAACAAAAAAACAAAAAAACATGTACAAGTCAAAGATACGTCTATATATAAGTAGATATGTATATTTAACATCGAGACCCACATCGACGCGTACAAAGTACAAAAATGTGTATGGGTAAAAATTAAAAAATATTTATATATATAGATATATATATATATATACGAGTATATGAGTACTATAAAAAAGTTGCCCGTCCGCTTCAAGTTGGGTTCCTCACGCGTCGTCAACTGTGCGTAACTTACCAAACGTGTTATTTCAATTTTGGCTGACTTTTGTATCTGAGTCAATCGGTTTTCATATGCAGTTTTCAATTGGCGCATATCAGCTGCCTTGCGTCTATCAGCCTGCCCAATGATCTGCAAGAAATCGTCATCATCATCATCAACATCATCATCATCATCAAGCAGCTCCAATAACAACAACAACAACAACATTATCAAACATCAACAACAAAATTGGGGGCAGCAAAGTAAGCATTTTTTGACATGCTGTTAGTGGTTGCACTTAGCTGCATTTCCATTAACCAAACGCGACAAATAACAACAAAAATTGAAAGCAACTCACAAAAAGAATAAAAGCAATATTTGTCGTCCTGTCAGATAAGGTTAAGCATTAATTTAATTAGTCCTGCTGGCTATAAAAACAAAGCTCTGCCCGAGAACTTTCCACAGTCGTTCCCAAAGATGGCACCTGCATTCATTTGGTGCACTTTGCTCCAGCTCCTAGCTGGAATCCAGCTTTTGAGCGCTGAGAATCAGCTCCTTTTGCCCACGTTTAACAGCCAGCAGAATTCGCTGATGGTGGAGGTTAGCAAGATCATTTGTCGTGCTCGGATCAAGGTGCTCTACGTCCACTTTGAGAATCAGACGGCGCACGATCATTCCGGTGAAATACTGCGTCAAATGACCAAGTGCAACATATCCTATATATCACTCAGGTGCGCCGTAAATCTTTATAATAATTTACTTCACTTTAATTTAGCCTCAACTGCATTTCTTTATCTTTAACCACGACTACTTCATTTTGCTTTTTTATTGCGTGCTTAAAATTGTATAAATATTTCTGTGTTTGTTTTCGTTTCTTCTGATAAGTAGTAGTACTTAAATAATCAAACATATCTTTTGCAATAGATTTACTGTTAAACATTTTCAAAATGTGCGCAAAACTTTTCCGTTTGCGTTTTTACCGAGAAATTTTCCGTTTCCGTATTTGGGTGCTCCAATTTACGCACAATTTTTAGCTTTAATGATTTCGCAAATTGGAACACAATTGAATATGAAACTTCACTGAATTATATAAGTATCCAATTTTCTAATTTTCGCAAATCTTTTCTATTTCCGTTTTAAAAAATATTGTCAAATTGGAGCTCAACAATCCAATAATAAGTTCATTTGTGTCCACAGAAAATCATTCCTGCCCCTACATACCGTTAAGGATGATGGCATACTTATGTATATGGTAATGATCATCAAGGACATTTCGCAGCCATTAAAATTATCGTTGCTCAACAAGAAATCGGCCAAGAAGCACTTGTCCCATGTCATTCTGCTCGTACGGGATGCGGAGAAGCTATCGCTGAGCTGGATGCGAGCGAGCTTCCGTCAGTTTTGGACCATCTGGCTGCTGAATGTGGTCATCATCTACTGGCGGAATGATCGTTTGCATGTCTATCGCTACAATCCGTTTACGGATGACTTTCTGCTGCCGGTGCCGCTCGAGCGGGGGGAGGTGGCAACATTGCCACAACTGTTCACCAAACAGATACCCAACATGCATCGCAAACCGTTGAGGATGTGCGCCTTCAGTAACAGTGTAACGGTAATTTACGGGCCGAATGGCCGAGTCAGGGGCACAGACGGACTACTCTTCTCGTATATAGCGAAGCGTTTAAATGCCACAAGGATCATCACACGACCCATGTCCTATGGAAAGAATATGAGCTATTATGCCTGTACCCCGGAGATATCGAATGAATTCGATGATGTGGCTATGAATATACGTTTCCTGGTCCCCGAATTTTACAATAATCAGGTCGAGGCGACGATCTCCCACTATCGCAATGATCTGTGCGTGATTGTGCCCAAGGCAGCGGATAAGTTGTTCTTCTGGAACATATTTCGCTCGTTTGGCTACATAGTCTGGCTATCGATTGGATTCGGTTTGCTCCTCGCCTATATCTTTTGCCGGGCACTTTATAAGCGGCGGCCGAGCACTTTGGCTCTGGATCTGTTCCGTTGCACATTGGCGCACCCGGTGGCCCATGTGCCGCGGCACAGCTCGGTGTGCTTGTTCCTGATCTTCTGGTTGTATTTTGGTATGCTGATTAGCAGCGCTTTTCGTTGCAATCTGACCAGCATGCTGATCTATCACAAATCCCAGCCAGATATCAATGATATCAGCATGCTCGCCGCATCCACCTACAGGATACTCATTCGACCGATTCACACGAGCTACATCCAGCACTTTCTGTCCACTGATCATCCGCACTTGGCGAAAATACGGCAGCTTATGAAACCAGTGTCGGACACACAATACTGGAGGGCTTTCAATAGCACTGATCTCAATTTTGCCTATCTGGAGAAATATGACATTGCTCAGTTCCAGGTGAATACACGACAGCATATGCGTCTGGGCCAACCACAATTCCATCTGATGAAGAGCTGTCTGGTGCCATTCCATGGCGTCTACATTGTGCCCTATGGTTCACCCTACTTGGGCTACTTCAACACCATCATCCGAGACTCGCATGAGTTTGGATTTCAGGTCTATTGGAATCGCGTTATGAACGCAGAGTTTATTAAGTCCGGCACCAAAGTGCGACATCATAGTCGGCATGGCAGCCACAGTGATGATCCGGTCGTACTCAAACTGGAGCACTTTCACGCCGTGTTCTTTCTATGGGCCATTGGCATTGCACTGTCTCTCATTGTGTTCTTATGGGAGTTGCTGGCACATAACTGGGCCATAAAAAAGCGCAAGAGTGAGCAAAGCATGCAAACTTAAAACACACTTATATACACATTATATATACATATATATATACATATATATATATATATATAATGTTACACACTACACATAATGCTTACACGCAGGTCGCTCGAGAATTAGAACGTCTCAGTTTTGTAGTTGATTTTTATATTAACTTTTCTATAAACTATATTTGGTAAAGGGGTAGTTTGGCGCAAAAAATAAGATATTGGCTAAGTAAATGTATTGCATTTTTTAAATTCAAATTTCATTTTGTGTTCTTATAACATTTAAATATTTAGCAATGCTGTCACTTTGTTTTATGATTTTTAATTTATTATTTTTCCATTTAATTTAATTTTTTCATGCTAGTAAAATTTAAGAAAATTTAAAATTTGGCTGCTTTCTGTTCATTTTTCCGTTCTTTAATTTAATTTCCTATTATAGTAAAATTTTAATTTAACAATTAAATTTTGGATAATTTATCTAACTTTTCCCTTTAGTTAATTTAATTTATTTTTTATACTAGTAATATTTCAAAATGTAACAACAGTTAATTTATGCCTCATTTCTCTTATTTTATCAATTCAAAATGTATGTTAATTTAATTGTTTAAAAACAATTATTAATTGTAACAAACATTTTAATTTTGACTAATTTTGTTTATTTTATTCCTTCATTAATTTAAAAATTTAAGAAAAATTTACTTTGGCTCATTTAGCTTATTTTATTTATATTTTTTTAATGCCAAGCTATGCCATTTTTAATTTACCAAAACAAACAAATTGCAGGCAGTTCTAATTACCGAGCGAACACTGTACATGTTAAACATACACATTCCAATGCATGTGTTTATGTTGTTATTTATGCAATTTGTAATTACCTGGGTCTTCTCCTCTTTGGTTTTGTTTGCTTCCCTTAGCACGGCGATTTCATTAGTCAGTCTTTGGATTTCATAGTTGATTAGGCCATCGGCGGCCACATGGCTGATGACCGCCTCTGCGGCCAGCTCGTTGGGTTTCTTCGTTAAGTTACATTTCTTCGTTGACTCCAGCGTCTGCTGCAGTTTCTTCACATCGTTACGCCATTTTCGGCTATCGGCATCGTTCTGCGCCCTGCAGTTTCAAATTCAAATTAACGCTACAATTATGAATATCGATTGCACAAGTATCGATCAGAAGTGTCTTATCGAACGCAGTTCGACACAGCTTACTATCTGTGCAAAAAGCAAAAAAGAAACATACCTTAAAGAGCGCACAGCACTGCGTTCGGTTATCAGGCTGGACTTTAGCTATAAATAGGAAATACAAACATATGTTATGAATGCTACTTAATTACTTATATATACTCATAATAATATTATATATACATATATATATATATTATTACTAATATATGTGTTATGTAAATACCTCATTTACTTCCAAGCGCAGCTGCTCGGCGAGCGCGTTTAGCTTTTGTATTGTGTCCACATTCTCTTGGAGTTTGCGTTTAAAACGCTGCGGTGCCGCCGCCGAAAGCACATTAACGCCGCCAATTATAACGGGTCGTTCGACCTTGGTATTTTGCCTGACTGCTGGCGCCTTTGCTGCAGTCGAGTTGGCAGTCGCATTGGCAGACGAGTTGGCAGTCTCGCCAGTGCCGTTGTTATTATCCTTGGCGCGGCATTTGATATTCAAATGTATGCCCTCGATGCGTGTGCGTTTCTCCTGATTAACGGTATCCCCAACTGAGGTGAGCGATGCGCTCAGTTTTTTCTTGCGTTTCAATTTATTTTTGCTGGAGACAAGCGTCTGCCAGTCTTCATTCACGTGCACGTGGAAGCACTGTTTCTCTGTGGAGATCTGCGGTTGCTCCAATTTACGCACGGTCCCATTGTGGGGCATTAAGATCTGTGCGGTTTTCTCATTGATCCCTTTGCTAGAGGTCGTTTTTAGTTGATTTTCAGCCATTTTTTTATATGTATAAAAAATATGTAGCCGTCGTAGTATTGTTTTTTTTTTATTTGTTTAATATATATGCTGCATGTACGGTGTGGTCCGACCTAACCGAAAGTCCCGATATATTTCACATTCATTGGTAGTTATAAAGATCAATCGCGCAGCCGCTGAGTTTTCATTCAGGCTTTATCTATAAGAAATAAAGAAAATTAATTATCATTTTGGTACAGTAAACGCTCGAAAACTAAGCTATTTGTATGGTGATTATTTATAATAAAAAAAATTATGATGTACAATTATCAAAATAAGATGATGAAATTCTCAAATCTAAATTAATGACAAATGAAAGAAAATTGTTTTTTGGTTGGGTTTTTGGAACTACTTTTGAAAGCTGAGAATTTGTTATAGTTAATAGTAGTTTTAATTCTAAATTTGAATCTGTTATAGTTAATAGTAGTTTTAATTCTAAATTTGAATCTTTTCAAATTTCAAATTTTGCATTTCACTTGAAAACTAAACTTAAAGTATTGTGAATATTTATTAAGAAACATGTATAACATTCTAAACAAAAAATTAAAAGTTTAATTAGTTAAATATTGAAATTAAATGAGTTGTAAAAGAATTAATTTCTAAATAGATGATTAATCTAAGAAATTTGTTTTTAGGTTTACTGTGTAATCTGACAATTTGCTATAGTTAATAGTTGTTTAGACTCGAATTTACGAAACTTTGGACGTATATGTAAACAGTTCTAGTTCTGAAAATCGGATGGGGAGCATTTGACTGGCTTCCTCAACAGTCGTTCACTTCAAAAGCACTTTTGTTGCTGCTGTTTTGTTTGTTTCTGAATTCTATCAACAAGTTCTACCCCCTTGTATTGATTTATACAGCAAGTGTCAGCGTTTCTTTCAGCAACAATATGTGGCACGCATGCACGAATGCAATCCATCAGCGATAGTTAGTCTTAGTCTTACTAAGTTAGTTTTATATCTAGTACAATGACGTCAATAACGGCGCTCCTCTTCTGCATTAATGTACCACTCGGGGGGTACCCCCTGTGGGCCTCTATCAACAATAACACGCATGAACGTTGTAATTTATGATGGGCCATTGGGGCCAGAATTCTTTACATTGTTCATGCATCCGCTCTATACAGAATGTATGACTATCTGTATATATATGTATAAATATAAAAATATATAGCCGATTGAGAGTGGTACAGTCGAACTGAGGGTATTATTATTTTGAGTTCATAGAGCAACCGCTCTCAAAAATTTCCGCAAGATCATCTTTATCAAGGTCGTGGATCTCGCGCTCTTTCTCTCAGCTATATAAATATATATATATATATATATATATATATATTTATATATATATATGCACTCTTGTACGCTCCGACTATATAGAGATTTGCCGATTGGAATTTGATTTGACTTAATAAATGCTCGTCAGGTTGATTATGAATACAGTCAAACTAAAACTGACTTCAATTTATTAGCTTTTCTTCTTTATATGAAAAAATATTAGGTTTATTTCTCCTAAGTCTTCGTTTTATGATTGCTGCTCTACTTTTCGTGCGGCTACTGTCAATGTAAGTTAACAAGTTACAACGCTCATGTTGCACATTTTCGTTTTAATTTAATTAAATACAATGTGTGGCCCCAAACGCGACCAAATGAATAAAGTGTTATTTGGGCTGAAACACGACATGGTGACATCACATGCCTTGCCTTTCCAGCTCGCCCACAACATCCAACTTCAACCACAAAATATGAAAAAAAAAAAAAAAAAAAAACTGAAATGTATGAAATGAAAATTTGCACAATTCGAAAGTCTTCCCTTTTTTTGTGTATTTCTTGTGTCATAAACATACATAGTGAAAATGTGATTTCGAAATGAGATGAATCGTCAAAGTGTGGACTATCTATAGATATGGAAGTGTGCAGACGCTGATTCATTCAAGATCGCATATACGCACCATTAGCATTAGAAAACCTTGGATAAACTTGTCTATTAACTAGAACAAAACTTTGGCATGCGTCGTAATTAACTTGGGAAATTAATTGCCAGCTGTCTATCACTCTCTCTCTCACTCTGTCTCACTCCACTTACGAGTTTTGTAACACAAACAACTGTTTATTTACTTGCGGTCTTGTTTATTTTTTGCAGTGTATTCCGCAATGACGTCAATATACATTCATATATATTAATGTTATTTTCAGTATGTGTAATTTTCGCGGCGCGTACTAAAATTTGTGGTATGCAGAACAGCACTCGAAATCTTTTTTCAATAAAATCGTTTCCCAAAAAACAAAGATACTTTTTTTCGTAAAACACTTTTAAGAACTTTTCACACAAGTCGTTTCAAATAACATGTAGCTTTCAATACATAAGATTTCAGCTACTGCTACGATTACTAAGTGCTGTCGAGAAATATGTGTACATCTAGTATTTATCAATTAATATATCAATTTAAAAATTACTAATAGCAAACAACAACGTTCTATTCTAGTTGCTCGAGTTTCGTCTCGCTTTGCGGCAGCGGAGATCTTTCGTTTCGGTCGGACACCGATTGACTAAACGGACGCCTCAAGCTTTTCTGTGCTTTCACATTTCGTGCCATTTAATTAAAGAAAGCTTTGGCATTTATTGATGCATTCTGTATCTGTGTGTGTGTGTGTGTGTGTGTGTGTGTGGTGGTTCAATTGCCTCCGTCTTTCGGTGTGGTGGGAAAGTGTTGAAAGCTTTTGACCGGGAACCAGGCGCATTGTGCCGGAAGCGGCAAAATTGTTTGAACCTTAAGCATTTGTTTTGACTGCATTCGTAACCAAAACAAAACTGACTGCAGTCCCCACAATTTGATGCCTATAAAAAGAATCAAATTATGAGCGGGCTGCAAGCAGCTGGAGCTTTACAAATGACACACAAATTTCTGACAATGACTTAACGACATGCTGAATGATGGACACAATTAGACCATCTCAATTTTACGCACAAAAATATTTTGGGGGCGCCTCGGAAATTGAAACTTATTCAAAATTAGAGTTTGTCGTTGGCAATAAATCAAAAAAATTATGTTCGTTTTTGTAAAGAATTTCTGAACAAAATATTCAAATTGGTCTTGCAGCAAAAATGTAAGTCTTATAAATATAGAAAAATATGACTGGTATAAATTAAATTGATTGTTAGGTAAAAGTTTCGATTTAGAAAACAATTAATAATATATTCTATGTATATTTATGTATAATTTATATACTATATGTATATAAATTAGTTGTACTTACTCCTTACATTTCGTCCTTACATTCAAGTCCGCAGATTTACGTATATCTGCACAGATTCAGTGTCGTAATCAATTCACTTTAATTTGATAAGAACTCACTTGACATTATTGTCTAGCGAATTATTTTTTTTCGTAAGCGTTAAGCAACTAAAATTCCAATTCAATTATACCGAATTAGATTTAGGTGAAACTATTTGAACATAGTTGATAATATGAAAAGGCCTTTAAATAGCTCCTCTCTGCTCGAAACGAACAACTCACTCAAGTTGAGCGGTCGGAACAAACTGAAAGCATGCAACACATTCTAGAATGGAAAATCTGTGTCCAACGACGAGTGGAAGATCGCCAAATATATAAAAATAGCTAACAAAAATACGCAGCTATATTTGAAGTTTGTATCAAAAAGGGGACAATTACAATTACTTTATTTGCTAAAAAAAATGTGCTTGGAAATTTTACTCATAGAAGAATTTCAGTATTTGACATTGTTTAGTTATATTTAAGTTAACATTAAAAAGACAAGAAATTATTTTTGAACTTGCTCCTTGCCAGCTTCAAAAAGGCGCGCAAAAACGCAATAAATATGTCACGGCTTCATGTATCGAATTTGTTCTTAAATTATCGAATGATCGATAGTTTCAAAACTTAGTTTGCGATAGTCGTTTGAAAAAATATCTGTTAATTGCAATACTGCGTTGTAATCGATAACGTCATCGATAGCCTGCTGCTCTGCCGCTTACTCATTGCGGAAAACGTGAAAGAAAATCATATTGCCGCCTGTCTGCTACCAAAATTGATTGTTTTAGCTAATATTAACGCAAAACGGCAAATTCCATCAATTAAATATGGTTAGTAAAGGTGTAAATTAATACAAAACCAGCACAAACCAAACAAACACGAATAACTTACAAAAATTGTAATTAAAGTAAATTTAAAACATGTGCGCCTCGTGATTATAATTAAAGTTTATAGTTTTACAACTAAATTCAATATAATTAATAGTTTATTGAACATGGTTTGGTTTGTTTGCAATGGAATGCAACTGTGCATCATGCGCCGCACTCGAAACATAACCTTCAAAGAAGCTTCTCGCAAAACTGACATCTGTCAAAGAAGCCGCTGACTAATTTTATTCTTTTTTTTTGGGGGTATTTGTAGCAGCCACAAATTGTGCTCCTGAAGGAAGGCACCGACACGTCGCAGGGCAAGCCACAGTTGGTATCGAATATCAATGCCTGCCAATCGATTGTTGACGCTGTCCGCACCACACTGGGTCCGCGCGGCATGGACAAATTGATTGTGGATGCACAGGGCAAGGCGACCATATCGAATGACGGTGCCACCATTATGAAACTGCTTGAGATCATTCATCCCGCGGCCAAAACCCTCGTGGACATTGCCAAGTCACAGGATGCCGAGGTAACAATTGATTTTGAAACTGGTTTTGGTCACGTGACTTTTACACTCATCTGATCCACAGGTGGGCGATGGCACCACATCGGTTGTGTTGCTTGCGGGCGAGTTTCTGAAGCAAGTCAAACCGTTTGTGGAGGAGGGAGTGCATCCCCGTATTATCATCAAAGCCATTCGCAAGGCACTGCAGCTCTCTATGGATAAGATCAATTCGATGGCGGTGCGCATTGAGAAACAGTCGAAGGAGGAACAGCGTACACTGCTCGAGAAATGCGCAGCGACAGCGATGTCTTCCAAGCTGATACATCAGCAAAAGGATTTCTTCTCCAAAATCGTTGTGGAAGCTGTGCTCTCGCTGGATGAGCTGCTGCCGCTGAACATGATTGGCATTAAGAAGGTGGCCGGCGGTTCATTGGAAGAATCCCAACTGATCTCGGGCGTCGCGTTCAAGAAGACCTTCTCCTATGCCGGATTCGAGATGGCACCCAAATCCTATGAGAATTGTAAAATTGCCCTGTTAAATATCGAACTGGAACTGAAGGCCGAACGCGACAATGCCGAGATTCGGGTGGACAATGTGAAGGAGTATCAGAAAATTGTCGATGCCGAATGGCAAATATTGTACAACAAATTGGCCAAAATCCATGAGTCCGGCGCCAATGTGGTGCTCTCCAAGCTGCCCATTGGCGATGTGGCCACACAGTATTTCGCCGATCGTGACATTTTCTGCGCCGGCCGCGTTCCCGACGAGGATCTCAAGCGCACAATGAAGGCATGTGGCGGCGCCGTCATGACCACAGCGAATGACATCAAGGCTAACGTTTTGGGCCACTGCGAGCGTTTCGAGGAGCGTCAAGTGGGCGGTGATCGTTTCAACCTGTTCCAAGGTGCGACTTAAACTATTAGCAATGATTTGTATCTTTATATTAATTGGATCCGATCACATCTCTTGCAGGCTGTCCGAATGCCAAGACCAGCACACTGATCCTGCGCGGTGGCGCCGAGCAGTTCCTGGAGGAGACGGAACGTTCGCTTCACGATGCCATCATGATTGTGCGCCGCACAATTAAGCACGATGCGGTTGTGGCCGGTGGCGGTGCCATTGAAATGGAACTGTCCAAGCTGCTGCGCGACTATTCGCGCACCATTGCCGGCAAGGAGCAGCTGCTGATTGCGGCCATTGCCAAGGGACTGGAGATTATACCGCGTCAGCTGTGCGACAATGCCGGCTTCGATGCCACAAACATTCTCAACAAGCTGCGCCAAAAGCATGCCCAAGGTGAGCAAAACACATCTCCATCCACATCTATATGTATATATATATATATTTATTTAATCCCAATCAGTTTTGATTATATATCATATATCCTTTACCTAAACACTATATACATATATCTAAACTACAGATATTTGATTATGCATATAAAGCTGAAAAATGATTCATTTTATTTGAGAAAAAGCAATCACAATACTCAAAATAAGTAAACATTTAATTATGGGATAGCTACAAAGTTATTAACAGCAAATTTTAAATCCCTAAACTTATCAAAAATGGTCCGATCAAAATAAAAGTAGTGTTGCTGCTTTATAAAATTAAAAGTCGCAATATTTTCATACCCCCTTTCATAATAGCTTCTATTCCTTGAATCATTTAACTCCTTAAAAGATATTCCTTTTTTATTTTATTCATAAATTTAATTATCCTCTGATTTTGTATAACTAAAGATAGTTGAAAATAGTTAAAAATCATTCCATAAAATTGTGGCTCATTTTATCGTGATAAAATTAACTCGATATCTCCTCAAAATCTTCAATATGGACAAAAATGATATACTGGAAATCATCGGGAAATGAATATAATAATATCACAATCGAAACTTTCGATGGGATATTGTTATCGATTTCCATATTTACTTATTTTCATTGTGTTAAAAAAAAAATGTACACAATTTTTAAACCATATTTTAACTATTTTTTAAACATTTTCCCAAACATATTATTTTGTCCAGAGATGTTTATAAATGACCACAATTAGTTTTAGAACCAGCAAAAATGCTTTGCTTAGAAACTTTATGCATATAGATTTGATTTTGAATATCTACAGATTTTTGGTACAAATTTAGATAACAGATTTAATTACGAAATCAGATTTGATTATGAATATAGATTGCAGATTTAATAATGACGCTAGTTTATCATAATCCCAGATTGTTGATTTTTTGGTTTTCTATTTACTTTTTGAGATCTAATTAAAAACATTTCAAAAATGTGTTTTAACTGGAAACTGTTGCCCAATACTTGTCCAACTGTGAATTTTAAAGAATTAAAATTCAATATTTTGAAACTGTATTCAATTTTTTCGATTTTACACAAATGTTGCAATTCTGTTCAATGAAGATATTCGTGAGATATACTGACTATATATTTTACTGATAAGAAAGGAAATTTGGAGCGATAAATTTAACATCTTAATTTATTTAGTTTTCGTCGTAATTTTCAACTGATTTACAATTGATGCGTATTCGAATTTCACTGTTTGAGCTGCTGCTGTTCGTGCCAGAGTCGAAAGCAGGGCGAGGCACAGAGTCCGGGTGTGTCGGGGCACAGGTTGCACATGTATTTGGTGAACTGCAACATTCCTCCCTTGTGGCAATGGCGGCAATTCTTGCGCATCGCTTTGGCATTCCTTTGGATGAGCACAAGCTCGTGTGTGGACTCCGCAGCAGGATGCCCCAATCGATTAACTGTTGCAGATGCTCGCTTCGATTGTGCCTCCTGTCGCCGGTTGCCACCGATTATCGATGCTGCAGCAGCTGCAGTGACACTTGAGTCGGGCACAGTTGTTGCCACTGCTGCAGCTGTTACATCCTCTTTGAGCAGCGACTTGATGATGGCCATGCGAAACTCGGCGTAAGTTTTCAGTTTGCTGGGATCGCTGCCACAGCTGGCGCTGCCGCTGCTGTTGCGCCCCGGCTGCGCATTTGCCACATACAGCACGTACGCATTGAACACGAACAGATTCAGCAAAAAGATGTACAACTGTTGCTGCCGCTCCAATCCGGCGCAGCTGGGCTGATAGCTAATCAATTGGTGGCGCATGGATTGCGCCGGCTTGAGCTGAAAGTCCAGCTCCTGGATGAGTTTGGGTCGTGCATTGATCTTCTGCATGGACATCTCCTTGGCATAGATGGCCAGACAGTCGGAGCTGTAGAAATAGACGCACTTCTCGCGCCGTCGCCACTTGGCCATCATCAGAGGCGTCGCCGCATATCGCGTGGCAATGCTGTTCGCCGTCAGCTGTTGGTAGACCAACGCCTTGCTGTTCCCATACCGATTCCTGTCCAGCAGTCCGCTACAGTACGTGCCCAGCCGGGCCAGCTCATGTGCCAATCCATAGCTGCCATAATATTTGCAGACATAGACACTGTGGCCACGCAACAGATGCGATTGGAGCAACTGCAGCGCCAGCTCATTCCGTTGTGCCACCAACTGGCGTGAATTCCTTGGCAGCTGGCGATGCTTCTGCAACTCCGGCAGGATGCGCAGTATTAAACCACTGTGCTCGCTCAGAAGGTGCAACATTAGCGCATTGGATCGCTGCTTCGGTGGCAACTCCTGTTGATAGCTGAACTGCTGTTTCCAGTGAATAATCGGCTCGTTCAGCACCAGGTGCTGTCCGGACACATACAGCTCGGACATGCGTGCATTGTAGTAGCCAATCAGCTTGCCAGCTTGTCCCACATCCGGATCCGTATTCATGCCGGGCAGCTCCTCAAAGCTGAGCGATTGTAGCAGCTGTTGGAATCGCTTCAGCGACATTTTCGCCGCAAATCCCGCAAAACCGGGATACATATTCAGTGTCCAATAATCGCTTAAATGCGCCAATTTCAAATCGCTCAACAGCAAACAGAGTCCCACAAATGTTTCCAGCTCCTCGGCGCTGGCCGCCTCCTCCTCCACATGGCAGCTCTTGGCGAGCTGGGCAAAGAACTCCGCTCGATTGCCCAGCAGCTGATTGAAGTAGTAACGTGGACAGGCGAGTTTTCGTAATGATCTCAAGCCCGTTTGACCCGCGGGTGTATTAAATTTGAATATCAAACGTGGCGTTGTCGGCTGTGTCGTCCAGTCCGGATCATAGTCATCCACCTCATCTAAAAGAAAAGATACGAAAAATTAGCAGTCGAGAATATTTGATTTTTAATTTTTTTATTACCTTCGCAAAAGACATCGTTTGCCGCACCAAAGTTAATCTCTGAGTACCCATCCTCATCCGAATCGCTTAGCTGCTCCAGCTCCGGTTTTGTATCCTCCACTCCAGTTTTTGTTGTATTCGTCGTTGTTGTTGTCTCTTTTTCTGTGTTCATAGCAAGTTGTAGTTGCAGTTGCAGCTCGGTCAAATCGGGTTTAATGTCCACACAATCGTAGTCGGCCAGCGGATAGCTGCTGGCCAGCAACGGCTCCGTTTTCACATCCAAACTTTGTCGCTTCACCGGCGAGCGATGCACGTCTTGGCGCGGTTTTAACTGCTGCTTGCGCTTGCGGCCCGTTGTCGACATTTCTGTTCTATATTTATTTATATATATGAATATATATATTAGATGATTCAATTTCTTTTCTTTCGTTAGTAAAAAGTTAGCTGCTGCTGCTGCTGCTTTGTGTTGCTGTCTCAACTGCAAAGTTGTTCTTTCGTCTAGCGCGTTTTTGTGTTGGCAGCTCTTTCGTTCGACGTTTTTTGAGCTAGGTGTGTTCTCTTTCGCACCCATTGCATTGGCATATTTGCGGCTTTGTCTTGCGCGCGGGCATTTTGTGCAGCGGTGCTGCCAACGTGTCCCAAACTATATTTTCATGTTAGCGATGTACGTGACAGGCACGAAACTAGTCATGCCTCTTCTGTTGCCGATATATTTAATTTATTAATATTTAAAAAAAATTTAACTAAACATTTTTTTTTTTAATTAATTAATCGGGAAATATTTATTAATAATTAACATTTTTTTATTTTGCTCAGGTGGCCAATGGTTTGGCGTTGACATCACCAAGGAGGATATTTCCGATAACTTTGAACAGTGCGTGTGGGAGCCATCGATTATTAAGATAAATGCGCTCACCGCTGCCTCGGAGGCCGCTTGCATGATCCTCTCCGTCGATGAGACAATAAAGAGCCCCAAGGCCGGCGAACCGCCCATGGCTGGCGGCGGCGGCATGGGCATGGGTCGTGGTATGGGCAGGCCCATGTAAAAAAAAAATAAATTATACAAAATACACTTAAAAACAAGCAAACAGTTATAAAACTACACCACTAAACATCAACAACAACACACACATGCACACTCAACAAACATTCACTTGCATTTCTCTCTCGTATCTTAACACACCTTCTCACATGTATTACTTTACCGGTCATAAATCGCAGGCTTTTTCGTTGCACCATTTGAACAATTTATGTAATAACTGACCGCTGCCTATGTCTAATAAACGAAAATGAAATATTTTTCTTAACAACAAACTAGCGTGTTTACTATTGTCCATCTGGCAACTCTAGTGGCACTCAAAGCGAGCGCGCTTTGGGAATTAACAAGTGTTAAAATGCGTTGTCATCGATCTTAAATATTGACAGTAAAGAAGCACATTAGTGAGATGTACAAATAGAGAATCAGCTGATTATCAAAATAACCAAGCACCATAATTTCATACGAAATCGGTGCATTTGTCTTAATGATTTGTGTTACTGATAAAACGTAAGAAAAAAAATTTGACTATCCAACAAATTCGAATTAGATTGGATTGTGCAACTTGGGCGCCCTTGCAAATCAAGAAATCGTTTTGATTTTAATTTCGCAGTTAGCCATAACCACACGCAACAACTGTAACTGACCTATGCTCATAATTCAAATAAATAAAATATAAAAAACAATATGCATATGTATTTTACATTATACGGACACAAGTAACTTTATTTCAACGATCTGGCAACTCGATTGGCGACAACTGTGCGCTTTGCTAGCGTTTTTTATGCGTCTCGCGTCAGTTCTTAGCTGTTTTTGTAGCCAGCACGTTGGATGCTCGCGCGTTTTCTTGCACACAGAAATAAGTAAACAAACAGGGAATAACAGAGGGAAAACTATATTTGAGGATGGGCAACCACAAAGTGCTGAAAACCGCCGGCAAGAATCTTAGATATTCGATGTATGATTTCATTGATGCGGTTAAAAGGCATCACATCATCTGGGATCGAGAGCACAAAAATTTCCATAATCGCGAATTGCGCGATCAGGCCTGGCAGCAGATTGGCCAACAGCTGTGCAAGAATTTCGATGCATCCAGCGAAGCGGAAAAGCAGGAAATTAGTAAATAATTCTTAGTAACTGCGCAGTGCCGGAAAGCGAACTAATTTGATTTGTTTACAATTTGTTACAGCGAAAACGCTGCTAAAACGCTGGAAAAACACACGCGACAGCTATTTGCGCGTTAATCGCCTGCGACAAAGTGGCGAGGAAATCGGTCGCGCCTCCTACATCTACGAGAAGGAACTGTGTTTCCTGTTGGACGTCAAGGCAGAGGACGAGGAGACGCCACTTACGGAGGAGGATCAACCAAAAGTGAAACGCAATGCGAAGTTTAATATAAGAAGAATGCCGGTCAAGCGGAATCATGCAGAATTGGAGAATCCCAATGATGAGGCTGAGACTGGGCATAACAAATTAGTCGAGGATGAACTGCACTCGGTGCTGGAAACATTCAATTACTCAACAAACGCAAACACAATCCCAATTCTGCCCGCTAATATTAAAACTAACGAAAGCGCAACTGCCTCCTCATTCATTATGGATACATCAAATAGTGCAATATATTCTGCAGTTGCAGCTGCTTCTCCTAATCCTGATCCCGATCAGGCATTCTTTGATAGCATTAAGCCACACATGCAACGCATGAGCAGCGATCAAAAACTCGACTTTCAAATCGAAGTATTAAAAATACTTCGTAATTTTAAGCCAAATTGATAAACTTTAAATACAAGTAAAACAAATGTGACTGAATTCGTTTACATACAAAACGCCAAACAATAAATTTCCGGCGCGTAATAAATTAATCGCAAGTAAATAAAAATAACAGTGAAAGCAACAGCTGTTTAATGTCACAGCGATAACGATTAATTTTGTTATATTTTTATAGCGATCTGTTCTCAGCATCAGCAATTAAGTTTATATATACATAAATTTGATTTATATGTATTGTTTCTATTAAGAGCTACCCAATATTAAAAATATCCTTATAAAATTGCTGCTTTCCAATTGTTGCTGGTTAATGAATCGATTACCGATCAACTATCGGATAACATAGGGATGAGTTTGCTGCCCATTAAGTAATTATGCGACTAGCAAAATTTTAAATTTTTGATGTCAGAACGAATAGAAAGTTTCCTTATTTTCCATGTCATCTTAATTTTCCACTACGCTCTCGCCAATTGCCAAAACATTTTACAACTATTTAATCAGTTTTCTGTCCGTAACAATTTCAAATATGAGATGCAGCTTCATTTTTATTGTTAAAATCAAGTGGCGCCTCCAACGATAGTTTTGAAGTTCAAACTTGATTTTCCTCCAACGCCATTAAACCGAACCGGCCCCAAACAAGATTTTTACCGAACAGGACGAGCGTAGGATCATCAGGAAAATAAGGAAAAATCTTGAGCTATCGGCTCCAAAACTGAATCAACAGGTGCAGGATGAAGTGGGGAAAATTGCTGTGTAAAATCTTTGCTCCAGGTTTTGCGCAACTATGACTTGACTATTTGGACAAGGATTTGGCGATCTGGAACACTGTCATATTTGAATATGAGTACAAATTCAACATTTATGGCCCGGACGGACGGAATTATGTGTGGCGACAGCCCAATACTGAGCTGAATCCCAAACACTTAAAGGCAACAGTCAAGCATGGCGGAGGAAGTGTCATGGTTTGGGCCTGTATCTCGGCAGCCGGCGTCGGAAATTTGGTGATTATTGAAACATCAATGGACAATAATGTGTACCTCGATATATTAAAAGAAAATGTACTCCAAAGTGCCGAAAAGCTAGGAATCCGACGCACTTTCCGGTTCTACCAGGACAACGACATCAAGCATAAGTCCGGAATAGTACAGTCCTGGCTTATCTGGAACTGCCCCCACGTGATAATTCCACCGGCCCAGTCTCCAGATTTAAATGTTATTGAAAATTTGTGCGCTCTGCTGGCAAATAACATCCGGAATCTCAACATATCCAGCAAACAGGATCTCAAAAATGCTTTGCTGGAGGAGTGGAGCAAGATCAGCCCAGAAACAACCCGAAAGCTGGTATCTTCCATGAATAATAGCTTAAAGGATATCATAAAGGATATCATAATACACCAAATATGTATCTTTTTTTAAGACTGGTCGAACTAAGTTTTAATATGTATTTTGGATATGTTTTCAGTTTTTAACTAATTTTTATTAATATTTTAATAAAAACCAAAGTTACTTTTTTAAATATGATATAACATTAAACAATTTGGCATTTAAGCATTTTGCGTTTTATTCTTTGTTTAAACTTTATAGCACTTTAAATTATTTGCTTGACACTTCTCAAAATGAGTTTCGAGACACTATACATACAATGTACATACATACGTACATACATACATATATTAGATTTGTAAGCAAAATAAAAGTGAAATTGAGCAGCTCCGCAACATTGCAAAAATAATCAACGAGCTCCCTTATGCCCGCATAAGATTGCATATTCTTGCCAACCGGAGTAAACTTAATCACATCTAAATTTGATAATAAATTAAGTAAGTTTAGTTCAAATTTCTTCGATATCTTTGACCTCACAGCCTGCAGCAAAGTACGAAAATATGTCATCATTGAACTTCCCAAATTCATAAAACAATATTTAAAACCGTTAGAACAGAAACCGAAGCTCAATCATCGATTCCATATTATTAAAGCTTGTAAAAAATGTATGTATGTATGTGTGTTTGTCTATAAATACATATCTTGAGACGTCACCGTTGATGCGACAAAATTATGATAGTCAAAAAAAGGTTCAACCCTTGGGCACGCGACTTTTACACTTAGAAAAAAACAAATTACTTGTATTCATAGAACTATTTAAAATGTCAACAAAGTAATGTTCAAAAATAAATATAATTAATAGTATAGTTAATTAAATTGCTTTTATTAATGGAGCAATTATACATATAAATACACATATAAAAAAAAAAATGGTCGCCATGGAAATTAGATACAATTTTCTAAATTTTAGAAAAACCTATCCATTAATTGAGAAACAAATACTGATTTTAATAAACTTTCCTATTTTAGAAATATACTTTCTAAATAATAAGGAGAGTATGGTAATTTTCCAAAAATCAGGGAGATTTTTTCTGAGTGTACTCACTGGGTGCTTATGCATACAAACATTGAATTGGCGCCCAGCTGTCGGCAAACTGCAGAATATTCTGAGTGAATTGTTTGACAAGGGTGAAAGGAGAGAAATAGCAAAGCATAGTTACGTATACTACATACATATATATATATGTATATATTGCCTCGCCCGACTGGAGCCGGGACTTGCTGGTGCCAGACAAATACGCATTTTAATCCGTATAAAAGCACACTTCATACATATCTTGGAGTATGTATATAAGTTGAATAGGGGTGACAGTGCACACTGGGTCAAAATGACAGTTTTTTTAATGATTGTTTGATGTGTAATCTATATGGTATAATAGTACGATGTCAAAGATTCCTTTTTTTTTTTAAATACGGGGCACATTGAGGAGTGGTGGGATTGGTCTTAAAGTTTCTTTAATTATTGTACATTTCCAAATTTAAGCCGCAAAAAAGAGTCGATCAAATAAAAAAAGCTTAAAACTAATATCATGAATTATATTTTTAACGAAATAAATTTGAAAACTAACCTAAGTTATTTTCGAAATCAAAAATCAAACATTAATGCTTAGTTGGAGCACTATAATCGTCTAGCAGAAAGCGCTAAAAGACTTGGATTATGTTGCCATCATAATCGATTTTAATCGACAGACGACGAATGGCAAAAGTTAGAAACCCGAAGATTTTGTTTGATAAAATCAAATTACAAAAATTCCACATTACTCGGCCAGACATAAACATTTTTTTGTTGCTTAGCAGTTTTCTAAAAATAAATTTTATAAGCTGCTATCAGTGTTGGTAATCAGCACTTGCTGTAGAAATACTTACTTCTTGCAACACACCCAATTATATATCAATAAACCAAACATTTGTATAAAAATATATTAGAAAAATAAACTGCATTTTTGGCTATGCTTTAAAACGTTATTTTTATTGTATATGGATTCAAATAAATTAATTTTTGAGATTCAAAAGAACATTTGGTGTACATCAACTCACACATAAACATTTATCAAACCTTATACTGTATTTATAAAGAATACTAAAAATGCAAAAACTCTCCATTTTTCGTTTACTTTTGTAAAGTTGCACTTGTGTTTTAAAAAAGCTATACATATAAATAGCATTTGTACGTGAAAATTATGGTTAATTTAAAATGTGAAATACCAGACATAAGCAATATTAAACCAGGCTGGTATTGAAGGATGTTACTGGAAAAAATAAAGCATTCAATTATGTGTTTGATTAAATTAAGTAAATAATTGTAGTGCAACATACCTTATAGATTATGGGCTTAATTTATTTTTGAAATTGTCGAATGTACTTTTAATTCCATCTTGAATATCATTATGAAGCTTAGTAACATCATCCTCCTTCTCGTAGTAGTAAACAAAGTAGACTATTAATCCAACAATTATAAAGATCACCAAGAACGCACTGATTATCGAAACAAGAATGTTGAGTGCGCAATTGAAGCAGCTGAAATGATAACATAATTAAGTAAAATAATCAGTTTTAAATAATCTTTCGATGGTATTATTTACATATTGTTTAAAATAAGTAAATATTTAAACGAAAAAGTGAATTAAGTAAGCACTAGTACTGAGAATGAGATTATCAGGCACAGCTTTATATTTTTTCAATATGGGGTGCTCTTTTTTTCAGTATTTCATACATCTGGTACATTTATTTATATTAATATTTCGAGTTCATATACAATTTTAAGCTTTTGTTTTTTCTTTTCAAAAACAAACTCAAAATTGAAAAAAAAAACGTCATTAAGGAAAACTTCTTGTTCAGATTAAATACTTCCATATTCGCAGTAAACTTCAGAACCAATTATACATAAATTTGTAATTCCTACTACTCTCCCACAAGAAACTTAATAATTGTTTTTAAAAAATATATATTTTGTCATTTATATCTCTCAGTTTGTATACATCAAAAAAGTTTTCAGCCCTTATCTAAGAGACTGCTGGTCACTTCAGTGCTTCCGCATTAAAATGTTATGTTGGCGTCCAGCTGTCGGCTAACTGAAAGATATACGTGGTGAGCTCATTAGCAAGGGGTGCGGAGAGTCAAGTAGTAAAACATACTTAGTCAAATTGTCTCGCCCGAGTGGAGCCGGAACAGGCTGGAGCCAGGCAAATACGCATTTAAATTCAAATACAGACAGATGTATGTATATATGAAATGTATACTTGAGTATTTTCAGACAGAAGTTAGGGATGATAGTTTAGGTTTAACAATGCGTAACGTTGCTTATGCCTATAAAGATACTTATTTATATACAAGTAGAATTGTCCTATTGCCATAAGGACATACTTTTTTTTATGTGTTAGCACATACATTTATTGTCTGCTTAGTAGTGTTAGTCATATATTGTTTTATCCGGGATGGTTTAATTATAATTGTATAATATTTTAATTAACTGTTTTAGTGAGTTTGTGTAACTTGTAAATTGCGGCTGCCCTTAACTTACAGGTGAGGTAAACCAAAGTCGACACAAAAAAAAACTATGAGCAAAAAAAAATATTAAATTATATAATAATTTATTAAATAATATTAAATATAATAATTAATAATAAAAATATTAAATTAATAAATTAAATTTTTAAAATATAAGAAATATTTACAAGATTTAAATGTAAATACTTAGATTTTGATACTACTATTTGCATTTAGCAGGAAATTATAGTAATCAAGTTTATTGTGGCATTTAGAAGGTCTACCCAACAATTACACAAAGTACGCAATATATAAAATTAAAAATAAAATATTATATTACATTTAAATCAAACAAATTAAGAAATAAGATTTATAAGATTTCTGGTGGTATTTAACACACAACTATAATAGTCAGTAGTAAGAGCCAAAGATCGGGACATCTACAACATTTATTTTCTTTGCATAGGGATGGTTGTTTTTTTTTTTGCTTGCACACCTTGTGAATAATAACGACAATACAAACATACACACACGCGGACATGCATACATACATATATATCTACTCATTTTGGCGGCAAAAAGATATTAGGCTTAGGCTGGTATGCAGGTTGAAGCGGTTGACTATATTTATAACTCCAATGCCTTAATAAGCTGCTGCCTGTGTGAAGTAATTGTGTATGTGTTTAATTATGATGTTTATATATAAACACTGATACATATATATGCAAATGATGTTTACTTTAATTTACGACTATGATAACACACAAAATAAACTGTTGGTGCACTAAATTTAAACTGTGCATATGTATTGTGTATACATGTGAATTTACGCATGCATGTATGTAAGAATGTGTGTGTGCACTTGTTTAGCTACTCATTCAACTGAAATGCTTGTATCACTTTCACTTTACTCGTACACTTTTTATATGATATAAGTGTTTGTAATTAAATTAGCTTTTCAAAAATTTAAATTTGTAAGTGCAGTCATCCCCTAGACACAAAAGCTCTAGAAAAATGCTCGGTGGGTTGGGTTGAACATGTTTATACAAACATACCTACATATGCATTCGTGCGTATGTATTTAAGGAAGTATTTATTTATAAGTACATTGATATATACACACACACAAACACACACAAAGGGCAAACAAGTGGTTTTTTATGTGAATTAAACTTACCAGCACGCTACGTTACCGGCCAGACATTTACACATTTTGCTTTAGTTTTTAGGTTTGCTGAAATAAATATAAAATTAATTAATAACTTGCATTATTTTAATTTTATTGCTTATTGCGAACTAACACAACCACAAACGACTTACCACGCCTGAAGTTGGAGAGAAACTGAAAACAAATATTGTCTGGCAGCCCTGCGATGGCGGCAGCAATTTGCGTTCTGTGAGACGAGCGAAATTTGTGTGTACATGTATGAGTGAGTACGTTTATAAATACGAACATACACACGCAACACAAGTATAAAAACGGTTTACTGATCTAAGGCAACTACTCATTGTTCGCAGTAGCCGAACACAATCGTCTACTCACACAGACACGACCTAAGTAGCTGCTGCAGCTGCTACTGTAAGAGAGAGAGAAAGAGAGAGTATAAATTCAGTCGTTGAGTTGCCTCAACTCTGCAGACTCTTAACGGAATATTTGCAAAGTACATTGAGCAAAAATGTTCTTTTCATTTTTGTATGTATGGTAAGAATAAAAAGTTGGCACAGTTGGTTTCAGAAAATATTATTTATTTTCTGATGCAAAGTATTTTCTTCAATTGGCAAACAGTGTCAAGGATTCGAAATAAGTGTTTTATTGTTTGTAGTGCACAATTTATTCATTCTTAAATTAAAAATTATATTTATTATTATTCTTAAATTTGATTGAAGTTGAAGCAACGTTGAATAATATAATTTATAAAACCGGTAATTGGAACAGCGAAAAAAATATTAAAACGGAACAGTTTCGGTTTTGAGTGACGCTATAAGTTATATATAAAATCGCATAACGAATGAATCGTCCAGATACTGTAATAAACAAATGGTTAATCTCAGAATGATAAGACAGTTGAAGACGTCTCTTATCGCGAAGAGATTATAAAGTTTTTGTATACAAAAATCATCTTTCCTATGGCTGCAATAAGAAGCGGAAGCTGTAATTTTCACAATATTTGTAATTTCTTTTATACAATTTATCTTAATTGTTGATAACCAAATAGTAAATAATAGAAATTGGTGACCATCACTGTTTTAAACGATCTAAGAACATACTGTGTAATATTGAGAAGACAGTTGTTCGATTTAACAGATTTATTTAAAAAAATAATTTTGTGTTGCATGTAAAGGTGCAATTCTTTTTTGTAACGCTCAAATTGTTAATTACTTAAGATATATATATATATATATATATATTTATATCAACTTAATTATTAATATGTTATTGTGTATATTATACGAGGGTGGTTTGATGAGTACCTGACCTGGCCAGGTGAAGTCCACTGTTTCGACTGTTCTTTGGTCTCTGGTGTGTACCAGTGAATCCATGTTTCGTCAACAGTCACGAATCGACGCAAAAATTCCTTCGGATTACGCTTTAACAGCGCCAAACCATGCTCCGAAGTGGTCACGCGGTTGCGCTTATTGTCTGGTGTGAGCAAACGCGGCACCCATCGCGCCGATAGCTTTCTCATACCCAATATTTCATGTAGGACATGTAGTCCGATTTGACTGAAATTTTCACTGTGGCTGTTTAGGTTTATGTACTATACGATAGTCACGTCATATTGCAATAGTGGCACCATCTGGCGTCAAGGTCAGTTACTCATCAAACCACCCTCGTATATGTATTCATTTTTAGTGATGTGGAAAAATTATGTTTCTTAAAACCCAACTGATTACTTATCTTAAAAGTAAGTTACTCAACAAATAAATTAAAAATTGAATTTCTAATTTCTGAAACGGCGTTTAAGTGATTAACCTAATTAGTGGTATTCATAGGGATTTTAATTCGTTCAATTTAATTGGTTAATACTCAAATATTTGTGTTACGCTCTTCAGTAAATAAAATGTGTTTAAAATGAAAAAGTATTTATAAAAAAAAAACTTATTTACATTCACATGACCTATAAATTCTAATTTTTAAATTGGTAAACAAAATGGCTTATTCTGTTAAATATTTCAAAACTCGTAGTCATTTGGTGTTATCGATGAATATTCTCTTGCAAATGGCGACTACCATAATCGATACTTTTAATTATTACTTTTTCGGCATATTGTGCCATCACTAATCACTTTTAATTTCCCTCCTATTGTATTGTAATGGAAACAAACATTAGAATCGATGATGAATATGGGCACGAAGAAAATCTGGAATATATTTTGGAAAATGTGCTCATGCCTGACGATGGCAGCCCAGAGTTTAGACATCTGCAAGATGAATACAATTGCCAGCTGACACTGTGTTGTAAATGCACGAGTAATTCTAATTGCAAAGACGGCGCTGTTTGTTGTCATGCCGGTGGCCTTGAATATAACCCTGAATATGGGGAATTGGTTTTAATCCCAAGTGCAGACAGAGGATTTCCCAATATCATTGAGTGCAATGATCTGTGTGAATGTGACCAAAGCCAATGCAGAAATCGACTTGTGCAATTTGGACCAAGAAAAAAACTGGAAATATTTAATTCCCCACTGTATAAATCAAAAGGTTTGCGCACCAGGGTTAAAATACCTCGCGGAGCCTTCATCTGTGAATATGCAGGTGAGCTCCTAACACTGCCAGAGGCTCAGCGACGACTCGAATTGATTGATAAGAATGACCGATTAATGAATTACATATTATATTTTTGTGAATACGCTAAAACCAAAAGTCATGAAACGAAGACCGATTTACTGGGGATAACTATTGTGGATCCATCTCGGTGTGGAAATATTGGCCGTTATTTGAACCACAGCTGTCAGCCAAATTGTGAGATTTTGGCTGTGCGAACAAATTGCCCAATACCAAAAATAGGTAACCGATTTGAAATTTAAAATATATACATTATATATATTTATACCCATGTTTCTTTTAGCAATATTTGCCAAACAAAATATAAATGCCAATGAGGAATTATGTTTTCATTATGCCGGAGAAAACTTTGACGAAGGAAAAGCCAGTGGAAAACTCTGCCTGTGTGCTGCATCAAATTGTTGCGGATTCTTGCCAAATACTAAAATTTAGTAAATAATAATAATTATGTTGATAGCAGCAGTAGAAATCTATTAATTTAAATTCTGTGTTTTTGAATTTGGCGCACTGCGCAGCTCAACATAAATGTAATGCGTAATGTTATTTGATTGAATGCAATTACAGTTGCATACTAAGCAATCAACACAGAGGCGTCAAATCGATAAGAAAGTGCATCCGATTATTTTCAGAGTCTGGGCCCAGTCAGCGACGCCTCGTAAATTTTGCACCAGCGAACGCAGATCATTATTTTGCCAAACCCAGCGGGTGCGAATAGTTACGCACCAATTTTAGAGCCTAACCCTAATGGGTTATGAATGTGTGCGAAAATAGCAGCAACACTTTGTTTTGCTAGACACTGGTCGAAATGAGCTTGAAGACACTATATACAATATATCATAATTCATTAGCTTACTGAAAGTAATCCCATTACTACACTTTATCTATATTAAATTTTCAATTCGTTCCATTCACATTTTCGTTATTAATTCATTCTTATTATTATTATTACAAAATGGAATTATATTTCAATGTTGGCAATAGAAACAAATTGGATAATTGCCTCGAATAAATTGATAAATTGTACAATATAAATATACATTAATTATTAAAGTAGAATGCGCTGAAACTTTAACGTAACATCGAAATCTAATTTCTAATCTAACAATATTTTTGAAACAATGATGTTTTACTGATGCGGCTGCGGAGGCCGGTTTGGCGTCACTTGACGCACCACTGTCCGATGATTAAAATTCATCACGCGGAGCTGTGACTGCGCCTGGATCTGTGCCTGCGCCTGGATCTGCACCGGCGTCAACGGTATGCCGCTATTCGAATAGCGGACAAGCTGTGATGGCTGCTGTGGATTCGACTTTTGCTGCGATTGCTGCGTTTGTGATTGTGTTGCAGGCTGCTTGTGCAACTTTGGCAAATTAGTGCCGGGGGCGGTGCCGTTGCCATTGCCCATGCGTATACGGTAAGGAAGCGGTGATGAGCTGTGGCTGGAATTGGACTTCAGAATGGAATTGATGGATGAATGATTTGGATGCTGCTGCTGATGCTGTTGCTGCTGTCCGTTGCGCTGTACCAGATGCGGTGTGCCATTAGCCATGTTTTCTGGCTGAGCTTGTGTGTTGCTCGCCAACTTGTTGATGGGCACAACGCGCAGGGTCTCCGTGGGCTCGGCCACGAGTGCAACTTGCAGCGTGCCTGGCACCAGACGACGTAGATTGAGTGACACATCCTTGGCACGTCCGTTCAAACGGCTTACAGGTGCGGCAACAGTTGCACTTACTGCTGCTCCAATTGGACTCGCGTTTTTGACGACGGCTGTTTGCTGCTTGGGCGTCACTGTTATTTCGGAGAAGTTGGTCGTGGGACCGTTCGCCGTCTGCTGCTGCTGTTCATCTGTCAGATCCTCAGCGCTTATGTTTGAGGAGAGAGATTCGGGCGAGCAGGGCACCGCTGTAGTTTCAATCACTTCGTCCACAGTTGATCGATCCGAATTGGATCGGAGAGGCTGGCGAACCACTGGTGGTGCTGGGACTTGGGCTGGTTGTTCAGTTGTGCGCTGCATACCGCGCAACTCCAGATCACAGACAATCTGCATAATCTTTGCTTTGCCCTCGGCAGCCAAGTCGGCGGGCAGAATCTTCATCGTTTGTGATATGCTCTCCAAGAACAGATCGATGGTGTCACGCGGCTGTGGGGGCGAAACCACGACAGATGCCTGAAGATGATGATGATGCAGTGGTGTTGATGATGCTGGCAGCTCCTGCGATATGTTCTCGCGCTCCATGGTGCGCAGACGTGACGCAATCTCGAAAGAAGAGCATATCATATCCTTGGCCACGTCCAACTGGCTGCGCTCGTCGCCTCGCTTGCCCATCGAGTCGCGCAGGACGCGTAGGATGCGACGCACCTCGAGCGAACGACGCATCCGCTTCGAAGGTGGCTGCTCCTCGGTGCTGAACTCGGACCTGAGAGGCGGACTTTAATTAGAGATCAATAGCGAGATATTGTTGCTCTTCTTGAATTTCCCCCACTTACTTGTCACTCAGCGCCTCATCGCTTTCCGGGTCCTTATCGATGCCGTGGGCAGTAGCAGCGGGATTCGCTTTCGATTGATTTTTGATCCTGATCCGGTCCAGCTGTTGGACATGCTTGCGTGAACCGTCATGCTGATGCAAAAAGAACAACTTGATCGGCAGACGAATATCGCAGATCTTGCAATGGCAGTGGTTCTCATCGCTGGCATCCGGCTCCAGCCAATCATACTTGTCCTGGAGCTCAGCCATGGCCGTTTTATTCTTCGCTTCTCCCGTGGTGAGCGTTGTGGGCGAGATGGTGGCATCTGTGCACGGCATCTGGCGTGATGCTCGCTTCCGCTCGAAAAGCAAGCGGACATGTCTCGAGGTGCGCTGATGCTTCAAGGCATATTTGTAGCTGGTCAAGAAGACGGATACTTCGCAGAGTTTGCACCAGCCGTAATTGGTGCGCTGCTCGGTGCGCTTGTACGAGAGCCATGGAAAGCGTTTCTTCCACATCAACACCTTGCCGCGCATTGTTGTCGGCGCTGGCCGGGACACTGGCTTGTGTTTGGCTGCTGTGCTCGTTGATGGGTCGGCGTCATTGTCCTGTATTATCTCAACTGCAGAGTCAGAATTACTGTGCACCTCCTCCACCTCATCGCCTTTGCCGGTGTTTGCTTCCTTTGCTGCATTGCGCTTCTTGAACAGCTGGCTGAGCTTCTTGTGGCGTTCACTGTGCTCGTGCCGTAACTTGCTAGACTCGTTGTAGAAGCGCACACGGCAATATTTGCATATCTGTACCGCGCGATCCTTGGTGTAGCGCAGCCACGAGAAATGACGCACAACCGGCTCAGCCTGCCGAGCCTCTACTGTCGCCGCCTGTGTGCGTCTGGGGAATTAGAAAAATGGAAATTTATCAATCAGACAGTCCATAAATTAGTCAGTAAAAATAATTTAAAATGCCCATCAATGAGTTCTTGGCTACAGATGTTGCACCTACTCAACGGAACTCCTTGAGCATATGGACAGCTTGTCATCTTCCTCAATGTAGTCGTCATCTGTCACGCTCTGTGCTTCGAACTGTTCCGGATCGCTTTGTGCCTCCGCCTCTGCGTCGTCTTCGGCATTTGCCGCCGCAGCGGCCACCAATGCAGCCTGATGCTTCTCGGAGTTCTCATGGTTCTTGCGTTTGATCTCCGAGTGTCCGTACATGAAGCGTCGACAGCATACATGACAATAGGCCAGCGTTTCATCGAGGGGATCGGCGACTAGCCATGAATGCTGATCCGCGTACTTGGCCCAAATACCTCGATTCAGATTCGTTCTGCAAAAAATGTGCAGAAATAATTAGCAAATGCAGTTGGAATTAGAAAGATTTTGTGTTGAACGTACAGTTTCCCCATTTGACTGGACAGATTGCTGCAGTGCACCTTGGTCTTGAGGTGGCGCATAAAACTAGTTATGGCCATGCGGCAGTCGCAGAGTGTGCAGCGGCACTGCGGAGGATTTGTGTCCGGCAACGCCTCCCAGAAGTCACTCGGATCGGTGGACTTGACGCTGGTGCCAACAACGGATATTGGATCCTCATCTTGTGTTTTATTATTGTTGTTGTTGCTGTTGGGTACTTCCGGGTCTGTTTGCACAGCATCTTTGCTAGCGCTAAGCTTACGTTTCCGAGACGACTTCTGCGCCTCGCAGTGACCCTTGCTGGCCTCGTGCCGCTTCCGCAGATAGACGAATTCAACATTCATCCGCACATTGCAGTATTTGCAGAGACCAATGGTGCCATTATTTTGCACCCGTTCCAGCCACTGATGACAGTTCAACCAACGCTGCCAATTAAAATTGTTGAGCATTTCCACTTCGCTGGCACGTTTTTGTTTCATGGCAGCCACATAGGTATCCGTGCCGAACTCGTGCTTCACCTCAATACAACTGCAGATGCGGAAATTAAAGACTTTTAGCACAGCAATTGGAAAATTATTAATGAGGATTAATTTTACCCGCTGTGCACTTGCTCTTCGCTACTCTTGAAAGCCAAATAGTTATTCTCACGTTCCTGATGGTAGAGCGACATATTGTGTTGCTGTATGTTTTTGAGATTACGGTTTACGTTGATGGACACATTGCAATACAGACAAAAGGCATAGTCGCCGTCGCACTCCTCGTGCAGCAGCCAGTCCCAACGCTTCATCCAAATCTGCCAGCGTTCGGGGCGTGTGATGCTACGGGAACCGCTACCAGCGCTGCTCACCTCATCGAAGCTATAATCGTCGTCGTCGTCATCGTTGTCATCAACATCCCGGCTGGAATCGATGGGCTCCAGCAGACCCATGGGATCAGGTCCACTATATGAACAGTAGCTGTCACCGTCGCTGCTCGGCTCCGTCTTCTTGGACAGTTTGTCGTCCAGCAGCGGATCATCCGTTGGCTTCGCAGCCATCGTAGTGTCGATGGAGGCCGTCTGAAATTCGCTGACCAGAAGCACACCGTCCACATCGACATCATCGTCGTCCAACTCAATTGTTACTGTTTCTTCGGTTGGAGCGGCAGCGCCTTCCACTTCCATTGTTTTCAGCTCGTGTTCGACCGAATTTCCTTTATGAATAGACGCCATTTTGTTGGCTTTGGCGGCATCATCTGCCTGTCCTAAGGAATTTTCGACATCTTTTCCGATTTTCGTAGTCATTGCCGATTATGCTCCAGTTTACTGCGCCCTCAGCTGGTGCGGGAGTAACCATTCGCTTAAGTCGCACACACTTCCAATAATCTTAAGATGGCTAAGCCAATTAAATAACTTGCATTTATCCACAGGTATCGAATAAAATGATTTATACCAAGCGAGTGTGCAACAATTTTGCCTGTCTATCGATTCTATCGATAATAAAACTGTAGAGATAGTTTTTATACTATTATACCAAAAAGGTATAATAGTATATTGGTTTTGTTCAATGTCCGTCCGTATGAACGCGCGTTCCTCCGACACCCTTAGAGATAGAGACTTGAAACTTGGAACGTATATTGGAAAATACCCTCAAAAGTGAAAGTGTCTTGGGTTTGGACCTACGTCCACTAGGGAGCTAGAAAACCGCGAAATTCGATTTTAGAAAATCGATAAATCCACATATCTCTCACAATTTAATGGATACGGTCACCAATTTTGGTTGGTAGGTTGTTGGCGAGGTCCTTGAAAGATTGGAAAGATTGAAGATAACTCCGTATATCTCCGAAAATTTTAAAGATAGAGTAACCAAACTTAGAAGGTAATTTACTGGTAACCGCCTCCAAGGATTGTCATATCAATTTTTGGACCACGCCCACATCCGCCGCCCCCAGGAACTTCGTCCCTAGAAATTTAAAATGCGCATATCTGCCGTAATTTGCAAGCTAGAGTCGCAAAATTTTATGGTATAATAGTATTTCGCTGTCGGTTACGTCCGACTGCAACGTTAAATCTAGTTTCGTTAATTTTTTTGCCTATAATTTTAAAATGTTTTTAAGGCAGCTTGTGGGATTGCAATAATATCTGTGACGACTTATCCAACAAATGTAATGTTATTTGTAAATTTATAAGTTATTAAATTTTTTCCGATAATCATTAACGCAGAATACAAGAAATAACGGTAACAAAGATGAAAACCACTGTAGACCAAAATAAAAAATCATCTGTCGACAAATTGTTCCTTTGCTAGATATAAAATTCACATACGATATTCTACGAAACCTTTGCTTATAAACCTTATATGGCATCTTGTTTACTCAATAAATTCCCGCGAAATATACACAAAATATTCGATAATTAGAGTTGAATCGATTTGATTTGTATCGATTGTTTGTAAATGGCATTACACGATAGTTGCAACCGATCCGCAGTGCCATCAGCTTCGAACAACTGATCGAATTATGAATTTAATTAATTATCGCTCAGGCGGCTGGCTATCGGGTTTGGTGGGGTTCGACTGCGATATATTTGGCGGCAAGTTAACAATAATTTGTATATATTCTATAAATAAAAAACAAATACTTCCAAATACTTAAAACTAGTCCGCTCGCTACTGTGTTGACTGTGTAGATGTTGTACAGCCTGCGTGTTCCTTGCTTCCTAATGATTCCCCGTCATTCTCCCGTGATTCTCCGGAGAAATTCCTTAATACTATTACTCCATTCTAGCTCGTTTGTTGTACTTTCACTTCACCCGATCACATTAATTTAACACTTCATCTTCATACGTTTCATCCTAGACTATTAAATTCACAAATCATGTCTCTCTTTTCCACAATATCCTTAGTTTATATTTATATTATTTTTTTGCCCAAGACTAATTCTCTCATATGTATTATATTAACAATTATTTATTCAGCTTAAAGCTTACAAAAATATAAATATATTTTCTTTTTGTTTTATTGGCCGCTAAGGTGAGCATCACTGTTGCAGGCATTGCTCATCAATGATGCCTTGGGGCTTAGGGACGATCAGCTGAGCCACTTGGCCGTAATTAATCGGGCGGGAACAAAGACACTGGTATGGTGGGATGGTCCGAATCGTCTCAATGTTTCAGTTGTCCTCTGGCGAACTCCTCCTTGGTGGCGGCGTTGTTTTATTTCGCCTGTTATTTCGGCTGGCTTGTTTGTCTTTATTTTTATATTTTTTATGTATTTTATTTTATTATAAATAAATATATGCGTTATTTTTCTATAAATAATTTATTCATATTTTTTAAATTTGTTATGCGCATGCGGCTTTTACACATTTACACATCTTTAGAAGTACACATTCCTGTCCATTATTGACTCAATGAACACAAGATTTCCGACACTGGCTGCCGAGATAGATGCCCATACCATGACACTTCCTCCGCCATGCTTGACTGTTTCCTTTAAGTGTTTGGGATTCAGATCAGTATTGGACTGTCGCCACACATAATTCCATTCGTCCGGGCAAAAAATGTTGAATTTGTACTCATATTAAAATATGACTGTGTTCCAGAACTCCAAATCCTTGCCCAATTGGGTTTTTCCGAACGTCATCCTAAAACCTCTATTTTTTGCGCTTATAAATTTCCTTTTCCGTGTTACTCGGGCCTTCAAGTCCGCAAAGTACAGTTTCCACACTGAACTTTTTCCTTATTTCATCCTGCACCTATTGAGTCAGTTTTTTAACCCGATAGCTTAAGATTTCCCTTTATTTTCCTGATGATCCTCCGCTCCTGCTGCTCGGTGAAAATCATGTTTGGTGCCATTCCGCCCTCGCCCTCCATCCAATTTTCGTCGACGAAACTCGAAATGAGGTAGAATACAGTTACAGTTACAGACTTCGGCGGATTGGTCTATTAAAACCGAAATTATTCAACCTGACGTAAAAAATCCGTGTGTAATGGCACCCAGTTGTCCATAAAGTAACTGTTCAAAATGCCCTCTGACCATAAATTGAGGTACTTTTTTACATAACCCGACCTAGCAGGTGGGGAAATCCCTGCTTATTAATAAGTATTAATAAATGTACCTGCCATCGGTCTTTGGAATTTTTGAAAAATAATGAAAAATGAGTTTATGGCAGGCAATTATATTTTTTGCTTGACGCTGCTCCAAACTGGCGTTGAGACACTGTATACATTAATTATTAAAGTAGTATGGCTGAAACTTTAACTTAACATCGAAATCTAATTTCTAATCTAACAATATTTTTGGAACAAAGATGTTTTACTGATGCGGCTGCGGAGCTGTGCCTGCGCCTGGATCTGCACCGGCGTCAACGGTATCCCGCTATTCGAATAGCGGATAGACTGTGATGGCTGCTGTGGATTCGACTTTTGCTGCGACTGCTGCGTTTGTGATTGTGTTGCAGGCTGCTTGTGCAACTTTGGCAAATTAGTGCCGGGGGCGGTGCCGTTGCCATTGCCCATGCGTATACGGTAAGGAAGCGGTGATGAGCTGTGGCTGGAATTGGACTTCAGAATGGAATTGATGGATGAATGATTTGGATGCTGCTGCTGATGCTGTTGCTGCTGTCCGTTGCGCTGTACCAGATGCGGTGTGCCATTAGCCATGTTTTCTGGCTGAGCTTGTGTGTTGCTCGCCAACTTGTTGATGGGCACAACGCGCAGGGTCTCCGTGGGCTCGGCCACGAGTGCAACTTGCAGCGTGCCTGGCACCAGGCGACGTACATTGAGTGCCACATCCTTGGCACGTCCGTTCAAACGGCTTACAGGTGCGGCAACAGTTGCACTTACTGCTGCTCCAATTGGACTCGCGTTTTTGACGACGGCTGTTTGCTGCTTGGGCGTCACTGTTATTTCGGAGAAGTTGGTCGTGGGACCGTTCGCTGTCTGCTGCTGCTGTTCATCTGTCAGATCCTCAGCGCTTATGTTTGAGGAGAGAGATTCGGGCGAGCAATCAATCACTTCGTCCACAGTTGATCGCTCCGAATTGGATCGGAGAGGCTCGCGAACCACTGGCTGCTCAACAGCTGCGGGTGGTGCTGGGACTTGGGCTGGTTGTTCAGTTGCGCGCTGCATGCCGCGCAACTCCAGATCGCAGACAATCTGCATAATCTTTGCTTTGCCCTCGGCAGCCAAGTCGGCGGGCAGGATCTTCATCGTTTGTGATATGCTCTCCAAGAACAGATCGATGGTGTCACGCGGCTGTGGGGGCGAAACCACGACAGATGCCTGAGGATGATGATGATGAAGTGGTGTTGATGATGCTGGCAGCTCCTGCGATATGTTCTCGCGCTCCATGGTGCGCAGACGAGACACAATCTCGAAGGAGGAGCATATCATATCCTTGGCCACGTCCAACTGGCTGCGCTCGTCGCCTCGCTTGCCCATCGAGTCGCGCAGGACGCGTAGCATGTGACGCACCTCGACCGAAAGACGCATCCGCTTCGAAGGCGGCTGCTCCTCGGTGCTGCACTCGGACCTGAGAGGCGGACTTAACTTAGAGATCAGGTTGGCGTCATTGTCCTGTATTATCTCAACTGCAGAGTCAGAATTACTTTGCACCACCTCCACCTCATCGCCTTTGCAAAACTGCCGCACAACCGGCTCAGCCTGCCGGTTCCCCTGTCTGGGGAATTAGGAAAAATGGAAATTTATCAATCAGACAGTCCATAAATTAGTCAGTAAAAATAATTTAAAATGCCCATCAATGAGTTCTTGGCTACAGATGTTGCACCTACTCAACGGAACTCCTTGAGCATGTGGACAGCTTGTCATCTTCCTCAATGTAGTCGTCATCTGTCACGCTCTGTGCTTCGAACTGTTCCGGATCGCTTTGTGCCTCCGCCTCTGCGTCGTCTTCGGCATTTGCCGCCGCAGCGGCCACCAATGCAGCCTGATGCTTCTCGGAGTTCTCATGGTTCTTGCGTTTGATCTCCGAGTGTCCGTACATAAAGCGTCGACAGCATACATGACAATAGGCCAGCGTTTCATCGAGGGGATCGGCGACTAGCCAGGAATGCTGATCCGCGTACTTGGCCCAAATACCTCGATTCAGATTCGTTCTGCAAAAAATGTGCAGAGATAATTAGCAAATGCAGTTGAAATTAGAAAGATTTTGTGTTGAACGTACAGTTTCCCCATTTTACTGGACAGATTGCTGCAGTGCACCTTGGTCTTGAGGTGGCGCATAAAACTAGTTATGGCCATGCGGCAGTCGCAGAGTGTGCAGCGGCACTGCGGAGGATTTGTGTCCGGCAACGCCTCCCAGAAGTCACTTGGATCGGTGGACTTGACGCTGGTGCCAACAACGGATATTGGATATTCATCTTGAGTTTTATTGTTGTTGTTTTTGCTGTTGGGTACTTCCGGGTCTGTTTGCTCACCATCTTTGCTAGCGCTAAGCTTACGTTTCCGAGACGACTTCTGCGCCTCGCAGTGACCCTTGCTGGCCTCGTGCCACTTCCGCAGATAGACGAATTCCACATTTATTCGCACATTGCAGTATTTGCAGAGACCAATGGTGCCATTATTTTGCACCCGTTCCAGCCACTGATGACAGTTCAACCAACGCTGCCAATTAAAATTGTTGAGCATTTCCACTTCGCTGGCACGTTTTTGTTTCATGGCAGCCACATAGGTATCCGTGCCGAACTCGTGCTTCACCTCAATACAACTGCAGATGCGGAAATTAAAGACTTTTAGCACAGCAATTGGAAAATTATTAATGAGGATTAATTTTACCCGCTGCGCGTTTGATCTTCGCTACTCTTGAAGGTTAAATAGTTGTTCCCACGCTCCTGATGCCAGCGCGATATATAGTGTTTCAGTATATTTTTGTGATTACCGTTGACGCAGATGTCCACATTGCAATACAGACAAAAGGCATAGTCGCCGTCGCACTCCTCGTGCAGCAGCCAGTCCCAACGCTTCATCCAAATCTGCCAGCGTTCGGGGCGTGTGATGCTACGGGAACCGCTACCCGCGCTGCTCACCTTATCGAAGCTATAATCGTCGTCGTCGTCCTCGTTGTCATCAACATCCCGGCTGGAATCGATGGGCTCCAGCAGACCCATGGGATCAGGTCCACTATACGAACAGTAGCTTAGTTTGTCGTCCAGCAGCGGATCATCCGTTGGCTTTGCAGCCATCGTAGTGTCAATGGTGACCAGAAGCACACCGTCCACATCGACATCATCGTCGTCTAGCTCAATTGTTACTGTTTCTTCAGTTGGAACGACACCGTCTTCCACTTCCATTGTTTTCAGCTCGTGCTCGACCGAATTTCCTTTATGAATAGACGCCGTTTTGTTAGCATTGCCGGCATCATCTGGCTGTCCTAAGGAATTTTTGATATCTTTTTCGATTTTAGTTGCCATTACAGATTATGCTCCAGTTTGCTGTGCCCTTAGCTGGTGCAAGAGAGTAATGCAAGACACCATTCATTTAAGGCACCATATAAGCTCAAGATGGCTAGGCCAGACAAATAACTTGCATTTATCCACAGGTATCGATTCTATCGATAATAAAACTGCAGAGATCGATTTTTTTCTGTTGGCAGCTTGTGGGATTGCAATAATATCTGTGACGACTTACCCGATTCTGCCAACAAATTTAATGTTATTTGTAAATTATAAAAGTTATTGAATTCTTTCCACAGATCGAGTTATGAATTTAATTAATTTCAGTAAAGAATCAGTGGTTATGCCTTGCCTATCAGAAACGCTCAGCCGGCCAGCTGTCGGGTCCGGTGGGGTTCGACCGCGATATATTGGGCGGCAAGTTCATGATTTGTATTTCTTATTCAAAAAATAAACAAGTACTTCCAACAAACAAGTCCGCTCGCTACTGTGTACAGCCTGCGTGTTCCTTCCTTCCTAATACTAACCTCATATACTATTACTCCATTCTGGTTCGTTTGTTATACCTCAACTCACCCGATCACATTAATTTAACACTTCATCTTCATTCGGTTCATAATAGACTATTTGATTCACAAATCATGTCTCCCTTTTCCACAATATCCTTAGTTAATAATTGCACATTGTGAATTTCTAATATTTGGTTGGCTTACACTAATTCTCTTATATATGTAATATATTAACAATTATTTATTTACTTGAAAGTTTAAAAAAATTTATAATTTCTTTCTTTTTTTTTTGGCTGTTAAAGTGTGCATCACTGATGGGCAAAATGAGCATCACTGATGCCTTGAGGTTTAGGGACGATCAGCTGTGCCACTTCACCGTAATTAATCGGACTGGAGCAAACTCACTGGTATGTTGGGATGATCCCAGTCGTCTCAATGTTCCATGGATCCACTCCTGATTTGTCCCAGTTGTCCAGCGGCGATCTCCTCCTTGGTTGTTCTGTTTTATTTCGCATGTTATTGCTGCTTGCTTGTTTGCTTGTCTTTATTTTTATATTTATTATTTATTTAATTTTTAATTTTTTTTTATAAATAAATATTCGTTATTTTTCTATAAATAATTTATTCACAATTTTCAAATTTTGTATGCGCATGCGGCCTTTTCTTTCTCTCTTTTCTCAAGATGTTCTAACAAATCCATCGATCTATCTGCCGACCATTACACAGTGAAGCAGGCTGGCAGGTTTCATTCATCAACATTAAACAATAAACCAATAGAAAGATAAAAATAGGTGTCATAATTAGGTTTTTATATTGTTGTCTCGATTTATTAATCCGGCTTTAGCAACAGATAATTAGCATCAGTTCTGCTTAACAAACGCAGTTTAAAATCTGTCCGGAAAAAGGCTAAGGCGGCAGTACACATCTATCGATAGTGTAAGAAGGGATATCGAATAAACATCACATCAACTATTTATATCGATATCATCGTACGAGTTATAGGGTCACACTGTTAAGATTGTTATTGTTAATTTTATTATTTGCTATATTTTGGAAATATATATATATATAAATATAAGCGTTTTATGACAAAATGACGATATACAATTTGTATATATTTGACAAAATGGGCACACTTATGCATTACGCCGAGTGGAACCGCACCAAGAAATCAGGCATTACACGCGAAGAGGTGAGGGAGAACGTCATATAAACAAACACAAAATAGTTGTTTTTTTTTTTTTTATATATTTCAATGAATTCTTTAGGAAGCTAAGCTTACATATGGAATGCTATTCTCGATCAAATCGTTTGTCAGCAAAATATCGCCACATGATCCGCGCGAGGGATTCCTTTATTACAAAACAAATCGATATGCTTTGCATTATCTGGAAACGCCCTCAGGATTAAAGTGAGTGATAAAAAAGATCCTTAATTTTGCTATATTTATGTTATGCCTTGTATATTTTTAGGTTTGTTCTAAACACTGACACTGCAGCGATTAACGTTAAGGAACTGCTGCAGCAGCTGTATGCCAAAGTCTGGGTGGAGTATGTCGTTCGTGATCCGCTTTGGATGCCCGGCACAGTTGTCACCTCTGAGTTATTCCAGAGCAAACTCGACGAGTTTGTCAAGCAGTCGCCCATTTTTGGCATTCGAAATATTTAGTCATTTAATTAGCGCCACTGTTAAGCTAATAGATGTATTGCATTGCATAAATTTGCAAATTATGTGTCACATAAGAAAATTGCATCTGTTGGAAGCGGTTATTAACACAATGTTAACAGACACCGGAAACGGCGACATTTGAAACTTACGCAAGTTCAACTGGGAAGGGGAACAGGGGTTAGACAAGTATCCAACTGTTATTTGCAATTGCATGTTAGTTATTATTGTGTGTTTTCTGTGAATTTTGTTTGCATATGAAAAGTGCTGTTATTTGGCCTCACGCGATTTAATCGGCGATCGCAAGTCTTGCCCCTATCAGCAGTTACTTTTATGCTACGCAGCTGCTCTCGTGTTAAGGGTTTTGCGCAACTGTTTTTGAAACTATGAAAAATGATTTGCAAAATGCCACAAAAATTTATGTGTGTGTGTAAGAGAGAGTGGGCGATAAAGTTAGACAGAGGCGGATACATATGTATGTATGTATGTACGTATAAATAAAAACCTGTCGCTGACTTACCGTTGCTTGCTAATATCATATACATATGCATAAACCCACTTAAACATATGTATTTATTTATTTGTGTTTTTATCTTTTTGCTGACTTTTACGATGTCTCACTCCATTTGAAAAAATTAACGCAAGTCATCTGCAGTTTTTGGTCTAAATTTGCTTTTACCACATTTTGTATTTGCTTTTTTGTCAAATGTGGCGTATTTGAAACCAATAGTTTCAAAGTCCGTTGCAAAAGCGTCGAATATAATGAAAATTATGACCACAAAGCCAGTTTACAGATTTCGGGCCTAAATGCACAAAAAATACATTACAAAGGCACGCGTCGAAATAATTTAAACATCAGATTCATCAAATCAACGTTGTCACGTTGTTGCAGCATCAGCATCAGCATCAACATCAGCATCAGCATCTGCAGATTACAAAACGGCCCTTTCCAAATCTGCGTTCATAATTGTATATATATACACACATACATAGGCAGATGTACATATTTGTGTAACTGTGTGCAATTATATAAGTATTTAGATTTGCAGGCAGCAAATAACATATAGCCAATATTGAAAAACGAATACCGGTTGAGAGTCAGCGGACTTCTTCTGTTGTTTGACTTTCAATTTGTCAGTTTGCTTTTGCTTTTGCTTTTGTTTATCGATGACACGATCACGATTACCATCAGCAGCAGTTCAGCAGTTAATTAGTAGCTGCGCTGCGCTGCTTTGCTTTGCTTTGCTTTGCTCTGCTCTGCTCTGTTCCACCTGTCGCTGATTTCTTTTCTTCTCTAATTCGGTTCCCTTTTTTGGTGTTTGAAGGCTGCAAATGTTACGCAAATTACAATAATGTCAATTGTTTTCATTTTCATCACCGGGCAACCGACAAGGTTATTAACGGCTTCTTGGGCCGCACCAATTTGGAAAATGAAAACAAGAAAATAATAATAAAAAAAAATAAATTGCTCGAATCTTAAATGCACTTGTCTTAAAAATATTTATAAATTTCTCTATTTTTTTTTTAAGTACCTATTATTGCTATTGTTTTAAGCTTGGGAATTTATTATTTTTTTTTTTAGAGATAATTGGAGACTTTCGTGCACAATTGTTGTTAATCTTTTCACTTTAACTTAATTAAATGCAAAAAGCATTAAATGACAGCTGTGACATAAATTGATGGGTCTTTTTCACCCACGTCGATTTTGAAAGGGCCTTGGCCAAACTTAAATATTATGTAAATGCGTTTAGGCCCGAAAGTGAGCATATGAATAATGCTCTAGTCGACAGTGCTGGTCCAGGAGATACCCTTTTTATTATGTTGTATTATATTATAATAACATAGAATAACGATTAAGGCAATAGGAACAATTGCCGATCCCATAAGGATCAGCATCAACACTCTACACATTTCTGTGTACTTTAACAAGCCGATAACTCTCAGAACCACAGACTTCAAATTTAAAATATAAAATTTCATTTGATCGTTAATCGATTTACCAAATAAATTGCAAAGATATAATTTTCCAATAATTTCCCCTGCCATATTATTGATCTTACGATCTTATTCTATCTATTTAAAAGCCGGATACCCGGATCTTCTAGTCGAGCTGTTTCAACTAGAACATTTTTAATTTGCTTAAAAAGTGATTATATTTTGCTGAAAAGCACAACAATTCAATTTGGGAGATCTTTGCGTAATTTATACGGATGAAAAGCCAAAAATATTGATGATATTGGTAAAGAGTCAGAGGTGACTAATTTTCAGTTTATAGGCTAAACTTTAATATACCTTTTTACGAATTTGAATGAGAATAGGGTATACACAAAATCTTTTACCCATATTTGTTAACACAAAATATAAATAACTCGGTTTTTATAAATTATCTTTACTTAAACAAATTTTAAGCAAAAACGAGAATGAACGATTATCTTAGTCAAACCGGAGATTAAATACGCTCACAGATCGGAGTTAATATTATATTTTTATATTATTATATTATAATTGAATTGATATTCTCTCAAGCTTTGAGCGGATTATTTAAATTTTTGTCTTTCTTTTCTTAAATGAAGTCGTGTGGGAATCTCTTGAAACACAATTTTATTATTGAGCTAACTAGCAGAATTTCGAAATCGTGTCTAAACATTTATTTAAACACAATTATATGGAATTATTTAATTTCAACAAACTTATTATTTGACAATTGATTCCAACACTTGACTGAATACACTTTTATAAATTCCGACTTAACAGCTAAAAAATAATAATCGCTGTGTTTGGTTTAGTTAAGATAGTTAAGAATTCAATACAGAATTTTTATGAAATATTTGTATGCCATAACTAATGCATTGTAAATCTGAAAGTAAAATTAAAATACAAGGGTATAAAACATTTTTGGGCAAAATTCTTACATGATTGGGGGTTTTGTGTAGTCATTAAAATTCAGGGAACTATGACCAAAAAGCAGATACGACTTTCTGCTTTTCTTGCAGTTCCAAGAACATGGATTGTTTGCCCGCATAAGGAATACAAGCGCACAATCGGCCCTAAAAATTAGCATGTTGTAAACAATACATATTAAAAAAAATATAATTTATGCTTTCAATGTATGTGTGTGCGAATAAGAAAAAAAAAACCAAACAAAACAAAAAAGAAAACCAGATCATGAGGTTTACATACTAAAAGAAACTGGTGAGTGAAGCTAAAATGTAGTGTTTTCCATTGGGTACAACGACCACAAATGTAGCACATATTTTTGTTTTTCAGTTTTTACATTTTTACCACTTATTGTTTTTTCACTTTATATTGGATTTGTGCAATTTCCTTCATACTGTCTGTCCGTCTTTATGAACATAAACTGGTCTGTTCCCGCGTCAGACAAAGTGTTAGGATTGGAGTGCTACGTTCACTAGGAGGCTAGGAAATCAATAAAATCCATAAGACCACGTATCTCCCACAATTTTAAGAATGGACTCATCGAACGTTGAAAGTAACTTGCCGATAACCTCCTTCAAAGATCGGCATATACATTTCCAGAACACGCTCCCTACCTCCGACCCCAGGAACATTGAGAAATCTGAAGTGCGGATATCTTTCACAATTTGTAATTTTAATAGTAACTGGTAACTCCCTAAGAGATCATTAAAAAATTGGGTGGCCTCGCTATTGTTAGCAAACTTGGATAAATTTTGTATTTCGAATCCCGTCTAGAAACGTCTTCAGCGAGAGATTCTCAGATGCCCAGTCAGATGTGGCTTTCAAATACGTGCTAAATTCATATTTAAAATTGATAAACAAACTAAATTTGTATGAATCAATATTAATTCGGTATATTTTTAAGGATATATTTTTGGTATATGTTCTATATTATATTCTATATATAAGCAACATAAGACAACTGACATATCTGGTGAAGATAACGATTGTTAAAGAACAAAGCTGAAATCAGATTTAAAACATTGCAAGACACTTTACATAATTTGTAAATATGTTAACAAGATCATAACAAGACTTCTGCTGCTTAACAGGGCTCAACTGTGTTTGGTGGCATGTCACTAATTAATTAATTAGGTGGAGTTCGGCTCATAAAACGCAGTCAGGTGTAACCATGCCACAAGTGCTGTAATTTGAGGCAGTTGTGCCTCCTAATTAGATGACGACGTCAGACACGAGGCAACAGTTTTTTTTTGGTTTTGGTCATTGCCCAAAAATATTGATATTGAAAATGCTGGTGACCTTTTTTTTGGCTTTTTTTTAACGCATCATGGTGTTGCACTCAATGTGTGGCAGCTAAGTAAATAGGCTGGACAAGGATGCGGTGCGTGTAGGCCAAACAGTTGATAAACATTGCATACAAATTAATGAGGCACGAGCACATCATGAGGTGATCACTGATGAATATGTTTACATAGTTTACATAGTTTTTTTGTGTTTTTATTCTCAGCTGCACCACTTCGGGGCGGTGCAAATTGGCATGCAGGCGTCGCCACAATGCTGCATCAGGAATTCCCCTTTTGGCGTACGTGCGACTCGCTGGCTGTCTGGCTGCATGGCACAGAACCTTTTCAAGGTTCCAGATGTGGCCTACGTGCCAGTTGCAACGTGGCTTTGCAAATCGATTTGGTTGCAATTAACTGGCCAGGAGTTGCGTCAGTTCTTGAGCTGACTGTACAAGATGAGGAAGCACAATGTTGGCTTTGACTGTGACTCTGACTGTGACTTGGTCACGTAGGCCATGGTCTAACGAAACCAGTTAAACCATTGGCCAGTTAGCCAGTAGGCCAGTTAGCCATTTAGCCAGTTAGCCATTTAGCCAGTTTGGCCAATACCCTGGGCGCTCAAATCAAACTTAATAATGCGATGACAAAAGATAAACACTCAACTCTGATGCATTTCACATTTGCATTTTTATCGGGGCATGGAGTGAACAACTGAACTGTGGGTCAAGTTGATCAGAGATGTGTGATGCATATGTATATATATATATACGTGTATACATATATAATGTATATATATATAATGCACGTAGCCCGGATGTGCATCTTTAATGAAGCGTTGTGGAAAAATGTGTGGAAAGACAGTTTCTATTATAATTATATTATTATGAGCTGAGCTGAGCTGAGATTTCAGTTAACTGTCAGAATTTCGAAATCGTGACTACAGATTTGTGAAAGTGCAATTATTTCGTCTTGTTTTTTTTTTTCAATTACAGAACTCTATAATTTGATAATTAAGTTGTTGTCTACGTTGAGACGTTCAAAATGTTCAACACTTAAGTTAAACACAATTTTATTAATTGAGAGCGTGCCAAGCTTATTTCAATATCAATTTTGAATTCTATTGAATTAGAAATCGAATACCTTGTTTTTTTTTATTCATCGAATAAAAATGATTTTGTTGAATTTTGAAATAACTGTAGCAAAATTTCGACAAGATTTAGGGGCAAGAATTTGATAAGGAAATTTGATGAAAAACTATGTTTTTCTGAATTTGTTTGGCAGCTAAGTTTCGAAAGTATGAATCAGATTTTCTACATTAATTTCTGAACAATTGTTAGGTTAAAACGTATTATTATTTTATGAGTTCAAACTCATGATTAAAACGACGTTGCTTGTGAAATTGCGTTCGGGTTATAGTAATCATGACATGGCAAAAAAAAAAAAAAAAAAAAAACAAAAACAAAAAAAGCGAACAATAATTTAAGCGAATTCTGAAAAATATTCAAAGTTAAGCTCTGTGGCGAATTTTTATAGAGTACTTTAGAAATTAGCTTTGTAAATGCAATAATATGCACAGAATAAATTTTTAATTTTTAATTTTAATTCTGTGTTCGTTACCTCACTAGGGGACTAGAAAATCGATATAATTGAAAATCGATAAAAATCGATTAGCCATCCGCCCTAAAAATAATAATATTAGCTGAACAAAATTATACCAAAAATGTCGAAATTTTAGAGCTGGGGTTACGAAATAGGGTAGGTAGCTTACTAGAAACTGCCCCCGAGGAGGAGGTTTTTTTTGCTGGTTTCAGAAAATTTTTCTCACCTTTCTTTTCAATGAAATAAAAACATAGAAAGTTTATTTTTGTAAATTATTTATTTTACATTCGTTTGTGTGTGTGTTTTTTGTATGTGTTTTGTGTATGTGTGTGTGTGTGTGTGTATGTGAGTTTAATTACAATCATTGTGTTTGTAAATCTGTCGCTTAACTTATGACGTACCAATCTAGTCAGCTAGAATACCTAAACCTAGGCAAATGAATAAATGGAGTAAATGGGTATCGATATGTGGTATCTGTAAGGGCGTGGCGTGTCTGGTGGTTAGTAGCTGTACTGTTGCAAGGTGCAAGTAGCTGGACACACACACACACACACACACACACTCAGACACACATTCCTTGCACTTGCAGATGGTGTGATTCGTATAGAAATGTGAATAAGAATAACAAATAATAATAGTAAGCATACAAATAAGAATATTAATTAATTTAATAAAACGATTATTGGACCATGACCCGCCCCACGCCCAAGACGCACAAGTTGCGGATGCTTAGATGCAAACATCGTATGTATATATATATATATACATATATATATATATATATATATAGAACAGCCAGACGTGGCCTGTTCCTGGGATGACAAGACCTCGCATTAAATAAGAGTTAAGTGTTAAAATTGTCCAAACATTATTCATGTTGCATGTTGCATGTTGTTGCTGTTAATTGCTGTTGTTGTTGTTGTTGTTGCACATGCTTTGAGAGCCCCACACTTAAGTAAACCAACTGAAATTCAAGATTTCCCCCCTACCAACTAAATGGCCAACTTCTTGGTGCCCTTCTTTTGTCGCTCGCTCTCGTTGTCATTCTCGTCCAGCTTGGCGCTCTCTGTGCTGCTCGACTCCGCATCGTACTCCAGCTCCGGGTCGGGCACCTCGGCATAATGGATATGTCCAACCATTTGAGTGCTGCCGATAGCGCCGCCAGATGTGGCTGCCTCAGCTCCGCCCTGCTGCGAGGCGTGTGTGCCATCTCCATATTTCTCGAGAGTGCGACGCACCAGCTCCTTGGACGGCTGCTTCATGTCGTAGGCCCAACCCAGGCGATGGAACGTATCCAGCACCATGGTGGTAAAGTTCACCTTATAGTTGCCCAGCTCAGCTGCTTTGTAGTCCCAGGGGAAGACATGATGATAGTTGTGCCAGCCCTCGCCCATTGCCATAATCGACACATAGATGTTCTCGCTGGGCATGATGCGTCTATAACAGAGTGAGAGAGAGGGGGGAGAGGGGAGAATGGTAGCCAACATTCAGTTAGCCATTTGCAATAAACTCACTTGTCGTACGGACGGGAGCCCCAGAGATGAGCAGCGCTGTTGACGGACCAGGTGAAATTCAGACTGAACACATAGCGGAAGATGCACTGATGCACAAAGGCATGGAACCAGGTCTCGTTCCAGCAATACACCGGCACCAGTGTGGGCAGGAGGAAGCACAGCATGATCTTGAGCACCACAAAATACTTCTGATGGAATTGGATGACAGGATCGGCCAGAATGTCGGACATATCAATTTGACGGCCACGGCGCAGCACATCCGGATGCTTGAGCATCATCAGCCAGCCGACATGGGAGAAGAAGAAGCCACGATTGGCATTATGCGGATCGGCATCCGTCTCCGAGTACTTGTGATGCACCCGATGATCCCGCACCCAATCGTACAATGTATTCTGCAACGATCCAAAGTACCACACGGCACATTAGTTATTTGTTATTGTTAGTTTCATGGTTAGCTATTTCGTTTGGAGTTCCACCCGCCTTGCGTGACAGTCATTAAATTTGACAAATGTATCTGACGGATACACACAGACAAGGCGTTTTGTAGTTGGCGGCTTTTGTTCATTTACAGTTTCGGAGATACGAAAAAAAAAAACAAAAAAAAAAACAAAAGGCATTAACTTGTTTTACTTAATGATGCAATTAATGTTAATTACATTACGACAATTTTACTTTGTAGTTGGCCCCCACCACAAACAGCGAAGAGACGCAACTAAAACCAAAATCGCGACAAATGAAAAAATACCTCAACAGAAAACGAAACCTTTGCCGCAGGTGGCAAAAAGTAGCGAGGCATAAATCAAATCATGTTGAATTCAACAAATTGCAAAATATTGTGGCGTCATAAGGTCATGAGGCACGACGACTTTAGAATAAATCAAAAATGAACGCCGAAGATTTGATACCCTATACCCGAACTATAACTGTAAATATAATTTTAAAAAACCACCCGATTGTTTCTATTGGATATATATGATAAATAGTCCGATATTGAAAATATTTAGTCCAAATGTGGGAGGCATAATACAACTTATAACTGAACAAATATTTCATATAAAAATCTATCTATCGAATTGATATCGATAGTAGATATCAAATATTTTTTCCAAATTATTTTAATATTTTCTAATATTTTATTATTATATTTTTCTAATATTTCTAATATCGCTATAATTTCTGGACTTAATATTTCTTTCTTTCAAAAAAATCTTTAAAAATATATTATTAACAATTAAATGTTTTATCATTTATTATACCTAAGGAAAAACATATTTTGCTTAAATAATTTTCTTAACACATATTTATGAATTATTTTGTTGAAATTTTGTGCACAACTTTTTAGTTTAATCAAAGACTTCAGAGGCAATGGGGCAACATAGTCTTTGGTATAGCTTACCTGTCCAGCCACCGAGTAGCTGATCATCAGGAGACTCCTGAGCAGCGTGTTCGCCTTGTAGCTGCGATGTGTCCAGAAGCGATGGGCGCCCGCGGTGACACCAAAGCCAGCCACGCCGCCCATGAAGAAGGCTATAAAAGTTAGAATTGAATTAAATGAAGTAAACTCTAAAAAGCAACAACAAAAAACATGCTAATTATATGTATATATAAAAAATAAATAAAAAATAAACCATTTATGTGTGTGTGTGTGTGTGTGTGCACAATAAAAAATTCAAACTACCGAAATTACAAATTTGCGGAAATTGAGGCATTTGTATGATGGTGTTAATTTGTTGCTCAAATTAGTGTATAATACCAAAGCAGGCGTAGCGAGAGACGGCTATCCCCTCCCCCTCCCCCCTCCCCACTCCCGTCAAGGTCCCGCATGGGAAAATTGAGTTGAAAGGTGTTTGTTGTTAGATGGAGTTAAGAAACATATATATACAAGTATATAAAAGCCGTTGTATCTGTCGGATGGTGTGTAATTGCAGGCTATGGAAATATCGTGCGGATGTTTTAACTATAATGATTATATTAAGAATGATAAACACGTGACTCTGACTATTGAATGGATTTCCATTTGCATTCACTTGGAGCAATGACAACTGGAAGAGTGTTTGTGGTATTTCCCCTTAGGCCCGGCACGACTAATTGATGAAGTAGACTGAATTGTGAATTGTCACCAAGCAAAGGCGCTTAATATATAGAATATATATAGGAAAAAACTACACTTAGCATCATGCAACAAATTAATTTTTTTTTTCAAAGTTATTGATTGGTTTTTCGCAACACTTCAAGCTAATGACAAGTGAGAAAAAAAACGAAATTAGACAATGACAATTACAAATTAGTAAACAAAGAAATCCAATGACAATCTTTCACAATTCTTTTTTTTTACTAATGAGTAAAAAAATAACGATTTCTGTTTGCTCACTGATCCCTCGATCGCCCACGAAGGTGTTACATGCCATCCGGTTGAATGAAAGATTGTTGCGTTTATTGCTTTTTAGGTTGCGACAAGTCAAAAAAAAAAAAAAAAAAACCAGTTCCACAATTGACACAAATGGACAAAATCACAAATTAAATGGCCAGGCAGACCTATCTACCTATCTCTGTAGGTATGATAGTATCGTAGTTTAATTAAACTTTAGCACAAGTAAGTCTTGTGGCAGTTCATCAAGGTCAAGCAATTTTCCCATTCTTGGTCTAATGTAATTATTTTTTTGGTTAATGGTTGCAAGATTTCATGATTTGAAAGTCAAATAAAATGCCTTCGGGTCCGAGACTCGTGTCCCGCCTTTTGCAAATGCAGCCAAGTTTATATTTAAATGTCCAACTTCTACAATAAAAAATTATGAAAGAGTTTCATTTTCTACAACTTTCCCAAAAAATATATCTATTTATAGCTTCCGGCTAAAGTGCGAATGTGATGTTGCTGTTTACGTGTTGGTTTGATATAAGTTCATTAACATCCCGATTGCGAAAACAGCGTTTATAATAACTTATAAATATAAATAAATAAATTATATAGTTTAGGGCATTCCCCTGATTCATTAGTGGTTAAAACGTGACGAGTGGTGCGAAACAGCTTTTGTGTAACATCAATGCCCCAGAAGCTAATTAATTTCATTACAGATGCGACGGTCGTGTTAAACACGACAAAGAAAAGATAACATAAACTAAATAAAATCACAAGCGAAAATGAAAAAAAAAAACAAAAAAAAATAAGGGGAAAATATTTTAAGATGAACAATTTAACTGGTCATTAAATAAACACTGCACGTCTGCCTGTAATTTGCCAAAATATTTACGAGCTCAGCGCCGCCCTGAAAAGGGCCTGGAATAATGATGTATAGTCAAGTGCTTGGTGCGCATGTCCAGGCTCAGGCAATAAATATTAATATTTACAATGTACGCATGTTTAAGTTTTTCATTATTTTTTTCTTGATTAGCATTTCAGTTGTTTCCTGGAATTTCCAATGATGCGCCAGCCATCGAGATCTGAAGATGCCTGAGATTTCAATGCCAAAAGCGTTGAGCCAGTGTTTAATATTGGGGGTTTTTTTTATCGCGTGTGGGATATATAAACTATATATTGTAGTAGTCATAAATCATGTGTATTGAAGCCGTGGCCCTGGCTGCGACTTACATGGCACCTGAGAGACAATCTGCGATCCCAAGTGGCCAAAAATGGCGAGGAGATGCGTGGCGGGGCGGGGCGGGGCGAAACGAGTGTTGTCAGCAATAAATTTTCTAGCCCAACTCAAATTTCTGTACTTACAACGATATTAACCTTGGATTGTGTCTTTGCTAAACATCGCACTCACACACTCTCACTCGCAAAGAGCCCCAATTACAAATATGTGTCAACTGAAGAGTTGAGTGCTTTTCTTTTTGTATGTACGTTTCGTTTTCTCAGTTCACCTGTGTCAGTTAAATTTATGCTGAAATTGCAAGCGATGACAATTTATGAAAATACGAGTACAATGCAAACAAATGAGCACAATAGCAACTAAAACAACAACAAAAACAACAACAACAATGACAACAACAAAAAGAAAAAACAATATAAACCCGATGCCAAAAACGAAATTTCAACATGGCGAAGTCAAAGTCAGCGTCCACTTAAACAGCGACAGCGACAGCAACGGCGACGACAACCGCGATGCCAGCGTGGAAGAGTCGAGAGACTTCGACTGGGATTGGAGAAAAGCATTTTAAGTAGCTATTAATTCCATTCATTCCAATATCAATAATATCCCCAACAAATTTAACTGTAATGTAAGCAAAATTGTGAAATAAACCAGATGACCCAGATGAAGAAAAATAATCGTTGTGTTTTTGGGTCTGTGTAAAATCTTTTCTTCTTTCGTGTGAAGAGTGCGCGCTAAATTGTGAATAATGAGCGTTGGTGTGTGTACCAGATGAGGGCAGAGATATTGGGTTCATGGAATGGCTAGATGGGCAAATGTGAAATATGCACGTTAAGCAACCCAACAAATATATGTATATAAAGTCTCTTCAACAATTTCTCCTTTTCACACATCTTTCGTATGACTCACAGCGAGATTATGCAAGAGAGTTGGAGTTGTTTATACTTACACCAGATGAGTGTGTTGAGACGCAACTCGTGCAGCGGGTAGGTGAGCAGACAGACGAGGGCGACCAGATGCAGCAGCGAGATCTGAATGACTTTGTCCCATTTGAGTGGTGCCTTGAATTGCCAGCCAAGGATATTGTCGCCTTGGAAGTTGCGAGTATATACCTCCATATTGATTTGATCCTTGGGTATATGATTGATCAGATGCTTAGGTATATGCCTTGGCGCCGGCGGTGCCATTACAGATTGCTGCTGTGCTGCTGCTGCTGCTGCTAGCGTCTTCTGTTGTGGCTTCGCGCGCGGCATCGCCTCCGGCGATGAATCCTCGCCACGTCCTCGCGCCTGCGACTGCTCGCCGCTCAGCTTGGCGCGGCGAGAAGACAGATGCGGTGGACTGCCCTCACCTGTGCTCGCCACTGGCGTTGTGCTGCACACACGCTCCGATGTGGACAGGTGACCCATATTTTCTATTGTATACCTGGAAAGGGTGGGTGGGGTTTGGGGGTGGGTGGTTGGGTGTTTTTCTCACTTCATACACTAAACTTGACGGACGGAAATCACGTTTCACAATTGCAAACACCAACAGCAACTCGAAAAATGCAAACTTTCTGTCTCACAGTTTTACACACAAAATAACTTTTAATTGGAGCTCTAAATAAACTGTTTCTTTTTCTTTTCTTGGCCTTTGCCTGATTTAAATTTGGATTTGCTTTTGTGCTTTATGCGGCTTTGAAACGCGCACTCGACGCGGCCCTTTATTTTGGCGCTGATCTCTGTTTGATGTTATGTTTTTCGGTGTGTGTCGCAAGAGCCCAGTTTCACTTTGGAGCTGGGCTGGGGAATCGTTTTTCCTTTCCGTTCAGACTATCTAACGAACTCTTCGCGACGCCGTTCCGTAGACAAATGATCACAGTCAAAAGTAAAAATTTCTACCCTATGCCGCCGGCGTTGGCGTTGGCGTTCGCTTTGCAGTTGGCGTCGCTGCTGCTGGGCTGACACACCAGCAAACTGACTGATTGACCGACTGACTAAATGTTGTTGCTTTTATTTTTCTTTTATTTTTGCTGCTGCTGCTGTTATTGTTGTTGTTGTTGTTGTTGTTGGGCAGTTGCTGTATGCGCCGCTCAACACTGTGGACTGTGGACTCAGGAATGGTAAAGCAAAGACAGAAACAGACGAAAATAAACTAAAGGCCAAGATTATGCCATCACTTATACAAATGCACACTCACACCAATACACACGCACCACGAGCTGGCGGCGGCACCTGTAACAGCGACGAACTTCACTTGTAACTTCGGCTGCAGCTTCGGCTTCGACTTCGGCATCAGCTTCGGCTGTGGCTTTGTTTTTAATAGCGGCGCACAGCATCAGTCGCATTGTTGTTGTTGTTGTTGTTGTTGTTGCTTTTGCTAGCTTGAAACTACGTGGATCATCTCGACAAGAAGTCTAATAACTCATACGCTGTGCTTTTGCTCTTGTTCTTGCTCTCTTCTTCTTCTAGATAAAAGTTTGCAAAGCTTTCGAGAGCGGTTCTTAGCAACAACGTTTTTATTAATTTTAGAAAATGCAAATTTTGCAAGCGACTTATTTGCATTTGTTAAAGGGCAACAAATTTACTTTAAAATTGTGTCAACGATATAGATTTATTTGTATTTACTAAATTTAAATGTAAATGTAAATGCAAATTATATAAATACCAAGTTTACATCGATTTCTATTTGGGATCTGCACAGTCTAAAATCGGCGACAACAAATTCTCTCTCCGTTTATACAGGCAGTATTTGCATAATATGAAATTTCTCAATCAATATCTACCATGAAATCTGAAAATCGCGGTGTGTACACAAACAGGCACATCACACACCTCACATCACATACATTCATATGTACACACAAACATACACACATACATATATGCATATGTCCACATGTATTTATGTACATGCAACCACAGTCCCTATGGGCTGTGTCTCCTCTTGTATTTAAAGTTGGAATCGGCGAGTCGCAGTTCGCTTTGTTTTGTAGCCTTCTCCACTTTGGCTTCTCTGTTGACCAAAGTCAAAAACCGTTCGATGATCATGAAGTTCAACAACAGCGACAACCGTAACAACAACAACAACAACAACAACAGCAGAAGCGGCAACAGCGGCAGCAGCAGCAGCAGCAGCTGCGACTTCGTTGCTTTCTCTTTACGTAACGGCAAAGACAAAACCTAAATTTAATTAAAAGGCAACAAAAACAGCAAACTAAAATAAAAAGCGAGCACTAAAAAAGGAAGCTGCAGCTCGGCGCAGATCTTTAAAAATCGTAAACGAAACAGCGAAAAATGAATGAAAGCTCGCACGGTCCTAAATAACTTCAGATTCCCGTGCACTTTAAAGTCAACCGTCAACCGTCACCGACACTTTTATTTTGATATCCATTATTGTTGTTGTTGTTGCTTTTTTTATTTATTTCTTTTTTTTTCTGTGATTTATGTTGTAAGCTTCACACATTAGCAGATTGTGCTGAACATCAGTTTTTTAATGGTCAAATAAAACAGAGAAAAAAATCACAATTTACCACAATGCAAAACCAAGAAACAAAATATGCGCGAATATTTACACTTGGCGAAAATGGGCTATGATTTGTGGTATTTATTTATTTATTTATTGTCAAATAAAGTCAGTCGACACCAAAAATACAGAAATTAAAAATTTGAATAAAATTAAAATTAAATTAAAATTAAAATTATAAATAAATTTAAAAAATACTAAAATATGTATAAGATTTATAAGATTTTTTTTAAGATTTCTGGGGGTAGAAAACAAAATCGTCCAACATTTGTTGCATGAATCGGACAAAACCCAGAAACGATTGGGTTCGTTAGTTAATTTAGTTAGTTAATTTAATTTATAATTTTATGTTGCCTGTATTAAATAAGTTTTCCTCAGCCTTGAATCAGAACATTGGCTTGTTATTATTATTTAGTTTTCTTATGTTTGCATTTACATGACTTATGACACATAAATAAAGTGGGGACAGCCGTATTTACTTCAATTATTTGTATTATTTGTTTGACACCTTTACGAACTAAAAAACGCACCTTAAAACTAGTAAGAGGTTTATTTAGCAAATATGACAAAAATATTTTATTAAATTTTGCCAAGTGCCTAAGTACACACACACACACACACACACACACACGCACATGCATATGTGGCTAACAATTATTGTCAGCAGCGACTTCTGTTTTATTGCGCAGCTTCACTTCATCAGCTTTGCGCAGTGTCAGCGTTTTTTATGAGCTCAAATTATCAAAAATGGCCATTCGAAAAGAATTGCGCGAAAATGAACAATGATGTTTACTATACACATATGTATATATACACACACACTCACATCAATTTGTGGCACTAACGTGCAAACAATGCGAGTAAGCACCATAATTCTGAAAACTAATGATTTCCTTCTTTTGCGCCCTGCCCACAATCAAAAGCCATTCATGCAGCTCAGCTATGTACATATGTATGTATCATTATGTACATATGTACCTACATCTACATACATATGAAAACACCATTTGCAGTCGATTTGTTGTTAAGGTTGTTATTGTACTTTGTTTTCTAGGTTTTTCTAGAAAAAACAACAAAAAAAAACTAACAATAAACATAAAAAAGAGGGGCTCCGGCTCAGGGTTATAACTGCTTGAATTTTGATCACATCCAGTCCGTTTTGGACAGACCAATATACAGATGTAGATGCATAATGGTCTGCTTTGGTCATATGGCATCTTGCATATGTCATCGGACATCGGGCATTCAACAGTAAACATTAAAGACCAAACATTACACAGGTAAAAGCCACTCAGCAATTATAGATTGCGCATTTGTGCAACCTTCAACTGTCGCTCAGTTGACTATATATGTATGTATATATAAGCCCAAAGAGAGAAAAAAACAAAAACAACAACATACGTAGCACAAAAACAAATTAACATAACAAAACGCAAAACTAGACACAGCGCCGCAAGTGCAATTTGCAACAAACTCAATGCGCAAGCGTGGCGTGAACAAAACCCTATCCAAATGAGCATTGGTACGTTTATGTGTGTGCGTTTAACTGTTTTGTAGCATTTTGTGGCAGTGGCACTAAATAACAAGTAAGAATGCTGTAGTCGAGTCAGCTCGGCTATGAAATACCCTCAGAATAGCTATTAAATATATAATTATAGTTGCATTGTCGAATTTTACTTGAAAAGCATTGCACAAAGCTTTGCCTAAAAGAGTTCTATGCTTAAGGACGATCAATCGGAAATCGATTTCTTATCGATATTCGTGAATCGATCAAATTATAAGAATAAACTTGTTCAAAGTGAAGTGTCTTGCTGCTATAGTCTCTGAGATCCGCGTATTCAAACATACTGACATGGCTAAATCGACTCGGCTGTTGATCCGAATCAAGAATATATATACCTTAAGATCCTTGATCCTTCCTATTACATACAAGACTTGCACAACTTCATCATACCCCTTTTAGCCATTTTTAATGAGTGCAGTGTGTGAAAAGAAATCGCAACTGCTAACTTCAAAAAAGATTAAGTACACATTTTTGCATACTTATCTAATTGAGCAAATAAATAGGTTTTAGCTTAAATTTTTTTGCGATAAGAAATTAAGGAGTCTTTAATTTATTGTTAACATAAAATTCAGATTTTTTACACATTACAGCAGATAGTTATTCACTTGGGAAAACTATATAAATCATGAATGATAAATCTGTAGTTAAGTCAGCTGGTGTTGAAGCATATTAAATTATACAATATATTGGAAAATAATAATACCCTTTGCGAGGGTATAAAATAAAACAGCAAACCAAATGCTTTTTAACTGGCAACTTCATTAGTAATCACTTCACAGCCATTAGGAATTGGTACAAGTGTCTCACAAATTAAAATAAACGTCAAACTTGCAATGGAAAACCAAAGAAAAAAACAAAAACTGCGATTTTGACTGACTAAGCTTAGGTTTTTAAATATATAATGTGGATACATAATTTGTGCATAAATAAATCACATCAGCCTCAAATTGCTATTATGAAATAAATTTGTGTTCAAAATTCTTTCCAATAATATTACCAAAAAATAATTAGATATTACTTGTTTACGTAAAGTGGATTATTGTTCTTAAGAGAAGTATTTATAAATATAAGCATACTATAAAAGCTAGTAAAAATATAACCAAATTATATTAATTTTTTATGACAAAATTGATTTTTAATGTAGAGAAAAGTGCTAATTGATGTAAGCAGAAGTAAATACATATGTACATCACATCATTTACATTCCAATTGGTTTGGTATTCTTATTACCAACCCAAATCAATTTGATTAGCTAAATCCGATATTCGATCTTGAGATAAGTATTTATTTTGTAGATACTTACGAGTATAATATATACAACAAATTCTCAGCTTAAGCAGCTTAGCAAAAAATAAAAAAAATAATAAAAAAAACCCCTGCTTTTGCCAAAGCATCGCTTTTAAATAATCACGAACAGAATTTTGTGAATTTTGTGGATTATGCGAACCCAGGTTGATTGGGTGCAGCTCAGGCGCATAAAAAGTATTTAATTAGTCAATATTTAAGATGGCAACTGGAGAGGCAAATAGGAGCTGTCGAGAATTGTATGCTACTTAGCGTGTAGGTTGTTGGCTATCAGCTATCGGCTTTTAGGCCCAGTAATTGGCTGCCTGGCTAACTGGCTGATTGAATTAGGCTTCTGTGCGGGCCATCAAGTGCTCAAATATTGACGCATCAATCAAGTGCTGGGCAAACATTGCGTATTAGTGATAATTTATTGAGTGCGACTCATTTAATTTGCTCAAAGTGGCTGCCACAATGCAAAGCAATGACCGACACAAGCCCCCCTCGAATCGTGCAACCTTTTATTTAAATTTGTTTTTGTTTTTGTTTTTTTTTGTTTTTTGTCGCTTGGGAAAGCTGATGAAATCGAAAGACATTTGGAAATGAGTTGAAAATGTCGTCGGCTATCGAAAAATCAATTCGAAAGCCTAATTTTAATGGTAAGGTCTAAAAAAACAAATGTTTAGGCTTGGCTTTGACAGTAAATCAGTCAGCAGGCAATTGAGCAACTCAACTCGAGCAATAATTGTTTTTTTTTTTTTTTATTTGGAAATTTATTTTTTATTTTATATGCCGGCTTAAGTATCACATGAACTTTTCCCGATTGAGATAATGATTTTCGGGCATAGCACCCAGCTTCACCTGCTCCTCGATGCACTCGACAATTGGCCGATTGTTCTCCACGGCCATGGTTAGACCATTGCGCACCATCAACGAGGAGATGGTGTGCAGATCTTTGGCCATATCAAGGGCAGCAAACACCCTTATCACAGTGGAGCCAGTGTCAGTCGCATAGTCGCCAAACTCGCCACTCTGATAGTCATTGGGCAGCATATAATGATATTGTGGCCAAAATGATTTTGTCATGACGAATATGGTATTCGAATCGGAGGGCTTGAATCCCTTGTGTATGCTCCACACGAAGTGAGCCGAATTCACCAGATTGCCCACATTCAGCACAATCAGATTCCGCAGCCAGAACCCAACCAACATGCAGGCGCCAATCGATTCTCCAAAGTACTGGAAGGGTGTGTTCAACGGCAGAAACACATTCAGCGCAATATAGAGCAGCACATAGTAGCTGTGGAGGTGGCAGATCATTCAATTCAATGACAAATCTATATATATATATAATTTTGTGGATATTTGTATACGGAGACTTACCGCTTTTGGAACATGACAATGCGATCGCTCGCAATATCGGACATGTCCACATTGAGCAACATCTGTTCCTGTTGCTTGGAGTACCTTAGCAGATTGCCATGCAAGTGGGCAATCATGAAGCTCTGTTTGCTGTAATAGGGATCGTCGTCCTGCTGAAACTGGGCATGATGGAGGCGATGCGCTTGCACGCGACTGTAGATGGTGCCCTGAACAAAAGTTATACATAGTTCTATATAAAAATAAAATTTAAAAATCTAAAATCGCTTTTCAAAAAGCGCTGAAATCCATTTCCGAATTGATCGGAATTGTCATTTTATTTAAACTACAATATGCTTAATAACTTTGGGTTAAGCTAGAATTCTTCTTCTTCTCTTCACTTTCAAAAATTAAAATCATCTCTTGCAAGAGTAGCAAACTTAATGTAAATTAGAGTCCACATTTAAAAGTAACGTTTATCTAAAATTTAAAATAAAACAAAATGGAACTTGAAACAGTTGTTATAAAGCTTTTCACGCAACCATAACCGGTTCGGTTGTGTTATTGGCTTGGCTGGGTTGATAACTTTGCTAAAAACCGATTTGAGCTTTGGCAGCAGCTTTTGACATGGGGTACAAAGGGGTGAATAGACACTCACCTGTCCGGCCATCGTCTGGCAGAGCATGAGGAAGACACGCAGCGGAGCAGTTGCGGTGAAAGTTCGATGCGCCCACAGCCGATGAACGCCCACCGTCACGCCCAATATGCCCAGCAGGGTGAGCAGAGCAGCTAAAGGGAAGCAAACCCAGCAGGGGAGTTAAGGAGAAATCGAATTGTGAAATTGTATATAATTAAAAATTAAGCAGCAAGTGTCTGGATTATTTAACTCACTGAATAATATCGTCGCCCACGAGGCACTCGTGAAAGTTACATAAATGCCATACGTGCCCACCATATACACATGGATATAGAAAAGGACCAATGGCCAGATGGCATCGCGTTTCTTAAACTCCTGCTCCGTAGGCGTCTGAATGCTTTCGACTGTTTGTCCGGTCATTTTGAGAGTTGATTGCCGTTGATTCCTTAACTGCTTGATTCCTCGATTCCTGAGTGCGGTCTTCAGCTCCAGCTAACCGTCGCATGCGCCAGCTTAAGCGCAACTAATTTGAACTCAAGCGCACCCGAATCGCTTAACCCAAGAGTCCAACTGGAAGCCCGATCAGCAACAACAAAAAATCAAGTAAGAATGCAGTATTCGAGAGAGATCGACTACGTTATACCCTGAACCCAGTTGTTAAATATATTCTAATTTTATTGGCAAATTTCCCTTTGAAAAGTCTGCAAGTTTAGCAAGCACAGCCAGTGAAGAGTAAAGATTAAAAAAATAATGTATCGCATATGTTTGTTTAAAAGCCCGAACTGACCCGAACTGATCCTAACTGTCTGGCTAAATACATACATACATACGTATAAGCAAGCTTATCGATAAAATAAAGCAAACTTAAGCCTCGCCAGCTATACGAGAACCTCTACTTCAAATTTAAAGTCAATAGCTCTTACAGTCTCTGAGATTCGCTTGTTCCTACAGGGAGACGCACATGGCTATGTCGACCCAGCTCTTGATCAAGATCAAGAATATATATACTTCATGGTTACATACATGTGCTCAAAACCATTATACCCTTTTTACTCATTTTGAATGGGTTCAGGTTAAATAAATAAAATGTAAAAACCATTTCAATATGCATGAGATGCAATAAGATATGCACAGTCGCAAGCATTGCGGCGGCTGGTCTCTATAGCGAGGCCTGATCGTATATGCCCAAAAGCAAAAACACCGAGTTAAATAAGTTTGCCAAATGTAATAGTTTAATGCCCTCGGATAAGTAACAAAAGCAACAACATAGGTGAATAGTGCACGTTTTGGGGTATGCAACATCGGCATTTTAAATTTGGTGTGATGGGTACACATTGTAATAGGGGTATGCTTAAACTGTAACTTTGTTTTATTATTAACGGCTAATACTTAATTCTGCATCTTGGACAACTCCACGAGATCCTCGCGCGGCAGATCACAGTCCCCAAAGCCCCAAACCTGATCCTTGTGCGCATATTCATCGCTCAGGAATCGGGAGCCATCGCCACATTTGGCCGCACGCCGTAAAATCATATCCGGTGAAACTGATTTGCCTGTGAAAGAAGGGTATATTTTATTATTATTGTAATTGCATTTGTTTATGCAGATTACTTACGTCCACTGGCCAGCCCGATGCGGGCACAGAAGTCAATGAAGGCCGTGGTCACGTTCAAGGTGTAGGTGCCAAACTCGCCTGCCTTGTAATCCCAGGGGAACACGTGGTGGTAGTTGTGCCAACCCTCGCCCATGGCCAGCAACGAGACAATTGGTACCTCCACGGATGTGATGTTTCTGTAAAATGGCAGATTGGATTTGCATATTTAGCAACTGTTTGATTTTTTTACTTTAAATTAAAAATGAAATTTTACGTTTTCTGGCAAATAAAATAATAGTTTTATAGCCAAGTAGTGATCGATAAAAGGAGCTACGAGTGTAATTCAAATAAGAAAACAAGACTTAATATTCATTTTTTAATATAAGCTAAAATCTGTGAGCTGTCAAAATTTGACTTCAGAGTCTAAGTTTCTAAGAAGTCGGCAAACATTGAAAAATACAAACGTAACAAAAATCACATTAAAAAAAGTTTAGAATTGGATTTTATATCTTTTGCTTTCTTAATTACAAATAAAATGTCAAGTTTTCTGGAAAATAGGTATTGATCGAGAAGAGAATAATTTATAGAGCTGCGATTTTTACTTAAATGTGAAGTACTCGTATTTGTTCTTAATATTTTAATAGCCTTTAAATAACTTAATTTTCAACTAAATCTGTAAACTGGCCAAGTTAGGATCCAATATTAAGAAATGTTGATCCTAGCAAACATTTGGAAAAAAAAACCTTTAGGAGGTCGTAATATTGTTTATATCTTGGCTTTTTGGAAACTTGTCATATTTTTACTCAAACTGTTCTTCGATTTCAGAGTTAGCATTTTCAAATATATTTTTGACTTGAAATACAAATATTTAAGTAAACAAACCAAACCCACTATTAAATCGTATATTGAGCATTTTTCAGACCGTATTATTTTCACTGCCTTCATATGATCTTAAAGGTCTTATTGTAATCTATTGGTTGTAAAGTGTTGACATCAGATGGAAAGGGGGTTTCTTGCTTATCTTTGATAAGATAATACTTACTTATCGTAGGGTTTATTGCCGTACATGTGGGCAACGCTATTGACAAAGAAGGCCACGTTTAGGGTCCAGGTGAAGCGCATGTTGAAATTGATCCAGAATGACATCCAGAGATCCTCCTCCCAGAAGTACCAGGGCACCAGCACTGGCAATGCGATCGAGATGAGTGCAAACAGTGGTATATAATATTTGCGCTGGAACATGACAACGGCGTCCTCCTCCAGATCGGACATATCGATAACCTTGCGCTTCTCCACAACCTTCGGATGGGGCGTGAGGAATAGCCAGCCGACATGGGCAAAGAAGAATCCCCGCTTGGCATTATGCGGATCGGCGTCCGTCTCCGAAAACTTGTGATGTATTCTATGATCCAGGGCCCACGTATAAGCATCGCGCTACGAGAGTCAATGATAAATGTTGTAAGTTGGCCCTATTATAACAATTGGTAAATTGACTAACCTGTCCCGCAATTGTGAACATAAAAGCCAAAACGATGCGCAGGAACAGGGATGCTGTGTAGGATTTGTGTGACCACAAGCGATGGACACCTGCCGTAATCCCAACGCCCGAAACCAAAATGGTAGCGGCAACTGCAAGAAATGAAAACAGTTATTGCTTTTGGCCATAATAGGAATTTGGCTAAAATTATTATTATTTTCCTGTCTCGCTTAAAATGTTCACTGAGTGCTCGATGAAACCGATGACATAATTACATCGGTCTATATATAGTACATATGTATGTCTATTTCTACTATTCGAATTCGTCAGTCCGAGTTGCGTAATGTTATTCAAACTATTCGCTCTCCATTTGAAATGAATGAGCACCAATTGAAGCGTTAATTTACTTTAATTACCGACGGTCAAAGTTCAAAATAAATGGTATTCTAATTGTTGTAAGGCATCTTGAGTAAATCTCAATCAGAACAAGTTTTTAACCAGACGGAATATTTTGATTTTACGTCGATTCTAGACTAGACTAGACTAGACTAGACTGTAGAATGACGATATTAATACTTATTATTATAAAATTTATAATTATTAATCACAACAACTATCCTTCACTATCCTTAAATAAAATATTATTATTATTATTTATTTTATATTGAATAAAACTTTATTTACTTATTGTGAATAGACTGTTGCCATTAAAATGCTTAAATTGTTTGTTTTAGTTTTTACTTCATAGTCACGTAGATGTAGATTGTGCGAAACTGCTGATATGAAATATATAATATATATGAATTGAAGTGTTTTTCAAAACTAATTGAAGTAATCTGAAAATGACTCACAATTTGTGTATGACTCACATTTTAGTACATCAAATATGTACAAAGGATTTCATATCAAAATTGAAGTGGTTTGCAAGACTAACTTTAGTACAGTGTATCAGACTCACATTTTATTGCGATATATACATCAAATATATATATATATTTATATATATATATATATATATATATACATATATATATATAAATATGTGTGTTAGCAACGGTTTTGTTAAAAATAAACTTGTTCAAAAAGCAACAAATATAATTTTTCTATTGTTTGAAGCAATTATGGCGACTCCAGGGAAAGAGACGCGAATACTTGCTAATTACGGGTCAGTGTTTGATAATACTATGCGGGTCAAGTCATTAGATACATACCCCATAGGAATGTGTAGAGCTTGGCATGGAACAGCAGATAGACCCCATAGAGGGCGCCGACATGTAAAAATGTTTGGGCGATTAGATCGGGCCATCGGATTTTTGGATTGTAGGCCACTTCTTCCTCTTTAGCTTCATCCTTGTTTTGAGGCTGCTCTCTCTTGGCCGCATTCTCCTTGTAGACGACATCCTCCTTCTTAAAGACTAAATTATCATCTAGCTCAGCTTGTTCTTTGGTCTTTCGTGTAGCATCTGTGGCTTGGCCTCTGTGTTTCAATTGTGTATCACCCGATGTTGCTGCTTGGTCATTGTTGCCGCACATTTCGCCCAGGCAACAGTTACCGTTACCCTGTCCTGCATCGGCTGCCGTGCCGGCTTTGCTTATCGTCGGTGTGGAAAGGCACATTGTTGTATTTGTGGCTCCGATCGGTGGTCTGCGATCTGCAATTGTAGACATGATCTATGAGTAATCGGCTCGCCAAAGACTTGCTAATTGATCGTTTGAATGGGTCTCATCTCATCCGTTCAATGCATGCGAAATGTGTAAATATTGATTGAATATATATACATATATTCTTCTGTTGATTGTTGTGAAAATCTCAAGTGTCTCACATGTTCACTGCCTACTAGTACTAAACATTTCTAACAAGTTTTTTGAGGCTTTTAAGCTCGCATTAGTTTACACAACTTATTAACATTGACATTCTTATTTTAAACCATTCTCATTTTAAACCATTAACTCCGTCGATTTCTAAAGCAGGTTAAATAAGCGAGGTTACCCAACTTATCGCAACATTGATGTGATATTCTAACTTATTAAAAATTAAATATTTATATATAAATATTACAAATCAGTAAGTCTCTGTAAAATATTACCATTTATTTTCTTTTAGCACTAACAAACATCAGAAAATTTTATAGTTTCGACACACAATTTGCAACACATCTTTTTCTAGCCATTATTGAAATATATTAAAGACAGGCTACCAGCAACTGCTCTACGGGAATCTTTGGACTCGTTCCACTGATTACGAACTAATAAGACATAATAATGTCACATAATCCGCAAAACAAAATATTAAGAATGCTGTAGTCGAGTGAGCTCGACTACGATATACTCTGAACCCAGTTGTTAAATATTTTCTAGTTTTTTTTTTTTTTTGACAAATTTCCCTTTGAGAAGATTTGCACCCAAATGCGAAAAGATCAGCAGATGTATTAATTAGCAGATTCTGCCTTTAAAATTATGATTGATCTGTGCCGGATATACGAGAACTTGTATTTCTGAGATTCGCATGTTTATATAGACGGATGAACACGGCCATATTAACTTGGCTGATGATCCTGATCAAGAATATATACTTTATGGAGTCGGACATGCTTCCTTCTGCCTGTTACATACATTTGCACAAAACCATTATAGCCTTTTAACCCACTTTTAATTGGTTCAGGGTACAAAAAGAGTTTAACACCTGTCTACTGAAAGTGCGTTGTCAGCACGACCAGGAATTTCTACAAACATTAACTTTCTTATCAATGTGATACGATAAAAGCCAAAGCAAAACAAATTGCCAGACAATTCTAATCGCAGCTGCGTCTGGGCCAATGATTAGGTGAGCAAACACCTGGCGCATTCACACTGGACGCATTACGCAAGAGGGGTTCAATCAGGGCACTGATAAGCGATACCCGAGTGATAAGCGATCGTTAGAAATAAGGAAAAACTCGACTGACTCATTTGTAAACTACGGCCAGATGTTAAATGACTAATTTTGGCAATATTTGCGAATCGTTCCAAGAATGATCACTTTAGTGTTACAATGGCAATCAGTCAATAAAGTTGACCCAGAAGGGGCGTAAAAAAGCTGTCAATTTCCCATTGGTTCCGCACACATAGTCGATAAGATAAGATGGTTGTTATTCAATGTCGACCATCTGTCGGTTTAAAGCTGCCTCTGCCAGACTGGGGTAAATACCCCACAATGGGGTAAATATATTTGTATAAATATTTAAATTTTCATTTTGCAATAATTTACGAAAATTGGTTCTATTTTATTATTACATACCAATACCTAACCGAATATCGTAAAAAGCTTGTAAGTATAAAGGAAATTTCCGGGAATTTATATACTTTATGTTCTGGAATCGGATTGCAGTTTGAAAGACTGGCGTTATAAATTTGTATTTGAGCTGATTTTGAATAGCATATATATATTTCTGAAATTGGATTTGGGAAATTTGACAACCCTAATGAGGTCCGCTTGCAGATTCGCCCACAATGTTATCTATTATCAGTTAAAATCAGTTCTATGTTTATGCTAGAGTTTATAAATTTACTGTTATTCATGCTGTTACAAATCAATCTTTTATAGCCTTTAAATAGGTTAATTAATGTTTAAATAAAATTGCTCTATATAAAAAAATAAAAATAAAAAAAGGTGAAATTTGATAAAGTTGTTAAATAAATATTTTGCTTAACCCGTCCAAAATAATCTTCATTGCATTTATTTTACTTCTGCCTTTTATGTTCTATTTAGAATCGTTCTTTCGATATAGTTCTTCTGGTAAACACTTATCGAATACTCAAGTTCTCGGTAAATTTACAACCTCAAACCTTTGCTGGAAATATTCCTATGATTATCAAGTAGTAGTCGCATTTTAATTGCAAGGAAAAAAAGTAAGTTGATAATTTTTTACAAGCTTGCTTTTTTTATAGTTCTCTTGAAAAATAACCTCAATTTTCTTTATAATTAACTAATAGTTGTGGCAAAGGAATAAAAATAACTTGATATTTTTTCAGCACAGCGTTTTTCTCTGTCATTCATCATACGCAGTGTGTGACAAACATCATTGCCCCATCGGTGTTCCCTGTGGCGCTTAACACTCCCCGTTTCGTATTTGCCTTTTAATTAGATAATGTGGCACATAAAACGCACTGAAAGCTACGCTAATTCGATAAGGCAAATGGCTGAAAAACAAGCTCGGGAATATGATCTGGGTGGCTACAGGATGACAACGAGTCCAATTCAATGACAATCAAATAGAGTGAATCCAATGTGGCAACCAGACTGAAGAACCGGTCTGGGGTTGGAGTTGGAGGGAGTAGGCTTTCAGAGCATGTCACTGGAGCTGATCAACATTTTCATTTGGCCAATACACGCAATGCGAATTGTGGCCAGCGGGGGCAAAGTCTGTTGCGAGCATGCATAAATTATATTTATTATACAAAATTCATTGTTTTGGTTTCGTTCTTTTGGCTGTGCCACAACTTGGCAACGCAAGGCAACACCAAGCAGCAAACAGCAAACAGCAAACAGCAATTTCTATTACGCTTAATAATAAATAATAATAAACAATAAAGGAGGCCAGAGCCAAACCAACTGTTTTATTGACATTCGTTAAACCCGCTCGTCCGTCTGGAATTCGACTGATGACAGAGTGGGGCCATAATGCTGAATTTGTCTGTCCGCCCATTGGCCGAGTTCTTAAAACTTGTCAAATAAATATACAGACAAAAAAAAGTTGAAAACAAAAGAAATACTAAGCATATTTTTCTATCAACACTTTTATACAAATATGAACAATTTATTGGAAATTTCAAGTGGCGCGCATCGAGTCTATATTTATAATTGATATTAGTCAAGTGTGCAACGTGTAAACACACTTGAAATGTGATCAATAAGCAAAGGAAAATTTGTAATAAATTATTATTTGTATACTTAGAAAGCATTTATTTATACATCCCCAGTTGCCAATCGGACAATTCAATAAACACCAACTCGTATTTTGCGATTCGCAAATTGCATTCTGCATAAAATGATTCATGCTTTTGAGATTGTGGTACGAGTAGATGACTAAATTAAAATTAAAATTGATTAAAATTTTATGTTTACTGTTAACAAATGCTGGCACCCTTATTTACCTTATTTTCATATATATTTTTTATTAGATTTATTGTGAACTCTTCAAAACTTTTAACTTCTTGCAAGAATCTTTGTCGTACTGAGGATTTCAATATCTTCTGAGTTGACTGTACTTAGTTTATTTGTGCCAACTCATTATATAAATCTAAAATCAGCAAGTTCAACTTGCTTTCAACATTTTCACATTATTAAAAAACAAATTGTTAATTTAAGTGCCTCATTTTGTTTTACTGTAATCAAAACAGATGTAACTGCATGTATGTTTAAATTAATTAAAAATACACATTATTCACTTAAAACAATGTCGGTCATTAACTTATTTCGTTAACTGATACACACAATGTGCAGCTTAATTGCCTTTCAATTTCTTTAAATACATTTTATTGTAGCAATTTAAGAAACCAATAAAGAAAACCTGCCACATCGCACTGCAATACAAATATTCTGATTAATGTTGCATATCAAATAGTGGAATTTAATCGAATTCAAATGAAGTGAATTGAAAACGTAGAAAAATAGAAGCCCTATAAAAAGTATTTTCAGTCAGAGAGGCTCTCTTCAGATTTGGATTATTGTGATATATTCAAGTGATCACTTTTCTGTTTTTGATTTCATGTGTAATTTTGTAAAAATTTTAAAATACGAAATCTATAAATGTGTTTCCAAATGTCATGGCTATTGCTCTCTGCCACAATATAATTATGTATAGGAATTTAGTTGTTCAGAACCCGTAAATCAAATCACGTATGTGCTCAAAATTATTTTCCTTCATTTGAAATTTTCTTTCGAATTTTGTGTTCTATATACAAGCTTTCTTCCTACAAAATTCTTTTCAAAATCAGTAATCGCATCACCAAGTTGTGGTTATATATACATACATATATAACCTCAAATTCTTTCTTGCAAATATTTTGATAAATATCAAAGTGTAGTTACTAAAAAATTGTGTTTCTAACGGGTCTTGCTTTAGCTTTCAGCTACAGAATTTTGTTGTCTCGATCGCGTAATTTAAAACTGTTGACTTTGCTAATAAACAAGAAGAAGAATTCAGCTGGAATTGCTTTTTATCTCGTTAGCTGGCTCTTTTTTTATAGCCATTCCGCTTACTGAGTGTTTCACTCTCACACATTTTGTATGCTCCCTTGTCGAAATTTGAAACATTTGCTGACGTCAGTCAACAAGTATTCTTAAAATTAAGTCTTTTTTTTTTTTGTTTTTTTTTATAGGTTTTTGAATAGACTAAATTAATAGAAACGTACTTTATGTTGGCGACGCGCTTAATCACATGAAAAAATTCGTTTTTCGTTCACAATCTTGAACCTGAAGCCAAAAATAATAAAAAAAATAATATATATTTTTTTTTTATCTCTGCCTCGCGTAGCGCGTTCTCGCTGTTCACCAACCGAACGAACTAAAATGACTAACAGCCGCTGCTCAACTGGCCGACATTTACATCCATATCCAAGAGCTAACGGCGCGTCGACGCTGCCGCTGCCGCTGCCGTTGGCGCTGACGCCGCTAGCGCTGACGCTGCTGGCGGTGACGCTGCTGGAGCTGCATGCGTGGAGCTGGGAGCTGGAAGCGGCGTCGCCAACGCTGCTTTTTACTAGCATTCAATTTGTATTTCACTTTTATTTGCTTGCGTTGCTGTTGCTGTTGCTGTTGCTGATTGTTCGCTTCGTCGTTTCTAACGCTATTATCTACACATTTATTACCCTCCACTCCCCTCCCGTTTGTTCATGTCTGCTATTTACTATTCTCTGTTGTGCTCACACATTCCGTAAACATTACAAAAGCAGCAAAACCAGCTTTGCCAGCGTGTTCAGCGTTTCTAGTTTGTAGTTTGTAGTTCAAAGTCAATGTCTGAGCGAGCGGTTCCAGTCGACTCTCTGATTGAGTAGGCGTTGGCGACAGCTCGCCTCGCTTAGACGGGTAGTGGGGGGGGGCTGGTGGTTGGGGTGGGCCCGTGTCTGGCTTAGGGGTGAGCAAAAGCCGGCATTTTATTTGATACTTTACTGTGGCAGCATTTCGTCATCGGAAGTCGTCAGTCAATGCCCGTAAATATCGGCAAAGCGTGTTCGCTGCGCCTGAGTAACTTGAACATTAACCCAGTTTATGTTTTTTTGTTTGTTTTGGGCTCCTTGCCACAAACAGGCTTGTTGCTTCACCATGTCAACCAAAAAAAAAAAACCATTTGTGTCTCCCTTACGCCCTCCCTCTCCCCGTCTCTCTGTCTGTCGTTTTTGTTTGTTGTTTGCTTAGTGGTATTATCGGTCCCGCCACTGCGACCTACGCAGGCCTGTAGAAACACATGCTGGGCTCGTGGTTGTCTTCTATTGGCTTAAAAAATTATATTTCCTATGCTCTGCAATCATAAAAAATGCGAACCAGTATAATTGTATATAATAGCGCTACAATCTTGTCAAAAATTAAACATTTTATTTTGGAACACACAGTGCTCAAAAACTGTCCCGACTGGAAGTTCTTCTTCTGGAATATATGGGGCAGATCAAGTTAACGAAAAACAAATAAAAATCGATAACCTAAATCAATAAAATGTATATTTTTTCAGATTGTGCTATATCTCAGTTCTCGCCGATAGGAATAAATATTTCAACGAGATCGACTAAGTTATACAGATTTTGCTTGTTTTGGGGAATTTGTATTTTTAATTATAAAATTATTTTTTCAAGCATGTTTTTGTATACATAAAACGCGTTTTCCGAATATCTTAAAAATCTGGTTGGAATATCTGCAGATGTGCAATTTATGATATATTTGTCTAGACTCGATATCGTATCTGCATCAAGCAATATAAAATAATATAATATAATGAAATATGTACTGAAATGAGAGATTGCAAATGAAACGGAAGCACTTCAGTTTTATCGCTTCAGACCGTTAAATCGAAATTGTAGCAATGCTGATAAGCCTCTAATATTTTTCCAGCACACAAAAAATATTATATATATATACATATATATACATATATTAATGTATGTATGTATATATTTATTTATGCAAATTAATTCTTTTGTCGTTTCGCAAAGTAGCAAATATAAGATTAGAAAAAAAACATGCTGGTCAAATTTTTAACCACACCTCCAATTTAATAATTTCAATCGCAAATCCAAAGTGGAGAAGCAATAAAAACAAACCAAAAGAAAAGAAATGATGTGAATTTGTTGCTGCTGCTCAAAATGCTGACAAACCGATAGCGACCGGTTTTGGGGAATGGAGGCGTGGGCCAACGCTGCGAATGATGATGCAATGGCAACGCGGCGATAAATATAGACAAATAATATACTGAGAGACAACTAGCTGTCTGCCGCACACATATGTATGTTTATATGTATGTTATATTTATTTATGTATGTATGTATGTACATGTACGTATAATCATTGAGTGTTTGTTTGCTTGCTTACAGAGAATAATGAAATCTGGATCTGATTGTGTGAATCGCAGGGAAATTAAACTCAATTTTCACAAATTTTTTGTTTTTTTTTTTATTTTCTATCTTTTTGTTTGCTATGAAAGCACCAGCTTGGCGGCACAGGCTTCTACCGGCACGTAGCCGCAAATGCAACAAATATAATTACAGCACTCAGTACCCTTGCCGAACCCACACCTGCACCAAGCATTTTGTTGGCACAGCTGTGCAATAAATTCGCGATAGGGATACTCGAGTTAAGTTTACAATCTCATGGGATTTTAAATTGATAAGATGATAAGACTGCTCGCTATATATTTATATCTGATGTTTATACATAGTGCCAAGGAGCACTTTGCAATATATCAAGCAATGAGTCATTGGACAGTGAAGCGTTGCCAATAGCAGCAACATGTGATGACATAATGGACTCAATTCAATTCATCCCTCCTCAACAAAAAAAAACAAAAAAACTGACAGAAAGGACAACTACGGCTGGATGAGTGCCACACAAAGTTTTTCCGCAAAGTAAATGCCAAATAAAATTAACATACAAAGTGGCTGTAAATTCAGTGTATTTAGTGATTAAGTGTGACTGTATGTGTGTGTGTGTGTGTGGGTGTGTGGGTGTGCATAGAATATTAATTGTTTGGCTAGCTATGTTTCACAAAATTGATAGAAACACAAGTACAAGGTCGCTCAGCAGTTATATTTAACGATTAATGATGATCAACATTAATAATAAATGTTCCCCAAAGGAGCCAGTTGTCGGGCATGTATAAGATATCAATCGTCCAACTGTAATTGCCATAAGCGCCCAATAATCCAACATGTCAGCCACCTATGCAGCCTGTTTGTCTGTCTGTTTGTCTGTAGGAGGGTCAATCATACCGTGCAACTGCAACAACAATTACCACCAGCGCGTGTTGTGACCGGTGGAATATTTTATACTCATTATCATGGAAGGGAATGGGTATAGTTAAGTGTTACGAAAATATTTAAATAGACAGAATTTAAACAAACTATTTTTGATTGATTTGTTTTTTACTGTGTTCCCATTTTTCCATTTCAATACCTTGAACTCTTATAAATATTCCATATATTTAAAATAATATTACATTTTATTTTTAATTTAATTTAAATAGTCTGTTACTTTCGATTTTGTCATGGGTTTCCTTTTCCGAGTCTGTCCGTTCGTTCGTCTAAAACAACTTGTGACAAGCTGGGGTGCAGGGTATCTCCTAGTTAAGCAGACTCCATATTGCATTATTACTTGCCTTAATTGCGAGGATAAAACCCTGTCGCTACACTTTGGACATTGCTTTTGGCCTTGTTCGGATATTCCTACTGAAATGCACTGGAACACATTTGGAAATTGTTATATTGCGTGATTTGGCTGTTGACTTGAATCAAACATCAAAATGGCAATCAACCTGTTTGTTGTGGTCAAAGTTTCATCAGTATCCTGTGCACAAATTTAAGTCGAATTACAGGCTCTAAAGTCAAACCATGTATTAAATAGTAGTAAACAAAAATATCACTAAATTCTGACTATCATTATTTGATAACAAAAGTAAAGTTTAATAAATATGCTGTACGATTTTGTCATGAGCAGAAAATCATTCGCTGCAGATAAAGCACGAACAAATATGCACCCGAGCCATGGGCTGTAATTAGAAATGGGTTTTCGTACCATCTGTCGGGCGGCCTGCAGTAAGCAGATGGAACCAGACGCAGCGTCGCAAAGTAAGATAAGATTAAGACATGGTATCTGTAAGCGCATAGATATCTCTATTGATTGTTTAGGTCAATTTGTAAATAGAATAACTAGTCCAAGTACAGATTGCGGCGACATTTTGCTACTAATACATGAACAGGTAGCATACCCACAAGCATTTCAGCATACCCAAAGGAATTCACATTTACACTCATTCCTTACATATGCCATTTCTTATGATCAGTCATTACACATTTTATCATTTGTGATAATAATCCAAGAAAACATTAAACTTGCATATCCAAAATATTAAATATTGTAATAATAATAAAATGAACAAAAATATTTACTTTTCAAATTCCGAAACCTATTTAAATGCATTCATTACTTTTGTTGCATTAGCAATATTTATCTATGAGATTCTAATGGATATGATGTGCTTAATATGTAATTTGCTACCCATTATTTTACCACATTGTAAACATATTTAATAATAAATTTAATGCAACTTAAAAATAATTTTGAAAAAGTTACGTATTTACTGATGAATGAGTTTCCCACAGAATATCATTTAAAAGCTCATTATTGAAGTTTATAATGTATGTACCGATGTGAATAATTTGTACCTAAGCTCTTAATGGTGGATGTTCATACTAAGGTCAAAAGTGAAGACACACGCCAATGAGGTGAATTTCGTTTTGGGGTGAGTTTTCATGAAGTACATTAGTGCAGTTGCAAACCAATTCAAACTCCCATTGCTTACACCTCTGCAGAGCATTTCGTAGAAACTAGAACTATAAATATATTATTTATCTCTGCGGTTTTTATTATACATATCAATACATTTTCATACTGCATATTTTATTTGGTTTTTTTTAATATATTTCTATTTAATTTATATATCCAGGTATGGACAGGAAAGAGGTGCCTCAAAACAAAACTTTCCATTGACGAAACATGGTTTAGGAATGAACAACTTGAATAAAAATAGTTTTCGGACCATCCTCTTGTTAAAACACTAGCTATGCTTTGGCGCATTATGTTAATAAAATAAATTATAACCTTATCAAATAAATAATTATTTTATTTTCAATGTTTTTAATGTTCTTATGCATTACTGAAGTCAATATAAAACAAATATTCGCATCAGGCTTTGACAAGAGTAATTCTATAAAGTGTTGCCGACTTTAAAGCCAACATTTAGTCTGATGGTAAATTAAGTCGCATAACATGGTAACGTATTTTCTCATAGTATACATGATTAATCCCTTTTGTGTAAGAAGCCACCACCAGCATACCACACCCACTTCCCCTTACTACCTCACACTCCACCCTAAATGCGCACGTGATTATTCAAAATATTTATTACCGATTCCCACATGTGCCGTAATTACAAGCGGCGCATGTAAATGAGCCGAGTCGTGTGGAAAACTAGACCCACCATCCGCAGTATTAACCCCTTTTTGCACATGTGTGGCAAGGATTTCATGCATCGCTACCACAAGTGTTTGTTCAACAGCATCTAACTGGGTAGGGGGCAGTCAGACCTAAGAAACAACAAAAGTTACAAAGTGAATCCAATAAATATGCGGCACGCACTTTTTAATTAAACGCACATTCGAATATGTCGCCTCGGGGAATGGATAACAGGATGATAAACATAAAGTTGCGGGTTTCCATTCACGACTGTCCTTAATCAAAGAAAGAAGTCCATGTACATCAAAGTGGATCACAGCGCGCCAAGGAATTAACAATTATTCTTTCATAATGACAAGGCGTTGTTTAGGATCAAATTACCGTTAATGTTTCATGTGGCAAGCATCAATTCGAATTTAAAGCCATTTATAAATTTCAAACAATACTTTAATTAATTTTTAAAAATGTTTACTGATTTATTTAGTTGAAGTTGCGTTCATTCAGCTCTTGTAAAAAAAACCGCTTCTTCTGTACAACAGAATTTCTGATTAAGCTGAACCAGCGCGACGACTACGACATTGCCAGCGGAACACAATCTAGACATTCAGGTAGTTGTCTGGGAATTCGAAGGTAACATCGCGGCCGGTAAGCTTCTTGTAGACCGAGGTGAAGGTGTCAACCTGCAAAACAGAACAAAAATAAATTAGTCACAGCTCCACTTAGTTAAACATTAAAATAGTATTAAACAGAATAGTAATAAACAGTAAAAGTAAAAAGTGTCAAACGGTTCAACCTTTTGCTGCAACATTAACAGATGCAGCAAAAATTGGTTCAACGAGTCTGTTTAATTTGCCGCCGATGTAGGAAGTCCCAAGGCGCCAGGCACAAAACGGCGCTTGGGAGGCAAATAGGCGGAGATTTTAAGCTTTAAAGTAACTGCAAATGCGTGTGTTCGTGGAAAGGGGCATGTGACCAGCTTTTAGTAATGTAAAAGCTATAGACCAAAGTCAGCTCAACATTATGGAGTAAGGTGGTACTTAATGTGCGTTCTGTTTGACAATCACTGAATGATAATCTAAATTCAGCAAATAACACAAGAACGGTGACAATATCAATTATAAAGTGGGTATTCCAATTTTGTCATTCAAGTGTAATCCATATTAAAGGAGATATATGACAATCAATTCGATCAATCATCAAATAAAAAATCAGATTTTCTACAGCAATTACTGAATATTTAAGTTGAGTTCTGTACTTATCTGTACTTCTAAGACTTTTTTCTAGTTCCATATAATTTTTAAATAAATGTAGCCAGCGGATAGTTATGTAGACACCTTGGATATGATAGGTTCAACAACGTGGAGTAAACTGGCTTGGAGTTCACTATACGTTCTGTTTGACAATCACTGAATGTGAATCTAAATTCAGCAAATAACACAAGAACGGTTACTGTTTCATCGTGTAAACACGTCAATATAATATATCTGCCCTATATACAGTTAGTACCTATGCTCTGGATCTGTCCATTGGTTGTGTATATATTTTTAAGGGGAATGTAGCCAGCGGATAGTTATGTAGACACCTTGGATATGATAGGTTCAACAACGTGGAGTAAACTGGCCTGGAGTTCACTATACGTTCTGTTTGACAATCACTGAATGTGAATCTAAATTCAGCAAATAACACAAGAACGGTTACTGTTTCATCGTGTAAACACGTCAATATAATATATCTGCCCTATATACAGTTAGTACCTATGCTCTGGATCTGTCCATTGGTTGTGTATATATTTTTAAGGGGAATGTAGCCAGCGGATAGTTATGTAGACACCTTGGATATGATAGGTTCAACAATGTGGAGTAAACTGGCTTGGAGTTCACTATGCGTTCTGTTTGACAATCACTGAATGTGAATCTAAATTCAGCAAATAACACGAGAACGGTGACAATATCAATTACAAATTATAAAGTATTATAATTTTGTCATTAAAGTGTAATCCATATTAAAGGAGACATATAACAATCAATTCGATCAATCATCAAATCAAAAATCAGATTTTCTACAGCAATTACTGAATATTTAAGTTGAGTTCTGTACTTATCTGTACTTCTAAGACTTTTTTCTAGTTCCATATAATTTTTAAATAAATGTAGCCAGCGGATAGTTATGTAGACACCTTGGATATGATAGGTTCAACAACGTGGAGTAAACTGGCTTGGAGTTCACTATACGTTCTGTTTGACAATCACTGAATGTGAATCTAAATTCAGCGAATAACACAAGAACGGCAGCGTTGCTATAATTGTAGCCAATATATGGAGATGTGCACCCGCATGGTGGCGTTAGTGGTGCACAATAACGAGTTATTGGCGAATGCTGTGTGTCTCCTGTGACAATCACGACGCTTGGTAAACGCGCCGCAAATAACACGGGGACAACGACGCACTGCACTTGAAATTCGATTTATTTTGTTACAGCTGGCGACACTCACTTTGTGTTCGATGGTGGTCTGCTGGTTCTTGTCCAGGTGCACCTTAACCAGCTGGGAGCCGTCCAGCTTGACGCGGACACGCTTGCCAACGATTTCGGCGGGAAAGACCAGATCCTCCAGAATGGCATCGTACACAGCGGTCAGAGTGCGCGAACGGGGACGCTTCTGTTTCAATGGGTTGCGCGCCTTGCGGGTTGGCTTGGGCAGAATTTTGCGCTCGCCGATGACGACAACGTGCTTGCCGGAGAATTTCTTCTCCAGTTCGCGGACCAGAATGATCTGGATCTTCTGGAACACCTTCTGCTGGGGAATGGGCACGTAGATGATGACGGCCTGCACACACATAGAGAGAACACACATTAGCTGTGGACACCATCACTTAGCAGCAACAACTCACCTTCTTGCTGCCAAACTCAATCTCGCGTGCACGGGTAATGTGCAAATCGCGCAGATAGGGCTTCAGATCGCTGTTGGCCTCCAGCTCAACGAGCGCCTGGGCAATGGACTTCTCGAACTCATCGGGGTCAGAGCCGCCGGGCTTAATAATCTTGGAGCCGATAGCCATCTGCAAATCGAATGGAATGCCGTTTAAAATTGTGATTAAAGCTTCCAAAATAAGTGTACAGCAACAGCCAAGCCGCAATTGCCAATTTTGTCTCAACGCTAGTCATCAACCTTTTTCTAATCACTGTGCATCGACATTGTTTCAATGGTTTTCACTCGGCACTTTGTGTCAAAATGATTGGCATTGTTTTGTTAACTTATTTTCGCATTTATTTTTGGCTTTGCGTTGCATGTTGCACCGGTTTTTCGACATTTTCATTGCGTTCACAGAAAATTTACACCAACCTTTGTCGACTATTTTGACAGGAAAGGAAGTCGTCGACGCGACACTGAACTGTGCAAACGTCATCGGTACTCAGGGTTGATTTTGACGTGAAGTTGGCGGCGGCCGTTTGCCTTGTGCGCCAAACTGTAGGTGGCGCATGTGTGCAGTTTGAATATGAACGTTAATAACATTAAGCAGAAACAAATTCAAATCAAACAATATAATTGCGATTTTACGATTCATTGAATTCTATACCACAACAGTTGTCGTAAATCTGAACCAATTTTCAAGATTAAAACCATTTTGGTATTGATTTACAATTACATTAGTACTGCAATTCTTCTTTATTAAAAAAATAAATGGGTGGGACTACACATTAATAAATAATAAAGCCAAATAATATCTTACGTAGGGTCCATATTTCTGGCATTTAATACATGCTTACAATATTTTTAAATATTATGTTTTAACTTATTACAAATCACGTCCCAAAAAAATTTCCCCCAGCTTAATATGTTTGACAAGGTTGAGTTCTGTGTAGTTTTGTTCAATAAAAAGTCCCCTTCGTCAGTACGAGTCTTATCACAATCGCTGAGCACCGTTGAGCTATAAAAGCGCATCTTGCATGCCAGACAAATTATCAGTCAGTCAGCTCCAGCAGTCACAGCAACAGCTCAGATCTTAACCCACTACATTCCAAGGAATTCTAAATATCTCAACATGAACTTCTACAAGATTTTCATCTTTGTTGCCCTCATCCTTGCCATCAGCATAGGTCAATCCGAGGCTGGTTGGTTGAAGAAGCTTGGCAAGAGAATAGTAAGTGTTTTGAAGGTATACACAATGTAAACCAATACTTATTATATATTTTTTTGTTATTACAGGAACGAGTTGGCCAGCACACTCGGGATGCCACCATCCAGGGATTGGGTATCGCCCAACAGGCCGCAAATGTTGCAGCCACTGCCAGGGGCTAACGTAAATAGTCCTTCGCTGTGTTTTTAAATTATTCACTAAATATATTTATGTATTAAATTTAAATGTTTTAAAATAAGATTAAAAATTAGAATATTTCGAAACAACAAATTTTGTCTTAAAAATTAATTTATATATATATATCGTAATTAAAATTACGACTTGGACACTTTGTATCCAAGTGTAAACAATAAAACGCATATTTGTTTAATTATTTTTGTATATTTAAAAACAAAACGTTATCTTTCTACTATGGGAGCTATTTGATATAGTAATCCAATATGGCCATATATTTGCAAAAAATGCTTACTTCGGGTAACCACCAAACATGTTTGTCATACTTCAAAGCCGAAAGCAAATTGGGTGAAATACAAAATTTTACTATGAGCAAAATCATGAATGAAATCTTAAGCGGGTTTTTCTGCTTCTCTCCTACTGCAAATTAGGTGAAATACAAAGTTCTACTACTAGCAAAATCATGAATGAAATTTTACGCGGGTTTTTCTCTCTACTGAGTAGTGAATATTTCACTGACCTGTTCTGGCTGATCATAATTACATTGAGTGATCGCTTCGAGCGGGCGAACACGTAATAAAAGAACCGCAGAGAGAACATTTATTATTTTTATTTGTCATCGTCGTTGTTGTTGTTGTGGTTGTTTTTGTTGTTGTTGTGTTTGCCTGTTGCATGGTTCATTATCAGAAATTCTTTCTAGTTATCAGTTGTCTGCTCTTATTAATCTATATTTATTCGCAAATGGAAGATGTATGAAATGCCTGTTGGCTGTTAATATATTAATGCATATAATGTAATAACAGTAATCAGAACGTTTATTTTTATTATTATTATCTAGGTCCGTCCCTTAATTTTCTGCTTTATGTGATTGATTAGAATAACTTGGTAAACAAAAGAGTTTTTATTCAAGAATTATTATTTCGACAGATTGTACCGAAGGAACCTATGTGATAAAGTAGTGTTATCTCAATGACTTTTGTGTCAAAGTGTGAAAAGTAAAACTCATATTTGATTAATTTTTTTTGGATATTTAAAAACAAAAAACTTTTTCACAGAATAACTTATCTTTCGATTGATAGTGCCTGTGGGAGCTGTATGATATAGTTATCCAATCCGGCAAAGTCCAATATAAATACTGCGTACGGCAAAACGACGGATTTATATCAAGTTTCATCAAATAGCTTTTAATAGCTTTAAATTACATTATTAAAAATGCTTTGTTGCTAATGTTGATTCGGCGGAAATAAATTGTATATTGAGCAAATGCAATATAAATTAAGATTAAATGTGGACAACTGCTTTAACTATATAAGGGCTAGTAAAGGAAATTAATAAATTAGTTGATTCCACCAATTAAAAAGAACACTTACAAAACCAAATTAAAATTTGCGGACTTTTCCCAATAAAAAAATCCCCCATTCTTCTGCTTTGTTTATTCGCGCAACATCTGTGCAAACCTTATCAGTATCGGTGAGGAGCGCGACTGCTGATTTGCGGTATATAAGCACCGTAAACTGGCTACACAAATCATCAGTCGCTCAGCTCAAGCAGCCACAGTAACAGCTCAGATCTTAACCCACTACATCCCAAGGAATTATAAATATCTCAACATGAACTTCTACAAGATCTTCATCTTCGTTGCCCTCATCCTGGCCATCAGCGTAGGCCAATCCGAGGCTGGTTGGTTGAAGAAGCTTGGCAAGAGAATAGTAAGTGTTTTCAAGCTATACACAATGTAAACCAATACTTATTATATATTTTTTTGTTATTACAGGAACGAGTTGGCCAGCACACTCGGGATGCCACCATCCAGGGATTGGGAATCGCCCAACAGGCCGCAAATGTTGCAGCCACTGCCAGGGGGTAACTTCAATAATCACCCGCTGTGTTCTTAATTTATTCACAAAATATATTTATGTATTAAATTTAAGTATTTACATATAACAAAATAAGATTAATAATTAAAATATTTCAAAACTAAACCTTCTGTGTCTTTGAAAAAAAAAAATTACATGCAGATTAACATCGCATTGAAGAAGACGTCAGGATAATAACCAGATTATATTTTAGAGAATAGTACCTGACACTTAGCTTCTGACTTATTTGAACAAATTTTACATTCTAGACAAATAACATCGAATTTAATAGCATGGATTATTTTGATATAATTAATACAGGGCATCCCATATACTGAATATTTAATAATAAATTCATCAGCTTAAATATTTTTACCACTACATGTTGGAGCTACGTTTTTTAAATTGTTTACCTTTTTACACTTTCAACATTGTGAGTGATAACTATAAGCTTTTTTTCGTTATAAATTATAGCACATGCAATTTAATATTTGTGTGAACAAGATTGTTTCTGATTATTTGAATTAAATTTCTAAAAATAATTAATATACATTCTAACACAATATTGTAGGTTTAGTATTCTGTGTCAATTCCAGAGCTCAGATAGTACCTATTAATTGAGCTTAGAAGACCAAGATTAAAACAAATTTGAAATTTATATACATATGATAAGATATAGTTAGTCTACACCGACTCGACTAGTGATGCTGATAAAGAGTATAAATATACTTTGTGGGATTATATATTATAATATACCCTGCAATAATACGAGTAGAGTAATGCAAGTGTTGATTCTATTATGTATTAAATTTTATTTAATTGTTGTTTAAGTTTTGCTTCGAAATATTTTAATTCTTAATTTTTTTTAAATTATTTATACTTAAATACTTAAATTTAATAAATAAATATATTTAATGAATAATTTAAGAGTACATGGAGGGGCTATTGAAGTTAGCCCCTGGCAGTGGCTGCAACATTGGCGGCCTGTTGTGCGATACCCACTACCTGGATGGTGGCATCCCTGGTGTGCTGGCCAATGCGTTCCTGTAATAACAAAATATTATATAATTAGTATTGGTTTACATTGTGTATACCTTAAAAACACTTACTAATCTCTTGCCAAGCTTCTTCAACCAACCAGCCTCGGATTGGCCTATGCTGATGGCCAGGATGAGGGCAACAAAGATGAAGATCTTGTAGAAGTTCATGTTGAGATGTGGTATTTAGAATTCCTTGGGATGTAGTGGGTTAAGATCTGAGCTGTTACTGTGGCTGCTGGAGCTGAGCGACTGATAATTTTATTAGCCGGACAGTGCCTCTTTTATAGGTCGAATAATTCAAGCCGTCGTTAAGCAGCTGATAAGCTTCTATTTTGGCGTGCAAAAATTCATAGGGGATTTTGTCTGGCTAAAAAACACACGAATTGAAAGCAAGCTAGGTGAGAGTGGTTAGATTTGCCATTAAAAAATATATCAATGAATCATGCCATACAGTTTTATTGAATAAAGTAAGCTAAGATTAAAGTCGAAACAATAAAATAACGAATAACGAATAACACTTTAAGCCAAAACTTTAGGTATTTCCGCATTCTCCCAATTAGCCGATTTAATAAGAATGTCTGCAAAAAATGTTTAATTCGGGTAACCACCAAACATGTTTGTCATACTTCAAAGCCAAAGGCAAATTGGGTGAAATACAAAATTTTACTACGAGCAAAATCATGAATGAAATTTTGCGCGGGTTTTTCTCTCTCTTGAGTAATGAATATGCCACTGACCTGTTCTGGCTGATCATTATAACATTGAGTGATCGCTTCGATCGGGCGAACACGTAATAAAAGAACCGCATAGAGAACATTTATTATTTTTATTTGTCGTCATCGTCGTTGTTGTTGTTGTTGTTGGGTTTGCCTGTTGCATTGTTCTTTATCAGAAATTCTTTCTAGTTATCAGTTGGCTGCGCTAATTAATCTGCTCTGCTCTGGACCTGCAGTCTGTGAATCCCTGCCTTTCGACTTCAAAAAAAAGTCCCCGACTTGTTCAGATACAATGAGGCCTTCAAACCTATGCATAAAAGGGTGTGTGCACACAAAAGACAATAAAGAACTCAGGAAGTACACATGTATATGTAGGTGTGGGTGTGCATACATACATATGTTTTGTATATTTTGTGTTTTCATTGAAGGTTTTGCTTTGCTCAGCGCTCACCTCTTTTAGAGATTAAGAGACTCTAGAGCTCAGAGCGAGCAAACAACTAAAATACTACAGAATTTATACGTGCACTGAGTTATAATCTGTTAAAATATACTCATATAATATAATATAATATGTTATTTATATTTTGGAAAACATTATTATATTTATTTAAAAATAAAAAAAAAAACATTTTCGACAGTGCCAATTTGTTGTTCAGATACTTATTTTTGTGTTTTCATATTATTAATTAATTAATTATAAAGAAACCAAATATGTAAATTCTCTAAAATACACTGTCAAGAGCAGGCTGCTGCGAGTATATAAATACGTTCTTATAGATAACGTTATATTGTATATATATTTTCAGTTTTTTAAATTGCAATATTTTATTCATATTCTTATAGAAACTTGTAGCTTTACGATAGCTTTACTGTAATGTTTGAAAATTGTCTTACTTACGCTGCTCTGAACGCTCAAATGCTCTTAACTCATTATGCCAGAGTTTGATTCGAAATCAGAATCCGACTCGGAGTTGAAGTTGGAGTTTGCAATGTGTCTGTTTTGACTCACTTGTTGTCCTGGCGGGTTGTTCTTGCTTGTGGCTGTCACTCAGCGGTTAATTCAAGCGATTTTATTTACATTTTGACAAAAGCCCGATAGAGCAACAAAAACAACAGAACCGGAAAGTAACGCAACAGAAACTTAGACTCTGCCGTAGACTACGGACGGATTGCAAGGGTCGGATGGGGGTGGGACGTATGCTTGGTAACGCTTTTGAATTTGATTTGGCACTGCCTGAAGTCAAGACCCAGAATCGTAAAGCGTTTTTACTTGTTAAGGAAATTAGTGGCATATCCTGACAGTGGGCACATCCTTCGATGGCATAACTTGTGTTTCTGTTGATTTCAATTCGCTTGTTGTCTTTGCTCTTCGCTTGCTGTTGTTTTTGTTGTGTTTTTTTTTTTTTGCAGCAGTCATTTGGTGGTTGAGAGTGTTCCACACACCCTTTGGATATACCAACCATACGAGTATGATCTCTAATGGACAGGCAGACAGTTGTTTTGGATTTCACATTCGTTTGTTATTTGCAAGGCCTTTGTCAACAAACAGGATTCATAATTGTATGTTTAAAAGTACATCTTTAATTTAAAATATATTTAATTTATGTATCAATTCACTTAATAAAAATAAGAAGCGTTTTAATTCTATGGCATAAGATTAAAATAAATGTTGAATTGCTTAGCATAAAAAGCATAATCCGTTCAGAATATTATTCCAGTCAAAGACAAACCAGACTGTGTCTTCCCCATATTTCTATATGACTGTTGTACTTTTTTTCCAAACAAAATCCCCGTGTCTCGATTCTTAGCGTTTCAAGCCTTATCAGCATCGCAAAACCTCAGTGAGCAGACAGCTTGAATTATTCAACCTATAAAAGAGGCATTGTCCGGCTACTCAAATCATCAGTCGCTCAGCTCCAGCAGCCACAGTAACAGCTCAGATCTTAACCCACTACATCCCAAGGAATTCTAAATACCACGTCTCAACATGAACTTCTACAAGATCTTCATCTTTGTTGCCCTCATCCTCGCCATCAGCGTAGGTCAATCCGAGGCTGGTTGGTTAAGGAAGCTTGGCAAGAGAATCGTAAGTGTTTTTAAGGTATACACAATGTAATTCATTACTTATTATATATTTTGTGTTATTACAGGAACGCATTGGCCAGCACACCAGGGATGCCACCATCCAGGTAGTGGGTATCGCACAACAGGCCGCCAATGTTGCAGCCACTGCCAGGGGCTAACTTCAATAGCCCCTCCATGTACTCTTAAATTATTCATTAAATATATTTATTTATTAAATTTAAGTATTTAAGTATAAATAATTTAAAAAAAATTAAGAATTAAAATATTTCGAAGCAAAACTTAAACAATTAAATAAAATTTAATACATAATAGAATCAACACTTGCATTACTCTATTATTGCAGGGTATATTATAGTATATGTTCCCACAAAGTATATTTATACTCTTTATCAGCATCACTTGCCGAGTCTACTAACTATATCATATCATATTTATATAAATTTCAAATTTGTTTTAATCTTGGTCTTCTAAGCTCAATTAATAGGTACTATCTGAGCTCTGGAATTGACACAGAATACTAAACCTACATTATTGTGTTAGAATGTATATTAATTATTTATAGAAATTTAATTCAAATAATCAATAACAAACTTGTTCACACAAAAATTAAATATTAAAAACTAATATACCATTTTTTTTAAATAAAAGGTAAACAGTAAAAAAAATGTAGCCACATTTGGATTGTTAAACATATTTTAAGCTGATATGTTTATTATTAAATATTTAATATATGGGATGCCCTTTATTGATTATATCAAAATAATCCATACTATTAAATACGATGTTATATGTTTAAAATGTAAAATCTGTTTACATAAGTCAGAAGTAAAGTGTCAGATACTATTTTCTAAAATATAATCTGTTTATTATCCTCACGTCTTCTTCAATGCGATACAAACATCATTAAAAATTATAATATCCTCTGCAAAATTAGAGTCGTGCAAGTCTTCATATTAATCTGTATGTAATTTTTTTCTTTTCAGTTTAGTTTATTATTTTTTAGTTATTATTATTTTTTTCTATTGTTGAAGATTTATATATTTTCAATTTTGCAGAAGTATTTTTTTGTACTTGTCTCTTAAGCGTTTAACACAAATTGCAATTTATAAGTACAATTCAAAAATTGTGAATTTTGTCCACTGAAATTGTTATGAGTTGGTTAAGTTTAGTTTCGTTTAGTTTATGTTTTTCTTGGATTTAAGTCAATAAATTTATTTTTTGTACGCACGCTTAAAGCGCACATTATTTCCGACAAATATATTCATACACAAAAGGTTTAGTTTTGAAATATTTTAATTATTGATCTTATTTTGTTATATGTAAATACTTAAATTTAATACATAAATATATTTTGTGAATAAATTAAGAACACAGCGGGTGATTATTGACGTTAGCCCCTGGCAGTGGCTGCAACATTTGCGGCCTGTTGGGCGATACCCAATCCCTGGATGGTGGCATCCCGAGTGTGCTGACCAACTCGTTCCTGTAATAACAAAATAATATATAATAAGTATTGGTTTACATTGTGTATACCTTAAAAACACTTACTAATCTCTTGCCAAGCTTCTTCAACCAACCAGCCTCGGATTGGCCTACGCTGATGGCCAGGATGAGGGCAACGAAGATGAAGATCTTGTAGAAGTTCATGTTGAGATATTTATAATTCCTTGGGATGTAGTGGGTTATGATCTGAGCTGTTACTGTGGCTGCTGGAGCTGAGCGACTGATGATTTGTGTAGCCAGTTTACGGTGCTTATATACCGCAAATCAGCAGTCGCGCTCCTCACCGATACTGATAAGGTTTGCACAGATGTTGCGCGAATAAATAAAGCAGAAGAATGGGGGTTTTTTTTATTGGGAAAAGTCCGCAAGTTTTTATTTGGTTTTGTAAGTGTTCTTTTCAATTGGGGAAATCAACTAATTTATTAATTTCCTTTACTAGCCCTCATATAGCTAGAGTAGTTAAATTGTCCACATTTAATCTTAATTTATGTTGCATTTGCTCAGTCAATATACAATTTATTTCCGCCGAATCAACATTAGCAACAAAGCATTTTTAATAATGTAATTTTAAGCTATTAAAAGCTATTTGATGAAACTTGATATAAATCCGTCGTTTTGCCGCAGGCAGTACTTATATTGGACTTTACTGGATTGGTTTACTATATCATATAGCTCCCACAGGCACTATCAATCGAAAGATAAGTTTTTCTGTGAAAAAGTTTTTTGTTTTTAAATATCTAAAAAAATTAATCAAATATGCGTTTTACTTTTCACACTTGGACACAAAAGTCATTGAGATAACACTACTTTATCACATAGTTTCCTTTGGTACATCTGTCGAAATAATAAATCTTAAATAAAAACTCTTTTGTTTACCAAGTTATTCTAATCAAACTCATCTGCTATGCCTATTATATTGCTCCTAACACTTTGATCATACATCGTTGGGTTACAATATTGAAAAAAAAGTATTTTATAAATCACGTAAAGCAGAAAATAATGGGACAGACTTAGATAATAATAATAAAAATAAACGGACTGATTACTGTTATTACATTATATGCGTTAATATATTAACAGCCAACAGGCATTTCATACATCTTCCATTTGCGAATAAATATAGATTAATAAGAGCAGACAACTGATAACTAGAAAGAGTTTCTGATAATAAACCATGCAACAGGCAAACACACCAACAACAAAAACAACAACAACGACGATGACAAATAAAAATAATGATTGTTCTCTCTGCGGTTCTTTTATTATTAACCAGTCAGAACAGGTCAGTGGCATATTCATTACTCAGTAGAGAGAAAAACCCGCGCAAAATTTCATTCATGATTTTGCTCGTAGTAAAATTTTGTATTTCACCCAATTTGCCTTTGGCTTTAAAGTACGACAAACATGTTTGGTGGTTACCCGAATTAAACATTTTTTGCAGACATTCTTATTAAATCGGCTAATTGGGAGAATGCGGAAATACCTAAAGTTTTGGCTTAAAGTGTTATTCGTTATTCGTTATTTTATTGTTTCGACTTTAATCTTAGCTTACTTTATTCAATAAAACTGTATGGCATGATTCATTGATATATTTTTTGATGGCAAATCCAACCACTCTCACCAAGCTTGCTTTCAGTTCGTGTGTTTTTTAGCCAGACAAAATCCCCTATGAATTTTTGCACGCCACATTAGAAGCTTATCAGCTGCTTAACGACGGCTTGAATTATTCGACCTATAAAAGAGGCACTGTCCGGCTACTCAAATCATCAGTCGCTCAGCTCCAGCAGCCACAGTAACAGCTCAGATCTTAACCCACTACATCCCAAGGAATTCTAAATACCACGTCTCAACATGAACTTCTACAAGATCTTCATCTTTGTTGCCCTCATCCTCGCCATCAGCGTAGGTCAATCCGAGGCTGGTTGGTTAAGGAAGCTTGGCAAGAGAATCGTAAGTGTTTTTAAGGTATACACAATGTAATTCATTACTTATTATATATTTTGTGTTATTACAGGAACGCATTGGCCAGCACACCAGGGATGCCACCATCCAGGTAGTGGGTATCGCACAACAGGCCGCCAATGTTGCAGCCACTGCCAGGGGCTAACTTCAATAGCCCCTCCATGTACTCTTAAATTATTCATTAAATATATTTATTATTATTAAATTTAAGTATTTAAGTATAAATAATAAAAAAAAGTTAAGAATTAAAATATTTCAAAGCAAATTAAAAAAAAGATAAACAAAATAAAATTGAATAATTAATTAAAATCAAGACTTGCACGACTCTATTATTGCAGAGGATATTAAAGTCTTATTTCAATTTTTGTAATGCATTAAAGAATAGTATGTATATACATGTATGTATGTATGTATGTATATATGTACATATTCTTTATCAGCATCACTGGACGAGACGATATAACAATTTCTATCTGTCCGTCTATTCGTCGTCCGTCTGTGTGTCTGATTCTAAGCAAAGTAGTCCCTCAGCTTTAAAAATATCTGAACTCGACAAATAAATATGCTAAAAATCCCCATCAATCAGAACTCTAGGATTGCCGCAGAACACTGACGCTACAATATTCAGCTTTCAAATGTATTTAAATAAATAAATAACTATATTTCAGCAGCAGTGATGAGTAATCTTAAAATTATAATTTCTTTCTAATTTCGAAAATTTAATGTTGTGGAGAGAAATTAGGAAAGCTCGGGTATTTTTGTCAGCAAACCCAGGAAATTCCAAATTGTCAGAGCATCTCAGTTAATTGGCAGTGATTATAGATAGTATTCAAGAGTCATTATTCATTTCGAATCGAATATGTCTAACTCAATGTTGCAAGGGATTTTTAAGCCTGGTCCAATATTTATTGGTAAGAGCTGAGGCAGAATTTATTTATATCATTAGAACATGACGAACCGGTTTGGTAATTAACTGAAACGACCAAAATTTATTATAGCCTAGCTAACGGTGAGTGTTTCAAACAATCTATTGCAAACAATCTAAAAAAAAATGAATCATGAGTCATTCAAAATATTCGCGCTATTCAATTGTCTTTTATTGTTAAATCTATAATATTAATGTTTGGCAAAATTCTTATCCATTATTTATTTAATCAGAATGTCCATCTTGACTAAAAGACTTAGGTATTTTTCGAATGATTCAGACTTAATAATATTTTCCCTTACTCTTTCATAAATTTTGGTATCTTTCTGGCAACAAAATCCCCATTTGTACAGAATACAGAATAGCATTTGATGATTTTGTAAAATAAAAGCTTCTTCTTTACTCCATTTAGTCTAGGTAGTAGTCCTTAAGTTTTACAGACTGCCCTGCTTAAGATTTAATATATTATAATATATAATAAAAAGTAAAAAAATAACATTTGGAAAAAAAGTATATATTAAGAATTTTCTTAAGAAATTAAGTATATCTTATAAAACTAAATCTATTATATAGATTTATAGAACGATTGTTCAACAGATGCAACAAAATCAATATCCAAATTAACACTGTAAAGATAAAACCAATTTACATATACAGTATGTAAGAACAGTTAGAATCGTAATCGACTTTTTTCACAGGGTTGATGTTCTAGTTGCGCAGAGTGGTTCTCACAGTTTGAGTAACCTTCCACCAAATTGCACAAGTGTAAGAGCTCCCTTGGCAATAGACCCTTGGCCCTGATGTCCTCTGGTCTCAGAACCCATAACCCACAACTGTCTGATGCTGGTCATTTTGGGCATAAAACGCGATAAAATGTCAAAACATTTGTGAAAAACTGGGTTTGGGTTGCAGAGCAATTGTGCCTGTGGCTCTACACACATGTGTGTGTGTGTGTGTTGTGTGTGTTTATGTTGTGTTTAATTTGCTTTGATTTACTTGCTTGGTAGTATGTCGACACGTGACCACAAAGTTTACATTAAATTATCAGTGCGTCCTGTGAAAATACATATGTATATTTATATATGAAGTTGCAATTAAAGTAAGTAAATGTTTGAGGGGGGGTTGGCGGATAACCTGCCTGCAAAAGTGAGCAAAGTAATCGAATTGAATTTGAATACGAATACGAATACGAATACGAATCCGATACGAATGCGGCCTAATTACATGGCATCTCCATCGGCTTAGGGCAAGTCGCCTGGGAAATCGACCGTCTGGAGCCTTTTTACTGTCGTTGCCGTTGGCGGTTCGTAAAACTTGCGGCACATGGTTTGAATTATTGACAGCTTAGGCGGCCCAAGTGCCAGTCAATCATTATCATTTGAGCGCCTCAAATGCCCTGATTAGAGAGCGTCACACTCAAATCATTTGAATAACAATAAAGATCAGCTTCTTGTCTCTGCTGGCACAAAAAAAAAAATTCTAATTTATGCATTGATTCCCCCCCATCCGTTTCCCGTGTTCTGTTAGCTTATGTAATAATCATTTTTAAATTAGAAAAAAAAAAAAATTGACAGAACGCTACGCACATTGCCATCTATAAGTAATTTAACAACTTCCTGACGCCCGCCCGCAGCGCGGATTGTAAAATTGCTGAAAGGCGGCGTCGTAAATCCCAAAAAATCATCAGTAAGCCTCCAAACAACAGGAGCAGGAGCAGGAGCAGGAGCAGCATCAGCACAACACTTGAAAATATGTTTCAAAAATTGTAATATGCGTCACAGGATCTTTCTATAGATAGCAAATACATATACACGCTACGCATGTGGTATGCACCCCCCGCCTGGCTGCCCCCAAGGCTGGCTCTTCAGAAATCGTTTACAATCCATTGAGAAGCCGCCGATGTATCAATAATATTTGCCCGAGCTCGAGTTCAAAAAGGTGGTGAAAGTTATTGCTAAACAAGGGGGGGTGGGGTTTAGCCAAAAATAATGTTTGACTTAATTTCTTTTATGGCTCAATATAACCATTATTCGCACTACTTGAGCAGCCGGCCGAGTGGCGCCCCGGCCGCATAATCAGCAAATTTAAATTCAATTCGCTTCTCGCCAGCCAGCAGCGATTTTAAACTGTTGCAAAGGGGGGCGTGGCGGGTGTCAGCAGCACTCGGCGTCGAGTCGTGCCGCAAATTTACCGACTTTTACTGCGACTCTCTGTGGAATCCTCGCCATATACATATATATATATATATATATTTTTTTTTTGGCAATCCTTGCAATCGAGCGTAACGATTTAATTTGGCTTGTGCAAACTTAACTGCACAATTAATCATATTTAAGCAGTCATAAGCCTTAAAAGTACAATTTCATAAACCCACCGAACTCTTAATGTTGTCTAGCTTTAATTTTTTTCAATAAATATCAAATAACGATTTTCAGTTAGTTTTTTTACTTATTTTATTTTAGGTGCAGACAATTTCCTAAACGCGCTGTAAATCACTGAGAAACACACACAGTTTTTGTTCAGTATTCACAAAAACTTTTGTTATTTTGGATATTTATTTTTATTTATCAAAAATGTATTGCCAAAAAAAAAGAAGAAAAAAAATATACGCTAGCCAGTGACAAGGAGAACAATGCAAAACAATTCAATTTATGAAATATTTGTGCCCATCTATTCATTTTTGTTTTCTGATTGAATGCTTGAATGGCTGGATGAATGCAGGCGAGCATGAAAAATGCGATGCTTTTGCAGGCATTACATTTCATACGCAATTCAGTACAATTCAATTCAATTTCGCTGCCCTTTCCGGAATTCGCTGGTGGTGCTCAACTCACATGTCGCCTGCCTCGTTGGCCAGATTTATGGCCAGCTTGATGATGGTCTTTGGCATCGCTGGCACATTACATTGTCCAAATTAATAAAGGTGGCCCCTTTTTTGGCACCAGTCGGGGTCGCCCTTTTGTCGCGAACTCTCACCCCTTTCCCAAGCAGCGGCGCAACAATTTAATAAACACAAAACAACAAGAGAAACGAGGTTTTTTTTTGGTTGGTTTTCAAGCGCAATTGAAATTGTTTTGCCTGACATCGTCTGAATGTATCTGTGAGATACAGCTACAACTATTCAGGCGAGCATTGTGTTTAGGCACTGAACTGCATACCGGGCCCGACTCAGAACGCATAAGTTTTCCGTAATAAAAGGAATTATTGAAATACTGTCGATTTCCACACGAATGCCTCTCAATAACAAGCCTTTTCCGGCTCTTCTTAGATCGCGTGAGGGCGATAAAGGTGCATATTATGAATATTTGAGCATGATTCTGGCTGACTTGAAATGTCCTATATGTTGCCAAATGTCACCAAATGTCTCTTTATAGGAAAACAAATTGTTATCATATATTTTTTAAAATTAATTATTTCAGTTTCACATAACAATATATAATAATAATTAATCAGCCCCGTATAGAAATTTATATTATTTTTCTTACTAATTTACGAATTTCCCAAAATTCACAATTTTGTAAGTTCCATCAACAAATAAAATATTGAAACAGTTAAGAACATTACTCAGTCGACAACGAACTAGTTGCCCACGTCTTGAATGATCAAAATCGAAATTAAAACAAATTAGATTGACAGAGCTCGACTAGGAGCTGTAAGATTTATTAAATCGATAAGAAATATAGTGTCTAGTTTAGTGCTAAATTTCCCCTTAAATGCCTTTCCCACTCAAATGTAAAATTTTATATGTATATACAGAAAATAGTTACGCATTCTGGAAAAAAGTTGTTCAATATGAAAAATAAATATTAAAGTGAGTGTTTCTTCTTAGATCGTCATAAATTATTTAGCAGTCGATCAATAATATAACATTGTAATGTATATTAAGAGTTTTTTTTTTTTAAATATGTAATTAATACGATTGACCAAAATTTAAAAAATGTTTTTTGGTGAATACATAAGTAAATATTTTGTTATAGTTGAGTAATTTCCCGTAGAAAACTCTTGACTCTGCACCTTAAAACTTATACGATTGAACTACATGTATTATGTAATTCTACAATTAATCTCCATATAGATAAGCTAGCAATCCAATTAAAACTTTTACCACGCACTTTTGACTCTCAATTCAATTAATAACAATTTAACGCTCCGTGGCACAACTCTGTGCTTGGTGCGCAGTCAGTTCCCAGTTGTTGCCCGTTGCAACGATTATGAGGATAAAAGAAAATGTGGCCAAACGTTTTCCTCTGACAGGCGCACGTCAGATTCTGGCCAGGCGTAAATTAATCTCGATCCGTGGCAGCGGTGACGAAAAAATTATTAATGAGACGCATGTGTGAGTGCGAAAAGTCTTAATCAAAGTAAAAGTAAAAAAAAAATAAGAAGAAAGAAAAAAATGAACAGGACCCGCACCCTCATTAACGGGAAATTAGTTTTGCAGGAGTGTTTGGTCTGATTCCTGACGATGGCTGCCCGGGAACTGGTGTCAAAATGAGATGAACAAAGGCACTTTTGCTTGGGGTGATTAAACGCGGAAATGAAGCAAACAGACCCGGACCGACCGGCCAATCGACCAGTTTCCTGGCCGTTGACACTTCTGCGATTAGCGCCGAATCAAATCCAAGTCCGAGGTGTACAAATCGCATAATATTAGAGCAGTGGGGACATAAAAGATGTATCTGTGGCTTAACATTCAAGTTTGTCCCAGTTTGCCGGCATTGTTAGCCGTGTTTTTCCCATGCGCATTTCATTTGAATTAATTTGTGGCACTCAAGTGGCACACATAAATCCCCAGCACGTTGCATTGTCCTGTCCGCCGGAGTGAAGTGTGAGCCCTCGAGTGCACTTAATTATGCGGAAACGAATCTATTCGTAGACATTTGCTTTAATTTCTGACTTATTTTACACCAAATTTGCGGCAATTATTTTTCCAGTCAACTCGCGCCTGCGGCTGATGAGCGTCAAATGCAGCCCAAGTGAAATCCAAGCGGAAGCTTATCATTAGTACATTTGCGCACCTTGTTGCACGTTGCACGTTGTTGTTGTTGTTGTGTGCGTGTTTTCATTCTAAAATTTCAATTACCAGTCAGTCACTCAGTCAGTCAGTTTGTCTAGTCCCGTATTGTTTGTTGTTTGGTTTATTGATATGCCCAGAATTCTCTGGGGAATATTGGGCACTCGAAGTTGCCTGTCATTTTGTGTTTGTTTAGTGTGTTGTTGTTGTTGTTGTTATTATTATTATTTTTTTTCTTTGGGCCCCATTGATGGCATGCCAATAATTTGTTTAATGGCAGCGTAAAAAATTAGACCATATTGAATGTCAATTGTTTGATTTTTTGATTAAGGGTTCCGAATCCGAATCCGATGCCTGTTGCCTGTTCCCTGATGTTGGCTGATTATTGTTTGGCCTCAGCTACCTACCTCTCCACACTGATTAAATATTGAAAGAGTAAAGTAGCGTAACATAAAACCACACCGCAGACCCTTATTTTTTTTTCGTTGTAAGTGGAGAGTTTTAACTCATACACCTTTTCATATTTATAATAAGATATGCTTGTATTATTCTTAGATTATTTATTCCCATTTTTTTTTTTTGAGGAAAACTCTTTACTAATAACTTGCTGTAGCTACAGCTGTCACGCTTTTCTCATTTTTATACCGTTTTCTGGGCATCATTAATCAAAAACACTTTCCACCAACAGGATATTAGCATAACGAGCTGTAAAGGACACCCCGTGGATGCAACCAAAAAGCAAAGCAATGTCAATTTACGCGCCAATGACGCAAAAGGGGAATAGGAAAATCGTAAGAATAACAATTTTTGCCAGAGCTTAAAAATTGCAAACGGATATGAAAAGTCAGTCAGTTAGAATCAGAATCCGAATCAGAATCAGAATCGCACATGTGCTTCAGTTCCCAGTTGCCAGTTTTGGCAATTCCCAAACACTCAGTTGCCAGTTTTCGCGCTTTTCACAATGGCTTCAACTATTTCGTGGCAAAACATCATTAATTTAAAGTCAGGGGTCGGGTGTGGCACGTCTAGGCGTGGCAACACTGATGGTGATGATGCTGTTGGCACTTTCAACTTTTCACGAAACGACTACGCCCAAATCATCAGGACACTTTCACTTGCCAATGTTGTTCCAGTTGCTGTTGTTGTTTTTATTGTTGTTGCGTCACATTTGCAATTTTTATAAATTTTGCAAAGTTAACTGAAACATATGTCGAAGTGCTGCGCGCTACTTTTGACGTTCCGCTGATTGGCGCCAGTCTCAACCTCTCAAGGGGGGTAGCGGAATAACAATGCCCCTTGGCTGTGGCAGACGCTTCAGCTTCAGCTTCAACATTTTTACGCTGCTAAATGAATGCAAATTTGTTATTTAAACATTACCGTAATGGCATTGAGCTGTCAATATGTTTGTCTGTTTATTGTTGAACCCGGCAGCTTCTGCATTGCCTGGGCGTGTCCTGATGTGGCGCCAAGTGCTGCGAAGGTGTGGTGGCTAGAAAGGATGTGGCACTGTGGCATGTGGCGTGCGTCATGTGTGTGGCTGACAGCTCTGAAAAATGGCAAATAGTCGTATTGCAAATAAGATATGAACTTGATGTCGCAACAGCTTTGAATCAAAGCATTCAGTGAATATTCAAAAGTGCAAGTGTGAGTGAAAATGATAAATAAATAAAATGATAAATAATTCATTTTTGTTTCGATGTTCGCTCCTTATGTATCTATGAAGAAGCTTTTATTTTTAGTTACAACTTACAAAAAAATAATAGTTTTGTAGATCGAGGAGAGAATGGCATCCTCAAACCTTTAAATTGTACAAGTCGATATATTTTTGACAAGTCGTCCAACTCGTGGAGTGGAGAGACAGAATATTTGCTATGCCAATTGTATTTGGTTTAAATTTGAAGATAGTTTATCAAAATCCCTAAAGTCGGCCTAAATATAAATATACTTTAAACGAAATTATTAAAATTGTATCTCTGTATTGAATATTGTCTTTTTATTTGAATAGGAACTTAGATAGAATAAAATCGATGTGTTGTTTATGAATATTAAATTTCGATATTAAATTCAATGTTAACTTTGATTTTTTTTTTTGCAATATTGAAAGTAATTAAAAATGTCTCCATTTATTAAATAATATAACTGTGTAATACAAATTGTGTTTCATTAATTTGGTTGATTTAATTTTAATTGTATTTTTAAAACAAAATTGAGAACTTAGATAATGAAATTAATATGTCAGTTGTATACAGAGATATTAAATGTGAGGCATAATTAATTTAAGATACTGGTATATTGAAAATATTTATTTTAAGGCCTTTTGAAACTCGAGTGTTTTTTTTTCTGTAGAGTACTCTTTACAAGTTTTTATAATTGTTTGTTTCGGCATTTTTCATTACATCCACTTTGACTTATGCGCCATGCAGCGATTGCTTGGAAACGGCCATAAAAATTATTAATGAATTACGCTTACAGCGAAATGAATAATTCCCGCCAATAAAAAAGTGGCCCAATGTATCTGGGTATATCGCATTTCGTCATTTCGATTAAGAAGGAAGAGGAACAGTTGTTCACTCTATCGCGTGCCGGCCAAAAACAAATCATTAATCATCGAACTGTTGCAATTTCGGTGGCTGTGGTTAAAATTAATTTTGTAGAAAAGTACAAAACGCCCCAGGCGTGCAGAGTGCCACAGGCCTCGGGGACCATAACAACATTAAAAACTACTAAAAAGAAGAGGCACAGCCCAACAAGAAGTCTTGGGGCACAGAGGCCTGTGTCTGACACATGCGGCGCTTCATTTTTTTGTTGTTGTTTTTTTTTTGTGTAGCTTTTTACGAATACAGAAAAAAACTTTCACACATTGTTGTAAGGATGTGTAGCGAGAGCGCCGCGGGATATTTGTGACACTGCCACCGCCAAAGACATACATGCCCCGCCCCTGCCGTCACCTCCTCATGCCACTCTTGGCTGTGGCGTGAAAATGCACACATTACACACAAGTTTACAGAGTCAGAGGGAAAAGCAGGAACAGGAACAGAATCGTTTGTTGTGTCTGCGTATGTGCGTGTGGGTGTGTGTGTGTGTGGGTGTGTGTATGTGTGTATTGTAAATAACGATTTGCGACGATTTGTGTCATGGGTGATGATGCCGCCGTCGTCGTCGTCGTCGTCATCGTTGATATCATTGATACTTTGTCAAACGTGTAAATTACATGGCGAAATTCTACACTTGCGATTTATTTTCCACATGCAAATTTTCCCAACCCGTTAGAAGGCATCAACGTCATCATCATTATTCAAAGAGCTGTGGAAATCCCAAAGGGGTTCGTCTTTGACACGCGCTTGCCAATCCTTCGGGGCAGTCGAGCATTTGGGCAAACTACTTTAAAATTTCAACCAATTTCAAGTGACTTCTTGTCACACATGTGAAACCCCGATCCGACGTGGGGCGTTGCATCGTTAGTGCAAATCGCATCATCGAGCGTTGGGGGGCGGGGCGCTCTTCTTGATTGATGTCAGAGTCGCTTGTAAGTCGCCGCACAATCCGACGGCGCGAATTTGCAACACACACCAACTCACTCCCCTGCGGTTTGACTTTGAGCCTTACCCCGTTTGCAACACATTGACATGGGCTCGTCATCAGTCGCTTTTCCATCAGTTTTCCACGCGTTCATATTTTTCCTTTTTTCATATTTCATAAGAAACTTACGGCATTATTTCGGCGTGATTTATGAAGGGTGAGCCGCCCCAGCTCACAGCTGCGACTTGCTGTTCATAAGGGTTAAGCTGTTTCAATTTCACTCCGTTATTAGGTTAGATAAAGATGATAATGATTAGGTTGTGACATGTCGCGGATCGTTCCCTTTCGTTTTGCATACGAAAGTGGGCTTAAGCGCCTGTCAAACTGTCTGCCCCCCCACAACTGTGCAACTTGTGTGCAGTGGCCAGTGAACTTTTGTCCGCTCGGTTGCAACATTTAATATGGGGCACAAGTTGAACTTGACCAGCGGCTAGTCATTTGTCAAATTGACAGTTCAAACTCTGGCCAAAAATGCCGCCAGCTGCTTAACCTGTTTGAAGTTGGGCAACGCGTGTGACAAATGCTTTTTGCCCAACGCGGAAAACAACAAGCCAGTTATTTACACTCAATGACTTTCAATTAGAACACCAACAAACACGGCCTTTCTACTTCGTACTGCTGGTCAAGTGAGTGGCATTTGCAACAGTTGCCCCGATGCTGTTTTTGTTGCTATGTTAATTGGCTAACACGCAAGGGTTAAGTGTGCTGTCCAGTGGCCACCCTAAAAAAAAGAGAGCCATCCACCAGTCAACGTTCATCAATTGCCCCCAGGATGATGCTGCAAACTTCAAAATGTGTTTTCCGCTCGTTAGTTTTGGTAATTTTGTAAATTTCCAATGTGCAGACTGTACCAAAGCTTCCGGGAATTGCGTTGTCTTGTTTTGCTGGTCATTTTGGGAATTGTTTGCTAATCAAAAAAATTGTAGAAGAAGTTGGCCGTGTGTGGAATACGTATTGAATCTGTGTCATTTTACACACAATTTCAAATTGGGAAAAATAAAAAATGAGGGATTGGAATCTAAGGCAAACTGTAATAAAACGAAAAAGAAAAAACCCTCATCCCACAATTTAACCTGTAAATCTTTTAAGATCCAATCCTTAATATGAAAACGTCTTTCAGCTACTATAAAAATAAACTTAGTTTGTAAGAAAAATTAGTGACTGTAGTTAAAACATTTAATACTAAGTTAAGATTTTTAAATATTAATTCCGTAGAGATTAAGAACATAATTTTCTTTTGTAATACTACTTTTTCTACTCATACGTGTAATTTTCTCTCATTTATTTATCAAACTTTAACATCGGAATCGTTTATTTTCTTTATTGTACTTGGTGTACAGTTGCGTACAAAGCACACTTCGACATAACCTAAAGCATGAAGAATGATAACATCCTTTAAAATTGCTATCACATTCATATATATATACATATATATATATATATATATATATACAGTGACGTCAGCTTATTTGGGCAGCGTCTAGCAAAAATTTTTATTGCCTGCCATAAAATAATTATTCATTATTTTTCAAAAATTCCAAAGACCCATGACAGGTACATGTATTGACCACCGAAATGAATATATGACCCTTATATACTGGGATTTCCCCACCCGTTAGGTCGGGTTATGTAAAAAAGTACCGCTATTTAGGATGAAAGGTTATTTCGGGCGGTTACATTATGGACACCTGGGTGCCATAAAACCCGGATTTTTCTACCTAAAGTTAAATTTTTTCGGTATAAATAGACCAATCCTTCGTAGTCAGTTTAGTTTTTTCCTGCATTTCGGGAGCAATAAGCCAACAAGGACCATGGGCAAACGGAGTACTATTGATCAGCGGAAAATCATCCTGGAACACTTAAAAATCGGATGTTCATATCGCCAAATAGTTAATATCAATTTAAACACCTCAACTGTGTTCTACATCATTTGGAGTTTCGTGGACGAAAATTGGACAGAGGACAAGGGCGGAATGGCACCAAACCCGATTTTCACCGAGCAGGACGAGCCGCGGATCATCAAGTTTTCAAGGGGAAATCTTAAGCTATCGGCTCAAAAACTGACTCAATAGGTGCAGGATGAAATAAGGAAAAATTTCAGTATGGGAACTGTGCTCCAGGTTCTGCCCAACCATGACTTTAAGGCCCGAGTACCACGGAAAATGAAATTTACAAGTGCAAAAAATATAGGGTCTAGGATGACGTTCGTCAAAATCCACTTGGACAAGGATTTGGAGTTCTGGAACACAGTCATATTTGAATTTGAGTACAAATTAAACATTAAAGGCTCGGACGGATGGAATTATGTGTGGCGACTCTCCAATACTGAGCTGAGTCCCAAAAATTTAAAGGCAGCAGCCAAGCACTGCGGAGGAAGTGTCCTGGTATGGGCATCTATCTCGGCAGCCCGACGAATTTTGTGTTCGTTGAAACAACAATGGACAGGAATGTGTACTTTGATATACTAAAGGAAAATCTACTCGAAAGTGCCGAGAATCTAGAATCCGACGCACTTTCCGGATCGACTAGGACAAAGACCGCAAGCATAAGTCCGGAATAGTACAGTCCTGGCTTATCTGGAACTGTCCCCCACGTGATAATTCCACCGGCCCAGTCTCCAGACTTAAATGTTATTAAAAATTTGTGGGCTCTGCTGGAATATAACATCCGGAATCACAACATATCCAGCAAACAAGATGCTCAAAATGCTCAGCTGTAGGAGTGGAGCAAGATCAGCCCAGAAACTATCCGGAAGCTGGCATCTTCCATGAAAAATAGGTTAAGCGAAGTTGTTAAGGCTAAAGCATATCATACTAAGTATTAACATCCTTATTTAAGTTTTTATACGCCAAATATTTAACTTTTTTTAAGACTGGCCGAATTAAGTTTTCATATGTATTTTGGATATGTTTTCAGTTTTTGACTAATTTTTAATTAATGTTTTAATAAAAACTAAAGTTTTTTTTTCAAATGGGATATACCATTAAACAAATTGGCATTTAAACATTTTGCGTTTTTTTCCTTGTTTAAACTTTATAGTACTTTAAAATTTTTGCTAGACACTGCCCGAAATAAGCTTGTCGTCACTGTATATATATAGAGCATGCAAATGGCGTCGGATTTTCTTTCATCATATCCATTTTTGCAGTCGCCTATTCGAAGCAATTGAAGCAGAAATGCCTCAAATCATGTTCCACATGATAAACAGGTCTAATGTGGTGGCCAACCAGGATGTTGATGATGCTTCTGCTGCGTTGCCAGCCTGGGCAAACTTCACGACTTTCGCAGAGCACAACTGGTACCCCAACTCGAACCCTTTAATGAAATGTCGAGCAGTGGTTGCCGCCGCAACAGCCAACAGTGGCTGTTGCAGAAAAGAAAGAAAAAAAAAATAGAATCTGCAAACTTTAAAGCAAACAACCGGGAACAGCTCCCCTTGCAGCCGCCGCAATGATTCCCAACTGCGTTTGACAAAATGACATCCAGGACGGGGCCCATTGATTGCCCGGCGTATGCAGACAGTGAGTCTGGATCCTGGTGACTGCTGACTGCTGACTGGTGACTGGTGTTTGGCGGCCGCCTGCGTGTGCTTCACGGTTTATTGGTTCCATTTCGCATGCCAACTTCTCTCCCTCCACCATTCAGCTAATTTGCAAATAATATGCACATGTGTGTGTGTGTGTGTGCGTGTGTGTGTGCGTTTCTAGCATGTAAATGTTGCGAAAGGGTTCCACTTCCTCCCTCGAAACCCAACCCCTCGAAAGCCAATGTTTGTTCGCTTTGGCGGTTTTGCTTTCAAATTTCAAAATTAGATTTTAAAATCCTTTTTGCGTGCAGCTTTGGCTTTCTTCTTTTCTGTGCATTTTATTTACTTTTGCAAATTAAGGTCACAATTTTGGGCTCTTTGCTCCCTCTTTTTTTTTGGGAATTGTTTACCCATTGGCCTCACCTTTGAAGATCTGGCTTTCAGCTCACGTGGCCCACTTGAAAAGCAATGCAAATATGTTGCCAATTTGTTGTTGGTAAGTCTTTTGATTTCCTTTAAGCGCTTTACTATCTGCCGCCTGGCAGCGAGTCCTCGGATATGTTTACAATATGCAAATGACAGGCTGCCATGCCACACTGATAAGCACGGGGCGCAGGTAAGCGGCTGCAGAGTGAAAGAGAGAACAATTGATTATGATTATGATTGAGCGACGCGCAAAAGTCAATAACAATAGCATAATGCACAAGATACAGATACAGATACAGCTGCCAACAATAGACCACAGAGAGAGCCATGCCCAAGGGGCTGTCCAAAACCCCACCCCTAAACGCAATCCAAGTTTCAATTCCAATTCCATAGCGGAAACTGAGCGCACCACTTAAAATTAATGGAAATGTGTAACACACACACACACACACAATTGAAATTTAAATAAAAACTGTCGATGCTCAAGTGAAGTTCGCAGTTGCCCCCAGTCAGTGCCCCACCCCCCACTTTGCGTCTCTGTCGAAGCGTAAAATATTATGTCATTATCAAGGAAACGCAATAAATTTCTCTGGACGCGCGTTAGTCAAATTTCAGTACAATAAAAAACAGGAATACAAAAAAACTGTTTGAATTTACAATTAGCTGTGCCTGGATTGTGAGTGGCATTGTTGTCATGGTGTGTGTGTGTGTGTGTGTGTCAATTGATAAAGTGTTTGCGCCAGTGTCCTGCCGCTTTTCATTTTTTTTTTTGTATTCTTTTTCTTTTTTCACAGGCCACTGACGAGTGCCACTCAAAGACGAGACCACCGCGGCGTTATTATCTTGGATTTGGCATGCGTTGCGCCTGGCATCTAATTACAGGAGCCACTGCCATCGAACGGATATTCAAATGCGGCCAGGATGCGGCAGAGAGCTGTGAGTGACGCCCGTTGCCTTGGCTGCCTTTGTGGACCTTCAAGGACCTTCAAGGCAACCGTTGCCGTTGTCGCCTCACTTGGGCTACTTTTGGACCAGTAGTTTTACAAGTCATTAAGCCGCTGTAATTATTGCTGTGCCCCGAGACTTATCAGTCACAACTGGTCAATAACCATAAATATACGGTTGGCACCCTCAGCTACTCCTCCCCGCACCCCCTGTTGTTTTTATTGCATCGTCTCGCAGTTGATTTGTGAGTGTCACAAGAGTTTTTGGCCACTCAATTCATATGTGAATTGTTTATTGAGCTTCAGCGTCCACACCCACTCCGGCTATTTGGCTCATATCCGAATTTCATAAAGGAAATGACATTTTTCTTTGGCATTTTTCGCAACATTTTGCCAACTGACATATTTCACCTCGATGTGGCATCTTTTCCTTGCCGCTTAACGTTCCACATTTCCGCTTTTGGTTTTTCCCGTTGACTGCATTCAGTTTGCCATGAAAAAAAAATCGGTCGATTTTCTTGGCTTGTGGCATAAGTCGATTATATGCGGAAATGAAAACCCATAAAAATCCTTTCCTACGGTGATTAGTTAACATATTTTTCGTCGCACATCCCGAACTATGTATTTGGTAGCAATTTTTGGGTCTCGGTAATAGAAGGGAAACAATTATTTATGTGAAATATTATTTATTATTTATTGTTGTTGTTCTTTTTGGGTGTGTTATTTTATGAGTGTGTCCCTCATGAAGGCACTCGAGACGCACATTGTTGTTGCGAGTGGTTGAGGTCCATTAAATGTTTTGAATGGTCGGTCACTTATGAGTTATGCATATTAAACGAGGGTTGACTCAGTAGTTGATATCCGTATTCGCCTATATATGAACCTTCTACATGAGAGGTAAAAAAACTTGTTCTTCTATTTAAGATTCACTTTAAAAAATTACAAAATATTCTAACAAAAGTATAACTTGGTGTTGTGTATAACCTGTATACTATTAACGGATCTTGCAATTGTTATGTAATTAGAGTAAGTTTAATAATTGCATTGTAAATATTCACTAGATTTGATTGATTCTTAACCACATAACGGTAGGTATAGTTTAGATTGATTGAATATTGAATATTGTCGAAATATAATATTTATAGCCGAATTCTTTTGTTTCTTCTTTTGTACTATGATAGCGAAGGTATATAGTATATTGGGTTAATGCAATGTCCGTCATGCTGTCCGTCCGTCCGTCTGTATGAAAGCGCGTTTCTTCGACACTCTTGGAAATAGAGACTTGGAACATATACTTGAAGATACCCTCAAAAGTTAAAGTGTCAAAATTGTATTCCTTCGTCCACTAGAGAGATAGAAAATCGATTTTCGCAAATCGATAAGCCACATATCGCCCACAATTTTATGGATGCAGTCACCAATTTTGGTTGGTGGGTTGTTGGCGAAGTCCTTCAAAGATCGGCATATGCCACGCCCACCTCCGACGCCCCGGAATGGCATTTATAGATGAATGATTTGGATGCTGCTGCTGATGCTGTTGCTGCTGTCCGTTGCGCTGCATCAGATGCGGTGTCCCATTAGCCATGTTTTCTGGCTGAGCTTGTGTGTTGCTCGCCAACTTGTTGATGGGCACAACGCGCAGGGTATCCGTGGGCTCGGCCACGAGTGCAACTTGCAGCGTGCCTGGCACCAGGCGACGTACATTGACTGCCACATCCTTGGCACGTCCGTTCAAACGGCTTACAGGTGCGGCAACAGTTGCACTTACTGCTGCTCCAATTGGACTCGCGTTTTTGACGACGGTTGTTTGCTGCTTGGGCGTCACTGTTATTTCGGAGAAGTTGGTCGTGGGACCGTTTGCTGTCTGCTGCTGCTGTTCATCTGTCAGATCCTCAGCGCTTATGTTTGAGGAGAGAGATTCGGGCGAGCAGGGCACTGCTGCAGTTTCAATCACTTCGTCCACAGTTGATCGCTTCGAATTGGATCGGAGAGGCTCGCGAACCACTGGCTGCTCCGCAGCTGCGGGTGGTGCTGGGACTTGGGATGGTTGTTCAGTTGTGCGCTGCATACCGCGCAACTCCAGATCACAGACAATCTGCATAATCTTTGCTTTGCCCTCGGCAGCCAAGTCGGCGGGCAGGATCTTCATCGTTTGTGATATGCTCTCCAAGAACAGATCGATGGTGTCACGCGGCTGTGGGGGCGAAACGACGACAGATGCCTGAAGATGATGATGATGCAGTGGTGTTGATGATGCTGGCAGCTCCTGCGATATGTTCTCGCGCTCCATGGTGCGCAGACGTGACACAATCTCGAAGGAGGAGCATATCATATCCTTGGCCACGTCCAACTGGCGGCGCTCGTCGCCTCGCTTGCCCATCGAGTTGCGCAGGACGCGTAGGATGCGACGCACCTCGAGCAAACGACGCATCCGCTTCGAAGGCGGCTGCTCCTCGGTGCTGCACTCGGACCTGAGAGGCGGACTTAACTTAGAGATCGGGTCGGCGTCATTATCCTCGAGCAAACGACGCATCCGCTTCGAAGGCGGCTGCTCCTCGGTGCTGCACTCGGACCTGAGAGGCGGACTTAACTTAGAGATCGGGTCGGCGTCATTATCCTCGAGCAAACGACGCATCCGCTTCGAAGGCGGCTGCTCCTCGGTGCTGCACTCGGATCTGAGAGGCGGACCTAACTTAGAGATCGGGTCGGCGTCATTATCCTGTATTATCTCAACTGCAGAGTCTGAATTACTTTGCACCTCCTCCACCTCATCGCTTTTGCAAAACTGCCGCACAACCGGATCAGCCTGCAGGTTCCCCATTTGACTGGACAGATTTCTACAGTGCACCTTGGTCTTGAGGTGGCGCTTAAAACTAGTTATGGCCATGCGGCAGTCGCAGAGTGTGCAGCGGCACTGCAGAGGATTTGTGTTCGGCAACGCCTCCCAGAAGTCACTCGGATCGGTGGACTTGATGCTGGTGCCAAAAACGGATATTGGATCCTCATCTTGTGTTTTATTATTGTTGTTGTTGCCGTTGGGTACTTCCGGGTCTGTTTGTTCAGCATCTTTGCTAGCGCTAAGCTTACGTTTCCGAGACGACTTCTGCGCCTCGCAGTGTCCATTGCTACCGCTAAGCTTACGTTTCCGAGACGACTTCTGCGCCTCGCAGTGACCCTTGCTGGCCTCGTGCCGCTTCCGCAGATAGACGAATTCAACATTCATCCGCACATCGCAGTATTTGCAGTAACCAATGGTGTCCTTATTTTGCACCCGTTTCAGCCACTGATGACAGTTCAACCAACGCTGCCAATTAAAATTGTTGAGCATTTCCACTTCGCTGGCACGTTTTTGTTTCATGGCAGCCACATAGGTATCCGTGCCGAACTCGTGCTTCACTTCAATACAACTGCAGATGCGGAAATTAAAGACTTTTAGCACAGCAATTGGAAAATTATTAATGAGGATTAATTTTACCCGCTGCGCGTTTGATCTTCGCTACTCTTGAAGGTTAAATAGTTGTTCCCACGCTCCTGATGCCAGCGCGATATATAGTGTTTCAGTATATTTTTGTGATTACCGTTGACGCAGATGTCCACATTGCAATACAGACAAAAGGCATAGTCGCCGTCGCACTCCTCGTGCAGCAGCCAGTCCCAACGCTTCATCCAAATCTGCCAGCGTTCGGGGCGTGTGATGCTACGGGAACCGCTACCAGCGCTGCTCACCTCATCGAAGCTATCATCGTCGTCGTCGTCCTCGTTGTTTGCAGCCTTCGTACTGTCAACGGAGGCCGTCTGAAATTCGGTGACCAGAAGCACACCGTCCACATCGACATCATCGTCGTCGAGCTCAATTGTTACTGTTTCTTCAGTTGGAACGACACTGTCTTCCATTTCCATTGTTTTCAGCTCGTGTTCGAGCTTTCCTTCGGAATTTCCTTTATGAATAGACGCTATTTTGTTACTTTTGCCGGCATCATCCGGATGTCCTAAGGAATTTTCGACATCTTTCGTTGCCATTACAGATAATGCTCCAGTTTCCTATGCAAGAGATGTAAGAGAGTAATGCAAGACACCACTCTTTTAAGGCACCATTCACTTCCAATAAGCTCAAGATGGCTAAGCCAGACAAATGACTTGCATTTATCCACAGGTATCGAATAAAATTATTTCTACCAAGCGAGTATGCAACAATGTTGCCTGTCTATCGATTATATCGATAATAAAACTGATCGAGTGTTTTTTTTTTTAATTTTTTTGCCTCCAGTTTTAAAATGTTTTTAAAGCAGCTTGTGGGATTGCAGTTATATCTGTGACGATTTACCCGATTCTGCCAACAAATTGAATGTTATTTGTAAATTATAAAAGTTATTGAATTCTTTCTAATTATCATTAACGCGGAATACAAGAAATAACGGGTTTCTTAGGCACGCCAAAGATGAAAATCACTGTAGAACTCTTGTTTTCTCAGTAAATCCCCGCAAAATGTACACGAAATATTCGATAATTGAAGTTGAATCGATTTTATTTGTATCGATTGTTTGTAAAATGGCATTACACGATAGTTGCAACCGATCAGCAGTTCCATCAGCTTCGAACAACTGATCGAATTATGAATTTCATTAGTTTTAGTAAAGAATCAGTTGTTATATCTTGCCTATCGCTCAGGCGGCTGGCTATCGGGTTAGGTGGGGTTCGACCGCGATATATTTGGCGGCAAGTTAACAATAAACTGTATATATTTTATAAATAAAAAAACAAATACTTCCAAATACTTAAAACTAGTCCGCTCGATACTGTGTTGTCTGTGTAAATGTTGTACAGCCTGTCTTCCTAATGATTCCCAGTCATTCTCCCGTGATTCTCAGGAGAAGTTCCTTTATACTATTACTCCATTCTAGCTCGTTTGTTATACCCTCACCTCACCCGATCACATTAATTTAACACTTCATCTTCATACGTTTCATCCTAGACTATTTAATTCACAAATCATGTCTTTCTTTTCCACAATATCCTTAGTTTCTATTTCTATTATTTTTTTGCCCAACACTAATTCTCTCATATGTATTAACAATTATTTATTTAGCTTGAAGCTTACAAAAATGTATATTTTCTTTTTGTTTTATTGGCCGCTAATGTGAGCATCACTGTTGCATGCACTGCTCATCACTGATGCCTTCGGGTTTAGGGACGATCAGCTGTGCAACTTGGCCGTAATTAACCAGTTGTCCACCGGCGATCTCCTCCTTGGTGGCGGCGTTGTTTTATTTCGCCTGTTATTGCCGAGGGTTTGTTTATCTTTATTTTAATATTTTTTATGTATTTTGTTTTATTATAAATAAATATATGCGTTATTTTTATACCCTTAACCCATTAAAAATGGGTAAAAAGGGTATAATGGTTATGTGCAAATGTATGTAACAGGCAGAAGGAAGCATCTCCGACCGCATAAAGTATATATATTCTTGATCAGGATCAACAGCCGAGTCGATATAGCCCTGTCCGTCCGTCTGTATGAACACGCGGGCTCAGAGACTATAAGAGCTAGATGCTTCAAATTTGGAATATAAGTTCTCGTGTACCGGGCGCAGATCAATTTATGCATATACATATTATTGATCAATTTGCCAAAATTTCATTAAGATCGGAAAAGAAACACCAAAGTTATAGTCGAAAATATATTTTCATATTGATCTTCTTGCTGTCAGCAGCCGCAAGCATTTTCTGTATGCACAAATAGGCGAGCGCATGTGTGAGAAAGAGATGGCATGATATGTTTGTGTGTATTCTGTAGAGCCCCGATAAGTACTGTTTCGTGTACGTATGTATGTATGTATGTCTGTATGTATGTATGTATATGCTTGTGAGTAAAAAGACTCTGTAAGAAATGCACTTGCAGAACTGAACATTTGAGTGCTAATCATTTTAAAGGGAAATTATCCAATAAAACTAGAATATTTTTAACAACTGGGTTAGGTGTATATCGTAGTCGAGCCAACTCGACTACAGCATCTTACTTGTTTTGCTTTTTTAAATTGCTCTTTCCGTGGTACTCGGGCATTAAAGTCATATTCTCAAATTTAAACTATTTATTTTAAAACCACAATATTGAAATATATTATTAGAAGAAAAAAATTAAAGCAATATTGTGGTAGATCAAAAAAAATGAATGTTACAAGACTTATAAATGACATTTTAAGTGGAACCATGAAAAATTCTTAATATTGTAATACAATTGAACAAAAATATCACACAATGTAAACTAATTTAATAAAGGGATATTGCGTTGATTTAAAATTTCATCCAGAATTTTGAAATATATTAAGCCAAAAGTAAATTAAGTCAGTGTTGAGGTCGATTAAAAAAAAAAAAATTGAGCATTATAAATGACAATTTAAGTGGACCCAGAAAAAACCTTGAAACTTGAACACAACAGAAAAATGAATATAATTATTACATAATTTACATAACTTAAGTGAAGACAAAATTTGAATTAAATTTCGTGCAGGTTCCGTGACATTTTTTATGCCGATGCAGCCGCCGTTTTGTGTCCTGGCCAGGGCCTGGGACGAGTCGCTGACAAATAATTGAAATCAATCAAAATGTTTGAGGACACACCACTCACCCTGGGAAAAATAGTGTCGCGTGCGCAAAATGTAGCCAACTAATCAAAATTCAATTTGGCAACTCAAATCATTAAAAATCAAAAATCACAAATGATGCGCGTAATAAACTCAGTGCCGCTTGATGGCCGTTGTTTCCCATGCAGCGGAGCGCACAGAAGCGCGTCCAGGAGCGACGAGGATCAGTGGCAGCCACTTGGGTTGATGGGTTCATTCGGTGACAATTGAAATATAGCCGGGCATTTGTTGCTGCCAATGTTTGCAAACATGTAGCACAGCCCCTGGTATCTGGTTGTTGTTGTTGTTGTTGTTGTGGCAGCGAAGCGTATCAATAAATCCATTTAAAATTGCGTGCAGGCCGCGTGTGTGTCGCCTGGTCTGGTCTGGTTTGGTTTGGGTCGAGTGTTTGTCATTTCAGGCCGCACATAATGCAATGGGTATTATGGCTGCTTAGCGCAGGAATAGGCCAAAAAAAAAATAAAAAAAAAAATAAATTGGCAGCGACAGCGAAACAAAAGCGCCAAAAGACGTCACCAATTGACATCGACATCGACATCGACATCGATATGTGTGTACGAGAAACCGCTGCTACCCTCACCCTCACATAGGCCCATAGGTAACCCCGTCTAATACTACCCAGTCAGTACCAATAGCAACCCTCAATTTAAAATGCAAAATCAAAGTAAATCAATTTCAGTTTGCCAAAAAAAAAAACAAAAAAAATAACATTCGCGAAAACCAAACCTTGGGCACGTTCTGTGCGTTAAGTCGGCCAATAAATCAAATTACCAAATTTTTACTTTTTACTTTGATTTTGTTTTTGTGGCTAAAATTATGCGCATATGCGCCAACATAGGACACACAGGACACACGGAGAGTCACTCAAGTTGCCATCTCTATAGATATTGTAATTTGTGCGAAATCCTTAAAATCCAACACATTTATCACAAATATGTGCACATAAATCAGGACACAGACGTATGCATCTGAGGCTGAGCCATGTCCTTGTAGGTTGCTGGGCCGTGGGGGGTGTGGCACTTATCCTGGCACAGTTTCCACTCTAAAATCGAGCGTGGCCATAAAATGAGCATCCTCACAACGGGCGCGCCTAATTTGCACATTTTCACTATTTTAATGTGGCTCTGCGATTTTTTAATGTGCTTATTTATGTAGCCTGTTTATGATTTTATGCGCTTTCTATGCTAATTTTAGGGCCACAAAAATAGATCGTAAACTAAAGGTGACGTCATTTATCATACACCAAGTGGGCGTCACGAACTGTACTCAAAGTACTTTGTGGCAAAGTATTCAAATAGATGTGCGATAGATACAAAGTCTACGACGATATTTGTATTCGTAATGCAATCCATTTTAAATACCTATTCGAAAGATGAAACTACACTTTATTTATTGCCGGAATATTTCAGGACATTATTTATCCCAATACATAAGAGCTGTGACTAATAAAGATAAGCAAATTAAGAGCATATATTTTATTTAAATATCAGTTACATAGTTATTGCTGGAAGATAAAGAAATATAATTACATGTAAATACCAAAGAGTAGAGACCTCTCTAGTTGTTAATAATACATTTTTAAAACTTAAATAAATATTTAATTTGTATATTCAATAAATTTGAAGCAAGCACTTCTTCTTATTACAAGATAACACTTCGATGGGACCAGTCAATGACCACTTTCGGATTTCAACCCGTTTTAGTGCCGTTAAGCAAATGCTTTTTAACAATTTAAGCCAAAATGCAAAGAAGCCAACTAGTCTAGCAGATGAGTATTTATATATATATATATATATATATATATATATATACATGCATATTTACGACTCCCCCGTCATGTTGTCAATAACAATTTCGCAATGACACTCGCAGATATGAGGATGAACCCCTTTGCAGCTAAATGTAGACGACGCAACAAATCGCTGCAAATTGCATGCATAAAATTTTATCACCCAATATCGGAAATGGATTCCTTGTTGTCGGATTCCAGACTAATGGCCATCCTATGACCAGCAGCAGCAGCAGTCAACAAAGAAAGTGGCTAAAAATGCGAATCCAGCCAGCGAGCAGCTGCGTCCAAGTCATTTGGCAGTCAGTCGGACACACCATCAAAGTAGTTGTTACAATTGGATTTTGTACGTAAAAATAACAGAAAATAAAAATACTAAAAAAAAGGGTTGCCGCCGTTGCCATTTGATATTTTCTGATGGCCATAAGCAGTCATAATTTCATTATTATGAAGTGTCAACTGCGCCCTGCTGTTGCCATTATGGAAATGGCCGCTCAAATGGCCACTTTGTGTGACCATATTGGGTCAGGGGTTAGGGTTCGTCTTGGGTTTTTGGAGTAAGTGCGTGAATGGAATTTTAAGCTGCCGTCGCACTAAATGCACAGTTGCCAAGTCAAATCGAACGCGTCTAATTACTTTGAATTATTTGCCTAATTTGGCGCAATATTTCGTTGCCAGGACGATGATTCATTTTGGGCCAGTTGGTCGAGCGCGAGGACCAGTCAATCATGCCAACTGTTGCCATCAGTCAAGCTCAAATTCAATCCGTTGTCGCCGCCAAGGCAACGAGGTACGAGCAGAAGGGTGCGACTGTAATAAACGTGCCCCATTCGATTACATAATGTCAAGAAGCGCGCCCAGGGCAACCATAGACTCTGCTTTCTTTTGCTATTCTGGTCAGCCTCGGGGCAGTTTTGGGTCAGCGAAGGGATTATGCACACACACACACACACACACACACACATGAGTGCGAAACTGTAACTGGGTCTAACCGCAAAGTACCAACAAATAGAAGTCAGCAGTCGGCAGCCAACTCATGTGACCACAAAATGGCTTTTACTCTCCCAAAGTCCCCGGGGCACTGGTAACTGGTAACTGGTAACTGGGAACAACTAAGATGAGCAAATGTTGAAGGATAGCTAATTCCTCGGACGCAGATTAATCAGCGAATTCAAATAAATGCGATGATACTTATTTGCCACATGAGCTAATAAAGTTGGATATGGGGCGGAGTTAGTTAAAGAAAATTCAGTTGATTTCACCCTCTAATTGATGGAGCACAAATCAAACAAGCGACGACAACGAGGACACTTGAAAGGTTTCAACAAATTACAACTTTCAATCAATGCAATTTTCGCAACAAGAAAAACATAAAGAAAATCCATCAAAACCATAACCAACATATCACTTCAACATTTCAATGACCCCTTAAACAATTTACTATTCCCCTATCCTTAATATACCCTGTAAAGTGTTTTAAATGTGTAGCAGTTGTAAATAAATTTTACTTATTAGCATCATTAGCCTAGTTACTTAACTGTACATTCACTATATGCTCCTGAACTCAGAGTCTACAGAAACTAATAAAGCAAGTGAGGTATATAAATAGAGCAGTTATGGAATATTTAGAATTTTTATTATTTTAAAAAGACTATGTTAAGCTGTACAGCGTATCTTCTAGTCGAGCACACTCGCCTAGATTTCTTTTCATATTTTTTTTTTGTGGCGTTCAACGATAAATTTATCAAAATTTGTGGCATAAATCAGTGGTGGAACCACAGAAGTCACATATTGGTAGCATATAAACTTTTCACTTTTCAATATTTGCTCGGACCGTCGAAGGACTTGTCTGGTCTGCACCAAGGAAGGGGAAGGACTAGGGCAGGAGGGTCAACAAGAACTTGCTGTGTGTGTGTGAGCGGGTGTGTTTGATTTGTTTGGCATATTGAAGTGGTCAAGCAAATACGGATGAGGGCCACATGAATCAACAGCATCCGTATCCTTGTAAGTGGGCGTAACCGGCCACCCACCAGTCTTGTGCGTTAAGTTAATTGATTAACGACAGGATAGAAAGGAACAATTTTGAAAAAGTGTGCCAGCTCCTGCTGAAGCCATAGATGCACTAACTGATTGTTAGAAGAGTCGCACATATTTACCGTTGATTTGTGGTCATTGTCCAGCTTAAATTGTGCCCATCTGAAGGGTGAGGCTCTGGTCTGGTCTGGTCTGGTCTGGTTACCCATAACCACAACTATGGTCTGCATCATTATGTGACTGTGTGTGCTCTTTGTTGCCAACTGATTGGAATTTTATGAGCGTTTACCTGCTGCTTTAAGCATGGGATCCAGCTTGGCCCTCACTCCACCCCCCTCGTATTGGCCAACTTTATGAGCAGAGCGGCCATATTCGGTAATATTTATGCGTTTAATAAGCAACATGACATGTTGGAAATGTCATGTGTCGACGACTGTCATTCAAATGAAACAACTGCCAGCCGCAGGATACGATGGGTAGTGGAGGTAGGGGAGGGGTGCTTCCCCCAAAAACGTTGCCCTTTTGGGAGTCGCGTGCGCGCAGGATGTGCTTGATTACTTGACATTTTGCATGGGACGAGAGTAGTGCTGTATCCCATGTATTAATGAAAGAAATAAATTTAATTTTGGCAATTAATGCACTGAGCATATCAGACGTCAGCAAGTTTTGGCCACCCCCCGCAATCAGTTAACTTTATGTTTATCATTATTGACTCGAGAGCTCTTACGGCAACCCTCCTCCAACTTTCACTTGTCGCTCATAATGAGCGGACTGACCGCCCCCCCTTGGCCTCCTGCTCCAGCTGGTTATGGGCGTGGCACGACTTGGCTTAGATTGGTTCGCATTTCGTAATCAAATATCCTAGTTGCGCTTTCACGTTCACCGAAAATGTTCGCAAATTGCAATAAAAATGGACTGAATCAGGGCTAGGGGCTTGTGTCCTGTTTTTGGGGGTTGCTTTGGCAGTGAGATACAGCGCTTAGTCATCATCGAGGCGTCATTGTTTCTGCCTCCAGGCGGCTTATTGGATTTTTTTGTTCAAGTGCTACTCTTGCGTTATTTACGAGACGGAGACGGTTTGATAAGTCGAAGCCATGGGAGTAGCATGGAGTGCTCAGTGAGCAGACAGCAGCTGTCATTGTGCTGCTATCAAATGGATGAGTCTACAGTTCCTCAACTCCAGCGGGAAGTTCGCACAATCTGAGTTCGCACCTGGAGCACCGAGGACAATAGGCGAGGCTGACACAATTGTCGCACTTCAAAAGCCACTCGAAACTTTTGCTGACAATGCCGATGAGGATGTGTGACGGGAAAACCTACTTGGCTGGCAATTAGCGCTAAAAGCCGAATCAAAGCAACCGAAAATAAAAAAGGAAAGTAAAACTAAGCTAATAACCTGATTAGAGATTAGAGACACAACGTGACTTAATTAAACGGGTGTGGAGAAAGAAGCCACACAAAACGCGTAGAAACCTGTTTCGCGGTTTTCTGCCAACACAGATCACAATTCTGCCGGCAACTAGAGTTAATCGACGCTTTGCCCGATTTCCGAGCAAAAAGGATAATATTACAATATCCCGGCTGGATGTGTGTGTATCGCATGTATCCATTACACTCGACTGCCGCTGACCGGGAGAACGGTCGAGGGGTGACTGGTGACTGGTTGCCAGCCGATTAGTTCAGTGAGCCGCGACCATGTCCACATCCACATCCACATCCTCGTCCAGTCGCTGAGTCCATCAACGGCACATCAAACTGTCCGAGCAGTAACAACAACAATGGAACCATTCAATCAGCGAGCATAAAAACATAAAGAGATTTTAATTTTTTGATTATGTTGCCATCGATTGTCCGGCTCTCATGTGTGTATTTCTGTGCGTGTCCTGCTCCCAAGGGAACTTTTCCTTTACTTGGCCTCGGTTCCTTTCGCCTTTGCCTTTGTTCAATCGTTAATCAATGAAGTTCGTGTTCGCGTCGCCCCTTCGATCATTGCTTCATTGGCGACCCCTGGTCAGACAAACCCCGTCTCAAGCTCATCATCATGAACCTCATCCTCATTTGTGCGTTTAGCATAATAAAAAAAATCAACAGCGACGCGTAGTTGGCCGGAAAAACCAAGTTGATTTAATTTCACTAAAGCTGGCGAAAAGTCGAGAAAATCGCACAAAAAAATACTGTCGCTAATGCGTCGTAATTTCGATTAAAGTCATTTCCGGCATAGAGGGTATGTAATCTAGACTATAATTGCAGTTCATCAGCAGGAGCTGGTCTTGGGTATGTATATAAGTCTATATATATATATATATATAGTTCGTGTGGAGCACCTGAGGTATTTACTTTTCCTTGTGCTCCTCCTGCTTCCGCTCAATTAAACAATTGAATGCAATTTAAAGCCTGCTGCTCCAATACAACAAAAGACAAATCATAGCTATTAATTCCGCACTCGAGGAATGTTTCATTACAACAGGAACTGCGCTCGCTTTTGCGAGGTGCTCCTTTTGTGCACCCTGCCCCGAGACACACACATGTGCCACAAGGATGTCAGGGCTGCCTCTGCTGCCAACTTTTAATTTCCTTGCGCCGCTTTATTACACGCTCATTCATATGCAAATCGCTGGACTGTAACACAAAGGATACGGCTGCAAACCTGAAAAGCCCAACAACAGACAGCACAAGTCAAAGAAAACCCGCCGTTGAAAATGGGAAAAACTCGTATCAAGTAGGTTGGCATTTGGCTTTGAGCGATTAAAAAAAAAAAAATAGAAAAAAGAAATGGCAACTGCCTCGTTGAGGCATATGCTTAGCATATGAATGCCCCAGCCATATAGCATCTATAGCATCTATGGCATCTTAAAGAGCTCTTGCAGAGTTTGCAGGATTTTCACCTCATAACCCAAAAAATGCGCGTAATGCTTAAATGTGAAGATGTTGAGATGTTGTTGGTGGTGCTGGTGGTGGTGGTGGTGGTGGTGTTTCTGTCTTTTAACTACCCGCGAATGGACCGTCAAATGCTTTATGGGGTTGTTATATTTGTTGTCGCTGTTGTTAATGCTCTTGTTGCTCCTGTTGTTGTTGTTGTTGGGACTGTACCTTTTATTTTGGTTCTTAAGCATCCCATATCAAATTTAAATGAATCGCTTGCCAACCTTTTCCCTTAAGCGACTACATGTGGTGTTTATAGTTTCCAATAGATTTAGGGTTACAAGTTTCGGGCATTGTATCATTTGGCCAGAAACCTGGCTGGATATTTGTTGGGAACAGTTCACATTTCCAATTTCCGCTGCGATTTTTGCCTTTGTTTGGCAAAACAATTAATGTTATTTGCATAGTAGTTGGCGGCTTGCCGTTGCCGTTGCCACTGCCACAGCCACACAAAGGGACCAAAGGACCAGTCAAAAATAGAGCTGGCCACATGCAGTCCTTTTGGGCCCGGGGCGAGGCTTTGGCATTGTCTGCTCTGCTCTGCCATCAAATTGTATTTGACTTTGAAAATATTTTGGTCATATCTGCTGTGGGCCAGCAACGGGAGGTGTGTGTGTGTGTGTGTGTGTGTGTGTGGCAAGCATCTCTCTCTCGCTTTCTTGGTAGTTTGGCGCATTAGTAGCAGCACTTGAACGCTTTTCAACTGCCGTTGCACATGCCTCAAGTGTCGCTTTGCTAATGTGCAAAAAGTGTTGCTTAACTTCACACACACACACACACACTTACACGAGTTGAAGTGGCACTTCAGTTTTTGGGAAAATTGCCAAAATGCGCAAGTGTTGTGTCACACACACACACACACGCACACATTCACACACACACATATGGGTTGCTTCAAGTTTCTCCCTGCTTATTTATTTGTGCGTTTGCTTAAATGACACGAATTTGTCATCTTGTTGTACAGTTAACATGCACCCCGCTGCTTTTTGCCCCACCACCCCTAAAACCCCACACACACATGCTTGCATATGTCGTTGTTTGCTCAGCCACACCCCCTGTCTAACGCCCTACGCCCACAATGCATCCTTGCCTTCCCACCCGGGACCACCTTTTGTTTGCACAGCAGTTCAAAATTTCAATTAGTAGCCAACAAAAAATAAGAAATGGAAACTGTTACAAAATGTTTATAATTAGGTTTTCATATGCAAATTTGTGCTTTATGTTGTGGGCCACCAAATTGGAATTAAATATTCTTTTTACAGTGTGGATTGTTGACATTAACGTTTGCCCCGCGGCACTGACCCACTGCCACAAAAAAAAGCAAAGCAAAGCAGCGAGTCCCATTTCCGACGGTGCACCTTCTGTGGCAAGTTCAGAGTACTCACACTCGCTACTTTACTTCCGGTCCATTGGATTCACGTTGTCAGCAATTTAATTTCAATAAAATAAATATAAATCGAAATCAACTTTATGCATTGTAGTCTTCCCACACTGTACAGTCTGTATAATTGTAAGGGAAAGTTCATAATTTGCACACGCAAATGAGATAAACGGAAGGAAGCGAATTTGAAGACGACGGCAGGATTTGCATTCGCATCCTTAGAGCCACCACCACCACCACCACCAGTGGCGCAATGGTTTTCCACTCATTTCAACAGCTTGTTGCTAATTTTTAATAAATATTGAACAACTCAAGTGTCAGCAAAACAGGATTCGTTGGCAATATGCAAATTTATCAGCACCAAAATATTCGCACAAAATGAAAGCCATAATTTGGCATCACGTGCGCGATTATTGTGATGATTATCGTCGAAGGTTTTCCCCCCCGCTTTCCATCGTTGATTAAAAATCTAATGTCTAGAGCTGTTTATATTTATATACATACATACATATACTACAACAGATTTTGTTGATTTTGCGTTAACGCCACGTGGCGTCCTTTGGAACGCACTGTGTACAGTTGAGCCTACACAGATTTTGAAACACTTTCCTGGGGTGTGTTATTGTTGTTATAATTATTATGTATTGTATATGTTTAGTTACTTACTCTTAACCTTACTTATAAATTACTCTTAACCTTACTTATAACTAGATAGAACGTTGCAGTCGGACGTAACCGACAGCGAAATACTATTATACCATAAAATTTTGCGACTCTAGCTTGCAAATTACGGCAGATATGCGCATTTTAAATTTCCAGGGACGAAGTTCCTGGGGGCGGCGGATGTGGGCGTGGTCCAAAAATTTATATGACAATCCTTGGAGGAGGTTACCAAAAAATTTCCTTCCATGTTTGGTAACTCTATCTTTAAAATTTTCGGAGATATACGGAGTTATTGATTTACAATCGGAATTGTCGATTATAGGCGCAGGTGGGCGTGGCACCACCAATTTGTTATCGGTTCTTAAAGGCGATTACCAGTAATATACCTACCAAATTTGACGTGCGGAGGTGATGGGGGCGTCGGAGGTGGGCGTGGCACATGCCAATCTTTCAACGACCTCGCCAACAACCTACCAACCAAAATTGGTGACCGTATCCATTAAATTGTGAGAGATATGTGGATTTATCGATTTTCTAAAATCGAATTTCGCGGTTTTCTAGCTCCCTAGTGGACGTAGGTCCAAACCCAAGACACTTTAACTTTTGAGATTTTGCAATATACGTTCCAAGTTTCAAGTCTCTATCTCAAAGGGTGTCGGAGGAACGCGCGTTTACAGCATGACGGACATTGAACAAAACCAATATACTATTATACCTTTTTGGTATAATAGTATAAAAATGGAATTATTAAGGAATTATTAATTTGCCAGCTCGAAATTAACTTCACTTATCATTTATTTGTTATTTTTATTGCATACTTTTGGGGTCATCATTCAAAGTGATGTCACTTGATAACTGATCAATTTTTGCTTAACAGATTTTTTAGTTTTATTTCTAGTTGAGGCACGTTGACGCTTCCTTTGCCTTCTGGGCTTGATATGGTAACTTTTATTCTTGTGGTTCCTCAGCCACAGTCCATGTCGACTAAAATAGGAGGGACGCGGATTTCCAAATACAATAGCGGCTGGTCCTGGTAGAACAAGTGTACTTAACGCACTACCAACATTCTGTGAGCATAATAATAAATAATAAAAATACAGAGTGAACTTAAATCAATTCTCGAAAGAACACGCACCTCTGCGATGTACTCCTGCTGACGACCGTTGATGAGCAGAAAATATCCAGAAATCAGAGCAGGCAGCAAACAACACAAACGCATTGTAAATTTTACAATAATTTATGTAGAATAAATATATATTTTATTATTATTATTTTCTTGGCTTCCTGTTTTGCTTGTACTAAGCTCAAGCTGTTCAGAGTGAATGAAATGAGTTTGTCAATTATTTATGCGGACTTCAGTATAATCAGTTCAGTCGCAAAAGAGATAATCCAGTGTCTTTGCACTGCATACATAGATTATACCCTATATCCGGAGTATTTAGTACGATGACCGCAGTCTGGTTAAAATGTTACATCAACAATAAATAAAACAAATGTTGCTTTAGGTATTTCATTTATATAACTTTACTAATATCAAGTAAAAACTTTATAAATTATAATCCTATGCTAGGAAAACAAATGAAAATTAAGTAGATTTAACATATTCTTATTATCTTAAATTATGAATGAACATGAATTTTAAAATGCATAAAAAGATCTACAAACTAACAATGAGAAATAAGTGTTTTACACAACTCTGAAAACGGAAACCCATAATTAAAAACAAATTTTACTTATATAGAAAGTGTATCAAGGCGTTGTTGCTCTTCTAAAGTAGATTTTCCTTATGCATTCCGTTGGGCTTATAATGAAAACACTTTAACTCCGATAAGAGCTCATCTTTGATTCCCAGTTCGTCAATTCTCAGTGCTGTTGGACTTTTTGCATCCCAACTCGTACTAATTCTGTTTTTATTTCCACTGTAATTCGATTGGCAATCCATTAACTAATGAAACCGATACTATATTCCTTTTTTCGCATTCTAATTTCATTGGATTTATACAACAATTTAGCCCAAAGTGCTCTGAGTGAATTACCCCTGTTCTCCAACCCCTGTTTCCCCAGGGGTGAGAAGGGGTGCGTGTGTTCGTCATGCAAAGCATTTGATGGCTGTATCCTGAATCCTGTATCCCTGTCTTTATTTGTTGTCCTGTGTGTGTGTGTGTGTGTGACATTTAATAGCAACATGTCAACATGTCTGTCGCATTTATTGATATGAGCAGCGCGAAATTAACAAATCGATAAACTTTTATCGTTATGCATTTCGAGCTCAGCTGCAAATAAATAGAAAATCAATTGCCAAAGTACATAAAAAACGAATTGTACATTTCTATTTACAGCCAACTTTTCTGCACCTGTGGAGCTCTCGGCATATGGCTAATTTTTATAGTCTACCTTCTAATTTTTCAATTTGGGCAAACAAAAGTTTTTACACAAAAGCCACGACAACAAAACGATTCGAAATTTAATTATAAAGCGGGGGTTGTTTAGACTTATAAATAGATTAGACGATTTTTTGTCGTGCTTGAATATACAAGAAATTGGCTTACTAATAATTGCAATGGGCGTGGCATTAGCCCTCCAAATTAATTCGTTGTATGCCTTTCGTATAAAATATTTGTGGTTACAATTTGTAGTGACAGATGGGCCAGAAAATACACTCAAATTACTATAGCTATAATTTCCTTTTCAGTTCAGCTGATGTGGCTCAAATGTCGAAAGTTAAATTAATTTTCAATGTCAAATATGTTTGCCAAATTACATACAATAATATAATGCTTACGTACGTAAACCCATATGTAGTTCAAGGTTAAACAAAAATCGCCGGAGCTTCATAATGAGCTGCGCAAACAGAGAGCCGATAAAAAAAAAAAAAAAAAAAAAAAAAAAACAACCCAACAACAATATAAACAGCGCCTCGCTGTCTCTTCTGCTGCCTGATAGCTATCATCATGAATATTAATGCGGCATATCGCACACATATCATATCATGAACAGCATTAACATTACCGTTAACATTAACATCAACATCAGCACAGCAGCAGTGCCTCAAAGAGTCAAGTTCACTTTCACTACGCTGACGCACACTTCAAAACCAACAACACCAACAAAAGCAACAACAACAGCAACAACAACAACAGCAACAATAACATTGTGATTATCAGCATTCAGAGTTGGCCAGTCCAATTTTGGTCAGTGGCACAGTTCGCATCCCAGCGGCGAACTGCGCATACAAATGTTTGGCTCTGTCTGTGGCTATTTTTGGCCAACTTGGCTTCACCTGATGAATGGCATCGATTTGAAATTGGGCAGCGTTTTTGGCTTGTCTCCACTTGGCCACTTGGCATTGCATCACTGCCAGACGCGCTCAACAAAAATTGGCAGCCAACTGCTTTGAGCCAGGTCTGGAGTTCAGTTTATGGATTGCACGCGAATGACGGGTGAAAGCAAAGTGTGGCAATCAATGACGACATCAAAAAACAACAACAACAACTAAACTGCAATATCAAGTTTAACCAGCTGCAGTAGTTGGCTTCAAGTCAAAAAGTGAAACAGCTGACTAACAGACTGTCTGTCTGGCTAAGTTAGTATCTTCTGTATAACTGTCTTTTTTTGGCCATTTTCTTCAAAATGTCTCAAACGTTCGCTCAAGGCCAACTCTTGCTTACTAAGTGCGAGAACAAACAATAACTCTACTTTATATACAAAGACTATTATTATGTTTATGTATAAAATACGTATACGTGTTTTATGTGTGCTCTCTTAACTCCATCTCAAACAAAAATGGCTAATTTATATTTTTTACTCACACTTCTCAGCCAAAAATGAAGTTTGGCTAAAAGCTAATTACATCAATTTATGTAAGATTGCTTAAAATCCCTCAAGCCGACAAAAGGCGAACTATAATCATAATAATAATAATAATAATAACAATATATTTTAAATCTATAAATCTTCAAACTTAAATCACAAAAACCTATATTTTTTAAAATTGTATGTCACTGTTTGAGATTTGCATGTTTTGAGTTACAGTTTTATTGCAAGTTTTATTATTTATACTATTTATTAAAAATAACTTTTTCTAGAGAATGTTTTATTTTATGTGTGTTTTTGAAAAAGCTGCCATTCGGCATTTGATTAATTGAAAAAACGCTGGTGTGTAAATATTTTAATAGCTTATTTAAATAGAAACATGTTTTTCAGACTTTTGTTAGCGCACACACTCACACCAATACACACACACGCGCACACACACTAATTGTAAAATGAAAGAATTGCCGTTAGATACTTGGAAAAATATGTACAAATATTTAAAAAACCAACACAGTCCAATGCCCACAAATAAGCCCAGCCCCCTTTTAGGTGCTAGGCGCCGCCAACTGTTGAAAAGTAAATCTAACTTCACTCGTGCCACATTTACAATGCTTGCTTTGTGCTATATGACTTAATGATGCTCTCGATCCAGCTAAGATAGCTCAAGACAGACGTATAGACCCCCGGGCCGGAGCCGCACTGTGTAAAGCCGTAGCTGACAATGCCGTAGGCTACCCACCGTGAATGCTGACGATCGAAGTACATGAGCGGACCGCCGCTGTCGCCGGCACATGTATCCTTGTCCTTCTCTCCGCCGGCGCAGAGCTGCTTGGGACCCAGCCGGACTCCATACTCATCCAGAAGCTTGCTGCAATTCTCGCTGGAGACATACGGAATACGCAGCTTCAGCTTGATCGGGCTGTGTGTGTTTTCAAAGCGCTTGTTGACTGCGGATATTAAATAAAAAACAGTTAATTAGCCGGAGTTGAAAGCTTTTGTGCAACACTTACAGAGATCGGTGCGTCCCCAGCCGGAGACAGAAAACATTTGGCCCTCAGTCAATGGCATCTGGGCGGTCTTGTTGGGCAGACAAATGGGCATAATGAAGTGTGTGAAGCTAACGGGATGCTTGAGTCGGATTATGGCAATATCATTGTATTTGTAATTGGAGTACTCCTTGTACTCGGGATGCACATGTATCTGCTCGAAGGCGATATCCAGTGCGGCATCCGCACAGCTCAAATAGTTGGGCTCCTCAATGCAGTCCGGCTCCGTCTTCACATTGAACTCACCCAAACGCACGTGTTTCCTAAGAATAGTTTAGATATTTATTCAAAATTTGTAATCTTGGTTTTATAGTCTTACAATCCGCGTCGTTCTCGCACTCCCTCCCCTTGGACACAGTGGGCGGCGGTCAGGATGTGACGATCATCGATCAGTGTACCGCTGCAGCCGTAGTCGCCTGGGAAAGGAACATATATCAATTATTACAATTATTATTAATAAAAAAAAATAAATAAAAAATATAAAAAAAAAAATTCTTTGAAAATTAAATTTCTAAATTAGAAGGTTTATAAATTAAAAAATAATTAAACTGATTAAAATACATTAATACAAGCGATTTAGATAAGTTTAGCGAATTTGCATTTTTAAAAGAAATTTTCAAAAATTTACAAGCAAATTAACTAATTGAAATACGTTAAGGTAAAATAAGTCAAAAATATTAATAAATGGATAGATCATTAAAATAAACTATTTATAGTAATATATCCATAATTCAATTTGTTGTTGAAATGTCTTTCTAAATACTATTAAAGCATGTTTAAACAAAATAATTCATAAAATATACTGTTTATAGGAACGGACTGGATTATAATAATAATATAATAAAAACTAGACGCAAAAAAAAAATATTTAATTATGAAATATGAACAGAGGCAACTCGTGAATTTGATCACAAATTTACATCTTGAACTTCTTCAAGTTGAAAACTTACTCGAATGATAGACCAACAGTGCCAGCCAAGGATACTCGTCCAGTTCAGCAATTTCGCCGCCATAGATGCGATTTGTGACCTGCTTGCCACACTCGTTCAGCAGATTGAAGCCTGTGCTGGGTTCAACTGTTTGAATGCGTCGCTTGAGCTGCTTCCGCTTGAAGCGCGCTGTGACATCCAGAAAGCGACGATACTCGAACTTGGAGAACTGTATGACCGGAAAGAGGTAATCCTGGCCATTGGCTGGACAGCACACAAGTGGCTTGTATACGGATTCATCTGCGCTGTAATTCTGTGCAACAACTGCTGTTGCTGCCTGCTCGAGATCGCATTGGACCTTCTTCAGAAAGTTGACGCGCTCCGAGCTGAGATTGGTCACATTGCGCACCTGCAGATAGGCGGTACACTGGCTCACCTGGACGCAGACGCCACGCTTGGATTCGTTGGGTATATCGCAGGCCTGCCGTACCGCCTGCTCCGTCTGCTGAGCGCTGCTGACGAGGGCAAGGGCGAGCAGTGCGCTGGTCGCCGCCCACAATGCGCCGTTATTTGGATAGAGGCGGTACATCAGCGATCGGCTGAATGAATAAATCAATCCCAATTCCCCCACTCGTAATTGTAGCAGAAACGTGGCGCTCTTAATGTGTGTGCAAACAAACACCGAGCGGAGGGTGGCGAACACAACGCGTCGTATACGCAATCGCAGACGGCCAAAAGCACTTGCAACGCGACAAAAGAAAGAAGAAGAAAGAAAAGGCTATCAAAACGCTCACAATGTGAATCCGCTCGCGTGAACGCTCCGCCGTGTATTGAAATTGAATTTGAATGCTGAGCGCAGCAGCAGCAGCAGCCGAAACCGAAACCTCAGCAGCGAGTCGGAAGAGCCGAAGCTCAAAGTGCCAAAAACAAAAACAAAAACAAAAAAAAAACTAAAAGAAAAAGAAAAAGAAGAAAAATAAATAAACGACAGCCGTCTGCTTATTCACCTCACCTCACCTCACCACAGCCCCCGCAGCTTGTGACACCAAAACGAGCCCAAAACTGCAATCGCCGTCAACGAAACGGGAGCAACGGTCAAGCGATGTTGTTATTGTTGTTGTTGTTGTTGTAACAGGTACCCGGGTCCGGTTATGCAATCAGCTCTCAGCTCACAGCTGTGTCGTTGTCTTTCTGGTTTCACTTTCATTTGCTGTTCGACTTGAGCACAGCGTTGCCTACTTTTAGGGCGTGTCTTTTTAAATTGAGCTTCAAAGCTTTTTCCAAGCTTTTGTTTGAAAATGAGCATAATATTGGACTTAAATTAATCAGCTAAATTATTCTAAATCAAGAATGCTGAAGTCGTGTGAGCCCGACTTCGATATACCCTTAACCCAGCTGTTAAATATATTCTAATACTGTTGGCAAATTTCCTCTTAAAATGTTTTTGCACCCAAATGCGAGCAGGTCCGCAAATCCACTCATTTCTTATAGCAACCTGGCTGGCTAACGGTGTTTTGCAGAATACACACATAAACATATTAACGCTCGCGTCAAATATCGTCCCATCTCTTTCTCACATATGTGCTCGGCTATTTATGTATATGTATATAGAAAATGCTTGCGGCTGCTGATAGAAATGAGATCAATATGAGAATATATTTTCGACCATAACTTCGGTGATTCTTATCCGATTTTGATGATTTTAGAAGGTGATCAATAATAGCCATATGCATATTATGTATAAATTAGAAGACTCTGCCTTTAAAATTGTGGAAAATATTGCTATCGGAAACCGATAAGCATCGATAATCGATAAACAGATGAAGTTATCGATCAAATGAAGACAACTTCATCTGTGCCTGGTACATGAGAACTTATATTCCAAATTTGAAGTTTTTAGCTCTCATAGTCTCTGAGATCCGCGTGTTCATACAGACGGACGGACGGACGGACGGACAGACAGATATGGCAATATCTACTTGGCTGTTGATCCTGATCAAGAATATATATACTTTATTGGCTCGGAGATGCTTCCTTCTGCCTGTTACATACATTTGCACAAAACCATTATACCCTTTTTACCCATTTTTATTGGGTATAAAAAACAAACATATATTTTGCATACAAGTCTAGATTTTTGTATTTTTAATTTTTTGAGAGAATGGGGAGAAGTCAGTTTAATCTAATACGCTTATCCCTTTGTGACAAGAAATAATTTATTACACTTAAAAAGCGGGAAATCACAGAAAAATGTATATGTCAAAACATAGTTTTACTAATTTTGAATATATGCATAACTTTAATTCTCGTAGTAATTTTAGTATCAATATAAAGCGTAACCGCATTAGCATTGGTCAAAATCCAAGACCAACAGACAAACCGACTGTCGGACGGAGAACAGCTGCTGTGAGCTTCTGTTAACCGGATGTAGTTTCTATTTATTTATGCTTTTATGATGGGTAATTAAATAAAGCGCGGTGGCAATGTGAAAAAGCCTTGCGGTCAACTGGAAAAGCCAAAGGTTTTTCAAAAAAAAAAAAATAACAGTTCATTCACATTTCGCATTTGTCTTTTAAATATTCATTTATTAACTAAAGAACTAACACTTATTAATACAAATTAAATTAATATGTCTTTGCTTTGATATCTTATGTTAACGAAGTATGTAGGCAAGATCACAATTCGAGCTTCAGACTAAAATCTTGACGGGGAGTCGAGGGCTAAGCGATGGCTTGGGGTTAGGCCCTAACATTCTGCCTGATCCAAATGTCGTAGGCAGCGACGCTTGTGTAGACACCCGGCCAATCCTTCAGGCCGCACTTGTAGCCAAAGGAGACAATGCCCTCGAGCACCCATGCGTCATTCCTGAAGCGCATCAATGGTCCACCGGAGTCACCATCACAGGCATCCTGAGCATATTTGCCACCGGCACACAACTGTGTCGGCATAATGCTAATCTTTCGTTCCGCAAATTTCCGCTTACATTGCGCCGGCTCCACAAAGTTGACGACCAGCTTTTGCTTGACAGGACTCTGTGCGGATCGCAGAGTGCGTCCAAAGCCAACCACTGTATATTGTTGACCGGCACGCTTGGTTTCCGGCGCCACAACCGATGGCAGACAGACGGGCTTAATGTTGTTCGAGTAGCGCACATTGCTATCCAAGCGGACCAGGCCAATATCATGCAACTGATTCGGCGATTTTTCCTTATAGAGATCATGAACACGCGTCTCCTCGATGCCCAAACGTTTAACAGCGCTGTTGGATCGATCCAGTGCGTTGCGCGTGTCGTGTTCACCCAAACGGGCAGAGGTACTAAAATAACCAAGCAAAACACAAGAAATAAATAAAATTATATATCATAAAAACTTGGTAGGAAATCAGATAAAGTTGCTAATTGAATTTTAAAAGTGCAAACGTGCCCAGCGCCAACCACCCAAAATATAAAAAACATAAAATAAAATAAATTAAAATAAGTATTAAAGTAAAATAAAAGCCCGCGGTCAAGCAAATTACGAGCCCAACCAATTGTTATCCACTTTGAACCCGTTCCAAGCCCCCCAAATACCCTCCCCCTTGAGGCATGAATCACTAGCTAAAAAGCAGCGGTAGCGCTTTGAATCTGGTTTGGCCGTTTAGCTGACTTAATTAATATGCTTTAACTTGGGCAAAAAAAAAAACATGAGCAACAACAAAAAGAACACAAAAGCGAAAAATTAATAATAATAATAACAAGAGAGACACACTGACAAGCCCAAAGCCACGGGGACTCTTTCTAGCCCAATTAGTAACTAGAAAGTGTGTTTTGGTTAGCAGAAATGCGTCAAATTGAATTGAATTGAATTGATGAATAAGCGTATGGGAATTCATCGGTATCTCCTGCTAATGAGTGCTAACTTGTGAATACTACTCGTTATACTCACAGTGGTCCCTTTTCGCGCAGAATGCGACCAGTCAGGCAATGGGCTGCAGTTAGAACATAGCGCTGATTGATCAATGTGCCCGCACAGCTGGTGGCCAATCCATTGCCGGTTAGGAGCCGATATTCCAGGAGCACCGTCCAGGGAAACTCGTTCTGATCGGCATTCTCGCCGCCATAGATCTTGTTGCCGATGGTCACCCCACCGCAAGTAGGCGGCTGTGGCAACAATGTGGAACCATCCGGTTGCTGTGGCTGCACTGGCTGCTGAGGCTGACGTGGCTGCTGTGATCTTCTATTGTTGCCCTGGCCAAAGCTCCAGGGTCTTAAGTTCTGGGAGGGAAACAGCACAGTTGTCGGCTGAGGTGCATTTGGTGCCCGATTCCAACTAAAGTCGTAATCATTGTCAAAGTTCCCAAAGTTCGCAAAGTCTCCATAGTCCATACTGCGACTGCTCGTGTAGCCCGTGTCGCGTGTGCAGCACACAAAAGGACGATTATCGTTCCCCATGCCACAACTGGACTCCCGAACGAACTGTTTCTCCACATCCGACAGACTGTCCTGCTGCAGCACCGAATACAACGTTTGGCACTCACTGATCTGCACACAGAGCCCAGCTCGCTGATTGGGATTAGTGCAACGCTCATCTGCAAAAGAGACACAGGTTAATAACAAGAAAGAAATGTTTATTTGAATACCCCTAACGCAATTATTTGTGATCTTCATCCTGATATAGTGCAGGTATACAATTAATTTTTAAAACTGTTCAAAATATCTTATAGAATCTGTCAAAGTTTGTCTACTTCAATATTTCTTAGATGTACTGTTTTTTTTTTTTTAAATAGAGCTAAATGATAAATTACTCCCATTTTAACAAATTGTAAACTGTTTAATCATAACTAATTGTATATTAAATATATTTTGGAAAATGATCGTCAGTTCCTCAGTGAGAGACAAGCTTGTTGGGCTTCGTTGACTCAGCTGGCCTATTTCAAAAGATTACAAGACACACAACTGTATCCAAATACCCTCATCAAGGACATACATATATACGATAAAAATCTGGTTTTGTTCTGGGGAATCACCGCCAGCTTGGGGCACGCGACCAAAATAAACTGATGCGACATTCTTGCGGTCTGACTACCACTGACCGTTGAAGTTATTTGCAACCTGGAACTCGAATTGTGCACTTAATTAGCAACTGGGGTAATATCCCAGTTGCATTAATCGCTGTTGACTACATTAATCGACTGATTCATCCAGTTTAGCTCATTTAACAACTAATTAGCTAATTCCCTTAGAGCTTTGATTGGAGATTGAAGAACCATTCTAAAGTTCTCGGGGTATTTTTTTTTTTAATTAAACACTAAAAATCCCACAGATTCTGTGGTCAGTTTATTTGTTGATTTGTCACTTACATTGCGCTTTCGTATATGTTGCACCCAAAATGCACAGAAGTAACACAAAAAATTTCATTTTTTCTCAATTAACACACTTGTATTATTGTATTATATTATATTATATTTCATTCGGTAATTATGGTTATTTATGATCGATGGAGACTAGACACACTCCACGCTCGAAATCAAACTGTGAACAGGTTCAAGTTAACACTGGGCTTTTATAGCCGCAGCAGCGACGATCGTGTTAAAACAAGAATAAGCCGAGCACACATTTGAGAACCGGTGACAAGAAATCGGAACAGGTGAAGCATCTCTCTCTATCTCTTTCTCACTCTCCCTCTCCCTTTCTCTTTTTCTCGCTGTGATTCTCTGGTTAATCTGCGGTTTAATCAATGGGCCGCGATTGTTATCCGAAAGGGGGAACGTTGTGGTTAAGGCATTTACTATTTGCATAATAGCTGCACTTACACACATTTATAGGGTTAAGAATACACATATATATATATATATGTATATATGTATGCCAATCAATTCATATTCAAGAATGAAGGACACTGAATATTCAAAAGAAAATCCAAAAATGTGTGATGTTACCGTTGTAGGTTCAGTAACCTAACGAAATACCAAAATAAACCTGAAGTTCGCCTTCAACGTCACATTTTACTACGATGACGTATCAAGTTCCGTTTAATTGATTTGAATCCGCTCCAATTATTTTAGTCATCCGCCTGTATTTTCATTCTAAGGCATTTGTCATTCGTAATATTTGAAAGCAGTGCAGAAATTCAACTCAAATGTTATTCACAATAACACTTCAATGTGTCGCCTGTTTCAATAATGGGAATCACCCACGGCACCCACGTATTTGTAAACTCTGTCACAGCCAGACGGAACTGTCCTATCTCAAAAATTGAGTCGGCAACCTGTTCCTAATGCGTTCTGGAATGGTTCCCTGACATGTCGCAGGCAGAATATTTCCATAAGCAGTTTGTAATATACAAATTAGCTGAGTCAAACTTGAACGTGGCGGAAACCCATGTACTCTTTTAGCAATTTATGTTTATATGCACATAAATGCATATATGTATATGATAGGCGCATCTTTAATAATTCAAAACAATATTTTATTTTCTAAAGAGTTTTTCCCATTCTAAATAAATCTAACTTTTAAACGATAGCGTTTTAACCCGGATTTGATTATAATCTTTATTATTGTTATTTAATTTCAGATGCATTTAAAGCTACTTATTGTTTGGTGTTAAATTCAGATTACTGATAACCAGATTTTCTGCTTAAGTTGAATTTTTTGGAAAAGTTTCATTACTAATTCATGGGAATTTTTTGAAGTGCAACAGCATATTAAAGAGTCAAAAGCTATATGGATATAGAAATGAGTCGACCACAAAAAGAGGGGGAAAACAAATTGAATTGAAGATATATTAAAATATATTACCCTTAGATAACCTGCGTATTTCCTGTTAACGATTAGCATGGAGAACATTTGCAACTTAAGATAAATATAGTTCTTTCTTTTCATTTGCTTCATTAAATGTATTTCAAAGTGGGCCCCGCAGCGAGGACAGCTGTTAGTTGATGGAACCGCAAACCTTTAATTTCCTGTCATTTCCCTTTTATTTCGTTTCCAAATTGGACAGAACTCGGCGGGTTGCTAACAAGATCAACATGTTATCACAAAAGGGTTAAAGTTCAAGTTAAGTCAGCGCACGCGGGAAATGTCAACGCCAGATAAACGTTTGTGCCGGAAAATGGGCGTGAGGATGGTCTAATTAAGCGCAAAATATTCGTGGTGCTTGGGATGCAAAAAGAAAAACTCGCACAACCACCAAAAAATAAATTCTTAGAGCTGACAGCGGTGGGATTCGAACCCACGCCCTTTCGGACTGGTGCCTAAAACCAGCGCCTTAGACCGCTCGGCCACGCTGCCGTATGGCGCACATTTATTTTCAGACATACAACTTAAACGGCTTTTTTTGAAAATAAAACGTTCTATGAAAAAAAACTATCTATTGCGCTCATGTTGTGCGTTCTATAAAAATTACGTAAAAATTCAAAGTTCACTTTTAACAAAACATGATTAATTAGAACTAAAAATACGCGTATTATCAGACAGAAGTTGCGCTTATCGTATTATTACATACACACATGTGTGGAAAGAAATAATCTCGACATACATATAGAAATGTAAATAACTAACAAAAAAAAAAAATGTAAAAAAACTTTGACAGCGGTGGGATTCGAACCCACGCCCTTTCGGACTGGTGCCTAAAACCAGCGCCTTAGACCGCTCGGCCACGCTGCCTCGTTCCATTTTGTGTCAAATGTGCTGTTTGAATCCACAGCAAGCAACATGTATTCCGCACGAAAGTGCTGGTCTAGTTTTGGGGATGATTTCCACAAGTGTTGCCGAAGTGCATTTCATAAAATAGGAGCAGCCGGCTAAAAAGTAGTAGAAATTGTAACTTATTGCTAAATGCGAATTTGCTGGCGCACGAAATGTATTTCAAAACGAAAAGTTAATGTTAATAAAAGTTAATATAGCATGAATAAATGATTATTAAATAATTGTAGCAGGTAAATATATATTCTATATTCTTATTTAAGAATGAAATAAACTGACATTAGATTTATTTAAAAAAAAAAAACAATACTAAACTGCCTTAAATTGCATACAAAATCAATCTTAATAAAAAAAAAAACAGGAGTAACATTTAAAAATAATTTAATTGAAAATGTAAAATGAATGAAAAAACAATTATATAAATGCTTTAATAAATATGAATAATAAATAATAAGTATATTATATATAAATTTTAATATAATATACTACATTTTTAAGCTATTAAAGTAATATTTAAGAAAAAATCATAACAAAGAATAAAAAAAAACTAAATTACAATAGTCTGGGATCCACAGCAAAGCACTTAGTTAACCAAAACTGAAATGGTGATAGTAAAAAACCAACAAAATAAAAAACCGAGCAATAACAATGTCAAACGCTTTACGAGCCATCGGAGCTATCGGAGCGATTCTAATCCATTGAGAAACGCATTTTGATTTTTGCGATAATGAGCGGGGCATAGGGCAGGGGTAGGACAGGGTCAGGGGGGTGAGTTGAGATACAGATGCAAACGATTACACCTTCGGGTGGCCTGCGCCCTTTGAGGTCGGCAAGTTCTAGCTGCCACACACACCCCGTAGTTGTTTCTTTTCCTTGTTTTACGATTTCTGCATTTCGCAAATTCGCAAGCTGTATAAAAAAGAACGTTTCCCTTTTTCCTTTCTGTTTTTTTCTTTGACGGTAGCATATTTTATAGCATTTTTATGGCGACATAGTTTAGCTTTTTTTTGCGATTTACGAGCGTTTTATAACTTGTTTACATTAAGCAAAAGTGAGTAACGGTAACCCTGGGAAGCGTTTTATGCAAAAATCTATTAAAACGCTGGCGAGCTGCATAAAAATCACAATAAATGCTCAACGATTGCAACTTAAACGATCCATAACCCGTCACGGGGGTTACAACCCTCCGCCTTGACTCTGCCCCACATATTTGACACATTTTTGTCAGCTTCAAATTGCGTTTGAAGTCGTCATTGAAACATTTGAAATTTTTTTCAGATAGTCTTTTTTAATAGTCCACATGACAAAATGTTATCTTCGTCTTTGGCAAGACATTATCTGGTTTTCATATAGAATTTGATAGTTGATATTAATTTAATATTTGTAAACAGGCAAACTTAGTGTGCTTTGCTTTGACTAACAATCGACAAATAAATGTTTGAAAATTTCAAAGCCTGACAACAAACATAAGAATATTATAAACTTCGACATATGAACTATCACAACCCAAAAGAAGATTAATTAAAGCAACATGTTTCGGGAAAGAAATGAACTCGCTGAAAACATTTTCCCCTTTTTAATTAAAATTTAAAAATGTCAAATGTAGTTTACAATTTATTATGACCACTACAAAAAGCATTTAGCACCTTAAAAAATCCCACTAATAATCCACAATTTGATTCAGATGTGTATTTTTAATGAGCTACAAATGATACCAAAAAAATCACCTAATTTTATCTGTTTTTTTAATGCACAATGCAAAAAAAAAAATATATTTATCATTTTAAAAGAAATGCATTTGTTATGCAAAAAAAAACAAATATAAATTGAATAAAATATTAAAATATTTTTCTTGATAGTCGTATCAACAAAAAAAAAGAAAACAAAAAAACATATTATCTCTGATAGATTATCGAATTTTTCACAAACACAAAATGTTTATAAAATTGTTTAAAATGACACATAATTTAGCGCTTCTGACAAGTCAATAAATATTTAAGATAAGCGCGTCTATTGCTCATATCTCCAGACTATTTCTGGGGTTGACACGGGAATTCCGCAGTACTTTTAAATGATGGATTATTATTAAGTAATTGTTGTGAAAATTCTAATCACACGTGATGGGGAAAGTTTGTATTATTTTTTAATAGGGAGTAAAGCAAAGAATTTCTTTGACGACACTTAAATTAAAATATTCTGTTCTATTTTTGGAAACATTTAATAATTTATGATAAGAATTTTAAATGCATAAAGCAGTTCGGCCATTCGTCATGATTTAGATAACAAAATATTGTTGTGTACGATACGAAAATTACCCAAATAAGTTTCAAGTAAGCCATGTTTACTGATAAGAAAATATCGAAATTTATCGAATTGTTTTCCCTATAAATACGAGTTGAATTTGCGAATATCATTAGTAAAAACAAAGCACAACAAATATTACCTAAATAAAAACGGACGGCTTTTTCATGAAATTTATTGTGACCCTTTTGGTGGCGGTGGCCCTTGTGGCACATCTGCAAGAGACGAGTGCCAGAAGTCTCCAGAGCGATCAGAGCAATTTCGACAATGAGGTCGGACAGGATGCCTCAGATTTTGGCAATGCTGTGGCCCAAGCAGCCTCACAGTTTAGCAATGATGTTAGCCAATCCGCAGATGGCACTGAACTTGGACAAGCAGCCTCAAAGTTTGGCATTGCAGTTGGCCAAGCAGCCTCAAAGTATGGCATGTCAATTGGCCAGTCGGCAGGTAATGCTGGCACTCAAATTGGCCAAGCAGCCTCAAAGTTTGGCATTGCAGTTGGCCAAGCAGCCACACAAGCCGCAAATCAACTCGGTACTTCAATTGTAAGTTGTTTGTGCTGCAATGAAAAATATCTATCGAATTTATATTATATCTATAACTATTTCAGTTGAATGATCCGTCTGTAATTGTTGTCGCTGCCAATAGTACGGGTAATGCAACCAATGTGGCCAGCACAATTGGTTCCGATGCTTCCACTGTGGCCCAAAATATTGCCTCCCAAGCAACCCATGTGGCCAATAGTGTAGCATCCCAAGCATCAAATATTGCTAAACAAATTGCAAGAACTGCGAGAAATGTTGCATCTGACTCTTCCAATACCGCTAGCAATGTGGCCTCTGATGCCTCTGGTGATGCTGCATCTGGAACTTCCAATGTTGGCCAGACTGTAAAGTGCGATTGCTTCAACACAGCTAAGAGTGGAGCTTCAGATGCATCCAATTCTGCCAAAAATGTTGCATCTGATGCTTCAAACACCGCTAGTAAGGTGGCATCTGATGCCTCCAATATTGCCTCGGCTGCTGCCGGTACTGCTGGAAAGATTGCTTCGGCTGCTGCCGGTACAGCTGGAAACATTGCTTCGGATGCTGCCGGTACAGCTGGAAAGATTGCTTCGGCTGCTGCCGGTACAGCCAGCCAAATTGGCTCCGCTGCTGCCGGTACTGCTGGAAACATTGCTTCGGCTGCTGCCGGTACTGCTGGAGACATTGCATCCGCTGCTGCCGGTACAGCCAGCCAAATTGGCTCCGCTGCTGCCGGTACTGCTGGAAGCATTGCCTCGGCTGCTGCCGGTACTGCTGGAGACGTTGCATCCGCTGCTGCCGGTACAGCCAGCCAAATTGGCTCCGCTGCTGCCGGTACTGCTGGAGGCATTGCCTCGGCTGCTGCCGGTACTGCTGGAAAAATTGCTTCAGATGCTGCCGGCGCAGCTGCAGGCATTGCTGGAGCTGCCACAAATGTTGCTGCGGGCGTGGCAAATGGCGCAGCCAATGTGGCCCACAATGTTGCCGATGGTATTGCTAATCTTTTTTAAACGAGTTCCATAATCAATCAAGTGTTAACACTAAAAATGTTTGGTATGTCTATATATATATACACAATTATAAAATAAAACAAACTTTTCGCGTATTTAATTGATTGTTGTTGATTTCATTGGTCAATCATTGCCATTGGGTAATGCCTTTTTTGTGGACTGCTTAAGGTTCTTGTCGCTCGTATCTGACAATATCTATAATTATTTTTGTAACGTGAGATTAGTTGATATCAAGTTGTGGACATCAATCAGTGCACACCGCCAGTTTGTATTTGAGTTATTGGCCACTTTAGTTTAAGAAGGCTTACACACATTATACAAATTGTGTTTATTACGTCTTTAACTTTTCGGCCAGATATGATCCATTGCTCGATGGTATATAAATAAAGGTGTCCCGCCATAAAATCAAACAGTACGAAATTTACTAACACAAGAATCAATATGCAAGTCAAAGTGGTTGTCGCTTTGGCCATAATTTTGGTGGCACAGCAGGTCCAAGCTGGCACCCTCAATTTTGGCGACATAATGGGCGATGTCTCCAAGGTAGCAGTTGCTGGCGAGAAAGTAATCCACCAATTGGAGAATGAGTTGAACACCTATGAGGAGCCCACTAATCTAAACGTTCTGAGTGATATGGCTAATGCTTTGGGTGATCTAGCTGTAAGTAATATTCATATTTATCTGCAAATATATATTTTTCTATATCTATATAACTACAACTTAGAATGCACTTACCAACTTGAGAGTTGAGGAGAATTATGTCGAAGCTGAGCGCACTAATCTAATTGGTGATCTTCTGGGTGGTGTTGGCAATGCTCTCGGTCATTTGGCTGTAAGTTGAACGTATTTGAGATTGGTCAGTTATCTTTAAATCTCTCTCTTTGCAATAGAACACAATTACCAGTCTTAGCGTGAAAATCCAGAAACGCGCAGAACCCCAGACTCAAAGTGTTGCAGTAAGTAGCGGTGAGATCTAGATTTAATATTTGTATTTAATTATATTTTTTCTTTGCCAAAAATGTAGTCTGCAGGCGCTTCTATTATTGGTGAAGTTGGTGTAAGTACTGTTATTTAAAATCAAAAATTGTCTTTTATAAAAATCTTTCGCAAACACAGAACATTAGCGCCAAGGAGATTGCATCTGCTGCCCAAGCAGCTGCTCCCTATGTGAAACAGCTGAATGCTGGCCTGGGAGATCTGGCTGTAGGTTAAGCTTAATTTTGTGTTTAACTTTTACTAATCATTTTGAACCATTCCAGAACGCCCTAACCCATCTTTAAGTGAACAATGTGGGGCAACCAAAATAATAATTTTTTTACAAATTAAATTTTCCAATCAGTTTTCATTTGAATAAAGCGAGTTCATCACAACTTCAATTAGCGTCTGGTGCCTGTTGTTTTGAAATCTAAGAACTATAAACAAGGTCAATCAATATATGCTCAAGTTCCAAGTTCCAGATGCCATTGCCAGTTCCTGTTCTTGTTGATCCACTACGCAAAGAAAAGAGGTCAAATGATACGTGAATCAAAATTGAGACACGTGATTCTCTGCAACATTAGGGGATCAAATTACCCGAAAACCACCAGCACCACTAGAACTGCACCATCAGCTCAAAGAGAAATAAAAAAGAGCTTTGCACACTCTGAATTACGACTACTGGATACCCTTGCGATATTTTAGGATATACAAAATTCCGATATTCAAAAGATTTTTTATGGCAAAATAATGTTCAACAGATTAATTTAAATATTTAAAAATATATACAAAAAAAATTTTAAATGTTTCACTTATTGGTGAATATTAGCAATAATAATATAAATATAATAATTATAAATTTAAATAATAAAAAGAGTTCACTACTATTTAAAAAAAAATATATACGTTTTTTAAACATTTTAATAAGGATGTTACTAACTTGATCAGAAAATAACAATGTCAAAAGCAAGATCTTTACTTAATCTTCACTGTACACATGTATTTTGAATAATTTGAATTCTTCAAGCAGTTTTTACATAGGGCTTTGCTTTTGACAGTTGCTCAGTTGTCGGTGCTTTCAGATGCTCGTGCTACTGAAATTGGGTCATTTCAAGGGGTGATACAAGGGCGATACAAGACGATATAGACGACGCCAAGCGGAAGACGTATACGATGCACACAAACATACATACATAACATGCATATATACATGCACATTTATGTGCATAAGTGTGTGACTGACTTATGTTGTTGTTGTTGTTGTTTTTGTTGCTCTGTTCTGCTGTTATTAAGTCGCTTTATTGAGCGGCAAATTTCGTTTGTTTTGGCAACAGGAAAGTCGGGCATTTAAGTCCATTATACGCACGAATTTCCAAAATTTCGTGCCAACAATAAAGCTGTAATTATAAAAACAAAAATTTACAAACATTTTGTTAATTAATTTCGGCTCCAAGGAAACCCCTTTGAGTGCACACGCCTACAATCCAAAATCGGATATTTATGGACTATTATACATATATACATGTATATAATTTGATATCAATTAATATGCAGAGCCCATAAGCACGGAGTGCGTGAGACCGAGAAATAACGACGAGTTTATTATATTTAAAAAAAAAAATAGATGATTACAAAAAATATAATGTGACACTTGGGCAGCAACAAGTCAACGGATCGGCGTGATTAAAAGCCATTTGTGGCTTGGATTGACAGCTGAAGACCACAAAAATGGAATTAACATTGAATTCGGAAACCCGTTTGTGGGTGTTATTAAATGATCAAATTTTGGTACGTTTTGACTTTGAGTCGGTCAAATATTCGCCTGGCTGCGAATCGCAATCGCATTCGCACAGGACGGGACAGTGCAAGAAACAAAAAAAAAATGCCAAACAATATTGGAAACCGGTTCGCAGACGTTTCTATGTTAGTGGTCAAGGTCTAAGGAGCAGCCGACAATCAGACAATCAGACAGACGGACGGACAGACGGACGGACGGACAGCAGAATGCATTCAAAGCGGAATAAACAATAACATCGCAGAGAGCAGCACAAGCGATACATGAATAAATGCTAAAAGTAGAACCAGGAGAAGAGAATTGCATAAACATTAAAGTTATATGTATGTACATATGCATGTATGTGCATGTATATGTATATATGTATGTACATATACATATACCCCATATGCGTGTGAGCTCCTGACTGCTGAGTTAAAAATATAGGTACAATTAAATTAGGGTGATTCAGTGCAATTTTTTCTTATTTTTTTTTTTAATTTCACGCCAGAAACAAATTTTCAATTAAATTATTTTACAATGCTTAAAATTGGTTACATTTATTTTTATTTATCTCAAAAATGTATACATCAATTACCAGCAAATAATGCAAATCATTATAATAAATTTGTTATTGAATCCAGTAATAGAAAACAAAATATTTTCTGAAATGTAAATTAATGTCTGTAAAATAAGTTTAATCAAATTGATTAATTTAGCTAAAAGCCTTGTACATTTTTAAATTCTATATCTGTCACCATTCAATTATATTATTATAATTAAACATATATATTTATTTTACTTGAAAATGCTTTTTCGATTTCACAGAACCAATATTTCATAAAAACTTCTCCGTTTCAGAGACTTTTTATTCATTTTAAATGTAGCATATTTTCTTTCTTTTACTATAGAATAAATATATTAATGAATAAAATTACAAAGTTAATTTTAATGTGTCTTACAACATTTTATTCAAAATACAAACTTCTTTAAAATTTGGTTGTTTATTTATCTTTAATTATCTTTTGAGACTACAAATAAAGCATTTTTGCCCATAAAAAATAATTCCAATTCGCATCGTTACCTTTGCAAATACCATCCCTTCAACACGCTGGCTGAAACACCCTAATGAATACATGCATCATGCAACAGCAACGTGATGGCAATGCAACCGAAAGTTGCATGCAATACATTGTATATACATACATGCATGTATGCATGTATGTATATTTGTGTAAGTGTGTTTGAGGGACAAAACCACTTGCCTTATGTACAGAATGAAATATGTATGCACATAAAATGCAAGACTAAAAAAACTAAAAAAAAAAAATAAAAAAAAGGCGTGCAGCAAAAATCCCTATAATGAAATTTTAGCAATACGAATACATGAAAAGCGCCTGCTGTCCGCATGTTGTGCTAAAAACTGGTTTTCCATCGATTGCGTCGCACTCCTCTGACTGGTCGACGGGCAGAAGCCAAAGGTTGCCTTATCTTATCGACGACGTGTCCAACTTCTTGGAACGAACACTTGACCAAAACCCGTGTGTATGTATATGTGTGTGTGTGTGTGTGTGTGTGCTGTCAAATTGACGCTAAACAGCGCGAATCATCTATTCAAATCGCTCAGAAACTGCAGTGTTAATCGCGACGAAAATTTTCAGCTGTCAACTGTCACTTCAAAATCGGACTGCAATAAAACTTTTTGTTTGCGGCTATTTTTAAGCGACACTTCACACGCACCACAGCAACAACAACAACTTCATTAAAATTAATTAATGCCTGGGCACACACACACACACTCACACACACACACCAAGGACCATGGAGCCAAGAGCAACAATAGGTGTTAAAGGGGGTCGCCATCATTAGGCACACATCAGTTTGTCGGGCGTTTTTTATTTTTTTTATTTATTTTTTTGGTTAACCGAAAGAATATTCACAAATTAAATTAAATGAAGTGAGTGTGAAAATGTTGGGTGTGGGCAAAGAAACAACTGAAAAGCCACAACACCAAACATTAAACACCCGAAAAGCGGGGCGGGGCTAAAAGGAAATACGCTCAAGTGATTTTCATACCACGCCGCCTGTCAAATTGTTGTTGTTGTTGTTGTTGTTGTGGCTGTTGATGTAAAATCAAGATAAGCAAATTGTTGCCGAAAAATGTTGGTACAAAGGAAGCGATTTGGACGTTTTAATGATGATAGAGCATGACACAGAATAACTGAAAATGAAATCCATTTAAATTGTACATCAACTCAAATGGTTAAAAGCAAAAAAAAAAAAGAGAAACGCTTTTTTTCTCTCATCCAATTAATATTTTTATTTCGGGAATTGTAGTCTCAATAACCCAGCAAAACATGCAACGGCAGTTTTAAATTTAATAATACGTTCGTATTACCAACACTTATCTAAAATTAGTTTACCAATTTAACATTTAACAATTAGATAAAAAGGGAAAAAAGAATAAATACTGATAAACTAATTTAAATTTAATTTATTTGAGAATTTTTACATAGATTGATGATTTTTTTTGAGATGCTCGGATTACTTCCATGATTTTTTTGAGATACTTTGCAAACTTAAATTGTATTTAGTCGAAATTTGTAGTGTTGTTAAAAGTAAATTAAGCTGCCCCTTTTATGTGATCAATTTGCCCTTGAAAATGAACTTGAAAAGGGAATTTTAACTGACGTATGTGTGTGTGTGTGTGTGTAAGCACATAACTGAACATATGCACAAATTTTGGACACAACACGAATGCAGCACATGCCACTGATGTTTGTTGCCTGTCATAAACAAGAGTTTCGATAATTATTATAATTCTTCTCCTTTATGTTCATGCCACGTTTGTTTGTCTCCAACGCCTGTCAAATTGTCATTGTCATAAAAATAAATGCCCAAAAACAAAATAATAATACAAAAAAAATTAACGTCAAGTGTGTGCAAATGATAATATGCATGTATTTGTATGTATGTATGTATGTATGCATGTATGTATATATGTATATATAATGCTAATGTATCTGTAGCTTTTAGCGCAACCTGTTTCACATGTGCAACAACGAAATTAAAAACTGAAGGCGACATCGACTGCTGCAAGTTGATTATTATAATTTCGGTGGCAGCTCCTTTTTCGTAATTTGTGTGTGTGTCCTTTGCGCGCAACAACAAGTGCAGCAGCAGCAGCCAGTTGAATTCCATTGGTGGGAACCAGTTCGCCCAAAAACTGGTTACCAAATTTCAAGTTCAAAATTGAAAAAGGAAAAAACTAATAAAAAACATTAAAAAAAAAAAGTGAAACAAGTCGCAAAGTGCGCGTTGATTTGCTCCATTTACGCGCTCACTAATCGTGATTTCTTTTTGGTGGTAGAAGAGGGGGGTGTCCATTTAAAGAGGTTCACTTAATGCTGGGCACCCCTATGAAGTTCTCGCTGTCAACCGATAATAAGATAATGTTACTGCAAAAAATTAAAAAGCAAAAAAAAATAAATAAATAAAATAAGTAAAACAAAACACAGACTGCGTCTTTCTAATTGTCTGACTGGCTGACTGGCTGACTGACTAGCTGCGCAGTCAGCCCGCACATTCTATATAAGGGAATGGCAATGATATCATCACCACAGACAAGCACACACAACACACACACACACACAACACACACACACAGCGCACACACAGATACTGGCTGAGACGCCGAGCCAACCGCAGATACTTAAGCATTTCAACTGGCGTGGCTCAGGCATTATTTTGTATTTCACTCTTTCCACTGCAAATGTTGATAATTTGAAGCATGAAATGCAGAAATACCGCGCACACACACACACAAAGAAACACACACACACACACACGCACACACACAAGTTCAAGTTTGACATACAGGATCCCATTCAAGGCCCCAACAGCAAAAAAAAAAAAAAGAGAAGACAAAAAAAGCAAACACATAAAAAACACAAAACGAGAGGCAAAAATCGCAAACAAGTTTCGCTTTTATTTAGTGCCTCGAGCAGCGCCAAGTTGCAGATTCCACATGCAATTGTGTGTGTATGTATATATATATATATATATACATATATATGTATATGCCCATATAATAAAGCTATATATAAAGCGTCCCGTCGTTACGTGCCGCAGCATTAAAATGGAACAACTTATGTACGTGAACATGAAGCCCGGGATTGTTTGTGGCTCTAGCTATGGCTCTGGGCCTGGATCTGGTTGAGGGCCTGGGTCTGGGTCTGGGTCTGGGTCTGTGTCTTCGTCGCACTTAATGCTCCACTGATTGCACAACGATCGGCGCTGCTGCGCAAACGCAAACAGCACCATAAAAGGGCGCTGAGGCATACGTTGCAGCATTACGAACAGAATTGCAAACGTTGAGATACAATTGTATCTGCACGTCATAGGAGTCGGTGTCAGTAGGTAGACTCATGTATCTATCTGTGTCAGGCCAAGGAGCTGAAATTAAAGTAAGGCAGGAGGTTTCTTGTGGCAACCATATGTTTTTCTTTAGCTCGCATGTATCTGCTAGATACATTTGTCGTTCAGCGCTAAACGCTTATTGCACCCAATGGCCATTTAATTAATCATGTGCCCCGCCGCATGGCCATGGCCCTTGCCTGGGTCTGGGTCTGGGTCTGGGGGATGGCCCCTGTCACTGGACGCGACTGCAAGCGTCTGGAATTGCAACACTGTTGCACTTAACCACGCAGGGGGCACGAAGATTAAATGCTGATTTCCCAGCAAGGATGTATCGCTGCTAGCTGCTCGCCGCTTGCTGCTTGCTGCTTGCCGCTCGCTGGTTGCTGCTTGCTGCTTGCTGCTTGCTGCTTGCCGCTTGCTGCTTGCCGCTTGCTGCTTGCCGCTTGCTGCTTGCTGCTTGCCAACTCGCTTGATTAATCGCAAATCGTGCACACACTATCGTTCAGCGATCACGTTTCCCTCGTCAGCAGTGCGCTCTGCCCAGCAGCTTTTGAGGTCTTTAAAAATAGTCGGCACCAGACGGTGCCTGCCGGTGGACTATCTCAGATACACGTTGATATTATGAGATATGATCATCTGGATGCAATACATTCATCAACACCAGACCACGCCATCAAGCCAACAATGTGCTCTTAGTTAACGAACCGCAAACAAGTATCCGATAGATTTTCAATAAATATATATAAATCTTAAGAGTGTAACTTTTATTGTGGACTGCAACGTAGCTAGATGTGTTGTGGCTTCCTCTAAGCAAATTGCATGATTTTTATAATTTTTATATAGAATTTAACACATGTTTTCCTAGAATATTCCAACTTCTTCTGGCTAAAATGACACAATCTGTTTTTCATTTTCCTACTTTAAGTATAACTAGAATTTGATTTAAAAAATTAATCTGTTGATATCCAAATTTATTATGATTAAATAAGATATTATTAAATAAAATATATATACAAATTTTAATTATTTTTATATCTATATTTTTGTTTATAATCATTCATCATTCTACTTACACATATAAAAGTTCCGTTGCAATATTTCTCAATCCTTTAATTCACATTAATAGTATCTTATAGAAACATAAATATGATTAACTAAGATATTATTAAATAAAATAAATAAAAATAAAATAGCTATATTTATATATATTTTTTGTTTTTAATCATTTATCATTCTACTTACATATATAAGAGTTCCGTTCTCAATCCTTTACTTCACATTAATAGTATCTTATAGAAACACTTTGTATCTTCAAGATAACATGATCTATGTATATTTTAAGGCAATTGTGTGATTTGATATATTGGAAATTAAATTGATTTGCTTGAGCTTGTTGCAGACCCAAAACACACACTTGAGCTTATCAACCGACCACCCCCACCCCTAACCCTCTGCCACCATCGACACCCTCGACATTATTGTGTGGCGTGACGATAATTTGGCTCGAATATTCTAAGCAGCAGCATGTGTTTTTTATTTCAACAACAACATGGCTTGTAGATGGAGATGAAGATGGAGATGGAGTTGGGGATGGTGGCGTCCAATTCCAATATCTTGCAGCAGAGCCAAATGTCATGTTATTTGAGTGTGTTGCCAGCAGTTTGCGGTTCATTTGGCAAGCGCTATAAATTACAGAACAATTTCGAAAAACATAAAGGCGTAATTTAAGCAAATAAACAAAAGTCAAATTATTTTTTATTTATTTTTATTTTTTTTTTTTTTTTTGCTGAATGAAAAGAAGTATTTGTTTAGGAGCATTGGAAACAGAAGAACAATCTTACATGTGTGCACATGACCATAAAAGGCCAAATTCCTTATGCTAATTGCGACTCGGTCGCGTCATAAGTTCCAAGTTCCCAGTTCCAAGTTCCATAAATCAGGCATATAAGTATAAATCCAAAATTATGGCCTTGCCCCGCTGACAGCGGCGACCTTTTAACCCCTTTGCGATATCTCTCCCCTTTTCTGGTTGACTTTCTAATTATTTGACAAAGAAAACAGCGCTGGAAAAATAAAGAAAAATATATATATATATTTTGATAAATTACTTGGTGATATAAAAAATACGATAGAACACTGAGAATGCAAAAAAAGTGCGGCGTGATGTACGACGCCCAGGGGAACGTTTTGTGCCCCAATCGCTGGACAAATTGCTTACAGCACAAAATGCAAATCAAAATGACAAAAGCAATTAAATTTAACCCATTTTCAATACAAAAACCAGAAAACAAAAATAAAAAACAAAAAAAAAAGTGTAAAAAAACAGAAGAAAAACTTGACTTTCTGTGGTTATTTCATGTGGAAAATGTACTGCATCACGGCCAAGGGGCAACACGGTTGCCAACAGTTGCAGCCTGGCAGCAAAAAAAACAAAGCAACAACGAAAACGCACAACAACAAAAAAAAAGGAAAAAGGGGCGCTTTTAATTATTGGCGCCTGCATGTGTCTCAATTTAAATTAGCTGTCCGGCTCCGCGCGCGGCACAAAATTAAAATTCAATTTAAAAATGCCACAAAAATGGCAAAAGTGAAAAAATAAATAAAAAAAATCGTACAACAAAAGTCGACTAATTTGCTTGGACTCCCGGGGGTGGCTGGCTGGCAACAACATCAAAGGGTTGCCAGCTACGGAAATTAGTTTTAGAATTTATTACAGAAAAAAAAAATATATACATATATATATATATATATATATATATATATATATAAGAAGAGAGCAGGCGGCGCATTTAACGCGCTTTTCAATTGCCATAAAGATGATTTATGATTATCACATTTAATAAGCATAATTTTTCCTTAGTTTCTTTTTTTTAACTGCATAATTCTTGACAAATGCCCAGTTACAGAGCTATTGCTGCAACATCTGTACAGACTGCCACACAATTAACACATTATGCCATGAAGCATTCAACACTTGGAGCCGCCTGCCATCACTCATGCAATCGCTACACAAAACTGTTTGCGATCCTCAGTGACATTGAAATGTGCAATTGGCATGCCGAGAAGACGAAGTGCACCGAACACAAAAAAAAACCTTGAAAGTGACTACGACCCAGGCGGTTGCCAAGGGTGCCGGACAGCTGCAGGAGGAGGCGGCGGAGCAGTTTGGGGGGGTAGGGTCTGTTCCCGGTCGCGGGATCAACATAAAAGCGGCGTGCAAAAGTAAACAGCAGAACGAGCTGCAATTGCTGTTGGAGCTGTTGAAGCTGTTCTGGCTGGCAACAGAACAAACATTGTTAGCGCTAAACGTAACGCAACGTTTTCTGTTGCTACAGCTGTCCTGCACCCCCCCCCCCCCCCATGCCACACAGCCTGCCCTGCACCTCGCCCCATCCGTTGCCCTCAAGCAATATTTACACGACGCGTCGTGCACGAAATTGCAACTTGTGATTGTTGTTGCTGTTGTTGTTGTTGTTGTTGTTGTTGCTGTTGGAGTTGCAGTTGCTGCTGTTGCTGTTGCTGTTGTCTTGGTGTCGACAGATACGCCAGCGCATTAAAGTATAAAAATAAGAAGCATTCCGTCTGCTGCTCCGTGCGACCTGCCGCACTCGCTGTTGCACTTGGCCTGGCCTTGAGACTCCCTCACTGGCCCTGGGAAAGCGCGAGCGGCCGAAAACGGTTAACATTAACAGCTCAACATTTTTTTTTTTTTTTCTTTTCAGCCAACATACTGAATTTCATTTTAACAATAATTTTTAAGCACTGCCAGCACTAAAAAGAAGAGGAAGAAGAAGTTGTGTCTGGCTGGCCTGCCTGCCACAGGGCACTTAATTCTCGCATTTGTATCTCACAGGCCCGAACCACGACAGTTGAGCAGCATAAAATTTGAAGTGTGCAATGATGACTCTAAGGAGTCCGCACAGACCATTGATGACATTGTGGCAACATAAGCAGCAGCAGCAGCAGCAGCAGCGGCAGCAACTCGACTGCAACTCGAGTGTGGTTGCTGTTTTGGGAATAAGTCCCTTCGTGCTGCTGCCAAAAATTTTGTATACCCTGTTGCCACGAGCAAAACAGGGTCTATTGACTCTGACACAAAATCAGATAAGCGAAACAAAGCTATGGAAATATTATGAGAATTTTCTTTATTTATTTGTTGTTAAATAAAAATTAGGATGTAATTAAATTGTAAAAAGCTAATCTTGAAAACATCTTGTGCATTAAATTAAATATTAAAATTTCGTTTGTTGCATTTATTAAGATTTGTTCATATTTTTCTTATTATTTAAGCCAATAAACATTAACAAATATTCAGTTTTATAACAGTTAAAGAGATAAAATTAATAAAATGCTGACTTTCAATATTGACGAATAAAATATAAAAATTCAATTAGATATTTAGTTTATTTTTTATTTAATTTTTTTCTGTGTTAATTTATTTATGAGTACCACAATTTGAAAGTCATAGTTTTAGATTGGACTACAGTGGACACGCCTACTTCCGCACCCACATAGTTTCAGCCCACTTGCTGAGTCTTGCCACAGAGTATGGGGCAGTGAGTAGTTGCCGAGTGCAACGTTCTTACTTGTTGGTCATGGCCTTTTGCCACTCGGCCACATTTATTATTGTTTATGCCAGACGGCCCAGGCACAGAATGCAACATCAGTTTGGACTTGTTGCCGTGTCAAGTTCAAGGGTTCATTAAAAACAACTGCAGACAATGGGCCAGAGTCTACTTTGGACTTGGGCCTGGACTTGGACTTGGACTTGGACTTGGGCTTGGAGTTGGACTTGGACCTGCCTGCCCGCAAATCGTTTGCCACATTTGATTTACTTACAAGTCGTGTGGAACTCCAAAAGGCGGCATTCATGAAACGTGGGCGTATCCAAGCCCGGCCCCAAATTGGTTGCCTGATTCAGGCCCGACTCTCGGCCAGCTCAGTCACTTTTCGTAATCTCCATTGTCAGCTTTGCATTGCGCTGTGATACGTGTGACCTTAATCTGTATTGACATGTTTCAGAAATTAGATAATAAAGTTGTCGTCGAGCATAGAGGCTGCTGCATGCAACATATGTCGACCCCAGCCTGCGCAATTGATGGGCTTGCCTCACATATCAATTGGGTACCAAAAATACCAAGCACTGCACTCAGAGAAAACACACTGTCTGAAAATTAAGAATATTACGCTCATTTTTGTTTTCAAGAATTAGGTTTTTTATGTTCTTTAAAAAGTATAAGAAAAAGATACATGATTTTATATATATTATTATTATTTATTTAAAATAAATAATTTTTTATTTTCTTAACAAACTTACATAGGAGAAATTCTTTACATCACCAGTAACAATCTTATACTTATTGTTGATCAGTCTTTGTTTGCTTTAATTGTCACACTTAAGAATTAGGTTTTGTATGTTCCTTAAAAAGTATAAAAAAAGATACATGATTTTATATATATTTTTAATATTTATTTAAAATAAATAATTTTTTATTTCCTTAAAAAAACTTACATAGGAGAAATTCTTTACATTACCCGTAACAATCTTATACTTATAGTTGATCAGTCTTTGTTTGCTTTAATTGTCACACTTTGTTTTTTCAGGTGTATCTTTTGTTAGTTAAGTTAAGCTGATGCCGCTGCTGCTATGACAACAATAACAAGCCAGAGTCTTTCTTGCATAGCGGCACATTGCGTTGATAACTCGTTTACTTTGAGCCAGGCCAGCCAGGCATAATATAATCCAATTAAACTAAATGCCTACATAGATACATATATATATATATATATATAAACCACTCATGGCAGCAGTACATCTCTCGACTACCCGCTATCTCTGAGCAGCAGTAAACCCTTTTTTATGGTTAGTGCGTGCAGTGACTGCAATATAGATATATATATATAAATTTATATATATATATATATATATATATCTGTATATACATCCAAGCACACTCAGCTACCGACTTTACCACTCTGTGTGTTAATGACAAACCATTCTGCAAATAATCAACAGCTTTAAGCTGAAGCTTGCAACTGCAACTGCAACTGCAGCAAACGCAATTCAAGTTTACTTCACTTGATGACAAATGTCATGAAGGTAAAAATGAATATAACGATAAACCGCAAACGACATAGGCTATTACACATACTAAGAATGTGTGTACATGAATATACAAATATATGCATACACACATACATACATACACACATACATACATGTACTTATACCTATATGCATCCACAAGCTGTTCACGTAGGCACAAATTGGCGCAACAAGAGGCTAAACAAGAGATACATAAGTAAATACTGAACTGAACTGAACTGAACTGAACTGTGTTCATGCGTGCACCCAATTCACGATATTGCAAATAACTGATTAGCGTAACATATTGATTCAGTTAAGACTGCAACTTTTGGAAATTTGGAAATTAACTGCAACCGAAAATTTATGTTTATAACTTGACATGAATTGTATTAATTGTGATGCCAAATCAAGATCAAACAAAGATTGGTTCAGTTTCAACCAAGTTTTGTAGTGAATACAATTAAAAATCGAGTTTTTACCTTTACACGATCGCTTAATCGTTTTACCATGACCAAATAGGAAATGCTTTTGAATATCATCAGTGGAAATTTTTAAATACGTTTTAAGTGTTTTTTTTTTTTTATTTAATTATTTTGCAACCCAACCTTATCTATTAATTCGTACATCGAGCACTTTTTTTTTAATCACAGTGAATACTTTTTATTTATTTTATTTATTTATTCAATCAATCGACACCAAAAATACAAAAATTAAAAATTTAATTTCTATAAAATTTAAAATAAAAATTAAAATTATGAATAAATTAAAAAATACTAGAATATTTATAAGATTTTAAAGATTTCTGTGTGAATACATATAAAATAGGGAAAATTAATATTTAATCAGAAAAATGCTTGCTTGACGAATTTATAGTTTGCCATGAATAATTTTGACAATAAATTTTAATGAATTTTTTTGTATAACTAAAAAACAAGTAACAGGAATGATAAATAAACAGCGAAAAGTGATTCTGTTGCATATATATATATATATATATATATATATATGTATATATTAATATTTTTTTTCATACATTTTCACAAAGTTATCGCGATACTGAGACGCATAAACGAACAAGTTCTGCGCGCATATGCGTAATTAGCAAGAACGCAGCTAAATAGTGGGCTGTGTGATGGACGGTGGGGCTGCTGCACGATTTAACGAGCTGAGACTGCGACTGCAACAGCAACAGCAACAGCAACGATACAGACAGCAGCAACAACAACGGCAACGGCAACGGCAACGGCAGCAACGTTGCCATCGTCATCAAAGGCTTTCAACGCAGCTCGCCCCATGCAGCCAGCCGAGCCGCCCAGAAACCCCACACACGCATTTGAGGAATTATGAGGCGTCAGCAATGGCAAACGCACATTTGACTGAAGGAGCCGGCGGCACCTCGGCAGCCTCCTCGACTCCGCCGCGACTCCTCCACGAGCCGACTGTGGGCCCCCGCTTGGGCGCTGCAGCAGACGCAGCAACATGCAACGTAGCGTTTCAATTTATGCGAAGTGATTCGTCATGCGGTTAACTTTAGAATCTGCACACACACACACACACACACACACAAGACGTGTGTATTGGTGTTGTTTCAGTCTGTTGCAGCTGTGTGGCATTTGCATATAACGATGACGGCGCGGGGGCATTGAAACCTAGACAACGACTGCAACCCAGCCAAGTCCAAGGCGACACGCCTTGAGTCCATGGGCTGTGCAGAGAATTAGGAGACGGGTCGTTCGGGTCGACTGAGTGAAGAAGACAGGGTAAAGGGAGTAGTGTGTGTGTGTGTGTGTGTGTGTGTGTGTGTGAGTGTGTGTGTGAGTGTGTGCAAACAACTCAATTGGCAACGTTGACACTGCCATTTTCTATGCTCTGTTTTTAAGCTCCACTTCTGCAGTCGTTTTGTTTGCAATTAACTATCGCATTGGGTTTTGACCATGAAAAAGTTTAAACACCTTCGGGCCTAATGAAATGTTGTCGTTCATTGTCTTGTTATTATCTGAAAGCCGGACGTGGCTAGGCGAGGCACATCATGCCCAGTACCCAGTGTCCAGACCATACATCGTACATTCAACATCCATCGATGCGTTGACACCGCATAATTTGTCAAATGAGCCCGGCAAGATAAATGGTTGCTGTTGTTGCACGCGTTGCAGTTGGCTTTTGTTGGCCAGGCCAATACGGGGCTGTGGTCTGGCCTGGCCTGGTCTGTGTCACAACTGATAAGCAAAGGCGCACTAATGAAGTGGTCGTTTGCATTGTTTGCCGTTTGCTGAAGATTATGGGCCATTCAACCGGCCTCTCCAAGTGCACTTCACAATTCTATAGCAGCATTTTAGGAGGGCCTGTTATTAACCAATTTTTATGTGGGAATGGCCATCAAATGCCTCCTAAAGCAAGTCATTAAAATGATTACAAACATTTATAGCTGACCCAACACAAAATTGATTCATGTCCAATTTTTGTAATTCTTCATTAAATGTTTTCTAAAGATAGTCATAAAATTGCTTTAGAACATTTATAATTAACTAACAAAATTGATTTAAATTCATTTTAAAATTAAATTTTAACAAATCAATAAAAATAGCCAATTTAATTACTATTTTCTGCTTTACATAAAAGATTTTTCTTAAAATAAGTTTGAGCATTTCTGCAGTCTAAAAATATTACTTATTATCAATAAAATACGAAAATTTAAAAATGATGCTCGCACTTATATCAAAAATCCATAAAAGACAAAAAACGCAATTAAATTTTTAAATAACTTAACAACATTTAATGTACCGCCAATTTTTGTTGTATTTTTTCTATAAATCTCAAAAATTACACTTTAGGGAAAATGTAAAATTGAATTTATATGTGACGTCAACAAACAGAATCGAAAAGGTCCAATCCGATTTAAGTATCCATTATGTAATACAATTTTTCACAATAATAACTAAATTTAGGGAACAAAAGAATTTATGTCCAAGACAAGCAGATCAACCAAAAAATAAAGATCACATTTTTGAAGCACGCAAAAAATGAACAAATTGAATTTGAAAGGCCTGCATAAAAAGCGGCACTTTGATTTTTTTAAGCTACACAAAATCTACGACTATAAAAAATTAATAAATTCATATAAAATGCCCACAAAATAGGCTCAACACATAAGATTTCCGATATACGATGTGTGTGCGCGTGTGTGTGTGTGTGTGTGTGTGTGTGTGTGTGTGTGTGTGTGTGTGTGTATCTGAAGAGTAGTAGAAATGAGGCCTGGGTCTAGGTACTGAACTGAGTCACAGATGTGGAAACGTGGCTCTTAAAGCGGTCCAATTTAATTTGTTAATTTATCACAATGTTTGGCCGTTGATTCGCCTAGTTTTTAATGGGCAGCTGCTGGAGGAGATCAAAGACGCTTGGGGAGCTTCAATAAAAGAATTTTCTCATGATCCGCCATGAAACGATAAAATACTTACAAAAAGCATTTGACGCTTTCTTTAGCTGATTCTGATTGGGATTTTTGTTGCTACCAGACACTCTTCTACAGAGAAAGTACATTAGCTTCAGAGAGCTAAGTATTATTTGAGACTTGTGTAAATAATTTAATTCTTTTTATTTAATAAACCTTTCCATATGTAAACTAATCTAATGATTCTGTACATTCTAAATCTATCTAATTTAATGGTTTTTATTATTATATGTTTAAGTTGTTGGATACATTCATATTGTTTTGTTAACGGCGCCACATTTAATGGCAATAAAGGTTCAAAAATTTCCAATAGAAATAGAAAATATTATTTTATTGACATATTCAATATTTTTTTTAAAGATATTTTATTTTATAATATGAATCGATTTTTTGTATAATATAAATATAAAAATTCATTATAAATATCTCTTCTTCTTACAATTTTATTAGAAGTCTAAAGAATTTATTTTTATTTAGAACTTATACGAATATTAGTTTATTGAAATATTCAATATTTTATAATATATATTTTATTTTATAATATTAATAGATTCTTTTATAATATGAATATAAATAATTATTATGCATATCTTTTCATTCGAATTTTTATAAAGAACGTATACAAATATAGTTCTGAAACGATGTTTTATTTTTATTTTATAATTTTTTTTTATTTTGAAATTATGTCAACAAGTTCACTAACTTTATGGATCAATTTAGTTAACAAGACTTATTTGGAGTCAGAAGTTAGTTCTGTAATTGTTTACAATATATAGTTAAAATAATTGCAAATTTTTTAACTAATCACAAAAGGTAGTATTTGAATTATTTAATATACATATTAATATTAAATACACCCAGACTTATTTTATTTGATTATATTGTATTTAAGCTTTTAATTTTGTTAAAATTTAAAAGAAAAAAAAATTAAATTTTAAGATTAAAACTCAACAAAAAAATGTTTACATCTCTAAATTCATTATTGGTTAAAGATTCATTGCTGTTGTAATTTATATTTGAGGCATCAAATGATGGAAGGGTATTCAAGATTCGTTGTCTATTTGATTTATAGACTCACATGTGCCATTTAACATGTGGAATGATTTATGCCCGAGATTCGTTTCGTTTGCTTTTGTTTCATACCCCACCACCAATATGAATGCCAAATGCGTAGATACGCATATTGAGTGATGACACACACACACACACACACACGCACACACACACACTCACACACACACACACACGCGCACACACACACACACACACACACACGCACACACACATAGCGCCTGTCAATACAAAGATTCAATCGTTAAGCTCTCCCATTGGTTGGGGGACACTCAGATGCCACAAACAGCGGCAACAGCATTATTTTTTTTTTCATATATATTTTTAATGAACAACAATTTGGCTTCGACTTTACTATACAAAGAAATAGTAATATTGTTGTTGTTGTTGTTGTTGTTGTTGCTATTGGGCGGTTCCTGGAATTTTAGAGCGGATGTGTTGATTTATGTATGTTGTTGTTAGTTTGTTGTTGTTGTTGTTTTTTTCGGGGGAACATTGCGTAAGAGGCTCCAATGTGCTATTGTTATGAAATCCACTTGGCGCACAATTAAAGCAAATTAATCTAATTGGCTCGCCAATATAACAGTAAACGAAAAAGGGGTTAAGCCAAGTCCTGTGGGAAAGTTGTGCCGGTTCATGTCAGGTTTCACTTTTACAGTGGCACCTAGCCGTCGTCGTTGCAGCTACCAGTAATGGAGTCATGGTCTAATTGCATTTGCCACAAGGGTTAAATGGACATGCAAAATTTGATCAGCAGCGGCTTCTTCTCGGGCAAAAGTGGCCAGGGGGGGCAGGGGGCGTGGGGTAGTGGACAGTGGACACTGAGCAAATGGGAAGCCGCAGTCAGCCAGCCGAATTAATCCAATTCCAGCGGATGTAACGGTCCATGGTTGACAAACAATTGCAATGTTGCATGTTCGCATGCCGTGTGGCAAGCAGTTGTAAAAAGAAAAGAACTGCATGACAATGTGGAAAAGTTTTGCATGCCAATTGGGAGTTTGGGAATTGCGAACCCAAATTGGGAGCAACTCACGTATAAATCAGCAGTGCATTCAACAAGAGAGAGTGAGAGAGTGGAAGAGAGAGAGAGAGGGAAAAAAGTTGGACCTATAGTTTAGAGTCATGTGAAGCGGCCATGACGACAGCTATATTATATATGAATATATCTATATATAAAAATTAAAATTAAAATTAAAATTGGCAAAATAAAAGACAGAAAAATGTGGGCGGGTTTATTTTGCTCCCGTCGTTGGGTGGAGCTCCACAAAATGTTGTGTTGCACATAAATACATATATACGTTCATTTATCTGATATGATTTCGGTCCATGTGGGGCTGCTACGAGAACACAGACAGGCGTACACATACATACATACGAAAGCATGTATATGTGGAGCACTTTCCTTTTCGAATGCCGCAAAACAAAAATAAATGAAAAACAAAGGAAAAGCAGTCAGGCGACTGACGTGCCACAAAAGCAGATTAGATAAAATTGTGTGCAAGCAAAAGCGATGTACAGTAATTCTAGGTATATATTGATATTTGTATAGCAATGTCTATATATATATATAACTACAGATATGTCAACTCCGCGAAAAAGTACAAAAAACAAAGTCCATTAATAAAAGGACATATAGTCTGCCCCAATCAGGAACTATATGACTAATTTTCAAATTATTCTCAACCCCGACCCGAATTCCGCGAATATTTAAAACAGAAAAATTAATTTACTTAATCATTAAATTCAGGACCCATTTTGTAAACTATAAAAAAATAATATCTAGTTTGAAAAGAGCTCGCTAGTTGCTCATATTAATTATTAAGCATTAGTATTTTATAAATTAACATTCTCAAACATTTTAGATAGAAAAAATTAATTTAAGTTTATTAATAAAGATAACATTATTATTATATAATTAAAAGTTAAAAATTTATTTAATTTATTATTGCTAAACATGAAAACTTTTACTTATTATGAAAGAGAATTCAATTAATGTGAAACAAAAACAGTCACGAAATCATCACGAAACCCCTGGTGTTTGTAATTATGTAATTATGAAAATAATCAAATTTAAGAAAACACACTCGACTCTTCCCGGAGTGTATTCAACAGTCAGAACGAGGCGTCTCCGAGAAAAGCTAATAATTTCATCTTTGTAATAAAAGTTTTCATTTGCATTTCAACGTTTTCAAAACAATTTTCAATAGCAATAAAAGACTCAAATGTTAAGATAAATATTATTAAATTATTATTATTGATCAACAATAAAAATTGTATAACGTTAGGAAAATAAATAGAGAATTGTTTAACCAAAAAGTACTTCAACTATTAGCAAGCTATTTATTTTATTTATCTAACAGTATTGAGTATTCTAACTTGTTTTCCGTAACTAACGTTATTGTAATTTAGTTGGGATACCTATTTTCCACCTTCTCCACTCCCCACATTTATTTTCCACACATCTATTTACAAGGGCCTAACCCACACTCGATTATGTTGCAAATACCAATTTCAGTTACTGTTGGCCGAAGTACGCAACCTTATCCGCAGTGATGACTCACTAAGGCGACCACAGAAATATCAAATATACATATTTATAAAATAATAATAAAAAAAGAATAAAAAAAATAACAGCTACGCATATTGTGGCAACAGAATTCAGGAATCTGCGCAGTAAAAACAAACAAGACTCAATAATTTCGTTTTCCTTTTTGGCACGAATCAAGGAAAATACAACGCAAATTGGCAAAGCAAAGGAATACAAAAAAGAAAAAGAAAAAAAACTACAGAATACAGATTGTGGATAGTCGTGGAAAATGCGAAGAAAAAATTCTGAGTGGCAGCTACGAGTAAACCGCACAGGGCCATTAACAACATGAAACACCTTGTCCCACACACACATAGATACACACACACACACACACACACACGCACACCCACAGACGCGACCTCGGCCAAGCCAGAGTCAAAGTCTTGGCCAAGCTAGAAACTCCGCATCGAAGCCAAACAACAGCAAACAGCGGAGTGGAGGGGGTGGTGGTGGCGGGCGGGAGTTAAAGGAAATCCAAAGCAGCGGAAAATAACAAGAGGCATAGCTGCAAAAAGAACTGCCAAAGAAAAACGACAGCAAAATACATATTTTCCAAGCAGCCAGACACACACACACACACACTCACACACACACACACACATGCAGATACGTCAAGTATCTGTGTATCTTTGTATATTTGTATCTGTAGCTGGGAGTTGGCAAAGTGACATTAAAACTCCGCAGCGGTGGAGACGAGTTTCCCTTTTACTTAGCGACTTTTGTGGCACTGACGTAATGCGGCAACTGCTGCGCCAAACTCCAACTCTGCCCCAAGCCTCCACTTACCCCGCTCCACCCCACTCGCTGCCCTGCGCTGTAGCAGCATATTTTTTTTCAAGGTTTCAAGGCCCAGTAGCATAGAAAATTCACGATCAAGAACGTGGAAAGTTGTTGTTGCTGTTGCTGTTGTTGTTGTTGTTGTTGCATGTGGCAGGCAAACACTCCCCGGGGCAGCTTGTTGGTTGAGAGAGCGACACGCGTATTGCAAATTTGTATTGGGGCGGGCGGAGTTGCGAGGAGGCATGGTCGAGGCGGAGTTGACGATGGAGTCACTTTCGGTGGTGGCTGCCACAGACGAGCAACTGCGTCTGCGCCGCGAGAGAGCGAGCAGCCAACAGCGAGAAGGAGAAAACGCAGAGGGAGAGAAGAGAAGAGGGAGTGAAAGAGAAAAAGAAAAAGAACGAGAGTGAGCACCTCCCGCTTTGATATGGGGGCTGTTGCTGTTGCTGTTTCTGTTGCTGCTGCCCCTTTTGTTGCAAGCATGTTTTATGTTTTATGTTTTATGCGCAGATATTGGCTTGGGTTTTTAGCCTGGGCTCGGATACAGGTTCAGGCTGCAGTGTGGGCTGAGGTAGGTGTAGAGCGGGTGTTGCCTGGGCAGCGACCGTTTGCGTTTGCGATTGAGGTTTATTTATGGCCCACGGCATTTTGGGCAACATTTTGATACCACGTGTTTGTTGCCAACATTTTTTCTTCCTTTGTTTCGTTGGAGTTTGAGCAGCGGAAAGCATTGGCATAGATAATGGTACACAACCGAATGGAGAGAAGGGAGCACGGAGCACATATGCCCTATGACAATCGAAATGAAAAAACATGGATAGACGGTCACAAGCTGGCACAGGATGTTTGTTGTCTGGAGTCACAAGGCACAACATGGGGAACATTCCACAAAATATTGCATTTGAAAAGTGCTGAAAGATATGAAATATTTCAGCAGCAAGTCTATTTCTAAAACCCTTTTTTTCTAGAAAGGAACAAGTTAAGAAAATGAATCAAAATGTTTTTAAAATTTATTAAAAGATACAATTATTTTTAGAATATGTCTACACATAATTTATATATTTTTTCTCAATAAAAAGTGCTATATAAAGTTTATAAAAAAAAATATTAAATATATTTCTACGATTTATAATATTACGTGAAATCAAAACTTTAGACATAAAATAATTTTTAGAAAAAAAAAAAATAATAATAATAATATGCATATATAACAAAATATTCACCTTAACATGTATTGAAATTTTATATATATTACGTTTCGAGAAAGAAAAATAGAAAACATTCGACAAATTCTTAGGAATTTTGAAGTAATTAATAAAACAAAATGAATTTAAATGTTAAATTAAATGTAAAAAGAAAAATTACCAAAGCTGCTACAAGTTATTTATATAATTATATTAAAAACTATGCAGTTGTATTTATGATATATTAAAAAAATGCGGTAAAATAATATTTTGGAAATTTTAAATAAATCTTTAAAAATTAAGATATAAAAGATATTATTTGCAATTTTTAAATAATTAATAATAAAAATTGTAAATTATACATTTAATCTTAAGAAAATGTTACTAGTAATTTTTAGACAAAAATTTAAAAGATAATTTTTAAATTTTAAATTTAATATTAATAAGCAAGTTAATTTATTGACACTTGTTTCCAAACAGATACTTTGCAAAATGTACTTCACGTATCGATTTACACACTCATCATTATATACACATGTGTGTGCAATACATAGATATGTATGTATGTTTGTATGTATGTATGTATATGTACATACGCAATTCTGCCTATACACAAAACAGGGAGCAAGTGATAAATTTGATTAAAATTCGCAACGAACATAGAAATGTTTGTGACAATGCCCCGCTGCCCGCTGCCCGCTGCAGCCACGTTCGCCGTTCGTAGTTGGCAGTCGGCTGAGAACACGTTTTTGGCATTACATAAGCTGAGCGGCAGCAGCAGCAGCGGCAGCGACGGCATGGGACAGGATTATGGGTCGAAAACAGGAAAGCTCGGCAAAACAAAAACCGGAAGAACAGGAAAAAGTGGGCGAAATGTCAAAAAGGTGGACACGAGAGCGAAGCGAAAATGATAAACCAAGAGAAAAAGAAGAACAAGAGGCAAAAGCAGCAGAAGCAGCAACAGCCAAAGCAATTCAAGCCTGTTCTATGTTGCTGCCCACTCAAAAAAAAACAACAAAAGACACACAAAAAATAACCAGCATTTTGCGCTGTGCACCTCATTCTACTGCTCTCTTTCTCTCATTGTTCGAACTCAACCAACTCTCGTGCAGTCCTTTTTGTGTGTGTGTGTGTGTGTGTTTGGCGAAAAAGAGCCATAGAAAAATGGCGATAAACAGCGATACACAAGCACACAAATGCAGCGGGCAATAGAGAGTGCAAGTATGCATGTGTGTGTGTGTGTGAGTGATTGTAGAGTGTATACATAAATATGTATGTGTGTGTATATTTAACGAACGAACGCAACCCGAAGTTGCTTTCAAGGTCTGGAGCGCAGACAGCAGGTTCTCGATGGCAGAGACGCTGACGCTGACGTCGACGCGCTGCGCTGCGACTGGCATCGCATTCCATTCCAGTTGCAGTTGCACGAAGTTGCCCTTGGACTTGCACTTGAAAACAACGCAGGCAGAAGCCGAGGCAGCAGCAACAGCGAAAGCAGCGCTGCTAACTTCAACGATTGCTGTCGGAGTTGGAATTGTGTTGCATGTCGGCTAACTCAACTAACAATTTGCATTGCGCGCGCATCAGTCTCAAACCCAACTTGCAACAACAGCAACAACGACGCCGACAGCAACAGCAGCAGCAGCAGCAGCAGCAGCAGTCGCTGTCGCAGTTGCAGTTGCAGTCGACGTCGCTAAACCAAATGCTTCGTTCAATTTTCAGCATGCTGCAAATTTCGTTTTCATGCAGCAAATTTCAATTTCATGTTATAAAATCGCACGCACACACTTGCATGCACATGAACTGTGTGAGTGTATCTGTGTGTATAGCCTCCGTATATGTGTAATGCACATGTTTTATATTGAATATTCCTCAGTTTGTTTTGCATGAATGTATGTGTGTTTATGTATGTATGTATAAAATGTATGTTTTTGTACTTTTAGCTTTTGCCTCACTTCCTTTTCGTTGTTTGACTCTTTTTTGATCTTTTACCACATTGCCAGCAAAATTATATTGAAGGTCAGCGTGTTAGCGAAAATTCATTTTTACAAATAAATAAGTATGTGTGTTTGTGTGTGTGTGTATATATATATATATATGTATACATATGTATGTGTGCATGTCACTCATCCACACTTCGAATTCGAGTTTGAATAACGACTAATTATATGCGACTTCAATTTCGATTTAAAAGTACAGTGACTCAAAGCTTATTTCGGCCAGCTTCTAGCAATAATTTGTATTGCCTGCCATAAACCAGTTATGCATTATATTTCAAAAATTCCAAAGACCGATGGCGGTCCACTGAAATGAAAATATGACCCTAATTAACTAGGACATATTTATGGTCAAAGGTTATTTCGCCCAGTTACATTTTGGCCATAAAACCCGGTTGTTGAATATTTTCGGTATAAATAGACCAATCCTTTGTAGTCAGTTTAGTTTTTCCTGCGTTTCGGGTGCAACAAGCCAACAAGGACTATGGGCAAACGGACTACCGTTTTGAATTTGTTTCCTTGTTAAAACTTTATAGAACTTTAAATTGTTTGCTGGACGCTGGTCGAAATAAGCTTTGTGTCACTGTAAATTGATCAATGCCGAAATAGATTCCTCTAAAGTTCTCTGCTTCTAGAAGACTTGTCTTCTTACCAATTATTTTTCTTCTGATTGGGTTTTTCTGGGTTTTCCCCAATTCATGCAACAAATGTTGGACCATTTTGTTTTTTACCCCCAGAAATCTTAAAAATCTTATAATTATTTATAATTTTAATTTTATTTTAAATGTAATTTAATTCAAATTTTTATTTTTGTATATTTGGTGTTGACTGATTTTAGTTGACAATAAATAAATAAACAGTTTTCTGTTTCTGAGTTTCTGTCTTTTTTCTTTCTTTTATTTTATTTTGCGCTGTTTTAAAATGTCTCAAGGCGAAGGTTTAAAATTTTTAAATACATTAAGAACCTACATTAAAGTTACAAAATAAAATTTAAAAAACAAAAATTCAAGTAAAAAAGTAAATTAAATTAAAATTAAAAATGTTGTACATTTTACATCTAATTGTTTAATAAAATTAATGAAAGCACATATAAATTTCAAATATTTCATTTTTTACATTTACAATTGCAAATTAATCATATCTTTTTAATATTGAATCAATCAATTATGTAACTTTGATTGTATTTTGTGTATTTGTGTTTTAATTTAGAATTTTTCAATTAATTTTTATATTATGAACTGTACTTATTCTGCAATGAAATAAGTGAAAAACAAGCGATTATTTAATTTTAGGACAGTACTATATAAGTCATGTCTTAATTTTATAGCTTAGTTAAATTCACTTTTCAGTGACTTTTAAGCAGTAAATCTTGAAATGGAAAATAACCTCTGCACACTAAAATTAAATAAAAAATAAATTCTTGTTTGCGAGAAGATAATTTATTAATATAATTATTGTTTTTTACTTTTCCACCAAAAAATGACATAAGGCTTAGAAAATTGCCATACAATTGGCGTCACGTATAACACCTTATTATTCAGAAAGTATATTTCTAAATCGGAAAGATTTGTACTTTTAAGAATCAATGTGTCTTTTTTATACTATTATACCAAAAAGGTATAATAGTATATTGGTTTTGTTCAATGTCCGCTATGCTGTCCGTACGTCTAATCGCCTGTCTGTCTGTCCGTCTGTATGAACGCGCGGATTTGGTCATAAGTCCACTAGGGAGCTAGAAAACCGCTAAATTCGATTTTAGCAAATCGATAAATCCACATTGTTGGCGAGATCCTTCAAATATCGGCATGTGCCACGCCCACCTCCATGTAATGCATTTATGAATGCATTTATAATCAAATAAAACTTGCAAATAAAGTTGCCAGTACAAGTGAACTTTGTGACGCAAGTCCATTATTTCCAGCGTTGCCAATACGTGCCAATTTGTAACAGTGTATTGTAACAGAATACTTAACATATGCTGTTAATTTTGGCGCAATGCTGTTTATCTCGAAAAAACCATATCTCCGGAATTTAAGAGTCAAAGTAGCTTATACAATTTTTCTGCTCTCCGTCTTTAAAAGCCACGCAAATATATTATATATTATAATTATATATTATATACATATATATATTATATTATATTATATATTATATGAAATCATATGCCTATTTATTAGTAGGGAATTACAAGAATGTGGTCCCATTCAAAAAGGCAAACTTGGACAGTATTTCTTGACTGCACACAAATTTTGGTATAATAGTATTTCGCTGTCGGTTACGTCCGACTGCAACGTTCTATCTTATGTTTAATATGAAAACATATATCCGGAACTTTCGTTCGCTAAACAAAACTAAAGTAAGCTAATGTCATTCGAATTTTCGCCATTTCAGAAAGTATTTTTTTATATATAAAGATTTGCATTTCTAGCAAAAGAAAATACACCATTTTACTTTCGATTTCCCTTACGCTGAGTTATCCTGTTTGTGTGAGTGCATATTGTACCTAGTTTTCATTTGGGATTGGTTTTCCACCGGCCATTTCTACCCAACATATTTCTCACGTTGACTTTATTAGCTGCTCTACCTGAGTTTCGGGGCCCGGACACAATTGCGTGGGCGGAGTTAGCGAGGTAGATGTTTATATACAATGTACACTACGGTTTTTCTCATTTCTCATTCATCATTTGTATGAATTTACATACATATGTATATATGTATGTATGTTTCTAAGTTATTTGTCTACAAAAAATACCCCCGAAAACAAGTGAGGCGAAAAGTGCGTGCGCCTCCTTGTTCTGGTTGATGTTCTTGTTATGGTTCTCCTGTCGAACGCTCTCTCTGAAATTCCTCGGAGGCACAAAGGACAAATGAAAATTCAGCTCTAAGCTGCCGTCTCGCTTTCACTTTCACTTGCCACTTTCACGCACACACACAAATACATATATAACTATGTGCATGTGTTTATTTGTATGGCTATGTAACTGGTGTGAGACAAATACATATGGATATGAAAAATAAACATGGGAAGATTGAAAAACATATATATATTTATATATATATATAATATCATATTTTACAGCGTTTATATCTGTGTAAAGTTAAAAAAAATTAAAAAATATATATATGTATACATATGTATATGTAAAATATGAGTCTCGATAGATTCCGTAATATTTTCTTATCCTTATTTCAAACCTTCATAACTCTGTTGATTTTACATAGATTTTCTATATTTCCTCTCCATTGACGGACAAGACTTATCACCTGTATTTTAAATATAATTTCGAATATCGAAACTTTTTAATCGATTGTCAGATTCGAATCATATTTAACAAGTTAAAAAGGATATTCTTTATAAATATCTGATAATCAATGTGAAAATATGTGGTATTTAAAAAAAAAATGGTTTCTGATCCAATTTAAATTTTATTGGTTCATCAATAATAAGCGTGTTTCATATATTTTAATTGCAAGTATCTATATCTATATAAAGTATCTATCGAAAATCGATTTATATCGATATTCGCAAAACAGTGCAGTGATTAATAAAATAAAATAAACTTGATATGTGGTATTCATAAGAGATCTTTTACTCCATATTTGAAGCCTATAGCTTTTATTGTATCTAAGATCGGTTTGCTTATATGTATATGTTATATGGATAACTTTTAATGTATAATGTGTTTGACGCATACAAATATATAAAATGCTCTCTTTAAATTAAAAAGTTAATCTGATAAAATAAAATTTTTAAGAATTATTTGGTTGATTGCATTTTCCTTTAATTACAGACTAGTCGCTACTTATTTTGAATGCTAGTTTTTAGGCGATAAGTTTTTTTATTTTATTTTATTCTATGCAATTTTAAATATTCGTATTTTAAATCAAAGTGCAAAGCGAAAGCCAAAAGTGACACATGCAAATTTGGATGTACTCCATATGTGAGTATATAGGCCATATTCACTTCACTGCAAGTGCCGACTTCATTTCACTTACATAAGTAAATACTATGCTCAAAGTATGTATGTAAACTTTATATATGTATATATGTACATATGTATGTAATTTTGTATTTATGTTTGTGTGTTAACCCAGCATTGAGAGACAGAAAAGAGACGCCAACACCGCAAAATCCTCAAGCGGAAGAAGCGAAAGTTTCTTTTTTTTTGTTTTTGGAGGGCAGAGCTGTGCAGAGGACCACCAAGGCCCTGACTTCCAATCCAAACTGAAGCTCATCCATGCCCAGGCGAAGCTAAACCAAGCCTAACAAGAGACGACCCAGCGAATTGACTCGAACAAAATGGAGTTTGGGTTATTTTTGGCAACGAACGAATTACGACACCCTTCTGGGGACGCTCAGCTGTGTCATAAAAGACCCGCATGTACATGGCTATATGTATATATATGTATACCGTTATGTATTTGGTGGGTTGTGGGAGGGGAGGGGCAGCGTTATGTGCCAGTGGTTGTCATGCCAGCATGAAAATTTCAAACCCTATTTTGGGTTTGAAAGTTGCTTCCGATTGGGTAAATGTGGGAGTATGGGTAATTACAAATAATACCGTTGACGACGCTGCGCATTAATGTGTATATATGTGTGTGTGTGTGTGTGTGAGTGTATTCACATATATATATATATAAATTATACATTTTATTTGGTAGGGATGGGTTTTTGAGGCAGCAGGCGGCTGTGGTGCATCTGTTGTTGTGTACCACTGACACACCCTCAGCAGCTGAAGCTTTCGGCCGCACGCACGAGTGGAGGGAGAGAGGGAGGCGGGCTATTCTAGAGAGGGAGGGAGGCAGGCAAAATTGTGGCTACTACCACCGTTTAACACTGACTTGTTTCCTCTTGCGTATATATTAAAATTTTATTTTAGGCTTTTCTTCTTTTGGCAAGAGTAGAGTATCTTTTGGGCTTATAGCATAAATGACAGTAGTCACTCGAAAGGATAAGCTCTTTGATCTCCAAAGTGTTTTGAAAAGTGTTAAATAATTAAATTATTATTTACTACAAGAAAACAAAAAATATACAATACTTTATACATTTATAATTCTTTTTCTTTAGATATATTTTGTAATTTCTAAAAGAAGATTTATAAATTAATTTTATTTATTTTTTATTTTTGAAAATTCAATATTTAAAAGAATCTAAAAATATAAATTAGATAAGAAAATAAAATTGTAAATACATAAGTGAATAAAAAATAACTTCGTTTTTTGGCAACTTTATAAATTATATGACATTTCTTTGGACTGTAATAAAATTCGTAGCTGATTTGTTTGAATAAAATATAGTTTAAAACCAAAAAGTGTTTTTTTTAACAAGAAATGCTTAAAACATATTCACATAAAAATATGATATAACTTATTTATTTAGTAGTTATAGCTGCGTGGCTTTTCAGATCGATATTTTGAAAATCTTAAAGGTGTATACAAAACCTCAACTTTAGTACGATTGACCAAGAATGTATATTCGTTTGGATTTTAAAATATCTAACTGAATGCATTATATTTATATAAACAGCGTTACAAATTTTTAAGATATACTAGAATTGAAACTAGCAATTAAATTTGTTGAAGATCGATTTATTGAGTGACCACTGTGTTGGCATGTTAACCGCAGGGAAGGAAGTTGGCAGCAGGACGAAGCGCACACGCAAAAGCCTCAAAGCCAAAAAATCGACACGCTTTCGCACGCAAAACAGGAAGTCTTCGCTTGCAAAGAGCAAACATAAACTTTGTCTTCGTCTGCTTCTTCTACTTGTACTTGTTGTTGTTGTTGTTGTTGTTGTTGTTGTTGTTGTTGTTGGGTGACGTGTCAGAAAAGAGTTGGCACATGCTTAGAGAGTGCAAAAGCCACGACGTTTATTTATGGCAACTCTGGCCGACGCCGCCGCCCATCAGCCCCGTGGGCCCAATGTCTGTGCAGCCTTTTAGTTGCCATTAATTATAAAAATTAAAGTTGATGCGTGTCGTCGTCGTCGTCGTCGACAAAAATATCGCCTGAGCCCTCGGGGGCCCGAACCGAACCCGATCAAGCCAAGTCCATCCTCGTCCATCTCGTTGCGATCCCCAGTTTCCATTGCTGTTGGTCATTAAAATTAGGTCAGCACAAAGCACACAATAATAATAAGAAGAAAATGAAAAAGAGAAAAAAAGAACTCCTTGGAAGAAAAGAAATAAAAGAAGTGCTGCAAACTAGTCCAACTTCCTCCTTCCCTCTGTCACACTCTCTATCTATCTTTGTCTCTCTCACTCTTGCCAAGTGCGATCCTTTTAACTAGAATAACAACATACACACACACACACACACAAACACACACGCAAGCTTACCCATTCAGCGTGTCGAACTTATTACGCAATGGCTGCGATCTGCCTACCTGACTTAATTATTATATCAGCGCCAGCTTCTACTTCCCCTCCGTCCGCTCCAGCAACGTTGATCGCAGGTAGTCGACAAAAACTACGCAGTTTTTTTGCCAGTTGGACACAACAAAGGCCTTGACTTCTTCTGCCGGGCCTTGGAATCCTTCGCCTTCGAGTCCTATAAGAAATATAATACAAGCAACAACAAAAAACACAACATATTCGATAATTTTTTACTTATTTTCGCAACACGCGGCATCGATATAAATACCGATACTATTATCGCGAATGTGAATTAATTTTATTTTACCTTAAGTGGCTGCAATTTGAAAGGCATCTTAAAAATTGCTTACACACTTAACTCTGTCAAAGTGTTTAAGCTAAAAAGTCTTTTAGATGAGCACGAAAATGACTTTTTAAAACAATCGAAAATCGATACTTTCGATAATTTTCAGCTGCATTACGTATTTATGTAAATACACAACAAACATATTAACACAAACATTTCAAACGCTGCAAAGTATTGACATTTTTCTATACATATGTACATACTTTATATATACAGATGTTTATGTATTAAAACCGTCCTACACGTGCCCTTATTTTGATTATTTTTTTTCATGCCTTCTTTTTTGCAACACGCAGCGTTTCGTTTTAATACAGGACTCTAAAGGGGCAGCAGCAAGCATACATAAAATTACAATCATACATAAGCACACACATACATGTGTATACAGAGGAGCTGTCGATGATGCGAAGAGCGCAAGAGAGAACTGCGATACTGACACCAACAACAACCTTATAAAAGCCAAATCGGCCTTAAGGACACGATCAAGACCCTTTCATTAATTAATTTAAGCTCACTTAAACTTTGTCGATCATATAATTTACAAGTGTCATATTCGCGAATATGTATTGTATTCATTTATAAGCAAGAAGAAACTTATTTTAACAAATACATATTTGTTATATATGTAAGTATTTAAGCATGGAAATATGCTGCTTGCATTCGCTGCAGCGTGCCAAAGTGTTCGACTCGATTCGCACGTTTCCATTTTGCTTTTCCTGCTTCTTCTTGATGTTTAATGCCTCTTTTATTTTTGTTGTTCATATACCATTGTATTCCCTTGCACATGTGTACGTATGTATTGGAGTTGTATGTGTGGTATATACCACATACATATGTATGTATGTATTCAAGTGATGTTTGGGATTATATACGAAAATGAAGCGCTGTCAGCAGTGTACGGGTTGCAAGGGGTCTTCATTCTTCCAGTCAACACCGAATCAGATCAGAATCAATGATTATTTATTTGTACTTCGGGACTTACCTATGTTTGTAAATTCACACATTTATTTGTAGAATGGAAGTGTTCTTAGCACAAATAATAATACACACATCTAGAAAATTCTACGAGCACCTGCATTTTATACATGTATGTGTTGGGGTATATGTAAAGATATGGATTGCCGTAAAATGAAATGCTGCTCGGCAACCCTGTTTTGTTTGTTTTGCCGGCTTTTTTGCACCCATACACATACAAATACAGGCATAAACACACGCGCTAACTTCGTCAAACAAGTTGCGAGCTCAATTCTGTCGAGCTTCGCGGCAGCGCATCTCAGTACAACATGTTGGAGGGGAAACGATTGTTCGAACCGCATTGAAAGTGAATTTGTTAGAATTATTTGCTGTTGCTGTCTCGCTTGCTCGCCTGCTCAGCTCATTGCCCCACCGCCGATCAACCCCAAAACTTCGCAATCCACACCCAAAATTCCACCCTTCCAGACAGACGCATGAGTTTTTAGCGCCAAAAACTTGTACGAAATTTTCCTCAAATGAAAAACGAGCATTTTCCGGTAGCTATGTCGCGACTTCGTTTTCGGTGGTGGTGGAAAGTGAAAAGCAGCCAACCAAACCACCCCAATACCCACCCACCCTGAGAAACAAAAAAAAAACGAAAACTTCCAAACTTCGCTGCCGGCGTCAAGGTTCGACCAAACAAATGCGTCTGCGTCGCTGCCGCAGTAAGCTGCATCGAACATCGAACATCTCTCAGCGGGCCCATCCACCCACCAACAACTACATTAACGACGACGTCGACACAATACAAAACGTGTATGCGTGTGTATGTTGCCTCTGCCGGCTGCAGCGCGCCGCTTGTACATGTGTTCATGTGTGTCTGTGTGTGTGTGTTTGAATTTCATTTTCAGTTTGGTGTTCGTTGCTTGGTCGCTCGGGTCGTCGTGTGTACCGTTCGTTTCATTTAGTTGGAATTTCGCTTTTGATCTGGTTGGTTGTGTTTTTTGCATCGCTCTCCGTTCGCCGTATGCCGAAAACACCAAACTCAATTGGAAGTGAGCAAAAGGCAAAGCGACGAAAGAATGCAAAACAAGCGAAGAACATCATAAAAACAACGGCATCGAATACGTTTTATTTACAATTCAATTCCTGCTCACCAAACCTATATCTAAAATGTAATAATATTCATTCAAAAGCAATCAGAAAAGTGTTGTGTAAAAAGAAGAGGAGAACGAACAACAAACAAATCAAGACATAAAAACAATTTAATGTGCGTGATGTGTGTGCGACGAAAAGGAGAAAAAAACTAAATAAAAAACATGTAAAAAAATAAAATTAAAAAAATAGAAGACTTAAGCAACAATTTTTTGATACAATTTGTAAACTCAGCTCAGGTATAAATTTAGCAATAAACAAAAAATAAAAAAACATCTACAAAAATAGACTGAAATTTTTGTCTACACATTTTTATACAGTTAAAAAGAAAAAATATAATATTATATTAATAATAGTAGATAAGATGCCAAGTGAAAATTTAGCATAAAAAAAAAAACAACAAACACGTGCAACATTTATGGCGCCGCGACGCAACAGCAGCAGCGGCAACAACACCCAACAGCAGCAGCAACACCAACAGCAACAACACCATTTGCAACACGACCAGCAGCAACAGCAACAATTGCAACAGCAGCAACAACAACTCTTCGCAATTATGGCGCCGATGCAACAAAAGGTGAGCGTCGGCGTTCAGTTGACGCGCTGCTGCTATCCTAACGGTGAATGCGCGAAAATGGATGCATTGATAGCGTTGGACGAATCTGGTCTGGCGGACTGTGTCCGTGTGTTGTGCAACAACGAGAATTGCAACGTGGGGCAATACATGCATCGCGACTGCTTCGATCTGTGGGAGACGAGCGTGCTGCAACAGCTGAAGGGGAGTGCGCGGGGGCGTAGCTGGTCGCAACAGCAGCGGGTGCAACAGTTGTGGCAGAAGAAGGGCTACGATCTGGTGTCGAAGAACTGCAGTTGCAAGTGCGGCAGGGGACAGTTGCGCAAGGATCTCGAGTGGCCGCCAAATGGGGTATGCTTCACGGCGCCGCGTTCCCTCATCGATGTGGTTGCCGATGATGAGAAGAACAAGAACAGCAGCAAGAAGAAGAAGCGCAATCGCAACAGTGGTAACAACAACAATGGAAACAGTGGCAACAATAACAATCAGAAGCAGGGTGTCGCCTTGGCGCCACTCAACACCAACGGCGGCAACTTGACGCCTAATCCCAATGTGGGCGTCATTGGCTCCGGCTTGCCACACAACAACAACAGCAGTGGCAACATCAGCAATAACAACAACAACATTGCCGCATTGCAACCGAGCGTGGTAGCAACTCTAAGCAACATACTCAACAGCGGCGGTGGCAACGTTGGCAGCAACGTGTTGGGCCTCGATTTGCGCACTCGAGCCGGCAGCCTCTCCTCCTCCAGCGGGTCCAGCTCCCCCTCGGCCTCCCAGTCCAGCGGGGATATTTCCCTATCCCCAGTGCAGCAGCAACAGTTGCAACAACAGCAGCAGCAGCAACAGTTGCACTTGCAACAACAACAACAATTGCAGCTGCCGCCTGCTGCAGCCACAAACAATAATTTCGCTGGCAGTCTACTGCTGCAACACAACAGCAACAACAACAACAACAACAACAACAACAACAACAGTGGTTTGGGCTTGGCCAAGAGTGCCCTGCAACAATTGCCCGTTTTGGCCAACATCAGCAACTTTAAGCCGCCGGCCAGCTACGATCAGCAACAATTGGTGCAACAGCAGAAGAACAAAGAAGTCGAACTCTACTCGGAGCGTGTGCGGTAAGTTAACAATCCCCATTCCTCTCTGCAGACCATCTGCAGAAATTTCTTCAAATTTTCCCAACATGTGCGCAGAATGTCAATAATAATTCAAAAATGTTTCCATGCGAAAAACAAAGATAAAAAATAATATACGGAAAAATAAACTATCAATTACACTTTAGAACAAATTTAAGAAAATTAGAAAAATACAAATAAAAAGTACAACGATAATTAAAATAAATATATTCCATTTAAATTACACAACAAGCATTTTTTAGTTAGATTTTCTTACTAAAAATAAATAAACAAAGCTTATGTAACAATAATAAAAAAGTTTAAAAAAAATAATAATTTATTCTACTAATAATAAATTCGGAATTACATTTCTAATTAGATGCACTCAGAAATAAAATCCTATTGCAATGAATTTTTATAAGTCTACTTTTTTGTGAGATTTTTTGTGCAATATTTTATGAATTAAGAATTTTTCAAAAATAAATAAAGGAATTTGCAAATTTAGAAAATTCATTTAACACAACAAATATATACGTATATATATTTATGTAAAAAAGAACATATAAATAAAAAAAAACATAAAAATTTCACCAAAGACAAAAACTAAGTTACTGCAGCAGGGTAGAAATATTTTATTTAATTTTTGTATATCAAGCATTATAAAAATTCTAGCAATAGATTATTATTTAAACGTTTTTGCTTTTTTTAAAATAATTAATTCGATTTTTTAGAAATATGTTCTTCCGTTCTTTCGGTTTACATATAGAATATTATTAAAAATATTGCTTAAGATTTATTAGAAAAATTTCTAAAATCTTAAATTTCCATATACAATATTTTTAGAATAATTTTTTAATGAGATTTTTTATATTCCTTCATAAATATATTTCGTCAATTTACACATTATATTATAAGCATATATTTTTGTGAAAAATTGTTGAAAGCTGTTTAAAGTTTAAATTATTATTTGCCAAAGTTTTAAAATAAAAGTCCGATTCCACTCTGAAGAATAATGGGCTTCTTACTTATGTTGTGTAGTGTAATTAAACAATTGTTTGTTTGTTTGTTGACTTTGGGCGATCTCTCAACGCTCATATAACCTTGATATTCCCTTTGCCCGAAAATTCCAACGCGATTCTTTCGCTCGCTGAACAGCTGGGGGGGAAAAAAATTAAAACGACAAAAGTTAATTCAATATTTGTTACAAGCATACACAATTTCTATACACATCTGTATGTGTATATTTATATTATTGCATTAAAGTATATTCATTTTTATCTCTCTTTCTCTTTTGTTTCTTAATTTTTGCGTTAAGCACTTTCGAGGAAGTTGTTCACCACTTGCATTATGCAAATAAACCAGACTCTCTTGCTTGCTCAATATCTCTCTCTCTCTCTCTCTCTGTTTTACTCGCTCGCTGACCGATCGCATTCTGCTTGGCGAATTTCATGCGCTTTGGCATTCTGCTCGTTGTTTCCTTTTTGGTCGCACATTTATTATTTATTTATATACACACACACACATGCAAACATTTATATCTGTGTTTGTACTTGTATTACGAGTTTCACTTTTATCGAATTCAGTTTTATAATTTGCTTTTTTTTTGTTTTTCTTCTTTCGCTTGCCGCTTGCTTTATCTTCATGTGTGTGTTTTTATCCACGACTTTGGGTCAAGGTTTGGCCCGTTCCCTGCGCCTCTTCGACTCCTCGTCTTGCTCAGCCCGCCCAGCATTCGCCAGTGTTGCAGGCGCGAATTGAAGACTTGCACCGACACTTTGTCAGATTGCGACGCTGACGCATTTGTTAAATCATAAGAAATTTTAATGCAACAAAGAGCCATATACATGTACATAAATATGTACATATTTTTGGTTATACCCAATTTTAAGATTTCCGTTTTCTCAAATCGAATACGTCGTCGAGCACATTAAAATGTATTCCAGCTCGATAAAAAAAAAAGAACGAGTGTATGCCTGTGTGAGCTCGTCAAAAAGCAAAACAAGCAGTAAAACGCCGAAAATCAACAACACGACGAAGAAGAAGAAGAATACGAATAGTAAAAGAAGAAGAAAAAAAAAGAATTAGATCGTGTTTGTATTTTTGGTTGTGGCCCTCTCTGCTTTTATTTCTTGTTGTTTTTCATTGCTTCTCTCATTTGCCACACACACATGCACTCATTCGTACACATGCGCTGGAGTGTTTTATTTGTTCTCTTGTTCTAAACAGCAAGATCCCCCTCTCCCCTTTGAAGAGCACTTTGTTTCGAACTTGAGCCTGTGCCGAATATTTAGCCGAGATTATGCTTTCCCTTCCTTTATTACTGCTCTTTCAAGTAGGTTCGCATCGTGGCGCAACCCTCGAGCAACAACAAAAAAAAAGCGTCGAAAAAAGAAAAAACAACAATAACAACAGCAACTTCTTCTAATTCCTTCTAAGGCGGCGCATTCATTTTTTGCTTGCCTTCTTTTTTTTTTGTGTGTGTTGTGCTTGCTGTTGTGTTGTCCAGTTTTCAAGGCCGCGATATTTGTTTTCATTTTTTGCTCGCTTTTGCCGTTGCTTGCCTGCTTCTTCTTGCTGCTGCTGTTGTTGTTCGGCTTTGGTGTGTTTCTTCTTCTCTGCTCTGCTCTGTTTTCTGATTTGATTTTGATCTTTCTTTGGTTTGAGCGCACAACATCTACGCCTATGCTACTCTATATCTTTCTCTCTCGCTCTCTCTCAATTTTAGTCTTGCTTGTGCATTGCATTAGCCTGCTGCTTATCATTAAAAAAATAAAAAAAAAACAACAAATAAACCGGCTGATTTGTGTTATTTTCGTTTGCGTTTTATTTAATTCATAAAAGCCGCTTTTTATCGCCTTTCTGGTTTTGTTTTTGTTTTGCTGAATTTATTTTCGGTCGCTATTTTTAGCGCCACACAATTTAAACTTATGCTTTTTTTATTTTTCGGTGATAAACAAACATTTGAAAGCATTTTTCTAACTTTCAATTTGCTGCGTCCGTCTGTCGCTCTCCCATTAATGCTGCTGCGGAGAGCGCCTAAGCTGTAAACTTTACGGCACACACAGCCAAACAAACACATAGACTTGCACTCCTCTCACTTCCACTTAGGTATTTATTGTGTGTTTGCCGGTATTTTCTTTATGTGTGTGTTCGTCGTTCAATGTCAAGGTTGAGACTCATTTTGTGTATTCATTTTTTTTTTTTTTTGTTGGGCGTTTGTTTTTATGCTTTTATTTTCTGCTGCTCTTTCGCCTGCCCAAAGCAAAACTTTATTGTTTTTTTGTTGTTTTTGTTTTTGTGCAGAAAGCTCTTCCTGTTTTTGAAGTACAGCAATAACAAAATATGAGAAAAGCAATAACAACAGGCCAGGCCAGGCTGACAGCCTGTAGATTTCTCTCGCTGCTTTGTCTGCAGAATGATTTATGTGTGCCAGCCCCCCACCCCCTCCGCATCTCTGTTGTGAATAGTCATGCTCGATGTGATCACACAACCTCCCCCATGCCAAGCAAAATTCAAATGTTGTGGCCCATCTCTTCGCACCCACGTGTTGCGAGTTCCATTCAGTTCCGTCGCGTCAGTCGTGTGCTGATAATCTATTGCGCACCCCTCTCTCTCTCCACTCCCCCACTGCAAATAACTTATTCTTTGCGTAGGTGCTGCGTGCGTTGCTTGGGTTTTTTAATTCTGTTTCTATATTTTCCCTCAACGCTAAACATACTTTCTTGAGCAGAAATTAAGCAAAAAAAATAAAAAAAAATGTTGCTCACACAATTGCAAATAAATTGCGCAAGGCACAACGTCGACGACGACGACGGGAATGTGAATACAAATAAAATTAGCAGCAAAAACAAAAACGAGAATAAAACACTTACTACGGATTTGTTTTTATCGACACGCCACACCAGACCCAAAATGTTGCCAACACACCTCCACCCGCCCCACGGATCCGCGGAAGTGAACGGGTTCGGTGTGAAAAATTATACAATTTAGCAAATGTGCAAATGGAATGCTGTCGACGGGTCTCGACTAAAATATACCACGTACTATCGCTAAATAATGTTGTGCAGTTTGTTTTAATTCCATTAATCGTCGAATCGAATTTATTGATCATGTTATTGAAATATATCGATAGGCCTCTCATAAATTATGTTATCGATATCGTATATCGATAGTCAATAAACAAATCATTATCACAATCTTTAGTTAGAAGTGGTTGTAAATATGTACTTATGTTAAATCAATCGATTATTGTATCAATTTCAAAATCGATAACATGATTAATGTCTTACAGTAGGTTACATAATCAGCATCTAGTCTTTTCTACCCCTTGAAGATTATTTGCTTTTTGTGGCATTCCGCAAATTAACAAATTTCGCACGACTTTTGTTGTTGTTTTTGTTGAATTTGACGCTGATGTTGACGTTGGGCGGCGGCTGGCAGTCGTCTTGGACTGCCCACCCAATCCATCTAAATACATATCAATATATATATTTATATATGTATATACATATATATCGGATTGCATATGTGTTTGAGTGTAGTAAAAATTATGAAATATTGTTGGAGAGAACCAGTTGCGTCCCTCGCCAAACGCCAGATGTCATTTGAAAAGTGTATTTGTATTTTGAAATCGGTCGGTTCTGACTTGTTCGGGGATGTTATTTATTCATTTAGTACATATGTACATACATAAATACATACATACATACATACATTCATACATATTACTAATTGAGCACGTACGAAATTTGTCGTCTAGACTTGAAGCATAAAATCTGCTATGTAACAAATTTATTATTGCGGAAGCAAAGTGCCATTGCAACAATTTTTATTTGTTGTATTTTTGTTTTTTTTTAATGTGGAAAATTTGAATTGCTTTACTTTGTAGTATTGCCAACAATGTATGCCCAACTTGTCTAAGGTTAGGTTTTTAGGTAAATAAAAAATAAAAACAGATAAATCTCTTTAAAAAGTACCTAGGGAAACAGACTTTTAAATCCCCCAGATGATGTGCATCTCAATTGAGGAAACAAAGGCTCAGAAAAACTATCAATTCGCTTTGGAATACTATGAAAATATGGAGTCTCTGAGCAGCAACAAATAATGAAAAATCCCGGAAACCATTTGCAATATTAAAATGCATAACAGGAGGGCTGCCCAAGTGGGAGCGGTGCGGAGGATGTATCCTTTATTTAATACTAATGCACACACCCCCCGTCCCCTCAACCAAAGCAATCTTTGAACTCCTCATCGAATCCTTCCTCGCTTGCTGCCCACACAATCCACACCTGACCGCAAAAGCTATTAATGAAATCTTTGCCAAATACGCACCCATTGCCTGCATCTCCCCTTACCCTCACCCTCACCCGCAACTGCAACTGCAATGGAATACCCAGTGGGATCGCAGTACTTCCAGGAAGTGGTTCTAGCTGGAAATGCATGTAGAATTGCTGCTGCTCGAGCATTGATATTAATGTTAGTTTCATCAACCTAACCTAAACTAATACAATTTCTAACTGTTAATCAATAGTATGTCTGAGTATATATTACTTACAATTGGAAGTTTATATTGATGAGCGTTTGTTAAAAGAGTATATTTGAAAGACATGCAGAAGTACATCTCTTATATGTGTATATCTGATACCTTATTTCTTCTCAGAGCATGATCAAATAGGAAATTTGATAACTATGATTACTCAGTTAATTTTGCTATTATGTTAGCCAACTTAATATATACACGAGCTTATCACATGCTTTCTTCATGGCACGGGAATCACATGCCTTGTGTTGAAACTGGTGCAACTGGGATATTTATGCATATGTATTGTGTACTTATTCATGTATCGTTTTCTGTTTCTGTTTCTCTTTCGGTTTGAGCCTACGCCTACCACACATGTATGCATCGAACACACACAAATGCATCGAACGGCGCATGTCTGACGGAGCAACCCCTCCCCCTGCACTTCTCTCTTCATTTATCACTCGCAGTCGCATTTTCATTGCCAACAGACAATGCCAGGGCAACTCCAGCTACACTTACACCTACAACTACACCCACCAGCAGCAGCAGCAGCTGCAATATCAACACACACACACATACACACACACATACACGTGTGTGTGTGCATGTAGATTGCGGCTCTTTGCGGGCTTTGGCAACTTGAAAGGCTTCAGTTAGCTCAGCATTTTGTTGTTGTTGTTGTTATTGCTGTTGCTTTTGCTTCTGCTTCACACACGCAAACACTCCGCTTGCCTCCTGTGGCTCCAGCATGTTGTGTGTGTGTTGGCCGTAAGCCAGTGTCTCCTGCTATGCATCTGTGTGTGCTGTTTATCTGTCTGCCCATTGTGTGTGCGTGTGTGTGTGTGTGTGTGTGCTTTTAGGCTTTTATGCGAGCCAAACGAGGCGAGGCCCAGACCCAGACCCAGACTCAGACCGAGGCCCTGAACCAGACCCAGGACCAGAACCGGCAGAGCCCAGGCTCATGGTACGCAGTTGTTGGCTGCCACGCCGCTGCAAGCTGAAAATGCAATCAATATTGTTGGCTCATTGTTGTTGGTTTGTTGCCTTGTTGTTGTTGTTGCTACTGTTGTTGTTGTTGTTGAGCAGCTGCCAGACACAAAAACGCAACATGAAAAAAAGGCAAAAATGCAGAAAGTAAAAAAAAAATAAATAAAAAAAATAAAACTGGCAACAGTAAAAGCGAGGCTCGTAAATGAAAGCAGGGCTCTAAAGGAAAGAATGAAAAATTCTACATGCCACACACTCGCATATACAAACAGACATACTCACACATATATATGAATACACTCATACGTGCACTCATACATCCATTTGTATTCGAGTTTTTTTTTTCGCTTTTTGCACAAATAAAACCAAAAATTGTTTGCTGCAACTGCCCCTTGGGGCCCACCCAGCTTCACAATGCCAACAACAAATGCTGCTGCTGCTGATCACACACACAAATACATTTACTCGCACACATGCATTCAGTTATTCATAGGGAGCACTCAGCTTAGTTGGCTGTGTTTGTTTGTGCACTATTTGATATCCATTAAAACGATTCAGTTGCCACTTTTACTCCCCAACTCACATAGTGAAATTTTAATGCAATATGTGTGTGTGTGTGTGTGTGTGTGTGTGTGTGTGTGTGTGTGTGTGTGTGTGTCGTCTGTCTATTGGTGTGCATTTGATTTGCAATTTGTGTCGATTGCATCGTTTTCTGCCAGTGTCCAGTTTTATTTGTTTATTAGTTTTGGGCACAGTTGAAATTTTCTTTTATCGAATGCAAAGTGAAAGGGAGGCAGTAAAGGGGGGTTGGTGGAGGGAGGGAGGGAGGGGGTTGGCAGTCGATAGGTGTTTAGTGTGGTTCATAAATCCGATTCAGTAGCAAAAGTGTTTTATTGATAGCTTAGGATGGATATTGCAGATAGGTTCTATTATAAATTCATATATTTGACAAGTAAAAGGAACCACTTTGATTTTAGTTCATCTTGGAAATGCCTTAAAAGGTTTTAAATATTGTATTTTATGAATTACAATAGTGGATGTTTATCAAGCATAAGAAATATTTTAATAACTTATTTTTGTTTTTATTTAAAAATAAATTATTTTTGAAATATTTGAAGTTTTAAGAATTTCTAAGAAGAGTTGTGGATTAATGGGTTCCACAATTGTAAATATTGTCTATTAATTAATATATAATAAATGTAAAAATGTAATAAAGATTTATAACTTTAGCCAGTCTACTAAGTTCTACTGGGTTCAGGGAATTTTCTCGACTAGAACATTTAAACTTTTTTTTTTTTTGTTTTAAAGGTGTTTTATATTCATGCGTTTTGTGTTCTACCTGGTTATTTGGCTCGAAGTTCGCAAATGACCAAAAATGCAATTAATCTGCGCTTGAAAGCGTTGAAATGTAATCAGAAATGGCGAAATGATGCACTGCCTCCATTTCTGGCTGGGATCTGCTGTTGATTCTAATTGCAGCGCCAGTTGTAATTGTAATTGCAGTGCGACTGGCTTGTTTATAAATTGTGTATTGCCTTCCCTGGTAGATTAACAAATTTGGAAGCAGTTTCGTTTCGGTTTTATGCGCTGAACTGCATCATACGCTTGATGATCGAGAGGCACGCCCCTTGCTGCTGGGGCAGAGGCATTAAAAGACGCAACAGAAACAGCAACAGCAACTGCAACAGCAACAGCGGAAATATGTTCGTATTTATTTATTTTGCTGTTTCATCGTAAAAATAATTTGCTTTTATTGCCATATGAAAAAAAAATTAAAACAAAGAGCAAAGGACCCATTTCCAAGACGCAATCATTGCTATGGCTGCTAATGTTGCATGCAACAACCAACAAAAAAGGCAATCGTAACGCGATGTTTTTCTTTTTGTTTTTTGTTTTTTTTCTTCTTCTTTTATGTCCTCGTCATGCTGCTTTGGGGCCAGACTTTAATTTTGGGGTACGAGGCAAATTCGCAAATCAACGCCACATGGGCTCGCATTAAGCAAAAAATAAAACTGTGTGTTGCACTACAGAGCAATTCATGCAACGCCTGCAGCATTGCTGCTCCTTGGGCATATATATATATATATATATATATATATATATATTATTTGTTATATGTGTAATTTTCTCCGTTGTGAGCCGACTTTCTTCTTTGTCCCTGTCCCTCACTAAATCAATTATACAAAATGTAAACCTGGTTAATATAACAAAGCCAAGAGTCGAACATAAAAGTAGTCTAGGTACAGAGCATATGTCTCTCTCTCTCTATCACTCTATCACTCTTTCTATCTGAGTCTCTTGCCCCTACCGCAACCGATCAAAATCATGAAGCGTCAAATTGTTATGAGCACAAGATACAAACGACAATGGTTATCGCACAAGAAGCGCAATCAGTCGTGACACTGAAATGGCAACAGATGAGAGAGAGAAAAAGAGAGAGAGAGAGATATATATAGAAAGAGTTTGATTCAGATAAACAGAGAGAGAGAGAGAGAGAGAGGGAGAGAGTGAATCAGAGACAAACAAGCAGCAAACAGCAAACAGCAATCTAAGCACTTGCTGACTGCAACTAAATAGTTATTATATAAGCATAAAGAATATGTTTGCCGCCAGCTAAAGGAAGAAAGCAGACACCCCTCAGCCGCCAATCCCCCCTCCTTCGCAACTTGGCCCTATTTGGACTACTTGAGAGTGAACTAAACAAGCTAATAATCATAAAACCAAATGACTTTGAACGTCGAAACGGTCTCACAATCTGTCTGTCTAGCTGTCCATCTGTCTGTCTGTCCTTTGACAGGATATAAGACAAGGACGAGCGAGTCGCGTCGCAAGGCGACGTGTTGTGGCATGCAGCAGCGTTGGGCGACAAAAAAATCATCAACATTATCATCATGTTGGGTGTCGAGAGTGGCGATTAAAATTTAAGCTTCATTTGCGCTCTCTGCTCTTGTTGTGGGCGGTGTGCGTCTCGTTGTTGTTGTTGTTGTTGTTATTGTTATTGCGTGGCGGGTGGGTGTGGCAATTGCAGCTGTGCATGCCTCACTGCCTCGTCAACAAACTGTCATTGAGTAGGTGTCAATAATCGTTGGGGTTTCACTTCATATGTAAAATGCGTTTACAATCATCGCATATAGCAATCATAACTTTAAGTGTTCTTGAGGGAATCTCGGTTGCAACAGCAAAGAGCGGGCAAATTTTCATCAAGTGCGTTTTCTATTTAAGAACAAGAGCATCAAGTGGAAAATAAAAATGAATGAATTGAATTTGTCTTTAATATTTACGGATACCAACAGAAGCTGAAGGGGGCATTATTAAAAATAATTTAAAATGTGTTTTTTTCTATGATGTAAAATTTTCATTCTTTGTTTATTGAACGTTTTTACATATGAAATTAATTTGCAGAATTCAATTGTGTCATAAATAAGAATTTATGACCCCTATTAGGACCTGAACCTTATTGTGGCACATGAAGACACACAATACGGCAGGAACTCAGAAACGAAGAAAGACAGAGGAGACAGCGGAGCTGGGTAGAGACACCAGGACTCCGACAAGCCAGATGTCTTTTGCATGGCTATAATCAGAAGCGATTTAAGCAGTTAATAATTATGAGCAAAAATAATCTTAGAATACTCACCGATCTACTGACGGGATACTGTGGACTAAGAAGTCACCTAACCAAGCTAGGTACAAATAGTAGCGAATTATGTAGCTTTTGTGAATGTGCGGAGGAATCCTCAATGCACATCCTAGGAGAGTGTGTCGCCTTATCGAGGAAAAGATGTAGCATCAACCAATAACCAAATAAAGATTCTAGCATTTGAGCTTGGGTTGATGGAGGAGCTTGAATACCAGAAGGGGCACAATAGATCTATTAGGTTGCAGTGCACATACCCCCAACTTAAATAATAAGAATTTATGAGGAACACAAATTTTATTAGGCTTTGCATAAATTTGAGATATATTTTGCACCTTTTTTCCGTAATGGTCGCAATCTCTATCGAGTTAATAACAAACTTAAGCACTGCTGCCGCCTTTTAATATCGTTGGGAATAACCCAACTATTAAATGAGCTTTATATTAGCCGTGTTTAAATGTTAATGATCTGGTTTTCCGCTTTGCTCGCACTGCCAAGATAAATTGGCGCAAAATGAGACAATACTCCCACAAAAAAAAATGTGACTTTCTCACGCCACAATTTGAGCTGTAATATGGCCAACCCAATCACCGATATAATTAATAATAACAGCAGCAACAACAACAACAACACACTGCATACTGCACACACAACTTGCAACAAAAAACACTTAAGGCCAATGAGCTCTGGCAATGATTGTTGCTGCTTCAACAACGATGACGATAATGATGATCGTCATTGGCTTTTATTGCCTGGCGGCGCTTTGAGAGGCGGCGTTGAAATAAAAATTGCAACGTATCTATTGCAGCAGCTGCAGCAGCAGCAACTGCGGCAACAACAGTTGCAATATAGCTGTAACACAAAACAAATACAACAAATGCAGCCAGCAGTTTGTTGAACTTCTTGCTGACTGGGCAGCAGAGCAGGCGCCACCAACAATTAAAAATAAATGCTTTACGTTTAAGATCGAAACAGCAAAAAATTAAAAAATAAAAAATAAAAAACAAAAAACAAAAAACACGAGTAGAGAAGCCCCCTTACAAAGTTGTCAGTTGATTCAATTAAAAAACTTAAACTACAACAGCCCAGCGAGCGACAAAGTTAATGAAAAAATGCGAGAGATCGTCGTTTATATATAAAAATATATATGTATATATAAATGTATATATATATGTATATGTGTATATAGTATATATATATAAACACACATGTTCATACATGCACACTATACTTAGTTGCTCTTAAAACGAGGCAACTTTCACTTTCGGTCATTTCGTGTGCCTGGGACAACGCGTCCCACTCCTCTGCCCCCGACCCTGCCCCTGCCACTGATCTGTTGACAACCACTGAGTGGGGGGAAAAAAAATGATAATAAAAATGCAACATTTATTGCGATCGTCGTTTTTCTGAAGCGCTTCGCTTCACTTTCGTTTTTGGTTGTTGTCGATAAAGTTTTATTTAACGAAAAGCGCATAAAAATTGCATTTGTCTCCGATTTGTATCAATAAAACATAAATTCAGCAAACTGACTCAAGCCAAAGAAAGTAATAATAAAATTAAATTAAATAAATAGTTGAATATCGAATTCCCTTGCAAAATCAACCTATGCAAAAATAGTATTGAAGGAAATCTGCTATTGAAACTTAATCTTATTTTATTTCTCTTGCGAGAGACATAAATATTAAAATTTATAAGTTTATTTTTTAAACATCGAACAAGATCGTGACGGGAACCATAATTATGCCTTCGACTGCTGCAGTATTTGTGGCATGATAAATATGCGTATGTGGCCTATAAATAAATATTTACAGCATTTCTGCTGAGGGGCTCCACTGACCTCAAAATCAGCACAGTCCAATGTGTGTTGTTGTTGTTGTTGCTTTATAATTGCAGAATGTATAAAAAAAGAAGTGCTTTGCATAAATAAATGTTGAAAAGCGGTCGCGTAAATAAATAAAAAGTTCACCTTTTGGCCATTTTGGGAAATGTCCTGCAATAATTTTTACAGTCGCTGACAGTTGCGGCCATGAGCAACAACAACGACAACAATAACAACAATGACAATCAAGGGGGGTGCAACCACAAAATGATGCTGCACATGGCCATGTTGCATGACTTTGTAAAGTTGAGAGTCAGTTCGAAGTTGGAGTCGATTTTGTGTCCGTCTGTCGCTCTGCAGCTTGTTGTTTATGCACGCGATAAAATTGCTGTTAAGAAAAAAAAGAAGAGTTAAAAAATAAACAACGAATATTCACTCTGTAAAAATAACAACAAAAGCGTTGTGGTTGCCGTTGCCCGTTTCTGTTGTTGGCATTGTAACTGGGCCTTAATCTTAAGGTATCATCTGCTGACGGCTGACGGTTTTTTTTTTTTTTCGTTTTGTTCTCCTTACAAACTTTTTTTTTTTTCTCAGCGCTTCAATGGCATTACATTGGCTGTATGTGTCTGTGTGTGTGTGTGTGTGTGTGTGTGTGTGTGTGTGTATGTGTGTATCTGTAGCCGTGCCCATGGTCTTATCAGCTTATAAGTAGCAGCAACAGAGGCCTAGGCCATTAATATCAGAAACAAGAGTATTATGAAATATGCAGGCGCTCCATTTAAGCGGTTACAAACAAAAGCCAAAAAGGAGTGTATCTTTTATTTATATATGTATATTTTTGAACTGGTATTTTTTACATGAACATTTTTCTTTCAGCTGTTGGGATTCGTTTAATTTTTGATTTATGCTGCGATTACAACTGATAAAATATTCATACATAATTATTGTAGCTTATGTATTTTATAAACCGAAGCAAAGTGTTTTTCTTACATGACAAGTTATTCATAACCTGAGCCCGTTAAAAATGGGGGAAAAAGTTAATTGTATAAAGTTGTGTAACAGTCAGAAAATAGCATAAAGTATATGTATTCTCGAGCAGCATGAAGAGTCCATTCAAGTCTATTTGTCAGTCAGTCTGTCCGTCTGTATAAAAAAACGAATCTCAGAGACTGTAAAAGCTAGAGACTTCAAATTGGGAATATGAGTTCTCGCAGATCAAGTCAATTACATTTGTATCGATAACTGCATGCAATTAGCGAGTATCGATATAAATCGATTTCTGATAACAATAAAAAAAGACAGTATAAAGATATACCCAGACTTAGTAATGAACTATAGTAGGCATGTTACTAATTATTAAGATTAATTGTGCTCTACTTGAATCGTATTGGATAGTCTAAGCTCAAGCTATTTCTATTACAATTAGCGAATATCGATATAAATCGATTTCTGATAACAATAAAAAAGACAGTATAAAGATATACCCAGAGTTAGTAATGAACGATAGTAGGCATGTTACTAATGATTTAACGGATTCCAGAATTCATCGAGTCTTCTAACTTAAGATTAATTGTGCTCTACTTGAATCGTATTAGATAGTCTAAGCTCAAGCTATTTCTACTACAATTAGCGAATATCGATATAAATCGATATATGATAACAATAAAAAAGACAGTATAAAGACTTAGTAATGAACGATAGTAGGCTGGTTACTAATGATTTAACGGATTCCAGAATTCATCGAGTCTTCTAACTTAAGATTAATTGTGCTCTACTTGAATTGGATAGTCTAAGCTTAAGTTGTTTCTACTTCCTTGTTGTACAATAACTGTAATTAGTAATATTTTTGCTACTAATTATTTAACATTATTTCGCTGTGCAGAGAGCAGAGCTTATTAATAAATCTTTCGATATATATTTTCATGCGTTGTATCTTTCTTTATTGCAGGTAAGTGAAGCTAAACTGTCTCAAGTGGTAGCTGGCGTCATCAGAGGGGTAATAAATCGCGGCAAATGGCGCTCGACTTTTGCTCTAATGGTGTGTGTTGGTGGGTAAGTTAAATGGGCTTACTTGAGTTGGCTAAGAAGATGAGCTCGCTGCGATTTGTTGACGCTTTAAGTTAAACGCTCCCCGCGGCGCCATAAACTAGCAGCTGCTGCTGCTGCTGCTGCGTGCAGCTGCAAGCGGCAAGCACTGAACAGTTAAGCACAATTTAATGGTTCAATGACATAATGAATATGCAACAGCCCGTTGCAAGCAGTGCACAGACAAAGACGCGGGTCGGCTGCCACAAGAAGTTTTGCTGCCGCTGCTGCTGGCTGCTGCCTGCTAATTAGCTGCATTCATAATTTTTGTGCACATTATTTACATGCTAAGGATGGTGGCAGGCAGCTACTGGGACAGAATAGGAAAACGCCAGCCAGGGATGCCAGACAGTTGCAGGAATGGGCAAAACCGCAAAAGAGACAACGTCGTTGTTGCTGCAACGCTGTTTGTTGTTGTAGTCGTCGTCCTTATCCTTGCTTGCAACTCATTCGTTGTCGTCATGGCTTGGCTTAGGTCTGCTGTTGGCTCTGGTTCCTTGTTGCAACAAAAGGCTCAGAGCCGCCAGTTGGCAGCAACTTATTTACAGTTATGCGCAAGCTGTAAGTTGGAACTCTTACAAGTAACAATCCGAAAAAAAACAAAACAAAACGAAACGAAACGGTGAAAAAGGGGCAAAAGAAAAAGTCAACGTGCAACTGAAACCAGGGGCAACACGAGACACAATACAACACAGTCTTGTGAACAGCGAGTGAAAAGTTTTTAATTGAAAAATGTTCAAGTTGATATTTTATTGAACCATCTACAAAAACAAGAGATTCAAAGCAAAACTTGCCAAGTTTTTTGAGTTTGGGGTTAAGTGTGGCGCGACCCAAGACGACAACAAAAGACGACAGCTTAAAATTTAAAAAAAAAAATATATATGTATATATATATTTAAATATATATATATATGCACTTGCATCAAGTTGTCTGCGGTGGTGCTACGGCTTCCTGCGCAGCGGGTGCAGCTCCTCATTGCTGCCACTTCCACTTAACTTAAGCAGCTTAGCATGCGCCAAAAGATTGCGCCTGGCAACGTGGCTCGTAAATAATGTAGCAACAACCGCCAAGCACCTGCTTAAGAGCCAAACTTCCTTCTGTATGTTGCCTGCTTTAAGTTCAGGCTTAGACAAACGACGATGCCGCATGGAGCCTAGAAAAGAAACCAACTGTGCATCATAAAATTCGCTTCATTAAAATCGATAAAATATTTAAACGTTCGGCGCGCGCTATCAATTTTCATTTTCATTTTCATTTTTGTTATCCTGGCGCCAGCGAGCCAAGGACAAACACACAGAGACGGTTTTTCCGAGTGGACCCCAGACGGCAAATACAACTAGGGGCAGGAGCAAAAGCTACAATAGACGAGAGAGTGAGAGGGAGGGAGAGCTGTATTCTGATTTATACGACTGCTGCAGCAGAGGGAGTGGGAGGAGGGGTATGTGGCGGGGGCAGGGGCTGTGGGTTTGTGTCGGGGTCAGACGCGCTAATTACGCGATCAACTCCAACGCTGGGGTCCACGCCCATCTTGTCGGAATGACAACGACTAGACATTTCATTCATTCATTCATTCATTCATTCAACTTTATGGCTCTGGCTGTCTGGCCCCAGTTGAATGTGTAACTTTTATTTTTCAATTTTTTCAACTCTTTAGTTTTTAGTTTTTTTTTGTCCTTTGCTGCAGGACAACTCCTTTATTTTGTTGTTGTTGTTGCTCGTTTTGGCCATTGTCAACGTTCACTCGCTGACATAACGCAGGACGAGACAGGAATAGTTTTGAAAGTTTTTTTTTCTTACTTGTCCTGTTTGCTTTTGCAATTAAGCATCCTGTCTGCTTTTTGCATAATTGCACAGTGCCTGTCACTAATTATGGCCATTGTTGTTTCAGCCAACATTTAGACGTATTTGAAAAGTAAATAATTGTAAAAGCTGTTCGTCATTCAATATTGTCGAAAATCAATTATTCAAGCGCTGCATTGTTTATTGTTTATTTATTAGTCATATTCTACACATATATTCTCTTATAGTAAATATATATATATATATATATATATATATATTTATACATACGTATATAATTATATAGCCATATACAAAATCGCCGCACATTTGATTGTGGCCATAAAAAGCATTGTTTGCCAGTTGTCAAATGCCATTTTGCTGAATGCTTTTCTTATTGTGCGTGATTTTTTTTATTTTTTATCTTATTTTGGATTTTTTATTTTTTGTGCGGCTTTAACTGTGCCTCATTACGTTGTCTTGGCCTGTCTCACTGTCAAATTACATTTGATTTGAAGTTACCAAATTTGTAAATATGCCAGCAGTTAACTATTTTATTTTTTATTTTTTGTAAAAACTTTATTTATGTGTTGAGATTGCATTTAAATTTGAATAATTGAAAAATATCATGATATTTTAATATACGTTTATTTGTTTTCAATTAGTTGACTCGTTTCATTAAGTTGTTTTTAAATTAAAAGTTTTATTGTTCTTTAATTGTTACATCTCAATGAAATGTGCCAAGGTTTCAATTTTTTATTTTTAACCGTTCCTTCATTAAGATTATTTTCTATTTTTATAAGCATTACATATATTTTATGTATTGTAAATTATATTTATGACATAACCAAGTTTCATTAGTTGTCTGAGTTTCAGATAATTATAAAATTACCCTTATTTTGTTACCAATTTTTTAGTAGCTTTTTTAATTAAACTCTGCACTCGGTTGCATAGTTTTTATTATACTTCAAGCAGTATCTAAATTGCAATCGGGTCACGTTATATTAAATTAATATGTACACATAACTAGTTTTTGTATTTACATTTATTTTCAATAAATTTTTTGTTGTTTTTTTTTTGTTGTTTTTTGTGTTTTGCAATTTGATTTGAAATTTATTATATTAGTCATAGGCCTGCGATTTGGGGGCTCAGCTTGGTCTTAACTTGGTCAAACGAAACGAGTCGCTTAAATTGTGCGTTGCCTGTCGGCAATGGGGCAACAAATACAATTGCACAAAAAAACGTGCCACGCATGACAGTCACACACTGTCACACACACACACACACACACACAAATACACATCGATGCCGCCCATTTGGTTACACGCCGCACGTTTGTTGCACTTTAAGGTAAATGCACTTTACATGCAGCGACGTCGCAGCGCTGCTTCGCTTTACTTTGCTTTGCTTTGCGCCCTGCGTCTCTCGCTTGCCACATCGTTGGCTGGCCAAACAAATTTTGTGAAATATTCGCGACAATTTATGATTTTTAATTAACCATCCGAAACTTTCAATTTTGCAGGCGTGCATCAAAATTTGCATATTAAAACCAAAAGCTGCAAAAAATAAAGAGGATCAAATCAAATTTCAATTTGCATTTCAAAAACAAAAATAATAATAAACAAAAAAAAAACCGTTGTCTTTTCAGCTGTCAATTCAAATTAGTTGCCAAAAAATATTAAAAATCTAACAAAAACTACGAAAAAAGAATTCATACACTGTCCAGCTAGATCCAGAATTGTTGTATGGTGTTGTTTGGTGTATGATGATGGCTGGTTGGAAAAAGCGAAGCCTTGAAGTGTGCACACACACACACAAACACACACACACACACATACACACACAAACACACACACACACACATACACACACATACACACACTTACACACACTCGTACAGAGTACGTGCCTGGCATTTCATGGGCCGTATGAATGAAAACAAAGCATTGAAGTATGGCAGCGCCCGCCCCCCTCCACCCGCCACCATCCACCCCCATGCCCCGATCCCCATGCCGCGCTCCTGGCACAACCCAACCCATCATGCCATAAAGCAAATATTTAAAAATTAAAAAACCAAATGCAGACACGAACGCAAAGTGGAGCTTTTGCCCCTGACAGCCAGGCGGCTTCTTGTCAGTCTGTCTGTCTGTCTGTCTGTCTCTCTGGTCTGTCTGTGTGTTGGCATTTCCTAGAGTTCTTAAGTTCCCCTCGCTTTGTTGTTGTTGTTGTTGTTTTAACCTTGCGCTTTGTTTCAGCGGCCATTAAACCACATATGCTGGCAAACAAATGTTTGTATGAGTTGAGTATCTGTATTTCATTACACATATTTGCTGTAGACATAAACCCCCAATGAGTCTACGATTTCACTGTCAATATTGCGCATACGCCATGTAGTAACTTTTTTTTTCTTTTATTTTTATTTTTATTGTATTTATATTTTATTTTTAAACAGACGCTAGCGTTGATTTTTTTCACTCTTCCAATGCAACGCATGCGGCTCCTCCGATAAACAAGCGACTCTCGATTGGAGATTGCAGATTGGAGAGGGGCTGTTTTATTAGTCGTATCGAGTTGTGTCTCTTGTTTAACGCATTTCAGGCAGAACGGCTGTAAGATAATATTGGGGAATCGGAGCGTACTGATAATATTCATAAAATGTGGTTTCTTTAGATTTTTTCATATATATTGTTATTTTTTTTTTTTACATATATTTTTTTTATTTTTTCATATATTTTTTATTTTTTTTTTTTTCATATATATTTTATTTTATTTTTATTTTTTTATTTCTGTTGCTTTTGCTTTTAATATTAAAATGATGTAGAGTTCAGTTGTTGGAAACCTATTCAACTTAATTATAATCGTATGTTATGTTATTGTATTTTACAATAAATATATATTTTTGTACTTCTTGATTTGCATAATTATTTCGATTTTTAAGGGTGATGACTGGCAACATCTGCTCAAACAAATATAATTAAGTTTTGAGAATTGCTGCTTAAGAAAACTACATTTACTGAATAAATAAATTATCATCGAAGTCTCTGTATTAATAATAATAATTAATTAAAAACATTAAGAGTTTTCATATAATAAATAAATTATCTCATCTCTTATGCTGAACTAGTTATGATATAATTATCTTAATTGTCTTAACTGGTATTTGAGATCGAGTGCTTCTTTTCAAACAATGCAAATGCTGTAATTTAAATAATATTCTTAAAATAATCACAAATAAACAATTGCAATAATTAAATAAACAACAAACAATGGTTAACTAGTTAATATTGCTAACATTTTGTTTGCAATCACTGACGAAACATTTGTGGAGCATCCCTCGTACACTTTTTTTTTCCCTCGTACACTTTACTTATGCCTATGCACACACACACAAATGCACAGAAACACACACTAACACACACACACACACTACACACACATACACACACACACAAACACACACTCGTGCTCAATCTAGTCGCACTATTCAATGAATCTGTCCTTGGCAAAGTGCATTGTCGGCGCGTCGTTCATTCGCCTGCGGTTGCTGCTGACGTCGCCGTTGCCGTTGCTGTTGCCGTTGCAGTTGCTGTTGCAGTTGCAGTTGCTATTGCCTTAGTTGTTGTTGGCAGCGTTTTTTAGTTGAAGCTTTTGCGTAATTTATTGACATGAAGCGGTTATTTATTGACTGGGCGGCTGTTTAACTAAAAAAAAAAAAACAAAAAAAACTTCAATTGTGCACGCACTTTCTAAAAAATGAACCAACGAACAAAAAAGCGCAGAAAAAACAAAAATTACAAAAAAAAGACGTCTCGCAAATATTTACGAAACACAAATTTAAACACAGCGCGACTCGAGACAAGACACATGCATTGTTGTTTCAGGGCTGTGAAAATGAAAGTGTTGTTGTTGTTGTTGCTGTTGTTGCATTTGCTGTTGTTGCTGATACGCAAACACGCGCCAAGTGGGTCACTTGAGAAGATCAGCTGTCATTGCTGTATAATGTATGCTTGTTTGTGTGTGTGTGTTTGTGTGTGTGTGCCACAATCGAGTGACTACAAAATTTCAGGCTCAAGGCTCTTGATAAGCCCCGACTTGGGATCGAGAATGCCTTTTAAATTTTATCAGGCCAGCTGCATTGAGTATGTTGTGGTGCTGGTGAAGGGGGGGGGGGAGGGGGGGTCACACTTGGACAAATAGTATATATAGCAAACAGAGTCGCCTCTTATCAAGCCTCAACTTTGGCTCAATTTGCCCGCAAAGAAAGGCAGCCTTTCATTACTAACACTCGTTGTTGTTGTTGCTGTTGTTGCTGTTGCTGTCATCGTTATCGTTATCGTACTTATTCGCCTAATGGACAATCTATCAATGACATTATGCGTAGTCTCTTTTGTGCATACATATGAAATATGAATGGTGGTACTTTGTTAAGAAATTAATCGACCCGCGCCAATTGACATTTGCAAATGAAAATGAAAATGGTATTTGAAATTACCAGCTTGGTAAAAGTTGGCAGCAGCAACTTTAAGTGCACAACTAAAATGATTATTGCTCAATGACATTAGATGAAATTGTTGACATTTAACATGTGATCTTCAAATCAGCCAAGTTGTTTCAGTTGTGAGCGGAGCTTTGTATTAAATGTTGAGCTTCACTCACTAGTAGCAAAAGCTATGCAATAAAAACCATAAATTATATTTCAATTTGTCTAACAAAAAGATTACAACAAGTTGGTTTTTTTTTTTGTTGATACCTTGAAATACCTTGAAGACATTCTGTTTATTACGTAATAATAGGCTTGCTGATAATTTGAAAATAGAATAAAAAAACAAATAAAATAGAATAAAAGACAGATCTTTGTTTCTTGTTATCCGATCTTTATAGTTGATTAATAATATGTCTGGATATAGCTTACATGAATCGGAAGCTTAAATCTTTATCTGTGAGAAATCGGTAATCGCGAAATTAGGGGAAATATATTAAACTTAATCTGCTTATGGTATAAGAAAATTTTATATTTATTAGTTGAAGTTTATAGTTCTAATAGTCCGATATCTTTTTATTGATACAGATACTTTATATACTTCAGAATACCACTTCGGGCATTTTTCAGTGTATAAACAGAGATAACTTTAATCAAAATTTGTTATTAAGATTAAATCAAAGCAATTTTTTTTAATGAAGTGTTTCAAAATGTCACAAAAGCTCTTTTTTTGGGCAAAGCGTTAAAACACTTTATCTAAATAAATCTGTTTTTTTTTTTTTTTTTGACATTTGCAGCAAGTTTTTTTTTGGACTCTAATTAGTTACGTTTTGATTGCAGTCTCAACTTCAACTGCTTTGGGTTTAATCTGCACAGGTTTTGCAATAAGTTGGCTAAGATTAGATCGGCGCACCTGCAGTCGTCGGAGCAGTCGAATGACGTTTATTTATTTCGTATAATTTGATAATTTGTTTGATATACCTTAGGCTTGGGCCGGTGCCACGCCCACCGTTGTTTAACCTTTACTGCCCACCCACTGGCCGAGCGCCAATTTCACATGCTTTGCCAAAGAAAAAAGAGCAGTTTTTTTATTTATTTTATTTTTTTTTTTAATTATTATTCTCACGGCGCAACTTTTTTTTGGCTTGTTTATTTTTTTGTTTTTAGTGATTTCAGTTTCGTTTTCAATTGCATTTTGTTTAGTTTCCTACTCGAACAACGTATTTTTTTTTTTTTTTTTAGTTTTTTGTTGATTTTGTATTAAAATATTTTTTCTTCGCTTTTTTGTTTTGTTTATTGCCGGCGATTTTTGTCAGTTGATCTTTGACACATTTCTGGGTGCGGCGAAGTCTCCTCCTTCCCTTCCCCGCCGCCTTTGTTTTTGCGGCTGTCATTTATTTTTTTTGTTTGGTTTACTTAAAATTGTCGTATTGTTGTTGCTGTTGTTGCTTGGGATTGTTGTTGTGCTTCAGTAGGTGACTTTTTAGCTGTCGCTTTTGATCGCTTATCGCCGCCCAGCACAGTTTACCTTCTGCTGCGACATGTGCACGTACAACAATTGTTGTTGTTGTTGCTGTTGCTGTTGTTGTTGTTATTGTTGCTTGGCTGTGCTTGGTATTGATGGCATGTTCCTTGTTGTGCCCGATTAATTGCATATTAATTTTCGTTGCCGATCTTGGCACGTTTCTTGCGCCAATTGGGTGAAACGTCAACGCAGTCAAACCAAAAAAAAAACAAAAAAAAATAAAAACCAAACAAAAAAGGAAAAATGCTCCAGTCGAGAGAGCTCGGCTCGCAAATACCCTGTACTTATCTATCGATACTTGTAATTGAACGTAACTATGCAAATAATCTATTCCGCATTTGTGAACACAACTGGATGAAAACTTCACAAAAAATCAATATTATGTCAAGTTATATTATCGATTATTATCGATCTTTAGTTATTGCTTTTATCACTATCGGAAATCGATTTGTATCCATGTATACATGTCAGGCTTAATTAATGTTATCGAAAATCTCAAACTCGTTTCGGATACATTTTTATGGGGTCGAAGATGTTTCCTGCAGCCCGTTACATCCATTGCGCAACTTCAATATACCCTGTAAAACACACACAAAACGAAACTCAAGTCTCAAATAATCATAACAATAAGTCGCATTTAAAATTGTTTGCGCGTGCTTCGCTTTGTGACGTGCTTGATTTTACTAATTATCGGTGAATATATATATATATATATATATATATATATAGATATGTAGCAGGGTAGCGTGAGAACAAAACTTCGCACCGTGCAATGCCTGCAATTGCTAAGTGTAGTTTTAATTTTTGTTGTTGTTATTTTCTTAATTAATCTTCAAAGCACCTGCCACATCAACAGCAGCAGCAGCAGCGGCAGCAACCAAATTGCTCAACTTGTGGCGAGTGGCGCTGAAAAGGAAAGCGCAACGCGTTGTTGTTGATGCTTTGCTTTCAGTTTCAGCTGCATAGCCACGCCCACAGCCGGCAACTGGCAGCAGCAGCAGCAGCATCAGCAGCAGCGACAACGACCGTCACAGAGTGTGGCAGCCACAAAATGCTTTTGCAACATCATCTTCATTAACAGCAGCAGCAGCACACAAGAAGAGTGGGGTTGCTGCTGTCGTGATCAACGTCGGCAACATGTTGCACGGCGGCGTCGTCGTCGCATGTTGCCAGTTGCTGTCTAACAAATTTTTTGAGCGCTGCTGCAATGGCAAATAAATTTATTTTACGCTACTGTTACAAGTTACTTAAATACTCGAAGTTGCTGTTGTTGTTGTTGTTGTTGTTGCAGTTGCTATTGTTGTTGCTGCTGTTGCTGTTGCTATTGTTGCTTTTTGCACAATTTGCGTTTGTTGAACCTCTTTTTTTTTTTTGATATTGCTGCTGCAAAAAAGTGGCTTGTAATGTTTTGTAGAAAGCGCACTGAACCACTGAGCCGCTGAGCAAGTGAACAACAACAGGGCAACAAGTGGGCAAGTGGGCGTGTCAGCTTTTGCTTAATTTTTAGCCAATTTCAGTTGATTTTGTTGTTGCTGCTGCTGCTGCCTTTGCTTTTGTTGCGTCTAATTTGTGTAATTAAATTCAAATTTAAAACTATGTAAATTTCTTACAACATTTTTTGCATTCAAATTCAAAAACAACAACAGCAACAACAGCGTCATCGTTAACAATTATTGTAAATTACTTAGCGCAAAAAAACTAAATGAAAGAAGCGAATTGTGAATTGTGAATTGCTTTTGTGTTGAGAAGGGCGCTTGTCGGCTTTAAATGAAATGAAATGAAATGAAATGAATTTGAACTTGTCGCCCACACAATGCACAACGACGCCTCCCCCTAAACACCCGCAACCCCCTCCCCCACCCATAAAAATACACTCACCCCTCGTCTTACCACCCACACACACACTTGAATTGCTGACATCATATATATTTATTGTTGTTTATGGCTTGCATTTAGCTTGAAATTCAATGCACTTTCAGTCAGCTTGTCAACGCGCTAACAGTAAAGACTTGCAACAACAACAGCAGCAACAACAACAAGTTGCTAGCTTAACCAATTGCAATTTTATGCGCATGATTCATCTGAAAGTCATTTAACACAAATTGAAATTGTTTCTTTCATTAGCACAATTTCGCATTTTACATTTTGTTTAGCAACACATAACTGTAATTAATAGAATGTCAATACATTTATATATATATAGAAATTAATTGATCTATTGTGCACGATGTTGCCACACGTCCCTCTACCCTACCCCACCCAAACATAGTTCATGATCAACGAGTTTACTGTTGAGGTAGCTGCTGCTGCTGCTGCTGCTGCTGCTGCTGCACCTAGCTTTTAGCCTTATAATAAATATGAAAATTGTGTGCTGATTTGAAATAAATTGTGTTACTAATTTGACATGCATATCGCCTAATGGACATTTTATTTTTATTGCCATAATAATATAATTATTATTTTTAAATTCCATGGTTATTAAAAAATAAACTTGAAATAATTGTTCAATTTGAGCTGTTGCTTCTGCTCAAATGGGTTCTCCCTGCTTTCTTTTCAATTCAATATATATAAATATATTTATTATGTATGTATGTATTTTTTCTTATTTACATAATGTGAACAGGCCAACAAGCGCTTAGTCTATAATTAGTCATGTTTTATTTACACTCGATCGTGCATTCAATTTTTTTTTTATTTTCATATTTTATTATTGCTGCTTTCTTGTTGCCACATGTCTTTATTTTGTTATCGTATTTGAGCACTCGCTTAACAATTTTTATTTTTTTTTTTCCTTTTCTGTTCTTTTTTATTTATTTTTTATTTCTGCGAACGCGCCTTTGTTAAACGAGCGTTTCTACTAGCATTTTATCTTAGTGTACTTGAGCAGAGTATTCGCCTTATCGCTCATAGAGAATTTCCACATTATAAACATCTATATTGTATATATAAATATATATATATACATATATATATATATATTTTGTAAAAGCACAAAAATCTTAATTAAATGCGCTTGTAGAACAACAGTTGCCTGCTGGCTGCCGCCTGGCTGCTTATGTCATGATGACGACAATTCCGATACGGATTCAATAAATGGTATTTAGTATAGACGTAATGCTTGTAGATCGAAATGGGGGCAGCTGTTTTCACTCAATTTTATTTTTTTTTTGTTTGGCAGATTTATAAAAGTTGTATTATTCATAAGCACAAACCAGTAGAACGGGCAGAATATTTCTGTTCTTATCTCTTTTTTGTTTTTTTTTTTTTTTGTTGTGTTTTGTCTATGAGGGTTCTCGAATTAATTGTGCGGCTATCTGCCACTGTTTCTCGGATTGTTGTTGTTGTTGTTGTTATTGTTATTGTTGTTTAGCACATGAAAAATGCCCTTTGCTGTCATAATTTGAACAACAATTACCTGCAACTGTGCCACAGGGTTAGCTGCCACTTTGCTGCTGGTGCTTACCTGCGGCATTTTCCGTCTGCTATCTTAATAAGAAATCATGCTTAAAAAAAGGCAGCAAGCTGAGGCTCAAGCTCAGGCCCTGGGCCATGTTTTGGCTCAAAGCCAAGCACTTGCCACATTTTCAAATGAAATTACTTTAATTCCTGTTGTTGTTGTTGTTTTTGTTGTTATCGCTGCCGTTTGTTGTCTCATTTGCATGTTTTTCACTTAACCAACGCGTCTGCGGGTGGCCCAAAACTTCAAGCAATCTGTCCATATAAGTACAGTACAGTGATCGCTCGAGAATTGAATAATTTTTTTTTTAAACACATATAACGAATATACATGAGTAAATAATTCAAATTTATCAAACTTATAATTAAATATATATTAAATATAGTCTGAGAATAATTCAAAACGTTTATATCTTAAATGCGTTAACCGGTTTAAGGGGTTCTTATTACTGAGCTACTACTGTACTCCATGTGTTGGACACCAGCTCAGTCTTGGCCCTGGTCGCTGCGCTCTGCTGCACCAACTTGTTAATAGTGGCGCTTGACATTTGTTGTTGTTGTATTTGGTGTTTTTTTTTCGTTTTTGCTGAGGGTGCAACAATGCGGCGGCGGCGACAACTACAATTAGCCACGTCATCGTGCGTGGGCCAACATATCTATATTTTTTTTTGTTTCACTTTCGGTCTTGGTCTAATTATGCTGGTCAAAGAAGGTGGCTATCATTTAAATTGCCTGCTGAATGACTTGCCTAATTTTTGGTCTGTTTTTATTTTCATGACTTTTATTAATGAATTTAATTTGCAATCTGAGCTGCTGCATTTTGCTTTAGCTCATTTATTACAAAAAAAAAAAAAAAATATGCATACCCTGTTCATCCCACGCAAAGGTCGCTCAACTGTGCGCCATTTGATGTGCTCGGTCAGCGCTCACTAATTTTCCGTAATTTTTCTAAAGAATTTTCACGCCAACGCCCATTAAGCATTGACAATGTAATTTTTTTTTTTTGTTTTTTTTTTTTTGTGCGTCAGCAAACTCGGCTTATGGGTGAGGTGGTGATGGGAAGGGGGGGATGCTCGTGCTGCTGTTTGACTTTTGTTTTATTGTCCAATTTGCAGCTCTGACCACTGAGACAGCGCCAGCTAAACAATAATAATAATAACACAAAAATTACACAATTATTGGGCAAGAAAAAACACTTTTCGAGAGCTTCAAGCTGCGACTTTGCTTCGAGCGTGCCGCAAAAGCCTTGAATTAATTAAAAATCTAAGCCTATGCCTCTGCCACACAGCACATAAATAACTAGACGGCGGCAACAAAATCTACAAATACTATTAGTAACATGGCAACAGCGAACAATAATATAATAATAAGATATCTGTTGGCAGTCAAAACAAAAATATACCCTGCAAACATAGACAAATCTTTTGTTGAAGCAATTTTATAGATTTTTATATCAAATTCGGATCTACTTCAATCTTAAATAAATATATAACCATTATAGATATCTAACTCTTCTAGATATTTACCTATAATTGATATATTCTTCTACTAGATGTTAATCTCTAAGAATTATTTTTTATTTATTTTTTATTTATTTTTTTATTTTTTTTTTATATTTCTTGTCATCTAAATTCAGTCGACATCAAAAATAAAAATTTGAATTAAATGAAATTTAAAATAAAATTAAAATTATAAATAAATTTAAAAATAACAAAATAGTTAAAAGATATATTAGATTTTTAAGATTTCTAAGATCTTTACATTATTCATATATTAATATATATACTTTAATAACTTGTTGCTTGTTAACGCACTCGTTTCATTCTCTGCAAATGTGGCAATTAAAATGTTCAGTTTCATGATGTGATCAGATGTGGTCTATTTCTAGTTCGTTTAGTTTGTTGATAGATATTGTGTTGAGGCGCGTATGAGAAATATTTGTCGAATTGTTGTTGTTGTTGTTGCTGTTGTTGTTGTTGTTGTTGTTGTTGTGGTTGTTGTTGTTGTTGGCGGCGGCGAACTTTAATTGAATATATAAATCACGCGTTTGTGCATTCATAGACAGATCACATACAGTTTTGCCGAAGTAGCACGCTCAACAACCCCATGCTTCATGCCCCATGCCCCAAGCCCCGCTACCTGTTAGTTGTTTGCTTATGGGCCTGTCGTGTCATGTGTCAGTTTTGGGGCTGCTAAATGCGAGAATGAAAATGAGGTATTCAGATGGTTGCATATACAAATGAATTTACTGATACAAATGCATATTCCATATAGATATATACCTAACTACACAGTTACACACACACAGCCAGATACATCTTGGTCTACAGATACTCGCATAATTTACAGATACTTGCGGTGATTGTTTTCGTTTAGCATCAAAAATAAATTGCTACAAAAATATTGGCAATTGGAATTAATGGCCAAAGCTTAAACAGAGAAGCTGACGGCTTGTTGCCTAATTATACATATATATGTATATACATGTATATAGATACATTGTGTACCTACTTCTTTTTAGCGCTGTTGGCCAACGCCCAGCGGCTGTTGAGCATTGAAATCTGTGTGTTGCTGTTGTTGTTTGGCTCAAACGCAAAGAGCGCCGCTGACAGCTCAATTTGTTATAGCCGAACTGGCAAACATGGCAACAAAGATACAATTGCGCATCTTAAACTCTGCCATATTTGCCATATTGAGCTGATGTTCCCATGCTTTTTTGGTGTTTACTTAAACGATCTTAAAACGAGCCCAAAACACTCTTGAATATGACTGCCACTAGTTTTACGCATGAGAGTTTTAGTGTTTTTGGAGTTTTTGGAGTTTTGGCTTTTCTAATTTGCTTGTGCTGCATAAATATTTGCTGGCGGTTCCGCGAAATGTGTGTTCGGCTAAAAGGAAACCCCAATTAAATGTGTCTGAATTCAACAATTTGCTTCGCCTTAGCCAGCTAACTGTGCGTGTGTGTGTGTGTGTGTATTTTAGTGTGTGGCTGGCTGCATATGAAGCTTATGGCATTAATTAAATCAAAATCAAACGATTATATGTCTGGGCTGGTCTGGTCGGGTCGGGTCGGGTCTGGTCTGGTCTGGTCGGGTCTCTATCACGTGTAAATGAGCCTTGTCTGGTCATCGATATGACCATGTGTGTGTGTGTATTTTCGAAGCAAACACACACACACACACACACAAGGCATAACAAACAAACAACAGCCAAAAGTCGTTAAGCTCTTTGCAACCAGTCGCAAATATTTACGCAATTCTTTGCATCACATAAGTTTCTTTCTATCAATAAAATAAGTACACAAAAACGAAACAAAAAATAATTAAATAATATTATTAACCCCCCAAGGCACACTGAATAATTGTCTACATATGTTGAAAAAAAAAAATATATATATATGTGTGCATACAAAATGCAAGTCAAATTTAATTGCAAAAAATCGTTGAAGCTGTGCGTGTGGCATGAGAAATGCAAAAGGGATCAAGTCGCCACAGTCTGGTTCTGGCTAGCGTATGTGTGTGTTGTGTGTATCTATGACGTTGTCGTTGTGTCTTTCTGTCTGTTTTGTTTGCCCGAACTTGCCACCGCAACACGCGAGCACAGCGCCAAACATGCCACACGCTGCCAACAACGCCAACATTTTGCTGCGGTCTCTGCTCCCAAATGCAAAGACAAAAAAAAAAAACGTGGCAACTTTTCACATTTGGCAGTCGGCTTGGTCAGTAGAGTTTAAGACGCTGCTGCTGCTGCTGCTGCACACATATAACACTTTAACACTACTAACATCAAATTGCATATTTGTCCAAAGTAATGAGACTTTTCACAGTTTGGCGCGCCAGTTTCTTCTATATTTCCTCTCTCTGCCCCGCCACACCTCCTCTTCATGGGGCAGCACAGCGTGAAGCTGTCCACAGACAGCGGCAGACTATGTTTGCTGCATAGAATGCATTATGGGAATTTTGTGGCATTTTCATTAACAAGTTTTCAGCATGTGTGTGTGTGTATGTGTGTGTGTGTACGTGTGTGTGTACGTCTATGTGTGTCCGAATGTGTGTGCCGGTTTTTGCGGCATTTTTAATTTGTTTGCGATTAACACGCGAACGTTAAAATTTTCAAGGCACACATTTTCTGACTCACAACACAAAAATCATATGCGTAATATGAATTTTGGATTTTTATACATACCTCGACTTATCGCTGCGGGCACTAAAATATCCAACTAGTAGTTGCTAATCTCTATTAAATTTATATGCCTATATTTGAGCTGTAAATGTGATTATGGGGTTCATTAACCAGCTACTAAATGATGTGTGCACAAAAAATATATTAATAACTAACTACCATAAAAGATTATAATGGGAACAGCTAATAAATAAAGAATTCTTAGAGCAGTGCTTATAGATATTTTAGATATACACAGCAAATTAACTTATTCTGTGAGAACTTTATAGTCTCTAGCACTTAACGAACAAATAGACATGGCTAAATCGACTCGGCTTTTCATACTTATATAGATAACTTCGATTAAATAAATTTGATATATTCTATATTAATTTGAATATATATTTTATTGATTAATTGCATCAATTAATTTCATCAAGATCGGAAAAGAAGCAGCCAAGTTATGGTCGAAAATATATTCTCATATTGATCTCAAACGAGCTAACTCGACTACAGCATTCTTACTTGTTATTTTTTAATAAGTTATGGGTATAAAAATACATCACTTTTAGTTTGACAATATTTGATTTGTCATCAAAGAAACAACTGGGTTAAAGGTATATCGCAGTCGAGCTAACTCGACTACAGCATTCTTACTTGTTATTTTTAATAAGTTCTGGGTATAAAAATACATCACTTTTAGTTTGACAATATTTGCTTTTTCATCAAAGAAATATTTAATAGTAAAAACATTATTATCTTAAATTTCTACAAGTTGCTTTGATGATTGCTTATGTTGCTGCCCCGAACATGCCGCAGTTAATTAAACAAATATTCCACGAAAATGAGCCAATTTTGCATGTGTTCTTTGCACCAAGGAGCTAAAGTTTAAGTGCTACATTTTACAGCTAAACAGCAGAGTGGAGTCGTCGTCGTCTGTGCGGATGGCAGATGGGAGCTGGGGCAGAAATTTGTAGCGCATCTTACGAGAGAATAAAGTCGAGTAAATCCAAATGAATTTTTTGGTATTAACTATAAACATGGCTGAGTGAGCCCCGCCTGGCCGCTTGCAATTAATTAACGGCAATGAGAGATGTTGCCGTTGCTCTGTGGCTGCCTCTTTATGGCAACAAATGTGCGTTGCTTTTGTTTCTTTATGTTGCAGCAGCAGCAGCAACAACAACAACAGCAACATATTGTGGCATTATTTGTACGTTATTTTTTCTCTTTATATTTTTTTTTCCGTTTTTGTCTAGCTAATTTTCTATTTATTTGACCGCACAACGTGCAGCACAGTCTGACAGCAGCTGTGTGTTTCTGTTTCTGCTCCACAATCCGTCTAATTTATGAGTTTTTTGCACTCTCAGCCTCAGCCTCAGCCCAGCAATGTTAGAGGAACAACTGTAAGTGGAGCTGTTTCTGTCATTTGTTAACTGGAAGTTAAAGTTTGAATTCGTGTGTCTAACCGCACCCAGAACTAGTTAAAATGTGCTCTAAAATACAATTGGCTTAACTTGCAGCGCTCATCAACTTGCAATTGACTCAAATGACATTCACGTTTCGAATGCCAGTTGCCAGTTGCCAGTTGCCAATTGGCAGTTGCCTGTTGCCTGAACTGGCACACGCCGCCTGCTACTGGGCTTAAAGTTCACATCGGTTTGGGCCTGGCCCACTGCGGGAGCTGGAGCTGAAGCTGGAGCTGGAGTCTTGGTCCGTGCGTGCTGTCGCAATGCTGAGCCTGTTGCTCAGATTGTGGCTGGAACTGATTGGCATTTGACATGGCTGTTTAGCTATGATTTATGTTGCTGCCTCAGCCTCATTGAGCAGCATTTGTTGTTTTTGTCTGTTGCCCCCAGTGCCCCCGACTATTATTATTGTTATACGCCTGTTGACATGTTGGGCACCGCATTTAATTAGCTCATGTGATTTTTCTTATTTATTTTTGTATTAGTTTAAGTTTCTAATATAAATTAATTTGCTTGATTTGTACTTGAACAAGACACGATTTGAATGTGCACATGGCCTGCATACATCAATTCTGTCTAACTGTAACTGTAAGAAATGCCAACATTTCTTTGCCCACATTTATCTACATTTATTCATGGCTTTAAGCTACGTAAATCACAGATTTTGCTATTTGTTGTTTGTTGTTTGTTGTGGCTGTTGCAGTTGCTGCTGCTGTTTGTGGCCCACAATTTGCGCAATTAATTGCGCACAAATTTTAAAATGGCCACAAAAATAAGTTAGCTTAGCTTGGCTTAGCTTAACCGTTGCAATTCGATATCGGCTGAAGATTGCACCGATCAGATATGGGATAAACGGTCTGCCGTCTTGCCATATTGGGCTAAAACAACAACAATTAATAAGCGCCGCATATCAGCAGCAAAAACAACAACAACAACAACAATAACAACAACAACAACAACAAAAACTACAACTTTTGGTTTCACATTACACATTTAAAAACTTGTTGCTGCTGCCGGGTGGAAATTGTTGAATGCATTTAATGCCATTAATCAATTTGCAGTCTACATCGACTTTCGTGTTCGATGCTCTGGCTACTCTGGCAACTCTGGCTGGCAACGATTTGCGGTCAGTTTGTGGGAGCAACACTTAAAAGTGGTTTCGCCTATTTTTCATGACACCACAAAGTGAACACACGCAAAACTGAACAGCCATTTAGAAAATGCATTGAGCAATTAAACTGTATTTAAACGATTGTATTTTGTGAAGGGGGTCGACTAACCAAACAAATTATATGGCGCCAAGGGCAGTTCACCTATAATTAGGAAAGTCAATTATAAAATCGGTATATTGTGTAATTCAACAATCGGTGTTTTTCTTATCTTAATGATTATTACATTTGAAATATATATATATGTCTTATATGAGCGTACAGAATTCGTACACTAGTATTTTTTGTTACTTATATTATTATTAAAAATTAGAAATGTAAAACACAAGAAAATTTATAAACTAAAAGACATTTTTGTGCATTGTATTTTTATAAATTATTGCCAAGAATAGTTTTCCTACTCTCAGTGCTCTTTGGCGATTTTTTTTTTAAATTCACTGCTGTTTTTTCTGAGCGTATATTTTTAATCAGATGCTACGATTTTTTTTTAATCAGATGCTACATGCAACGATTTTAATATTTCACCCTATAATTAAAGAAAACTGTTAAAGTTATAAAATAAATTTTTATTATCATATTGAGTAAATAAATACACATATTTGAATACTAATCAGTACACTCATAGGAGTTTTCACTGTCTTTGCTGCATTATCGTTTGGTATTTCCTATAAAATTGATTTTTCTGTCATTTCGCTCCCCTCAACTGAAGCAGACACGTCTATTTATAAATGCAAACAGCCGATAAGCCAAATTCGAATTAATTTGAATAAATCGGAAACATTTTGCATGTGCGTAACTGGTTTTTATTTATTTATTTTTTGAGTCAACTGAATGTCAGAAGTAATAAAGTGTATTCAAAATTTGTGATTTCCCAGACTGCACCCACAAAAAAATAAAAAATAAAAAATAAATTGACCAAGTTGTGTTGTGAACGGAATGAAAGTAAAAAGTAAATTAGAGATCGATTATTTCTTTTATTGTTGGCCATTTCGATTTTGTTTTCGTTTGGTAAGTTTAACTTTGGCATTTCGAATGTTTGCAATGCACCCAAACCGCTTCCTCACAAACCCAATGAATCAGTTTTGTGTTTTATGTTTGGTTTTGGTTTTTCTTGCGGCACACACTGCAAATTGGCAGGTAGCGGCTGCTCCTCCAGAGGCAGCACTTTGCCACTTTGCGGCTGTCCAGCCTACTGTTTTGTGTGTGTGTGTTGGTGTGTTGGTGTGTGAATTTTGAAAAGTTCAAGCCCGAGGCCATATAGAGGAGGATAGGGGCGTGTCCCGCCTGTCCCGTCTTAGCTGCCTGACTGTCTAACTGCCTGGTTGGACTACTACCAGTGGTGCCAAATCATAATCAATAAGCAGCAATGGAATTGGAATTGCAATTGCAATTTCAAAGGTAAAATATAAACTTACCCACAATGTGCACTCTCGTCATCGCATATCGAAAATTGAATTCAAATTCAAATTTGAATTTGAATTTGAATTTGTGCCTCGGCATACGAAATTGATGTGAAAAACGTGAGAAACGGCAAATGCACGAAAATTTTGTACATCGACTATTTTGGTATTTTATTTATATGTATTTCTAAATTTATGGCTAGGTGTGGCCAAAAAAAGCGCCAACAAACAACATCAACAACAATAGCAACAACAGCTGCAATTAAATTATCGAAAATTTAAATCTTATGACAATTTCAAGCCCAAGAAGATAAATTGGCAATTGGCGCCTGTAGTTATTATTAGTATTTTCAACATTTAGTTGATCTATTGGCCAACGGCAGAGGAGCCGGCCATACAAATGGCCAATAATTGGTATTTCACTTTGTTTATGATTGTTGCTTGACAAATAAACTAATTGATTTATGTAATTGATTTAAGTAAATAAAAAATTACTTAATATGTATGCAAACTTGTTTGTCTGTGCAAATGTTGAAGTTTAGGCTTTTTATACCCTGAAAATTTATAGGAAAAGGGTATAATCAAGTTAAGCAAAAGTATCTACAAACAGATAGTGAAATATATATATTCTTGAATAGCATAAATAGCAAATTCGATTTGTAGACTATATTTTCAAAATCAAGTCTTTTATTTTGATCGAAAACTGCACTAGTTTCGAAAATATCAATTTAAATCAAATAAGAGATACAATCGTGAATATATAGTTTTCCAATTTATATGTAATATATACAGATATTTTATCAATCAAATGTACAATTTTCATTAATTTGAATATTGAATAAACTATAAATAGAAAGCTTAACATCTGCATTCAGGTTATTTCTCGTCCAAAAAACTAAAAAAAAAAATTCATTGACAGCTGTTTAGGCATATTTTTTTTTAGCATTTTAAACAAATGCTAATTTTAACATCTTAATACAAAATTTAACACATTTTTATTCGCACGCTTATGAAATTTTTTTTAATGCTTGCATAAATTAAACTATTTTTCATATGCATAAATTTATTTGTTACTGCCTCGATTTGTTTAGAAATCGATGTAACGGAAGCAAAAGTCGACAATTCCAAATTCGAAAATGATTTATGGTCTTCAATTCATACGCCCCGTTTTACGAGAGACAATGCATATTGCAGCTGCTGCTGCTGCTGCTGCTCCTCTACCGGAGTGTTGCAATCTTGTTGCTTGCTTGCACCAAATTGAAGCATTTCACATTTTTAATTTGTACGTGATAGGGCAAATAGTTGCCACTCGATGTTGTCTGGGGGTCGAGATCCATTTGCAGCTTTGTTTGTGTGCACAGGAATTATGCAGCAATTGCCAACGAGAGCTGTTTTTGTCGTTGTTGTTGTCGTTGTTGTGATTGTTTGCCGTTGCCCCTTCATGTTGCATACCAACGTTGCAGACAAATCGTCGTCTCCTCTCTCTGTCTGTGTTTGTCTGGCAGCACTTAGCACGTGATTGAAAATTGCAACGAAATGAAGTGATTTGAAGCAATGCAACAAAACATCAGCAATAAAATCGCTCTCGTTTTAGTTCTTATTGCTTACAATTCATTTCGCATTCTTGCCTCAGTTTTGCATTTAATTTGATTGAGCTGCAGGTTGGCCAACTCGAGATTTATGTGTGCTTAAAAGCTGTTAGACAAACAAGAGGAGCAAAACAAATACAGACAGATTTTTGTAGCAGTTGCCCTTTGTTTTTGGCATTAAAAGCAAATTTACAAATTAGTGTGAAATTATGGCTGAAAGTACACAACCAGCAAGAACAGCTCAAACAATAGCAATAAAGCAATTTAGGCAACCAAAAAATAACAGTAAGCGAAATCACTGCGAATATTTTTGAATATCAGCTAATAAAATAGACGACTTTAAACTACACTGCCGAAATTGTTTACTGGAAAAATTTACATTTTCTTTTTCTAATAGTAATCGGTTTCATCATAGTCAAGTGAACGTTCCCAAATACATTTGCGCCGAAATGAAGAAACAATGACAAAACAGTAAAGGCTGCAAACTGTAAATATATAGAAAGTAGATCCATATACTATATAGATTGTGGTTATACATACGAATACCGAGTAATGACAAGCTTAACGCATAGGTACAGGACGAACAGCTCAAAAGGATCAGGATCGTGTGTACGGAGGTCGTGAAATTGTGCACAAGATTGGTAAACAAATAGGCCAGCAGCCAACCAGGTGATTTCTGTGTGCATTTTAAACGGATAAATATATAAACAGATAAATATATAAACAGATAAATATATAAACAGATAAATATATAAAATTGGGCTTACTAAATAGATGCCCATTAGCAGCGAAACTGTGCCAATGATATGCATCATAGATGCTATGCGAAGCACAAACCAAAACGGATTTCCTGTAGACCCTGTAGGAGGTATAGAATGGGTTAAGTAAATGGAAAATAGAAAATTATACTCAACTTACATGTACCACCCATGCAGATGCCACAGATAGAAAGGAGCAACTCAAAGACGTAAATTAGCAGACACCCCAGACGCAGATCGATGCAGCAGCAGCAGCATTTCTTTAATTTGAAAATACTATCCATTTCGAGAGTTTTTGTTGTGTGATGAGGCAAAAGTCATAGCCAAGCTGGGAGGCCCTGATCTAGGCTAAGGTATTTGTAAACAACACACACACACTAACACACACAAACTAGTTGTGTACCCACAGTACATGGAATTTCCAGCAAGGTCAAAGTCAGCTGCTCGGAACCAAAACCAAACAAAAGCCTTGTATATACACAGTATACGGTATACAGTATGTATTATATAGTATCTGTTGTGTTATATGTTTAATATTCTAATTTAGCCTTTGTTCTGTGAGACTCGGGGAGCACAACTTCAACTTTGACGACGAGGCAAAGTTGGTCGGTTGGGTTTGGTTGCCGTCTATAAATTACAGCCCGCTCAGCTGAATTTCGCGGTTTTTTCTTCTTGTTTTTTTTTTTTGTTGGTTTTTTTGTTGCGGGTGTTTGGCATTTAAATGGAGTATATATATATATATATATGCATATGCTTCTACCCACTTACCTTTGCGATATTCAAACGAATAAAATAACCATTCAAACAGCTTTTAATTAACAGTCAGCAGTCAGCACTCAACACTCGGCAATCAGAAAAAAAAACGCACGTGTTCCAAAACTCCCCCCAAAAATAAAAGACACAAGAAAAATAATCTGAGCAGTCATTAAAATTCATTAGCCATATGCACGTCGCCGTGTGCTTTTATTAATAAACACTTCAAAAAACACACAAAATAAACTCGAGGCATATTTTTTTATTAATGTATCTTTAAGTTGTTGGTCAATTGCCAGCCGCCAGCTGCATTGCCAAAAATCAACACAATTCCAATTGGCCAAGCAATAAAAAAGGTCAACGTGTTTTTGCGCTGTGTTCGCAAATTCGCACGCTCTCTGCAAGTGGGCGTGGCTGCTAGCTGACCCAGCCATAAAAAGGGCAATTTTGGCCATTGTTAATGTAGATCAGCTTAATTTAAATGTCGCTCAGAAACATTTACAAAATAAATACTGCACTTTGAATAGAAAAAAATATATTCTTTTTACTGGTAATAACTTTTCATAACTCAAGTTAAAGTGCTCTAGTAGAGAGAGCTCGACGAGAGGATACCTTTAACACAGCTTTATTTTATCGATATTTATCGATATATTTAAATTAACTTGATCTGGCTGTGGTATTCAAGAAATTATGTTAAAATTTCTTGGTTTTTCACAAAGACATCCAAATTGACTCGATTGTCGATGAATATACAGATATATTATATATCTGAATGTAGCTGAAAAATAATATGTAATAAAAATCAATTTTTTTTTAATCTGTAAGATTGTTTGCTGTTTTGTTTTATAACGTAATGAGAGCAAGCCAAGTCGTGAACTCGGCCCTGTTCGCTTAATTGTGTAATTGTTTATAAATAAATTACAATTCCGTTTTATTCCGCTGATAAGCGAAGCAAATGATTAATTTTGCATTGCACTTTCCCACCCCCGCACAGCAGCGGTCACAAGGAAAGTTCCTCTTTGTATTTATTTTTGTTCCACGCCTTTTGTTTACATTATATAATCGCCGTTTAAAATGGGAAGGTGTAAACAAAAATAAAATACATATTATTTTTAAAATCTATATTTAAAAGAAAGAAAAAAGAAGCGAGACTTGAATTTACCCTATTTAAAGATATAACGTATATTTTTTAATAATTCTTGCTGCTAAGAAAGTTTTTTTTTTTTGCAGTATTATGTGGACAAATATATATATATATATATATATGTATATATGTTATATACTGACACCGATTAAGAGAATCGTTCCTTTTTATTTGCTTTAATATATAGGGTATAATATGGAATACGTAGATGCTGAGCAATACACAAAAAACCTGCTGACTAAAAAGAAAAGCACTCGACTTGTTTACTTTTTCTAATATTCATATGACACACACACAAACACACTTACATATATATGGATGTGTGTGTGTGTGTATTATGCATACATCTACATAGAACGATTATCGTAGGCAGCACTTGAGTTTGAGTTTTTAAAAATAGTCGCCGCTTGTTGGGGAAGTAATTGTTATTGCGCTAATTCGATAAGAGGTGTTTCTATGGTCAAGTGGGTCGCTGTAGCGGTGGGGTGGGGTGGGGTGGGGTGGCTTTGTGGCATAATAAAGGTTGTGCTCTCTCTTAAAAGTATAGCTTAGTTGAACGATAATACACAAAAAAAATTGTTGTAAAAATAAAGAGACAACAACAGCAGACATCAGACAATTTGTAATCTATTCAATGTCAAGGTTGTCAGCTCAGCTGAGAGACATTCATTCTCAACAAGAAATTCGTTTGTTTTGCTGTTGACGTTTTGTTTCTTTTATTTTTAAATACATACACTCTCCCTCTGTTTATTTCTTTTATTTACTCTTTTTATACTATTATACCAAAATGGTATAATAGTATATTGGTTTTGTGCAATGTCCGTCATGCTGTCTGTCCGTCTGTCCGTCTGTCCGTCTGTATGAACGCGCGTTCCTCCGACACCCTTTGAGATAGAGACTTGAAACTTGGAACGTATACTGGAAAGTACCCTCAAAAGTTAAAGTGTCTTGGGTTTGGACCTACGTCCACCAGGGAGCTAGAAAACCGCGAAAATCGATTTTAGCAAATCGATAAATCCACATATCTCTCACAATTTAATGAATATAGTCACCAATTTTGGTTAGTAGGTTGTTGGCGAGGTCCTTGAAAGTTTGACATGTGCCACGCCCACCTCCGACGCCCCCATCACACCCGCCCCTAAAATTTTCAAATGGCTATATCTTTCGCAGTTTTTGAGTAGGGAACGTCAAATTTGGTAGGTATATTACTGGTAGTCGCCTTTAAGAACCGATAACAAATTTGTGGTGCCACGCCCACACCTGCGCCTATAATCGACAATTCCGATATTAAATCGATAACTCCGTATATCTCCGAACATTTTAAAGATAGAGTAACTAAACTTGGAAGGTAATTTGCTGGTAACCTCCTCCAAAGATTGGCATACCAATTTTTGGACCACGCCCACATCCGCCGCCCCCAGGAACTTCGTCCCTAGAAATTTAAAATGCGCATATCTGCCGTAATTTGCAAGCTAGAGTCGCAAAATTTTGCAGGTATGTTACTGGTAACTCCCCCAAAGATCGATAAAAAAAATTGGATGGCTACGCCCACTCCACCTATCTGAACCGATACACCTGTTGGTCTAAATCGATAAACCCATATATCTCACGCAATTTGAAAACTTAAAACACCAAATTTTAAAGGTATATTGCTAGTAACACCCTTCATAAATGTGGAAAAAAAATTTTGAACCACGCCCACTCCCGCCCACAAAAAACGATAAATGCCTGTATCTCCCGCAATTTAAGTTAGTTAATTAAATAAATATAATTAATATAAATGAAATAAATAGTAAAGCGCTATTTTCTTAAAAATGTGTTAGTTATACAAATACATTCCTTATTTTTTCATGTAATGCATTTATGAATGCATTTATAATCAAATTCACATGCACTTTGCACTTGCAAATAAAGTTGCCAGTAAAAGTGAACTTTGTGACGCAAGTCCAGCGTTGCCATTACATGCCAATTTCTAAAAATGTAATGTAACATAATACTTAACATATGTTGTTAATTTTGGATTAATGCAATTTGGTCACTCTTAATCAAGCGATTTTACCAAGCGCGGCAAATTGTTAATTGATTGCATTTTGGGGGTTACTGAGAATTCGACTCGAAGAATCTGCTAACTAATGTAGGACCCCATTAAAATATTGATGGCCTCCTCGCGGTGTTCGCTGGACACCGATTAAATTTATTAAATCGGTAGCAAATTTGAGCGTCGAAATTAACTTAACATATAAACAGTAGATAAAAGAAATTTAGTTGTTATAAAAATTGAAATTAATTTATATAATGGTATAATAGTATTTCGCTGTCGGTTACGTCCGACTGCAACGTTCTATCTTGTTTGTTTTGTGTGTGTGTTATTTTGCACATTTTGGTTGTTATTGTTTTTTTTTTTATTATTATTATTGAGTATTGTTGATAACTTTATTTGCTTTGGCATTAAAAAAAAAAAAATAATAAGTATATAAAAAAGTAAATAAATAAAAAGCAGCAACAACCATAAAAAAATCTTCAACAACAAAACAAACCCAGCTTTGGTTATAAAATGCTTGTTTTTATTTTATTTGTTTTCAATTCAATATGATTTTTATCGCCATTTTGACTCATTTGGTTTTTTTTTTTATTGTTTCGTTTATAAAGTTTTTTTGTGATTTTGATTAATTGTTTGTAGATTATTTTTTAAATAATATGTAAAATCATTGATTTAAATACCCCAAGTGACATAACTGTGCCGTACAATTTCTGACAGATATTTGAATTTATTGGCGTTTGATAATTTGTTGTTTACATCTGCAACTCACAACATTTTATTGTCACGTAATTTATAAGTAAAGCTCTCGATAGTTTTCAACTTAAAAGAGGGCGTGGGTGGGTCATGGTTTGTCATTCGTTTTTTTTTTTGTTAACTACGTGTGCTTTGTGGCAAAAAGGAAACCGTTATCTGGCTGAGACGTCAACTTTGTGCCGCTGCAACGCATATGCAATTTCCGTTTGCTGTCAGCAAACTGCCAGCAATATTCGACATGCAATTCTCTCAGCTGCTAAAGGCGAGAAAATTGCAAGAAGAGCTGTCATAAAATGTATACAATATCTACATATTTATTTACACACATCATAAGCATACTTCAGCCATACCCTGTAAATATGCAAATTGTTCAAATGTGTCGTTTGATGGACAAGTAAAATAAAAATAATAAAAAGTTTGTGTCTGAGCATGTCACAAATGCAAAAACAGTTTACAAATCAAACTAACCTGAAAAATTATATTAAAATTGGATAATAAAATGTAAGTTATATACAAAAAAAAAATAAATAAATAAATAAAAAAAAAAATAAAATAAAATCAAGTTGTTATTTAAGATTTGTAGTTTAAATTATTTAAATTGTGGAAACTAAATTCAGATACCAAAACAAAAGCAAATCTATTTTATTAACATAGTCAAAGTTAAATTAAATTTATAATTATATATTTATAACATAATATAAAATAATAATATAATATAATAATATAATCTTATTTTATAATTTATAACATAATATCTCCTAGTTGTGCATAATTTTTTTTTCTAAATTGGATTTGCTTATCTTTTATATTTACAGCTCCACCTCTGGTTGCAATGGCATCTTCTCACGTCGCTTGGATTTCTCATCGTTCAATTTACTGCCAAAGACGCGTTTGAATTCTTATCAAGTAAAGGTGAGTCATTGTCAGAAACTGCAAATACTATTTGTGAATATATTCATATGCATATATGATTGCAAATAACTGGAAATAGTTACATTGGCTGGCTCATAGCTGCTTTAGCTGAGTAGACTCATTCACTAGCTACTCGATTATTGCCACTCTTAAGCATTCATTCACAAATGGCCAATTCGCCGGGCTATCGAGTTCTTGGAAAACTACAAACACATATATTTATTTTTTATTGCAATGGGGGGACGGGTGGAGCAAAGAGGAGGGAACAAAACTGCCTGCCTTGGCAAACTAGCAATTGGATACGCTTCTTGGGACAGGGCATGGATAGGATTGTGAGTGATGGGAGAGATGAAGGGACTACGGACGGGTTGTTATTGTGGCATTGTTTGCGTAGCGCAAAGTTCAGATCATTTCCAGATGTTGTTGGAAAAATGACGAAATTCCTAGGAAAAGCACTGCAAGAAAATTGTTGGCGAAGCAAAGTTTCCATATTTATTTTCTTTATTCTCTTATTATTTTTTTTTTAGGTGTCACATGAATGCATATGAGATATTTGATTGTGTTGTGGGAAGCTTTTCCAGATATTAATTTAGAGATAACAAACCAAGTGTGGAGGACTTGATAAAAGTCAACTGCAGAAGTAAAGATTACTTTTTTGGAATTGATTTCCCCGGAAAGGCTGATCAGTTAAATAGAATGGGGTTTAGCTAAAATTAAATAATAAACAACAATTATTGAGAATGGACTTTAACAGTAACTAAGATTCGATTTTAAGAATTATAAAAAATTATTTAGCTAAAATTAAATAATAAACAACAATTATTGAGAACAGACTTTATCAGTACTTTTTTTTTTAAGAATTACAATTGTTGTTTTATGTAATTTATATTGTTATAAAATGCATTGGGACAAAGCAAGAGTATTTCAGCTTCGCAATACTTGTTGCAGGTTCTTTTATGGGGCAGCTGTATTAGATTTCTGTTTACACTTTGTTTAATGCCAATGTTGGCATATTTTGTTTATTCTGTTGTTATTGTCAATTCAGCAGGCGGCAGTTTTCAACTGCACATTCGCTTGAAATCATCATTATTATTATAATTATTATTGTTGTGGTTGATATGGGTATGTGAATATTTAAACGGATATTGAACTATTAAGAAGACCGCCCAAGTTGCACCAAGTGGCAATTAGCTTGCGTGTCGATCGCAAATGCTCGTCTTTCAAGTCTTTCGTAGCTCATGAAATTATAAAGCGGCCAAGAAAGACAGCTGCTCATGAATGCACATGGAAATTGCTACAAGTTTTCTTTGAATATTTCATGGCAAAGGCGAGGCAGCAGCAGCAGACTGTGCGGCAGCATTATCCTCGCAGGACACACAACAACAACAACAACATCAATAACAGCAATTGCATTTTAGATAATGTCAAAAGGGGGATGGGGGGAGGGGACTGCATAACAATAGCAAAATATTTGTGGCTACCTGTCGCTTTGTATCTGCATCTGTATCTGTATCTATCTGCATATATCTGTATCTTTAGCTGTGCTTTGTGAATCCCTTGGCCAACTTATTTTCTGTCTGCACGCAGCTGCGCTGCTCTGCTCTGCTCTGCTCTGCTTTGCTCTGCTCTGCTCTGCTCTGCTCTGCTCTGCTCAGCTCTGCGCTGCTCTGCTCTGCTCAGCTCTGCTCTGCTCGGTTGCCTTTTGTCTGGAGCGTTTGCTTTTCAAAAAAACATTTCAATTTTTTGCTCCCTCTCTCTCTCTCTCTCTCTGGTAGGGATTTGTTGTCTCGTTCGGTTTTGGCATTCTGCCGCTTGGCATGCATTTCGAATTGCATTTTGTATTGAATTTATAAATATTTAATGCCATTCAAAATGGCATGCAATCGCCCAGACCAGACCAGACCAGACCAAAGCGAAACCAAAAACTGAATTTCGTAGCCGCAGAATCCAAAGTGTTGGTAAATTAAATTTGTATAAACCTGCCACGACTAACTGTCTAGGATTTGCCGTTTTTTTTTTTTTTTTTTTTGGCAACTAAAAGCGGAATCCCAAGGAAAGTTTCTGGTAAAGCGTCGCTTCATGTTAGTTTCTTGCTGCTGAAGCTGCAATTTCAAGGGCTTTAAAAGTTTTTCTTCAAGTTGCCGGCAGGCAAGTTAAAGTTTTTTTTTTTTCTTTTTGGCACCGAATTTTGTCTCCAATAAGTTTGCGCACAACTTGAGGAGTTTTGGAATTGGTGGGTGCGAATCCCCATTCAAGTTTTGTAAAAACTTTTGGAAACAAGAAAAGAAAACGCAATCTTAGCTTTTGGCAATTGCACTGATTGCAATGCCAGGCATAGTTAACAAAAAAAAATAGAATCTCAATTGCATATCCTTATAGCCGTAACGCATTGTTTGCCCAAAGGATTAACCATAATCAAACCGGTCTGTCTGCTGTCTGCGCTCGCCCTTCTCATCATAATTAACACAAGTCAACTTGTTAATCATTCAACAATTGGCGACTTGATTCCCAAAAGGGTTGCTCCGCTCTTAAGCCGCCTCGCTGATTTTTTAATCAGCGCATATCCATTGCCTGCCCCCGGGTGTCCCCTCATTACGTGCGATGCCATCAGCTGTCAACATTTTGTTCATCTCTTTTGCTGGGATTTGTAGCTCAATGAAAAGAGTTGCCGCCGTAGCCAAGTCATCTCACTTTTAAGCAGTTATAATTATAATTAAAAAAACAAAAAAAATAACCCTGGCAATTGCCGACAGGACTTAACGAAGTTATATACATATAATTATATATACTCTATTATCTGATTCTCTGATTTTCGGGTGGTTCCAGCGTGTTTTCATTGCGACTTAACTCAACTTGTTTCATCATTTATTACGCTTCACATTTTGATGGCACATCTGCTAATTGTTGTCCGAATGCCCTTCATTTTTTATATTTATTTTTTAAGGAGTTGTGGATTATATTGGATTACTAAATGCTAAAAAAAAAACATAGCATTAAAAGAGGGTGCAACCAAATTTTATAAATGGAACTAATTCTATATTACATTTATTTTATATTTTGCTGTTTTTTTTTTCAAAATTAACGAGTATTTTTTGTGCGAGCAATTCCCAATTGGATGCTTAGTTTGCCAATCAATCTTTGTCTTTGCACTGCTCGCAAAAAAAAGAAGAAAGAAAGAAAGACAAAAACTGCGAACTTTAAACAAGAAAATATGCTTTTATAAATGATTGATGAGCACGTTCATCTGGCCTGGCTATAATGGCGGCACATGTGTCGTGAATTGGAGCTCAAATTTTGAATGCATGTGGATAAATACGTATTCCAAATATTTGCGCAGATATTTTTTTCTTTCTTCGTTTTAAATTTATATTTTATTTCTTGTTTTCTTTGACTATTTAAAAAAGTTTTCGAAAAGCTTTTCGTGGCCAGTTGCCAGACAATGCCACATGTTACGGCTACAACACACTCCAGAGCATTTCCGTTTCAAGCTGCTGACGGCTTCCGACTGTGCGCATTTTCCGGTAAAAAAAAACAATGCGCAGCGGGCGACTACAAATTCGGAAAACTTCGACACACACACACACACACACACATACACGGTGTTGCTGCAGTGGTGTCCAAAAATATTTTGCACGTTTAGTTGACACTCTTGGAAGTGGCGACACTTTGGAGATTGATGGCTGCATTCATTTATTCTTTCTCTGCAATATTTTTATGTTTTCTTTTTTTTTTTGTTTTGTGGCTGCCCAAAATGTCAGCGGCAGTAAAAATGCACTGCTGCATAGGCGTTGTTGCTGTTGTGTGGCAGGCAGCATGAAATGCGTCTTGTAGGCGCCAGTCCGAGAATAATTTATGCAATTGCAAGTCTCCAAAAGGCAACGAAAAATTGCCCAACCAAAATATTTATGCATGCTGCAGATTCGAGTGTGTGTCTGTGTGTGTGTGTGTGTGTGCACCAGTTGCATGTATAGATGTGAGTGAGCGAGTATGCATTAGATTCAGCCATGTTATAGTTTATGGCCCAAATCACTCATCGCAGACTGACATTTTGGCTGAGTAACATTTTAATGTGCTTGCAACGGGCATCTGAATTGTGGCACTGGGTATGTGTAGGGTTAGAGTTGTATAAATATTATTATTATTTTTATTTAATAAGGAATTAAATAAAAAATAAAATTTAATATTTAAATTTAAGAGTAAAATTTGACAAAATTTATTTAAATGCAAAATTGATGCAACATTTGAAAAACACCAAAATATTTAAAATTGTAACTTTAATGAAAAAATAGAGAACTTTGAATTGTTAATTGTTTAATTGTTATATATATAAATGTACAAATATATTATCTTACAACTGATATAGTATTCTTTGTAGGGTATTTGTTTGGTCTGCTATGCTGTGAATGGGTACAGCTCCTACTAGTTTTTTATAGAATCTGTTGTAAATTTGCAGTTTATTAAAGTGCCACAACTTATGCAAAAGTTCTGGGCTCGCCACGCCCACACACAGGTAAATGGCTGTGAGCCATGTTTGCAACGTTTTGAGTACTGACTGCTGAGTGCTGAGTGGCGTCTCGAGTCTGGCCTGGTGAGTAGATGCCAAAGTTTTTTTTTTGCTGGCTGGTAGCTTTGTCAGCTGCAAGTGATGGGCGACGGCGCTGCTCGACTGACTGCCTTTAACATGACATTTATTGTAACTGTTGTTATGTAGCCCGCCGCAATATTGTAACACGTTAGTGTTGTTGTTGTTACTGATGTTGCTGTTGCTGTTGCCGTTGCTGTTGGTGCTGTCATTTAAACATTTGATGTGCATTGTGGTAGACATGCCCTGCAGCAGACGGCGCCAGCAGCAGCAGCATTGATAAGTTGTAGTCGTCGGAGTCATTGTCATGGCAACATGTTGCCAGCATTCGCACTTGCAACGTCGTCTGACAGGCAGATTAACAGACATCTACTTACACATATACGGGCATATATATATGTATATATATATATATATATATGCATGTGTATATCGTGTCTGCTCTTATCAAGCAACCATTGTCATTTATTTCAATTTTTGCATCTTGTTTGCTGGCAATCATGTACAAGCCAGAAATTTGCACAAGTGCCTGCCACGACACGTTGCAAAATGAATAATTATGCGTGTTTTGCAGCGGCGGCAACAACCCCACCCCACCCCACAAATTGTGGCTGTCATTGTTTGTGCCATGTTTCTTACTGTTTAATTAAAATTGGCCCAAAGCGCTGTTCTTTTCAACATATAAACCCAAAAACCGTTCGTTGTAAAACAACACATTTAGCTTGCTGCAGGTCAATGCACGGCTTATGTCCTTTTTGGTGGCAAAAACAAAATTTTGAATGGCATTTTAAGCCAAAAATTTAATTTCAATTTTCTCATCAAGCTGGTTGTTGTTGTTGTTGCTTGTTGTTTGTGGGTAGGTGTCTATTTTAGTGGGTTGCCCAGGATTATGGAGCTAGAATGTTAACGAGAGATTAGATCCAGAAAACGACATTGAAATGTTGTTGAACTCAGAAAATGTCAAATTTTTGCTAAATTATTATTAGCTACAGGCAGGGACAGCCACGCTTTGTGCCACACACACACACACAACAAGCATACACCTCTGTTACACACATGATGTGTTGTTGTGCGGTGGCTTTTGGGCGCGCTAATTGTAATGACAAAAAATGCGGTGTGCGGCGCATTAATCAAATTAAAAATGCATTGACTTTTGATGTTAACGAGCACTCAATACACTCAATCACACTAATGTATATATATGTATGTATATATCCACAATAATAATGTACTTGTTTAACCTAAAAACAAAAACCAAAAGTAACCACAACACTGGATGGATACTTCAAAGTCTGCCCACACTCCAATTTGCATTGCCACCAGCAACAATTAAGCATTTGTTTACAATTCAAAAACGACAAAAAAAAAGAAGCAATAAAATCAACGCGAATTTATGTATTTTTTAAGCTTGTTGTTCCTTCAATAACAAACTGTATATATCTATATATATTTATATATCTCGCATAGAATGAGACGTTTCCACACCCAAAAATTAAAAGCTCGTCTGGCAATTTTTTATGATTTGTTTTTGAGTTCTGCTCAATCAAAGCGAGGCTTTGTTAACCGTTTCAGCCTTAACCGAAATCAACTAGTGCAACTGCATTTATTTATTTATTTATTTCAAAAATATTCGCTTTTGTTTTTTGAAAAATGTATTTAGTTGTAAATTTAAATTGAGCATCTTTTCAGAGCACAACACAACGTTTTATTTCGATTCAAGTAGTTGTCGAGTTGTAAATAAAGGTATTAAAAGTTTCGAGTTCAACACTTTTTTTTGTCTCAATACAATTTAATGGAAACATTTTTTTTTTTTCACTTCTGTTATTTTACTTTTGTTGCATTGCGCGTAAAAGTTAATTGAAATTTTTTAAGGCTTGGCCTGACAGACATAAAAATTAATGTTGCATTGTTGCCAGCAGTGGCAGCTGCTGCTGCTGCTGCTGTTGCAGTTGCAGTTGCAGTGAACCGCAACGGTTTGCAATTTTTCAAGTTAACGCTTCATTTGGCTGCAAGTGAAATTGGCTTTGTTGTAAAAAAAGGGTAAGAGGATTTTGGCATTAACAATCAAAATGCCTTTTGTAATTTCAATTATTACCCTTTCAGCGGTCAATTTTTTTCGTATTGCACACTTAATGTTTTTGCTGTTTTCATATTTATATATTAATTTCGATAAATGTACAAAAAACAACTCTGAGATTGTTTTTTTATGCATACATATGTAATTTTCGCTGATTTCTGTTTGCTGGCAACTTGGGCAGCGACAAGTCAACAAACTTTTTGACAAACAATTTCATGTGTTTATTGTTTTTACTCATCGCTGCTGCTGCTGTTGTTGTTGTTGCAGTTGATGTGATTGTTGCATTTGTTGTCGCTTGGCTGCAATTGAAGTCTCCTCAGTCGCTGACTCAAAAACTCAGATTCAGTCTCACAGACGTTGTATGACAGCTGGCTGACATAATGTCCGCTGTAAGTTTGTTTCCATTGCGCTGATGAGCAATAATCACATTGATAATGATGATGATGGTGCTGATGATGATGATGCTGTTGATGATGACGATACACAGTAGTCTGTCGCATCTCAGCGGTCGAGTGTCAACCGTTTGACAGCGCTCCCAAGTGCTCCTCATGAAGATCGCTTCTTATAAACGCAACGAGTCGTTGTCGTTGTCGATGTTGATGTCTGCCAGCTGCTGCTGCTGCTAATGACCCAATACAGCCCCAACTGAGAAGGTTCATTTATATATATATATATATAACTCGAGAGGTTATTTGTACACAATTATGTATTTTATTGCTATAAAAAATCGATTTGTATCGATATACGATGATAAACTGAAATCAACATGGTTTGCATATGAGCAGTAATATTTTATAGGATATAGGATATACAGTGTCTGGCAGCTCATTTCGAACAGTGTTGAAACTAGGAAAAAAAATCAAAATGCTTAAATACCAATTTGTTTAATGTTATATCACATATGAAAAGGAAACTAAAGTTTTTATCAAAATATTAATTAATTAATTAAAATTAGTCAATAACTGAAAACATATCTAAAATACATTTAGTAGCTTAGTTCGTAGTATATTTAGTTATAGTTAGTATATATATATATGTATATATATATATATAAATATATATGTATATATATATATATAAATATATATGTATATATATATATATAAATATATATATATATATATATATCTACTTTATGCTTCTTTCTGACAATTTTGCACAATTTCGTTGTATCTATTTTCCTACTTTTTAATGGTTTCATCAACTTGATATTGCATATAATAGGGATTTCTTTCGATCATTTTATATATATATATATATGTATATATATATATATATACGAGGGTGGTTTGATGAGTACCTGACCTGGCCAGGTGAAGTCCACTGTTTCGACTGTTCTTTGGTCTCTGGTGTGTACCAGTGAATCCATGTTTCGTCAACAGTCACGAATCGACGCAAAAATTCCTTCGGATTACGCTTTAACAGCGCCAAACCATGCTCCGAAGTGGTCACGCGGTTGCGCTTATTGTCTGGTGTGAGCAAACGCGGCACCCATCGCGCCGATAGCTTTCTCATACCCAATATTTCATGTAGGACATGTAGTCCGATTTGACTGAAATTTTCACTGTGGCTGTTTAGGTTTATGTACTATACGATAGTCACGTCATATTGCAATAGTGGCACCATCTGGCGTCAAGGTCAGGTACTCATCAAACCACCCTCGTATATATATATATTGCTGTCATCGTCTTAAAATTCATTAGATTCTCATTCAATCAGTTTGCTTGTGCACTTGATGCGATAGTTTATTGAATATTATTGCAATAATTTCGAATGACAGATGGAAGATTTATGTTCGTCTCGACTGACTGACTGCATTTGTTGTGTTTGAGTTTTGGCGAACATTTTAATTAAAACATTCGCCATGGTGCTCCGCTCCACGATGACATAATCTCTGTGCCTGGCGCTATAATAGTCTCTAGCAGTCATTAGCCACCCTCGAAAAGCGACTCGAGACACCTAACAACACAACAGGCCAGAGTTGTTGCTATTGTTGCCTTTAGTTTGGCCGTTTGTTATTTGTTGTTGGCATTGTCTCGCCCCCAGATGTCTATTAGAGAGCGAACTTCACTATATATATATATATACAAGTATTTAGGCTGATGCTGTGGACAATAAATCTGATTAATGTGCAAATTATTTTCGATTCAAGGCAAGTTCCATTGGTAGCTCGACTTGACGCTCGAATGTGCCACATTTAAGTGGCACATTTAATTTTTATATGCTCTGTTGTTTGTTGTTGTGTTGTTCACTTGACTTTGATTTATATTGGCTTTTGTGTATTGTTGCATGTTTGGTTTTTCGCTACTTACAACATTTTCTTTTTAATTACTGCTGTTGTGTTCTTGTCAACATATGGTCAAGACGAATTGACTGCTTCTCTTTGGCCAGAAAAAGCTGGTGTAATATTTCCATGTATGTTAATTAACATTTATTTTATATGATTTTTGTACATTTCTTTGTTATACTTAAGGGGGTCAGGAGGGTTTAGATGGGGGCAGTGTGTGTATATATATATATGTGTGTGTGTGTGTGTGTGTGTGTGTATGTGTGATTGTGTGGGTGCCGCCGACGACACGCTTGAGGGCGTCGAAATCATATTTTTTCTCTTGAGTGTGTTTTTTTTTTAGCTTGCAAGTTTTTGTGCGGGTCGAATTTATTTGCGTTAATGAAAATAAATTGCTTAATTTGTAGAGTTTACATAAAATTAAGCGTAATTTTTCATTTGTTTTCTAGATGCGTTTTTTTTTGTGCCTCTCATTTGTTTTTGGTCATGCAAAAATAAATTGGGGCCACTGCGCTCATTAAACGAACAACAAAAATATACATAAAAATATCAATTAGTTGTTTTTAATATTTTGCAGTTGTTGCATACAACATAAAATTGAAAATGCCAGAGTCGTGTACTTCATAGTAGCTGTAACTTGGTGCGAAATACATGTGTAGCTAGAAATATGCATGTATCTAGATGCATGCATATACTTCATAGGTACAACGCAATTTATTTTTATTTTGTTTTATGCGCTTGTTAGTTTTTTCTTCTGTTTTTTTTTTTTTGGCGCTCAGTTTCAGCTGCCTGGCAGGAAGCAGCCGCCAGCCGCCAGTCATCCACTCAGGAAAGTCATTCAGCCGCAAGGAACAGGCTGCCAGTCATTGAAAAAAATAAGGAAGAATGAAAACTGCGCCAACGCCTGCTGCACATTATTAACTTTTGCTCAGTTTCCGTTCTCGACAACGTCCTGTGTGTGTTTGTTGAGGTCAATGCGCCGACAGCAGCAGGAGCACAGGACTCTTGACTGCCGCCTGCAGCACCACCAGCACCACCACCAGCAGCAGCAGCAGCAGCAAAACCACAAAGCAGCAATGAGCCACTTTAATTACAGCCAATCATTTATCATAAAATAAAATGCCATTCGCAAAATATGAGAGTCATAAATAAGCTCAAGTGCTTCTTTAAAAAAATAAAACACCAGCGAGAAAGAGAGGCAGATAGAGAGAGAGAATGAGATAAAAGAGACGACATGGCAGTTTCTGGCTAATCACATAATAGCAAAGCTTTCCTGCTCCACCATATGAGAGATTAAGGCTTATACGGCACAACAATTGTGAAAGATTGCAGAGACTTGTGCTTATGATCATTTATTTAAATAATGCATAAGTAGAATAAATTTCCAAAGTGGCCATAAACATAGACCAGTTTTAAAATTATATATATATATATATATATCTCTTAACCATTTAATTTATATTACTTAATATGGTCTGCATGCATTTTATTATGGTCTAAGACAGCAAATCACTCTAGGTTAAAATTAACGTTTCTCTTTTTTGCTCATATGTCTTATCGCAAATTATCTCAGATTGCATGGCGCATTCTCTTTTTTAATCTTGACTGACAATTGTAAAATTATATATTTCTCTTAGCCTTCATTTTATGACTTAATAACCAGATGACGCATATTTAATGTTTCCGGCTCTACTTGTATTTAGTTAATGCCTCATCTCAAATTATAGCATATTGCAACGCGCAATCTGTTTTTTTCTTCTTTATTTTTGTTGCAGTCTGTTTTACTAATTTTGTTTGCCACCAAGCAAAGCTCGCAAGTGCAGCTCAAATTTCTCATACCCCACTGATGATGTGTGTAGTCTTTAAAAACGTGGCACACACAATGTGCAACTAATGGACTGTAACAGCTTCTAATCAACACAAGACATCATGCAGCACACACACACAAACACACACACACAAACACACAGATACTCTCGCATACAGACATGCTTGATTTGATCTTCTTCTTCCTTATATGTATGTCGCATAATCCAACGATAATAGAAAACTGCTTTGATCCAATGCAATGTCTTTTATGGACAATTTGTATGCGTCGCCTTTTGGCCTCCCGCCTCCTCCCCAACAACGCCACGTCGCCTCTGCTCGTCTGGCATCGATGCACGAAATTACCAATTTCTGGCCATAAAACGAAAGAGGGAACAAGTTGGCGCCATTATCCGAGCCAGGCTGTCGCTATAATGCGCTTTAAGCTCATTTTATTACTACCATTATGAGGAGGCAGCACGCTTAAGGATCAACACAGGGATGTTGCCATTCATACTGCACTCCATCGACATCGACTTTTTTTTTATTGTTTCTTTTTTTTTTTTTGTTGCTTTTGCTGCAGCTGCCTCTCGTCTACAAAGTTGTCGCCTAGTCTTAAGCATAAACTTTTTGCATAAGCATAAACATTTGGGGGCAGCTGCCCCACTGTGCATTGACCGCTGTGCTTAAGCCGCTGGTCAGCCACTGACCTTGCAACCCGAGCACCTGCTGGAAAATGTGTCCTTCCACACCAACAAATACTGAAATGAAAAGTAAAAGCCAATAAATTTAATGACAAAGCCTCCAAAAACCATATTGAAATTATTTACACAAAATTTAAATATGCACCAAAAAAAAAAGAAAGAAAAAATTGAAATGAATAAATAAAAGCGTGACTTTTATGGACCCTAAATGCCCCATTTGCAACAGCTCTGATTGCTGGCTATTTATTGTGTGTGCGGCAGGTTCAGACACCTTTATATTAAATTGTGTCTAGCTAACGGAATGCCATAAAAATGGGCATTTAAAGCTCAGCTCCCTCACAATATCAACTATGAAACAGACATTTTCCCACGCATATAAAGTTGTGAGGCGCTTGTGTCCCTTCGCTTAAATAATGTATAAGTGCGTCAAACAGACGTGGGCCCTGAAAGTCTGCGTGCCGCACATTTGCCAAATGCCTCCCGACGGAGGCAGCAAGGTCAAAGCACCCGACAAACACTTCAGCTCAAGGAGAAAGCACCCCAACACCCCCCCCTCCCCCCTCTCTCTCTCTCTCGCTCTCTCTTTGTAGAGGCAGCCAGCAGTTTATTAACATTTTACGCAACCCAAAAATATCACAACGCAACATAAACATAAAAAGCCGAGTCGAAACCGAGCTGTCGCCGCCTACGCAAAAGGCCAAGTGCAAGGACAGCCGCCTATTCAGGTTGTGTGTGTGTGTGTGTGTGGGGGGGGGGGGTTGCTTTCACGGCCATGGTCATGTTCTGCTGCTGCTGCTGGCTCATTGTCAGGGCCATGGCCATGGCCAAGGCAATGCCGGCCGGCTTCTTTGGGGCTGTCTGGCTAAAAAGCTTTTAGAGGCGCCTATCGAGAGTTGCCTGCTCCCTACTTTAGGCGCCTGCGCTGTTGCATTTGCTCTCTCTCTCTCTCTCTCTCTCTCTCTCTCGCTCTCTGTCTCTCTTTGGGCTTTGGGTTTAATGTCCTTTGCAGCCGTATAGATACTTTTGCTGCATACTTTGGAGGCGCCACGCGTGCTTCTGCCAAAAGTATTCAACTTTTTCCACGTGTTTTGTTTGCCTGTCTCCATGTCTCGTGTATGTATTTGTGTGTGTGTGTGTGTGTATTTTGTGGCTGGCAAATCGAGAAAGTTGTCGACGCCGCCAGCAAATCTACCCATGACTAATGTGCCAGGCTAATGACGTGCCGCCTTCCAACCGCACCCCGCTCCTTCTGCTTGATCCTGCATCTATTTTTGAAAGTTTTGCCCTTTTTATGGCATACTTTATGGCTCTGGAATTGCTGTGCTTAACATGTGCTCAAGTGTGTGTGTGTGTGTGTGTGTGTGTGTGTGTAAACTGGGGGGAGTGTAGGGAAATCCCATGAGCTGCTTTTGGGTTTTTCATTCCTTTGCTTTTGTTTTTTTTTTTTTTGTTTTTTTTGGCTGTTTGCCATTGCCGTTAATTTACATGGCGGTCATTATCAGGCATTTGTCTTGCAAATACCGCACATCAAGCATGTTGCATGTTGCTTGTTGCAATTTGCTGCTGCATCAGCACACATGCAAAAAGGAAAAACGTATAAAGTAAAACAAAAAATAAACGAGCAGACAGCAAAGAGAAACAACACGCGACAATTTCCCAGCGATTGCTAGCCAACTTCCGCTCCTCCAACACCAGCCCCCCCTTGCCTACGTCCCGCTCGACGCTTTGTCTGCGCTTGTAATGATTAATGTAAAGTTTTTTCTTTTCCTTTTTTTTTTTTGTACGTATTTTGTTTACTTTACTTTGTGCAGTTTTTTTTTCATTTCTTTTTTATTTTTTTAATTTCAATGTTTGCTGTTTTATTTTTGCTTTGCTGCTGCTGCACTTTGTTTTATGTTTGCTGTTGCTGTTCTTATTTTTCTTGTGCGTCGCGTCATCAGCATATTAATATTGCTTAATGAAAAATTGCGAATTGCTTCTGCTTTTTTTATTTTTATTTTTTTCTTTCTATTTTTTTGTTGTATGCTTATTTCAGAGGTTTTTTCATGTCTGCTCAACGCATTGAAATTAAAAGCGCTCGAGTGAGTGACAAAGTCGGAGTCATTTAATTGCCTGCCGCTGAAAGGAAAGTGAGAGTTTTGGCTGGCGATTAATGATGATGGCAGCTTGGGTGCTGGAATGGAAGTTGTGCATGTGCAACAACAGCAACAGCCAGCAACAGTGCCAGCAACGGCATATTTGCCTCTTCCGCGTCCCATGCTACCCTTCCTTTTGATGATTTCCTTCATTTCAGCGATGATTAATGGTTTGGTGACGTCATGTGAATACGAATACACTTGCGACTGACTTTGCCACTAAAACCAACATGTAAATTATGATGATGTTGATTTTTTTCGCTCTTAAACTCAAAAAAGACCAGAGAAAACTCAAAAAAGGGAGAAGAAAAAAAATACAAGACTTTGTTTCTGGATTTTCTTCAACAAAATGTTGTTTGACTAAAAAAACTTTTCAGAATTAATGAGCGTTTGTGACAGCGTTTTTCGTTCAGTAAATATTTTTATTTTATGCATATTAAATTTGCTAAAAAAAAAAGAATCCCACAAAATTATTAGACTCGTGGCAGAGTTTTGATTGTTATTCATAACTTTTTTTTTTAATTTTTTGTCATATTCAAATGTGCATTGTTCTGTTTATTTGTGATTTTCCTTGTTTTTTTTTTTTGTGATTTTCATATTAAATGATTTTTGTTAATAATCGTTTTTGGTTGCCTTGTGTGAATCATTAATTTAAATGATGGATTTTTTTCTGGAATAACACTGCGGTTGGTGCGACAACATTTGATCTGGTATTTGAAATTGTCAGCTGGGTGGCAAGTCAATTAATCATTTGATTCTTTTGATCATTTGTGCTTTATTTTCAGTTATTTACACAAGAGTTTCTTGTGCATTTTTTTTTGTATGTTTATTTTTATTTTTTGATTATGCATCCTTAATGATTTTGATGCGACAAACGCTTTATTTACGCCTGAGCACTTTTTCATGATTCGCATCCGCATCCGCATCCTTGCGACATGCGCTGTCTTCCACTTGAGCGACGGGCGTCGTCATCGTCTGCGACGCTTTGATGCATTAATTTCTTACCTTGTCTGAGCTGAGTGTATCTGTGTATATATGTATATTTATATTGGTGTCGCCACCGACAAATGCATTCATCATGAATGAATTGCTGGTGTGCCTTGACGCCTTCCAGCGAAGGCGTCAGACTGTAAACTATGAGATACCAGCTTAAAGATACAAACTAACACATCTAACCAGATACAAAGCCTGCGGTTGCTTGACGACTCCTCTTCGACTGTTGCATGACTGACTCCTCGACGCACACACACACACACACAATGAGTGCAAATGATTTGCACGTCTTTGGCCGCAAGTATTTGTTGGCTGCCCTTTGGCATTGCTTTTCACGCGCGTGTTTTTCTTTGCATTATTTCGAGTTTTTTATTTTTTATTTTTATTTTTTGTATTTTTTTTTTTTTTGTTGTATTCGTTGAATTTTGTTTGCCTCCAGTTGTTGTGCTTTTATCCTGCTGGCATCTGGCATCTACGCGGCAGCCACTCGACAGTCACTTAAATTGCCATTTCAACAGCTCATTTCGCATGGCCATGGCTTAAAGAGCTGGCTAACCACCCCTCGCCACCACCCCCCTCTTGTCCATCACTATCTAGCTACCCCATCTTGCTGCTTGCTGCGGGTTCGTTGTCTGCTGCTGCTGCTGCTGCTGCTTTTTTCTTCAGCACGTGCACAACCAAAAAGGTAGTTCAACTGCCATTTATCATACGCAGCATTGTACACAGGTATTTGTGCTCTGTGTGTGTGTGTTTGTTGTGTGTGTGTGTGTTTGTTGTGTGTATTCAATGCGAAATAACTGCCAAAAATTGACGAGTTTGCTGCACATGTTAAATGCTGCTGATCAAAATGCACAACGGGCAACGTTTTTTGTTATGCTTGAACGGAGCAACGGAGGCGCTTCCTTTAGGGGCGTGGCACCTAAGGGTTCAGTTACCAGTTTGAGCTAAACTCCACATGCAGGCTTCAGAGCAGAGTTCCCCCTTAGTTATATTTATTGTTGTTGCTACTCACTGCCGCATGTCTGACTCGGACTCGGACTCTGCCTGCCTGCTGTTATCTGCAACAATTTAGTGGCACTTCCTTGTGCCGTGTCGCCGGTCAGCAAAACGTCAAGAGTAGCAATGACAACAACAACTGCTGCTGCTGCTGTTGCTGCTGTTTGTTGGTAGGTTCATTGCTCGTTAAGTTATTGTCACCTTTATGGACGCTCGAGCGGGTCCAAAGTGTCTACTCAGGACATGGCAGTAGACTTGACATTTTTTTCTCTCTCTTCAACTGCTTGCTTTGTATTTTAGTTCTTTTTAGTTAACTGTGTGTGTGTGTGTGTGAAATTTGCACCTCACAGCAGTTGTCCAACTGGGGGGCGAGTTGCTGTTGTTGTTGCTGTTGTTGCCGATGTCGCGACGCTGATAAAGAAAAAAAAGTTTGCCGCTTCGATTTCTTTTGAAAATGCAGTCGGCAACGTTCCAGCCAAATGGTATTGCCAGTTGTTGTTGTTGTGGCAAGCACAAAATGTAAAGAATTAAATGGGGAAACTTTGTGTTGTGTGCTGTCTTCACTTCACTTCCGTTCATTGATTTATAAAAGCATATGTTTGTACATTCGATGTGTGTTTGCCACAAAATATAATTGCAACTTGAGTCTATATATATTTTTGCCCTTCTCGCAGCCATTCAACTTGGCTTAATCTCTTGTATAAATGCAGCTAATTCGATTTTGAGAACTTTGTCTTTTGTGGCTGGCCGTAATTAACTTAACTTAACTTATTTACTTGATCTAATTGAAGTTTGTTAACTTTAGTCTTGTTGTTCCGCTGCCGGGCAGCGCTATTTACTTGCATACACCCATTGAATACTCATGAATGTATTCACACTTGCATACTTGAATGCATTCACACGTTTGCTGTGGCATTTCCTATTTAATATGCTTGAGCTCAACTAGCAAATCAATTTCAATACATCGATTGTTTTTACGCGTTGCATGTCTGATATGCTTGCAACTATCCCCACACACACTCTCTCTCTCACTCCTTGCATGTTGTCCCTTATGGATTTATATGTGCACTAATAATTTGTGTTGCATGCTCTGGTGGCGTGGCACGTAGCAAATAGCTTTTGAGGTTCAATAATAAATGGGACTGGCTTTGTCAGGATTACTGTTTCAAGCGGTCTACTTCAGGGTGTCCTGCTCCTTTTATAAATTGCACCTGTGCCTGACGTGTTGCATGATGAAGTGGCAACCTTAGCAGCATCAAATTAATTAAAGTTTTCGCGAGCCACCTTAAAGTTTCCACTCGAAATGAAGCTTTCGCTTTTTTGCACACGCGATGAGGTCGCTGAAGAGGGGCGGGGAGGCGTGGCGCCAGACAGGGCGGGCGACTGCCAAGACGACGACGACGACGACGACACAGGAAGAGCTTACATGCTTTTTATTTTGTTGCACCCTCAACCTTATTTCCGATTGCTTGTTAGAGATACTCCCCCCTCCTCTGATGTGTTCTTGGGGCAGACATGCATTTTTATGCGCCGTTTGCCATTTCTACACATGTCTATGGCATTTTTATGGCAAACTTTTTATTTGCACCTCATAAAATGCCAAATGCCCCGCGTTGTATGCAGCACTAAACACAATGCAGCAGACGTACATATATCTATATATATGTATACATGTATGTCTGTGTGTCTGCCACAAATGTGATATTTATGACTCTCGCTCGGTTGCATGGACAAAAAGTCTGCATGTGTGTGTGTGTGTGTGTGTTTGTCTGTATTCTTTAATGGAAAAATGCTGCTCGGGTTATTTGAGATTTGTAGTCATCGTTGGGGAAAAGCAGAAACTTTCACTACCACTAATTTATGTGGCAGCCCGGCCAGACTCTTCTTGGCCATGTTGACCCGTGTCCTGACTCTAATTAAAATTTAATTTCCACATTGAAATGCTTTCTAATTGATATTAATTTCATATGTTTGCTTCTCTTATTTACTTGCAGGTATGTTTTGGACTTTTCCACATAAATCTAATGTGTTGTTCCATCTTAGAAGTTGGGTAAGAAACTTGTGGCACAAACTAGAACTTTAGAGAAGTTCTGGCAAAACTTAATCAAAGTTTTAGCCACATTCATTTTTGGCTCGTAAAACCCCAAAATGAATTATCTTGTTGAAATTGCAGGTAGATGAAATTATAAGAACACATTTGCATATGAAACTCATTTAAAAGTGACATTCGCCAAGGGAAGACTATAAATTTAATTAATGTGGCTGTAATTTAGAGAGACTCAGTGTAGTAAAATTGATAAATTGTTGCAAGTGCGAGATAAAAAATTAATAAATAATAAAAAAAAGAAAAATAAAATGGAAACAAATTTAAATGAAACTAAAACAAATATATAAATATAGAATAATATTATAATCTTTAGTTTGATCAGCTTTGAATCACTTAGTTTTGGTAAATGAAAATTTAAAAACTCGAAAGATTTAAGGATTTGGCAAAATTGCTTAATCCTTGAGCGGTTTTTATGTTTGTTTAATTCGGGATGAGGGGACTGCATCAGACTTTTTATGAGGGATGTTGCACCTTGCTGCATAGCGTTGCACGTCGCGACCATTCAAATATTTTATGGGCCAAATTGTGTCACTCTTACTCCGCTCCCCGTTGCCTCACTTTGTTTTTTGTGTGATTCCTGGTCACAGTTTGTTGGCTGTTTGGCTAAATGAATGAAAATTTTGCTGGTGTTTTTTATTTACGGCACATAAATTCGCTTAATAAACACGCGTTGCACGTAGGGCCGGTTGCAAGTTGTGCGTTGTTGGTGCTCCTCTTCTTGTTCTTCTTGTTGTTGTTGTTGTTGTTGTTGCATGCTGTGCAGCAGTTGTAAAAAGTCGAAATAGTTTCTGCCAAAGTTCCGCTGCGTTAAACTGGCGCAACTTTATTAGTGGTGACCTTAGCGAATTTGTGCGCATTGCTCATACGACGCGTTGCACGTTGCACGTTGGCTGACAGCAGCTTCACTCGCAGTTTATGTTCGCACAGCACATTTTATTAGCAAAGCAACAATGGCTAAATTTGTATTTTTTTTTATTTTTATTTTTTATTAGCGCATTGCACAGTTTTTTTTATTTTTTTTATTGCCTTTGCCGCTGCTTGTGTGCGCAGCAACACTCAATTGAGTTTGCCGCTTGAGGTGGCAGCTCAGAAACTCTTGATGGATTCCCCCCTCCTCCCATCATTTGTAAAGGTGAACAAACTGCTCTCCATTGTTGTTGCTGTTGTTGTTGTTGTATAGAACTCTGATTGTGATCAATTGACGCACAGTGTCGGCATCTATTTGCGTCTCTATTTGATTGTTTGCTTTTGTTTCAATGCTGTGTTCGGCTTATCTGCGGTTGTAGCTGCCAGGTAGCTTTTTTTTTGAGTTCTTTATTCTAGTGCCACATTCACAATTCAGGCTGACAGGCGACGCAGATGTCCTTGTTCCTTTTGCAAACTGCGCATTTGGCTTTGGCCCAAGACGCAATTTCGAACTGCGCAGGTTTTGTGCGCCTCTCAAGTCGGGTTTTTTTTTTTTGGTAGGGGGTTGTCATCCAAATAGCTTGCCACATGGTGAGCAAGTCAACGCAAAAGTCAACAAAAGGCTACAAAACAAAGTTCTTTACGTTTATTTAAACCTTTTGTGTGGCGATTCAATAGCTGCCAAAGTTGCCAGGAGACCAGTTTTGAAATTTGCTGATAGTTTCACAGAAACACGAGACATGACGTCATGACTGCTTCAAAGTTAATCATCTGTAAATAGTTAAAATAATAAGCAGATACATAAATGTTGATAATTTGAAAAAATTAATATAGACAAATAAAATAATCATAACATCTATTAATTTATTTTCAAACAAAATGCATTTAAATTAAATCACAAATTATTTTGTTTTTTCTGTCAATTAACAAGCATTTATTATTATTTTTTTATCTTGTTATTTATGTTTCACTTATTGCAATTATTGTGTTCATTTGCTCAAGGATTAAGAGTCTGTCTGTGAGCGTGTGTGTTGCAACCCTCTTATGCTCGGTTTGCTGCTGCTACGGCCCGTTAGGTTCAAGTGCAACTTGCAGTTGCCACTTGTTAATGTTGTGTGCGATTTGTGTTTGTTTTATGCGTGTTTGTCTGCCAATTTATGCAACGTATATTAATTGCCACTTAACACACAAAAAATAAAATGCAACAGCGCCGCTGCATAATTGCATATTTCGACGCATGCCCTTGCAACAAAATTGAAAATACATTTCAAGCATATTTCTTTTAATGCTTTTGTTGTTGCCAATTATTTGCATAATCCGCAATTTAAGCTAGAGACGAGACGCAGGACAACGTCGTTCCGGGATTAGCTGCTGGCCCTTTCGCCTCGTTGCACACGTTCTGTGGCGTGCATGTGTCTGTTGCTGCTGCATGCTGCATAGAACACACCACAGCACGGAAACAAAATAAAAATGCTGCAAGCTGTCTGCATTTGCAATTTTGCAATTTAAATAAATTGTATGCTGAATGCAAAAATTATGAATTTAAATGGTCTCTGATAAATTGCCAGACCAAAAAACCAAAAAAAAAAACCAAAAAAAAAAACCAAAAAAAAAACCAAAAAATCCAACCAAAAATGTTCTTTATCGCAATTTCGCTTTGCTGCTCGACCAAGTTGACTTATTTTTGTTTTTGGCCAACCTTTACTCCTTTGTGTCGCTGACAGAAGTGCATTTTGTACTTTTGATGCAAATGACAACGATAACGAAAACTAACTGTAAAGCACGTCTGGCTGGCAAAAACGCTACGTAAATATCCAAACTTTAGCCAGTTGGCCTTTAAAATATGGCCAAGTCTGCTTGGGCTGGCTGACTGGCTGGCTGGCTGGTTGGGTAATTGGCGTCGCAACAAAAATGTAATTAAAAACATATTATACGCAATTTCACTTGCACTCCACTCCACAGCCATTAAACAGGACACGGCCAGTGGATAAATTGGGTGGGCTTCACTTTACATTTTATGCGTCCTGCATATTAAGTGGTGCCCCCAACTCATCTCCACATCCTCCTCCCCTTTTGCGCCCACTCAGATTTGCACAGTTTGAGCTTAGCTGCTCGCAGACGTTTAAATTATGCACAAATTATTTTTGGCTTAAAGCGAAATTTAAACCAATTATGCATTTAACGATATGAAACGCATTTCAGTTTTACTTTCTTCTGTAAAAACGATTTATGGCCAAATATTGTTCCACAATATAAATAAAAAAAAAAGGATACAATTTCAATTAATTTTAAGCCCATTTATGCTGCTTTATGTGAATGCTCTGAGCTGGCCACCTTTATGGATATTTTGATTTCAGCAAAAATACACTGCCACAAAGGGTTGCAGGCGTCCCATTAAGGCTCATAACTTGTATTTATGTCGTTGCAAAGTGCGTTGTGTGTTTCATAAAGCGGATTAAGCCAGAGTCCACTCCAGAGTTTGTTGGCGCAGAAACCATCTGCGGCGCACTTGAGAAATCAGTGAATTGTGCCCGGGTAATGGGGTAATGGGTTCTATATACCAAAAATATATATTGCTTAAAAGTCGTTAGAAAAAACAATACCGGGGGATGGTTATCAAAATATAATTGAGGGAGTCTATTTCTTGGGTATATTTTATTAATATTTAAGCGGTTTAAACGATTTAAACGTCAAAAGAATTAAATTTATTAGATATCTTCATAAGCAATTTAAAATTCGTCTCTTTAAATTAATAAAGCATTAAAAATCGACTCAAAAGCATCAATTGCAATACAAGTAATTTTCCTAAAAATTGTGTTTAACTTTTTCAATTTGTTTAATTCAACACATATGAAATATTTAAACCACAGTCACTTGCTTGTTGAAGCGTATCCCATATACATATCCAATCCTTCCTTTTTTTTTACCTGTTATTAAAGTGTTCTGCCCCGGCTTAAGTTTCCAGTCGCCACCACTGAGATTTCATTTCAGTTTTCTGCTCTTTTTTTGTTTAAGAAATTCCTTTGAATGAAACCCAACAAAAGCCAAAAACAATATCGGAGGCATTCTTGAACTACCGAATTATCATTTAAAAAAAAATATATATATTTCGTGCCTAAAAGACAAAAAGGCGAATCGCCTACCTGAGGAAGAATTAGAACCTGAAACAGCCGAAGGAAAAAAAACCAGAACCATGGTTTGTGCTGCTTTTGTAGTCGATGATCCTTGGCAGACTTTGAAGAGGGTCGCCGCGTGTTGCAGTGGCGCGTTGACGTTGCGGCTGCGCATTGCCGATGTCTCAGCTTACCCCCGACAGCAATGACAATGACAATAGCAATAACAACAGCAACAACAACAGCAACAGCAACAGCAACCGCAACACGCTTATCAGATTACATAATGTGACATAATTAATTTCGAAATGCTGCCCATTTCCCCCTGTGGCTTTCACCCACTTTTCGGGTCTAATAACATTTAGCTGTTGCTAGTTAGTTAAGGGCCATGTTTGCAGCCAGTTAATCAAATTGGGGTCATCAAACGCACGTGTAAACGCATTTTTCCAACTAATCTCTGAGCCACCTTTGTGTTCTGTGTATGTGTGTGTGTGTGTGTGTGTGTGTGTGTGTGTGTGTGTGTGAATGTGTGTGGTTATCGCAACTGAGAAAATCATTGTTAAGGGCCTAAGCAACTTCGACTTCTCGCTAAATGCTCTACCGAAATCCAATTTACAATATACATATATATATACACATACATATATACATATATATAAATATATGTGTTTCATTGGCCCGACTTGAAGGCTTAATTTTTTTATTTATATGTATTTTATTTTTTTATCGGGCCGCACATAAATCAAGCAATTGCCAACGTTGTCCACAATCCATTCAAGCAGCGGCAGCAGTTCCACATACATATACATATATATATATATATGTATATATATATATATATGTGTATATGTATATATATATATATATTTCCATATAAATATCATGTGTCTGACAATCCTGCCCCCCTTTTTTTTGTGGCTTGGTACAAATTCTGTTTGTGTTGAGTTGGGGACGCTTTTGTAATAATTTTATTTATCACAGCAATTGCATCGTCTGCTTTTGGCATTGTAGTTCTGGTAGTTACTCTTGTTGTTGTTGTTGTTGTTGTTGTTATTGTTATTATTGTTGTTGCTGTTGTTGCTGCTGTCACGCGTAAGACAATGAGACATTAACCCAAAAAGAATCAGGCAATGCAATTTGTTAAAATTCTGCGAAACAAACAAGCGCAGATAAACCAAAGTGCGAAATTGTCTAGTTGAGAGCGCCAAACTTGGTGGATACCATAGAAAATGAATAGTTTTCACAATAGATTTTCAATTTCCCGGAAATATCAAGAAATACAACATTTAAAAATGTACCGGCTATAAATAAACTTTGAGCTCGAAAAGTGAATGTACTAAAGTTGAAGCCTTAAGACTTGGCTCACATATCAAAAACCAATTAGGGTCAAAACAAGCTTCCTTTTTCTATATGCAATAAGCATTTAAAAATCTTTATTATACCCATTTATTTGAGTGCAGGGTATAAGTGAAAGAAAAAGCTGAGAAACTGAGAAACCGAGAAACCGAGAAACAACAAATGGCAAATATTTTCTGTGGCATGTCAGCGACGCATTAGGGAAATGCACACTGAAATGTCGTTGCTGTAATTGTTGTTGTTGTTGTTGTTGTTGCTTTACAGTTGGTTTCACTAGTAATTTACATGCAAATTTTTAGATCGCTTTTTGTTGTTATTTTTATTGTTTTTACGATTGGACAGCATCCGTTGAAAAAAAAAAAAATAAAAAAAATTAAACATAAAAACAAAAGCAGCTTAGCGAAACAACAACAAGAACATTTGCATACGATTGTTGAACAAATTATCCAAATTTCCGTCATACATTAAAGATATACAATCTTATTTATATATATATATTTGTTTATAAATAATATATTTTTATTTATCAATTTCACAATTCAATTAAGTCATGAAAATCCCGCAGCTGCCTTATTGATATGAGTGCAACTCAACTCTGAGTAAAACTTGAGTGCGAATTCCCTGGGGGGCGGGGCGCAAGGGGAAGCTGATAAAATCGAAATACGCAAAAAAAAAAAAAAAAATACATTAGCTGGCAATCGCAAGCATTGTTTCAAGGATGTAGACACCATAAAAAGCCATACAATATTTAAGTCATAAAAATGCGAAACAAATTGCTTTTTTTAAGCACACGTTAATCAGTGAGGGCCAAGTAGTCGCAACAACTAGCAGCAGCAGGAGGGGCAACTACGCTACGATGCGATAAGAGTTCAGACCTTATGTATGTGCCACATTAGACACACATTATTTACGAGTGAATATCATATGCTTCATATGTAAAAAAAAAATAATAAAAATAAATAAAAATATTGACCATAATTTAGATGCCTCTATTCCCATTTCTATGCTGCTGCTGGGGCTGCCAGGACGTGACTTATGCGTCGTCGAAAATTGTAGTGAAAAACAATTTCATTAACCTTGTCTGGGTCAGTAGCACAAACCACCAACATACTGAATCTAAATATACTAAAGATTTTTACATACTTCAAAATATCAATGTTCGTTCGAGCGCCTAAAAACTGAAACGTAATTTTCGTTTCGCAATTTTCATGTGCATTTTAAGCGTTCAAAATTATTGTTTGTTTCGTATTTTTCGTGTTGTTCTCGGTTTGACAATTAAATATTAGCTATTTCTTAGCATATGACTGACAGACGCAACTTCCTCTTCTACGCGGCGCCCCCGCCACGCCCACTATGTTGTCTGTTAATATAATCGTTAAAATGCACAGCATAATTATCGCATCTATTGTTGTTATTGTATTGCTAATAACACAGACATATGTGTGTATCTGTGTGTGTGTGTGTGTGCCAAGTCGTAATGTACACTTAAATAATTGCATTCCACTTTTATTATTGTTATTGTTGCTATTAATTTTGTGCTTTGCCTGTTCTTGTTGCCGTGAAATGTTTGCATTTTACATTTTGCCCCAATGCAAATCGCAAATAAACAACAAAACACACATCGAAGAGAGGAAAGCAACACAAACTGGGAGTCGGAGGAAGGCCGCACGAGTTCATCGCTCCAAATCAATGTGATACCTATGCCGGTACTAACTATACATATATATATATATATTCTATATATATATATTCTATAGGGGCAGCCATGTAAATTGCCACTGGTCACTAAGAGAACAGTGGCAACAACAATAACAACAACATCAGCAACAGTTCATGCATCTTGTCAACATTTTGCGCAATTTTGGATGCAATGCAAATGTAAAATGCTAAATAAGAAGGAAAACTCAATAGTGGGCGCAAGTGGGTGGTACGATTAATTGACGACAGTTAAACATGATTTAAGGATGCATTTGCAATTATTTTATTACACTTTTTAAGTTCAACACTTACTTAAAATGTCATTATGAATATTTTAAATAAGTTATTGTAAATTGCAAAAAATTTCAATTTTTAACTTTATAAATCAGACTGGGCAAATCAATAGATAAAAAAAGAAGTTAAATGAAATTTAAAGAAAGTTTTAATTTAGTTTTTTACCAACCAATTTATGGATCGTTAACTTATCCCTTCCTCACAGCAATTTCGTTATAAGCAGATCCACATTTCTTCTGCCATTGCACAGATTACAATTCCTTGGTTCTAGCTATAACAACTCTCCGATATCCAGTCTGAAATCTGTTAATGCCGCCATAGCTTAACCCACCTAAACTATTAAAGGTTATCGAGCAACTTATCAAAGGGCCCTCGCATGCCACGTTAGTTTGGTTTGGCTTGGTTTGCTTGCAGCTGATGATCGGAGCAGCAGCTATTGACACTTGGCCGTGTTGCCATGAAGCGCATTCCGAGTGCATTCACTCCGTTGCGCGTTGATCTTTGGCAGTCGCACCGCGACGGCGACAGCGACGGCGACGTCATCAGCGTGCGTCTACAGCGCTGTGCACATAAATGGGACAACCTTGTGTATATCCCCGTGAATTGACTGATTTGCCTAATTGAATATAATTTGTAACGAGTTCGTCTCAGTTTTACATTAATATGGCATGATGATAGATGATAGATGATAGATATTTAGCATTAAGCATTTTATGCCACACATTTGCATCTGCTTGTCGCGGCCTGACTGACTTTGATCATTTGTATGGCAATGGTTAATGTCAAGTATCATATGGTAAACAGGTTTAGCATAAAGCATTGCATTAATTATGCCAGTTTAATGTGCAAACTAGTTTAGTTGCTGTGACGTCATAAATTAGTAAGCACAGCTAATTAGCATACGATTTAATCGAGCAGCTGCTTGGCTTAACTTATTCACTCCATACGCTAGTTTATCGACACTAATTATACTTAGTAGCCACATTTAGCTGCCGATGTGCACTTTAAATCGGTTGCATTTCTCTCTACGTGTTTACAAAGAGTTTTGCTTGTTGTAATTACAATTTTTGTGTGCCAGTTTTTTGAGTTGCAATCTTTTCCATCATAAGCTGAAAAAAAAACCAAAAACGATGCCAAACATCCGTTGCAGAAATAAATTTGTTAAACATCATGTTTATTTTTTTTTTTTTTTTGTATTTAGTTGAGGCCTCAGCACCAAAATCCGTTAAAATCCCAGCCAAATTAAAACAATGAAAATTAATGTCAACATGCGGCATTTAACATTAAAAGTCAAGCAGCGCCTAATTACAAAAACTAAAACAAGCAAAAGGCAGGCAACAAGTGCAACTATCGGCCAAAAACATCAAAAGCGTTGCACATGCAGCAAAACCCCACAAAAAAACAAAGAGGCAAACAAAAATTACATTGCTCGTTGCAATTAGTCAAATTTGCCTGCCAGGCAGCAGCAGCAGCAGCAACAACAAGAGCAACAACAACAGCCACAACAACAAATGATGAATTTCATTATGTGATTTGCTAACATGCCGCTGCAACGGCCAAGAGCGAAGCGGCAGCAGCAGCAGCAGCAGTAGCATCGCTTAAATGAGGGCCGCCCACGTCAGCAGCGGCGAACGTTGAGCGTTGAGCAACGAGTGCAATGGACGACGCTGCTGCCAAACGCTGGCAACGCAGCCGAGGAAACAGACGCAACAACAAAAGCTACATTAAAAAAAAAAATACAAAAATACAGCAAATAGTTTGCAAAAAGTAACAACAATGCACACAACGAACACAGTTGTTTTTGTAAAACAAAATGAAATTGTTACGCGCATTACATGACTGCAAACGTCGGCGTCGACAGCGACGTCGACGTTAACGTCGCTGTCTGATAATAGCGCACGAAAAAAAAAAAAAAAAAAAAAATATCGTCGACAACGTCGCGGCGCAATGACAAAAAGTGTGCGATAGGTCGGTGCTATTTCGTATACCCAACACTCCAAGTACAGCGAGGAGGGTTATATTCGCTTGCCACAAAGATACAGATACAGATACAGATACAGAAAATACCAATAGCAGCAGCTGTAAATAAATTGGTTTCTATGTGCAACAAAATTCAATGAAACAAAAACCATTTTTGATAAATAGAACTAAATTGAGTTCCTACTCAGATCTGCTTTAAATGGTTTCCTACAAAAAAAAAATAATAAACGCAGGTCTCCTTTAAATGGTTTATTAAAAATAAAAAAATAAAACAAAATTTTGTATCTCATAAAAAATTTATTTTTTTTATTTCTAAATAACTAAATTCCACTTGCTGCAAAAGTAAACACTTTTAAGGGTATTTTCGGATTGAGGTTTTTCAAATATTCGTAGTTTAACTCATGTTTTGTTTGAATTTATGCTTTTTTTTTGTTGTGTTTCAACTGCAGCGTTGCTAATTGTTTGCATTTGGCTGCTGCTGCTGCTGCTGCCACACTGCAGTTGCAGTTGCTGCTGCTGCTGCTGCCGCCTGCAATTTGCATGTGTCGCGAGTTTATTGACCGCGGCGTGGGCAGTAAAACTATTTATAGATAAGAAAATGTGGCAAGAGTGCCAAGAAACGTTGCGCAAGCGACCGCATGACGGATGTCGACGTACTGAGTGTGTGTGTGTGTTAGAGAGAGTAAGAGAGAAAAACTGAAGAGACAATGTTAGGGAGAGAGAGAAAGAGAGAGAGGGAGGGTGAGATGATTGAGACGGCAATTATTTTGCATTGCCGGGCAACAAGTTGGCGGCGCGCAGCTAGAAACAGAAACAGAAACAGAAGCAGAGGCAGGCAGATGTTGCTGAGGCAACAACGCCTGACCCACCGGATGTTGCCGTTGTTGCTGTCTCTCACTCGCTGCAATCATAGCGCAAATGAAACAAACATTTTCTGTTAACAACTTAATGCGCTCGATGGCATCGCCCCGCTGATTATGCGCCTCAATCAACAGTAACAGCACCAGCAACAACAACAACAACTACAATAACAGCTGCAGTTGCAGCAGCAACAGCAACAACAACAGCAACTGCACTTCATAATTTTTGCTATCTGAGCTGCTGTCGCGCTCGCTTTTTATTTCACTTTTAATGCAATTAACTTAGCACTTGTCTGACAATCTGTCCCACTGTCTGTCAGTCTGTCTGTCTGTCTGTCTATCTGTCTATCTGTCTGTCCTCCCAGACGTTGCCGTCGTCGTCACCGTGTTTGTCATTGTCGCCACTGCTGCCTTTGTCGCTTGTAACCTGCCTTCTGCCTTGGCTAGCTTGCTCTATGGCCAGCTAATGCTGTTTTTATGTGTTTTTCTTGGCCAAGATTTATTTTATTGTTATTGGAAAAGCCGCTCTGCAAATACAAACGCTCACCAGTGTTGCACTGTCTCGCGAAACTTTCAACAAAAGTTGCCAGCAGAATGTGTGTCTGGATGTTGCTCTGCTGTGCCTTGGTCTGGTCTGGTTTGTTTGTCTTATTAATACGCCATTAGAGAGTGATTAATGTTGTTTATTTCGCATGAAGTTATTAGCTAAATGTGTTAATTATGAGTACCGATTAGCTGAATGCCGAACAAAAGATGGCTCAAACAAGGCAGAGCAATTGTTAATTGCTTGAGAACAGATGAAGATATGGATACATTATTACAATTTTTTTGTTGCAAATAACACATTTGAAATAAAATCGAATTCAAAATTAATCACTTTACTTAAGACACCCACACCCACACACATGCCACATGCCATATGCATAAATTAAAACTTGACTATTGCCACGTCCTTCAAATTTAGCCTTTAGCATGCAATTTGCATGAACATTTTTACATATTTACGTATTTTTATTTATTTTTTGTTTGTTTTTGTTTTTAATATTTTTTCTCTCTCGATTTTCACACCAAACATTTAAACATTAAAATCAATTAAAGTGTGTATGTTTGTTCAATGTGAGCGGAGGGGGGGAGGGGGGGTTTAGAGAGCCGCCGTTATGGAAGGGAGGCTATTGAGTTTTTCATGGTAATGACCGACCCGACCGACCGCACGGCGGCAACCGGCAAATGGTGTCCATGACAAAAATGCAAAAATGCATAAATATTGAGCGCAAACATTCAACGACGAGACGACGACAAACAAACAAACGACTCTGGCAAAAAAAAACCAGCTCAAACGCGAAAATAAAAAATTAAATACGAAATGTACCGTGAACAAATATTTTATCTAAAAATATATATATCCTAAATTAATTATTGATAAAAACAAAATCTGCAATCATGCGCAAATTTTAAAGTGCAAAAACATGTATTTGCTGAAATAGGAAAAAATTAATAATTTTATGAAATGGTTAAATTATAATTGCATATTAAAATATATAAAAAACAAAAAATTTTAAAGTGCATAAACATGTATTTGCTGAAATAGGAAAAAATTAATAATTTTATGAAATGGGTAAATTATAATTGCATGTTAAAATATATAAAATACATTGATATATCAATATATCAAAACTGTATTTTTTTTTCGAATTGTTTTCCCGGTTTTTTTTTATATGCAATTAATCAAAAATATTAATTTGAAAAATTCATATAAAAAAGTTAATTAAACAGATTTATTTATTTATGTTTGAAAATGGGAAAATACGAATATCAAATTAAATTTGCTCGATTTGCTTTGCTACTTCTCTGAGTGTAGTGCCAAAGCTAAAAAAATCGACAATTAAATGTGATTTCTCAAGAGCTGCATATAGATATATATATATATGGCAAACAAATTCCATTCGATATCACGACTAGCTGTGCAACATGTGACACCTACGGACAGAGCAGAGCAGAGCAGAGCAGAGTCGAGTCAAATAACGATTATTTGGCGTGTTCTTGAATACTTGCCAATGACGGGCTGAAAATAATTGCCAAGCTAAGCCAAAACTATTACCTGAGATCTATGAGCGTAGACTCAAAGGTTGGAGAGAGGGGGAGGGAGCTGTAGATGAGGCGCCTTTGGCTATTAGCGCTGCATAATTACAGGCGCTGTACAATTCTGTGACAAATGACAAACGACGACAACTTCTGATTGTAATTTGAACTTAATGAGATTCAATTTAATTACCAAACATACACACACACACACACACACACACACCTACCTGTCTGTTTGTCTGTCTGTCTGTCTGCATAATTATCACCTTTGCAAGTGTATATATACATATATATGTATATATAATGCTGTGCATGTTTTAGCATAATTTGTTCGCGTCACGCATAAATTGTTTAACTGCTGTGTTGACCCTCGCACCCACAATAAGCCAGACGCAACAGAAACACCGCTGGTGGTGCAAACAGAGGCAGGGCTCTGCCCGGCAGTGGGTCAATGTCAGCAAATGTCGCCCATCGCTAATTTAGACATTCGGCAGCAGCAGCCATAAATACAATTTGTACACTGTGTGAAGCAACTTTATTAGCCAAGCTGGTTGCTGCAACTGCCGCTGTCAATTTATGTGCCACACTCTAGAACACACACCGGCAATAAGTGCACAATTGGCCACAAAAGTGTTTACGACAATGCCCATTGACCAGGCCGACTACTTGTTGGCCAATCTATTAGCCGAATCAGCAGGCAATACACACAGCGCTCTGAAATAGCTTTGCGTTTGTCCTATAAAAAAAAAAAATAAAAAAATAAAAAATCGAAAAAAAAACGAGCCAATGTCCAACAACCAACGCCAGCTGGCTGACTCTGAGGCTATCTTCCTCGCCATCGGCTCTTGGCCATATGTGGTTTGCGGGCAATAAGCTTTTAAGCATTTGTCAAATTGATTGCGAAATAAATTTTTCGTTTGTATTCGACACAGTTGCGCTTTGTGCAGAATTAAAGACTTTGCTGCAATGGACGCAAAAGATGATGCATGCACCTCCTTAGCTGCTGCTGCTGCTGCTGTTGCTGTTGCTTCTGCTGTGTCTCGATTATCTGCATAATTTAATGCTTATTTATTGACTTTACAAATGTACTTAATAGCCAGCACTACCACAAATTGTGTGCACCTTAAAAGGAGTTGAAGCATTTGCATTTTTTTTTTTTAACTTAGCTGCGAGTGTGATTAATAGAAGACGTATGAAATATCTGAGCATCTGATAATTTATCTTCAAGATTGAAAACTTTATCCTAAAATTGTAGACTGAGTAATATTGGGTCTTCTAGAATATCTCGAACACTGCAATAATTATAATTATACATTTCCATAGTTATATTAACAAACTGACTGGTTGCACAACATTTATAGAGCTGTTGAATCTTTTTAAATAATTCAAATCTCAATTATGCATGGAAATGAGTAAATGAGTCATCTAGAAAATCTCGATCGCTGTTTACATTATAATACATAAAGCTCTTCTCTAAATACTAATTGTATTACTTATTCAAATCAGCTATTTATTGCATCGTAAATAGTCGTTCTTTAGACTATAATGTATGGAAATACTTAAGACTCTATTTGTGATTTCAATTGTAAATGGATCTTCTAGAATATCTCGAAAACTCGATCCGTTTCCATATTTATGCATTTCCATATTGTTAACTGGTTACACAAAATTTATAGAGCTGCTAATTAAATCTGTTTACAAATTCAAATCAGCCATTTATGGCATCTTGTTGTAGATAATAGTTATCTGGAATATATATACATATATATATATATCAACTAATCGAAACATTTTCTACTTATTTCTTCTCTTTACAGGTAAGTGCAACTCACACAGACGTTTCCTATACGTGTTTATCGTATGAGTGTGTATGAGTCATTCATTAGCCACACTCAATGGGATCGTGAGTACTCAAACCGCAAATGCTATCAAAGTCTGAGATATTTGCATATAGAGATACACACACACATACATATATATATTACCTTGATTGGTTTATTTGTAGCTTGAGTTAGCTTTTGTCTTTATGGTTGTTGTAGTTGTTGTTGTTGTTTTTTGTTGCCCCCACACATCAATGGCTGTTGTCTGGCATATCACATCTGTGGCAATTTGCATAATAAGCGCACAGCTGTTAATTAATAACGGTAACAGCAGCTTAAACCTTCGGCACAAGATCAAAAGCGACTGCTTCAAACCCAACGATATAATTTTATTATCAAAATCAAAATCAAAATCCAAACTATGAGAAGCAAATCACAAGCATATTTTTTTTGACTTATGTGTAGCCAATAAATATCAGGCTTAGACCGGGTCCAAACTGACGATTAGGTAGTATAATCAGTATATTTGTATAAATGTTATGTGTGTGTGTGTGTGTGTGTGTGTGTGTGTGATCAATTTGTAGTGCGATCTCGATCTCGATCTCGATCTGTATTTTTATTTGTTGTTACGTGGGCGTTGTTTTCTATATTACTGTGCCGAGGGCATTTCCGCTATTCGAGCATTTTGCATAACATTTTTTTTTCTTCTTCTTGTGTTTTCTCTCTACTTGCTGCGGCGGCAACTGCTGCTAAATCAATTAAGAAATCATAGACACGACCACGCCTCCTCCTCGCTGCACTCAATTGATGCTTGTCTTTCTACATAAATAGTAATAAAAGACAGAAAAACAAAAATAAAATTAACAAAAAAAAAAAGCGCAAAAAACGCCGACGCAACGATATTTTAAAGAGATTTGCAATTTTCGAGTTTGCAGCGCCACCAACGCGCAGATTTGCAACCGAAAACGTGGCATGTTGCAATGTGGCAAGCAGTGGTACTTACAGCCAGGCAACACAAGCATTTCATAGTGTTGTAAGTACGAGCATTGGCACAAAGTAGTCTGAAGATTTGATCAGCAGCACTCTTTTTGGGGAGTGCCTCTTGTTGCTGGTGTTGTTGCAGCTCGAGCTGGTAAAATTGATTTGTAGTGGCAATAAAAACGAACGCTCAATCAAGCGTGCCACACACTATCTGCCTGGCAGATCTACACAGCCAACTAACTCTCTCCGCCTCCGTCTGTGCGGCGATAAAAAACAAAAATAAAGACTTGCCTCGTTGTATGCATCGTGCTGCTGCAACAGGAGTTTGCACTTAAAATTCTACTAAAAAATAAACACTATTTCGGTGTGCTAATAAATATTTGACCAAAAATAGTTGTTTTAAGTTGCAGCAGTTGCTGTTGCCAAGCCACATGTTGCTGCAACATAACAAAGTGCATACACTAGAGACGAGCCTGTGTGTCATAATCAACTCTCGCTCTCTCTCTCTCTCTCTCTCCCTATCTGTCTCTCGTTCACACACATATATTTGTGGAGGGAAGTACGTGCCAAACGGCACAGAAAACGTCGCCAATTCCACAGCAGCAGCAATAATTCAACTAGCGCCGCTGCTTCTGCTGCTGCTGCCGCTGCCGCTGCCATCGTCGCCGTTGCAGTCGCTGTCAACGTTTGCTGCTGGCGTCGGCTGTTGTCGTTTGGCCGCCATCGCAATCTAATGTCAGATAGTTTTGCGGTCGCTAACCCGCCTCGCTGCGGCGACAGTTGCATGTGTGTGTGTGTGGAAAATGTGAAAAATAGAAATAGCACAGCGCAGTATGCACACACACACACACAAACAGTTATACACACACATGTACACCCATACAAAGGTTTTGCAATTAGTTTGTGCGACGATGATGAATGCAAATTAGAAAAAGGCAAAAGCAAATAGAACGAACGAATGAGCGAACGAACGAAAGAACTAACGAAAGAAAGAACAAAAAAAAAAGAAAGAACAAAAAAAAAAAGAAAGAACGAAAGAACGAGAAATGACGAGCGACTCTCAACGACAATTAAATATTCTACTTTAAGAAATGCTTTTGCATTCTATATTTAGTATACATATTATGGAAATTATGCACTGAAAGATAAATTAAATTAAAATATATTAAGAGTATACTAAACAACTTTACAGTTGAATGTATCTCCTTATTGTAATTAGAATTATTAGATTTATTCAAAGAAAAACGAAGACTTGAAAGTAAAAACTCTATTTAAAAGACCAAATTAATATTTTAGAACATTTGTATATTTTAAATAGTGTAGCTATTTGGAATTTTTTTATTTATTATTTTTTTTATATATATTTTTTTTTTTAAATAGCGAAAGCAATAAAATTAGAAACATGCAACATATGAATGTGCATTTAAAATATTTGAGTTCTTTTACAAAAAGGCTGAAAATAAATTTGCACATTTAACTAAATTTTTTGTAGTTGCAGTTAGTTTTAAGAATGCATAATTTAACATTTAAATGACACCGAACTGGAAACTGACACTTTTGCAGACAGCTCCACAAATTCGAAGTCAAACAGCTAAGAAACTCTTTAACAAAGAGTGGTGGAGATAAGCTGGCAGTTTGCAGCTTGCAAATAACTTGCAACTTGTAAGAGATACACTTACTTAAGCGTAATCTGCCATTTGGCTAAGCTTAACCTGAGTTCGACGGGCAACAGAATGTTGATAATACAATGTTGCTGTCTATAAGTATGAATGCTGTTTGTGCCACATGGACGCAAACATTTGTGGACATCTGCCAAACGTTAGTTCTGTTGCTGTGGTGGTGCTGCTGTTGTCCAGCTGCTGCTGCTGTTGCTGCCCGCTTTGGCTGTCAATCAAACTTCAGCTTTATCATCTTCTTCTTCGTCGTCGTCGTCCACAATTATCCATTCTAATGACATTTGTTTATAAGCGGCAACAGAAAAGCGCAAAATAAAAAGATGTCTGCCACATGTTGTTCGTGCTTTGACATGATGCTTACTCAAATGCGTGGTAAGCAGCATATGCAGCAGTGCCCCCCCAACGCTCCCGCTGCGCCTTAAAAAGCTAAAGCACTTAAATACATACTAAAATTGTACATTATTTCAAAAATATAAGAAAAGAAAAAAAAAGAGCCCAAAAGATGTGAGGCCAGCAATTTTTTTGCTTATTGCCTAATGTTTGGGCCAGTTTTTGTTATTGTTGTCGCTGTTAGTTGGGTAATTATTGCGACTGTGGCGAGTTGGAATTCTACAATAGTGTGTGTGTGTGTGTGTGTGTGTGTGTGTGGGCTACAATGTTGCTGTGAAAATGCTTAAAATGCCAACAGAGTGCCATAAAAATGTCAGAGCAACAACAACAACAACAACAACAACTGAAACTGAAACTGAAACTGTGCGACGACTGCTTGAAACACTTTTGCTTTCAGCAGCTGTAAATTTGCATTACTTTCGTTGCCCCGTCGCGTCGCGTCGATTGCTGCTGCTGTTGCTGCTGCTGCTGCTGCTGCTGCTGCTGCCTACACTAACCTATGACAATAATTAGCAAAGCAAACAACAACACAACACGAACCAAACCAGAATAAAATAAGAATGAGCAAAAAAATTACATGTGCTTTGTTGCTGTGGTTGTTATTTGAATGCGACGCAATTAGCAAAGAGCTTTTTCCCCTCTCACTCTCTGTCTCTCTCTCTCTCTCTCTCACTCACTCTCTATTTCTCTATCTCTCTGTCGATTTTTCAAGGTCAGCCAAAAAGTAGACAATGTTTTCGCAAATTGCCAAACATTTGCTTGATTGACAGCCAAATTGAAACATGTCAATTTAATTTTATTCATTTATTTTTTTTTTTATAGATTTTCAACTAAAATAACTACGTCAAAATTGGAACGATTTATCGCAGTATTTTTTTGTATAATTTTTTTCTTTTAGACAAATGAAATTGTTGTGACGATAAAATCTAAGAATTGAACTCCATATCGATTAGCCATTGAAATGTGTATATTTCTTTGAGCGTAAACAGCAATAAATTGCGACACACAATTGCTTGAAATTTGTCAGTGTAAAGTTGGCAACATTTGCACATTGGCTTATTTGACTTGGCAATGCAGACAAATTTGCCTGTGCACATGAAAATGCACACAGCTGCCAATTGGTTAGACAATTTCTATTAAAGGCAGTCGATCAAATCTCCCTACTTCTGCTGCTTCTGTTGCAGTTGCTGCTGCTGTTGCAGTTGCTGCTGCTGTTTGCTGGTTGTGCAACTCGGCCCCTGAGGGGTCAACACCGACCATTTGTGGCTAGTAAACGGCGGTATGCTGTCGACTCACAACACCCACTACCTGATTATGGCCAACAAAAACGTGGCCAGTTCAGTTCAGTTAGCTGCGATTGCCTGTTAACGGGGCGCGTATGCGTAATATATTTTAGCCGATAGCCGATAGCCAACGTTGGCCCACATGTTGCGGCAATTAATAATTGCATTTAACAGATAAGACGCTCAGCACATTGCAGCTGCTTATCGCGCGTGCCGACGCCGCGCCAAGTTGTTGAACGCCCCGTTTTGCTGTGGCATGCTCGCTCTCCAATTGTTGCTGTTGCGCTACAACTCAATTAAGTACAACAGTTGCTGCTGCTGGTCATGATCGTGTTTTATCGATGGCTGCCAATCGTCGCCCAATTCCCTGACTCGTAGTTACCACAAGCTTTGTCACGTTTCCACCAAAACGTTTGCCGGCCCCCCAAAAAACACTTCAAATGATGTGGCACGAGTTGCAGTTGCAAATTTCATTTTCATTATTTTTGCTCATTTCACTTAGCGGCTTAGAAAAAAAATACACGACAAAAAAATAGCAAGGTGCCTAAAAATAGTATTTAAAAACTTGGCAATCAACCAGCAACAGCAGCAGCAACAGCAACAACAACAGCAGCAACAACAGCAACAACAGCAACAGCAACAACAACAACAACAGCAACAACAGCAACAACAGCAACAACAACAACAACAGCAACAACAACAACAACCTGAAACCCGCGCAGTCTACTGCAAACTTCCACTTCAATTGCTTTTTGTGATTTCTGAGTATCAGTGTGTGTTTGTGAGTGTATTTGTGAGTGTGAGTGTGAGTGCGAGTGTGAGTATGAGTGAATGCTTATGTTTGCTGCCTTTTATTCATTCATGAGCGTATGTCGCAAGCACCCTGCACGCGAATATTTAAATGGGTATTGATCAACTCAACCATAAACATAAAAACAATTACGTTATTTCTTACAAATCTTAAAATCTGTAAAAATTATCATAATTAAATTTAGTAAAAGCTACTAATATAGTAAACAACTATTTGTTGATAATAATTGATAATATGTATCTGTCAATTCCTAAACTTCCGGAGTATCTCACAGGACATGTAGCTGCATTTAGCGAGTTTGGCTGGCAACTGAATGCGACCCCGTCTCCGGCGTCGACGCCGACTCGGGCATCTCTCCGGGGCAGAGCTCATTTCTGGCAACGATTATGCTGATATTTGAAGTGCCTTTGATGCGCATTTCGTTTTTGGCCATTTCGACACAAACATAAAAAAAAAAAAAAAAAATAAGAAAAAAAAGAGTGTATTTTAAAACTGGCAGCAAACCCGACAACTGGCAACATCGTCGTCTCCGATGCCGACGCCTATTGATTTTTACGAGGCAAAGGTAAAGTTCGTTGAACCCACAATCAACCAACTACCTGAGAGGCAGGCAGCCAGCCAGGCAGCCAGCCAGGCAGCCAGCCAGGCAGGCAGTCGCTTTGGGGCAACCTGCACACATTTGTGACCATTAATTTTGGCATGGAGACAGCTTCAAGTTAACACCAATTAGTCGCATCCTCTCTCCACTTGGTGCACAAACATTTGCATTGCCATTTTATTTGATTGCCAAATATACAACAACGTGCATATTTTAAAAATTTAACAGCCAAATCAATGTTCCTCGCAAACGTCATTGACCAGCAAATCATATTAAAGCCGCCTGACCAGACCAACAAAAAAAAAAAAAAAACCGTTTTCCCTGTGTCTATTGACGTTTTCCTTGCTGTTTAACTTGCTTTGACATGGGTCAAAGTTGGGCGAAGGCAAACTTCTGCTCCTGCTCTGCTCCTCCACCCGCTTTCTGCTCCTCAATTTCTGTCTGTTGCTCTGTCTGGCGGTCGATTGTTTGTGTGTGTGTGTGTATGTGTGTGTGTGTGTGTGTTTGTCCTGGGGGGCAGTCCATTATGTTGGCTTATTTGTTTTAATATTCGCTGCTCGTTGTCTCGCTAGTTTGGCCAAGTCCTTTGCATATCCCGCCGGCTTATCGTTAACAGCACATTAAAGGATTTTAGCCCAATGGCAGCCGATGGCTTTAAGCGACTTTTGTTGCTGTTGTTTGCCTAGTTTTGCTCCTTCTTGGCCAGTTGTCGGCATTTTGACGCCTTATCGGACACATTGTCGTCTGCATTTGGATTTGGCCTTAAGCCTTGTTATAATCGAAAACAAACAGCCTTACATATATCCTTTATATATATTTCCTGTCTGTCCGCTCGACTGCCTTCCTCCGGTTGATCACGTGCGCTTTTTGGCTTCTCTTTGGCTTCCGGCCCAATAAATTTGTGTTGTGGCCTGTCTCAAGGCCAATGCCGCCAATACAAAATCGATGCGTTAAGATTAAAGAGTATTGGTTGTGCTACAATTGCTTCATTTTGCATTAGATTAAACCAATCCATCAACTTGCGCCAGTCAATGTGCATTTCAATCAGATTTCTGGCACGGCACGGCACGGCAAGCGAGCGAGCTGGCCAAGTCTAGCACAAGCACAAGTCCGGGCACAACCTTTTAGCCTTGGCTTCTTGGCCCAAACCCTCTGCACCGCACTTGTGCTCTGTAAGTGTGTTTAAAACCCACACTTTGAGCGCACTTCACTTGATGTCCTGGACACGCCCCAATTGTGTTTTTGGCATTGTCTAACGCATTGTCGCTGACAGCATCTCAGCAGACGACGAGGACGCAGACACTTGTCTCGTCCTGGAGACCTCGACTTGAATATTTTAATGTGCTGCTCTCTGAGCTCGTCTTGCTGCTGCTACTGCTCCTCCTGCTCCTCCTGCTGCTGCTCCTCCTGCTGCTGCGTCGTTTGTGTTAATGTCACTTGGTAAACTTGGCAAAGTTTTCCAAGCAGGATGAGTAGCTCCGGCTGCAGTCCTTGTCCTGCTCGTTATCTATCGCCGGCAAACGACAGGCGGCAGCATTGATTTAATGACGTTGACGCGACTCTTTTGACTCCTACTTGCCACCACCACTACTACTACTACTACTACTACTACTCCTACTGCCAGCACGGCTCCTCTTGATCTGCTTGGCTACGCTTTATGCTTTATTTATTGATTTAAGTTTGCAATTTCTTTGGCATATCCCTTTTCATTCTACCATTTTATTTGGGGCACTTAACGTTACGCTATCCTTGAATCGCAACGCTTTTATTTGTGCAACGCTTGCAAAATTTATGCGCTGCCTTTCCTTTCGCTATCGGGGCAGCTTCCCAACGTCCGCCTTCTCGTCCTTGCGGCTGGCTTTTGTCTAAGCATCTTTTAAATAAATAACCAAAAAAAAAGAAGGAATAATGCGGCAAAAATACGATGAAAAAAAAAAATCAAAATCAAATAAAGCGCCTCGCGAGCTTTTTGCGTACATTGAACCAGACAAGAACACAGCCCCCGTCCCGTCTCCGGTTTCCTGGCCAAGTCCTGGCCATGCGTTACTTTTATTGTATTGCCTTTTATTGGTTTTTGATTTGTCTTTTTTCTGTCTTACCTTTTTTTTTGTTGACTCGTCGCCCGATTTATTTATACACTTATATTTTATTTTTTATTTGCGAATCTTCTTCATTACCAATAAGGCGCTTAGTTTGAAAGCGAATCCTTGACGGCAAAATTAATTATCGACGAGTGCTACCAGTGACGACACGCCCCCCGCCCCCCCATTCCAGCCTGGCAAAGGAAAAACTCAGCCACGATACGCCCTTTTCTTGTTTATCTCTGTTGCTTTGAAGTTTTCTTATTTTTTGTTTTTTGTTGGTTTTTTATTTATTTCTTACGACTGCATTTGCTTTGTGTCTGCTCAAACGTATTGGTGGATAGGTGTGTGTGTTTGTGTGTGTGTGTGTGTGCAATGAAATTATCTACAATGATAACTCAGCCAGGCAACAAGCTATGTTGCAGGCTCCTCGTCGCTTTAGCCACTCAATGACCCGCCACAGGTTCAACATTCGTCCTTCAAGCAACAGCAGCAGCCACAAGTTGCCTGTGACTGCAATTTAATTACTTATGTGGTAGCTTTTGGTAAAGCGCACATGTGTGTGTGTGTGTGTGTGTGTTTGTGCGTGTCATTGCCACAAATGTAACCCGAGCAACAACAAAAATAAAATTTAGCAATTTCCCAACAAGCTGCATTATATTTCAGGCAGGCAAAGAGTAAGCTTATAAAGTAGGTGTATGTGTGTATGTGTGTGTGTGTGTGTGTGTGTGCACAGTGAAACCTGTCTAAGTTAAACTCGATATGTTTTGAAGTATTTATTTTATTTGTCACAGCAGTCGAATTTTAAAAATTTAATTTCCAGGTTTTTTTTTTGCCGAATTATTAAAGATTAAAATGGCTATTGATTAATGCGAGTGGGTATCGTTAATTTGATAAATATGGGAATAACACCGGGTTTAATAGAAATGTAACGAACAAATATTTTTTGTTGTTTAATTTTGTTACATTTTTTTAAATAAAGAAATATTTGTATCAAATGTTGCATTCATTAAAGATAAAGAAATATATTTTCTTTGTTTTTAGAAAATGATGAACGTTAATAAATTTGCTCAAATAAATTTGAAAAACTTAGTAATAATATTTTTCACTGATTTATCAGTTAACTGATCGGGTCTTCTTCACTGGTTTTTACTGCATTTGTGAAAAGTTTGGATTCAGTCAGAATATTGTCTGTTTAATGCAGGTGGTTTCGATAGATACGAGTGCGAGTTTCTCAGTTTGTATACATATATACATATGAAACTGTTTATTAGTCTGATTACAAGTAACTATCTGGTTTCTGGCCACTATGCAAATATATATGTTTTCATTTGTAATCCCGCTTGTAGCAGGTAAGACAGATCTGGAGGATGGGGTGTTCCTTGCTGTATTTAAAAAAGACAATTGCTGAGTGTTTGTTGAACTTTATGGAACTCTAAAGAGCAGAACGAAAACTTTTTTTTGTTCCCAAAAAACCAACAACAAAATAAACTTGGCAACAAAAGCGACACCAGTATTCCTGGTGCGGTGTCCTCCTCCTCGGTGTACCCCTCCCCTTCGTCTTCGTCCATGTCGACCATGTGCTTTAAATCATTTTCATTTTCAACAGCTGCTGCTGGTTGTTGGCTGGCTTCGCTGGCTGCTGCTGTCTGCTGACATTGCCCCTTCTGCTAATGGGGCATGGTCATTGTCCTGCGCTGATTTGCGCTGGCTGCTGGACACTTATCGCACCTTGTTTAGTCAGTTAAACTGTCAGGCAGACGCTAAGAATTTTGTTGTGTGTTTTCACTGTCCCCCCACCCAAACTCACTCTCGGCTTACTTGATTAATTGCAATTTGTGTGGCACTTGCTGAAAAGTGGCTGCAGCATTGCGGGTGTCGCTAATTATTAATGTAAATGTTTTCACTTGAAATGGACGACAATCACTTTAATGGCTGGTCTGGGGGCGTGGCTGTCTGGACACGTTTTGCATGCGGTTAAGCAGCGAAAAAAAATAGAGAGAAGTGATGATAATTATATATAAGTATTTATAATAATATATGTGGGTGTGTGTGTGTAGGTGGGTGTGACTGTCTGGCTGTGGCTCGTATGACAGCGCGAATCCTTAATTAGATATGCTAATCAGGACACACGGCAAAGCCACTTTGCGACATTGCGTCTCTGAGGCAAGACACCTTTTTCGAGTGCATTGTCTCTTTGCGATTAGTGGCCTCGATGAGTGTCACAAACAATGCATGTATGTGTGTGGAGTGTGTGTGTGTGTGTGTGTGTGTGTGTGTGTGTGTGTGTGTTGGTGTTTGGTTATTGCCTTGCTAGTTAGCTGCAGCTGAGCTGCTTTGACTTTTATTGGTCTTTAAAATGTCTTGTGGAGAACAGTGGCTTCAGTTGTTCTCGTCTGCGTCTCGTTTTGCTCTTCAGGGACTTTTGTGTGGAAGAATTTTTTAATGTTGTGTTTATTTTGACATTTTCATTATGTGTGTGTGTGTGTTTGTGTCTGTGTCTGTGTCTGCATTTGAGGGCCTTTTGTGTTGTTGTGCACGCTTTTAATTATACATATTTTGTTGTTGTTATTTTTCATGCATCCATTTTGAACTTTTGCTTAACTGAAATGTGTCTGAAATGTGGCTGTGGCAAGTTGTTGCAGCCGAAAAATATTTTAATCCATTTCATTCACATTCACATTCACCGTTGCCGCAGCTCAACTTCAGACTTGAACTTTCACTGTCAGAGTTTTCTTAATCAAACTTTTGCCATGAAGTTGCACATTGCCAGTTTGCAACTTGACGCCCATTTTGGCCATTGTTATAGCTGTTCGAGGTTAGAATTTTCCGTTCGGTTTGTGCGCTCCCGTATAATTAAAATGCAGACAGCCATTTTCCATTTCGGTTGTGCTTTGCTTTCCGCATGGCTTTCTTTTCATTTGCCCACTTTTTCTTTGCCTTTCTTTCTCTGTTGCAATTATAAAGATATGCACAAAATAAGTACTGATAAAAAAATTAAACAGGAATGTGGGGGAGCGGGTGGGTTGGGGTCAAAAAAAGTAATTTGGTTCAACTGACTGACTGCCTCAGGGCGGTGGCCAGCGGACAGGCAAAAGCTGCGTCCAATTAGTTGGCTGCACAAAAGTGCAACAATCGCAGTTTGTCGCTGGCGCCTTATCGCAGCTGAAAGAGCAGCAGCCGAAGCAAGAGGGGGTGGGGCAAGTGGTGCAGCCGCGGCGAGGCGCGTGATAAAAGCAAATGTGAACTGCCGCGCCCATTTGCAGCAGCGGCGTTATCAGCTGAGAACTGCAATGCAAGCAGAACGCGCTATTAGTGAGTGGTGTGTGTGTGTGGTGTGTGTGTGGTGTGTGTAAAGTTCATTGATCCGCAACGGCGATAAGACCTAAATAATACCCCTATATAAAAATAGTCTATAGTTTATCAAGCATACGTACCGTGTACGCTTCTTCAAGAGCCAGATAAGCATGCGCAGCGCTGAGAAACTAGAAACTGGCAACAGCACAACAACTGCACACACACAACACACACACAACACACACCAACACCCACACACACACACACACACATACATAACGCTAAATCGTGGGGGTATTAACTTAAGTGGAAGAAATTACACTCAAACAACATACAATTACTCCGATTGTGTCCTTGTCTGTGGCCAGCCAAATGGCTTCCAGCTCGTTTGCTTGGGCTGGTAATATGCCAGGGCTTAACTTCCAATCAAGGCAATCTACTGTCGCATCATAAAATCCTGCTAAGCAACTCCCGCGCACACCAAATTCAACAGAACAAAAAAAACAAAATAAAAAATAAAAATAATAATAATGCATTTCGAAAATAAAAAAATAATTAAACAATTAACTTTTATAGTTGGCAAACGGTGCCTGGCAAATTGGCCATAATAAAACTATTAACGCCGTCAAATGCATTTAAATGGCTTGCTTTTCAGACAAAGTGTGTGTGTGTGTGGCAGTTGCCTCTTGCAACGCATCTGCATAAAACGTGCTCAAAGCCAAGGAATTTGTAACTACAAAAAAAAAAATAATTGCCAAAGGGAGTTTTTTTTTTATTTTATAAAATGGCATATTAAAATACAAAATGGTTGCCCCGCGGACCGGTTCAATAAACTGCAAGAAGTGAAATTTCTCAAAGCATACTTACGGGCGCCGACCAAACGAAGCAGCAACAGCAGCAGCAGCAGCAGCAGCAGCAACAACAACAACAACAACAAAATAATAATGTTGAAGATTGCATTTAATTTGTTGCTGTTGTTGGCTGGCGGCTTTTTGTATTTGCCATTGGCATTGGTTTTGGCCAATAAATGGCCATTATGCTATAGAACATTGAACGCACGATAAATAAATAAAGCAGACTCTGGTGGCCAAGTAATTTGGCAACAACTACAACTTAAAAGGGCAAATACAATTTATTTGCAAACGGTTATTCAAGGGTCAGGCTAAAAGGAAAGCAGCAAACTCAGCGCAGACACTGAATACACCCAATACAAAAACAACAACAATGCGACTAATGCAAAAATGTCATTGAAAAACAAGGCAGTCAACGAGAGATGGTCGAAAGCAAAAAGCCAAAAAAAAAAATATTGTAAAACGAATTAAAATCGACTACTGAAAGTGAAATGCTGCTGGTGACATGCCAAAAGAACTTCTGGGCACACTGATTACACTTCACAAAACTTAACTGACATATGTCCAAAGCTAAAATAAATTTGTTTAAGTGTATTTACGAGTTCAGTGAACCCCCCCGAAGCAACTCGGCAACTTTATCATAAATTTAGCAAAGCGCCTAATGAAGTTATTTCGCAGACGAACAAAAATATGCGAATTTATTTTTGTTTATTTTTTTTTGTTTATCGTTTTTTTTTTTGGCTTTTATTTTGCAATTGTGTCGCGCATTTGAATTAAGTGCGAATGACACGAGATTTGGGCAAATGCAGGTGGGGTTTTGCATGCAACGCGTCGCGTGCTGTTTTTAAGCCACTTCGAGTAGAGCGCTTAACACACCCCCGCACACCCCCACCCCCTACCCCTCCCCCAAGTGCCGTCTGGCATTGGTCTGGTATCTGTTTTGGTCGCTTTGCTGGCACTCCTTTTGCGTGTTTTTCATTGTCTGTCTGAAGTTTTCTTTTTTTTTTCTCTCTTTTTTTTTAGAATTTATTGAAATGTTTGTTTGTCTGCAGCAGAGCTGCTGTTTCTGCTTCTTCTTCTTGTTTTCGCTGGCTGCATTGTTAGGTGCCCAAAGCACAGCTGCGCCCTGTGTGTGTGTGTGCTGTGTGTGTGTGTGTGTGTGTGTGTGTGGGTTGTGCTGTGTTTGTCCCTATGCAGTCTTCATTCCTTTTAAGCCATTCTATTGTGTTGTGCCACGCTGCGTTTGTTGTCACAAAATATTATTACTCCATTTCATTTATAAGAGTGCCGCCTGCCAGTTGCTCATGCAACAACTCCCACACCCCCCGCCAGAAGGATCCTCCCATGTTTGTACAAGCTCTGACAATGTTTTATTTCGCTGTTGCACTCAGCAGTTGCTTAAAGTGGCAATTGAGTGTATTAAATTTAAGCTTTGTTATGGATTAGACTAGTTTGTAATGTAATTTCCATATATGGTTTACTATTGAGTAGTTTATCTATGTAAATTAACAATTTTAAATTTCAATCTTTAGCTACAGGGTATGTCCTTGTCGACTCTATTCGCTTGCTCGTTGTGTATATCCTTTATATCCTGCTGCCTCTTTGCTTGCTTAGTTTGCTTTTTAGAGATTATTGTGGGCTGCAGTCACAGATGCAGTTGCTCAACTTGGAGAGTTGTGGCTTGTGGCATGTTGTTTGGATTCGTAGGGGTTGGAGAGACCTGGTGGCATGTTTGCAATTCCATTTCATTGTCAGTGTCATACGCTGTTTCCTGGCTTGTTGTCATTGGCTTTGAATGCTGCCAGTTAAACTGCTGCTGGCTAAGAAGGCGCAGCTAGACTAACTCAAAGTTGAAACAGTTTGCCAGCTCTTGTTATGGCTCAGCTCAGCTCAGCTGCTCTGCTGCCACAATATTAAAAGTCATTAGTGGCAGACTCGTAGCCTGGCACTTGGTTAAATTAAGCAGCGCTCCGGCCACGCCCACAGCACCTTGAGTGGCATTTTGTAATTCATTTTGTTGCAACTTTCTTTTGTCTTGCTTTCGTTATTGTTATTGTCACCCACTCGAAAGCGTTTCATTTGTGACTGCCGCCTGTCGCATGCCGCCTGCCGCATGCCGCATGCCGCCTGCCTCTCAGTTGGCAATACAATTTTTCAATTTCCACAAATGACAATCGTCAATTGACGTTGATAGTTTTTCCGGGTTTCGTGTTTTGGCAGCAGTCTTAATAAAAACGTTTGACATCAAATGGCTTCAAAAGAGGAGGACGCCCACAGTGGCAACCAATTCCTGCTCGTAGGCTGTGTGTGCTGTTTGCTGCGACTCCAACATCAATTGTGGATTAATGAGGCGTTGCAAACTGTCGCATAAATTAAAAGTCACTAAATTTATGTCGCACAGCGCAAAAAAGCAAACTCAAATATTTTAATAACAGTTTGCGGATACAGCTAAAAATTGGAGGGGGGGCTAAGAGTGTATTTCATGTGTGTTTGTATGTGTGTGTGTGTGTGTGTGTGTTTACTGTCTGCACAAACACAGCTCACACACACTCAGAATAATTTATATGTATGCAGACTGATTGTATATGGAGTGCCTGCAGCCTTTCGAGTTTTTCGCATGTTTTTTAAGGTAAATATGTTAAAAAACATAAAGCTGCCTTATTGCTTTTTATGAAGAGCACAAGGGAGGTGGCAGAGAAATACGCAGGGGCAGAGAAACGGAGAGTGTCTCGCATGAGACTCGTAATTTTAATGAGAGATTCGCGCTTAAAATGCTTAAATATATTGTGTGAGTCAACTTTAGGAAAACAAAGCATTTTTCTTGGAGCAAAATCAGACCTGTTAACGGATTCGGAATTGTGCTAGAAATCGTTTTTTAATAGCATTTGAATACTGATAAGAAACGTAATAAAACGGTAATAAAAAAAATAATTAAATAATTATTATTATTATATTTATTTTATTTATTTACGAATGTAATAGTGGTATTCCAGCTGTCATTCTATTGCTTACCCAAATTGAAATAGATATACTATTAAATTATATAACAGTGGTATTCAAACTGTCATTTAACCCTGAATCTGAGTCTGAGTCTGCAAATAGTGGCGCCACTGAGGAGTTGACGCACAAGTTTCGCTCTCAATGCATTTGTTGGCAAACAAATGGGCCACAGAAAGTAGCAATTTTAATGGATTTCGGCAACTTTTGTGACACATTTCCCAGCCCAACCCAGCCTAGCCCAGTCCAGTCCAGTCCAGTCCCAGACCAGCCCATTGAAATGCAATTTAATTTAATGTGTTTATGAAAATCGTGGCACTTGGCAGCGAGCACTTAAATCGCCCCATTGTCTTTTGGCAAGGGTAGAGTGTTTGGTAGTTTGGTGGATTGGTGGATTGGTGGGGCAACTGCCATCTAATAGCATGTGGATATTTATGGCCAAAAGGGAAACGCTGGCAGCACTGATTTATGCTGCTGCTGTTGCTGATTTAACTGTTGGCCAAGGAAATGACAACTGAATGGCTTCATTAGCGGCAGCTGCGCAGACTTCTTTGCCAAGTTAATGCACGAGTTTATTGCACTTCGACTTTTGACTTTTTGCATGTGCCCAAAAGTTTCTTGCACTTGACAAACTTGGCCATAAAAAATCACACAAACACACACACAAAAACACTTTTGTTGGCCATGAAAATTTCAACAGCTTTGCATCAAGTCACGCTACGAATAATTTCTTGTGGCATCTGCAACAAGTTCAAGACTTGACTTGACTCGACATGACCAAATTAATAAATTGTCACGTAGCAAATAGAATATAGCAATAAATTGTTATAGGAATGATACTAAAGCATTGAAAATGCTTTGCTGAAATTCTTGCACATTGTTATTGTTGTTGTTATTGTTGTTTTTGTTGTTGTTTGTAACCCTAGACATGCAATTGTTTCGTGCCACAACCCCCACAACAATCAACTCAATTGCTGCTAAAGCGCTGCCTGCAACAACAAAAACAACAACAACTAGAGCAACATTTTCCTTTTATTTAATGAGTGAAATTTGCTCTTCATATCGCTTACTTAGCAACAGGCAACAATAGGAAAATCCAACTCCCGCCACGAAACACTTTCCCCTGTTTCTGGCCAAAAATAAATGCAAACATTGATTAATCGAGTTTAATGCCACCTCCTCGAGTTGATTTTATTATTGTTGTGAGAATTTATGAGACAAGCAGCTTATGAAGTGCAGGGGGAAATAATAAGGGGAAGAGGGTGTGTGAGAGGTTTCTCCCAGTGTAAATATTAATTTGCTGATTGTTGTTTTGTTTCGTCTTGTTTTTTGGCTCTTTTGTTTGAAGAGATTTGACTGACAGACTGACAGAGGCAACATCCTTCTTGGGCCCAGCCAAAAGTTCTTGGCAAATATTTGCGCAACATTACAAAATGTTCTCTGTGCATAATGGAGAAAGTTGTGCGACTTCTTGTGAAGAGTGAAGTGCTCCTTGAAGTTCGCCCTGCGACTTATTAAAAGTGCATTAAACTTGTCCCATGTCTAATGGACATAACACGTACCACCCGTTGTCCCATTGCTGCAATTGATTAGGACGAGGTACGTGTCCTGTCGTCCTTATATTTACCATTATTACTAAATAATTCAATGTGTCTGATATCGTTATTTGTATACCTGAGTATGTGTGTGTGTGTGTGTGTGTGTGTGTGTATTTGTGTGTTTGTGTGTGTGCGGTCACCTGGGCAAACGGCAATTACCTGTGCGGCAGTCGAACTCTCACTCGCAGTTGAAGCAACTTTGATTAGTGTCTGCCACATGTTTGTGCATCCTTCAACACCTTTTTGTGCGCTATTCCCACACGCACAAAAGGTATATTGGTTTTGTTGCAAATTGTATCTTTTTCAACAAAAGTTATTCTCTTTGTGGAAGCTCCTTTTCACTCTACATTCAACTTTTATTTTGCTAAACTTGATTTTGGAAATCATTGTTTTGAAAACAAGCGCTAATCAAGAATTATTTTTACATTATAAAAATTTATTTAAAGAAGCGCTACTTATTTTTAATTTATTTTATTTTAATTTACTAGTTGATCCAAAAATATTTTAATTTTTAAAAATATTTATAAATAACTTTTTCTGTATTTTAAGAAGTTAAAATTTAATTTAATATATAAATTTTAATTTAGAATTATTTGGAATGCAATTTTAAAGCCAGCTACACAAATTTGTCACTGTTTTCAACTGCTTACAGAGCATTGAGTAGTTGGAATATTTCAATTGCAACAAACATGTTGACTGGGTTTTCGTTATTTTTTTTTGTTTTTGTGTCATTCGTTTTGTATTCGTATTGATATTGAATTTGGCTCTGTGGCTGCTTCTTGACGGCTTTATTAGAGCCGCGGCTCGCCATATTGATTATCGATTGGGGAATTGTCCTGAGTCAGGTCTGCTCTGGTCTGCACTCGCTGCTTTGAGGTTGTAGGTGTATGTGTGTGTGTGTATGTGTGTGTGTTGTGTGTGTGTTGCGTGTGTGCTTTCAATTTAGCCATCCTGTTAGCCATTTGGCTTAGCCAGCTAGACACACACGTCGCAAGCTGCTTGGCTGGCTTCGCTGAGCACGTTTGGATTTTATGGTTCATTTGTTGTTGCGCTTAGACGCCAATGTCCTGCCACACACACACACACACACACACTCACACATTAGGTATGTTAGTATATTGGGTTTATTTTTTGGCACCTTGGCATTATTATAGTTTTCTATATATAAACACATACATAAATTTTACCCAATATTTGATTATATATTTTGTTGTTATTTTTTTTTTTTTAAGTTTAAACCATATGCTAACATTTTGTATGTATTTTTGTCTTTGTTGCAGATTGAGGACGAGGGCAATCATGGCAACGACGAGACACGCCTCTTCATACTCACCGCCCTGGCCCAGTCGCAGATGAGTCGTGTTGCATGCATTTTGTGCGAGGAGCCGTTGCTTGTATTCGATCGTTATCCGTTGGTCGATGGCTCTTTCTTTCTAAGTCCCAAGCAGCATTCCAACGGCTGCATTGAGGTGAGTCTCTATCTCTCTGTCCCTTTTCATCATTAATAACCATCAAGAGCTGATGTGGACACCCACGCGTGGCAGGCAAACAGGCAAGCAGGCAACCGGCCGCTGCTTTCACTCGCCCACGTGCCCCCCCAAGAACTTTCAGCTGCAATTAGTTGTTGCAAATTTGAGTAAAAATGGGAGAAAAAGCGTATATTTAAAGTCGAGCGTCTCATACACATACATACATATATAAGTCACAATGTGTCTTGTCGTCTGACTGTCTCAATGTCTGGCATAACTACACAAATTATGGGGCACTAAGGGAAATGTGAAATGGTTGACTTGTGCAGAGCGGGGGCAATTGGGGGCATGGCGCGCCTAAGTCGCCTTTGTTGCATTCGCAATTTATGACCCATTTCAGTCAGCATAATTACGGCAGCGCCTAATAAACTGCCAGCGGTGAGCAAATGCATTTATTGTTGTTGTACACTCAGAGAAAATATTTGTTCCATTTATTTTTCGATTTAAATTTAATTACTCACTTTTCATTGCATAATTTGCATAATTTAAATGTTAATATTTATTTTTTCTTTAAAGAAATAAATTTAAAAAAAAAAACTAGAATTGAGTTATGCAAAATAAAAATTTAAATAGGTGTGAAAACAAAAATAATATTTTAAATATATTTTTTATAATTTTTCTTAAAAATAGAAAAGCTTGAGTTTAATTGGTAATAACTGAAATTCTTCAGCTATTTTTACTTTTCTGTCATTGCTACTTTTCTTTTTAATATTATGATATTTTTTTTATCTTTTAAATACTATATTCAGAATATAACTGGAGTTTAGAAACACAATTGTAGCTATGAATTTCCTGATAACTTAGATATTGTTTTTCCAAGTGCATTAGAGTTGCAAAGTTGCACACAGACGACGCACATGGCGACCCACGTGCAACAGCAGCCGTAACAGCAGCAGCAGCAGCCGCAGCAGCAGCAGCAAACCTACGCCTTGGCAGCCAGCTGGTGGCATAGCTTTCGAGGCAGCTACAGCTCATTTTCTTTCTTGTTCGTTTTGTCATGCCTCGCCTGACAGGGGCGCCCCTTTAATTTAAACCTGGATTTATAATTCATTGTCAAGCGAACATTGCCGCCGCCGGCCTCGAGGCCCTGGGCTCGATTCTCTCTCACTCTTCTTCTTGGTTGCCAGTGTCAGGGCCTGCATCGCTTTTTGGCCACGTCTCGTGGGCGTGATGCATTTTGCAGTTTATTTGAAATTATTATGTCGCGACGCGGCCCCAAATTGAAGCCCTTTGCGAGGATAGAAAGTTACCCAGAAATCATTCTCTTCGAGTGTGCAGCGTACAACAATGAATTATGCGACTGTAGCTTGGCTTGCAACAAGATTCGCCCTTGCTACGCTCTATGTTAAATTTAATATGTGTTATTCTCTCTGCGTTGCAGGTTAAACACGAGGGACGCATGCTTTACTTGACCTGTGTGTGCATGAGCTGCCTGGATGGCACCTCCAGCAGTCGCGTCATCAGCTGCAGGTAAGTTGCAACACACACACAAAAGACCCGCTTCTTAACCTTTGCTATTGCCACTACAATATACAATTGTCATTTACAGATTCTGCAATGAGCCCTGGGATGGCTCCAGTCTGGTGCTGGGCACCATGTACTCCTACGACATCTTTGCGGCAATGCCCTGCTGTGCCGAGCGTTTCAAGGTAAGCATAAAAAGCAATGAATAACACATATGGTATATACTTCTGGTATATAATATAATATAATAAAAAATAGTATAAAAATTGGGATTTATACAATCACTATTTAGTTTGTAATTAGCATTCTAGTGAATATTTTAATAATCACTTGACAAGCTTCAATAGAACACAATTTAAATCAACTCATGAATCAGTTTAATTAATTTTGGCAACCAATTTAATTTTAGTCTAGTAATTTTATTTAAGCTAACCTTCGAGTCTCATAGCTAATACCGTTTGTTTTTTTTTTGTTGCACCCTCCTCTGTTGCAGTGCAATAATTGCTTCAAAATGCTGATGCATCCACAGCAGCGGTTGAGCTTCTACAGCGATTATTCGCACGGCGTCACTTGCCCCTATTGCAACACGCAGGACACTCACTTTGTGAAGCCGCTGAGCTACTGCTACGCCAAGAGCAATGCGACGCGGATGCAGGCGATCGCATAACATAAGGCCCCGTTGGAGTCTCCAGCGGTCGCCGGCATTGCAACAGCAACAGCCAGTGCCAATGGTGCTTCAACGGCCTCCAAGCAGCCAATCTACAATGCAGCCATCGACTATTCCGCCCCGCTGCAGCAGCAAATTAATCCCGATCTAATTGGCGCCCATCCGCATGCCCAGCAGCATCAGCAGGTAAGACAACTGCAGCAGCAACAACCGCAGCAGTCAATACAGCAACAACAACAACAGCAACATCAGCAGCTACAACATCAGCAGCAGCAACAACAGCAACAGACACCAGCAGCAGTTGTGGCGCCCCCAGCAGCTGCAGCCACACAGCGTGCCGCAGAAGCCGCCTACTTGGTAACAGCATCAACAGCAGCAGCAGCAGCTCGTGCTGCCAGCTATCAGCAGCAACAGCAACAACAGCAGCAGCAACAACAACAACAGCAGCAGCAGCAGCAACAACAGCAACACAAACTAAGCCTCTCAAATACCCTAATGGCCATGGCGGATGTTATGAGCAAGTATCAGCAGCAGCAACATCAACAGCAGCAGCAACAGCAACAACAGCAGCAGCAACAGCAATTGCCACACAACCAATTGGGCCACTTGACTCTGAGCCATGATTCCAACGCACTCTTGTTGAGCAACGTAAACAACAGCAACACAAATCACAACAGTAACAGCAACAATGGTGTTGGCAGCAGTATTAGTAACTTATTAATTAGCCATAATTCACATAACAACAATCACAACAACAACAACAGCAACCCCAGCAACACCAGCAGCAGCAGCAAAATGAATGCCTGGTCGCAGCCAATGGCTCAAGCCGAGGCTATATCTGCCTTGTGGGGCTGTGCCAGCAATGCATCCACAAGCGGTGGCTCCACCAGCGGATGCTCATCGGGCAGCGGTTCACAGCCGTCGCTCAGTCCGACAACGAGCCACAGCAAGGAGCTGCTCTGGGCCCAGACATCGCCCAATGGTTCGACTCAGTTGCGTGAGAATTTCTATGCGGCTAAGGAGCTGTTGCCGCATGCTGCTTCCCCAACGGCCTCGTTGACCAGCTCATCGGGCGCCTCATCGAGCGGTGGTTGGAGCAATACTAATGTGGCACATTATGCCAAGCTCAGTGCGGCACAAAACATTTGGGAGCTACCAGCAACAGCTGGCAACATCAACATCAACAATAACAGCAATAATCATAATACTGCAGCTTCACTTGTTCCGGACATGTTCAGCGATCTCTTGTGCAATCTGCACATTAGCCAGGATGGCAGCCAGCTTAATAAGGCCAATAACGATGTCTCAGATGTTAGCTCCAATTCGTCGTCGTCGGCCGGTGAGCTGCTCGAGGCAGCCAACATTTGGCGGCACAGCAACAACATTAGTGCCAATCAGTTGCAACAGCAGCAACTCTTTGATGAGCCACTAGGTGGCGCTGCCGCTTGCATGCAGCTCTTCAATGATTATCTAAACATGAACAACTAAGCGATCCACACACACACACTCACACACACACACACACACCCACACATTCGTACAATTAACAAAATGTTACTCTAGCGAAATTTAACAGAGAATAGTAACATTAAAAGTTACGGAAGAAGAAGAGATAACACCATTAACATCTACAGTTACAGTAACGGGCACTTTTAAGAACCATCCAGGCAAATAAGCAAATTCCCAACAACAATCAAATGAAAAAACAAAAACAAAAAACTAAAACTTGCCCCCAGTTGCTGTGTGTAATTTTAATTAAAATAAATGGCAGAACGATTTTACTAAAAGGAATAAAACAAAAAATTACAATTTTCTTGTTAATTTTGTTGAGTTTACAAACAACAATGCAAAGAAAACAAAAAAAAATAAAAAATAAAAACAACAAAAACAACACACACCCAGATGAAAGCAATTTTTAGTTTTATTTTATAAACGAAATTTTTATATAAAACCTACCAAAAAAAAAACAAAAAAAAAAAAAAATTAAAACGCGAAAAATCGCGTAATTTTTTATGGATTTTTTTATTTAGAAAAGAGGATAAAGAAAATGTATTGAAAGCAAAGCATTTTATGTTCGTTGTAACAATCGAAAATTGCTGTGCTGCTCAATAAACAAACAAACAACAAAACATAAAATTTAAACTAAATAATTATCTTAATCGAATGTATGACAAAAGAAAACAAAATTTTGCTACAATCAATTTATATTAAAAAAAAAACACACATAAATTTAACATACTAAATTAATCGATAAGTTGCACATCTTTACCTAAACGATTGGTAATTATTTCTAGATTTTAGTCAGCAAATTGGAAAAGCAGTAACGCCTACCCCAAAAACCCCGCCCCCTCGCCCCAAATAACTTTCTCAAAAAAAGGTTGAACAAAACTTCAGCATGAATTATAAAAAAAAAAAATTCCGAAATAAATTTGATAATTAACAGTAAACGGCACATGCAGCTAAAAGTAGTTTCCAGATTCCTATCCACAAAATGGTATTTTTGGAGCAACCCATTGCCCGCCCATCCTATGATATAAGTTTTAAATAACAACAACAACTACCACTACAACAATTTTCGGCGCAGCGTGATCATTAATTAGTAAGTTTAAGTAAGCTAGTGAAACCCCAATTTAAAGAAATGCATTTGCAAATTTCATTTTTCATTTTCATTTTTTTTTTTTTTTTTTTGTACTATGTATGAATATGTTTAGGTCTCTGCCTCTCTCTTTGTAGCTCTCCCCCTCTCTCTCTCTCTCTCTCTGTATTAATATAAATATATGTGTGTATCTGTCTATATATCTATCTGTAGTATTTGTAGCAGCAAGGCAACTTAGCAGAACAGCCGTTTGTGATGGATCTCTGTAAAAGTGTTTTGTTTGTTTGTGCTTTGCACACACACTCACTCGCTATCGATAGGTTTAATAGGTTTAAGCAAGTTTTCTAAATTTTACAAATATATATATATATATATATACATATATATATATGTATACAATATATACATAATGGTATGCAAACATCCCAACAATTTAAAGAGCGGTTCAATGTTTCCTGTTTTGTGTTTATTTTGTGCATGAAAAAGTCACCAATTTCTGTTCCTTGTTCCCCACCACCATCTACTTCATATATATTTATTCATTTCATCACTTAACTATCCCAAACTCTAAAATTTGTAAAAATTTAAATCATTACTTTTCATTAAATTAAAAGAAAACCCAAATTCGATATTTAACCAACTGTGACCAAACCAACTCAAAATTGTGTAAAATTTTTCAAAGATTTCAATCTTTGCTTTTAATTAAATTAAAAGAAAAACCAAATTCGATATTTATCCAACTGTGACCAATACAAACTCAAAATTGTGTAAAATTTTTCAAAGATTTCAATCTTTGCTTTTAATTAAATTAAAAGAAAAACAAAATTTGATACTGACCTGTGAAAACCCAACTCAAAAATTGTGAACAGTTTTGAAAGATTTTAATCTTTGATTTTAATTAAATTAAAAGAAAAACCAAATTTGATATTGACCTGTGAAAACCCAACTCAAATTGTGTAAATTTCGTAAAAGATTTCAATCTTAACTTTTAATTAAATTAAAAGAAAAACCAAACCCGATAGTTATCCAACTGTGACCAATACAAACTCAAAATTGTGTAAAGTTTTTCAAAGATTTCAATCTTTGCTTTTAATTAAATTGAAAGAAAAACCAAATTTTGATATATGATCAAACTGTGACAGAAAGTTATCAGACCACAACTATAAATCAAATGGCTACCCCAAAACAGCAGAACTGTGTTAAGCACATCCGTGTGATCCCCAGGTCTGTGAATCGATCCTAAGATCAACTATTTCCCTAAGTTTCGTCAAACTATCTGTGAAAATGTGACGCGCCCTGCAAATCCTTTCCAGAGATCAAGAGTGGGTTTCGCGTCGCAATCATTTAACTTTCGCCTATAAAAATTTTATAAAAATTTTTAGAATCTCTCTACCCTGCGTTAAACATTTTAAGAAAATGTCTAAATTACCTTAAAATTGCCTGGTTTAAAAAAAAAAAAAAAAAAAATTCAGCCAAACTGTGACCCACAGCCTAAATCTAAAACATTTCAAATGTACCCTTTATTTGTGAGTTGTGACTACAGGATCAAAGTTGTGTAAAAAATTCAAAACCCAATCACAAATTTCAAGATTTTCTGCTCAATCATGTGATACAGTTTTTGATATACCTCCCCCTCTACGTAACGTAATAATTTTTCAAATATTAAAAGAAAATGTGATACATTTGATATTATACTTTTGACCCTTTAATCCTTCCTCTTATATCCTAAACAATCCTACTCAGATTCAGAAGCGGCTTAATATCCAACCGCATTGGTGACTTTTTGGCATAGTTCTCTCTACAAAAATACCTAAATAGGTGTTCTGGGTTCCGACTACAGTTGTGTTTAGTTGACAATAGTTTGCATGTGCCGTGTTTTCCAATCAAAAAAAAAAAAAAAAAGAAAAAAAATCAAAAAAACAGGCATTTAGAATTGCCGCCATTTAACATACCAAAAAAGAATACAAGTAATTCTACGATGCGTACATTTTCAGAAAAGCAGAATATGAAAAGGAAATCGAAGTGATAGTAACTTTTATTCACAATTCAACGAGAAGTTCGTTTGCATACATTTACCTATCTAGAATTATGCTTAAGTTGATAAGTACATATATAGTACATACATCTAAACCTAAACCTAAACCTAAACCTAAACCTAAACCTAAACCTAAACCTACACCTATACCTAAACCCAATCAACAACACTTTTTGGCATTTACTTGAGAGAATTATATATACATATATATCTATGTCTGGCAAACAAAAAGCATATATAATTTTCGTCTAAATTTAAGAATTTAAATTACTTATATACATATGAATTAAAAAACAAACAAAAACAATTATTTATAGGCAAACCACACATACACCTAACTACTATATACATAGTTGTTTAGTTATTTAATTGGCATAACAACACACACTCACACACACACTCACACACACACACACATTTGTAATAAGAGTATGCAAGGTCAAAGGCAGCACCGCACCACCAACTACCATATAAGTCAGCCCGTGTTTTAGTTGTAGCTCCCCCCACCCCCCAATATTTTTTATTGATTTAGTTTTGAATTTTATTTTTGTTTTAGTTCAATGTGCAAGTAAAGTGTTAAACGAAACTAACTCTAATTGACATTTTGTTAAACGGATGAGAATGCATCGAGTGAGTGCAAAAGTTGAAGGCGACGTTTAAGATACATAACATTAAAAAAAAAAGAAACAAAAAACAAAAACAAACAAACAAACTTATGCCCACCTCAGCCACCAAGAAAATAATTGCGAAAACTAAATAAATGAATAATTAAATCACTCCAACTAAACTAAACTAAATTAAACTAAATAATAGTCACAACTTCCAATACACATTGCTCTACCTAACGCAAATAGCAATAACTAATTGATAACTAAATCTTAAAGAAAGAAAAAACATAACATAATCAATAACTAAATAAAAACATTTAAATGTAATTTATATTACCTCCTTAGCAAAAATCAATAACGTATATTTTATAAATACATAACAATCTAATTTAATCAAATAAAACACAAGCATACTTAAATTAAAAACATATTCAAATTTATAAACAACAATTTAATGAAGACAGTTTTGTTTTTGTTTAGTCTTATTTCAAATACACATAAAAATATATAACAGAAAACTATATATTCATGCATATATTCCTCCTTCCCTTTTTTTATTATTATTTATTTAAAAACAAAATATTTGCCGCTACTCAATGTCAGCTTATTGTGTGTGCAACATGTGCAACATTTATATGTGCATACTACTTCAACATCTTCAATACCGATTCCAAAAGCAGAATGTTTAAACTAATACCAAAATTCTTAAATATCAATTTTTGATAGCTGCTCCCAACGCTTGCTCAAGTTTCAAGTACTTTAGAGGTCTTTCAAGTAGCATCCACGAGCTCTCTCAGATCATCTGATGACGAAATGTACAAATTGGTAAAGTTTAGGCAATTTAAACTGCGCGATTTTATTTATTCAATACTGCAAAAAAAAAAACAAAAAAAAAACAGAAATCAAAGCGTTGCAAATTTTTGTTTTTAATTAATTAAAACACACACAAACATCAAATCTTTGATTTGCGTCTATTTTTCCTCGTTTTTTATTTTAATTATACAAAATTTAGCACACTTTTTGGTTTAAGCATTATTTGTTTAATGTGTAATATAATACTTTGTACCTTTTTTTACTTATGTTATACAAAACGAAAAAAAGCAGCCCCAGTGTTGTATTTGTAATTCACACGCCTACTTTTTATTTTGTGTTTCTTCATCACGCCCACAAACAAAAAAAAATTCCCATCTTTGTCTACTTTTTAATGTAATTTAGTTGAATATTTTAGTTGATTTTTTATTATTATTATTATTATTATTACTATAAATGAAAACTAAATAAATTTAATTATACTTCAAGAAAAAAAAAACTACAACATGAAAAATTACAAAAACAATTACACTACATAACTTTTTGCTATTATTATTATTATTATTATTATAATTAATAAATATACAATTTTTGTTGAATTTTCAAATGATTAAATGAAATATTTGTATTACTTAAAATCCGATTGGTTTTTTATTTCAACGATTTGTTTATTCTTTGCTTTGGTTTGTATGCAATTCAATATTTTACATTGTCTTTTATAATACAAAATAAAAAATAAATAACAACGACTATAGTTAAATAAATTCGCATAACAACATAAATTCAAATGTCGGACGACAATCTGCCGAGTTTTGCATACCATTTTAGCCATGAGTGAAGCCATTTATTGAGTATTTGCCACTTGGCCAAAACCTTTACCGAAATGTATTGCTTAGCATTTAGTTAGAAGGTCCTGTCGGTGTGTCTGCCACATGGTCTTCAACATATATAGAAACTTAGCTTAACCGATTTTGGGTTTGCTTTTCTTTATCAGTTTGAAACTCTCCACCCTCAAAATATACCTCAGTTAGTCGCATCTTTAGGTACATACGGTCGTAGATCTATAGCAAGTTGTACAACGTAGGAACATGTTAATCGCGCATAAAAATACCATACAATAAAAAATACATAAATACATAAATAGTTTAGTAATTGCATTCGCGCCTCGGCACATGCAACACTTTTTGTTCTTGCAACACAGCTACAGATACGAATGCATACGTTGTGAGCGTTTGATAAACTTATCGTTTTTTTTTTTTGATTATTTTTTTTTTAGCAAAACTTGCTTACTGAGTTACCTGTACAACCCCCGCCTAATGTCCTCCGCCTCATCCATATCCTTACTTCCTTATATCCACCCAAATGAATGCACACTAAATCAATTTCTTAGTTGAATTTTGAGTTGAACGCTCCGAGCGTCATCTTTGTCTTTGTCAATGTTGTAGTCGAATTTTTGTTCACGTTTGTTCTCGTTATGTTGAAAATTTCTTGCCAAAGTACAAATAACAAAAAAAAAAAACCAAAAAAAAAAAAAACAAACAAACAATTAACAACTAAATCAATTCCTTGTAATTCCTAAACGACGATGTGTACGAACCCTTTGAGTTACCTGAGCATTGATTGTAAAGTTTGCCCCTTTAGTTACAAACGAGAAAATACAAAAAAAAAAATTGAGAAGGAAAATGGAAATGAAGAAAACGGCGACCGCTCGATTACACATTCGAGTTAATATTATTTCGTTTTCAGTTAAAGTTTTTAAGCTACTTATTTGATTTTGAAAAAAAAGCAAGCATGAATAGCTATACTTATAAAAACCTATTATTCAGAGTTAGTTATGTGTAATTTTAATGGGCTGCACTTTTTAGCGTTTAAGTATGTATTTAGAATCTTGTGTGTATAAAATGATATCGAATGAAGTCAAGAAGAAGCATATGAAATTTTAATCCCTTTGTGTTTGCCACATTCACACAATGCAGCTAAGGCGCACAGGTTTTGCTAGAAACGAATTTGTTTATTCTCTTGTAATTTTCACAATTATACAATTTTCGATTAAATTATGTGTATATGTATTTTAGCGATTACGAAGAATATATATTTGAATAAGAAACTCGAAACACACATCGGCTAACTTTAAGCACTACAACTAAAAACCGATAGCTGGTCAGCATGGGTACAAGAACCGCTGGTAAAGTGGACCAACAATCGGTTAAACATGATGCATGCAAAACATAAAACATAAAACATAAAACATAAAACATAAAACATAAAAACAGAATACAGAATAAACACATAATACATAATACTTAGCATAGGCTTCGATACATCTGCAACTAGCCAGTGTGAAAGCAAGCAAACTACAGTGTTGAGCAAGCAATACGAGCGAGGGCCCAAAGGCCCCCCCCTGGGAGTCGTGGCCTGGTCTCGCAAAACAAAATAAAAAACGGAAAAACAAAAAACGTCCTTGATTTAGCCCCTTTCCACATGATAAACATAAGTTAACTAACTAATCAATCGTATGCATATATATATATACATTACTCTAACATTTATATATATATATATATATATATATATATATATCTTATTATTTGAGGCGCCTTCGTGCTGCACATTAATCGGAATATTGAATTGTCGAACAATCGTTGCCATTTATTTCTCTCGATAAGTCTAGAAGTCTCAAGCCAAGTGTCTATGTGTTGTACTTAGGTTTTAGCAGTGCCCTATGTTTATGCTTTACGCTTGTAGTACTTGCAACTACTCCTCGTCTATATAGATATTTATATATACTAGTATACAAGTCCCTCGATGTTGTGTTTTGTTCTATGAAATACTTTATATAATGTATAACTAGATATTTCCTAGACTATTTAATCAAGCTAGTTAGTCTTAAGTTGCAAACAGCGAGTAAACGTATAGGACTGATGGCCAACAGCAACAACAACTATATTGTGTGTATGTATGTGTAACAGAATTGTGATGTGTGCCGCAAAGTATGCAACGTAAGACGTGCACCAAAAAACAAAAACGTTATCAGTTACAGTAACAGTAACTGTTACACGAACAGTAACAGTTACTGTAACAGTTACCGTAACAGAGACGGCAAAAACAGTGTATGCTAAAAGACTGATTGACTGAAAAAGTTCTATAAGATAACTCGATATAACACATACATGTGTATGTTGCAGCCAACGTGATGATTTGTAGATCATAATAAGTGTATCTAATAAATCGACTAACAAAATATAATGAAAACATCCAAGCAATTCAGGTATTTGAACTACAAAAGCAAAAAACGAAAATTCAATGGACTTCCAAGTATTTAAGCAAAAACAAAAACAAAAAACAAAAAACAAAAAAACCAAAAATGTAACTGCAAGCAAAATAGAGACTAATGAGACACAAATTCAAATGTAACGTACTGCAAATAAAATTTCTACCTCATTGTTGATAACTATGTATGTAAAAACCAAAAATAAAAACGAAACAAATACAAAAAGTGTTGCAGCGCCCAAATACCTTAATGCAAACGAAAACAAAAATGAACAAAAAAAAAAAAAACAAAATAAATAAAATATTGCATTAAATGTGCAACATTTATCCACCGGTAAATGTAAATGTTTTATATACAGCACACAGAATATGTATTTATTAATTATAAATGTAAAACATGCGAGTTTAAGCAAACATCACTTCATGTCACGTCTTCAGTCATCAGTCATCAGTCATAGTTCATCAGTCATCATCATATATATCGGCCATATTATATACAAACACTCACACACTGACACATACACAAACACTGCCACAGTCAACTCAATCAGTGCATTTTGTTTGTTGTGTTGTTTTTTTTTGTATTATTTCTTTCAATCTATTCATAAAATCGTTGAAATACATGATACTATATATGTAAGAAAAGAACACCAAATAATTATGCGTACTTAATATGAATTTTCATGTTGTCATATATATTGTACATTTAGTAATTACACACTCAAATGACAAATGTAACAAACAGCATTTACATTAAGCAATTTCGATAGTTTTTAAACATTATTTTAGGACAGCCACAAAAATATTTCATACCCATTGGCATTACAAATAAGTAAAAAAAAAAAAAACGTAAAGATCTAAATCGAAAAACAATCATTTTTCATTGAACATAATTGGAATGAGATTTTATTTGGATTTTCTTATTTAAGAAATAATAACTATTTTTCCTTGAAAAGAGCTCCCCGATATGTGATATTTAATTGGTAAAGGCAAACAAAAACAAAAAAAAAAAACAACTTGAAAAAGCTGATACGAAATTTTTGGGTAATAAATTGTGAAAAACGCAAAGCATTTGACGTAAAATTCTTTTTAACTCATAACTGTGAGCATTGGCCTAGCACCTAAGTTGGAAAGTAGTACTACTTGAGGTACTCCTTATAGTTGGTATATTTTTCTAAAAAAAAAAAACCAAAAAACTAAATTTCGAATTCGAACTGCGCGTGAATACGAACGAACTGTGAGCATGAGCAATGATATGTGGTATCTTTTTGTGAACATCCCCAAAATATAATTGGTCAAACAATATTTTGTAGATTTTTCGATAGCTATTTTGGGATATTTTGGATTAAGTTTACATTTAGGTTTAGCACCCTGAACACTTTGAGTCTGCGACATTTGCAAATAAATACAATCATTGCATTAAAGATCATTACAACTCACAACTGTGACTAAATTTTACACACACCCACACATACACACACACACACCCATAAGAAACCTTACCTTGCTCACAGAGCAAATCGAAATTTTCTTGGCAAATAATTTTGTGGCTGCTTAAAATAAAATCTAAGTAACATTTACGAATACAACTTCTCAATCGTCTTAAGCTTTTGGTGTCAACATTAAATTATCGCTTCGAGTATAAGCTTATATATATATATATGTATATATATTGTCATATATATATATATATATGGAATCAGCAAAAGAATATAGTAAGTTAGTAAGCTCTAGAGTCTAGACTAAGCACGCTTCTTAGAACACCCAAACTGGGTGAGAGAAATCGTATCGAATTCGAATTGTAATAACAATTTATTAACAATAATATACAAAACTTACACACACATACACAATTACAAATTAATGGAATACATACCTCAAATTAGAATTTTTCTAGTTTAATTCTTACAAAATATACATACATATAAATGTTACAAATAAAATAAAAAAAAAAAACAAAAATCGAAAAAAAATAACAAAAAAAAAATCGTACTATAAACCAAAACGAAACACCTAAAAAATACTTGAATGCAAATTATGGAAAATTTTTAATAGTAAAATTCAAGAGCCATTTATTATATAATACATTTACATACATATATAAAATACAAGTTCATTGCATGCAATTCAAACTAAAGGGTTTTTAACGTTTCCAAAATAAGTAAATTATATACATATAAACATATAAACAGTAATACATACAAATACATCATCCAAAACATTTAAATATAATGAAGCCAAAAATCGAAGCTGCCACAAAGAAAAATGGAAAAATGTCAACTCGTATTAAAAAATGGAAATATTGTAGTGAAATTTTAGCAGTAGTAGCTCACCCCCCACCCCGCCCTAAAAAAAAGCATTTAAGAAATCCAAGAAAAAAGAGCTCCTAACTAAACTTGAAAACTCAATTAAAACTCATGTCTATCAGCGGATGAAATCGAGTATTTTGGGTGGTATATCTTTCTTATAACTGTAACATGGCTATTAAGTACTTATTATTGCATTATTACGAATATGGAATATCTATTATATATGGCATATATTGTATATGAAGTTTTCATTGTACTACTTATATATAATCTATTTGAAAGTCATCATTATTAAACTTTGTAGTATGTTTCGTTATATATATATAACACACTAGCACACACACAAAAACACACACATTAACACTCATTTACACCTTAGTAACATAAACACACACACACACACATACACTCGCACATACACTCCCACACTAGTGGAGTAGAGTAGAGTCGCAAGGACTCCCGACAGGACGACGTAGACACGTCTACTCACATAGAAGAATTTCTGCTGCTCAGGTATGGGCGTGTCCTACAGTCGTGACCCTTTCGGAAGCCCTTGTCACATGTGCCAGTTTTAAGTTTAGTTTAGTTCTCTCTCTCTCTCTCTCTATCTCTCGCTTTATCTCACTGTCTCTTTCTCTCTCACATTCTCTCTCTGTCGATCTCACTTACACACTTTGGTTGAGTTGGTAAAGGATGCTTAGAAAGGGAACGCAGAGTTAGAAGCGCCATAGTGGAAATTTTGTTTAAGTTTTTTGTTTCGTTTCTATTATTGAAAATGAAAATTTATGCAAATCATAAGAAAATATTTAAACAAAAATACACTTTACCTTATTTAGATGCAATGAAACTTTAATTCCTTGAATTAGTCAAATTTGATTTTGGACCTGAAAAAAAAAAACAAAAAAAAAACAAAAACATAATATAACATAATGAAAAAAAACCAAGCATAAAAGTTAATCTAATACAAAATACATACATATACATACATATATACAAATGTGAAATTACTTGCTAAATAGACAAATGTGCATCAAGACGGGGTTAAGAAAAAGCGAAAAGAATGTTTAAATTAATATAATAAAATATATATCACGTTCTGCTAAATTTTTACCCCCAAAATCTGCAGCTCTCCATTTGGTTTTGAAAGAAAGCAAAAAACAAAAAACGAAAAAATATCTATTGTATCTGTTTGATTTCCTTGTTAAAACTAAAGCAAATATACAAAACGAATATTTTACAAATAAAAAAAAAAAACAAAGAAGGCGAGAAATTACAAAGAAAAACATTCAAAGATACAAAAAACATGAACCTCAGCACTCCTGCATCCTACACAAATGTAACAAAGTAAAAAAAAAGAACATAAAATAAACCCTAGCGAAATCAAACATAATGTAATAAACACCGATGAAGGCTAAGCGATTAAGCAAACAATATAAAAAATAAAATAATAAAAAAAAAAACAAAAAAAAAACAAATACTTAAAATGCGCCCCTCCCCCTTTTCGAAAGTACAAATTGTTTTTATTGTGAAAAGATTTTTTAAAAGATGCGTCAAAGAAACGTATGCAAAGTTGATGTTGAAATGGAGAAGAGAATTGAAAGCGAGTTGGCAGAAAGCATACCCATCCATAGACCCAAACAGAACAAAATTAATAAAATAAAAAAAAAATAAAAAGAAATCAAATTGAATAAATAAAATCAAAAACTTATTATATTTTATACTTTAAACAAATATCCAAAACTCAGCCATTATTTCAAACGTTTTATTTTCGCTTTGAATAACACCAAAAACCATAATAAAAATATATTAAAAAGTGCATCAATTAAGAAAGGAAAAGAAAAAAACAACAATTTACAATTGAACAATAAATTGAATTTAATACAAAATTCAAGCAAGTAGCCGCCTCTAGAACGCAAACCCAAAACCAAATGAGAATCGTATCCTAATCTCTACCTAATCTAAGCTAACCATAAACTAAAAACAAAACGAGCACTTAATAAATTAGCGAAAACAAACAAAACTAAAAACGGCTTTGATACAACTTTATCTGCATTAAAAACAAAAAACAAAAAAACAAAAAAAAAAAAACATTACAAATATTAATTAATGACAAACAATAATTTTGCAAAACTCTTTCTATGCTTACACGAAACTATTTACAAATGTCACACACAAAACACTTAAACATTTTATTGGCGAAACAACTTCATTATTTATGTCACTCTAAACATATATAAAAATCAGAAAATTCACAAAAAAAACATATATATATATATAAAACAAAAACAAAAACAAAAAAAAAGAAGATAAAATGGTATATATACATACACAACATATTGTAATCCCATTTAGCACTTAAAAACATACATATGTATCTCTATAGATATGTGTATGCGTATTTGTCTTTATTAATAATATTACACAAATAACATTTACTATATATATTATATATTATAAAACGATTAACACTTACAATTACATATATACATACATATGTATCAGAAGATACAACAAATCATGAAACAACTTTAAACACAAATCCAAAACACACTCAAAATCATTGAAAACACGAAATGACAAAAATCTTTCAATAAAGTGCGACCATTGTCGTTTATAATCATCAAAAACTAAAACACAGATCGTCTTCTTTAATCATGGATAAGGGTTGTGGTGGGGAGGGAAGCTTAAGATGGTCAGCTGGATGCTTAAGTGGTCAACAGAGGGTAGCTGTCCAAACAGCTGAGAGCAATTGGTCAGCAGCACTTGAAAAGAAGCAGCCAAAAGATTCCCTGGGGGCCAACAAGCAATGGCCAAAATCAAAGGGTTCAACTTTCTAGTGGAGAGAGTTGAAAATACACTGAGAGAAAAGCTAAAAACACTACCTTAATATTGTCTGAATCTCAAAGTTTTTCTAGAAGATTGGAATGTATTAATTATTATATTATTATTGTTAGGATACTTTAAATTTAGGCTGATTTCATTTGATCGAGAATTCCCCATGTTTGCAAATATCGATATAAATTGATTTGTACGCATTTCATTTAGATTAAACGTATTTTCATATTGAGCCTTAAAGGTATTAAACACCTCGCATTCTAATTTGTTAGGTTAGGAATCAATGCGAAATTTTTGTCCCTATCCTTATTAAGATTCTGCTCATATCTGCCTAGCAATTGGGTCAGACAGAACCACTCACACTCTTGCAGCTTCTAGGACCCCAAATAAAACATAGCTGGGTATCTTAAATATAAAATGCAACCTTGCACCAAATATTCCGTTATTTCCAGTTTTAAAGTAAGGCATACAATTATTGAATTATTTCACAGATTCTTTATTATTTGAACGCAGCATTCGATAGTATTTCGATTAGTTAGAAATTGCTACTTGTTTTAAATTTTCTTGTGTTTGGTCAAAGCTATGTTGAGCTTATTACAAGTACATCTGGAATAAGATATAGTTTTTCTCTCAGTGCATGGTTTAACTGTTTGCCTGCTGCGCATTTTGTGCACACTGTACATTCTGCTACATTTGATGGACACCCGATAAGTAGCCCTTTGGGGCCAAATGCGATTCAGTCGCACAATTGAATTGCCCTGGCTTGGAGAGAGTGAGTGCGCGAGTGAATGAGTGAGTGAATGAGTGAGTGAATGAGTGAATGATGGGCGGGTTGGGCTAATAAGCTGCAGTGGCAGCTATTACCATTTAAACCTTTGTAAGCGCATTCAATTTGCAGCCAATTAGCCGAAAGGCACCTGTGCTGAGTTTGATGGCTAATTAATTTTGCGTGGCACAAGCGTGTTTTGCCCGTCAACTGTTGTGGCAGCAACAAAGTTAAGCGCAAAATTCAATTGCAACTACTGCATCTGCAGCTGGTCGGTGGTGGAGAGGGGAAAAAGGGTAAGTGGCAGCAGCCCTGAAGTGGCAGCTGGAGACGCAGCGCACTTAGCAGCAGACTTTCGAACGTGTCTGCGTGTGAAGTTGAAGCTTTTTACCGCCAGTACGAGTGGGTGGCGCCCCTAAAGATTTCCGTGTATGTTTGTGTGTGTGTGTGTGTGTGTGTGTGTGTGGATGGGTGTTTGTATTTGTGTATACACAGCGTAGCGGAAATCAAACAAGACGCACCAAAATGCTTCAGCGTCTAGAGAGCACCAGCACCAGCAGCAGGTAAGGGGGATTGGAGGAGTGGCTTGGGGTGGGGATGACTTAGCTGTTGACTGCAGCTGTGGCAGCTTCGTGGCTGCTGCTGCTGCTGTTGTTGTTGTTGCTAGTTGTACGTGGCATGTCTGCAATTGTCTGCGTGGCCGGCATGACAAATATTTAACGCAAACAATGCGCTTAAATCAAAAGCAAGCCATATCTCTCTCCCTCTCACACCATTTCTCTGTCTTGCCTCTCTCTCTCTCTCTCTCTCTCTCTCTCTCTGAGCCGCATAACCACGCGACTAGCAATCCTGCAGTTATTTTCGACATGCCCACAAACATATATAGTACAGTATGCCACATCCAGTGCAAATCTATTTAAGCTTCAACTGCTGCTGATGCTGCACTTTTGTTTTTAATGCAACACACACACCAACACATACACACACCAACACACACACACACACACACACACACACACACAGCTAACACTCTGATAGTGTTTTGCATTCAGGCAGGCAAATCAACATTTTATTTGCATGGCCTTTGAACTGCGTTTCCAGTTTACAGTTGAGAGCATTGAATCGCACTCGAGGGAAATGCCTCACATTGCACATTTGTGGCCGTTGAACTGTGGCGAGACCCATAAGCACACTCACACACACACACACAGACACACACACAGAGCAGACTTTATCTACCCGAGAGCCGAACGAGCTACTAAAAGTTTTGTTGCGCCCCAAAAACTTTCGCCTTTCGGTCAGTTAAAAACTGTGAAGATAAAGTATTCCCCAATGCGTGCGTCAAGAGTAATAATTCTGAGCATGCATAATTAGAAAACTTTGGATAAGTCATATTTGTTTGTAATCTACGCTGACCACACACACACACAACCACACACCTAAAAACACACACACGCATACACACAAAAAAACCCTTCTAAGATTTATGCAAATTGCTGGGATTTGGGCAGGGTGCAAATTAAACATGACAATGTGTCGTTATCTTTATAAATCAAAGGGAATTACAAGATGGTACCCCATCCCACACACACACACACTCCACTCACACACACACACATGCATTCCACAAATGCTTGAAATTGTTGCAAAAAGCCCATAACTGGACAAAGGCTGTGCCTGGGGCCAAATGCTTGCCACATATTTTTAATGATTTATTTCCAATTTAAGCAAGATTTCGTGCTTGAAATCCTTTACCTAAATGGCTGCCACGTAGCCACTGGCCACACACAGGGTGCACATGCTTGAAGCAAGCAAGACTACATCCATTCCTCAAGCACCTCCCCATCCCCACACACATACAACCACCCACCCACTTCCACCGGCTATGTTCGCTGCTGGTGTGCTAATATGCAAATCAAATTTATTGCATTCGCAACTGGCAACTCGCAACTCGTCCTAGCTCGTCCTGGAGGCAGAGACGAAGGGTCGCACCACGAATCCTTTTTATCTGTGCTGTCGCCTGGCGGACGGCGCACGCATAAATCTTGTATAAGTTGCTCCTTGCTCCAGAGCAGTCAATATGCTAAATCAGCAGACGCCTCGCCTGCCCAGCCAAAGAATGGGTTCCTTTGGGGTTGCGATTGGGTTTGGTCCTTGGCAGATTTCTGTTTGGACAGCTGCTAAGACATTTCAATAACGCTTTGGCATTCCGAATGCCAAGGCGACAAGGAGCAGGAGGACTTAGGACGTGTTTGGACATGTCTGCAGAATTTTAATCAAAATGTTTGACGACATCATTTGATTAGAGGTGCATAGATGAACTAACGGGAATTGGGAATTGGGCTAACACGTGTGCTTAACTAACTCCCTGTTAACTATCCAAATAAATGCGATTAAAGATCTCATAAATTAACTAGCTTTGGGGCTTTTATTTCAAGATAAATGACTTAATTTATGAAAGCGCAATGAATTTTAAGACTAAATGAAATTTGAATCAAACTAATCCTTAAGAACTGAAATTTATAAGTTATATTTTTTATCATTGATACTTTTGCTCAATAAATATAATTTTTCTTTTGCATAACTATTAAAATATTATTCGTTCGCTCCAATTTGACTATATAAAAAGGATTGCTAATTGGCAACTTTTAATTACATACAGTGTCTCACAGTTCATTTTGAACGGTGTCTAGCAAAAAGTTTAAGGTTTTAATGGCTTGGACAAGGATTTGGACTGCTGGAACACAGTCATATTTGAATATGAGTACAAATTCAACATTTTTGGCTCGGATGGACGGAATTATGTGTGGCGACAACCCAATACCGAGCTGAATCCCAAGCACCTAAGGGCAACTGTCAAGCATGGAGGAGGAAGTGTCATGGTATGGGCATGTATCTCGGCAGCCGGTGTCGGAAATTTGGTGTTCATTGAAACAACAATGGACAAGAATGTGTACCTTGAGATATTAAAGGAAATTTTACTTCAAAGTGCCGAGAAGCTAGGAATCCGACGTACTTTCCGGTTCTACCAGGACAACGACCCCAAGTATAAGGCCGGAATAGTACAGTCCTGGCTTATCTGGAACTGCCCCCACATGAAAATTCCACCGGCCCAGTCTCCAGATTTAAATGTTATTGAAAATTTGTGGGCTCTGCTGGAAAATAATATCCGGAACCACAACATATCCAGCAAACAAAATCTCACAAATGCTCTGCTGGAGGAGTGGAGCAAGATCAGCCCAGAAACTATCCGGAATCTGGTATCTTCCATGCAAAATAGGTTAAGCGAAGTTATTAAGGCTAAAGGACATTAACATCCTTATTTAAGCTTTTATACGCCAATAATGTAACTTTTTTAAGACTGCTCGATTTCAGCTTCAATATGTGTATTGGATATGTATTCAGTTTTTGACTAATTTTTATTAATTAATTAATATTTTAATAAAAACTAAAGTTCCTTTTCAAATGTGATATAACATTAAACAAATTGGCATTTAAGCATTTTGCGTTTTTTTCCTTGCTTAAGCTTTATAGCACTTTAAATTTTTTGCTAGGCACTGCTCGAATCTTGCTTCGAGACACTGTATATATTTAGTCCAGTCAGGATTCGTCTTTAGGGAAAGATTCGCAGCGTCCGTCCAGTCAATGAAGAAGAATGCGTGCATGACCTTATAATATATATTATTGATTAGGATCAACAGTTGAGTAGTCTCAGAGAAGCTGTAAATGAAAAATCAATTTTCTAGAAACAAACCCGTAAGTTGAGTTGTGTAAATCCTTGGCTGAATTGAGGACTTTTCCTTTTGAGGACTATTTATTTAATTTTTATAGTTCAAAGTTTTATTGTAAGACTTTAATTTATATTTTTATGAAAGTTTTCAATTGAAAAACGGAATTCAATTGGAATGTCTCCATAGTAAACCGGTTTTAAGTGACATGCTTAAGCCGACTCCTGTATCCTGTCCCCTCTCCTGACTCCTGTCACAGCTCACGAGTGCTGCGAGGATTTATGGTGTGAAAGCCAAACAGAGAGCTGGAAGCGGAGAGCGGGGAGAAAGTGCGTCGCTTTCACTAGCCTGAAGTCAAGACAAAGACCGAGCTGACTGCACGGTTATGAGTTACGACGAGTATGATGTCCTGCGGTGCACGATACGGCATCCACTTCGATGCCAAGCCAGTTCAGGGTGCCGCGAGGAGTCGTTACCCGGTCGGCTCGACGCCCTAAATCAAACTGGCAGACATCGTCATTCAACTTTAGGGTTGCAATAAAAAGGATTTGGACGTTGAGCGCTTAACGTTGTGCGACTTGCATTTTCCCATTTCCACGTTGAGTGGGCAGGGGTATGGGTTGGGAAATGGGCACGACATCGACTGTCAGCCGTTGCAAATTTGTCAACAGGCACAACAAATGTCAATGTGATAAGCGGACACAAGTTTTTATCAGAATCACATGCGAGGAATAAATCACAAGGCTAGCCAAGAAAAAAACCAACTCACAAAAAATAATGTTTGGGCATCAAAGAAAATGCAATAAAAATGATGAACAAAAAGCATGACCAATCCCCCAAAACAAGTTGCTATCAGGCAAAATTTGTCTCATGGCTGGCCAAGATTAATATGCTGGACTGGACGTCGTGACCAGGACCACGCCCCACAAACCCTCACCAATCTCATGTTGCGGGTCAAATTGCGCTTAAATATTTGCGCAAAAAAAAAAAAGAAACGAAGAAAGCATTTGCAAAACCATTGATGCAATTTTAAAACATGAACCACGCCCATTAGTTGTGGTCTGCCATGGTACATCTGTTCAAATATTAGCTTATATAAAATTGTTTAAAATGCGCCAGGATTTGACAAGCCATTGACGAGCGCATTGGTCACGCTCGCCTGCACGAACAAACCCCGGGAAGGGGTTTTGGAATGGGTTACTAAAGTGAAGCACAAATAAGAAGCATCATCAGAGCCATTTGACAGTTGCCACAATTTATCATAATTCAATGCATGCCATGTCCTGTCAATCATCGAACAGCGCACAACAACGAAAGGGTGAACACACATTAGCCACTTGCCGCAGGCTGAGCAGTGGTCAGGGGTCAGGGGGGAAGAGTCATGGGGCAGGGTTAGTGTTCGTGGCCTGCCTGTTCAAGTGCATGACATTTTTACAAGTGACTTATGAATTATTCTTTCAATACCCAAACCATGTCCGGCACATCCTTCGTCCTGTTCCACATCACACACGCCAAGCTCTGCTTTATGCTCAGCTTTTTGTGTGTTCCCAAATCGGATTAGCTGCCGAGCTCTGAAAGGGTCAATGGGGCCCAACGGCACTTTTATCAAATGGAATACACAATGTGATTTGAAAGATAAGACTTCCATCTTGACAGACAATACGTGACCATAAAGCACTCGATTCGATGCAAAGATTGATCGTCTTTGATAAAATGATTCAATGTCAAAGTTTGAGAAAAAAAATGATCTTTAAAAAGTGGTTTTAAATAAAATAAAAATGAATAAAGCAGTTATTAAGGAAAATGAGAACGTTGCAGTCGAGCGTATACGACTGCGAAATACTCTGATGCCTGAGAACAGGAACCACAGAAAAGGGTGGGTCTGGCTAACGAATACCGATATTTGAAAGTAGTTTTTAGTAACCTGTTCCCCAAGTTTGCCTTTAAAATTGGCATAGATATAGGTTTTTGTGAATTTTGGGAGCAAAACTCCTTCCAAATTACGTATCTGAACCTCTAAAATTGCGAGATATGGGCTTTTGGGAATTTTGGGGGCGGTGTGGGCGCGGCCATCCAATTTTATATCGATCTTTTAGGGAAATTACCAGTAATATGCTTTTAATAATTGGTGACTCTTGCTTACAAATTGTGGAAGATTTCTAGGGCTGAAGTTCCTAGGGTGGCAGGTGTGAGTGTGGTTTGAAAATGTACACACCGATCTTTGAAGGATGTTACCTTCCAAGTTTGGTAACTCTATCTTACAAGTTTGGTAACTCTATCTTTAGAATTGTAGGAGATATGCGGTCTTATCGATCTGTACTGTCAGAAATATCGGCTCGGTCGATTCTGGGCGCAGGTGTGGGCGTGGCCATACAAATTTATTATCGGTTCTTAAATCGGTTCAAGTAATATACTTACCAAAATTTGACGGCTCTAAGGCAAAAACTGCGTAAGATAAAATTTGATGTGGGCTTATCGATTTGCGATTATCGCTTATTATTCGATACCTTCGGTATCGCTGTATAAAGAACTTTCTTTCACCACCCAAAAATGTCAACAAAAACATCTTAGATTTGTTTTTATCTTTAACTTTATTTATTGAATAACTTTACTGACTAATTGACAGAAAAATATATGCATATATTGTACTTCCTTTAAAACTAAATGGAATTTAAATAGTTTATATAATTTCAGATGAATTCCAATGTAGACAGCTATAGAAAATACCGCCAGAAATTAAACATAAACTTTTGAGCTTGAGTGGGTGATAACAAAATAATTATAATATACAACATATTGCAAATAAATCACAACTTAGTATATCATCTAAAAGAATTGATAAATATTTGATGCCAATCAAAAAAGTGTTCAACAATTGGCTTGATAAGAAAAGAGCAAGAAGTCGTCGATTTAACTGTGCATAGGAATGAAACCGAATATTTATTGTGGCAAACAAAACGAAATAAAAAAAAAAAAATAGAGTTTAACTTTTCAGTATGATTTAATTATGGACTAAATTTGGGAAAAGATAACAAAATACTTGATGCGATGATTTTGACTTCGGCTAATAACAGATAATTTTAAATTATGATGCACGGTAAAAACTATGATTTGATGGCTCGCTAGCTAGACAATGAGTTTGAGTAGGCGTTGCTTCCCGGCTGGGTGGACGTAGCACCTTACATGTTCTTGTCGAACAGGAACTCGCCCAGCTCGCCGTGCGAGGACATCATCTTCTCCAATGTGGTAATCTGGCCGGCCAGCTCGCGTTGGCCAGTCAACTGCTCCTCCAGATAGACACCAGTCAGATAGTCGACCAGATGGTAATCGTTGTCATCGCCCTTCTTCGAGGTGCCCTCGCACGTCTTGATCAGATCGCGAATGGACTTGGTCACTTCTGTTTCGAGCTTGAAGGCATCCTCCAAAGCGCTCAGACCAGTCCAGTTGGTCACCTTGACAGACTTCATTAAGCAAGGAGATAATGAATTAAAAATAAAGTAAAATATACAAAAGAATTTAGTTCGTTTAGTTTGAATACTAACCGGTACTTTGATCAGGTCCTTGACGGTTTCGGTCAACTGGCCACGCATGGAGAGGTACTCGACCAGCTTGGAGCCATGTTCGCGCTCCTCCTTGGCTGCCTTGAAGAAATGCTCGGCGAAGCCGGGACGATTGACGGTGTCGCTGGAGAAGTAGGCAGCCATGGCCATGTACTGGGTCGAGGCAGAAATCTCCTTCTGGATCTGGTCCCGCATGCTCTTAATGCAGGGCTCCTTCATGTCCGGCCATCCCTTGAAAACCGCATTCGATTTGATTTTGCCTGCCAGCCAATAAATTAACGTTTCATTTTGTTAAACTTATATCGAAATGTATAATCATTTAAAAATAAAGAAAACTTTCCGTTAAACCTACATTCAATATCAAATGGTTTTTCCTCGATTTCTTGATACTTTTGCTTTTTTAACTGTTGCACAAAACTGGTCTGTTTAGCTGAGGGTTGAAAGGATTTTCATTACATAAGCATCGCTTGCAATTGCAAATGCAATTCAAGTTTCTAGAATCAAGAACGAAAGCGTGTGCAAAGCCAAAGTGCAGCAATGTGCCCAATGCGCTCTCTCTGTCTCTCTCTCTCTCTTTCTCTCTCTCCAATCACTCTCTTTACACTATTTATTTTTCTGTTTGTGGTAACGTGCGCAAGTGTCGCCATAGTAACGGCATTTGTTTTGATTTTGTACCGTGTGCAAAAATAAATGCTCTCTCTCTCTCTATCTCGCTCACACAATCACAGTCGAGCTTATGCTTATTCATATCATGGTGCCTAGAGGGCAGTGTGCAAAAATTACACGAACAAAGGCTTAGAGAGGTAGGCGAGGCGATTTTACAGCTGCGTTATGCTTGCGATGAAGCTAAAGTTAACGCATTACACAACATACATTATGCAAATTAATGAAATCGATGCGACTTGCATAAGGCAAATCTATTCGATTTTAATAAATACCAAAACTGGGTTGTTAAGAGAGCAGCAGCCAAGTACAACAGCTGACCTACGAAGGCGCTCTTATTCATGCATGCGCAGCACGCACAACTGCTCGCTCTTAATGGTACTTTTTTTTCCCTCGCTCTCATTCTCACTCTTCCTCTCTCATTGTTTGACCACGCTCTCCGTCGTCATCGAAAGCGAATTGCGTCGAATTTTTTATTGGTTTTTTCAGTGAATTTTTGTTTTGTTTGAATCAAATGGAATAGTTTCAAAATATTGAAATTTGTTAATACTTACAGTTAAAGTTGTCTGCCTGGGCCTGGTTGGCGACAGCCAGAACGACCAGCAAACAAATACTCGCTATTAATTTCACCATTTTTGTTCTTCGGATTGCTGTTGTTGTCTTTACACAAAATCACAGAACAAATTTATCACTTTCAGTTAGTAAAATCAATGTAATCAAATCGGTAGTTGTTGTTTAGGTGCTCTGCCTAAATGCTCAAATGAAAATGAGACGTTTCGGTTAGGCTGCCAATGTTAAATAGAAGTTTCGAGTCGACCCGTTATCTTTGTATGTATTTATCCCTCTTTCGTATGTCTGTCTCTGGTGTCTGTCGCAGCTGCCTTTACACACACTGGCATAGAAGGCGAGGCTTACTCTTTCTGTCAATTGGGCTTCCTTTCAATTATGCACCCGATTCTCGGTTCTTCCGGTACCTTATTATACTGATTCCTAAATCCGTCTCTGCTTTACGCGTCTTCGCTATTTGAATGTGAATGCTGACTGTCGGTACCAGTGTCGTGCAAAACACTTTTAAACGTTTCTTCGCTGACAGCTCTCGCCCCCAAAGAGCGCAGCGTGAGCATGTATTTGTACATGTACATGCATGCGTTCAATGTTTGTGTATATATAAACCGTGTGTGTTTGTGTGTGTAGGTTCGCTCTTATCAAATCAATATGTCGTCGTTTGGTTTGTCGTTGTTGTTGTATTGATAATAATAATAATATGCCATTTGATAGGCGTACTTAATTTACTGCACTCACTTCCACACGTCCTCAATACTAAATATCGTGTTGCTTGAAGAAAACCTACTGTCAATATGGCCGACGAATGGACGTCGCGGCTCTCCAGTCAGCTGTTCTTTGTTACACTCACATACCCTGGACATGGTACGTGAGGTACAATAGGTTTTAACAATTAAATCCACAGAATGAATCTTAGTAAATTACCCTGTTCTTTGTAAGCCATAGACAGTGGAAGCCCTTAAGAGTTCCTTATATTTGTAACAAGAATGTTGTTTTTAGAGAATAATTAATTTACAACTTATATTAAATTAAAATTGAGTTAAAATATGTCTTAACATTGGTTAAATTTAATAGGCATGCTTGCCTGGTGAATTTTATATTTTGTAAATTGATATTTATTTGTCAAGGGTAGAGACCAGTCCACCTTCCACTACAAAACAGTCTAGTTTGACTGCAACATGACATGGGTTGCCGAGTATTCGTGCTCGACATGGACTTAAAATTGATGGCTTAATACCCCGCCTGATTGGAGCTACTGAAAACAGCTTGGATGTCATAGGATTAATCAACATATGATCGACTATCAGTGCCAACATGGCAACTAACGATGGGTGAATTCGAATCTTGATGACCAATGTCAGATAAGACTTTAACTAAGAGATAAGAACAAATTTCAAAAGCCTTATTGATTACATGTGAGTAACATTGAAGAACATAGTGGAAAATGATTTAGCCTTTGACTTTCCAATGTGGCAATTAATCAAATTAATATTTCGGTTTGTAGTTCAAAACACTTTATTTGAATATAGTTGAATGCGGATAGTATTAGAATTTTTTAGAATGTTGGCAACCCTGTTTGATTGTGGCACATGAGATTCTGAGTCACAAAGAAAAACAACACAAAGGCAATAGCTGCAACAACATCCAGAGCGCGGCCATATTGCCAGAGCCATGTTGGACTGACAACAAAATCCCCAACAGAGAGACGACGAGTGCAAAACAAAATACCAATACATGCACACTGGCGCACACACACTAGCGCACTCACTCACACTGGCGCAGAGAGCAAAGCGTTGTCGAGGCATAGAAACGAGACAAACGCAGCGCTATAAACAGCAGTCAACGATTTGAGTTCCAGCAGGCAGCACATAAGAAACGTAAAAGCAGAGCTGAAAAATCACAAATTTATATTCAACAAACGACAATTTAATGTAAGTGATTCTGTGCAATTGTTTATTAATTATTGCGATTATAATAAGTGTGTTAGCGAATATGCGGCTATAGAAAATGACGTGAAAATGGACTAGCGACCGAAAGAGAATGAGAATGTTCAAGAATACTCTACGACGCAGAAGGCGCTCTCGCTCTTTGTGTTTTGTTTGTTTAAGTCGCATTACCTTTCATTACATTTTGAAATTCGTAGAGGTATAATTGTGAAATTCCTTTTTTCTATTTCTAGCAAGTTAAAAACAAAATGAAATATTTCATTACAATCGCCTTAATTGCGGGCATCTGCGCTCTTGCACAGGCCGAAGAGCAAACCTGTCAAGTCGACATTCAGTCTGCTTGCGGACAAAGTTCCAACGGTGAGTACTCCATATAGAAAAAAATACGAAGAGAGCACGAATGGAAGAGAATGAAAGAGAGAGAGTGCACTTGTGTGAGTGTTGTGTTTTTTGAGAGCAGTTGAATCGTTCCGGTTTTAACTGTAACTGTGTCTGTCTTGCCTTTGATTATTAATTAATTTTAAAAATAAACAAGCAATCATGGCCTTTTTCTCAGACGAAAGTAAGCGAAAATACTTCCTTGATTCTCTGATTAACCCACCACTGACATCAATGCTAAATGCCGCTGCACTTTGTATGCACCTTTCGCAGGTGGCGTCAAGAATTGTAATGCCCGCTATGGTGCCATCGGCCATTTGGAGCACAAGATGGAGGATTACATCCAGTTGCAGCTGAAGAAGTCGTACGAGTACATGCTGATGGCCACCCACTTCAACTCCTACCAGATGAACCGACCCGGTTTTAAGAAGCTCTACCAGGACATGTCCGATCGTGCTTTCGATGACACTGTTGCCCTTATCAAGCAGGTGACTCGTCGCGGCGGCTCCGTTGATTTCAGCAAGCCCAACACCCACGGTATCGCGAATCCCCCCGAGGTGCATCTCAGCGAACTGGAGTCTCTGGCCCGTGCACTCGACAACGAGAAGGAACTGACTCAGGGCGCCATCCACGTGCACACCAGTGCCACCCACGCGAGCAGTGAGAGTCGCATACACGATCCCGAAATGGCCCATTACCTGCAGGAGAACTTCCTCAGCAAGCAGGCGGCGTCTGTGCGCAAACTCTCCGGCTATGCCAACGATCTGTCCAAGCTGGTCAGCGTTCGCGAGCCTTCCCTCTCCGTCTACCTGTTCGACGAGTATCTGCAGAAGCAATAAGCAACATGCCCAAAATAGCTGTTATCCAAATTCACTCATCATTCTGTTTCAAAAGTTTTCTAGTATTATAATAATTCCCCTCTAAAGAAAATTATAATATATTTAAAAAAAAAACACGCGCTGCGTTCTTCTAAATTTGTATTGTCATCTGAGTTGCGTTAAATAAATCGAATCGCAGCAGCAACAGCAACAACAAAAGCATAAACATCTGATTTACAATCGCTTATTATTCAACTTTGATTTATTTGCCAGCTCACACATACCAACTACACACCCACACACACAAATACGCATGCACATGTTATGTGATAACGTTTAAGTTAGCAGTGTACACTTGAGCAAATGTATCTTTAAATTATGTTACCGAGCTAAATAAATAACTAAATAAATACCACAATAAACAACGTTTTTTCGTGTTTGCTGTTAAACATGCGAACAATAACAATTGGCGTCTGCTGTTCACATATTTATAAAATACCCTCATATCATGGCAAATGATTACGAAGGGTGTAATAAGGTAGTGCATCAGTATGTAACGGTCACAAGTAAACATTGAGAAATCAGCAGCAACAGACGAGTCAATTCACTCCTGGCTGTCAATCAGAAATATAAGTTATCGTATAAGAATATAAAATTTAAATTCTTCGATAACTGTACGCGTTTCTCGAGTACCGATGCAAATTGATGTGTGTAGCAATAAAAGACACAAATATTTAAATATACGCATATGTTTGCAGACTGGAACTTATTTTCATATTGAGAAAGCTACTCTTAGCAGCCGACTTAAGGGTATTTGCAAGACGAGCTCTCTCGACTACAGTATTCTTTTGTTTTTTTTTTTGCTGTTTGCTTTCCACATGCTGATATCAGCTGCGACAGCTGAACAACTGGACAGTTGGGCGTGTATTTTGCATTCGACTTTGATTACATTTTGCAGTCGCAGCAAGTATTATTACTAAATAGCTAAATATTGTGAAACATGAGCCAAGGTTGAACTTTTGAGCTACTTGCAGTCAAAATAATTCGCTTTTGTTCGGCAATTGCAAATAATAACAAACTTTGTACAGATTACAATACAAATCAACAAGTGTCCATGGAATTGTGTGCGAACTACTTCCTGTTGAGCGTCGGAAAATTACAAAGAGATAAGCTAAAGTAGTTTACTTTGGATGTGGAACATTTATTCGACTATTATATTAAACTATTAAATTTAACAGAATATAAACAAAACTAGCAAAAAATTTATTACATTTCTGAAGAATATTTTAACAGAAACAACAAATTATATTATTAATTTATGTAAACTTTGAATATAGAACATTTATTCGAGAATACCAACGTTTATTTTGATTGAAGGCGAACAAGGCTAGCAAAATATTTATTTAACAGCTAAAGAAGATTGCTATAAAGGCAATAAATTAATTTAATAATTTAATGAGAAATTTCTTTCTTTAAAAATTCCAACTGTTTTATCTCTTAATATCCAGCTGTTAAAATTATATCTATGAAATGGTTTCGCTTGTATCCATTTTAGTGTATAACACATGTTAATTTTAAGTGGTTAAATCAAGTGGTCCCATCTGAGGTTTCTATACCAACCATTGATAGGCTATTTTAATTAGTTGTTCATTCTTGAACATTCTGGCAGGGGCCGACCAAAATAGTCGTTCGTGTTAAAGAGCTTTTAATTTTGACCATGAAGAAGCCTTTCTAAAAATTGTTTATTCTTCTTTAACCTAGTTTTTCTATTTCTAATAAAAAAAAGCCACATGTGCAGATTTGTCGATTAGAGAAGTCTAGTCGATTACATTACAAATCTATACAAATCTTGAAGTTTTGTACCTTATCAAGGAGCACTCGACAAGTTGATAACTCTATGTTCCAGCTACAGGAACACGTCATCAAATGAAGTGCCTCACTTGCTTCTATGGGTTGCACACGGTTCGTGTTGCGAACGAGTGAAGTTCACTTGGGGAAGCCATCTTGGCTTGTTGACTAAGCAAAGATAAAGAGTCAGCGAATGACGATGCCACAAATTACATCAGACGCAGGCGAGACGACGCAATATGCTTATCGCAGGGTATTTGCTTCTCTCTTTGTGTCTGGCTGATGCTGGTACTTATTATTATAGGGTATTTTCTTATTTCTTAATAAATTTACCTACGCTTATCGCTAGGTTATTTTCTTCTCTCTCTGACGAACTGGGACTGACGTGTTTTAGTTGCAAACTACGTTGCAGTAGTTGCCTTATCTTGAATTCAGATGCGAATTGCAATCATTTGTAAATATTTTCGAGAGAACAGCAATCAAAAATGATACACAGATCTCTCTATCCCCCTCTTGATATGGTAGCCAGCCACGCAGAAGAACCATTTATCAATTAGTGACGCCCATTCAATAGGGATTTTGCCAGTATTTGTATCGGTTTATATATATATGTGTATATGGAACACATGCACGTAAAACTCACGTCAATTTGGCATTTTAATGCCCAGGGTATAATAATTATTTGAGAGAGGTCGGAGGTCATCAAAATCCTGGTAATAAGCGCGTGCTATGCTGTAATTAGAATATGACGAGAACAACCAAAACGGAAATAGAAACTGCAAATGTAACCATAAAGGCAATGAGATGGGATCATAACAGTTAAGAGCATGCGATTATGATACAGTAATACATGGCATATGCGACTCGGACTCGGTGTGTGTTTGTGTTTGTGTGTGTGGGGGTGTATGTGTGTGTGTGCACTGGTCATTAAATATTAATCCACTTAATATTAATAGCGCTGATTTGAGGCCAAGAGATGCGGCAGCTACACACAGTCCAAGACTATATATATATATATATATATATATATATATATATATGTATATGTCAAAACTGGGGGGTTCATAATTGCGGTCATTTCGAGAGTGCATTTGTCGGGGGTTGTCTTTAATGATGCGGAGGGGGGTCATGGGTTTGGGTGAGGGCCCATATGCGACCCTCAAACTCAATGTCTAAGTCTAATTGTTTGGCCATAAGCCAGGGCACAAATTGCGTGCCTTAAACCCTTTTTAAGTGCCGCACATGGGCACACACACACTCACTTGGAAAGGTGCCCCTTCGAAATTTTCTATTAATTTATGCATTTTAATAAACGCACCAAGCAATTAGAAAACACATTTTTTGGGGCCATTCAACTATAAAACTATTTGGATTTTTGGTGGCCAGCTGTTGTCAAAGGATTCGCCTTTGTTGCTGTTGTTGTTGTTGTTGTTGCTGTTTTTGTTACCATTATTGTGTGGCATGCAGACAAAGAGCTCATATCAATTTATGGTGTGTGCGCGAGTGTGTGTGCGAGTGTGTGCGAGTGTGTGTGCGAGTGTGTGTGCGAATGTGTGTGTGTGTGTGAGCTCAGCATAATACTCGTATAAATGCAAAATAGCAATTTAATTTCGTTTTATTGCAGTTGCCATTTGCAGCCTTTTGAAAGCAGCTGTGCCACAAACTTCCTTTTTCAGTTTGCAATAAATAATCCATTCTTCTTCTACTTTTTTTGGCTGCACATTTTAAAAAGTTGGAGCTAAAAAGCCGTTCAGCGCTTACTCAACATGTTATCAAATCAATTTTTTAAGACAAGTATATTATACTTGTATATCAAAATATATACTATATAAAAAGAAGACAATTTAGCTATCTAAGATACGCCGAATATTAAATATTATCTTTTTGTACGTAAAAGTGTTTTTCTATTTCAATACTGGATCTGAACTGAATATTCCTCATTTTGCAGTTATATTGTTTCATTATCTATGCTTATCTCGATCCTTGACTTGAATCACATCCTTCGACTAATTAATCGTAAAGTTCGTATATATTGTTTACCAACTTTGAATAACTTTAAAACTAATATAGCTGTGCTTGTATAGACAAAAGAATCAAACAGACTGCTAGATCGAGTTGGCTACTGATGCTGATCGAGAATATATATACATGCTTTCCTTGCCTGTTGCATACTGTTTCACAATACTTCTCATTTGTATTGGGTTCAGTATGTATAAAGATAACACTTTTTCAAACAAGATGATACATGATGATAAAGGGATAAGTTATCATTTTATACTCTGATAGCAAAAGGCAAACTCCTTATAGATTCCTTCAGAGCTTTAGTCACCAAATGTGGAAGGTATTCTAATATATATTCATATATATTCAGCCATTATTGCACTGGAATCAGTTTAATTCCCAGTCAATTTTCTTACTGCGATTACTTTTACTGGTTTTTATACACAAGCTTCACCTCAATAATTTAATTAAAAAACAGTTTGATACAAATTGAGGACCCCATATATGAAATTGAAGTATTATTATAATAATATATATGAGTAAATATTCATCAAAAATTATTTGCAGAATATAATTTTAAGCTAAACATGAAAATTAAATGCCTTTTAAGTCCAGACAAGTTAGACAAGTATTTCCTGTGAAAATTGGCACACTTTAGGCATCGTATGCGATAAAAAGATTTACTTGAGTAACATTCATACCCACAATTGTAACCCATAGATGAGTATTCCATATAAATATTCAATGGACATATTGTACATTTGAGCAATTTGTGCGTAATAAACCGATTTGCATAGTCAAAATTTACCCACTTTGATGATGATGATGAAATCGATAGCTTTGCATAACAATTTGGCCAAACAAAGGCAAACAGAAACAGGAAGGGCGATCCATTGGGATTCAACGATTAGCAAAGCAATCGAATCAATACATTTATATATATGTAAGTATATGTGTACATACATCTATAATCATGGAAAACAAGTTAATGGCTTCGGAGCAAACGATAAGCGACCCGCTGATAAGACGAGGAGACCAAATGCCATTTTTTGTATTTGTTTCTCTTTGTTGTTGTTTTTGTTGTTTTTTTTTTTGCGTTGATGAAATGTTTTGCACAATAACGTGACGTGGCTATGAGGAAAGGGCGGATCGGAGGCCGGGGGATTGTTGCAACCTGAGCCAGCTGAGCATCAGATTCAGATTCAGATCCACCCTAATAGGGTGGTGAAGGCACAGCTGCCTTCAGTCAATTTGTATAAATCCACTTTTCAAGGTCAGTGGGTAAAACAAGTTGCGAAATTTAAATGCACCCCATTGCAAAAATGGAAAAAAAAAACAAAAAACAAAAACACGTCAGGATTAAATAAGACTAGGCTGACACGACAATCATATGCTCTGTAATTTAAAAAAAATCTAAGTCTATTAAGAATGTAAGTTATAGAATAATAAATATTAGGATGTAAGACAATATTTTTATTTTTGCTGCAAAAATAATTGGAACTAAAAACGACAAATAATATATAAATAAATATAATATGTAGAGAAAATAGAAGAGTAATAGAATTGAAGAAAAATAATTTTAAAAATTAATATAATAATCAACAAAGTTTAAGTTATATCAGATAAATAATATTATAGAAATAATGTAGTAGTCATATAAAACTGATCCACCCTACTGTATAGGGTATTAAAAGCAACCCTGATCCTCTCGACTGGGGTTGTGATTTGTGTTTGTTGCTGCTGCTTAGAGCCTTGAAGCGGAAATGGTCAAAAATGACATGTGGCTAGCAAATTTGCATACGCACATTGCCAAATTGCACAGGGAGCGACCCACGCCAGGAGCAGGAACAGCGGAAGGAGGAGCAGCAGCAGCAGGGAAAACAGGTCTCATTTCACTTCCTTTCCAGTGGCATCGGGTCATGTTGGTCATGCGTAAGCAACGCACGCGTCGAGCCAGCTAAAAAGCTGAAAGGCAACTGTACACCGGATCCGGAACAAGTCAGCCCAATGGGGTGGTACCAAATACAAATATGAATATGAGTGTGAGTGTGAGTGTGAGTGCGAGTGTGAATGCTAGTGTGAGTGTGAGTGCGAGTGCATATAACTTGCAATGAGCGTAACTTGTGTCCCACACTTGCACTCAAATATTTATGGCGTATTTGCTGAAGCACTAAATTAAAATTCAGTAAATTATCATTTATTTTGAAAAACAAGCAAGAGTGCTAAAGTCGAGAGTGCTCGACTAGAAGATGCCCTGACACCCAGTTTTTTTTAATGCATACACATAAATCAATCATTTTTCCTACAACGTGTCTTTCACAGTGTGTACACTTTAATTCTAATTAATTCTAAAAATAATACTTCGATAAACCCATTTTGTTATAGCCAAAAATACAAATATATATAGCCAAAAGTAAACAATGTTTCAGACAAAAATTATTCATACATTATTTGGAAAATGTTAATAAAAAAATTTAACACTTAGTGATTTAGTGATGATGGTGATTTCTTTTCCCTTATGACGTCTTCCTTATGATATCTTTAATACTTTTTTTTAAGCTATTTAAATAACTATGCAAAACTAACTAGGCAAACAACAAATGAAACAATGACTAAGAAAAATGGAAGAAAATAATTCCCAGACATGAGTGTACGAATACATATTGCTCTGACTTTAGTAAGTTTGCAGTTAGTAGTTTGTTAATATGAAAATATGCTTCGATTAAATGAAAAGTGTGCTTCTTATTCCATCTTAATTAAATTTATAAAATTTATCAAGAATATATCTATATATTACATCAATTGGAACGCAATATGCAATTTCCAATTGTGTATTTTATTGTAATCGATTTATATCGATATTAAAGATATCGATATAAAGGAATAGACTTGATCTGTGTATGTTATATGAGTACTTATTTTCTGAGTCTCATAACCGACTATCCTAACCAACCTGATCAAGAGTATATATATTTTGTAGCTGCTTCTCTCTGCCTGCTACTTCGCTATAACCTTTCTATATATTTTCACAGTGTTCAGGGAATAAGAGCGCCTGTATTTAGCGGTGCACTTCATAATGACTTTCTCTTACTCTCTCTCTTTGTATAATATAATATATTATATATATATATATATATATATATTTATATTCGCTCGCTTGACTGCCTTCAAAAAGTTGATCGAAATTTCATTAGTGTCTGCGTTTTTGTTTAAGTTTGGCATTTAGTTTTCCAATTATGCTTTTGCAATTTGCCGCCATCCTGTGGAAAAACTTTGCCTGTTTCGCTCAAAGTTGCAATGTGCAGTTTTTCTGCTTATTTGCCACGTTCAGTTTTCGCCCCATCTCTCTTGTATATACATATATATATATATTTTAACTGATTTGAGTTGAACTTCTGCGGCTTTAATTCGTTGAGGCCTTTGGCAAAATGTTATGATTTTCATTTGCTGCAATTTATGTGGCAAGCGGCTGCACAATTTTTGGGCTGCTAATTAATTTTTGCGTGTCGTCAACGACTCTCGCTCTCTCACTCCCTTTCTCTCTCTTTCTAGCTAATTGTTATGGTTTTAACTGCCAAACTCATTCCTGCCACACAGTTGCACAGTTTTGCGGTTTCAAATGTGAGCGTGGAGCGTGTGTGCAGCAGGGCGAAAATTTGCGCTATAAACATAAAAATTAACGACTGCCACAAAATTGTGAAAGACAAAGACGTCTCCGTCTCCGACTCCGACTTCAACTTTGACTCCAACTTCGACTCGCATCCTTCAACGGACAACATTAAAATCTGTTTTTATGATCCGACCACACCTTCTAAACCAACAAATGTCTGCTGGTTACGGTTGCAACTTCCTCGTCTATTCCAGTCGTCCAGTCAGTTGATTAAAAATCAACAGGAACTTCGTAAAATGGCCGGAAGCAGCTTTGATGTGGCATCGATGGTCGAATTGCGACAGTGAAAAAGAAAGTGAATGTGAAAGCGATAGTTGATAGCTGATTGCAATTGCTCAAGCTCTGGCTCGAATGCTTCACTTGACTCACTTGCCACGCTTGCCACACCGCAGGCATAAGCCGATTACAAAGGACAATTGCCAGGCAAGAAAAAAGATAGAATAATGTTGCAAGCGTATATCGCACCAGGCTGCAAGGATAGCGGTGCTGGCCGGGTAAAATGAAGTGGCTGGATGACAGTGCGATTAACTCGCTGTAAGCCATAAACGTTGCAACTCCCCCCTGCCTCACCCGCCGCCACAACTGCCGCCTCCTCTGTAATTCCGTATGCATGAGCTGAAATGAAGAGAAATGCGAAAAAAAAAATGTAAACGGCTGGGCGAGAAGGATGTGGTGGGGGAAGGGAGGGATGGGGAATTGTTGCTCGGTTGTGGCATAAACGCCTTAACGTTCATAATGCTCCGTTCTGCATGGCGGAGGCACTTAAAAAATCAAGTGAGACCAACAAGGATGATGACGATGCTCACAGCTCCAGTGCCAGACACTGGCAACATTTTAATCCATATTTCTTGTTGCCGCCTGGCAGACAATTTCAAAGATAATAGCATACACTTTTTTCTGTTTGCTGGCCACGAGGATTACGATTACCATGTGCCACACAATATTGCCAGCAACGCAGCAAATGGCTGTAGCCAAAACAAGTTATTGCAACAGCCAGAAAATCCTGCAACAGCAATTCGCGCCCCTTGCGACGACATGGCCACAAAATTATCATTTGCCCATAAATTGGGCCATGCACTTTGCTAACAAAACCAGATGCAGCTCCATTGACAATTTTATGGCTTATCACACATGATGCAACCTCAGAGAGAGAGAGAGAGAGAGAGAGAGAGAGAGAGAGCGAATGGGTTTCTGTATCGCATAGGGTGTTTATTGCTGCACCTAAATGGCCAAGTCAAGTTGCGAGTTAGATTCATTGGAGCTGTGTGAGTGTCGACCTTTCGTATAAAATGGGGAAAACCTTTTAGTTACGAATATAAGACACCAACATGCCACAATTAACCATAGATATTTTCCCTGAAATTACTACCATTCCAATTATTCATGGCCTTCGAGTATATAAATGAAAAAAAACCTATTTTTTTTAGCTTTCGTCAACTAACATTAAAATCGTATTGAATAACTTGATTGGCTGGCTGAGTTATTGTTTATTTAGCTACAAACTTTAACAATAATTATAGTAATAATAATAATCAATACTCTTGTCATTCGCATAATTAAGATTTCCTTGTGGTCTGCCTGCTGTTCAATTTAATCGCTTTGCACTTCTCACTTTGTTTAATTAAACGAATTTAATTACAAACATGCTAAACAACAGTCTACGTCTCTTTCTCTCTATCTCTCTCTCTCTCTCTATTTCTCTGTCTCTTTCTCTTTCTCTCGTATTTTCACACACATAAATGCAATACAAATAAGTCATTAAACCATGTCCGAAACGGCACCAAAGTGCAGAAATTGAGACGACCAAAATGTACCTCGAGGAGGACGACGCTGAGGAGGAGTCAGACTTGGGATACACATTTGCTGTCCGTTGATTTGCGGACTTAGCTAAAGCGCCGGAAGCCAGGAATTCAATTAATTTGCACTCAATGAAATAGGCGGCGGTTTTGGCCGTATTGAGTTAGGGGCTTTGGACTTTGCAGTACACTTAGAGAAATAGATTTGCTACAGTGTTGTTCTTGAAATTACCATTAAAATATGCTTAAAAATTTATTAATCATTCTTGATTGACATAAATTAGAACAAAAATGCTTGAAACAAGTGAAAATAATTAAATATTAATTTTTACTTGACATAAGATTCCAACAGCGCACTTCTTGGCTTAAAAAAATCTTGATGCAAGCTGATTTAGTCATATTTTAATATTTAATATTTTATTTTTTTCACGTTGATCAAATAAGTCTCTTTTTAATCTGTAAGTAAAAACGACAATTAATCAGATATTTCTAACAAATATTTTATATTTTTAATTGTAATTTGTATTTTTATTTTAATTATATTTAATTATAATAAAAATCTAAATAATCTAATTCTTAACCTTAGAAATATTTAAGCCATTTTTAGAGATCCTGCTTATCGCGAAACTATTCAAAATGTAGCTATTTGTGGAATGAAAGTAAAATTCTTAAAAAAAAGAAGACTTGGCAACAGTTAAAGTTGCCACACTGCGATGCCAGTTGCAAGTCTTCACGATGTTGATTGAAAATGTGAAGCAATAGTAGCCAAGTTAATGCCTCAACTGTCGAAACTTTGTCAATGTTATGATAGCTGTACAATGAACTCCAATATTAAGGGACTTAACTGTCGGCCAGGGGGGTGGTGGAGGGTGGGGGGTGGGTGATTGGCGGTTTTTGCGGTTTGGCCGCACACAACAAAGGCCGCGCCATGGCGGCGGCACGTACCACGGAAAGTTTGCGAAACAAGATAAGCAGATTTACTCGAAGTTTGGCCAAAACTGCAGACACGTCTGCGATGGCAGGCGGCACGTCACCAGATAGCCAAGTGGGCAAGTGGGCAAGTGGGCAGATGGGCGTGTAGGCGCATGGGCGTGGCATGCTGGCAAGTGCAGCAGCCGGGAATCCAACAAGGATGGCTTCTTGTGTGCTTTGCGATAATTACAACTGCAGCTGTTTAGCGACAGCTATGCAATTTCCATATAAGATTGAGAGGATTATGGTGGGTTGTTACCAATGCATTAGACAGAGATAGAGAGAGAGAAAGAGAGAGAGAGAGAGAGAGAGGGAGAGGGAGAGAGAGAATGCATGCAATTGACATTTGTTCCGTGGCATTTCAAACGTAAGCAACACGTAAATGCAATCAACCTGCGACTCACGTACCTTCGATATCGAAGCCTTGTCAGTCAGACTCACAAGTGTGTAAGGGGTATAAGGGGTGTGGGGGGTGGTAGGGAGGGGTAGGTAGGTAGATAGATAGGAACACTGTCTGTTTGAAGTGGATTAATCAGGGCGCTGTTGCGAGTGACGCTTGCCTGGCGTTTGGTCACTCAAAAATTGGCACGTTCTGTCAGCTCGCAACATTTCGTGTGCTTTCCAAAAGCTCCACTCGTAAATCAAACAAAGCCACAAAATTATATAATAATGCTGTAGAATGTACATTCACCGTATTGCTCCAACTATTTGCGCCACAAGCATAAACAAATAATATCTATAGAAATCGGCATGGCAACTAATTGATATCTCCCCTTTATTGTAGTACTTTCCATGTGGTTGACGAAATAGAAGAAATATATTTATTTTTATACTATTATACCAAAAAGGTATAATAGTATATTGGTTTTGTTCAATGTCCGTCATGCTGTCTGTTCGTCTGTCCGTCCGTATGAACGCGCGTTCCTCCGACACCCTTAGAGGTAGAGACTTGAAACTTGGAACGTATATTGGAAAATACCCTCAAAAGTTAAAGTGTCTTGGGTTTGGACCTCCGTCCACTAGGGAGCAAGAACACCACAGTTTTTGAGTAGGGAACGTCAAATTTGGTAGGTATATTACTGGTAATCGCCTTTAAGAACCGATAATAAATTGGTGGTGCCACGCCCACACCTGCGCCTATAATCGACAATTCCGATTGTAAATCGATAGCTCCGTATATCTCCGAAAATTTTAAAGATAGAGTAACCAAACTTGGAAGGTAATTTTCTGGTAACCTACTACAAGGATTGTCATATAAATTTTTGGACCACGTCCACATCCGCCGCCCAAAGGAACTTCGTCCCTAGAAATTTAAAATGCGCATATCTGCCGTAATTTGCAAGCTAGAGTCGCAAAATTTTATGGTATAATAGTATTTCGCTGTCGGTTACGTCCGACTGCAACGTTCTATCTAGTTTTTTTCTGAAATTAGAAAAATCAGATGTGAAAAGTTATTGATGGTTAAATTTTTTTATTTTATTTATTTTATTTTTATTTTTATGTTTATTTATTTATTGTTAGCTTTCTTAAGCCTTAAAGTCTTTTGTATCAATATTTCTTCTTTTAATATAAATAAATGAAGAATAAATAACCCTAAAATATCATTCTGTATTTGAAGTACGAGGAATTTGTAAAATTCATGTAGATATTTTTTCTGTGTATGTGAAATAAGTTTTGAAAAAATATTTATATACAAAAAGTTAGCTATTTAAAAAGCGTAAATAGACTAGCTTTCATTTGGCAGACTGTACTGTCAGTAAGTTAGAGGGTCAGGGGCTTAGAGGGTCAGGGGGTGGTGATCGGGTTCATCGCCACAGTCAACCGCAGCAAATCAAAATAATTGCCAAAAACAAGACAACCAAAATCCAAGGAGTTTGCTTATCGGCACGCCTGCCTTGCGATTTTAATAACATTCTGAGAGATATTGCGCCGTTAAGGATGCCCGCAGGATGTCCCGTCAATGTTTAGATTGCAAAGACATCAAACAGCCAAACAGCCAAAGAGCCAAAGAGCCAAAACAGCCAAGCGGCAAGTTATCGGCATGCGACAGGGCCAAGAAAAGATAATAAACGGCATTCGGCAATTGTCTGTTTGGTGTGGATCTGTTTGGTTCTCTGGCTCGATGGCATAAAAGTCAAATAATAAAACATTTTAACTCGACATTTGATGGTTGTTTTTATTTCGACGGCATTGCGACGGCCAAATAAAAACAAAAACCGACACGAGGCCAAGGTGAGGCACCCGTATGCCCAGGATTCGACGAGGATTCGGGTGCAAACACCTTGGAGCGCTTTAATTTTTATGATTGCCAGTTTATGCCGTCGACAAAGGGCATATAAATATCGTAAACATAACGAGAGAGAGACAGAGAGAGAGAGAGAGAGTGATATATAGAGAGAGAGGGAAACGCTGTGTCAAATTTATGCAATTAGAAATTAATATTATACAATTTGATGTGGCAGTATTGTCAGGACACGCGCTCCTCTTGTCATAAAAACGTAGTCTTTGCGTCTTTGCATTCTCTGACTCATGTGGCAACTGCATTTTTATGTTATAATTTGAATTTTTATGCCTAGAGCAGGGGATGCATAACCCAAGGCTGCGGGGGGAATGCGTGACTTTGGCACAGCATAAATAACGAGAATTTCAAGCACTTTGACAATTGTTCATATATTGGCAACAATGACTCCAAGTCTGCAAGCAAGAAATTTGTATGCCAACATAATAATGATAATAATAATAATTTTGTTATTAATCATTTAAGCCGCCAAGTTGAGACTGTGGCCACATTGATAAGCTGATAAACCATCGACTGCCACTTGAGCAGAGGACAATACAAAACGTGAGAAACTCACAGATGGACCAAGTCCAGACCCAGGAGTCCAGAGTCCAACTCTTAACGCCTCAGGGCTTAGCTAAAGATACAAAGTCATTATAGCGCAGAGCATTCATAATTAAAATATTTACAAAATACACAAAAAAAAAGAGGAAGAAGAAGTAAATTCGAACAGGACGAGGGGAGGATCAAGTGCAGCAAGCGTAAGAACAGTTTTATTAATTGGGCAATAGAATTATTTAATAGACCCCAAATACGAAATACTCTGTAAAATATATTAAGATATTACTGGAGGAAATATATTGAATTAAATAGGTGGGTTTAGAAAGAGTTTTCAATATTTGTTTTCGATAAGAAGAAGAACTACGTAATTAAAATCAAAAACTATGTTAAACAATTTTGACTATTCGAATTGCAAAAATATTGAATAATAGATAATAATAAATACATTAAAAATATTATTAATACCACACTCAAAAATATATTTTCTAATAATAGAAATTGAAATCTAATATTTATAAAAGTTATATAATAATAATTTATAAAAAAAGTTACTAAAGAAACAAGTAGAAAAGCCAAAGTTAGAGTTTTTAAGTAACACCCTAGAAATTATATATATTTTTTATACATTCTCGAAAAATGTACCCTGGAATTAAGAAAAGAAAACACTGGTTTTAGCAAGGCATACATTACATATATTAAAAACTAAAAAAATGTATATAGGTATAAATTTGTATATACTATGAACTGATCAAAGGAGATGATGGTAACATTAGGAAAGCTTCTCAATAATCAACCCCCCAAAAAATACGCACTTTGATTACATTATTATGCGGACTTACCTTATTGACGGACAATGCAGTCTGAAAGGGGGGAAAACTGAAGGGAACAGAGAAAACGAAGAAGAAGAAAAAACAACAGACCTGGTCCGTAATCTTTGAGTCTACCCATTCCCAAACTGGCTAATTACAAATTCAGGCGAAATGCGCGTTAAAAAAAATAAGAAAACAATTTGAGTCTGCTTCGCGAGGGTTGGCTTTAGTTTTTGGAAATTGAAACAAATCTAATAAATGGAACCAAAAATGTGCGTACATCAAGGCGTGGCATGAGCAGGGGCAGTGGCAGGGGCAGGGGTAGGGGAAGGGGCAGCGGGAAAGGAATACTCAGCATAGCAAAGTGAATTTGTAGCTGCACAAATCGAACTCTCACTTTTTACTTAACTTTTCTTAGGCCACTTACCAAAACAGCACACGTAATGAGATGCTGGAAAAGAAGAAAAGCAGAAAAAAGACCCGCATCCGAGTGCGGAAATGGATGCTCGGCAAGTGGACTCTACGGCAGCCCTTTGCTATGGGATTTGGTGTCGTTTTTGCCCAAAAAAATTTGCATAATTTTTTCAACAGTTTTCATTATTTCAATGTCTGCATTTTAAGTACGTTCTTTTCGGAGCATATTTTTGGGCCTCAGCGAACCGTGGCCCATTGCAATTAAACGTGTAATTACTCGACTACTTAAAAATGCGAGCACAGTCCGGGTACGGATGGGCGGACGGAGGGTGACGCAACTCCCATTTCCATTTGCCGGGTGCTCTTGCATTTTTCTTCTTCTTTTTTGTTTTTTTGTGCTGTTGTTTGTCCTTCGTTTACGGAAGTTTTAACTTGTTTTCATTTGATTTTCCCATTTATTATGGTCTGAGTTATTAGCGCGCTCTCATTACATACAAATGTGGGTGGGGGAGGGTGGGGGTCTGTCCTGTTCTGTTGACTTGTTGTGACATCCTCAAGTGGTGCATAAAACTGCGGCAAATGTGAAGGGGGATTTGGTAATTGGTGGCTCACGTCAATGGTTTTTGTATGCGAAAAGGAAAGCACAAATCTTCCAAAATGGATAAAACCATGTATCCTAAACAATTTGATAGGTATATTCAAAAGATGGATACAAATTAATGAACCACACATCCTTCCAGCCCGCAATTTAAGAGTTAAACTTACCAAACTTGAAAGGTAGATTTTCTGGAATCTCCTTCAAAGTTGGATATTTCTTAGGTACACCCAACCTGTTCTGTTCCACCTGTAATTAGATTAATTATCGGTATCCAAGTAACGTTCTCACCTTTTAAGTCTCTAACTGAATCTATTCGGTTTTTGATCAGGAATATATAATGATATAGTTCCTTTCATACGTTAAACTCATTACACATTTTGAATGCAAAATAATAATGATTTTATGTCTATCATAAAATTGTCATCAAAAGGGTACTCGACACTAATCTGTCCAAATAGTGGATATCGATAACGGAATCCTCCTCCGGCAACGACTTGTGTCCGCACAAAACTCGTTACAACTCGTTGCACTGCAGCAGCGAAGGCAAAAAAGGCAAAAAAAAAAGTCCAAATGGACAGGGCTGCACTTAAGGATGCTCAAGGATACTCACGAAGCAGCAGACAAAAAGTCTGAGCGGAGAACAACAGCAGCCACAACAAGGAAACAAAGCGAACGGAAAACTACAAAAGCAACGATATAATAAAAATGATTTCCTTGGAAGCGACGGCAGGAAAAGTGAATTTGGTAAAAGCGCGCTACTGAAACTCTATTAGCGAGCTAGACAAAGGAGCAGCTGCCTACTTGCCCCAGCCCATGCCCCCTGCCCCTGCCACTGCCACTGCCACTGCCCGCTACCGGCTGAATAGTTTTATGATTTTTATTGCAAGTGACAACAGGATACAGGCGTGGAGCGGGAAGTGGGAAGAGCAGGAAATGGCCATCAGTTGAGCTGGCTGACTAAAGGACTAAAAGTTATTTCAGTTGATTTTTATAAGCAGTTTTTGTATCTTTCGGCATTTGCCTCATTTGGCGATAGCTTAATGGGCGACGCGACGCAAATTAGAAGCGATGTTTGATGTGGCAACTGCAAGTGGCATGCAGAGTGGGAGACGTGCAATTAAGCCAACACAATTGATGTGTTTTTTCCTTATCATCGCAAATGGCCAAAATAATGTAAAGAAAATTAAGCATTTCCTCATGCAAAAGACTTGAGGAGCTTTAAGCGCTCAACTGGGCTGAAAACGGCGGCGAAAATTGCCACAGGATTTGATGCGCTGATGTTTTCTAATTGGCTTTAAAGTTGCGTGACTCGTGTCAAAGTTTTTAAGGACATGTCATAGATGTGCTCAGTGCTTGTGTTTGTGCTTGCTGCATGGGGCATGTGGCAGGCGACACGCTAAGCTTTGCGCAGAGTGTTTGCTATTTTATCACGGCTTTCAGTTTTGTTACCCCACCCCTATTCTGTTGCATGCGCATACTGAGTCTTGTATGGGTGTGTGTGTGTGTGTGTGTGTGTGTTTGCTGCAAGTGAAAGACTCGTAAATCTTTTGGCCAAACAGCGTGCAGTGCGTCGCCGTCTGTCGGCACCATAAATCATATGCAGTCAAGTATCTGCTTAAACTCGCAGATAGTTTCTCATGTATCTATAAGATACACTTCTTGTATCTAAGTCAGTAAGCACAAAAAATTCGAACATTTTTACGCTCTTCGCATGTGAAATGTTGAGGGAGCAGTCACCCAATTGGCATTTTTTACAGTAATTACAATTTGAATCGCTTTTGAGACTCAAGAGTGGACATTGCAATGATTTATCTTGTAAAAAACAAAAGGAAAAGAAGGATCCTATACCTACCCTATAGGATAATATTTATATCAATGTATCTATGTATCTATGTCTAACTTTAGTTCGGTTCTTAGTTTGTGACTGAATTTATTATAAATACACAATTGAATAACATACTTAAACTATAAATAGAGGTCACCACATAATTAACCATTAAAATTGTTGTCGTTTAATATGTCTTTTAATATTTTTAATGTATTTGATTTATTTGTTTAATTCAACTCCATTCAATTTGTAATTTTATTATTTTGTGTGCCTGTTTGTAATATTTAAGTATTGGTGTTGAAAACCCATTTAACTTAAATATAATAACATTAATTTCATTGTGATATATTTTAGTTGATGTTTAGATTGAGATACAAATTTTTAAAAAAATATGTTATTTTATGATTTACTGCGCAAGTCAGAAAATTGTTTTAAAAAATACCAAACTTACAATTATAAATATTTTTAAATAATTAAATTTACAACAATTTTTCTTGTTATTTTATAAATTTGATTTGAATTATGTTGTTGCTTATTAATTTTAATAATATTTAAAATGTTAGGCTTTCAATTTATCATTTAATTTTTTGTCCATATTAAATAATTATTTTCCACGAAATGATTGAACACAATGATTTCAGGAAAGAATTTCGATATTTTTACCACACTTGTTTAATTGCGCTCTCATTTAACTCCTTCCAAGTGGAACTTCATACTGGGAATACAAGTTTAGTTTTTGAACGCTAGTCCGCCCTCAACTTGATGAACCCTTTAGGAAAAGCAATCTCAGCAATCATGACTGGCGGGCAAAACTATCAGGAGTGGAAGAGTGAAGACGCGACGAGCAAGCGTCGCACCCAGGAGACAAGCTGCCAATTAACAGTTACATGTTTGTACAGAATAATTGGGTTGCGTGACACGTGGATAAGCGACATGAGCAGGAGCTGGAGCTGGAGCAGGAGCAGCACCAGCACCAGCAACAGGAAGAGAACCTGAACAAGAAACCGAAATGGGCTGCGCTAAATAATAAACAAATAGCGCAGCTCTATTTAAAACAAACAGACCCGGAGCCGCACTATATAATTATGGCGGTATATAGTTATGGCTGATAGTGCGTCATCATCATCATCATCATTATCGAAATCATCGTCATCAAAGTGCGCCGCAGGATACGAGGGCGTTGCTAAAGTTATTAACGCGTCGTGTGGCGTCAATCAACTTTCGCCCGGGGCGCGATTTACATGCGAGCAAAACAAAAGACCAAGGGACCAGCACACCCCATCCCCCATCCCCCAACCCCTATCCATTATTATTTTTGGGCTAAAAACAACGGAAAACGTGTGCCATCGAAATCAAACAGACGGCCAAAGGATTACAAAATTTCTAAGGCTGCTTTCGAAATTTATGTTAATTTAATTGCAACACATTAAAATAGTTTCACGTCACCGATGAAGTCCTGCAAGGAGCAGCCAAAGGGTTGGCAACCCCTTCAAAACACTTGGAGACGACAGCCGACGATTGATGTGAACGTTTACGTTGACTGGTTGTATGGTTGTATGGTTGATGATGTTGCACGTTGCATGTGTATGTGGGTAACCCATGATTGTTTGCCTTTTGCGGCTCCTTGGTTGCCTTTGACAAATTTGAGGAGCTGTCTCTGCATCTTTAATTAAGTTTTGCACATGTGGTTGCCGTTGAAGTATTTGAATCCGTCTTTGTAGCCGTATCCGTGCGTCTGTTTGCTCATTTTAAATGTATTAACATGTTTATCGATAGTTTCAAATTTCACATGCCTAAACATCAAAGACAGACTCTTCAGTCATCATCATGCAATTTAAATTGGAATTACAACCCAACAACGATGATGGCATTGTTAATAACTCATTTACATGAAGTGCTTTAATCCTTTCTAATTATAATCATTATATGTGATTTATATTAACTTTAATCTATATCTAAAACAGGCTAAAAGGCTCCAGTCGAGAGAGCGCGACTAGGAGATACCCTGAACCCAATTGTTAAGGGAATACCTCGATAAATCGGTTTCTGAAAATGATTTAAAAAAAAGGTCATTCTAGTTTCAACCAATTTTTTATTTAGAAAATATTTTTAAAGGCAAGCAAAACATTATAGTTTTTAGGTAAATCTTCATTATACGACAATTTTATTAATTTCAGGGTTATATTTTTCTGATAGTAGTTTGTTCAGTTAACAAAGTCTGTGTGTCTTAGCCGATTTTAAAGATATTTCACAGTATAATATATCTGGGCATATTATATATTAATTGGACAGATATATAAGCTTTCACAATAACATATTAAAACAAATAGGTTTAAATTTTGACATTATATATTCAAAGGATTTATTAATCCCTACATTCGACTCCTTTGAACTTATCCAAGGTGGTTTGCAGCTTAATCAATTCTCAGCAAAATGACAAAAAAAAAAATATATATCTTCTTTAAACAGCAAAACTTGCATACATCGAATACGTCTCCAACTCTCCCAACTTTCATAAGTTTTGCCGCTTTGGTAAATGTTTATTTATGGATGCGCAGTTTGTATTTATGGCCGAATCATGATGACAAATGTCACATGTGGCAAACACTTGAAATAGACACCATTCCCCCACCCCACCCCACCTCACCACTATCACTATAAAAACCAACCCTGAATTCATTGCAACAAATTCGGCAAATGGTGGAAAACATTTTGCAAATATTTTGTCAAGCTGGAAAAATAGGAAATATTTATAGCTCGCTCAGCACATTACACACCTAATTTCTATATTAGTTTTGTTATTGGACAATGGACACGTTGCAGAATCTGACCAACGTCCAGTTAGGCGGGGGTTCCATATACATATATATTTTTGTATATTTGTACAACTTGATTGGATTTTCGTCACGCCTTCCAGCCAAACCATTTGTTTGGTCATTTATCAATGGGAACCGTGCCAAAATCATTGCCTCAATATTTTCATATCGCATACTGCGTCCTTATTCCTACTTAGGGTCGCCTCATTAGTCGAGCTCTTTGTTTGCAAAGGGTTTAAGCTTAACAAATGATTGCAATTTGCGTTTCAGCCAACAAAAGTTTAGCATTATTAGTATTAATCCAGGGAGGGGGAATGGGAATGGGAATGGGTCTGCTATTGATCACAGTTGAACATTATTCAATCGTGTGTAAGTAATAGTTACAAATATGGCAATCTACACAATGCTGGCCATTGATCTATGGCACTTTTATTGTGTACGCGACTGTTTACGGCCTTATCAAAGTTTTTCCATTAAAAAGTCATAATTTTGATTTACGTGCCAGGCATCTGTTGAAATATATATTCCGAGCGAGATCTGACTAAGATATTCCTTGCATGCGCCTAAAAGCAGACAGCCCAATTTTAATGCCAATAAATCGCATGTAAAAAAAGGCGCGGAGCATTAGCACCTCATTAGAAAAACACGGCGGAAACGTGTCTTAATGGCCAGTATAAAAAACCATGTACAGCTTATAGGAAAAAAAAAAAAAAAAACTTTGCCGGACACGCTGCAAATTGTAAGCAATTTTGTGGGGCGATTTTATTGCTTTGAAATTGTATATCTTAGGACGCAGTGAGAACTAGCAAACGCCGTTGCTAATCCCAACAAAAAAACAAGTGAGAACGTTGCAGTCGGGCGTATCCGACTGCTAAATACTCTGTTACCAATGTAATACAAGCTGATAACAAGTGGCAAGGAACAGGATATTTTTCTAGTAATTTATCTTCCAAGTTTGCTAACTTTACAGCTCTTAAATTGCATGAATGGCTTTTATAAATTTGTGGGTGGAAAGAAATCTTTTGAAGAGCTTCCTTGTAATCTTTCTTCCAAGTTTCATAAATTTAGATTTAAATATGCTCTTTCACCTTCGATAACAGAGTATCCAAAAAAATAATGGTCCACACTTAAAAGTCAGAGTGTGGCGAATACGGGCTCAAAATGGGTCCGGAGTCTGGGCAAGGACTCCCGGGGGTTAGCGTCGTTTGGTCGTTTTACAAGTTTATGTTTTTGAAATGTTCGCTAGCCGATTTGATTTGCATTTGAAGTGGCAGCCAACGCTACTTGGCAGCAACTGTCAAATTGCGCTTGATTTATGTGTCAGACCCCGAACCACGAGTCCAATTTCAGGTACAGGACCTCCTCGGCATAACTCTCTCCTCCTCTGATCTCTGCGCATAAGCCGTATAATTTATGCCAATTTAATTGAATGCGCCGCATATGAACAGCCTGACTGCGTTTTCCCCGTGGTCTTTGACTGCTCCCGTCTCCCTGGAGAGCAAACTAAAGACAATTGAAAATGAATATATATATTTATACATATATATATATGTATCTATATAAATTTGTATCTGAATTGCAAATGAATATATTAACAAAAGTTAAATTGAATTTGTTGCTCATTAAAATGTGCGCCATTTTTGGTTGTTCGTTGCAAATCAATTGCTGAAGGCAACCTGGAAAACCACTTAGCCACACATACATGCCACGCCCACTCCAACGCCCACTCCAACGCCCACAACGGCACACATAACTGTTTTCTGTTAGCCGCCATTTTGGTTAGCCGCCGTCGGAGTTGACAACGCCTCATAGCCGTAATTAAGGTTATAATTTCTTGAAATTATGTGTGGAACCCCATTCGAAAACCACATATATGAATAAATATTTTGTTACACGTGCTCATATATAATCCAACAGCTGCCGTACACTCAGAAAAAAAAGTATGAGCTTATATTTAGCAATTCGCTGTACTTTTGGAAGCTTGGCTTGCTTATAATAAAATTGATTATTCATAAATGCCTAGTGTATTAAATAATGAGACAAACTAAAAAAAAAAAATTATAATCACATTTTTTAAAAATTTATTTCTGACTAATTGCAATAACAATTTTAAGAAATACTATAAAAAAAATATGTGGCTAGAATTTTCTTTTCTTCTTTGAAAAATATCGCATATTGCAAAATGTAAAAAATTTGTATACGAAATATTTATAAACAACAATCTTTTTGGAATGTCAAAAAAGAGACATTGTCTCTTATATTAAAATAAATGATTTTTGAATACATTAAAGAATTTAAAAATAGTTTTTCTCTATTCGGCGGCATATATTTTTCTGAGTGTAGCTTCAGCTAAAATGTGGAGCAAGCGCCACCATATTTTAATGGCCTTGTGGCAGTTAGAAAATTGTGTTATCATCAACTTTTGCGCAGGCGATCATTGCGTCATGAGCTAACTCAACCCTACCACATCCCCCGACTCCGCCTCCGAGTCCGTCTCCACCAACGTTCCCATCTCCAGCTGCTACTCCAACCCCAACTTTAGCTGAACATGAATTTTAATTATTTGAACGACTTTGCGTTGATATTTGAATATTGTGCGGAGAGCAGTTAATTTCATTAATAAATATTTATGGTTGCCGTTAAGCCTTTCTCATTTTGTTGGTAAGGGGCGTGGCAGTGTAATTTATAGCGCCATAAACTCCCTTAGCTCCTTGACTCAATTTCAATTTCAATTCGAGTCCATCGCTCATGGTCAATTTTGAAGAGTTGAAAACCTCGGCACGGCTAAGCGAAATTACGTGCTCAGGTTTTTTTGTTTTTTACTGTAAACTGCAAACGAAGACGCACACATGACACACATGGAGGCGACTCCATGCGGCTCGTTAGTCCGTCAATTGATTGATGACCAAATTGAGGCATGTCTCGCCGGAATGTCGCGTCAGTAGCAGGACACAACAGAAAGCCGTGCAACACGCATAGAAAAGCACTTATCACACCTCTTGCCGCAACTGCCCTCTGGCTAAGACGCCACACCACCTTGGCGGACAGCTGACATCACATCGAATCAGCGCTGGGATTTCCACTGTCACTCTAAAACATTCAACCGGAGCACGTAGATTTTCCTTTGGGGTACACTCAACCCACCAACAATACCAAATATATAAAAAAAAAAAGAAAAACCCGCGAAACTTGTACATCATCAGCCGTGCGTGGCTGCTACTTTTAAGTCCTGGCTTCTGGCTGCACGGAGATTAACTCAAATTTAGTGGTGCCACAATAAATTTCACGGCCTGGCATTAAAAATTAAGCGCCGCCACAAAACGAGTTGCAACTGACTTTGACTCAGCTCCTTTTGCCAGACAGCCCTTTTCTAATTACACTGTGCAGCCTGGTTGGTAATTTGCCTTATAACATATCTTATAAATCTCAACATTAGACAAAGCATATTCGAAGTTTTAGTGTTCAAGAAATGTATTTCATTGATTTAATAGTTTAATTATTATTTTTAAACATCAACATTAAATTTATTATTTGTTAAAAACACGAATAAATTGTGCTTCTTTAAAATAATTTATCTTTTCATGATGAATTTATTACTTTTCTGTTTTTGGTTCTTCTATTTAATTGGAAAGTTTCAAAATCCAAAAGCTAAGGAAAAGGAATTGAATTGAAACGTTTATTTACATTAACTTTTAAAAACATTTTTAATTTTTAACTTATTTTCTAGTCACATTCAAATTTCTCGAACCTTTTACAACGAGCTTTAATATAATTGATTCGCAGCGTCACAAATTTAGTATTTGCAAAAGTAAAATAATTTTTAAAATTTGATACCAATAAATACAACATTCTTCATATTTTTTTAAATACTAAAGCATGATTTTGTAAAAATACCTCATACGAACTTTTCTCGCATTTTCACGAGAGAACAATCGTTTTCTGTGTAGTGTAACTTTTGTCAAGTTTTACTTTTCTTTTGATTTTTCTTTGCGACAATAAATTTTACCTGAGTTACCGTTGCTTTTGGGTGTTACGCCTCTGCATATGTCTGGTGTTTAATTTATGGCTTAAATAGACTCAGATCTCACGCAGAACAGCGCAGAACATGCATTTGTCTTAGAGGAACCAGGCAGGCAGGTTGATTGCCAGTGGAATCAGCGGCGAGTGAATTTATAGGCTTAGTGCGATAAGTTCCAAATTTAACTCATTCCCACGGCTAACAGATCAACCAACCCCCGAGGCTGTCAATCTAATAAAAAATCCATTTGCCGGCCCCCTTTTTTTGGAAAATGTGGCAATTTTTTACTCATATTTCAGTGTTTTTTACAACCGAAAACAAATTACAAAATGCGAAACAAAGGGCATATTCTTTATGTTTGTAATACTGATGGACAAAATGAAAAAAAAAAAATAGAAAGAACACAGGCGTCCTGTGCTAGCCACGCCCACAAAGGCGGACTACCCGCTGCCGCTGCTTATGACCATTTACCCTTATTAGAGTAGAGGGCAAAGGGCAGCTCGCATTGGTTTCATATTTATTTTTTTAATTTCGTACACAATTTACATAATTTATGGGCAGCAACAAAAGTCACACGCAGCATATGCTGAACTTTGAATTTTCTTCTTGTTTTTCATTAAAAATTTTGTTCATAATTTACGATTTTTTAAACTACGCACCATTTTTTTTTTTTGTTTTTTTTTTTTTCAAGCGCCACAAGCAAATGAGGCGCAAATTATACGAATTTTGCATTTACTTTTTGGACTTGCTTGACTTTTGTGGCGCCTCATTAAGAGGTCATTAAAATCTTGAGGGCAACAAGTTATTTTTAACATTTTAACACGTTTTTAATTTTAATGCATTTTATGGCCCTTTAACGATGTCGCTTGAAAGTTGAGCAGTTACTTTCTGACTTTCACTTGTTGATGTTGATGTTGATGCCGCATCCTCCGACTCAGCTCGACCTCAACTTCATCCTGATGCGCGTCAACATCATGTCAAACTTCATTAGTAAGGGGTGAACAGAAGAAGCGAAGAAGCAGCAGCACCCCTTACCATGACTGTCTAGCGGGGCGGGGAGTTTAGGTTGGGGTTGCAACATTTTGTGGTCTCTTGACGCGCCCGCCACGCTCTTTGTTTTTATGGTTTGCGCTAATTAGTTACAAAGTCGTAGAATTTTACAGAAATTACTTTGCGTGGAAAGTTATTGTCATGTTGACGACACTCAAGAGGCGCCTCAACGGGGTGCTGACTGCAACAGACATTCGATTCGCAGTCATCATTTGTTTACGGTGCGGAAACTGGACGCAAATTTATCAGTAAACACCAACTGACCGCTGACCACTGGCCAGCATATAAATCAGCAAGGCAACCAAAATCCAAAAGCCAATTTCAAAAACACACACAGAGAAAACTCATTAAACAAAATGTGAAAGTGGCCGAGAATTCTTAGACGCATGCCACAACCAAGATGTTGGCCATAAATTTGCAATGGGGCGAGCACAAAAGCACAACGCTCCCTGGTTAATTGTTATGCAGCAAAAAAGGGTTAAGACCAAGTCAAAGACTGGCAAAAGGACATTGTTTGGTAGATTAAAAATACCACGCCCCGCTGTTATAAATCAAAGTCACGGGCTTTGTGCCGGGATTTGCCAAAAGGAATTTGTTTGAGCCCCAGCTAAATAAGAGAGAGAAATGGAGACAGAGAACCCCCTTCTTGTAACAATTCCTTTCGCTTTCCGTTTGCCTGTTTCCTGTTGCTTCATGAATGACATTTGAATAAAGTTTTGGACTCCATGTTACCAAATAAGAAAATAAGTGGCGCTGACATGTTAAGACTACAACGAGATTTATTGTCCAACAGGGGAAACTGGAACTCCAATTGTCAGTTGCCAATTTAAAAATTGAATCTCAAAGTAATGCCAAATTGCGCTCGTTAGTCCTTGCTAATCATCTAGGAGCATACACACATTTGTCCGCCTCCACTTGCCGCATCCTGTCATCGCACGCACAAATTTTTGACACATGCCGCAAATCCGCAGGCCAGCAAAAAATTGCATTGTCTTCTGAGGCAAGCCTAATGTGATTATTTGTTGTTTTTTGTATTTTCTTTTCTATTTTCCACTTGCCGAAAACTTTGATTAAATTGAATTTGGAAATGCTCATAACTGTCACACATGTCACGACAAGAGGACGACGAGTGTTGACAGGGGGGATTGATGAAAATCCGCCTAAAAACCACCCAAAAATGTCATGCAATTTTTCAATAAACTCATCAAAGCGTCGAGCGTTTGAACCCTCGGCGCAGATGTCCTGCGGCATGTCCTTGTAAACGCAATTTGATTTATGGACAATGTTCAAATTGAAAATTGTCCCATGGTCACTTTAATTTTTGAGTTATGCGACTTTAAACTACACACATTCCACCCCACACGTTCCACGTGCGCCGGAAGTGAATTATGTTGTGTGTTTTTTTGCTTGTGCTCTTCTTTGTGAGGTTATGTAATGATGACACTGACACAAACAAGCATTCCACTAACGGTACAGTTAGCGGCAACTGTACTTTTGAACGGTAGCCGCACAAACAGCGTGTGAAAAAGGAATACGCCACGCGTCGCTTGTTAGTCGCCCCATCCCCCTCTCATTCTCACTCTCTCTCTCTCTCTCTCTCTCTTTTGCCGTTAGAAGTTAAAGAGCAATCCAATCAACCCCTGGACTGGCCATGTTCAACCAATAATCTGGCGTACCTCGATTTTAGCTGTTGGCTAGTGAAGTGCCTCAATGGTTTTAGTGTCAGCTTATAATAGTTGTCACAGTCGAGAGTAGCTGGAGTAGCTCATGTCGGATCGGATGGCTATCGTGTGATGGATGAAGCGTGAAATATGCTGGACCCACTGCCATCTCGGAAAGTATTTCATTAGATGCATATATTTTCATTTGCATAAATTATAATGCCCACCCACACACACACACACACACACACACACACATTCCACGCATAGTTCGTGTGCATTTCCACACTTGGTATTTAGAGAAATCCTTTCGCACAGAGAGAACAATTTTGTACTTCAAAATTATGCTCGAAGCTAACGCAGTTTTAGTTAAGCATACAATATTACAGTCCAATTAATATTGAATATAACTAGACATATAAACATTTCTTCAGATAAAAACAAGAGAGAACTTTGTAGTCGTAACCGACAGCGAAATACTATGATACCATAATTTGTGTGCAGCCAAGAAATACTGTCCAAGTTTGCCTTTCAGATTGAGCTATATATAAGATAGTAACCCTTTTTTGCTCTTTAATTACGGAAGATATGAAATTTTCAAGATTTTGGGGGCGGAAGTGGGCCTGGTTAAAAAAAATAATCTTCCTTCCAAGTTTGGTAACTGTAGCTATTAAATTGCTGGAGATATGGCCATTTATCGGTTTTGGGGGCGGGAGTGGGCGCGGGCGTGGGCGTGGCACAACAAATTTTCGAGTTCGCTCTTAGTAATATACCTTTCAAGTTTTGTAGCTATAGCTCTTAAATTACGGGAGATATGGACATTTATCGGCATTTATCTTACAAATTATGGAAAATATGCGCATTGTAAATTTCTGGGACGAAGTTCCTGGAGGCGGCGGTTGTTGGCAATGCCCAAAAAATGATATTCCAATCCTTGGAGGAGGTAAGCAGCAAAGTACCTTCCAAGCTTGGTTATACAGATTTTGTTAACCAAAACGTATTCTCATAATTAACAAACTAAGCTCAGCAAGCCTTCTATATATTAAACGCCTGGTTTGGTCGAGCACCCTCGACTAGAACATTCAAAAATTTTTTTTCTGAAATCGTGCGTTTTTTACAATACAATTTATTTTTAAGCTGAAAAGTACTTGGATAAATAAATAATCAATTTTTGGTTTTTATATCCTGACTTTAAGTATAATTTGAACTAACATCTTAAATACTAAATTATTAAAATAATTGATATTTCGAACCACTTTACTCCGTAATTTGTTCAAAATAAACAATTTTAATATTCATAACATGAGTAGAAGATTTTATAGTTTTCCCTGTGTTGTTGACCAAACTATGTTCGGACTTGCGGCATCCCCAAAGTTGAATCAGTTGGCAATTATTGGAAATACTTGCACTGCTGGCAAATTATTTTTTAATTAAGAAATACGGAAATATGTGCCAGGAATCCGCCCATATCAAAATTGGCCACTTTCATGCTTGCCTGCACCTGTGGCACACAATTAAAACGGAAAAACCCAGACAACGCCGCAACTCAAACTGACCAACTTTTATATGGCACTGTTCTGTGTGGGTGTTCGAGTAGGGAAAGGGTTGGTGGGGGTTTTATTTTTCATGGCTTTTCAATTTTAATTGAAATTTATGCACACATCCCACAAAAAGGGTTTGGCCAAAGTGCTGTTGGCTGGGCCCGGTCACGTGTTCGCTAAAAAAAAAAAGACAACGAAAAAAACGAGTGTTGCAAATTGTTGAAAATTTTGAAATTTACATGCATATTATTCGACTGTGTCGGTTGGTCGTCCTTCACGGCGGAGACACGCCCACTGTCCACTAATGATTTACATTGCGCACTTTCGTTATTTATGAGCCGCGCACTCCAAAAATCCCCATACAGCGAAAAATGCAGTGGAAAACATTTTGTTATTTTGCGGCAACGCCATTTTATTGTAATTCGGTGTGTTCATGTGTAAAATTTGAAATTGTTGTAAATAATTAGCCTAATGGGCTGGCTGGCGCCCAATATTCCGCTCTGCCCCACTCCGACCCATCTCTGATCCTGGGGTACAGTTGCGACTAGCAGTTAATTTGTGAGACGGCATCGTCGCCATTTGTAATTAAGCTTAAACCGTTCATATTTTAGCCAGATAAGAGGCAATACCAATCTCCTACCAAAAGTGCGCACACGATTTATGTGGGGGCCAAAGTAAAAGTTGAGCTCAGCCAAAAATTGTTTGGAAAACATTTCACAGTTCGGCGAAAGCGAAAATCCTCCGCCTTGGGTGTTAATTTTGGGGTGGCCAGATTATTTTTATTTTTGTTATCTGCACGTTGAAAATGAAAACTTGCTTGTTGTTGTTTACTTTTGTTTGTAATTGCAGGAATTTAATTAGCCCGCCAAGTCGTTAACAAGATTGAAGATTCCAGTAAGTTATGCACAAGATTCAATAGATGGGAATGAGTTTAATGAACACCTCTCCAAAAGCCTCATTGGGAATGAAAAGAAAAAGATTAGTTTTTTGAATTGTTATGCCCGAAAAGTGTATAAAAACACAAAAATATATAAATATATAATATTTAATAAATGTTTCAGTAAATATAAAGCTAATTTCTATAGTTGTTAAAACTAATTTACATAACGAACTTAAGGTCAACCAATTTGGATTTCTGCAAAAATAAAGAAAAAATTGTGATTATTAATTTGATTTTTTGGATAGTTATAATTGATAAAAGCTTACTTATTTCTTTCCGTACAGTTTCTTTCCGTACGGTTATCGTAACTTTTGGCAATCTAATTTTTGGCAATTTGATTTTTGGTTTCGGTTTGCGTTTTGGTGCTGCAAAAACATCTTCACAACATAGCAACAAGGCAATAAACAGTAGCCACTTAAACTTGAAGTATTTCATTTAAATTTTGTGTACCTAGTTTAGCTTGAGAAGAACTTAAAGCACCATATTTAGTGAGCAGACTGAATCATTCGATACTCGACGCGCATCTTAAATAGACGAGCTACAAATATTTTGTGATAATCTCGTCGAACATCTTCTTTGAGTTGCAAACTGGCGATTAGCTGAAATGTAAGTTCCCCCGAATAAGTAAAAATATATGATTGATGAAAAAACCCAGTGTGTTAACCCATTGAGTATCCAAGGGTTGATTGTCAATCCAACTAATAAAATTATATCGATATTTTCGAATATTATTACGAAGATTCCAGTAAGTTATGCACAAGATTCAAAAGATGAGAATGAGTTTAATGAACACCTCTCCAAAAGCCTCATTGGAAATGAAAAGAAGATTAATTTTTTGATTTGTTATGCCTGAAAATTTTATATATACATATAAAAACACAAAAATATATAATAATATAATATTTAATAAATGTTCCAGTAAATATAAAGCTGATTTATATAGTTGTTAATAACAAATTTACATAAAAAACTTAAGGTCAACCAATTTGGATAGCTGCAAAAATTAAGAAAATATTGTAATTATTAATTAGATTTTTTGGATAGTTATAATTAATAAAAGCTTACCATTTCCGTTCAATATGTTTAGCGAAACTGGAAATTTAATTTTTGGCACAATGTTGAAAATGTTGCAATATGCCAAAACATCTTCACAACATAGCAACAAGGCAATAAACAGCAGCCACTTAAAATTTAAGTATTTCATTTAAATTTTGTGTACGTAGTTTTGCTTCAGAAGAACTTAAAGCTTCACATTTAGTGAGCAGACTAAAATCATTCGATACTTGACGCGCATCTTAAATAGAAGAGCATCAAATATTTGTGATAACCTCGTCGACCATCTTCTTTGAGTTGCCAACTGGCGATTAGCTGAAATGTGAATTTCCTGGAATAAGTAAAAATTTATGATTGATGAAAAAAACCCAGAGTGTTAACCCATTGAGTACCCAAAGGTTGATTGTCAATCCAACTAATAAAATTATACCGACATTTTCGAATTTTATTAAGTATAGTGGATAGAAATCACTAAAATTTCGTTTAGATCCAAAAAATGAAAAAAATAATTTTTTTCCCTTTTCCAAACGCTTTCTATACATAATATGATTCTATATACATATACGAGTATTTAGAATTGAAATTCGCTCAATGTGAATTTGGTTCACAGATCACAATTAATAGAATTCTTGCTAATAATTTGTTGTTTCATTAAAAAAAAAAAAAAACAAAAAAAAACCCCATATAAACATAATTATGTGTATAAATTTAATATATACATTATTTCTGTAGTTGTTAAAACTAATTTACATAACGAGCCTTAGTTCATCCAACTTTGATTATAAATTAGAAACTCATTTCTCATTACTCTTTACTCATTTCATTCCGTAGTTTTAAACTTATTCAACAACTTAAAGAGACACAGTCATTGAGCAGACTGAATCATTTCAAATATAACGAGACCTCGTCGAGCATCTTCTTTTAGCTGAAAATTTGCGATTAGCCCAAGTGTAAGTTCCCCCGAATAAGTAAACTTACGTACATGATTATTGGAAAGAAAAACCCCAGTGTGTTAACCCATTGAGCATCGAAGGGTCGATTGTCAACCCAACTAATATAAACATGCATAAATTGCATTATAAGCGAGCTGAACAACAGTTACAAGTTAAATTCATTGAATCGCGACCCTTGTGCGTTAAATAACCATAACTATTCATTATCGACATATAAATTGTGCTACGGCCCCTCAGCCCAAAGTGCTCATAACTTCAGATTTTTATTATTAAATAAACGGAACAAAACAAACGCTGGCAAAATGTCACACACGGAACGGGGAGAGAGAGTGAGCTGGGTGGGGGGTAGATAGAGGCACATATGCATGAGCATCCTTTTGACCCACAAAATTGAAAATATGAAATGCATGTGGCAGAACCCTTTTTTTTCTTATTTTCGTGCTGCGTCCGACATCCTACATCCTGCATCCTGCGTAATTCAATATTTAACTATATGAGATTTATGGCCACAGGGTCTAGCGACGACATCCGCTACACCACGACGACGACGACGCCGTCGTTTTATTTGTATAAAGTATAATTTTTGATTTAGTGCGATTTTGTGTCAACGCATTACGGGACCCGGAGGGGGGTGTGTTGCTTGGCAAAGGGTTAACAGAATAGTTTTGCAATATTCCGTAAGTGAAAATTCGTTTGTTTGCATTGCCCAATGGCGGATATGAGACCACATGCTGATTGTTATTGTGCCGGTTCCTCAATCCTTCTTTGCCACGCGGCTGTTTTTGGCTTGAACAAAAACAACAACGATTATTATCCTGTCAATGAATTTGGAGTGGCGCTGCACAAAACGTTTATTTGATTTTTTCACGCACTTATCAATATCAAAACTACAATTCTGCATCGATTTTGAAGTTGAGTTCATTGGCAATTAATTGGAATTTCTTAAAGTATTGTTTTCGCTTAACAGCTGTATATTTTGATATTGTAGATAAAATTAAATAAAATCTGATTTTTTCAGAAACTTAAAGCATCATCACAAGTTAAATACTTGTAAGTAATATACAAGTAAATTTAATAAAGTTTTATAGACTAATTTACAACCGATATGAAATTCGAAATCATTAAATCATTAATTTCACAAACAAAATCAATAAATCAAACAAATGTTTTTAGAAAAATGTTGTTCATTAAAGTTTATTAAGTAAAAATTAAGATTACGTTTAATTTTAATTATGGAATTTAAAAAAAAAACACACATATATTATTAACGAATTATTAACAACTTTTAATTGTAAATAATTAATTTTATAATAAATATTTAGTCATTATAAATATGAGCCCAAGAAACGTATTGTATAAGGTAGGAACTATATGTTAATACGAATTAAAAATGTATGATTTTATACTTTAAAGCCTTCCAATCGGCAATGTACTCGGTAAATGCGAAACTTCAAAGCCTAAACAAGCAGCGGCAATCCACTTTTTTGCACACAGAAGCGGACACGTTGTGTATAAAAATTTATTTTTATTATTATGTAAAATACATCAGTTGAAAGTCAAAATTCAATAGATGTGTGGGTGGTAACAAATTGCTTTGTTTGTAGACACACCACTCCTGTCCTCCACCCACTCCTGTCCTGGAAAACGCGCGGGAATTAGTTGAGACGACTCCTTATCACTGGGGTTGCCAGCGACAGGATGCCATCGATAAGGCGTTCAAAATGTTTGCCAAAAACCAATTTGCAACGCTACAAAAATTTGCATATGAGCATAGATATATAGATACTTGAACATTTGTTGCTTGTGGCGCAAAGAATCGCGTAATCAAAGGGTTGCGCACGGCCGGATGTGAAGGGCATGAAAATTTATTACAGGTTGCATTAAATTTAATTTGAAGCGTGCGCGGAAGCTTTGAAAATGTTGGCACTTGTTCGATATGAAACTGTTTTGAACACATTGATTGCCTGGCAGCTCAACTCAGCTCACACTACCCATTCCTAGTTGCGCTTCATCTCCTCAATCTGCTTGAGCAGCAGTTGCATGCGATCCTTCATCAAAGGTTGTCCACGTTGCGTCCGTTTGCTGATGGCTTTCGTTTTCTCCAGGCGCTGCTTCTTGTACGCCTTGATGCGTGCTTCTTTCTCAGTCTTGATCCTTGAGCGCTCCGCCTCCTCCTCGGCAGCCTTTTGCTGACGAGCCACTTTTCGTATTTCAGCCTTGTTCGGTTTGTTATCCTGCTAAACAAATATAAAAATGTAGAATTGTTGTGCAGCCTGTTGAATATTTAAATATACCGTTTTCTTCTGCTGCTTTGGCTTGTATTTTGGCTTGAAATTGGGTTTTTGCTTCTGAATGCCTTGAGCAGCCTTTTTGTTTAATTGACCCTGCGTTTTTGGCTTTTTTGGTTTCATTTTTTTCTTGCAATAAATAAATATACAATAACACGTGCGGCTTTAGTAATCAGCTGTTATTGTTGTGATGTTTTTCACAAGTGTTGGTTAATTCTAGAAATGTATCGATATTTGTGCGTATTTTTTCAGTATTTTATGGCAAATCTAGATTATTTTTACGTTTGCCGCTCGCGTGGAAACTAAGCAAGTCTTTCTATTTACCATTTACAAATTGTTTTATTACTATGAGCTTAACCGACATTAAACAGAAGGAAAAGAAAGGCAAAAAAAATGTGCTGCCCAAGTTGCGCACTATCTTAGCCAATCCATACAAATATCACAGGTATGCAAATATGCTAACTTAAATTTGCATGCAGTAAACTGAACCAACTACAAATTTGCAGTCCTGTGTTACCCGAAAATGAAATGTTGGAGTTTGAAAATATCTTAAAAGCAGCAATAACTGCAAGCGAGCATGTACAGAAAACATTTGCGATACACTCGCACATACAGCTTGGACTGGATAGCTCACTGCGCGCCATCAATAGATGTAGTTTCTCTTGTGTCTTCATTTCACTGAGTTTGCGACCCTCGCATCTCGTTCGACTCATTGCAACAAGTGCTGCAATTAAAATTCCAACTGCTCCGATTTACGCACAGCCTAAATTGGAGGAGATGACTCAGGAGCTGTTTGGTGTGCGTGCGTTGATACTGGTTCTGCCACTGGACCTAAATAGAATAAGCAGCGAATTGGACAAATGGATAAATTCTCGAAAAAAGACACCAATTCAACAACAAAAAGGTTTGAAAGCTGCCAAGAAAAGAAAAGCGGTTGTGGAAGATTTAAGGAAAGTGGAGATGCAGCCACAGATGGCACAGCCGGTGGAGGCTCAAAAGGAATTCAGTGGGGATTACATATCGTGCGCAAATGATGGAGCTGCTCTGCAGCTCGACCAGGTCGATTTACAGACGGAAAAGCAACAATTGGGCGCAGCGCTAAGCAATTTAATGTTAAAGGCTCAAAGCACAACTAAATCTGAAACTAAAAACAAACAAAAGTCACAGGCACCAATTGAAACAACTGGTGAGCGCATGCAAGTTGACAGAGATGAGGACGAATTTCTGCCTGCGGATCTATCGGATTATCAGCCACTCACTGTGCATCAGATTCGCGGCAACCCAGACAAGAAACCCAAAAAGAAACGCAACAAGAAAGATAAGAAACAAACGGCGCCAAGTAAATCAAACTAAAGAATGGTTGGCAACGCGGCGATGCACACGCAAACAGCTGTTCAATTTTAGGTTACGTTTTTATTTAATTGTTAGCATAATTTTAAAAGCCGACAAAAATGCTCCGCAGCATTCGGCAAATAGCAAGACTACGAAAATTCGTGTCAGCTCCGACGTGCAATTTACTCAACACACAAACGGCAACAACAGTCCCATCCTATGCAATAACAGCGAGCATTCACAGTAGTCGAGTGCTGCAGAAATACGACAAGAAATCTTCGAAAGCAACAGAAGACTTCGACAGCGACGATGAGGCAGACGCTGAGTTCAAGGATGAGCGCGACTCGAAAGTGGTGAAGACCAAAGTGAACTCACTCCGAGCGGATTTGCTACTCAAATCTGGACTGGGCATGGCCAGAAAGTAAGTTACTCCCATATCGATCGAGTGTGCATCTAATTTAATATTCCCCATCTTGTTGCAGCAAAGTGGAGCTTAATTTCTATGAGAGCAAAATACGCGTCAATGGAAAGAAACTGCAAAAAAAGAGCGTGCAAGTGAGTTAATATAATAGTGCCAAGTAGCTTGTTTACCTTGCAGAGTCTAATCATTTTATAAAGAAATTTGTAAAGAATTGGGAGAAATCTGTTCTGCATCTGAATATTCTTAATCATACGAGTCTGCCTATCACTTTATACGCATGTACGTCAGAGTCGGCCGGATCTGATCAATATCTCATACAGAACGCAATTTAAAATTCAAATTTTAGTGTCAGAGTGATACATTAGAAAATATGATTATGAGACATCAGAATAAAACATCTCTTTGCAATTGCAGCTGGAAACTAGTTTTCTATCAAACAAACAATTAATGTTTTTAATACGCGAAATTGCCCTATGCTTATTTACTAGAAAATCACTCTATCATATTGATACTTTCGATCCAAAATATACATAAGCAATAACTTTAGAAATCTTTGAATAAATCTGCAAGAGCATTTCAACTTCGGCATGCATAAAAAAAAAAGAATGAAAAAATAAATCTTTGCTAATATATCTCATTTAATTGCAGCTCGAAGTGGGCGACGAGATTGATGTGATACGTGGCTTCAGTCAGACAAATCCGTCGCATCTGGTGATCGCACGTGTGGTTATACTCTCGGCCGAGGGACGAGAGGAGGGTCTTAGCGTTCACTTACGCCGCTACAAATCGCTGCTTATTGAGAACTATAGCGGCCCCCAAGCTTTCAAGTCCTCGGAGGCCGTCGCACATTAGTTCAAGCGCTGTTGAATGAATAAATCAAATCGCTGACACGAATAATCAAAAAATAAAAATAAAAGCAAATCTGTATTTGTAGCTTGCTTATATTTACATACATATGTACACGTATTTACGCGTTCGTTGTTTAATAAATCCGCGTACACGGATTTGCTGATAAGCGATTCACGTTGTCTCTCATGGGAATGGGCTATGTCTGTGCTACCACACGCGACATTTGTCAGACATCGGATTCATTGGACTGCCACGCAGGCAGCTATATGCCTGGGCGAAATCATCACTGTTGGTTACAGCGCCAAGTACTCGATATCTGTCCATCGTATGCTCATTGGTCAGCTCCTCCCAGTAGTGCTTCTCCTCGTAATCGGAACACCACAACTGCGCGAATCCTAGGAAAAACAACTGATCCGGCGATAGATCCAAACCAGGCATCTGCTCATTGTTCTGCAAACTCGCTGGATTATTCTCGCTGTTCAGATGCTCTTGCTTCATGTGATTCCGATAGGCACTGAGCGCCTCACGCAATCCACCGCTGTCCGCTATATTCTCATCCTTGGTCTGATTACCATTGACATTGCGATTGATCTCCGGTATCGAATAGTTATTAAAATGATCCACATAGCATTGGGCGCGATCGTTGAAAACTTCACCCGATTTTTTGGACCACCAATAGCGCATTGTGCCGTTGCTATCATAGGTGGAGCCAATGCTATCGAATCCATGGGTTAGCTCGTGACCCACCAGATACCCGAGGGTGCCAAACTTTAGCGAGTTGGGCCACGCCTGATGGTATGCCGGTGGATGCAGTATGCCAGCCATCACAGTTATCGAATTGTCCAGATTGTAATAGAACGCATTCACCTGCATGCCAACCAGCAGCTCCAGCGGCTTGGTGGTGTTCGCCAGTGTCTCGTAATGAATGCCATTGTAGCGCTTCAAGTACGTGCTAAAGCGCTTCAGGTTAATGGTGTTCTGGGCATAGGTGCCATTAATCAGCGTCAAATTGTTCATTTCCCGGATTAGGCGCTCCGAGAGACTGGCGTCCTTGAATGCACCGATGCGTGGCAGAATTGTGGACTCCTTGAGCAGCGCCTCCTTGCGCGTATCCCCGTCCAGCCAATTGGCGTTCTCCAGCAGCGCCAATTGACTCTTGCGCAGCTCCAAAATGATATTCGCAATCTCATTGTGGGTTTCCTCCGTAAAGTATTTCTAAATTCGAACAGAAAAGTTATTGTTAGATAATTGGTTTCTAACTTTTTTCGGTTTTTAATGAAAATTCTCCACAAAATCAAGGATAAAACTCTGTAACGGATTAAATATGCCCTTATCTAACAAATGTAAAGGACAACATTGTTTATATCAAATAGATACGCACCACAAAATATAGCTTATCCAGGATGTAGGGCAAAGAATACTGGACACTGAGTATACAATGATCACGTTGGAACTTGGTGGCCTTCAGTTTGGCATCCATGTGATAGAGGAGTTTCATAGCCAAATAGTTGGCAACCGCTGGCTTATGTTTCTCGCACACCTCATCCAGCTTAACGTAATAGTAGTCGCAGAATCGTTCCGTTGGATAGTCCCCAAATTGGAGACCATTCCAGGCAATAGCATAGTATTGATCCCATTGATCGAAGGGACCCGATAATTTGGCTGCTGACAGCTCTTCACATTTATCCGAATCCTCATCGAATTCATCAGCAATTTGCAGGGCATCCCGCCAGAAGGCAAATACCCCAGCAATAACCGCAGCCACCTGCTCTTCCTCAAGACCGTAGGCTTTAAGATAACCACGCATGCGACTCTCATTGAGCTTGTATCCTTTGTGCACATTATCTGTATGCACAATATAATCAAAGCCCAGCTCGGGCAGCTTAAAGTACGGATTAAATGGATATTGCGGCATAATCTTGTCATAGATGAGGCCCTCGGCACCAAAGTTCGTCAAATGGGAGCTCATGTTGAACCAACTAAAATTCGAGGCCTGCCACGCTTCACCGTCTACGGCGGGAAAGCCACCAATCGACCTGATAAGCGCCAGATAAGCCGTGTCGTTCGCTGGCAACGGATAGAGCTGAGCGTTGAGGCAAGCGTTGTAGAATTGTTGTGCAATTTTCAGCTCAGTTCCATAGCCCAGATCCGCGGCGAGCGTTGTGTTTGCCAGCAGAAGCTCCTCGGCGACATCGGCTAGTGTGTAGACAATGTCCAGGAGATTGCTGCGCTTGTGCTGTGTCTGTCGCTCCTGTTTCACATTCTTCCAGTTGCCACAGGCATACTCATAGAAATCATCGCATGGAGACACACTACGATTCATATAGCTTTGCATTTGTGCTGAATATGATTTCAGATATTCGTCTTTGTCGTCCGTTATCAAATTCTCCTTATCAATCTCGGGCTTTGATGTGGATACTTCAGGTTCCGGCTCTATGGTTGGCATTGCTGCGCACATGACCAACATGGCGCTAAGCACAATCAATGAAAAGTGTTTTTGAATCTGAACCATTTTTCATTCATTACGATGTTTACACCGTATTTTACTTAAGTACTTAGTAATCAAGCGATTGATTTTAATTAATGATGATAGCAACTTGCGTACGCGTTTTGTCTTGCAACTTTCGCACAACTGCTTTATTCAGAACCTAATTTAAAACTGGCGGAAACACAAATTTGCTGGCTTCAGCATTTGCGCCTTGGCGCTCTCGCATGTGATTACCCGGAGGGGAATGCTGCTTTTGCTTCGCTCACGACGAGTCGCTGATAACAAAATTATTATTATGTAGCTAAATCCAAAGACATGACCTATTCTGAGTTTGATTGATAATGAGATGTATTTTGCCACTGTTCTCACTTACAACCAATTTGATGGCCTCTATTTTCAAAGCTGAGTTTCACAAATGAGCGCGCACTATTTGAAATATAATTTCGCACTTCCCAACACTTCATGTTTGGTGTTAACAAATTTTGTCTCAGATGTGTAATAAAAACAGTGCTGAATAATTGCGGTCAGCATACCCTGCTCAAACAATTCATATCAGTAAGGCAACGCCATGTTTTCAGAGTAAAATCCATGCTTGTGTTTGAATTGTGCTTGCTGTAAGGATGTCATTTTCAAGCTCCGGAAAACATCGTGTAGTTCTACAGCAATATAAAGTAAGTTTCAGTCAATTAATTTCTTGTCCAGCAACTAAGACAAAACCATTTAGTTCCTATCTCACAAAGTAGTCTGCATCATCAAAGTATTGCCGGATAAAGTCAGGTTCTTCGAAAGGCAACCAGAAAATGACTTCAGCTGGATGACAGCCGGTCGATGGGTGAGACTCGAAAATGGATTATGGAGATTGTTTGCCGGCTTGAGCGATTTCAAAGAGGATGTGCGCCAACTGAAAACACAAATGATTATAGATCACATTCAAGTGTCAGTCAGCGCGACAGAGGAATTGCTGCCGGCGGCACAGAAATTATTGCGAGATGAGAGAGCATCATCCCAGAATGAAATAGGTCTGCAGATTATTCTTAAATATATGTCACACGAGGATACAACAAACCCAATTAGCCCAAAGCCGATAAAGCGGAAGCACACCGACAATGTTAAGAAAACCCAACTGGATAAAATCAGCGATAAAGTCAAATCCAAGTCTATTGATTCTAAAAAGAAGCCAACATCCAACGGGAATAGGTTAAAATTATTGGAAACTTTTATAAAATCTTAGACTGATTCTATAAATATTTTACAGTGAACCCGAAAGCAGCACTGGCGCTAAAAAGAAGTCAACATCGGAAAAGAGGTTAGGATGATTGGAAAGTTTGATGAAAATGACCACAAATTTTTTTTTTCAACTATATTTGTAGTGAAGCCGAAAAAATACTTCTGCGCAAGGAAGATGAACAATCAAATCGAAAACATGCAGGAACGGCAAAGAAAGGCGAAAAACGTGAGCGTCGATCCATCTCACAAGACAGTCACATTGCCAAAGATTCCTCAAACAAGGGACAATCCCGCGGTCGTTCCGTCAAACGTTCAAAGAATCCCTCAACACGGTAATCTAGAATTAAATGTTATTAAATATTATGAATTACTAAATAATTCACATACATGTAGCGATAGCAGCATTGCCGGAAGTCGTCCATCCCGTTCCTTGGTTAGGCCCGTTCGATACAATGAATTCGTTATGGGGTACTTATAACACCAACACTCATCGTCTATATTGAAATCTTATTATGTAACTAATATTTTGCGTGCACTTTGCAGTGATAAGCCGATGCGCAAGTCAAAATCAAAGAATTCTGAAAATAGCTTGAATTCCAGCTTGGATAAGCCAAAAGCCAATGGAATTGAAAGCAAGTCGAAGTGTGAACAGTTCGATGGAGCATCTTGCTTAAGTATTAATACCCTCGAAAAGCTCAACGACATGCTTGACAAACCCAAGCCGCGTGTAGTTGATATACTGTAAGTGAGGAACTCAGTTTATAAGATGCGCAAATAAAATACTTTGCATTTTAGTCTACTTGAGGATATGGACGAGGCAGCTGTCCTGGACACTTTCGAATCCTATCGTGTGCACTTTGATCGTTTATTCAAGGAGCGTGAGCACAAGTTCGAAACCACGAGCTATAAGGGAATCACCCACTGTGATATAATGGAAATTCTTAGCAAACAAATTCGCAGCAGGATGATTAAAAAACTGTTCGATCTATATAGCAAAACAGGCGTAAGTTGGCTATGATAATCTTATATATGTTTTAACATTTACATTTCTCACCGCCAGCCACATACATCTCTTGTCATCAACGGCCTTTTGCCGCTTTGGATAATCCGTCTATTTATGGACAGATATAAGTTCACACTGGATGAGGCAGTGCGTCAAATTTTGGATCAGCTCGAATACCTCACCTACCTCAAAGCCGTTAACAACGAGCCGATCGACGCGGGTTTGAAAGACTGATCGTTGGCCACAATAAATTACTTTTGTTCTTTTATTTGTAATCTGCGTGTACTCGTAGAAGTTATGTATATATATATATTTATTTAATAAAAATTCAATTTCACATGTATTTGAACAATCTGAGCTGCAGTAGAGAGCCCTCTCGGTTTGGTTTTTTGTTATTGTGTAATGAAATTAAAATTGGCTTACTTAAAACTAAACAGGTGCCTAGAAAGATGTACTGTTGATGCAACGGTAGTGTGAATGAACTCAGTCTGTCTGTCTGCCACCTGACACAAAACGCATATTTACACAATTCAAATAGTTGTAAATGGTTATGGTTGGTCATGTGGGATTTGTGGACTTAGAGCTTAGAGCTCATCATGCTGTTGATCCTCATCGTCCTCGTCGGCAATCGGGCTCTTCTCACTGCTGCCCGTCTGTGTCTCATCGCCATCATCGTCGTCCTCCTCATCAAACTCGATTTGTTCGTCCTGTGCGACGCCCAGAGTTTGGCGCATCATTCGTTCGATGCTGTCGGCAAAGCCTGCGGTCTCCTGCAGCATGTAGCCGGAACGCAGTGTGGACGTGCGGAACATCATGACGGCCATATCCTTGGCGGTGTCGTCCGCCTCATCGGCTTCGACGCGACGCAACAGCTCACGCATTAGCGGATGCCGTGGATTAATCTCCAATGTCTTCTTCTGATTGAGGTAGTAGCTACGCTGCGGATCATCGGCCTTTTGATGGGCATTTGACATGGCCAGACGTTCCATGTTGCCGGTCCAACCAAATACGCTGGCCACCAGAGCACAGGGTGAGTTGCTTAGACGCTCCGACACCTGAGCCTTGGAGATCTCATCCTTGAGAGCCACCTCACTCAGCCATTTAACCAGAGGCTCGAAAGCGCCCTTTAATGCCTCAAATTTCTCTTTGCTCTTCTCCGATTCGTTTAGCTTGAAACCCTCCTTGGCAACATTTTGGAATTTCTTGCCATCGAATTCGGGCAGTGCAGAGATGCAGTATTCGTCAACGGCCTCGACAAGGTAGAGCACCTCATAGCCCTTGCTCAGCAAACGCTCAACGAACGGCGACTTCTCGACTTCGCCACGATTGGCACCGGCAATATAGTAGATGTGCTCCTGCTTGGACTTCATGCGCTCCACGTACTCTGCCAGCGAGGTAACGCCCTTGCCATTTGATGTCTGGAAGCGCAGCAGCTTGGCCAAACGTGAACGATTGCTGGGATCCTCCATGACGCCCAATTTGATGCTGACGAGCAATAGCAAATGGCGATTAAAAACAGTTTATAAATTAGTGAAATAATTGTGGTGCTTACTTGGTGGAGAACTCCTTCCAGAACTTCTCGTATGCGGCCTTATCAATTTTCTTGATCATGTCGAGCACTTTGCGCACCAGCTTCTTCTTGATCACCTTGATTAGTTTGTGCTGCTGCAGGGTTTCGCGGGACACATTTAGGGGTAGATCATCGGAGTCTACGACGCCACGAATAAAGCTCAAATAGTTGGGCATCATATCGTTGAACTCATCCGTAATGAAGACACGACGCACATAGAGCTTAATGTTGTCCGATTTGGTGCCGTAGCGATTGAAAGATTCGGATGGCTGAATCTTTGGAATGTACAGTAAACTCTTGAAGGTGACCTCGCCCTCAGCAACAAAATGTGTTTGGATGAGGGGTTCACTCGAATCCTTGGTGAGACTCTTGTAGAAAGCATTGTATTCCTCGTCGGTGACTTCGGCGGGTTTACGCGTCCAGATCGGTTTGCTATCGTTGATCAGCAACCAATCCCAGATGGTCTTGGACACCTTTTTGGTCTTCGGCTTACCATCGTCGGTGTCCTCCTCAACCTTGACATCATCATCGGCATCCTCGACATCATCTTCGGTCTTCTTGGTCTCCGTAACTTCATCCTCAATTGGCACCTCCTCATCTACAGTCTTGCTGGACCACATCATGATTGGGAAGTTGATGAACTGCGAATACTTGCGAATTAGATCGCGCACGGTGTCCTCTTCCAAAAAGTCCTGAGCCTCATCCTTAAGGTACAAGGAGATTATGGAGCCACGCTTTAGGGTGTCGCCACGTGGATCTTCTGTGATGCTGAAGCTATTCGCGTCCGACTCCCAGATGTACTGCTTATCATCGTTGTGCTTGGTGGTGACCACTACACGATCAGCGACCAAAAATGCCGAATAGAAACCAACACCAAACTGTCCAATCATATCATTCATATCCAGACCGTCTGCCTTGCTGGGATCCTGCATTTTGGCCAGGAAATCGGCAGTGCCGGACTTGGCAATTGTGCCCAAATTATTGATGAGATCCTGATGCGTCATGCCAATGCCAGAATCGAGAATATGCAGCACTTTGTTCTCCTTGTCGGCCTTGATACGTATAAGCAGCTCAGGATTTCTGTCCAGCTCCTTGCTGTCTGTCAGCGCCAGCAGGCGAATCTTGTCAATCGCATCGGAAGCATTCGAGATCAGCTCACGCAAAAAGATCTCCTTATTCCGATACAGCGAATTAATAATCAGCTTCATCATGCGGTTCACCTCCGTTTGGAATGTAAACTTTTCCGCCTGCAAGAACCAATAACCAATTAACATAAGATAAAAATTTAATTTAGTCGAGTTGGACACGTCAGAAATATTTCAAGAGAAATTAACAGTCTTTTATAGAGTATTAAAATTAAATTCAATTAAGCTAACTATTCAAATTGTTTTATAAAAATTATAAATTGATGTTTCTAATTATTTAAATTTAAATAATTTTGATAGAATTAATATCTAGCATATACAAAATTTCAATATTAAAAATTTATGATTTGTTGCCAATTTTAACGTCTAATGAGGCTCAAATAGCTTTAAATTTAATCATAATTGACGTGGTCAATGAATTGTTTGGAATTTCCATGTGTGCATTTTATTATCAATGGGGGGTGTTCTCATATATAAAAGATGATGTGGATGTGTAGGTGTGCGTGTGTGTGTGTGTTTATACATGTGTAGGTGTACCGACCTTTTCGCGTATTTCTTTCAGTTGCGCCACATTTAGTCCGTCCAATTGAACAGCTTCTTCTTCGCGCTTAAGCGTTTCGGCATCTGTGGAACAACAGATAAATAAATAAATAATAAAGAGACAGGTGCAATTGTATTGGAATATGTGCATTTAGATAAGGGGGCGTATGTATGCCAACAGTGAAGCAACGGTAAGAGCTTAACGCTGACGTGTACCAAAAGCGCAGAAGAGAATAAATACACCGACAGAAAAGAGGCGTGAACAAAAATATTGCTTCTGCTGCTTACCCGTTCTAGAACCTTCTTTAAAGGATCCCAAATCCAAATCAATTGTTTCAATACCATCTTCAGCAGGGCTCTTTTCAGCGGCAATTTGGCTGATGCCTATGAAAAACACAAGTTTATTATAAAAATGAGGTTAAAATGCCGGCTGCATATGTAAAGCGGGCCATTGGCATTAAAACTAACCTGCTAAAAGCAATATGCTCAGAAGCAGAAAATTCTTCATATTTTTCGCACTACTTTTTTTGACTGGGACTGAAAAACAGTTATTTTGCCTAATGGCCACGTCACTAACAGGCGTCCACCAAGTTTCGTGTCGAGTCCCGTCACAATTTGACCGACCGAACGCTTTTCGCACACAAAAATGACGCCGTCGCGACACAGGGCATATAAATAAGTCGCACAGCGTTGCCACAGTGTTGAAATTATTATTTACACCTAGTATTTTACAGTTCCAGCAATGACGATCACTGCTTTTCACAACTGTGTACTATGTAACAGATTTGTTTTCTTTGATGTGGTAGAGCCCTAAAAAATGAAAATGGCAGTAAAAAAAAGAAAAAAAGCGTTATGTCTGATCCAGTGGGCTCTCGCTCAATTCTGTGGTTGTAGAAAAATGCTTTAATATAATATTGTATCGCGAGCTGCATACATTGCTTTCTAAAAGGGCAGTAATATTCGATAACATTTGAGCACAAGCTGTTTTTGACATTCCTCTTCATCTGCATTTTTCTCACATGCTCACATACACACACACGTGCATAGTGAACCAGAGTTTTAATAGTTGGCCATTAAACTGAATGATTTTTTACAAATTATTTAACATTTGCGTGAGTTATCAAAAATAAACAATAGTTGAATAACTTTGAATCTATAGTAATTATCGTTAAGTACACATTTATTAGAATGCGCCACGGCAGCAGACCAACCCAGTGACAGCACCAGCAGCAACAACAACATCATCAGCAGCAGCAGAAGCAGCGAGAGGCATTTTAGCAGCAGTAGCAACAAAATCGGCAACATTTCATTATTGTTCGTCGTGCGTGGAGGTGGAGCACCCCGTCAATTACAGTTTCGCATAGTCGTCTCATATATATACATATACATATATATATAGATCCACATACAAGCACATCCATCAATCGGGCTGTTATACAACAAAATTACAAGCGTGTGAAAGAGAGTAAAGTTAACTTTACTAAAATTTACGCCGGCAATCGATGCGTATTTGTCCTTCAACTTCAACCCAAAGTGAGGTGTATTCATAATTCATACGGCAAAGCTAACATAAATGCGTGTCTGTGTCAATGTATTAGTGCATTAGTGTGTGTGTGTGTGTAAATGTTTGTGTAATTGAAAGCAGTATCATTAGCGAAACAAGTGCGTGCTTGCTTGCTTGCTTATCAGCTGCTGGCGGTGCCTCAAGACTCGCTGCGAAAGTTGTGGCGCAACACATACAATTAGCAAAGAGAACGAAATCATTGAACGCACATTTCCAACGAAATTCTATCCGGGATTTTGGAAACCAAACAAAAACCTCCAAACACAGACTCGAGGAAAGAGGCAACGCCATGAATATCGACGATTACGAATCGCTGCCAACGACCAGTGTCGGTGTAAACATGACGGCTGGCGCTTTAGCGGGCGTATTGGAGCATGTTGTCATGTATCCGCTGGACTCGGTAAAGGTGAGTGTATGCGCTTACATATATATACTATGTGTGTCTCAAATGTTGCAATTTTCAACGAAAATATCTACATATGTAATAGAAGCAGTGCATAAACATTCCGCACTTAACCTCACAAATTCGCATAAATCGTTGCCTGTGTATGTGTGTGTTTGTGTTTTCGTCTTATGCTTGTATTTATCGTGATGTAATTCCTTAATTTTTTGACCATTAAACGCTGCGCGCGTTGCTCACCTAGCAAATGTGGAATTTTTTTCATTATATTTTATACAGGAGCTGATACAATTTGTGTCAGGTTACTGTAATTATGCTTATCGGAGCACGTTCTTTACGTTTTTGTAGCAACGCTCGAGATAAGATTAGCCACCAACCACTTTACCCCCCAAGTGAAACCTCATGATGACTGGCAGACAGCTAAAGATGTATTGTAATGTGCGAAAATATGTAATATTATATTAATGCGTATATGCCGGGCTTTTTTTTAATTGGAGCAATTTCACAATTAGAATTTTATTTAGATATATATATATATATATATATATATATATATATATACAATATAGATAAATTTGCCCAACAATACAATTTGTGTAACAATACAATACAATACTACAACGAAAACTACGACGATCGTTATATGAATTCCGCTGAAATTTGCTCTGTATTGAATACAATAGTACACATGCAGATACAGATACAGATACCTGCATTTAGGTACTATATCTATGTATATATCTTCTCTTATAAGTAGCTGTGCATATGTGTGTATGTACTTAACTATGGAACACGGTATTGCAGTCGTCACGTCGATATTTGCGCATATATTATATATACGTAGTATATATAATGTTGTACAATACAATATGCAAAATATATACATATGTATATATATTCGAGAATGCACTCGACAGCACGTCAGATTCTTGCTTTAAAAAAAAAAAAAACAAAAAAACAGAAAAAAGAATTACTCGCTTACTTTGGGCACACGAGCGTTTATTGATTTTCTCAACGACGCATCGAAATGTACAATTTTTGTCAATTGTCAATGTCTTATTGTTATTTGTTTTATTGCGATCCACATTTGATGGGCAGGTGACCAATTAAATGCCAATCTAAAGCTAGCCAGGGATTCCCAACGTCATCCAGCCAGCAGACGAGTAATCATTTTCTGTTCTGTATATAGACATCCATAAGTATTAATTGTCACGCTGACGAGCTTATTTCTATACGGCAATAATAACAATAGTCACAACAGAATAGCGAGAAAAATGCTTAATTGAGCTACAATTAAACCTACTACACTGTTTGTTGTTATTATTACCCCTCCTTTGATTTTATGATTAATATAAATTATTGATATACTTTCTTCTTTTTTTTTGATTTGAGTGATTACGTTTGTGCTTATCCGAGAGCACTTTGGATCCTGCAATTTGGATACCCACAGGGGGTTTTTGGGGGCAGTTAAACTATTCGCTTGTGTGGTGGCAACAATCATTGCCAATTTGTGGTTAGAAACGAGCAGTTGTTATTATGAACAGATTTGATTGATCATCATCATCATTATCATCATCGTCACATATACTTCAAGTTGTTGTTGACTTGGAAATGGTTGATTTCCATCACCTTGGTTCGCCTTCTCGTTGACAGTCATCTTGTACTGATATCGGGCGTATATATATGTTACGTATACTCCAACTAACAGATATGTGTATAAATATAGACGGCGCATTGTCGTCGTCTGAATAATAGATAAGTACTGGAGCACTTTTTATTGCCAGATTATTTTCGTGTCACATGTGTGTTTGGCCACGTCTTTGTAATTTAAAACTTGGATGCTGCTTATCACATGCCCAACCCACACTGGGGTTATTGTAAAAATACTGGGAATTATTTTTAGTTTGTTTATTTTTATTGTTATTCAATGAATCATATTATATATTATTATTTGCTAGTATTTTTTTTTTCAAGATTTCTACATTGCTATGAAAGCATTCTGTTTCATTTGCGCTAGATTAGATTGTTACTATAGAGTAACTTTTATTAAATTGATATCAGTTAATCGGTCATTAGTTTTTCTTATATTGTTCAATTTTACAATAAATTAAAACTGCCAAGCAAACAACTCAAGTTGTTACCAAATAAGGGATGCCCTTCAAAGTTTTGCATCATATCATGTGATGTGTTCCCAGAATTATTATTGAACGCATTTGAAAATGGGTGCATCTAAAGATTAGATTGTTCTGCCACCCAATGCAACACATTCATTTCAGATAACTAAAGCAGTCAAATAAAATATACTTTATTGTCGTTGACCCTTTTTGTACTTGTTAGATGACGTCGTCTAGCTGAGTTCTTGTGAAATTCAAATGAATTACTCGATTCATTAATGGGGTTTTTTTCTTGTTGATAAACTAAATAAAAATATAAATGATATGGCATGAATTAATATCGGTCTGAGACCGCAATAAATAGTAAACATTGAAGAATAACCTATTAAGTAAAGGTTGAAGAATAACCTATTAGGGATCAATTAGTAGAACTAATTTATTAATTTCTAATTAAATATAAATTCTTCACAGACCCGAATGCAGAGCCTAACATCGCCCACAGCTCATTTGAATATAATGGCCACGTTCCGCAACATGATCACACGTGAGGGACTCATGAGGTAAGTACGCACATCCATCTATCAAAGTCATAGCTTTAATAGAATTCTAACTATATAATTCTATATCCTTCTGCATAGACCCATTCGTGGAGCAAGCGCTGTGGTAATTGGCGCTGGACCCGCGCATTCGTTGTACTTTGGGGTTTATGAAATGACAAAAGAAACGCTGACGAAATTCACATCACACAATCATTTGAATTACGGTGCGTAGAACTCATCTAGTTCACATCCCAGCCACCAAAATTGAAGCATAATGTTAATCTTGATGCGTTGGTTTGTTGTGTTTTAGTGTTGTCCGGTGCATTGGCCACGCTGATACACGACGCCATCTCCAATCCGACGGAGGTGCTCAAGCAGCGCATGCAAATGTACAACTCGCCATATACCTCGGTCGTGAGCTGCATGCGGGACGTATACAGGAAAGAGGGCATGGGCGCCTTCTATCGCTCCTATTCCACGCAGCTGGTCATGAACATACCATATCAGACCATTCACTTTACCACATACGAGTTTCTGCAGAATATGGTGAGTATGCCATTAAATAGAATACGTATTTTTTAGATAATTATGTATTTATTATATTTAATACACACTATTTTGTTGTCAATTCTCATACCTGACAACGGCAAAGGAAGTACTTTAAAAATCAGCTACATTTTTTATTAAAGTTTATTTTTTGAGTTAGAGAAAGTAAGTTCCAATAAATTTCCAATTTATAAAAACTACAGTTTAATGCATTAATGAGTTGACTAACCTTCAAGTTTAGCATATAGCCAAAAAAAAAGGGTCTTTTAACTATGTGCAGTCATTTCGATTGCTAATTTGATTTCATTGATATTTTATCAGTTGAATGTGGAGCGCAAGTATGATCCCGTTGTGCATATGGTGGCCGGTGGGGCAGCTGGCGCTGCTGCAGCGGCAATCACGACGCCACTTGATGTGATGAAGACGCTACTAAACACACAGGAATCGGGACTGACCAAGGGCATGATTGAGGCCTCACGAAAGGTTAGTACCGCAAATAGACTAGTTAGCCTTGATGCACAACTAATGGTTTTCGATTTGTAGATTTACCGGATGGCCGGTCCAAGAGGTTTCTTCAAGGGCATCACGGCACGCGTGCTGTATTCAATGCCGGCCACGGCCATTTGCTGGTCCACGTACGAGTTCTTCAAGTTTTATTTGTGCGGTATGAAACCGGATGAGTACAAATCGTCAATTACGGGTCGGTCTGAGCTGGCCAAACCTGCGCCAACAATCGACTATGTGTTGCCCAAGAGCGATGCCGATGAGCAGATTGAGGAGACGACGCCAGAGCCGGGGCTCAAAGATGCGACAGCGTTGCATCCGGCACCGCCAACGGTGAATGCCTCCGGTGCCATTAAGACAGTATGTGAGCTATCCACGCGAACTGCTGCGCCCACCATCAATATGCATACGAGGCACACGGAGGTGAAGAGTCCGTATGAGCGGGGCTTCTCTAGTACGTAAGATGGGCGTGGCCGCGAGCGGGGCCAGCGTTCAAAGGCACGTTATTGGCAGCGACTAAAACATAAGCGTAGCTTTTAGTTAAGAGCATGGGGCGGAGCACTTGTTAAATATCCATTTTGGCGGCGGATGAGGAGAAGACTGCGATGGTGAATCGGACAGGGCGTTTGAAACGCTTGCCGACTGCCATTGCCCGTCCGTCGCCCTTCGTCCCGGCTGATTATTGTATGAATACTCTGCGCGGAGTCGGTGAGAGAGTTTTATCACTTCAGAGTCGGAGGTTAAATTGTAGTTGTTGTTGTGCACAAAACTCTCGCTCTCACACACACTTACGCAAACACTCGGCACATAGCTGAAAACACACACACACACACAAAAACACATACATACATACAAAAATATATATACATATATATTATATACACACAGACACTTTCTACAGTCATCTGCGAAAAAATTCTTGTTAAAAATACTGGTAATAATATTGTATCTATGTTAATTGAGAAAAATTAGAGAACCTACTTGTAAAATACTATTACCTTTAATTATGTATTACTGAGATGATTTTTTTTTAAAACAAATTTAAAAGTTTATCTACACATATGAATATATATTTATGTTTATGTTGTTAAAGTAAATCAAAACAATACAAAAGCGCAAAGCAAAAAACCAACAAACAAAATGTTTTGCAAGATACAAAATTGATTTGTAATCAAATTACAATTAAAAAAAAGCAACACAATTTAAGCTGTTAAAAATTTCAATTAGTTTCGATAACCAAGTGTAAACTGCTTATTATATTGTACCATATTGTATGAGGCAATCCGGCCTTTGCCCACTCGCTCAGGACTTTTCCCTATGCGTTCTCCAACCACTGGCTCGGCACTTGATTGTGATCCTTAATTGTTAAAGTTTATTTTTATATTTTTGTCCATGTACCAGTTAATCAGACACATGCTACAATCTGTTATTGATCTATACACCCTTAAGAACCAAAGTTTTTAGGCTATACGGAAGCAAAAAAAAAAAAAAAAAAAAAAGAAAAGAAAAGAAAAGAAAAAACGCGACACAATCAAATGCCAGAGCAGTCAACCGGATCGTCCAGGTTCAGCTCCTGAGCCTCGGATTACACACAACACACATATTTACACACATACACACACGCATGATTATTATGTTTATTGTTTGTTATTTTTATTTTTATATATATACAACTATGTATATGTCAAAATTATACAGTATATGCAAATATAAATAATGCACTTGCTATTTGTAACTGTAAACTGTAGCCCTAAATTTAACACTTAATTGTTAAACAATTCAAGCAAACAAAAGAACAACAATGGAAACCCAAACGCATTAAACGGAGAAAAGAATACTTGTTTTATGTCAAATGCAACAACAAATGCTGTTTATTTTTTACATTCATAGATTCCACATTGTTATTATTATTTTTTATTTTCTAGCTGGGTTAAATTAACGAAAATAAACTATATTTTAAATTAAATGATTTCTACACACAGATCAATTTCGGTTGCTTACTAGAAAATCTTATGTGCAGTGTCTCAAAAAAAATTGCAATTTTTTGATTTATTATACATGTGTGAGGCTAGAGCGTCAGCTAGAGGATTGAATCCAGGCCGCGACGACGCGAACGCTGCGACAAAAGTGGACGAGGCTTGTAGAGATCATCGTTGGAGTAGCGCTGCTGCTGGCAGAGTTTCTGGGCAAGACGCCTCGTGGTCAGAACGTCTGCAAAGTGCACATGATAAACAAGTTAATGAAAATCTGAACAATTCATACAATATAGAAACGGGATTAATGGGCAGCTGATGGAATTAGATAAACGGTTAGCTTACCCAAGTTAGCGCTGTAAAGAACTAGATATGGAAGTGCGTGCTTATGGATTTATAGGATTTGCATGTAATGCGAGCGGAAAGCATGTGGAAAGAAGATAAAGTCTCGTATGTATTTAAAAGAACAACTTTAATATGAAGGTGGACCGGCATTAAGCATTAGTGATGACAAATCAGCTACATTTTTTGGGTGACAGAGATGGAATTACCTTTTTCATGTTTCTCCAGCTCTTCGTTCTCTTTGGAATTGACGCTGACCTCGGAGTGCGTAGGCGACATCTTGATGGCATCAGTGCGACGTGTTCGTTTCTCCGGACTGCCGGCACAGCTGCTGCTGCTGCCGGTGCTGGAGCTGCTGTGATGCTTCGACGTGGACGCTTCGCTGCTCAGGCGACGCTTGAGTGTGCTGCGTCGAGGGCAGCTCGTCTCCTCGCACTCGAACACATCGAGCAGCTGGCGACGATCCTTGATGTGCTGCTCAATCAGCTGCAGACGCGCCCTGAACTCTTCCCCATCGTCCTCGAAGTGGGTAAATATTGCGTCAACATCAGTTTCGGCCAAACTCTTCGATGATTCCTGCCTGATTTCCGATTTAACGGTGTCAGCAGCGATTACTAACTCTTCGGTTTCTGCGGCTTTATTGGGTTTTATTGGCGAATCCATGGCACTGACTGCCATTTCAGGCTGATCCCTAACGACCCCGATCTCATCTGATTTCTTCTCACACTCAGCTGTCTGCTCAACTGCCTCCAAAACTGGCTCCACAACTACCTCCACAACTGGCTCCACAACTGGCTCCACAACTACCTCCACAACTGGCTCCACAACTGGCTCCACAACTGGCTCCACAGTTGGCTCCACATATGGCTCAACAACTGGCTCCACAACGGACTCCACAACAGGTTCCACAAATGGATCGTCCACAGGATCCACAACAGATTCATTTGGCTCATTTGCGATCTCAGGCTGAGCAGGAGGTGGCTCTGAAGCTGTAATAATCTTTGTTTCGTCAACTGGTGCTGGAGATTTGGATTTCGACTCCGTTTGTGTAGATTCAATGGAATGCTCCTCTAGCTTTAACTCAGTTTCCGCCACTGTTGTTGTGATCTTCACTTCGGTTGTTTTTTTCACTGATGTTCCTGCGCTGTTGATCTCAACAAAGCTGACACTCGATTCCTGGAGTATATCGCTAACAATGATCACACTGCTGGCAGCCATCAACTCAGCAGTTGTCTGATTGATACTCTCATTGTGGTTGCCATTGGTCCCATTGGTATCCGGCTCCTTGCCATTTGCTGCAGCTGTACTCTCTCTGCTGAGCGCATCTGTGGCTTCTGTTGGCGGTTTGTTGGAGGAATCCGGTGGCTTACCCTCATCATTGGAATCGTTGCTATGTCGTTTTAGTAGCTTTGCCTTCTCCTCATAATGATCGTCCTGTGTGATTGGAGTTATGGATGTCGTTGCAGAATTGGGTGTAGAATTTGAGCTGGATTTGTTGCAATCACGTTCCCGATCACTTCTCTTCGAGGCGGAGGATGAGCTGCCGCTGCCGTTGTGGCTGCGACTGTGATGGCTATTACTGTGACTATGACTCTCTCTGCTATCCCGGCTGCGTTCCCTGTCGCGATCCGAGCGTGACGACGACGAGCTGGACTTGTGTTTCTTGTGCGACGATGATTCGTGACGCGACGAGGAACGTTTTGAGGAGGTGGATGACTCATGAGTGCTGCGATTTGGCGCAGTCGAAGCGGTTTTGTCATTTCTCGAGCTGCTATTTGTTCTATGCTTCGAACTGGATGAATGCGATGAGTTGTGGCTGGAGTGTTTCGAGTTGTATGATGTTTTGCTGCGTGATTTGTCGCGTTCACGATCGCGTTCCCGCGACTTTCGTCGCTGTTTGTCATCCGATCGCGAATGCGAGTGATGACGCTTATCCTTGTCTTTGGAGTGTGAATGCGAGCTCTTCTTGTGTGTTTGCGATGAGGACGAAGCGGAGGCTGGCGATGTTGTCAAGTCCGCAGTTTTAATAACTCCATCATCCTTAAGCTCATCTGATGCAATGGGCAATGTTGCAGCTGCTGTGGCTTCATACGGCACCTGCTGCTTCTCTGCGTCGGGCAATTCCGGTGGAGGCTCCTGTGGAAGTGGAGGCTCTTGTGGAAGTGGAGGCTCCTGTGGTAGTGAAGGCTCCTGTGGTAGTGGAGGCTCCTGTGGTAGTGGAGGCTCAGTGGTAACTAAGAAATCTTTGGGATTCTGTGAACCTGGCGCTGAATCCGCAAACGAGGCAAAATAACTGTCTGACGGTCGCTCGCAATTGGTCTCTGAAATTTGCTTTGGTTTGGACTCATCTATTTCTGAGGAAATGTTGTTGTCGTTATTTAAATTGGCCGTCACCTCACACATGATGGCATCCTCAATGGACAGGGCATGCGTACCACCGTTTGTGCTTTCCGACAAGGAGTTCTTTCGTTCGGTGCCTGCATGAAATACACAAAAGATTTTAATTAATGTTTTAAAAATCGTTTAGTCTTCCCCCTACCCTCGAATGTGATGGCATCCTGTTTGATGTCAAAATGCAGCTGGCGTCCGCTGTTATCGTCATTGCCGTCGCTGGAGTTCTCATTGAATTTGGGCATTTGCGCCTCCTCCGATATGTTGGCGGCCATATTGGAGGTGAGCTCCACACTATTGTTGGCGGATGTTAGCTGGGGCGCATCCATTGAGGCGATGGTCAGACGACTGTCGCTCGACACCTGTGAAAGCTGTGAGGCCGGCGAGGTGCCAGCGTCTCGCGAATCATTCGCTAGCTCTTTAATATCCTTGAGGGATTCTGTTGTGTTCAACGAGGCGTTGTTGGTGTCTTCCTTAAAGCTGGCGATAGGCTCAAATGGTGGCGAGGCTGCATCCTCATCATCATCGAGCATATCATCTACATCTACACCAGGCGGGAGATCATCGTCTTTGCTGTCATCTTTTAAGTCCGACTTGACTGTGTCACGATCAGAATCTGGACTGATCTGCTCCAGGTCAGTAGGCAGTAGGCTGGCAGTGGTTTCCACTTTGAGCAGATTGCCGCCATTCATGTGGCTCAGCGGGTGGCCAGAATATGGGGGCAGGGGAGGTGCTGGCAGCAGCGGTGGACGAGGTGGCGGATTCGTTGGAGGTGGTGGTGGTGTTATACCCAAATACTTGTATGCAATGCTCTCAATCTTTGGCTCAAATATGGTGGCCACCTTCGGATTGACCACCTGATCAACAATGTGATCCACACCCTTGTCAAGCACATCAGAGCTGTAAAATGTTGTAATGAGTTGTAATGAAAGGAGCATTGAAGTATTTAGATTTAGACTTACTCAAGCAAATGTTTGCGTAGTCGTTCGCGCAACTGCACCTTGTTGGTTTCTGGTGTCCAATGTTGTTTGGCGAGAAAATCATTGACAGCCGTCTCGACGCGATTGCGTACATTTTGATATGCTGGCTTTGTGTCGACGTCCGCCAGACAGCAATTGAATCGAAACTCATCGAAGACACCCTGTGACTTGACCTCTTCGATGAGAGTCTTCACAAAATTGTCCATTTTTTGTGGACGCAATTAAATCGATCAACAATCTAATTTTTATTGTGGAATTTTGTTTTTTTTTTCTAAGAATGTTTTAAGTGTGACTGCAACCACAAACCCACAAAAATAACTTTGTGGTTTGGTGCACTTGCAACACTGGCCCAGGGCCTATCGATAGCGATAAGTCAGCTGCATACAATTTTGGCGCAATTCTAATAAACAGCTGCGCTGTTATATATCTGTTATTCAATAAATTCCGATGTCAAGAACATAACAGAAAATGTTAAATTAAATGTTAAAATCTCTTGTACACGCTGTATGCAACTCTGCATAAAAATTTGGCGGAACCAAGCGCTTGGAATGCTATTAAAAGTTGTCCGATCCTTAGATGAGAGCTGCATAATTGAATAATTATAGTAATGAAATTAAGTGCAACAAATTCACATTTGGAAATGCAAGGAATTGCTGAAGTCAATTCAGTTCAAGAAACTGCGGACAATGCGACTGCAGGCAACGTCGCGCCAGAAGTGGCCAAAAGTGAATCGGATTCCAACTCATTACAACTGCAAATCTTGCCAAGGAATCTGCTGCTAAAGCAGTGCCTCATCAACGACACAGAATCGGCAACGGATAGCAGTGAGCTATTCGCGGAAATCGAACTACATCAGAGTAAAGCAGAACAAAAGACGCCAACAACAGGAAAATCGCGCAGTAAGTGTAAAGCATTTATTTAATGTATTTAATTATTTAACATTAAAAATGAATGTGCCACGACAGGAAAACGCGACTTGATCAATTTGCAATCGAATTTGAGCCCAAAATACATTGGCTATGCGAATGCCTACTCGCCAACGTCAAGAACAACGTCTGACAGCACTGAGCTCCAAATGCGCACAACCCGAAGACGAGCTCATGCCACAACCTTAAACAGCTGCAGCGCCGAGCTAAGCGGTAGAGATAGCGATACATCATCGCCAAAGAATCTGGCCACCGGCATTAAGGCGGCTCGGATTGGTGATACCTATCTGAGTCCCATCGATAAGCTGCTGATTAAGAATGGCGCCAATTCGCCCAACAGCACTGGCTTCGAGGCGGATGCGGAGGATGTGGCTGCAGTGCAGCCATCGCGCAAGACTATCAAACGTAAACTAAAACGCGGGCCCAAGCCAAAGACTAACAAAACGAAAGATACAGCAGAGACGGCAGCGGGGGAAATGGAATTGTTACCCGCTGATCAACAGCAGCTGCAGCTGCAGTTGGAACAGTTGCCCATTGAAACAAAATGCATCCTAGATAATGTTAAGGAGGAACAGGTGGAAATCAAGATTGAATTAGATGATGAAAATGCCGCAGACAATATCGCCTACACTGAACGGGAAACTGAAGCCATGGCTATGAAGCAACCAAATACAGAGAGTAGACAGGTGGAGATGATATTTGCACTGCCAGAACCGAATACAACAGATTTGGAAGCACTGAAAACACCGCCAGATCTTATAGAGCCGCCGAACAATAGCGAACAATCTATGAAATCGCCGTCGTCAATTAGTTTGGATAGTGGGAAGGGCTCGTCGATAGTCACCGATTCGGGCTGGCCCACATATCAGGAGGGTGATCTGTATTGGGGCAAATTGTTCACCTACTGCTACTGGCCCTGCATGGTCTGTTCCGATGAGCTGGGCCAACTCGTAGGCGATCAGCAGATCCATTCGCAGCGCAAGTCAACGGACAGTGTGCCGGGAGCATCGGTTAGTATTCAGGTGCATGTACGCTTTTTTGCCGATAATGGACGTCACAATTGGATCAAATCGGAGTTTCTTTTGCCCTTTGCCGGCCTCAAGGCCTACGAGGATATGCGCGATTCTGTGCGCATACAGCATGGTCCCCGAAGCCTCAAATATCGGCAAATGGTGGCCAAACAGAGCAGACTGCACGTCTGGCGCCAAGCCATCGATGAGGCCAACATTGTCGCCCAGATCCCATACCCAGAGCGTCTACAAAAGTTTTATGAAATTCACGAAAACAACGTGTAAGTAGAATATACTATTCCAAATTGGTTTTTAAGAGCGTGCCAAGACTGTAAACCAGCAAACAAAATGTGGTAAAATACCCGTGCTAATCTTTGAGATTGCTTATACGATACAGTCTTCTCTTATTTAGGAAATCTATGCTGACTAACTCACTGACTGTTTGGCATTTTGTTCTTAGTAAGATAATGTGTGGAAAGTTGCTGGGAGAAAGTTAAAGTGCTTGGCCAAAGACGGGTTTTACCAGCTGGCTTACAATTGGCGCCAGCAAGTCAGGGTTACAAATTATTAGGCGACAGCACAACAACAGCAAATTTTCAATTTCAATTCAGGAGCGAGTGAATTATGAATTCTCAAAACTCGAGACGATCGATTGCCGTCAACTTTTTTACGTGTTGTGTTTGCTTTGGTAGTCAACGACCTCAAAGCGTACTTGCAGGTGAAATTTGTTTAAAAAATAAAATACTCGGCTAAGCAACAACAACATTCAAATTTGAAAGGCTGCTATTAATCAGTATTATTTGCTCTTTATGTTCATTTTCTAAGAATTGCACTTTTTTAATGGAAACTTTACGAATTTAAAAAAATTTAAATATAGTATTTAACGATTTTCAGCCATTCCCTTTATATTTTTATTCAATAGAGCAGCTATAAATATTTAAGACTTTTTCTATTTTTATTTATATCAGCACACAGAGCAAGCAGAAGCGCCAGCAAACGAAGTCGATACGAGGGGGCGACACCTCCGATGTGGGCAGCAGCCTCTATGATTCCACGGACAATTTGAATGGAAAGCCGCTCGCTATGCAAATGTTGGCTGTGAAGCGGGAACGTTCCTCATCGCCGTTCAGTCCGGCCTTCTCACCCGTGAAGCATAATCATCAGAAGCGATCGAAGCGACGCAAGCTGAGTGACAGCGTTGAGCAGCCAGTGGGCTTCGTTTCCATTTCGGAGGCAATGCACGAGAAGCCAATATCAATGGATTTAGGCGACTGTGATGATCCCGAGTTTGGGCAGCTGTTCGATGCCATTAAGGAGTATGTGATGGTGCATCAGAATGAGGACAAAAACGGCAATGTTCTTCGGGCGGTGGTGAATAACATTTGGTATCTGAAACAGCTGAAGCTGCGCGACCTGAGTCGCAACTTGGCCAATGGCGAGGGCGATGGCGAGCTCTTGGGATCGGCACGTGAGGAATCGGAACGCGGGCGGGGCATTTACAAAATTAAACGCCTCTCGAATCGCCTGAGAACATTGGTGCATCGTCGCAGTATAACGCCAGTTGTGATGCCATCGCAGCAATTAGCCACCCAAACCGAACGCTCTCACTCCGAGCAGTCGAAGGTGCGGAAACCCGTTGGCCGACCCATCGATGAAGTGATCGAGGATATACTGCGGCTGGATCACAAGTACCTGTTCCGCGGCCTCAATCGGGAGCCCGTTTGCAAATACTGCCATGCGCCGGGTGGAGAAATACAGCGCTGTTCGCAACAGTGCAACACCTGGTTGCATGCCGACTGCCCTCAGCAGCAAAAGACTGGAAGCACAAAGCCAACCAGGGGCCTTAAGCCAATTGCAGCAGCTGTTGCAAATCAGACTCTCGAGCCGCAAACCAGCTCGTCCCTCATTTCAGATGTAGAACTATTGGTGAAACACGTAACTGGCGATGGCGTACAAGCCGAACCGGAGAAGGAGGCGAACAAAGCGATCATATGTGCTGAGTGTGCCAGTGGCAAATTGGATATTTGTTGCATCTGCCATCAAGAGGAAATGCCAGTCGCCTTGCTTCACAATGATGGGGATGGATTAATCGTTGCTGGGATGGCTCAGGAATCAACTGGGAAGCTGATGGGCTGCTGCCAACCCATGTGCAACGCCAAATTCCATGCCAGTTGCTGTAAATATTGGCCGCAGGCCAGCATCAGCAATTCATCGCCTACGTCACGCTGTCCGATGCACGTGTGCCACACCTGCGTCTCAGTTGATCCCAGTGGCAAGTACCAGCAGCTGAACAATTCGAAGCTGACCAAGTGCGTGAAGTGCCCGGCAACATATCATCAGGATTCGCGTTGCATTCCCGCCGGCTCACAGATGCTAACGCTCACCCATCTCATCTGTCCCAGACATAACATTGCCAAGGCGGATGCCAATCTGAATGTGCTCTGGTGCTACATCTGTGTGCGGGGCGGCGAGCTCCTCTGCTGCGAAACCTGCCCCATTGCGGTGCACGCGCACTGCCGCAACATTCCAATCAAGCCGAACGAGAGCTACATCTGTGAGGAATGCGAGAGCGGGCGACTGCCGCTCTACGGCGAAATTGTTTGGGCCAAGTTCAACAATTTCCGTTGGTGGCCGGCCATCATATTGCCGCCGACAGAGATACCCGTCAATATACTGAAGAAACAGCATGGCCTCAACGATTTTGTGGTACGTTTTTTTGGCACCAACGATCACGGCTGGATATCGCGTCGACGAGTCTATCTGTATATTGAGGGCGACAATGGCGACGGCTACAAAAACAAATCGCAAATGTCGAAATACTACAACATTGGTGTGGAGGAGGCGACACGCTTCCTCAAGATCATCAAGGCGAAGCGGCAGGAACAGGCAATTGGTCGCCTAAGTGTCAACAAACTCCACCCGCCACCCTACATCAAGATCAAGACGAACAAAGCGGTGCCGCCGGTGCGTTTCGTTTTCAGCGAGGAGAGCCAGAATATATGCGGTTGCAAGCAGGACAGCGAACATCCCTGCGGCCCGGAATCCGGCTGCATAAATCGTTTGCTCTATCACGAATGCAATCCCAAATATTGCCATGCTGGCAAAAGATGTGAGAATCAATTGTTCGAGCTGCGCAAATCGCCCCGTCTCGAAGTCGTTTATATGAACGAGCGGGGCTTTGGTCTTGTCTGCCGGGAGCCGATTGCCGAGGGTGACTTCATCATTGAGTATGTGGGCGAGGTGGTCAATTATGCAGAATTCCAGCGACGCGTCGCACAGAAGACAAACGACAGGGACGAGAACTTTTATTTCCTGGGCGTGGAAAAGGATTTCATCATTGATGCGGGACCTAAAGGCAATTTGGCCCGTTTCATGAATCACTCGTGCGAACCGAACTGCGCCACACAAAAGTGGACAGTTAACTGCATTAATCGCGTTGGACTATTCGCCATCAAGGACATTCCAGAGGTGAGTCAACTTCTAATCTTTATTACATTGACGTTAATTTTACTTTGCCCCATGTAGAATACGGAATTGACGTTTAACTACTTGTGGGATGACCTCATGGATAACGGCAAGAAAGCCTGCTTCTGTGGCGCTAAGCGCTGCTCCGGCGAGATTGGGGGCAAACTAAAGGAGGAGGAAGTCAAGGTAAGACCGAGTTAGTCTATGCGTTCATATCCAATACCAATATTTATTCAGCAATATAAAAATCCATCGCAGGAATCGAAAGTGAAGCAAGTGCCACGTCAAAAAGGGATTCGAATCCATGTCGCCGTGCCCAAGAAGAAAGCAAAAAAGAAATCCGAATTAAAGCACAAAACTGCCGACAACGTATCGACACCAGAGGCCGCTGGCCCCCAGAGTCGTAGTTAAATTGACATTATTATTTTTTTCTGTTACTCATTAGCTTCGATTTTTTAAATATTTGCCTGTCGCCGGATCATGGAATCTTTTTTAAATGCATATATATTTATTTTTAGTTTATTAGTTAAAAAGTTATTAAAAAAAGCATTCATTTAATATTAATTTTTTCAAGTTTGTTCTGTTACTCATTAGCTTCGATTTTTTTAAATATTTGCCTGTCGCCGGATCATGGAATCTTTTTTAAATGCATATATATTTATGTTTAGTTTATTAGTTAAAAAGTTATAAAAAAAAAGCATTCATTTAAATATTATTAATTTTTTCAAGTTTGTACCTATACATCTTATAAAAATAACTCGTTGAATTTGAAAATAAAACGACGATTTGTTAGATTTCAGTTTCATTTCAATACAAAAATTTATTTCATTATCAAATCAGTTCATTATTTTTAGAAATTATGTGTATATAAATATATATATATATATATATATATATATATATATATATATACTCAAATATAAGGCGGCCTTTACAAATGCCTATACAAAAATATGCTTATGAATTTTTGTATTTTTTTGTTCAGTTTTTGGTTTATAGTCCCATAGTCTGACTACAGTGCAAATTGTTGTCAGATCTTTGGCATAACTTGTCGAACGTACGTATGTCTAAATGAAAACTAAAGGTATTTTCGCCTTAAAGTTAAGATCTATGCGTATACACATTAAACTTAAGCAGATTCTACTACTTTGTAACGTGAGAGAGAAAAATAATGAAACGGTTGCCAAACGAAAAAAAGAAAAATCCAATATAGAAAAAGTAAAATCAATCCCTTAAGCTGGCAACTCATTAACAAATATTTGGCTAAAGTGTCCGGCATTGTAATTGGGCACAACGGCCTCAATCTTCTTGACAATGGTGTTTAGCGACTCGCGAGACATCTCATACAGATTGTTGAGGGAGATCAGACGCATGCCTCGCTGGTTGCACACCTCAATCACAGACCATTTCTCTAGCAGCTTCATGCAGTTTCGTACGGAGTCCGTCGAAATGCTCTCAGCTGCAAAGGAAATTCAATATTTATATTGTTGTAAATTAAGACGATGCTGTAGAACCACTCACGATATGCACAACTGCCTCGCTTGACTTTATTGGAAAGATCGTTGATAACGAAGCTAATGAACTCCGATTCCAGCATTGAGCTGCGATGCAGAATCTGCAGCGCCTGCGCCACAGCCAAATATGTGCTGGCAAAGGGGGCGAGCACCTCACATATGTTCTTCTGCTGCTCGAGCGTATCCTCCGCAAGCAACAACAGATCAGCTGCCTCTTCCTCCTTGTGCGACACATTCAAGTAATCCGCATCATCCTCGTCCAGCTCATATGCGAGACGATGTGCTAAGCGGCGTAATGACGCCTGGTCCTGTGATTCATTTACCTATATAAATACAAAACAGTCGCATTAGCATACATATTAAAAACTAATAATACATTAACAATATTAACCTCTTTTTTGCACAGGCAACGGTTGATGAGCAGCTCGTCCAGTTGCTTGTACAACAACCTCTCCAATACTTGCGTGGGTTTGTTTAATATAAATTCGTATTTATACACAAGACAGTTCTCCAATGCAGTCTCAATTAGTTTGGCCTGCGAGACGCCAATTGATCTCTCGCCATCTGAGTCTGTCGACGTAGGCGCTGGCAACAAGGCATGAAATGTGGTCAACAGTATGGAGCTGAGGGCAAAGTGCGGCGTCAGCACATTCGAGTAGTACGCCAGTTCAATAAAGCTCTCCATGGTGGGCACAGGACGTATAAGGATGCGTCCATTTTCGTCACGCGAGCGTGTAACCAAGCCTAAAAAAGGTAATGAATACAATTTAGTATGGGTACAATTTTGGTTTAAGCAGAGCTACCTGTTCCCAAGAGATCACAGGCATAGGCAATGATATGCGACGATTCGCCCGAAAAACCCAAATCTTTGCAGCCGGACAAAGTGTTGCGCAGATCATCTAACGCAGCAGTAATTCGCTGCTCCGTTGCACCACTACGGAAACGACTGAGCAGCAGAAAGGCCAACGCATTCGTTGACATCACTGAAGTGGCCGCGGCACAGTCGTAAACCACCTGGCGTGAGATGCTTTCGATAAGATTGCGATGCTCTTCGCAAACAACATCCGTTCCGTACAGCGATGACGTTGATTGTGTATGCTGCAGGGTTCTATAGTGAAATTGAAAAAAATATTAGGTAAGGATCAACAAAAAATAAGAAAACGAAATTATAAGATCCTCAAGTGAATAAAATAGACAACTGTCTGTGATTCGCACCTGGAAGTCGGCTTGTAGATCTTTGTGCTGCCATCTTCGCGGACAATTTTGTTGTATGAGTTGACGAGTTCACGTATTGAGTAGGGTTCGTTGAAATCGATGCGCATCAGTCCGTAGTTCGAGTTTAGCGTTTTCCAAATGGCCGAAATGGCCATCCAAAATGATTCGGGTACCTTCTTTTCGCCCTTCTGTTCGCGCACGAAATTACCATCGACCAGACGCTCATAGTTAACCGAAACGGGCACCAGCAATGCGTCTGGTATGCTGCCATCCATGAAAGCATTCACAATCACCGACAATATGCCGCCCTTGGGCATGCACGGTTTTCCGGTGCGCGTACGTCCGCCTTCGATAAAGAACTCGACGTTGTGACCCTGCTTGAGGGCGTGCGTTAGATACAAATGAAGTGCTGCCCGATAAAGCACATCCTTCTTGCCCTCGACGGGATCGATCTTGCGCTTGATGAAGAAGGCGCCCAAGCCACGCAACAATGACCCAAAGACGGGTATCTGTAGATTGTTACCGGCAGCCACGAGCGGACTGCGTATATCGTTGTTGGTCAGTATAAATGTCACCAAAATGTAGTCCAAATGGCTGCGATGCAGCGGCACAAATATCAGTGGTGTGTCTGGCGCACGCTGCGAGGCACTCTTCAGCATTTCAATTTGTTTCTTATGCGTGACGACCCCAGATAAGAAACAAGGCAACAGTTTATAGAGCAGCCAGGATGTAATTGCGAGGAGCGTATTGTTTAGCGTTGAACCCATATCCTTGAGTATGGAGATGGCTCGCTGCTCCTGCTTATGCAATATCTTCTGATATGATATGCCCGCCTTGTCGTCCTCCTGCTCAGTTTGATCACCACTAACGCTGCGTGCGAGCAGCCGATGTCCATTTTTCGCATACCGTTGATCACGTAGAGTTTGCTCGGCGGCCTGTTTGATGGCGTGTTTCAAGCCGCCATCGTTTTGCACTATTTTCGTGACCTGCACATAAATTAGGAGTTATTATATGAAGGTTAATTGTAATAGTTAAACTAATGCTTGTGCTCACCTGTCGGTAATCAAATTTCTCGCTGCGTAAGACTTGAGCCACAATGGGGAACAGGCAGCCCCAGTCATAAATGCTTTTGAATGGCTTGAGGCCACCGTGCGGTGTCAACTGTAACATATTCTGAGTGCCAACGCCATGCTCGACAGAGTTTTGTGGTTTCGGCTCCTGCACGCGTAAGCAATGAAAGTTCAGTTTAGGATCATAAAAAATGATGTGTATACATAATGTGTGTGATGCAATTCTCCCGCGCAAATTTGCAAATTGCAATGCCCAAAAAATATGTGACACATATGTATATGGAACTAAGGAGAGTGCTCACCTCAAACCAGCCGCGTATTCTAAAAGTATCCATTACAACTATGAGATTTACTTATATGCATAAATATAGTTATGTGTTTCAAATCACATTTAATTGAGCAAAGCGCCGGCAAGCACGGCGAAAGCGTCGAGCGACAGTTTCCGTCTATCTTTTCTTAAGTCTATCGATTAGTTCTCGCGAGACAATCGAATGCAACAATTACACAAATGGGCAACTCCGCGCTAATGTCAAATAAAAGCAGCTGCGCTTAGTATGCATTTGTGTGTGTTGTGTGATTTACTGAATGAACAGCTTATCAGCGTTGCATTGAATGTGGTCATAATAGCCGTGTTATAAGGTTACATATTTAAGGGTGTGCATGCATGTGGAGATGATTCGATAAGCATTTAACACTTACATTTGTTGCGCGAAGCGTGAAAAGTATTTCGCTTCCAATGCTATTGAACTTGCCCAGCGATGAACGATAGCTGCTTAGATTCAAATTGGGAAATAAACGGGCGATAATAGCGGGTGCTCTACAAACAAAGAAATAAATTGATATGTACATTAACGAGTAATTAACTTTATTTACGCATTCCACTATCACAGGAATTATTAATGTTATCACAACAGTAGCACACAATTAAATTTATAACTGCCCCCAGTTATAACTGCTGAAATACAAACTGTAGCCCAATTTGTAGTTATTTTTATTTTTCAAGTTCAGTAACCTATTTATATTTTTGCATGATAATTTTGTAGCTCACACAAAAGCAATGCAAATTGAGCTTTGAACTTTGCGCCAACCGCAAAATGCTCAACATGAAAACAAAGAGTGTGTTTTCTCAAAACCACCAAAGTGGCAAGGACGTCCTTCGATGTATCAGTGTTGCCAGATAATCAGGCAAAGCTCAACAGAATCCGTTAGTTGTGTAGAAATATAATAGTGCGATAAAATGTTTCCACTGCATTGTAATAAATGTTTCAAGAAACGAGACGAGCACGAGTTGCACTTTCAACTCACTCGATGCCATCACATAATCTGTGCCAGCTGCACACCCAAAGCGACGGATGGCAGAAAGTGCCCCGTCTGTAATCGCGACTTTAACAGCGTCCCAATAACACGCAACATGCCCGGCAATATGGCAAACTATTTCGAAGATCCCAACTTGTTTTTGAAAAAATACCGAAACATCAGCAAATTTCAGAGCGAGCAGCGTGGGTCATACTACCATAATTTCTACAAGCAACAAACCGAAATGGCCAACAGGAAGCTCAAAGTACAGGGATACATAAAACTCGAGGCAAAATTGCGTCAGCAGAATGATGTCGAGAAAAAACGAATCGAGGAGCTGCGCAATTATATTGCCTACCATGAGAGACGCAACGATCCGTCCAACTCCACGGATATGTTCAGGGCCTCACGCAGGATATGCCGTCCGCGCACCCCCTCATCACTAAGTGTCTCGGACACAATACTGACTTCGGACAATGATGACGTACTAAACAAAAACCCCAACTTGAAGGAATTTAAGCAAATGGTCTCTCAGATTCTAAAATCTGAATTGAAAAAGGTTTAAACTTACTCTATAAATAAGCTATCAATTATTAGATTAAATAATGAACATTAGAATATAATACGTTTAATTTCAATTAAATAATAATGTATTTAAAAAAGTGATGGAAAGTTATTTTTTGTTGTTAATTAACAAGTACTTTAAACTATTTAAAACACTAATAATTATAATCTGAAAACATTATCGCCCAATACTTTCTTTAATCTATAATCATAATAAGCGAAAAAAATTAATCACCTGCACTTATGAAATGAGCTTTGAACTCGAAGTTTATAATTGCAGATTAACTTTACTGACCGATTAAAGGTGTCCACCGAAAACAACAACTGAAGCAAATCGCTAATTAGCTGCTCATTTATACATATACATACATATATACATACATATGTATACAAATGTACGACTTTCCAATTACGATAATTGTTGCCAAACGATTCGAACCACTTGCTGTGCTTATCGCAAACAACAACAGCAGCAAAAGAGTGTAGGAGGAAAAGCGAGATAGAGATAGGATTCGATGGTGTGACTGCATGCAAGCAGAAACGAAAAGAAGCAAATCGAAATGAACGAGTGCAAATGACCTTAAAGCATCCTTAGTATAGACAATAATCTCATCCACCGAAGCATCGCACAGTCGAATTGCACGTGCTTGATAAGGCGGAATTCCATACTCGGCAACGACACGTTTGGACACGCCAACTGTGAATGCGAATGCGCAACAATAACAATAATAAAGTTCAGTGTTGAAGTGATCAAAAATGCCAAAATAGCCCCCACCTGTGTGACAGCGACAAAATCCATGGCTCTTTTTAAAAACACTGGATAATAGGTTTAGCATAACTAATATCATTCACTTCGATGGGCGGTGCGTGCGAGTCTATAAATAACGGCTCTTTTGACCATCAATTTTCAAAAATAAACACTATTATGTGTGTATTGTACAATGTACAATGTATGTACATATGTACACTAATGACCTTAGAATTAAAGACTTCTAAAAAATTAAATGAATAACTTGACTTTAAAAACTATTATATGGTCGTCACGATTATACAATTGGATATTAAAATTCTTTCAGAACACAAAAACCCCTCAGCTATTCCCATTTGTTTTGCTTTAATGTCGATTCAGTCCGTTTGACCGACTAAGAGATCGAAGTTCTTTAACAAACATTTGCACGCAATTAGCATGTGCATTTTACCTAGGCAAAAGGCATAAAATTAAATTAAAAAGCATACACATAATCATGTACTTATGCACATGTGTGTGTGTACAGCTGGTTGTTTGCGTCATTAATTGAACTTGACAGTTGCTGCTGTTCTTGTTATTTTTGTTGCTGTTGTTGTTTATGTTAACCGGCAGAATTAACCACTGCCACCGCATGATTTTTGTGGCTTCCTCCACATCCACGGTACTCACCTAGTCTTGGCGAACACGTAATAGATAACAAGAGCAACAGATGCAACTTCGATGCCACCGAGCAGCGAAATTCCTGCCAGGCATTGGGGAAAATTTAACATACTCGTTAACATAGTGCTGTTTTCGATCTTTCCTCAGTAGAAAATTCCCTTTTTTTTGGCTGATGCTGACCCGCAATTATAATGCCAAGTAATAAGGCACGGTGTCGTACAAAGATGGGCTGCGGCTGCTGCTACTGCTGTTTATATGTACTTTGTATCTGTCTGTCGCTGGCCGCAATCTTTGCGGAAAAATACGGCGCGCATGGAGAGAAGAGCGCGTCTCCTTCTTTCTCTCTCACGCTCTGTGGGATGATGTTGTTTGTGATGTGTTTATGTCTGTTTCCTCTGTGCTTGCCCTCTTTGTCACACTCACTCACTTACTGACTGACTGACTGACAGACGCTACGTCCGAGAGTATTGCGTTGTGCTCTACTCTGCTATATAACCAGACATCGTCGATGTCGCGACCCGCAATTTGGCGAGACAACGTTGTTAATATAAAAAATATCGTATGATTTGGATTATGCGCGCTTTTGATTTGTTTCAATTTCGTATTATTCTATTTGAGTTGAGATTTTGCATGAATATTTTGATGATCGCACTGATTGTTTTTTTTTTTTTTAAATACATTTAAATTAAAGATAAGCAATTTCACAATTGGTTTTTGTTCTATTTTGATTGCGTCCTTTGCATTGTTGCCGGCTTCTTTGTTATTTATTTGTATTTTTTATTCACGTCAATTGAACAAGCAGCGTGAAAAACGAGCGTGAAAAATGAGAGACAACCTCTCGCCTCAAGCGCGCACTGCGGAATAAGCACGCTTGCAATCGTTGCTGTTTAATTAAATGCCAATTAACGTGCGACAATACAAGTGTGTGAACAGCCCAGCACATAAAAAAGAATAACAAAATCAACAACAGGAACGTTGTGCCGAACTCCGATCAGCATCAGAAGCGCTTCACGAACAGAAGCGGTCCGATAAGAGCATCGATAGGCAACGACTACAATAAATGTTATCAGCTCGAAAGAGAAAAAGCGGTCTTAAAAGAGAACGAGATACCTTAAGAGAGCAGCAAAAAGAGGGCAACAACTGTGTGCCTAAAACTAAATTATTTAATCAGAAATTACTTTCGCGCACTGTATTATTTTATGAATAAAATTCATACAACTTTTGTTATTTTATTTTATAAAAAGAGTTTTTGTGGTGTGAAACTAACTCGGTTTACTTCTTAGCCGCTGGTTTCTTGGGGGCGACCTTCTTCTTGCGGGCGGCGAGCAGCTTGGCGCGGTTAGCAGCAGCCTTTGTGGCGACATTGGCAAAGTGCGACTTGGCCAGCTCCACATTCTGTTTCTTGGCCTTGGCCAAAACCCTTGCAACCGTACGCTTCTCCGCAGCCAATGCGGCACGACGCTTGAGGACCTCAGCATATGGATTCAACTTGATCAGTTGACGCACATTGGACAGAGGATTGAGGCGACGCACACGACGGAACACATGTTTGCGCGGATCGCGCAGCACCTTGCGGATCTCCTCCGATTTCAAGAGGCGCGACAGATCTGTGTTAGCCATCTTTGGCTGGGGCAGATTGTAGCCCTTCTTCAGCGTGGAAGGCTTCTTCCAGGTGCCGAACAGATCATTCAGGCGCGAGAATGCAGACTCCGTCCAAATGATAAAGCGACCGACATGGCCACCAGGTGCCAGCTTGAGCAAGTTCAGCTTGTCCACGCAAATGGTCTCAATGCCGGGTATGTTGCGGAATGCTTGACGCAGACCCTCATCCTTGTGATAGACCACAAGTGGACCCTTGCGGGCAATGCGACGACGATCGCGCATCGTACCACGACCAGCACGGAAACGCTGCGACTTGTACACCTGTAGAAAGAGAGATTATGGTTAGCATTAAAAATTGTTCCGATTTTAAAAGTATTATTTAGATATATATAGCCCTCCACTGCAAACGGTTGGAGCTTTTGGTCAGGCTACAAACGTAACGCCTAGGAGAGCAATTTGATCTAGCAATGCATTACAAACATGCTCCAACGAAACACCAAAAAAAAGACGAATTTCGTTCACATATACATTGCCCTGGATTAGTTAACGAATCCGGCATACACACCTTCTGGATATCGGCCCAGACCTTCATGCGACGCAGGAAGACTACAGCCTGCTTGGTCTTCTGCAGCTTCTGTACCTCATCGGAGACGACCAATGGAAACTCGGAGACGCCATCGATAACGTGTCCCTTGGACTGGACCAACGCTGGCACACCGGAGGCGGCGATAGCCGAAACAAGAGCATAGCGACGCTGGTTAACATTCACCTTGCGGTGCCAGCGACGGAAGGTCTTGGTGGGAGCGAACATACGACCACCACGGCACATGTTGCCAAAGGCACCCTGACCGGAGCGATGAGTACCGCCGCCACGGACACGGGGAATACGTGCAACAGCACGTCCAGTACCCCAGGACTCAGCAGATGTCTGGTGACCTGGTCAAAGGAAAAACCAAGTAAAAATTTGTTCGTTCAATATGAGATGCGCACTCACCTGCTAGCTCGCTGACAGCATAGGGCTGGCGATTGTTGCGACGCATCAGCTGGTGCACCTCGTTGACCACATCCGGACGGATGGGTGCCTTGAACACTGCGGGAAGGCAGATGTTCTTCTCCTTGAGTGCCTCATTCTTTTCCGTATACACGGAGACCAATGGCCTGGCGTTGCCTAAGCTCTGCAAAAACACGCACACACAATTCGAATTAACAAAAATATGAATGCTAAAAATATTTAATCACAATGCCACCGCACACTGCAAACACGTGGAGGTTAAGTTGAAGTTTGGGCATATATATTTTCATGTTTTGTGCACTTTTCGTGTGTAAAAATTTAGTTTTTGCAGTTTGCGGCGAACTGAGCATTAATTCAGCACACTTTCTCACCATTTTCGCTGATTTTTAATCCCAATAAATGGTGTTAAATTTTCTGCAAACGCAGATGCCGTCCTCTTTTTATTAAGAAGAACGAAGAAAGAAAGAGAGCTGCCGGAAATGGCCGAAGAGTGCTGCCAACCGCATTTTAGACCGAATGGTTGCATTTCTGCCAACATGGCTGAGCGACTGTCAAAAGCGAACATCTCTTAAGGTTGTAGGAATATTTATCGAATGTACGAAATGCATTTTACAACACTGTACACGAAACTATAAACAATTTCATATTCCACACAAAATTAAATAATATTTAAGTCAAATGGCCGATGAAGTTATTGTAGATGCATTGCCATACATAGATCAAGGATATGACGACGTGGGTGTCAGAGAATCGGTAAATCAAGTTATGTTTCATTCAGCCTGCTGGGAAATTAATATTTGGTTATTTTTGCTGCCAGGCGCTGGCAATGGTCGAGGAGGAATGTCGACGCTATCGGCCCACTAAGAATTATCTGGACCACCTGCCCCTACCGGCAAGTTCGCCATTCGAGACGCCGCTAATGATCAATGAATTTGAGCGCATACAAAACCGTCTGCCCATGGAGACGCTATCCATGAAGCGTTACGAACTGCCACCGCCACCATCGGGTAAGCTGTCTGAGGTGTCCGCTTGGCAAGAGTCCATTGAGAACTCGATGGCACAGCTGGAGCATCAGTGGGTGCGTTCGTTAAATCTTGAACTGATGCTGGACTATGGCACTGAAGCGTGGAAATCCTACCTGGAGGTGATCACAGCGATGCAAGCCAAGGCGCAGATCCAGCTGCAACAGCTGAAAAAGGACATGCAGGATGTAAACTGGCAGCGTAAACAGGCGCAGACGCAGGCGGGCGAAAAGCTGCGTGCCCTAGAGGCACATTGGGTGCTGCTCGTGTCCAAGAACTACGAGATCGAAAACGAATGCGTCGAGCTTGAGAAAGTTGTGCAAGCAGCACGCGAACAACTTGAGCAACTGGTGCCGCCAGTCGAAGAGGAGCAAAAGTTGCTACAAACTGAGCACACGAACGGACATGACGCACAGACGGACAGCAATGGCACCAATAGCAATGGCGCCAATAGCAATGGCAGCCAGAGCAATGAGGCTGAGGAGAACAACAGTGATGACGACGATGATGTCATGATCAACAAGAGTGGGGATAGCAATGAGGTCAGCGACAGTGACACTGCTGCTGCTGCTGTCCAAGATGAGGATGAATCCACGAATGATTCGTAGGTATTGCTGTAGGATCCTTCTTTATTATTATTATTATAATTATAATTTGTACAATTCGAAATACATATATTGAGTCGTATAACAAGCAAAATGCGAATACATTGTATAAATATAGGATTCGTGTGCGTTGTGAGTAGCTCCACCTAATCTAGATCATTAAATCGTATATGTTATGTATATGAATATAATATATATATGTAATTGTAGTTAATTCAGCTTCATTTGCTGCCTAGTGAGTCGTCGTATGGCACATTCGTGATACTCTATGGTTATCTATGGCTAGTTCTCGCACAGACCGGAGCGGAGCGGATATGTGAGCTACACATTGCGGTGGGAGCAGGTGGTGGCGGAGGCAGCAGCAGCAGTAGCAGCAGGAAGGGTGGAACGCGATACGAGTTACAAAAGACAACAACGAGTGGCGCCATTTAACGATATAGCAGGATATGTGGCAGGCATGTGCGCTACTCCGCCCCGTCGCAAGCAACTAGCATAGATAATCTAATCCTACATTCTACAGCGTCGTCTCAGGAACATGATCAGTATGGTGCAACTGGTGACGACGTTGTTGCTGTTGCTGTTTCTGCTGTTGTTGTTGCTCTTGCTCCAGCATCATGTCGCCAATTCTTTGCTCCATCTTTTTAATACGCAATTGATACTTGCGTTTGCTCTGCTCCATAATCTGGACCAGATTGCTGCATAATGGAAATATATTTTTTAAATGCATTATTCGAAGATATATTTAATTATAAGCCTACTGATTTGATTTTTGTAATTCCCTCAAATTGAGATGCATTTGCTCGCACTTCTCGTCCGTGGCCTTTTGGCTGGCATTCATGTTGAGCAGCGTTTGAATGCGACTCTTTAGCTCCGTTTCGCGACTGAGTGCCTCGACCAGTTGTTGCTCGGTAAGAGCCGCATGCTCGGCCTCCGAGTAGGAGACCCGATTGGTGGCCTGCAGCTGCTTGAGGGCCTCGTGGAGAATGCGGACACGCTCATTGGCATATTGCTGTTCACGTTCGGCCTCCTCCTTTTTGGCCTTGAGCTGTTGATTCTGGTCGCGCAACTCGAGCAGCTCCTGCATGATGACAGCCGTCTCCAAGTCGATGGGCGATTTCTTTTCCTTGTCGTGCTTGCGCAACTCCTGATCCTTCTCAAGGGCCAAACGTTTCTTTTCGAAGACATCGCTGAACGGTGACTCCAGATTGACTATGGTGTGCTGCACAACGGAGCGTCTGCCTTTCAGCTTGGACACATGATAACGCAGACGATTGTCGTCATCGCTGCTCCAGTGGCGTGACGACTTTGGCGCATCCTCGACACCCAAATTAATGTTATGCTGCCAGGGTCCCAAGCTATTCTCGCACAGATTCTTCTCTGTCTCCAGTCGCGCTAGCAGATGATGTGCCACCGTTTCCACGGCACGACGGCTTTCCTCAGCAGCGGCTGACTTGTCGCTTAGCAAAGCCAATCTACAGGATATTTTTCTTCATTTATATAAATCTTAATATTTTTAGAGGTAAACCTACCTGCTCTCCAGCAGAGCTAGCATCACATCATAGGCTTCAATGGCACGATCGCTGCAGTTGAGCGCCAATTGGAGAGCAACAGCATTTGACTCGTATTTGCCACAGAGCAGATAGAGATGCTCAGTGTGCTCCTTGGATTCGTCGAGGGTGAGCGACAACAGTGTGTTGCGCATCTTCACTTGCTCCATATTGCGCTGCAGTCGCTCCAACTCCAGCTGCAGCGGTGCCATAAAGCCTTCCATCAGCGAGCTTTGATTGCACACCAAATGCTCGACTAAGTTGATGTCCTTTAGAGCAACAGAAAGGAATTCCCATGAGTATGTATTGAGATTATAAATGCAGTTGATTCTTTACCTCATTGCTTAATTCCGTGTGGCTATCATCATCATGCGTTGCTTCCACTTGTGGATCATTCTTGCTGGCGCAGCGCAACTTAACTCTCTCGGCCATTTTCACACATTTCTGGGGACTGGTTAACGAGACGCAGGCTGCAAAAGAAAAATAGATGACCATATTAATTGAACGGTGGAAAATGATATTAATTTTTAACAAATGCATTCAAAAAAAATATATTTCATCTTCGTCACTCGAAAGATAAATCTTGTTTCTATATTATTTGCCCACCATTCAAGTCGTTGAGTTGCTGATCACAACTGTTGCCATTTTCATTGCCCTCCAGTTCGCAGGAAAAATAGATTTGATCCTCCACGACGGCCGAGTCCTTGTCCTTTGTGGAAATCTCGGACTGCAGCAGTGCAATTTGTGCGCGCAAATGAAGTACCTCCTCCTGCAGAGCATCCAACTGCCCCTTACTGATGGCATCCGGCGGTTTAATGTGTATATTCTCGGCACTGGAACAGGCACCTTCGAAATCATCGAGTGCGTCAGTTTGACACTCGCCTTCGTCTGCATCTGCATTGGTTAGATTCAACTCCGAGTTGTATATGGAACCCTCCTGATAACTGAGCTCTGCGATGGCAAGGAGAGATAGCTTTCAAGAATTCTGCTATATTATATTTATTACACTTACCACTGCCCTCGCCCTCCGGCTCCTGCTCCTCCATAATGATATGATCTTGTTTGCTGCGCAATTTCTTGCTTAACTCCGCGATGACGCAGTGCATCTCGGTGAGGCGGCACTCGTGAGCCTGGCTCACCACCTCCAAGCGCTTGTGGCACATATCCCGCTCCACATTGCTTTCCGCCAATTGGCGGTCAGCCTGTTGCAGGCGCTGTGTCAGCTCACGCACCCGATTTTCCAGCTGCTGCACGGATAACTGTTCAACCTGCAACCATATAAAGTGTATTATTAATATTTTTTTAAATTGGGATCATCATCATTTTCACATTGATGGGTCGACGTGCCATCGGCTGCGACATTAGTGTGTACTCCCAACTGCGTCGCTTCTCCGCATGGTGAAAGCCGCCAGAGTTGCCCCCAAGGGGCGTGTCACTGCAGCACATGCAGCTTAAGCTGCGAGGCAGCAATTGCTCCGCTATCATGATCAGCTTAAATATGCTTCCAGTATTTTTTTTTTTTTAGTTTTTATTTTAATAGTGATTACGTCGTCCGTTGCTGTCCGTGAATGCACGTCGCTGCAACTTGACCCTGCGCCTTGTCACGCATCTGCGCAGTGCGAAACGCAGCTCTATCTACATACAAACATACATATATTTACAGTGGTCCCTGGGTAAAACGAATTCCAGATATTGCATGCGTAATTTTTATTGCTAGAAATCATTACAATAATTATAAGCGAAGTTAAAACTTCAGTAATTCAATCCCTACTTGTACTTGAACTTTAAACAGTATTTTTCTCTGACTGTTGGAAACTAGCAAGAGTGTATTATGCAGTCTGGAAATTCCTCCTAGCCCATCTTCCACAATCCGTGCAACAAATGCCCAGAAATCGTATGAATATTGTAAATATTTATTTTTAATTTAAATATAATATTCGATTTTATTTAATTTATTTTTAATAAAATAAAAATAATAAATAATTTTGATTTTCTTCTATTTATATATGTATGTATGTGCACAAGTATATTTGTATATGTATGTTTGCGGGTGTTTCGGTGTGTGTGGAAAAGCGTCACTTACTTTGTTGACAATGTCGAGGGTTGAGCAGCTGGAAATGTTGTTGTCGCTTTCGGTTGTGTCGCGCTGCGTGTGCTCTGGCGAGTCCATCTCGTAGGAGCCTACGACATGCTTGGACTGATTGACCAGATTGATGCCGCCGCAGCCGCGTGGTGAAATGCTGCCAAAGACAAATTCAATGTCATCGTCAATGACGCCGCCGCCGACACCCTTTGATATGCCCATAATGCTGGTATCCCTATGCTGCTGCTGCTGTTGATGATGATTTCCCTGTTGCTTGCCCTGCCTGCGAGCCACATCGGAGCCAATCCGGGAAACGCGCGCAATTTGCACATCGTTGGACATGTTTTTTGTTTGGCAGCAGTCTAATTGTTTTGTGGGAGGTGGGTTTGGCTTGGGCCTTTGGCTTTGTTTACGATGCGTTTGATTCGCGTTTTTTGCCTATTTTTGATTGACGCTCCATTTTCATAGGTAATGGCACGTGAATTTACATGGTCTGTGCGACCTGCTTGCAGTTTTAAGGCATTTTTAATTCACAAAACAACTGTTTCCCATTTGCATCAGCTACAAATTTCTTATCAGAAAATGTATACTATATCCGTCGAGCAGTGCTGGGCAACGTTCAATTGTGAAAATGTCAAGCGGTGCTGTAAAGCACCACTTCATTTAACGGAATTCCGTTGTATGTTTGAAATGTGAAATGAAAAATATGTTCAAACTTTATGCAGACATCTATTTATTGTACGTTGTAAATATTAGATAAATATATAGTTAATAATTTGTATTCACTTAGTAGTGATATGCTATTAATGTATGACACTGCATTTTTAAATAATACATACAGTGACTCTCATAGGCTTTTGAACGGTGTCTAGAAAAAATTTCAATTGCCTGCCATAAACTAATTATGTAACATTTTTCAAAAATTCCAAAGACCCATGGCAGGTAGATATATGAACCACCAAAATGAATATGTGACCCTAATAAACTGGGATTTTCCCACCCGTTAGGTCGGGTTATGTAAAAAAGTACCGCAATTTATGGTCTCAAGACCTTTTGAACAGTTACTTTATGGACAGTTAGGTGGCAGAAAACCCGGGTTTTCTGCCTAAAGTTGAATATTTTCGGTAAGCATAGACCAATCCTTCATGGTCAGTTTAGTTATATTCTGCATCTCGAGTGGAACAAGCCTACAAGGACAATGGGCAAACGGACTACCATTGAACAACGGAAACTCATCCTGGAACACTTCAACAATGGATATTCACATCGCCAAATAGCTGAATTGGTCAATCTAAACACCTCAACTGTATTCTGCATCATTTGGAGTTTCGTGGACGAAAATTGGATGGAGGGCGAGGGCGGAATGGCACCAAACCCGATTTTCACCGAGCAGGACGAGCCGAGGATCATCAAGATTTCAAGGGGAAATCTGAAGCTATCGGCTCAAAAACTGACTTAATAGGTGCAGGATGAAATAAGGAAAAAGTTCAGTGTGGAAACTGTGCTCCAAGTTCTGCGCAACCATGACTTTGATGCCCGAGTACCACGGAAAACGAAATTTACAAGCGCAGAAAATATAGGGTCTGAGATGACGTTCGTCAAAATCCACTTGGATAAGGATTTGGAGTTCTGGAACACAGTCATATTTGAATATGAGTACAAATTCAACATTTTTTGCCAGGACGGATGGAATTATTTGTGGCGACAGTCTAATACTGAGCTGAATCCCAATCACTTAAAGGCAACAGTCAAGCACGGCGGAGGAAGTGTAATGGGTATGGGCATGTATCTCGGGAGCCGGTGGGGGAAATTTTGTGATTATTGAAACAACAATGGACAGGAATGTATACTTCGATATGCTAAAGGAAAATTTACTCCAAAGTGCCGAGAATCTCGAATCCGACGCACTTTTCGGATCTACCAGGACAAAGACCGCAAGCATAAGTCCGGAATAGTACAGTCCTGGCTTATCTGGAACTGCCCCCACGTGATAATTCCATCGGCCCAGTCTCCAGATTTAAATGTTATTGAAAATTTATGGGCTATGCTGAAAATTAACATCCAGAATCACAACATATCCAGCAAACAGTATCTCAAAACTGCTCTGCTGGAGGAGTGGAGCAAGATCAGCCCAGAAACTACCCGGAAGCTGGTATCTTCCATGAAAAATAGATTAAACGAAGTTGTTAAGGCGAAAGAATATCATACTAAGTATTAACATCCTTATTTAAGCTTTTATACGCCAAAAATGTAACTTTTCTTAAGACTGTTCAAAAGGTTTGAGACATGAATTTTGGTTATGTTTTCAGTTTTTGACTAATTTTAATTAATTAATTAATATTTTAATAAAAACTAAAGTTTGTTTTTCAAATGTGATATAACATTAAACAAATTGGCATTTAAACATTTTGAATTTGTTTCCTTGTTTAAATTGTATAGCACTTTAAATTTTTTGCTAGACACCGTTCAAAAGCCTATGAGAGTCACTGTATATATATATATTGAACAGGTCTATAGTTAACAACTAATGCATTGTTGAAGCATTCTCGGCGCGTATCGTTACCATCGCCTCATAGTCCCGCATATCCAAATCGTCCAGAGCCTTTTGGACTAGGGCCGCCAAGTGTGGCGGCAAATCCTTAAGATCCTCCATCCGTTCCCTAGCCACAGCGCTGGATATCCGCGGAGTGACATTGCAAGCGAAACCACAATTGCCCGAATCAGTCGTTGCCGACGATGATTTATACGCATTAATGGACAGATCATTCAGTCCATACACAGATGAATCGGCAGACTCCGATGACAGCGAGGACATGCCATCATCCGACTGCAGTACACCCAAGCACTCTTTTACACTGGGTCTCCTTTCATATGGCTCGGATGATATAATATTTGTTTGCTCTGCGGCTGCAGCATCAGCAGAGGGTTCTGATTCAGCTGCCTGTGCACCTGGCTCATCGACCATCGCGGCACAGTATCCATTGAGCAGCAACTGCGATGGCGCATACCCAAGCTCCTCATCTTCTTCCTCCACGGCGGTATTATCAGAGTCACCACTTAAGAGTTGCTGCCAACGCCGTTCCAGTTCCTGCATTTTAGTCGCAAGGATTCTGTTTGTGCAGCAGAGGATTAGCTTTGTTTGTTAAAAAAACATTTCTTATTCCGTCACCTACTTGTTTGTTCGTTTCTGATGTGTCAGCGCCAGATTCTTATCGTTCAGGTTGTCCAGCAGCGCCAAGCACAGAGACTTTAAGTCGTGAATTGTCTCTGTTTTACCTGGCAAATCAATGCCACTCTCCAGTATTGTTTTTACTGCAATAAATATACGATTTAAAATCAATATCAGGATTGAGCACTTAAGTGGACTCACCTTGTCTGGGACTCAATATGGTTTCATCACTTGTGCTTCCTCCCAACTTGACAATGCCCCTTTTGCGCTTTGATTCCACCATGGTCTAAATGAATATATTTATATTAATACCCTGCATAATGTTAAGGACCTTTACAATACACCTTATACTTGCTGACAGACTGCTTGGTTAGCTCCAGCTCGTTATCCTGAATTTTTACGCGCTCATGCAGGTACTTATTCTCCAACAGCACACCATCAATGTCCAGTAGCTGAAAAAATCAATTTTTTATATTTATTTTCAGTTTATATATTTATTTAAAGAAAATTCATAAAATATATATAAAATGTAAAAGTCCCCGAACTAAATATAAATAAATATAAAGTAAAGAACACATAAAATTCGACAAAGCTGAGTTAAAATATTGTCAGATTAAGAAAAATTTCTTAAATTAAACATAATCTTTCCTCAACTATTAACTTTAATTTAATTTATTGCGCTTTTTAAAAAAAAAAAAGTTAAGTAAATTTCTTTCAAATATGATAAAATCGATTAACTCAAATTACCACATATGTGGAAATGTTTGCTTACCTTTGGGTGCATTTTGTTGGCTTTCAGAGCAACCAATAATTCATGGTTGAGTCTGTGAGCCTTACATTTGTAGGCATCGCGTTCCGTCATGAGTTCCTCCTTTTCGTCGATGATCGCCTTCAGATCGAATGCCAATTGTGCGTTCTTCATTTTCAGATTCTCCAAATGACAAATGAAATCTGCCCGCTCACGTTTCCATTGCAGCTCCTCCTTGTTGTGCGCAGCATTTTCAGTGACTAGCGCCTGCAGTCGAGATCTACTATTTGCCTCCCGTTCGCGCAGCAGCTCCATGTCGCCCTGCAGCTCGCCTAGACGTTGTTTCAGACCCTCCACTTCGGTGCTCAACTTGAGATTCAATTCGCGTGTCTCGTGCAGCAGCGCAGCCAGGCTGGAATTTTGACTCAATGCGCCGCAGCCTCCACCACTACCGGCCAGCAGTTCACTGCTGCGTTTCATCGCCGAGTACCGCAACTGGAGTGTCTCGGCCATCAATTTGTATTGATCGCGTTCCACGCGAAACTGTTCCAGCTCCTGGCGCAGGATGCGCAATGCTTCCACTTTGCTCTGCAGCTTTCGATGCACCGCAGAATTCTGCAAAAAAAAAATGATTCAATTTAAAAAATACTTAAAGTACTAGTGGATACTTAAATTCCCTGGTTACCTCCACGTTGTAGGTTTCCATATTGCCACCAATTGTGAATTCGTATTGGTTGGCATTTACACCGTTACTGTTACTGTTGCTGGCATTACTCTGACCATCGTCCAAGTCCATGCCGATGCCGTATGTCGCCATATTTTCCACCTCAAAAAATGTAGCCTCGTAACGGTTGACATGAACAACACAAAAACTATATTGGTTCTATGGCATTATAGTTTACTTTTTTATGTTTTTACTCTTGTCAAACACAAGTGAACACACAAATTTTGTCAATTGTGCTCGCTTTCAACTGTCGCAATTCCTTCCACGTATAAAATTAATCAATTTTTTACTTGAGCCTGCGCAGTGTTCTAAATCATAATAGAACAGTGTTGCCAACTGTTAATTGTTGTTGTTAACAGATGTACTTCAAAAGCAAATGCAGCAAGTGGGTCTTTTTAAAAGGTTTTTTTTTTATTTAAGCTTTAGTTGTAAATATTTACTATAATTAATTAATCAACTAGTACAACTAGTATCAGTATAAATCAGAAATACAAATCGGTCTTTTTTTTAGGGCAATCAATAAGTATTAAAAGTGCACAATGCGTTTTAAATATGTACATATAAGCACTAAGTGATATAAGACAACAGCACCAATAATTATGGAAAATGCACGGCGTTTTTAAATCGCAAAAAAAATTAAAAATGTAAACAATAAAAATGGGAAAAGATTAGGGCACATTTCACTAGATGTAAAGGAGGTGGTCGAGTGCATGATGCAATGTGGGGTGCGCCCATCCAAAAAGGAGAAGCGTAATATGGACAGTTTTTAAGTTCCTCAACGAACTAAAATGTACCTTTTATCATCGTCACCAAATTAAAATTGATTCCATTGTTTTATGGACGAGTTTCAAAATATCCTTCCGATGCAATCGAAATAAAATGCGTAACTTAAAAAGCGATGGAGATGTTTTTTTAAGTTAACTCAAAGGTGTGCCCGTTTATCCCGTTATTTGTACATTTTGTTTTTAACACAATGAGTGTCACACGTCTAATCGATTAAGCATGAATCTCCCGTCGCATAGGTTTTGCTTTTCAATAGCGATTGCAAACTGTCCTCGAGCAAGGTTTTCTTTTGGGCAAACAGTCCGTCGTTATACTCGTCCGCCACAGGATCTTTTGCATTCTTTCCAACTGCTGATCTATTCTCTGGAGCTCTGCCTAAACTGCATCAAACACCATTTTGGCAGAGGGTGAGCTAAACTCGGATTTTTGTTTATTATTTAAATTAACTTTTTTTTTTTCTGTATACTAGGTTTTGTACATAGAATATTGAACATGAAAAGTAAACTACTGAATTATCAACCTTTTCTTTTGGAACAAATGTATTGGAATCTCGAAAAGGTAACTTGGTTATGTATACTCTATGGGACAACTACTTACAAATAGTCAAAGCATAATTCAATTGAAATATTTGTATTGCTTTCTAAGTGTTTATCTGCAGCTCATAGCATTGGCAATGGTCACCATTTTTCGCACAACGTTCACGTTTGTGCCATAATACGGATCGATGTCCTGTTTGCCCATTGTTACGTCACAGTCCATACGCGTAGTGTTCGGAGCACTGTAGTCTTCACTGGCGGTGTCCAATGCCGACGCATGGAACTCCAAACAGCGACTGACTGTGAGGATTTCTTCTAGATTTGATACTTTGATGCCGGCGCCGGGCATTATGATAATGTCCCGGTGATGTTTCGCTATTAGTTGTGCCAAATAGTCAACACCCTCAGCCGCTGACGATCGAAAGCCGCTGCTTAGGATTCGTTTGAACCCCAGCTCCTTGAGCAGCTCGACATTCTCGTGCATAAACTTATAGTCGGTAAGATCGAAGGCCCGATGAAAAGTGACGGGCAGCCCGTATGAGTGCTCCATCACACGCCGACACTTGTCCACGTCAATCATGCGCTCTGGCGTAAGTGCGCCAAAAACAAAGCCATCGGCGCCATGTGTTCTCAGCAAATCCATGTCTGTGAGTGTCGCCTGCAGCTCCTCTCCACTGTAGACAAAATCGGTACCGCGTCGTGGCCGCAGCATGCAATAAATGGGTACCGTTAGTGGCAGCTCCTTCAGAGTCTTAAGCGTTCCGGTGGTGGGCGTCAAGCCGCCCTCCTGCAACGCGGCACAGAGTTCGATGCGTGCCGCGCCGCCTTCTTCTGCGGCAAGTGCCGATTTAATCGAATCCACGCATACCTCCAATTTAATTTCGTGAGCAGACATTGTGGCTACTCTTTAATGGGCTGGAGTAAGCTTAAGCTTATTACTTCTTAATGCTTATGAATATATTTTCTTGTTTTGTTTGTTTGTTTATATTATTTTTCAATGTTGGCGTCTCTTAAGCTTCGACAACAGCTGTTGTTTACCAACGACTTTAGCGTTAACATTTCGTGTTATCAATATCGCGCTGCCGTTACTCGCCTATCGGTTTTGAAATCAGTGTAGAAATGAAAGGAGAATTGTACTTAGAAATTATTTTCCTATGTAATTTGGCCTTCTATGTCTTTATTAGTAGTTAGATAAACTTTTATATGGTTTCACAATGGCACGGTATTGATATTAATTTATTATCTCGCTGGTAAGTAATAACAGACCAGTGCTATGAAATATGCAAAATATCGCATACTTTAATGATTGCACGAATTTGGAAAAAATATCGCAACCTTAATGTATGCTTATCGGATGTACAGGTTTATTTTAGTAAGCTATATCGATGTATCGATAAAATGCAACATTCCCAGACGCAACACAACTCTGCTGTTCTAACCTCAAAGTGGCTAACAAACAAAAGTTGCCTCAATAATAAATATATTTTGTTTTGCCATTGAGTACATTTGTTATTAATAATAGTGAACCAATGATGATGTGTTCGCGTTTGAAACACTTGCAATAGTAAATCGAAACAAAGCAACAAAACGTCCATTAAAGTCAAAACAGCAGTAAAATCAGCAGCAGCACCGAGGCAACATAAATACAAATACACAAAAAAGAACACACAAATAAATAAATACAAATGTGAAAAAGCAGCAGCAACATAATAAACAACGACTAAAACAAGTGTATAGTGTAAAGCAATGCGTTAGTTTGTCCAAAACACATCGCATTTCAGTTCTGTTATGTTGGATGCGCAACTTGAATGAAAAATGCTGTAAATTACGATTTTCACAGCGTTCTCTCTGGCCGAGAGTTGCCAGAGGAGTTGCTTTGACTACTCCAACTCCTACTCCTGCCACCTTGAAACACACATACGCATACACTATATGAAAATGTGCAGCAAAGTAATTTAAGTAAATCGATCTACGTCCGCAGGGATCTTCTGAATGCTGGAGAGAAATGCACTCGAAAGACAATTGCAACAAATAACCACCAAACAACAACAACAACAAATCAGAGTTCGCGTCCGCGCTGCTACTGTTGCTGCTGCACCCACATCAAATAAAAAAAAAATATATATATATATTTAACCGGCGACTGCAACTGCAACAGAAGCTGCTGTCGTCACATTAGCCTTGTTTAGCATTTAATTTTTGGTCGTTTGCCGTCGTCGTGCCTCACACACTCTCTTGTTACATTCTTTTCGTTGTTTACGTTTACGTTTACGCTTGTTGAACCTCTTTTTACCGTCGTGCAATTTCCTGAAGAAGCCCATCTACATTGCTACTAGTTACAAATTCTTTATCGTTGAGCATTTATAATCAAAATGAAAACTTCCTCGTCGTATTTGCCATCTTTATCATCATTATCATCGAAATCACGTCCAGCCACAACAGCAACTACAGCAACAATTCAATTGCACCCGTCCAAACCCAAACTCGTCACCACCATCAACGCATCTGCTACGCACGAGGACCACTCACTGTCAACCGCATTATTTGAAACAAATGGAATTACTGCAATTTGAAGGTGCGTTCGTCGTTTTTTTTTTTTTCTTCACAAAATTCAATTCAATAATAATCATCATTGCCTTTTTTAAATTTAGTTAGTTGTGCATAATAAATTGGCCAGGATGTTATTGAATTAAAGTATTTATTCAAACAGTTTACGATTTACTCAATGTTTCCACATACATATATCGATATCAATTACAATTGACAGCATGGAACATTTTCAAGTTTTGTACTTATGTGCATTAAAATACCTAAATCTGTATCTATAAAATTAAAATCAGATAATATACATTCTGGGATTTATTAATTGATTGTACATAAATTCTGCTACATTATGTAAATATTGTTGATATATGAATACTCTTGCTAGTGTTTTATACTCTGAAAGGATATATTAAATTTTCCAGGAAGAACAGCTTACTTACAGATAAATTGACATACTTTTTCAAGAGCGAAATCCACCTGTTAATATCTAAATTTTATGTAAGATGCAGAATATGTTCTTCCAAAATGTTAAGAAACACATAATTAGTTAATTTAGTCCGGATAACTAGTTAAATAAAAATCTTATATTCTATAGTTCGTGTGGGTGTTATATATGTGACATTGTTATCCGATAATGTTTTAAGGTATGTTTTATGGGAGCTATTTATATAATATAGTAATCCAATGCTGATTTATGTGAGCGAACTGGTGATGGACACTGCATAGAACACCAAACTAAATTCGATTTAAAAAGGTTTTTTAAAATATTTTTGTCATGAATTCGCGTCCGCTAATATGATACAAATATTATTGTCCAAGGGAAGCTCAATATTCAACTCTTCATCTTATTTTCAGAAGCATTTCAATAAATTTTATTTTTCTCAGAAATTCAATAAAATCTGTGTTCTGAATTCAATTACGCGTAAGCCAAAAGAATTCGTGCGAAAAATATTTGTAATTTTCACCCTTTTGGGAAATAAGCTGCCGTGTGGAAAGCAAACCACATTTTAAGGGTTATTCAATTTGATGTGCAGTGAATAAGGAAAATCATATCAGGGAGATTACATTTTATTGCTTTCTTCGATTACTCACTTATGCAAATACTTACGAGGGTGGTTTGATGAGTACCTGACCTTGACGCCAGATGGTGCCACTATTGCAATATGACGTGACTATCGTATAGTACATAAACCTAAACAGCCACAGAGAAAATTTCAGTCAAATCGGACTACATGTCCTACATGAAATATTGGGTATGAGAAAGCTATCGGCGCGATGGGTGCCGCGTTTGCTCACACCAGACAATAAGCGCAACCGCGTGACCACTTCGGAGCATGGTTTGGCGCTGTTAAAGCGTAATCCGAAGGAATTTTTGCGTCGATTCGTGACTGTTGACGAAACATGGATTCACTGGTACACACCAGAGACCAAAGAACAGTCGAAACAGTGGACTTCACCTGGCCAGGTCAGGTACTCATCAAACCACCCTCGTATATGTTTTCATTTAAACGCAAAATTATTAAATGGTATGCTTTAGATAAGATTTCCTAACAGTTTCAAGTTGTAATATATATTACGACTATAAAATGTTTTGATTAAACACCATTAAACAAAACATAGTTGAAAAAAGGTAAAGAGGAGATTCCTAATAATTCCTTCCAAGTTTGGCAGCTGTAGCTCGATATCGGTGTATCGGTTTAGCTAGGCGGTGTGGGCGTGGCCATCCAATTTTTTTATCGGTCTCTTAGGTGCGTTACCAGTAACATATTTGCAAAATTTGGTGACTCTAGCTTACAAATTATGGAAGATATGCGCATTTCAGATTTCTAGCGTCGAAGCTCTTGGGGGCAGCGGTTGTGGGCGTGGTCCTAAAAATTATATGCCGATCCTTGGAGGATGTTATCAGCAATTTCCCATCCAAGTTTGGTCACTCAATCTTTAAAATTGTATAGATTTACACCTTCCGAAATATCGGCATTGTCGATTATGGGCGCAGGTGTGGGCGTAGCAACATCTCAGTTCTTAAAGGTAATATACCAAATTTGACGTTCCCAACTCAAAAACTGCGGAAGATATAGCCATTTAAAAGTTTTAAAGGACATCGCCAACAATCCACTAACCAAAATTGGTGTCTGTATCCATAAAATTGTGGGAGATATGTGGCTTTATCGATTTGCGAAAATCGATTTTATCGATTTTTTAGCTCCCTAGTGAACGTAGGACTAACACCTTGACACTTCAAGCCTCTATATTTATCTATCATACAGATCGACAGACGCACAGACAACATGACAGACATTGCACAAACTCAATATACTATATATCTTTGGTATCATAGTATAAAAAGTTGATGGGTATCCTTTTAAATTAGGAACTGAGCAGCGCATTTTGACGTCCCGTCGGATGGTCAAAGATTTCTTCTTACCAATTGCAACAGGTGTAATCTGCTTATATGTGTGTTAGGCATTTCCAATTTTATAAAGTATATAAGCCATGGAGCGACAAGACCGAAAACTGCTTCAATATATTGAATACAAATATTTAACATTAGCTTCAGGCGACATTTCATCAAATTTAATTCATGTGCAATTGTAAAATGAATGTTAAACATCTGAATTTTAACAAAAAATAATTATAGAAAAGAAAATTAAGGAAGAATTGGATACCCTTTTAGACCGGAGTTAACCCTGCCGACATTTAAATTGTAAACTGTAGTTCGATATATTATTCCGCTCAAACAATTTTTGATTACATGATTGTTGTATTACGCGTTGCTGCAAACTCAATCTATTTTGCCAGACATGGATGTGATATAGATGACATAGATAGATGACTTAGACTTATAACAACTTATAACTCATTATTCGGCAAATTGTTCTTACGTGATCTATCTGATATACTGGTTCGATAGTTCCCCCTCAAAGACGAATATACCAAGTTCCATCAAGATGGCTATAAAACTATCAAATTTGCACGCGCATAAGCAGTCTGGACGAATGGAGTCGACCAAAGATGCTGATGGATAATATATATATGTATATTACTTCGATCGCAGACGCCTCTTTCAATGTTTTACAAGCTTTATTATAGATATAAGTATATAATTACTCTAGAATTACTCATCTTATTATATTAGAACTACATCATAATATTAGTTAAAATTCATCGGTAAATCTTTTCTTTTTATAATTTTAGAAAGCACAGTTATTGGAATCCCGAGATATCTTTCATATTCACGCAATCTTAATGCAAATTACACATGTAAGTATATTCTAAGTATAGATGTATTTTAGAAGAATGTAATTGTGTATGTTGTAAGTAATTTTATTTAAACAAGTTTTCAAAAGCATGTCAAACTATGTTAAAATTAATTTCTTCGATTTATTGAAATAAAGTCAGTCTGTCAATCTAAATTTCAACTAAAGGTAAAATTTAGTATCGAATACGCACGAGGAACTGGTATCTTTAGGACGTCATTTGAAAAACTAATGGACAGTTATTGTGTAACCTTTTTATGATAGTACAATACTAAGTTTGGCTAAGTCAAATTATTAATACAATAGCTCAAATGTCGACCAATGGCAGCTATATAATGTGATCCATACATGTTTACAGTTTTTCTGCGTGCTGCAAAATACCGAATAGTATATAGTAGATATACTAGTATATAATAGTAGTAGAATATAATTTTAAGCAATATTTATTTTCAGCTGACAAACTAGTTTTCATATATATAGACCAAAACATAGACAAATAAATAAAAATTGCTATATTAATGCGGTTATTGATCTTAACCAATATTATGAATGCCATTTGGAATCAATGGGGAACACCTTCTTGGAAAAACATAATAATATTAACTTATAGTTTTTATAATTTTTACACAATATATGTGGCGATTAGATATATAGTATATAAACGAAATAATTGGCTTAGGATATTCGCTGGTCTTTGCTAGGAAAAGATGTAGTGTCCTGGAGGTGCATGTTCTAAGTTCAGAAGACAATCCGAAAAAGATTCATGCATTATATGAGAACATAAAAGATCATCCGAAAATTAAGAAGAACAATACTACTCTCCTTAAAAAGTGTGTATGTATATTATTATTATTTCCTAATGTATATTCAGGTAGCTACGCAAATAAGTTGTGTAGATAATAGATACAAGATAACTATGAAGCTCTCTTACCATTGAAATCATTCAATTCACAATTGCAACGAGCTTACTTTCTTGTTTTCAGGAAAGTTAAACACTTGGTCGCATTGAAAATACCTGGGAAAATTCCATCATAATCATATTGGTTGTACTATAACCTTCATAAATATACCATGTTTAATAATTTTACTAATTCATTTCGCTTGTACATATTATAAATCTTATGCCACATTATTTCTGTTAAATGTTTTTTATTTTATTTATTTTTTATATTTACACGTGCGTTTTGCTCAAGTAAAGTTTAGACGTTGACTTTGTGAAAACTAGCATCACGAAGGTCAATTGGTGTGTAGGCATTGCGAACTGTGTTATTTTTTGCCCCCTGTTTTTTGCAGTCTAGACTTGAATCAGACTCAACATTCAGCGCAATGGCGGTCGTCGGCAATTTGCCTTTAACCTCATTAGAAACAAACGGAACACCGACAACCAACCGACTGCAAATTGCAGCAAACCCCAACCGGCAGTTCGCCCCTTGTTCGCAGAACGCACTCTTTGTTTTTCAACTTATTGGAAAATAATTTTCATACTTGTTTTGAGTTTCTAGTTGTAATGGGGGAGGATTATAAAAATACTATGTATGACAATGGTTGGGGAGGGTGCAAAAAATTCAACCCTCACCCGTTTATACGATTTCTTGTTGTTGTTGTTGTTGTTCTACTTGTACATGGACCGTTCGAATTGTATAATACTAGTCTCCTTTGGGTTATTTTTTCTTACTTTTTTTTTATTTTGCTCTTGCTTTTGCCTTATATAGGCAGCAGCGGCTCTGGACCTGCGCATATTGGTTGCACACACAATGATTTCTATTCCGTAGCGCCATCTCTTTCGCGCCGCACAAAGAGCCGTGCCGCAACCACTGACACTTTGAAAAGAACATCCTTTGTGAGTGTTGTTGTTGTTATTGTTGTTGTTGTTGTTCTTGTTGTTGTTGTAGTTGTACATGAAGCATCATTATGCTGGGCAGTCTGCTTTTTGGGGCGGAATAGGCGTTAGGGGGTGCGGACTCTTCAGCTCTGTCTCTGGTTAGCTTTTGGGTTGAGTCATCCAACACTGATTGGGATTTGAAGTGCTCGAGTTTTGCCATTTACAATCTTCTAATAATCCTCGACGTAACGCAAAACGGTGCAGTTTACCATAAATAATATTAAAAAGCGCACATGCAACAATTGTGCCCTAAACAACCAAAAACAGCTCTTAGCCCTTAGCTCTAAGCGCCCACATGGGCAACCACCAAAAAAAAGTGATTATATACATTTTATATACCAAAACTCACACACACACACCCGCAGGCTCGTTTGCAGTGACAGGGTGTGTTTGTATATATATATATATATATATATCTGTGTGTGTGCTGTTTAAAATCTGGCTTGGATGCTGCTGTCATCGGCTGACGAGATTCAGTTTGACTCTTTAGCTTTGTGCCGTTGCTTTCTTTGCCGCTCGCTTTTGTCAGTCTGTCGCGTGTTCAACAACAAGTTTGTCAACAGTTTGTCAAGATTATAGTTCTCGAGGCGCCGCCACCTAAAATCCAGCGTGCCACCGAACCATTGTTGATGCACCTAACGCAAGTGTCACTTGCTGCCCGGATGAGTGCTTCACCATAATCTCTCTCAGAACCTGAACCTCAACCAGTTCGAGTCGGCTGTAAGTATTTTATACCAAGATCCCAATTATCCTGTAGCGTCCTGCATCGTTTTCTTATTTGTTCATCATCGTTGCTCAATAGAGCTGTCAGTCATATGAAATCATAATATGTAGGCAAGAGGCATTTATCCTGTGAACCGTACAAAATGTAATAGGGATAATGAAATCGCTCATCTGCGGCTCGTCGAGGGTATTTCAGTGCTGTTGCCTTGCCCCGAGGTGTATTGTTAATGAATGCCATTCACCGGGCTGGAACTAAGATACAAAAGAAAACGTTGCCACAATAAGTTCGCATTCAGTTTCATATCTTAAAAATGTTTAATAAATTAATTTGGTTCTCAAGTGTGCTTCCTTTTTTTTTGGCACTCGCTTCAATAAATTCGCTTTTCAATTTATTTTCAATTAGTTGTTATTTGATTATTATATAATTGTAGTTTATAAAATTAATTATTAATAAATTTAAATAATGCAAAATAATGGAACAAACAGCCCACTAACACTTCGTATATCTGGTTTAAAACGGGAACGATATTCAAAAATATATCTGCCATTGCCATAGCAGGGTTATTAAAATTTAGTTGTAAAGCCAAACACAATAGAATTTCATCTTGTTGCTTTCCCAACTAGTCTCTTTTAAAAGAAACTTGAAACAATATAATTTTTTCGGATCACTATATCATTTAGCTGAATGAGGAATTACCAATCGAAAATGGATTCTATACACAACATTATTGCAAGTTAAAAAGTGTGGATCTAATTCAAAAGTTACGCGTGCTATTATATTTCAAACATTCTAGCATAAACTTGTAAACTTTAAATGTTTTAAGCTTCTTTTTGAGTTACACTTGACATAATTCATCTTTCATTGCAAATTCTCAAAGAATTCTTTCCAAGGGATTAGAAAGTTAAGTGAAATTAGATGGGAGTTTTGGGATTCCGATCTTCAAGTGTGTGGCATGTCTTAGAGAACTGTTCTTTACTGTCTAGTTCGACATGACCTACTTATTAAGCTAAAAGCCACAATTTCAAAAATATCTACTTTTAATTTGATAAATGTTTGAAAAAGTTCATGTTTCAGAAAGTTGAGACCAATTCGCAAATTCGTTTATTTATTTTCGTTTATATATTTTCTTCCTTACGCTACTTTAAAATAAATAATAATGTTCCATTAGTATAAATCATTTGATTGTTTTTAAGGTTAGACACTTCCAATTTAATAGCTTAATATATTTATACGCGTTTCCCTTTTGCGAAATGCTTTAAAATCAAATTAACTTATAAATTGTTATTTAATACTTGACGATTGGCGACGGTTTGAAGTTAGTTCTTGAATAAAGCAACAGTCATTCTGACTTGTGCTCGAGTGGTGGGACCCAATATTAAACTAGTTGCTCTAATTTGCATTTAAGCACACTTCTACTAATTCTTTGCCTCTCTTTTTGAAATGAGTTTTTTGGGTTAATTTATGGTCAGGCCCGTCGGTTTACATGAAACCATTCGAGCCGAACTTATTTAAGTTGTTAGCTGAATTTCTAAGTTCTTTCTTATTCTATTTCCATATAGTCACGAAAACTAGTAATAAAAAAAAATACAAAACGCCTTTGTTACATGCAACATGCAAAACTGTCTCCCAACAATGTGAAGACCAAAATTGAATATTATTGCCAACAAAAAATACATTTAAAAAACTGAAATAATTGCTCTAAATACAGCTTTTTAAGAGCTTCATACGAATTAATAACACAATGTTAATTCCGATACGTTAAAAAGTTAATTCAAATAAGTTGAGTCTAGAAGCCAACGCTTAGCCTTTTATTCACAATTATTGGTGTTTTATATGAAGGTTTAAAGCCAATTGCTAAACCTTCTCATTACGAGAGTAATTAACGATCAATGTGCAAAATGAAGACTTGAAGCCAATTGATAAGTCTTCTCACAACTAGTCAAAGCGATCGATCAGCTGATTACTGATTACTGTTATGTGTGAACTCATTAGCTGCATCAGCCGGCGGATCAGCGAGCGATGCACAAAGAGAGCGCTGTACAATAAGAGAGCTGTTAACACCGACTCAAATTCCACTTAACATAATGTGGATATGTAAAATAAAAATAAAACGCAGCTTAAACTCCACTTAACATAATGTGGATATGTAAAATAGACATTTATATTTAGCCACGCAGGGTTCTAAATTCAAGTATGTTAACAATTCATTATAAACTAAAACTTCTTTGCTGCTACTGCCAACATACAGATTTATTCGCTTTTCTTGAATAGTATTATTAATATGCAAATATTGCATTCAATTTTTTTTTGTACATTTAAAACAATTGTTATTTATGAGTATTTCAACAGAGACTTAAAAGTCAACTTTAGACTGATTGTTTCTATGGCAGTTGTTTGATATAGTTGTTTGATCTGATCGGCTCAACAAAGGACGGATTTATGTACAGTTTTAAAATAATAATACTCTTCAAATTGTATAAAAAGTCATCAGTTTTTGCCAGTTGGTCAGTAGATAATTTCAGCTCGATATTCGCAATTGTTCTGATTTAAATGGGTTGTGTTGAGCAAAAACGCCAACGAATTATATTTCAAATTTTTATTTATTTTTTTTTTTTTCAAACCTTGTATTTACAGTTAAATCCAACTTACTAATTCAATATTGTAAATTGCTTTTTAATCGCACTAAACACTGAGCCAAATCCGCACTGTGCCTTTGAACATTGAGATATTGTGTACAAAGTAAATCTTTCTTAGTTGGTACCTTTTTCATTTGCAGCATCCTTGTTGCGCTGCTGTGCACGACAAGCAGCTATTATGTCCTTAAAAAGGCAGCAGGCACATCTTTGATGTTGGCTAAGGATTCAGTCGCGCAAACCATGCATCCTTGAGGCAGACTTTGCGCATTTTCAATAGTTTTTTGGCTTTGCCTTCGCCTTTTGGGCTTTATTTTAAATGTGACTTGGTTTTTCGCCCCACGAGGAGGCCTTCAAGTGGCCACTGCCGCATTTTTATATGTAAATATATGGGTGTGTGTGTCATCCACATTGGGGTCTCGCTCTGACTTGAGGCTGGGCACTGTCTCCAGTCTCTCTGTCGTTGCTCGAACGCTATGCGCTGAGCGTTTTAATTGTGCCTTTTCTTTGTTCTTTTGGGCTGTAATGGAGTGCTATGCAAATGGCGTTTTGATGAGTTTCCTTGGCTCTGGCGCTCTCTTTGTTGTCGCGGCAGACGTTCATCCCCCTTGTACACTATATATATATATGTATATATGTATGTATATGTGCATCTGTGTGTCTGTGTGTGTTGGCTGGGAAGGGCTGCTGCTGCTGTTTTTGTCCTTTGTTGTCGTTGTAGTTGCTGTTGTTGTTGTTGTCATTCTTGTCGTTGCTCTGTTGTTGGCGGCGACAGCGCTCTTATGTAGTTGTACGAGTCGTTGTTGCTTTGACTGCTGCGGCAAAAGCGAAAAGCGAACACACAAAAAGAAAAAAGAAGCAAAATTGTTGATTTTCATGCGCGTCAGACAGAAGCAGAGCCATCACCACCACCACCACCACCACCACCACCATCATCTGTGTGTGTGTGTGTGTGTGTGTGTGTGTGTGCAAGTTCCATTTTCAAAATTTTCGTACATCACGGATTATTGTCCTTCCCTTTGGCATGGGCGATGTGCCCTGGAATATTGTATTGGTCGATAACATGAACCAATCAAAAACGCTCTCAAAATGGCCGCCATTCAATTGCAGCAAAATCAAATTATACATAAATAAGTGCCATATGCTCTTGCCCCAGGCGATGCCCGACTGACTTTTTGTCAATTTGATTCTTTATGTCGAGCAGTTGCAGCGCCACAATTGCATGCCACATCGGTTATTTATGTTTTTGTGTTGCAGCACTCAATTACAACTTTTCCATTTACACAAATTAGTTGCAACTTAACAAAGGGCAACTTACCTTTGATAGTTTTTGCCGCACAGATTGTTTTGTCTATTGTTAAAAGTTTTCTGTTTACGCGGTACACTTTTGGTTAAAATATACATTTCTATAAACTTAAATGAAATGAGTACTTTTGAATGACTTGACGATATTAGGTTTTATTTTATATATATTTGTATTTGATATTCGAAATATTAAATATATATATTTTTTTATACTCTTTGTCTTATTATCTTAGTTTTTTATTCAATCAGAAAAATGTTGTAGATGTAGTTTCAAAACAACAGTTGAACATCGAATTATAAAGTCATAAACCATTGTGGAAAATGTGATTATTCAAGTTATTCCAACACTTTGTTTTATTTAAGTGTTCCCAAAAACATAATTTACAAGAAGCATATAATTTAAATTAATTAATAATAATAAGATAAGATGAGATTTAATATAAGATTTAGATATAGTAATTGCTTCAAAAGAGGTCGATTCAGATTATATATTCTGTGTTGGGGATTAAGAATAGTAATTAGAGTTTGATAAGTATTTTGAACGTGAGTTTCTGAAGTTGGTTGTTTGAAATATATATTTACACATGGCATTATAAGTGAATATTTCAGAATTTATTTTATTTATGCTCTAACTAATAATTATTAATTACACATTTTAAATCGCACCTTTTTGCACAGTAGAATAATAATAAATTAACTTGTTATTGATTTGGGTATATTTTAAAAATGTGTCCTTTTTTTGTGATTTTCTTTTTAGGCCTTGTCTAACTGCCTTCCAAATTCTCAAACGAAATACACACGCCAAGAGCATCTTCCATATCCCAAATATTTTAAAAATATCTGGTGTTTGTGATTTGTTAAAACGTTTGATTGTATTAACTTAAGTATAGCAATAGATTAAATATTTAGCACGAACTTTGACACGGATTGGAGGATCCATTGTGTGCAACTTTTGTGTTGGCCGCAGTAGGAAAGAAGCGCGCGCATTTAGAGTGGCATGAGCCATCCGTTGGGACTCCGGAAACATGATGATAATGAGTGTAGTGGGCCAAGACCACCTGTACCCGGAGAAGAGAGCCGAGTTAAAAAGGTAAAAAGAAATTATAAATAATTTGACATAGTTAGGTATTCAATCATATTTATATGCTGCAGATGACCGAAGGGGTGATAGATACCTTAAAGAACTCACCTCCATCATATCTGAACTGGGCCCGCACGTTAAATCATCTGCTTGAGGATCGCGATGGGGTGGAGTTGTTCAAAAAGTATGTTGAGGAGGAGGCGCCTGCCTACAATGATCATCTCAATTTCTACTTTGCCTGCGAGGGTCTGAAGCAACAGACAGATCCCGAGAAGGTCAAGCAAATAATTGGTGCCATATACAGGTAAGTCTATTCCCAGCATATTCTCCAATAATCATTCAATTATCAACTTTTATTCACAGATTCTTGCGCAAAAGCCAACTGTCCATTTCTGATGATTTACGCACACAAATAAAAGCCATCAAGTCAAATGAGATTCCGCTCAGTCCGCACATTTACGATCCGATGCAGCAGCATGTGGAGGCCACCATACGCGACAACATCTATCCGAGCTTCCTCTGTTCCGAGATGTACATACAGTACATACAGCAAATGTCTGCGGTGCAGGAGCGTTGCAGCAGTAGCGGAGCCACTGCCTCGGGCAGCGCCGGCAGCAGTGGCAGTGGCGGCAGTTGTGGCAGCAACAATGGCAGCACTGCCGGCGCCTGTGCTCTGCCGTCGGCAACCACCAAGCAACTGCTCTCAACATCTGGCAGCAGTGGAGCAATACCGCCCGGTGTCTTCATCAATTTGCCAATGAATAGCGGTGCGGTGATGCCAGCTGGCACATGTAGTGCCAGCGGCAGTGTTTACGGTCCATCAACGTCGGCCAGTTCCAGTGGGTCCATCAGCGCCACAGACACGCTGCCACGCAGCTCCACACTACCCACTCTGCACGAGGACTCAGAGCTGTCGCTTTGCGATGATTTTGAGAAGGTCCAAGTGGAGGGTGGCTCCTCTCGTCCGCATATCGATTTACCTATGCGACTTACGCGCGACCTACTGATAGCAACTCAAAAAAGAAGACTGGAAATCCGACCACCCGGGTGAGTAACCTGATAACTTAATGGAATTATCAATCCATATTTTACAATTTTAGATTGTCTTAAATAAACTAGTTGAAATAGTTTCAACTCTACTCGTTCAATGCATGTTCACAAAAATATTTAGACCCATTGTGAATTGATTTGTTTTTAATATTGTTATTCCATTTTTTTTTAAAAATTAGTCTTGAGAGATTTACTAGGTTTAATAGAAATATAAATAGCAGACTAAACTAAATTTTTCAGTGATTTTATTTATTTATTTATTTTTTTTTTTGGTTTAATAGAGATTTAACTTAAAAATCAAGTTTTCTGTTAATATATTTTTGGTATATTCGCATAATTCAATTAAGAAAATTTTCTATACTTATTTGAATGAAAGACGAATGATTATAATAATATTTTTACATTTTTAATTTAAAGTAAATAATTCTACATAAGCATGTTAATTGCAACTACTTATTTATATATATAAATATATATATTTTTTTTGTTGCATAATAAACAAGAGTTCTGTTTACCATCGGTATTTAAAAATTCAAATTTGTTATTGTACCAGTTGAAAGATAAATGAAGAAAGAATACAAATCGAAAGTAAAGTTTATATGATTTTAATAACTATATTTTAGTCCTAAGTTAAGTGTTATTTAATCATAGATTATGTTTTTAATTGTGTCCATATTTATTTATGAATTGTGTTAATTTCCTTAATTTGATTTCTTTTTATTTACATATACCCTTTTACACACATTTTGAACGATCACAAAACGCACGTACGCACGCACCCACCTACAAACAATACCACAACAACCACAACAACACAACCATCAAATGTGACATCCATCTGCATACATATTTACAACAACAACAACAACAACAAAAACACGGATTTACAAACATCGATTTATTCGTTTATTCTAACTTATTTATGTATATTTTTGATTTCTGGACCAACACAATTTGTTTTGTACATAAACCAAAACCAAAACCAAATACCAAATACCAATTTCGCCGCATTGCATGGATCAAACAAATAATGTTGTTGTTGCGTTGCCTGCCTGCCTGCCCCATTTTAAATATGTGCATGCGTATGCCGAATAGAGCTCACGGTTATGTGTACACTGCGAGCACAAATACATCCTTTATACCGAACTCTCGCGTTGATTCGGAGAGGGCGAGCGTAAGCTCCGGCGGCCGCACCGACTCCGATACAATGTCACTCTCCAGCTGTTCAATGTAAGTAGTTCTACGCTGTGTCCACCACTTGAGATCGAAATGCATTTGGCTTTAGCCATAGTTTCTTATCCATAGACAAAATCTCTATAATTATTATGTATGTTATGTTTTGCAGGGATGGCCGCCCGTATATAGATCGCAGACACAGCTCGACGGAGAACAAGGCCATACGGCAGAGTGCCATGGCCAACAAGGAAACGAACTCCTTTCAGGTAGCCAAACACAAAATCAGCTGAATTTCATTGTTATTAAAAATTGTATTGTTTTGCTTACGATTTTAGGTTATACCCCGCACGCAACGATTACATTCAAACGAGCACAGACCGCTGAAGGAGGATGAGCTTTTGGCCCTGTTGATACCTAAACTGGAGGAGGTGAAGCGAAAGCGTGATTTGGAAGAACGTGCCCGTTTTGAGGTAAACAACTTGAGCAACATGGATTTCTTATGTATTTTCCAGATGTAAAATTTGTGTATTTATATTTTTGCAGCGTATTCCGGGCGCTTCGCTGCCGAACAACGAAAGATCCAGTGCCAGTGATCGAGCATTTGCCGAGGCGATACGGGAAAAGTTTGCACTCGATGAAGACAACGACCAAGACATACTGGACCAGCATGTGTCGCGTGTGTGGAAGGACCAAACGCCACATCGCTCGCCTGGCACAATGTCACCTTGCCCGCCTATACCATCGAGAAGACGCACTGCAACACATGACTCGGGCATGGTCAGTGATGGTGCCATGAGCTTGAGTAAGTTGACTATCATTCAATCGATCAGTCGATCAAGTGTCTCACATTGTACATCAATTGTCCAACAGGTGGTCACTCAATGAAGCACTCAAAGTCAATGCCCGATCCCAGTTCATGCTCTAGGAAGCTAACAAATAAATGGCCTTCAATGAACACAGACAGTGGCATCAGCATGTTCTCATCTGATACTGTTATGAAATACAAAGATACCAGGTAAACAAATTAAATATATTGAATTGATTGATTTATATTAATATGTGTCATAAGCAGCTCCCGATCTGGTTCAAGCACGGCCTCAAAATTGGAGGAAGCAAAACGAAGACTGGAAGACGAGCCGCGTCGCACTCGTCGATATGCCCAACCGCAGCTACAACCCCACTTGGTGGCTATGCAGCAGCAGCAGCCGCTATCTTCCTTCAGTAGCAGCAGCAGCGGCAGCAGCACCCTGCATCATCAGGTCGTGGTGGGTCCACCGCCGCTGCCGATCAAGCCGCCGGAAACAGTTGTGGTGTTTTCATTCTGCGAAGAGCCAGTTCCTTACAGAATTAAAATACCCGGTACTCAGCCGACCCTGCGCCAATTCAAGGACTATCTGCCGCGAAGGGGTCACTTTAGGTAAGCAGATCAACTTTAATTTGATCAATTTTGAAATGATTTTTACTTTGAAATGTGCACAAATTTTGCAGATTCTTTTTTAAGACGCATTGTGAGGACCCGGACAGTCCAGTGATTCAGGAAGAGATTGTTAACGACTCCGACATACTGCCGTTGTTCGGAGACAAAGCGATGGGTCTTGTCAAACCATCCGATTAATCTTAAGTATAACGTGTAGATTTTCTATTAAGTTAAATTATGAATTGAGGGGGGTCACGATAATGGAGTATTTCTGTATGTTGAGAATACAACTCAAAAGAAGCTATTCCCAGAAATCAAAACTTAAATAGAACTAACTGTACATTCAATAGGCTTTTGCAAGCATCACAAACTATTGTACGGGGACTGGGGGGGACTGGATATGGGTATGGGGTAGAGATTAGGGGTAGGGATAGTGGGTTTTAGGAGCAATGTGTTTCATAATTTCGTCCTTAACATCTGGAGGTATTTTTTTAAATACACACACATATACATGCATATGAAATGACAGACATTTATGAATTAACACCGAGGACAACGTTAAATCTACATTATGCATGTATGTACATATATGTAATATAAATCGTACATATACGTATATGTATTTATTGTAGTTTGTATCTTTTACCATATAAACTCAACGAAATGCAAGGAGAGAAACAACAAATACAAAACAAAAACGTTAATCTGAATTTTGTTTAAAACACTTTGTATATCCCGAACCAATTCGTCGGCTCTAAATCACAAAATATATATTAAAAAAGAAAAAAGAAAAACAATAGAGATTGTTGAGCACAGCACAAAATAAGTAAAAATATTTGATTGAAAAGTTTTGATGGGTATTCCTGAATTCGGATTTGTTTGTTACTTTTTACTAACTATGGACTGCCTGCAATAAATTTTGTTAATATTTTTATAATGTGCATTTTATGATATGATGATATTAACAAAGTTCTATTCAACTCGACAAAAAATCAAAATATAATCTGTTTTATTTTTGTATAATCTATTATACTCTACGTATAGAAGAAGTATGTACATTTGAATTTATGTATTTATATACAAATATACATACAATATGTATTGTGCTTTTGTCTATTATATATGTATTTAACAATGGACAACTTTTCTTTTTATAAACGATGAGTGCTAATTGCTCCAATAGTTGCATAATTGCTTAACACCATTAATTGATTAGTTCTACTTTCATAAGTTACAACAAAAAAAAAAAACAACAAAAACAAAAAAACATACACAATAAATATTTTTTTAAGAAACTGAGAATAACCGCAGAAATATGAAATTAATGAATATACATTTACCATAGTGAAAACCATATTTTATTTGTGAGCAAAATGCATGTAGATTTAATAAAAACAACAACAACAACAACAAAAAAACAATGTTCATAAATTGACATGTAAAACGATTTTTATTTGAAGTACATAAATTTCAGAAGACTGATAACTGCCTGGCAACTGGCATTTTGAAAATCGTACGCAATATTAATATTTATTTACAATTGAGACGTTCAAATCCAATGCCAATGGGATGGATGCATTCAGAATGTGGTCTAAACAGGCGTACATTCATTACGCTTGCAATGGATTAAGTAGTTCTGTTCGTTGATAAATGTGCGGGTGCATTTTGGGCAATGGAAGCGTCGATGTCGATTGCTGCCGGGGTTCTCGTGTTCTCGGAGATGTGCCTTCATGTTGTACATTTGAGAGAAACGCTTGTTGCACACCGGACAGGCGAAGGGTTTAGCGCCCGTGTGCGATCTTGTGTGCCGTTCCAGATGGGCTTTTGTCCGGGTCTTAAAGCCACACACCTGACACTCCAGACGCTTTGAATCGGTGTCATGGATCATTTTGTGCTTGTATAGCGCCACCTTATGTACAAAACGTTTTGAGCACACCTCGCACTGATACGGCGTCTCACCCGTGTGCCATGCCATATGGTGTTTCAGCCGGAACTTGCGGCTAAACCTCTCGCCACAATGGGGACACTCGAACTGTTTGACTGGCTCGTGATTCTGGAGATGTCCAATGAAACCGGAATACGATTGCAGGGTTTTGCCGCATTGATCGCAGACGTAGCCGGGGAAATGTTCGCGCTTTGTATGCGCATTGTATGAGCGACGACTGCTGAACTGTTCCGGACAGCTCGGACACTGGATGTTTACCGTATAATCGCCAGAGCTATCTTGATCCTCGGCGTCGGAGATTAGGTATTCTATTGTGCCATTAATTTGATCTTCAAAATCGCTTAGGACATCCTTATCTTCCTCTTTAAACATTTCAATCTCATCTACTGATTGCTTGACATCGTCTTCATCATCGTCATCCTCATCGATATCTGCTTCGGGTACCTCTTCATTAATAACTATTTCGTGCTCAATATCTAATTCTAACGCAACAGTCTGAAATTCCTCCACTTCCTCGCAATCAGAATTATTCTTTTCGAGAAAATCATGTTCGGTTTCCTGTTCCGGTTCCGCTTCCGTTTCTACCACAACCGTTTGATCTAAAATTGTCGACTTGCTCTGCTGTTCCCCTAAATCGGATCCTTCGTCCAAATCGGCAGCTTCCACGGTCTCGACCATTTCGACGCTGACGCTGCTGCCATCGAATTTGTCGACGTCTTCAATTTTAAGGTCATTCCGTGAGATTGTCGTCTTGAAGTCCTTTATAATGAATGGACTGCGAATTAATTCGAGTATCTCCTGGCGCAACTTGCGGGCAATTTGTATGGATTTGTGGTATCGTAATAATTTCTCGCAGCATTTCTTGCAAATTGTCGAGCCAACCTCGCCAAGCACATAGCTGGTTCCCTTTGTGCATTGCAGCACCAAATCACTTATCAATATGGGCGGCTTTCCGATTGTCTCCTCGTGTATATTTCTTGGATTGCGCACAGAAAACTGGCAAATGCAACAATTCATTTTCAGATCTAATATATTTTAACAAAATATTAAAATATTTGCTTGCCGAGAAACATCGTTGTTCAATACTAGTTGTCAGTGTGCTAAATGCTCGAAAAGGCATGTTTTTACAGCGTTTCCACTGCATTCGATAGCAAGATAGAAAGAATTACTATCGCTCTGTCCCCTTGCTGAAATTTGTACTGACCGTATTTATACCCATTAAAATTGATAACAGAAAGACATGTTATTTTTCTATTGGGTTTATTTATAATTTTATAATTCGAATGCATTTCTTTTGAAATAAGACCAAAATGTTAGTATAATATGGCGATTACTTTCTTATAAATATTTTGTATTTTCCGTACTTCTTTGACGATTTCAATATGTCTTTAGTTCTATAGTGATCTGCTCTTCCAAAGGTCTAGAAATATAAAATACAAAGCATTATTCCCAATTTAACTAGGTCAATACACTTTTCCTTACCTTGCATTCACCATATATTTTTATTTTGCGATTTTCTGGATTGATGTCCATCATACCACCGCCTAAAGCCCGCGTGCAAAGTCCCAGTTTCTGCATTTCGGAGCGAATGCGGTCGTATAAGTCAACTGTGAATATACATAGATAAATTAAATACAACTGTAAACTAGATAATCCAGTTTACAAACTGACGATGTTTTTTTGCCTTCCGACCACGCAAGATAGTCCTTGCAAAGAGGGTTTCACCATGAATATAGATCGAGATCAACAGGTAAATAATTTTGCCATCTGCGATTTTGACCTTGGGTACACTAACGAGTGATTTACCAACCTTAGAACTGACGGATCTAAACTGTTGTACTGCACACAATAATGTTTGATTGATTCCCAAAGGTTTGCATAATTATTATTAATAAAACTTACAAATATGGTTTGCAGTTATCCGGAATGGAAACGCGACTCTGCAAGTATTCATGTTGTACGTTTAAGAAAAAACAAAAAGTGTAATACAAATTTTGAATTTTTGAAAATGTTGCTTCCAAAAAACTTGCTGCCTAACTATTTTTAATGTTAAGGTCAAGCAAATCGTCCAAAATTCTTGAAAATGCTACTACGATTGTAAAATAAGTAGAAACAAACTAGTTGTGCTCATAAGTAATGCATATTTAATTTATAAATTAATTTAACGTATGCTCAAATAATAGTATCGAGTGCAACTAATATCCAACATCGGATGTTTCGATTTCGTAGTCCGAATACTTCGTTTGCAAGATCCTTTTTGATTCCATGTGATCAGCTTTCCCAAAGCCCTGTTATACAAAAGATTATAAATTCAAAATAACAGCTAAACGCATATTGAATAATTTTCACTCACCTGTGAATATCCATAGACCTTGAGGTACTTTTTATCTGGATTGTGTTCAATGCGTCCTCCACCCAGGCATTGAGTATCCAGGCCCTTTTTCTGGCACACCTCCATTACACGATCATAGATATCCGCTAAAGTGTACAAAAAAAACACATTAAATCTTTCATTCCGCAACACGAAACAAACAATTAGCTTACAATGCCATTCACAATCGGCATATCCACGAACAATATTTTTTTCAACCTCAGCGCAATCCTCGCTGCCAGTGACTTTAATTAGAACGTATTTGAAAACACCTGCGTCGTCTATGTCTACCAAAGGCACTGCCAAAACATCCTTTTCGGCCATCTTGAGAAATCTTAATCCTTTTAATAATATTAATAATGAAATTTCCTAAAGCCGGTATTTAATTATTCAATTTATGTCCCTTACCTTTCGGGCGAAAAGCAGCTGATTTTAGCAAATTTCTGAAAACAGAGTGCATATTAATTAGAGATGACATAAATTGAAATGCTGCTGATATTATTGTAACTGCGAATTGTGATGATATTCAGCACTTATCGCAAAAACTTTTGATTTTCCGGCTGTGACTATTTTAGTGACGCACTGTGATCTTTTGAAATTTAAGGCCTCATCTGCTTTATTGCAAAATTTAATTTTCCGTCAACTTCTTAATAATAAAAGTATGGTGTCTCAATTCGTTACTTAAAGTAACCAGGCAGAGTGAGGTCCGATAATGATAATGTTCGCTGTTAAGCAACAGCGCCGTAAATGTTAATGTTAAGAAAACAGCTGACGGCTTTTCTGTGTGTACAGAAATCATAAATGAGAGAAAAATCGTCAATTGTGTCAAACACAGATTGTAGTCAACGGAAAGGAAATATTTAGAAATTAAAAGTGCACGACGGGTATGTATAAAACATGTATTATATGAAGCTAATCATTTACTGAATTACCTTTCCGAAAAGACTATAAAAAATTGTTCGCGATGAGCGCAAAGCGGCCGTTCTGTTTCGTTTGTGGCAAAATGAAGTCTGTTGGCGTCCTTCAGCTCATTGAAGGCAAGTTCATCAATTTTTCACAGCTTAACAAAAATACTAAATATAAACAAACATTTTTAGGATGCATCGTACCTGGCACATTTAAGCCCATCAAAGATATACTGAAATACTTTGAAAAGGTAATTAATCAACGTTTGGTACTGACGCCAACGTCCGTTGCTTGTCGGGATTGTTTGGAGTATCTGTTTAACTACGACCGGCTTGTTAGAAATCTCAGCCAAGTGCAGCGTCAAATTGCCGACTCCTTGCTGAGTTGTCGCAAAAGAAAGACAACATATCTGCCGCCAAAGAAAGAGGTTATCAAAGCAAAAGCGCCGGACTCGAAATCAAGAATCCCAGATGACGAGTCGCGGCAAAACTCATTGTCCGAAGGCGTAAAGGACGATCAACAAGATGATCAGTATTCCACAATGAGCGATGAGCAGAATCAAGAGTGTCAGTACAGCGAGAGCGATGAGAGCATGGATGCATCAGATGGCGATGATAATCTTGATATTCCCTGTCACATATGTGGCGAATTGTTCTCAAATCAGGTTTGCCTCGAGCGGCATATCAAAACGGACAATTGCCAAAAGAATGAATTCGCCACTTGTAATATCTGTGGCCTCAAGGTGAAAGACGAGGAGGTCCTTGACTTGCATATGAATCTGCACGAGGGCAAAACCGAATTGGAGTGTCGTTACTGCTCGAAAAAGTTCTCGCACAAGCGTAACGTGCTGCGCCACATGGAGGTGCATTGGGACAAAAAGAAGTATCAGTGCGACAAATGCGGCGAACGTTTCTCATTATCTTGGCTGATGTACAATCACCTAATGCGACACGATGCCGAGGAGCACGCCCTGATCTGTGATGTGTGCCATCAGCAGTTTAAAACGAAGCGCACCTACAAACATCACCTGCGAACCCATCAGATAAACCGGCCACGCTATGAGTGTCCTGATTGCGAGAAGTCCTTCGTCGACAAGTATACGTTAAAGGTCCACAAGCGTGTGCATTTACCCGCTGAAGCAACAAAATCTACAGCAGATTAATAATAAACGAAACATACTCAAATTAAGACATAGTTTATTAGAAATATGCACGAGCAACATTTTATTATTTGTTTTTTTTTTTAATATTGGACTGATTTCCAGCACACAAAACGAAATTGTATTGTTTATTGTCAAAGAAAATTTTTCATTATTATATTTAAGAAATTTTATAAAAATAAAACTAATAAAAAGAAAAAAACATTCCTTACAAATTTATGGTCGAACTCATAAAAACCTATTCATAATCCAAATGTAAAATGGGTAACGTGGAAAATTTTGAACATTTACCTGCGCAGGCTTATATCTGTTCAAAATCTGAGCAATAAAACAGCAGATGTTGGGTTTCAAGAGAAACTTACCTGTTTACCATTTATATAGACGAAACAATGCTCATTTATCCTCAGTTGAGCACTTACCTTTGAAAGAACACATCCATTATGGACATATTATTTATCAAATTAAATGTGTGCTCAGAATTGATTGGAAAGGGTGCCACAGGGAATATAGCCTGGTTAAATAAATTCTGTGCAGCATTTCACGAATTTGCCAGCAAATTTAAAATGCATCTGCCTGATGTGGCGCCCAAAGATGACCTGGAGGGCAACATTAGAATGCATGTGGAGACAATATTTCTGTGTTTCACCCAAGTGATCACCTGCATCACACAGCTTGAGCGGACGATCAATATGGAGAGCACGATGAGCAAAGCAGTTCAGCTGCCACTGACTCGGACACATTTCGTGGATCGGATCGAGTGGTGTTTGCGACGATTGCAGGCATCGCTTTATCATCTCTCCGAGGGAGCAATCTCCAGCACTGGCTTCAAGCTGGAGGATTTATCTTTTGTGGAACTATTGGACATGGCTCTCGATAAATTGGAAACTTTTAACGAAATTGTGCACGATGTGGACACTGAAAGCCGTTTTGACAATGAGAATCCCCAGTTGTGCATTGAAGTGAATCATATTGTGAGGCATGCCTTGGCCTTTGCAAATGTCGCCCTGGAATCGGATAAAAAAGCTATGACGGCTATTTGTGAGACGGTTTTAGATGAATGCTCGGTTTTTGAGCAGAACTTTGATCAGCATAATCTTGGTGAGCGTAAACTGGAAGCTTTATCGATACAACGAGCTTTGTATTCCCTGGAGACATATCTAAATGAAGCTTTATTGCGATTGATCTTCACATGCTTTAGCGATTCTGAGGATACATCCGTAAATAGACTGAAGAACGTATTACAAAAATGTGAAATTTCGAAAGATGCTGAGAAACGTATATGTGATTTTGATATTTACATGGATCGGATTCAACAGATTGGTGTATTTGCCATAGCTTTCACATCGGACGTTAAGACAAAAACAATTATACGGAGTTGTTTAGCCTCATTGGAATCTCTGGATTCGTGCATTGTGCCTGCATTTCAACTGCAGACATCGACGTCAGCTTCATATCATGCCAATATCTTAGAGCATCACTTCAAGGAGGAACTTGTTGTTTTTCGAAATGTTATTCATGAAATTATCAATAGTCGAGCCCTGATTGACACCTATTTGGATATGCTAGCTGATGGTATTGATGGTGCAGAGAAACTTTACCAAAAGCGACGATTGCTGCAAGTTGCCCAAATGGGAAATGTTCTGTTTCAGCACTTTCATCTTAAGCTAAATTATCAGGAATTGAGTGCTGATGAATGTGGCAAGCGTTTGCATCAGGATTTCGTTGTAATTTTAGGAGAATGCCAGGCTATTCTCGAACTTACAATTCCAGTGGACCCCAAACGAGTTTTAAAGCGTTTTAAAATTTTATATTCAGTTTTAGCAAAATTACGTGATGTTTGTGGAGGAAGGATCAGCGAGGGATCTGCTTGTCCCAATGAAAATTCCGAAACGATATCAAAAAATTTAAAACATAATTCTATTCGACAGCAAACATTCGTTAAGCCTGGAAAAGAATGTACATATGTTAATAGCTTTAATCATAAGTCTTCAAATTCATTATTGCATGAAAGCGACCTAATTAGTTTTCAAATAACTGAAATTCTTCATATTAATTAAAATAAAGAGATTTTTAAGGTAAATTAAAAAATAAAATAAAAACACAAAAAATGTATTTAACAGGGTTTTCGTTTTTTTTTTTTGCATTTGTTGGTATCTCAGCCGACCAGTGCAACTTTAACAATTATTAATGATTTAAATGGCTTGTCAGCCCTGAAATAAGTGTTGTTTAACCAATTAGACTCGCTAACGATAGTTCAGGCAGCAACAACCTATCGAAACTGTCATCGATTGCTTTGCAACGTTGTGTGCAAGCGAATTAGGTATCTAGAAAAGGTTGAATGAAAAAATTAAGAAATCTCTAAAACTGTACGGCACTCGTTTAAATATTATAATATCGGTCCATCCCTAAAACACTTACATCGCTAAAACAAAAACGCCGAATATTGTAAATATTGGGTGGGAAGGAGCACCATTATAACAGACTGACAATGAATACATGCTTCTTTTGCGGTGCCGTTGACTTACACGGCACTGCAAACTATGAATCGCTCAGTGAAAAGGTGCCCTCGTCTCAGAAGTCGGTGTCACTGGTGCTCACCCATCTTGCTAGCTGTATGAAAACCAAAATGAATTTGAAGAAGGAAACAAAGCTGTGTCCCCGATGTTTTCAGGAGTTGGCCGACTATGATACGATTATGGTAAACCTAATGGTTGCCCAAAAGAAACTTACAGCTCAATTGAAGGAGGCCCTCAAATCCGAGCTCGAAGAGGAAACGCTAATCGATGATTTTGAGGATAAATCAGCCCAAGACGATGCCGAAGCTGAGGCATTGTTCGAGGAGCTCGTCAAAGAGGACGATCAAGAGATGGAAATTAAGGAGGAATACGATGATGATAACGCTGACGACGACGATGACGAGGAGTTCCTATGCGAGGTACGGCCGGATGAGGGCGGCCTTAAGCGGGAAGGTGGCCCCGACGATCAAAAGAGATTCATGCCGAAGCGCATTCGGCAGGAGTGCGGCACTTGTGACAAGGTCTTCTATGCCCGTTACCAGCTGCAGAAGCACATCAGCGAGGAGCACAACAAATCACAGGCGCACGTCTGTCCCATTTGTGGCGTTATCCGCCGCGACGAGGAATATCTGGAGCTGCACATGAACACACACGAGGGCAAAACGGAGAAGCAGTGCCGCTATTGCCCTAAGAGCTTCTCGCGTCCCGTTAACACGCTGCGCCACATGCGCATGCACTGGGACAAGAAGAAGTATCAGTGTGAGAAGTGTGGATTGCGCTTCTCCCAGGACAACCTGCTGTACAATCATAGGTTGCGACACGAAGCCGAGGAGAATCCCATCATTTGTAGCATTTGCAACGTTTCGTTCAAGTCGCGCAAAACATTCAATCATCATACGCTGATCCACAAGGAGAATCGACCACGACATTACTGCACCGTGTGCCCCAAATCTTTTACCGAGCGCTATACGCTAAAAATGCACATGAAGACCCATGACGGCGATGTTGTCTATGGGGTGCGCGAGGAGGTGCCCACAGATGACCAGGTGGTCGAGGAACTGCAAGTGGATGTGGATGAATCCGAGCAGGCGGTCACAGTCATAATGTCGGACAACGATGATCCCCACATTTGTCTCATTTGTGCTGTGAACTACGAGAGCAAAAAGGAGCTCGCTCATCATTTACAGTATGACCACGACGCCGTAATGAACAATTAGTAATATAAATTATGGCAATATTAATATATAAAATATGCACGCCACAAATACGCATTCGTATTTATTTTTTAGGCTTCTATAACCTTATGCACAATTATTTTTTATAAAATCTCCAAATTGAATACTTTTTAAAATAAATTTAGTTCGACCTACAAGAAATTGTGTTGAATTTTATAAACTCCGTCAGAAATAAGAATCATTTGAATTGCCTTAAATCTATAAAATTAACGATCTTTGATTCCCAAAATTAGTAAAGTTGTCTGAAAATCACAAACAAACCTTCATTCTGTGTGTTCACTAAAACTGCAACAATATTTATCTTTGGTTTTCAAACACAATTTTCAAAGGCTCATAAAAGAAGGTTTCATAAAATCAAATAGTTGAACACGACAAACATCAATTTTTGTTTGATTTGAGTGAAACTTCAGCTCAAAAAACAAGAAATGTCTTTAATTTCTAAACACATTTTCGGATGTGCCTAAAATTTGATGTATAAAAGCAGGAAAAACACTATTTTGTACATAAAAACCATCAACAATAAGAATTACTCGCGAGTGAAAATCAGCTTTGCAAACGAAGAGTTTTTATTTTTGACCACTGTCTGTATCACAACAAAAATGGAACCCAATAACTAATTATAGCCCGTAGTAAATAATTTACGCACTTTTTTCTGTTTTTGTTTAACGTTTCAAATGTTGTGTGTATTCCGACGACTACGTTATAAAAAACTCGATGAAGCGAATTTCTTAACTTAAGCTTATTCGTTCTCCTGAGCCTGCAGACGACCCTTAGAGTTCGTGAGGCGCACGGATAGCTGCTTGGCACGCTCAACGATCTCCTTGCGCTTCTTCGAGGAGACGCCGTGGGCAATCTCACCGCAGTAAACGCGATTCTGCATCAGCAGCACCTCCAATTCCCGCACGTTGTGCACGAGGAATTTCTTGAAGCCAGTGGGCAGCATGTGGCGGGTGCGCTTGTTGGAACCGTAACCAATATTTGGCATCAGATATTGGCCCTTGAAGCGACGACGTACTCTGTTGTCGATACCTTTTGGCTTGCGCCATTTGTGCTGCAATTGAAAATTTAACCGATTAATTTATGAAAAAACAAAGTTTATTGTATTTTATTTATATTCAACTGCTTACCGACAACTTGGCATAGCGATCCGACTGGTGGCGGATGAAGTGCTTGCTGCGCTTCTTAACGATTTTGGGCCGGTATGCTGGGCGAATGGTCATTTTGCAGCTGCAATATTAAAAAATCTCTCAATAAATTTTCCATTTAACTTTTTGTTTTAAGCGAATGTCAACAAAGTTGGACATGGTGTAAACACTGTAAAATCTATTTAGCCACAGGCAATTCTGCCATCATTCGTTTTCTCAATTATTCAGTTGGCGTTTTAGTTCACAAAAATCCAACAGTTGACGGTGATGTTAAGGAAAAATTTAGATTTTACGGAATATACGAACCGCTAATATGCTAAGAGCACGTCAAAAAGAGAGAAAAAAGACGCGAAGTTGGGCACGCTTGACAGTTGTCAGCGCTGACAGTGTGACCAGAGCAGCAACCTTTTGTTTCCGTTTGGCAATGCAAACTTATCATGCATGCATGACATAAATTTAAAATGCATAACTGAGTGGCATTTGTGTACATATCTGATATACACAATTGTTAATAAAAATATAATATTTTGTGTTGTGCTTAAGAAAATTTTAAAGTTAAAACCGCATTATTGATAAACGTTTCTAATTTACGTATAAATTAAGTTACATAGATTAATTCTGAAATATATGTGATTTAAAGTTGCATAGTTGTTCGTAGCCCTAAATATTACAGTTCTTGACTTACATATGTGCATTTGATGGAGCTATCGATAAATATTTAAATGCAAATACAACACAAGTGGAAACAGTGTTGTCGCATATAGTCTGTAAGCTTCTCAGATGTGGCTATGATCTATATATAAAGATACAAGGAAATTAAGTAAATATTAAGTAATTCAATTTTCGTAAGCACAGCGTAAGCAGTCGGCAACACTCATCAAACACACGGTGGATCAGCGCAGTTATGTTATTGAAATAAGTATGCAAGAGTCTCGACCACACTGGACACGCTCGCCGTACGAATTATATAATTAAGCGAATTCAATGTGAATGAACGACCAAAACAAAAGGAGCGAGCATACAAATTGTGTGCAACTGAGGCCTGCCGCCATTATAAACAATGGTAACAAGCTAGCAAATGCGCACGCGACAAAAGCAGCAGCAGCAACATGAAAACCGAGCTCGATCTCGATGTGGATGTCGATGTTGCATTATCAGACGAGACCATCAAAAACCAAACGTCGCCGGTGCCACTTGCAACAGCAACAGCTGTCCGTGGCAGTCATGCGAATATCTTTTTCAAGCGCTTCTTTGGCGCCTTCCAGTGGGAGGAGTTCGCCTGCGGCTGTGGCTCCGCGTTCGTCAACATCTGCGTCACATATCCCATATACAAAATTATTTTTCGTCAAATGTTGCACGGTGTACCAGTTGGTTCTGCCCTGCTTCAACTTCGACATGAGGGTCTTGGATTTCTTTATCGCGGCATGCTGCCGCCGCTGGCACAAAAAACCATATCGCTGTCGATAATGTTTGGCATCTTTGATGGCACACGCAGATACCTCGTCGAAGACTATCGCCTCAATAATTATGGAGCGAAAATAATTGCAGGACTTGTTGCCGGCAGTGCTGAGTCGATTTTATTACCATTCGAGCGCGTTCAAACATTGTTGGCCGACTCAAAATTCCATCAATATTTCTCCAATACGCAAAATGCGTTTAGGTGAGTAGCTGACAATAAGTTTGTTGACTCTGTAGAAGATTAAATTGATAACTTGTGGGCTCCTATTTTAGATATGTAGTCAGCAATTATGGATATCGGGAACTGTACAGGGGCATTGAGCCAGTCATTTGGCGCAACGGCTTATCGAATGCATTGTTCTTCATGATGCGAGAAGAGGCCAGTGATCGCCTACCAAAGAGGGCAAGTATTGTAATATGGCTCTTATCTTATATTATTTATCAATTTTATCATTATATTATTATTATATCATAAGATAGACAAAAATGACAACCTATTTCAGCGCAATTAATATCTATTTGTTAGTACTTTATATCAATTGTAAGTGAAATGTTTATGTAAACAGCAAAAAAAAATCGAGCTTATGTTCTGGATGAAATATCTAATAAAATTAATTAAAATTGCGAAAAGCATAGATTTTAATTAAATTATATTCAGAATATTTTCTTGATGAACTGCAAATTAAATTATATTTTACTTATTATTATTACATTATATTTTAAACGAATCAGACAAAAAAAGTTGTTTTCGCATATATGTTTTGTACTACAAACTTGAAACAAACAAACACTTATTAATAAATATTTTGAACAACATTTCAGAAATCGGTATCGAGCAGAACTGCACAAGAATTTATTGCTGGAGCCGTGATCGGTGCCAGCATCAGCACATTGTTTTATCCGCTGAATGTGATCAAAGTGTCGCTGCAGAGCAGCATGGGTCAGGTGTCGGAGGGCAGCTGGCAGGCGTGCAAGCGGATTTATCGTGAACGAGACAGTCGCATTGCTAACTTTTATCGCGGATGCGCATTCAACACTGGTCGCTCCTTCATCAGCTGGGGCATCATGAATACGGCGTACGAGAACCTCAAGAAGCTAATGAGCCAACCACGATTGCAGCAGCAGCAGCAGTTGGTCGCACTGTCTAAGGGGGGCAAGTAGGAGGAAGACTTACATGCTGATGTTAACTATATATATGTACATATATATATATACACATATGCTATGATGTATTACGTAATACATGTGAACCAGACTAAACTAAACTAAATGAGTAAGCTAATTTGTATAAAACAAATGTTTCCTTCTGCCTTTAACTAGCAAATTGTTCGTTTTAAGACTTATTTAAGTGGTTTGCGTTCACAGTGCCATGTTTTAAGCACTCTATGTATTTCCTTATATATATAAAAGCTGAAAAATAAGATTAAGATCGTATATCATGCCTACATAAAAGTATTTGTGTTAAGTGCATATAGACTGCAAAAACTGAACTTTTATTTAAGTAAGCCCGAAACGAAATCAGTTTTCTTCGATTTCTTTATTATTTTTCTTTTTGTTGATATAACCAACGATATCGCAATAATAATTGTGTGGCTTGGCGTGAGTACAATAATTGTGAGCATTTAAAACAACCCAAAAAAAACCAAAACACAATTAGTTAATTAATAACATACAGATTTCAGATATATATATATATATAAATAAGGACATGACTTCATTTTGTTGTTACTGTATATACATATATACTTGCGTGATGTTTACGAAATTAATAAAATTATTCGATGTATTAAAAAATGTGTTTATGTATAAATTATGAATTTGTATACAATAATTATACAAATATTTTTGTCTGAATATCAGTCTAAAAACGCATCCCATCATGTTCCAAGTAAAACAATAATCAAAATCTTGATATACAGTACAATTCAGCATATTCGTGTATTTAGCAAAATACATAATACATACAAATAGTTAGGATCTACAACTAAATTTTCTAACAATAAATTATATACAAAAACTACCACACATATCACATAGACAATTAACACGAGGAAAAGTGGACACTTTAAAACTGAACTTAACGTTTCTTCAGTGAACTACGATATCTTTGGTAGAAATCCTCCATGGCTCGATATTCGGGCTCTAGTATATCGGGAATTTCCTTATCCAACGACGCAAAGTAAATCATCTCAACAGAGCAGCTGCCTCGCAAGTCCTGTTCATATTGCCTCAGCTGCTGAAAGAAGCCGGAATTGGGTCGCACTTGCGGCCTTCGCGACTGGACATGCGTGTACGCTTCGCGGAGACTCATTCCGCCGTACTTTATCAAATAGGCCAAGCACAGCGAGGCCGATCGACTAACACCAGCGACACAGTGCACCAAGGAGCAGCCACCACTGAGACGCACCTCTTCGATCAGATCGGCCACCTCCTCGAAATGTGCTGCCAAATTAACGCCGGCACGATCCTGTGCATTAATCCGTAGGTATAATGGATTGGTAACGCTCGACAGCGGCGTATCCGGCAGTTCGGGTGCCACATTAACCACACAGCTTACGCCCAGTTTGTCCAGATGCGCTGGAACCACAGCTGCGGCGCCGCAAAGATACAGCGAAGGCGTCAAACGTGATATGCCTGGATAGGGTGTGTGATCTTCCAATTTCGTCTGACTGGAAAAAATAGTAAAATAGAAAAAATATAAATAAAATCGGGTAAGTTTAACAGCCAAAGAGACAATAATTATAGCAAGCTTTTTTAACACTTAACAATTATTGAAAAGAAAAATCTTAAATAGAAAAAAAATATAATTTTTTAAAACATTATTTTCCTGATCAGTAAATGTTCATGTCTACTAAAATTTATTTAATTGTAAAATAGTCAAAAATTGCTGCAAAGATTTGGGAAACTGCAACAAAATATTAATAATATATTTAAAACAAAGATAAAATTAATAGAGAAAAAACGATATATTATTCAACAGTCTTATATAATTTTTGTCTGGTTTATTTTATTTTTCTGAATTAAATTTTTTAAATTAACTAAAGCTTATAATTTGATTGTTATATGAAACTTTTTGCAAACTTCCCGAGCCTGTGAGAGAAGATTTCGATCAGAAATTTTTGGTGAATGTACTCAAAAAGTATTTCTTTAATTGTAAGCTCTTAAGAAATGTGTTTATTTTTTAATCTTACAGTCTTTGCTTTAATACATATAATTTCGTCAATAAGATTTACAAGAAATGTAAACAAATCCTAAAGTTAATTTATTTATAAGGTAAAACACCTGTCAACTGCTGGCTTATGTGAGCTAACAAAAAACTCATTTAACAAGCAGTTGCCAAAGACAATATAGGTATATATATATATATATATATATATAATATAATCTATATATAATGCGTCGTGACTAATTTTTAAATGATCCAATACATAAGTTTTTTAAAAGCCCAAATATAAGCCATGGTAAATAAACTGTCAAAATGAAATGTTTTTTTCATATTTTTAGCCAAAGTTGTTTTCGAATTAAAAAAAATAGTATTGTAAATAAAATCTCTGAGTTATATTTAAAAAATCTTAAAGCGCAATTTCCGCTCTGACAAGATTTTATGAATGGACATTAAGAGATCACCTTTACTTTTTTCGTTCTCGCATTTTTTTTTAGTTTTTTGTTTATAATACCAGAGCGTATTTTTCTACGTGATCTATGGGTGAACGTCACTGTTTTTTAGCTCCTACGTAAAAATACTATAAAATAATAAACATTTCTTGTTTTTTTTTTTTGGAAAACTGAAAACATATGTACATATGTAGAAACCACATGAAGGAATTTCTTGCTCTCTTATAATGCGCATTATACAAATATAATTTATTTATCTAAGTGTTTTTCGTTTTAAAGGTAAACAACATAAGAATCAAGTGAAATAAAAATTCAAAGTACTCTTATGCGTATTAAGATATTAATTAGTTTGCTTGAAAAAAAAGTTAAGATTGGCTTTCAGCTAAAAATAAAGCTTGGAGAAATGCCTTAGCATCTTTTTGCTCAGTTCAGTTTGAAAATCTTTATGTTTAAGTCGTCCACTTGGCATCTTATTTCGGCCAATTCGCTTTCCGTTAAGTGCTGACAGTGTGGTTGACAGATGCGTTCACACCCAAAGCCAAAGTCGGAGGTATGTTAATGTAAAATAACAACAACATCAAACTAATTTATTTATGGATTTTTGCCTGGCGACATTTCGTCGTCATTAAATAATAATCACAAATTCCGCTGGCACCGTGCCAAAATTAATCATCGGACACTTTCACTTGAAAGTCGCCGTCGTCGTCGAAAATTCTTATACATATACATATTTATAAAAGATCCACCAAAAATTCTGTATTTTGTATTTATAATTTGCTGCCGTGTTAAAAAAAAAAATTACTGAAATATGTATGTATGTAAAATATGTGGATATTTGTGGGCGACGCAATGAATTTGTTTATAAGGCACAACAAATGCAGCAGCGAAAACAATAACAATTTGTGATATTTCTATTTTAAATTGACAAATTTATGTGTGTATTTTTTATTCGGGGTGGGAAACGAAGGATATTTTTTCAACGGTGTTGTTGACACCCAAAATTTTTTTGCAAATAGAATCATGTGATAACAAAAGCAAATAAATAGGTTAATGGTATCATTTAAAATAATTGCAGCCTTGTGGCAATATTTTTCGCCCTATTTGCTAACTGGGCTGTGATTGCAAAACAAGAATGTTGGCCAAGTAGCATCAAGTGCACCGAATATTTATTTTTAAATCAACACCTGAGCCATTTCGCATATATATTTGCAATGCAATGCAATGCAATGCGGATAAATTCATAAAAGCATTTGTAAGTGTTGGCTTTGTTTTGGCATTTAGAATATGCAACTCAAGGTTAAAATTATTGCCAATTATTTTCTTTTTCGAATTTGACAGTCACCAGACAGAATAGAAAGACCTTTGTCTGCCTCAAAATGAATAATTGTTTTTATTTTGTTTTTCTTTAATTTTTTTGCAATTAATTTGTCCTTGAATTTAATTGTCAGAGTCACGGCTGTCGATGATAAACCCCCAAAAATATGCAAAAAAAAAATATATATATATATATATATATATAAATACACATTTCTTTAAAATATATTAAACGAAATGTTTATTGATTTTAATAGCTGGCAACTCTGCTAGCTAAAAATTATAAAAATGTGTCAAAAGCGTTAAAAGTTGAGAAAAAAATATTATTCGGTTATTTTAAAACATAAATATACATTAAAGACAGAATGTCTTAAAGTTCTAGATCCTTTTTTTTTAAGGTAATTTTACGTATATACGATTAGAAATTAATTGTCGATTCAGACAAGAAAATCTGAATATATAGCACAGATGCAGCTTAAGATCTGTAAAGGTATTCGCCATGGAATTTAGCACAATCGAAATAAAAATGTGTTCATTTGCCAAATTTTAATGTATCTGAAAACATAGCCATGTGTTACTTTTTTTCGAAGTTGTAGTGCGGAGGTATTGTTTTTAAAAGTATTCTCATTTTTCAATTTGATTGCCACAAATTTATGAAATAATTAACGTTAAAATTATTTTATAATTACATTATTAAAATATAATGGAAAAAATTTATAATTATTATTTCATAAAGCAATTTTTATTTTATTTTATTATTTTATTTAATTAATCTTGACTAATATCAGTATATAAAAAACAGAAAACTTACAAAATAAATTAAAATGAATTAAAAATAAAATTGTTTGCTTAAATGTAAATTTAAAAATCGAAGATGTTATCTGAACCTGAGCTTCTTCTATTTTATAATAATTAAGTCAATGAGAACGCTCTTGGTTTATATGTGGTTAATAAATTGTTATATTTTTATTGAAGTCTCATTTATAAATTTTGTTAGGACCATGCTCAAAAAACCTCTTCATCAAATAAAGTATAATTAATATTTGTACAAAAAAATAAGAGATAGAATTTTAATGAGCTTTTAAGCCGCCCAAAGACTATTAATTAAAATAACAATACATATTCAAAAATGGTATTTAATGAAGCGAAACCCAATGTAGAAAATAAGACAACGTATAAATTTCAATATGCCTGTTGAGCTCACCTACAAAAAAGGTAAACTAAATAAACCAACCCATTTAAAACTAGCCTTTGGATATGGCTGGCATGACATAAGCGCGACCTTGACTTTTATTGAACGAATGCTAAAATATATATAATTTATATATATATATATATTAACGGTAATTAAAAGCGTAATTTTTCTGCGTTTAATTTAATGTAGAACAATGTAATTCGTGCAATCAAAGCAGGTGTGTAAATATACAGAATATTTCAAGTATTGCGGTGACTCACATTTGACATTCGAGGTCCTTGCGATTGGTATCATTAGTTTCAGCCAAAACCGCTTGCGATATGTTGTTAATGTCGTCAACAATGCTTCTGAGTTTCTTTTGTGTGCCTGCTGGCAAATTGGGTATAGTAATTAATTCTTGCATGTTTACGAGTCCGTTGCCCGATCTACACGATCTGTATATACGTTTTTCCTTTCGCACGCTACACAAGATATAAAAATTCCACAAATTCCAAACAGAATATAAAAACTATTTTGCTACACTTAATTTTCGGCTTGTCGCTGCGTAAACAATTTGTCTTTAGCACTTTTTGGGGTGAATGCGGAAAATACAATGCTGAATTTTCTCTTCCGACGTGAAAAAGACGACTGACTCATTTAGGCGCTAAACAGCAAACACACAATTCGAAACATGTATTCTCAGTTGTGGCGTTTAGCGTAAACTGGTGTCGTGGTGAATTCCCACCGCAGTGCGTAACTTGTTTGTGTGGGTGAGTTGAAATGTGCACAATTTTCTACCTGTGGGATGTATAAATATACATTTTTGCATTATACACTACACAACAAGGGTTTTTTGCCACGTTTTTTTGGTGTTTTAGATAAAAAAAACTTATTTATTATTTATTTTTTGTGCATAATTGTTTGATTTCTATCTTCCATATGGTATTTTAATACCTATTTATTTTAAATTTATGATTTCTTATTTACAACACAGCTGTATGCGTTTAAGTTTAATAACATTTATTTGCCGTTTGCTTTCAATTTTGAATTTAGCGCACATTCAACATTGCCAATGTTGCCAGATGCTTAAATTAACGCCCACTTTAAAATGTAACTTTGGTTTAAACTTAACTTCACATTCAAAATTATTTAAGTAATACAATTAACAAACCTGAAAAACAAGTTAAGTTCATTTTTAATTAATTGTATACTGTAATAACAGTGTTTGCCTTACTAGTACACAGTTTGTGAGTCTGTCAGGCAGCCATAAAACAGCTGATCAATCATCGTGTGTACAGCCACAAGGAATTATGAATAAGTGTATCGAATATCGAATGCGAAAGAAGAAGACAAAGCGCGAGTTTCTTGTGAATGAGAGGAATAGCAGCCGACGCCAACTGGCCTCGAACAACAAATACGTATTTCCCACAAATTCGAATCAAATATTAAAATATGGGCAAGGAAAAGGCTGGCAAACAGTTCAACATTGGCGATTTGGTGTTCGCCAAAGTGAAAGGCTATCCAGCATGGCCAGCAAAGATCACCAAGTACAACAACAAAAAGTACAATGTTTACTTTTACGGCACGGGCGAGACCGCCAACATTAAGTTGGAAGATCTCTTCACCTATGCGGACAACAAGGAAAAGTTTGCCCATCCCAAGAACATGAAACGGGCCAAGTTCAGCGAAGCCATCGATCAAATTGAGAGCGCTCTGCGTGGCGAGGACTCGGCACCAATCGATATGCCAATCGCCGACGAGAGCAACATTAGCACAATGGCTGACGGTGGCGAGGAGCCGGCAATGGAAATTGCTGCCCCCGCAGAAGCTGAAAGAGCAGCCGAAGCTGGATTCGCGCCAGATGCTGTCCTCGAAGGTGCAGCCGCAAGCAGAGAAGCAGAAGCAGAGACAGCAGCAGTAGCAACTGCTTCCATCGATGAGAAGAAAAGAGGAGGAGCAAGGAAGACGAGGGCACCGCCACGTCATGTGGACGGCGATACGGACGGGACGAGTACCGATGCCGTGGACGACACACCACCGCCTCAAAAGAGACGTGTTCCACCCGAAGGCATCGCAACAACAACAACATCCAACACTAAAAAGTCGGTGAAGAAATCAAAGCCAACAGCAGCCGTGACTCCAATGCAGAAGCGTGCTCGCCAAGTCAATGCTAGCAAGGTAATTATTAATTAACAAATGATAACATTTAATTTATAAATTTCAATAATCATATATCAAATATAATCCAAAACACATATTTATAGTAGAATAGACTGTTGGTCATTGTTACATGAAAAAAGAGCAAAAATCTTTAGACATGAATATTTGTTAGTTCAAGATTGACGAATAGCCATCGACTGCTCTTTTTATACTATGATACCAAAGGTATAATAGTATATTGGGTTTGTGCAATGTCCGTCGTGCTGTCCGTCCGTCTGTATGAACACGCGTTTCTGCGACACCCTTAGAGATAGAGACTTGAAACTTGGAACACATACTGGAAAGTACCCTCAAAAGTTAAAGTGTCAGTAAAGTAAAGTCCTACGTACACTAGGGAGCTAGAAAAGCAATAAAATCGATTTCGAAAATCGATAAAGCCACATATCTCCCACAATTTTATGGATACAGTCACCCATTTTGGTTGGTAGGTTGTTGGCCATGTCCTTCAAAGATCGGCATATGCCATGCCCACCTCCGATGCCCCCAGCATAAATGCCAAAAAATAAGTTGGGCAATGTGCTCAAGAGAAACGAAAACAACAAAATTAGAGACAAAAACTTATATATCAATTCTAAATGAATCCTTTGGAAGAGTTATTGCTGTCCCATGTAATTAAAATCAATTAGAAAATAGAATATTCAAGCCACGTATTATTATAATTGTGGTACCTGCACTGCGACCTAATAGATCTATTTCGCCCGCAATCCTCGTAAACTAGGCATTAGTTGTAAAAGAGTTTAGTAGTTGGCGAGTTTCTCGCAAGTTGCATTGGCCTCAATTATTTTAATTTGTCAATTTGTGGAAAGTGCCCCATTCCTTTAGAATTTTTCCGACTTGTAATCAATCAACTTTCCAGCGAACACTGTGTAAGCAAATCAATTTACAATATGGAAAATATAATTCTCTTATTATAAATTGAGCAAACATCTTTTTCGCTTCTTGCATAGGTTTTCTGTATTGTGGATGTTATTTTTAGAAAGCTCCCACTGTACTATAAATAATTAAGGCTTAGTGACTTTCTGATCTTCCTGGAAAGTGAATTCGATTGTATAACATACTAAATTCCCACATTTAATATATAATTTGGCAGGTTCATAAGATACATAATGATTTGCTCATGGTATACATGCCAACGGCGAAGTGCTTGGGCATTAATTTGAACTACAAGAAACCGGCCAGCTTTGAGAGTTCAGTTGCGGAACAGAACTGGCGCGAGAAGGCGCGGAAGGAAGCAATTGAACTAAAGCTAAAATTGGAGTCTGGACAAATCGATGCCGATTCCTTGCCAGATCGCATTGTAATTGAGCCCGTGCGCAGTGAGATACCCAAACAGGAGGCGGCCCGATTTATAGAAGAGTTGATCGACCAGGAGGACGCCTTGTTCATGGAACGCGACTTCATTCAGCTTTCGCAGCAGCTGCGGGAATGTTTGGGATTGCGTCGCGCCAATGTGGGCCGCTGCCTGGAGATTCTCGACCAACTCAAGGGTATTGAGCTAACTAAATTGATGCTGTTGCGCAATCCGGAATGCGTAGATATCATGCGTCGATTGCGACGTTATGTTGGCAATTTGGTCCTGTGGAAAATGAATAAAACTGATGAGGAAGACTTCAAAAAGAGGGCGTCGATCATCCGGATAGTATCCACGGGTATTTATGATACGTTCAAGACGCTCTTCAACACCGACACGGATCCCGAGGAGAACTTCTGGATTGAGTTCTGCGAGAAGGTGAAGGTCTACAAGGCTTACACGACCAGAATCAATGACAATCTGCGCGTTACAATGAGCCAGCGCAGCTATGATAATCTGGTCAAGACAAAGAAGGAAGCAGCCGCCGTGGCAACGAAATCCCCGGAAATTGCTTAAAACTAAACTGGCAAAAATAATATAAAGTTCGCCGTCTTGTTCTAGAAGTCTCAATAAGGTGAGGTTTTTCAATTATTCGCCAATTCGCAGAGCTCTATTAATATATTGATTCATTTGTTTTTAGTTAATCTTAAGGATTAAAACCGGGGGCTATAATTGTGAAGTCCTGCATCATCCCAAAAACTAAGAAGCATGAAACTGACACACATCGGACACACTGTTTTGCTTTTTGAGTAGTTATACTCTTGTGTGCAACCCAATATGTTTTATATAAACCATTTTTTAAGCACTTCGTCTACGAGCTGCATCAGCGAACCCGCAACAGCCCTTAAATACAATTAATATAGTTTACAATGTTGCACACATAATTATGAAGATATGTGTTTTATGATTCATTAAAGGAAAATAAACTTGACGTATTTAGCTGAAATTAATCACAACAACATGCATCTCTAATATCAGTATTTTTCAATATTGCAATATTCATCATCAAGATATTAAATAGGTAAACGAATTCGTTTTTAATTCAATTGACGTCGCATTGCATTTTAAAGTATATCTGCGAAAAATCAATTGAGGCCTGGGTGCAACCTTTTGGGAAACCTACCCCCTCCCCAGTATTTTCTGTACAATATTGAAATCAGTTATGAAAAAATAAATAAAAATAAAATATATGTGTATGTGTATATATACTTATATTTAACGCTTAAAATTGACTAATTTTTAAAAATTCTCGCCGATATCATTTATGCGCTGTCTTCTGCCTACGTAACGGCAATCTCTTCATTTTTTGGCTCGTCACGTCGTTTGTTACGTTACGCTATTTATTAATTCCATCGGTTATTCCCCGTTTCCTTGTGTCTTTATTCAACGTTTTCTCGTATTTGCTTTACACTCTTTTGCTCCGCTCTAACAACTGTAAATTTTTGAAACAAATCAACGCTGCAAGTGAGTTGTGACTTGTGAATTGTGAAAGGATCTGGGCCATTTAATTATCTTAAGCACTGACGCAAGCAAAAACTTCATTAAAATGGCTCCAATAACAAAAAAAACAAACATCAAAAAGTCAGTAAAGAAATCGAAGGCAGTGAGAAAGCTTCGGCTTTTGCGTTTGAAAAAATCATTCGATAATAAAGTAAGTATTAATTTATCAAAAATATAAATTTCATTTACATAACCTAAAAATGGTAAAATAGACGAAGCAGAAACTCAGGAATACCAAAGTGAGTTCATATGAAACTAACAAAATAATAATTTTAATTGATACATCCCAATTGACCACGTAGAGTATAAATGTGTATATATTTTTATTATTTATTTTATATATCAGTAGGCGAGTCATTGCCGTCTATCGGTTTTTATGAAAGCTATAGAATTTTAAGGATATAGTTGATTATGATTATTAATTATGAATTATAGGTTTTAGCTAAAATCACCTTCAAAGAACACATACAATCAATTTATTTGTACTATAAATGAATGTTAGCTTAACATTAAATATGCGCCTAATGTGCAATAAGAGTTTTTTACTCTTCTTTGTGCTCAAAAATATTTAAAATGTGAATAAAAGTACAATAAGCTATGAATTAGTTGTAGCAACATTTGACAACTGGATTTTCTCATCGGTTGCCAAAAGTTATACTGCATCACGTACTAAACACTTGTATTTTTCCTTGCAGACCAATGAGATACAGAATGGTTTGCTCATGGTTTATATGCCCACCTCTAAATGCTTTGGCATTATTGTGAACTATAACAAGCCGGCCAGCTTTGAGAGCACCGATGCAGAAAATGATTGGCGTTCGAAGTCACTCGAAGAGGCCTATGAATTGAAGCTTAAATTGTTGTCTGGACAGATCAATGCCCAGTCTTTTCCCGATCGCATTGTAAAAGAGCCCGTGCGCCGTGCGATTCCAAAGCAAGAGGAGGAACGCTTCATCAAGGAGCTGGTCGACCAAGAGAACGTCTTGTTCATGGAACGCGACTTCATTGAGTTGTCACAACAGCTGCGAGAATGTTTGGGAATAGAAAGCGCCTATGTGGGCCGCTGCCTGGAGATTCTCAACGAACTCAAGGAATTCGAGCTAAATAAATTGATGCTGTTGCGCCATCCAGAATGCGTGGATGTCTTCCGTCGATTGCGAAAGTATATTGGCAATTTGGAGCTATGGAAAATGGACAAAAAGGATGAAGACGAATTCAAAGTGAAGGCAAAGATCATCCGGAAATTGTCGGCAGGCATTTATGATACATTTAAGAAGCTCTTCAATTTTGGTAGCGATCCCGACGAAAACTTCTGGGTTGAGTTCTGCGAGAAGGTGAAGGTCTACGAGGCCAACACGTCGGCAATTAATGACAGTCTGCGCGTTACAATGAGCCAGTGCAGCTATGATAATCTGGTCAAGACAAAGAATGAGGCAACGAAATCCCCGGAAGTTGCTCAAAACTAAACAAAAATAATATAAAATTCGCCGTCTTGTTCTAGAAGACTCACTAAGCTGAGGTTTTTCAATTAATCTACAATTCCCAGAGCTCTATTAATATTTTGTTTCATTTGTTTCTAGTTAATCTTAAGGATTAAAACCGCTTACATCATCCCAAAAACCAAGAAGCATGAAACTGACACACATCGGACACACTGTTTTCCTTTTTGAGTAGTTATACTCTCTGTATGCAACCCAATATGTTTTATATAAACCATAAGCACTTCGTCTACGAGCTGCATCAGCGACCCGCAACAGCCCTTAAATACAATTAATATAGTTTACAATGTTGCACACATAATTATGAAGATATGCATTTTTATGATTCATTAAATAAAAATGCGTCGATTCCGACGTTATGTTGGCAATCTGGACCTGTGAAAAATGAATAAGGCTGATGTGGAAGAATTAAAAAAGAAGATGACGATTATCCGGAAAATGTCGTCAGGCATTCTACAAGGTCTTCCAGGCCTACACGACCACAATCAATGACAGTCTGCGCGTCACAAAGAATGAAGAGAAAGAGGAATCAGAGGAAGCTGCCAACAATTAAACAAACAAATAATTTAAATTGCACCGTTTAGTCTACATAAGACTTGGGTTTTTATTACAATTTATGACAGAGCTCTTTTTTTTATATTTTTAATACAAATCATTTTATAAACATCGATATTAATAAATAATATAAATTAATTTTAATTTTTGTGTTTATTTAGGAATATTTTTATATAATCGCCGATATTCGTTGAGCAGTCTACTGCTCGGTAATTTCTCAGTGCCCTTTGTCCAAATAACGGCGATTTTCTTCGCGTTTTTTGGCTCGTCTCGTTGCCAGTTGCTTGATTGGCTGCACTTTGTGCTTTTTTTTGGTGTTCGCACTTTTCTTCTCCTTGCGTCGATAGTCGGCTTCTGCATTTGTTGCCCTTTGGCGGCTCTCTCGTGTTTGCATTGCTCGTTTCTCGCCGCGCTCCCGCAACTGATTGTCGCTGAGTTTCAATGAGAGTAGCATGCGCTGCTTCATGCGCCTGATGCGCTCTACCATTTTAAGCGTAATTGGAAAGAGTGGCGCAGGACTTTGGTTATCTTCAGTTTCTTGCAGCTCTACTTTTTGTTGCACCTCTATTTTTAGCTGCATGTTGCTGCATCTTTTACTGCGTCGCAGTTGCCGAGTGTCTTCAAAGATTTCCGGCTGGAAACTGATATTTACATCGTATGCCACTCTATTCCTGGTTTCTGGTTGCAATGCGAGGGGATCAGCATTGTCCGAATCTGAATTAATTGAGTTTTCCATTTACGTAATTTTTGCGGCTTGTTATTGTTTACAAACGGCATTGAAACGAATGGAATTGGGACTTTTTGCATTCTGTGTACATCTGTTTGTGTGTGTGTGTGTGTGTGTGTGTGTTCGCATACTCTGTAATTATTTATGTCAACAAAAATTAAAAATTGATTAAATTAAATTCAAAATGTAAACAAAAATAAAATTAAATTTTGAAAAATAAATATTTATATTACTCTGCACAATAAATCATTGTAATCATATTATATGTTTTTTTTACTAATTTTATTAAATTGTAAACTTTTCTAAACATTAAAAAAAATTTATATTTAAGGCGTTTATTGTAATGCCTTAAATTCTTCTCAGATATTTATATATTATATTTATATCCATAAAGGATAAACTTAATCTTATATTTAATTATTTATGAAATTGTAAAATTGTTCAAATGGTAATGTTTTTAATTGTTTTCATTTATTATTATTAAATTTACATCCATTATGGATACTTATTAAGACGTCATTTTGTATTTAATTATAAAATTTTAGACTTTTCTAAACATTCCACAGAATAACAAACATCGCTCACAAGAGTGAAAAATGTATATTCAAAGCGATTCAATTCTTCTCATATATATTTAATTTACATCCATAGAGGGTAGATTATTAATCGTTCTCCTTGACATCCCCAATGCCCTCCGGGAGTATGGCAAACATTGCTTCCGATTCGGGCAAACATGGCGAATCGTAGATTTTGCAGATGCGCGCATCTCCCTTTCCCTTGCGTAGATATAAACGGGTTGTCGATGCATGGGCCATGATGTGGCCACCGATGGGTTTTTTGGCATCCGCTTGGAACATCGATGCGCCGCCATCCACCTGAGCCGTCACCTGATTCGTGATGACAACAGCGACGCCAAACTCATCCGCAAGCCGTTGCAGCATGCGCAGAAAAAGACCCAAATGATTTTGACGTGCCGCCAGCTCACCACGTCCAATGTACTCGGAGCGATACAGCGCCATGGCACTGTCTACAATAATCAAGGCATATCTATAAGATAAGCATAATGTGAGTTGAGGAATACTTTCTAATATGAATCCTTGCTATGTCATTTTCAGAACCACACCTCGATTCAAACATCATCCCAGCTGCCATTTGCACCAGTTTCGTCTGCTGATCCGTGTTTTGGGCACGTGCACAGGCCACATTGTCGAGGACATCCGCCTCTTCCATGCTGTAGCGTTGTGCAACGGCGGACAGGCGTTCCGGCCTGAACGTGCCCTCCGTATCGATGTACAGGGCCTTGCCCTCGCCACCGTTCTGGCTGATGGGAAGCTGGCAGGTGACGGCGAGCGTGTGACAAATTTGCGTTTTGCCGCAACGAAACTCGCCAAAGATTTCAGTTATGGAACCCGTCTCGATGCCGCCGCCCAGCAGTTTGTCCAGCTCCTTGGAGCCCGTGGTTAGCATGACGACTTCGGAACGCATCTGATGAAAGGTGCGCGCACTGGTGAAGCTAAGTGGTACCAACTTGTTCGCCTCCCTCATTATGTGATCCACCTTGGATTCGCCCAATCCCTTAATGTTTAGCAGCTGCCGACGCGTTGCATACGATACCGATTCCACGGTGTGCAGACTTGCCTGTTGCAGCAGCTTGATGTCTCGAGGGTTAATATTGTTGCCCTGTGTGTGAAGTGTTAACCATTTGTAACAATTGCATTTGGATTTTTTGGGTGCAAACCTGCAATTTTAGCACATCCAGCGGACCCGCATCCTCCTCATCATCGGATAGATCAGCAGTGGTTCCTGTGGCCAGCTCTGTTTGCTTTTGCGCCGTTGAGCGTTGTTTCTGCTCCATTTTTGACACAACAACCACAACAGCAATTGTCGTTTGCTTTCAAAATTTTAAATTAATGCTGTTTTATTATAAAAAAAAAATACGCGCGCTGTGTTGTGAAATATTCTAATCCATTATTTGCCATTCACAATATACAGCGTCAAATCAACAGCTGTTAAAGTAACAAGAAGAAGCTAAAGGAACATTTGCATTGAAACAGCAACCACAGGAGAATTACATAAAATATAAAGTGTAAACCGGCAGGCGGTATTTGCGTGTTTTTTCTTTTTGGCATTTTGCTTAAATTAAAAGCTGTGCAGGGAGGAAAACAGCCAAAACACGAGTCATTATCGGAAGTATGATAAGTCATCACTACTTTGATGTCCAACTGTAAGTTGAGTAAATACAATCGTAATAAATTATCGCACACGTGCGGCGGAAAAGAAACATAAATAAAACGCGTTTAGTATTTATTTTGTAGGAAGTTTCGAGATTTTGATTCCGTTGTGCTGACACCGATCTATTTGCGTGGCTGCGTTTTGAGCTCATTGGAGGGTTTCTTTGGTGAAATTGGCGGCAAGACCAGTTTGGATATAATCAGATTTAGCAAGGATCAGAGACGCGTAGTATTCCGTGTACCTGAGGAGTTTGCCGTGCGGACGCACACAGCGATAACCTTGATTGGCCACTATCAGGAAGTGCCCTGTCATTTTCGTGTGCTCAAATCATCGAAGAAGATACTGGACCTTGAGAAATTTACCAGCGAAGATCAAGACGAGTGCGAGGTGTCCACCAAAGTGGAGGAGAAGGAGGAATCACTGTAATTAAAATGTCATATTGTAAGGTCTTTGGCAAGGATAAGGTAATATTTGCCACCAAAGAGGACCATGCAGTGCCCAGCACCATTGACCTGCCGGCACCAGAGCCGCCACAAGGCCTAATCACCAAAGATGGCGACATCAATTGGGGTTGTCCGTGCTTGGGTGGCATGGCAACGGGTCCGTGTGGCGTTGATTTTCGTGAGGCGTTCTCCTGTTTCCATTACAGCGAGGCGGAGCCCAAGGGCTCCGATTGCTATGAGGCATTCCGCAAAATGCAGGATTGCTTCCAGCAATATCCGACAGTCTACAACAAGTCGAGCGGCGGCGACGATGATGATGATGCCCTTGGCGATGTAATGAATCCAGAGAGCGGCTCAAGTGTCAAGGATGTCGATGAATTATCGGGTGGTGCTGGGGCTGCTGCAGCAACAACTACAAATGCAACTGCAACTGCAGCTGATACACAGATAGCCACACAAGCAATGTCGAAAGTTGAATAAAATTAATCAACAACAGAATTACAAAACATTTATCAATAATTCTAGCGTTGATTGTAGAGAAATAAAATCAGAGATCGAAGCCATTTAACATTTGCACCAGCTGTTGTTGTTTTGTTTTGTTTCATTCCATTTAACAGCTGATTCAGTATATACTGTTTTATTTTTTCGAAATGAAGAAATCATTATATTTCATTTAGTTATAGTTTAATATATCTGCTATGGGAATCTATTTATTATACACAAGTATTTGTGTGTTTTATATTTGCCAAAAGCAAATAACTTTAACAGACGATTAACATTTTGTATGTTTATGGGATTTTGTAGCATATTTCTCTAAAACATCTGAAACATAGTTGCTGTCGTGAGTTAATCGTCTAACCGCCACATATTTTAATCGGTCGACCACTATAAGAAAATATGCAAATTGGTGGAAATCGTGACGAAATTGTTATTAAACGCATTGTAAAATGCTAGATGTGATAATAAATCCTGCATGTGAAACGCTGAAACGTGAATTCAATATCAGGTCTGTGCAGAATTTCAAAGTGCAATAGATAAGTGGGCACCTGTGCAATCTAGTCGTTCTAAAGGCCAAACACATAAATAAAAATAAAAACAAGTAATAACCTCGCTTGCAGCTCGAAATCCGTAACAAAATAGAAAGTCCAACAGCTCGCCAGTGTTGTGAGTGTTGTGAAAATTTTATTTTAAATAAATACAAGCTCTCCAAAACGGTGTTTAATAATATACAAAGCTTAAAAAGTTTTTTTTTAAGTTTTCATAATTCGTGCATTAAAAAAAATTCGTGTGTGCTGCCTCGTCGTAGCCATAGACAAAAATATACACACACACACGCCGAACAACACACACACTTGTATATACACGCGCAGTTACGTCTTGGTGTGCAACGAAAGACGTGCGGAAAGGAATTCGAAAATATACAAAGCAATTTTATTTGATAAGTTTTCTATTTGAATCAGAGGACAAAAACAACAAAGTCCAAAGCAATAACGAAGAGTCTCAAAAGAATACACAAATTACAGGAACAACGAATTATTTAAAGTGTTTAGAAGTGAATATAAATCAACAAGCAACAAACACAACAACAAAAACAACTACAGCGACATATTTGAATGCAGCTGAGGCTATATCATTTGAAAGAAAATGGTTTCGTTAATTGATACAATCGATGCGGCAGCGGCGGCCCAAAAGCAACGGAGCGCCGCTGCCGCTGCAACAGGAGCAACGTCGACGCCAATAGCGCCCAACGCTAGAACCAAATCGACGTCAAATGCGGCTGCTGCTGCTTCTGATTCTGCTACAGGTGTGGGTTTGACTTCCAGCGGCAAGCCTAAAGAGAAACGAAGGTGAGTTAATGGTCACAATAATCGATCTCATGCTCCCCCTTCCTCCCATTCTTCCCCCCGCCCAACAGATATTGAAAATTGACGACGTTCCTGCCATGTGATCTGTCGGATGGGCTGTTTGACTATTGCATAAGCAATTTTTTCTTTCTTTATTTTGTTTCTTTAACTGCTGCGTCGCCAGCGTAAGCGTTGACGTCGTCGTCGTCGTTTCTGTTGCTGTCGGCGCTATTGTTGTTGCTTCTGCTTTGCTCATTTTCAATAGGGCTGATGGATCTTTAACTATTCACAATAGTTGCACACCCTAATCTACACCATATGGCAACATTCATTCGTTCTGTAACTGTGATTAGGGTTGAAATTGGTCTAAATCCGCTGACAAATCGAGAAGAAGACGATGATAAGCAGCGAAATTAATAGAAAATAAATATTTCGTGATAAGACTTGTTGATCGTTTCCATATAAACTTTGGTCTCTCTTTATAAGAACAATATACATTAAATACCTTATTATTGCAAGCGTTTATCCGCTCTGATCCGATTGTAATTGGAATTGTAATTGGAATCACAAATGCAATTTTGTCAAGCATTCATTCACAACAATTGCAAATACAGCTGATAAAAGATATGGTCATTTTTATATATTTATGTAAGACACTGACGTAGTATATCAAAAATCGGTATTTATTTGCTTTAATCATGCTTACTAGGAACAAAGTCTCAACGTATTCATTAATCATGCACAGATTTTGCATTTGCGATAATTATACAGAGCTACAGACACGAAAAGAGAACGCGTTGACCGAGACCTTAACTTCAATGTCAAGCAATAGAAACAAAACCAATTCAAAAGGGAAATTGGCAAGCATAATTATATTAACCAACCCGAAGTATTTTGTATATAAGCAAGCATTATCCGCTTGACTGTTCCAGGAAACCAATCAGCATATCTTTGAGTACGTTGACGGGCTCGACTCGGTATCTCAGCTGCATGGCTTGGCCTGTTTTTGTTTTCTATTTTTAGCCCAATGCATTTTTGCGTGCCTTTTGGTCATGTTTATCTCTTCCTCTGCTTATTCTCTTCGCGGCAACGCATTTTTCTGCTTTCGGTTTCTTTTTACAAAAATAAATAAAGAAAAACCTGTTGATTTGTATTTTTTCATTAAGCCCAACCAGTTTTGGATTTGTTTTTGTTATTGTCAGTTTTGTTTTATCGGTTTGTTTTGTTTTTGCCTTACATATTAAAAGTATGTAAAAAGGGTCGATTTTAATGTTACACAGGAAATTATATCGCTGATTTATATATGCGCCGTATTAATTTCTCTCTTAATTTATTTATAAAGTGATTTTTTTTTAATAAATCACGAAATGACGTTAACGTTGAGCGACATCAGCTGATAATTCCCTTCTTTTTTTTTTAAAACAATTTTTAATATCAGTAACCCTTATATATCTCTTAGAATTTGAGTTTATTCCTCAGCCCATCAAGTTTTTTTTTAATTCATTGTCCACCCAAAGTACAGGGTATTTGCTCGTTGAGCCAACTTATTTTGGCTCTGCTTATTTACTACTACTTTTTGGCAGCTACCTTTTTACTCGCCCCTCAAGTAACGGCTACGCATTTACTGAAACCATTTACTATTTGTGTTAAGCAGATAAAATATAAAGTTTATTGTTTTTTTTTTTTTGAGGTTTACTTTAAACTACAACATTTGCATTGAATTTAAATATTTCATGTTGGCCTGGCCTACGTGACTCAAGTTAGTTAGATTCGCTGATGAAAAGCGGTTCTGTAACATTTTCAGGCCGAGGAAAACCAAAAACAAAACCAGCCAGTTTTCCGCTTAACAATTCTAAACTGGTTTATGTCATTAATGGGTTTGTATTTAATTTTGATAATTGGGAGTGTTTTTTGTATTTAATTTTCAATTTTTGAATTAATATGCATTTATGCCTGCTTATAGTTCATTTTTTATTTCAATATCTATTCAAAAAAGAATTAAATGAATCGATTTTTTTTTCAACTTGAAGATGTATTATTTATATTTTTATAGCTAATTCTGGCAGATTTTTTTTTACACATATTTTGTTGAATAAAATATAAATAATATAATTAAAATATAAATATGAAAAATAAAAATCTAATAATTATTAATCCGCAATTGATATAAATCGATATATATCGATATGGTGACGCTGTCATCTCTAGTCGCAACCTTGTTGTTCCACCTGCTTTTCTTTCTTGTCTGTTTATTTAATTATCTTAACCTCGATTAAAGAAGAATTATTTCATTGTTGATTTCTTTGACCCCTATATTAAATTAATAGAGATTGAAAAATAGTTTTTTGAGTGTTTTCTAATTTTGTTTCTGCCAATTTGATTAAATGATTATATGACTTAATACAATGTGGATTTAGATATATTCAACAGCATGTGTCATATATCCATTAATACACTCCATTATATGAATGTTGAAGAAAACAATAAATAAGTATGTGTGTGTGTGTGTGTGTGTGTGTGTGTGTGTGTGAATATGGGTGTTCAATACCAACGCAAGGCAAACGCATAGCATTAACACAATACAATGTAAAATATTTAAATTATGTTGTTGTTGATCGTATATATATGTGTATATACCGATGTTGTTGTTGTTTTTGTTGTTTTCATTGCTGTTTCTGTTGCTGTTGTAGCCTCTGTCTGGCCACAACAACGACCTACTTTTGTGCGCAATCGAACTAAAGTATGACGACATTAGCGGGGAGCAGTTGTGGGGTGTATATAAATGTGTGTAAGTGTGTGTGCCGTGTGATGTGTGTGTGGTGTGTGTGTGCCCGTTGTTGTTGTTGGTTTTTCCTATACGCAGTTATTGTTGGTTTTGATTTTTGTCACAGACTCCAACAGATGTTGTTGCCATGCAGCCTCACGCGTTGTTTTTTGTTTTAAGGCATCGGTGTCTGCCATTTGTATTTGTATTGGTGTTTAATAGTTTTTTTTTTTGGTTTTTGGTTTGGTTTTGTGCGCTTTCGATTTTATCCAGCACTCAACTAGCCCAATTATTTATAACTTTATTTTGTGATAATTATGTTCTCATTTTTGTAAATTTCTCGTATTTATTTTGATTACGAGACGGGTAAAATAAATGTGCGGCCTCCGCTTTTGTCAGGCGCGTTGAAATATTTCTCATTATTCTTGGTAGTTTTAACCCCTTTTTTTGTGACTTGTAGGAATACGTCCCAATGTAAATGGAACACCTGACAAAAAAACGCTTTACATTTTTTTGTATGTAATAAAAAATCAGATTTAACAGATTCTGCTGCGATCTCATTTCGATAGATTTTAAAAATATTTTATTTATTTCATACCCATTGAAAATAGGGAAAATGTTGAAATAAATTTGTGCAGAAGGTTGTGAAGGCAGAACGAAGCATCTATGCCCATCTTGATCAGCATCAGCAGTCGATCAAATCAGTTGATTTATGAAGATCAAGCTAACTTCATACTGTCAATAACTACACCCGATTCCAGTAGAAAAAATTGTAACGATTCTTCGATTTTATATATTATTTATTATATATTACAAAATAATTTAAGATGTTGATTAACTGGAACACAGATTTTGCTAATCATATTGAACAATTTATATGAGTAAGCCTACTAAGTATTTAACAGTTTTTTCTAGATTGTTTTGCACGCAAATTATATTTATATAATTATAAATATTTATAATATAATAAATAATTTCAAAGGGCAAATTTTAAAGGTCATTCGAAAAACACGAGAAATTATTACATTCGGCCGTAACCGACTGTGGAATACGCTGATAAGTCTTTTGGCGGAGCTGAGGATTTGACGGCATATAATGCTAGTGCGTAGAACTTTTTTCTGGTCAAACATATATGACAATCTTTGACAGAGATCACAAGCAAATATTGTGAATTTAGGTTTATATTTCTAGGAGTGCAAACGGTGCATTATTAATTTTTAGCGATTATTATTAATCAACTATAAAAATTGCATTGCTATCAGATAAGAAACACAGATATTGTTAACCAAAAAGGCATTATTCATACTTAACAGCTGGTGTCAGGGCAACTCCTAGTCGGGTTCTCCCCACTCGCGCATTTTTATTTTTATTTTTATTTTTTTTTAAATAATAGAATATAAGATTTGTGCCAATAATCGCATTAAAATTTGATTTGTCCAAAATAAATGGCTGTATCCAAATGTGTCATCAAATTGCGATAATTGTAGATTTATGAGTTTTTTTTATGAGTTTTTTGTGGTTTGGTTGTTGTTGTTTTTGTTGCAGATTAATTGAAGTTTTTGCTTGCTCACTAAACGTTTTGCCGACGTATAAACAGTCCAAAAACCAGAGGGGAAACAGACACGTAAGAGCCCATTATTTAATCGTCGACTCATTTGCTGTTTGTCTCTTATCTCATTTCACTTTCAGTCAGCAACTCAAATATTTGAGTGTATTATGTTGTTAACGATATTATCACAACAACAGAAGTCTGATGCCTGGCTAAACTGCCATCACAAAAGGCACCCACCTGACGGCTAACTAGTTTGTTTCTAGCTCAGTTAGCTCTACCTTGACTTGTTCGTTAGCGTAGTTAACGGATTTTTTTTTTTAGTATTTTGTATTTATTTGTAAACGGTTTAGTTGCTTGATTTATTTGATTTGGCTTTTGAAATAACTGCAGTTTGTGACTCATTCAATATGCAAATATTTTGTGAAGAGTCCTTCATAGATAAGGGAGAGAGATAGAGGGAGAGAAAGAAACAGAGAATGAAGCTTACTTTAAATGCGCTCTAGAGTATGCAATTCTTTTAGCCAAGTTAATTACCAAAATATACATATGTTGTACAAAATGTAAAGGATGATAAGACTAACATTGATAATTAGTGCCTGGTTCTTATTTTTGCGCACTCAGCTTGCTGTCAGTTATCTCTGGTCAGTTCACACATGCATAATTGGCCCGAAGCGACTTGTTTTGGCTTTTATCTTATCGCTCTATTTCTCTCTCTCTCTCTCTCTCTCTCTCTCTCTCTCTTCTACTGATAGCACACAGATAGCTGATGTTATTGTCTGATGTGGTGTACTATTGCCATTGCGTTCTTACTCATGTGAAGTGCCTTTGAACGCGTTTCGCTCTAACCAATGCCAATATTGTTGTTGTCTAGGATTTTTATTTGGCTTAGAAGTAGGTGTAGGTGTGTGGCTATATTTTATTGTGATAACGTTTGGGAGCCCTATAAATATGAATTTCGTGCTAGTACAATTTTCTGTTTATTTCAAATGTTCATTCCAAACGGTTCTAACTCAATTAAAGTTGCATTCGTGTGTGTGTGAGTGTGCGTGGCTATGAAATGGCTTAAAGCCATGTAAAAAGCATAATGTATAATTCTTGGGAAAATTGTGATTTTAATTGCATTGAAAATGATTTCTATGGCGACGATGTTGCTGCTTTTTATGAAACGGATCTTAAAACACAACAACAACATCAACAACAGCAACAACATCAACTTCAGCAACAACAAACTCTTTCGCATGGTTCACTTTACGGTTGTAGGCCAATTAATGAGCCCGCCGTGAATTTCACCAATGGTGGCTTTTACAATGTGCCCATACCACAACAACAACCTGCCCCATTTGCGGCATGTGGTGCCATTTGCAGCAACAACAACAACAACTCTGCCCGCATGGATATGTCGCATTATCAGCCTTATCAACGGCAATCCAATGATTATGGTCAATATTCAGTGCCTGGCTATGGAAGGCAGGCAACAACGTTGCCCTATTTGCGTCCAGATGCGTCCATGAGGATGCTCAACCTGGCCACACCTTGCCAGGGCAATGTAAATTGGAACTATGAGCATTGCTTTGGGTATGCGCCCAGTCAGCCCGACGCCTGTCAGTACACACAATTTGTGGATATTGAGGATTTTATGTAAGAGAAACCCCCTGTTCCTAACCATATGAAATATGAGTCTAAATTTATATGCCTACTACTTATGCAGACAACCCCTGACAAAAACCACAAATGCCACAATGTTCGCTTATCACACACACAACACACACACAAAAGACACACATTGCACACAACGACTAAGTAACCAAAGCGTAGACACTCCTTATCTCACCCACTGTACTACAAAATGTACTCTCTGCGCTTATTATATTTATAATTATATTTATACACATACGTACTCCATATTTTGGTCTCAGAGATTGTCTGTAAACGAAATTTGATAGTATTTTTAAACAAAGGTATTCGGCGAAAAAATAAAGTCTCTTATATACCAATGGGGTCTTTTATCTTTTGGCCAGAAATAGAAATCGTATAGTTATCGTATAACAAACTATTTTGCATATCAAGTTATCGAAAACAAATTTATCCAAATTTATTTATTTTGATAACGAACTATCAACATCAGATAACTATATATTAAAAAATCAATCGGTTTCTTAAATTTATAATGAAATTGTTGATGTAGTAAATTTTAGTCCGTTCTACAAGAGTGTACAATCTACGGTGGGGCTAAGATATCCGTTCTTTTTATACCCTTAACACATTAAAAATGAGTAAAAAGGGTATAATGGTTTTGTGCAAATGTATGTAACAGGCAGAATGAAGCATCTCCATCACCCCATAACGTATATATATTCTGTCTGTCTGTCTATGAATCCTTGGATCTCAGAGACTATAAGAGCTAGCGACTGGAATATAAGTTCTCGTGTACCAGGCGCAGATCAAGTTTGCTTTATTTTATCGATAACTGCCTCAGTTTCTGAATCATCGATACATTTCGATTTCTGATAGCAATAAATTCCACAATTCCACAGAGGCTTCTAATTTATACATAATATGCATATAGATATTATTGATCAATTGTACTTGCAGAACTGAACATTTGAGTGCAAATCATCTTAAAGGAAAATTTGCCAATAAAACTAGAATATATTTAACAACTGGGTTAAGGGCATATCGAAGTCGGGCTCTCTCGACTTCAGCACTCTTACTTGTTTGTATGAATGTTCTTATCAATTTGTATTATTTAATCTATTCGGTTTTGTAGAAATTATTTGATTTTCTAAAAGCATACAATCCAAATTTCTTTTTTCTTGATTTTATTTCATAGTTAAACTATAATAGACTGTGTGAGATTAATTGTGGCACGTATGTAAATCAAAACATTATAATCGCTGAATGATAACAGTTATGGTCTACAATAAATAAGTAGAAAAAGTTAATGGGGAAAATATGGTTACAAATTGATAGCTGCAATATTTTTTTGGGTCTCCCTCCAATATAGAACGATCTATACTTAATATAGTTGAGTAATTACGTTATTCCATTGACGCAGATACTTTCATTTCTCTCATTTGACATGCCAGCGGCGTGCGAGCACTCACAATGCGAATGAGTGTTTGTGAGTGTGTATGCGATATGAGTATGAGTATTCAGTTGTTTGTGTGTGTGTCTCGTCAGCGCGTGCCTCTCCCCAAGATTTTGTTTACGTATCGTGCAACGCAAACGAGTCGCACGTTTAGCCATAATAATATTTACTTATCTATTGCATATCCGAAAATCCTTTATTGTAGATAAATATTTTTTCAATTGTTTAGTATTAGCGTCACATTCATTGTTGGCTCGGAATTCGACTTGAGCTTAGAACTGCTTTGAGTTATTTATAAGTTGAATTAGCCAACTCGAACAGAAGGCAACATTTTTGCATTCCAATTGAACATAATTTTTGGTTTAACATTTATTTTCTAATTGTTACTATTTAAATGTCTCCTCTATTTTAATAGTTCTTTCTGAAAGCATAATTACTAAGGTAATTCAAATAATAAACAATTATTTAAGCAATTAAAAACCAAAGTTTTCTTTAGATTTTTCAAATGTTTTCAGAAAATGCTTGTTAAAAATGTTTTTTGTTTTACATTGAACCCATTCAAAATGTAACAATGTATGTAACAAGCATATAGATATATTTTCGATCAGCATTAATAGTCTATTTTGAACATAAGCTCGGGCAGATAAAGCTTATTCTGTATTATCGATAAAAATCGTTTACCAATAGTAATATATTTGAGCATATAACCTTCTTATTGATAAAAAATAATTGTACAGAGACATATTATATAACAGCTGTACAAATTGCATTAAGATCGGATTAGAAACATTGATTTTGTTATCCAAAATGTTTTTTTATATTTATTATGTTCTTTCCTAGTCGAGCTGTGTCGACCATAGCACTTTAATCTTTTGAAAATTGCAGTTTAGATACCCGGTATTTAAAAGTATTTATTATTCAAATTACTATTACTAGTTTGAATTAGCTTAAATTGTGCAACTGATCGCATGATTTTCTGTAATATAGCTGGAATCACTCGAATTATTAAGATTACAATGTTCTGTATATAGAAATATATACAAATGTTTATAAAGTGCTCGTGTCGAGCTTTTACCCGCGACAATTGAAGGCAGTCGCAGCCGGAAATAAAAGCAACAATAGTAAATAACATTAATAAAATACATAAAAAATATATATAAAAAAAAATGCAAGCGCTTCTGAGAATATTTAAAGGCAATTCATTCGATTATAATGAATATCCGCTGGGCCTTCGTCGCGCAGCCGCTCCTCTGCCTTTAAGTCACTTAAGCAGGCTATTAGCATGCCCAGAAAGTCACTCTACGGAGAAGGGGTAGTGGAGGGTAGATACGAACACTACGAATTGTTACTTATAAATAAATGTATGTGCATTTTGAGCTTATGTTCAAATTAAAAAAAAAAGAATGAAATAAACTTTTTTATAATTTTGTTCATTAAATTAAAAAAAAAAGGTTTTTGAAAATAGGTGTCAGGTACAAAAGACACCTTTTTATACCCTTAACCCATTAAAACGGTATAATGGTTTTGTGCAAATGTATGTAACAGGCAAAAGGAAGCATCTCCGACCCCATAAAGTATATATATTCTTGATCAGTATCAATAGCCGAGTCGATATAGCCCTGTCCGTATATCTGTCCGTCCGTCCGTCTGTCTGTATGAACGCGCGGATCTCAGAGACTATAAGAGCTAGCGACTTCAAATTTGAAATATAAGTTCTCGTGTACCAGGCGCAGATCAAGTTTTCTTTATTGTATCGATAACTGCGTCAGATTCTGAATTATCGATACATTTCGATTTCCGATAGCAATAATATACATGTTATTGATCAATTGCCCAAATTTCATCAAGATCGGAAAAGAAGCATCCAAGTTATGGTCGAAAATATATTCTCATATTGATCTCATTTCTATCAGCAGTCGCAAGCATTTTCTGTGTTCATAGATAGGCGAGCGCATGAGTGAGAAAGAGATGGCATGATAATCGGGCTTGTGAGTAAAAATACTCTGTAAGAAATGCACTTGCAGAACTGAACATTTGAGTGCAAATAGACTTAAAGGGAAATTTGCTAATAAAACTACAATATATTTAACAACTGTGTTAAGGGTATATCGTAGTCGAGACAACTCGACTACAGCATTTTTACTTGTTTTAATAATATACTTCGTGAAATACAAAGTTACATGTTTTTTTGTTTATTCGATTTTTTTTACTCAGAAGATATCTTTACAAATATCATTTATTTAAAATTGTTGAAATTATAGCCAAATATTTCGGTAATGTTTTAAATTACAAAAAAAAAGTAGTACAAAAATAAATAAATATTTTTTATATCGCATGTTTTGTTAACCATTTGTTCTCGAAACAAGTAATTTTGGTTGCCAATGGTTGCCATGTGGAGGGCAGGGCAGGTATTCAGAAGTGATTTAGTCTGTCAATTTTTCCAGCACACGCGTCGTATGAGTAATGATAAATTTTTATTCAGTCGAACTGTCGTCTGTCTGTCTCATTGTTTATCACATGCTGATTTGGCGGCATGTCAAACATGAAAAGCCCTGCAAAAAATGGGGGCGCAACACAGCAAACAATTTGCCGTTTGTTGTCAAGTCAAAAATGCTGCAACTTGGCCTTTTACAAAAACATTATATTTGATTTATTATCTGTTTGTCAGCTTAGTTTTATTGTACTTGTGCGACGGCTGCGCTCGACTTGATAATTAATTTGTGTTACCTGTTAACTATTTTGACTTTCGTCTTTAATTTCACAATTTTTTACTTCTCTGTAAACGTTTTGTGTGCCATATTTTTCTGCTACGTGCCGAGGTCCGCGCATCGTCATTTTATATTCATTATATTAATTTCATGTTTGCAATTTTATTTCATGAGACGAAAATATTATTGCCTAAAAACTGTTTCACTGCTTTGTGAAAACTCACGAGTTCTGCTTGATATCTAGTGACACTTTCTTTTCTATATATTTTAGCTAGAATTTGTCACAATATTAATTGGCAGCACGACGTGAGTTCAGTGTACTCTTTAACTATATATATATATATATATATATGTATGTATATACATTGATACATTTTTGTTTGTTAAGTCAATTGATAAGAAATAGAAAATTATAAAATTGTTTGTGTAGTTTTCAGTAGAGGCAATAAATTCGTTGAACATGCTAAATTCTTTTAATAATTGAATACATTTTAAATATGAGGAATAATCAAAACACTCACTAAAAATGAATTTAATGTATTCATTTATTGTGTTGGTTTTTATTTTTATTTTTTGAAGACAACTGGAAATGGTGCCAAGGCAGGCATTGGTTTATTATCATTTATTATCAAATTATTTTGTTGCATGTCAGAAGGCTCTGGCTATCTTAAGCCACTAAGCGCTGTCACTTGAGTTCTTGAGTTTCTGTTAACAAACAAAAGAAGTGTTCTTGACTAAAAGTGAAAGGTTCAAAATACGTACACTGAAATCAACGATAGTATTACGTGAACGAAGTTATTTCAAGGTTTCTCATTTTCTTAAATTGGTCAAGAAAAAAACGGTTTAATTACTATTATGGTAGCCAAAATGTGCCTAAAATAATATTTACATAAGAAACTAACATTTATGTCAAAATAAAAAATAAAATTTATTTTTTTTGGTTATTGAAAGGGTGTATAAAGAATATTCGTATAAAGTCTTTTGCTATAGAGAAAGTTTTCACCTGCTTGCTAAGCTCCCCAATCCAATTAGCGTACTTTTTTATTTCCGAATGCTGTGATTATTTTTCCATACGATTTAATCGAAATCGACACACACTCACAGACACACGTACACCCGTACACACAAACATATATGCTTTGAAAATATTCGAAATTGCCGTGAACTTTGACAGCATCGCCTTGTGCCAGCGAGCGAATATTGCGAATTTTTCGCTCAATTGAAAAATTGTGCGCTGCTCGCTCGCTTCAATTGAATCAAATCAAATCAAATAAAAAAGCAACAAATCGCAACAATTGAAATGTACGCATTTCTGTGCCACTTGCCATTTAAATCTCACTCCTTCTCACTCCTGCCCCCAGCCCAAAACCCAGCGGCAAGCAAATTTTGCCAACCTTCGGTATAACGTCAAGAGTGTGGTCTACGTGATCTCTGGCATAGCTAAGATCCATATTTAAGCTTTCAATATTCGATTAATTATAATGCACAAGTAATTGAATTTAATTTTCTTTTATTTTGCAGGAACAATGAAAAACGCAAGGAAAAGTCGCGCGATGCGGCGCGCTGTCGTCGTTCCAAGGAGACGGAAATCTTCACCCAACTATCGCAGGTTTTGCCCCTTAATACCGAAGAACTCAGTCTGCTGGACAAAGCATCAGTGATGCGCATTGCGCTTACCTACCTGAAAATTCGTGAAACGCTGTCATTTGGTAGGTGGTCCAATTACCCGATTTTCATTAGCGTATTCAAAAACTAACCTTATATCTTTCCTATTTACAGTGCCCTCGATACGGGAACTCAATGATTCCACCGACGACAACGAAGGAGCCGCCGCACTGGTTAAGCCCAAGGTTGAAAATCATGACGAGAATTGGTTAGACAGTGCAGACGCGAGCCAACTGCTGAAACAGACCATGGATGGATTTTTGCTAGTGCTATCCAATGAGGGAGATATCATATATGTAACGGAAAATATTATTGATTTTTTGGGCATCACAAAGGTGCGTGAATATTTAGTAAAAGATATTTTTCTAATTTAATATAGAACAAAATGCGGCATGTATAGAATATTAATTTCAACAATATTGTAATTAAAATTAACCGCAATTGGCTAGTAAAAATGGTAGAATTTCAACAAAATGCAATCTTTAAGCTGAAATGCAAATAATAATCTAAAATACACAAGAAATTAATTGCCGAAACTTGAGCAAATTAACTTTAAACCACAATTTACTATGAAATCTTTTATTAATATGCATTTGGTTTCTTGCAGATTGATACGCTGGGCCAGCAGATCTGGGACTATGCTCACCAGTGTGACCATGCCGAGATTAAGGAGGCACTTAATCTCAAGCGCAATGTCAAGATAAAGGATGAGCAGCTGCTGGAATCGGGGGTCAGCACATATCATCGTGATCTGTTTGTGCGCATGAAGTGCACGCTGACCAGTCGCGGACGCAGCATCAACATCAAGAGTGCCTCATACAAGGTGAGCATGCAAATCCAGCAACTCATCATACATTATTCACTACATTTAACTATATCTCTTCCAGGTTATACACATAACCGGACATTTGAGCGTCAATAGCAAAGGTGAACGAGTGCTCCTTGCCATTGGCAGACCGATACCGCATCCGTCGAACATTGAAATACCGCTGGGCACCAGCACCTTTCTGACCAAACATGGCCTGGACATGAAATTCACCTATGTGGACGACAAGTGAGCTTTACAGATGGATATATATATATATATTTAATTTAGTTTGTTGCTAATTTACATTGTTTATTTTTGTAGAATGCACGGTCTGCTCGGCTATTTGCCCGGCGATTTGCTGGAAACGTCGCTATTCGAATGCCAGCATGGCGCCGACGCGGAGCGTCTAATGGCCACCTTCAAGAGTGGTAAGTGCTCGACTAGGGAAATTTGCTTGCTGCTGCTGCTGCTGCTGGCGCTTGTTCATTAAAACTAAATAATGTTAAACTAATTACTTTAATGTACAAATTAAAATGCGCTCGTCTCTCGTTAGTTTTGTGCCGCGACGCATAAGCGAAAGGGCGTACGGACGTCCTGTTAATGTCCTTGCGCACATCAAAACAAAGTTGTCACTCGTTTGCCGCTTTTTTGTCCGTCACTTCCTGTCACATCCAGTCCTGCCCCAAACCCACAATGTCCAACGGTGTCCTGCAGCAGCCACGTCCACCAGTTGCCGACCGACTTGCTTATTGCATTTAATTAGTTGTAGCACGGTGTGTTCATCCAGCTGCTTTTCCACGAAAGGGTCCATTGTCGTTGTACGATTGTGTGTCTCTCTTTCTGTGTGTGTGTGTGTGAGTGTCTTTGCTTTAATTTCACTTTAGTTGCTAATTAGCTTTTGCAAAACTAAATAAATAAATTGTTCTGGCAGCTTGGCTCCCGCCTCCATCCATCCCTAGGCAGTTTCTGCCTGAGCGGCCAAAAGTTTCGCTGCTGTTAACTTTTTCTGATTTCATTAAACGCATTCTTATCAAATTGGCCTTATTAGTTAGCAAATATTATTGAAGCTAATTAGTTACTTATTCCATTTGATAGATAGTTTAAATGCAATAATGGAATCTAATCAATTTACAGTATACAGTATATTAAAAATGATTTAAGCTGCATTTTTACTGAATTATATTGCATTAACTTGACAGCTACCCGTAATTAATAAAAATATTAATTTATTCTTATAGTACTTAAAATTCGAATTGCATTGTAGTTATTTTAATGATTAATTATTTTAATGATGTTTTAATGAAGTACATATCATTTATAAACTAATCTTTTAAAAATAATTGATTGCAATTCCCTATTTACACATTGCTTAGTAATTAAATTATTAAATTCAAATTGTGCATTTAGTCGTTTATTTTATTACTGAATTATTCATTTGTGTATTTAAATATTATAGAATACTGTATCATTGTATATTATTTTCTATTGTCATATCGATCATTGAACTTTGCAAAAATTAAATCTCCAAAAGTACTGTGTAAACATAAACAAATAACAAGTCGTTATAGAGTTAAAAGATTATTGGAAAAATACTTTCACAATATGTATAATAATCGTTATAAATAATCGATAATGTTTGACAACATTATTCTATATACATTTCCATATCTTATATATATATTTTCAAATATTTTGTTGATTGTTGCTGTTATAATATTCAAATCAATTTATAATTCACATTCTTGGATTTAATTAGAAAATAATTTAAAATTCGTATTCTTTCTCTTATGAGATTTGTATTTGGACAATCCTAAAAGTATGCAATGTAAATTTAGAGGAAATTGTTTCGAAAGTGAAATTCAGCTGAAAATAAGCTGATAGTTAATCTATTATTTGTCACTGAACCGATTGTTTTGTAATATGTAAATATATGTAGTAATGTAAAAAGGCGATAAACAAATGATTAACTAAATTTTTTTTAAGTGCTTTTGAAATTACATCAACCGATAAGAACTTTATTATTTAACTATTGTCGAACTACGACACAAACAGTAGCTGTAATAAGTTGTGCCTCTATCTTTGTGGCTGTTTAATTATATATATATATATATATATATATATGTATATATATATATCTATAGTTATATATATGAGTGCCTTTTTAAGCATCATCAGCTTTAGTCATCAACTGCCGCCGCCGCCTTCGCAGACTCTAAAATATGAACATTTTTGGGTCTTCCACTAATTTGTTCGTTGCTCTGTTTGGCGTTGGCGTAAGTTTTAAGCCATTGTTTGCTTATTTGTTGCGTTTAATGGCCGCGTCATGTCGTCTACATTGACCAAATAATGTTTTTGGTACGTTGCAGTCGTTGCACTTAAAATGCCAACGTTGGGCAATAAAAACGCTGCTGTTGCTGCTGCTGCTGCTGACCATTGTTGGTACATTGTACCCCAAAGAGGAGAACGCATCCTGGATAAAAAAAAAGAAGGGGGGAAAAAAATGTAAAGAAATTGTCACTGTACTACAATTGGAATTATTATTGGCTGCAATGACTTTGGCTTCTTGGCCAACAGAGGCAACAGCAGCAGACACGTTCTGTGCGAAATGACTTTCGGTTTTATGATGTCGACATGCATTCGACTACGGACTACGGACTACGGACTCGGACTCGGACTCGGACTTGGACTTGGACTGGACCTTAGTGGTGGTCTGCATTGCTTAGGAATGCAGCCAGTGCTGGTGGTGGTGATGGTGTTCGGGTCTTACAGCTTCAGCCTGGTTGCCGCATCCGGCTTGTGCATATCGCATATCGTTAGCCAAGTTTGCCAAGCAAGCTGTAAAAATGTCTTCGAAAGTCGTAAAAGTATTTCATACATTTTTTGTTTTTATTAAGTTGCTGCCAGTTAGCAAAGCAGCTGACACGGATAGCTCCCTCTTAACTTTTTGTTTTCTCTTGAAAGCACACTCTTGCCATATTATTGTTTATGATCGCTGTCCATTTTTATTTCCATTTGATTTTCATAAAGTTTACATGCTTTTGATACGTCGACATGAGGGAGAAAATTTTAGCTGCAAGTCCTTTTTTCCATCATATTTCTGACTTAAAGCAGCACTTGATGCGGCAGCTCCGCTCGCTGCGTTGTGACAAACAGTTCAATAAAATATAAAATGTGCGGAAAATCGCAAATGTCATGTGGGAAAATCTCAAAACGTTTTCCACGTTTAGCCAAAGCTGCTGTTGCTGCTGCTGCTGCTGCTGCTGCTGCTGCTGCTGCTGATGTGCATTGAAATGGAAATGCGAAATGGTTAACGGGGAGAAAAAAAATAGAAGCATTTCCATTGCTGCAAATAAAGACGACAATTTGGCCTCGAGGCGAAAAATTATGAAAAGGAGCTTGCAAGCAAAATGTGTAAAGAATTCAATGTGTATATGTGTGTGTGTGTGTGTGTGTGTGTGTGTGTGTGTGTGTGTGTGTGTGTGTGGCGTCAAAAGTAAATTTAACGTGCCAGATAAATAAACCCGCCCAGCGAGATAAAAGCGAGCGCGTGGCAAATGTTGCAATAAATTTGCAACGAAAAACAATACCAAAAAGTGGCGCTGGCAGATTTGCAGAACGGAGATCGACTGTTGCGTGAGGAAAAACTTTTGCTGGTAGTCAACTGAAAATGGGAAGTGGGGTCCGTCACAAATGCGTTTCCCTAAGGTGGTGGGGTGGGGTGGGGTGCAAGGGGCATGCCACTGCTGCGGGTGCATTTGCCAGGCATTCAACTTTCAACTCTTGCTTTGCAGCAAACTTCCTGCCACAAGGCGAGGGTCAAAATGACAGTTGGCTGCTGTTGCATTTGTTTCATACTATTCCTATATATTTATTTTTTATTTTTTTTTTTAAATATTTGTTGTTGTTGTCAATTCTGTGCGTTTGTTTTTTGCATGTGTTTTGTTTTTTTTTTTATTTTTTATTAGTTTTGACAGACACGTACGAGGCAAGCAGAGTGTTGCCAAGTGTTGCACAGTTTTGTGTGGGGCGTGCCTATGCCTTGAATGTTGCCAAGGAAACGCACATCTTTGCCTGGGGGCAGTTGTTAACACACACACACACGCACACACCCTTCTGTAAACCTCCTTTTGCTGTTTGCAGCTGCCGCATTTTCAAGTGCAATTTTTGAGTCTTAACTTTATTTTTGGTTAGCTCGCGCTCTCGTTTGCTTGTGTAATCAACATAACAAGCAACTTGGCAGTTTACGAGTCTGTTAATGCTTTTCACACACACACACACACACACACACACATACACATACACAAACACACCCACACACAGACACCCACCTAGACGCGCTTCCTGTGTGGAAAATGCCGTCATGTCTGTGCGGACAAAACGTTTCCTGTCAAATGTGTCGAATTTGTGATGGCAGCGTGACTGGCAACTTGCAACACGATAAATATACGCTTGAAAGCCTTCAACATTAGCCAATTGATTTTAATATTTACGTTGGTAATTTCCATTTTCATGACTAATTTCCACTTTGGAAAATATGTACTTATCCAATTTGATGACAACTCGTATTTGCAACTTACTCTCAGCACTCGATACAACTATTGAGATAGGAATAAATTGTAAATAATTAAGAAAAAATTGAGAGAAATTAAATATAATATTCCGAAATAAAATATGTTGAAAATATGCAACATATAAAAACAAAAAATTTGTAAATAATGCATAAAATAATAGAATGAAGCGTGTAACAAACAGCAACCTAAATCTAAAAGATTTAGCCAAGATTGTTTGTCCGTCTATATATTAACAAGTAGAAAAATATATCGAATATCGATAAGAATCGATTTCGAAATTTGTAATTGTAAATTGTTAAAGACATTAAAGACACTAATATTAGCAAGCTTACAAAATATTTAAAACCTATTTTCGGGGAATCCCCAAGTGTAGCTATCCTTATTAGAAAATATTAACTTCTATTTATAAATCTTTATATGATCAATGCATACATAGACAATATTAAAAGTGCAGGCATTCTCAAATTTTATATTCTCAAAAATTGATGCAACATTTTTCCGTTTGTTCACACAATTTTGAGTTTCGAAAAAGCTAAGAAATACTTTTTAAAAATGTATATTTTGCAGTTATTTATTATTATTATTGATGTCCCGTGCACATCGCTAGCATTGATATCGATGCTGCTGACGCTGTCAAGTCGTTGCACTCATCAGCTTTTCTAACCGCTCTCTGCCACTGTTGCATGCACCGATGACGCCCACAAGCTGTATTTATCTTTTCTAGTCGGTTGGTTGCTGGTGGAGAGGTGAGGAGGTGAGGACAGTTTGGGCCTGTTGGGGTTGGTGTTTTGGCCGCCAGTTTATGTTAATGCACTTAAAATTTCGGGGCGAGCGCGACAAGAGTGGGCGTGGCAGTGCATTTGTGGGCGGTGCAGTGGTGCGTCGCCGCTTTTTATTACATGCATAATTTCGCCGTGGGATCGGAGCGGAGCAGAGCAGAGCAAGGCTCGGGCACGGTCTTGTTTTGGGGCTGGGTCTCTGGTTCGCTTGGGCCGCGCTGCTCGTCTTTTATTTATTTAGCTGGCTTGGCTTGGCTTGGCTGGCGTTGCTGGTTGTGTCTGCGCGCCATGAAAAGCGCCAACTAATGCCGTCAAAACTAATGGTCCAATTCGAGTGGCTCGACGGCGTTTGCTGCCAGTCAGCGTTAGTTGCGTTTGTGGTGTCTGACTTTTGCCGACTTGGCTGCTGCTGCTGCTGATGATGAGGATGACGTTGCCGGCGCTTCTAATCCTTGCGTGGATTGTAAAATCTACCAGTTAATTTCAGCTTGCACAAAGCCAGCCGTCGCTCGCCATTTGACAAATTAAAATTGCATGAGCTCGGGAAATGCGGCTTAAAGTTTCCACCGGATGCACGGCATTTCCTGCGAGAGTTGGTTACTCTGCAAATAAATTGCATTCCAGCTGAGTGCACGCTTACAGCCACAAGTTCAAGGCTAATGCAGTCCATCAAACTGTTTTTCCATTTATTAGCATTTCCCATTTTATGACGTCCTCGCTTAAAGTCCCTTTGACACCATTTGTCCAGCCAATCGTTAACCAGAAATGCGCATTCATTTTCACAGACTTTCCACACACATTCGCACTACTCATTTTTCCAGTCAGTCATTCTGCTTGATTTAAGTTGACAGCCATGGACAGCTCCAGAATACTTTGCTCTGATTTCTTTCTCGAAAATGTCATCTTCAATTTTTCGCAAATCAAATTGTTTTATCTGTCTTATGCGGTCAATCAGTTTTGGCAGTCGTAAAGCCACAAATAAGACATTTTTCTGCTGGAATTCGATAAAAAACAAAAATGGCAACGCTAAGCTAAATTTGTGGGTTTCATAACTGTTTTTTCCTTTTGCGTTTTTCCCTCGGTTGATTTACTGCATAAATAACTATTTGCTGCAAAGTTCTTCATACTTTATTTTGGTATCAATATTTATTAGTTTGGCAAAGTATGATAAAAAAGGAGCACAAAGTATTAAAGTGCTTGTTTTTTTACTTAAATCTAAATACTACAATATTTGCAATTACTCGTATATGTATATATATATTCTTGATCAACATCGAAAGCCGAGTCGTTTTAGCCATGTCCGTTTTTATGAACAAGCCAAGCTGAGAATTTGAAGATTTCGAATATTTTAGGCAGTTGAAGTGAATTTCGATACAAATACTTTTACTTATTTATTGTCAACTAAAGTCAGTCGACACCAAAAATACAAAAATTAAAAATTTAAATTCAATTAAATTTAAAATAAAATTAAAATTATAAATAAATATAAAAAAAAACTAAAACAATTATAAGATTTCTAAGATTTCGAAGATTTCTGGGGGTAGAAAACAAAATAGTCCAACATTTGTTGCATGAATTGGGGAAAACCCAGAAAACCCCAATCAGACCAAAAATAATTAGTAAGAATTAGATAAGATCCACCACATAAAGTTAATCACTAGATAAGTCATTTAGAATTGAGTTTTTAATTATAGAAATTGAGGTCTCTGAATTGATTACATGATATAGTTTACGAGTATTATAATCATTACAGAGTACTCGAAACGGTTCATGCAAGGAATTGTTAGGAGTGCAACGATTAACAGAAAATGGGAAGAAATAATGAGACTGTCTAGAGGGTACAGAAAATACCCACTTGAGTCGATTTCGCCTTTAAGTAATTTTACAACAAACATAACTCCTAACATAACACGACGATTAGTTGAGGAGGGAAGGTTAATAAGAAGAAGCCCATTTGTGTATGGAGGCAGTGCATCCCAGTCAAAGCGACGAAGCGCAAGAGAAAGAAAGATCTTTTGCACAGATTCCAATCTATTTTGGTGAATATGATATTGTGGAGACCACACACAAGATCCATATTCCAGAATTGGACGTACAAACGAATTCCCAATTCGATATATAATATACCCAGATTTTTCATTAAGATTAGATACAAAAAGGCAGATTTAATTCAAATCCATTTTCTTATTGAAGAATTTACCATTAGCAAGTCTCTAACCTATTCAGGATCTCTGCTCGTCGCTCTCTTGTTTTAATTGTGTGCCAAAAAGTTTTCAATTTTCGTTTGAAATAATTATTGAACTCGAAACTATTTCGATAATACGGTACTTTGAAGTGTCTTGGATATTGTGGGGATTAACAAAGTTTTGCTGGAATGCCGCAACGGGTTGTCCAAACCGAGAATTGCGTAGTTATTTACGTAATTTAAGAAATGTTGTGCGCTGCCGGCATTGCAAAGTAATTTGGCTAATATTAATGAATTTACGTCTGCCATTCGGATTGCTCTGGAGCAGGAGCAAGGAGCAGGAGGCACACTACAAAGAGCCCGTCTTATCTGTTAACCTGTTGATTTATGGAGCGTTTATTCCCTACGGCGCACTGTTTTCTTGGCCAGAAGTTGAGTTGAGTTGAGAGTTTAAAATGCCAACATTCGCATTCGCATTCGCTTCTATTTTGCCAGTGTTTATTAAATATGCCGGCAATTTGGCTGGCATTTGTTGTTGGCATTTGCGTTTGTGCTACGTGGGGCAAATGTTAATGGCAGCCTGCCACAGCGCCTTGACTTATGCAGCACTTTTGGTTGCATCCACCCAAAACGTTGCTTATTTCATTAAATTCATAAAAAAAAAACAAAACAAAACGAAACAACGGCAACAAGAGGCGGGTTCAACAGTTGATGCACTTGGCAAGTGGAAAATCTTGTTGCTGCCAATTCCCCAGCTCGGCTTGCTATACCCTGTAAACAGCATTCAAATGGGTATAATTACATCACGCATATTTAAGCGGGATGTAAGTGGAAAAATCTTCCTCCTTGATTTTGAGGATCTTCGATTTATATTTTTATTTATTTATTTATTTTTTTTTGCAAATTTTAAAGGCTAAACGAAAGGTTGAAAAACATTAAATTACTTTAATCTTTGGCATTAAAATTCATTGAAATGCCATCAAAATTTTCTGATTCTTTAGCTTAAAGCACAGTTTACAGAGAAAAAAAAAGTTATCGATTTTGAAAAAATCTACATAAAAAAATTAATGCCAAATTATTGTAAATTATGAATATAAAATTATTTTAATTTTAAAGTGTACTTAAAGACAAAAAAATTAAATCTTTAAGTTTTTGCCTCTCAATCTCAAAAATCTATAGCAATTTCGAGATTTTAATTTTTCTACGATCTGTAAACTGGGCTTAAATAAGAAATTGATGTAATATTAATTCTTATAACTTTAACACCTTATATTTATTTTTGACAAGCACCAACATTATAGATGTAACCATAACTGTAAAAACTACTATTAGCAGGTTTGTCGGGATATCTCCTAGGAGTCCTGTTTCGACTGGAGCATTTCAATCAACCCTTAATCTCTAGTCTAATCTGGTTACAGGGCATCTCCTAGTCGGGTTTCTTTTAGTTGCTTTAGTTTTTGTTTGTTTGGTTTACCTTTACAGCTCTATTTGGTATTTGCTGGCTGCAGTTTCATCCTTGGTTAATCCTTGGCCCGCAGCTCGCAGCGCAAATATTTCATTTCATTTCATTTCGTTTAGTTGCATTCTATTTGTGCGGGCAGTGACTTATGATGATGAATCTAAATGGCAAAACTCTAACCTGGTAGTAGTGCTCCTCCTCCGACGCTCTCCCCCCCTTTAACTGTCGGCCTTTGCACTTTGGCCATTTTTAAAAACCACTTTAAAGCGGCCGCTGCGAAGTTTAAAGTTTTGCTGCTGCAACTGAGAATGTTACGTGCTGGTTGCAATTGTCACGTCACAATGGCATTGTGCTGCTCACAAATGTGGCAGCCACCGCTTCTGCACCCCTTTTGGTTGGCATTTAAAATTAGATAAGCATTCAATTGAGCTCGTAAGACAAAAGCGTTGACTGCATTTGATGCGGCTCTAAATGCGTTAATAACATTTAATGTGCGTGCATTGCATATTACACTAATCCCCCCAACCCCCTATTTTAACCCTAGGTAACCCCCTCCCTAGCTAAGAGCTGAGCACCCCTTAATGCAATTTGGCTAAGTTAATTTCGATTCTTGTGCACTTTTATGGCAGTCGCAATGGTTGCTAATTGACTTTATAGCCGGGCAGCGTTCAATGGCCGCTCAACGATGGATAGATATAGAAACCATGGCCAGGACACATGTATGTATAATACATATACATATATATATATATATATATATAGTAAAGACACCTCGAAAACGTTTGGATCTCTGTCAGATTTGCTGCTTTTGCTATCAGCGTCTTTGCATACTTTTCTGTGAAGCCAGTTGAAACTTTGCCGTTTTGCAAGTTTTTCGCAAGTCTTGCAGAAAATTATACAAAAGACAAAGTGTGCAGGGGGGGGGGGAGAGGGGGTGAGTGGCATGGGTATAATAGAGAAAGAGAGGTGTGATTCCTGGGGTGTATTGCTGCATGCAAATATGCATTTGATTACACGCCAAAAACTTGCATCCAAACAATGGCAATGCCCAAACTTCTGACAATAGCTTCGCACAGTGGTTGCAATCGAATTTGTATGAAAATGCTTAAAGCTGGAAAAGTAAGCAAATTAATGCTAAAAATGTATTCTTAAAAATTGTACATATCTGCCAGACTTCCAGTCTCTATTATTACAAGTTAATTCTGCATATTACAAAATTTTTATTTAAGTGCAGATGGGGGGATGACGAAAGGATGAATTCACTTTATTACGATAGGCTAAATCACTTCTAACCAGGCTAATTTAATTCATGCTTTTAGAAAATCGGAGACAAAATATTACAACATTAACAATTGATTAATATAGTTATTTATAATAATATTATAATTTTGTGGAAAAAATCATCCATAAATTGTTTTAGTACGCGTTTATGTAAATTTTCTCTGCTGCTGTTGAAAATGGTTTTTCGCTTTCTATAATTTGTAAATTAATTAAAATAACGATAATAATGATGATGGGTAGAAACTGGTCAGATTATAGTACTATATAAAAATATTTGCATTAGCTCGTGAACATATCTAATCGAGAGAGTTTGGGAATTAAGAAAATCTGTCTCTTTTATAACATTTTCACAATTTTTAATGGGTATACGATACATCGATAGATATATGAAAAAGTAGTCATTCAGCTGACCTTATTTATATCCAAATAAACATAATTATATATTATATGTTAATGGATGCTTTTCCGATATAGTAAAAAATGTGTGGGAAGAATTTGCAAAAGAAATAATTCAGTTTGTCCAACAACAATTAAAATACAACATTCTTAAATGTGCAGCAAACATATTTGTTAATTGTTAAGTGTGTTTGGAATCACTGTGCAGCGTTGAATGCCTGCCGCCGACGTCGTCGCTGTCGCAGCCACAACGAAAACCAAAGCCGCCGCCGCCGCCGCTGCAGCTGCCGCAGCGTGTGGAATGACTTTTTGCCGTGGCTGGCGGGCGGCATTTAAGACGACAGCCAAGTAAAGTAAAGTAAAGTAAATTTGTGTGTTTATTTGCAAACCCCCCCACGGCGTGCAGATTTCAGTGTAGCTCAACTTTGCACACTTTGCACATTTTGCACCGCAAGCAGCGCCAAACTAAAGCAGTTAAAGTGGGCGGGGTCGAGTGGGGGCTGTGGGGGCGGTGGGGGTGGGGGTAGATAGAGATAGCGGCAAAAGACACAAAATGTCAATCGGCGAAGTGGAAAATTTTCATTAAATTAAAAAAGCGCACACTTTTCACACACACACACACACAAACCAAAAATTGTCGACTAAAGAAGAAACAAAAAAGAAAAGAAAGAAGCAGTAAGAAAGAGAGAGAAAGAGAGCGAGAGAGAGAGAAGAGCGCAAGATTCCCAATGAATGTGCAAAGTTTTATGTTTTTGGCTGTCGGGCGGAGATTTTCTTTATTCTTTATATTTTTGCGTTAACTTTTTTTTTGTGCATTTATTTTGCTTGAGGTTGTCTCAGGTTTCAGTGTGTGTGTGTGTGTGTGTGTTGGTGAATGTGTGTGAATTGAGTTTGCCAGACAAAACGAATAAATGTGCTTAGGCAAGCAAAAAAAAAAAAAAGAAAAAAATAATCAGCAGGAAAGGGGCAACAACTAAGCGAGAAATGCTGTCAAAAACGATGAGCCTTAAACTATGCAACAGTTTCCTGCCCCACCCAGCCCCCCATCAACACCTAATTGACTCGATTCGCACACACACAAAACACACACACAAATGCCAAATCTGCTGAGCCAAAGCAGCGTTGAGAACCTTTTCGCCACACAATTTGCTTAACAAAAAGCCTTTTGACACTGCCACAAGTCCTTGCCTGTCCCGCAGGACTTGGCAACTGTTTGGGTTGCTGCTGCTACTGCTACTCAATCAATCAAAAGCTCCTTGTGGCTTTGGACCTGCTTTTGATCCTGCGGCGCTAAACAAGTCGTGTAAACTGTCTAAATATTTGCGACATCTTCGCCTCCCAACATCCCATCCCTGCCCCTGCCCCGTTCTTTGTCCAAACTTTGATTGCGCATACGCAACATGCTCCTGGCAAATTATGACAAAATGTATATTTTGTTTTGATTTTTTTTTTTTTTTTGGACGCATATCAATTTCCCCAAAAGCCGATTTGGTGAGTGGCTTGCTTGTTGCGACATTAAATACCCCCTACAATAAAGTGTTGCAAGACACACAAACCAATGCTTATAAGTTATTAGTTTGCTCTACTTACACACATAATTAGTGGCTTTGACAAATTCTGTTTATAGGGCATCTTTTAGTCGAGCAGTTGTTAACAATTTGTCATCTTTTGTTTATTTGTTTGGGGATTTGCGGGGGGGGGGCGGTAATGTGCTTACATGAAAATCGTTTTAAATTGTTGATTTTGGCGCTGTTCGCGCTCTGTCATTGTCAATTACATTTCTGGCTATTTTTTCTGGCTATTTTTTTTTTTTTTTTATGTATTCTTCTTTTGGCCAAAAAGCCGCCTGAAGCACGGCTGTTGGCCTGGCTAGGTGCCTGGACTCTGCGTCACATGTTGCGTGTCAGCTGCAATGCGATATCTCTTTTCTTTTCGTTTTTTCCGCGTCATTTTCTGAAATTGGCATTTAGTGTGTGACTAGCGGGATTTACACACACACACACACACACACACACACGCACACACACACACACATTGAGTTATACACACACGCAAACACCCATCTAGATTGAGCTGCCGCTTGCTCGCTTGACTGTCTCGCTATGGTTTAGTTACACAATGGGTGCATTCACCCACGCGCTGTCCCGCTGTGCTGCTGCATGCCACATCTCGTGGCTTTGCCACCGACAGTGGCTCTAACTCGACCGCTGTTTCTCTCTACATTTGTCTGTCGCGTTTCCTTAACATGACTGGCATGTGTGTGTCTCTCTGTGTGTGTGTGTGTGTGTAAAAAATGTTGCCAGTATCTGTTACTGCATCGCTGCATTTGTCTGTCCGTCTGTGTGTGCGGGTATGTGTGTGTGTGTGGCACAACCGCTCACATTTCGTTTATTAAATGACAGCACGATATCTGCAAATGAAATTTTCCTTCAACGCATTTAGACGCTGTCTTCTTCGTTGATGTCGTCTTCTCTCTCTTTTCACTCGCTGATGTTGCCACTGCTGCTGCCGCTGCTGCTGCTGCTGCTGTTGCCGCTACTGCTGCTGTTGCTAGTGCTGCCTTCAATTGCTGAAATTGACAGTCAGACAGATAGATTGACATTTAAGCAACACTTTTGCATTGAACGCATTTAGACGCATCATAAAATTTTGTGCGCTTTGCGTTTTTTTTATGTGCCTCAGCACTTTGGCTCAAGTGCCGACAAGTATTGCATACTTTTTGGCTTTCCAGCTGCCCATTATTCTCATCACAAAAGTGGCATTATATATATATATATATATACACATATATATATATATACTATAGTATATGGCTTTGTCAAATGGCAATCTGCAGGCATTTTCTTTCTTTTTTTGTATATTTTACTTCCATTGATGCATAAAAAACTCACGGAATGCCAAAAGTTTTCAATGAATAAATTATTGAATTGTTTATTTCTGTCTTCTCGAATTTTAAATTGTTTCTTGGGTTCTTTAAAGTAAATTCTGTTCTATTAAATATTAAACATAGTTTTGCATATTTTTAAAAAGTGTAATAAATTAAAAAATAATGTAGTTACTGTAATTCTTCATTGAAAGTAACCAAATTATGTAATAAAATACAAACTTGTGTTTTAATAAAACACTGGTTCAGTTGATTAATATTTAAATGTATTTTAACGGTTGACGGATAGTCTTTAGGAAATGTGTACCCATAAATATATGATACTGTTGTAATTATATTTATCGTGTAATTAGATAATATTTTTGTCTGAAAATCAATAATGGAACAGGTGACAAAGACACAGCTGGTCATTGTTAAATATATATATATATATATATATATATATATATATTGTTATATATATAGAAATGTGTGTTAAATATATATATATATATATATATATATATAGTTATATATATAGAATTATGGGTTCTACACAAGCCTTTAGCTTTAGTGGACATTGCGTGCCAGCTAGAATGACACTAGAAGATTAATAATTCGGTTATTACCCGTATCTGGAACGATACGAAAGAGTCAACAAGCGGTTGAATTATTAGCCAAGAAAAAAGAAGGGCCAATGGAATCGTGGAAAACTCGCTGCAAATCTCTGTAGAAATCTTTAGCAAGTCCAATTAGACGTTTGGCAAATGGACAAATAAACATCAAGTCAGGCCAGAAGACCAGTAGCCTAATCAGGAGCAGGACAGGAACACGACCGAACCAAACTAATTGTACAACATGAAACAGCAAAAAAAAAAGCGAAAAAAAAACACAAAATGAAGAAAAACAACAGAGAATATTGCAGTAAAACTTTCCATGCTGCTTTCTTTTTTTTTTTGTTGGTTCGCCTTTGCAACAATTGTTGCAAGTCAGTTGGCGTCGCTAATGAAAAACGGCAGCACCGGATGCCGGCAGGACGGGCGGGGCACCATTAAATTTTGCTTAATAAAGTTGCAGCTGCTGAGGAGAAGAACCAGAAAAAAAAAAAACAGAAACCAGAAAACAGAAACACGAAGAAAAAATGACCAAACATCAACACTTAATTGTTTCCTCGTCGTCCAGGAGAGAGTGACTGGCAGGCAGTGCCTGCGAGCGTGTCCTAATGGGGAAAACTGGGAAAGCGCGGAGGGGGAAAGTGTGAAAAGCGCAGAGAGCGCTACGTGCCGAAACTTTAGATTTTCGCGCTGATTGACGGCCCGTGCAACAAACAAGAGCCATGAAAAGCACAGCTGTTGTTTATTGAATATGTGTGCAAAAAATAAAAATAAAAATAAAAAGAAGCGCATATTGAAAATAGTTTAGTTAAATTAAGTGATCCATTTTACTTGCAGTCTTAATAGCATTATGTGGATAATTAATGAGAGAAAAGTGTTGCACTTAATATAAGAATATTCTGGACTCAAAGTATTCAAATGATGGCAATTTTAAGCCAAGTCTTAATTTGCCTCTGCTAAAAATAGTCGATTAATCTTCCTTAGAAGCCAGTCGCAAAAGATAATTTAGAACATGTCGAGTGTCTATGCAATAATTAAAGATCATTATCTGAATATTTTATATTTTAATATAATATATATATTTTATATTTAATAATATATATTAAGCCAAGTCTTAATTTGCCTCTGCTAAAAATAGTCGTTTAATCTTCCTTTGGGGACTAAGAAGCCAGTCGCAATAGTTACTTTAGAACATGTCGAATGTCTGAATAATCGGTTTAAAATATATATTAGTACTCAAAACAAAGTAAGAATGAGCTTCTCAATATATTTTAGTTTTAACAATTTTTTATTTTAAATAGCTTCACAAATGTAAGCATGTGTGGAAGTGCTCTCATTTCTTATGACCGACAAAGTCACTGAAGTAACGAGTTCAGTTTTGGGCAGTAACTTATTTATTTATTAACCGATGTTGATTAAATTTTTCCAGTTAACCAATAGTATGTCAATAAATATTATGTATTAATTGGAAGCACTTATCTTTATTATTGGTTCTTTAATGGCTATCGAAAATCGATATATATCGATAATTGCGAAACTTGATCTAAACGATGTATGGGATAACTGATTAAATATTTTACATTCTGATCAAGAATGTTTATTGCTAGAAAATGTGAAAAATGTATAATTCCCGCCCAAGGATATGAAGATGAATGTTAAAAAATGAGTCAAAGTTTCAGATCAGCAGATTAGATGCAACTTTTGGCGACACTTTGCGAGAGTGTTAAATAATGTAAATCTGTGTATGTCAAATTGGAAATGGGATTTTCTAATTGCACTTGTTGGAAAGTTAAGAATTTATATCAGACTCGTCAAGGGAAACGTTAAAGAAAGCTGTTATGACTTTATGAGGATATGGCTTAAAGTATGTTTGTTTGCCCGCTTGTACTCTCCCATCATGGCTAGAATATAGACGCGTTGATGATGTCTTTTTTTTACGCTCAAATTGAGTTAATTAAAATTGTGGGCGCAGAGAGTTGGTGAGAGACACAACGATGGTGCACAACGAGGAACACCTACGATTTTTGGACAGGTGCGTGCGTCGCGGGGGCAGCACCGAGTGTCGCCGACAAACAGAATTAATGAGCGTTGAGCACTGACAAAGTGGGCGTGGACGTTGCCAGGGTTGGGGAATCTTTGGGGCCGTTGCAAACTGGCTGGCAATGAATGAATGTAATGAAATTTAAATACTCGCTGGCAGCATTGCGGCTATTTGGCTTAGTTTGGTGGGGCGGCCAAAATGATTAAGTTGCTGATTTCAGCAGACGATGGCAAAAGTTTTCAATTACCCCGCATTTATTTTTGTTAAATTTTAATTAGTGCATTCCGTGAGGAGCTCAACTCAAGAGTCGCCGGATATCTTTTGTATCTTTGCAAAGAAAACAAAGAAAACAAACAACATCGATGCATTTTCAGCTCTTAATTATACAAAAAAAAAAATAAAATAAAAGGGTTCCAAAGGGATTAAAACTCTAGTTCACTATATAATATTTAATTGATAATTATGAAAGATATTTGATTCAGCTGGTGATTTAATTAAATCAGCAATAATTGATGCAAAGTTAAATTTTGGTACACAATTTTTAAAGGTTTAAAATCAGGACACAAAAAATCGCTATCGTTTTTTAATCTCTTTTATTCAGTTTGTAGAGTAATATTAAATTCGACTTCTGTGATTTGAAAGGTTAACATGAATTTTGTATTCTGGTTTATTTTTGAAAAAAAAAAAAAAAATTTAAATTTAACACGCGAATAAATAAATATTGACTGTGGCATGCGACGTGCATTGGTGGAAGAAACTCAAATAAATATGCAAATTCTTTGACTTTTGTTTTCAATTAACTTTCCTCGTTGCTTTCTTCCGTTTCCTTCCGTTGAATGGGCGACGATGGCTGAATGTTTAATTCAGACTTATAGACAATTTTCCGCTTGGTGTGAACTGATTTGTGCTGTGCCAGTGTGTGTGTGTGTGTGTGTGTTTAAGTGTGTAAATAGCCTGTCTGTCACTGCATTTGTGGTTGTTGTTGTTCTTGTGAGCAAATTAAACAAATTTGTTATGTTTTGCGGTGCGCCCCCCCACGGGGAAGCTGCAACTACATCATCCATCTGCAGCATCGCTTACGGGTGCTTTTAAGCAGCTTTATGGCCGTCCAGCTGATGTTTTGAGTAGTTTTTAATGGCTTCGCCACAGGGCTCAACTTTTCGACTGTAGCTGCCATCAACCAATAGGCGGTCCTGGCCAACAAGGATATATGTATGCTTGTTAGTTTCTTACGGTCAGTCGATCTGGGCGTTCACACATAATCCTGGCCCAAAGTGCCGCAAACATGCGTGGCCCAAGTCCCGAACCGCAAGCCTCAGAAAACCACAGAGGAGCACAGCACAGTCCACTTCCTTGGCAGGATACGAGCACCCGCTGTGAGTGTTGGGCGTTCACTGTTTCCCATTAATTTTCCTTCTTTGCATTTCCGCTTTCCATCCTCTCTCTCTTTCTCTCTGTGTGTGTGCCTCTCTCACGAACAGGGTCATAAAATATGCCACCCAAGCCGCAAAAGTTGTTAGTCGTCAGATGATTTGATGGGTGGTTGGGAAAATTTAATGTCCTCGATCCAAAGTGACAACACATGGAACCACAGAACGAGCTTAAATAGAAATTCGCATTTTTATGAGGCTCGAGTTTAAAAATTCAATATGCAATTTTAGAAATGATAAATGAAAGGTTTGGCTAGATGCTTAACTTTAAATTATCCCAAGGGTCGTAAATGAAAACTTGTGAAAACTTGTAGCAAAATATTAACTTTTCCTGTGATACAAAGTATTGGCTATGCTGTTAGTTTAGGATAGAATTTTCACAGAATTATTTGCATAACTTACTACAAATAATATTAGATTTCCTTAATCGATTCAACAAACGGAGATGAGTTATAAAATAGAGTACTTATTTTAAAAGTGATTTTAGTTTAGATATTTGTTTTCAAATAATACATTTTAAATTATTTTAAAGACACCATTTTAAAATACCTTTAAAAGGTGTTTTGAACTATCCAATTATATGAATTTCATAGATAGTTTTGCAGCAAAAGAAATTAAAAAAAAATAAACAAGAATTTAAAATAAATATATGCTCGAATAGGAGATACCCTATGTTCAGCTGTTTAACACATAATAGGCTTGCCGATATTAATTTTTATTTATTTTATTGTCAACTAAAATTAGACGACGCCAAAAATACAGAAATATAACATTTTAATTGAATTAAATTTAAAATAGAATAATTTCAATATGAAAATTAGTTATCCGATCGTAATGATAAATTTACAGTTGGACAATAATATGTCATGGTTTATTATATATCAGTTCGTATATTTTGATATCGAAAAACCTTTTATATTGAATCACTCTTAAGCAGCAAACAACTTCAAATAAGTAGATATAATTTAGTATGATTGGAAACTACTCGGAAAAATGTAAATCATGTTTTTTATACACCCACTTATAGGAGTTTTAAACATAAATCTTTATGCCTCAAATCCCGATTTCGAGACAACTACAAAGCCGCATTTATTAGACAATATCTGAACATTATGAGCATTAAGAGACTCTTGTGTATTGACAACTCATGTTGAATTATGGCCATTTATTGGGCTTTGTTAACATTTTTCTGCGAAAGTTTGACAACCTTTTTATTATTTTTTTTTTGCTGTCACAAAAATCTTTGCTGCTGTTGTTGTTGTTGTTGTTGTTGTTGTTGCTGTTGTAAGTCGTAAGTTGGCATTGTGGCCGAAAAACCCTTTCAAGTCGTTTGGCACTCGCTGAGCTGCCACGGATTTGCACGGTTTGCTGCTCGTCTTTTCAGCTGGCCAACAACAGCGACAACAAAAATGTGGCGAATGCAATTTAACGCTTCACTGCCAGTTATGAAGGACGACAGCGATGAGGTCGATGATGGGGACGATGATGGGGACGATGATGAGGACGATCTCGATGACGATGACGATGACGATGACAAGCGCTGAAGATGCTTTTCAATAAGCTGCAATTGAGTTGCTTAGCAGCGTGTGGCAATTTGCATAAATTGGCTTGAAAGCACACATGCACACACACACACACACGTGGTGCTTATGTCACGGCTTAATTCAATTAAAATGCATTACGCATTACGCATACGCCACATGGTCAGAAGTGAAACTACAAATTTGTAAATCAAAAAACAACCCAAAAGGTCAATGTAGCTTCAAGTTTTGCCATCAACTACCTTTTGTGGTAGTTGGTTGGGTTAGTTGGTGTGTGTGTTTTGGATTTGTGTTGGGTACATTGGGACTGGCCGCAACAATCCGCAAACAAATCCTTGATTTATGCGCACATCCTGGCGCACAAGCCAAACATTTATTTCCTTATCCACTTGTGCCAATGCGATTTGGCCAAGCTAACGTCTTTGGCCCTGGCCAGCAGTAAAACTCAGCTATGTGGTCGCAGACACTGAAATGGACACGAGCAAACACACACACACAAAGACATACACAAACAGACACACACACACACACAGTCGAGGACCTGCGAGGGGCAATCAAATGAAAGCAAACTAGCGCCTGAGCTAACTGCCATTGTCAGCTGTTGTTGTTGTTGTTGCTGTTGTTGTTGTTGCAGCTGTTGTTGCTGTTGTTGCCATTGTTGCTGTTGGCTTCTGGTCAGTTGTGTGTTGACGATGATTTAGTATTATGTTGCTAGCAAGGATTTAGTCGTGTACTCGAGCATGTCTCGACTGCAGCCCGTGTGCAACCTGCACTTTTCTATAAATATATTTATATATATATATATATATATATATATATATATATATATATATATATATACATACGGAATATATTTGTTCAACTTTGATACATAACCTTGAATGCGGTTTGAATGCTGTTTGAATGTTTGCCTTTGCATTCATCTCAATCTCAATGCCGCAATGAACTTCAGCCGGAGTTGCAACTTCCACTGCTTGCTTGCCACTGGCTGCTGTTTGCTTATTTGTACAAATGGCTGCTCGTTGTCTGTTGGCTGGCAATGTCTGCATTTGTGTGCGTGTTCATAAATTCACTGACTGCCGTCTGTTCGAGTGGAATGCTGCATGCTGCATGCTGCATGCTACTCTATGTGTGTGTTTGTGTGTGTAAAAATTCTAGATAAATGATCTTTTGTCGCTCTGTGCGCGTAGATATTTTAATATTTTGCCTTGAAGTTGGCCAAAAAGTCCTTGACTAAGGGCAAATCAAGTTCATGGCAATGCACCGACAACAGCACCGACAACTTGGCCAACAGCTGCACTTTACTAATTCCATAAACACTGGCAAATCGTCTGAGCTCTCTGGCTCTGAGCTTTGGCTCTGAATCTGGCTCTGGCTCTGACTCTCGCTCTGACTCTGGCTGTGGCTGTGGCTCGAACTCTGCCCGTTGCAGACGCAGTTTGCTTGCTATTCAGTACACGATTCTCTGTTGCATACTTTTGCGCGTCGAGCGCATCCTAATCCGGCAGCAGCAGAAGCAGCCATTGCTTCTATCCTGTGTACAACCTTCGCATATGCCACACAGCTAACCATGGCGTGACTACACTAACAAGCCTCTTCGATGTTGCCTTATTAATGAGCCGTTATAATTACGCACTATCATGTTAAAGACCGACCTCCACACGCACACTGCATCAAAAACTGTTTAAATTATGGTAGAGCACAACTTAAAATCACAAACTTAAGGTTTACTGAAAAATCATTACTTAAACTATCGAAAATCATGCTTATCCCATATCCCATTTACGATCTTATCTAGGTACACATTTGAAGCTGTAAATACATCTGGAGGTTAATCTCATTATCCTATCACTGTGTATATTCGAAGAACTCTTATCGCTTATAGTTTTTTTTATGATTAGTAAGCGTGCCCCGAAAGTTATCCATGTTAGTTTAAATAGATACAGTAGATAATCTACAAGTTATATTTACATTTATTTTTTTACATTTATTTATTTTACATTTATCTTTTTAAATTTTGTTATCAGTGTACAATTGATTTGTAAAAAATAAATAAATTGTCGAATAATTGAGTTCTTACATCTAAATATAGTAACAATACTGAAAATTATTTATAATTATGAATTGTTAGCCATTTCATTTTTAAAGAGAGGTATTCTCCTCCAAGAGCAGCCTTTTTCTTAGTATTTATATTTATATATAAAGAATATTTAAATGTCGTAATAATTTATAATGAATTTATAATGATGACATTTCAAAATTGGTTAAGAATTGGAATTAGGATGGGAAATGATTATGTCATAGATTATAAATTCACTGTCGCTTTCATACTGTTACAAATCAATGTTTTATAGCCTTTAAATAGGTAATAGTTAATGTTTAAATATAATTGCTACATAAAAAAATAAAATAAAAAAGAAATGGAAATTTAAATTTATAATAAGAGATGCTCGTTTCAAAGCTTCACTTTTCTTAGTATATGCGATTTAATTAATTTAATTTAACTTAATTTTATATATATATATATATATTTTTTTTTTTTTTTTTGGTTTATTGTCTGTTAATTGCGTACCACTGTGCAGTGCGGCAGCCGGCGCTTTCTCGACTGAAATTAACACGAGGCCACTAAGCCGTAAGCGCTGCCACCACAAAAGAAAAACTAATTTTCTGCTGCTGATTTCAAATTAACTGAATGAATGACTGAGCGAATGCGAGACTCAGATAAATACACTCATACCTAAATATATATATATAATATATATATACATATATATATATATGTATGCTGCTTATAACAGATCTAAATGCCATAATGATGGCAAGAAGCCAGCGACTGCTCATGTTTCATTGGGATTTGTGGCTTGTGGCTTAGTTTATGTTTTGGGTTACGCGTAGTAAATTGAATTTAACAACATCTGAGTGTAATTTTTAATGCATAGCATTGTTTTTTTCTTTTTTTGGGCTATATACGGATGTACTTAGACCTAAATGTCCTAACTGTGCTGTGCATCTGCGCCCGTAATTAGGCAACGGCAATTACCTCAGCTGGCCATTGGCCATTGAAAGTTGGGCTAATAAAACGCATAACTTTTCGTTGAGGCACGTTAAAGGCCATGAATTTCAATTGTGCACCCAGCTAAAAAGAAAACACCCCCCTGACGCTGTCTTATGAATTTTCATCAGAATCAGGCCGTGTGCGTTTTTATGTCCTCGTCAACGCATTAAATTTTTATTGAGCCAACGGCCCAAAGATTTTCCTGTCAAATCCAAGAAATACAGTCAAACACTTATTCATAACGATCACACATATATATTTCTTTCATTTAATTTGTTGGACTGATGTTTAATTAAAATCTAGATTATATTGTGCAACGTTAAGGTTCTCTAGTTAATGCCACTCACTCTAAAGTGTAGCCTCAATAAAAAGGTCAGCAAATTTGCGTTGAATCAGCTAAAAACCATCGACCGACATTTGTTGGCCTAGCGATTATCTAATTTTAACGCTTCAACGCTTTCCACAACGTCATATGAAACTTGTCCGTTTGTCGAAGAATGAGAAAAAAATACAAATAATATAAATAAAATATAGCCATAGCCAGGGCTGGGTTGTTATAAGTATAGCGGAAAATAATTGATAATATTCTCCACATCCATTTATTATGTTTTACTTAATTAAATAATATAGCTTTTTGTTTCAATTGAAAAGTTTACTGGATTTTAGATATATTTAATAGGTTTACCTTAAATAGAAAAGAATGAAATTAGATATTTAATATTCAACAATTGGAATGACTTTCCATTTAAATAAAAATTTCTGTGACATATTATTTTTATTATGGGAAAAATTAATAAATTCTCAATCATCTTACAATGCAAAATAAAATTAATAAAGAAAAACTAAATATTTAAACAGCATATTGTTCATTGAAATTCATACCAACATAAATAAATAATTATATAACTAAATTGTAATTATAATTTATTTATGCATTCCTGGTAAATAAAAACTGCAACTGCAACTGCAACTGCAAAGCGAATTTATTAAATAACAAAATAAAAAATAAAATTGAAAAGAAAAACTAAATATTTGTACTTCATTTTGTGCATTGAAATTCATACCAACATAAATAAACAATTAAATAACTAAATTGTAATTATAATTTATTTATGCATCCCTGGCACATAAATTCTGCAACTGCAAATGCAATGTGAATTTATTAAATAAAAAAAGAAACAATAAAATGAAAAAGAAAAACTAAATATTTTAACTGTTTGTTGAAATTCATACCAACATAAATAACTAATTAAATAACTAAATTGTAATTATAATTTATTTATGCATCCCTGGCACATGCGAATTTATTAAATAAAAAAATTAACAATTAAATGAAAAAAGAAAAAGTAAATATTTTGATTTTATTGTTTATTGAAATTCATACCAACATAAATAAACAATTAAATAACTAAATTGTAATTATAATTTATTTATGCATCCCTGGCACACAAATTCTGCAACTGCAACTGCAATGCGAATTTATTAAATAACAAAATAAACAATAAAATGAAAAAGAAAATCTTAATATTTTTACTTCATAAACAATTAAATAACTAAATTGTAATTATAATTTATTTATGCATCCCTGGCACATAAATGCTGCAACTGCAACTGCAAAGCGAATTTATTAAATCAAAAACCGTTTTAAACCTCTAAACAATTTCAAATGGTTATTATTGTTATTGTTTTTGCTGGTGTCGGCCACAATTGATTTTGTAATCTGATTTAATTTGTCGTTTTCTTACATTTATCTAATGGTCTCTTCTATCAATTTTTGTTGTTGCTTTCAGTGCTGAGCAAAGGCCAGGGGGAGACGAGTCGCTATCGTTTTCTGGGCAAATGTGGCGGATACTGTTGGATCGTGACTCAGGCGACGATTGTCTACGATAAGCTAAAGCCACAGAGTGTTGTCTGCGTCAATTACGTCATCAGGTGAGTCGACTCGTTTGACAGTTATACTAACTACTATGTGGCCTATATATATATCTATATATATATATATACTTGCCATGCCCCATTAATGAGTCTGAATTGAACTGCTGCAAACAACAAACAATGCCAAATATTTGCTCATTACACGCTGCGGTCTAACGAGGAAGGGCTGGGTTTACGGGGGGGGCAATTTGTTTTCAGCATTATTTTTTATCTTTTAATTAAATGCTGCTGAAGACGGTAATTTGCGGCAGCAATTTATTGTTAATCAAGCGTATTTAATTTCCCGTCGAAAATATTTAAACAGACAACTTTTTAATATGCCTGCCACTTCCTCCCTTACCCTTACCTATATTCCCAAATTTTCCGCCCAACCAAAACCAGCAGCAACCATCGCTTCATTGATCTGCAAACGGCACGAAGACAAGATTTCCATATAAATGCAAAAGAATTTTCTGTTAACGTTTTTCATGTAAAATGTTCAAATAATTGTGTCAGTCAGCGGCAGGCCGCAGTCATCAGAATTGATTTGATTTGCAAATCCCTTCTTAATATACCCTGTTCACATTAATTGATTAGCTTATAGGGTATAGAGTAGTTGTGAGAGTTATAAAAATATATAGTTTTTTTTTGGGTTTATTATTTTATGTCATTTATTATATTCTCTACTTTGGTGTTTTTTTTTTTTTGTTAATACTTGTTTAGGGTATCCGCTAGTCGGGCTAGTGTTGTGTGCTTACTCCAAAATATTGTCAATTTCCGTGAAATGATTGAAAATGCGGCTGACAACATGGTGGATACTCAATCAGAGCACAAAATTAACATTCGTAGGCAGCTTGAAATGCTTTTAGTCGGCTCCAAAATGGGGGTACTCCCACATTTCATATTCCACGCGTAACCATCAAACATATTTATGCACAAAATGCTTCGTTTTTTTATATACCCTTTCAAAGACACACACACATATATATATAATATAAAAAAAGAATTTACTGTGTCTGTTAATTTGCGTGTGCATTTTGGAAATTGTTTATGCGCTGTACGTGTCCAGACCTTTTAGCGAATGGCCCTCGTACTCTCTCGCACACCATTGAATAAATAAATGAACACCAAAAAAATCCCCTCTTACTCAAATCCACATTTGCTATGTTTATATTAAGTTAAGATAGAGTTAGATAAGTTTATAGTCGGAAGGTTTATTGATAGTGAACTTTAAAAGTAATTAAGAGTTTTTAGAGAATTAGTGCAATAGTTGAAATGTTTTCGATGCCGTTGGGACTTTCCCCTTAATATAAAATGTATCCAAATTCCCTCAGAACCGAAAACTCTTTCATTTCTATTCCTTTCAGGTTGAGCGTAAGTATCCAATCAACAATTATTTAATACTTCTCTTAAATTAAGCGTTAACGAGCAAATATTTGTGCATTGTTTTGTTTGTTTGCCCGATTTCCGGTGTTCGTGTTTCCCAAAAACAAAAAAAAAGTAACAAAAAAACGAAAATGAAAATGTGTTTTTAATTGCCACATAATTGAAGGTTATTCGGGAGTTTTTTATTATTTTTATTTGGTTTGCTACCCCTCAAAACAGAAAAAACTGATGAACACGTGCCGTCATCATTTGTCAGTTAGATTGTTTGGTTGATTCAGTTAAATTATTAATTATATTATTGGGTTTGACGACGTCATCATCAACTAACTAAAAAAAAACTTGAACCTTAAAATATGCCATTCATAATGAATGTTAATGATTTTTCCATAAACCCAACCAACCTAAAATGCATATCCTAATAAATATATATATATTTATCTGCTGAAAATTAAAGATATTTTTTATGAAAATGCTTTAATCTTGCCAAGTTCACAGACGAAAAATCTTTTTGAATTTTTCGTTAAATTCAAAGAAACATCCTTAACCGAAAATTCTTATTGTTTTAATTTAGGGTTAGAGATTTATATTTGTTATTTATTTATTCTAAATTAGCTACAGCTAAGTGAAAATTTTCCACTTTGGTCATTTTTGAGAATAGCTTGATTTATAATAATTTACGCTCGTGTGCATTTAAATAATAATAAATTTTATTGAATGCTTTTGTTCTGCTTTTTATTGTCATCGCTCTGTGGTTGACATTGTTGTTGTTGTTGTTGCTGTTGCTGTTGCTATTGTTGTAATTGCTGTTTGTTTGCTTAATTGAAAAATAAAATTACAAAAGCGCACTGCGATCACAAGTGCGAAAGAGACAGCAACACAAGGCACAAGACAGAAATTCTCTGTTGCTTTGCCAAAAATTCAAAAACGTTGACAAAGCGATTTTCTATTTGATTTTCCAACCCTTTCCCTTTCGCTTTCCCTTCACTCATTGTTGCCGTTACTTGGACGCTTGGCATGCTGGGTTACATGGGTTAAGTGTTCGATAATTGGTGTCTGGTAAAAATTCGAATTTTATTTGATGTCTTTTTGATAATAACGAATTAGACAAAGTTCGTTTATGTTTGATACGATGATAAGCAATATTGTTGCTTGTTGTTACCTGCTGCTGCTAATGGGCCAAATGTCTTGGCTAGTGAGTTTGGCAACGCGTCAAGGCCGTTTCCCCGTCAATGAGTTTGTTGCGAATGCGTAATGTTCGCTCTGGTTTGCTTTTGCCTGTTGTAGCTATTTATGGCTTATATGTCGCATTTGTAATTGCCGTGAGATAATTCCCCAACGAGTTTCGCTCTTGAATCTTCGCCACGAATTTAATTACAGCACAATAAGCAAGAAATTGTATGCCACATGAAATTAACAACATTTGCAAAGCGGTTCCATGACACAAATACCCTGTAAAAACAGTTGATGATTAGAACAACTTTTTATAGATATTATTTGTATCCTGAATCCATGAAGATAACAGAAATTGTGCAAAATTAAATAGCAGCCAGAAGGAAATCTTTCCGTTACCATATCGTATATATATATTCTTGACCAGCAAAGAAAATAATTTAGCCATTTCCCATGTCCATGAATACAAGCGCGAAGCTTATTTAATTTTTATCAATTTTCAATAGCAATAAAAACTAACATTTCTTAATATGTTTTTTTATTTACCTTGAATTATTATTGATCATCTGTAAAAAAATCTAATTGGGTTTTATAAATCTTTTTCATTGATTAAGCCGAATATGCTATTTTTTGCTTTTTTGGCAGTGTATGGGAAAAGTGGTAAAATTGTCAAACAGGCTAATTAACATTGATTAGTTTGGTGAGGATACAAAAATTTGCATTTTGCTCGCGCGTGTTGCATAATTTTAGGCGACTTGCGAGTTGCTTTTAATTTCTTTGTTTTTTGTTGTTTTTGTTCTGCTCGTTGATTTATCGAATGTGGCAGAGGGTTGCTGTCGCCGTGTTAGTTGGGGCCGGGTTAACTTTTTTAGCATTAATGGAATTTACACGAGTTCTTAACACTTTGCCAAAGTTAGCTAAGCCCAGACGCAAGCCCTTTGCTTTTGTGGCAGCAACAGCAGGCGGCAATATTGTGGCTGCCGCAAGACTAAAAATTAAAACAATAAATTCAAGCTGCAAAACACGACAACAAAAGTCGGTTTAACATATTAAAAAAAAAAATATAATATTTATGCATTATTTTGGGCAATAAATGTGACTTTTTATTGTCGCCTTTTGGAACATAAAATCCGCCTCCAAAATCCATTTTAAGCAGACATTTAATTAATTTAAAGAGCTTTGTTTCGCAGTAGACATCAATTTCCTTAATTAAGTAGCATTCGAACCTTTTCAAGGACCAAATAATAAATACACCGTTGAGAAAATGGAAAATATATACAAAAGTGGAAAACCCGACTGAGAGCCAAAATTCAATCAGCTGGGCTTAATGGTTAAGTTTTGGCCAAGTTGTGGGCTTTCATCAGGTTGTTGGTCAGCTTGTTTTATCCCTTTTATTTTATTATCCTCTTCATTGCACAATGGTGCTTGGGGCAAATGTTAAAAGTAAAAGTTTGCTTCCTTTTCTATTTTCCTTTTTTTCTTCCTCTTTCTGCTTTCTGCTTTCTATTTTTGTTGTTGATTTTTTTTCTAGGTTGATTTTTGTGTTTGCGCAATTTGAATTTTTTATCGCTAGTGGCATTGAGAACGTTTGCTGTGCCTCACCGCAACCGCGCCCCTCTCTCTGTCTCTGTCTCTTTGGAGGCCAATTTCGATTCCTTCCAAACGATAACTTTGACGTGGGCTGGTCGAAAGCAAATTGAAAAAGTTGAGGTAGTTACGAGCCATCAAATGACAACACAACACAACAGGAACATTGACCTTAATTGCCTTTTTTTATACAAATCAATCGATATTTTACACACGCACACACACACATACACAGGAACAGGGGCGGAATTAACGCGCTTAGATTTTTATTTCCTGGTCGCTTTCGTTCTTGCTTTAATTTCCTAGCCAGAGTCCCGGGATCAGCGTAATAGGCCCAAATACGCGTGGACTTAAGATTTACGGTCATACAATTACAGCCAAATGGACGAGTAGATGCTGCACCCAAGCCCAAGTGGCTCCTACTCCTCTCCCAAGTGTGTTTTGGGATTTGCTCCAACTAGTTGGACGGGCCAACAAATGCCCCTTAATAGGCTTATCTGGTCACGTAGCCAGGGCAGCATCACAATTACCTAAGAATAAGCGAGAGCTGCTCAATAGCTATATTCATTCGTTCTTATCATGCATATGATTAGAGTCTTGATATATATATATATATATATATATATATATATATATAAATATATATATTCTGATTTTTCCAAATCACTGAAGCATGTCTCATATGCATTTTCGCTTATATCTATAAAAAATTGTTGAAAGCCAGACATAATTTTTTCACTTCATTTGTAAACATTTAGGATATATATAATAATTCTTTTTTCCGATATCGCGTTAATCGCCAGTAATAAAGAGATTATTATTATTGATATTCCACAATTGGGCAGTTTTTTATGGCTCTTGTTCGATGATGTATCAGAATTGCTTATCATAAAAAAACTCGCAATACTGATAATAAAAAAAAGTACAAAAGTCGAATATTAATTAATGCAATAATAACAAATGAGTAGATTTTTGGATTTATTGCATAATGGGATGTTTTTAAATATATCACATTTTTTTATCATAACTGATGGATTCTTTTGATGTTTGATGCCGTATTGCAGTTGAAATCCTTCGGAACGTTGAGCTATTAATTTGGTTAAGTGAATAGCTTATTTGGCCAGCAATCTTTTGGGTGGCTAACCAGTTTTTTTTGTACATAAGGAAATAAGCAAGTGCTTCAGCTCAGAGCAGAGTAAGTGTTTCAAAGCTTCCGGTTGAGCGGGGCTAACAAGCTCACGGAATTCTGTTAACACTCTGACGTCAGGATAATTAACAGTAAACACACAAAAGCAACTCTTTCCCAAAAACTTTCGTCATTGTAGTCCTTATATATATATATATAAGTATTTGTGTAGTTATTATATACATATGTGTTTATATATAAACACCGCCCGTGGCTGCCATTTTGGGTTTATTTACCAAAGTAGGCACAAACATTTAACACACGTGTGAGTTTTCCGTCGTCTTACGGGGAAAAACTCTTGTATATTCTCTTTTATGACGTTCCCTCTCTCTCTCTCTCGTCCTTTCTCTCTCTTTCTCTCTCGTCCTTTCTCTCTATTCCACTTCGCTTTGCTGTGTGCCGCACGCACAGTTCCCTCAGCTGAGCCGCGTGCCTCGAAAACTTTTGCCTTCTGTTGGAATTTCATTTGTGCCACGTGTTTTTGTGCGCTTTCCTCCATTGTTTGATTGAGGCAGTTCCTAAACTGACTTAGCGATGACTTCGAATCCGGCAAAATATGAATCAATTTTCAAAGTGTAATAAATAAATTTCATCGATTTTTGTTTATGCCTTAATTTCGACTGACTCATGACTAATTTTAAGCATATAAATAAAAATGTATTTTGTTTTGTGAGTTGAGAGTTAACGAAATTTGAACTGCTAAAATGGAATTTTTTGTTGAATTGAGTTTTTGCGATATAATTTACAACACTCACGTTTCACTCACGAATCACGCATCACTCACGAATCACGCATCACTCACGAATCGCGCACCTCGTCTGAGTGCGTCAGTTTCGGCTGTATTCATAATGTATACCGTTGTAGCCTTTTAGCCAAGTGTGTCGCCTGTGGTCGGAGTGCTTAGGTATGTATCTAAATGTTTGCTTATCAGCGGCGCAGCTGATTCTATTTTGATGAAGTTCAAGCGGCAACATTGTGACAGGCGTCGTGCTTTTGGGGGGTGGTGGGTGGTGGGTGGTTGGGTGATGGGTGGTGGGTGGTTGCTGATGTGAAGCGTTGTGTAATTCGTTTAGCAGTCAAACGTAAATGACAAATTCATAGACGGCGTGTGGAGCAGCTGAACGCAATCAGCTTGTTTGCATTTTGATTATATGTGAATAGCAGCAAGCTCAAATAAAAGTAGACACAAATCCTCGGAATGGGGGAGCAAAGAAATCATTTAGATCTTCCCAAATGTGACCAGCAGGCATGTATCTAAAATCCACATCCACCTGTCTCGGTGGACAGAAAATAATATGCTTTATATGAAGGGAAATTGCATTTTGATTGGCCTTCTTGCTGAAGCTGATAGCGCAGCGTTTTCCCAACATTGAAGTCGGGTTTTTGTTGGCTTTTCATTTCTGTTTTTTTTTTGTTGCGGTCATAAAGCGTGTTGCACATGAAAAGCATATATTTTTATGTCTGTTGTGTGTTGTAAAAATATTTTGCATTCCCTTCACAACGGACCAAAATTTATGCGTTTTAATGCAAAATAAATACGCTTAAGCATTGTAAATTTGTGCTTGTAAGAAATACTTAAAAATGCGATATTAAAAGACATGTATATTGACATAACTTGAGGTTTGCGCCTAGAACAGTTAAGCAGCTTAAGACCTTTATTTTCTCTTGTTGCCAAAATATGATTGGTAGGCTCTTCAAAAGTTGGTGGCCTTAAAACTTTATGATTCAAGTCTCAAGTTGGGCGTAACATGCTCATATTAACATATCCGCGTTCAAAATGCCAAGGCCCTGAGATACGCACAATAAAACCCGATAAATCCACACGAAAATCACAACTTGAGGACTCTTTTTTTTAACACGCACAAGGAGCAAGGACGCCAGGACGACAATGGGGCATATCACGGACGTGTTTAGCTGCGGCTGGCTCAATTTATTTTTTTATATATTAAAATGCCTGGAACTGTCAAAATATCCTGGCGACGCATATTTAAATAAACGTCAATGTAATTGACACTTAAAAGCAAAAACGAAACGAATTTAGTCAAAAGTAAAGGACGAAAAGCCAAATTCAAATTGTGGGCATTCTGCCTGGCCAGGAAACTGGCGTGGGTTTCTCCTGGTGTGTATCTACCTGCCACTCGTGTGGGTGGTGCCCGCCCCCACGTTGGGCGCCACAGGCGTCCCTTATATGTTTTTGTTGCGCAATTGTAGCCAACACACATTTATATTGTATTCATAAATATTCTTTAAAGCAAGCAAAATAATCATAACAGCAACATCGGCAACATTTCCTTTTCGTGGCTTTATTGCTTAATTCGCGTGAAAGCGAGAAGGCAAGAGCGACAAATATACACGTTGTGCTTTAGCATATTTTTAGGCTCGTATCCATCGCTACCCCACTCTCGATTTTATTGTGGCTATAAATAAAGTTGCCAAACAATTTTGTGGGTCAAATATGCAGATGCAGGCGTTAATTCCAATTGCCAAACACACAAATTTCCAAAGGTTAGATTTTGTTGAGCGCTCTCAACAAACATATCAATATTAACTTATCATCCCCCCGCGATAAAACGGTACATTTCAAAGCAAATGATATTTGTTTGTTCGCTCTCCGATTCTATGACGTCTCAGTTCAAAAACCAAGAGCAACAAAAACAACAACAAGAGGAACAGCAAACACAAATCATATGTTTTCTTGCCTATCAAATATTGCGTCGCACATTTTTGGCGTTTTTCTGTATTCCCAAAGAAGCAAAAAAAAGCTACTCTCTCTCTCTCTTAATCTCTCATTCTTTTACGCTCTCGCGCTCAGTAGCGTTCACTTTCGCTCTCGCTGAGTTGGCTGGCAAAGGCGTAACGGTGTCGTTGACTGCTGAAAGTGAAAGTTTTGCGCTCATTTTCCATGCCATTTGCACAGCCTAAACAGCATTACATAACAGAACGCAACACAACACAAACAAGAGCTCAACAAACACACACACACACACACACACACATCCACACACAAAAAATTCGAGTTCAAGGTCTCGCGTAGGCCGCATGCTCTGCCTGCCGCTCTCTCTTTTTTTTGTTGTTCTCTCTCTAGCATAACACGCACTCTCTCTCTCTCTCTGCCGTCTCTGCTCGTTGAGCCTAAAAGTAGGCTGTAACTTGAGCGACATTTGAGTGAATTTTTGTGCCCGGGCTAAACTCTTGGCCTGGGTAACAAATATTTGTTTGTCTCTGCGCCCAACATTGCTGCAGCCGAACAGCTGTGAGCTCTGTCTATCAGTGTGTGTGTGTGTGTGTGTGTGTATTGAGCCGACGCCAGCCGCCACGCACACCTGTGTGGGCTGTGCAGCTGTTAATGGAGAGAGGAAGCACTCGGCACGTTACGCATAACCGCTATTTTATGTGCGCCATTGCAGTTATCTTTCTTGGCTGTTACGCTGCCCACATCCTGCCTTGCTTACTTCGTTTTGCCCAGAATTACGTCAATTTTCTGTTTCTAGGGAGTCACCCCGGAAAGACATCTTGCGTATCTTTTTTTTTTATTTAGGATTTTTCAGTGTGTCGGCAGGTTTTTTGATTTGCTATGTCCCTTGTTTATTTTCTCGTATATATTTCTTTTATTTCGCTCACATTTCGTCGCATTATCCTTTTTTCTTCTTCTTCTTCTTGTTTATCTTATCGCGCACAAACATTTGGCATTGTTGGTCGTTCGAAGGCAGCTGTAGGGACAAAGTTTTTTGGCGTAATTGCAAAATTACGCAAGACAAAAACAGCAGGCGAGGCAAGCACAAGCAACGGGACTCGTCCTCGACTCCGAACTTGTTCGCACTCCTTCTTCACACAGTGTTATTAAAATGAAAATGTGCGTGGCTCCGCTCCGACTATGCGTCTATCAGATGGGGTTCGGTTCGCTTCCGTTCGGGGGTTGCTTCCAGCTCAAGTAGGTAACAGGAAAAAAACGCCTGCTTCACATTAAATTAGGGCTGTTGAAGCCCAATATAAAATATATATTCGAAGCCCAATAAAAAATATGTATTCGAAACTACTCAAGTAATTGAACAATTTTTGGCATTCGCATATCATTGCATGTTTTCGAACACAACGAGTCATTAATAATGTTTATGAATTCTTTTAAAAATTTAATTTTGAATTCTTAAGAAACTGCCTATTTTCATATATTTGAAAAATATATATATTATTTGAGAATAACTAAAAGATTTTAGAAAATACAAGCATAACAAAAATAAAACTAGAATAGATATAATATGCATAACTTATTCAAATCAGATTCGAATATCGCATTTGGGTTTTGCATGTAAGTTTACGGCTCATAAATAAAAATTCTTTGCATCCAAGCAAGGAACACTAAATCACTGTATCTGAACGATCAGGGATTTAATATATGGTTAATACTTGAGAATACCTATAAAAAGCAGCAATTCAATGATAATTGTTATTAATAAACGACGTATGAAGTAGTTTAATAAACTGTTGGAACCCTAAAAACTGCCAAGACGGACGGACAGCTGGACAGACTATTGACTGCGGGGTCTGGAGCAATGCCAAGGCCCAAGCAACTGTTCAAGAGCAGGCAACCAAATGCTGAAGGCTGCAAAAAAAAAAAAAAAGACAAAAAAAAAAACAAAAAAAAACAAACAAAAACAAAAACAAACAAATTTCTTAGAATACTGAATAAAAGGAAAGTAAAAAAAACAAATATTAACAAATTCCGTACGATTAAGCTATTTTTATTAATGATAATTTGGCACTTAACATCGGGCGACAAACCGCGAGCATAAAAAATTCAACGCATAAATCTTGACAACACAATTTTTTTCTTCTCTATTTGTTTTTGTTTTTATTTTTTTCGGTGTGTGTGTTTACTTTTGCAACATGTGACAAGGATAACCCACACCATTTTCATTTTTCCATTTTCCTTGGCATGCTCATTCACATACATGTATATTATTGGATTTTTTTTATAATTGTTTGTTTTGTATTTCACAGCCCACTTGCTTTCCATAGTGGTCCATTCATTTTATTTGTCTATTTTTATTTTATTTTTTTTATTTTGCTCAATTCAATAAAACTTGTCTACATAAAGCCGAAAAGCTTGAGAAATTAAGCGAAATTTGTATGAGGTTTATTTGTAATTTATTATGCACACCCTGTATAGGGTAGATCTTGTCATAAAAGATCGTTGTGTTTGCTAAGCAAATATCGATAGTTTTGATAGTTATTAAAACATAATTGATAATACTTTTTCTACAATTTAAAAAAAATATACAATATTTACTTACCTTACTTTCTATAATTGATAAAAATATATGTATTTAAAAACAAAATTTGCTGAATTTAAACTCTGTCTTCTACTATACAAATATTCAGAGAGATGGGGTAAAATTTTAATTTTAAAATTTTAAAAATACTTTTGTAAACATTTGAAAATAATATTTGGCTTATGCATAATCAAGACATTTATTTCGATTCCTAAAGTAATGATTTGAAAAGTGTATTTATTTATAAATTATGTTTAATGTCAACTGTGTCTACTTTTGACTTGCTCTCACCTATCGTCCATTCCTGAAAAGTCTGAACACCACTAAATGCTCAAATTAAATTCAATCAATAAAGTGAGTTACGCATTTGAATGCTTTTGGGTGTTTATAAGGTCGAGCAGACCCCAAACCCCGACAATCGTATTCTGTTATTCAAGTCACATGAATTTCCTCAATGTGTGTTTGTAGATTGATTTTATGGCTGTTGTTGTTGTTGATGATGATGATGAAATTTAGCCAGAGCAGAGCAGAGGAATATAACTATTGGAAGCGTCAGTCGCGCGTGATAAACCAAATAATTTTCCAGCAAAAATACAAACAGAAATATTCTATGTGACACAAAGTCACATGCAGCCGTAAAAAAACAAAAAAAGACTGGCTGAGGCACGTGGGTCAGTTTTCCAATTTTTTTTTTTAAGATTTTCTGCTGAATTGTGTGGGCGGTATATAGTTTTTCAGAAATCGAACAAATGACCACAGCCAGTGCTGGTGATGACACTGTGGAAACATGGTGGGTGGTGGCGGAGGCACATGTTCTTAAGTGACTTGCAACGCGCCCCAAAATCAAATCGACCGACAATATGTGGCGCACAAAGGACACACACATATGTCGTGTCATTTGCAGGACACTGATCCTTGTTCAACTTGTTACCATTTGGAGCAGCCATTTAAGTTGTTTCCGCTTTGTTTTGCTTATTTCGCCGGGGACATTTCGTGTCTTTTCAGTTTTATTTATTAATATTTTGGAGTACTATATATGCTTATTGTTTTTGTTTTTTTGGTTTTGTTTTTGTTGTGTTGGGCTTAACTCATAAATCAAAATGGCTTTGGCATATTTTCCTTTTTATCTTTCGCCTGGCTTTTCTTCACACGTGCCGCGACGTGGGCCCAGAACAAAAAATAGAAGAAAAGCACGCACTGTTTTTGGCATTCGCTTTATTGCCACGCTATTAAATGAGCCAACGAAGGCCAATTGCCGATGGGCTTAGATACGTTTTAATGCCCAGCAGCAAATAGCCAGGTACAATGAAAACAAGTTACAGTATTGTAGTCGAAAGAGCTCGACTTGAAGATGCCCTGAATCCAGCTGTTAAATTTGCTTATTGCAGTTTATTTAAGATGAAAATAGATTTTTGTTAACAAAATCTGTGTTTCTTATGCGATTTTAATAAATATTTAATTAATGCGTAACTTGCCCATTTTGATTGGTATAAAAAGATAGTAGATAAATAGATAAATAATATGTATATATAATATTAAATAGATTCAAAAGTAGTGTGTTTCAAACCTTTGCCAGAGATTGAAATCTGACGATGCTTTCTGAGCCATCTAAAGTGATTTTTGTGTTAAAAAGCAACTGAAATTGCTGTCATATTAAAAATAAAAATATTTTACTTTTCAAGATAAAGTGAATATTTTCTATATTTAGCTGTTTCATACAATTTTCGCTCTTATTTCACTTAAACTAAAAAGAATGCTAATAATTGGCTTATTTTAAAACTGATTTTGTAGATTTATATTATATAAACATATTTACAGAGTATTTCAGTGTTTAGAATGTTTGTCTACAACTTGTTCACTTGTTATTTATTTGGGCCCATTAAATGTTTATGTAAGTGCCGAAGAGATGCTTAAATTGCGTGTCAATACGCCCATAAGTAGGCTACAAAATTACTAAAGCCACAAAATTCAGGACTGTCTGTCGTCTGGCGCTCTTTTTTTTATTTTTTTTTTTTTACAAAAGATGGCTTAAATGATAAGTCATTGAAGCGGCCAATTCGCTTCTAGACTTAAGCCGAGAACAACAGAGTTTGTGCCACACCCAATTTCCGGCTGATGAACAACAAATGAAACAATTTTTTTTTATATTTTTTTTTATTTATTTATTTATTTTTTTTTTTTTTGGCCATTGCGTGCCGCTTGGTCATTATTTGAGGCTACTTTTCGATGGTTGCTGGTGTGCTTCGAGTTGTCCGCTTGTGCAAATAACACAAAATATTAATTCACATTCGGGCTAAAATGAAAACGCAACAAACCAAGCCAAATACACACACACTCGCACACAATCAATGAACCAACCACTGAGTGGCTAACTGAATTGACTGACTGACTGTCATTCATTTGATGACTTTGTTCCTTTCAGTTTGCTGGCGGGGCAGCTGCGGGGTATTGACTTGGCCGCAATGATGACGTTAATTTCCTGTGCTCTGCGTTTCAATTGTTACATTTTCAGCTACCGTTTTTATTTCGTTACCACCCCCAATTTATTTATTATTAATATTTGAGTACTTGGTGGCATTAGCAACATCATCAATCATAACACGAACCTCGACAGTTTCTATTCTAAAATGTGAGTTTTTCTTCTTTTTTTTGTTTGTATTACTGTTTTTGTTGTTGCGCGGCAGCTGTCATCTATATTAGTGTTGTTGTTGTTGTTGTTGTTGTTGCTGTTGCTGATGTAGACAAGCTTGTTATTTTAATTAAGCGTTTCATTATGCTACTAATTTGTCGAATTTCTGGTCTTTATTTAAAAATGTGTATAATAAGGCCCAATTACAGTTGCTTTTTGTGCTCAATTAATTTTTCAAATTTAATATGTATCAAATTAATTTTCCGGCTCGAATTTTGCATAATGTGTGTTTGCTTCAGAGGGAGTGTTTTAAAAATTTATAACTGAATAAAGGATCTTGATTCATGATTTAGGATTATGATTTATGATCATGTGAGAGGTTATTATAACAGTGTATAGATGATTGAAAGATCTAGATTTATTCTGTCCATATTTTATCCCTTTATTGTTTTAATATTCTTTATCATAGAATGAAACAAACTATTCAATTAAAAAAGCGTGTGAATGAATTTGATTTACTCTGCCTATGTTTAAACTATTCATTGCCATATTATTTATAGTCGTATAAAGGGTTATAATAAATGTGTATAAGTGAGTGCTATTCATTGTCTATTAATCGTCTGATAAATTCATAATAATTATTTATTTATCTTTAAATTATTTATCAAGTAGATATATTTTGATAACGTTATCATTACATTTTAGTAAGGGTATTTCCTAGTGCAGCTCTCTCGATTAACACATTTTCTGTTTTTTTCTGCCTCTGTTTTTAATCATGTCAACAACTGTGTGAATGTACACACACATCCACACACACCCACACACACCCATAGCACTTTTGGTGTTGGATTCACACAGTGCAAACTGAACTCATTATTTTGTGGTAGCCATAAATTATTGCTACCAGCACATGATGTGTGTGTGTGTGTGTGTGTTTCTCTGTGGTAAGGTGCTACAATCATGAGCGGGTTGTGGCTGTTGAACGTTGTTTGCTTTTAGCTTTTGTGGGCTTTTATTGCTTTGAGCCAATGTCAATATAGTGTGGATAATAAACGGATGCTTCCCATGAAAAGATACTCTGGGCTTCAAAAGATACGGATGCTGTTTGTAGGAGCCGTTTTCTTGGTATCTGGTTTTTATAACTGACTCTCGAAATCTTTTTAATACGCTTGTTGTTTATTTATTGCAATGCACTGCAATTCGCGAAGTTTTGCATTTATCTTTATATTTTTAATATAACACAAAGATACACAAGTATTACAATAATTAAGCTAAGGTTTAGTAAGTTAGGGTGTGATAAAAATTGCATAGTTTATCCACGTTTTTTCCGTATGCCTTAACTGTTGCTAGAGATGAACCAACTGATTAAATGAATATCGATAAATTAATCGATATATTAATTGGCAGATCAAATAACGAATCGAAACTTGACAAAAACCAAAGTAATCCTTCATATTTAAATTTGTGATTCGTTGTTGTTAGCTTAATAAAGTGATTTATAATGGCTTTTACATAACCATTTGGTGTCAATCAATCAGCATCCTTAATTTCCTCATCATCGGTTGTGCACCGCTCTCTTTTATTTTATTTTTTTTTTATATTTTGTCTTTTGCTCTGCTTTGGCTTGACACCATTCGACGCGTAACGAGCAACACCTGTTTGGGTCGAAAGCAGTTTGCAGCTATTTGATATGTGGCTTTGGCTTTGGCTTCTGGGCTGATCATTTATCATGCGAGGCGTCTAATTAAGTGTTATGCTCATGTTGAGATACAATATCTAAACACAAATAACTTCTGAATGCCCAAATCCTGTCTCTCTGCATTACGCACACAATCAAACAAACAACAAACAAAAACACAAAACACAAAACAACAAATCCAAAGTGCTACTGTGGAAGCGAATAAGCAGTAGTATCATTATATACATATATAGTATACACGTTCTGCCTGTTGCCATCTTCTCAAGTTCCTGACTAATACCAATAACAACAATAGCAACAACAACAGCTGAAAGACAGAAAGAAAGAAAATCCAAGTTATATGAGTACAAAGACTCAATATCTCATCATCTGTTCTTGTTGTTTCTCTTCTTCATGCTGTTGTTTATGTGTGTGTGTGTGTGTTTTTGTTTGTTTGTGTGTGCGTTTTGTTTGGCGTGTTTGTGTTGAGAAACTTGATTTTTTGGCGACGCTTAAACTATACCCTATATCCGTGCATGTTCAATCAGGTGTATTAAGCAGATTAAAAATGCTAATTATTTTGTCATTAATTTCATATTACACTTGATTAATTAAAATTCGATTTAACAAATATTCCAAGTGAAGGCAATTAAAAATCTACATTAATGCAAAAATTTATAATAGATCTAATAAATATAACCGTTATATATTTTGCTCTTGAGTGCTTACAAATTATGGATTAAATGTGTTTCATTGATAAGTTGTATATCGATAACTTTGCAGCTTTATTACAGGGTAGCGCGTAGTGAGTTATTTGCTGTCATTAACATATGTTCTGCACTTTTTATCTTTTGCCCTGCGCCTTTATTTATCACATTTTGCACAGTGCACACATACACACACACAAGCATACATATGCATATTTAGGTGTGCGGCGGTTTTTGTATTTTTCCAAATGTGTGGCGCTGCTTTTTTGTTTCTTTCTTTATTTTTTCGCCAAGTGAAAACCAGTTCCAGCAGCAGCAACAACAACAACAACGACACCAAAGCAGCAGCAGATGCCGGCCGGCACACATTTGGGGTATTCAGGTCTGTCAGCCGATCAGACGATCGACTGAACTGAACGTCTGTCATGCTCAGCTTATGCTCTCTTTAAGCTGTTGCTCTCTTGAGTTCTTTTCGCTCTCCCTCTCTCTCTCTCTCTCTCTCTTACGGTTTGTCTCTCTGCTGACCCTGTTGCAGTGCAGAAACAACAGCTTTTAATTGGAGTTGCTGAGTATTTGGTTGCTGTCTACACGCACCTCGCAGAACGCACGTAGACCAAAGCAGAGGAGAGTCGCTCGCTGCTTGAATTTCAGCATTTTGTTACGTTGTTACCAGATGTATCTATGGCCTTTGCTCGATGACGTGATTTTTTTTATAGCATTTATTTACCCCCTTGATGAATCGACACAAATATTTCGCAAACTATTTGGTAAATGACAAGAAACAATGCGACGCAATTGTGAGCGGAACTTGTGAAATGTGTTTCTCTAATAACAATTCAGATGCAACTCGCTTACGGACAGATACAGCCAGCAAGAGATATAGAGAGAGGCATACAGTTGACTTGATTCTGTTGGCCACTGCGCAAATTGTTTGCTAATTCGCATTGCATTTGGCTCAATCTCTCAATATGCTGGCCATGTGGGCGGACTGCATTGCCAATAGTGCAGGTCTACTTTGATACAGTCGCCCTTCATTATTGTGGTTTACATGATCTTAAAAAAGGGCTGGGCCCATACTTCAACGAATTAATAATTTAAGCAACTACTAAGCTCAACTTAGTCACTGGACTATGTGCCCCCTTTAAATGCTGAGTAATGCAAATTGTTAGCCCCCATTTGCAATTCGGTTGAATAAAATAATTGATAAATAAATTATATTTATAACATATATGTATAAATACGAGTATACAAGAAAACTTATGCAAATATTTATACATATTCAATTTTTATTTGCTTTAAGTAAATTCCAGAACTTTTAATGTTTTTATTTTAATACAAACTATGATTAAATTTATAATAATAAATTGCCAGATACTAGATTTTTAGTTTTTTATTTCTGAAAAGATCGCCTGACATTAAATAATTTGTACTTATTTTTAATAATAATGTTTGTAGACCAATTTCGTAAAATACTAGACAAATGCAGTTAAAATACCATTAGCATTTTTTTTTCGTCGAATTGTTAATCTCTCTAAATATCAGTATTAATTTTCTATAACATTTTGTTATTTGTTGAATTTATTTTATTTTTATCTTTTATTTGCGAATTTGTTTAAAGAATAAATATTATTCTGGAGCTTATCAACGACACAAGTGTATTACAATTATCTTTATTTTAGCTTTATAATGTATATATATATAGCTTTATACATATATATTTTAGCTGATTGATTTATAAATTTTATTTAGCTTGTAAATGTATCAAGAATTTGGTTTATATTACTAACTGTTTGTCAGCTAACAGATAACGTCCGTCAGTTCTTGTTGTTATTGTTATTTATCATCATCGTTGTTGACATTGAGTTTTGTTACCAGTCTGTCTCTTGACTGGTTAAATGTATCTGTATTATTTCTATACAATATTGGGGGGCTCGTCTGCAGCACGAAACTGCTGCATGATCTGGCAAAAAATACTATTGTTGTTGGAGTGTTGAGCGAGGTGTGGCGTGGGGGAGGCGTAATATGAGCCATGATAATTTCAAACACACACACACACACACACACTGACACACCAACATGTGCTTATATTTATATATAGATTGTTTTATCAACTCGTTGATTTGTATTATATTTCTTCTTTTTCTCTTCAGATTATATATATATAATTTTTTTGGCTTGAATGAATTGCTGTTAAAGAGTTGTATTTTCTCTGACTGGATTTGTCGTTGTTTTTTTTTTGTTTTTGCAAGCTTTTAAGCTGATTGAAGTCGGACAGTTGATTTGCATTGTCTGGCATTTATTTTGTTGTTGTTTTGCTATGAATGTGTTAAGTGAATTGCAGCCCATTTTCCATGTGTCTGTCTCAAGTTGATTTTCGGGGTAGCTGTTGCTGCTGCAGTCTCCAAAAATAAACAAGACACATTCAGAAATTCCCTCAACCTTTCACAAAAATTTGATGTGGCTCTGAGAAAATTGTGTGCTTGTTAATGTTCAAAATTCCAGCAGATGATGCCGAGTTCCGTTATCGTCTTTATTGTTTTTTTTTTTTTTTTTTTGGCACAATTTGGATTTATTTTTATCACATTTTTGTTTTCTTTCGACATATGTTGTATCTTTGCGCTGAAAAGCTGATAAACTTATTTAATCTTCTTTTGCATTTTTCTATATTCAATTTTATTTGTTAATTGACTTGAAAAATATAAGATTTGTAAAATGTTTGCAGCTTATTTATTTAAAAAAATGTTAATTTATGTTCTGCATTTTTTTTCTCAATTAAGTTTTAGATTTTCTTCAATTTAGAATTTTTCTAAAAATAATTTATTTATATATCCTTTCGTGTTTCTCTAAGAAACTACATAAACATTTCAAATTTATTTGAGTGCTGCGCTCTTTCTTCTTTGCAGCGCAACATTTTGAATAATTTGTCAAAACTTTCCATTATTTGCTGCACTGCGTTTTCTATTGTTTATTTATCCTCATTTTCAAGGTTTCACCTTTTTTTATGGATTTTTTTTTTACTAACTGACAACCTTTTTCATACAGGATTATGAAAATTTCATCAGCCTTACGTAAAATTTTTGCCTATTGAAATTGCAGTGGAAAGTGAAAAGTGCGCACACGTCGGCACACAGATACTCACTCACACACACACAAACACACACTCACACACAGTTTATTACATTTTCAAGGCAGCCCATCAAATGCCTCAAATGCTTCTCATTTCTCTGTCCAGAGGCGAATAATACTTGACTCTGTGTGGTTTATTTAGTTTCCCAGTTGAAATTTGCAGTCAATTTAATGAAAAACTTTGATCTTTGAAAATAAACAGCGGTTGAGTGCTTAAAATAATAATTTAAAAAAAGAAATAAGATCTGGATACCCATTTGAAAGTGTTCTAATATATCTAATATAAAAATGTGTTGTTTTTTATGTAAAGCATTTAGTTTCATTCAAATTTTGCCAAAATCAAAATGTAACATTGGTCGTTCAAGGCTCTAATTAATGAATATGACTTTTCTAATTTGATGTAAAAGTTTAATATTAATATATTGGAATAAACGTTTAAAATAAATGACAGCGAAAGTAAACATTAAAAAATTGCTCAGGAAACAAATGAAAATGTGTAACAAAAATGAGCAAAGTCATAAAAAATGTCGCTGCATATAAAAAACTGTAATCGTTCAATAATTTATATGAAAAACTGACATCATTCAATATTTTTCTCACGCACTCAGGTCCTATTGGGTTCTTAAGAAAGTATGTGTGCGTGTGTGTGTGTGTATGTGTGTGTGTTTGGCTGTTCACTGTGTGCGTACGTGCGTGCCTCCCTTTTAGGCCTTACACGCAATGGCTTTAGTTTTATGGCGAAATTAGCGGATGTCTGTTCAGAAATTGCGCAGCTTCGCCGATAACGGTTCGTACTTGTGAAATATCCTCAAAAACATTAAGAGAGTTCTTTCCAACTTTCTTTCTAACCACTTCCTACACACGCACACACACACACACAAGCATACGCACACGCACATCGATGATATTAAAGGGAAATTGTTTGACCAATAATTTGGCTTGGCTGTAAATTTGTTGCCTGGGGCTTTTAAACTTGATTTGTATTTATGGCTTTTGTGTGTAAATTCCTTCATTTAACGACTTATTTTTGTGGCATATCTCCTGGCGCTACGAGGGCAAAAACCAAACACTTGGCAAAAAAAAAGTGAAAAACGAAATGTTAATTGTCGTCTTATCACGTTATCAGCGCGTTGCATAGTTCAGGTTTACAGTTTAGTTAGATTAGGCCCACCAAGAAAAAAAAAAAAAACTCAAAAACAAACACCCACAAACATACATACACATGTTTGTATATATGTATATATTTCCGCTGTATTCAGTCGGTCAGCTTTATCGCCAGGTTTTTGTCCGAAAACAGCGAACAATTAGCGCAAAGCTCTCAATTGCTGAAGCATGCAAATTGAGTAGCCGAGTTTGTGAATTGCGAACCAAGCACAGACAGCGAGAGAGAGAGAGAAGGAGTGAAAGAGAGACGCAGTAGCAGCAGCAGCATCTCAGCAACACATTTGTTTGACATGAAAACAATAATAAAAGAGCGAATACTCAACATTTTGTGTTTGGCATTTAGGAAGCAAAAAAAAAATAAAAATAAATAATACAAGAACTGCAAACAGTTTTGCGCTCAATTGATAAATGAGTCAGGCAGATAGCGAAAAAAAGCCACTCAATGACACTGCGCCGGCGCTCTCTTTGGAGTGCCACTCAGAATAGAACAACAACAGCGTGTTGTGCTCGGCACGCGGCGACGGCGATTCTCTCGCCGGCGCAGGCTGTCTGTCGTCAGCAGCAGCTACAAGCAGCTTTCAGCTGCGCTGGCCGCTAGCATTCCACTCATTCGTCTCTGGTACGTTGTCGTTTGTGCAGGCAAGCAGCGGCTGTCAGGGGCTCGAGTTTTTCCGTGCGCACTTTTCAACTAAATCTTAATAAACTGAAACTGGACTCTCGGCAGCGCTTTGCCAACCAAAGAAACAAGAAAAAAATAAAATAAATAAAACAACGTACAACTCTACATCTTTTTCTAAACTCTAAACACCGCTGTCTTCAATCAATCAATCAATCAATATCCTGAGCAACGTTTCAAAATTGTTTTTCGCTTAAATTCTTCAACTCTTGTGCAACTTATAAATAAATAATAATAACACAGAATTCAAATATCAAAAGCAAACGCAATAACTAAATAAAGTCAGAAATTCACAACTTTCGCTGACTTTTCGCAAATGTAAATAGTAAAAATTTTAAACGATTGCATTTTCAAGAAATAAATCAGTTGTAATTGATAATTATTAATACTCAAATGTGTTAAAGTTAAAAGGTAAAAATACAAGATAAGACAAAAAACCAACAACAAAACAACAACATTTAACTATTATATTGATTAAGATACAAAATGCCAATTTCCGTTTTAATTACGCTACAAAAAAAAGTATAAAAAGTCTAAAGAAATTACATAAAATTCGATTAGTATTTTGTGTTGCTAACGTGAAATAAAAGATTTCCTCTTCTTTGTAAAAGGAAAAATACAAATGCAATTAAGAATCATAAATATACACACTAAAAAGCAAATTGGAAAAAAAATATATATGACAAAAATAAACTTTTATTATGCGTGGATTGGAATTGACAACGACAAAAAATAAACTCACACACAATTATATATATATATGATATATATATATATATATATATATATATATATATATGTATATATATATTTATTTTTATTTATATGTATACGTGCATATACATAACATACATCACTTATATTTATATATACATATATATGTGTGTATATATGTTTTATGGGTGGTGTGTGTGTGTCAACAAGATTATCAAATAATACATGTTCAACTTTCAAAACAAGAAAAACTGACAAATTAACTTTTTTTTTGTTTTTTTTTTCCTCGAATTAAAAAAAGAGCGCACGTTTGTTACACGCGGGCATCGAAATCGAAAATAATAACAAAAGAACAACAACAACCATAACAACGACAATAAGAAGAAGAAGAACCGATCATAAGAGCGCAATGCATATTAATTAATAAACAATTGCAAATGTCAAGCCAAAAAAGATTTACACAACACTCGCACCTAACCTACAAACAAAATGCTGCTGCGTCGCTGCTGCATCGGCAGTTGTAGTTGCGACCGCAGAAAATAAGAAGAACACAGCAACAACAACAATAAAACATTTATTGCAATCTGCGTTTTAGTTGGCGCTGTAGACGCCGACGTCGCAGTCGGGCGACCCCCACAGCGAAACGCACGATCTGCCTACTCACTCTCTCTGTATTGCACTCTCTATCTGCACTTACGCCGCTCTCTCAGAGAGGATTGCTCACACACACACACGCAGCCCACTGCAAAGCGGTGGCGTTTCAGTTTTGTTTCGCATTTATTTTATTTATTTTGGCTATTTGGCATTTCGCTTTATTTTTCTTTTCTTTTTTTGTTGTTGTTTGCTGCAATTTGCATTTGCATTACATAAAATTGCTGAGCGATTTAATTTGTTGATGAAAACTAATTGAATTGCAGCTTAATTAGCAATTGCATTGACTTTTGAAAAGCCATAAACCTACCTACATTTTGCATATGTTTGGTATACTGTATATGTATACATGTATGTATGTGTGTAATGCATATACCCGCCACCCACGCATATATGCTGATTATACAATTTGACAATGTGTGTGTGTATGTGTGTTTGCTTGTGTGTGTTTTGTGTGTTGCCAAAATGCGCGTGTCACTTTTGTTCTTTTCCGCTGTTTATAGTCTAGTTAATTCATTTTCTACTCTATAGGCAGCCTCCTCTTTTTTTGCCTACTGCTTTTTTTATTTTCATTCAATTTAATACACACTGCCTTTTATGTGTACACACACCTACATACTTACACTCACATACACACAGACCCTAGCAAAAAAAATATAAAAAAGTTCGTCAAAGCAATTACTGCTATTTTACGTTGAGTTGAGTTTCACATGATGCTGCTGCTGTTGCTGCTCCGTTATTGCTCTGCAATTGAAATCAAGAGCAGCCAGCTTCAAGCATTTGTTTTATTCTTTTTGTTCTTGTGGGGGTCTCTCGCATGCTCTCATGCTCTCTCACTCTGTCACTTTTGCGATTGTCTGTCTCCTTGTGTATATCTCGGCGCTGTTTGTGTTTTGCTTTATTCGCCTCAGTTTGTTACACAATACAATTTGTTGCTTTCATTTAGCTTACAGGTCATCTACTACTTTATTGAGATTTTAAATTCTTATTCTGAAATATGTATTATTTTATTTCATTTTTAATTCACTTTTAAATAATTTTCTAATGTTTTTTTTTTGTTTCCGTCATTTTTAAATTTTTTTACTTGCCCACATAATTCATTTCGTTCCCAAGCACCAAAAGTGTGCCGCTGAGTCTGTTTTACGACTTGAGAGAGTGCATACTTATTTGTGCACGTGTGTGTGCTTATGACGGAGTGTGTGTTTGTGCAAGAGAGCGCATGAAAAAGCACTCTTATCACGCGATCAATTTCTACATACTGACTCGAGTTTTTACTTGGCTTGCGACTTACACCGGAGTTCAAGAGTTGAAACTGTCTCTCTCTCTCTTTCTCTCTGCCTCCCATTTCGTTTCGTTAGGTGGCGCTTTAGTGACATCAAAGCTTCAACTGTGAGCTTAAAGGGTTGCTAAGCGCTTTAGATTATGTTCAATTGACATTTAGAGCTGTAGGTGCTGCCAGCTGCTTCCTTTCTTTTCGGCAATTTAATTAAAGTGATGTAAGCTTAATTTGGGCTTTATACGCTGCGCGGCGGTTTAAACCGGCTACAACCGGCAAACAAAATAATATAAAGCGCAAAAGCACACAAAAAGACAGATGAAGCAATTATTTAAGTGTGTTCTGCTTGGTTTGCTTTGCTTGTTGGTTTGTGTTGTTTTTGTCCATTTATTGCCTTCCGACTTTCTACATTCTCTTTCTCTTTCTGACTCACTCTTTCTCGCTCACTTTTTGTGTGTGTGTCCGTATTCTAGTTCGTATTCAGGTGGGTGCCATATGCATGTGGGCTGCAGCTGCATCATAAGGCTTGCAACAACAACAGCAGATACGTTTCCGTAATTTTTAATTGTAATCAACCACAATTTGACATTGAACACAGTATCTATTGTCGCAGTGGGCGTTCCGGTCATTTCCAACCCGGTTATCAAGTGTAAAGTGGCAATAACAAAAGGCAAAAAAAAAAAAAAATTCCATTTTAAAGTATCCGCGTCTCATTACGTATTACTTATTATTTCACCACAGACAGACGAGCCCCCAAAAAAATAAAACAGCAACAAATCTGTTTTTGTTATAAATCACATTTCCAATGAAGTCATTTACAGTCTGCCCTCGCTAATTCTAACGTTTCGTTTCGTCACTTATATTTCCAGTCGCAAAATAATTTAAGCAATGAAATATTTTGTAAAATTTATATATTTAAATTCAAAATATAAATTTTAGCTTCAAAGTCATGTTTGTAGATCAATTCATAGTTTTCGGTAAAAGTAAAAACTACAAATCGGAAGATATTGCAATAAAATATTTATTGCATTAATTGCTGGACATACTTTTCGCACGAAGTTCTCATTTCCGAGCGATTACTGTGTATATTTTTGTTGGCCCTCTTTATCTAAATATCACACATATTGCGTGTGCTATTTTTGTTTGTTTCTTCTGGAATCAGACGACGGCTATAGATGAGGGCCTATTATTATTCCATGGCGTGTCTACAACACGGCCAATGCACGATCATTTCACGTGCTACGAACTCAAAGCTCATTCACTTCGTGCATGCACATCTGAGTTCCGTTCCGTTCCGTTCCGTAGTTGGGTTGAGTTGGCCGATTGTACCGTTCTATCTTATCAATGACCAAGGCGACGACGACGACGACGACGACAACCAAGTCGATGACGAGTATCACTCGAGAGCAAATGAATTTCATGCTTTTAGCCAGCTTCAGTTGCATGATCGAAAAATCATGTAGACTATATTATATATATATATGTATATATATATATAATCCGATTTGGTTGCCATGATCTATTGCTTATCAAAAGCGTCGCTAAGAACAGCAAAAAATATGGATTACTTCAATTAGCGTCTGGGACACACCCACAAAATGCCGCTTATCGACGTCGACGTCAAGTCTTGCCCTGAATATTGATAAGACCATTCAAGCGGGTTGGCAAAGTTTGTTAGTTGTTGGGTTTGGGGTTACTTAGACATGTTAACGTGCCAATTTCAGCATATTTTCGTAATTCGCTATAACAAAAAAACAAAAATTTTCCATACGAAACACACTCCAAAATTCAGACTCATTAATGGCAAACTTTTTAGCTATAATTATATATAATTACTAACAATTGCTGTAGCACAATTATTGCATTTAAAAACCTAAATATGTTCATAAAAATACGAAATACGCGCGATTTTCGTTTTCGGGCTGTGTTGTAACAAACGAGTGCAAAAAAAAAAAATCGAGAAAAAAAGGAAAAATAAAAAAAAAGAAAAGTTGAAAAAATTCTTATTGTATTTGATTATCAATGCGAATCGCGTTCACCTTTGCAGTAATCTTGAGAACAAACATGAGATTTATTCACTTGCACAACAAACGGCGGCAAGTGAGGAACAGCAGGACAACAAACAACAACTACCTGAAATTAACAACAACAACAACAACGATAGCAACACTGAAACAGCAACGGTTGCCGACACAACAACAACAACAACAACTTTAGAGTTAGTGGACAAACCCAAAGTTATTGAGACTGCAAACGAAACAACAACAATAATCAAAACATCAACATCAACAACAACAACTGCAACTGCAACTGCAACTGCTGCTGCAACTAACCCACCAGCAATATCAACGACACCAACAACCACCTCAACTCTAGACAACAAAACAGCAGCAGCAATTCAACAGCAACAGCAACAACAACATCAACAACAATTGCAAACGGAGCTGCTTATTAAACGTGAAAATAATTCGCCTGGGCCGCGTACAATTACAGCTCAACTCTTTACGAATTTGAGTCTTAACAACAACAACAATAGTAACGAGAACAACAACAAATTGCCGCGTCTCGAAGAGAAACGTCCCAAATCGGTGACTGCTTCGCTAATACGCATCACACCGCAGGCAACAGCGCCACCTGTTGTTGGCAAGAAAACACTACTTGCTGCAGCACCATCAGCGCTGCAGTCGTTGCCACCAACAACAACCACAACGGCTGCAATACTGTCGTCAAGCAACCAACAGCAGCAACAACAACAACAACAACAACAACTGCAGCAGCAACAACAACAACTGCAGCTGCAACAACAACAACTGCAACTGCAACAACAAGAAACACAAGATATGAATAAGGGATTCTTATCATTTGCTGGCGATGGCCGAGGTTTAACAAGTAAGTAGAACTCTCCTCACACCAAAACCACAATTGATTACAACGGGTGCATTAGCTAGCAACAAGTTGATAACCCAAAAGGTGTGCAAAAAAAATAAAAAACAAAAACCAAAGTAGAAGATAGCTTCTGTAGTATGTGCATTACAAAAACTGATAAGAAGAATGACCCCGGTACGGGAGTGATAAGTAAAATCACTGTTATATTTCACTTGTTGTACATTTTAGACTTTTAAGACAGAATAGTGTGTATTTTGATGGGAATTGCAAGTTTTATATAACATATGTATATATAGGAAATTTTACTTTTGATTTACACACATGTAACTGTAACTAAATTAAATACGCTCGATTTACGCTCCATCATTCGTTGTTTCTCGACGGCCACACATATACATACATACATGCAAATTTAGGATCATGTGACAATAGGTTGTTCGAACAAACTATTTCGCATGTCGAGACAATGATACCCTGTTTTACATTTTCAGCATACATTTGATGGGCTATGGTTACAAAATTGATCATCAGTTAAACCACCTTCTGTTACAAAAAAAAAAAGACAAGGATAGAGTGTTGCTGCTATTTTCGCACACATTCAAGGGTCTTCGAGATCCGGTAACAATATACCTGCTTCTATCTCACACATTCCAAAACCCTTTACGGCACTAGAAATGGTGCGTTACTGTTCGCACCCACGCTTGCATGCTCATCAAAGGCTGGATTTTTCGTTTATCCGCGATGTTGTCGCAGCGAAGTGAATTGAAATAATGACCAGCTTTCGCTGCTCGACACGCGAACCCTGCAAAATTTTCGACGCGTCGCAGCCAGAGCTCTGCTGGGACGCAGACTGTCAGAAAAATCTGAAACACTTTTTTGTCGATTTGACAACTCTATGTGTTGATTGCTTAGTGCCACAACACTATAAATATTTTCATGTGACTTATGTCGATTTTAAATATCACATAAAACGTAATCGAAGAACAACACAATTCGTAATGCTAAAGGATAAAGCTATCGCTATTTTTTTTACTAAAACCTCAACATGGGAAATTTTCCAGGAACTGGAATAAACCGAAACGTGCAATAGCCATAGAGCAATTGTAAAGTCAGGCGATTGCTCGTAACTTGGTATATGTATATATAGTGTATATATATATAGTGTGTATATATAGTATGCATATTCATACAAGTTGGTCGTGCCCGCTTCCAAGTGAGTTGCACATAACGTGTGACGTGCGGCTATTTGATGTGATTTGACGCATTGTTGTAATGTTGTGTCATTATAATTGGACAGACTGTCGCTTAGCGCGACCGTCAATCAGTCGTTCAGTTTGTCAATTTGTCAGTTAGTTAGTTAGTCGTTTTCTGCTTATCGCCTTCGTTTTTTTTTTCTTTTGCCGCGATTTGCGCAAATTAGACGACTAAAGGCAAAAACTGCAAATGCACAAAAACAACAACAACAACAACAAATATTTGTTTTTGCTGTCATTTTGCTTGCATTTTGTAAACAAAGTGCTGCAAGCTTGCCTGACACAGCTATAATATATACTCGAAACACACCTATATAAGTATATATGTATACAGTTTTATATATACATATGTATGTATTAATCAGCATCTGCCGGTTCGAATATTCTGGTTGTTGTTGTTGTTATTGTTGTCATTGCACGTTGTTTTTTATTTGCTGTCATAATCGTACACCCAATGCTGAATTACTATTACGCATACGCCATGTTTAACCCACAAAAGCCACTGAAGCAGAAACTGTATACTATTTAGGTTCTCTAACTAGAATTTGTATATATTTAATTTATTTTTCAATTTGATTTTCTCTAACTTGACTTTTATAATTCAATCGTTATATGCCCAACGCACAACGAAACTAGAGAATTTTAATGTTTTTTATACCCTTAACCCATTAAAAATGGGTAAAAAGGGTATAATGGTTTTGTGCAAATGTATGTAACAGGCAGAAGGAAGCATCTCCGACCCCATAAAGTATATATATTCTTGATCAGGATCAACAGCCGAGTCGATATAGCCCTGTCCGTCTGTCCGTCCGTCCGTCCGTCCGTCCGTCCGTCCGTCTGTATGAACACGCGGATCTCAGAGACTATAAGAGCTAGAGACTTCAAATTTGAAATATAGGTTCTCGTATACCAGGCGCAGAACAAGTTTGCTTTATTTTATCGATAACTGCTTCAGTTTCGGAATTATCGATATATTTAGATTTCCGATAGCAATAAATTCCACAATTTAGGAGGCAGAGGGTTCTAATTTATACATAATATGCTTTTACATATTATTGATCAGTTGCCAAAATTTCATTAAGTTCGGATAAGAAACACCAAAGTTATAGTCGAAAATATATTTTCATATTGATCTTCTTGTTGTCAGCAGCCTGAAGCATTTTCTGTATGCATAAATAGGCGAGCGCATGTGTGAGAATGAGATGGCATGATAATCGACGCTAGTGTCAATATATTTGTGTGTATTCTGCAGAGCCCCGATAAGTACTGTTTCGTGTACGCATGTATGTCTGTATGTATGTATGTATATGCTTGTGAGTAAAGACTGTAAGAAATGCACTTGCAGAACTGAACATTTGAGTGCAAATCATTTTAAAGGGAAATTATCCAATAAAACTAGAATATATTTAACAACTGGGTTAAGGGTATATCGTAGTCGAGCCAACTCGACTACAGCATCTTACTTGTTTATATCTATTATTTATTTATTTTTTTTTTTGTAAAAACATTATTTTTTATAGGAAATTTTCGATTATATATCTATATATTTCGAATTATTTAAGTAATGAGCTTAAAAGTTTTGTGGAGTTTATTTTTTTGATTGTTAGTTTACCAGAAATCGGTCCATTTGTAAAATCGCTTATCTCATATATAAAGAGGAAGTATGTATGATTATTAAATTCTTAAAATCAACCATAAATTGCCATAATTTGCAACTTATGATTTCGTAAGAAAAAACATGTGAGTAATTCTTAAAAATTGAGATATCAGCTTATCTTCTTAGTTTGTCTATATTTCTGGCAACTTTTCTATAATTCACTTGTTTATTTCACGCAATAGCGTTAACTACCTCTCGCTGTGTGACTGTGTGTGTGTGTGTGCGTGTGTGTGTGCGTGTGTGTGAATATTAACTTGAGCCAATTAATATGTTAAGTGATATGTGACTGTGCGACTGTCTGGTGTGCTGTCCAGTTGTCGGCGCGTGTGCCAAGGTTCGGTCGGCCATGGATCAAGTGCTGCTTGCCTCCTTCTCCTCTGAGTGACATGTGTCGTCGACACTGCCACACAGCCACCGTCGCCCACACATCACGGCATTATGCCACCACCACCAGCACCTCCTCCAGCTCCCATCTGCCACACCCCCTCCTCCTCTGGCCAACTACCTTTTCGTTTTCCTATAGATTTTTTATTTTTGCTGGCGCGTGTATTTTTGTTTCTGGCTGCTGCAGCTCGCTTGGAAACTGCCTCAAATCGACAATTGGTTCGTTTTTTCTCCCGTTTTTTTCCCCGTTTTTTTTTTTGTTTTTTTTTTTGTTTTGTTTTCTCCCTCTTTAGCTGTGCTTGCTTTCTGTTGACATTTTGTGCTGGCTGCCGACGCCGCAGATACTTTAGATTTTTCTGTTCGCCACTTCTCTTTTCCTTCTATCTGTATTTATTTTTTGTTTCTCGAAGTGTCTATATTTATTTTGGTTTTAGTGCAACATAAATAAATAGGGAAGCACTTACTATATTTATTTTCGTTATGGATGATATAGCACATATATAGCATTTGATTTTTGGATTCGATCGGACGATGTTTCGTGTAAATACTGCCAAAAATTGAACATAAACAATGTAATCTGTATTTGCAGTTATCATTCTCTCAATATAGTCAAAATTATGTGTTTGAAATAGTCAAATTTTGTTTTTACCCTTATCGGCTCGTAGTATCTCTAATTCCGCATCCAAAAAGAAAACACAGACAGACGCTGATAGTTTCTCAGTCCACACGCATTTGGAATCGACATCGAGTGGCTGCCTAATCTCGACCTCGGGAAAACTTCCGATTACCCCGCTTCGGGAGGGAGGGATGGGGGATGCGTACAAAAAAAATAACAGAACAAAAAATGCTCAAAGAGATTGTCTTGTTTTTGTTTTAGGTGTACTCACTGTACTTGAGTTGAGTGCGTCCGTTTGTCCGTTTTGCTTCTCGGCTCTCTTTTGATTTACATATTTGGATTATTTTGATTTTGGGATGCAACACTAAACTACGTCATCATCAGCAACATCAGCATCATCATCAGCAGTAGCATCATCATTATGATGATTTATTTAAATTGAAACTGTGTCGAGTGTTGAGTGCTGTGTTAAGCCAAGTCACGAGTTGGGCAACACACTCTGAGTGTGTGTGTGTGTGAATGTGTGTTTGTGTGTGTTAATATAACGAGTGCTCGTTATTCTAGAAAAACTTTCGAATCAGATTTCAAGTGCAGCGTATGTGGCTCAAGTGCAGCTGCAACAACAGCTGCTGCTGCCGTTTGAAGCACGTCACGAGATGCGGCGACAGTCACTTTTATGTTTCAGTGTTCAACTAATTACCTTGTAAATTGTAATACTAACCCTTCTACACCCCAACCACCCCTCCACTGACCCGCTTTTTGCCATTTAGCCGCTAACAAAACGTTTGCATTGAGTGCATTTTTAGTTTGTTTTTTTTTTTTTTTTTTAGGCCTCTTCAACCTTGCACCTCATACAGCAGATAAAAAAAAAAAAAACACAAAACGCTTGGCAAATATTTACGAAGAGGCACTTGAATTTCTAGGCCTGACTGTGTGGCAGCTACTTAGAGTCGAAGAGGGTCGCTTTGTATTATCGCCTTCCATAATTTGAGTTGTTGTTAATTTAGTTATTCTTTTTTTTTATATTTTTGTTGTCGAGTAGCACTTGTGTGCCATAATTATAAGACGACCCGTGGGGGTTCAGGTACGGGCTATTATATCTCCTATACCCCCTTATATGCCCCATTTAGGATTGCTCACCCGCGTGCCCCTCTGCCCCATCCTTAGCTATTTGTGTTTGCATTGTTAATTAATTTGTTTGTGCCAGAGCTGTCAACGCTGTGTGCAAGCGAGATAGCATCTATATAGCAATTCAAGTACATCGTTACAGGCACACATAGGCATATATATGTTTGTATATACATATATATATATATATATATATACATATGAAAAGTGCAACGCAGATCGCTTGCCAAAGCTTTGTAAACCACTCAGCTGTTTTTTTATTTTTATTTTTATTTTTTCTTTTAATGACACTGCTTTATGGGCAATATAACTTTATCAGTTTGTTGGTGGCGATTAGAACGATATTCTTCACTGGGTGCCTTATAAGTATATATTAAAATAGGTATAGATATTATTATGTACTAATCTCGAGCTTAACTATTTTCTATTATTATAATTTCGACTTATCGGCTATTTCCCAATCAAATAATTAAATACACTTCCCATAAAAGATATATATATATATTTATGCGAATATTTTTTGTACAGGAAATTATGGCTCGTAATCGCATCAACATTTTCGTATTGCAAATCTTTTTCTATATATATTTTCTATATTGATTCGTATATGTCAATATAAACTTTGATTTTATCTAGCTGCAATTGTGATTTGCACTTAATTTTTGTTGTCATTGCAATCAGTCTAAACAAAAGAAAAATTAAATATTAATTGGTGCTTGTAATTTCTTAAAACAATTGGAATAGTTTTGTGTGCAGAGAACTCGAACTCAAAATAAGATATAGAAATCGAACTAACATCGAAATTTGGTAGTTATAATCAACATTTAATAGCTTGTGTTAAGTATTTAACTATATTAATATAGTTAGAGGTGTCTAAATTAAACAATGCATCAAATATCACACGACTGGATATTTGTGAATTTTAATTGGCTTTTAAATATATGTAATAGTGTTGTGCTACCTGTCTATACCGGTTTTGATAGGCAATATAAATATATATATATATATATATATATATATAGTTGTAGTTATATATTTATATATATATGGAATATGACACGATTGTTGTCTGAAGTTGCTCGTGACGCGCATCCAAATCTCTGGATGCGATAAGCCGGCGCATCTTGCGGCTTTGGGGCCTTGACTCAAGTTAGGGTTAGGTAGCCTAAGCAGCCAAGTGCATTGTAAATTGCATTTAGTTTTCCATTGCTGTTTGCCACAGTTGCATTCCTATGCCGCGTACGTCAAAGCTTTACTCCTTATCAGTTTTAGTGCAAAACTTTTCCGATGCGCTGATTAATGTAAAAAAAGTAGAAATAAAAAAATAGCTCAAACGAAAGGCTGTCAAAAGGCTATTAAAATCATGGCCCAAGCCCAAGCAATTGTGGCACATAAATAAACTAATTCAACACCCAAAAAAAAAATATTTGAAAAGAGCGAGAGACAGCGAAAGAGCGAGAGAGAGAGAGAGAGGGGAGAGCAACTTCAATTAGTCTCAATTGGAAGCTGTCAATTGAAGAAATGAAATTTAATTTTTGGGTGGCAGCTATAGTCAGTGGCGCCAGTACAGTCTAGCATGTTGTCTGCAGACTTGTGGCATTAATTAACAGTGTCTTTTGTTCTTTCCCTTCAATTCCTTTCAATAGAGCAACGAATGCACTAAGTTTAGACACCTTTTGACACCTTTTGACAACTTGCAACACCCACGTCTAAAATAAATAAATAACACTGTAACAATTTCAAACTACAATATCTCTTTTCTATATTTTTTTCTCTTCATGTGTGTGTGTGTGTGTGTGTGTGTGTGTGTGTGTGTTTGTAGTGCTGAAAGAGGAACCCGATGATTTGTCCCATCACTTGGCCAATACCGGCAGCATTCCATTGGACGAGACGCCCTTTGGCGAGATACTTGAATTAATGCACTCCTCTCTGCTGCCCGAATTCAATTCACTGGACTCGACCACCTGCTCCACAACAGCCAGTGCCCAGCACTATGCCAACAGCAGCAACAGCAGCCACAACAACAACAACAACAACAGCAACAGCAATAACCACAATACCAACAGCAATAGCTACAACAGCAATCGCCAGACTTTGAGCACAAGAACAGCAACAGCAGCCAACAGCAACAGCAACAGCAATAGCAGCAGAGCTATCAGCAACAGCAGCAGCAACAGCAGCACCACCAGCAGCAGTAGCAACAACAACAACAACAATCATCAGGATAACAGCAACAGTTGCAGCAACATCGATCCGCTGTTCAACTATCGCGATGAATCGAATGACACCAGCTGCTCCCCGCATCTGCACTCGCCCAGCGTCACAACAAAGGTGTGTAAAATAATAATAAAAAAAGAAAAGTAAAAGAAAAATCCTTTATAATCTATAGAAAATTGGATAATGACAACAATTCTATTCCTGTTTTTCAGAGTCCCGAGGACAGTAGTTTGCCCTCGTTGTGCAGCCCCAACTCGCTGACCGAAGATGATTTTGCGTTTGTCGACTACGGATTGCGTGCCCCTTATATACCGATGGGCGATGATATGCCGCTGCTGACGGAGAGCGATCTCATGTGGTGCTCCAGTGCCGATCTGCCAACAATGGTGTCCAAGGATATTGATAGCATTCATCAGCATTTGCAGCAGCTGCAGCAGCAACAGCAGCAGCAGATGCAGCAATACGGCAGCTATCAACAGCCATTGCAACAACAACAGCAGCAACAGCAGCACTTTTCCAATTCGCTTTGCTCGTCGCCTGCATCCACGGTCTCCTCGCTGTCGCCATCGCCTGTGCAGCAGCATCAACATCAGCAACAGCAGCAGCAGCTGCAGCAACAACAACAGCAGCAACAACAGCCACAGCAACAACAACAGCAGTCAAGTGCTTATGCCACTGGCACAAGGGAGCTGGCAGCTTTGCTTTGTGGCAGCGGCAATGGAACGCTTTCAATTCTGAGCAATTCATCTGGCGAGGATCGTCTGCAGCAGCAGCAGCAGCAGCAAGTGAACAACGACTTTCGCGGTTTCCAGCAATTGCAGCAGGAGTTGCAGTTGCAGGATGAGGAGCAACAACAGCAGCAACAGCGCCAGCAACAACAGCAACAGCAGCAGCAGCAGCAGCAACAGTTGTTAACGCTTAGCATAGAGTGCAAAAAGGAGAAATATGATGTATCATTGGCGCCCAGCTTATGTCATTCCATCGAGGATCCGTTCGACAATGACTACAGCAAAGATTGTAAGTAAATCCAGAAAGAGTCAAAATGTGTTGAGAAATACGCAGATGAAAAATCAAAGAAAAAAAAACAAAAAAACAAAAAAACAGTTGGTTTTTCATGGCAACAGCAACACCTACGCCAGACAGACGAGAGACAGCCTGCTGCCAAGCTAATTATGTAGTTTTTCCGATTTTCCGATTTTCCCATTTTGCTCCATACACAAATTTTCTTGCTGTTGACAATTTATGTTGGTATTTTCCACCATTTACTGCATTTGGAGAGGCCTAAATTTAAGTTTGCCATGCGGCATTATAAATAGCCCCAGTTGACTTCAGCACACACACATTTATATTTATATATATATACTATATATGTATATATGTAATATATATATGTGTGTGGTTGTGTGCTTATAAATAGATGAAAACATTAAGAAAATGTCCACATTTATTTGGCTTTTTTTTTTTTTTTGGTTTCGGAGCAAACTCTGCTGCTTTTCGTGGCTGGGTTTGAGTTAATTGATGCGACTCTTCAAGCCCAAATTGTTGCCAACAATTACCATTGAATACTGGGGCAACACTATGTAATTTTTACACATACCAATGAGGGGGTGAGGGGTGAGTGTTTGGTGACACGCCTCTTACCTTTGACACATGTCAGAGCAGCAACTTTGATTGATGCCCCTTGCTGAGGTTTACGGTTTTGTGTCTGCTCGTCTGTCGCTACTTTAGACATATGGACAGGGCATAAAGTAGCTATCTTAACAAGTATATATATATATATAAAAAAGAAAATATATATATATATATATATATTTGTTATTAAGAGATTTTTGTCATTTTTTGGCACACACGAAAAGGAAAAGAGACACACACATTTGTGAATATCTAAAGAAGATTATGATTGTTTTAAATTAGCATCAATGTCATGGGCAAAAGAATTAATTGCTCGTCTGTTTGCCTTGGCTCAACACCAATACATGCCACACATTTTTTGCCAGTGTATCTGTGTTGCAAATCCATGTTGAAATGTTGCCGTTTATTTCGTGTTTCTTTTATTTATTTAATTATGTTTTTCACACTTTTCTCTGCAGCCAATTTGGATTGCTGGGACGAGTTGTTGCAAATCAATGTGGCGGGTGCAAGCAGCAGTCCAGCTGTATCGCCAGCGCCCAGCAAAGTGGTTACCTTGCAATTGCAGCAACAACAACAGCAGCAGCAGCAGCAGCAACAGCATGTGCAACAGCAGCAGAATATTATTTTAAATGCAGTGCCATTGATAACCATACAAAACAACAAGTCAACAATGTTGCAGCAGCAGCAGCAGCAACAATCGGAGGAGGAGCTGTTGCTGCCGGGCAAGTTGCAAGCAATGCGACCACTGAATTGCTCGAAGGCAACAATACGTTTGGTCGAAAGCAAGTTAAATGCAACACCCACAAAGACAACGCTAATGCACACTATGGTGCCACAGCAGCAGCAACAGCAGCAGCAGCAACATGGCAACAAGCGCCATTTGAGCAGTCAATCTGCAGCTGGCAATCCAGTGGAAACGAAGCGCCTGAAGAGCGGCACGTTGACGCTGGAGGTGCAATCTCCCCAGCTGCTACAGCAGCTGATGGGCAAGGATCAGCAGCAACAACAGCAGCAGACGCAGCAGCAACAGGCAACCAAGCGGCAATCAAACGAACGTTGGACAACAGCCGAAGGCAAGCAACAGAAGCAACAGCAACAACTACAGCAGCAGCAGCAACAGCAGCAGCAGCAACAACAACAACAGTCAAATTCGGTGCTTAAGAATCTGTTGGTCAGCGGACGTGATGTAAGTGCCGGCTATTGCATTGTGCCCATGCGGCCCAAGAAGCAGCTGGCCAAGGTCTAGACCAGGACATGGACATGGACATGGACAAGGACTAGGATTAATTTCCTTGTGCACTTACGCCTCACAACAATCAATTAGCTAATTGCAAGCAGTTGTACATTTGAAACGGACAAGCCCATTTCTACAATTTGTACTTTGTAAATGGATCGATTTTATAGACAACCTCCCACTCCCCCCCCACCCCCCGCCCCACACAATCAACCCACTATTAAACCTAACCATAAGCGACAGCCGCTGACAGACGCCACAAAATGCTGCCTGCAACATGCTGCGACTTGGATTTAGACACCAAGGCGCTGCGAAGCAATATTTTTGTTGGATGGATGCCGCGGCCAGTCAGGGCATTAGTTATAGTCGTATATATACTATATTAGACTAGCGTTAGTCATAGTAACTAGTTTATAGAGTTATTGCTTAATGTTTAGTCTAGTTGTTTAAGTGCTGCGCAGCCACCGCAGCCGTGTGGACTTTAAAATTATAAATTTTCGTAGACTACTATTTAAAATAGTGCAACGTCGTCATTTTTAATGCATCATTGAAACTACTCTAAGTGTAAGCCTCAGTTTGTAGCGATATTCTCCCTTTCTACTTTTTTTTTATTTTTTTCTTTCCCACTTTTATTTCTTCTCTTTTTTAATTTGTAATAATTTTTTATTTTTATTTTTAATCTTTTCTGTTGTTGATTTCATTTTAAGCCAATTGTTGTTATATTTTGTTGAGCATATATATTTTTAATGTAAATATACTTACTATACACATATACACACACACACACACATACATTTAATAAAGCTAGACCTTAGTTTGCCTAAGTCGAGAGCGTTTTGAGCTACTACAGTGAACACCAGCTACACATCACAACAGCAGCCGCCAACTAGCAAATCAAACGAAACATCAAAAAAAAGTAATAAAAAACAAAAAACGAAATAAAACTGTTGTTCGAAAAGAATAAACACTATAAAAAATTTTAATATTGCGACATTAAGTTTATTTTGTTTTTGTTCTTTAATTTTTACTGTGATAGCATTTTGCTTTATATAATTATCATTTTGGAATTTTTGTTAAATGTGTAAGCATTTTGTGGACTGAGGCAGAAGCAGCGCCAGCTTTAAATATAGCGAAAATTCATTAAAAAAAAAACAATGCAAAATAAATTGTTAGCGTTTTGATTCGAATTCAGTTTTTTTTTTTATCACTTTGTGTTGAAAAAAGAAAAAACTAAACCAAAAAAGAAAAATTGGAGAAATGAGAGAGTAGAATACCCTGTAAATTGCAAACATTGTGAAACGAAAAAGTAACAAATTTGAAATTCGAGCGCTGATGGTACAAAAAAACAACAACAACAACAAGAAACAAAAGAAAACAATTATAAAAACTATTAACTAGCTAAAATTAATTATAGTCGAAAAGTCAAGAAATTAAAGCAGTCTGTAGGCAGCGTTACATAGTTACAGATCTACAGACATAAAATACACTAAAAAAAAAAAAACACATACATAAACATAAGCAAACTATTAGCAATTAAAACAAGAAAAAAAGAAAATCGAAATTAAGTAACAACTTAAGTCGTTTCCTAGTGCAGCGTAGCTCAGATAAAGAACATATATACATATATACAGATATTACTATAGATATGCCATTTACGAGATTTTTGCAAAGAGATTTTGAGTCCATATCCCATATTGGGGGATTATTCACTGCAACATGGATCAATTTTTGACTCGATTGATTGTTCCAAACTCCTCGTAACTTTTACAAAGACAGAAACGCACTTTGGAAGCTTTCAGTTTAGTTTTTATTTTAACTTTAGTTTTTTTCTTTTGCCTAAGCACACTTTTATGCAAACATGATAAAAAAAAAAAAACAAAAAATAACTTAATCATTTTGTTTACTTTATTTGGTTTATGTTTTTTAAGTGTTATTTAAAATGTTTTATTGATTATTCATAAATACTGACCACGCACTGACCCACTTTGCGTGAGTGTTTCTGTTCTGGGTGGTGGTGCGTGATGCCCACAACAAATTATTCATTGTGACTTTAATTAAGCTATGTTGTTTGTATGTGTGTGTGAGTGTGTGCGAGTGTGTGTGAGTGTGTGTGAGTGTGTGTGAGTATGTGTGAGTGTGTGTGAGTGTGTGTGAGTGTGTGTGAATGTGTGTGAGTGTGTGTGAGTGTGTGTGAATGTGTATGAGTGTGTGTGAGTGTGTGTTTGTCGCGTGCCTGTCGCCCATTTTCGGGAGAGTGTATTGATAAATACACAGGCTGCCATCAAATTGTAATCATAAATATCCAGACGACATCTATTTACACGCAGGTCTTCTATGCAAAACCATAATAATAATTCAATGCCTAAATTTCGAGAAAAAAGAAAACTCCGAATTTTTCTTTCCGTCTTTGAAAAACAATTGTTGTTGGTTGTGTCAATAGACACTACCTGGTTTCGATTTCGGAAAGGCATAAAATTAGCATAAATTTTGTTGCCTATTTAAGAAGGCTTTAAGCGAGGCTCTGTATTGATTTTACACCTCCTGCCAGGACGAATATGAATACGAATAGAAATTCGAGCATTTCTAACGCTATCTCCGTATCTATCCTTTAACGGCATTTTATGTTTTCCTTTGCTTTGCGGCTCTCCACTTTCACTTTCACTTTCACTTTCCACGCAGAACGCGCACAGCTGATGCGACGCGCTCATTTTCACTTCTCTTTGACTCAAGTTCTCGCTCTCTCTGTCTCCTTGCTCTCTCTCTCTCTGCCTCTCTCTATGCTGTTGTGTATTTTGATGGCCCTGGCTTTTTATGGCCAACACGAGCTACGCACATTTTGTAGGCCCACATAGCCTCCCATGCCTGTGGCAGGTCCTTGTTGTCGTCCTTTTGTTTAGGTTGACTTCCCTTCTGTAAATGTCAAAGACTGCTGCAACATATTAGGCAACTGCTGTTGCGGAATTTGCATTACTAGTGTGTGTGTGTGTGTGTGTGTGTTTGGGGGCATTTAGCTCTTGTCTAAAGAGTGCTGCCTACTTTTGTGCGCACATTATTTTTTTTATTATTTGTTTCATTCGCTTATGCTTTGAAAGCTTCTTTTGGGCTACAAAATCTAGCTAAAAATGAATGGAAAAAAATGTTTGTTGCCAAAACAAAAACACTGAACCGCAACTACCTCGCGTTTAAGGCAGCCACAATACTGAAACTACCTCCCAAAGTATAAACAGAGACATAAAAGCAAACCGTCAACGAGCAAAAACCAAATCGTGTTCTCAGCTGCATAGGAAATGTAGCTGTTAGTTAAATAAAATCGTGAAAATCGATAAATGTATGTACACTTAGAGAAAATTGAAAATTGATAAGCAATCCTCAACTAAAACAAAACCAAATCTTATATGGTAGTGTTGTCGTTGAACGTAAGTGAATTATTAATCGTAACTAGACAAATACCAGGACAATTAAAAGAGTATTTCCTTGATAATCATTTAGAATGTCAGAGTTCCAACTGATTGCAAAATGGTGCAAGTTGAAAATATTGAATAATTATAGCCCGAAAAGACTGCGAGCCAAAAACTCTCAAAATTATTATATATATATATATACATATACACAAAACAAAACAAAATAATAAGAGAAAGCCTATTAAAACTACAATATATATACATGTGTAGTTATGTAAAAAAAGAAAAAAAAAAAAACAGGAGCGAGATCGAGTGGAGGGGAATGCAAAGCAAACACCAGGCATACTTTTTGCATTAGCAATTTGCCTAGCAGAAATCGACTAGCAAAAAATAAAAAAGAAGAAAAATAATATTAATGAATTAAAAAACAAACACTTAAATATTAATCCATGTGGCTTTAACTAAACTATTAATGAATAGCAACTTAAATAAGTTACTTAAACCCCAGAAAAAAAACAAGTAAAATTTGTTTAGCATTAATATATCGACTACTCATAACTGCATTCATACATACTTATCTACATGCATATTCATATTCATATACATACAAATTCTATTCATATAAGATTTAGTTAAAATTTTTTCGCGTTACGTATGAGAAAGAAAGAGTGATGGAAGAGGGGAACGACACGGTACCGATATAGCTTTATCGAAATGGAGTGCAAAATTGAGCGAGTTCAGCTTGTAGCGAGTGCAACTCGAGCGAGTTCAGCTTGTAACGAGTGCAACTCGAGCGAGTTCAGCTTGTAACGAGTGCAACTCGAGCGAGTTCAGCTTGTAACGAGTGCAACTCGAGCGAGTTCAGCTTGTAACGAGTGCAACTCGACCGAGTTTAGCTTGTGACGAGTGCAACTCGACCGAGTTCAGCTTGTAACGAGTGCACCTCGAGCGAGTGGCGCTTGTAACGAACGAGTGCAACTCGAGCGAGTGGAGCTTGTAACGAGTGCACCTCGAGCGAGTGGCGCTTGTAACGAACGAGTGCAGCTCAGAACAGAAAGTACATACAATTACAACAAATATACCACATATACCTCAGTACATGCATAAGTACATCTGTGTGTGCGCTCATATGCCACAACAAATTATATACCTCGTGTATAACAAATACATGCATACATATACATATACCTATATTAACAAAAAACAAAAAAAAAAAATTAAAAAAAGAAAAAAGAAGACATATGCTAACTACTCCAAATCGAATTATTTAACTAAATTCTACAAGTAAATAAAAAGGAATTACATTCTTACGACGACGAATCTTTTGGATAGTTGAATACACCTTAGTAAATGTTGTGCGCCAATTGCAATGAATACCCGAAATAAAAAATACAAATACGTTTTTTACTACCTCCCACTCTTGTTGTATGTGACTCGCATTTATAGTAAAGCAAAAACAAAAACAAAAGCAAAAAACAAAACAAAATCAACATAGCAAACTTAACTAAACTAAACTAATAAAAAACTAGAGCAAGTAAAGTAAAATTTAACTAAATGTTGTGTAATTTTTATAGCATTATTATAAACGACTATATATATATATATATATATATATATGTATATATATATATGTATGTATGTGCAAACAGCAGAAATACCTCAGAATGCTTCAGTCATATATAGAACGTACTACCTAAAAAAATTGCATACAAAATAAACCTCAACATCAAATCAATGTCAAATTTAAAGAGTACATTTTAGCGAAATTTTTAAGAGAAATACCTAATCAAATAAAACCCAAAAACCTCAACACAATTAGCTGCAATTTTTTGGCTAGCTAATATATATATATATATATATATATATACATACCTACATACCTACTTACATATATACATTCTACATACAAAGTAATAACAGACATGTTACAACATGCTTGCTACATATCCGTGTTTTGGCCAATTTGTTGACTCATCAAAACTCAAGTCGCGCCAGGCTGACAAAGCACTTTTCACACACCCCACACCCCCTCTCCCTCCGTCCGCGCCAATTGATTTTGGGCCACGTCTGCCAGTTGCTCAGATTTTGATTAATGGCCCCACATGAAAGTCAGTTTTGTTAACAATAAACAGACTCGCAAATACTCGTTGATTATTTGGTGAGCTCCAATTGGCAACTTTTGAGTATATTTGCAACAAATGTTGCGGATGCGCCCGCTTTCACTGATTAATTGTGTGCAAATTATTAACTTAGCAAATAGTGTCCGCCTCCAGCAACAGTCTCATTAAAAAGAGAGAAAGAAAGATCTGCCATCCTACTCTGCAAAATAGTGGGCATAACCTTTTTGGCCAAATACCTCCTCACCTCATTATACACAGCAGCTCATTTGTCAAAGTGTCGACGCTTTATGTAAGCAAATGAGAGGCAATTTTCATGCGGCATTAGTTTTTATTTGCCGAGGCAACACATTTTTCGGGGCAAGCGAAAAAGGGCAGCATTTTCATTTTGTTCCTTGTCTGTTGTCTGATAAGCCGCTTAGTGTAATAATAATAACAAAAAATAGACATAAAAAAATGTGAGCTCCCTTTTTTGTTGTTTTTGTTAGTTCTGATTTTCCTATGCGAAACTAACCGGAAATACCTCCAACTAAGTCAAATTTTACACACAAAACAAAAAGAAAACAAAAAGAAAAGAAAAGAAAACGTAGCATAAATTTAACTAGCCTTGAATTCGACTCCAATAAATGGAATATAAGTATTTCCCATATGAATGCAAAAAAATGAATAAAACTTAGTCTATAAATGCCGCAAGGTATGCAATATTATATTACATAATAGGCATATAATACATATACATATGTGAATGTGTGTGTGTGCCCTCAAGCCGAACTCTAGTAACTAAACAAAAGAAAAGAAAACGTCAACAACAATACGATATATGTATATGATATATATGGATATGGATTATGAAAGTATTTTAATAAACTTTTAATAAATATTTTAGCAAAAATAAAAACTACAAACAACAACAAAAACGCCAGCAAATGAGAAACAATCTCGAATCAGCTAAAAAAATAACAAAAAAAAAACAAAAAAAAAAACCAAACTAAATAAAATATTGTGTTTTCATTGTGGGTTTTTTTTTATTTGGTGTCGGAAAGTAGCGCTTCGCTGACTTTGATTTCTGTGTAGATTTATGTGCATAAATATTATTTAGTATTTGCCTGCCAGCAACCATATTTATTGAGAGCTCAAACTTGATTAATTTGGCCAACTGCGATGACTGGGCTCTTGTCCGTTCAAGCTTGTGTTGGCCATTTATAAAAATCTTTGATTGGTATAAATGATGCTGCCTCGCATTTTGCGCCTAATCAAGTTGCCTCTTATCACAAGCAATCGCCATTTATTTGCTGTTGCCAGCAATACGCATCGGAGGCGTTTCCATTTTGGCCAAAAGCAGCGCACTTAAGTATGCTCAGCATACACACACACACACATACACTTACGCAGTTAAGGAGCCCAAATGTGTGTGTGTATTTTGACTTTAATATATTGTGAGACAAGATTTAATTTTTTATTTTCATTACGTATACGCCGTATTATTTTCAGTTTAAATTGCTTAGCTTTTTATTGATTTTGGTAGGCAGCTCTGAAGTGTATCAATCCTTTCGTGCGTGGCAACAACAGTAAAAGGATACAGAAAGAAAGTTGAAAATTTGCCACTGAGTCAAATCAATTTCCCTCAATTTTGCGATAAGTGTGTCTTATTCCCTGGAGCCTGTCACACAAATTACGCAACTTGCAACACGAGTGGCCAAAAGTCAAACGCAAGCCGAGCAATAATTTAAACAGCAAAAATGAAACTCCACCCAGACACCTTCCTCAAGATGAGGCAAGCAAACAGCAGGCAAGCAGGCAGGCTGGCAGCAACTTTTGGCCTGAAATGTTGGCCAAGAAAGTTTCAGGCTTTAATTACTTTGCGCTCTGCTGTGCATTTAAAGAGGCGCCCAAGTGACTCATTTTATTTTATCACGTAATGTCAATGAACTGGGGGCGTTGCTAATAAAAAGTCATCAAATGAAAATGAAAACCAATTAAATTTCCCTTTAAATAGCTGCAAAGCTCAGCAAATAATTTTTTTTGTTAATACCCTGGTTGACATTTGAAATGGGCCAAGATACCATTTATTATTGAGTTGTGCAAATTAACTCTTCAGACCTGTTAAGTGTTTTTATTTTCCTTGATGGGTTTCAGCAGTCAAGAAAGATGTCAATTTTGACTCAAAATCGATTACAAATAATATATGTTTTTAGCCTGATTTTAATAACATAGATAACAAAATTGAGACATACATTTTGGTATGTTTTACATCAGTCGCATTTCGAGTTTCATTAAACTGTCTACTTATTATTTAATTTAGCCAAACAAAAGTTAGATAAATATTTGAGTTAAAATTTACAAAATTTTGAGCTTATTATTATTATTATTATTATTATCTTAATTAATCCTCGCCTCTTGTCTTGTTTGTTGTCAGATTTTAGATTCGACAATTTTGTAAAGACTATCTAGATAGACTTTTTGAGGTTAAGTACGCAATTATCGTATAGTGTTAGAGCTAATTGAACTAAGTTCAGTAAATAGATTCTTGTGTACCGTAAAGAGTTTTTCACAAGATATTAAAGACTTAATTACAGGATATCCACAAGATGCGCGCTCTCTTTTCAAGAATTCTTGGGTTATTTTTGGATTTGCGTGTGCTGTTCTCCCCAAGGATAACTAAGCAATTATTGTAATGCCCTTGTTTGCCCAAAAAACCTGCGCCTTTCCTGGACTTTAATAATTTATTGTTGTGGCATATTAGGTCGAAGGCGATGCCAATGCCAATATTGAGGCTGATGCTGATACTGATGCTTATGAATGTGAACCCAATATGGTGGCGCATGCCACGCCAATAATATATCATACAACAAAGCTATTACAATACGCTTGTCATTTATTGTGGCATCTCGAAAGTTGGGCCGATGAGGCACCTACAACACATATTTGGCCCCTGGGCGGTAGGAGCGTGCCAATCACGTTTTTTTTCCCAATAACTTGTTGTCAACTGGAATATTTGTGTGTGTGTGTATGTGTGTGTATGTGTGTGTATGTGTGTGTATGTATCGGTGTATCTGTTTCTGGCTGCTGCGCTTCTTGGCAGCCAGCTGTTAATGTGTCGCCGGCAGGCAAAGATTGCTTTTGCTGCAAAAATTTGTTGCTCTCAACTGTGCTGACAGCTGCCACTCCCTGCCACTGATTTGGGCCCTTTGTCTTGGCCATATTTGCACATCGATCAATTTACAGCACTTTCGCTTTTGTTGATGCCGCCGACACGCTTATTGATGGCCAAAATCAGCGCTGCAATTAGCGCTGTGAAAGCATTGCAAATAGCAAATGGCTTGGTTCAATAAACTGCAATTGAACTTTGACCATTTGTGGTCAAAGCGTAAGCTGCACCAGCACCAGGCACCCGCACCCCCCTAATTTTGGTTTGTCTTCATCATCGTTCTCATTATTGAAAATGTACCCCCGAAAACGTGTTTTCGCTTGAAGATTGATATGAGCTTGATTTCCTGTGCCGTTGTGTGTATTTTGTGTTTTTGTTACAAAAATATAGCATAATCATATTCTGTTGTTGTTCCTTCGTCCTTCGTCCTCCGTCCCCCGCCTACCCCTACCCCATTGTCATATTCTATTACACTGAAATGAATTCCGGCTGGGCCATCATTAAAATATGATTTATGGTGCGGAGCTGCTGTGGCGACCTCCTTTTTGCCGCTCGACTTCTTGATGGACTCAAGTGTTCGCTCTGCCCCTTTCCCTTTTGTCCCTTGGGGCTGTGGCAGCTACGGCTGTCGCTTGACTTTAAATATTTGTGTGCGTCTCTGGCTTAGACCTCAAAATTGTGTACTCTCAATTTTCAGTGGATTTTCTAAGTGGGCTGTGGCTTGTTGCCGTTGCTCTTGATTATTGTCGGTATCCGCTAATCGCTCGCTTTTTGCTCTGAATATGAATGAGGTGGTTAACTAAGGGTTCCAAAGAGCTGCGTCGTCTTGACTACTGAACTTACTTGTGCAGCAATTAGAGCTATCAATTATTTTATTTTTGTATTTAAATTTAAGCAAGTAAAATAATGATAATCATAATTATTAATAGCCTATAAGCGATTTAAATTTCAGCATAATTTTCTGAATTTAAGTTACAATTAAGTAGATTAATCTTAATAAAACAACCCAAATCGATCCATTTACATTTATAGAAAGTACCTTAAGAGAAACTGTTATAAAAACGCATTATTCTGACTCTTGACGAACTTTACAACTTTAGCAACAAAAAACCTACCAACTGCTTCTTATTTTTTAGGCTTGATTATAAATTTATCGAGTAGAATCGATAAAAGTCAGTATTTACTTTTATCGATGCGGTTTTAAAATATTGTTTACAATTTATTAAATATAATTTGAAATGTAAACAGTAAATAACCATATCGATAAATTTATAATCTCGAGTATTTTTATATGAATAATTGCAAACTGTAACTAATTCGTGTTATTTTCCATACTTTTCTCTCTTCACTTCCCATTGAAACAGGTGAACATCAGTGAAAACAATGTCGAGCCCATGATTATTGACGACAACTCCTTGGAAACGCTGGTTTCGCCTGGTCTTCTCTTGGACCAGGCCTCCAAGTACGAAGTAGCGCCACTGACGACGACATCGGTGCTGCGAAACTATCGGCATAATCCGCTGATAAACGGTAACAATGTGCAGCTGTCACCAGTTTTCCAGAACTTTGATGGCGATCCCGGATCGGTGATTTCCCTGGAGGATTCCATGCCTCCGGCTTTGACCGCCTGCGACACGGATGCCTCCTCTGACAGTGGGATCGATGATAATAGCTTGGTGGAAGTCAGTGGCAAGTCGCCCCAAAAGTCACTGAGACCGGGCGAGCCAGCGAATGTACTCGAGGTGGTCGCTGTGCCGCCGGCACAACTGCCGCAGCAGCAGGAGAAGGATGTTGAGGAGCTATCCGAAACAATAATTGGCAGCAATGCGACCAGTCGCAGATCCTCCATATCCTTCATGGACAGCAGTAACCCGCTGATAAGCACTTCCTCCTGGATGGATCTGTGCGACGCTGTCTACGACATTAACGCGAGCGGCTATGATTTCAACGACAATCAACTGGAGGAGGTCCTCGGCTTTCAGATGCCCTAAGCGCACTTTTTGGAGGGGATGAATTGCATTTTTTTTTTAACGTAGGCATTATTTTGGTTTTGTTTAGTATTGGCATTTAAACTACGTTAAATGAAGGAAACAAAAGTGAAGAGATCTTGATACAAATCAGAGCATAACCAAAAGATTGATTTTTGAGCCTTGCGTAAAGGTTGAATTATAAAAAAAAAAATACCCACACACCACAAAATACCCACAAGACAAAAACACACAAAAACAGGAATGGTAAAACACATTTTGAATAGTTTAGTAGCACCTTAAACTGCCTAGAACAGATGAATATACATTTTTGTAATTTAGTTAAAAAAAATCACAAAAAAAGAAAAATCTACAAAAAAAAAACGAAACTTTACATGTATTTAATAAGCTAATTTTTAAGTTAAGAGAAATTAAAACATAAAATATTCATGGTTTTTGCAAACGGGCTCAAAAAATTGGTTGTCGCTGTTGTCATTCGAACAACTTTCATCAGCAAAAGCAAATTGTTTATTTCAAAACGTTTCAAAAAAAAAAAATTAAAAAAAAATTAAAATCTTCCTAAAATAAGTCAGTTTTAAGCTAGATCTTTCAAATGATACACATTAATTTAACATTAATTAAGCAATCGATTTTGTCAATTTCAATTAATTGTGCTCGTCTTTTTTTAATTTAAACTCTCTTCATTTTTGAATATAAAACAAATAATATTTTTGAATTCCCTGAAAATGCTTATAATTTAGTATTTTGTATTGGCATTTATTATTTAGATGTGTCCTCATCATCCTCCACAAATAATCGTCTATTTAGTTAAATATTCTATTTCAATGTGTATTTGATGTCTAAACTTTATTTCAATGTTCTTTCAAATGTATGTTTTCTTAAGTTTACTATCGATCAATAAATCTGATAATGCAGTCAAAACGAGTTGATTTTTATTTTAAAACTAACGGATGCTTTTTTTTTAAATAGTGATGGGTAGAATTTCTATTAAATTATTCTTATATCTTAGGAGTAATATATAACTGAATAAATTATTTAAAAGCATTTTTTTTTTTTTACAAAATTTGTCTTAAAAATATTTTTTTAATTATCTAAGTTGAAAATTGTTTGATTTTAATTCAGTTTCTAAATAACGGGAAACTTATTTGTAAGCAGAGGGGAGTCATTTAAATTGCACATTGCTGTGCATCAAATGCAGGAGTTGCTCTTCGGGCGCTGTCCACTTGCAGCGGGGATACTTGACGTTGCAATATTCTGGGACAGCAACGCGGCCCGCTTCAATTGCGTCTCGAAGCGCCGACTGCTCCAGCCAGGACATTAGCCAGGACCAGCCAGTGACGCCGTCGAGCATCAGCTCCAAGTCCGATGCGATGCCACTTCGCACCTTTTCCCCAGCCTTGTGGATGAGAGCACAAACTGACTTGAGCAGGCAAACGGGCAGATTGATGTCGTTCTCCAGAAATGTGCGCTCCATGGTGTTGATTACGCTGGGCAGCCCGGTCTCTGCAGAGGATCGGTGATCAGCGTGAATGTGAATCACATGAAGTAACATGAAGTTTAGAAACTTACCCACCCGATCGCCGCTTGTGTTGTGATAAACCAACTTAACGTTATCGAATAGCTGCATCAAACTCTGCTCCTCATCGAGTAGGCCACGGGCTGCGTGCTTGGAAGCATCCTCCGACTTTGAATCCGGCACAATGGTCTCCAGACTCAAACTGCGTATCAAATGACCCACGATTAGTCCGCTGACAGCAAGTAAACCACAACTGAAGATGGCTGCTGAATTCACAATGACAAGTGGCTGACAAAAAAGAAAATGATTTTTGAGAAATATAGCAAAGGGAAATTTTGTTTGAATTTTAAATAAATAACAAGTGATTATTTAATTACTCTGCGTGGTGCATTTCGCTTCCGCTTGACGGGCACCTCGACAAATGGCATCAGATAGTTCAGACCCAGGGCAATATCCTTATCAACAGTGTCGAAGGATATTAGACGAAATCCCTGCGCACTTTTTGGGAGCTTCCAGTTCGAAGCAGTTGTGGAACTAGAGCTAGTTGCTGCCTCCTCCTCGCTGGCCGCCCAAATCGCTGCGCAACTGGCCAGAATGAAGATGGATAGAGTTGGATACAAGTGTTGCATGCTTCCGTCCTTTTAGGTCTGCTTCGTTGCGCGGCTGCCACAGATTTAAAACTCATTGTGTCTGCTACGCTTAGTTTAGTTACATTTCGCCGCCGAAATTTGCCAGTCAACGCTTCGTTGCCTCTTGGCTGTGATAATTTGTCCAGTGCCGCTTTGTGGCTGTTGCGCGTTGCGAGTCGCGTGTGGCGCATGCGTGACATAAGCCACAATTCGGATAAGGTGCGAAGCGATTTGTTTGAGGAAACAGCTCTTAATGTTTTCAAAACCTACATTGCTTGTTTATCCCTAATCTATCTAGTTATTCCCATAATGATAATTATATTTGCTATCACATTAATACAATAAAAAACATTCACGGAAATTAGGTAATCAATAAATATGTGCGATTTTAGAGAACACTCAATGGTTTCAACTATGTCTTAATTATTTAAGAACTTAAAACATTTAAAATCTGGAAAAAATTAAATCGATTTCCAGGATTTCCTTTACTTCTTTACTCAAATTTAATTATTATTAATTTTAAAAAATAATTATTTTATATTGTATATAAATTATTTAGTTTATATTAAAAACCGTTATTCTTGTGGGCAAGAAAAAATAAAAAAAATTTAAATATTGAAAAAATTAGATCGATTTCCATTATTCCATTTCCATTATTAACCCAAATTTAATTATAATTAACTATAAAAAAATGTATTTTATATTGTATATAAATTATTTAGTTTATATTAAAAAGCGTTATTCTTGTGGGCAATTTCAAAATTAAATTTTATTTTTTCGATTGATTTGTATATTTTTTAAGAATCCAAACCATTTAATAAATGTATCAATTTCCTGGTATTTATTTGCCAAATAAAAAACATGTTTCATGCATTTGTGAAAATAATTTGTCTTCTAATTTTACAATTGTTTATTAACACTAGAATAACAAATAAATAATTAACAATTAAATAATCAAACAAACAATTGTCCGTTAAAATATTGTAAGATATTGGGCCAAGTGCTGTGCCACATGCCTCCGCCTTGAAACTGTGGCCACTTGCAGCTGCGATAGATGTGACTACAGTTGTTGCGACTGCTGCGTGCCACATTAATGGCGCTGAAGACCGCTGTGCCATTGAGCACAGAGTCCAGCCAGCGGGAGCTGCAAGAGAGAGGATTAGTTGTGAGACATGTTTGGCTACCAACATGTTTAAGCTACTTGGCCAGGACATCGATGAGCCTGGCGGGACTTGGTGTGCTCAGGTTGCTCTGCAGCTGTGCCGCATTGCGTTGCAAGTAGGAACAGATGGCGCGCTGGGCACAGACAGAGACATCAATGCTGTGCTCGTCCAGCTGGGACTCCAGCACCTGCGTCAGACTCCGCTCTAGAAGAAGGGGCGCGATTAGATTTGTTTTACTTTCAACGGGTTGGTTTTACTCACTGCCCCGACTGATCTTTGGGGTGTCATCAAACTGCTTGGCATTGTAGCCATTGCCATTGCCAATGGACGTGAAGACCATGGGCGCCAGAACGAGACGCACAATTGCCGCAATGATGGCGCCAGCGGCCACAACAACAGCTGTGTTGAGCAGCGCTCCAGTGTGGAGATTAACTAAGCCCTGGACAGCATCACGGGCCAACTTCATGCTCCGCTTGACCGGTATACGAAAGAAGGGCACAATGAACTCCATCTCCACGCTAACATCCTGGCCACTTTCGCTGAAATGAAAGCCTCGCCCCTCACGACTTCCTTCTCCTCCTCCTCGTGCTCCTCGTGCTCCACTCTCAGAGTTAACTGTAGGACGCGGTTCAAAGTCATGGAAACGTAGCATTTTTACGCTCGCATTGCCATAGTAATAATCGATATACTTGAGATTGGAACTGCCGGCGGCGCTTTCATCATTCCCGAGCCAGAAGAAGATGCTCAGCAAGCCCAAGTTGCAGGCAAAATTGTGACGCATTTTGGGAGCTGCCACGTGCTGCTCGCTGGGCGCTTCGATAGTCACTGAGCGCAGCTCGGGCAATTTGACAACTCTTTGTAGAGTCAGCTAAATCAAGTATTCATAGCTTAGTGTCATGTAAGTGCCACATTTCATGCCACATGCGTTTCCCATCAAGATACGATCCGACAAATTCATTACAATTGTAACACAAATATGAAGTGCGATTGAGGTAAGCTTTAATGTGGCATGGATCAACTGGATTATGACAGGAAGATAAGCAAAGCTCGACACTTTTCTATTTGCTTAGCTGATGGCTTAAAGGTTAAGAAAATATGAATAGAAATAACTGCTAGATTTCGAGATCGTTTTGTGGCATCAACAGAGCGCGATGAAAGACAACAAAATTATTAATTTATTGCGTGGAAAAACGTTGTGTGTATGTGCGTAATTGTATGTGCAACAATGTGTTATTGTTATATCATAGCTGCCACGCAGAGTTCAGATAAACAAACCATTTCCACAAAATTAACAGCATTTTATGCAACGCTGCCAGTTGGGCAATAAAATGTTGCCATCTGCAATGGAGGAAGTATTTGTTTTACATACACGCTTTTGTGGCACTCAAGCAAGGTTATCTTTAAGCACTTGCAACAAATGAGTGTCGATCATTTTGCCCCAACTTGACTTCAACTGAGAGTCAACAGACTTTATGCTTGCACAAGCTTGAAACAATCTGTATTGTTGCACACAGATACTTTGCAGACAGGCACTTAAAATGAAACTTATGTTTATCAATTCTTAAAAAAATATTTAATAATTTCATTAACAACTAAACAGTCGCTAAATAAAAAAAAACATTTTCAGTTGACTTCATGCTAATGTCAGCTATATTTCAGCTATAAAAGATACGTTTCGCAACCTATCTTAACTTCTATTAAATTAAATACAGCAATTTAATGAAATCCACAGATACCCGAACATTGATTATTACAACCTATTAATAAGTAAGATTTCCTATGAAATACTTTATATAAATATTGTCAAAGTGAGTTTTAAATATTTTCCTTTGCAATTATTATTTTTATTATTATTTTCTTCAATTATTTGTTGTTTGCCATTCCTTCAATCAAAATAACAATAACCTATTCTTAATATTCTTAATCCAACCTCCAACTTCGCACGATAAAATATAAAAAATTAAAAAATTATTAAATAAAAATTTCGTATTTATTTTTACTCTCTGAAATTTGAATAAAATCCTAAAATATCAAGACTCAAAGTGGATAATTTGGATTTACTAAGTAATAAGGCCTTTGTATGTTCCCTCTGCAAAGTGCATTCTTTTCGGATCTACTTGCACCCGTTGCTGCTTTTGTTGCTGTTGGAACTGATTGGTGGCTGGTGGATAAGCGGCTCGACTTAGACGCTGCTGCCTGTCACCGTAAAGAGGGTTATCCGTAATTGGCTTGCTTGGATTGGCATTGCTATCGTAGCCACCCTTCGCGCGTGGCAGAGGTGCACCGGGAAATGCTCGCTTTGGCTTCTTCTTGGGTGGATTGCGCATAATGGGTGGCTTTGGCTTACGGTGCACATAGCCCTTGCCAAAGATCCAGGAGAATCTGCCTTTGCGTTCGCCCAGAACACAGCCACCATACTGGACATTGGCGTTGGGCGGATGCGGATACATTGTGGGCATTGCCCAGTCATTCTCATTGTATTGCGTCTCCTGGTGCGTCACATCGGTCGTCTTCAGTCGTTCCGGCTTCATCAGTCCAGCCGGTGGAGTGACTCCAAAATCAAATTCCGCCTCGCTGTCCGTGGTGTCGGAGAGAACCAATTCATTTTCACAATTGACCATCTTTCGATCACGGCACTGGCGCTGCACCTCATCGACCAGGAGCTTCTTATCGATGAAGCTGCGGCAGTAGCACTGCATCACGGGTCTGTGGCACGTACACTTGCTGAAGCCCATGTTCTTCAGACATCGTTTCATGTCGCGCACCAGCTTCAGCTGTGGGTTCTTCACGATGCGAAAATGCACCGGCTTCATTTCCGCATACGGATTGGCTGCCCGTTTCAGCGTCTCCGCATCCTTCAGGGGACGCAGCGTAATAACGTACTCATCATTCTTCTTCTCAATGTGCAGAGTGGGAACCTGCACCAAATCCTCGGGCTTCTCGCTGTGATTATCTGGCTTTGCCGGTTTCTGATTGTGATATGACCTGTATTTTGAGATGGGTATACTATCAACTGGGAAGTCCTTGAGGAAGTAGCCCATCAGAACCCGTATGGAACGGCGTATTGCACCAGGACGCCAGCCTGGTCGCTGTGCCAGTGGATTGTGTGTCCACAGCCAACCCATGTGGGCGGGCACCTTGCTCTCATATTCTTGGCAATGGGCATGTCCTTTCCGGGGATGACTCAACGTTTCCATTGGTCCATAGAGCCTTGAATTATACGTTGATCTGTACGCTTTTTTTTGCTTAGGACGCCTAATGAACTCTGCACAACAATCGGACATTTTTGATGGGGATTTAGTGCCAAGTCGTTTCTTAGTGACAGACAGTTTGCAAGCTTCCTGGCATATTTCCTTAATCTTTGCCTTCTTATCCGCATCGCCCTCATTGCCGCCGCAGATCTTCTTCAGCTCCGTAAAGATGGTGAACAAATCTGCTGCAGACTTCTTGGGCAGAGGCTTAGTTGCACTTGTGCAGGGCTGGGGACTGCGGCACTGTTTGATGCTTTGCTTGAGAGCAGTGTAATCCTGCACGATCGACTCGAAGGCCTCCTCAGTCTTCATGTCGGATGGCTGCTGGTTCTCACCGGCGTTGGAGCAGCCGCTGACCGAGTCAAAGTCTGCGCAGTCAATGTTCTCGAAGAAGTCAACGAGAATATCCTTGGCGGTGGCATCCTCATTGTAGATTCTCTCCTCGAAAATGGGCAGCGGCTTGTAGCCGCAGTGAGGGCAAGCCGCGATTTGTGGCAGCCACGAAACATCTTCCTTGCACATGGGACACTCACGTTCCCGCTTCATCTCCATCTGTTTGAGTTCCGGAGCCGAAATCTGCGGGCACATTCGATTTGTGTTGCCCTCGCCCAAATGCGATCTGGCAGGAAATGTGAACTGACCACCTGGGGAAGGTGTTGCATCAATCTTTATGCAGCCATCATCTCGATGATCACAGCTATAGATGGAATAGGGTCCAGCCACGTCGACCCGCTTGGTTGGTGGCTGCAAGCAAATGCTCAAATCGTCAGTTGGTTGCCTCTAATAATTTCAACAACTTACCTCAGAGCCGCCTAGATGTCTGCTACTGTTGGATTCGGAGCAGTAACCGTCTGCCGACTGAGTCTCAATGGAGCCGAAATCTTGACACGGATCGGAAGTGCAACTGCTCTGCGAATTGTCCTCCAGCATCGTCATCGAAGTCCCAAAGCAATCGATATCATCCCCATCACAGCTGCAAAGGTCCATGTCCGTGTCCATTAAGTACTCTATTGAATTTTTAGGTTGGCCCCCAGGCTCGCCCAGGCACCCCCAGGCATTGGAGCTTACTTACTCAATGGTCTGGCATTGCATGCTCATCGAGAGCCGTACCGTACACATGCCCACCGTGCAGCCGTTGCACGTCAGCTCCACTTCAGCCGTGTGGACGACCTCCTCAAACCTGTTTATTATCCGAAGTATGACAGAGTCGGGTAAAACGTAGCATCCACGACCTAAGCGACAGTATTGGTAAATACAATCTGTATTAGTGGCAAAGTGAAAAGATTTATCTTCGGCCTGCCAAAGTACAACATTCAGGAAATTGCAAAAATGTTTGCTACTCCAGGAATTATACAATTATTGAAATACCCGATACACACGGACACATTCATATATACCATGTATATACCATTCCACTATTCTTAGAATATAGTTTTGTCAACCTACCGATCTCTCGCTTCAAATAAGACACGGATAGGCTGATGCCCTCCGACAGTTCCTTGTCCAGACACTCGGGTAGCATGGTGAATCGGGCGCTCGGCTCGGATGGCAGGCAGTTGACATTGATGCGACTGGAGCACATGACTGGCTTGCAGCCCTTGCAAATGTCGGCTGTGATCTTCAGCTTATCCGGGCGCTCGAAGTCCCGACCAGGCATGTAGAGCTTTAAGCAGACCATGTTCGCTGTGAAGCAGCGAAAGTGATCCCGATTGGGCTTTGTCTTCTTGGCTCCCTTGCCCGCTGGTGCACATTGCAAGTCAATTAGTTCATTTGCATCTTGTTCAGCATTCTTGGCCTGTTGCAAGCGGAAAGCTGCCGAGCAACACATATCCCTGTCCTTCTTACCCTTTTTAGCCGGATTGTTGTCAGCCGCATCTGGTTTCGGTTTGGTTGAGCAACGTATGTAGTTCTCCTTGTCTCTGGACAATTCGTTGGTTGCCCAACAACACGGTGCCTTGGCCATTGCGAACTATTCGAAAAATATTTGACAATAACTTAAGCTGGCTACAAAGTGTTATTTCGCTATTTGCACAATTAATTTCAAAACAAAATACACAAAACTAATTTTCGAATGCTGTAAATTTTTATTCGCTCGAGCCTGGAAGCCAACGCTTTGAAATTTCAATAGAATATGATAAAAATGCCAAACGAAATGGGTTTTCAGAAATGAGACTAATCAAGGCACACTTTGGTTTAAGTTCATTTATTTTCTTTTATATTTATTTTAAAATACTGCTTAAATTATAAAATACATATATTTTATATATACATTTATCCAGTTGTTCTGTTGTGAAAAAAACTGGAATATTTTTTTAAAAAAAATTTGGAGATCGTAAATTTCAAAAAATCCGGAAACGTGAAAATATATTTCATCTCAAATTCAATTAACAGAAACCTATTGGTAGTGCTAAGGAGGCACCCGTCAATTCGAATGACACTTGTGCTTTAGATAGTTTGCTTTCAGCCTCATCATTCATTCATGGTTGGCCACCTGTTCCAGTGAGGGAATGGGAAGATTCTTACGCTTACTGGATTGGTCTGCCTTGACCCCGTCCAATGTTATGCTGCAACGCATCTGGATAAGTTCAGGTGGAGCAGCAGCAGGAACTTCCGCCATGCAGCCCTCAGCCCCAAATTAATGAGCAGCAACAACGTTGCATAGATATTATTTTCATATTATTATTATTATTATTATTATTATTATTATTATTATTATTATTATTATTATTATTATTATTATTATTATTATTATTATTATTATTATTATTATTATTATTATTATTATTATTATTATTATTATTATTATTATTATTATTATTATTATTATTATTATTATTATTATAATAATTATTATTATTATTATTTTCATTATTATTTTCATTATTTTTTGTATAATTCTTTATTTGATAAAATTTAAACTTAGGCTGTACAGATTTCTTGGACTCATTGCACTGCAGTACAATAATTTAATTCACAGATATACTAATTTTTTTTTTGTTTAATTTTCTTTTAATAATTATAATTAAAAAATTGGTGACTTGGCTCTTGGTTTGACCTGTGCCAAGCAGTTATGGGTTGCTGCTGGAAAACACCATCAGAGCCACCTTTAAGTCTCAATGTCGTTTTCTTTTCGGGCTTTGGTTTGTTGATCTTCTTGGCTGGTTTGGGCTCCTGATGCACAAAGCCCTTGCCCAGGATCCAAGGGAAGCGATTCTTGCGTTCGCCAGTTACACAACCGGCGTACTGTATCAGGGCACTGGCCGGATGGGGATACATGGTGGGCATGGCCCAGTCATTCTCGTTGTACTGCGTCTCGCAATTAACGCGATCGGGTTTCCTGAGACGCTCAGGCTTAATGACACCCGCCGGTGGAGTAACTCCGAATTCCAATTCGTCATCGCTGTCACTATCACTGAGATCGGAATAGGTGAAGGTGTCGCTGACGTCCGTCCATCCCTGCTCCACGCTGAGCATCTTGATATCTTGCGCAAAGATCTTCTTATCGATATAACTGCGACAGTGGCATTTGGAGACTGGCTGCTTGCAAGTGCAGACAGGATAACCCCGCTCCTTGAGAGCCAGCTTTATGTTCCGTTTACCCATGGCAATTGGATCTTTGCAGATGCGAAAGACAACTGGTTTCATGTTCTCATACGGATTGGCTGCCTTAGCTAGCGTCTTGGGATCCTTGAGAGGTCTGAGAGTGACGACATAGTCATCACGATGCTTGGTTATGTGCAAAGTGGGGTGCTGAATTAGTGGTTCCTTCTTATCAACCGCATTCAGATCCAACTGGCGACGGTGATGAAAGCGCGACTGGACGACTCTATCTGCCGGATAGTCCCTAAGGAAATAGGCCATTATTTCGCGTATTGGTTTCTTGATGGCACCGGGCTTCCAGCGCCGCCCCAGATCGCTCGCGGTCCACAGCCAACCCATGTGGCAGGGCACCCTGCCTAAGCCACGAGCGCAACTGTGATGCGTTTTTACCTCTGGTCGAAACTCGTCCTTGCGCACAAGGAACGTGTAGCTAAAGGCAGTTGGGATTATTAAATTGAATCTTTCATTTCATGCAGAATATTACCGTTTTGATTTAACGCGTCGCTTTCTTTTCTTTGGACTTTTCGCTTTTGGTTTCTTGCTCGGATAGATTTTCTCCAGATCCTTGAGCGCATTCTTCATGCCACATGTGGGTCGATGGCGCTTCTCCGCGCTCTTGCAACATTCCCTTTCACAATTTTCGATGAGCTTATCAGTAATTGATTTGTTATCTAACTTGTTGTTGTTGTAAGCATCACGCATTTTTGTAAAGATCTTCACCAGTTCCTTGGATCGTTGCGACGTTGTTGACGGCGCCTTCTGCACTGGCTTTGGCTGCAGCTTCGGTTGCAGCTTCGGTTGCAGCTTCGTTTGCAGCGTCGTTTGCAGCTTCGCTTGCAGCTTTGGTTGCAGCTTGGTGGTACTACTCCTGCTGACCATTTGATCGCACAGTTCCTGAATGCGACAGCGTGTGCAAAGACGCGGGACCTGTTTACGGGAGCACTTCTTGGACGTCGGACTGAAGGGTAATGAAGATGAGGAGCCCTTTTGTTCGACACGATTATTAATAAAGTGATTGTGCACAATCTCTGCAGCTGTGGCTGTTTCATCAAAGGGCTGCTCGCTGACCGGCTCCATCTCGTAGCGCTTGTAACCACAGTAGGGACAGGCGAAGACTCTGGGCAGCCAGGTGATGTTCGCCTTACAGACCGGACAGAGCTGTGGTGGCGTATACTTGACTTCCTTCAGTTCCGGCTCTTCAATCACTGGACATGCGCCCAGTGCGTGTTTCCGTGCCAGTTCTAACTCATATATCTGCTCAGGAGTTAGATCATCGTCAAACTTCGACTTTGGCATCTCATCCCTCTGATCATTCTGTGGATCCATACAGCTGTCGATGGAATGATACGAGTTGCAACCGCTGCTCGAGTGGACTTTGCGGCGTTGGTATTGGCGGGAGCGCTCATGTCCAGATGGTGGCGTGGGCACTTTCTCCTTGTCAATCTCCAACTCGACGAGCAGTTTGTTGAGCAGCTTACGCTCCTGCTGCATGGAGGTATCCAGCTCTGGTGGCGGCTTCACGCCCCTTACCATGCAACTGCATTCCTTGCCAGTCGATTCAATCGTTTTGTGCATGCAGGTGAAGGGTGCTCCGGCATGAGACATCAGGCGCTCGTCTGTGATGCAGGTCGTCGCCGCACATCTGTGGGAGCGACCCAAGGTGAAAATTATGTCGCGCGGATTGACAGACTTGTCCAGGGGTCGACATACATCATAACAACCAAATGGCAATAAGCGGGTGCTGTAATTCGGGATTCCGAAATTCAATTAATTGGAAAATTATTGTCATTTCAATGGCATCGCTGTGCAAACAACGAATACTTAAATTTTTTTCTTAACTGCTAAGATTTTTGTTTAGTAATTTGATAGCTATAACTAAATTATTAGTATTATTAGTATTATGTATGTATGTGTGTATATGTAATGAGTAGTTTCAGTGCTGTTATGTGGCAACGCTGATTAACAGATGCTTAACGGATGGTTAACAGACGGTTAACAGCTACATAACCAAAGTCGAGGAGGAGCAGTAGAACGAGGAAGTCGAGTCGTGGAACTCCCGAGTGCCATAAGTTGTAAAGTTGTCGGTACCTCGTGGAATCAGGTCGTTAATTAAAGTCGCAGTTTACCTTGTTATTCTAATGCGCTTACTTCAATATTGTATTATTAATAAACGAGACATAACTAGTTCTACATATATTACATAAATATATTGTAACGATCTATCGGAAATGCGCCGTGTAGTTTTTTTTTTTTTGGAAATATCAGTAGTCATATTTGTAAGCAAAATAGAAAATGAACAAGTTGCTCAATCTGTGGTACTCTACTTACTCTAGGTCTGGCTGGGTAGAGCTCAATTTGATATTAAGATCAAGTTGAGCCACACTTTTCTTATTCTTCTCCAACACGACATGGACCACCTCGTTAACACTGAATGTCTGATCTGCTAGCCTGCGCAGAAGCGACGGAGACAACTTGCAGTTGCCGCAACCGAGTTTATCCTCTTTAACGTATATGGTTACGCCGACACCACTTTCGCACAGAGAACCGACGAGCTCACAGGGACTCGCCACGAACTCTCCCAATGGGGAAGATGGAAAATGGTTCACGAACAGTCGACTTAGGGGCACATCTATATAATTGTTAAAAAGCCGAATGCAATACTTGTAGAATTTGTGGCTCTCATTCGCATCGTTGGACTGTAGACTTGATTTAGTCACAATGATGTCGAACGAATAGTTCTGTTTTAAGGGCTTCATAATAGTTTTTGTATACTAGTCAATTCGTAAAATTCTGAATGAAATTCGGCACCAGTATCTACAATTTAGGAATTACAATTTACAATTTTGTAAAATATTTTGAAAATTTTCATTTGAATAAAATTTGTCTCTTAATAAATATGAATATATTTTAAAATGGATAACAGAATTTTCAGGGCCTGAGAAGGTTGCTAAGTTTATCAGAAACAAAGAGCAACAGCTTTAAAATTAAAAATTCTTTACTAAATATATATCAAATTGAAATTGTTTTCAATTTTTTTTTAACACACATTAACATAAAGTCACCCGCAAATGCCGATAGTCAATGATCATCATCAATGATTAAACATCGTTTGAGCAAAACAGCAATTGTAAAGCATACTTTCGGGGATAATAAAAAACCTTGTTGCAACAGAATAATACTTTTATCTCACCGATTTTCGAAGGACAATATGCGTTAGAATCGCAAGGACGAACTTTATCTAACTGCATTCAAGGATTAAGAGAACACCCAAGAAAGCAAACACATTTGTTATCATATCAAACACTTGAGTGTTTCAAAGTTCAGAGTGCGATAACAGAGCCGGCAATAAAAAAACAAAAGTACAAATAATCAACTGGGTCTAGTAGTACATTAGAGCTAAATTAAACTCATATGTGATAGGTTTTTTATAACATTTATATTGATGTCTTAGCGTCCAAATTTTAAAATATAATGAGTGTAATTCAAATAATCCTATGTTAGCAACTCAATATTTATTATGAGTGCCACAAAGTTGAATAAATTATTAATGAGTGACTTTTGAGAACAAAGAATTTTGAATTACAGACGATTACTACTTCTATCAAGCGCTATCCGTTTTGGGTTTCTTCAAGCGATCGACAACAATAATCCAAAATTGTGCGTAATGCAATAAGTTTCTTATCAGGTTAACAAGTTCTTCTTTAATCGTGGGGTAGGCAGTTTCTTAGCTGCTTTGCACCAGTCCAGATCGGACCGAGCCGAGTTTACTGGCGGGCATTGATGATATCGACAAACTCCGGCTTCAGCGATGCGCCACCGACAAGGAAACCATCGATGTCGGGTTTCTTGGCCAGTTCCTTGGCATTGGCGCCGGTCACCGAGCCACCGTACTGAATGCGCAGACTGTCAGACACCGCCTGCGAGATCTTTTCGGCCAGCCACTTCCTGAGATGGGCGTGCACCTCTTGGGCCTGAGAAGAGAAGGTAATAATTAATAACATATATTGATTTGCATTTGAGGAAACAACTCACCTGATCGGGTGTGGCGGTCTTGCCGGTGCCAATGGCCCAGACGGGCTCGTAGGCGACGACCACATTTGTCCAGTCCTTGATTTTATTGGCATAGGCGGCCATCTGGCGCTCAACCACATCGTTTGTCTTGCCAGCTTCACGCTCCTGCAGTGTCTCGCCAATGCAGGCAATAACTTTGAGGCCCTCGGCCAGAGCATGCTCGGCCTTCTCGGCAATTAGCTCGTCTGATTCATTGAAGATGGCGCGACGCTCCGAATGGCCCAAGATGACCCAATCGACGCCAACATCCTTGAGCATGGCGGGTGAAATTTCGCCAGTGAAGGCGCCCTTGCTCACCTTGTAGGAATTCTGGCCGGCAACGCCGATGCTGCAGGGCAGCAGATTGCGCACTTGCATCAGATAGATGGCCGGGCAGCCGATGACCACCTGGGTGGCGGGATCCAGAGTAGCACCGCTGAGCACCTTGCAGATTTCGGCAATTGACTTTTGGTCACCGTTCATCTTCCAGTTGCCACCCACGCAAAATTGACGGCTAGCCATGTTGTTTGAGTCTGTGTTGAAATTTGCAAAGAGCTGCACACCGGAAAGCAGACAATAGTAAAGTTAATAAGTTAATAATAATGTTGTTAAGTAAATCCAAAAGGCTTTGATTGATGAATCGTCGCTTTACGTTTGCTTTTACTTTATCTGCTGAAAAACGCACCCACCTCGAATGTAATCAAATGATGTACTAACTAACCTTCTTCTGACCTTCATATGTCTTCCACTGGCACTTAAAAAGCTTTGGAAAAACAGCTGTGAATTTACCCAAAAAAGCTTCCGAAACAACGCTCTTCATTGCGTCCAGCGTTAAGTCTTTTGGCGTAGGGTTTCTGTCCATGATAATTTCCTTCCTTGCTAACTTTGCACCTCTAGCGATGCTACTTTCAAATTCTCTACCGATAATTATTTGGCTGCATAAAAAATTATTTTGACTTATACACGCTAAAAACATAGTTTAATAAATTTTTTGATTTTCTGTTACACTTAAAATTCTACGCCTGCGCCATGCAGTTATTTTTTAAGGTATACGACTTTTTAAATTAGCAAAGACACACACCTTTCTCGAAAAGCTTTCGTAAGCTTATTAAAATACCTAATTCTTTTGTGGCGATATTTCCAAGCATTCCACTTTTTCCAAACGATATGTACTAAAAAATGCCAAAGACAAAAAGAAATGTTGATTTCCTGTTGGTATATTATATATGTATGTATGTATACTCATATTTTATTTGATCCTCAACTATACATATAATTTACACATATAATATAATTTTCACAGAAGTTCCAAGATATACTTAGATAAACACACATGCATATGTATATGGTTTACATAACATCGAAGTTTCTAAACAATCCTAAACACACACGCTAACATGTAGTCTATATTACAATATGTATAAAAATAAGAGTATGCACATTATGGTAATTAACATAAATTGACTTTAAGCTTAACATTTAACAGTAGCTCAAACAATTAAACTAATACACAATAAAGATAATTACGTCGAAAATAAATGCGCATAATTCACTAAATCGACTGGAACTGTGGGATTTTTTGGATATTGAACGAACGCTTTCCCCGAACATTGTCAGATCTTAATCTAAAAGCTTCGACTTGCGAGTATTTGCCTAGAGTTTTCCCGCCGCTTGAGGAGCATCGACGATTGGTCAACTCTCCCCACTGGCAGCGGCTAAGGACGACGAGGACGAGGCTGACGTTGAAGTCAACGGCCCCACGGTCAGTCGTGAGGTGGGAACAAGCATTGGAACAGACGCTGGAACGGAAACTGGAACAGACGTAACAGTCGATGCTGTTGCCGCCGTTGCAGCGGCCGTCGTTGTCGCTGTGTGCGGCTGGAAGAGATTGAAGAGATTGGAATGCTGCATAAAACTTCCCACCGTCTTGAGGGGACTAAAGAAGTTCTCAGGGCTTGGCTGCGTTGGCTGCTCCGACTGTCTAATGCTGATATTATTACTATGTTGACTCAATGAGGTGCCAGTCGTCTCCTCTGCCAGCTTGGGATCATTGGTGCAGGAGCAGGAGTGGCTCTTCTTTCGCGAGTTTCGCGTTAGAGCCGTTGACTTGCGATACTTTGGCTTGTAGCCCGGCGATAGAGGGCTGGTTGCACTTTCTATGACATAAACGGCACCGGTGGAGGCATCTGTTCCGTGCATGGGCAGGCAGTGATCGCTACTCGAGTTACCGGCGAGCAGCTTGGAGCGCAGCTTTGCCGGCAACGACCCATTGGTGGGAGAAGTCCTTGTGGAGCTGGGTCTCTGCCGCTCCAGCTTGGAGTTTGGCTGGAACTCAGTACACGATGGATCCTGGAGCACCTGCTGCTGGCTGTAATAGTCTGTGTCGGTGTCGGAGCGCAATTTCTCGCGCATCACGCAGGCCAAAGATTTGCGCAGCTGCACAGGATCAATGCCCTGGTTATTGCTGTTAATACCGATTGACGGTACAAACACATCCTCATACTCGAGATCGTCGGGCAGACTGATGCCATCCTCAGGTCCAGTGGAGTAGTTGTGGTTATCATATGAATAAACGCTGTCGCAGCGCTGCTGCTGTGCTGCTAGTTGTGCAACTGGCTGCGCTGTCGCTGGCGCCGAGATTGAGATGCTGCTGCCGTGATCGCTCTCCTGTTTGACACTAGGAAACTCATAGCTAATCTCGCCCAGCTCTGCACCACTCGACGCCTCCATTATATTCCACATGTCGCGCTCAATGTCCGTGCTGACGGCAACGGCGGCGGCCACAGTCTGATTGATGTTGTTCACACACGGACTGAGAACGCCGCACTTGGGGAGCAGCTGTGAGTTCTTCAGCGCCTCCTGCTGCTGTCGCAGCCAAATGGGCGAGTCTGCAACAGTAAGAGGACGGAGATAGAGAGCTCATTAGTAAACTGCTCGGAGTGGATAGAGGAAGACGACGCGCACTCACACTCACCCACATACATGCGCGGTTGGGTGCTGTTGCGCATTGTGGAGTCCATTGATTGGAGACGATGCTGGCTGGCCACCGAGAAGCGATGTATGGCATCCGCCTGCTGGTCTATGTGGACGCCCATCAGCTTCAGCATGAGGTTCTTCAGTGCCAAGCGAAAGTCCTTGAGGTGATAGGCATAGAGTACGGGATTCACTGCCGAATTGAGGTGCGAGAGTATGATGCAGAAGAGCGTAAGCTTCGGATGCACATCGCAATCCTTGCAGAAAGCCTTGACGCAGTTGATCGTGTACAACGGTATCCAGCAGATCATAAAGAACAGCACGATAATCGACAAGTTCTGTGTGGCCTTCACGTCCCGTTTCCGTGCCGCACCCAACACCCGCAGCATGGCGCCCGTGTGACCGGGCCGACCTGGTGTCGTCACCTGCATCTGGGCTGTGGACGAGCGCCGGCTCAGATCAGAGGCGGGATTCATGGTCACGATCTGGCGCACCTGTGCAACAAATTAGAAGCTCTGAGCATGCTTGACCAATATAGGATTGAATTGATGCAATTTAGTTCCGCTTTTGTTTATAGTGCACAAACCTGTTTGATGATCACGCGGTAGATGTGCGTATAGAAGCCGAGCATGAGCAGCGCTGGCGTGATGATGGTGGCAAAGTATAGGAACACCAGATAGTCGTAGTCCATCACAGCGACGAAGAAGCACATTTGATTGTCGGGTGGGGGTTTCGCATACCACCCAAAGAGTGGCAGAAAGCCCACAATGGTCCCGGCCACCCAGCACACGGATATGATGACTGCAAAAGGGTTGCACTGGATTAGCATAAGCAAGACAGAAAAAGACAAGACGAAGCCCCACGCAAACGATGCTCATATAGTCCTTGACTTGCTGACGTCATCGCTGTTAAATGACTCAACTGGCAACTGGCTATCGGCAACAGGCTACTGGCAAAATGGCAACTGGCAAAATGGCAACTGGCGAAATGCTAATGAGAATTACAAATTACAAATGCACTGCACTTGTGGCACTTTCTCTCCACAACTGTCACTCCTGACTCCTCTCAAGCACATTTTGCTTGGCTTTGGCAGCAGTCAGGCGACAATTGATGCCACTCCCGGCAGTACATTGAACCACATGCACTCAGCCAAATGACGCACACGCCATCTGCCCCAAAATCGCTTATCCTTCGTCGAGGCTCTTCGAGCTTGAGGAGTTCATCATAATGCTTGACATACGATATTTACAAATCAATTAATTAATTTTCTGTCGATCTTTGGAGTAATACTAAGTTTAAGTTTCTTAACTAGATTTAGTGCTTAACATTCATTATTCTTGGGTAGTACTGCGATTAATAATACAAAAAAATAATATCGGGCTTATTGTAAACTAAGGCATGTTTCCCTAAGATACTATAACTTTTTGCAACTAAGGCGACACAATCGGCTACGACTGCCACAAAATCAGCAGATTCCATGAACACTGCCACAAAATCAGCAGATTCCATGAAGACTTCCGTTGTTTATTCTGTACTTAAATCCCATTTAAAACTAACTAAATTTAAAATCACTTTAAGCTAATGAAAATATCTGCTAGATACTTTTATTTAACTATTATTATTATTATTATTTAGTGTTTTCTCAATCTATATGCACATTATTCCTATTCAGATAATTTATTATACTCTCTCTTCAACTTCAACTTTGTGTTACGCAAACCTGCTGAACTTGCCACATATTCCATGCTGACCTTAATAGCTATGCAAACTGCCATTTACCCCTTTCCGAAACATAAATAAAAGTAAGGAATTTCACAAAATATTGCTGCTGCACTTTTGCTGTTCTTATTTTGTATCTGTCTTGCCACAAAAGGCTGCAACTCGAACAAATGAAAACTGGCAAACAGAACAATGTGCATAAAACTGATTTGTTTGACTATTATCTGGGATGCTCTAATGAAAGGACGACACTTGTTGAAACAAAGCGTTGACAATGGGACATACAACAATGGCCAAGGAAAGTTTGTCAATATGGAAACATTAGCCACCTCCTCCTGCTTCCCCTCCGTTCCCTTCCATTGTACTTACCAATTGCAGTGCGGGTGCGAACATTACGGGAATAGGCCATCGGATAGAGGATGGCCCAGTAGCGATCCACGGAGACGGCGACCAGGCAGAATATGGATATGGTGCAGAGCACCACCAGCAGCGAAACGGTGAAGAGGCATGCGTGCAGATTCTTTGGCAATCCCACCGAGGCCAGTACGGCAAATGGAACGCCCAGTAATCCCACCAGAAAATCGGCCATGGCCAAGGAGACGATGTAGTAGTTGGTGCGACGACGCAGCTTGCGCTCCCTTCGGAACACAATGATGACCATCAGGTTGCCAATGATGCTAACGATGGCGACGAGCACCTCGAACACGGTATACGGTATGTTCAGCTCGATCTCCGGCGCCTTAGTGTTGTTCAGTGCTTCAGCCTTGTACGGTGTTATCGGTAGATTAATCAGATTCTGCGACCGATTTGTGACGAATGCATAGTCGGTGTATGAAAAGAATCGAAACTCGGACATGTTTGTAGCGCTGTCAGCAGATGCGGTTAACGTGAGGAGATTGGGTTCCAAGTTGAGGATTGAGTCACCGAATTGACTAATTAATTAGATTGGGAATCGCATACAGATTCAATTATTTTGTGTTTTGATGCGTGAATTTACTAATTGACGCGAATTGCACGGCAAGCAGACAGAAATAGCACATGTTGCAGTTGCACGTTGCTCATACGCCATGCTCGCCACGTGTGTGTGTCCCAACGGTCTTCTCCTCTGTGGTGTGTCCTTGGCAAGCCCGAGCCATTTGGTGTTGCTGTGAAAAACAAAAGGGAAAACAACATGAGAGGCAGGAAAAATTAATCATCGTTCGGCACGTTTACACACAAATACACACACACACAGACACACACACAGACACACACACACACACAGACACACACACGCGAAAACTAGCTTTGTTCTGAGTAATTGTAGCAATTTTTTAGTGTAATAAATTGATAAATATTAGCCAAAAATACGTTCGATGTTCAGCTCAAAGTCGATAAGGCCCGTTACCCTGGGATAACTGAAAAAATAATGGTACAACATTTTCGCTGTTGGCACTATCTTTACCGTTATTGTTTTGTTTATTTAGTATCGTGTTATTTGTATCTTTTTCGCGTGCAGCTGAACTAGTCAGGATATTGCTTGTTTACCGCTATTTGCGAGTGAAGTCTGCCGCAACGAGTTGAGCAGCAGGGAGTCCCTTGGAGTAATGCTGCAACAATGCTGCAAGCTTAACGCAAGTTGCCACTTGCCATTTGCCATGTGCTGCGGCATCAATCAACTGATGACAACCAACTTTTTTAGCATTGCATGAAAACGTTTTCCATTTAATTGAAAGAGTTCTGCGTGGCCTTGTTGCACACGTGTGTGGCAGTTGCAGCTAAGTGAAAACTATGGTAACTGACTCTCAGCTCGACTGACGCACTTCATCATCATCATCGCCGCTTGGCGCTCCGAAAGGCTTGTCAAATTAACGCGACTCTTTGGGACATTGGACATGTCACAAGCGTTCGGCGGCGTTCGGTTATTTGAATTTATTTTTGGTCCTAGCCAAATCGACCCGTTGCTCTCGCTGGACAGCTCCCGGAGGACTGGCTGATTGCGTGACGTTGGTTAACATTTTGCGTTAGACGTCGTTTTGTGTAATTGGCTTTCGCCCAATTAATTCAATTCACCCATTTCGAACAACAGGCAACAGGCAACTGGCATCTGGGGAATTGTCGATTTAGTTCAATTGTAAAATGCCATTTGGCCATTTGGCATTTCGCGAAATACCCGAACAATTAGTAAATGGCCAATTGATAACCTCTCGCGTATTGATTTAATTAATTCGGCTTAGACAACTGAACGCCCTGAAACCCATTTACACTTGAATCAATTGCGTGCGACACATTTCAAAAATGTACGTTCAACGCCCCCTCAGCTAATTAGCCAGCTATGATTTGTTTGGAATTCATTTAATATGCCAAACCAAGCATTGTTTCTTCTTCTGGCAAGCAAAATTAAAATTGTTGCCAAGGATATTAGTGGCACATCCCATTTCAAAACGTGAGCGGCAAATCGAATTCAGTTTCTTGTGCCTTGTGCCACTAGTGGACTTTGTGGCAGTTCAAGGCAACTGCTGTGTCATCTACGTATTCCGCATAACGCAGCCAGACAGCATTTTCAGTTTTCCAGAGCTATTAAATCAGATAAATCATTTTCATAAATTAAATATATTTTTCCCCTTCACGTTCTATTTAAATTTCAAACGTTGTCAAAATCAGCGCAAAGTAGCTGTTAAAACTTGTTAGACCCAACTCAAGGGCGCTGGCCTGAAGCTTCCCTCTATTTTGGCCTTGTTCTATTATCGCCATCATTTTGGCAAATGCTTAACACAAACTCCAAAATTGTCTGCATTTATCTTAATGCCTGCCTTCTGTGTACTCCCTGCTCTATTTTGGTCTTATCGACTGCAGTCATCCTTCATACGCTCCAGTGACCTCAGCTGCAGCTCCTCAAGTAGCAGCTCCCAGTCCCAGTGAGGCAGCAGCGATATCGAGGCAGCAGAGCAAAGCTGAGTTGCCCTTTTTACATACTTCTTCTCAGTAACTCACCAGCTGCGATAACTGCACTTATACAAAAGCAAAAATATCAACAGATATTCGGTAGAATTATATAATTATTCATAACAACACAAATAGATTTGCAATATACTATAAAAATAAACTGATTACAACAACAACATCCACAGTGAACACAATTGTGATGTGATTGTGTTGCTTAAAGCAAATGTTTTATTCTGGTTCAATTCCAATTGCTCAGCTTTTACATTTATCACCTCTCTGATAAGTTGGCAATCTTTGACCATTTATCTTCTTCAGATCATATAAGTTTTACCTAATAAAGGTGAGGTGAGTAAGAATCAAACAAAGCAGAGCATTTATTCAAATACAGGACAAGTCGCTTATATATAGAATATCTGATTAAGTTTAGGTGTTAGTAAGAAATGAGTAGAAGAAAAGTTGATAAAGAGTCTGTAATTCACTATAATATAATAATATAATATAATGATATACATATGTATGTATATGCTCGGTACAACAAATCATTAAGCTGATGTGTAATTAAGTAAACAAGTGACTAATAGAGCCTCTAATTTAGTGTTTTATATACTTTATTTTATACTTTTCAACAATAATTTTATTTTTTTTTTATATTCTTTAGATTGTTTTATTTATTTTTTGGAAAAGTTCTTATAGAAACTACTCTATATATATTATATAGCATAAGCATTATATTAATTTCGATATTATTTAATCTTTTATTTATATTCCTCACACAAAATTCTCTTTAACGAAATCGAAATATTTGTCTAATTAATACATTTTTATTTTATATTTAAGCTAAACTGGATATTCACTATTCGGCTAGAACTAAACAAGTGAAATTGTGTGGTTTTTGTTTAGTCATCAGTCGACGTCGAGTCATTTGTTCCTGTTTAATTACTAATAAATGACTCTAAGGAAACCAGAATTGATATTCGAGCTGTGTTTGCTGAACATCTTTTTTATTATTGTTTTTTACTCAGAAGTGGCAAGACGAATGTCCTTTTGTGTTGTTAAGAGGAATGGGCAAGAAACCAAAACCAGGAAATTATTTTCAATTGGCTTTGGCCTAAGTTCAATAATACCAAATACAATTAATTATTTTCGTTTGACTAAGTTCAAAATAGCTTCTTTTTTAATCATTTATTGTGTTGTGTTTTTATTTGTTTATCCCATTAAATAAGTATACAAATAAGACGACTCTTATGTGATGTTTAAAGAATGATTTACATAATATGTATAGCCACTGTTTGATACAGTTGCTGGCTCAAAATGGATCAAATCAGTCTTTTAATTATGGCTTACACGATAGGAAACTCAACTTGAACATAGTTTGCACTAGACTTTCTAATAAAAGTAATTTCAATAGTGACATAATCGAAATTTATGACTGGCTGATAGAATTTAATCAGAAGACCAAAGGAGATATTCGCTTTGCGCCTATAACAATATATATGGATCAGAAGTCTAAGTTGTAATGAACGTGCATCCATATACATCAGTACATACATACATACATACATATAGGCTCTTCCAAATATATAATAAATAACTCAATTGTTGACACGACACAAATGAATGCAAATAATAAAATGTTGTTTTGTTTTGTTTTGGAATTTGTTGCTTTTATCAATATACATATCAATATTATCAATATCGGAAGTACGCATTTCCAAATCGTGCTCATTTTTGCATGTGTGCAACACGTGCTGACAACTTAACTTGCAACTGAAGTAAGTAGCTGTTGCCAATGTTGGAATTATTTCTGTGAATTGAACACGATGATGTCATGACACGTGCAGCGAGCCGCACGCCCTGGAGGAGTCCACTGTGCGTTGGTGTCTACTGGGAACCATGTGATGTGCTTCCCATGTCATTCGTAAATAAGCCAAGCCGTCTGCCAGATAAATACGTAAATGAAGACCAGTGGGTAACGGACAACTGACAAATTGCTAACACTTGTGGCCACTGGGTTTTTGGCAACAGTTTGTGTCCACTGCACCTCTTCACCCCTACACCCCTACACCTGGCTCGCTCCTGCCTCCTCCTTCCACTTGTTGCTGTCTGTCAGGTGGTTTTGCTATCAATCGTTCAGATGTTTCAATCGGACGATTAATAGAGCGGTAAAGTGCTGAAAGCAGCAACAACAACAACAATAACAAAACTAACATCAACACAATGTTGTTATCTGTTAGCTGTGGTGTTAACATATAAGTAAATTGCACGTAATTAAATGTTATGAATTTGTTATCTACCGCATTTGAGCCCTGAACTTTCCCATTGCGCCTGACGACATGATTGAATTTGGGAAGCTGCCTCATTTGCAATGCAGATTCACACAAAGTGTTGTGTTTTTGTTGTGTCTTTCTGTCTGTCCAGTGAATTGATTAGTTCTTAGTGCAGCCAGCCTTGACAGGGGATTCAAATCAATCAAATCGTGTGCCTCAACCTCTCCTATCCAAATTGACTGCTCCAATATTTCAGTATTTCACAATTTTATGGATGTGCGTATGAGTAAAATCGTATGCTTGAACTACTCTCAAAGCTCAAAGGACTAAGTACAAGGACTCTTTGTGCAATTGCAAAGGCAACGTCAAAGTTGGCGGAATATTTAAAAGGATCCGTGATTGAATTTGGCTTACGCTTGAAGTGAGTCAACAAAGTCACGGAGTACATCCATCAAAGCTGTCCCCCAACTCTCAACCAACCAACAGCCAAATGATTGGCTTAAAGCTTCTTAAAAAGTCCGCTGTCAAGGACATCGAACCAGAACTCCTTGCCTCGCATAAGCAGTGCTGCTTAAGCGTATTTTGTGGATGGGTGTCCGGCTGGGTGTCCGGCTAAATTTAAAAGGGATAAGCACAAGTAAAACAACAATACGCCACATAAAAAGAACAGGCAAATATTTATAAAACCAATAAAGATTCTATTGATGTTTGTGTTTGTTTTACAACTGCCTCGAGTCTTATTTTACCCATGTTCTTGTTGTGTATCTATTGCCACAGTCGATTGCCCTTTCATTGACATCGACTGCCGCCGCATCAGCTTGCCTCACTTGCGACACATGGTCAAAATGCCAAACAGGCCAAACAGCAATTGTTAACTGCCAACTGGCAGCTGGCAATGCGGCAATGCGGCAAGGTGCCGTCGCGTCGGCAATGGGAACTCAGTCCCGAGTCCGGAGGCTAGGGTCCCTTCAGACAAAGCCCACCCACGTCAAAAACAAAAAAACCGATACACACACACACACACACGCAAACACACTCAACACACAATTCGTTGACAGCGCACACATTGTTTGCATTTTGTGTTGATTTTGGCGCAATGACACGCATCTCGTTACACTTGCCCCGTTGTTCCCCTCCCTTCTCGCTGCTCCTCCTCCTCCTCGGGGCTTGGCCATTTGCGCAGCAGCGTGTCCACATACGCAATGTTGTTATAGAGAATGCCGGATGCCAAATGCCACAGCCACAGCCAAATCTCTTGTTATCCTTGTGCTGACAAGTCAGCTTAAGCGTATGTTCTCTCACTTAACGAGAATTCTTCGCTTTGTAGCTTGCCACAATGTTGACTCGCAGATAAATGGATTTTCATGAAGAAGAAAGAGTCAAATCATTTTTGGAAACAAGTAAGAACTGGATACTTGTACACCTCAGCTAATCTGCTTAAATCTACATTTTGTCTCGGAAAGTGAAATATTTAGCTTTTTTTACATTTTATAATTTTTTTTTTTTTTACTTAATCTGTTAATCTGATAAAGTACATATTTTTATTTTGAATTAAAAATATTATTGGATTTTTCCGCGCTTTTTGCGCAGTTACTAATCAATATTAATTTTGTCAATTTTAAAAGTTGACACAAAATACCTTCTATATGGGTGTAAAAATACCGTTTGTGAGTTGTGTTACTTAATTAATGTTCTATTTATTAGTTGAACAAATTTTAAAATAAAATTAAAATCCCCTCTGCAAGAGCATAAAAATTGAATTAGGCGGTTGAATATCAATAATTTATAAATAAAGTAATTTTATATATATTTAATAAAATAATTTATAAATATATTTATAAGTTAAGCACTATAAATATTTATTGGCTGTCACATTGACAATATTGAAACATTTTATTTCCAGCAACTGAACTACATTAATTTTTGCAAGTGCTCGTTTCTTTCTCCTAAATATAAACAGTTATAATTGATTTAAAATATTTATTCTTTCTTAGAATGCTGAGCATTTAAGTTTTTGAAGTGTTTTTCGGTTCAGCCGGTTTAATTTTTATCTTTGCCGGAGGAAGGCACTCATAAGTCAATGTGTGCCGAGGCTTGTCGGCAGTTAAATTTAATTACAATGCCCAAAAGTGGTCGACGCCAGTTGCTGTAACTGGAGCCGGAGCTGAAACTGAGGCTGGAGCTGAAGTCGGAGCCGAGTTTTGGGGGCACCGTGACAGCTAATGATGTGTGGGCTGTTGATGTTGTTCATTAACGGCGTCGGAACTACGTGACCTGCTGACCTGCCCCTTTTGTAAGGCGACGGTGGCATCCTTTGGCGCTTTTGCTTATGGGGCGTACTTAAAAACAAACACTCCAACAAGTGGCGCACTTAGTTGAAACTTAATAAGTTAACAGAGAGAGAGATAGAGAGAGAAAGAAAGAGAGAGAGAGAGAGCTGCCAGGAGAAGTTGCTCATTTCCGGCGGATGCGATTCGCATGGAGCTCTCAACAAAGTTGCACGCAACAAATTAATGCAAGATGCGTGCTGACCGCTGTGAGCGATGAGCTGTGACCGGGTTCTGGATCGGTTCTAGCCACTAATCTCGGACTGGGTGCCATTAAATACATTTTAATGTCAGCAGTTCCCAGAAGTTGTACGGCATTTGCATTTAAACGATCTGAGTTTTTTTCTTCTTTTTTTATTTATTTTTATAACAGCTAAAATGGCAACAGCAAAAGCAACAGCAACAACAACAACAACAACTACAACAATTACAAATGCTGTGCCCATAGTCCATAAAAATTATTATTAAAATGGCATTTCGATAAATTGCGTTTGTCAAATGGTTTCTATTTAATTTTTATTTTTCTTTTTAGATTTGTATTTGACTGATTTGGCAGCACTGACGTTCGAGCCAAGGATTGCCCAGAGAGACGACGTGCAGCTGTTCAGGTATGCCATGGCGGCCAGTGGCAACCGAAAGCCCCTCCCTTTTGTTTGGCCGGATTACTCTAACCAAAAGCAGGTGACTGAATTGTTGAGAACCGTTCGTAAACAATTTATGACTCAACGATGTGAAGCGAGTTATTTTCAGTACACAAATAAATAATTCAAAGTAGAGTAAAAGTTAACACTTCTGTTTGCTGGATAGTTATTTCGAGTGCTGACTGTAGAAACATATTTCATCAATAATTTTTGCATAATTCATTTACACACACCCTTACAAGTTAATTACAACCCGACTGAACAATTGACTGATCAGCTGACTGATTGATGGCTTGACTGATTGACTGTGCGGCAGCAATTATCTCTGATAAAATTAATGTGCATCGTGTGCACTGAACTCGTCTCGAATGCCACATTCGCAAACAGAACATTGAATGTGCCCCCGCCAAGTGCAGCAGTGTGGGGCAGTGGTGCAATGTGCATTTAGTTGCCAAAATTGTGGCAGATGATGAGTAGTTCATGGGCAATAAAATAATTATTCCCTCACCCTCGTGAATTATGCTTATTTTTGTAATATTTCTATAATGACTTTTCATGAGAGCTACACACGCAATTTGACTTCTAAAGTAATCCACTTCTACTGGCAGTCAAACAAACACACATACACAAACTTATACACATACACATACACTAACTGACTCTCACACTCAGAAAAATAAAAGATGCATTTTAGAAATTCTCTATGCTTTTAAAGCCAATTTTAACTCACCTTCTTATTCAGAAAGTATATTTCGAAAATGGACGGTTGAGTCTTTCTTAATATTATTATTCATACTCCATGCACTGTAATCTTTTTGAAATTGATGAAAAAATGAAATTCCATGATGTTGTTTTTTTAAACCAAACAACAGCTATACTCTAAAATAGCAGTCTTAATTTGATTTATAAAATTTTTCTACAAATAAGGGTTTGCTTTTCTAATTTATAGAAATATGGTCCTAAAAGAAATATTTTCTGATAATATTGAGCCTCTGTAATTTTAAGACTTTTTTTCGAATATTTAGAAATTATTTCTAAACAAAAAAAAAAAAAAAAAACATTCTAATATTTATACCGATTTCTAAAATTCTGTATTTTGCCTGAGTCAAGAATTATATATATTTATTTTTAATTCCGGCGGGTTTTCGTTTTCAGGCTTACAGAGCACCCAGCTGTGAAGTTAAAAATTATTTGTTTTTGTCAGAGTGCACACACACACCCTCACACACTCCCTCACACACACCCTCACACACTCTCACACACACTCTAATCCAGTGCGATTCTGCTGCTGCATACTATTAAAGTTTATAACAGGATCAGGCAAATAGAAAGTTATGACGACAAGGCAAAATTGCTTGTGGGCTGTGGTGTGGTGTGGTGTATGCTGTGCGTGTATGTGTGTGTGGGTTTGTGTGTGCGTGTGTGTGTGTGTGGTTGCTTCAGCTCCAGCTCCAGCTCCAATTCCAGTACTGATCAATGCAAATTTAATGCAATTGCGCGTGCCAACTGGGAATGTGTCATAAGAAACAGCAGCTATTGCCATAAATAAGTAAACAGGCCGCAGAATAAATGTAATTGGCTTTGGCGCTGCTACTTGCAACTGAATACTACGAGTGCTATATATACATATATATATATATATATATAGGCATAGCATTCAATTAGCATAATCAAAGTCAAGCGAAAATAATCTAATAAATAAATAAATATTTAACAAACACCTTAAAGTGCTCGCAAAGGTTTTTTCACCTGCTCAACGCTGTTAAATAAATTTGGTTTTAGTTGAAGTTTTATCACTTTGCATGAGTTGGCTTCATGTGATTTGTTTTGTGCTTAGGAGCAGTGCAAAGGTCACAGTGCTGTGTGTAAGTATGTGCACTCGTTTGTACTGGCCAGTTTTAACATGTTACTTGTGTGTTTAAGTGCCCATAAAGGGTGCCCTTAAAAGGCAACAGTGATGTCAACATTAGGTCGACAACGCCCACGCAAGCAAGAGACAGAGATACAGACAGTGAGAGAGAGAGAGAGAGTCGGAGAGTGGGAGAGCGAGGCGGTAAAATGTGATCCATGGGGATTTGGGACGCGTCCCAAGCATATCCATCATATTTGAACATCATGCTCTGTGACTAGCACCCCCTCCAGTGTTCCTTGGGGTCGAGTGAGCTGCCTGTCATAATATTGACACTGGGTCTTTAGTTAACGTGAAGGTCAACTGCACATTAATTGCATGCTGGCAGAGAGCGGCAGGAGAGGAGGAAGAGTGGGCGGATTTGTGTTTGTGTGTGTCTGGTAGGCGGGGTCAGTTTGAAGCAGATAAATCTGTGACAATTTCAGGAACTCGATGAGTTATTGCCGCGTGCCAATTTGCGGTTGTAATTAGCATCGTGTTTGTTTTCTAATTGAGTGCTAATTGGAGCGTCCAAAACTTCAGTTATCGGATTTTGAATTTTCGGCTTTTTTGGTTTTCGGTTTTACGATTTCCATATGTTTGCCAATGGCGAACATGCTAAAATCCGGCCTCTGTTTACGCATTCGTGACTTACATTTAATTCAAATAATCGCATTCAAATCAGATCTGCCCATTTCTCTAGTGGCGCGTTTGTTTTGGTTTTTCTTTTTTTGGCCAAAATACAAACAAAATTACAAATGCAAATCTCTTTTCACATTTTGCAATCGGCTTACGAAATATGTTTTTGAATAACTATTGCAAAGTGTTTTGGGTGAGGTTGACAATGTTAAAGCCGTTGAAGATAAATAAATATATAAAATATAAATAGTAAACATATATATATATATATTTGTATATATAGTAAACAGTACTGACTGTGTGTGTTTTTGGCTCTTTTGATAGGTTGCGCATTCGCACCGTTGCACACGTTGCTCTGACAAAATCAAAGGAGCATTTAATGTCCTTTGGCATTTGAAAGGCACTTAAATCATGAAAAGGGTGGCATTTGCCAAAATAAATTGCATAAAACGATTGAATCCGTTGCCAGGGCAGCTGAATGTCATACAAAATTCTGGAACAGTTAATCTCATTCCAAATATGTGCTTGGAGGCTTTGAAAGGACACACAAAGAGCTACAGGCATAAATATATAAATGGAAATATGGAATATATATATATATATAAATGTATAATATATAATTGGAGTGTTAGTTGCAAATTAATACTGCATACTAATAAAAAGCTATTTGTAAAGAAAGAGAAAATATATTTACATTTGAATAGGGGTATACTTAAGATATTTTTAAATATAAAATACTTGGAACCCATTCATCAATATCGATGCAGGTACTTTTCGAAAAGTTCTTTGCCCTTTAACAAATTCTAAGAATTGTATCTGCAACTGCAGTCTTGATTGTAGCTGCAAAGTGAGTTGACTACTTTACTTTACTTATACAGGCGCATATAATACGTGTGTGTGTGTGTGCGTGTGTGTGTGTGTGTGTGAGTGTGCAAGTGCAGTTATGCCTGAATGGGCGACTTGCGTTCCGCATTTGGAGGCTTAACCGGAAACTTTTAATTTAATTAATTTATACACAAAGGCGCAATCAACAAAAGGCGATTGCAACTGTCATACCCCTACCACCCACCAGTCACCCACCAACCCACCACCCACCACCCATGCGACCACAGTGAGCATCGCAAAAGAAAGAAGAGGCAGAATACATGTGAATTGCGGTTTGGTGGCAGCGAGTGCATCTGTTGGCTGCACGCAGATACATACATATACATATATATGTATGTATGTATAGATAAAACTGACTGCCTTCAAGATGAGCATTTTTGCAATGCTCGATTTGTTGTGAGAAATGCGAAATGTTTCCCATAATTCATAAGCAGCGCTCGTCAATTTGCCGAAATCAATTTGCTTTATTCTGCTGCTGCAGCTGCAGCTGCTGCACATGGGGCGTATGAGTAACGGAACGTTTTGCAGAGTTATTTGCACTTGACCTTGGACTGGTGGCAACAGGTGTATTACAATGTGGCAATTCCAGCTTATTTGAAGTTGATTCGAGGCTAAAAACAACACACGAGTCGAATGAACCCCCGCTGGAGCAGACGGAAGCAGCAATTAGCAGGCAACATAATTAATTTATCAAAAATAAACTAACAAAGGGGCAGGCAACGGCAAACCGAAACAGAGAAGCACATTATGCAACAGGTCAGCAACAGATGAGTAGCATATAAATATTTATATTACAAATACATTGAGCATAAAATATACTTTGTATGACTGCCCACAATTCCCAACATGTCCGAGATTTTATTGATTTTCTCACTGCTTTTGGGCAACGCATATGTTCCAAGTACTCAAATATTAACACCCCTGTTTAGCATACCAAAATTCAGAATCATTAAATTTATCGAATTTTTTTTCGGCTTTTGTTCCTGTGTTGGCCAACTATTGTCTAGGGGCGAAGCCAATTATTTAAGTCTAATTCGATATTTATTACATTTGTGAGCATTTTCTGTATATACAATTAAATGTTTTCTGTGCGTACGCTTCGAATTTAATTAAGTATTAATTACATTTACTGGTATCAGCAAGTTAAAACTTAAGGACCTTGACTCTTACTTAAAAGAAGCATTTAGAATACTCATAAATGAAACACACGCAGATGTAGTAAAATTTGTAAAACAATTTACCCAATTGGCGTGCAAGTTTTTAAAGTTGTCCAAAGGAGTTTCCCGGACGTGGAGTTCACGTAATCTTCACCAAATTATAACACAACACATTTGAACAAAGCGCTCAATAGGCAAAAAATTTGTTAACTGTTGTTTTCGAGAGTGCTTCAATTTCACTTTAATGTCCAATTAATGCGGATTTTCGATTGGTGAGTGGCACTGGAAGACACACCTCAGAGGGGCACCTGTTGCGACCGACTGAGTTTAAAATCCCTCTCGATATTGGCGCGCTAATTTAATTGACACTTATTGACGATTAGGCCGCGAATAAAGCTGTGATGGAAAACTTTGGGCCAAGCGTTTCATTGACAAATATTTGTGAACTTCGTATTAATATTCGCATGTGGAATTTGAATTTATTGGGATTTATGAGGCGCCCGCTGTTTGATTTAAACCAATGTATTCTTTTGTATATTATTTTTTTTGTTTTACTGACACACTCGCGCCTGCTGCGAAATTCATCCGCGCTGCCCAACGCTCGATGGCAAAATGCGCAAACAATTTGCTGGGATACGACGCCTCCGGCGGATAGCCAATACAAATGTAAACACAAATACAAATGCGCAGCGGCTGCTCGGTTCGAGCCGACGCGGATTCGACTGGATTCGGCAGGCAAGAAGCGCCCCACGCTCCATGCCCCTCACACCCGTACACCCGCAACCCCAGTGCGGGCAGAGAACCCTATTCATGATATCGCATGTTGAGTATTGTACTATATGTGTGTGCCCATGTATGTGTGTTTGTGGTGAGTTCTGAGAGTCGATTCCTATGGCTGCTCAGAAAGCTAACTGTTGCCACAAGCAGGAACAAATCTCTGCGAATGTCTTTATATATTTTTTATTTTATTTGCCTTTTTAGTGGCTCATAAAGTGACCGCGTGCTCATATGAAGCATACGCCGCATTGGCGGCTACTTGTTGTAAATCTCTATTGCATTTTTGATGGACATTCACACACACACACACACACACAAATATGTCCCATAATTGAGATATGAATTGCTCATATCTCGTTACAGTTCTTTGACATCGCTGGCGTACAAAAAATAAATAAATAAATGAGTTTGGCCGATTGAATTGTCGGCAATTTCAATCAGCAGCATTGATGAACGATGCTGATACTCATTGATATTAATGTGCCAACCCCTTTTTCCATCGATCGAGTTGAACTGTGGCGCCACCTTGACTGACATTGCCCTGGGCGCTGGGCAGACCCTGGGCTAACTGCTCATAACTCAATTGAACGCCGCTGCATATGGCCAAAATAAATGTGTGCGATTTTGTTGTTTTATAAGCGCTGCTAGCGACGACGACGACGACGATGTCGACAGAGCTAGTTAGCAGTTCAATCAAAATTGTTTGTCGCATATTAATTGGCAGCGCTATATTCTGTTGGCGATCGTATTATTTCGCATTGTTATTAATGCTTGATATATAGAAATATCATTTTATTGACATTTGACGCACGTGACGAGCCTGCAGAGTTCGATTGCGATGCTCTCTTTGAAATTGCCACTTGACTTATACATGCGCAAAGCTTATACTTATACTTATGCTTATACTTGCAAGCATACAATGTGTTAGCCCTATTCAAATTTATTGTCACCTTAACGGTTTGCAAGCCTCCCAAAATGGCAACCATTTGCACGTGGCTGTTGGCCGCAATTTAACATTGAAATCGGACGCACAATCAGGTCCCGGCATTTTTAAAATTCTTATTTATTTAACGGTAGCTACTTTTGCTGAGCTTTTAGCAGACTTCATTAAAGTTTCGTGCGAGGTTCGTGTCTACGCTAAGCACTCGAGTATTATCACTCGTATACTCATCAATTCTGTTAAGTGAGTCCACAAACCAATAATAATACAGATATAGTGAGAATATTTTGTTTAGATTTATGTTCAAATAATATTAGAAATAATAATTCATGTTTTTTTTCAGAGAATATATATTAAATGAATATATACTTATTTTCCTGCAAAATATATCTACGATAACAGCGCACTTTCATTAAGTTTGCTTTGCAATGCTATGTTATCGAAGTTTTAGACCCTTTCGTGTGTTTTCGTTAAGTCCAATACGTTCTGCTGCTGTTTCTTAATAAATAAATTGTAGTCCATGCTTGTATAAGACTAAAACAACAGATGATTGACTTAAGGGTTCGTGTGAAAGTGACAAGCTCTTATACGCATACAATATAAGTTAATTTTAGCTACAATTTTTAGGCTTTGACTGTACTATTGCTTTAAAAAGATATTAATTATTATTAATAAGCTTAAGTTGACTCTGTTGGGATTTTTATGTAGCTATTTAAGGAGGAACTTGATTTTCTGAATTGTGTTTATTTTCATCTTTACACGATCAGCAGCATTTTCAATGCCAAATAATTTGTACCTTACCAGCTCACAATTGCGTCCATCTGTGCCACATGGCAACCAGTTGACTCCAGCATGTCTGCGCTGTTGGGTGTCTATATATTTATGTGAATCTTAATCTTAGTGTAATTGGATCCCTTGAGATCCCCTGCGTTATTCTAGAAGCACACACCATTCAATGAATGCTTTAAAAACTATGAGCAACAAGCTATTGATGTAGAGTGGGATGGGTTTCCCTGTTGCGTTTAAGGCACTTGCATGAGGAAACACATTTCGAGCGGACAAATCCCTTACAAAGTATGATTATTCCAGCTTGTGGGAACGCTAAACTTTGTAAGGCGATCTGCACTTGGCTGCGCTGCCAAAGACTGTGACAATTATGATATCATATTCCCTTTGGCTATAGTCATACATACCTACATCAACAAAACAAACAAACATAACTGCAACCGTTCCCCCAACAGAACAAGTGGGAATGCTATGCTGGAAGTTATTGACTTAGAGATACCCTGTAAAAAGTGTAAAACTAACGTGTGTTTGCTAGCAATTACAGTTAGTAAATGTTAGCCTTGGAGAGGAATGAAATGTTTGCAGAAAATTAACATACTTTGGTAAATGCCCATTCATAATTATTAAATAATCGATTATGATACGCTTAAGCAAACTTGATTATACGATAGTCACTCTGAAAAAGGTTTTTATTATTATGATAATAATGTATATTATTATTATATTATTAGCATTCTTTTTAACACCAAGAAGCCCTACATAGTCAAATTTGTTTGCATAGGGCATTAAAATATCGCTCTTTAAATATATGATATCTTTATGATATTTACTTATGGACATTTTATACACTCACACACAGAGACTCTCTCACACACACACACACACACAGACACATGCAGGCAGAAATGTGTTCGACAAATTATATGCGCATTAAACACATTTTAATTAATATGTCAGACAGTGCAGACGCGCCGACGGCTCTGCGCAGAGGCAGTCAGTCTGTCTGTGTTGGGTCTCAGTCTTTGGAGTCGCGCGTTGGTGAAAGATGTGGCGCAACGGACGCGGATTAGAACCAGCCGAGAACAACTCAAGGAACAACGAAGGCTAAGATTGTGCAGACAAAGAGAGAGAGAGAGAGAGGGAAAGGGAAAGGGAGGAGAGAGTCGCCATGTGTTGGTGCGCACGTGTCTATTGGACGGTTCTGCAGAATCTATTTGCCCGCTTCTACAACAGCCTGACGGAGAGCAATTTTTCCTGTTTGAGTAGATATCGAGAGCGCTGCTGCTGCTGCGGCGGCTGCTGCTTCGGCTATAGGCGCCAGGCCAGCGACGGTGACGTCGACGTTGACGCTGATGTTGACAGCGATGCTGGAAAACGGGTTTTGGAATCAATCGTTGATGACGATCAGCAGAGAGCAGCTCGACACGATTACATCATTGTGGGTGAGTTCTGAAGCGTGTTGCTCTTTTCTGATAACAAAACACACAATAACAAATAACAATTGTCGACAGACGATGCTGATGCCAACTATGAGGAGATTGATCAGCGCTCGATCGAAACGGAACAATACTATTTCACCGTGGATCGCGCTACAGCGGAACACATGCTCTCGGAGCGGGAGAATGGCGCCTGTTTGGTGCGACCCTTCAAGGCGACGGATGTCTGCATCAAGTACATTGTTAGCATCTGTGCGGATCGTCAGTTCTATCATCTGTTCGTGCGCCAAATCGATGGGAGACAACGCTATGCCATTGGCCAAATGAAGCCGCACGAGCGTATCTTCCCCTCGCCCTATGCCATCATTGAGTTTTACGCGGAGCATCCGCTGCTCTGCACCAACAAGGAGCGCAGCCAGAGTGTTCTCCTGAAGCCAATCAGCTGTGCCTAGTTTAGGTTATCGTTTAATGGGTTTACGAGATATTTAGATAAATTATGTACAAATTGCGTAACTTAGTATATTAGGCGTAAGTTAAGTATGTGTGTGTGTGTGTGTGTGTTTCTAGGTGGCAACAACAGCCTTGAAGACACACTGGTTGTTCTGCATCAGAGCGGGCCACAAGAACGCCTTGATCAGGTCCGAGCGGCGATCCGACTGTGGATGGCGTTCGTGCTTCTCGGGACGAAGAAAGCCTACGGAATAATTATAAATAAAATATATGAAATACATGCAGTAAATATAATATCTAATAATATATTATAAGCTTATACTCCATGAGGCTAATAATATTTTGAATTCTTTGAATGTAATTTTTTAAAAAGAAAATTTTAAATTTATATTTTTTGATATATTCATTAATATTCACAAAAACTTTTTTTTAATACTCTTTATTTTGTAATAGAAAATAGTATTTAATTAAACTTCAATAGTATTGGTAAAAAAAAACAAATAATAATAATAAAAAGAAAGAATGCTGTAGTCGAGTTGGCTCGACTACGATATACCCTTAACTGACTGGCTACAAACACGTGCATATACATATATACATACAGACATACATAGGTACACGAAATAATAGTTATCGGGGCTCTACAGAAAACACACAAATATATTGATGAAATTTGGGCAATTGATCAATAATATGTATATGCATATAATGTATAAATTAGAAGCTTCTGCCTCTTAAATTGTGGAATTTATTGCTATCGGAAATCGAAATGTATTGATAATTGAGAAACTGAGGCAGTTATCGATAAAATAATAATAAACTTGATCTGCGCCTTGTACACGAGAACTTATATTCCAGTCGCTAGCACTTATAGTCCCTGAGATCCGCGTGTTCATACAGACGGACAGACGGACGGACGGACGGACAGATGGACATGGCTATATCGACTCGGCTGTTGATCCTGATCAAGAATACATATACATTATGGGGTCGGAGATGCTTCCTTCTGCCTGTTACAAACATTTGCACATAACCATTATAACCTTTTTACTAATTTTTAAGGGCATAAAAATAAACAAGATTGTAAATCAAAAAAGAGATAAGACCATTAAATAAATAATGATATATTTATTTAATGTTGGTTTCCGTTTAACAAAGTTATTTAGCAATAAAGTAAATGTTTATTGATAGTGCTCACCTAGATTGAAATCAGTATCCAGATAGTAGGGCGCCTTTTGGTTAATCATGCGCCAAGCCAATCGCACACAGGCGCTGACGAAGTGCGTCAGTGGGGGGCAGGATTCCAGGCAGGGATACTCGTGCAGTGTGGAGAGCACCTGATTGAACACAGATCGCTCGATCTCACCCAGCGGAAAGCTGTCGATCGTCTCGTGCAAATGATGTCGCACTGATCGATCCAAGGCGAGGGTCGTCTCGCAACTGCTGTCCAGCGGACAGTTGAGCACCCGGCGCACCTCCAGCACCTTGCGCTCCCGCATGCCGTGGCACAGCCGAAAAGAAAGCTGCACAGAAAGAAAAGAAGAGTGGAGAAACGAGAAACGAGAAAAAGAAGGTCTAAAATATGCCAATCATTATCAATGGTTCAATAACAGCCCACGGTCAAAACCCAAACCAGACCAGGCCAGACCAACCCAAACCCAAACCCAATGCGCTGGCCAGCTGATCCGGCCAATTGACGGTGTCATTCATCTTTCCCATGAAGCGAGCGAGCCACTTGTCTCTCTATTCATCGCCGAAGATCGAAAGTTATTTATCCACAAGTTTGGATAGCAGACGCACAAAACCAGCAGCACCCGATCGCCAACGTCATTTCTCAGCAATAGTCACCCTGGGGCATGCCACTTTCTTCTTCTATCAAATTTAATCAGTGCCCCAAACTCGATCAGTTGCCACGATAACCACGAATAGCTAATCGATGCGTTGCAAATTGATATTTTGCAATAACAATTTGCCAGCTAGCTGTATCTCAATCTAAGTATCTGTATCTGCAATCTGAGCTGACAGCTAAACGTCATAATTAATATATTTTAAAATTCGCTTCGGTCATTTTTCATAAGTTTTCGAAATAATTATATACCACAAAATAAATTGAACTTGCCTCTAATAAAATGCAAATTTAAAAAAGTCAACTTTTTCGATATAAAAAACGATATTAAAGCAATAAATAATTTTATAGCTTTAACCATTTTACCACTTAGGAAAATATTTATAATGATGAACATATCGAATTCTATAACTATAAGAAATGGAAATATTAAAATAAATTAAGCATTCCCATTGGTTATCGACCCATTTGGTTTTTATTTGAGACGATTCTTCAATATCCGATCTTTATAATTATTAGGTAATTAAAAGCACTGCTTCTTAGTCAACAAACCATTTATTTTGTTGCCCATTAACGATCGAGATTCTAGATTTTAATTGATTTTCTAAACAGATTTTTATTGATTTTCCTCTAATAAAAAAGCTCTCAATTTAATTCTAAATTTCTGATTATGGGACCTCATTAAGAACACATTTTGCTTATGGGTTGAGAGAGAATTAAAAGGAAATGATTGGCTAAAAAGTGATTATCCAATTAACTGATAATTAATTGTTTTTTTTTTTATATATTTTTACTTAATGCAATTTTGGTTTGTACACAATATTTTAATTCATGCTGCCAAAATTTATAAAATTATGATTTTTGTAGACATTTTTTAAAAATGTAATTAAAATTGATTTCTACTCTCAATAAAAAGTGGTCTTGTTTTAAAATCCGGGCGATACTTTTTTTAATGTATAAAATCAGATACGAATTTTCCGCAATTCTATTGGATACTGGGAATGAAGACTTACCACAATCATGGAGAAGAGTATCTTGGCCTTTAAGCTGTGCACATGCTTCAGCTGTGGCATGCTGTCCAACGCCTCCAGGGCGTCCGCTCTGTTCTCGATGTAGAGATTTCGATAGTGTGACACCATTTCGCTGTGGATGCGTAGGCAATGGAGTGTGTGAGAGAGAGAGAGAGAGAAAGAGATAGAGTATAAGCCATGGGTGTGTGGGTGACAGCGGCACAAACAAATCATGTCAAGTGCCAGAACCGATTCGAGAAAAGAGAAAACGAATCTTAGATCTTAAGTCGGCTGCTTACCTGCCATCCTCGCTGGTGGAATCATCAGAGTGATAGCCATCGCTGCAGCTGCTGCCGCCGGCGCTGCCCGTGGCGTTCACTTTGACAGCTGCCATGGGGCTGGGGGGCACACTCTCGGGCCCCATCATGTGGAGCACGACCTCGCAGCCGCGTGAGAAATTCATGAGCAGACCGGCAGCGGGACGCTTCTCAATGTGCGCCTGTGCATCCAGACGCTTCACCTGGCCCACACAGGAGAGCACATCCTTGTCGTTCTCCACACGTGTGCTCAGATTCTCGACCAGGGTGTGCAGCTGCTTCAGCGCCGGCTTGTCCAGCATTGTGAGCAGTGTCTTGTTGTCGATCAGTCGCTGCTGTATATCGCCATAGTTGATGGCCAGGAGACGCTGGTGCGATGAGTGTGCCGGATCCTGATTGACCGTCACCATGCTCAGCTCCTCCAGCTTGTGTATGGCCATTTTATAGGTATCGACATGGCGCTGCAGCTCCGTCTTCAGTGCCACATGCAGTGATATCAAATGACCCGCCGCAGCAGCATCCGTTGTCAGCCCATGGACACCCAATCCTTGCACAGCATTGTCAAAGCTGCGTCTCCGCTCCCGCAGAGTCTGACGCAGTCCCGGCTCATACTGTGCCAGGGCCTGCATCAGCTTGGAGCAGCGCTGTCTCAATCCACTCTCATGGGGATTGGCGAAGAGACGCACCAGCTGCCAGACGACCGTCTCACTGGGCACATCCGGCTTGGGTGTGCTATTCAATGTGGTCAGCCTGCCAGAGCGAGATCAATTAATACGCATCAGTCAATGAATCTATTTACCTTACCTTGTGTAGAAGGACTCGAGCAGATAGGCGCTGTGTGGCAGATGCTCCAGCAGCAGATCAATGGGCAGCTCCGCAATCACCGAGTGCAGCACCGATGGACCCAGACGACCCACCACCCCTGCCGCCTCGCGATACTGTCGCCCCTCCGAGAGCAGCATGAGCCGGCGCAGCACCTGGCGGGGACTGGTCAGAAACTCACGTCCATCCCGCGACGGTCCACGTATGCGTTCCCGACTATCCGCCATGGAATGGCAATCGAAGTGTGACTGCGATTGATGTATGGCCTCCTGATGATTCTTGAGCAGCAACTGTTTTCTGTCGGGGAGGCCGAGTCTAATTACACTTGAACAATGTGGCAACTAATGGGTTAATATGGAATATGGTCGAATGCGGCTTTAATACAAATGCTGATGCGGAATGCTGAATGCTGAATGTTGAATGCTTATGCGAATGCGATGAGAGAGCAACTGCGTCGAGTTTGGGGGCGCTTACAACAACTTTGGCTCCATGGCGACGACGACAATGCGTGGGGGACAATCTGTCAGATGCTATTGTATCTATGCGTAGTTGCTGTGGCTGTAAAAAAAAAAATAATAAAAAATGGTATAAAATACATTGCCCATATACGTATGTAGGAAATCTGTCTGGGTAAGAATTCGCTTAAGCAACAACACAATTGGCACTTTCACCGCGGGGCGTGCCACATAATTTATCATAACTTTAAACCTGACTCGCTTAATCACACAAGCGCCGTCGAGTGTGTATGTGTGTGTGTGTGTGTGTGTGTGTGTGTGCAATTGTACAGGAAGTATGCCTAGATGTACCTACTTACATACTATGATATCTGTCTGCAACAACAACAACAACGGTAATGTTGTGGGAGTTTTTCCCTTGTAGAAATGACAACTACCAAATCAAAAAAACACAAAACAAACAATGCAACATTAAAAGCCATCAAAGGAGCAGACAAACTTTCCTTTGTATACAAAATTGCTAACAATTTTCAATGATTCAATAGCTATTTATTTTTTAACCTTAACTAACAACTTGTAATAAATAATTACAAATAAATGCATTGAAAATACTTCAAATATTAAAAAGTATATATTTTATTTTAATATTTTGCAACAAGCACACGATTATTAATTAAGGCACTAGTTACTTGTGAACAATTAGCTTTATAAAAGTTAAATAAATAAATAAATGAAATTGTATATTTTGATGGAATCATCCAATAAAAATTAAATAATATTTATAGCAGTACAAAATTAATCTTCTTGAGCTGTTTTCAATCGTATTTTAATATAATATATAATTATTCAAATAAATCCATTTGTTAACTTTTTTTTACTGCTTCCCATTTTAAAAAATATTCAATTTATAATCAAATTTTAGAATTGTAATTTTATTTCAAAAAAGGAAATATGCTAAGAATTTTAATATATTAAATATTCTTATTTGTAAACGACCCAGTTATGCTTCATTTGAGATGATTTTTCCATAAGCTGTCCTAATATTTATCGTATACTAATGAAAGAGCTCCTAATTTAATTCTACATCTCTGCTGATAGACCTTATTAAGAAGTCATTAGTTGTATTTGGATTGAGAACGAATTAATAATAAATTATAAACTTTACAACAACATTAACTGAAAAAATTTATGCTAATGTAAAGTAAATTTATTTACTTTTATTTTTTTAGACACGACCTCGTCATTATTTGAATTTAAGCAAATACAAATCAAAAATGATATTTAATTTAAAAAATTAGCTAAACAGCGTTTGTTTAATTACTTATTCTTTTAACTATAAATTAAAAATATGAATAATAAACCTCAATAAAAATAAATTACAAATTGTGTTAATATAAATAATCTAAGCTGCTTTTGACTATTATTTGCACTTAAACAAATAAAACATACAATTATAACCATATCGACTTCCGTTACAACAATGTATCCGATCAAACATAATTGTTTGTTGTAAAAGAAAGTCTCTTAGTTAACAAGTTCTTGTTAAATCTGTTACTTTTCTAAACATTTTTTCCACATTTTCCACCTGTTAGTTGGGCTGTAAATGCAACTAGCATATTTTCATGGAATTCGATGCGCTGAAGCTGAACCAAAATCTCTCAAGTGGTGGTCTCCCCGTTTGTGTTCCCAAGAATTAAGCATTTTATGTTTGGCAACAACTGTTGTGGCTGTGAGGAACGACAAGCAGATACACATATATATATATATATATATATATATAAAGCAGCCAAGCGCGGCAAAATGTGGTAAAGTGCTGGAAGTGATTTAAGTGACCCACCCAAAAGAGTTCAGAGCTCATGCATTACTTAAGCCATATTGTTGACCGGCTTGACGGCCAGGTGGACGCCTTAATTGAAGCCCCCCGCCTCCTGTTGGGGCACTTGTTTTGAGCTGTTATTGTTTGTGTATTCGTTCTAAATGCGCTTTGGCAATAGCCGCATTTCGCCGTTACCCAAATAGGGTGTGTTACTGTGAGAACATAATTTTATGGGCTTGTTAAGATCTAATCAAGAAAAAAAAAAATTTTTTAGCATTGTTTTTAATTATTTTTTGAGGCAGCTGATCGCAGATCGCTTAATGTGAGAAACAAGCAAAGCAATGTGACTTGCAACGTGTTGCAAAACCGCTATGCAGGATTTGTTTGTGCTCACTCTTTCTGTTTAACCGCAAACATGTTGTGCGACAAATCTTGCAGATATAGATAGAAGTCGTGTGTGATTTTGCCCAGCGACCAGAACGACAAAACATGGCATGGGTCAACATGAGCGGGCACAAAGCAAACAGATTTTCAGTTAGACACGCACAGCTAACAGCCAACAGCCAACAGATAACGGCCAAGATTGAGTTGTGTCTCAAAGAAAAGGGCGACGTGATTACAATACAATTATGCCACAATGGGCGACAAATTGAAAGATGCGAAAGAAAAGCAACAAAAAAAGGCAACTACAACTATGACACCTGAGATTACGACTCGCTTCGCTGGGCTGGCTTGGGGAGTGTGTTATGTAAGCCTGGCTTACTCACATGCAGTTTCTGGTGTCATAGCCAAAAGCTGAGAACGGAAGCCAAGCAAGCTGACAGAACTCTGCGGTCCATGTTTTCTATCCAACTGAGCTGACGACGGTTTAATGAACCCGTCTAAGACCAGCAGCAGCGGCAGACAGACCACAACAACTTGTGTGGAAATGTGAAATGATTTGTTGTTCAAGCTAAAGACAAACATAACTCTTTTTTTTACGAGTATTATTACAACAATTTGTTATGTGGCTTTTTTAAGTTTTGTTTTATATTTTTATTTGTTGTTGCTGCTGCTGTTGCCTCTTTTGGCTTCCTCTGATAGTTTTTCGCAGGCCAAGAAACTTCTAATTGGTTCGCTGGCATGCAATCGAGCGACTTTCGTTGGCTTCTCCGATTCGAAATAACGGCGATAATGAGCTGAAGCTGAGCTTGAAGCCGAACCCAAAAGTGCGAAGCCGAAACCGAAACCGAAGCCGAAGCCGAAGCTACAAACGCCAATTGAAACTGACATGCGCTGGCCATTAAAATCTCACCATATGTGAAGCTGTGAACTGCTCACCAGAGCACCTGCTGCAATTAGAATGGGACCCAAAAAGAGAGCAGCAGAGAACAAAAAATACCGAAATAAATAAAAACAGCTATCTTCGGGGTGTTGTCGATTTAATAGTACACACACACACACACATACAAAAAGTCAGACATGAAATGTTGATGGTAATTTAACTAAGTCTTCGACGTAATTGGATAGTCCCAATATTATTATTACCCTGCTTAAATTGCGTTTCCCTAATGTTATGAGAATAATAACTCAAAATATATAAAAAAAACCCAATTTTTTTTAAACTAACCAAAACATAAGACAAAACCGAATAAATTATTCAATGTGATAATAGTAATTTCAATTGAAGCTTGTTATTGTCGAGTTAATTACATATAAATAAATTTCTATATTTAAAAAATACATTTTTGTATTTCAAATATTTCAAAATCAAATTAACTATTGCTAAGTAAATGATTTCTGGTAAATAATTTTCTATATTTAATTAAAAAAGGAAAATTTTCGTATCTATTACAGCTGGCTACTGTCTATTTAATTTAAAATATATTCTTTTCTTAAACACCAAGATTCTTTAAACTATCGCGTTAATTTAAAAAATGGTAATTTTCTTACAAATATTTAAAATTGCCAAGTTAGCTAAAGCAGCATATCTTCAAAAAACCATGCTTTGTTAAGATGTGTTTTATTATAATTTTCTTATCAACAAATTTGTTCGACTTCAACATACACAAAGGCAGACAACGAGCCTAATTTATCCGGTGGTAAGTAAAATCAAGATAGCGAACTAATTTGCATTTGGTAACAGACAGTTATGGGGTCAAGTGTAAAAATAAATATTTATTCTTTATTCGCCTTTTGAAAATGTATTAATATTATTATAAAACAATAGAGAACGTTGCTGCTGATACCTTCGATATTAAAGTATAAAAAAAGTGAATAAGAGTACTACCGCTAAGTTGTAAATTAGTGTGATTTTGAAATCAACTTTAACATCAACTTGACCCCAAAAGTGATGGGAGACAATGCGAAACCAACGCATATTTATTGTTGTAATAATAATACATAAATTTAGCATAGCAAAGGAGATTGCTGTTAACAAATGCCGCGCTCCAAATTTGGGAACAAAAGCCGGCTGGCTTTGGCGAACTAAGCCATAAAAGAATGTGCTCAATTCTAATGCGTTGAAAGGCAGTCGAGTATTTAACTAATTTGTATGTGATTGATTTCTTTACACAAAGACAGCAACTGTTTATGTTGTTATTGTTTCTAGCTGGAGGTGTTACACACAACACAGGAATAAACATTAGGTTAGACAGCCACAAAGATAATAAGATGGAGGTAGACATGGCTGGAGGCAATGTTCTATCTTTTTACAGGCCAGACTGGGTTACAGCTCATTAAAATTTGGCAGATGGCGTGTTTCTGTGTGCTTCAACTTCAGCTTTAGCTTTATTCATATTCAGTTTTTCCTCTTTTTGGCCCAAAAGGCAATTATTATGAAAATAAGACAAAGACCTCTACAATTTGTATACAAACTTTTTACAACGTCCAAAAGTGGGTTAATTTCATTCAATTAGAATGGACAGTAAGCCGCTCTTGAGATGCCATTTTCTTCTTCATAGTTTTTATGACCTGAACTGCTAATTGGGCACACCCTCGAGTGGACTAATCGAGTGGTGTTCATGGGAAACCATCTCAAGAGCCGCATAGATTAACACAATCCGAAGTCAATTGGCTGGCCGAGCCCAACCAGATTAAAGTGAAACTTTGCGCACATTTTGGAATTTTAGAAATGTGTTTTTTATTTTTTATTTTTTTGTTTTACAACACTTACATTTCGCTGCGATCCTCGTTCTGGGTAAGCGACTTAATCCGTTAGCGATTTTCACAGCAAGTCAACTTGGGGTTTTCGCTCACAGTTTTCACTTGACAGCCGCAGAGGCCAGCGTCAGGCGGCAACAACGGCAACTACAACCGCAAATCAAAGTGTTCGCTACGCCTGCTGCAGCGTGTTTAGGCCAACTGCAGCAACAGCAGCAATTTGATGACACCAACAACAACAACAACAACAAGCATTTTTGCACTTCATTAACTTTTCGAACATTTGTGGCGAATGCCAAAGCAAAATTCTTGTCACGGCCGAAAGGCGCGCGCTCGATTTACAGTTCACAATGCACCCGCGCTCTTTAAGAGCAAAAACAACTGTCAGCGCTGCAAACGAATCTTTCACTTAACGATTTGCGCAGGCGCAATACGAACAAACGAACCAACGAACGAACGAACGAATGACAGCAGTTAGCACAGCGAACCCAACCGAACGAACCGAAAGTCAAATGCAGACTGAACGAATGTCATGACCGAAAAAGTGCCAACAGGTAATGTGCAAGCAGACTGGTCGACAGAGGCACAAGAGAGAGAGAGAGAGAGAGAGTGTGTGGTGCCAAGACGACTGCGCAGCCGCGCAGTTTATTATTGTTGTTGTTGTTGCTGTTGCTGTTGCTGTCTGTTTATTTGGACGTAGGCATCGAGCAGATGTCGCTGCGTCTTTCGGACGTTTTGAATTGAGCGCGCTCAAAACTACAGCGACTTCTACTAATGGCTGTTGTTTGTTTGTTTTTATGCCATGCAAGATTTACAGAGACAATATGACAAATAAACAAAAAACTCGCAATGTTTTTTAATTTCATTGATATTTAATTATTATTTTAAAAAGAAGCGAATTCATTGTTTATAATGAGTAAAACATATCAATACATTATAAATTTTTCTGTTATGTGTTATAAATATAAATAAAAAAATAAATTAAAATAAATAAATAAAAAATACACAATTGTGCTCAAAATATTAGAAGTGCTGTTGAATATATTGAAAATTATAAAAAAAAATTTAATTCTTCCTCGCATATTTGAAATGTTTTTTTTTTCATTAAATGTGCCCCTTAAGAATTCCATTTTGATTTCATTTCAAGAATTTAGACTAATTAGCTTACAAAAGATTAAGAGAATAATACAGGTCACAAAGAAAAGTTTAAATAATGCTAGCACTTTATTTTTAATGACAATCAAGCCTAGTAAAATGATTTTCAAGATTAAAATTTCTTATATGCTTATTTATTCAGTCATTGATTATCTTGTTTAGCAATTAATGTATATTTTTATTTAATGCTTATTCAATCATAGATTGACCAAGACTGAACAGTTTTAAAATTTGCTTAATATTCCAATTTCCTTAATTTCAATATATACTCTCAAATTTGTCAAAAATAACACAAAATGATTACTAAACTCGCCAATTATATTTTCATTAATTATAAAATTGCCAACTTTATTTGTAGTGCTTCAATAAGCACATCTTGCCACAGGGTATATCAAGAGAAAATTATTTATTTCCTCGCTTTTTCTTCATTTGTAATTGGCGAATAAAATGCAAGCGATTTGATGTTGCCATTTACCGATGGTCAGTTTAAATGTGATGAGATGTGAGGATGGAGATGGCCATGGGGCTATAGTGGGGCAAGGCAGACAAAGCCGCAGCACTTTAGTCATAGGTATTTGGGTTAGTGTGAACAGTTTCTGAAGTTGGCCAAAATCATAAGAAATTATGAGTGCATATCATTTATTAATTGAATAAGCAGGCAGCGTTGCAAATTGCCAAGTGCAAAAAAAAAACAACGAACACGGCACTTTTCAGATAATCGTGTTTTAACGTATATAGTTTTCTTATTATGATGCAATCGCGAGAAACCTTTCATTAAAGCAACAACAACAACAACAACAATAAGTGTGGTGGGCTGCACTTCCAGCTGCCCAGTTCCAAGTCGAACAAACAGCCATCCAATTAGTCTTAATTGCTTTTACCAGCCAACTTCATTTTACCTAAAATGCCCGGCGGCGTCACAGTTGCAGCTTAGGGGGAGGGTCGGAGGGTCTTAGGTGAAATGGCAGGCGTTTTGCATAAAAATGCCGAAACAAAGTAAGTGGTAAACTCCCATCAACAGCGAACCGAGATTTACATCAACTGATTAACGCTCATTGCCAGCCGCGGCTGCTGCACACTGCTGGAAAACTATATCAAGTGCGGCAACCTTGCCGGAAAATTGCAAAATTTTCACGTGTTATTTACGCGTTAATCGTACGCAATTGAAAGCGCCACAAAACAATTAAACAAACCACAAAGGTTAGTGGTGCATTTGGGGGGAGGCCAGAGTTAAGGTAGAGTTGGTATTTATTTGCGCCAGGGTTGCCGCCGTGCCATTTATATTTAGTCGGATTAACAGGGCGTTAAGTTTCGCCACAAATATACCACAGCCATAAAATAAACACACACATCTTGGTAATCAGTGGAGCAGCGATACAGTGGGTCATGCACACAATACACCACTTAGTAATAAACACATTACCGAGTCAAGGTTGTCTCGGTTGCTTCCAGCAGCTTCCGAGCGATTCCCATGCTGCATGCTTCCTTTTCCTTTCTAATACGCATTTCACTTTTTCGCCAACGCATTTCACTCGTTTGCAGCAGCAAAAGCAAAAAAATAAAAAAAAAAAACTAAAACAAGTGCAAATATTTATGTGAAATTGTTAAACAATGTTCAAGTCAAGTCAGGTAACTTTGTATACACAATTCAATATGTATTTTATTTTTAGTTTTTTAGTTTTCCTTTGGTCTTATGTTTTTAAGTGCTTGTCTTCGCTTTTCGAAATCGCTTACAAAATCAGGTAATTAGTGCTTTTTGATTTACTAAACGCATAAAATTGTCAACTTGTGTGTTGTTAGTTTTTTATTTTTTTATTTTTTGTTTTTTGCTTTTTTGCAGTAGCAGCAGACTCTTTAAAAAATGTATTTTAACTGCGCCTGCGCACATTTCACCAGCGCGTCAAAGCGGCAACAACAACAACTGGACACACACGCAACCATTTGACTTAGTTTGTTAGTGGCATCAACATCAACATCGACATCGACATTTCTATAAGCCTTTAACGTGGCATTTGTTGTTGTTTGGTTTTATTTGGATGCATTTTCCCCCAGTGGGACATCGCCAATTGACGATTTCTCTTTCTCGGAAAAGATTTGCAATAATCATAAAATTTTAACACAAATATTGAGCAAAGTGTTTATTATAAATAATTGCAACGTAAGCTTAATTGTCGTTAAATCTCTCACATGAAAATGCAATAAAATGCTGACCAAAGTAAAATATAAATAATATGAATAAAAATTAGTTGCCCAGAGACTTGATTGAATACATAACCTACAAATGACTTGATCAAAAATGTCATAATATTTTCTATTTATTTAACAAATTTAAGTATACAAGTAGTTTACTTATTTTTTTTTGACTAAAGTCAATGTTTGCTGGAGCATAAAAAAACTGGTTCTGATATTTTATAAGTATATATGCTTGTCATGATCAAAATGTGTAACAATACTAACTAATTATTTAACTCACTAATACTTATGTAAATAAGTAGACTGAATGATTAGTTTCTAGTATCTATGAATGAAACGTGTTCGCACGAATGCTTTGAGATAAGCATTTCACAATATCAACAAGCAGTTAAGTCAATGGTAATTTTAGCTATTTTTAGCTACCTATTGATATTATTATGAAAACAAAACAAATTGGCTCAAATTGTTCAGTGGTCGACGCTTGGATACCCTTTGTCTATAGTAATAATATTAAATTAATTATCCATTTTAATGCACTTCAAACATAGCAAGTAAGAATTGTCAATTGGAAGTTGTGGATTTAATTACTAATGGAAATCGATTGCCAATCGATAACTATCGATAAAATGAAGTAAATTTGATATTGAATTACATTCCAGGTAAATTCTCTAGCTCTTATGGTGTCTAATATGGACGGACAGACTGACATGTCTAGTTCGTATCGTCAGTCTATGTTGATCGAAAATATATGTACTATAAGTGGTTGGACAATATGTTCAGGGTATTTATTTCACTGTACCTATTTCTCTGTACCACTTTGCTTATGCTCAATCCATGTTTATTTGAAATATTAGAACTCTTCTCTGCTTGTTCAAAAAATCATTAAAATCGAATTAGTATCAAAAGAGAAATATCTAAGAATTTTCACATGTCATAAATAGTTAATAATTGGAGATTTCGCTTTTAATATGTGGGTATTTCGAAGTAGGTCAAATCCAATCCAGCATTTCTTACCTTGATTTACTCAGACTCGACGGCTGCACGAGACTCGTGAGCCGAGAAGAGAGGGTCCCCAAGTCTGGTATGTAGATAAGCATCAGCGAGTGGCAATACAAAATACAAAATACATATCCGCTGTTGCATGCCCCATTGAATTGATTAAAGTTTGTTTTTAATTATAATCTAGTCAATGCGATCGCTGTGAATTGTTGCAGCTTGTCTCTCACGATGCGCTTCCGCAGCAGCCACAAAGCTGAAAAATTGTCGGATGCAATTTCATGGTGCATTATTAAACACGCACTGCAGATGTGTGTATAGATTAATTCTTATATAATATGCTATAGTAGAGTAGAAAATGGGAAAGGGAAAATTAAGTTGGCAATTGTGGCCAAAACAAGACGAGCCATTTCGAGACGTTTGACGGATGCTGCTTCGATGGTTGGTGAAAATGCATTTGCCAGCCTATTCCTAATCTCAACTCGACAAGCACATCATCTGGTTGATAGGTGTCTGCTGTTGCCACTGCTGTGTCAGCTCCTTGGGAGGCAACAACAACTTTCACAAATATCTTTAGCTGTAGTCGCCAAGCGACTTTCAGAGTGCCTTCAGTTGCAGAGCCATCGAGTCCAGCTGCAGTCGGCAATTCTTATTACAGAATCAGGTGCAACTTTTGCTTTTGCTGCTTGCCACTTGCCTCTTGCCTCTTCATGCTGTTTAAGTCACTGAACTGCTGCAATCGGGCCGCACGTTCGGTTGACAGTAAAAGTAAGCTGGAAAAGTGAACGCAATCGAAGTCGACCCACTTTTGGCGAAACATTCTTTCCCACTTGCAACCAATCAGAAACCGATAATATTGTTCGCTGGAAACGCATCTCGAACGCAGCTGGGGGCAAACTTTTATTATTATTATGATTTTTTTTATTTTAGGTGTTATGGAAAATCGGGTGGCCCAAAGCCAGCGGCATGTGTCGTATGTCAGTCGTAAACATTATACCAAAAACCGGACGGGATTCGAACGATAAAGAAAAAGAAACATTTCAAACGAGCAATTGGCGTGACTTAATGATGCATAAATCAAAGTGTTGCCAGTCTCTGAAGCACAAACGAAATGTGTGTGTGGGGGCATCTGCAAGTTGCAAATGCGGCGAGTGTGGCAGTGGCAGTGGCAGTGCCAGTTGCAGTTGTGGGCAAAAGTTTTATGCGGCTTTAATTGCGCACACATTGAAGTTGGTCGCCAATGAAAGTAAGTTGCTGCTTAGAGCGAAGAAAACTGATAACCAGATAACCAGAATTTCCAGCCAAAAACGGCCAGACAACGGCCGCAAACGCAACTGGCCATCCATTTTTGGTAGCCACATTTGAAATTCTTGTTTGAGCTGAAACGCATTTCACTTTTTCATTAGCCAACATTTGCGAATTTCACAATCTCTCAATAAGCCCCATACATTTTAGCCAAACACAGAGTTAAACCCACTAAACGGACTAATTACAGATATCACAAACAAGCTTTTGTATTTGTTATCTGTGTTTAACTAACTTTAATAACAACACTTTACGAATTGGCCAGAAATATAAATATACATGATTCTGCTTTTTAAAACTAATTTATATGTGGTAATTTATATTTAATTATATTCATATTTTCATATCTCTAGATATACAATTTTATTATACTTTTTCATTTTAATTTATATAATTTAATTTGTCGCTGTGTAATTAATTTATATGTGCATTAATTTTTATATGTATAAAACACTTTCACAAATAAACAACACGAGTTAGTCAGGAATAAACTGAATTATATGTACATATATAAGTAAAAAGTATATACTCGTATGTATATGTATATATAAGTATGAGTAAAAGAAATTTGTCTAATATACACAATATTTTAATATTTTTCACATTTTAATTATTTAATTTGGTTGCTCCATTTGAATTTGATATAATTTAATTTTATTTTTTTAATTAAATTTTTTAATTAATTTTAAATAATATTATAAACTGTATTAAATAAATAAATAAATAAATATTCAACTCTATTAAAATTGTTGCTAGCCAACTTTTCACATATTCACTCAAGTTCGCAAATAGCGCCAGCCAATTACATCAGAATCCGAGAAATGTTATCAGACAACAATTTTGTATATAAGGTTCGTTCCGGTTGTTCGTTCCTCAGTTCGAGTTCTACTCTTCAACCGTTCAAATTATAAATACATATTTAAGAGCAACAAAATGTTCTTTTGCAATAACGAAAGGCCAGTTGATGTGCCGAGGAGCCACTGTCACAGAGACACGCACTGGTGGGGTCATCATTACCAACACCACCATCATCATCATCATCATCATGGATTCCTATGGAAGGCAGCTCCGGAACATACTCATCACCATGGCCATGGTCATGGTCATTATAATTGCTACCACCACTCTCATTGTGGCTCCTCAAGGCCCAGGTTTTTTCGTGGCATGCCCCGAAAGGACAATGTGCAGACAACCGAGCCATTGTTTGACTACAGCGAGAACTACAATTAAGCGAACATTTTATTTATCATTAATTTATTTACTATTTAAATGGTTCTGGCATTAAATTGTCAAATGTGAAGCAGCATGTAAAAAAATGTTACATCTTTAAATTCAAAGAAGCAAATAAATTAAGAAAGAAAAATTAATAATAATTGTTTATTATTTGGTGACCTTTTTATAATCTTAATATGTTTGCTGACTCCAGCTGGTTTTATGTAAATATTTATGAAGTATATAGAAGAATATATAAAATAAATAAAAACATTTAACCTGCAGCCAGCAAAAAAATAAAAATAAAAAAATTTATACAAATCAAACAACTTAAATATTCTCAAAAAGCATTTTTTTTCGTAATTTTTTATTTTACTGTGTAATTAACCACTGATTTAGTCTATTGACAATATATTATTTGTAATTTGAAATTAATTAAAGCGCCAGCAGCAATCGAGGAAATATCGATATATCGATAGGTATATTCAGTATTTTTTGCACGCACGAAAAGACAAATGTTAGTATTTTTAACTATGACCACAAAATCTGTGTTTGTTTTTAAAGTATGATTCCTCTATTTATCTATTTGATTATATCCACATTGCTACAAGAGTAATTATTCATATATATGAGTAATTATTATTTTTAATATTTGAAGCGCCTAAGTGCATAACTTTAGTAATACCATAGTACATAGATATAGAGCATGATGAGCACAAAGAGTAAATGGATGAGAATCAACTCGATGGCCAACGTTAACAGGGCCAGAGGATTAGCGGGCATAAAGGTAATCAAGACGAACATCTTTATCAATTTGCCGTGCTCAGGATTAAGACCAGGATGATTGCTTTACTCCTGCACGGTGAAAGTAAGCTGCTTGTTGCGTGAGCTCTCGAAGCGATTGGGTGAATGGATGCTCATCAGGGCGGTGATGCCCAGTCCGAGTATGGCAAGCAGAAAGGCCGAGACGAGCAGACCAGCCAATATGGGAGCCGAGATGAAGCCAACGCAATCGTAGACATCACCGAATTTATTGTGTCCATTCAACCAGGGCTGCACCTGATAATCGGACAGGAGGAGATACGTTTGTGTGTCATTCTTGTTGGGATTGGCGAAGAGCAGCTTCTCCGAGGAGCAGCGATAGGAGAAGCCAAGCGGTGCCGATGGCAGCGTATACTCATTGCCCCTAGCCGGCAGCACAGCCTTGATATCCTTGTACTCCACCTCGACGTTGCGCAGATGCCAAGTGCCGCGAATCAACGAGAATTTAAATCTCAGCGTGCACTTCTCGAGGTTGCTCATAAAGGTGATGCTCAGACGACCATAGCCCTTGGCACGCTGATCATCGAAGGTGATGTGCTTGTTGTGCTCCTTCAGCACCAGCGTCTCATTGCCCAGCTGCAGCTCGGGCGGACCGTTCAGTGCGAGAACCGCCTTGTTACCCTCGGCAACGTAGACGTGAGTCTCCTCCGTTTCAGTGGGCGTCGATTGTGCTGTAGTTGCAACGCGACCTGATTCCTCCTCCTTGCCCTCGTCCTTGGCCTCACGCTTGGCCAGATAATGTGCCTCTTCCTCGCGATTAGCTAGGATGCCCAACACTTGACCCTGACCATAAATGGTCAATGCATCGTTGTAGCCCGTCAGCAGCTCAGCGTCGTCCTCCTCGCTCAGACCCGTTAGGTTGATGACCTGCGCAAATTAATGTGTGGGTGGTTGGTGAATGGGTGGTGCAACACACACATACATATACAAAACGCAAACACACAAAAATTATGTATATACACACCTCAATGTTGGCGTTGTAGCCGAAGGGCTCTGCGGCCAGATTGCGCTGCGGCAAATATGACCAGGCGTTGTTTTTCACCAAATTTTCAAACTTGGGATACTTGGTGCCCTCCAGTCGACTGGTGGCGTTCCGCACAAAAATTATGATTGCCTTAACATCCTTGAACAGTTGCGTCAGCGGCTGCTCCCTGCTACTGGCATCGACCAATGCCTGCGGTTGCAAGCCGTACAACTTTTCGTGACCCCAAAACAGATACGGTCCACTTATGGCTGCGCTGCATCCAAACACCAGACTTATAAATAACCCCACAGCAATTAACTGCATTATTTGTCTTGATTCCCGATAAATGGCCAAACACCTTGGACACAACACTGCGCGTCGCTCACAAAACTGCCGAAGAAAATGTGGAAACAAAGAAAAATCAATGGAGCCCATGGGGCAAGTAAAGCGCAGGCGCAATTTTCCCTTTGTTACCAATTTGAAGACATTGTTGGTGGTGGATTACGTTTATTTATAGAAAAGTGGTGGATTTACTTTTCATACAGGGTGTTCGCAGACCACTCGAAAATCACACCGAAAACTGGTTGATAGTGTTTTGATATTTGCGAATTGCCGATATATTCAACTGAGCATCGAGTTCATCTTGCGGGCTATAAATAATATTGTTAAGATTTCAATTATGTCATCCATGCGGAATCTACATATATAAATATATATACTTTTTAAGTGTATTCATTGATGTTATGATGCTCACATTAGAACGCATAAAACATTCGTTCTATTTATACTATGAAAAAGTAGGTATAATAGCATATTGGGTTTGCGCAATGTCCGTCATGCTGTCTGTCCGTCTGTCCATCTGTATGAACGGGTGTTTCTCCGACACTCTTTGAGATAGAGACTTGAAACTTGGAAAGTAGCCTCAAAAGTTAAAGTGTCAAGGTTTTCGTCCTACGTCCACTAGGGAGCTAGAAAATCGATAAAATCGATTTCCGCAAATCGATAAAGCTACATATCTCCCACAATTTTATGGATACAGTCACCAATGTTGGTTGGTAGGTTGTTAGCGATGTCCTTCAAAGATCGGCCGATTTTCGGACTATGATTTTGACTTGTGTTTCGCGACCCAAAATCACGTTTTTAGCTTTAAATGTACGATTGATCCAGAGGCCAAACTATGATTGAAACGCCCTTGCTTTTTAAAATGCGTTGAGTTTTGACGAAGTTATGGCATTTTGAAGGTTCGACCTATGCCCATAAGCCGATTTTCGGACTATACCGATTTTCGGTCTATAATTTTGACTTGTGCTCCGACCCAAAATCACGTTTTCAACTTTAATTGTACGATTGATCTAGAGGCCAAACTATGATTAAAACGCCCTTGCTTTTTAAAATGCGTTGAGTTTTGACGAAGTTATGGCATTTTGAAGGTTTGCCCTATGCCCATAAGCCGATTTTTGGACTATAATTTTGACCTATGCCCATATGCCGACTTCGGCCTTAGAAAACTTAAGAGCGCATATATTTCATAATTTGTAAGCTAGAGTCACCAAATTTTTAACGTATATTACTGCTAACTCCCCTAAGACGAGCGATAAAAAATTGGATGGCCAGGCCCACCCGCCTACGTAAACCGATACACCTGTTGGTGTAAATATTTTGACACTAATTTCGATCGAGTCTGCATTGAACAGCTGATTTTTTGTCGACTTTTGACGAGTTTTGAAGTTGGGAAATTATCTGAAAATTCGATTTATCATAGTTTGCCTATATTCAGAATTTAAACAATAAAATAAAATGGGTGACGATAATTGGAAAGAATCTGGCGATTGGCGTGACGCACCCTTCCTGACAATTCTATACGAGTACGTGGCCAAAAATGTGACCATGCCCACGGATATGGGCACACTCATCGCCTACGTGCTGCTCCTGGTCATCACCTGGTTTGTGATTCTTTGGGCGACCCGTTTGATCCTCTCGCTCATCTGGCCTGTGATTATGGTCTTATCGGCGTTTTTCCTGTTTCGCTTCCTGCGCACATACGGACACGAGGATCTGCTGGACATTTTCATCCAGGCACTAACCCAATTGTTGGATGCAGCATTAACGGCTGTGACAAAGTCACTCGCTTTTATAATGGACGTCCTTTCCTGAAACAAAAACTGTTCCGTCTTGGACTTACCATTCCAACCAAATTAATTGTTCATAAACATTTGGTACAAAAATGTAAATATGCTTAAATGCAAAACTTTTGATTATTTGAAAATATATCGTTATGCTAATTTTTGTATTATAAATCGATAAGACCATATATCTCAAGCAATTTGAAAGCTTAAGTCACCAAATTTGAATGGTATATTGCTAGTAACACCCCTCAAAAATCTGAAAAAACAATTTTTGGACCATTTCTCCCGTAATTTAAGAGCTACAGTTGCCAAACTTCGAAGAAGGGTTACCATCTTATATCTACCTCAATCTGAAAGGCAAACTTGGACACTATTTCTTGGCTGCACACAAATTATGGTATCATAGTATATCACTGTCGGTGACGTCCGACTGCAACGTTCACTCTTGTTCTAAATATGTTTGACTTTGTAACAGGCGTAAAAGATATAATAATATTTCTAGCTCCGCTTAACTCTGATCTACAAGGGTATGCAATCTTCGAGGTACTATCTTGATATTAATTAATTTTATCTCTGCCTATACATATTTAATTAATATTATCTGTAATAAATGATTAAAAATAGTATGGTTTCTATTAAATACCCTAATCCCAAAGAAAAACGAAGATCATATTAGTTTGCATATATATATATTGATTTATATATTTTTTTTATTTTATTTCAATTCGAATGGAGACATAACAAGAACAATCACAGGAAATACCAAATTCCTGACATTGGAATGGATTTAATTGGTATTCGATTAACGCTGCAATAATAAAATTCTGCCCTTTTTGCAAATCTGTAACTTTTAACTATTTATTAACAATATTATTTATTTACAAAAATGTGGCTAAAAACTAAACTGATGACTGTGACAGCTAATACGTAAGACTTTGGCTGGGTTGATGCTAAACTAGATGAGAAACTGCCCTTCAGGGTTTTGGTGCCTGTGGGAGAGAATAATTTTGAATTAGAACAAATCCTGAATCCATACTCCAGATGCACTCACGCTTTTCATTGCGATCCCTGACGCCACAGGTGCGATACGAGATGGTCGACTTCCGCTTCTGGTTCACATAGCCGGGCACAAAGAGACTGGGTGCTTCGAGGCGTCCAGCTGCTATTAGCCGGGACATGTCCAGCTCCAAGCGGTGCGCCAGTGGTCCCTTGAAGTGTATGATCATCTGGATGCAGGCGCCGCCGTGCAGCTCCTTTGTTTTGCGCGCATCCACATCCAACATCCACTCCGGAATGCCCATCACGGAACGCAACTCCTCCAAAAATTGTGCGCTGCAATTGAGCAATATTTTGGCTTAATTTGAAACTAGCTGGTGGATTAGAGCAGCGGAACCTACACAACAAAACGTGGTGGCTTCTGTAGATTAATGTACTTGATGACATTGTGATCCGGTTCGATGTTGGCACAGGAGAAACGCTCGTGCGAATGTTCCGGTCCAAAGATAACAATCGAACGGCCAATTGCCCCAACAGGTGCCTCCAGCGGAAAATTGGTATCAGTGAGCACCACTCGCTCACCACCCAAATCTGCAGACAGTCATGTTAGATGATTTACCCAAAGTGTGGTGCTGTTACTCACCAATTGTGCCCAATCTGGCACCCACATCGCCCACATAGCAACGCAGGGGATTATCCGGTCCACACTCCTGTTCATACAGATCGAGCTGACAGCAAGATAAACGCCATAAGTAATCTGTTCAATCTATTTGATATATATATAAATACATACATTCAAGGGATCTGCGAGTTGTGTGTAGTAGGGATTCCAGACGTAACCACCAGCCACGCACCGGGTAATGGTTGGCTTGACGGTAGCATCGACACCCACCGGATTGACAAAGATCTGCCAGTTGTGGTTGCGCGTCGAGTTGCGATCGTTCTTGCCAGGATGTCGCAGCTTCACCTCAATCACCGTCTCCGACTGACTGCCATCGTTGTGGATTAACTGCGTCATCTTGATATATCCATAGGCATAGCCAGTGGGATGATGAAACGAGGCAATGGCGCGCAGCTCACGTGCCTCACTCGGACTATAACCACGCTCCAGGGTGCTTGGATAGAGATAAATATTTATATTTGACTATCAATTATTGTTATCGATTATTAGATTTAGTTGATCAATTCACCTGCAGGCCCAGCGGGCGTTCCTGTCCTGCTTGTGAATGACCACAGAGCGTCCAATGACGCTGCTGTAGCCGAAGAGTGGCAGATAGGTATCATTGTAGGAGTCCTCGTAGTGGGTGAGTCCGTTTAGGCGTCCAAACTTGCCACTCAAGTCGCCCATCTCATACTGATCGGTAGTGCCCCGTTTGGGCGGAGGCGAGGACTTTGGATTCACCGCGAATGGATTCCAGTGGCCGTAGAGCGTGGATGCCTCGCAGGGAAAGGCCAGATTGGCCTCAACGGGTGTCTGTGGAAGCCAACTTAGCCGCTTAGACAAGATTGCAAATCATTTAGTGCAAATGAATCCATACCATGTGAATGTGATAGCCGCCGTTGTCCTGCAGCCCCTTCAGCTGCACCTCCACATTGCTGATGTCGTACTCCGACTGCTGCGTGATTTCCATCTTGCCACTGACTGTCAGTGGATCTCCGTTGGCATACCAATCCTTGGCAACCACCTTGCGACGATAGTGACCAATCACACTGGAGCACGCGAGTCGCTCTCCCCGCGCCTTCGGTCCGTTATCGTCATAAATAACTAGGGATTTGCCCAGTATGCTGTGACTACCGGACAGCGGTAGGTTCCCATCGCTGAACATGCGACGGCTGAGCACCCGGGCATCCCGCTTCCTCCCAGCTATTGTCAGTCTGCCCAGGCGTGTATCCAGCGCACCCAGTCGACACATGGCTGGCAACTGGGCTTGACACAAATCATCGAAACTCAGATTGCCCCACTCCACCTTGAATGGATTGTAGACGGCACCCGCTGAGACGCAGCGCTGCTGCCAGTCATAGAAATCCTTACCCGGCGGATTGCTGTGTATTGCCCAGCGATGCTCGTAGCTGGTGTTCTGCGAGGAACCATCCGCTTGGATCAGATACTCAAACAGAACGGTGGTATCCTGCCAGGGCTGCTCGGCAGCCTGCCGCAGAATGACGCGCCCAACTATCGGATAGCGAAAAAGTACCTAGATACATTTTTGGAGAGATCATTAGTCTTAAAAAGATTTCGATTTTACTTAAGAATATCAATCGTGATGAAATTTGTACAATTTATCAATAATTGAACGGGGAATATGGTCTATCGAATTTGAATTTGTATCGATATTCTTAAAGCGGTTCAGTTATCGATTAAGTAAAATAACTTTATTGCAGATTCTAAGTCTTCCACTCTGAGATACTGTTGTTCAAGTTGGTCGGGAATCTGCAATTTCCTAACAACGACTCTATGATCTATATAATATGTAGTGCCGTCTATAGTTTTATTTAAGACCCGTGTCTCACCTGTGCCGTAAACATGGGCTGCTGATAGATGCCATTGCGCTGATACATATTCAACGTGGAGCAGCCCCAAATGTTCTGGGTTATGTTTTGGACATCGGTGCGGTTGTAGGTGTAGATGACCAGACTGCGATGGGCGATGCTGTGGCGACCCTGCAGCGGCAGAAAGAGATCCCAGTAGAGGCCGCTCAGCTCGGAGCTGGTGCCGGGCAGGACGTACTGATGCCAGTACTGATTGTTGCGACCCTGCAGCTTGCCACTGAGATCGCCCACAGCGTACTGCTCCTGGGTGCCATAGCCCGGTGGCGGCACATGGCCCTGTTGCATTTCCCGGGGATTGTGCAGTTCACCCGTAGTCTCGCAGTAATTCGCCTGGCCAATGAGTTGAGGCGTGGGCGGCAGACTGTGGATGCGAAAGGCGGCCACATCCTCGGCAAACTTGCGACTCACATGCTGGGAGTGTGGCGTAGACAAAGTGAAGTTGAGGAAGGTGGGATCGAACTTGGAGCGCTGTGTAAGGGTTACCTCGCCCTTAACGCCACCGGAATTGATAAAGGTTCTAAAAGGAATCAAGAAATTTAGAGTTGAATTCCATTTGGAAGGCGAATGAAACTAACTTGTATGTCAAGGCTGGAACGTGTCTGATCTTGGTGCAGGCTAAGTAGTTGTCTGGATGCTGATTGTCGTAGAGCACCAGGTAGAGTGTGCGATGTGGAATGGTCAGATCGGAGGGTAGCAACGCCAGTTTGGCATCCCTGTAGACGCTGCGCTGTGCCTTTCGAATGGCATTCTTCGCCACACCAATCCTGCCCAGACGCGCATCCAAGTCGCCAATACCCTTGCCCGCCCCGCTGCCCTGCGGATCGAACACCAGCTGCAGAAAGTTGCAGTTGTCCTCGCTGCGATGATGATCGAGCTTGAAGATGTCCGTCACAAAGATCTTCCAGTGGTGCTGCGTAAACGGGTGACTTGCCTCGCCCTCAACGGGCGGCGGCTGCTCCTGTATGTGATACAGATCCGAGTAGATGAGGGTGTCTCCACTCTCGCCATTTGGCGGCGCCAGCCAGCGAAAGTAAACGGAGCCCGCAATGGGCGTATTGAATCGTGCCTCAGCCATGTGCTCCAGCGAATTTTGCACCGTGGTGATTGTGGCACAGATGCGAGCTTTCGAGTTGATCTCCGTCAGCACCAGCGACTTGCCCCAGATGCCACGATCGCCAATCAATTGCATTTTGTGCAGCCAGGTCGCTGTCTCATTGCCCGGCAACACCAAGTACTCCAGATCGTCATCGAAGCTCAGCACCTGGGCGCCCAGTCGCTCCAGATCGCAACGCTCCTCGGGATCGATATTGGTGTAGTCCACGGGGAATCGTCGCACCGCCCAGCTCCACACTTGATCTGGATACTGCAGTGTGGCCTCTAAGTTCGACTGAATCTCCACTTGGTCGGGACCACTTTGCCGAAATGTGATCTCGCCATGGAGTCCATGTTGAGAGAGATATGCAATCAGATGCTGTGCCGCAACTGTTTACGAAGCAGAGGAGCAAAGCAGAATTAGTTGAAATACAGGTAAAACATTGACTTTCGGCAAATACGACTGCGCCATACTCTTTTCTCCGTGTCAATTTTTTTTTGCTGTCATCGAACAAAACTTACGACAGTGCTTTGAAAGCGTGACTTGAAAAATGTGAATTAAAAATAAATAAAAATAAAATTTAAAAAAACAAACAAGAATGTGAATTGCAAACAGTTATTTCAAACAATTTTTATTTTTCCCATAGTTTGCATAATAGCTCTTAAATTGTGAAATTTATTTCGCTTGTTTCCATCACTCATAATTTATTTTTTTTTATTAATCAGCTTTTTCATGACTTGAAAACGAAGAGTTGAAAACTTTTAATCCGATTATTTCTTTGATAAAATAGATTATCACCTTTGTAAAAGCTTAAGTTTTAAGCATAAAATAAAAACTAATATAAGCAAATATTTTATAAAATGTGCAATTCAATCGTAAAGACTTGCAAATAATATTAAAAAATGAGATGCAGATTTATTATTAAAGTATCTAAATAAGTTGAAATTATACAGATGAATGCGTGTATAAAATGAATATACCCTTTCTCTCTTTGGGAACAGGGTATATCGATGATGACTCAAAGATTGTTAAAGATTGTTGCGCTGTCGATTGCAGATTTACTTTCATTTTCACCTACGTGCAGCATACACTGAAACCAAAGTGAACTGCTTTTTCTGAATTTGGATTTGCATACAATGGACAATCAAAGACTGGGAATCGAAGGCGTTTCCGCATTTACAACAATACTTGAATATATACTTAGTGTTTGGTTACTTACCGCCGCTTTGTGTGGCAACTCCATAGGCCAAGATGACGCATAGCAATTGCGTTGCAGCGCCCGGTAGCTGAGTGCCGTGAGGCATATTCTTAGAATTCTTTCTTTTGACTTCCTCCAGCACTTTGGGCCATAAGCCAATTACCAAATAGTTGTCTTTACAGTAAATTCGAGCACTTTCATAATTTACAGCGCATGCGTGCGTTTAATGAAAAAAACCAAACACGTCGAAAGATAGTTGAAAACTGGTCGCATGAAGGCCCAAACCGACGATCGTTTTGGCCAACTGTGTTGAGCTTGGCTCTGTTTACAGGTTTTCGCTGGAGCTGAGCTTTTGTTTTGCTTTACGCTCAGCTGAGCTGGCAAACGGCTCCAACTTTACTCTTATACTGTGACTCTTATACTGTGACTCTTATACTGCGACTCTTATACTGCGACTTTTATACCTGGTTAACAACCAAATGAAACAAAGAGAGTTTTTTTTTTAGACGACTCGCTTTAAGTTTATTTCATCAAAGTCATCGATATCTTCTTTATCATCATTGTTATATAAAAACAATTCCCTTTTCTTGTTATTCTTTTTTTTTTTGTAATATTTCTGACCGGGTTAAAAAAAGATTTTTTTATGTATTTTCTTTTTGCCATATAACTTAATTTATACTGAAGTAAAGATCTCGCATTTAACAACTTGTTGAATTGAATTGGTATTGTTTTTGGTATTTGTTATTTGGTAGTACATAAGTAGTGTAAAAGTGATGCTATTTCTTTTTTGAAATAAGCCTAAGTACTAATGATTCTTGTGTATTTATTTATGTCAAAATATTACTAAATATATATTTTGTTTATTTACTTGTTCATTTGCCCATATCTTGTTTGATTTTTATTTAATTATTTTTTTTTTCCACTTCTCTGGTACTGATGCACCCGGCAAGTTGCCTCTGTCCTCGCGGGAAGATACTTTGCTCTCAAAAAAATATAAAAATGTTGTACATACATACATATATAACGATATATGGTCTCTATTTGCATCGAATTGAACAACTCGAGCACGCCCTGACATGGTCTAGTATATGTATGTATTGGTATTGGTATACATGTTAGATCTATGTATATATATATACATATATATATATATATGGATCGGCGTAACGACGCCTCCGTTGTTAGAAAACATAAACGTGAACTCTTTAAAAATAAATCAACTTTTGCATTTTAATAACTCTTCGATACTTTTTGAACGCATAAACTAGAAACACTTTTTGATAGTAAGTAGTAGAAAAATTTGTGATTTGGTTAAGTTATGTAAATTCGCATAAAAACAATTTGAGTGAATGAACTTTCTTTAGATTTGTTTTTTTTTGTTTTTTGTTTTGCAACTTTTCTTTAGGCTAACTCTCAATAACTTAGAATTGTTGTTATATTGAAATTGTTTAACGAACGATAGATATATGCATATTAATAGTAATATGTTGTGTATTGTGTGTTTTTAGACAGGTATGATATTTTATGTATATATATAATATTTTGGCTCTCAGATAAAAGATACTCTGACGGATATTAACGATTAACGAATTGTCCTCTTCTTCTTCTTCTTCCTCTTATTTTTGTGTATGTTTCTCTCTCCTTAACCTGCGAATTAAATAACTAACAAATGTGGGCCAAGGCCTAGTTGTCTACCTATTTTTGTATATTTAGTATATTTAGCTACCCACTGAACACGACTGTGGTGCAAAAACCACAGTGGCTGCTCATCTTTCTATCTATTTTTGATTTCTCTGTGGTTCTTCAACGAACAGCGAATTAAAATAAACATGAAATTTTCTTTGTTTGTTGGTTTTTTTCTTTTCTTTCTTTTCTTTTTTGTTTAGTGTTTTTAAATAAAATAGATTTCAGTTATTTATAAATTTTACGTGTAAAATTTAATAGTAATTCAACTAGAAAACTAGCTGTCAAGATGGCGCTTTGACATTTTCGAAATTAAAGTATCCCTAAAATGATACGTGGAACTTGGCACTTGAATTAAATGTTGTTCTTTGTACCAAGTTCGACTTTTGTTTGTTGAAGAAGTTAAGAGTATTAAATGGTGTTGGTTGTTGGTTTTTTTTTTGTTGTTGTAGGTTAACAAAAAGAGATTATATAAATATTTAAAATTTACATATGTAAAACGAGCATTTCTTTTAATTACGTTTATTTTTTTTTTTGACGATTTTAAAAGTTTTTTGTAAGTTTTTTTTTTTGTTGGCTGTAATATGGATGCTGAGTTAGAGTTAGGATGTGAACGGGTCTGCTGCTGCTTAGGCGGCTTCCTCTTCCTCCTCTTCACCCTTGCCGGTGAGCATTTCAACCAGGGATGCGGTATCGATTTGGTTCTTGTCATCAATGACCATCTGATCGAAGGCATCATCGACCTCCTTCATGGTGAATTTGTCACCGAAGCCCATGAGCATTTCGCGGAATTTATCACCATCGATGAGACCATCGTTATCGAATGTTTTGAAGGCAGCAATAACAACATCGTCTTCATCGTTGGCACCAGAGGTGGCCATACGGTTGGCGAACAGGGTCAGCAATTGGGTGAAGTTAATTGGACCGGACGCTTCGCTCAGCATGGAGTCCAACTCCTTGTCATTGGCGATCTTGCCGACAGAGTCGAAGGCGGCGCGCAAATCGTTCTTGCCAATAATACCGTCCTTGTCGGCATCCATGAGTTGGAAGGCCTTTATTCATAGATTCGCACAGAAAGAGATAGAGAGAGAGAGAAAGAGACAGAGAGGTGGTTGGTGATTTTGGTCTTGTGACTTTGTGACAAATGTGCCTCCTTCGCTTTACATTTACATTTACATACATCCCATGGATGGGCAAGGTGTAGGCAAAGGTTAAGGCTTTGGATTGGGCACAGGACATTTTTGGGTTGAGGGTGTTCCCGTTTCCAATTTTTTTTTTTTTTTTTTTGATTTTGCAAACTTACTTCCTTGAACTCGGCAATCTGCTTCTGGGAGAAGACAGAGAACACGGAGGAGCCGGCGCGCTTCGATTTCTTTGAGCCACGAGAGCCGCCTGACGCCCTCTTCGAACCAGTGGCAGAAGCTGGGGCAGGAGTTGCAGCAGGTGCAGGGGTTGCTGCCTCGGACACTGCCTCGGAAGCGGTTTCGGAAGTACCACCCTCTTCCTTGGTCTTCTTCTTCTTAACCTTCTTCTTCTCATCCGCCTAGAAAAAAAGGATGCATTTCGTATGGATTAATATTTAAGTCAATCAATTCTCAGTCAACTTTATTGAATTTTTTTTTTTTTGTGATATTTTCTTAGTACCATTGCGCAGTGAAATTGATTGATTGACTATTTGGAAAATGTTTCGAAAGAAATGTTTCCAATACATCGAATCGCTAAAAATACTCGATGCGTATTACGTAATAGGCTATATCTATCCGAGAAACGTTCCGTTTCGCTCTAGCTATCAGATTACATTGACGATGCGTTTCGACCGATCCATTTATAGAATTTCACGCGTTAGGAGAGTATTTCGAAATGAGGAAAAACTTTTCACACAATTTGCTCGAGGTTTATAAATAGTCTCCATTATTGAAATATGTATTTGGGTACATATTCATATACAACTGGCACAATAATCCACATACAGGTGAGTCATTGAGGTCAGCACGATTTTATGATAGTTTTTAACAAATCACTTGATCTTTCAATATTTTTACTTTAATGTCAATGTTTCAATTGAGTTTCAGTTTCGATTGAACAACTTGAGAATGCAACAAATTCACTGTACACAATTATATACATATATATATATACATTAGTATATATATACATATATAACGCGAGTCCTTAATGGATCCATGGATTTGTACTAGATTGCTGTATATTCCGAGGCTCCTTACCATGGTGCTGAACTTAGATGTGTTGTCTAATCGAGTCGAGCGGTCAGAGCACACTGAATCTCTGGCTGATTTTATCGCCAAGACAATGATGTTTTAAGATCTTTTTCGCCGTCTCTTCTTCATGCGCTTTCCGCTTGCGGTATTCACATGGCCGAACCCGAGCACACCTTCGGCTGCCCTCGGCTCGGCTCGGTTCGCGTTCGCGTTCGCGTTCATTCGTTTTTTCGCTTTCGCTGTATCTGTGTCCACAGCAATATTCGTGCTGCCTTTTTTAGTATCTGCATGGCTAGGTTCGCCCAGGCGGACAGTGGGGTGCGGTTGCTCCTCAACCATTGGCCAGCCAGCCAAGCAGCTTCGCCGCCTGAAATGTTTACTCATCGTTGGCTCCTCTAATCAAATTCTAATTTTAACGGACAGAGCAAGGCGTATATACTTGTTGTTGTTGTACACTTCTCACGCCTCAAGAAATGCGTAAATACATAAATATATACATAAACATACATAAGTTTTTGAATGTACATATGTTTGTTAAATGTTCAAATTTATTTCGGTTTGATATGAAAAAATTCCTGCTTTGCACAAGAACAAGATTTGAATACTGTGGTTCTCATATATTTTGAGAACCATAGTATTCAAATCTTGTTTTGTATTATTCATCTTTGCTCTTGAGGCCTGTGCGAAGGTGTCCTCTTGCTTTGAAATCACCTACTTTTCCCTTGGTATACATACACCAATACATATGCACATATGTGTGCTTTGGTCTATTCAATATGTGCTATACAGTATATGAATATATATATATATATATATATATATATATATATATATATATATGTATATTGTACACATTGTTGGCTATATACACGACGGGCATGTTCGTGTTTTACCTTGCCTATTTTCAACGACTGGCATTTTCTGTTTTAAAATTGTTTTGCATATTGTGCAATATAAAGCGAGAGCAAAGAATTCCAAATCTTATAGAGCTTCTACAGATTTTGTGTCGCATACATAACAAAAAGAAATCCGATTTAAAAAAAAATATTCTTTTTTTTTCTTAAATATAATTTTCCATGACCATTGCATAACATTACAAAATATGGATTATTTTACTGTTCATTTATAAGTTAAATGAACCTATCATTCATTTATTATTTATAGTCTACTTGCACCCCTTCCAAAACAAGGTTGTTTAATCGAATTCGATTGATATTTTTTTAATGAAATATGGTCATCAGAGAATATGCAACAAAATATACTATAATTCAATAATTTATACGTTTTGATTGCAATCTTGCGAAAGTTTTTAGCTTTTCTAAGAAACATTATGAGATATATCCACATAAAATCGAGTATCGAAGGAACTTTATTTTATACAAAAATTATTAATTTAATAATGCTAATCGAACTCCATAAGCATGATTTATATCATTAGATAATTATATGACAAGGGCATTCAACTAGACTTTAATAATATTAATTTCATTTGTATTAATTCCATACTATTCTACAGAAAATATTTCATCAATTTCAAATATTAAATCGTTCAAGAGTGTTATGCAAATCAAAATTTTTGTTGGCTTGATATTTGCAAATTTATAAGTTTTTAATCAATTATTTTATATACTTCCATATACAGTTAAAAGCAATGCTTTTAGATTTTAATTCATAATTTATGTGCTTCTTACATTGATTTTCTGATTTTATTAATGAACGAATTAAGCTTAGTGTTCAATTACCAGATGCATATCGAGTTCCCAAATACATAATTAAATTACACAAATTTCTGAAGATCAATTCTTAAATATGTGCAAGTTTGTTTGGGTTTTTAAGACCTTAGAATGTCGTCTTTTTGGCGTAGGAATGCATTGATAAATCATCGCGTCTTCATAATTGAAATTGAACTTTTCGCTGTTTTGAAAGTGATTTTCTTATCGAAATTGCAAAGCGTTTTAAGTTTTGGCATGTAACCAGGCGACATTTTGGCTGCAGGCCAAACAAAAAAAAAGAAAAAAAAGAATAAGCCAACAACTGCAGCATGAATGCTTTAAAAATAATGCAGAATACTAAAAAAAATCAAGAGAATGTCAAAAAGAATAATAATTAATTTCAAAGCGTATTCTATTTCTCAAGGCAACAATCATGCAAATTTGACACCTTCAACTGAATCATCATTTTACAAATAAACAATAAATTGATGTATTTCATTTCGGAGTATGACAATAACAATATTATGACATATGTACATATATTTTTATATGGCTTTTATTGTATATATATATTTATATCATTTTATATCTACATAACATCAGTAGATTCACATATTTAGCAAGGAAACCACAACCTACGTATATAATATTTGTTTATCTCAAGATTTTCTAAATATATATGAGCCCAATGCATACATTATCTTACAGCATATATAGGAGCATGTACATTATGTATATTATGTGTCTAACATTTTATCTATATCAACCTATGGTATATAAACGAACTTGGAAGAATTTCATTTTTTGTTGTGCACACGATCGCTTTATTTTTCCAATAACAATTCTCAACATGGACGTCATTGGGAAGCAACTGTATTAATCGTTGGTCATTATATGTTGTTGTGCCAGAAATCCACATTGAGTAAGATCCACACAATGAGAGCGCTATGTATAAATTCCTCTGGCAATTCACTCGCCTCCTGGGGCCTACGCTTTCGAGGCACGATGTCCAAAAATAGCTGTGCCAACGCGCACTATAGTGCTGCCCATTTCGATCTGAAAATGCAAAAGAATCAAAGCATCATGAATATAGCTTGGCCAGAGCAACTGACCGCATCTTACGTACCGCTCTGTCATAGTCATTGGACATTCCCATTGAGACCTGCAACGCTTCGGGTGGCAAACCGTTGGCCTGGCAAATGGCCGAATGCACCGCCATCAGTGAGACAAAGTCCGGATTCGGTCCGTTGCTATAGTCGAATCCATAGGCGCCAATTGTCATAATGCCGACGGGCTGCAAATGCTTCAGATTGCTGCTGATATATTGATACAAGGAGGGAGCAGCGCTGGCATCAATGCCACTCTTCACTATGCAGCAATTAAAGTGAATGTGAATTTTGGTTAATGTATGCGTTTTGGACCTATTATTCTTACCATCTTCCTCGCTGGTATTGATTTGCAAAAGGACGCGCAGTGGTTCACTTGGCGGCGGCTCCAGCTGCGACCAGACTGCATCAAGTTTCTTGGCCAATTTTTCGCTATCCACTGTTTGGATCATATGCAGATTAGGTAGCTTCAGCACCTAAAAAAAAAATCGAATGGAAGTGGGAGGTGTTAGAGTGGAGTTGTTGTAGCAGCCAAGCTTTCAATGCACCTTGTTGATTTTGTTACCCTGTAGGTGGCCAATTAGATGCCATTTGATATCGGGACACTGTGCTAAGATCTGCGGATGCTGACTCTTCTCGACCAGCTCCTGGACATAGTTCTCACCAAAGTGCCGCTGACCGGCATTGTATGCCTCGATCACACTTTCAGCGGGTTTGGTTTTGCTAACGGCTACCAGCATCGGCTTCCCAGCCTTAATTTCCTGATAAGAGTGGAGTACAAATCTATCAAGCAGCAGATAAGAGTTTAATCAAGTGCAGATGAAAGTCACCTTTGGCCGATTCAGCAACACTGTCTCCATGCGCTTCAGTACGAGTTGTAGGCCGGCAGTTACATCAAATTCGGCCATTGTGCGACTCAACATTTAACTACTATTTTATCGTTGTTAATTTATCTTTGTTATCTTTGGTATGCACTGCGAAACAGCTGATCGGTAACATCGATAACATCGATAACTTTTTGTCTGAGCGATACAAATGTGCAGTATTTTTAATCTAGTATTTATTTGGTATTTAACTCATTTAGTTTTTGTTGTATTTTATTTAAATGTCATTTTGATAAAATGGAAAGCATGTTTTCATATCTTCAACATCAGACGGCTATAACATAATTTCCTTAGTTCTCAGAATGGATACGTTGTTCCAGTGCGTCTGCGATGTCCTAAATACCGCTCTCCGCTACATGAACACCTTAGGAATTGCCGAGATACGACAGACCCTGGAGCTGGTGGGTGTCCATCATGTCGAGGTTACAGCCGCGTTATTATTTTTCGTCGTGCTGCAGTTCGCAAAATTCACCGGAGTTCTTTTGCTGGCCTGCCTAATAGCCTATGCTATATTCTATATGGTAAGCAAACATTTTTTCAAAGTACAGAAATAAATCACGTCTTTTTTTTTCCAGTGGGATACCTGGTTTCCTGAAGTACGACAATCTTTGTCGAGAAATAGGCCGATGACGGACCACTCTGGCTTCAGCCCTGGCTATGGACCGCGTTATGAAACACATAACACTAATAATCAAGATGCCCGCACATCCGCCATATTTCCACCATTCGGAAACAATGAAAGCCCAAGTAGATTACAAGGTTTGGGGAACTATATTTCATTGATGTGATGTCTAACGGGGTAGTTATGCTTACAGGCGTTAGCTCGGTGACCAGGGAGCAGCAAGCGGCACAAGCTGCTCCAAGTCACTGGAGCCCTAGTCGATCTGGAAATGCTACACCCATTGGATATCAGCCCTCAAGTGCCAATGTTCGACCACAGCGGCGGCAGTTTCCTAATCAATTTGATGAATACAAACGCCATCCAATGGAACGGGATAACCAATTGTTTCGTAAGATGATTGCCAACGAATATCGATTATATCGTCCAGGGACGGAGCATCAGCGATTCTCAATTCAGCGTGATGATCCAAGATCGAGGCGATTGCCAACCGCATCCGAGGAGGCAAAACAACAGAAGAATCGACGTTTCCCTGATAACAGATCCGCTCCACAAGGCAGACAGAATGCGAATGATTCGCACAGGACTCGTCACACCCCAGGAACCTCTGATCGTACCGGAGGTGCCGACACTCCGCATAACAACACCGACTATAGAGGAACAAAAAGACGAACAGGTAAAGTAAAAAAAAAAAAAAAATACATACACAAGCAATAAATATAGTAAAAAAAAAAATCACTTTAGATTTGATCAGTTTCAATAAGTTAAAATTAAACCGTTGGGGTCTATGATATGGACAAAGTCAATGTGGAAACGCCTCGCAATAGGGATTCGGAAACGCTGAGTCTTAAACCGAGGTATGTCCTAGAAATCCCCTAAGTTTCATATTTTTATCTATATTTTCTAATATTTTTCAAAGTCAATGTGATTGTGATGAGGATGAAAAGTCTTCTGATGGACAACCTGAAAATGAGACAGCAGCTATCAAAACCAGTGGGAGTTATCCATACGTTATCGAGATGGTCTATGAGAGCAGCAGTGAGAATTTGGTAAAAGCAAGGGCGGTTAAGGATGAAAAGAAACAAGTGATGACACCTGAAGATAATGACCAGGAGATAAATAAGCCCTAAACTGTCGAGTAGTCCATCCGAAAAATATCCTTATGTTGGACAACTTCAGGGGATAGCAAAAATGCGATAAAATGTTTGAGATAAAAATTTCTAGTTACTCATAAGATATAATAAAAATTATGTTCGAGTACAAAAATTAAAACAAATAATTCTAAAAAGCCATGATTTTTTATTTGCAACTTAGGAAACAGCAAAAATTTAATAAATTAAATTTATAGTTACTCCTGATATATAAATATTATGTTCGAGGATAAAAATTAGTTAACTTAATTCGAAAACATCCACTCCAAAGAGTGCCATTAATTAAAATGCTCTTGGTATTTTTAGTGAGATTTTTTGCATTACGCAGATGCGGTCACACTGAATCGAAGTTGTTTATATTTGTTGTAAGCATCAATAAATGTCGAATTTAAAACTAACCCAGGAGAAACTGTAAGTACTTGATGGAATTAATACACCATACACACGCGGAGATTACAGCAAGACTTAATCCTTACCACAGAGATGCGTTGCGCTCGGAGTACAGACCACGTAGGCCATGCGCCCAGCTGAAATATCCGCGGCCGAAAACAAAACCGGAATATCAATCGCTGTATCCGTGGATAATACTCGATGAAACGGATCCACACTTTGTGTTCTGCGCCATTTGCGAGTGCAGGCTGAGTGCCAAACGCTCGGATTTGGGCAAACACGAGGGCAGCATCAAACATTCGGAGAATGCCCAGCGCAAGGAGGTCTCCAAGGGGCAGCTGGATGCGGACGCCCGCGCAGTGAAGTGGGAGCTCAACGACGATGATGAGAGTCTGTTGCCCGTGCTGCAGTTCGCCACAGCCGGCAGCTTGTGCAAGGTGGAGGAGGCAGACGACGAGGCTGACGGAGAGGACGAGGCTGATGCTGATGACGACGATGACGATGATGATGAAGAGGGAGGGGATGGAGCTGGTAATGGTGCTGGGGAAGCCGAGGCCGACGTGGAGGCGGATGGCGATGCAGACGATGCTGACTTGGAGGCCGATTACGAGCCAAATTGCAAGCGTCGCGTCTCGGAAACAGACTCGCAGCACTCAGGCATGTTGGATTACCTGCCCCTGCAGGTGACCATCAATGAGTTTCCACACGCCCAGCTAACACCAGCTGGTCAATTGGCAACCCAGTGCCAGCCGGCGACAGTGCCACAACCTTGCCGCATAACCATTAAGAAGGTGACGGCACCGCTGACCAAGTTGGCCGGCACATCCCAAAGTCCCGCCCAGGCGCACGAGATCACCTCGAAGGCGACCATAACACCCATTGCTTCCGGCTGTTATGCTTCCTCGCAACGTCAGCAACAGCAGCTGTCGTCATATGTGGCCGGTGGCAGACAGTTGCAATCGTATCAGTTGCAGCATCACCATCATCTTACCTCATTGGAGTCGGCACCACGCGACCCGCTCGATCTCTTCTTCGACAGCATTTGCGCCACGGTCAAGGGACTACCGCCCAAGCTGGCCACTGAGGGCAAAATACGCGTCATGCAGCTAATCGGTGAGCTCGAATTGAGAGCAATCAACGAACGCGAATCCCCCCAGCCAACCTCAGCGAATCCTGCCGATCCTGGTGCTACAGCTGCATCAGCAGCCACAGTAGCGGGACCGGGAGCGGGAGTAGGTGGAGCGGTGGCCGCAGCAGCAGCAGCATCTGTCTTGGATGCAGCTGGTAGCAGTCAGCAGATTGAAACGGTTGCCTCGACCACCAAATGAACGACGGCGTCGACGGCGTTAGTCATCATGGAATCAGTTCAAATCATACTCTTATCGTCGAAAGTAGCGCCAGAGAGAGATTACGTAGCAAAATATATTGTGTTAATATTGATTTTCATTTAGTATTAAGCTCTCCACACACACACACACACACACACACACGCACACACACGCACACACACACACACCGCATTCATTGCCAGCACCAGTTGTCTGCGGTTAGCAATTAATTATAAGTAAAAGAAGATTTGCAATTATTAAATAATTATTACAATTTATAAAAGACAATTATCAACGAGTCATTGAACATTTAAGAATTTTGAACTTAACACTAGAATTTTATTAATGGATGTTTCACATTTCTAGCACAGCGACTTGCAGTCCATCATGGCCTGGGCGCAATAATGTGGAAATTGCACTCCTTGCAGCAGCAGATCGGAGACGCCCTAAAATAGTCGAGTTATGTAAAATTCATTAGTAAAATTATTAGTTAGCCGTTTTTTTTTTTATTTATTTTATCATAAGACTCGGTGGTCTACGAACATAATGAGTAATAGTTGAGGAATCTACTGGTCGCGATAAGCGAACCAAAACTACATTTTAGCAATGAGGTCATCATCATGTTTTATAACCCCACCCCACACCCCATTCATAAGCCCCGTTCATAAACCCCATCACTTACCGATAGCCCGGGAATGCACACGACGAGCGTGTAGAGGATGATGTATAAGAAGCTGCAGAAGAAGGCCACAAACAGGGACACGAACCACAAGACGAGCAGCCAGAAGATGAACCAAATCGGATTGCCCATTTTAAACTGGAAAGCGGTTTGTTCCTCTATTTGTTTGCGGTTGCTTGTTGCTTGTTGCTTGTTTCGCTCGAACTCTCAACTGCAAGATAAGAAATTATGGAATTTCACAAGTCTTTAGCGGTTCATCAAAGCCCCTTCGTATGTGCAAATATGACCAGTATGAAAATTATGAAATTATGAAATTTATTTTACTCAAATTTATTTTAGACGCTGATTATTGGCTTTGAAAAATGCGTGACAAACATGAAAACGATCAATTTGGCAATGTAATTTCTACAAGTCGACATAAATTGAAATGTATACATATAAATAAATAAATATATATATATATATATAGTCGAGCTAATATAGTGTTGTCAAGTTTGTGTTGCAAAAGCAGAAGGTGAGTGTTTGATTTTTGAGTCACTTGTTAAATTATCGAAGAGTATTCAAGTTTCGATGCACGCGTTTTTAAGGTTGTTAATTAAATTTTTGTTTAATTTGGAAAAACAAGGCAGAGTTTATGGCCTGGAATAATGACGTATCTTGTGATGTTGTTTTGGCACTGAATTGTTTATATTGCTTTACGGTGTTTTTGTTTATATTTTTTATTGATCCTCACTCGAAACTATGCAAATTAAATTGTTTCCAGGGCCACGCCTGATTTTAAAAATGATGCCATCGTTGGAGCGTATTTAAAAAATGTAATTTAATTTATTCCGAGTGCATATTTAATTTGTTACTAATAATATCAGTGCGGTAATCGGTATGTCTTTAGTAGTAGCATTTATAAATAAATTTTAATGCGCGCCTACGCCAAAGTAATGCGATTTACAACAACAGCGTTTGTAGAAAGCAGAGGACCCACCTTCTTAGAAAGTGTGCAAGTGCCAGACGGGGCGACGTGACGTTCAAGTGCTACGAGATGCACGCGACAACTGAATCAAACTGGCGCAACAAGTTTTTTACGAGTTCAAAACAATGTTGCCAGCTGTTCGCTTTCGAAAGCTTTCCTCAGCCCTAAAGTATGCTAGACACAATTCATGCGGCTAAAGATTGCATGAGAAGCGTTAAAGCTTACGAGCCCACAATTGCAGCGAATGGATCAAAGTACTGGTTTTCAAATTGGTTGTTATAGTCTCATTGTTATTGTAGTCTTAAAAATGTATTACTTTTGGAATTTTTTTTAATTTTTTTTGGTATTTACAATTTTTTTCAAAGTAATTTATTTTATTTCGGCGAGCATGAAGTTTGTATGAGCTTCAAGCAAAGCTTTGAGCATTTCCAGCTATGGCTTCAGCTTTTTGATGAGATAAAAGCTGTGGACAGCTGCAAGCACAATAACTGTTATACGTCAAATGCATAGTACCATGAGTTTTCGCACACAGTTGCAGGCGAAAGCTACTCAGACTGTGTTGTTGTTCGTGTTGTTGTTGTGTCTATCCCGCGAATTTGCAGCTGTTGTTGTTGACCGTTACTTCTGCCGTTCGTCATTCTGTTGTGAGTCGTCGTCTCTCGCGTTGTGTGCGGCATTTTGTCAGGATTTAGTTTTGGTTTGTGGATTCGATTCAAGATACAACTAGAGGCAAAACTGGCAAAAATAGATATACAAATATAACAAGTGCAGTACTTAAATTTAATTTAATGCATATAATGCTATTAAAAAACAAACAAATCAGCTGACAAACGAAATTTACAATTTGTGTAGCATAAATCAGCGGCATAAGAAACAGCTGCAAAAGCTGCTGTTTTCTGTTTTGCAAAAGAAAAAGTGTAAAGCGCTTTCTGTTTGTGTGTGAGAGAGTGTGTGTATTTACTTAACTACACATGCGTGTGTGTATTTTTGTGTTTGTGTATGTGTGTTTGTAATACAACCGGACAACGTGCGATCGATTTTTGGGGGCCGCACAGTGGTCGAAATACAGGCGAAATTTTGGTCAAACAAAATATTTTAGTTCAGCTTTGAATAATAGTGTGAGTATGTGTTTGGCGATAAAGCTTTGACAACTTTTGCTCAACTTACAACAATAGAAATCAAGTAAAGAGGTGGGTGGAGGATTCCCCAACCTCTCCCAAATGCTTGACAAATAAATAAACAAACGGCCACTACAGATAATGATATTTTGGTAGGCGCAAGGCGCAACCAAACAGCAGCAGCAGAAGCAAAAGCCGCAAAATTTGAGGGGCAAAGAGCGAAGCGGCAACGAGTGCCAAAAGTTGGCAACAAAAACAAAAACAAACAACAAACATAAAAAAAGAGAGAATGCGAAAAAAAGCTTCTTGGCCACAATACTGAAAGGCGTAGCGATGGCGACGGAAACAGCGCAAAGACTTGACGTATAACAGTTATACGGCGAGCACAGTGAAAGCCATATAGAAATTCTCACAACGAAGCGCTCTTAGCAGGCATGCACGAAGATAACGAGCATACAGTTAGTCACTGTGGGACTGATTAACTTTTATTAGATGTATTATTACTTGAATGTATTATAACTCTAACAAATAAATTCCTTTTTCTTTTACGGTTTGCTTAATTATATTTATTATTTAATACTATTTATAAGATATTTCTTATTTCAATTAATAAAATCGTACTTAATATATTTGTATTATATTTTAAATTTAACATTCAAAGTAAAAGAGTGTGCTTTGTGACAATCATTAAAAAAAAGTTAGATAAGTAATAAGATAATGTTAAAAATTATGACACTGTGCTGGGATTGCAATTTCAGATGAGAAAGAGAGCGAGAGCTACCCAGAGAGTGCGGTAGATAAGCCGAGCAGAAAGAGTGAGTGAAAAGCCGAGGGCAGCTCGTACGCAGTCCGTATGTTTTGTAGCACAGTTTAAAGTACGCATTGCGATGGTTTTCCATTTTAGTTTAGCTAGAGACATCGTCGTGTAACGAACAGAAGCTCTGCGAGCAACTGCAACTCAACGGCGAATCGACGGCAGATTTCAGTGCGCAAAAAGAAAAAAATACAATTTATAACAAAAAGAAAAAAAAAACAAACAAAAAAACAAGAAATCAAGACAGTACGCAAGAAAAATTCCAAATAAACATATATAAACAAACACACACACACACAACTACACGAATACACACACACACACACAGACACATATGCGGCATATGGCATAAGGACCGACCAGAAGTTTGTGTATCTGTGTGAGCTCGATTTGGCATCCTGATGGAATTCCAATTTTCGTGGCAATATAGTTTTCCCCCAAACTGACTGCAGTGCATTCGTGCAACAATAAATGCCAAGTAAAAAATAAACAACACCTAATCAGAATAATAATAGAAATTCGTAAAAACAAAATACATAAATAGTGATATGTAGTTCGAAGATAAATCCAACAGTTCCAACAATCTTGTAAGCAACGCACAAAGCTCAAGGTAGGTTGAAATCCTTTTGAATTGATTAACTAAATAAATTAAAATTAAATTAATTAAATATTATCAAAGGTTTTGTTGCTGTTTGCCCCAAGTGATGAATGCCCATTTGTTGTGCTGCCGATTTTTGCATTTAACGATTTTTGATGAGTTCCTTGATCCGTAAAGTCTTTAGCAATTTGCAGCACGCACGCACACACAAACACAAAGGCACACAGACATACACACACACACACACACACAGAGACACACGTGAAAGTGTCCTACAAATTCATAATTTGGCTGTTTATATACACATTTCCATTATGTATGTATATGTAAGGCACACACACACACACTCAAGTTGGGAGTCTGCAAGTATTGGTGGTTTATCGAGTGGCGTCGGCGTCGTCGTTGGCTGCCTCAATGAGTGCCCGCTTGTGCCCGCCGCCTACCTGTCCACAAAAAAACACAAAAAAAAAAAACAGACAGCAGCGAAAGTGAAATTTAGGATACATGCATATATATACATATATATATATATATATATACATATATATATATATTTATTTGTATATGTATGTATATTATTATCTTTTTGTCACGTAGCCTCCATAACTTCCGCTTGGTAGGCTCTCGCACACACCTGTACTCACACACACACACACACACACACACACATACACACACATACACTTCAATTCTGACAGCGCGCAACATTTAAAATTCTGATGAAAAGACACCTTTTATTTCAGATGAAGTACATTTTTTAGTTATTCTTCTTCTTTCGCTTCGACTTGTTCATTATCATCTGTTTTGGCTACACTTGCTCCAATTTCCCCTCGTGTGCAGCGCTCTTAGTTTGCCTGAATTTAATTTTACATTTTGTATATCTATTTTTTGTTGTTGTTTTTTCAATTTGTGTATAAAAATGCTACCCACAGTTGCGCTCTATTCAACTGTCGATTTATCACACTTAAACGAACAAACAAAACAACATTTGTATACATACATATGTATGTAACATATGTACCTATATCATATCATATCATAGCAATGATCATTGGTGATGGTGATGATCTCGCTGATTACTGAGCTGAGCTGAGCTGATTAGTTGCCACATACGATTGCGTGTGTAATTTGGTTGAGGTTCTACGACTAGTTTTAGTTGTAGTCTGGTTGGTTCCACTCGCATTTCAGCTGCAATCAGGGGCCTATTTATGTTCCATGGAACAATCACAGATGCAAACATCTGACCCTGTTCATCATGCGGTTAGCTTGCCGGATTTGTTTGGTTTTACGCTGATACCATTTTCCATTTTGTGTGGCGACTGCATTTTAAATTGAGATTAATCTACACACAAACACACACACACACACACGACTACCCCCCACACACATACACACACACACATGGAGATGCAAACAAAAAATGCTGTTTTCCTAAATGAATTTCAGTTTTCGCTTGCTTCGCATTTGCTGCATGCCAATAAATTTGTATTCACTTTTCTTTTATTTCTGTGCGGAAAAATGAATCAAAAATATTTTTAATTGCTTTTGCCTTTTATTTATATAGCAAAATCTCGTGGCTTAATTATTTATACACATTTTTTGTGGCGTTCCCCAAATAAAGTTATAACAATATATTTAGCTTATTTGTATAAGTAATTAAAAAAAAAATCGGAAAAAATTAGACTTAACTTCAGATTAGTTTTTCAAAAAAGGCTTTCGAAACTTTTGTGTATGTCTAATAAATTAAATTCAGCTCCTTTTTGTTTAAGGCAAGGTAAACTTCTGTTTATACTAAAGAAATTTTAGATCTTCTTGAAGTTGAAATATATATCTGTACTGCATTATTATCGATATATATTTAGATTCGGAATATGCTTCTCTACATTAAGATTTTGTAGCATTAATTAAATTTATGTTAAAATTGTGTCGACTCAATTGTAAAATCATAGCTCGATGGCAATTTTGCTTAATTATACTTTTGAGTATAGAGATATATAGATATATTTAAAGAGCTTTGAAGGGTGCATTGCGAAGCTTCTGGTTAATGTATTGTTTGCCTGACTCTGTGGACTCATCAAGGGTTGAGCAAACCTACGAAATGCGCTTGAATTATTGCCATTCACTTTTGGAATTGGGTAGCCGTCGACTTCCGCTTGGCAACAGTGCGAGAACTCCGCGTGTCAACGTAGCCGGCGATGCAACAAATGGATGGGACAATGCAACGTTTATGTGCACACAATAACCATTTGTTGCACAGCCAAAAGCTATTACAGTCACTGCAATCAGTTGGACAGTTGGACAGTTGGACACAAGGCAGTCCCATAGAAATGCGTGCGGACGCAGACAACTCATTTGTACAAATTAAGCCCGGGGTCTGGTCTGGTCTGGTCTGGTTTGGTCTCACTGACGGTGTCTACATAACTATATACTATATATATATATATATATATATATATACTATATATATATATATACCCCTTATGTCCGCATGCATTCCAATTGCAGATGAATAAACGTCGTGGTTCGACCGAGTTGAGAGTGATATTTAATTGAATCAATTCCAAAATATTAGCTTACAATGGAGAGCTGTGAGAAGCGTGGGAGCTTTGAATGTGATTTTATTCTGGCTTTAAACATCAAATAAGCAAATGCAAGCAGCAACGAGTACCCCTATTTCTCTCCATCTCCATCTCAGTCTATTCCTTTGTTTGTTGCCTTTTTGTATTCAAAAAGCAAAGCACAAATCACAAATCACACAAAATAAAGAACACAAAGCCACAAAGCTTAAAGCGTGAAACACTTGAGAATTGTTTCGCACTTTTATGTTTGTTTGCTTTGCTCCTTTTCTTTGTCGGTTTTTCCTCTTTGCTCGCTTCTTGTTAGTTGGCAAGAAAAATGGAGCAAAAACATTTGGCGCTTGCTCGACTCAACGGGGATTTTGTTGCCTCGAATATTGTTACATGTTGCCATTTTTTTTTTTATATTTTTATATTTTATATATTTGTTTTTCCTTTCCTTTGCGGAGCGCGAGGAGACTTGTAATTGAGTGTGTTGGGAGATTTCGTCCTTTTTATACCCTGGCTCCATTGACAATGGGTGTAAGGGGAATAATTATTTTGTGAAAAGATATGTAACATGCAGAAGGTAACATCTACGATCCTATACAGCATATATATTCTCGATCAACATCAACAACAACATACAAACTCAAATTCTCGACTAGTCCATGCTGATAAGGCGTATTTAAGTTAATCGATATTTATCGATTTCCGACTAGTGCCGCAATTTAAAAAGCAGCACCTTATTTATACATAATATTTCTTGACACCAAGATCGGATAAGAAACACCCAAACTATAGTCCAATATGTATTCTAATGTGGATCTCATTACTAGGGGTACAGGGTATATAGTAGTCGAGCTCTACTGCGACTACTGCATTCTTACTTAGGCTTGGCGTGTTCTGAAATCGAGTAACACATAAAATTCATATTTACCAACAGGCAACACATAAAAATATGCAAATAAAATGTCATTAAACAATGGCGAAGGACAAACGAACAGGCCAAGAACAAAGAGCCAAGAAACAAACAACAAAACAACAAAATTTAACTTCATGCTTGTTTACCCCAACCAGTTGAATTATGTATGTGGTGTGTATTGAATATTTAAGGAACTTTTACATACTTTAATCCAACACAGTTTGACTAGGATTTTTCTATATAGGCTGCCCCACTCTCCACTCGTGGCGGGTTATCCTTTGGCAACACAAGCCGTTAGTTCGACAGTTGGCGCTGCATTAAAACGCAATTTTATTGGCATGTCCTTGGGAGGGGGGGGGGGGTATTGGAGTGGCGTATGCCATCTTTGTCTTAAGGACAAACAATGACGACAGGCGACGACAGCAACGGGAATTTATCGAAGCAGAACTAAAAGCTGCCGGCTGGCAAAACAAAGCAGACCGAGAAATGGAGAATTACTGCCATTTAACATTAGTTTTATGCTTCTGCCCCCATATGCTGAATGTCCTCTTGCTGTGGCAAATTTTATTGTTGCACAGTTTGTTGTTGGCAGTGCGGCCATTGCCTGGCAATAATATTGCGATTTGTTGTCTACAACAAGCTCATTAGATTCCATTGAAATCACGTCCCATTTGCTGTGCTCCACTTGGCCCCAACAAAAGGACTAAAGTGCTGCATTGTAAATAAGTTCCTTACATAATAACTAAGCTTATTTAACATATTTATTCAAGTTTGATAAAAATGTATTTTTACTTATGAAATAAATAAATATTTAATTGAAAAGCAAGATCAGATTACAAATAATATTTGAATATCTTCTGCTCTTTTATATGAAAAGTGCAATTTGCTTTTGACTTGCCGCAAATTGTAGCACTTCAGAATATTTTGTATTTTTACTGAGTTGCAACTTCGTCTTAAAAATAATACTTATAAAATTTGAGAGGCCACTTGATTAATTCAAACTATGCTGGTCCTATTAACATGCTCATCAGTGTGCCACGGCAGGCATTCGAGTCCTGGGCGCTACTTTACATGCAGATAATCACTTACACACACACACACACACACACTCACACACTCACATATATATACATATTTACGGTCGAATCGTGCTGTTGTGCTGGGAATAAAATATCTACCTGTATATAAAAAGTAGCCAAGGGTAAAATAAAAGCAAGTACCGTAAGCCGCATGCCCCAGTCAAAAGGAGTTACCTGAAGTTCTCCTGCGTCTCTGGGAATACGCGGCGTATGTGCGATTTTGCATTTGACTTTTGGCTTTAACCTGAGCTGAGATTAAAGAATGGCTCAACTAACTGAAAGTACACAGGTGAAAATTGCATACTTGGAAACGAGTATGGAAATTAATTAATTTCATTTTTCATTTGTTTTTTTTTTTTCTTTTTGTGCGAGATAATTACAGGAATTTGACTAATTGACATGCGGAAAATAAATGTGAATAATAGAGACATAATTGTAATTATTGTTGCAAATCAAATATATAATTACACCATATGCCAATTAAATTTCCATTTAAATGCCAACGAGTTGCATTTTTATTTTATTTTATTTTTTTTTTGTATTCGCTGTGTTTTTGTTATGTTTCCATAATCCGCCCTACGCAGTAAACTCAATTGGATAACTCAGGCAAATAAACACGAATCAGCGAACAGAGGAGCAGCTCGCTGCTTGTGAATGGATGGGTGGATGGATGGATGGATGGATGGATGGATGGATGGATGGATGCACCCTTTTGCTCAGTGCTTCCCTTAACGCTCTGATTACCAATTAAAACTCCTACGTTCTTGCGAAACTCAATTGTATCAACGTCATCATCATCATCGTCATCATCATCATCCTCATCGGTATCGTCATCGTTATCAGTTAACTATTGAAGCGTGATGTCGCAGAGTGCATTATGTATGCATTATTATGCATCATTATGCATAACCAGTCAGCTCGAATCGAAATCGGTTTACGGCCGCACGCTGGGGCACGTGACGTATGCTTGATATATCGAAATTGATATTTCACTTGGTAATTAGTCGACCAGGCAAATGCGCATCTGACATTGTGTGTGTGTGGAAAGGACACACACACAGCTTCCACACACATAACGGATTTGATTTGATTTGATTTGATGCGCTACTGATTTGGCTTTTCTTTTTGACTGTGACTGTGACGTCACGGCTTGGGTCATGCTTTGACATTGTGCGGCTGCCCTTTGGACAGCAGCACCCCAAAAGGCGTTCGCTTTCATTTCTTGCGTCATTTCATATGAAAGCCGTGCTCACATTTGACATTTTACAGAATCAGAGCCAGAAGAAGCCGAGCAGAGGAGGCAGAAGAGCACTTAATAATCAACCGGCTGGGCGAGGCCAGGCCAAAAAAACAAAACAAAACAAAACAGGAGAAAACACGAGAAAATCTGTTCCACTTGGCCAAAATGGCGTCTGCTTAACTTTTTTTATTTATTTATTTATTGTCAACTAAAGTCAGTCGACACCAAAAATACTAAAATTAAAAATTTGAATTAAATTAAATTTAAAATAAAATTAAAATAATAAATATATTAAAAAATACTAAAATATTTATAAGATTCTTAAGATTTCTAAGATTTCTGGGGGCAGAAAACAAAACTTTTGTATTATTGTTTCTTTAAATTGGCATTCGTTACCAATTAAAGTTTTCCCATACAAACTTTCGTGTTTGTTTTCATGTTTTTTATGCATAAAAAGCATTGTGGAAATTAGTTTTATGTTATGAAAAGGAAAACCAAATGTAAAATTGAGATTTCTCATTACAATATAATTTTAGCAATTAGCAAAATAAAGCAGACTTCGGGAATACACAAATTGCTGGAAAAGTCCAATTACTATTGAAGAAATTTGAATGCAGAAAATATTTGAAAATGTGCAATATTTTAATTTAATGTATGTTTTGCTAAATGCATTTGATGCACTCGAATGCGAACAAAAATGGTAAATCAATGAAATAAAATGAAATGAATAAATGAATGGCCGCAAAAAGTCGTTAATTTGAGAGTCGAGAGTTTGCTCACGTTTTGGGGTCGTGTGTCGCTTACGTACGTGCCCGGAGGTCGTGTCAACGCGATGAAAACCCACCCGTGCACCTCCGTACACCTACTCGCTTGATTTTTCATGAAAAGTTGGGTAGACAAACTCGTTCTCAACAAAAAACACACAAAAACACACAAAAAACAAAAAAAAACATGGCTGCTGCTTTGTTGTTTTCGTTGGTAGTTGACTTGTTCACATTTATTTGATTATTGATTTTCACTGCGGCAGCGTCCTCGACGATGGCTTTAGGTGCACCACTGCCGGCAGCGCCCAGGACACCCATGAGTAACTCGAGACCCGAGCCAGCCAGGCTCACAACACACACACACACACACCCACACACACAGCCTTACTCGAGATTCGCATGTGTCTTGAGCTGAGGCGGGTAAGGTGGGAAAGGTGATATCATCAAGGTCAGCTCTCAGCTCAAATGAGCCGAAAGCAAGCGTTGTTCTACAACCATAAAGCTGACTACTCCCCACCCCTCCACAACCCCACTCCCCTGGCTCGCACTAAATTGAGCGTCTCAGCGTTAACGAGCGCCAGCGGCGCCGCTAGTTGGCGGTTGTGTCGGCGTCGTGGCCGGACGTAGCCACGCGGCACTTGTTTAATGATGGGTCACATCTCCCACGCCCCACGCTCTGGCTGTGGCTGTGGGCCGAGCTGCCATCCACAGCTGCTGCCACACGCGGTGTCGAGCAATAAAAGCGAAGCGCCACTAAATTCCTTCACTTGCCTTATATATATATACGATCTCTGGATGTTTAAATATAGATATAGATATAGATCTTTATACATATAGACAGATAATACATAGCTATCGCTAAAATGTATATAAATAAATAAATAAATATGCTATATTGTAAAATTTAAATTTTCTCAATTTTTTTTTAAACTTTTGTTGCCAACAAATTTTTAGAATTGTTTTGGGGTTTTTTGGGATTTATTTTTTGAAGTTAATATTTTGCAAAGCTTAACATTTTTTTAAAAACATTTTTCAAAACTCCTATCGATGAGTTTTCTGAGTAAATCGAGTCATTTGGTCCTGGCTATATATTATATATACATATATATATGTATGTAGATATTACAATTTTAGTCCAGTTATTACTAAATCATTTGAATTTTTACTTATTATACAAATATATTTAATATATTCAAATAATATTCAAATATAAAAATATATTTAATGTTTTTATCTTATTTAAACTATTTTAGAGAAATTAATTTCATTAAAAGTTACTTCTGAAATTCTTAAAAGAGATTTCAGTATTTATTGATTGTAAAGTATTTTCGAGACCCAATCTTGAAATGTGCTGCATTAGAAAATAAATGTTAGGGTATTTTATCTTTAAATTGTCAAATACAAATTTCGTTTATTTTCTTTATATATATATATATATATATATATATATATATATATATATATGTATATAAATATATATGTTTTTGTGGCTTTTGTTTTATTATAAGAGGCACTCAAAACGAAAAGAAACATTTGTTTCGTGTTGCTCGTTTCGATTTGTGCCACGCCTGAGCATTTATTTTATAGTTCGCCTGGCGCCAGACATTTGGCTAATGGCTGCAACTCAATGTTGCCACACAAAAGGTCAACTGCATAACCGCTGCTCGAAGAGAGTCGACATCGCTGGTGCTGCCAGTCCCAGTTGCCCCCAAGTCGAAAGATACAATCTAATGACAGCATTTGGGATGAGAAAATTGTCAGTAGTGGGAGGGAGGCAGGGGGGGGGGGGCAGCATATAAGCCAGTAAGCCGGCCAAGTTGGGCAAACAAGACGAAGAACAATAAAGAAAAATTGAAATGTGATTGAAATGTTTTTTTGGATTTCAATGTGGAAATTGTTCGGCAATCACTTTAATGCTTGACTTTTAAACTTGAAGCATGTTTTTGGCTAATTGCAGCGCAGCAGCAGCGCGGCAGGAGCAGTGTGGCAGGCAGCTGTCTCTCCCACCTGAGCCAATTTGTCAATAAAGAGACGCCAGTTGCCAGCCAGTTTGCCAGCCAGTTTGCCACCCGTGATAACCCTCTTCAACTCATCAATTAAAACTATGGACTTACACAGACACCAGCTGGCAAAATAGGCGCGCAACGTGAGTTTCACTAAACGAAAACACAAACAACACCCGCCCCCTCCGTCAACCACGCCCACCTCCGCAACCCAATTGTTGTCGTCGTCGGTGTCTCGTTTACCCTTTGACTTTCAGAGTTCGTTTTTGGACTCTGTGTGTTGTGTATCTTTTAAGCAGGCGAAATTCGCAAAAATACTGAAAGCGAACGCAAACAAAACAAACAAACAGACGGATGAGGGAGCAGTGGAACGGGGGGGTTGGTCGGAAAGGTGGAAATAGGGTCAGCGCTATACAGCCAAACCCTTATACTAAAGTTGACCTTTGCACAGTCGAGCTGACTGACTGACTGACTAACTGCCATCCCAGTACACATTTCACCTGTGCGCCAGCGTCCTTGTCATCATTGTCATCATTATCATTATCATCATCATCATTATCATCGTATCGTTATGGTAACCAAACCTCAACCCGTGAAACCCCAAAACCCCAAAACCCCAAACGCCACACTCAACGCTCAACGCTCTGCAACGCTGCAAACTTTGAAAATTATAATTTAATTTGAATGTCATTAAATTTTATGCGGCACGAGTTAAACCTCACTTCCCCCCACTCGAACCACCTCTAGCTGTCTCTCTCTCTCTCTCTCTCTCTCTCTCTCTCTCTCTCGGTCTTTCTGTCTTATGTCATTGCCATGAAAAGTATATATATACTATATATAAATCGCGCGATCTCAAATGACATGTACAAATTTATGCGAATCGTGGTTTTGCTGCAGCTGCTAAAGTTGAGAGCATAATTTCTTGGCGCCATCAAAATTAAATAAAATAAATGAACTTAATTTAAAAACTGACGCTGTCCCTATTCATACATAGATATATATATTTATATATATTTATAAATATATATTTATACACTTCCCCTCGCCTCGCTTGAAAAATGCGCATTTTTATGCAAAAGTTTTAGTGAAACTGTCAAGTGAAAACAGCAAACGAGGCAGAAAAACTGCTGCATCCGCAAGAAATTAAGAAAATATATTCTTATCTGTAGAACAGCAGCTGTGGCAGCTAACGCAGCTTTGCCACGTGGCAAAAACCCCCTTAAAAAATTCAAAAAAATCTAGTTACGACTTTGACTGTCTTGAAGTTGGAGCAGGCGCTTAGGCAAAGACTGTCGTCATCATTCCTTAAGTCTACGGACAGGACAAGGTACGAAAAAGTGTAATTGAAAGTAGAAAATAATTTAATAAAAAACAAACAATTCAGAATACGCTAGTCAGGAGATATTGTACCTAAAAAAACTGGCAGACGTCTCTTTATTTATTTATTTATTCTGAATGAAATAAATAAATGAAAAATTTGAATTAAATTAAATTTAAAATAAAATTAAAATTATAAATAAATTAAAAAATACTAAAATACTTATAAGATTTATAAGAGTTTTAAGATTTCTGAGATTTCTGGGGGTAGAAAACAAAATGGTCCAACCTTTGTTGCATGAACTGGGGAAAACCCAAAAATAATTAGTAAGAAAATAATTAGTAAGAATTAGTTAAGATCCATCACATGTACATGCGAAAAAGTTAATCACTAGATTAGGCATTTAGAATTGAGTTTTTAAATATAGAAATAGAGGACTCTGAATTGATTACATGATATAGTTTATTATAATCATTACAGAGTACTCGAAACGGTTCATGCAAGGAATAGTTAGGAGCACAACGATTAAGAGAATGAGGAAAGAAATAACGAGACTGTCTTGAGGATACAGAAAGAACGCAGTTGAATCGATTTCGCCTTTAAGTAATTTAACAACAAACATAACTCCTAAAATAACACGACGATTAGTTAAGGAGGGAAGGTTAATAAGAAGAAGCCTATTTGTATATGGAGGCAGTACACCCAGCTCTTTTGCACAGATTCCAATCTACTTTGGTGAATTTGATATTATGGAGACCACACACAAGATCCATATTCCAGAATTGGACGTACAAGAGAAGTAAAAAGTAACTTGGGTCATCGTATAAGGGTCACCAAATTCCTTTGACCAAGGCTTAATAAAACCAAGAACCACAAAAGCTTTGTTGACAGTGAATTTAATATGCTTATTAATTATCTTAGATAATTAAACGAACACTCTGAAAAGACGCTTACAGATTATCAATATTTTGTCAACATTTATTCATATATTTAATACTAGTACGCTATATCCTTAAAATGATGTAATTAATCAATCTGCAATCTGTTATCGATTTTTATCTATCGATTAAGTTAATAATCAAACTGAATAAAAAAGTGCTTACATTTCTAGCTCTAGTAATTTTGAGATTTTCCTGTTTATATAGGCGGAAATGGATAGATCGATACGGCTATAAATATTGACAAAATTGGATAGATAGACAGATATAGATATAACCATATAGTTTAGAATATTTTCGAAATTGTTGCCAACTTGTGAATGTTTCTTATTTCTTTATTTAAAATTTGTGCCTAGTGGCATCACTACTTTATTTATATATAATTCCATGGAATTTATATGGAATCTCTTTTGTCTTATGGTGGCAGTATCCTTGTCCAGCAGATTGGCTGTTCGCAGAGTAGCTTTACACAAGAACTCCATTATAAATGAATTGTTTCTATGGGAGCAATATGACAAAGTGGTCCCAATTGGCAGCCTGAAAGGGGGATTTATTTAATTTTTAATTAATTGGCGATTCGGACGATAACTTTCCCCAAACTGCTGCTGTGAGCATAGCATAAGAGAATGATTTATTCCTATTCTGACCAGAATACCTTCAAAAGCGGAGCATAGCAATTAGAATGTCCTCAGATTGTTAGCATGTGTTGCACAAATGTGTTTCTTGCCTGAAAATTCCAAATGTGGCAATTTGGCAGGGTTGTATTCGCAATTGCAGTCGGAGTCCGGGAAGCTCGTGTTAATCGCTTTTTAATTGTGCTGCTGAATAATATTTAAATTAGTGCGGCGCCAGGAAGTGGCAGACAGTTGTTGTTATTGTTGTGGCAAGTCGTGGTGGTGCAGGGAAACCAAGTGGAGTTATTATACCCATGCACTGTGCTGCCGAAGCGACTGAGGTAAGGCTTAATGGGCTGCCAGCATGCAAGCCAGAGTTGCCACAGTCGTGTCCTCAAGGACAAGGAATTGGTAGTAAGTATATGGCCAGAGTACTTACGAAATAGCTGAATGCTAAATGTTAAATGTTAAATGCAGCTTCTGAGACAATTTTACGAGTTGGGTTTCAACTTTGTCTCAGTTTTGTCGACAAGATTTCTTCAAGTGTTGTCGCAAAAACTATTTTTAAAGATGTGGCAAAGACTTGCGGAAGTTGTTGCAAAATGAGTTCAGTTAGCATTTGCTTTGATGCTTAGGATGTAATTGAGAAGTCAAGTGACTCAAAAGTTTAAATACATCTAAAAAATACTCATATATATAAATATATGTATATATATATATATGTATATATGTATATATTACGATGTTGCTACACAAGATATGCCTTGGAGAATGATACACATCACTTGAATGCAGCTATGAGTGGCCCCGATAAGAACATAAACCTATATTATACATATATATATATATATATATATGAATATGTGTGTGCTTCTCTATGTGTGTGTGTGTGTTGAGTGGTTGAGATGCGCATGTGAGTGGTGCAGGCTGCTGCCACTCAAAACTTTGAATGCGAACTCAGTGCGGAGGCAGCCTCCAATTTGTCTTTGCTTTTAGCTATTGCATCTTTGCTCGAGTGGTAAACACACACTTACACAAGCACACACACACACATACATATGCAGACACTGCGGCACACACAGACAAAAACGCAAACACATCTAAATATTGTAGCATACAAACGAGGGCAAGCGACAAGCCAAGTCAACATGCACTTGTGGCAGCAACAGCAGCAGCAGCAGCAGCAGCTGGGGCAGCATAAACCATGAATTAAGCTTGGCAAGCGAGCTGTGGCAACTGTTTCTGTGTGTGTGGAGAAAAAGAAGAAGAAAACTTAGTCAAATAACTTAATGCCTTTTCTATTTGCAGTTCAAACAATAGAGTGGGGAGCAGACCAAACGAGGAGCAGCAGCAGCAGCAGCGCAACAAAAGTGCAACAGCTGCACAAACAACAAGCTGCAACAAAAGCACCAAAAGTCAAGGCAAACCCAGACAGACAAACGCACTGCGTGAGAGAGAGAGAGAGAGAGAGGAGGAGGAGAGAAACAGAGAGAGAGAGAGAGAGAGAGAGTGTGGAACAGTGGCAGCTAGTTGGAAGCATGTGTAGTGCAGAGTCCACACGGCAGCTTAAAGTGGCAACAACAACAACAACAACAGCAGCAGCAGTAGCGGCAACAAATACAACCGGATAATAAGCATAAAGGGCCAACAACAATTGCAACCAGAACTTGCAACGAGTGCGCCAACAACGGGGGGAGGCCGGAGCCCTAGCCAAAAAAAAAAACAAACAAACAAAACAAAACACAGAAATCAGAGCAGAGGCAAAAGCAATAAATGCGCACAAAACCCAATTCCAATTCTAAAAGCCAAAATAAAGCCGCAAATCTAGCAGCAGCAGCAGCAGCAACAACAACAACAACTGCAACTGCAACAGCGACAGCGTGGTGACGTCACAGCAAAGCACAGCAGAGCAGAGCAGAGCAGAGCACTGCACGCCGCAACTAACTGGAACACTCGGGCCAAATCTCGTTAGTCGTCCGCATTCACATTCGCGTCTGCAACCGCAACCGTAGCCGTATCCGTAACCGTAACCGTATTCGGAATCGCATTTGGCATTTGGCATTTGGGAGGAAACCGCAACCGCGAGATGGTCTCCCGGCTTAGCCTGCAGTCGCTGCTTGCCGCACTCTTTGTGCTGTCGATGCATTTGTGTTGCGTCTGCGGCGTCATCGATCGTTTGGTGGTGCAGACATCCTCCGGCCCGGTTCGTGGCCGTTCCGTGACGGTGCAGGGACGTGAGGTGCACGTCTATACGGGCATACCGTACGCCAAGGCGCCCGTCGAGGATTTACGCTTCCGCAAGCCGGTGCCGGCGGAACCCTGGCACGGCGTTCTAGATGCCACACGACTCTCGGCCACCTGCGTCCAGGAGCGGTAAGTTCTTGTTTATTTTCTCTTCTGATGACTGTGTCTGTACGCCTGCAGCTATTTGTGTGTATGTGTGTACGTATGTGTGTGTGTGTGTGTGTAGTTGACCTAGAATTCAGACCGGCCCCCGGATGCCGATGGCTGTTGCCGTTGACCTAACTGTTGCTAGTGACGTCATCGCGACACGCATTCATGCAGCATTCCGAGTGCCAAATGCCGGCCAATTGGAAGCTAAGCGGCAACATTGTGTATATAAATATATGTGTATATATGTGTGTATGTACATAAATATAAAGATCTTAATTGGTTAGGTTAGAATTTAGATTTAAAGTACTTTTCGAGCAGATTATATTTACCTAATAATTAAAGCAAAAATATGTAGCTAGTCAGTTGGACTAATTTATCAAAAATATGTACACAGGATTTAAGTGAATAAGATTATGAATCTAATAAATAACAATAACTAAGCCTTAATTTATTTTTATACCCTTAACCCATTAAAAATGGGTAAAAAGGGTATGGTTTTGTGCAAATGTATGTAACAGGCAGAAGAAAGCATCTCCGACCCCATAATGTATATATATTCTTGATCAGGATCAACAGCCGAGTCGATATAGCCATGTTCGTCTGTCCGTCTCTATAAACACGCGGATCTCAGAGAGCTAGCGATTGGAATATAATTTCTCGTGTACCAGGCGCAGATCAAGTTCGCTTTATTTTATCGATAACTGCCTCAGTTTCCCAATTATCGATAAATTTCGATTTCCGATTGCAATAAATTCCACAATTTAAGAGGCAGAGGCTTCTAATTTATACATAATATGCATGTACATATTTTTGAGCAATTGCAATCATTTCATTAAAAATAATTCAATCAACTTATAAAAGATAATCTTGTTAAAATATAGCTGAGTTTTCTAAAATGTTATTTTCTTAAAAATGTGATATTCAAGTGGCTTTTAGTTAATCATTTTTTTATGAATATTTAATAGCCTAGTATTAAATATAGCTTCCGGTGAAATTTAAAGAAGTTTTTTACTTTCCGGTGTGCAATTTCTTTAATTATATATGATAAATATGTGCAGACTTTTAAGGAGTATATCTTTAGGCAAGCTGTAGTTATAAATATCCATTTATCAGCTATAATAGTTAACCACTTATTCTTTAACCATTTATCAATATAATTAGATTACTTTAAGATGAAGAAAATATTCATTAAATTGTACAAAATTAAGGAGATTTAATATCAGCTTCAATGATTTATCGGAAATTTCAGCGAAAATATCATTTTATAAAGCGAATTATTTTTATTCTATTTATATCTAGTTGTAAAAAATGCTTAGCATTTAAATAATGTCTTAGATTTAAGAGTGTTATGCAAATGAAACCATTAAAAAAAAATGTAAACATATTATTAACCTAGATATTAAGCAATGACCCAGCTTATCAGTCAGTCAGGACGAAAGAGGTTTCTTTATTTACATTTGGATTAGGAAAAGGGCAAGCTTCGTGTTTAGCCTAATCGAATAAGCTGTTTCGTATACCTGCTAAGGTCCAATGTTGTTTTTGCCAACACTTTCTGGCTCAAACCAAAAATGTTCTGCTTCGTTTGGTCGATACACTTATTGGCAATGATTAGGCAACAAGCTGAGAATTAGAGCTATTTCTTTTCTATTACTAAACTCTATATGACATTTAAACACAACGAGTACAAAGCTAACGGGATATCTAGTATTAAATAGTGCTGTTAACTTTACATAAATCAGCATAAATCAATTAGCTACACCTCAAATTGAGAGCCTTGTCATTTGCATACAATATGTGTGTAAAAGGAACTCACATTGTGGAAATGTTCTCATTTGCCACTGGGTGGCATACAAAGAAAAGACATCATGAGTTTGTTGAATAACGGAAATTAGACAAATATAGAGATATAGAGAGATAGAGAGAAATCGAGACAGTGGAGAATCGCCTTTTCCGGTTTGCTATAAATTACTTTTATGCGAAGTGGCAAAGTTAATTTCAATTGACACGAAACCAAACACACCTACAGAAATCCGACGAGTCAAACGGATATGAATATATTGAATCACACTCAAACACACACACACACACACACACACACATACACCCACACACATACACACACACACATACACATTACAATGCGTAGCGAACAGTTCTGTTGTAGTATATATCGATTCGGGGGATTCTAAGTTTATAGGGCAAGCGAACTATGTGAGCAAAATATATGTGAGGTATACAGTTAGAATGGAGGATATATATATTTACGTGTGTGTGTGTGTGGGTTTATGGGCTTGTGTGTGCCCTCGAAAATGGCACACAGTGAAAGTAAAAACAGGCAAATCAGATGAGAGCAAATAAAAATAAATAACACAGTCGGTTACTTTAGTCGTAATTGGCACAACTCACAATGCGAGTAAAGAGGGAAGGAGGTGTGGAGGTAACCTACTGCTCCTCCTACTGATCCAATATTTACTACAATTTCCTTTACTATTCCAGCTATGAATACTTTCCGGGCTTCTCCGGTGAAGAGATCTGGAATCCCAATACCAATGTATCCGAGGATTGTCTGTATATAAATATTTGGGCGCCAGCTAAGGCGCGTCTGCGTCATGGACGAGGCACCAATGGAGCTGAGGTAGGTGGCAGAAAACCATTCCAACTCTGACTCTCTGCTTGCTAACACTTAGTCTCCCTCTCTCTCTCTTTCTTGCTCTCTCTGTCTCCGAATCTTGCAGCACTCGGGCAACAAGCAGGCTGACACGGATCATCTTATACACAATGGCAATCCGCAGAACACGACCAACGGACTGCCCGTGCTGATATGGGTTTATGGCGGTGGCTTCATGACCGGTTCAGCCACTCTGGATATCTACAATGCGGATATTATGGCCGCTGTGGGCAATGTGATCGTTGCCTCCTTTCAGTATCGTGTTGGCGCTTTTGGGTTTCTGCACTTGGCGCCGGAGATGCCGGCGGAGTTTGCTGAGGAGGCACCGGGCAATGTGGGACTGTGGGATCAGGCATTGGCCATACGCTGGATTAAGGATAATGCTCATGCCTTTGGCGGTAATCCGGAGTGGATGACGCTCTTTGGCGAGTCAGCCGGTTCGAGTTCGGTGAATGCACTGCTCATGTCGCCAGTTACAAAGGGTGTGGTTAAGCGTGGCATGATGCAGTCGGGCACCATGAATGCTCCGTGGAGTCACATGACCTCTGCCAAGGCGGTAGAGATCGGCAAATCCCTGATCAATGACTGCAACTGCAATGCATCTATGCTGAAGGTGAATATCTTGATGCATATCTACCCACAAATATAGCTGATATAAATCCCTTTCCTTTTTTGTTTTGATAGACCAATCCCTCGCATGTGATGAGCTGCATGCGGTCCGTGGATGCCAAGACTATATCGGTGCAGCAGTGGAACTCTTACTCGGGCATACTCAGTTTCCCATCAGCGCCGACCATTGATGGTGCCTTCTTGCCAGCAGATCCCATGACACTGATGCAGACGGCCGATCTAAAGGATTACGATATACTCATGGGCAATGTCCGAGATGAGGGTAAGTTTTCAAACTTATCATTTCTAATTTTGATTTAATTATTAAAATGAAATTATTAAACCTATGAAAAGTTGTATCCATATTTACACGGTTTTTATTTCAATAGTATTTCGAGTTTTCGGATTAAAAATATCTCATTCCTAAATCTTGTCACAGCAATTTTATATATTTATTATTTCTTGGTTTGCATAAGTCAAATTGCTGTGCAAAAATTACTTTTTGCTTAGTTATTTTGATTTACTGCGAATGCAGAGTTAACATTTTTGCAGTAAAACTATGCCAGCTGCAACAAAACTAAATATGCCTTTGGTTGAATAAAATAAAAACCACCACAAATAGTTCGCTTAGTTTGTGTTGCAAGTTAAATTCAAATTTACATTCATGCCGCTTACTTTTGGCATTGTGTTTACTGCACGGACAGCAACTTTATCAAACTTAACTCGAGCTGCTGTCCAATCCTCCAATCCTCCTTAATCCCTTGGCTTGTCTCTTTTGGCTAACAATAGACTGTGTGCTCGCTATTTGGTAGTCGGTTCTCGCTTTTAGCCATGTTCTTCTCGCAGTCCTCTCGGTCTTTGCCATTGTTGCAGTTTTATTTTTGGCATCGTCGCGCTGACGCTGACGTCAGCAGTGTGCCAAATTTTGCAAGTGTGCTTGGCCAAAATGTAGCTGCAGCCATTGTCATAATGTGCCTGTTTTTGTTTGCAATCCAAAAAAACACCAGACCCCCCATCCCCCCAATCCACCCTTCGAGCTGTCACATTTGTTGCACTTGCGCTGCATCCATTTGAGATTTTATTACACTTTGTAGCAAAGTACGACTGTTTTTGTGTTGCATGTTTCGCTTTGTTTTTTTTTGTCTTTATTTTTTTTTTTTTGTTTTGTTGCATGGCTAGCAGCGCATTTCATTGTTGTTATTTTATGAGAGATCTGACGACAGCGGGCGTGGTCGCGCAGCATCCGTTCCTTGCACCACAAATAGAAAAAAAAAATGCAGCTCGTATTTCTAGTTTCGGCTTGATTTGTTTTTGAGGCAACTCGCAAGCTTTAAGACTCAAACAAAGCTACATGTTTCAATGCAGGAAATGGAGTGAGCTTGAACTCGTCTCCATTCGAATTAAATTCAAGCGACTGGTTGTTGCAAAGTAGGGGAGGGAGGGGTGTTTGGTGTGCAAAACTTGCCAGTCTTGTGCACGCAAAGTGTGTGGCAGACCCCAAGGGGGCATGTCAATTCGGGGGCAATGTCAGGCGACGTTTGGGGCCGCTCAACTGTGCGGAACGGCATCATAAATTATTTAAATATACCGCTAGCTGGCGTTGCGGGGTTGTATGTTGCACCCACTAAATGATGGCCGGCACACGTGCAGCTGCTGCTCGCAGGGTGGGGGCGGATATAAAAGTCAGAGCACAACAGCTGTCGGGCATGAAAGCCAAAGAGCGGAATTAAAGTCAAAGCTTTTACTCATTTGGGTAGCTTAGGGTTAATCTAATTAAGATAAATATAATAATTAAACATACTTAGCTCTGCTCTAGTTAAATCAAAATTGAAATTAACAGCACTTAAATTAAATAAACAACCAATATCTTAATGTGGAACTTCAATTTGCAACGCTTTAACGAGTTAGTTTCGGCCAGTCCAAATATAAACCGTCACAAGTATTAAAAGTAGTTTCAAAGCAAATTAGGATTGAAACCAGTCTTAAAAATTCCATGTCAAAGCAAAATAATTAGGTTTTTTACTTTTGAAATCCTTTAATGGAAGGAAATTTGAAGAAACTTGTATAATCTTTTTAAGTATATCAGAAAATTGCAGAATTGAATCTTGATTGAAATGAAAAATGCATTGAAAGTAGCAGAGCAGCAAAAAATCTAAACCTTAGTTTGAATATTTTATGTACAATGTCAAATTAAGTTAAACATTTTAATTAGAAATGCTTAAATTAAGATGCGCATTGTTATTTTTATTATTTTCATTGTATATATTTGGGCATCGAGACTCCAGTTATTAAATATCTATCGAAATCTTCAAATTAAATATTGAATTTAAGATTGCGCCGAAAAGTATGCAGCACATTTTATTTCGTACATTGCCTTCTTCTTCTTGCTGCTGTCCGTTTGCTGCCCGCGTCGGCTGCTGCGTTTCCCATCATTTAACGGATATGCTTGTGTGTGTTGTGTCTTCTCGTCCTGTGCTAACGGTAATGTTAACGCTTTGTGTGCATTGTTCGCATTATTCGTGCCATGCCGCGCGCTACTTAAAAAAAAATTTCCGTTCGTTCCGCATTCTCTTTTCCATTTGCTTTATATATTTTTGCTGTGCTTTTTGGCTACGCCAGCTGTATATGTGTGCGTGTGTGTGTGTGTGTGTGTGTGTGTTTGGTTGTTTGTGTTGGTTTTGTTTTCCGTATAACAGATTCTCGTGCGCTTTGTGTGCTTTTTCTTTGGTTCGCTTCGCTTTCATTTTTCTTGTTGCCATTGCCATTGCTGCTTCGTCATTTCCAGGCGGCAGGCACCGAAAAACACACACACACACAGAGACACAACTACACACAAAAACACGCACACATACACATGCACACTTAAGCACTGGCACTGACACGGGCTGTGTGGCTGCGGCTGCTTCTCGTGGCGCTACAGACACGTGCGCTTTACTGCTAACTTTCACTCATTGCTTGCAGCTCCCGTTCCTGCTGCCGCTCTCTTTCTCTCTCATTCCTCACACGCACCCTCTCTCTCGCTCTCTAGCTGTCTCTCTCTCTCTCTTTCTTTCTATTTTTCTTTCTCTCTCTCTCTGGCGTTGTTTTTGTTTTTGCTGCATATTACTGCCTGGTGCTCCTGGCACAAGGTGTGCGTGCCCACAAGACGACCACAACCCGCATATAACTGTTTTCTCCATCTGCTCGATTGCTTGCGTGTGTGTGTGTGTGTGTGTGAGTGTGTGTGTGCTTAAATATGTTTGTGTTTGTGAGTTCAAGGTCATCTAGCATTTGAAACAACACACAATAGATTACAATGCGCCGCGCACATGAAAAATATCTTAATTTTGTTTGTTATTGTACTGTTGGCCTGAAATCCTGTAAGCTGCTGGCTGCTCTTAACTTGGCCAAAAACGTAAGACACCCAAATAAATTGCTACATTTGCAACTGTGCAAATCTAAGCATAACAATTTGGTCTACATATGTATGTCTTATGTATGTGCAGCAGCACCTCAGAGTTTCGCGCTTATTTTGCATTCTTGGCCAGTTGGGGGAGATAAATAACTACAGTCAGAATAACGCTGTAGTCACGTGATATATGTACATATGTATACGATATACCCAGAGCTGTTAAATATATTCTATTTTTTTTTTTGACAAAAATTTCCTTTAAAAAGTTTTGCATATTATAATCATCTGCCTTTAAAATTTTCGCTTTATTGCTATCGGAAATGGGAATATAATTCCATCGGAACAGAGACAATTATCGATACAATTAAATATAAGGACAGATGGACAAGGCTAGTTGGAATCGGTTGTTGATCCCGATCTTACCAGTATTTCTGGGTATAAAAAATATGTAATAAATGATTAAGACAATTAAAATTAGTTGGGAACTGTTAAGTCTTTTTAATGACTAGTTCTAAATCATATCAAATAACGTTAAATAAATTATAGTTTAATATTTGCATTTAAATATAATTAAACTGCTAGGTTTATTTATAATCCTCATAATAACTTAAAAATATCATTGTTCTCTACATTATTAAATAATTTATTTAAATTCTGTTGAGTTGAGTTTGAGTTTTCTAAAATACATAATAGTAGCTGTGAGAATAAGAGTATTTATTAATTTCAATCAAAGACTATAGATATAGATCTCTATTATTTTAATATATATATATTTTATAAATATATATTTTATAGATATATTTTAGGTATTTGCAAGAATATTAGTAACTGCTTAAAATGTACATTTCTTGCTTAACTTTGATAATACAAGTATCTATTAGCCTGAATCTAGTATATGGAATGAATTTTACTTTGAAAATCGTTTACCGCATAGGCTTCTATAATTGCAAGGATAATTCTGGGTGTATAAGCATGTGTGAGTGTGTGTGTGTGTGTGTGTGTGTGTGTGTTTTGGCAATTTATTAAAGTGCGTGTGGCACATTTGAATTTAATGCGTCAGCTAAACGCGTTTTGCGCATGTGTCTGCATAATTTTCGTGGCTTGAACAAAATTGAATCAAACATCAACAAATTGGTTTCAGTCAAATGTTTCTCCGGGACTGGGGGTAAGCTGGCATTGTGGATGACACACATTTCCCAGCCATGTTGCCACACACACACACACACACACACACAGTGTCGTATACAGCTATTGGCAGCTGTGCTATTGTTGTTTTTGCTGTTGTCGTTGCCTCATAGGCAGCAATTATGGCTCGTTAGTGTGTTCGTATTTGAAGTGTGCAGTAGACAATGCCACCAGCAACAACAACAACAACAAAAGCAGTACAAGCGACAAGCGACAACGACAACAACAAGTGCCATAAAAATTAAGTTAATAAAAGGCAACGAGACGCTTTGTTCTCATCCTTGTTGTCTATGATGTTGTTGGTGTTGTTGGTGTTGTTGTGGTTGATTTTATTTATTCTATTTTACCCTTTGTCTACCTCTTCAACAAATGTTGTTGTTGTTGCTTTTGTTGTTGTTGTTTTGGTTAATGCAGCGTTTCGTGTCCTTGGCACGGCTCGTTGATTGTGCCCCGGTGGAATCTTGTAGTGGTAATTGTTGTTGGACTTGGCCAATAGCCCCCGGCACATTAACTTAAACCAGTCCGCACCTTTAACTGAATTCAATACATTGTATTTTTTTTCTTTTTCGTTTCAGGAACCTATTTTTTGCTGTACGATTTCATTGATTACTTTGATAAGGATGACGCCACTGCGCTGCCACGTGACAAGTATCTGGAGATTATGAACAACATCTTTGGCAAGGCAACGCAGGCGGAACGCGAGGCCATCATATTCCAGGTAAGCCAGAATCCTGCCACTGACACCTGCCTCAGCCCATTGAACCAGAATGTGTCAGCAGTTTTATGTGCGTCGGCTTTGTCTCCCCTTGTTGCACGCGGCTGCATTCAAAGCGCTGAGCTGATGCTGCACGGGCAACAATCTCAGCTAAAGAGCGGAAGCCGCATCAACAGCAGCGGCAACAGCAACAGCAGCTTAAGCGAGTTAAAAGTGACTTCAATTTGATGAAATTGCATTTTGCTAATTTATTCAATTCAATGAATATTGCATTAAGGGGCACGACTCCTCTTGAGTCAATAACGCAGAAAGCACAGATAAGAACATGACTATATATAAAGACGGATATTTGATAGTTCACATTTTTAAATTATGCTTTTGAAGAACGTAGCGTAAAATATCTTAATTAGTTTGCTGAAAAAGTGCTACTACTCCGTAGTATTATTAAGTTAACTTATTAATTTGAAAATACATTAAAAATATAGAATACAATTATTGACTTGCATTTGCATTTGTATTTGTCGTTTATTAAACTTAATTATAGTCCACTCACAGACATACATAAGAATTTTGATGTTGATTATAGGACATGCTAGTAGTCAGGGTGGAATCTGAATAGGAATCGCATGTTTATCGATTTAAACTACAAATCGTTCTGGAATTGAAATAAATATTCAAGTCTTGAGATTAGATGGGTTTTTAAACATTTATTCAATTGTAATTAATAGAGCACTCATATCAGTTATCTGCTATTGGCTCAACTGTTGCTCTGTGAAAGTGTGTAGCAATAGCAATAGCAATAGCAGAGCAATATGGCATAATTATCTTCGAAGTAATAAAAATATTTTAAACTATCTTGAAATAAATATTCGTGTTTTCAGATTATAATGCTTTTTAAATATTTATTCTATTGTAATTATTATAGCACTCATTTCAGTTATTTGCTATTGGCTCAACTATTGCTCTGTGAAAGTGTATAGCAATATCAATAGCAATAGCAGAGCAATATGACTACCCGTCATGCTGTTACGGAGTGGTAAACACTAGACTCAGCACTACCCCTTTCATATTATCTTCCTCGAAGTATTAAGAATATTTTAAATTATATTGAAATAAAAGTTCGAGTTTTGAGATTAGATGGTTTTTTAAATATTTGCTATTGGCCAAACTATTGATCTGAAAAGGTGTGTAGCAATAGCAATAGCAGAGCAATATGTTTACTCTTCATGCTACAGAGTAGTAAAAAGCACTACCTCTTTTATATTGTCTTCCTAGAAGTATTAAGAATATTTTAAATTATATTGAATTAAATATTCGAGTTTTGAGATAAGATGGGTTTTCAACTAGAGGCAACATATTTGCCTCATTGTAGATATATATAATTAATTTTAATATCGTAATTTCCGCCATGATTGTCGTATTTAATTGTCTGTAATCGTCTTTTTTCACTTTCACTTGCAGTACACCAGCTGGGAGGGCAACCCTGGCTATCAGAATCAACAGCAAATTGGACGCGCGGTGGGCGATCATTTCTTCACCTGCCCCACCAACGAGTATGCACAGGCGCTGGCCGAGCGAGGCGCCTCCGTGCATTACTATTACTTCACACACGTGAGTAGTGGGCATCCTGTCATTTGGCATGGGGCATGGGGCATGGGGCATGGGGCAAGGGGCAAGGTTGGGAAATGGAAAAGGCGGCAAGCTCACTTTACACAAATCATTAAATATTTCACAGTCTTTAACACGTAAGGCGGCGTTGAAGCGCGTGCGTCCAATCGAAATGCGGTCAAATGGGGCGCCACTAGGGCAAATGCGAAAGCACACACTAGCACACTCAACCACACACACACACACACAGGCAGAAAAAAAGGAAAAGGAAGATGAGAAAATAAGCAACTGAAAGCGAGCGCGGTGCAATTTGTTTGTCATTAAAATTGCACACAAGGCTAATGGCGAGCAGAGCCTAAGGGGCTTGCATGTTGCAACAGCAACTGCAACAGCAACAGCAGGGCAAAATGTCATGATGAGTGGCTGCATTATTTATGTTCAACGGATGGTCCGTATCTCATAGTCAAAACTACATACTTATAAAAGGCGGCAGTTAAGTCGAATCCTGATTCTTAATTGGATTTTATTTCCAAATTTGTAAACGTGCAACAGAAATCTTATATGATAGATGGCAAAGTGTGCTTGATACTTCAAGTTGAAATATGCAAAAATATTCAACAAATATTGGGTTCCCTTTAGTATTTTAATTAATAATTTTAACTAGTGTTTCTGGAGAGTAAAAACTCAGTTAAACTCAAATTAAGGCATGTCAATGACAAAAAGTGAATTGCAATATTAAATATTTCGATCTTAGCTAGAACACTGATAACATAAAATTATAACTAAAATATTGACCTGACAAAATTTAACAAAAGATGCTCGGAAACCAGAGTTTAATATGAGTTCTATATTCAGTTAATTAATCGCTAGGAAAACTTGAAAAAAACCTTACGAAACCCGTCTCAAAAGCAGAGATTAGCTAAACTTCAACATATCAGCCAAAAGAGTCAATTTCATTATTATTTTCTGAATTTCAGAAAGGATTTTTCCAAAAAAGAAAGAATGTGCATATTGACTTTTTATAAACACGATTTTCCTATTAAGAAATATATTTCTGAATATTAGAAAATAACCCTTTTTAATTTTAAGAAACTTTTAACGTATATTTAGTTATTTCAAAAATCAAGAAAAACTTTATCAGTAACAGATCAAGATGCACATGCTTCAATAAATTGGTTTAGTACAATTTTGTGTGAATATAGCTAAAATTGAAATCTTTTCAAATAATTGCGTTAGTAAGCAAAGCACAGTTAAATTGTTTGGATAGGATAAATAATACTCAGATACTTTTTGATTAAAGCTTGCTGAATTATATTGAGAAATATATTGTGTTATTTAATCAAATGTACGTGTCAGCTCTGAAATTCTTGCATAATTAGTTTGTAATATATATGTATGTATGTATGTAGAATATGACACCTACATAAATATAAATACATATATATATATATATATATACGCAGCCAAGCAGTCGTCGCCTTCGTCGTCGTCTTTAACTTGACAAACAACAACTCAGTCTGTGTGTGCCCTGGCAACCTTGGCCGCCATAATTATTGTAACACAAAAAGTTTCGCTTCATACACACACCAATAAGCACACACACACATAGACATATATATATATATACATATATATATATATATATATATAAATATATATAAACAAGGACAACGCCAATTAAACTACACGCACTGCCTACTGTCCTGCGCCGGGGCTTGAGGCTTGTGCTTTCTCGGGCCCTGGACCTGTGCCCGGGACACAGACACGGACACGGACACTGAGACACACACACACACACAGGCTTAGGTAGTCGTTACACGAGTTGCGTCCGGTTGCGGGAGTGTGAGGGGAGCGGGGTGTTCCAGGCATTGCCTAATGAAACTTCAATTTACGAGGTCACGGCCTGTATACGGCCTGAACGTGTGGGGCATAATTTGAGTCAGTTATTTGCTTAAAGGACTGCGGCTGCTGCAGGCCTAATGATTAACAAATACCGGGTATGCCAGTATCAAGTATTAAGTATGCGACCCCTTTGCTCACCCCCCCAACTCAGATATTGCCAGCGTTGCCCCATCGATTTTCTCTCAGCGATAATGCGTAAATGTTAATAGGCAATTACAAATGACAGACGATATTGAGTCGTTCTATTGATATATATATATATATATATATATATATATATATATATATATATATATATATATATCTCAATATATAGTCGTGTTGTGGCCGAGCCACAAATTACAATTTGGAAAAATCAATATTACGCATACGCCGTGTGGATGTTGCGAGTCGGTTGCGACACGTCTTGAGGCCAATGTTAATCAAGAACTTGCACTCTTTATGCTTGTTAACTCATTTATTGCTGATGGGTGCTTCTTCTTCCTTTTCTGCTACTTGTTTGTTTTGGCCTGGCCAACAGCGCGTGTGAAATGTTAAGGTGCATTGTTCATATCTAATCGCCTGTTAATAATCAAGCAGCTGGCCCTGGCAGTAAATATATGTATGTATGTAACTAGGTGTTGCCAGCAGCTTGAGTTGGGTTTGAGAAATGAAAAAGCAAATGAAATTAGTTTTAATTACAGCCTTCAAGTTGCTGCAACAAAACTCGTAACTCATTTTGGCCATAAGCGAGCAAACGTCGAGGTGGCCATAGCGACCTTTAAGCCAGGCCAACACACAAATGGGGCCAGCAGCCAAGTGGCAGCTGCTAAAGTGCTTGGCAGATTGTCTATTTCCATGGCGGCGACACCCCTTGACAGATGCTGCTGCAGCAGCAGCAGCAGCAGCAGCAGCAGCTTGCAACGTGCTTCGCACTTAAATAAGTTTTCACGTGCTACTCGACCCGGCAATTGGCAATTTCATGTTGTCCTGTTGCCGCTTCCCAGTTTCAGTTCCAGTTCCAGTTCCAGTTCGAGTTCGAGTCCGAGTTTCTGTGCATTAATCAAAAAGTACGAAACAAGAACAAGTTGCACAATTCTTCATTATTTGCGCCTAAGGGCAAAGTCGAACTCATTGTGTGTGTGTGTGTGTGAGTGTGTGTGAGTGTGCTTGAGTGTAGCCTCATTTTGAGCAGTGAAGGTAAAAAGCAATGGCGCATAAATTTTCAACAACTTGGCTGAGGGAGAATGCCACGAAACAACATTATCCGTGGCATATCCTGACTGCAATTCATTAAGTGACTTGGCCAATTGGCTGCCGGGCTACTAGGCTGCCAGGCTGCCAAGTTGTCGGGCTGCAGTTTCCGACCAACTGTAAAATTGGTTAAGTGGACAGCACTTCAAAGTCCCTACAATGGCCAGCATTGCATTTAAGCTAAAAAAAAAAAAAAATAATTTAATGCTAAGAAAAGCATATTTTTGGCAATTTTTAAATTGTAAATTGATTTAATTATTAAACAATTATAATAACGTGAAGTTTTTAGCAATACAAAAATTAGCTTCTGTTTAAACAGGCTCAAAGTATTTTCACCAAATTAATTAAAATTAATTATACACAGACTAAGGTTACTCAAAGATTTAGTTTTAGTTTAAGGAATTTTTTTTTTTTTTATTTAACTTGACATAATTAACAAAAATCTAAATATTTTGTTTCATTTCGCCTGAGCACATAACTATTTGTTACTAATACTCTAACGTTAATTTCAGTTTTACAAAATCAAGTATTTTAAGTGATTTTTAAATTGTTTAAATAAAATGTGTTCAAGAAATTGTAATATTTACAACTAAAATTCCTCAAATAACAGACAGTCAGTAATCGTTAACGAATTAAAAAGATTCGGTGATTTAATTTATTGATTTGTTGTTATTATTATTATTAATCTTATATTATTTATATATATTGTGTTCATAATTCATATCTTATATTAAATAAGATACTCTTAGATACAACGATTTCTGGATTCTGAGTTTTTATCGTGTTTTGGTTGGTTGAGCAATGGTCTGAAAATGTGTATTGCTCCATGTTCAAGATAATCACTTCGACCACAATCCACAGTGTCACCTGACCTGTCTAACTGTGGTCAATGGCGTTGACCAAATTTTTCTTGTTAGCTGTTGTTTCTGCTGCAGCTAAGTGTTGTGGTTAATTAAGAGCTGATAGGAGCAGCCCGTAAGTGGCAGGCACACTACAAAACCAAAGCCAAACTTAACTCATTCACAATTACCTTACTCCTTTGGCAATGGAAGTGTTTTACATTTCAGATACTTCTATCAAAACTCCTAGGTATATATACTAAATACTCTATATCAGCTGTGGCTTTAAAAAAAAATATAAACGGTTCTCTTGAAATGAAGACTGCATATATTATAGCTTTAAGCCTGCTTAAGACTTTTTTTTAACTTAAATTAACTTAAAGTTAGTAGATTTGGGTTAGGTTATAATAATATAATATATATATATATAATATATATATATAAATATATTATACATACAACATGTGTATATTTATAATATTATTAAAAAATTGCACTTATTTTAATCTATGCATTGTTTTAATAAACAAGCACACATAAAACAATTGTTTAAAGAAAAACAGCTTTAAATATAATGTTTTTTTGGTGACATCAATTTATAAGTTAAATTTATTACATTATACGTTAAACATTAAATTATAAAGTTAACGTATTAAATGCATTAAAGCGTTAAACGCAATAATTCAGTATGTGGATTTAATCGACTCTATCATTTGACCACAGTTATAATAGGACTCAGCTTATGTAAGTTGGCGCTTGCTTTAACCAGTAAAACATTTATTATTTATTCATTTTTTGTGCAGCTGTTTTTTTCCCATTTTTTTTCCCTTTTTTTTGGCGGCACATGCTGCGACAATATTTACAATTTGCTAGGCGCGAGCGAGCGAGCGAAATCAAATAAATAAATGAAAAGGGTGGATGTTTATCTGCATAATTTCTTGCTAAGTTTACGACAATCTCTCTGTCTCTGTCTCTCTCTCTCTCTTTCTCTTTCTGTTTCTGTCTCTCTCACACACACACTCTCTTTGTGTTTTATAGCGACCCAGCACATCGCAATGGGGCGAGTGGATGGGCGTGCTGCACGGCGATGAGATTGAGTACTTCTTTGGCCAGCCGCTGAACACATCTCTGCAATATCGACCTGTGGAGCGTGAGCTGGGCAAGCGTATGCTCAATTCCGTTATTGAGTTTGCCAAGACGGGGTAAGTGTTGTTGTTGGTTCGGTTTCGTTTGTTGAGAAAGCTTTTACATGCATAGCCATGGGCCAAACCTGTCTGCCATAACAAAGCCGTGCAGCGAATAACCGAACCAATGTTACTATAAAATGTGCTATAACGAAAGCTTTTTTCTGACTTTCAGCAATCCCGCACAAGATGGCGAGGAATGGCCAAACTTTTCGAAGGAGGATCCCGTGTATTACATATTCAGCACGGACGATAAGATTGAGAAACTGGCACGTGGTCCATTGGCAGCGCGTTGCTCCTTCTGGAACGATTATTTGCCTAAAGTCAGAAGTTGGGCAGGTGAGTAATTAACAAACAATAATCAAAAATATACCTAGAGGGTATCTACGATAGCTGCTATAAATTTTGTGTACAATTGACTTTGCGAATATGACAATTAACATTAAGTGTATTATGGGTATTTTGTCTATACGACGCACGCCTCTAGCTGTCTGTCTGTCTGCCTGTCTGGTTGCCGGCAGCAATGGAGATGCCACACCTCAACAGCTCATATCTCAGTAGCTCAATCTCGACACTAGCTTCTTTCTATATACACTGCAAAGTGCATAGTAAATATGACATTCTTCAAACAGAAAATCTTAATTGTAAATCAAAAAACTTCTTTTTCTCTGTGCAGCTTTTGCGAATAAAACTTGTGTTTCTTGTTGATATGATTTTAGTTGAGAGTGAATAATTAAAGTATTCGATTGTAAATCTGGTTAATTTACATTTTATACATTTTATAATTATACAATATTTAATTTATTTTATGGCAATTGATTTATTATTGTATTTCAATAAGCTTCTGCAAGTCTGTTTAAATTTATAGCAAACGTTTTCTAAAATTTAAATTTTTACGACGAGTAAATCTACTAATGTGTAGGGGGAACTCAATTGCAGAGTATTCCTGATTCGTATGAATTTTCAATTTTATTTACTTGTATTTGTATCTTATTTTGTATGTATGTCTGGCAGCGTGCGTCAATTAGCATGACAATTTTCAAGCTGAATGCAGAAGATGAATGCTTGAGGCGGTTCCATTTGTGCCGCACTTTGAGTGAGTGTCGCTCAGAATTACGGTTATTTTACTCGTGTCCAGATACATTTGGAGTGAGTGTTGGTTTCTTATTTATTTTGTTATTTATTTTATTGAAAAGTGTGAGTCATCAATGCCTGCATTTTATAGCGGTGAAAGATATTATATAGTTCTGCTCTTTAATTTATTTAACGTTCACAAAACTTATTTATGGACATGTCAGTCTTTCAAAATGTGCTCATCAATCAGAGAAATGAGTTTCAGTTTCGAGTCTCGCAGTCTCTGAGTTTCTCAGTCTCGAAACGTGATCTTCAAGCGTTGACTAACCAACTAACTGACGACTGACCGATAAATGAAATTTAAATAACTGAGACGACCACAGCATGCATATGCATATATCCGACTGACAATGATAAATCAAGCAAGCATATAAGGCACATGCATGTATGCCACATATGCCACATACACACTTAGATACATTAGCTGAGCGAATTGTAAAAGTCTTTTTAAGCGTCGTCCATTAAAATACGTGGACAATTTTATGGATTTCAGGTGAAAGATGAGTCGCAGTTGAAGTTAATGTTAATTTTTGTAGTTGTGGTTGTTGGTTTTAAGTTCGTTTTGGCCGCGCCAAGATGTCTGGTCTGGTTTGGTCCGGCAGTGTCTGTCTGTCTGTCAGTGACACAAAAGAGAATTAGTGTTTCACAAATTGATAAAATTTAATTTATGCTAATTTTGTCAGTCGATTTTTTTTCACGTCTTTTTGTATATTTTAACATTTTTTTGGTGCGCTTTTTTTTCTTTTTTTTTTGATTTTTACATAAATGCGATCGATCGCTGGCTGAATCGAGTATGCAAATGGGGCTCCCCACTGAGCGGCATTTGGGCTGGGTAAGGGCCAAAAGCCCAGTTGGATGAGCAGTGATTTAAAACTGCCCGCAAGCAATCTCTATCGGCAAAGTAAAAGCTGAGCCATTCAGTCAACACTCGCCTCACTCTTACTTCATGTGGTTGCCGGTTACCGGTTGCCGGTGCCTCTTTTTTTTTGCTAATTAATTAATTTGCATTTTGATATGATGCGGTGGGATACATTATGGCCTCGCTTCGTTTGCCAACACGCGCCACATCTGACCACAATGACCATTTAAAATTTCACCAAAAATGTCAGCGCTATTATTGCTAATCCATTAGTGGAGACAACTGGTTGGTCCCGCGTGCCTCGTCCTGAGCGCACCAGACTGGCTGGCACCGACACTTTATCATTAACGCACCAATCACCCCAAGTGTCAACGGCTTAAAAGATACAGATACAGATACAGATACGTATATTTAGATATAAATAAAAGCGCAGCTCAGCTCAGCGTGTGGCGACTGTCTTTGTAATAATTTAGACGCACGCGTGAATGCCCGATATCCATGAGCCAAGATCCAATGCCCGATATTCAATAGCCAATGGCCAATAGCCAATACCTGACACCAGTTACCCGATACCCGATACGTAAAACGCGCTGTTGTCAAACGCTCAGTTTTGTATCTTTGTATCTTTTGTGGCGTGGCCTTTTCTCTTTGCTTTGATTTGCTGCGCTGCGGTTTCGTTTTTTGTTTGTGATTTGCGCTGCTTTTAGCGACACGTGTTTCAAATGTTCACTCAAGTCTTTGTTGTTGTTGTTGTTGTCTGTTTGTTTTTGTCTTTGTCGCTGGCTTGTGCCAATTTATTTCTTGATTATCTACGCACAAAATCTACGACTTGGTCAGCCTTTTAAATTCAAATTAGCCAGTCAGTATTAAATGCACGCGACACACTCGCCCTGCGGTTCATATATGTATTTTTAAACACATATGCAAAATACTATATATATAAATATTTATTAAATTAGCCACGTTTCGGATATGCGGTCATTGGCTGCCGAATTAATAATAATATATATTTAAACTTAGCATATATCTTTTTATTTCGTACCAACTAATTGCACACTGCACTTTAAATATAAGTCTTTTATGAGAGGCAGAGGCCGGCCGGCTTTCAGATTTGACTTTGGCTCTGCATGAAGAACAAAAAAGTAAAAAAATAAATAAATCTAAAAAAAAGAAGAATGAGAAACAAGTTTGTTGTCTTTAAATATGAGCAGTTAGCCAAGTTGACAATCGGGCCAACAAGTTGTCGCTGTTTATATAAGGGGAGAGCAATCTGGGTTCTTTTATGCAAACCGAAATTCGATCTGCTGGCAGTTCTCTGCTAAATAGTGTTAACGATCAAGTTATCAACGAATTAGCACACAAATCGGTTGTACAATCAATTTATATATATATATATATATATGTATGTATGTATGTCGTATATAATGAAGCGTTAAAAATAACATAATCATAACGCAAAAGCCCAGACAAATTGCTAGGATTTTTAGTTAAGGTAAGTTCGCGTGAAATTCGCTTAAGTTTTTTATCGATTTATCGTTCTCTTGATTTCCATGCACCAAAAACCGCACCAAAAATAAATTTCAAATGCTTTCAGTTTGATTCTTTGAATTTATAATTGGTTCTTTTGATTATTCATGAAAAAAAAAACGTTTTTATCGTAGGCAACACGATGAGGAAATACTTAGTAATTATGATTTTGCTTCCAAGTAGTCGCCGGCCTCAACGGAGTAGCATGCAACATGGGCCGAGTTGGCTTTTCCAATATGGCCGAACCGCCACATACATAAATGCATTCAATCAAATCATAACCCTATAAAATACCAGTATCACTTCTTTATCCAGCGACTAATCTGAAATTTCTCTCTGGTTTTTTTGAAGGTTCAGGCTGCACCGGGGATTCGGGCAGTGCTTCCATATCTCCACGACTGCAGCTTCTGGGATTGGGACTGGTGCTCTACATGTGTGTCGCACTAAGGATCAAGGGAGTTTTCTAAAAGAAAATGTATGGCAGTGTAAGCACAAAGTACACCCACACCCACACCCACACCCACTCACACACCCACTCCCACACACACACAGACACACACACAGCGTATAAGTAAAGTACACACAAAGAAATCGTATATGATATTTAGTATGTGAAAGTGAAATTGTCAAAACAACAAAAAATATGAGAAGGGATTTAGCAAATTTGAATTGCGCCAGCCAATTGGAGTTTTAGATTTTGTGCCATGCTTTTTTTGTAACTTGGCCACAGCTGAACATTTGTAAATGAATTTAGAGTTGCATGCACTGCTCCGCACTGCAACACATGCAACACAATAATGCATTGTAGTAGTTGTTAGGTTAAACCTTAACTTGCAACAAGCGGCTTGCCCCCCTACCCAAACACACATATCAAGAGTGCTGACTCTGCTGCCACATTGCTGGTGTCAGCTCACACTTTGAAGATCCCAGAGTACACCAGAGTACTTGTTTTATTTACAAAGATACACACACACACACACACATAGAACACAACAACAGAAATACATTTTTGTAGCACGCCGCAAATTGCTTAATTTGTAAAAAAAAAGAGAAAATAATACCTTTGGCCAAAAAAAGAACCCAGGCCCAATATTAAATATTTAATAACGAAATCAATCAACAGAGAAAACGATTTTGATAAAATTGAATGTTTGTCATGCCAGCAGGAAAATTGAAAATTGAAAATTGAAAAACTCGCTCAGACGACAAGCAGTATTTTGCCAGCTGGCATGGGTCCAAGTCTGTGCCCAGGCCTAAATGCCCTCAACTCCAGTATTTTTTTTAATAGAATATGGAGCATCAAGTTTTTTAATTTTGAAAAGTAAAAAAGAAAAACTCTCGATGAAACTTGGATTGCATTGGTTTCACATTTATGTTGGGAAGAATATTCGATATTTGGAAATTATTCAGAATTTTTTCGATTGTTTTTGCTTTTGGGAGCACCAAATAAATCGTTCTTATGACAAACAAGCGAAATTTGCAAAAGAAAAAAAAAAAACAAAAAACAAAAAAAACAAACATCAGAAAAAATTTGTATTTGTGAGAGTTTTATTGAGCACAGCCGAAAGTGAAAAAATTGCAATTTTTTTAAATAAGCAACCCAGAAATTTGTAACTTGTAAAATCGGTCACAAAATGAAGTTTGTAGAGAACGTAATGAAACATTTAAATGGCAAAACATATCAGTATATATTATATATAAATAAATATATATACACAATAAATTTAATACATCTATATATATATATACAGATACATATATGTGTATGTACATGTATTATTGCATTTGTACTAAACGTTTTACAAATTGGCTTAGTGAACAAAAAACAAAATAAAAACAAAAACAAATGAGAAAAAAGAAAATGAAAACAACTAAAAGTTTTATACACTTAGCGAAATTCGAACCAGAAATAAAAGAAAAACGAAAAAGAAAAATAATAAACAATAAATATAAATGTGTTGTATATTGAAGTTTGGTATGCCTATATCTATAAATAAATATTTCAAATAAATATAAAATACAACATAATAAGAATAATAATCAAGTAACCAATTAATTGTCAAAGCAGAACGAGTAAAGTAATAAATAAACAAACAAATAAATAACTACTTAACACACACAAACACATCCATATACTTACATAGCTCAGTGTACGTATGGATCGGACTAGAAAGAATCATAACTTTTAAGGGCATATCAGTACTCGTATATGTATTAACACCTATTGAGAGCGAACATTATCGAAATTAATTAACGTAAGCAACACTGATATAAACTAAGTTATTTTTATTATTAATAATTATTGTAAACACACACACACACACACACATTCAAAACAGAACATACAGCTAATAAGTAAAATTAAAGTATTGGACTTATAAAGATCAGACGAACAATTAATACAGAAAAACCAAAAAGAGCAGTAACTGTTTCTTACATTTACGAGAACATATAAATGTATCTATTAAAAACTCTAAAAAAACAAAAACAATTATAATTGAACATTATATTGTTTTTAGACGTAAGTAACTAAGTATATATATATATATACATATATATATATATTGTAATGTGGTCAAGCCTATTTGAGCGATGTTCGCTTTCAACTGTAGCAACTAGGGACAATTCAATGTGAAATTTAACAAGAATTATCAACAATTACTTAGGACACTAAACATAACTTGATAAGGTTGGATTAATAATGGACACGTTGGCACAATAAATAAGTCGAGAGCAGCTGCAACAAGGCAACATACATACATACATATGTATAGTCGTATATATGTATGCATGTGTGCCAAGGCTCTTGTCGAACCAACCTGCCACATGTTGGACTCACATTAGTTTAAGGATGCAACTATTCTGTTATCTTCTGACACACACACAACTACTACTAGAACACCAAAGACAAGCAACGATAGTAAAGCTCACTTATGAACTAATTCCATGAAGAATGAATATTGGAAAATACACATAAAAAAAAAGATACAAATAAAAATGTTAGTTAAGTAATTCAACATTGCCCTACAAAAATCTTTGATTATAAAGACAAAATAAAGTAAAAATAATAATAAAAAAAAAGAAACGCATACTCGTACTCGTATTTAACATTACTAATTAAATAATGGCAAAAGAAAAAACCGTAATATGAACTCATTCCTGATTTTATAAATTATCAATCGATTCAATTACTTTTTAAAAACGTTTTGATGACAAATATAATAACTTAACGATTTTTAAGTATATGTGAACGTTTATATTTTTATACCATGCAAGGCAAGCCGTATTGAAGACAACTGCATTAAAAAAAATATATATATTTAAAAAAAGATAACGAAAAATGTAAAACTAAAAAAACATAATCATTTTTTACTGCGTATTGAGAACAATGTATGGCAAGAGTTGAATAAATACAAAAACTAAATTGTTAACTCCAAATAAATTAGCTTTAAGCGAGTTACAAATTAAAAAAAAAAAAAAAAAAAAATTGGTCCCCATCCCTTGAATTATCTGCCCTCCCTTAGTTTCTGCATAAGTGCACAAAATTGGTGAATAATTATGCCAAATGGTTTTCCATCTGCTCCCCTTTAAGTAATTCAGACTTACTTCTTTGCGAATCAGCGAATACCGCAAATATGAAAAGTCCAAAATATTGGATGACCTCCTCCAGTTGGGCAGTGTTTGCGGTATTTGCTGGGAGCATTACGATTTTAGGTATACTTAAGGAATTTAATGTGTATTACGCCTATTGCCTTTTCAACTTTAACGAAAACAATTAAGTGAAGATTGATAACTGTTTAAATGCTGTATTTCCCGTTTTAGGTTGATTTTAGTTAAACTCCTTTAAGCTCCCCTCTGAGAAATATATATTTTGTCATTTTGCATGGTTTTCGGCTCAAGCCAAAGAATTGACAATATAATATTTCGCCTTAGAAGCAAACGAGATAACGAACGAAAGACAAATTCCAAGTGTTATGCTTATAGATCTAAATTTTTATATACACACACACACACACACACATGATCAAACACTAAACACACACAACACACAAAAACACACACACACACGGACATCTCACAAACAATTGTAATCGCATCTAATTGATATTATTTTTTGAGAATTCAGATTTTCTGTTGCCGTTCTTCCAAGCGTCTAATGAATATAGTACTACTTATAATTATAAAGTTAATAGTGAAGGGCACTCAAAATATCCACAGTGTGCTTTTGATATTGTAGTCTGCTATTTGTAAAAGAATTTATATATAGAGTATACATAATAGTGCTAATAGATATACTAAACATACTTATGATAATTATGCAAATAATTGATATACATATGCTGTTTACATTCAAAACTCTACACAACAACAATACAATACATACACACTCTCTATACTTGCGTACAGTCCCCCCCAAATACCCTTTATACCCTACCAAAAAACCCAAACCCAACCCAGATCCGACATGCATTAAGTTAAGCGTCTATATGAAATGCAAGAAATATAATCAATGTGTTTTAGGTTGTTAACGGTTTTAGGTTTTCCTGTGTGTGTGATGCACACATCTATATATACAAATACAAATACAAGAAAATCAAAAACCAAAAACCAAAAAGCCAATGCAAAGTTACATTTTCGGTTTGTTGTATTAAGGAAACGTTACTAATTATATCAGCTACGACATCTGATAATAAAATACACAGTTCTAGACGGTAGACGACAAGTGTACAATGAATGTTAAACGTTGATTGCGATCAATGCAGAAATAATTAACAAAATAATAATTCAAATATACTCAACGAACAACAAGAAAATACAATCACACACACCCACACACACACACACATAAGTACACACAAAAGTACACACAATGTTAAAAGCCAAGCACAGAAATGCATTTGAAGATTAAACATACAAAATACTTATAACTGAACAATACTGCATATAACTCACATATAGCATAACACAAGTATATTCCAGAAAATATTAAGTTCAATATAAGAAGATAAAAAATCAAAGAAAAAGAAAAAGAAAAAGATAAAGAGAAAAACATAAAACAAAAAAATACAACAACAATTACTTAACGAATGTAAAAGCATGTTTGATAAAGTTTGAGCACGGTTTTTTTAAAAGTGTAAAAATCAAATACATATCAATATATGGCCTATTGTTTATTTAGTTTTATTATATAATTATAATTATAAATTGTGAATTACTGAATTCAGCAAAAACAAATGAAAACAAATACATGATATTAACAACAAAAAAAAAACAAAAAAATTAATAATAATATTAATAATACTTAGCTGCAAGTGTAAGGCTCTGATTTATAACTTTTTAAGTAGGAAATTTGTAAAAATTAAGCAGCTGATTAGACAAACACAACAACAACTCAAAATATATAACTGTAACTCTAACATTTGACGTGTTGTGTAAAGGTGTTGAGTCAAATGGCAAAGGCAAAAAATAAAACAAAAAAACAAATAAATTGTGGTTAAATATGTGTTCTTACTTGTTAGTGGTAATAAAAGCTAACCAAAACCAAAACGAAGATAAAAACTAAAAAAAAAAAAAATAAATATATAAAACATAAATATAATTATAATAATAAATATGTTGTGTCAACATTCACGACTAAAGCCAACTGTAGCTTTTAATCATGCCAAGCATTTCAATAAAATTATTATTTGGTATTATGTAAAATCCTATTTTCGAGACTGCTCTTCAGTTGAAATTTGTCTAACAAACATTAAAAAACATTATTGCATTGAAATTTGCTTAATTTCCTTTGCCAGTCGTAGTTGCCGCTTCAAAAATGATAATAGATTAAATTCCCCAAACAAACCAAGAAAACGTTATCTGTTTAAAGTCATCAACAGGTCCCTATAATAATTATTATATGTTAAAGTTAGCCAAGAATAATTCACAATAAAACGCAAAACAAATAAATGTCAATCGTAGCAAAGAAAAGTCACAGATACATATGTATGTATGTATGTATATATGTATTAACATCTACAGTTATTACATGGCAGCTCCAGTTTAGTTGATTGTACTTGAGTAAGTTCTGTGAGGCGCTTTAGTGTTCAGCAAAATTGTATTTGTAAATTAAGAACGTTATCGAAATGCATTTGTTTATGTATGTGTCTATAGTCGAACGATGAAATTATTATAATTATTATTATTGTCGCAGAAATTACTTTAAATTTAATGGGAATAGAAAAGACAAACTTATATGTATACAGGCACACACACAGACACACACACACACACACACATACACAACACACAAAGTATAATTAATGTTTTAAGGTAATGAAAAAAAAAACAAAAAAAAAATGAAAATGAAAATGAAAACACTGTATACACAAGATACATAAATAAATACATTTAGAAAATTATGTCATGAGCATACAAAAAGTAGGGATCATTTTACTAAATATTTATATATATATATAAATTATACTATATGTAATCTAAACAAAAACAAATTCTGCTAAATAATAATAACAACAAGACAAATAGAAAAATCGAAAAATACAAAGAGATAAACCAATAATGAACAATTGCTAAATTAAATACGATTTGCTATAATTCAAGGAAACAAAAATAAATAGCTAACAAAAATGAAATGTAAAAGATCTACCAAAAAAACTGTAAACAATTAAAAATAAATTTAAAAAACCAAAATCTAAGTGAAATTATATTATACGAATATATTGTATATCGAAACAAGATGGATATAAGTCAAATAAAACTTATGTATCATGTATTAAACAAAACAAAAAACAGATTGTTTATTTTTCCATTAGATCGTAATGCAAAGTAGTTATTCATATTAGCTACTCATTTTATACTCATACTATTCACATTCCAGGAAGCTCATAACAACAACAACAGCAGCTCATTTAATGGTCTCAATAAAATTGATAATGATAAACACCAAATAAAATCGCTTATTTATGGCCGACTTATGCGCATTTGCGCAATCGTTGAATATATCATTAAATATGCACATAAATTTATGTGCAATTAGCTTCCGTATATGCAGCCCCTAAGACCCCAATTAATCAACTCGCATTTAAATTAAAAGCTTACCCCCCTCCCCTTTTGTCATGGTTAACTGTTAAAGGTGTCCTTGTAAGCCGCTCAGGATATTTGTCAATTTACAGGGGCTACAGGGCTCAGTGTCCGCAACTCGTTTTTACAGTTTGCCATTTCGTTAGTCGTAATTCCCATAAAATCTGGGCAGGCTTTGCGTTGAGTTGAAGTCGTCTCCTGGTTTAAATGGATGCATTTGCTCCGCAGCATTAAAATGTAAATGTAAATTAATTGGTTTACTGACTGCAGTCGTCGTCGTCGTCGTCGTCGTCGTTTTATTTCAGCACATTAAAGAGCCCCTTGAGCTCCTCTGCATATCTAATAAAGTTTATGTTCTCATCTTGTATCTTCTTTTGCAGCATTTGCCCAGCAATTAACGCAGGTGGCCGCCTCTGCGTTTGTCTATCTGAAGACCTGGCTCATCAGCGGCTAAATGAAGTCGTTGGTGGTATTAATCAAGACCAACCCGATCATTTTAGATGCACACTAAGGATTTATTGATGACACTTCCAAGAAAAAACAAAAACAAAAAAACACTTCCAAACTAAGCAACACAAAGTCTGAATTTGAGCACAGGTAATGTGAGCAGTTGGCAACTGAGATACAAAACTTGGTACCTTGTTAAGGTTGATTGGCAGACAATAATGAGCTGGGCTATATATATATGTATATATACATATATATATGTGTATATATATATATATATGTGTATATATAGGCAATAAGATCTGCATACATTAAGATTAAATCGAATTTAAGTATGAGTATTCTTGGGCTTCGCAATGCGACTGAAGGCTGATGAAGTTGAGAGTAGTGTGCTGGACACCCTCAAACAACGACAAGAACAAGAACAACAAAAACAACACAAGTCATTCCTAACTATATTAACTTAAACCTGTAATACTTAAATCAAAATAAATTAAACTCTATTTTCATTAATAAAGCAAATACTCTTAAAAAGTAAAACAAGAATTATTGTGTATTTTTTAATTGTTGGCTTAAACAAATCGCAATATAAATGTGAGTATTTCCGTTTCTAGCCGGTTTGCAAACTCGGTCTTAATTGAATCACAGACAATCGCAAGATTATAATCTGGCGATCAAAGAAGTTGACTGGATGGATGGATGGATGGATGGATTTACAGGGGAAACGCTGCATAAAAGCAGCCTTCAACTTGACACATGAATAATTTAAAACGTTAAAATGTTTAAAGACCAAGCAAATCGAATCGATAAAACATACTCACAGATGGATACAGTCATAGCTCGACTCTTGTTCATTGACCCAACATTAAAATCTAATGACAACCGTCAGAGGACATTTAGCAAAAATCAAAATAATAAAAAACCATTAAATAAAAAAAAAACCTGAAGAATATGAATAAGAAACAGAAACTAATTTCGCACTCAAAGCTGAAGCTGAAGCTGAAGATGAATCTAAATCTGAATATCATTTAAAATTTACTTAGATAAATGAGACAGAGTTCGTCGGAGACAACCAGTCACCAGTTGTCGCATATATCTTTGAATTGGTTTTATATTAAAAGCTTGGCAGTTAGTTCAACAATAGAACCCGTTTCCAATTATTGTTGCTTCTTTTCTTGTTTTACATTTTAAGCCAGGGCTTTCGCCACAGCCCGACTGCCGCTAGTTGGCTCAAAACTGGGTCTGGCACCGGTCACCAGGGAGATTGTTCAATTTTTAAATGCCAACTTTGTGTCCATTGGCTTTTTGTTTTTTTATTTAAGTTTTTTTTTAGTATCAATTAACATATTGAATATGACCAGTCGATGTTTTATGGCAGCTGCCGTACACAGTGGTGCCAACATGTTACCGAATGTGCCACGCTACAAGGGGCAACAGAAAGACTTTACTTTTACCAATTAGCAGCCGTTGGGATCACGCCGGGCTGCTCAAGTTACGTCTTTTCTAATGAACAATAAAACATCTGCATTTGAGATTTCAATTTATGGTCTTACTAATACTATTGATTTGTTTGAGCAATTCTAATGAGTAATTTGATATTAATACAATTCAGTCGTAGACGGCAAAACCCACACCAATTATTGGCTGTGCAAATATTTTGCAGGCATTGAAATTCGCATGAAATTGTCATCGGTTTTTGGGCTAAAATTACTTGTGTGTGTGACTGTGTCCACAAACTACGACATCAATAAAAGTTTTGATAATAATTTGCGTAAACAGCATTTGCCTCCTACCAAGAAAGCAATTGCTAATGCGAATGATTTTGTCTCTGAAATCCAAGTTCAATGGAATTGTTTATTTCAGCTTTTTTCTCGTTTTGTTTTGCTCAAATGACGTCGAACCTCGGCTAGCCGCCCACGTAGCCCACTTAGCCATTTTCTGGGTCAATATTGATCTTAATACACTCAGAAAAAAAGCTTTTAAATAAAATCGCTATTAAAACTAGAAAGTTGTTCGAATATTTAGAAGTAACGAAAAAATAATTCTTAGAAATTTTTTATTAATAAAAAAAATATTTCCTAAATAAATATTTGTAAAAGTAGAAAAAAACACTTTTTTTCTTAAATTACTTTTAGAAAATAGTAATGAAATTTGCTCAATACGTGAAAGAAATTTCTCAGGCTCGAAGTAGTTTCAAATAAGCTTAAATTAATTTATAATTATAAACTATCAAAAATGTTTTTCTATGTTAAATCTTGAATCTTGTTAAATCTGTTTAAGAAATAATAAAAGATTCAATTAAAAAAAAAATCATATTTTTCTAAACTTAAGCAAAATATTTTAAGGCATAATGATAGGAAAAATTATGGTTTAAAGAATGTTATGTCTGTTTTAGAAATATACTTTCTGTATAATTTTCAAAAATTTAGTGCGATTTTTTGAGAGAGTGTATTTTCCTAGTGTAGGCTTTGTTTCCAAAGCTAACTAAGCATATGGGGCTGTGGGTCTAGCCAAATAAAGTATTGGCCAAATTGATTCATTGCCAAGTTCGTTGTCACTCGTCCAAGGTCAAACATCTGATAAATACATGTATTGGGCCAACAATTTAATCTTGGCCACACATTCTGTCCAGGGTCGCTCTTTACACGAGTTGACAAAAGCGTTTCTTGCCCCGATTCCCATTTTGTGTGTCTGACCCTGTAGATAAATAAGTAAGTGGGAAAAGCAAAAACTTCCGTTGAATCACTAACAAAGTCTTCAATTCAATCCGAGCAGAGTCGAGTGTGTTTATGAAATACAATGTCGCAAAATCAATGAAAGTCAATTCAAGATAGTAAGGTATATATATATATTTAAATAATTTTTTTGAGTATAGTGGTAAAGTAAAATTTTTAGTCGTTATCGGTAAGCCAGTCTTAATATACTAATTGTTACTGTTTAAGCGAATAGTTGAATCATAGGTAAAAGTTTTCTACCTTTGAGTTATTTCACATCGTTCAAGTTGAGTTGAGTCAGTTGATGTTTGTTGCCTGCTCAATTAGCAATTTCAGGAAAACCTGTCAGTATTAATGATTTTATAAAATATTCATAAATTAAACATACAGTTCTGCGAAACGTTAAATTGTTAGTTAAAGCATATTCCGGTTAACAATTTAAATTATCAGAATGCAAAAGAAGACCTTTCTCCATTCGGTGCGTCGCATGGCAACATTCTATTCGAACTATTCGAACCCGATGATGAACGGATCTCGCAGCTATTATGATGTGCTCAATGTGTCCGCCAACTCCACTGAATCGCAGATAAAAAGTGCATTCATCGAGCTATCCAAGAAGTATCATCCCGATGCAAACATCGACACGCGGGACTCGGAGGAGTTTGTCCGGGTGTGTGAGGCCTACAAGACACTCCACAAGCGTGCCTCACGCGAACACTACAACAGGCGGCTGAGGACACGCCTCTATATGGTGCAGCCCGTGGATATTAGCTATACGAACAAGAATGTGCACAAGAGCTGGGTCAAGTATCAGGCATCGATGCGCCACAAACAATTTGGCCACGATGTGCCCAGTTTCGGTGGCGCAATCATTCTGCACAGAAAGCCACTGGTACTCGAGGCTCCCAATCCGTATCCCCTGACAACAACTATGGGTGACTGCCGCCAGGATGAAGATGTGATTCGAATGCCATTTTCTTTCAATGGTTCCCATCACAAATGGATATATATGTGCTACATGGCGGGCTTCAGTTTAATCGGAATACTTCTTGCACTCGATGCAAGAAGAAAGGCGAATAAAAATGTAAACCAGTCTTGTAAAAAATTGTACGTGTATTAAATGTATGTAGACAAAATAATATGTCAGCCATTTTTTTAATAACAAAAAGAAAACAATGGATTAACTGGTTTTGGAGAACCACTTGTAGTTCAAATCAGTTCCCAGCGGAACATACTAATAACACAGAAAACTTTAAAATTTAGCACAATTTATCTTTGGGATAGTCTTATTAACAATGATAATAAGTTTGTCACGAGCTGAGGTAAATTTTCCAAGACTCAGTCAGAGTATGTAGAGAAATAATATTTATTGTATATTTAATAAGGTAATAAAAATAAGTTATAAATTGATTTTTTGATAAATTGATTTTCTCAAGATTTCTGCAAGAACAAATGTTTAAAAATATTTAGTAAGTTTTAATTTATAGAAGTGTCTTTGAACGCATTTGTTAAATAAATCGCTCGCTTTGATAATTGATAGTAATAAGTTCAATATTCGAATAACTTATGTTTTTCTAAAGAAACAATAATTTATAGAGTTAATCAATAATATATGAATATTATTTGGTAAGATATACCTTTAAGATTGTGGATTTTATTGTGTGCGATATGCGATCTCTGTTCCGTTTGTACTTTTGCCAGTTACATCGTTTTGCACAACTTTATTATACCCTGTCTACTAATTTAAAATTTGTTTAGGTTAAGTTAAGACATAGTTAAGACTCCTTAGCCAGATTATGATATCACAACCATTAAATGCGATCAGACTGCTTTAGCTGGAACTTCCGCAGAGCTTAGGCGAAGCGTGACCTTTCCTATGAGTATTTCTGTATCTGGTAGATAATACACATAAATACAAACCGTAATATGTATCTCAGATCGAGCATTTTTGTATAACTATGTTATTATTGTGTTACTAAATGGAACGCACAGTGGCAGCTGACAGTGCCAAGTGGCAAGTGGCAAGTTTGCTGTTTTTTTAGTCTCAAGGCGAGCGACTCCCAAGCGTGTCGACTATCTAAAGACGAAGCTTTAGACCCGAAAAGACCACCAACAGCGGACTTGGCTTGGAACCGTTAGCCAGGCGGTAATAATGGTTTGTTAATTTGTGTATTGTATTTCCATAGTTGTTATGATGTTCGGTTTGTTTATCTTCATCTTTTCCGGCTGACAGCAGTTAATATATTATGCGTAGCATCGTTTGCTTTGATTAAGCTGTTCAGTTGCATATGGATGTGAGTGCGAGTGTGTGTGTGTGTTTGTGTGTATGTGTGTGTGTGTAAGTGTGTGCGTGTGCTTAAGCTTGTTGATTTAGATAGCACGGCTAACATGCAGCCAAGCCCAATACACATAAATCAATATGCCACATCGATTCGAGTATATATATATACATAAATATATATATATGCATATATTCAATCGATCCCAGCCCATGGCGCGATAAAGAGCGCTGAAGTTATATACATATATATACTTGTCCATAATGAAGCCAACTACAATCCCAACCAAAGTCAGCACACAGCAAGGCGCAAACCAAAAACAACAAAAAAAAAACATGCAAAAAAAAAACGAGTCAAAATTTATTGTACGCTGACGGCTTTTTAATGAAAATCACTGGCTACCAAAAAGCGAATTAATGAAGGTGTGTATTTTGCGCATGTGTCGATGGACGATGTACAAGTTTTCGATTTCGATTTCTGTTTTAGTTTTGCGTTTTTTGTGCCGGCAGAAGTTCAAAAAACATACAGACAGACAGAGAGACAGACAGACAGAGAGACAGACAGACAGCCGACGTCCATATCGTCCAAAATCAATATGCTAACTAGTGGTGTGCATGTGTGTGCATATATCACACTCAGATTGATCAGCATATGAATTCATTTAGCATAAGAATAACATCGTTTCTCAAATGAATACTTATATAAATAAGCCACATGTTTATGGCCATTTCATTCAGTCAACGACATGGCATTTATGTTTTCTGTGCGTTTTATTTTTAATGAGTCGCTCTTTAAACGCTTGGCAAGTGTGAGGCAGCCCAGTTAAGAATCAATTTTATTACGCTGCCTCCGCTATTTATGAGTATCTCACAGATATCGGATATATATGTGCTCGTACCCCAAATGCAGACAGTTTTCGAAATGAAGATGCAACGATTTCTTAATGATCAGCTCTCACGCGCATTTTTATCCAATCCAACAACAACCACACTCAGAGAAAAATTTAATTTTTGAAAATCGCCATAGTTTTGGCTTACTTTTTTTATTTCCAAAAAGATCACTAAGGAAAAGCATATTTATTTCTTGATGCTGGGCACATTTTCTCAAAAAATCTAGAAAAATGTGTCTAATTTTATGTTGTTTATAGTATTATTAAGCATTGCTATTTTAAGATTTCACATAAAAAATCCTTTTATTTATAAATATTTTTTATTATTAGGAAATACTTTTCGGAAAAGTTGAAAACAAGGTTTTCTTATTTTGAGATGTTTTTTTTTTCTTTAGAAAATATTTGTAAAAATATAAAAACCCAACTAGTTTGCAGATTTTTCGAAAATTCAGGTAGATTTGTTTTTCTGAGTGTACAACTATAACTATAGACTATAGAGTATGACATATTAATTATGTTGCTGTCAAATTGTTGTTGCTACACAAGCGGCAGCGACAGCGACAGCGACGTCAACTGCCATTGCAACTGCGACGAGTTTCAACAATTGTAATTAATAATATTTAATAACAGTCGCTGGCATCGCTGGCTTCGCTGGCGTCAAGTGCAAAGATTGAAATGTTATGGAAGTATTTTGTCATCGCATAAAATGGAGATGAGCCGCATTTGCATGGCATTCACAATTCACATTTACAGCCGTGACTTACACTTGTACACTGAGATTATACAATTATAAGGTTGACCATATGCTAGCCACTTTCCATGCATATATTTCCTGATTTATTACTTTTCTTTAGCAACTATAATTGCACAATGCACAATACGGTAATATTTTTTCTGATTTAGCTAAGCGAGTCAATTAAATTGTATTTAACATATTCATAAATTACTTTATATATATATTTTAAATTCATTAATGTCAAATTTGAAAGTAAATATTTCAAAATTTAAGTTCTTTCAATATATTTACGATATTCTCAATTGTTTGTTTAATATGTCTACAAAAATTCAGGTTTCTTTTTGGAAAAGATTAGCTTCAGCTTAACTTAAAAAAGTTATTAAAATATATGGATTCATTTGCAATTTTTTAGCTTCAGCTTAAATGTTGTACACAGGTTTTATTATAAACTTAAAAAAGTTATTAAATATATGGATTCATTTTGAAATTTTTTTTTTTGTTCTATCAATTGTTGGAATTAATGTAGCCTATTTATAAATTGTAAACAATTTAATCTGAAATGTTATTTTATACAAGCCGAAGTGCAATTAATTCTGACAACTTCGGACAAACACTAAACGAATAATTTACCGCTTTTACTCATTACTCATTGCTCATTGTTGTTGTAATTGTTGTTGTTCTTGCTGTGGTTGCGCATCTCTGAAATGAAAACAGGCAGTTGAAGTGGGTGTGGCAATTGCACATTTGCTGAAAGATTGATGGAGCGCCGGAAGCACACAGCAGGCAACAAGGATGCGCCATCGTTTTGACTGACACTGATGTGGCCACTTGCATTGGACATACTCCCCCCACCCCTCCAAAAACCCCTTCTTCCACATTCTCTGATTTGCACCCACAATACAATTGTTGATAAATGACAAACTGATATGTACATAGTAGTAGTTCCGCCAACCGATGTCGGAGATAAACAAAAGTGCGCAAATATTGTGCAATAGCAAATTGTCCGATTAGATCAAATTATCAGCACTCGACCTCGTTTTGTCAATTGGTGTAACATCAAATGGAAATATTGTGTTTACCCTGTGACATTGTTAACCTTACAGATAATTGTGGAATCGTTGAACTTCTTACATCTAACTGACTCAGTTAGTTTTGCGGGAAAACCATTCGCTTATTTTTTTGCTAATTACTTTTCAGAGAAAGAGAAAACGGTGCATGAATCATGGCTGTCAGTTTCATTATAAATGGATATTGAAAGGATTCCGGCTTAGACAAAAAAATTGTGTATAAATTGTATTGCTTTGCTTCCGTTATTTTAGACACATGTATCAGCCTTACTAAACAAACGAATAAATGAATGAATGAGTGTTGAGTGTCGAGTGTCGAGTGTGTCGAGTGCCAACTGATGCCAGGTGGGTGGCGACTGAATACAAAATGAACAGCACGCGTAACACTAACAAATACATTAAATTGAGTCATAAAACAACACAAATCAACAACAACAGCAGCAGCAGCGATAACAAGCAGATAAATATGTTTTTATATACATACATATAAATATAACATGCGTACGCACTAGACACACAGATACAAAAACAGACTCTGAGATACAAATACAAATACAAATGCAACCAGCCAGAATCAAATGAAATGGTTGGGTTGCTTCAGGCCGGACAGGCGCCGGCACTGAAGGTCAATAATGTTTGTTTAAATTTAAGCAGCATGTGTATGTGTGTGTGTGTGTGTGTGTGTGTGTGTGTGCGAGTGAGTGTGCGTTTATTGTTTAAGCGCAAATAAAACGTAATGAAGTGGATGGCTAAGTAGGAAATGTAAACTAGCAATCGACAAAACAACAAGAAACAACAGGCACAACAAGTTGCAAAAACAAGAAGAGCTGAGAAATATTCAACAATGAAGCAGCTGTACACACACACACACACACACATACACATACATACGTACACATGTTTATTTCATATTATTGCAAAGCATAATTTTTTAATGTTTATGTATTTTTTTGCGAAATAAAATAAATCAGGAGTGCAGCTGAGAAGTCACACTGCCCCACCGTTGCAAGTCTCTGAGGCTCTCTTGATCACAATCCAAACGTCATGTGTGGCATTCGGCAATCGGGCTGTAAGGACTGCTGCTTAAACCAGTTGCCCGTTGCTGGCCAAGAAGCCGGCGCAATCGTTTGTACTTGTTAATAGCTTTGTACGCGTAATTATTTTGGCAAGAAGCCATGTCTCCCGTTCACCCTGTTCGAACCAATCGCCCGATCGCCCGATCGCCCAGTTCAGTGCGAAAATACGCAAAGCAGAAACGCGAACCTGGTCCAATTTTACGAGTATCCACTTGTAGTTACCCATGTCCTATATATATATATATATATATATATATTGTCTACAACAACTCACTATATTTCTGCTGGCCTGGCCCATTGTCAGTTTTATTTGCTGCTGCTCGCTGGGTGAAAGGCTCAATTGGGATTTGTTCTGTTGCGTTCAGTTTTTCAGTTTTGCTTTTTTTTTATATTTCGTTTTCCGTTTCTTGGTATTTAATTGGGTGTTTTTATTGGCTTTTAATGATACGCGAAATGATCGAAGCTCCTGGCCGCAGGCTAAGCGCGTCCTTTTTAACTTTTCAGCAGTGCAACCCAACAAAAGTCACGCCCCAGCATCCAAGTGATTGTTGCCTCAAAACCAGGCAGCTGCAGCATGCGCTTTGATCAACATCAAGTTTAATCAATGACTTTGCCGGCAATTATTGATGAGCACAATACAATGCAAAACAAAATATAATCGAAACAAATGAGAATACTTTAATCGAGCTAGATCGATTATGAAATATGACGAACCCACCTGTTAAATATGTTATTATTTTATTGGCCAATTTCCCAACCCTATAGCCGGAGAACCTATATTTTAAATTTGACGGAAATGGCTAAATCGACCCAGGTATTGATCAAGAATGTTGGAGATGCTTCCTTCTGCCTGTTACATACATGTGCACAAAACCATTATACCATTTTTCCCTAGTTCTATGGGTTCAGGGTATACAGATTTGGTTTAAATTTGTAGGTCATATTTATAATTAATTAAATGTATTTAATTCTTAAGACATATTCTAAATATATTTTTTTGTGGCTGCAGCTTAAGTCCTTTTTATTATAATTTTTTTTTATATTTTTTATAATTTGTGTAGCTTTCATCGTTTTCTAGCTCAACTCTTGGGAAGTTGCCAAAGAGGCCAGTAACTTTTTTCTTTAGCAACATTTTATGTTAACAGCATGTTGCTGAACTTAACAGTCAGCGCATGTTAAGCTTATGTTTTGATCGCCGCATTACTTAACGCATTAATTTTTAACAAAAATCAATAAAAACAAATGTAAGAAAGTTGAAGACATTTCTGTTGGCTAAAATAAGATATATGTAAATATGTATATTTAATGTGATATCCTTTCACGTTTGTTTCAATACAGAATTCACGCAAAAAGTTGGCCCATGCGGCTGACAGCTGACTGCGCAGTCGACGCATCTGCTCGCTCTCATCTGAGCGCCGGCGACAGGTTGATCGTGAGCTTCTTGGCGGCTCTGTTATCTGTTGCTGCCGCTGCTCTGCCACTGCTCGCGCGCTGCGGCTGCTGTCGCCGACGCAGTCGTTGTGGTGGTATATAAACGTAAGCGTCGGACAGCGTCCAATCAAACAGACGACGCCTTCAAGTCTAGCTACACGCACGAGAGTGGAGTTGGAGTCGTCGGCAAATTTCGTGACGCTTTTTTTCGGCATTTGGACAAAAATTTTTGAAAGCCATCATTCCCAACATTTCCCGCTACGAAAACCTGTGATTCGCTTGCAGCGCGGCAAACAAAATTAAAAAATATATATAAATTGAAATTAAATTTAAAGTGCATTAAATATAAGACTGTCTGTTGTTCATGAAGAGCTTATATTTAAATCAAAGTATAAAAGTGTTTACTTAAGTGCAATTCAACACGAAAGTGATTCAATTTTACAAATTTTTTTAACAAATTTAACAAAATAAATAAGAAATTACGATGAAGATGCAGCAAAGTGCGTTACTTCCTCTGGCCCTCATGTTGATCTCCTGTGGAGTGGCATTCGCCTGCCATGGAAAACTAATCGGTAGGTAGACAAAAATATACGAACATAAAATATACCCACTTGACCAACCCTAATTTCCGACTTGTCTTTAATCAATTTGTATGCTCAACGCCTGATTTGGAGCATTAAAAAAATCAAATCAAAACAAAATAGAAGCAGGAATTTCCTGCGTGGCATGCTTAAATAGATTGCGACAAAATAATGCACATATTTTTCTCCACCCAATTACGCGCTTAAAGCAGCTGAATTATTTTTTGTATTTTTAATTCTCCTATTATGTTCTTGTTGTTGCTTTAAGCTGATTTCAGACACGTTTTTGTAATTTGTTTTATGAATGAATGAACAAAAAAGGCGTTTTATGAGATGCTCGACTGTATTTGTAGATGTTGGTAAATATTTGCAAACACAATGTCTTGTTTAGTTAGCGTTTAGCGAAAGTCACAGCCAATGCTCATAAGTACCAAACACACACACACACACACACACACACTTAATGAGAGGTGTGCTCGAGAACTTTGTCAAACTGTTTTAAAGCAAGTCTGTTATTTGCTTGCTCGGCAACTTGTCTTTTGAAATGATTTCACAGCAGCTCATTACATAAATCGGATAATTAATTGTTTAGGGGAAACACTAAACTAATGGAACCGGTTCGAATTTCAAGTTTATATAATATTTTATATATAATGAAAACATAAATATGCCTTACTGTCTGTATCTCGCAAATGATAATCATAATATCCCAGTTGTCCAAAGGCCAATCAACTCTACAGTTAAGAAAAAAAAAAAATCCAAATATATTTGAAATATTTCATTCCATTAGCTTTTTTCCAGTCGTATTATTTGTAATTATTTATGATCATAAGTATAACAATTAATAGCACAATTATGAAAACGTGCAAAAGTGATTTTGAAACAAGCTCATTGAACTGTTCCAGCCGTGAAGGTAATTTGTCTTAAGTAACCGAAATGGAAGTCACCCAATTAAAAGGCGTCACACAGCAGACACCTGCTTAAAAAACAATCAGTAAATTATAAAAACATTGAATTCACAGGCTTGGGGCGTGTGTTCTGCCAAGTGGATCAGCGAAGTGCTCAAAACGCTTCTTGACTAAGCAACATTGGATGCTTTGTGTTCTGCACACGCAGAAGAAAAGAAAAAAAAAAACAAAAGCAAAAGTCTTTTCAAGTTGTTTATTTGTTGACGAAATTAGTAATAACAAATTGGGGGGGAGGGGGAAAAAAGAGTTTTATGGTGCGCGTGTGCACGTTTTTGATTAATGATTGATTTTACGCTTGGGTGTTCAGCATTGAGTCGAACAATGAAATTCACAAATCAAACGGTATCGATGCCAATCATAAATGACAATTTACAGCTGACTATCGCAGCATCGGCCGTTGACAAATGGAGTTTGCGGCTGAAACGTTTTGCTGCGGCATCAATCAAAAGCTTGCCGTGCTAATAATGTAATTAAATATGTAGATGAGCAGCGAAACAACGAACAACCAACAACGAACAACGAACATCGAACGAACAACAGTCAACGAGGGTAGCTGGGTGATAATCAGTAAATGATAAATGGAAACAAAACATGTTGCGGCCAACATAAAGCATAACTATGCGAATTAACTTCTTTTTTTTTTTTTTTTGTTGTTGCTGTGAACTTCAGTCAGCAGACATACGTGCTACGTGTTGGCAAGTTGAACAGCGAGCTGGTCACTTCCCGTTGCTGCTGCCCCTCTCGCCATGTTCAAGGTGAAGTCAACGCCTGGCCCGAACTGCAGTTAAGCACTTGTTAACATATTGTTGGCATTTGGCTGGCTGCGCTCTGTCTGGGCCAGTCTGTCAGTCGTTGTCTGTTGAGGCTATTCAAGTTTGTTGTTTAAGTCTTTCGTTTTGGCAGCACAAAAACTTATTGGAAGCTGTTGACGTTTCGTTGTCAACATTATCCGTATTGATCATCGCCTTGTGTTTTTTTTTTATTCGCAATTTTTTTCTTCTTCTTTTCGTTTTCATTGCACCGAGCCAAGAATATGTAAATATGGCCGTTGGCTTGTTGCGGAAACTGATCGACAGCTTTATGTGCAATTTGTCAGAGAAGGTAGTCCACAAACAATTTGCATAGCGCCCGACAATGCACTCAAGCATCGCATTGATTGATGCATATTGACTCACGCAAACATACATACATATGTACATACGTACATACATACGTACATACATATGTACGCAAGACTGACTAGTAGCCTTATTGTGCGTTGATATTTGATTACCGGTTCGCCGTCAATATGCTGCCAACTGATATTTATGTAAATATTCACTGTTTGTGTTTAAATGTATGTGTGTGTGTGTGTGTGTGTGTGTGTGTATAACACTAACACGTCTTTAATTTGACAGCTGCGGTTGAGTTTGAAGCTCAACGGGTTCTGCAAAAGCCGCTCGCTCACTGCTATTTTTAGTTACCGCACTAACCTTGACAAGAATAAAAAATAAAACACACTCACTAAACCCCAAAACAGCAGCCCAACTCAAAGTTGTGGCAATTTGGGCAGCTCTATTGACATCTAGACCCAGATTTGTGCGAACAAAGCCAGCAAAGCGTAGCTGTAAAATTTATTTCCCCTGTTTTGTAACTGTTTTTGTCGTTGTTGTTGTTCGCGACGTCAACTTGTCTGAGCTGTGGCTGCAGCTGCGTCTGCGGCTGCTGCTGCTGCTGGGTCTGTGGCACATTATTGCACTTGACCGGCAGCGGCGATGCCATGGCCGCAGTCAGGAGTAGGAAGACTTAAATGCTCTCACGTCTCACGGAGCGCAATCAGCTCCCATCGCCGCTCAGCCATTATTATAATTATTAAAAATTATTAAGCACTCGTAATTATTGTAATGAAATGCGGCAGCATCAAGCACCAAAACACGCCCAGCGCCCAGCGCTTGCAAGGACCAACGTCAGCAGTTTCATTTTTGGTTTTCCCAACCACACACAGTCTATATATATATATACATATATATGTATGTATATAAAGACTTACGCACACAGGCCCAATTAACACCCTGCGGCAATTTAATGTAGTACTTTTTCAAGTTTAGCAATTGCTCGATTTACAAAGTTTATAAATAAAAGATTAAGCGTAAACATGATTTACTTGAAATTGCTTAGCTGACTGCCGCTCAAAGCCAATTTATCTGACACACTTCACACACCCATGTATCATAAGTCAGGTGTCAGGCGCCGAAAATTAAAACTCACCTGGCAAAAATTAAGAAAAATAAAACCTCAACAAAATTGTGGCTAATGGACAAATGTTGGATTTTTAATTGACGCCTTTAAGCAGCACGCGCCGCTTTGATTTTATGTGTTTATTCGTTGTTTGTTTTTTTTTCTTCACTTTTATTTCTTGAACATCTTCTGCTTTTACCTTAATTCGTGTTCTATTTTTAACACAAACCGGTTGAATTAAGAACAAACTATAAAAAAATGTTTAAGTAATACAAATTGGTAATCCTTTATATGGGCTTTTCACAATATAGCTTAGTACACATATGTAAACTATTAAACTAAATGTTTATTTTGATAGTTATAATAATAGCCAGACTTGAATTTGAGCAGAAATAAAACCGGCTTCTATGGGACGTTTGAGTTTTAACAGAAAGCATCATTAAGATAAGTCGCTACAAAACTTTAGCCTAAAACAAGAGACAAAAAATTAATATTTTAAGCATTTTAGTTTCGGATATAGAAACTAAAAATAGAAATGATAGCATGTCCCCAAACTCATCAACATATGCTTACATATCTTATGCTAATTTTGACCTAATCATTTCAGCATCGGGCATCAGCACCGAGGAGAGATCAATCATCTTGCAGGAACACAATCGCCTCAGGCAACTTGTGGCCACCGGACGGTATCCGGGCCAACCCGGTGCCGAGAATATGCGTGAGATAGTCTGGGACGATGAGCTGGCTGCCCGAGCCCAACAATGGGCCGACAATTGCCAGTTCCGGCACGATCCGCATCGCACAATAAGTAAGATAACTTTTATTTCTATGTTGTCCACCATCCTCCACCTCCCCAACAAATATAAAATAGCACAAGAAATGCCGACAATTTGACAGCCGGCAGCGGTTTCTGGTTTGCATGTTTTCAGTTCAAATCGATGGTAAAGTATTCCATTTCATCGGATCATTGGTTTTGGTGAACAACGCTATAAAACACTAATACTAACCACCTATGCCTATCTCATCTGCCCCATATTTATTTGAATTTTGTTATTGGGCAAAGATTTACTTATTCATCTCTATTTTTACTGTTGACAAATAGATCGCTTTACCATGGGTCAAAATCTGGCCGTTATTTGGAGCACTGCGCCGCTGGAAGCTGACGATGGTGATTTTCCATCGCGCATCCAGAACTGGTTCAATGAGGTGCAAAAGTATTCCTTTGGCGATGCCTGGTCCCCCAAAACTGGCCACTACTCCCAGCTCGTCTGGGGTGAGACCAGCTTGGTGGGTTGTGGCTTTGCCGAATACAAGGATAACATTAAGTACAACAAGCTCTACGTGTGCAACTATGGACCTGGGTAAGCATATTCATTCATTCATTGATTAACTGGTGCAATTACTAATTTTATGTTTTTATTGTTTGCTTTCGCAGTGGCAACGTTGTCGGCTATAATCCCTATGAGGCGGGCAAACCATCTTGCTCCACGTATGGCATGAAACCCTCGGCACGTTATCAGGGTCTGTGCGCCGCACCCGGTGCATCTCCCAATAGCGTCTATGGCGGCAATACAATTGAAACGTATGAGTTTAGCTACAGCAACAGCAACCAGAATAACAACAACAAGCCGACTAACAACATTAACAAGAGCAACAGCAACTCAAACAGAAACCAAAATTACAATAATCCTCACAATAAATTTGCCTCCTCCTCCCCCTCCTACTCCAAATTCAATCAACAGGCAGCAGACGCGTCGTCCACGTCCGGTGGCCACTCCTTTGGCACTAAGTCGCGGGGTGGTAGCCAGGCCTACACAACGGAGAAAAGTCAGCAGAATTCCGGCAAGTACAAGCACAAGTTCGAGGCATATCGTCCAAGTGCGGCGCAGTTCGAGAAATCCGTACAGAAGCACACCATACTACGCACCTATATAGAACCCAATTCCAATCGCGATGAGCAAAACACGCAGCAGCAGCAGCAGCAACAGGTGGAGACTGTCCAGGATAATGCAGACACCGCCAGTACAGCGAAGCCAAGCCGTGGTTGGAGCCTTTTAACTTGGCGCGGTTAGGTGTAGATAAGTTTAAGAGGTCACCCCCTTTGCCCTTGCCCCCCTTCACACTGCTATGTCCCCTATGTCTATGCCGCAGAACGTATTAGCTCACCGCCCAGTAATAACTACTATGTAGTGTCATTAGAACCATCTTCGATTCTGAGTTTCAAAGTATACCTTCTACAATCAGACTATCTCCTACTATGACTACTATCTTATAGCAAATAATAGGCTCCTACTTATTTAAACATTCCCATTTAAACAAATTGCCATATGTTGTAACATAAATATTAGCATTATAAAACATATTTTCCAAATTATACTTTTACATATTTTTTAAATTATTTATATTTTTTAAGATTCACTGTTTTTTCCACAATAGAATCATTTGGCACATTAATCATTAATTCAAACAACTACCGAATATTTGTATCAAATGTTTGTACTTAAAAAAAATGTGAAATTCAAACAAATTATCTGCACCTAACATCAAATTAGTTATACGATTGTGTTCAAATCAAATAAAACAGCAAGATGATTATTATAAAAATAGAATGTTTAATTTTATTTGTTCATCGTGTAAACATTGAAAGTGAAGCACTCAGAGCGACAAGTGCACACAGCGCATGTGTGAATGAGAGAGACACAAAAGGGAGAGAGAGAGAGAGAGAGTGTGTGAGAGAGACACCAGGGCGTCTGCTGAATACTTGCTGAATATTCAGTTGGTAAGAGAGCCAATAAGAGAGTGTAATTGATAAGAAGTACAAAGCCGGAACTTTACATTGATGCCGGAGTTGAGTAACAATTAATGTGGATGGATGTGTGCACGGGTACTTTGTACCAGTGTACTACTGTACTGCTGCTCAATGGAGTTGATATCCGGCTGCTATGCAAGCGATGCATGAATGCCTGAATGCATTTACCTATGCCACAAGCACGGCTTGTTGCAAAAACTCAACTCAAGGTCACAAGAGTAGGAAGCGTTCACATTTGTGGCATGTTTATGAAGCACACACAGAGGGGCAATCAATGTTGCGCTTAGAGCTGCACGTTATCTCCGAATACTTTTGGCCATTTGCCATTCATTTGTTTTTGTTTTCCGCTTTTGTTATTTGTAATTGTGCGGCTTATCAGTGTGTGTTGCTCTTCACAAATGTGGCAGAGCTATTAAACTCTCGCAGGCACGAAAATGGCTATAAATTTGAAGCACTCAGACACACCAACAATGGGTGTCAATTCATGTGTGACACGAAATTAAGATAGGCGAACAGTGCTGTCAACTACCACATATCGTTATCGTGCCACATTTGACAGCTATAAAATATACAAAACAAAAAAGGGGTAACCGGTGGGTGGTTCCGAGTCCTGTGAATAGTATTCTATGTTGTTGTACCTCACAAATTTAACACTCACACAAATTATTATTATTATTGGCGGGATTTATGCACTGCGACCTTTTGGATCTATTGTGACCCCTCCTGAGCCTATCATTATGACAGGTCTTTCATAAACTCTAATGCCTGCACGAGTGCGAGAGCACATTTTCCTAGGGTACTTCATCTTTTAGTGGCCAAACTGGCACAATCTGCTATGACGTGCTTTGAGGATTAATATTTTATATTAAATCGGCGAAGTTCGCTATTGGCTCGACAACCATATGGCTTTTATGTGCTTAAATAGTTTTTGGTTTCCAGCCACCTGGAAGCCATTTGGATTGTGTGCGACACCTGCCTCAACCCAGCTAAACTGCCGCCTACTCACACAAATACTTAGCTCTCATTTTTGACCAGTGAAAGCTCAAAAAGATGAAAAAAAAAAAAATTACTGCCCTATTAAAACAAGGATATATAAATATGTATTTAGGGCATCTTTTCCATGTCCGCATAATCTCATCTTAATAAAGTTTATAATTAGACTTATAGTAGAAAACAGAATGGACATAATTAATTTTATTTTAAGCCCACAGCCTCTTAAATTTGAACAATACTCTAATTCATTCGTTTGCAACATTGCACATATAAATACACTTCTAAGACTAAACAATTTCAACCTGTCCAACTTTTTGCTACACATTAAATATCCATATACCGAGGGCACAATAAGAATAAAATTTTTCTGAATTATTTAAATGCCAAAAGCTCTTCCGTACCACTGTTCCTATAACTTGCACTTCCCTTCCTGTTAAACCAATTTAACATTTTCCATAGAAGAAGCAACAGTAATTTACATTCTTCAAAATAACAGTTTTCTGCCTTCACGTAGCACTGGCCACTGGTGTAATACTAAGACTGTAATTTAACATCTGTAACTTAACATGTACTTAACATTGATATCGATATCAATTGTGTGATCATTAACTTCAAGAAGAAGAAATCAATCGAGCAGTTTAGTTTTGACTGTCACATGTTTATGCTGTAAATGACTACAGTTATTCTAAAAGTGCATTAAAATCTGTTGTTGTATTTGCTCAATTGTCATTGGTTGTGAATGTAACTGTTTATTTTGTCCAAGCTGAATGCACTTCATCATCTTGAGGCTGGCAGCGTGAAATTAACTGCCAGCGTTCTTCTTGTGCAGGGGCCAACTTTTATTTATACATTCGCCAGTCGCCATTCGCCATTCGCCATACATTTTAATATGACACGCACTGTGTCGGACAAAGTGTCGCTTACTGTCACAACCCAGTAGAAGTTGCATATCAGGAGTGGAAATGTGCAACGGGAATAATAATACTCAATCTTATGCGAAACTCACGCGCCTGCAATTGCGCAATGCGTGCAGTGTGGCAAATGGAAACACTTTTCTTTTTTAATACAAATGTTAATTTGCCGCAGCTGTCAGCTGCATGGAAATGGCATATTTGAGAAGAGAGAGTTTTCTGTTCGGCTCTGAAAGAAAAATAAAATTAAATAGCCTGGCGCAATTAAGCAGCCGCAATTGTGCCTCGAATTACCAACTTGCGAAAGGACCCCAAGACAAAAGGACTGTAAAATCGTTGGTCCACATTAACCGGACTTATGAATTTCAGCGCATTAATTTCATTTCCTTTAATTTCTTTTTCTCCGAATTCTTTTATTTATGCCGTGCTTGAGGCGTCTTCTCATCCATATCATGCCCGAAATAAAGTTACTTAAATACTTTTAAATACATTTTCCAGATATCTTATAAATATATTTTATTTTGTTAATTTAAATTAAATTTTAAATTTAATGTGTAATTTAATTTCAAAGGTATTTGTAAGTCGAGCATCTTAGTTTGTAACTTCCATGAGGTTGCAGTCTCTGGCACATATATTTTCTGTGTGCCATATAAAATAACTTGACTGTAAAGGTCCTTTCCAGGTCGTTTACCAAGGATTCAATGAATATAAGTATATATTCTTAAAAGATTCTCACTCTGTAAGACTTCATTCAGTGTCCATATACCGATGGCCTTAAAATTATTAACTTTCCTGAAATATTTAAAGTATTCCAATAAGCTTTGCATACTTTCAGTCACTCAAGACAAGAATGTTGCATTCTCTCACGCCGAAATATTTTTGACTACGATATTTCTACCATTTCAACATAGCATTGGAAGAACTGAACACTTTGAAAAATCAAATAATTTCACCATATTGCTAAGATTTGTATATTTATAACTTTATACTTTTTTTTTATTGTTGTGGAGATCAGATATTAAGCTGCTACATTATGGATTCCTGATATATGTCAATGGCAAAAATAAATAATAACTATATACATTGACATTCAATTCAGTGTGTTACCTGTAATGATTATTCTTAAGATCAGGTGACAAAAAAGACTTAACAGTTAAGAGCACCTAAGCAGATAATAAATCAGATAATATGCCCAATGAGTAAGTTTTGGCTGCAGCCTTTAAAATGACGAAATTACAAGTGAATGACGTGTATCTTAATGATAGTAATAATAAGATTAAGAGCAAGTAAACAAAAACAATTCAATCTCCAAATGATTCAAGTGAAAAAGAAAATAAATAATTTAAATAGATTAAATGGCATGGTGCCAAGATAAAATGTAGTTTTATATGTAATGATGACCTTAACACATTCTAATGATAGCAGACAACGTATAAAAGCTCAATTTCGCCATTTTGCGAATAGTGAGCGAATAGCCTTTGCAACAAAATGTTTCCAAGACCGCTACAAAATTACACTAAGCTGAATGTGCCCACTGGCGTGAATTATGAGCAACAGAGCCCCTATGAGATAACCAGCAAAAGTTATGGCAAGGATGCAGTAAAGGTGTTGCACGTGAATCGCAGGGGACCAGTGCACATCATTCAGGAGCTCGAGGTGGGCACACACCTCAAGCTCAACAGCAACAAGGACTACTTGCTGGGCGTCAACTCGGATGTGGTTGCCACAGATTCTCAAAAAAATACCGTCTATTTGCTAGCCAAAAAATATGGCATCGAGAGTCCCGAGAAGTTTGCTTTGATTGTGGCCAATCACTTTTTGAGCAAATATGCCCATGTAGAGGAGGCTCATGTGCATGTGGATGCTTATCCCTGGCAACGCATGCACCAGAAGAATCCACAGGATATTGAAAGTGGGCACAACCACGCCTTCCTCTTCTCGCCCACTGCTGCGCATTACTGCGATATCATTGTGAGGCGTCATGGTAAGTACTATATTCTTGGAAAATTGTTTAATCACTGCTGCGCATTACTGCGATATCATTGTGAGGCGTCATGGTAATTACTATATTCTTGGAAAATTCTTTAATCACCTGTAGCAGTCATTTAACCTTCATATGAACTCGATGAAGTGTCTGATTGTTGTTTTAGAATAAATTTGATGTGGTGATGTCAAAGAGAAGCATAACTGTAACTATTTTAAGTGAAAACGATTCCATCACTGCTTTACAAACTTCAATACAATATAATAATACATTTTACAATATATGTATACTCATATTTTTACAGATCCCAAGCAAACAGTGATCAGTGGCATTAAGGGACTGCGCGTTCTGAAGACCACCCAATCGTCGTTTGTGAATTTTGTCGACGACGAATTTCGCACGCTTGCGGATCAAAATGATCGCATTTTCAGCACGGTTGTCGAATGTGCCTGGGAATATTCCTGTACGAAGTCAGTTGACTTTGTAAGTGTCTGGGAGACTGTAAAGGACATTGTGCTGAAGAACTTTGCCGGTGATCCAAATGTGGGCATCTACTCACCTTCTGTGCAGAACACCCTATACCTGAGTGAAAAAGAGGTGCTCGATGTGGTGCCACAAGTGGCCGTCATCACAATGACGATGCCCAATAAGCACTACTTCGCCTTCGACACAAAACCCTTCCAGCAAGTAGCCCCCGGTGAAAACAACGAGGTCTTCATACCAGTCGACAAACCACATGGAACTATTCATGCTCAGTTGACGCGTAAAAGTCTCAAGAGCCGCCTCTAAATCAGCTTAACTTTGTTGAAAGAACCACTTAATTTCAAGAGGAAAGCAGACCGCTAAGCCTCATATATCATTAAAACCAAAAAACCAAAAAATTATACCTAAATTAAGAAAAGTCCACAACTGTTACTATATATGTATAAACTACGCATAATATTAATGTATAAATTTAATGGACTTAAACCCAGAGTAATTACAAAAGAGTTTGGTGTAGCTAAGAACCAAAATGTAAGGTTATGTTTGATACCATGTTAAAGATTTGTAGATTTTTCTAAAATATATAAATAATAAAAATAATTTGTACGAGTATTTGTATTTTTTAAGCTCAAGAATTTTCAGCCTTTATAGATGGATTATATAATGCATTCCTATTTTTTTATTTTTATAGTTTTGCGAGTATATTATTTTCCTTAATGCACTAAGGAGAACGCCTCCGATCCCATAACTCATTTTGATCATCATCTTTAGATGAGTCAATAGAGTCTGTCTGTTTCGATGTGAATTTGTCCCTCAGTTTTAAATAGATCTGGATGAAATTTGAAATATATTTGGACACTGTATCATATAGTTGACATAAGTGCGATAATTCGGAAGCTAAGTTTTATATAGATACAAACATATAAACCGAAAACATATAAATGGTTGAGTTAAACCATTTTTCGTTTTAAATTTTGATTGATGGCAAAGATCAAATATTTAACTTGCTAAACGTAAGCAATTTTAGTTGACAAAACTTATTTTTAACATTTTAGAGCACCTTATAAGGCAGATAATAAAACAGATAATCAGCCCAATGAGTAAGTTTTGGCTGCAACCTTTTAAAATAGTGAAACTGGAAGAAAGTTTTGTGTATCTTAATGATGGTAATAAGATAACTAACACAAAGTAAACGACAAGATACACCGAATTGTTGAAAGATATTTAAAGATTTGAGTGTAATAAATGTTAACTGTTATCTAGCGAGATACATTTTAATGACAGCCGACAATTTTTTGGCTCTTTTGTAATCAGTTGTAGACTCCAACTATAAAAGCCCAACCTAGCATTTTGAGAATAGTTAGAGAATAGCATCTGAATCAGTATGTTCCCGAGGCCGCTACAAAATTTAACCAATCTGAATGTGTCCACTCCCGTGGATCATGAGGCTCCGAGCCCCTACAATATAACCAACAAAGGCTACGGCAAGGATGCGGTGAAGCTGTTGCATGTGAATCGCAATGGACCAGTACACACCATACAGGAGCTGGAGGTAGGCACACATCTCAAGCTCAACACCAACAAGGAGTACGTGTTGGGCATCAACACGGATGTGGTCGACTCCGATGCGATGAAAAACGTAGTCTATTTGCTTGCTAAGAAATATGGCATCGAGGGTCCAGAGAAATTTGCTCTGCTTGTTGGCAATCACTTCCTGGAAAAATATGCGCATGTCTACGAAGCTCATGTGCGTGTGGAGGCTTATCCTTGGCAACGTATACGTCAAGGGGATTCAGAGGACTCTGGTAAAGGACAACAATCTCAGCCGCACAATCACGCTTTCATCTTTGCTCCGGATGCTGTGCATTTCTGCGATATCATTGTGAGACGTAATGGTAAATATAATATTTGGCTAACAGAGTAAATTGCCAATATTTTAGATTCTTCAGCTATTTTGATTCAGGACCTTCTGAGTTTTTAATGACAATACATTTATCATTTTGATAATGATAAAATAAGATCAATCGAGATCAACGAGAACAGTGCATTAATGCAAGAATATTTTGCATTCAATGTTGTGGCAATATTTTGGAAGAAATTTGTTAAATATAATATATAATCGATAATATATAAATCTAACGAAATTATATATATTTTCAGATCCTAAGCAAACAGTTATTAGCGGTATTAAGAAGCTTCGCGTGCTGAAGACCACAAAATCATCATTTGTGAACTTCTTTGACGATGAATATCGCACGACGCCGGATCAATTGGATCGCGTTTTCAGCGTGGTTGCCGAAGGCTCCTGGGAGTTCTCCTGCACGAAGTCAGTTGACTATCTGAAAACGTGGCAGACTGTGCGCGATGCTGTGTTGAAGAACTTTGCCGGCGATCCAAATGTGGGTGTCGCCTCGCCTTGCACCCAGAATACCGCGTATCTCACTGCAAAGGACGCGCTTGATGCTGTGCCACAAATGGCCGTTATCTCAATCACTTTGGCCAATATGCACTACTTCACCTTCGATACAAAACCCTTCCAGCAGGTGGCGCCCGGTGAAAATAACGAGGTCTTTTTGCCAGTCGACAAACCACATAGTAGCGTCTACGCTGAGTTATCGCGTAACTAAATCAGCTCAAATCCGTTGATAAAAACGTTTACAATTTAATCCACAAGAGTAAAGATCAATTCACTTACTAAACGAAGACTTTAGCGTTTTTAAATAGACCAATAAATATAACAAAGAAAATAAATAAAATTTAAATACATAAATACTTTGTGTATCATGAACAATTCTATTAGCTGCTCTAAATAAAAATCTGTCGTCAGTTTCCGGATGATTTTCATTTTGTTGATCCAGTTTCTACATTGAATCTATGAGGCATCCTTTTACGTGAATATTACGCAGATGGGAAGATGCTTCACCAGCTGAGGTGCTGATTGCCATCGTTTCTCGAATATCGATGCATACCGATTTCCGATAGCAATAAATGCCACAATTGAAAAGGCAGAATCTTCTAATTAATACATGTGGAATCTGGATTATTTAATTCCCTGACTAGCCTTCATTTGTGGGAAACTGGAGTATTATTACACGAAATCCCGGTTTGACCCCAAGCTGTGGGTTGGGTATTTCACTAGCAGTAATTAAGTCTTAATCCACGTTTATTATTATAAGAGTTTATTAATATTATTATCGGATTTCTTAAATAGTACATATTTATTTCAACTTTTACGATTATACGATTTGGATGAATTGTTTGCGTAATTAAAAAGCGCGTGTGTTTTAACCGAGATGTCAGCACCGAATGCTCGCAAAACTCACCCATATTCTCTCTCTTCTCTCTCTACCTTTTGTTCTCGTCTCTCTGTCTCTATTCCCATTCCTACATGACCTAGGATTCGCTCCGAACTCCCATAGATTGACACACTCTTCGAGTTCTCCTATCAACTGATTAATGTCTGGGGAACTTGAACCAGAAAACTGTGAAACACTGCTTTCAACATCCTTTAGAGTAAACCATGACCTTGCCATAGGTATGGCTTCTCTCTGTCGGCTCTGACCAGTTACACTATCCATTACTTATTGTATTTAGTCCCTGAAATAAGAAAAGACTGTAGTTTGTAGACCTGCTCACATTTGGGTGCAAATCATCTTAAAGGAAAATTTACTAGAAAATTTCTTTTACATCTGTGTTCAGGTTATATTGTAGTCGAGCTCTCTCGACTGCATCATTCTTAATTTTAAGCATTAATTATGTGTGGAGGTAATTTTTGTAAAATGACAGTAGAAATGCTCTGCTTTGGGTAATCATAAGAGCCATTCAATTTACATATGCAGTTATTTTGCATAAAAGTCATTGCAATGAAACAATAAAGATCCAAATACGCTTTTCTATGTATCTGAATGTGCAGATGCGCAATTCAAGAAAAGTATATATTGAAAAAGTTTTTCAATTTTAGAAAAGCTTTTATTTAACTCGCATGCAAAGATATTGCACACAAAGCAACCACACACAGTCACACACACACACACACACACACACACACACACACATGCAGAACTACATACAAATATTATTGTGAAAGAGAAATCCTCACACACAAAATTAGAAATAGGAAACCCAGCCACAAAACGAAAACTGTAAGCAATAAGCGAAAATGAAATGAAAAATCATGAATGCCCAGCTTCGATTGAGTCAGCAGGCAGAGGATGGCCCTTGGGAGGGGGTGGGGTTGGTGGTGAGGGTTTAGTTGGGCCACAGCGAGCTCAAACCGAAAAATCATTTTACGAGTATTATTTGGGGCTTGAGTTCCGCATGCGGCTATAACCAGAGTTACCAGAGTTTTGCATGGCCAGCGCTGTTGGCCGTGAAATGAAAAACGAAGGGCAGCGCACAAGCTGAAAATTACCAAAACCATGTGCTCTTTCATAGAATCAGCCCCTTTTCCCCACCAACCCATTTCGAAACGAGCAACCCATGAACGAAATCAAAACTGAAATATCAAAAGTTCTACAAACCAAGAATGGTATTTGGCTTTAAAACGATGCTCTTTTATTTATGTTTGTTTTGAATTTTATTTTTGTGATACCTGAACTGTCAACTTTTTATTTCGCCAATCCTCTCCAGTGATAATAAACAAGCCCCTTGGCTTTAAGATAAAAAATGTATATTAAAATATTAACTCTAGTGTACACAAGATAAATTCTATGTAAACTCGCGACGCTCGCCTCAACACTGATTAAGGTACATATCTTTAGTGGGGTTTCTTCCGCAGAAAGTTAAATAAACAGCTCCAAAGTGCATTATTTTATATGGATATCTTTATGAAGGTGATTAAATGAAAATTAACCACAAAAACTGTGCAGATTTTAAGCGATGCTTTTATGATTGCATAATAGCTGCTAATTACTTGCTGCTAATAAATTAAAGTAAAGCCAAAGACTAGAAAGTAACAAGTGAGATAAAGTAAGGGGTAGCTCTTAAGTCTTTTATTAAGATCAACAAATATGTTGCCTGACAACTAAATAAATTTATACAACTTTCTGGCATCATCCAAATCTAGTGGATAACAGCTTCCAAGAGGAATGCACATCACATAAGTAAATTGAAACCCAGTTGACCGTTTTCAAATTATACATAAATCTTGAAGTGGTCCGCTTTGAGAAATGCTTGGAATGTAAGTCTTGGGTAGCTCCTAAGTCATAAGTGTAAAGTGTAAAAATGCAAATGTACCGTTCACATTTTTGATTCGATCTATCGTTAAGCGAAACATGAAACCCAAATCCACAGCCACAAAAGCAAAAATAGGCAGTAAATTTAAAAAGTCAACATCATGACCCAGAAAATTGCACAATAGGCAAAAAGCAACCCTTGGCAAAATGGTAATAAGGCGGACAAGTGTTGGCCACCTGACCCATTGCTAGTGTGAGTCATTTGACTCGATTGTGTAAAATATATATGTATATATAAATATATATACGTCAAATTTACATCATTTGTGTGCGAAAGCCAATCAGAAGAGCAATCAACACTTTTATTGTATTTAATCAGAGACCAACCGCAGAGATTCTACTATCTGTAGATTAGTCAGTTTTGTCAGCCACAATCCATTTACCCCCCTCGCTCCTCGCTCCTCGCACAGTGTTGTCTCCAATCCGAATCCATCATCAACAATCGCAGCACGTATCCACATTTGTCGTGCGTTTATCAGCCGGTTTGGATTTTTGTGCCCCATTCAACTGTGTCTGTTGCTAATCAGTCAGTTGATGTCTTTTCCGGATTGGACTAGCTCAAAGGTGGGAAAACCAAACCAAACCAAACCCGAATACATGACTTACTTATAAATTTCACAAAAATTTATATCTAGACTTTTGACTCAAATCTTGGTATTCAATAATTTGTTAAAATAACAATAAAACTCTGCTAAACTCCATTAAGTCTTCGATTTCAGTTGAAAAACCAATTAAAATGAAAACAGTAAGTGCTGAGGCTAACTAAAATACCAGTTAGGCTAATAATGGTTTCATGGCCAAGGAAAATTCACAATAAGTCGATGAAGAATTTCTAATAAGCATTTGTTTGTTGTCATTGTTCGCTCGACAATTGAACTTAATTGTAAATGTGAATATTTCTCTTAATTCCCTTGCTTCACACTTTTGCTACATTTTCTATGCAACATGAGCAACAAATAAATATTTTAGTTTCATTCATTTGCTGTGACAACTGGGAAGCTTATTCAAAGTTGAGCTAAGTAAATTTAAATTATTTATTAGTGTTAACATAATTTGGATGTTGATTGTTTTTCGCACAAACATGGCTATTAAATTTGGAAGCTATCAAGGCTTTAAATAATAGATTTTCGCTTGAGCTGCCAAAAGCCATTTTCGATGTTGTTTCAGTTGCTGATGTGATTTGGCAGTCGCAAGTCTGCAGCGGAAGTTGCCATTGCAGCAACAACGACCAAAACAATTCAGGCCCAGACAAACCAAAACTTTTGTGGCACTCATTAAGTGTGTGTGTGTGTGTGTGTGTGTGTGTGTGTGGTAAGCTGACGCAAGTGTGCCTACAATTCCTCAGTGCTCTTATCGTTGTTATTGTTGTTGCTGTTGCTGTTGCATGTGAGCGTAATTAATTTAAAACGGCGCCATAACGGATGCTGCAGCACCCGCGCCCGCGCCCTCCCTCGTCCATATGCTAATTGCTGTTATCCGCACACCCTTCCGGCCATTGCTAATTTTTGGAATTGGCTAAAATTGTGAGCCTTTGATGGACTTGTCAATTTAGACAATATGTTGACAAAAATAAATAAGTTTTCAGCATTTGTGCATATGCACGCATACATATACATATACATATACATTTACATATACATACACATATACATGTACATATACAAATGTACATAAGGCAGTATGTTGAATTTTATGCTAAGAGCAACTTTATTGCTTTTAATATTTGCATTATTTCTCAATTTGCTGTGCAAATTTTTATATTGCAATCATTTCGTGCAGCTGCCGCACACACAAGTACCCCACACCTTAAAGGGGGCTTCCTCCCGTTCCCATCACACACACTCACACACACACACACACACACACACATACACTGTGCTCCCCCCTCTGTCAACAATTGTTGTCACTTTGAAAGGCAGCTGCTTAAAATTCAATAAAAGAAAAGCGAGTGGCGCATGCAAATTGTGACCAATAAAAACCTCACTTTGACACACAAAATGTTGACAATATTATTTATACTTAAATGTCTGAAATATCTTTATAAATATATTAATTCCAGCGCAGACCGTTGTCAAATATCAAAACGATTAAATCGAGTCAAAAAATCATAAAACATAAAATTGTTTTTAATACAATTTCGTTGGCTCATTTCTTAATAATCAAATTTACGCAATGAAAGAAATAAATTTCAAATGTTGTCCGTGTTTCAAGATTTTGTGCAGCGCTTCTCGACTCACGTAGCAACCCCATAAAGTATTTATTTAAGATTTGTCATTCAGGTCGCGTTTAGTACATCAACATTTACAGCAACAATAAGACAGGACAGATACACACACCCACACACACATCCACACACACACACACACACACATACACTCTGTTGTAGGCCTTGTCAATTGTCACTGTTGTCACTGCTTTTGGCTTTGACTTTAAAATGTATTATTTGACAAGAGTTGGAGTCCTACTCGGGGTCCCTGAAAGCAGCTGCGACCCTTGGAAAAGTGCTGCCCATTTTTGTTGGCCATGTCGATGCTGGCTTTTAGCCCTAATGCTTCACACTAATGAAAAAGTTTTTATTGCCACCGCCGCACACATGCGTGAACTTTCAAATTCACAACTGCGAATAAGACAGGCAGCTATAGTTGTATATAGATATATATATGTATATATATATATATACTTATATATATATAAGTAGGGTCGCCGACTTGAACACATAATAAATGAACTGGTAAGGGGCGTGGCTCACTAACAGATGCCTCTTGAGATTGATGACATTCGCTCGTTCATCTAGAGCAGCCGGCCGAGGCTTTCACATCTAATTAAAAACACAAGAGCCTCAAATCAACCTGCAACACACCCAAGACACAACACACACACCCCCCCTCCCCTGTGGATCCACAAACGAGTGCCATTACTCATACGTTATAAACACATTAAAGCAGAATACAGCAGTGCCTGAGTACGAATAAAATCTAAACAATAATTACACATGCGAACCGCATCGGGCGAGGCAACCTCAGTGCAGCATTGCTCGGTGTCAGACATATGTTGCGACGATAGCTCCCTGGAGAGTCGTGTGGCAGCGGAGTTACAGTTCGAGTTCGAGTTCGAGGATGGGTCTCAGACTGAGGCTGGCCATAAACGTAAGTGAATTAACCATTCAGCTAACATTATGGCCATTAAATCATTTTTGCAAGCAACGCATGCGATGGCCCAAAACGAAACCCAACAAAACCCAGGATTCCACCCCGGAAGACCCATCGTTGAGGGCCGCATTTCAGCCGCATTTTGGGGCGTGTTGTAACATTTACTTTTGGGTCGCAGCCGCACACAAAAAAAAGGAACATGTGAACTAATTTGTTGCGCCTAACTCCCAAACACCCCATTTCACCTTGCCCCACTCCCGACTCCCGACTCCCCAACGCATTGCGTGTGTTTTGCAATTGAAATTCAACTGCAAAGTGTGCTTACGAGGGGAGTCCACAGAAAAGTGTTTACAGCATTGCAATTAATGGCGCAGCGCACGCAATGCGTCCCTCTGAGTGGCAAGCACATCGCACACCTCGGAGGTGGTGCCACCAAAAACCAGTAGTAGTAATTGCATCAGGCCAACTTAATCAGAGGATGAGTTGCCGACACACTCGATTACTAAGCCAATTTACGTGGCATGCGGCGAGCCCTTGTGGCATGAGTGCTAAATATTTTTTTGGTTTTTCACAATAAATATATTTAACTATAAACTAAAAAAAACAAGTAAGATGATTTAGTCGAGTCGGCTCGACTACGATATACCCTTAACCCAGTTTTTAAATATATTCTAGTTTTATTGGAAAATTTCCCTTTAAAATGATTTTACTCTCAAATGTTCAGTTCTGCAAGTGCATTTCTTACAGAGTATTTTTACAGAGTATTTTTACTCCCAAGCCCGAACTGTACATACATACAAACAGACATATGTACATACGTACACGAAACAGTAGTTATCGGGGCTCTGCAGAATACTCACAAATATATTGACGCTAGCTTCGATTATCATCATTATCATGCCATCTCTTTCTCACACAGGCGCTCGCCTATTTATGCATACAGAAAGTGATTGCGGCTGCTGATGGAAATGAGATCAATATGAAATGAGATCAATATGAAATGAGATCAATATGAAAATATATTTTCGACTATAACTTTGGTTTTTCTTATCCGATCGTAATGACATTTTGGCAATTGATCAATAATATGTGTAATGTGTATAAATTAGAAGCATCCACCTCTTACATTGTGGAATTTATTGCTATCGGAAATCGAAATGTATCGATAATTCAGAAACTGAGGCGGTTATCGATAAAAATAAAGCACACTTGATCTGCGCCTGGTACACGAGAACTTATATTCCAATTTGAAGCCGCTAGCTCTTATAGTCTCTGAGATCCGCGTATTCATACAGACGGACAGACGGACGGACGGACAGACGGACAGATAGATGGACAGGGCTATATCGCGTTGGCTTTTGATCCTGATCAAGAATATATATATATGGTTTAAGGGGTCGGAGATGCTTCCTTTTGCCTGTTACATACATTTGCACAAAACCATTATACCCTTTTTACCCATTTTTAATGGGTTAAGGGTATAAAAATTAAATACATTATTTGCAAATAAAAATAAACATGAGAATCTGTTCATCCAACACCTTCAATCTAATACAATATAATCCACCAGACAACTTCAGGGAAGCCCTGTTGCCAAACCAAAACTCGTCTCTTATCTTTATTTTTATGGCAAAAGCAAAAGCAAAAGTGAAATTGAAATAAATTTTGATAACGAGCAGCAAACAAAATGAGTCGTAAGTAATCAATTTGCCCCATGTGTTCTCATCTGAGCCTCGTTGTGCCAAATGTACTCGTAAATGCAAATGTATTTAAACAGCATAAAATAATCTAGATACATCTGAATTTGCAGACTCAGATTTTAACAGATTTATTTGCACTTTTATATTTACAGATACTCAACAGGAGCTGGGCGTGCGAATAACGAACACCAACAACAGTTTGAGGCGCCGTTCAAATGTTGCCTTAATATATGTATATATTTATATATATACATGTATGTATATGATAAATAATTGTAAATATTTGTTGCTGCGCACGTATGACAAAATAAATACGTGGCAAATACACACATGAGTAAATAAACAATCGAACAAACACATGAAACGTGCTGCTCGCAACATTTGTTATTTTTAATGTAAAATTTTGTGGATTATGGCACCAATCTACAAACTGAACAGTAGCGTTCAATATAAATAAATAATGAATTATTAAAAAAAAAAATCATTTATCTACAAATTCGTTCATACATACATAATTCAAAATTGCGATTCAAGCACCTGATTTCTAAATTCGCAAGTGCAAATTATTGACAGACCCAGGAGCAGGGTGCAGGGAGCAGGGTCACTTAAACAGCACCCCAAAAATTAAAATCGTATGAAAATACTTATATAAAGGAAGTATAAAAAATGAGAGAGGGAGTGAGAGGGAGAGGGAGAGAGAGCTACAGATTGGCCATCTGTGAAAACATTTCCCCCGTTGGCATCGCTTGAAACTGTCGGAAATTAATTTTGAGGGGTGCATAAAATTATGGACATGTCGAAGAGGAAGGCGTGCCCAGTGCGGGGTGCATATGTTAGACATATATGTACATACATACATACATATGTACATACATTTGTACATATGTATTTAGTAAGTTGTCTGTTGAGAATTTAATTCATTCTCATTTGGACTGTAATGTGAAGGGTCTGAAGTCCATTCTAGGAGCGTCACAGGGCGTAAGCGCTTTGTGCAGCATGGAAACAAAATTAATTAATTAATAATTAAATAGTCGAAAATAAGTAAATAAAATATGTATGTGGGAAAGATTATAAAAGTTATTTGAAACTTTTAGTTACTTGGCTGTCAATTGATAATCGAAGGAGCAACTTTTGGGGTTTGAGTTTTTGGCAAGTTTTGGCTTGCACTGAGAGCAGTTTCTCAGTTGTTTTTTGCTTGCTAACTTTGTTATCAAATGTTAGAAAGTTAAATGGGTCAATATTAAACTTAAGCTGTGTATTAGCATAAACAATGTTTGTTTTTGTTCAAGTTTTGGCTAATTCGATCTCAGGTTGAGGTTCGCTGGAAAAGCAGCGTCTTTGAGCTCAGATTCTGCATACATGAAACTTAACTTAGATTCAGTTCAACTGTAAAACACGTCTTAAGGGCCCCTAAGTTCTTGGCCTGAATTGTTTGTTTACCCCACTGGCTGCTGTCTTGACTTTGCTTGACGTACAAGTTGCAAATTCCAGTTGAAAGTGCGCCTTTGGCTAATTTGGCCAAGTTTGTTAGTCGGCTTGAACAAACATAAGTATCACAGCCTTCGGGCCCCAACCATTTGACATTTTCAGTCGCTCCTCATTTGTTAATGTGTGTGCATTAGCTGTGAAGGGTCTGGCCTCTTTAGTTGCCTCTAATTAAAAGCCACACACGCATGCCACACACACACACACACACACAGAGAGACACACACACATGTATTACATGACTTACAATTTAACACTGTCACGCATCGTTTCGTGTGTGCTTCTGTGAGTTGGCAACCTTTTGGCCGGAGCCCAAAGGTAAGGCTAATCACTGAGGGTTAGGACATTCAGCTAACGACTCAGCCGTGGCAAGCATGAAATACATCCGCCTCCATCCAATTGTTACAATTAAACTAATGAAAACCGCATCAGAGCTACCTATTTTCATAGCCAGTTCGCTGGCGAAAGAGACGTAATTTTCAGCCATTGGATTGTTTGCCAACTGTTTTCAGCCTTTTGCCAATTAAAATAAATTATTAAACAATTGTGTTTGCAGAAGGCATTGCACGTCAAGGAACTCTACACAATTGCGCGCAGATTTGCAACGCTTTTGGCCAACAACAACAAAAACAACAACAATTTTCCAAGGCACCAGAGTCGCGATATCCCTGGAGAGACGGGAAATGTGAAATGGAAAATATAATGAAATGCTTTCAGCCATCGATGGGACTTGGCAGACAGACAGACAGACAATCAGACAGTTTGCTAGACAGACAGTCGATTGTCTGCTGTTTTGGATATACATATATATAAATATACATATATAAATATTATTTTTTTTGCTACCATTAAAAACATTTTTTTTTTTGCACGTTGCGTTGTGGACTTGGTGACTAAAACGACTACCATTTTTGTTGGATTCAAAGTAAAATAGCTCTTTTAGACACCCCGAGGAGTATCAAGTGCAAGAGAATGGCCAGACAGAAATTGGCAGCGTGATTTGAATGCCAACAACAGAAAAACTTTGACCTTGTACACTTAAAAAAAAATGGTCGTTAACCAATAAAGGTCAAGTGAAATTTTGTGTTAACTGTGTTGAGGTGTTCAGTTAAAGTGAAAATAGCAAAAACATGTGTAAAACAGCAGGTTAAAAATACGTAATAGCCTTAGGTGAAATGTTGTATTCAGAATCAAGCTACAAAAAACAATTCCAATCATTTTCTCATTTCTCACATGGCTCATGCATATCTCTAAGCATATCTCTGGTGTGTTTGTGGTATCAAGTGTCGTTTGTCTTTGTTGCTTAACTTGGCCATTTTGGGGAGCCCTCAATTGTCTGACACAGGATATGAACTGTCTGTCTCTCTGTCTCTCTCTCTCTGATTGGGAGCCATTGTCTGACGTCCATTTGGGGTATTCCTTGGCTCGGCTTACGCATGCTGTAAATGACAGCAATGACTTTCTGGCCAAGCTCCATTTTGGCATTCTCCATGCGGTTGCGATTGCATTTGGTAATCCGTATACGGGTTTTCATTGCCCCTCATCTTGTCTGGCCGGTAGCTTTAATTGGATAATGCGATGAGAGCTGAGTGGCAGCTAATTGGGCTTGGCGGCAGCTGGCTTTTGACTTTACGCTTCTTGGTCCTGTCATTAGTGCCACTAACAAGTGAAGCAACATTTGCAACATTCAAGTTGGTTATCTGGCCAAATCACATTTATGAATTAAATGGCGAATTTTTAAAGCTTCAATTCGCTGTCAGCGTCGCCCAAAACTCTGGCAAGTGGCAAAAACTTTTACAGCGATAAGCGTCAAGTTGCACTGACTTCCACCATGCTACGTGCTGTCCCTTGGCTGCTTTCCTCCTCTCCACACAAAATTGTGCAACAGAATTTTTTTTGTTATACTTTTTTCTCTTTTGTTAGTTTCCGCATTGGAGCCAACTTGTTACTCAACTAGTGCTTATAAGAATATGAGTCGACGTCATTGTCGTCGCCATGATGCTGCCTCAAAGTGGTGTTGTTGCAACTGGCTTATGCTTTTGCATCTGTTCTTGTCGTCATATCAGTTTTCGTCTGAATAGACACGTTATCTATACACAATATGGCCTTAAGTGCGCCTGCTAGCCACGCTAAGGTGTCAGTATCCCGTGCCCCGAACTGTTGCTTGTTGTTGCCGGTTAGTTGAGAGCTGGGAGCTTGCAACTTGGTGCTATGCCCAGGTTGCATGTTATGAATGATATGCTCAGCCGCAACTCGTTAGCTGTGTGTCAGTGAATGTGAGTGTGGCATGCATTGTGGTACAGTTCTTTTGTACTTTCATGTTCAGATGTGCATTGTGTCGACACTGCTCCCTCGTGTGCCCCTTCTTCTTGGCTGCACATACCTCGGTTTTTTGCCATTTGAACTTACACAACTTTTGCTGGTTCGCCTTTTGCCATAGCAATTATCAAGCTGAAAGTTTATAAACTCTTGCGGCTGCTCGTTAGCCACATTTGTTTTATGTTCGAGCAACTTATTCACATGTGCAAATTCATCGGGTAAACTAAATCTAAATTAAAGCACTTAACACCTGCATAACGCAATTAAATTGAAAGTGCAGCAAGCAAGTCTTCAACAAGTCGATAGAACTCGATTGTAGCCGGTAATATTTCTATTGCTACCAGCATGACACCATTTATCATTGCCAAATGGCAGTTGCAACAACAACAACAACAACAAGAACAACAACAGCAACCACAACTCAAAGGACCATAGATTTGATTTCGAAAATAAATTGAACAGCAGCAGTGCAAGCGAAGAGCTCAAGTTTCAACATAGTATGCATAAATAATTCATGCTTGATAAATTAAACAATATACTGGAGCATCCATTAGTTATGCATAACGTATACGCCATGTGCGCCAGACTATAACACCCACACAGTAATATAGCAGCAACAACAGCAACAACAGCAACAACAGCAACAAGCGACAATTGCAACGCCTGCAAATGGCCAAAAACCGGAAACGGAAACGTGCATAGTGCATGCCATTTGCACAAATGTGACAGTGCAGGACAAAGCGACATGGGACAAGGATGCAAGGCAAGCATGCAGCAGCTGTAAACTCTGACTGTCTCTGCAAATGCCAATACATATGTATATACATATATATATATATATATACAGATAAATATATTGTCTATAAAAAAAGAAATTGAAAGAGCTTAACAAAAATACTTTAGAGCATTTTGTTTATTTTATTCGATAGCAACTTAAACTAAGCAATATATATTCCATCAAATATTAAATTAATTTGCGGGAGATTAAACTCATTCTAGCGTACATAATTCAATGCCACACATTTTTCTAAGCTACATTTTTCTAATTTATTTATTTTATTTATTTATTTATTTATTTTTTTTTTTTTTTTGTTCTTCATTGTCAACTAAAGACAGTCTACACCAAAAATACAAAAATTAAAAATTGGAATTAAATCAAATTTAAAATAAAATTACAATTATAAATAAATTAAAAAATACTAAAAAATATTTATGAGATTTATAAGATTTTTAAGATTTTGTTGCATGAATTGGGGAAAACTCAGAAAAGCCCAATCAGACCAAAAATAATTAGTAAGAATTAGTCAAGATCCACCACATGCGAAAAAGTTAATATAATTTTTAATAAGAACTGGTAATTTATTAGCTACCAGTTCTAAGTAAATGTAACTTTCATTTTTTAAATGGCAACAATTGATATTGTAATCATAACTTAGACATACAAATTAGTAGACACAACGCTCAGAAGAGTTTAAGCATTAAGTGATTAAATTACTAATTCCCCTAATTCCCCTCTGGCCCGCAGAAGTTGCACAGATATCACAGACAATGGCTCATCATTAGAGGCACCTCAGTTACCGCCCCCGGCGGTTGCTCTGTCGGAATGCAAACACAACTGTAATTATGTAATGAATAGAGGCCACATTTACCATTGCAGCCAACGTCGGTCCGTCCATCTGTCAGTCTGTCGGTTATGTGCAAGCTGGCGACAGATGCTTTAATTGAAATGAAAATTCCTACAGCTGAGAAGACAGAATAGTGCATAATTCCACATGTTTTAGAATGTGGCAAAATGGCGAATGGGGGTATATTTGTTGTAAAATTTCACACCTCCCCACCACCCCACCCTCATCAGTCGGCAGTGGCAACGTTAACTGTAATTACGCATACGTCACATTGCCAAACTGCATCATTTGGGCTCGTGCCTGTCAAAGCTACAGTAATTTTGCACTCAAAAGTTGGCAAACATACGAGTAACGGAAACAAATTCCCCCCACATGCCCCAAGTGGACCTGTGCAACACACCTGGCAAGTAATTTGCTGGCGCTTTGTTGTGCAACCGGCGGAAGATTTTAATGACTACTGCTGCCACTGCTTTGGCTGCCTCTGATGAACTGATTGCAGGTCCTGAGCATAAATCTGCAATTACTGCTCCTTTTTTTACAAGGATTCCACAAATTTGAGAGTCTTCCTCAATTTTAGAAATTGTGTGCTTCACATCTGCCAATGTCACTGGGATAAATATTGAATGCATATATTTTAAAATTCACTCGTACAAAAATACTCAAATTTATTTCGATTAATATTGAAAAGGATGAGACTTTCCCCAAACCAATTCGTCTCAAGTTCCGATAACTTTATGGAATTTAAAAGTCGTTAATCAGATGGGAAGAGCAAAGTCAACAGACTCGGTAAAGTTATCATTTTTAATTCATTTTATCATCAGATATATGTACTGTAATTTAAGCTGCAATAATAAAACCCACTCAGAGGCTGCTCAGCATCCTGGAGCTCTGTTCGCCTCAATAAGGATTTTATGGTTATTTTTAATTAATGATAAATATCGTTTGGGGAGCACACGAAATTGCAGTCAACACAACAAGATGCTGTTGCAGGCAGCAAATTGATTGAGTTGCCACAGAGCAATCATATTTAAACGCCGAGCTATGTAAAAGTCGTCCATCAGCTGTTAGCTGCATCTGTTAACCGAATTGATAACCGTCTAATTACACACCTGAAGCTGGCTTCATTATAAGTAAGTTAACTTTATTTTCCAACCAATTGCAGTTTTCACGTAACAAATATTTGACTTATTTATGCAGAAGCTTTTGATTAAAGTTCAATGAAATTGTTTATGTGGAAATTCAGCGCAGTTAAACTAAAATTTAGTTTATTTTCAAACAGTCAAAGTTCCTTAAGGAGCTTGGATTAACCCCACTGGCCGATGAATTTATTGCCTCAGCTGGTAAAAACTTTCTTGTTGTTATTTCTTGGAGGAACTTTGATTTCGCCTTTGTTAGTTGGCTCATGAATTATTTCGGTATTTACACTTGGACAGAGAGGAGGACGAGGCGAACTGGTTTTTGGGCTTGAGTTACGCAAAATCTTTAAGACGAAGTTGATATGCAACCATCGTGTAGGGATTGGAATTTATTGAGGTTCTCAGACAGAAAAATACATCAAAGTTATCCTAAGCATATTTCAAGTAAAACATGTAGAGCCATAGGAAAAACATTAAACAAACAGAGCCGACCTGCAGCGCCACCAAGAAGCGTATTACATTCGATAGCTTTGGAAAATAAGTTTTCATTCGCGCCAGGGTTAACAATATGCTCCGTTTTTCGCCCTTAAAACTGTGGACATTGTTACGGGTTTCCACATGAAACCAAGTCGGATAACGACCGGGAGTCAGATAGACACCAGATGGACGTGGCACATTGCCGGGCTGGGCGATCACGTTGCCATCGGCTGGCTCGGGATTGGGGCCATCACAAAACACCGGCATGATGTCCTCGTGCAGGATCAGATGACACTTGCAGCGTGGACAGCGCGTCGCCACATGATTGTGAATTTTCGGCCACAGGCAGGTCCAGCAGAACAAATGGCCACAGATCGTTACGACCCCGCCTTGGACATAGTCATGGCACAAGTTGCATTTAAACCGGGTTAGCAGATGTTGGAATCGACGCCGATAAAACCAGCTATTCGTATTGTTATCTACAGTAGAGGATATCAGTCAATGGAATTGGTTTTTCCCTTGTCGATCACTCAACTTACTTGCATCATCAATTTCAATATTTTCTTCTAATGGGTTTTCCATGTTGCATTCAGTTGCGCCACGAGTGAATAAATGATATTTGAAAATAAAATATTAACTACTAAGATTAATTTTTTATTTTGAAAGTAAGCGAGAGAAAACTGGAGACGATAGTCAGCAATAATTGTTAAATATCGATTATTTGTATCGGTAGCTGCCAAATTCGCAACGCCTGCTACTGATTGGCAGCTGCTTGATTGATGCCACATGCCACATGTTGCACTAAATTCAACTCCATTGCAAGGCAAAAAATAACTTGGCTAAATGCCAGCGGCAATTAGACTCGAGCTTTTGCTGCCTGCTGCTCGTTTCTCTGTTCTTCGCCGGCTCATAAATTGCATCCTACGTCCGGGCATTTGACAGTCTCCGCCGGAGTTCTCCAAAACTGGCAGACAACAAAAAATCTGAAGCAACACAACGGACTCTGACACTCTCTGACATATGGCTGCATAATTTATGCGTACAATGAACCAGTGCAATGCGTCCGCTGTGGCAAATGCCACAGATTCATTTTGCATTCTCATCTGTCGCTGTCGCTGCAGTTGCAGTTGACCTTTTGTATCTCGACTCAAATTTACGCGCTGCGACTGCCAATTGTATGTGTGTGTGAGTGAGTGTGTGTGTGTGTGTGTATGAGTGTGGGTGTGTGTGGGTGTGTGTGGGTGTGTGTGTGTGTGTGCATTTGTGCACATTGAATTGTCATGTTTGCGGCATTGTCGAATCGTTAACACTGATGATCCACGGAGCCTTTCCTAATTGACCCACATCGTTACACATACTTAAAATAGATGAAACAAATTTAAATTTTATTTTATTTCAAATTCAGATATAAAATGAAATTATGAAATAACACTGACAATTCCAGTTACATATCGTCTAATCGTTTTACATATTACAATAAAAATTTAACAGATTTGACAGAAAAATAAATTAAAAATAAAAGTCTTAAAACAAGTGATTCAGCAAGTTTTTGTGTTTCAATAATTTAATTATTTTTGTGCATGTAAATAAAGTTAGTACATGTATTTTTAATTAAAATAGATAAACAAATTTAAATTTTAACAGCATTTGAAATTTTAATTTAACAAAATTATGAAATAACACTGACAATCCCAGGTACGCATCGTCTGATCGTTTTAATTAAATAATTAATAAATTAAAAATAAAAGTCTTAAAACAAGTTTTTCAGCCAGTTTTTGTGAATTTAATTGCATTTGTTTTTAATAATTTAATTATCTTTGTGCATGTAAAAAATGTAAGTACATTTGTTTTATTTCATAATATATACATTCATATATTAAATAAGATTTATGAAAGTTGTGTACAATGAAATGTGGGACAGAAAAAATACATAATAATCAAATATTTCTTAAAGAATAAATTTAAAAATTTCCTTTCACAGATATCATTTTATTTATTTAATAATTTGATAATATTTAATAATTTGGCATATGAAAAAAGATATATAATTATAATAATGTGTTAATGTGCGGAGCGTAATAAAAAATGAAAGCAATTCAGATGTAATTTTTTCATTGCAATTTTATTGAAGTTGCCTGCTGTGATATTAAATGACCAGGTGGATTGGATGGACTCAACTTTAAGAGTTACGTGACTGCGTCAACTGACTAGTTTTTATTGGCCTCATTTCACATTTGATGGCTCCACACACACACACACACACACACACACAGTTATTCGTTTTGTGGATGTGGATCATTTTAGTGGTGCAGACGATGCCAGTCTGAAGCTCGTTATTTGCATAAAAATAGCACTTGACTCATAATACACTGCGTATACACAATAAAAGTGTTGAGCACTAAGCCAGAGAGCAAACACAACAATAACAATAACAATAACAATAACAAGGACAACCGCATGGGCTGGCCATTAAATGCAACAATAAATTCCACTGCCAGATCCGAATCGAGTATCGTGGCATGCCCCAAAATTTAATTAGTTGGCATTTAACATTAAACATTTTGCAGATGATGTTGTTGTTGTTGTTGTTATTGTTGTTGCCGCTGTTTGCTGCTGTTGCTCATTTCCAATTCACTGACACTACGCATTTGTGCTTCTTTCCATTCTTTGTTTTATTTATTTTTACTTTTTTTTATTTTTATTTTTCAGTTAATTAAACGCACGCAAGCATTTCGTCGTTCTAAATTATACGCAATTAAATTTGAAATTACTTTCGAGTGAGTTTCCAGTGTTGTTTCTGGCAACGGCGCGGCAATAACTTAACTGGAAATTTTACTGTAACCCCCGCTGCTGCCAAATGTCACTTTTGATGGCCGACTCCCATCCCCTTACCCTGCCCGCCTGCCTGCCTGTCGTAATTGGTCAACGCCTAACACCCCTGCCTGCTGCCTATTTGAATTTAACTTTTCCGCATGGCAACATTTGGGGGACTGTCTTTAAGATGTTCCTCTGTTGCTTAACTTTGTTTGTCTGGCTCTGTAAGTTGCACTGTCTGCCTGCTTCATTATGCAAAACACAAAGTACGAAAACACAATACAGTCACACACACACAAACACACACACATACACAGAGGCAAGCACACTCATATGTGCATCATCTGCAATGTTGCAGCAGACGGCTGGGAAATGACATCACGGTGACTTCCAGACTCTTGAGCTGCCCCACCTGACTCGCCTGGTGCACCTAGTGCCTGCCACATATTTTACTTGTTCTTTTATCACCTGTGGAACAGAGGGGCACAGGTGCAGTCTGCAAGCCATTGTCTGCGCCATGAGTGCAATATTTATATTATTATTACAAAAAATGGTTGCAAATACGATCCGCAATCTGACTAGAGAAAATTTTCAGAAAAATAAAACAATACCTTTTTCAGTAATAAAATATTTAAAATAATGTTACGGCTCCAGCTGCTTAGATTCTCGGCCCGCCAGGTTTCTCTTCGCAATTGCAGTCATAGCGACAACAATAAAGGCGACTGTCAGAAGCAGAATTGTTAGCACCACTGCACCAATTGCCACAAAGTTGCATATCCAACCGAAGGGGCTGAAGAGATCGGCCATTCGAATAGCTTCATTCAACGGGCAGAAGAATTGCCGTTTAATGAGCAAAATGAGGGAGACAAGGTTGGCCAACATCATAATCATCAGCATTGCCAAAAGCTGAGTTGGACTCAATGCCATTTAAACAGGAACAGGAACAGGGAATACTTAGTATACAGTTAACCCACCACATAGCGCATGTGCTGCCTGGGCTCCGAGTAGTTCGAGTGATAGACCCAAGTGCTTGCCGCATACAGGATGCAAATGTAGGCGGTGCCGATGCTGACGGATTGCTGTGTCAACTGCACATAGCTCGAGGAGGTGGGCATCGTATTCCCAAACACCGACGCATTCAGTATGCAAATTAGCTGTCAATAGTAGGACTGCTTAGGACCGACTGTTGAGTTTTAACTGACAGCTTTTACGTACCGCTGTTGAAAAGAGTAAAACAGCCAAAATTTCCTTTTTAGATAAAAACTGAATCATATTGGTAAAGTTAATAAAAACCAACAAAAAAATCTATGGATTTAAAACACACAATTTAAATGAGCTAAAATACAAAGCACTGAGTCGGAAAATTCAAAATGTGTATTTGATTGGAAGAAACATCAGCACGAAATATATTAAATGATATATTTATATATATAAATACGTGTGAACAACAGAACAAATGATGTACATATCAGTTTTATAACAGTTATATCAGTTTTCTACAAAACCATAATTTCTGAGCCTAGAGGCAAAGTAAAAATTAGTTTTGATTTAAATGTATGCGATTACATTTAAATTTAAATATATATAAATAAATGATGTAAATTTGAATATATATAAATGATTACTAAGGGAACGAACTGGCCGACAGGCAAGCAAGATTGGGGGCAGGGAGACCCCTAATAGGACCTGAACCGTATTGTGGAAGGCATACAATATAGCGGGAGCTTCGAAACGAAGAAAGACAGAGGAGGCAGCGGAGCCAAATGCCTTTGGGTTGGTTTTAATCAGAAGCGATTTAAGCAGATAATAGCTATGACTAAGAATAGTCTTAGAATACTCACCGGTCTACTGACGGGACACCGTAGACTAAGAGTCACCTAGCCAAACTAGGTATAATTAGTAGCGGACTCTGTAGGCTCAGTGAAGGTGAGGAGGAATCCTCAATGCACATCCTAGCAGAATGTGTCGCCTTAGCGAGGAAAAGATGTAACATCCTCGGGATGCATGTCATGATGAACAATGACACAGTAGCCCTCATCCCAATAAAGATTCTAGCATTTGTGCAGGAGCTTGGGTTGATGGAGGAGCTTTAAGCCAAGAAAGGGGCACAATAGACCTATCAGGTCGCAGTGCACACACCCCCAACCTAATAATAATACTGATTACTACACGTGAAGTACAGACCTATGTATATTTTTGAAGACTTGTCGACTTCACTTTGAAGTCTAAAGTTGTTTCCATTCAACTAAATGTATATTGTTAACTATAATTATAGTATCTTTATCGATTCCTTTCAAGCCATAACTTCTTTTCATGCTGACTGTTACATAAGACTCCAAGGCTAATAGATTTTGCAACCAGTCTATTCTATGTTTCTATATGCATATATATAGTATAATCATTCACAGCAAATTGAAATTTCTTTTATAAGCTTGACGGCGTTCGATTGGCCATTGATGGCACTTATCTAAGAGGCGCAGCCACTGACTGCAAACCCAGCCGCATCCACACCAGGAAAGAAACCGGCAGCCAGCGCTAATTCATCAACAGTAAAGGCAATTTAGATACTCATCTAACCGGATATCGACAGGCAGTCAGGCAGCCAGAAAGACACACACACACAGGAGAGAGAGAGAGAGAAAGAGAGAGAGAGAGAGAGATACACATACCCTTATTCTAGTTCCAGTCCCAGTGCTTGTTCTGCCTTTGCGGCTGATGAAAGAGAGACGCGTTCGCTGCTCGTCCTGCAGACAGGGTTTTATAAAATATTGATAGACGTGAAGTTGGCAGCGCATATTCGCATCCTGTTCGTGTCTGCCGCAGCCATAAATAATTTGCTGTAAATGCAATCGTGGGGTTACATGGCGCGTAACCAGCAGCCTGGACAAGGTACTGAATGCTGTGGCGGGGATGGCGCCGAGGAGGAGTAGGTGAAGGACCAGTTGGAGGAGGACGACGAGGAGGAGGAGGAGGAGTCTGTGATGCTAATGGCAAGCTCTGCACACGGTGCGAAAGTGTTTTATATGAATTATTTGCTGCGAGCCAATTTGGAGCCACGTTTACGAGCACAATTGAAACTGAATACCGTATATATATGTATGTATATATATGTATGTATATATGTATGTATGTATGTATGTATATACGCTGTTTGTATGTAGACCCATTGAACGGCATCAGGAATCGGTTCGGCTGGCATCAGGCATCCTCTTTGGCTGCCTGTCGAAATGCCGTAATTTGTTATGTCTCTAACTGTTCTCCCCATCTCTCGTTCTCTCTCCCTCTCACTCACTCTCTCTTTCTCTCTCTGGCACTTTTTAATAGCCACTCTCTCGCTCGCAGTCACCGACTGTTGCTGCTTATTATTGCTGTTATTGTATCGTTGCTGGCCGTTGCCTTTATCATTACTTTCCCCGCCCTGCCCCGCCCAGTCTTGCCCTGGCCCAGCCCAGTACCGCTCTTCCTGCTGCTACCGTGCTGCATGGTAATGTGTATTTAATGACGCCATATCATGTACAAGCTGGAGAACATAATGCTCCCCGGTACGGCTGGGCCCAGACAAGGGCGCCCGCTGTCGCCAATTGCCCCGCACCGCTTCCATTACCGAAAGCATCGCCAGAAGCCATCGCCTAATGTCCAGCTGCCACCCCCGAGGTCACGATTGCGTCCAACTGGTGCTGGTGCCAATAAAGCAGCCGCCTGCGCCTGTTGGTGCACATTTCATAAAGCATTCTTCTATCTTTCTCCTATATACATATACAGAGAATATATTTTTAATATATTTTAGAGTTGAGCCATAAAAACCCACCCCCAATTGAGGTGCAAGGAAATAGATTTACCTGCTACCGACTGACAGCAGCTCCAGATAACGTTGTTGAGGTTATAATGATGCTAATAGGAACACAACTCAACCCCAACATATTTGGCATTGTTTTACAAACATAATTGCAATTGGAATCCTATCTGCCAGTTGCAGTCGAGTTGAATTGCTGAAATGCAAGTTACGCAACAATATTAAATTTAGCTTCCCATTAAATTCCGAAACGCACTCGGCTCTCGGAATAATAATCCTCTCTGCGGCAGCGTCAACTTCCGCCCAATTATACATCACTTTTAACACAACAATCATTTTTAATGGACATCAGCTGTGGGGGGAGAGTGGGACTTTGGCTTATTGGTGGTTTGCACCACATAAAATAGTAGCTGGTTGCACGCCTGATTGCCTCTGGCGCTGGCTTCCTCTTTGACTTTGGCCTGGATTGAAACAATCTCCGGTGTGTGAGTGTGTCAGTGTGTGTGTGTGTGTCTCTGTGTGTGTGTGTGTGTGAGTGTGCGTGGTTGGGTGTGTGGGTAAAAGCTTCAACCTCATCACAACAAATACAAAAGTGTAGAGAAAAAAATGGTTTTCACTTAAATTTTGCTGGGGCTTCTTATTCGCTGCTGCAACTATCAGCTCGATAATTTATAATGAAGTTTCGTTAGTGGCAGTGACAGTGGCAGGCAAAAGTGGACGTTGCATCGACAGTTGAGAGCAGCAAGGGGAACGCAAGTAGCCACTGAGCAGCCGCATAAATTGAAAATTACCTAACAACACAATTCCTTCTGCGAACAATATTGGCAGCAAGCAAATAACAGTCAAAATCACTTTCGACCCCAAAGGCGATTTATTTATAGAAACTGAAACACCATTAGAAGCAGCATCAGCAGGAGTAGATGGAGGAGGAGGAGCAGCAGGAGGAGCATCATCAGAAATCACAACTATGAGGCCTTAGTCGGGTGGGGGTGGGGGGGGCCAGTCACATCGTCAGATCGTCAGTGGTTTTGATTTATTGCTGTTTTATTTGCGCATATCCTTATTTGCCTTGTGTCGACTTATGTCCCCCATTTCTTGGTCAACTCCGGGCAACTGTCAGCTCCGGCCTAAGGCTATTTTATTGTTCGATAACTTATCAGCGGTCGAGCAAACAAGCAGTCGAGCAAAAGCAAACTCTGTGGCTAAGAATAGCTGATGTTTCTCAGAATCAGTCTGCGACTGGGTGTGGGTCTGGGTGTGAATCTGGGTGTGGGTCTGGGTCTGGGTCTGGGCCTGGGTCTCTTGGCCTGGCGATATCATAATTTCACTCGCTAGGCGAAAAGAAGCTGTGTGTTTATGTTTTATACTGGCTGCCATCCTGTCACAATGCCGTGCGGCGCATAAATCTAAATTAAATGCCTTTTGAGCAGAAAAAATGAAGTGAGAATTCTGCAGCCAACAATACAGGATAAGCAGATACCATTTATATATATATATCTATATATATGTTATTTGAAAAATATAATCAAACTAAATTTGTATTTATATCTAAATAAGTATAGTTCATAAGCAAAGCCAATCCAAATCCTTAACTATTCAAAATTAAATTGCTTAAAATTAAATCCAATAATAAAAATATTCAATAATTAAATTATATATATTTATTTTATGTACAATTTAAATTAATTCCATTCTAAGCAGATTAAATCTTATCACAAAACCTATTTTGCTTGATCTACCCATTTCATCATTTTCATTTTTACAGGGTATACATTAAAAGTATAAACATTCAGCAAGTTGTCAAGTTGTTGATATGACTGTGTGAAAAAGGACTTGGACTTGGACTTGGGCTTGGGCAAGAACTCGAACTGGGATTCGGACTCAGATTCTCAGGCCGGCATTCCTGCTCCCATCCGGCTTAGGGGCCTGCTTAGTGGCCAGTGCAAATAAATATTAATCATTGTGTAATAATTTTCTGCTGTCAGCTAAATTTAAGCAAAGTATTCATAATCCACAAGTGAAAAACCACTTTTGACAAATCGTTTTGTGCGTCGGTTTCGCCCAACGCTTTCATCGCTTATTTATTTGCGGCAACTTTTGGCCAGCTTCTTCTGTGGCGGAAACACATTCAAAGTTGTTGTTGCCAACTTGATTTGATTTCTTAAATGCTTTGCTCGTATTTTGTGCCATTTTAGAGATCGCCGTTGCTGTAAATCAGGATAATCTCAGTGCCTTTGAAGTTGGGGCGCCAGTTGCTAAGCAAATGGTATTGAAATAATGAAAATGTAATAAAGAGCGATACCTTCACACGTCGTCTCACAGCGGGACAGGGAGACGGGAGAAGGGTCGCAACCCGTTGGGTCAAACGGATATGTTGCTTATGCATGGGTCCTGTGCGTGCGTTGGGGTCGAAGGGACCACAGTTTGGCATTGTCCTTGCTCTCCTTGCTGGTACTGGTGCTGTTAACATTCGATGCACGTAGCGCATTGTTTGAATTTCATGGCGACTTTATGAGTTTTGTAATCAAACAAACACACACACACACACACACACACACTAACACACGCATACTCGTAGAGCGTTTGGTGCACATTAATATTGCTCTAGTTGGAAAGCCACATGTGTGAGGTTGGGGAGTGGATGTATTGACAATCGAGGGGCTTGTTAATGCTAATGATGATAAAATATGAACGCCTCCAGCTTGGCTAACTTGGTGATCCGACCAAATCGTCGCTTTGTCGCCTTGTCGCTTTGCCGCCTTGTCGCCTTGTCGCTTCAAGCTGCAGCCGCAGCCACTTAAAATGTCTGCTGAAAATATTTTATTGCTTACTCTTAGGCGCAGACATTACCTGGCTGACTCTGAGTGGAAGTTGGAAAATAGAATGACTGAGTGGAAAAAAATGTGCCACAATGTGATTATTCGTGTGCAGCACTTAAAACTAGAACCACACACACAAAAGACGCCACACCCACTTGGAGGGGGCGTTGTAGACTGTCTGTAAATCGAGCACCGTTGTTTGCTGGCATTTCTGGAGCGGTTCCAGGGGCTTCGTCAGCAGACGTGTTAACAAACAAAAAGGCTGCCCGCCGAGAAGGTATGGCCAGAAATTAACTAAGCAACAGTGTTGCCCGTAATAATAAACACAACAGACAACACTCTGTGTGGAGACACCCCTCCCATCAGCAGTGCAAATAGCAACCCAACATTTCGGGTGGTCCTTTGCATGTCAGGAGGATATCGTGTGGCGGCTATCGGTGGCCATCTATGTATCGTCTGCCTGCTCAAAACCATTAAATAAATATTTGCTGGCCTCTGCAGGAATCTCTCAACACGTCGATACCAACGCATAAAGCACAACAGCAACACACACACACACACACACGCACACACACGCACATATATAAATATATATTAAACTCAAACACAGCAGTATCCCTAACAGTATGACAAAAAAAAAGAAGAAGAAGGAAAATAGAAAATATTCTAAATATCATATCATCAGCATTTTTCGATAGACTCCCCATCGAAGGGTGGCCGGTTGGCATCGTGCGGCTTTTGGGGTTGACTTCGGTGGACAGTTCCGTGTTTACCATTTATTTTTGATTTGGGTATTTAAGGTGCGGATGGACACTAATGTTTGTGTGGGTGCCAGTGTGCGAACAGCTCGCCCCAGTCGATGGTTGTGTATTCAGGGTAGGGTATTCAATTCACCAGAGTGTTGACAGCTTAAGTGCCATTTGGCAGCTCGAGCATTACTAACTCTAATTTATCTAATGTCTATCAAAACAAACTCAACCCAGAATGCACAAGATGGGTATTAATTTATATATATATATATATATACAGATCTAAATATACATAGATCTAAATAATTAATTTAAACTTCAGAATTATAGTATATTATTTTATTAATCAAATCTACGAAACAGTGAATCATTTTACAATTACCCATCACAAATATCATTTATCGAAAGTATATTTTAATTTCAATCGATAAATATTGGATTCATTCACAAGTAAAAACAATTTAACGCCAGACAACAACAAATAACAGGCAAAATGAATGTGACTGGATAAATCTTTTAATTTATGCACCGTTCGATTATTTGCACAGCATATCTAATCAATACAGACAGACGCACACACACACACAGTGTGTTGCACAGTGGTTGCAACAATAACAGTAACTATATGTTCTTCACGTGGCTGCAATTTAAATCTAAAATAATTAACTCGCATGCTAATTAGTTGGATTATCAATTCAAAGCATTTGTTTGTTTCATCTCATTTGTGGCATTCTAAAATAATATGGCCACAATGCAACAACAATTGGCCTTTAAAGTCAACTGCTGCTCTAAAGTGGCAATAGTCGGTCTGCAGTCATCAGCATTGTAAGCTGCAATATTGCAGCAAGTGCTCGGCAAGTGTAAAATAAGACCTCGACATTAATCACACTCTTGCCACACACACTTGCCACACACATCTTGAAGTGTGGTGCTCTTCGCTTTCCACGCTTTCCTTGGCGTGTGTTGAATGAATTTATGCAGCTCCTTCACAGGAGCATATACATATATACATGAAAAAAGGATCATTATGAATATGAAATGCATTCCATTTAAGCAAGGCAAACTGCTCTTCGCCGCAATGGGTAAATAATGACTGGCAACTCGTATAAATGCAAAGTTGCCGACATGTGAAGCGCGACTAGTGCTCATAATTATGAATATTAATTAAAGTGTAATCGGAGTGGCAAGTGGCAAGTGGGTAGCTTATATCTCCAGGCAGACAGGCTCAACAAATAAATGCAAAACTAATGGCCCAAAAACAGAGTCTTTGAATAAATCACAGCAGATTAAGTCGCAAATTATGCGAAAAGGGATACGATCCTAAACAAACATGTTGGCGAAAGCCAACTCCAAAGCACAAATCACAATCTGAGCTTCACTCGAAAACAAACACTTCCCATTGGAATATATTTAAATGCACTAAATGCTCCAACATTAGCATGTGTCGACATGACGATATTAATCTCGGACCAGCTTTGAGGATAAACTCATTTTATGTATGTGTAAATTTTGATTATGAATTAGACGTCAATATAAAAATTGATCAAATTCTCTGCTAAACATGCAAGATGCTGTAGTCGAGTTAGCTCGACTACGATATACCCTTAACCCAGTTTTTAAATATATTCTAGTTTTATTTTATTCCTTTAATATGATTTGCACTCAAATGTTCTGTTCTACAAATGCATTTCTTACAGAGTATTTTTACTTACAAGCCGGAACTGACCAGAACTGGCTGGCTACAAACATACATACATACATACAGACATAGTAGTTATCGGGGCTCTGCAGAATACACACAAAAATATTGACGCTAGCGTCGATTATCATGCCATTTCTTTCTCACACATGCGCTCGCCTATTTATGAATATAGAAACCAACAAGATCAATATGAAAAAATATATTTTCGGCTATAACTTTGGTGTTTCCTATCCGATCTTAATGAAATATTTGGAATTGATCAATAATTTGTATAAGCATATTATGTATAAATTAGAAGCCTCTGCCTCTTAAATTGTGGAATTTATTGTTATCGGAAATCGAAATTTATCGATAATTGACAAACGGAGGCAGTTATCGACAAAATAAAGCAAACAGAGAACTTATATTCCAAATTTGAAGTCGATATCTCATATAGTCTGAGATCCGCGTGTTCATACAGATGGACGGACGGACGGACGGACGGACGGACAGACGGACTTGGCTATATCGACTCGATCAAGAATATATATGTATACTTTATGGGGTCGAAGATGTTTCCTTCTTTTACCCATTTTTAATGGGTTAAGGGTATAAAGCTTTCAGATCAAGCATCAGCAGCTTATCTTATATATATATATCTGATATATCAATTCTCATTGTAATTATTTTTTGGAACATGTAGCAATTAGGGTAAATAAACTTTGCAATTTTTATGCCAGACAGCACTTCAAAGTTGTCTGAATCAAGTGCCACATGACGTATGCGTAATTTTTCATATGTGAATTAGGAGGCACCAACTGTGCATCTGTCTTGTTGTCTGTCTGTCTGGTCGTCTGTCATGTTTCACATGTTGTGTGTACAGTTTGAAGTGCTCGTTTAGTTTTTAGGCGACTCGACAGAAAATTATTTATTCGAAATTTATGCAAATTTTAATTGCTTTAGCAAGGGAATTTATGTCCGCTGGCCAGAAAAAGGAAATCACTTATGCATAAATATTTGAGTGGTCCCCAAATAAATTATGGTAACATCAAATGCATATGCCATCTGTTGTTCTACTGCTATTTAATGACACTCATTAGCTTGCAAATTTAATAATGCTCTAGCAGAAATCCGGAATTTAAAAACATATGTTTTATGTTTTGTTTTCAGTTTGTCAGAGCAGCGTTTGCACTTTTTTGTTATCTTAAATTCTTGACAGATAAAAAGATTTGCATGCAACTAAGTAAGTAACTCTCTAAGAATTCAAAAGTCGTGAACAAAGTTTTGAATTAATGTAATGCAATCCCTCAAAAGGTTTCTCTGCAGCCCAACTTCAGTTATCTTTGCATCAGCTTTCGAATAGTCAGTCAGTCAGTTGACTTCAGGCAGTTGCTGTGGATCCACTTCTAGATTAACTGCTTATTTAATGACACTCTAATAACAACCTTCTAATGGACAGCCATCAGAAGCACTGTCAGCTTAAGCGTTTGGGCCATTTAATCGTCATCAGGTTCAATGATTCTGTTAATTTAGTCAAGAAGCAAGTGCCTAGGCAAAATAAATAGCGAACCAGATATGAAATTTCGATAGCCATTTTAATGGCTTTCGTTTTATTCACACTTATTTATCCATTTTTAATGTTTTATTTTTTTTATTTTGATAAAATAAAAAGAAGAAAGAACTGTTAGCTTAGGCAAGCCGAACAATAAATACTCTTGTAAGCCGGATCTGAGTAGTTTGTTTACTTGTCTACTTACATTTTTTTTTTTTTTTTTTTGTTAATTTTAATTTATAGTTTTGTTTTGTATTATTTTTAACTGATTATTCAACCTTTTATATTTATTAAGATGGGCGTTGATTTACATGTATTTTAAAACTCAAATTGTTTTAATGAATGTTATATGACATACTGTACCTATGCGATCATATCCGACCTACATATATATATTGTCTTCAGCAAAAATAGGGATATATCGTATTTTTGTCATGTCTTCCTCTGACCAGACCAAATGGACTTGGCTAACTCAACTGGGATTTGCAAATCTGAAATATAAAATTAAAATACGAGGGTATTCAATTCAAAATGGTACATAACGAATTTATACATACTCAATGGAGTGTTATTTGTTTTGTTATTGAATAACAATTTAATAATAAACAATACCATTCGGTATTTCTATGAAATTTTAATACAATTTTTATTGTTATTTGTATTTCGAGGCTATTTCATAAACTCAAATGTTATTTATGGCTTTTGGTTATGCAACTTTCCATAGGACAAAAAATTTAATTCGACAGCATAGTTAAAATTCCTCAATTTTGCAATAGCAATTTTTTGTTGCTGTTCACTGAAATGGGCGTGGTTTGCCAACTCCCAAAGTTTTATGCATTCGCCATTCAATATTTTATGTGCATCAATTTCTGCTATATTGGCAAAATAAGAAATTGTTCGTTTTTTCGTTTTTTCGTGTTTTTTTTTTTTTTTGCATTTTTGGCAAAGGAAGTCATAAATAAGCCTGGAACTGACGCTGACTGGACAATCAAACCCGCGTCTTCTTTGTCCAAATGTCCATTGTTGTTCTTGTTGTTGTTGTTGTTGTTGGGCAGTTTTGCTGACTTCAATGCGGGGCGTGCCCTTTACTGCTGCAACTGCGGCAATTTTGGCTCCATCCGCTATTTATACACTTGCCCCAGCCAATTCGCCCGCATTGTTAGCAAATCAAGTTATTACGCCCAATTCCATGCCCCGAGACCAACGCATGTGTGTGTCACAGTGTGTGTGTGTGTGTGTGTGCTGCGTCACATATGGCGCGCATAAATAGTTTCAGCATTTTCTATTTTCCATTGGATTTGTCGCCAGCAACAGGGAGGCAACATTCCCAAAGTTTCTTTATGCGCTTTCCATGAACATTTCGTGGCAGGTTTATATATTTAATGGACTTTGCACAAGTTTTTCGTTATTTGTTTTTCTTTCTTGTCGTCGTCGTCGTCGTTGCTGTTGTCCTGTTTTCTTGTGCGCTAAGTTTATTTTCTTTTATTTTTTTATTCTGTTGCATGGAAAAAAGAACAACAGCTATGATGATGATGAGGATGGGGATGATGGCAAAGCCACATTATGCCCGTTGGCAAAGTTTTCTGACGCCAGCATTTATAACCGCTGCAGTGTCCATTTTGATTATTAGCAGACCTCAATGGGCTGGCGGGGGTTCACATGCAATTGGAAAGGAAAGCGTGACGCATTTTATTATTCACTTATTTTTCGGAGACTTTGGAACAAAATCAGCTCATTTGACGACAGCACATCACAAAATGACATTTATGTCGGCGCCAGCTCCGTCATAAATAGTTAGTTCAATGCATGCCACAGTTTGTGCTGCCCCTTTTAACGGGCTTTCAGTTAGCCCCTTTGTCATATTTATACAGCCCGCCAGGCACTCTGCGACTGACAGCCTTGACATTTTCAAAGTTCAGGGACAAAACCTCTGAACTCCCCGACTAACAAATGATTAAGGGAAAAAAAAGAAGAACTAGACGAAGAAATAGTGCTGGCTTTCAGTGAAAGGCAGGCAAACAAATGCAGGCTTGAAAGGAATACACTATGCTTTATTTCAGTGAAATGCCAAGGGTTGTGCAAACACAGGTGAAAGCTAATAAAAAATTCAAAGCCCAACACAAAGCCGAATACACATCAATTTGCAGTGCACTTTTTAAAGCTGCAACATTCTTATAACATTGCCACTGTGCCTCAGCCCTGCACTCAATTCAATATGGCAATAAAACTCAGATAAATCATAAGTCAAAAAAGCACACTTCGGATGCGAGTAACAAAAATTAATAGATAGAGAATTTTATGCAGACTTTGCCGATTTCAACTCTCGACATAAGAGGCAGTGGGCGTGGCAAGTGCATAAATCTGTGATGCTGCATTCCCCCTAGCAAAAAGTAGGCAGTCGAAGTTGGCCAACTCGACAGTTGTTTGTGTGTGTGTGTGTGTGTGTGTGTGTGCGGCTGAAAGGATCCTAAAAGTGGGCGGCGGCAGGGGGCGTGCCTAGCCTGCATGTCAGATACTTTGACTTGCCGCACTTTGTCTGCCAGCTGTAATAAAGTGTTGTCATGCATTCCGTGCAAACATTTTCTCATATTTATGACAACAACAACAACAACAACAACGATGATGAGGCAACTGCAGCAGCAACAGCAGCAGCAGCAACAAGAGTACAAAATGTCCTTCATATCATAGCAATTTGTAGCAAGTTGCTGGAGCAGCACTTTATGTTAAGAACCAGTTGAAGAATAACATAAAAATGAAAAGTTGGTTCGTTTGCTATACAAATAATTAGACTGCTTCTAGGATGCTTACACAAATTGTAAGCACAATAAACAAACTGCAATTTGTAGCCACAGATAATTTAACGATGTCAAGTAATTTTTAAACAATTTTTACTTACACTCATTAAACTCGAAATAAAGTTAAATATTTAATAAGACTGAATAAAGTTGCTTATATGGTTGGATCTCTACTGTAATTATTATGCTAAATTATTATTCTGGAGCGAAGGTGAACTTCTTTCGACAGTTGTGATTGTTTTTGTGGCTGCAGCTGTTGCAAGTGTGCAACTGTGCAACTGCTGCTGTTGTGTTTGCTGCTTGTTATGCAGCACTTGTCTGCTTCACGCCCACATCCGCCCCCTCCTTTACAGTCTGTCGCCAATTTGATTTGTTATTGTTTACGAGCTAAATGGGAAAGCAACCAGCCGTCTTTAATCCTGTCCGTCTGTCTGCCAGACTGACAGACTGACAGTCTGTCTATCACTCATTTCGCAAACACTTTACAACGCTTAATTGCAGCACTTGTCCAAAAGATATGCAAATAGTTGGGATTACCTGGAAGATTCAGGAGGATGTCGAGAAGAAGTTTTGCAAACGGTTATCGATTGACTTAAATGAAGTCGCTAAAAGAAGAGGCAGCTCATTAAATAAAAGTAAAAAAAAGGGATTAGGTTTTGCAGCAACTGGAAATGTTCAATGCTCAGCGGCTGATTGAAAGACAATTTCTATCGTTAACTTGAATACAATTTAACGTAGCAAATAAATGCATCAACAGTTGAATGAACACCGCCGGCCATTGAAATCAAATGCGAAATTGATGAGCTAGGCGAATGACAGTCGTGACACGCCCTCCTCAGCTGCCCCACCAGAACGTGCTGGACTCATCAGCATCAACATCATTATCATTATCATCATCATCATCATTATCGTCTTTGAATAATGAACACGCGGCGAACTGTGTTCGATAAATTGTCGAAATTCGTTTTGACTAAAAGTCAATAAAAGTCCACTTAAGGCTACATTGTTGTCCGCTGCCCGGAACTGTCCATGTCCATGTCCATGTCGGAATTGGGGGGATTGCGAACCAAGTTGTCATCTTGTTGTTGGCGCTTCCGGCTGCTGTTGCTGTTGTTGTTGTTGTGCATAAAAATTGTTTTTTAATGCGCGCACATCAATAGTCAAGCCAAATAGTCCGCAGCAAATTTAACTACCAACATTTTGTTGCTTATTTTCGCTCAGTTTCGCTTTTAGCCTCAAAAAAAAAACAACAAAAAAATAAAATGAACGAAAAATAGAATGGCAAACAGCAAGACAGGGATTACAGTGAAGTAGAGTTCAAATCTGGGTTGGTTTCTTTTTTTGGGAGGCACTGCTTAGAGTCCGAGTCTGACAGCTAAAACAAGTGCAGCCAACTTTGGCATTAACATAGTTTCTAGTTATGCACGGGCAGCATAACCCTTTTTTCAGTTGGCCTTGTCAACCTTTTGCCAGCTTATTTTGGTCAGGCAAACAATTAATTCAACTGGATGCTGGCCATGCCAAGAGCACTCTGAAGCTCATTAGCCATGTACTCGTGTACCTTTAACCGGCTAATGCGACTTTAACAACAAGTTTTCGGCAACGCAGAAGTTTCCCAAGCATAGGAGGGAAAGAAGGAGGGGGGTAGATGCGGTAGGGGGAGGAGCATTGGAGAAACCCGTGTGTGGCTAATTAGAACACATTTCTTCAATTTAATCTCGACAGCGGCAGGGGCCAAGCGAGCTGACAAAAGGAGCAGCAGCCAAAAAGTTGAGGGTTGAGTTCGATTTAATGAAACGCATTACGTGGGTGGTTTCATGGGGGGAGGGGTGGGTGGGTTGCGGGGAGGGTTGGTTGCCAGTAAGTGTTTGAGGGATGATGTTGCCATGTATACAGTCAAATGGATGTGCGCATTTTTGTTAAATCATTTCCAATGAAAACGTTTAAAACTTTTCGCATGAATGTTATTGTTGTTGTTATTGTTATTGTTGTTGTTGTTGTTGCTGTATTTGACAAATATTTATGCTAATAAAAGTGGCAACAGTTAAGCTCGCAACACTCGAACTTTGCGGAGCTGTTGTTGTTCATGTTGCTGTTGTTTTTTGGGGCACGTGTGCTGCTGAAACTTTACGTGTGTGGAGCGGTTTCAACTATCGTTGAAAGCTTAACGACCACTTTAAGCACCACAGTAGTGTGGTGCATGATTATGCGAGTTTTGGCTTAGGGCAGAGCGGGTTAAACCATGCCACATATGTATGTAAGGATGTTTGCATGTGGGTGCGTGTGCGTGCGCCTGTGTGTGTGTATCTGTGTGTGTGTCTGTGTGTGTGTGTATGTTTGTAATCCCTTCATATAGTTTTTTTTTTGTGGCTTGATTTCTGCGGTAATCTCTGTAGTTGTTACCAATGAATTTTAATAGTTATTACAAATATCTTCATATACAACTGTTTATAATTTACTCCTAAAATATATATTCTTGATCAGCATCAAACAAACTAGATTCCCAGTTTCAAGATATCTAGATAAAAGTGGGTTACTACAAAATCTATAGTTAGTAATGTAATGTAATTGCTATTTAAATATACATTTGATCATTACAATGATTTATTATTTATTTTCTCAGAAAATATGTAACCTTATAAAGTGTATCAATTTTTGAATCAAACTAGAACAAATTTGCAGAAATTTGTAATTTTTTTCTGTATTTTTCAAATAAATAAATAATTTAAAAATATGCATTTATTTACAAGATGACGTTAAGAGAACTTTTTGACAACCCCAAAAATAGTATCTATATTTTATTTTTAATTCACTTTTCGATATCTTTCCGAATATAATAATAGATAACATGATATAATAATAATTATAATAATAATAATAACATGATTCCTAGTATATGTGGAATACATTTTAGACTTCTTATTAAGCAGTCCAGACAAAATTGGCAACTAACATTCGAAATGACATTTGTCATGCAGAAACATCAAAGTCTGTATCTGACTTTGCTTTTAACGTGGCTCAATTAGAATTGCCACAGGGCCCAAGAGAGCGGAACAACGAAGCAGAGGAAGGCGGACAGAATTTGACTTTATTAAATTAACGTTTCATGTTCGTTTAATGAACAAAGTAAAGACGAAAATAATGATGCAGTTAGTGAGCCCGGCAAGGGGAATGTTGACAGGGGAGGAAGGAGGAACAGGATATGGTGGTGGGGATTCAAGTAAACGTGTCGCGTGCACGAGGCATACGAAAAACAAAAGATGGTGAAAACGAAAAATGCCGCAAGATGTTGCCGCATTTTGTTGCCGGCACCGCGTTGTTGCGGCTCTTTGCGTAACAAGCCACTCTAATGACAATATTGGCACTTGCAACAATAACAACAGCAGCCACAGCAGTAGCGACAATGAACATGGCGGTAACGGGACACTGAAGCTAGCAAACAACTACAACAACAAGAACCGTAATAATTTTTGTGGTTATTACCAAGATTACAACAAGCAGCAGCGATGGCAAAGCAAAAGCAAAGTCAACGGCAAAAGCAGTGGCAACACACACACACACACACACACGCACACGCACAGCCAAAAAGCTGAAACATGTCAGACACAAGGATGTTGACTCACACACACACACACACACACACTCAAACATACCTCAGCATTTATGTATGTGGCCAACATTTATAGTCTGCTTAGAATGACTACGCTTAGCAGCCGACAAGGATGAGGAAGGGTGGGGAAATCAGGATGAGAAGGAGCAGTGACTTCAAGTCGAAGGCGGCGCAATGTTTTCATTTTTAATGAAAGCACGTAAAATGCGAAAAGTCTCACACACACACACACACACACACGCACACACACACGCACACACACACAAAGAGCAAAAGAATACTCATGCCCACATGTGTTGGCAGACATTCATAGATTTGCTTTAATTATAATTCTAGACGCGTTTATCACATCAACAACAATACAATACACACACACATACACTTGCTTATGTATGTATATATATATATAAGTATATATATATTTTTTTTTTTTTGACTGAGCTTCAACTGCGCACTTGTACTTGAAATATTATAGAAGCAATCACACACACACACACACAATGTTCTGCTATGTGTGTGTTCCCACAAAATTCGTTTTTCATCAGCTAAGCCAGCACAAAACAAGGAGACACACATACACACACACTCTCACACACACACAACAACCCACACACATTTACATTCAAACTAACAAAATGTGTTTTATGTTTTTGAATATTTTGTTGGTTAGTGAATTTTACTATACCCTGTATTTCAGCTATTTATATTGGGGATCGTATTAAGTTTTATTCACAAATTCCATCGAAAGAATGTTCAAAATATTTTTGTCCCCTTATTTGCGGCAAAAATGTGTTTTATAAAGTTATGGGAATAGTTTGCCGACCGCAAAACTGATGCGTGTTTTAATTTTATGATATTTTATAATAAGAGGAAGCTATTGTTAAGCAAACTACTATTTAATTATAATATATATATATATATATATATATATATATGTATATGGGTATATATTTTAAATTGTTCATGTTATGGATAATCCACAGCTAAGTCAATAAGATGCATTGCAAGCCGTGGATGCAGAGCCACTACAATTGACCAAGTACGACGCCTTCAATAAATCGGCAATGATATAAAATTCCAGATCCGAATACCGACATCTGCAAACATTATCTCTGTTAACACAGTCTTGAAATGTGACAATCCTAATTGCAATTAAAACATTTCTGTTTACTCACCTTCGACATGGGAGGAGTCGAAGGGCTTCTCAACTGCTGTCTACGCTAAAACTCGCAGTACTTCAAATATCATTAAATTCTTTAATGTTTTTTACTTTATACAAGATGTATTATATAATGCTATTATATATTTTCACATATCATTAAATTCTTTAAGGTTTTTTTTACTTTATTCAAGCTGTTTTATATAATGCTATTATATATTTTCACATATCATTAAATTCTTTAAGGTTTTTTTACTTTATACAAGATGTATTATATATTGATATTATATATTGTATTATACTCTAAAATAAAGTCTTTATCATCGTAAAAAATTGGCACTTTTCATACATCGACGTGTTTTTTTTTTAATTATTAAAATGTTATTTTTGAGAAACTTGATTATATGTTTTTGAAATGAAGTCTTGCAAGGACTGGAGAATGCAAAATTGATATGTCATATGTTGGGTATATGTTGATGACTAAGCAGATCCCACATTTTAACTACCTGACACCACATGTAAGTATACCATATAAAATACTTTTATTACTTAATTCAAATGAATTTTAAGGTATGTGGTATTCGCATAGTTGACACATTTGCAACCGCATCTTCCTTATTTATTTTTGCAAAATTTGTTGTTTTCTCTTATCCATTCTTTACAAGTCGTTTTGTCCGTTTTGTGGTTTTACTTAGTCCTTTGTGCTTTTGTTATATATGAATTTGGTGTTATGGTTATGAAAACAATTTTGGATACCTTTTTGACTACCACATATAAATTTAAATTCTCAGTGTAATGACATACCTTCAGAAAAATGTATGTAAATTACGAGCTTAGAGTATTTGTTATTCAAGTGGTTGAAATAAGTTTAAAGCATGGCATTATGAAATGTTCTACTGGATTTTTCACATTGATATTAAATGAAAATAATTATTTGAAATATTGAAGTGCAAAACCGATTGAAAAGTTTAATGTGGTCTAAAATACGTTATGCTAAAACTAAGCAGCTTATTTTTCATGTAAATAATAACAAATATGATAAATAATATGTGCATTGTGTGTGTTATTAAAATACGTTTCTCTGTGTTTTAGTTGTTGTTGTTGTTGTTGCTTTTTGTGGTTCATTTGAAATGTGGCCATATGCCACATTATACAATAATCCCAATTAAGCTCACTTTAAAACAGAGAGCAGATGTGCTTCACCACAACTCCCGAACTGTTGTTGGCCACATTTACATGAATCTGCCTACAAAGGGTTATTTATCTTAGAATAAATTTTATATGTAGGGATTATAACAGACGCCTCGATATCCGCTCATAAGCACTTGACTTCCAGTTACACAGTCACATACAAACACTCCCAAATCGGTCAACAACTCCATTCAGTTAACTCAAAAGGTTAATACTCGAACAAAATAAAAAAATAAATAGAGAGAAATAAATTCGAATTTAAATTCTAAATACGGCTGCATATGAAAATTATTGTGAACATGGAAAATAATATTTATTTGATGTTTCCATAATCAAAGACAACAACAACAACAACATCAGCTTAAGATGCGGCAAACATTTGCACAAGTCTCGAGTAGCAATGCGAGTTTTCCTTTTGGTAAGGATTTGTTGTCCAAGAGGAAGTGAAGGATTTCAAGTGCAGTTCAGAGGATGTCCTTAGGCATGCAATAATCTAATGTGTAAATACTTATGAATAGTAAATGGCTATGTGTGTGTGTGTGTGTGTGTGTGTGGATGGGTGGGCGTGGCATAGCGCACACAATACATGTTACATGCCACTTAAAATCGAAATAAGTAAAGTGCAAGCTAAAATGTCAAAAAAGGCAAATGGATTTCATGGCACACAGTTTGCTAGATGAAGTTTTTCCAGTTGCTTTTATTGCTTCAATTGCTTCATCTGGAGCCATGTTACGAGCAGCCTTTGGTATATACATATATTGCTGCCAGGCGGCGACTTCGGCAAGCCGCCAACAATTGGCCCGGCAAGGGGATTGGGGCGAAGGCTGCATCCGACTAGACGACAGAGGCTGGCACGTGCACTTGAGAGAGTGGCACAACAGGACGCCGGATGCCACATGAGATGCCAACGACGCGTCGCCAAAAAGTCAATAATAATAGGTTGAAATTCAGCAAAAAAAAAAAAAAAAACAAGAAAACACACAAACTACGCAGACAAATTCGTTTGAAAAGGGTTAAGGAATGTAATAATACTTAAAAAGTTGAAATTCAACGCTGCCAAGGCACATCACACAACAACAACAACAACTAAGGCTGAAAAAAGTACAATGCGTGCATATGTATATGGGTGTGGGTGTGGGTATGGGTATACGGGTATATGAGTATTGGGTGTGTACCAAGAGGCGTATGAGTTATATTCAAAGTTGCCGTAAGCCGTTCAACGATCGCTGTCTCCGTGCTCTGCCTACGCCCCAGTCTGACTGGTGGGCACGTCTTTGGCTTGCTGCTTGACTTCTAAGTGGTATTTACTCATGTTCCATCCGACCTACCAACACACACACACGCACACACACACGCACACACTCCCTAAGCGAAACCACCACTATGCTTAGCCATGTTTGTATGTACATCTGTTGGATTGCAGTCAGTTCGTTTCGATTTGTCATTTTGCTGCCACGACAAAGCGACAGAAAGAGTGTGGGACAGACAGACAGACAGACAGACAGACACAAAAAAAAAACGACTTCAATTCTTTGCATACTTTTGTGTGTCAAATTCAAATTCAATTTCTGATGCTGAAAGGTTTTTAATCTTGTTTTTTGGCGACTCTTCTGATGCTTCTCCTTCTGCGAACACCTTCAGCTCCGTTTAAGGCACACTTGCTGTTGTTGTTGTTGTTGTTGTTTTTGGCTTAAGGCTACCCTCGTTATATTTTGGCCAGTTGATTAGCTTAAACATCTTTTGGCATTATGCAACGTGTTGTGTCTGACAATTTTGTTATTCAATCATGGTAAGCCCTCGACCACGTCCGGTTTTTAAACGGAAAGAACTACTTTTCAAATATATTCAAGAAAGCACTTAATTTACTTTTTTTATTGCCAAGCCGTTGACTTATATTTATACAAATAATTCTAAGACTATATTATATAAAATACTTTAGACTTAGACATTATCTGCGATATATAGAAATGATTATCGTCTTTCTGAAATACAAAACAGTTGTGTATGATGAATCTACAACCTTGTTTCGCTTACTTGTCTTCTGTTGCAGGGTCCTTGGCAACCTTCGCATAGGAAAGTGGATCAGCCAAGCCTGATGAGGTTGCAAATGCTTCGACTGCTTCGACTCTGCCAGAATCTCCAGGCTACTGCGGGCCATTAACCAAATTTGACAGTTGCCAAGCTTCGTGCTTCAGGACGGACGGACAGCTTGGATATCGAACCGGACACGCCAGCATCTACGATATCCGAGCACACGAGCCCGGAGGACCTCCTTCGAGCAGAATGCAAATGTTATGCTTAACTTATGACATCTAGTTATAAAATCTTTAAGAATACGATGAAATGGTACCTTAGATAGAATACAATATAAAGATCTTTGACCTTCTGATTCAAGCATAACAAAAAAAAAAGAGTTTTAAAAATGGAATTTGGATGAAAAAAAAGTTTACCAAACCGTTAAATAATGTAAACAATTTTTGCAGCCATCCATAGCTAAAGCCTCCGCTTAGACTTATATATATTTAAACGAAGGAAGGTTTTCGACAAAATTCCAATGATAAAAATGATTTTGACGAGAATTTTGCACGCTTGTCGCGCTTGTTGTAAGCGGATTTAAATGGCCAATGGTCGGTTTTTAGTATAGTGTCGAGCGATTTTGGATTTTTAATTGATTTTTGAGCAGAACTACAAGCTGGGAACGTTTCACACATGACACGAACAGGCCCATGTGAATCGCAATGCATTTTTCTCATTTTTCCGTTACGACCATCAAAAATGAAAAATAAAAAACGAGTAAAAAAAACGAGTAAATACGCATGGATAACACAAGAATTTCAACTGAACATTTTCTCGGTAACATAAAAAATGTTCATACAATGCTTGTGTGTGTGTGGTGTGTGTGTGGTGTGTGTGTGTGGTGTGTGTGTTGTGTGTGTGTGTATGCTTTTAGTCTCTGCACGCATTTTGCAAATTTACCACAGAGCGAACCGGCTCCGGTTCAGGCTTTGCTGTAGATTATAAAAGTAAACCCACGGCCACGTAGCAAAAGGATATAAAGCGTAAACTCACGCACACATTTCGAACAATAAAAGTACAACAACAACAGAAAAAAAAAAAAAGAAACAAATCAAAAAAGCGAAAAAAAAAATAAAGATACGCCAGCAGCGGCCACGTAACACCAAACAAAACTGAAAAAAAATCACACGCACCCAAAATAAAACACATTAAAAATGGCAAACAAAATGGTAGACATATTTTTCCCCAGCCGTAAGGTGCATACTTCTAAGGGAGCCAGACAAAGACAGATAGATAGATAGACGCAGAGAGGGGGAGTAAATGAGAACGCGAGACTTTTTTTGCCAATTTTCCACATTTGTTTAGTGCTTAATGCTCAACGCTTTGCATGCCAAACAGGTGCTATATAACTTATCTGATCGCCCTCGGGAGTAACGGGAATGAAACTGATTTATATACTGAAAATGCCATTGCTCAAGCCAAGTTTTGTTGTCGCTCTTCTTCTACCCTGTAAACATTAGTGTTCAAAATGTTCGACATATGTTCCTTATGTGCGGGGATTGTATGAACTCCTTGCCACAGTATTATTTACACATCTGTTAACTCGTTTAATATAAATACATGTAACGAGTAGTTACAGTGCTGTTATGTGGCAACGCTGGTTAACAGATGGTTAACAGCAACATAAGGATAGTCGAGTAGGATCAGTAGAACGAAGAACTCGAGTCGTGGAAGTCGTCTATAAGAAGTCGTCAAAGTCCCGAGTGGCATAAGTTGTAGAGTTGTCGGTATGTCGGGGAATCAGGTCGTTAATTGTGCTCTTACTTCAATATTATACTTTAACTATTATATTATTAATAAACGGGACATAACCAGTCCTACATACAAATCGTTTTCTAATCCATCAAATGTAAGAGGAACATTTGCTGCGGAAAACAAAGCGAACTGTTGTAAATACAATACAGACATTATTACATTAAGTACATTAAGTATTAATACAATAATGAAAATATATTTTAAAGATGATGCTATAATTTTCTTCTATAAACTATTTTTAAATGTTTGCCTAAATTTGGACAACTACTTGCGGGGTATCTACTAGTTGTGCACTTCTTTTACCCTTTTTTTGCTTAATACATTAAGTATTAATACAATAATGAAAATATATTTTAAAGATGACACTACAATTTTCGTCTATAACATATTTTTAAAGGTTTGCCTAAATTTGGACCACTACTTGCGTGGTATCTACTAGTCGTGCACTTCTTTTACACATTTTTTGCTTGTCTGTTTTTTACTATTTGCCATCACGCCCCTCTACCGCCCGCCCCCATCTACATTTCATCTGTGCAAAGAGCGAAAACTCCTCACTGCAATTGCAAAATTGCAAATTTGCCATCAATTTAATAAATAAGCCAGCAAACAAAAGCAAATAAAAAGGCAGACTCTGACTGTGGCGCCACAGTAATTTTGGTTTATAGTCGCGGATCTGTTAATGCGCTGACTGCCGGTCGCCAATCCAGCAGTCCGGCTGTCCGCTACGCCTGTCCCGTCATCGCCGGACCACCCATCATTGGCGCCCATAAATAAAAATCACTGAGGCTTGAATTTTGCACACACTTTTCGTTTTTTATTTTTTATTTTTTTTTTTTTTTTGTAGTCAACGCGTAAAAATTGCCCGTGTTTAAATAATGGCCAACAACGAGCCAAAGTCTACTTGCACCTGCCGCGGATGCTGCTGCATTAAGCCACGTATTTACTGTTGCAATTTGCAGTAGTTATTTACCACGGCCCCCTTTCACTGAATCTGTGCTAAAATTATAAATGTTTTTATATCGTACAGAGTATTATGAAAATGCCATAAATTGTAATGCATTAACTAAGTTATCTCAAATATCAAATTCGACTTAAAATGGATCGGATAACTTCATCCAAAGTCAGTGTGCCAATCAATCAGGCAAACTCAAAATTATAAATGTCACATATAATTTAAAATAATTGTATATTTATTATTATATTTTCGAAAGTGTATCAAATCTTCGGCAATTCACAAGTAATTATTTTCCTTAGTTTTTTCTGAATGGAAAAATAACCCCATTTCAATAAAAACAAGTAAGATGCTGTAGTCGAGTTGGCTCGACTACGATATACCCTTAACCCAGTTGTTAAATATATTCTAGTTTTATTGGATAATTTCCCTTTAAAATGATTTGCACTCAAATGTTCAGTTCTGCAAGTGCATTTCTTACAGTCTTTACTCACAAGCATATACATACATACATACAGACATACATGCGTACACGAAACAGTACTTATCGGGGCTCTGCAGAAAACACACAAATATATTGACACTAGCGTCGATATCATGCCATCTCTTTCTCACACATGCGCTCGCCTATTTATGCATACAGAAAATGCTTCCGGCTGCTGACAACAGAAAGATCAATATGAAAATATATTTTCGACTATAACTTTGGTGTTTCTTATCCGAACTTAATGAAATTTTGGCAACTGATCAATAATATGTATAAGCATATTATGTATAAATTAGAACCCTCTGCCTCTTAAATTGTGGAATTTATTGCTATCGGAAATCTAAATGTATCGATAATTCCGAAACTGAAGCAGTTATCGATAAAATAAAGCAAACTTGTTCTGCGCCTGGTATACGAGAACCTATATTTCAAATTTGAAGTCTCTAGCTCTTATAGTCTCTGAGATCCGCGTGTTCATACAGACGGACAGACGGACGGACGGACGGACGGACGGACGGACGGACAGACGGACAGGGCTATATCGACTCGGCTGTTGATCCTGATCAAGAATATATATACTTTATGGGGTCGGAGATGCTTCCTTCTGCCTGTTACATACATTTGCACAAAACCATTATACCCTTTTTACCCATTTTTAATGGGTTAAGGGTATAAAAAGAACCAAAAAAGTATGTTAAGTGCACAAAGTGTTTAAAGGTAAAGTCATATTCGAACACATTATGCTTGTGGCAACATTTGTGTGCCTCTCACATCGGAAGCTTTCCATGATAAGTGGCAGCTATTTTGTTGGCAGTGCCAAAATCCGCACAAAGACAAAATTTTCTTTTGCGCCGCATGACGCAAATCAAGCGAATTGTGCGCTCCTCGCTTGTTGCCACATTCAGCATTAGAAACCGCATTTTGCCTCTAATAAATTCAGACAAAAGCAGCCTTTTGGCAAGCACAAATTTATGGCTTAGATGCCTCAGTGCGTGCCCCTTGCCCGTCAGCCAACTTGGCGTTTTGTTCGGGCTTATAATTCATGCTTTAATTGGTTAAGTCTTTGGGCGCTGAGAGGGCCCAAACGGCGCTTTTATTTATGACTCGTTAAATGTAAAATATTTGGCGCAAAATCAAAAGATGCGACTATGCTAAATCATATATAAAATTTATGTGGCGCATGCAACCAACTCCTACAAAGCTGCAACAGCAAAAGTTGGCAACCATTTGGCTAATTATTATTGCCTCACAAAAGGCAATCTTCCAATACAAGCCGGCTTCCGACACATCATTCCCATAATCCCTTGGAACACTGAGCCGTACTATGTTTTTGTCCAATTCTTCAGCAGACACTTTTCCTCCACCCTTCAGTCGTTTAAGCAGCAACAATACCAATTAGTAGTTGTCGGCCTGTGGGGAGGGGCCAAAAGAAACCCTCATCAGGGCTTAAACGAAGAATTTTCAACAATATGTTACGTAAGCTGCCTCAAAGAAATGGAGTTAGGTCTTTTGGGCGTTGCAAAACTAAAATGAATTTTTGTCGTTTTTCCGTTGCTGACAGCATTCACATGCAGGCCAAAACCCAATTCTTTTTGTCTTTTGATTTTGCCAACAATTGGGGCACTATTGTTAGCAAAGTCAAAAGAAGAGCTTAAAAATTGAATTAAAATCGGTAAAATCCATTTTGATAGCAAATAAAAGTGAGTGACAAAAATCCTAATGCGGATCTTTTAGGGATTCATGTGTCCAAAATGCTCAACTAAAATGGCAATGTTTTTTAGGTACTAAAAATAAAAAAAAATAACTTAATGTTACTCATAAATGTTTTCAATTAAACTGTCTATTATTATAGTTCTTTCAATGATTTTTATTTTTATTATTTATTTATTTATTGTCAACTATAATCAGTCGACACCAAAACTACAAAAATAAAAAATTTAAATTGAATTAAATTAAAAATAAAATGAAAATTATAAATAAATTAAAAAAATACTAAAATATTTATTTAAGATCTATAAGATTTTTAATATTATAATATTAATTTTCAAGATAAATTCCCTTACTATCGAACTGTATAAAATATTTGAGCCTGGCGATGGTATTACTAGATTAAAGTTATTTCGCTTATTTTTAAATCAAATTATAAATATATATATTCCTATACACTCTGTGAATTGAGCATCTACACTTGTAGAATGTATTTTTTAAGTTATAATTAAGTTACTTAACAGCCTCTACCCTCTTTATATAGCATATGCTCTCCTCGTACTTGGGTCAAGACGGATTTGAGCTTTTAGCACTTCAAAGATAGCTGTTGTGTTTTTGTTCCGATTTTTTTCTCCAACAAATAAACACTGGGGAAAGTGAGGAAAATGAACTGTTTTTGTCTCAGCAGAAAAGTTTTTTTCTTCGGTTTTTTGTTTCGTATTTGGGATACGTTTTCTTTTTACACACTCCCCCCACACCGTTGGTGCTTATCACACGTCAAAGGCGCTTTTTGTCTTTGCCCAAATCTGCTTTCATTTGAGCCGTGCCTCGACTTTGGGGCGAGCTGCGTGTAAAAGTTCAGTTGTATAAACATTGTGTGATTGTTAGAAAAACATGTGCCGCTGGCATACAAAAACACTTACACACACACACACACACACACACACACACACACACACACATGCATGCACACACACACTCATACTTACATTAAATGGAGACAAAGACAAACTCATCAAATTGCGCCATCGTCTGCATATGTGATTGTTATACTTCCCCCCCAACTGCTCCTCATCGTTGTCCTTCTTTATGTCCTTCTTTATGATGAAAAATCACATATTTTTTCCACACATTTCACTGTGTATCTCTTTGTGTGCGTGTGTGTGTAAGTGTTTGTCGGCATAAAGTCTCTATTATAGTCCTCAGATTAGGTTAATCCTTTCCCTGTTTGTCATTGCTATTGCCGCTGTTGTCCTTTGTTCTAATGATGGAAATGAGACGAGCGCGCCGTTAAAGAGCGTGTGAAAAGCATGGCAATAACTCTTTTAGCCCCAACTTGACGCTGCCTCTTGGCCTAATGAAAGCAGTTACAGTTTATGTTGCGCACACAAACGGAACTGACATGCAACAACACACACACACACACACACACACACACACACACGCACACGCACACACAGTGTTGGGGTGCTTAATGAACTCGCTGGGCTTAGAAAGAGAAAGAAAAAAAAAACACAAAATAAGAGAAAAACTCAAGACTTGATAATCATACTGAAGCAGACGCCACGTCGAGACGCCTCCCGTTGTCAACTTCAGATCCAATGCCGCCTTTCATACAAATCCCCACCAAACTGAAGCAGCAACAAAGTTCAACATAATTTACGATGTATTAAGCGATTTTAAACATAAACTTGCTGTTGTTGCTGTTGTTGCTGTTGTTGCTTTTGTTGCTTTTGTTGCTGCTTTTTTGCAATAGTCGCTGCTTAGATAGGCAGGCAGATAAAAAGGTGTGGCATATATCAAACTCACACACACACACACTCACACAAGAGCACACTCTCATTTTTAAGGACGCATGCAGTTGACGTGTGCGTTGATGTTGATTAAATTAATGAAATAAATTATGAGCTGCGTCGCGGCTTCTGTCTGCTTTTTAAATTGAGTGCGCACCATCTTGAAATTAATAAAGTGCCTGCTTGCCACTTGAATGTGGGCTGTGGGCTGTGGGCGTGTCTGCCACACACACACACACACACACACACGTGTGTGCAGCACTCTGTCTTTTCTTTGCCTTTCTTTGACTCGCTTTTTAATTTCGCATCAAAGTAAACACAGTGCTTAAGCCAACGATGGCGTTAAGCCAGGTGACAGCTGAGCTGAGGTGACGTTGTCTCTCCTCTGATTTATGCAGGGCCATAGATGACTTTGCAACAGCATTATGCATCCAACAATTTATGCAGCTGCTTAACAAGATATGCATTTCATTACGCATACGCCACATTGGCCATGTAATCTGAAGTGCAAGCAAAAAACTCACACGTCTCCACAAATATATTCGTGCTCCTTTCCCTTGGAGCAGTTATGAATTTCCAAGTTAATGCCATAAAAATCAAAATCGTGATATTAAAGGTAATGTGGTAAAAATTATATATATTTTATGATTTTTAAGGTGATTGTTTGGCAAATATTACAATCATGTATTTAGTTTCAATTTGAAAAAAAATGTGGTATGTGTTAAAAATTATATATATTTTATGATTTTTAAGGTGATGTATGGCAAATATTACAATCATGTATTTAGTTTTAATTTAAAAAAAAAACAATGTGCAATTCACTTATTCCATAGTCAATAATTTATTAATAACATTGTACCATATATAAATTGTGTAGCTATTGGTTTTTTTTTTGTGAATATTTTTTCTCGTCAAAATGCTTACAAATTGAAAAATAATAAAATCATTGAATGTTTTTAAAATCGTTAAATGTTTTTATTTTATTGCGATCAAGTGAAGAATGTGAATAATTTGCATAGAACATAAATAATAAATGCAGAACTCTTAAAATAGGATTTTGACTTCAGCTAACAATTGTTCTTATGTGCACAAATGCATGTATTATGGCCAAAATTCCATAGAGTTGTTGTTCTTGTTGTTGTTGTTATTTAGAAGTGCAACTGCAACAGAAGACTACTGCGTAACCCCAAGAACTGTGTGCAATGCAACACAATGCAATACAACGAAATCTGTCCCTCTGTCTGTCAGTCTCTCTTTACATATGTGTTGCGGCTGCCGTTGCCCAATGGAGCTGCCAGGATTCCAGCTGGAAAATTTGGAATGCTCATCTGTGGCTTGTGGCAGCTATCGCAATGCAATTGCACTGGCAGTGCAACAAAAGCAGTAACAATGCCTGTGGCAATAACAAAAGACATCAAATTAGCAGACGCACCTATGATACAGGACTAACTGCCTATGAGCACCCGACTGCGGAATGGGTTCGTAGCACAATCAACCAACAAAGGGAAAAAGAGGGGAAAAAGCCACAAGCAGTGTTTAGCTACTAGACAGCTTGCCTCAGGCAGTGGCAAGATGTGTATTTGTTATCTGGCAGGTGCCCGACTGTGCTCCACCTGCAGTTGCTCACACATACATACGTACACACACACACACACATAAGTCATGATGTATTTCCAAAGCAGCACATTAGCCTGAAGAGAAACTGGAATGATTCTTGCATTTGCTGGTTTTACAATAGATGAACATTTTTTAACCGCTTACATAATGCCAAAGGGTCCACTGACTATTTATGGTAACAAATGTTGTAGAACCTTGTCAAATTGTGTGAAGGCTTTCAATCAATCTCGACTCCGTCTCTGTCCGTCTATCCGTCTGCATGAACCCAACTACTTTCGACATCCTTGAAGCTGGTAACATTTGCTGGTCTGCGCCCGGGACAGAAAGTCACCAAGTTAGATTGTTGTGACGCCTGAATTGTCCTTCAAATGTCGTCAAAAGTGATCTATCTGAAAGTGTAAATCGATAAAATTGCATTTTTCCCACAATTTTAAGGATGGTCACTGGAATTGGAAGGTAGCTTGCTAGTAACCCCCTTCAAGGATTGACATAGACCACACACGCAGCACCCAGGAAATTCGGTTCTGTGACACCTGTTATCAAATTACTTATTGGTATCAGAGTATTTCGCAGTCGGTTATGCCCGACTGCAACTTTCTAGTAGCTCTACAGTTTTCTCAATTGCAATGTGGGAAAGTCCCGAAGATGGTTGTCAAGACTCAATGGCGTCTGGCAGCTGCTATTGTCTCGCTCCAAGCAAGTGGATTTATAATTGGAAAACAATTTCAATTAGTTGACAACGTTATGGAAATTACAAAGTGACATTTATTCAGTAGCAAAATCCGAGCAGTAACCTAATTAAATATTAGAAATCATTATCATTATATATCATCATCATCGTCATCTATGACAGCCAGACGACGTCGCTTGGCCGTCTTCTCGGTGCCGGCTGGCTTTTTGCGTGCCAGAAAATTGATATCCTCATCCTCGTCATCATCAGCATTGTCATCGTCATCGTCATTGGTATCGGGCTCATCCCGTTCGGCATCCTGCTCATTGTCGCTGCGTGGGCGCTTGTTTGCCTTGGAAGCAGCCATGGCGCCAGCAACAGCCACATCAGCATCAGCATCGGCATCGGCATCGCCATCGTTATCGCTATCCGAGTCAATTACATTAGGACGACGTGTGCGCTGCAAGGATGTCGATGTTGATGAGGCTGCCTTGATTGTGTTATTCGCCAGCAATGTAGCATTCTCTTTATCATGCTCCATTGGCGACACGCCATCAGCTGCCTGTTGTTCCTCCTCCTTCTCCTGCTCCTCAAGCTCCAGTAGCCGTGCTCGATAGTCTTCCGAATTGAAATTGAGTGCATCATCATCGTCCTGTTCGTCCTGCTCAGCTGCTGCTTTGCTTGATTCACTCGCAACCATATCCTTTAATTTGATTTTAGTGGCACGCTTGGCTTTCAATTGTTCAAATAAATCATCTGTGTTGAGCTTGCTGGTCTGCTGCTGCTCCTCCAACTCTCCAGCCGACTCTTCGCTGGACACATCAGGCTGTCGTTTTTTGCGCGCCAATTTGCGGGCTATTTCATTGACTTCCTGCTCCTCCATTTTCTTCTTGTCTTTGGTGTTGCGCGAACGCTTTCTCTTGGCTTTTCTGGGCGCTGCACGGCGCTCTGCCTCCTCGTCGTCGTCATCGCTTTTGCTGTACATGATGCTATCCAGTTTGAGCTGCTGCTGTTTCGTTATATTCACAGTTGCATCGTCCAGACGCTGCCTACTGCGCATATCCAGATAGTCCTCCTCTTCGTCCTCATCCTCAACATCAGCAGCTGGTTGGGGTTCCTCATCGCTGTCATTGTCCTGTTGCACCTGCTCGCCGGCTACAATTTTGGCTCGCAGCTTAAGATCGGCTGCATTCAGATAGCTTGGTATGCGCCAATAGTTCTCCATGCCCACAATGGGCGGTTGCATGCCCAGAGCGACGAGAACCTTTTGAAAGTCATTCAGCTCCATGGCATCCTTTTGTACATCAAGCAGCGGCAGCAACGGGACACCATCATCATCATCCCCGTCAGCCGCATCGACATCCTCGCTTGCGTCCTCGAGACTCTCCCTTAGCCAGTCAAAGGCCTCCTGATACACATTGGCATCCACCTGTGAGATTAAGGCACGCACTGTGCCCACATCCAAAGGTGTGCGAACACGCTGCTTGGGCTTTGCTTTGACTTTGGTCGGTGGTTGCCTGGGCACCACCACCTCCCCAAATGACGGCTCCTCCATGTAATCATCCTCGCTCTCGCTATTACTGTTCTGCTCCTTATGTCCTTTGGTGGGCTTGCGTCCGCCCTTCGCCTTCTTGGCGGGAAGAATCTCTGATTTGTCGGCTATCAAATGAAGCTGCAGCATTCGCTTGATAATCTGCTGCTTGTTGCGACGCTCCTCGAACTCACGCACAATGCGCTCCAGGCAATCTGTGAAGCAGCGGAAATAGAAAAAGAGTACTCTAAATATGAAATACTTATCACCATATATATTCCATCCACAACTCACCCGGTTCCAAGCGATGCTGATCGTATAAGCTGCTTAGCTCCTCATCCTCTTCCGGTGGCCACTGGTTCTTGCCACCCAGGGCCGCTTTGGTGGAGCGCTTCGTTGGCGCTTTGAAGAGCAGACTCATTTCCTTTAGTTTTTTTAGAATGCCGCGTCGAGTGCGTGTCTTGTCTACCAAATTGTCTAGAATCCAATCAATCACATCTGAAAGGACACACACAAACAATTTGATTGAAGCTGTTGCTTTTTTCCTCTTCTTTTTCTACTCTTGCCAAGGGTATTTTAATTTTGTCCTGGTTCGTATAAAGCATTTCAGTCAGTACAACAGAGTATTAGTAAATATCTCTGTAAAATTTGGAATGGATTCGTTAATACGCTGATGGAATTCCAATTTGTTAATTTCTTTACTAAAGAGTCAGAAGAGATACTTCCTTATTATAATCATAAAATATTCATGAATAAACTAATTGTAATTTAAAACTAATTGTAAAATGCCGAAATATTCTTTCTTATTCCCAATCTATTCTTGTTTTTGACTAGACTCTATTTAAGCATAAATTAGCTCCTGAACTTGGAGGTCTTCGGTCAGATTTTGTATGCCTTTTATGCTTAAGAAATTACTTTTAATCGGACCACAAAATCAAATGGTACCCATGGGAATAATCAGACATAAATATATCTTGATTGTCCTCTTAACGCCAACATTTAACTGCATCAAATAACTATTTAATATTGTCTCTACTTAAGATAGGGTATTTACTTAGCGACGTGCCAAAAATTCTATTCTTTCTTTTGGATTTTTTATTTTTTTTGTTTTTTTTTTTATGTTCTTTCTTTGATTGGTTTCATTCATTTAGCGTAAATTGGGTTTTAATTTACAGCCGCAAGGCATAGAGAGCAGCAGTTTGGGCCAGTCAGTGTTTGAGTAGTATTTGTCATTGTTACCCTTATCGGTTTCGGGATTCCGTTGATTCTCCTCGAAGAGGAAACGCAGCTCCACCTCCTGCTCCTCGGTCCAGGCGCCCTTGGTGCCGCTGCCGAAAGAAAATGAATTGAATAGAATGTTAAGAGAACAACTTGTTCAGACTGTACTCGCATCATCATCATTTATCAACAACTGCTGCTGTTGTTGCTGTTGTTGTTGGTGGTGGGCCCGAAACTAGTCGCCAAACTAAATGACAGGCGCAGACAGAAAGGGCAGCCAACAGCAACGGCAGCTCAGTCAATCATGTGCCCATTGTGCTGATGGCCCCTTAACCCCAAAGTGACAGAGGGACACACACACTCAACCTCACACACACACACACACACACACACACACACACACACACAGAGAGACAAACCAACTGACTCGTCTGGTGTCATACTCACGCATCGTAGGCATCACAATAGCCCGTCTCCAGCTCGTTGGCCTCTCGTATCCCTTTGTAAAATAATAACTCTGCATAGATTTTTGGATTAGTTGGTGCCACTTCGACAAATTTGCGGAGCACATAGATGCCCAGACGGCGCAGCTCCTCCTGATGGGCATCACGTTCCACGGCGAGGACTTGTTGAAAGATGCGAAACAGCTTGGCCTGTGGACGAACGGAGAGTTGGAAGATGTTTGAGTAAAAGACAACGCCACTTCATATTCAAATGAAAAGTGACGACAAAGACACAGCTAGCCACAAGTCGAGTGTTTTTCCATCGGGTTTGGGCCTTTGCTTCTGCTTTGAGGCATCGACTCCTGCCTGGCTGCGGTTGCTTCCTGCGGCTGCTGCCTGCGGCTGCTGCCAAAGCAAGATATCATTTGCAGTCCGCAAAACTTTATAAACGTTCCCCAGTCTCCCCTGTCTGTCTGTCTGTGTAGTGTTTTGTCTGTTTTGTGTGTGTATCGTTGGTCCTTGTTGTCTGCCTGTCCTTCGTATTTGGAATTTAATTTATCCTATGATTGCGCAGACCCATTAGTGGTTTTGACTTTGCATATGATGCTACTTTTGTTTTCCGCACTGCTGCTGCTGCTGCTCCTGACTATATATCCTCTCCTGATGGAAGCTGGACATTGAGATGAGCGGCTGCGGTCGTCTGTCTCCCTGTGCACCAGACACTAAACCGGCTTAGATGGCAACGATATGCAGCAGCAGTAGCAACAGCAGTCTGTCTGTCTGTCTGTCCGTCTGTCTTGTCTGCCTAGTCTGTCTGACCAGCCATCCATGTTTAGTGTATATGCAGAGTTGACTCCGCTCATATGTCTGGTCTGGATAATGTGCCATCTCTTGGTTACTTTAGTGATCAGGGCCTCAACATGGCAGATAGCTTACAAAATACAGCTTAAGCTGTAGCAACGAACAGACTTATATAATGATTCGGTGGCAGGCAGCTGGAGTTGGGAGCCTCCAAAGTCGCCGCCTGGCGTTGAATGTGATTTATGAACTCTGCTCAAAAGAAAAGTTTAATTGCCAGCCGTGAAAAGCAGCCGCGAAACGCGCACAAAAGAGCCATAGAAAATGAGTCGAACAAAAAGTAAAAGTTACACAACAACAAAAAATACAAAAAATACAAAAAAAATCAAAGGATACTCTAAAAAATTATATATATATTTAAAATTCAGAATTCCAAAGCATCTAGGAAAAAGATTCGAAAGTAAATAATAATAAATGCATATTATATATTAAATACATATTTTTAGGATATGCTCAGAATTTAGAACTCTGTTCAGAATAATATGTTCAAAGCAATTCAAGAATTAAATAATAGCTGAAAATCTGGGATAATTGTTTGTTTTTTTTTTTCTATAATTTAACCTATAATATATTTAATTAAGTGATATATTAAAATATTGATATTAGTCTTAGCTTTTAATATTTAATCCATACATTTCTGTTAAATGTGAAAAATGGAATATTTATTTTTTTTATGTAATACAAATAATGGAAATGAGCAACTCAAGTTAAGATTGCAATATATTTTAATATTAGTTTCAGCTTTTAATATTTAATACATACATTTCTGTTAAATGTGAAAAATGGAATATTTAATTTTTATATGTAATAGAAATAATGCAAATGAGCAGCTCAAGTTAAGATTGCAATATATTTTTATACAGAGCCTATTAACATATCCGAGTGCTTAGTTGTCAAGTCTGATGCGATAGCCCAGTTACCTTATGCCTTATAAACTCGAGAAGAAACACAAACAGGCATATTTAAATGATTGACTCCTCGCAGCCCCCGCATTCCCCGCAGCAGCAGCAGCAGCAGTTAAAAAGTAAACCCAAGCAATGCCGGGGCTCAAGGCGGCGCGTAAAAGGCTTAAAAAGTTCAAATTCCAGCTGACAGCAGAAGACCAAAAATGGTACAAGGAGGAGAAGTGGGTTGGGGGAGGGGACTGGAGGCTGGGGGATGTTGTGGCAAAACTCGTTGAAAAATATAAAGAACTGGCAGTAAATATCGTTTGTGGTTGGCACAAATAGAAAAAAGGTTCGCTTAATTTGTACAAATTACCATAGAAATGAAACCAGCGAAAAAATGGGCGCCTCAACGCAGAAGGACAGACGGGAACCGGGAGAGTCTGTAGACTGGAGAAGGAGTGCATTTCTTTTTTCTATGCCATTTGACTTTGATTTATGTGCGCCGGGATCGAGGGCGCGGCGAAAACAGAATTAAAAACAGCAGGAGGAAAAGCAGCTAACAGCAAACAGCCAAAACAGGCGGCCAAAATCATTTGAGTGTCGCATTTAAAGGGGCACACTCCGCCCCACTCACCTGATACAGCATGCCGGGACAGGAGCAGCCGTAGGCAATGCGATGCAGGATGGTAACAGCCGCTTTCAGCGCCGTAGTCGGTATCCGTGTCCAGTCGGTCAGCACCAGGGTGCAGGCGTGCACAATTTTGGGATGCAGCAATCTGTTTGTGGAATCAAATGGAAACAAATCAAAGAAAGGCAAATGTCTATGTGTGTGTGTGTGTTTGTGTAGGGGTGAATTATACAGAAAGTCCAATTAAATTATGCAAAATTAAACTAATTATGATTTAAACGTTTATCCGGAGCATAAAAACTTTTCGAAATACACAGCTATCAAAATGGCGGGCACAATTTGAGCACAAGCAAACTTGACGCCATTTTATAATCAAATTGTTGTTCTTGTTTTAGCTGTTATTGTTGTGGCCATTTACAACTGCTCCCCCCGCACCAACGCCCACAACTTGGCACAAGCCCCCACTCAACAGCTGTGTGCGGCACAAAGTTTGGCGACCATAAAACTTTTGGCACAAGTAATTTTAGACGCTAATCCTTAATTAGTAGCCACGAGCGAGTGGCGGCGTCTCTTCACTTTCTGTGCTCGCCTTTCAATTAAAATTACAATTACAATTTTCAACACGACCATCAATGCAAACCGCCAGCAAATGGTCATAGAACTTTCCAAATAACACCCATAAAATGTGGCTAATAAAAAACGAAAAAAAAAAAAAAATGAAGATCTTTTGAAACCTAATACTTAAAATGCCTGCGGTTGCAAATTATTTGCGGCGCCACGAAACAAATCAACGTTTGTGGGTCTAATTTACCTGCGAGCGAAATCGTCAAATTTAAACGTTTTCTCTGTGAGTCCATTATCTGTTTGGAAACAGGCAAATGCCATTAGTTAGAAAATATTTTCAATTTTATTGCTTGATTTTCAATACTTGCCTGGCTCGTCAAACTCCTCATTTGCCATATCCTCATCCTCATCTGCATCGACATCCCCATTCTCATCCACGGTTTCAACTGCAGAAAAAAAAAATCTAATTTTAATTAACTTTCACACAAAAAGGACCATCGTGAGAGTAAAAGCTGAAGGATACTTTAAAGTTGGGTAAAAGTAACTGAAAGCAGATGAAATGTTCGATTTTTAAAATACAAATTAAGTTAGCAATATCAAATGCTGATTCGTTATATAAAATAATAAGTAAGTCAGTGATTCTCAGAAAATAATGCTTATGCAATAATTAAACATTTTTCGCCAAGGGAAATTCCAAAAATAAAATCCCATTTGTGTTATGCCACTTAATTAATTTTATTCTAATTACTTTTAAGCCCTTAAGATTGCACACTAAATTTTGCAAAGCTGAACATTTGGTTTAATGCTGATTAGTCAGCTTTCAACTATAAGTTTATTTACATCATCAAAGCAACTGCAACATTAAATCGAGCATTAAGTCGGCACTAATTGTTAGTGAGTCGTCCTCTGATATGAACTGGCCTTTAAAGGCACCACTTAAAAAGTAAATCATCATTGAGTGGCTCCACCTCAAATGAATTTGTACTGATTTCAGTCAGAACAACAAGCGCTTGGCAAATGGCCATTAACAATAATTACGACGGCTGAAATGCACAAACAAGAGCACTTCAACAGCAGCCCAGCAGCACACACACACACACACACACACACACGTACACACACATACTAACAAATACTGTTAGCCGTGGTAACGAGTAAAATTTGTTGCTGTTGGGCGGCTACGGACTTAGCCATACTTTGTTCCGATTTTAAAAGTTGGCACGAAAATATTATAATAATACTTAATATAATAATAATAATTAATAATAATTTTTTTTAGTTTCTCAAATATATAAATGATATTTTAAATATGTTATTTTATATATAAAAAATTAAAAATAAATATAAAAAAATAAAATTTTGAAAACATTATTTTAAACAATATTTATTTTGCCAGCGAACAGAATTAAAGTTGAACAAACTATGCCAAGCAAACATAAATACTCTCTTATCCTTGGGGAACAGAGACTTGGAAGCAGGGCTAGTGAAATACCGAAATGGCATAGAGGCTAAGCCAAGGGGGTTGGGGATTGTGGAAAATGGAAAATGGAAGCGGAGAATGCTAAACAATGCCACAGTGCGACGCAACAATTTGCATGCCAACTGCAAGCATCTAGCAGCTGGGATGCTGCTGGCTCCTGCTGTTGCAGCTTCACCTGGCAACAAAGCCCAAAAAATGGCCCAGGCTACAACTTCATTATTCGGCTGCATTGTGTGGCAGCAACTACTACCGAAGCAGCAGCAGCAGCAGCAGCTAAAGCACAACTGCAGTCGAGTATCGCTTTATTAACATCTTGGATGTGTGTTGCAGGGGGGGTGATGAAAGGGATTGGTTGCTGTTGCAGCTTTGCCCCATCATTAAAATACAATTTTCTGTGTCAGGTTCAAGCTGCAGCCCTGAAATAGACGCACAGCAAAACTGCAGAGAAAGAGAGAAGAGGAAGAGGACGAGGAAGAAGAGAAGAGCAAGGTGAAAGAGATATGGTGACAACGAACATGACTAGGAGACTAAGGACTGCAGGAGTGCAGGAGTGCAGGACTGCAAACAGAACGATATTAGTGCATGTCCTTTTCGGGGCAGCTTTTGTCGTTGCCAGGACCGAAAACCAGCAGCCAGCAAAGCAGTAACCAGCGAACAACACGGCCATTAAACATGAACCTCGTTACGGCATCAATTTTACAGCTATTGTTGTTGTTGTTGTTTAGCTTTTTGGATGCGCCCTGCACTTGCCTGGCCACACTTAATGACTTTTGTGCGCACACACATACACACACACACACACACACACACACACACACATGCACCTGCCTGACCTTGTCTCTGGCTGATGCTGCTGTTTGGCAAACGTGCTCCTTGTTACATTTGCGGTCTGAATGCAGCAGACTGTGGCAACCACACGCACACACTTTACACACACACACACACACACACACACACATCCCACACTCTAAGTAATAACTATTTTTCGTCAGCAATTAATTTGAAGTTTAACACGCATCGTTGCAAGCGCCCCACAATTCGCCCGCCCCTCTTCACAGACAAGGATGAGCAGGATTATTACATAATGTGGAGACGCAACTGCGTCTGCAACTGAATAGCAGCAAAGGGGGCGAGTGGAGGAGGGGGCTGGCAGCACAAGTTGTACTGATTGTCTACGCAAAACTCACACAGACACAAAGCTGAGCCGCTACTTAAGCAACTGTGGACAACACAGGACAAGACACATAAGCCTGGGCGCAGCACATGATGCGTGCGAGGAAACAGTTTCAAGGACTCCGCAAATGCAAACAGGTGATGACAACGACAACGATGAAAGCGCTATAAACAAAATAATAACAAAACGCAAGCAACAGCAACAAGAGAGAGAGAGCAAAGCCAAAGAGAGAGAAAGGGACAAAGAGAGGGAGAGAGAGCGAACCAAGGCAAAGCAGCACAAGGACTGAGCGAGGAAGGGGGAGCACTCTCTCAGTGGAGTGCGCAATCGCTGAGCTCAGTTTCGAAATTCGAATTCGAGTTTGATAAGTTGCCTTAAAAGCATGTCCTGGCCGCATACTAAGCTCAGTCTAGTGCTGCCCATATGAGCGCAAGGACACGCGTTGTGTGCACTGAAAAAAATAAAATTAAATAAAGCAGTGACTTGACCAAAAAGTGTTATCAGAGTGTTGTGAAGCCGTCGAAATACATATAAAACCAAAAACACAACAATACAATTAGCTGGCCAACATGTAAATGGCCAAAAGCCGAACACCACTGTGTGTGTATGTGTGAGTGTGTATGTGTGTGTATTGTTATTATTGTTGCTGCTTTGCTTGACTGCGGCTAGTTGTTGTTGCCGTTGCGTGCAAACGTCAAACTTTTTGGCAGACAGCCAGGCGTCAAATGTTGGCAACAACTTACAAGCTGTGGCTTTTGTTGTTGCTCCTCTTCTTGTTCATCTTCTTCCTCTTCACCCCACCCTCCCTCCCTCCAGCTCACCACTCACACACACACGTAGGATGCTGCGGCCTCAGCTGGCATTATTTTCGTTTAGTCATTCATATTTATGTAGCATACTTTTGCGGGCAGTCAGTTTGTTTTGTTCTTTTGCTTTTTTAGACAGTTTTCTTTTTTCTGGTTACCACGAAAATTCTAATTTTAGTTGGCTACATACATCCGTGTGTGTGTGTGTGTGTGTGTGTGTGAAAGCGAAAGTCAGCACAAAAGCTGCTCATTTCCGCTGCACGTCAAAAGCAAAAAGCAGCCAACGGCAAATAGCCAAACCGTTAAAACTGTTCGGCTTATGCATGGCCATGGTTAATTTAGTTGGCCTGAACATCAACTTTAACTGGCGTTTAATTTACAGTGCTGCAAACTTAAAGCAAACAGTGAAGACGACATAAACAAAAAGAAGCAAAACAAAATCGAATAAAAAAAAAAACCAAAAGAAAGCAAAGCAAAAAATAAGAAGAAAGTGTAGAACGAAACTTAAACGTCTGCATATTAATCAGAGCTGCCCTCCGAGAAGGACAACTTATCACCAAGGATTTCCAGGCGACGCGCACAAAAGCCGCTTACACATCGGGGACGGCAGCGTGCCCAAAGGCAACGCTAATCAACGGCCACAGGAACGGACACAACAGCAGCGTTGCTATCTTCCTGCTGCTGGTGCTGCTCTACTGTTACTGGCCACGCCCCCTTTTAGCCTCATTTGGCCACTGTGGATTATGTTAATTAGGTAATTTTTGCTTTGATTACCACTACCTTGAATTTATATACCCCCCTCTCTCCCATTAAAACACACCCACTCATTCTGCTCATCCAAACCTGGCCACGCTCTGGGCCTGTCCACGTCGCTTACATATTTATGAAATTTTCATGTAAATCGAGCTAATTCATGCACATTTCCCTGCTCCTGTTCCTGCTCCTGCTCCACATCTTGATGCTGCTGCGAGTCCTGTCGCTGTATTTTTATTTTTTCAACCTTAATTGCAAGATAATTTTTGAGTTTGCATTGTCCACCCCTCCCCCCCTTTGGCAGCTTTCTCATCAAGCAAAAATATCAGAATAAAAAGTTAAAAACAACAAGCATAATTTAAATGTGCTGAGAACTTTGTACGTAAATTAGAAAAGTTGTCAAATAATATTCTTAAATTATGCATTTCATATTTGTCTTTGGTAGACCAAAATGCTTTTCACTTTGCTTTTTAATTATTTTTTAATTAATCATTTTTTCAGAGCAATAACATTTTTCTGAAATAAAGTGAATGCTTATATAAAATTAAAGTGAATTGCAGGCAAATAAGCTAATTGAAAATTTCACATACCTAAATATTTTTTATAAGCCAGTTTGAAATATTGATTAAAAAATTAATTTATTTAAAGCACCTGAGGGGTTATCACAAATATTATTTAATTACTTTTGTGTTCATCAAATTTATCGAAGCTACAGAATTATAATATATAATAATAGACTAATTAATAGAAATATATAATATATAATTAATAGAAAATCAAAAGAGCAAACGTGAATATAATATTCAAGAGCAAATACCTTAGTTAATTAGGCAAAAGCAGGCCTGTAGTGAAAACTGTTGCCAAAATGATAAACAATTTAGTTTTATTATTATTAACTCAATAACCATGTTTGCACTTGTCCATCAAAACGTCCAAATTAATGCATAACTAAAGCATGTCTGAAAATCTACATCAATGTTTATTTCGAACAATCGAAAGACCACAGGCAATAAATGCCAGACAATCACAATCACACACACACACACACACACAAAACACGGAGAAAGTTGAGGATGAAGAAAGGTGAATGAGAAAGTGCACGAAAGTAAAATATAACAAAACTTGGCAATTGAGGAAGAAACAGTTGAAATGGAAAATGGCAGCTGCTGCAGGCATTGAAAACTTTGTTTGCTGATAATTTAATTAGAAAATCCCTTGCTTCAATTGCTAATTTGCGAGGGTTGAACGATAATTACGGAATCAGAATCAGAACATAAATTCAAAAATGATGGCACGAAACTACAATTATTTATACCGAAAACCAATTCAGAAGCAAAACATTATCGTAATTGATACTGTCGCTTTGCTGAATGCGTATACGAGGTATACTTTCCAAATTTATGCAAACTATATGATATATATACATATATATATATATATATATATATAATTTTTCAATGTTGATCTCTCTTTTTTTTTTGCTCAAAATGCAAGGTTTTTGCAAATTGATGACAAAAATTCCGTAGTCAACTTCACCAAAATTTTGTTGTGGCTTTTATTTAAGACCCATCAACGTTGTCAACATTTTAATTATCATATATTTAATAGCTTATTAAGCAAATTAATAAAACATTTGAATTTTTAGTTATTAACTAACCCATGGAAATAATACGAGTATAATAATAATTAATATTAAAATAATAAATTTAAGTCTCAAAAACATTTCTTTCGCTGCTGCACAAAAAGTGTCGGTGCACATTAGATTATAATTGTTGTTTTTATTTGAGTTGTTGTTTTTATTATAGTTGTTGTTGTTATTGTTGTTATTGTTTTTGTTGTTTTTGTTGTGAGTGTGGCACACGTGCACTTCATGATTTTCAATTTGAATTTATTGATTTTCGTATGTTGGTGCAGATCCATCTAAAATTCATGTGCACGCAGACAAATGACGAATGCAAATGCGGTCTGAAACTCCTTTGGGCCATTTTAAATATTTATAAGAGCAGAAAAAGCAGAAAACGCATTCATAACTCAAATGGGTAGTTGCAGATAAAACAATGCTAATTTGAGTATTATCTGCAATAGAAGCGGGCAGGTAGCACTCCAAAAGTTATAAAGTCAAAGCGATTTGGGCCAATTAATGCAGCCACAATGTCTAATTAGACGACGGCAAAAGTGCCGCCAGATGAGCAGATAACGCTCGCTAAACCACTCGCACACACACACACACACACACACACCACCCTTGGTAGGAATTTGAGTGTCTTGTATGTGGGCTCAATTAAGCATGCCAGGGCGTTGGGCAAGTGGCTCCTTACCAAAAGCCAGCACAACACTGCGTATGAGTAATGCGGTGGCAACACAAACAGCGCCCCCTTGGCACACAGCACAGCCCTCCAAACCGGGGGGGAGGGAGTGAGGAGTGGTGGTTGTGGCAAGCTCAAATACAAAGGCAGAGCAACAGCCTCGAGTTCGGGCATCCTTGGGAACTTTTCCCTGCTCCACTTGAGCAGCATTGTTTACGGTTCGCCGGTGCTGCCACTGTTGTTGCTCCTGCTCCTGCTGCTGCTGCTGCAATCCGAGAGCATCGCATCGAGTTATGTGTACATAACAATCAAAATCGTTAGCCGGTACCCATTTGGGTTATGGAGGTGAGCTGAAGGAGCTGAGTTGCTCGTGGCAGCTAGTTGAGCAGCAATCCAAGAGGTAGCATATAATCAAATATTCTTTCTTTTATTTTGCGTACCGTCTTCAAAGCGAAGTAAAGCACCAAGTGAAAGTTGAGACCAGTCAGCAACCGCAGATACATTTTGAGAGGGGATGGTGCAATTTGCATATTTATGAAGAAGCTGGTGGAAGCTGCATGAGCAGCGACAATGCTTTAAGCTGCCTCAAATTGAAAAACGCGTTCAGGGCGAAAGATACAAATGCAAATAGATGGCGGGTTTGAGGGTTGTTCCTTGGGCTGGGGAATCTCAGTGGCAACAACAATAATCTGCGCTGATTTACGATTTGCAGGCGCAAAATAGACAACAGACAACATCAATGAGGCGAGGGGGGGGGGGGGGGTGGAGTGGGTGGTGCTGAAGGACGCTCAGCTTAAGCAGACAATTTGCGTACGCAATTTGCTCTTGATGGGCGGCACACGCCCACACCCCAACCCCAACACACAGTTGTGAAATATTTTGGCAAAAACGCAAAAGCAAAAAATATTACACAGAATTTTGATCACTCGCAACATTTTTTGCCAACATTTTTCAAAGCACTTCAAATGCAAATGCAAAGAGCACAATTCGCCTCTGATTTCTGTTGAAATTGTTGTTGTTTCGAAGCCCATTTTGTATTTGATGAAATATTGCTGAGTCAGCCAAAAATATGGCACATTTGTGCTGCCCACCACAAAGCACAAATGGAGCAATTGTTGTATTGATTTAAGTTTTCTATGCAGCAAGCTGGCAAATTGGAAGTTTGCTGAAAGCCTTGGCAAACAATTGAAACCGAGATGAAAGTGCTGCATTTGGTTGAAATCAAATAACTGGTCAAGTTACATTTTGAAAACTATCTCAATATTATTAGAATTTAGTTGATTAATTTTCTGTTTTTATATATATTTTCCAGCACAGCTTTTCGAATAATAATCTCGAGCAAATTAATACCAAAAATGAGTTGCAAATTTATAAATTTCCAAAGATCTTGGGAATGGTACATATTAATTGTATTCTATGTGCATAACAAGTAACCATTTCCTTGAATTTTCTCCCAGTGCATTTAATATATTGCACCATAGGTAGTTTTGAGGAAACTAGAGAACCATTTTGTAGCTCACAAAAAACTAAAAACAAGAATAAGCAAATAAAACTTGCTAGACTCAAGCACTCACAGACTTTCAAATAATTGTATGTGCCGTGCATAACTGTATATATGTGCTCGTGTGTGTGTGTGTGTGTGTGTGTGTGGCAAGGTATTACAATGCAAATGGCATAGAATAAAAGCAAATAGGACGCACGCTGGCAAATCTCACGTTAATGCCTAATCCCTGACATTAAAGTGTTGCGCCAACAAAGTGATTTGTTGTAGAGAAAGCGACCGCACTATGAGGAGCTGCTGCTGCTGCTGCTGCTGCTGTTGCTGCCACCCCGAGGCGCACCTTCCCCTGCTCCTAGCTGGCTAGAGAGTGTGCCCCACAGAGAGTCGCTCGCTGTCAGTGGGGCTCCGCGGCACAGATGGCAACGAGGCATTGCAAATAATCTTTGCAGTAAATACGCAACAACAACAACAACAACAAAAACAACAACAACAACAACAACAGCAACAACAACAATAGCAACAACAAAAGCAGAAACAGGGCGAGAAATGGTACTGAATGTGTCTGGGGATCATTATTTGCGCAAGTGGGAAACAAAACGTGGGCAAAACGAGCTACCCCCCAACCCCCCCACCCTAACAAGCGTCGCACATGACTGCGGCGAGAGTGCGCGCATCTGTGTGTGTGTGCGTGTGAGTGTGTGTGAGTGTGAGTGTGTGTGAGTGTGTGTGCGTGCCGGCGTGTATTTGAATGTGTAATTTAAGCATTAGAGCTGCGAAAAACCTGAACTTGTGAGAACGAGCAGCAGCAGCAGCAAACTGAACTCAAACCGGCAAATGCCGACGCGCACGCACACACCCACACCCACTCGCACACACACACACACACACACACATACAGTTACGAAAATTGAATAAATTATGCGTGTCATCACATGCCGACAAAAGACAAGAGGGGGGGCGGGGGAGCTGTGCTGCACAGTCGTGCGCTTCGCTGCGACAGGCAACTTCTTGCCTCAGCTCTGTTGAGGCGCCGCACAGAGCTCGGCAATTTGTGTTCCAGCTCTGCGCGGCAAAAGAGCGATTACAACAACAAAAACAACAGTGGCAACAACAACAACAACGAATAACGGCATTTAATTAAGCATTTTGTATTCATCGGAAATGTCATAAAAATGACGGCGTGTAGAAACACAGCCGCGATTCGAATTTGCGGCACTTGCGGCAAGCACACACACACCCCAAGTCCACAATATGCTGCATAATATGCACATGAATTGGTATATATATATATGTGTGTGTGTGTGTGTGTGTGTTACATGTAAAGCACAATGGACCGGAAAAGTCAGCTGCAATGCGACTGCTGCAAAGTAATTGCAGGAAAACTCATTCAGCTGTCAACAGACATTTTTGTCTGCAAGTTTCCGGGCAAAATGAACATATTTGGATTTTCACATAGACACTTTTAAAGTAATTGAAACTAAATATTTAAATATGTGCAGCTTAGATTTAGGTTGTTTTTCTTAACATCATATTATATATTTATATTCAAATAAATACGCTTTTTGAAATTAATATTAAAATAATCAATCAGAAAGTTATAATTTGTATTTGTTATAATTCTAACTGAAAATAACTATTTTTTTGATTAAAATTACACGCGACAAAGATTAGAATTTAATTTTATAGTTATGTGTGCAACTAAAGTGTATCATTTTTTATTTAATTTAAATTTAATTTAAATTTAATTTAAATTTAAACCAAAATCAAAAACAGTTACTAAGCAATTTCAAGGGATGGAAAACTAGTTAGCAATGATTAGTTAAGAATAATCGAGAGGAATAAATAACCTAAGGTAGAACTTAAAAAAAAAAAATGTAATTCAACAATTTAATGTTTTTATTCTTAAGGTTGTAACTGAAAAGCACGATTTTTTATTTATTTATTTTTATTTATTTTTTTTTTTTTTGTGCTGTTGGGACATCAACTATTCTCAAATGCTTAGAAAGACGCGCTTGGCTTTTCCTTTCATAGATAAAACATAAATTAATAATTTATTTATGTACCAACGGTTTCTGTGCTGTGTCAGCTGTCTGTGCCTTGTGGCCTCCAATGATCTTGGAAAGAAATGTCACGTAGCTGGGCGACAAACCCACACAAGGAAAAATAGTGAAAATATGCAAAGCAGCGAGAAGCGCTTGGTGGACGAATCCCATCTTTCAAGGTTCAACTGCAGAATATACATAGCATTTATAAATTTATATATTTATTGTATATATATATATTTTTATGTATATATGTATCTGTGTGTTTGGATAGACAAAAAGCCAACCAAATGGCGGTATTCTTGAAAGTGGCAAACAATAAGCGCTCAAGCGACGCACGGCACTAAACAAAGTTTTTGGTCGCCCGCACTTGCAATATATATATAACATATATATATACAATATATATATATGTATATATATGTGTGTATATTCGCTCAACTATTTGTTTGTTTGTCAAGTTATCCTTGAAAATATTTAACAGCCACTCAGCTGCGTTGCGTATACGCATAGTTAAACAGCCAGAACGAAAGCGACACCTACAGGGCACCTATGCTGCAGGCTATGCGCACGTGTGCCTGTGTGTGTGTGTGTGTGTGTGTGTGCGTGTGTGTGTGTCTCTTTGTGAGTGGTGTGTGTTTAGTGTAGTGTAGGTGTAAGTTTACAGCAAACCAACCAGCACTTTGACATCGATTTTTCTTCCTTCCTTTTATATTTTATTTTGCTCTCAGCCAACTTGCAGCTGCCTTGACGCAGTTTGTGTGTTGCTTATGTGCTGTCACTCACACAAACACACAAAGGCACACCTACGCACCCACACACACACACATGCACTTGACGAAGTGGCAGCGTCCTCATCATTTGGTATTCAACGTAGCATTAAGGTCAGGATATCTGGGATTTATAAGTTTTGTCAGCAGTTTCGCTTTCGCATCCTTTGGCTGCTTATTTATGCAGGTCAAAGACGCTTCTTGGGCCACATCCAATTTTGCACTTTGGCACATCATAACCAGCAGCTGCTTAGTCAAGCACTTATTACTTATACATCCAAATTAAATGCCAAACTCTCTTCGTTGCCAAAGGCAAATTTAATATATCAATATTCGCTGCTGCATATTCCTAAAATTTGCGTTGCACGATCCACTCGTAACTTTTGAATTTTTTCACTTTGCTTCTTTCGGTTTTGGTTGGATAACGAAAGTTTCATGCCACAGCCACGCCCACACACACACACACACATAAATGAGGCACGCCTGCTTGCACTTTCGACACTTTTGCGCCTTTCGGCCAAATGGTTACGGCTTGTAATGAAAGCCGAGCCAGAAAATGGCCAAACAATAAGCACTGAAAATAATGGAAAAACATGCAATGCGTCCAGTGGATGGGGAGAGGGAGACGGATGGCGGGGGCAGCACTGTATGCTGTGTGTGGGCGAGTCCACGCAAGTGGCACAACAAATTAAAAACTTGGACGCAAGGCAAAATGTTTTCCCATTAAAATTATGAAAAATTGCGCAATAAGTTCGCTTGGCCCAAAGCATTTAAAAATAAGCATAACAGCCAACGATATAGTCTTGGCTTAAATATTATAAATTATATTTAGATGCATCCTAAAGATACATTTTTATACCTTAATGGCTGGTAATTAGGCTTACACATAAGATATAAATAAATGTGCTTTCAAATATGCAAATCCATTTTGCAGATGCTTTTCATAGAATATTGATTATAATGTGAAATTTTCGCAATTTATTCAAAGTTCTTTGAATTCCAAATATAACAATAAATCGAATTTAATAATATAATCTTTGTTGCATAATCGACTCGAGATTTGACTCGCAACTACACTAAATGCTTTTCATAGATTAGCAACTTAAATTAAGGGTAACGATGTAAATCAGAAGGAGGAATCGTGCCAAGCTATATAAGTATATATATTTCTGCCTGGCTCTTTAATCATAAAAGGCTCCTCAGAGTGCCACTTTCGAGTTAGCTACACTCAAAATGGGTTACACTTGTGTACGGGCTAATTGCCGGGGCAATCATCGGAGAGCAGCGCACAAAGCCAGAAATTACCAACATATATCAAGGAGCTAATGCTTTAAGGGAACCCTTGCCTCAACTTTGCGTGCTGAACTTGTGATTTCCGCCACATTAATTTCAATTTCAACAGAAAGACGCCCAAAAAGCGCACTCCACGCAACGAGCCGGGTTCGAGTGAGGGCCAGTTGAGGACACGGCGTATTTGGTAAATGCCTTAATGGCCTAATTTTTGTTTTCAGGCTCGAAGATAAAGCCAGCTGCGGAAGAGGGCAATACTCACAACAAAAAATACGACAGTTATGCGTGTAATATTTTTTTCTTCTTTTTTTTGTTGTTTATTTTTTTGTGAGAGGAGGGCGGAAATTATCATTGAAACTGGGACTGAATGGCTAAGGAGGAGAGACACGAAGGTGGCCGGGAAACAAGGAGGAAGGCAGTCATCCAGGCAGTCAGCAGGCAATTTTAAGGGTTCAGCAGCGTCGCTTGTGGGCCATGAAATGATGTCGTAAATATTTAAAGTTTGTTGTCTGCCTCAAGGCAGCTGCCAGTTATGCTTGTCTCCCCATCTCTTTCTAACTCACTCTAAGCCTCGCTCTCCCTCTCTCTCTCTCTCTGCGCTGTTTTGCAATAATTTGATACTTGAAAAATGGAGCATAATGTGCATTAATGTTAATGGGCCGTATTACTGACAAGTACCTGCCAAATAAATACACAGAGCAATTGAATGGCAAAGCAGATGCGCTAATTGCCAGTTGGTAGAGGGGGGTATTTTATATATTATATTATATCATTCGGGAGTTTTGGGGCATACACTCAATATTTGCTCGACAGCGTATCGATAACAAGTCATTGTTAGCCAAACAATCGGATGAAAACTGACTGCGGGGATAAGCCATGAAAATTAAAAGACATCAAAAGCGAAAAGTTACTCTGGCAAAATATGATGGCAATGAGAACAAACAACGAACAAAAGCATCGAATAGAGGAAAATAAAGCCAAACGCTGTTGACAACCAGCATCAAAATAACAAACCAGACTTGCATTGGATTGCTGAATTGCCGGATTGGTGGATTGGTGGATTGGTGGATGGTGGATTGGTGGATGGTGGTTGGGTAGAGGTGGTTCTAAGTTAGCGAATGAAGGTACGAGCGACACAAATAACTAGTTATACCCTAGAGAAAGTGCACTAGGTGCAAGTTATATTATTGAAAATGGAGGGATTGTTTTTATTAGCTAAAAGTTTATCACTCAAATTGCAACTCATTAAAGAATGATATCAAATTTGAAATAGTTTTTATAGTTTATTATGCCAACTGTAGCTGGGGAAATTAAATAATGCAAACGGTACGAACAGAAAGGAAATAAAAAAGTATCTGGAATATATGAGATTAATATTTGCATTTAATAGCACATTTAAGAGGTATTCCAGTGTTTAATAGTCCAAGCATTTTATATTTGGTTTACTGCTCCTATTTTTCTAAAATATTTTTCTTTGTTTTCCGGCGAACGGCAGCCAAACATAGAACAATGGCCCAAAGCAACAGAGCAGTCAAGTCGACGACAACCACACACATATACACACACACACAAACACACACACACGCCTATTTAGAACAAGTTTTGGTTTGCTTTTTTGAGGTTTTTAACTGAATATTTTTTTGTAGAATACGCAGAAGGCGACTTATTGATTTTGCGATAGTCACGATTTATTTGGCGCTCGATTTGTGAGCGAGCATCGAAGCATTAACTTAAAGCAAGCGACTGACAGCTTTAACTGTTTGGCAACCCACACACACACACTTCGGGGATCACTAACAGCACACAGGATGGAGGACCAGTTTGCCCAGCTTGGCCTGGCTCAAGTCTCAAGTTGCGTTTATGTTATCTGAGACTGACAATTTAGAGCACATAATGCCAGTTGTCCTGCCGTTTGTCATATGCGGTATCTGAGTGGTTCTCTATGTCTGTGTGTGTTTGTGTATTTGTTGTGTGGGTGGGTATATAATCTGGTAATCAGCTTGTCCAGCACACCACGGAACATCCTGCCCCACACACATACGCACACACACGCACACACACAGACAGATATCTCAAGAGGAGACACGTATCTCAGATTTAATGGTCAGGCAAAGGCAATTTGGCAAATTATTAGAAAATCATTGTGACACTTTATGTGGTGGACAAGGAAATATGAGTGCCGATAACAGGCACCAGTTGAGCCGAATTGAGCTCAGTGGAGCAGCAACCAACTGAAATACAACACTAGAAACAACCTCTCAGATCAAGCTGTCAGAATCATTAACCGAAATGCAATTTGTGCCTGTCTCTGGCCTGTGTCCCAAAAAAAAAACTCAAAGTGCCGGCCAGCTCAGAGTCTGTGAAGAAATTAATATGGCCTAATGCATACACTGACTGACTGACTGACTGAAATGGTTGGCCAACAACAAATTATGCAGCATTATTGAAAAACTTTTCCAATTTCACAAAAAGCTTTGCCAACTACGCAAGGGGTTAAATCTGCGAGTAAAACAATAAAAATGACTTTTACTCCTTATAGTAAAGAACGGACCGTCAACATTTTTATGAAAATATCTATTTGTATGTCAAGACTCCACTTGACTACCAGGCCCGGCAACAAGAACGCCACGAGCAACCAAAATTTGGGCTACCAAAATAAAACAAACTAGAAACAACCAAAAAAAAAAAAATAATAATAAAATAAAAAAAAAATCGAAAAAACCAAGCTAAGAAAATAAAAAAAGAGGAGCTTCTCTATTTCAAGACCTCGAGCGTTTTTTCACTACACAATTTAACAAATAAAAGCAAGACAAAAAGTAAAAAAAAAGAAGAAAAAATCAAACATGAAAATCTACACACAAATAAAACAATAAAAGCACACACTCAAGAACGGGGGCAGAAGGGGAAGAGGCACAAGTTTATTACGAATTTTACTTATGTGTTTTTCGGTTGCCTGACAGAGTGGGAGATGTGGATGTGGGCTGGATGCCACGGGGCATTAAGACAGACAGCAACATGGCGACCTCAAGTTGTGAGCATAAGTCATAAGCTCGAGTTCCCAAAATCGCTTTCGCCTCAGTTTGTTTTGGCAAATAGCACAAACATGGAAAATATGTTTAAGAATCAAGCTAACAGTTCTAAGTTAAACCAGACTTTTTTTGGGGCATCTTAAAGATGCCACATGAATGTACCTAAGTATTGGCGCCATAGGTTAAACGTATCTTAGCCCAAAAATTGTCAAAGTGTTGTTTACGAAAACTGAAATTAGTAATAATTCACTTTTATAATAGAAATTAAATTTATTTAAATTATTTAAAAATCATGTAAATTCAAGGAAAAACATTGAATTTGTGGCGCAAGTGTTTAAAAAATTAAAGAATACAGTTCACAGATACAGCCACACACATACCGCCAAATTGCCCGCCCATTCACTTGACAGATGCCAAAAAAAAAGAAAAAAGTTTAATTTAAAAACTTTTATGCGCAAAGGTAAAAAAGTAGCACAAGAAGAGAAAAAAAAACCGCCAATCGATGGTGGACACAATAACAAAGGCATCCTGGCAAATTGTTTGCAAAGTGTTGAGCGTTTTGTTTAAAGATTGTCAGTCCGGGCTTAAGGGTCACAAAGTGTCCGCTGCAAGTGGGAAAAAAATTGCACGTCCTGACAATATTGACATTGACACAGATGCTGCAGCATATAGTATCTGCATCCTCTATGCGAGCTGCATATGTGGCAGACGAAGCATGCAGCAATCTCAATAAAGCCTGCAAAAACCGGAAGTTTATTAAAAGAGCAGCTCCCAGCAAAACTAGAAAAACAAACGAAACAAAAGTCACCAGTTCCTGGAATGCCAGCCTAGCTTTTATTTAAATACCCTAATTTAAGGGATTATTTCTTGTACACCAAATAAAATTTATTCCGATTTTCTAACAAGTTAGAATGCTGTAGTCGAGACAGCTCGACTACGTCATATCCCGAGTACATCTTCAAAATACATAGTTGGCTTTCCGATAGCAGTTTGGTTCAATATAAAAATCAGTTTAGATTAACCAAAAATTGTATTTCTATTCAAAAGCGGAAAATGACATTAAATATCCTAGATTAAGGAATTATTTCCTACACACCTGGAATTTAAACCGAATTGGAAGACATCATTTGGCAGTTGTTGATAAAATTAAATAAACTTATACTTAGCTCTTATAGTCTCTGATATTGAATGCTTTTGCACAACCTCAACTTCAATTAACCTGTTTTTTGTTTAATAAACATTTTAAAAAGTTTTAAGAATATATAAATTAAACAAGGATTTTGTCTTCACAATTCAGTTTGTAGTCGTCATACTAGAATGAATAAGTTAATTTCCCTGATAAAAGCTAATTTCAACAAAATATGTCGATGAAGTTTAGTTAAGCAACTGAGTAAAAGAAAGTCACATCAAACGTATAAATAATCACACACACACACACACACACACACACACACACACACACATGCACACCAAGATGACAAAGCTTTGAACATTGCATAATGCATCCGTAAGATACAATTTTTTATTCTGTTGCGCAATTGAGCATCGCAACTGAAGCAAGAATCTGTGGAAAAGTAGGCGAAAGGAACTGCCAGAGGAGGCACTCAATGAGGAATGCATTGGGCGACAGCGTTGTCCTTGCTGTCAAATGCCATTTGCATTTTGTTGCACACGCTGCGCACTGATAAAGCCATGTTGCACCGGCACAACTTGCAGCAGCTTGTTTTGCTTTGCTTTGGTTTGGGCTAAGTTTGGGATCGGGCTTAAGTCGCTTTCCCCATAAAAATAAATCGTTGACGTATGGCAGCTGCCTCCAGAATCCAATTTCGAGACAGTACACATTGTCCTGGATTTTATTAAAGCAGTGCTTTATTTAGCTGCAAAGGCAAAGGCAAAGGCAGCTGCAACGGCAACGGCAACGGTCTAATCCAATGCTGATTTGGTATTCTGGTATAAATATGTATATGTATATATATATATATATATATATAAACTGGCATTTGCATAGCACAAAAGGATGCACTTTAAATGTGCTGCATCAGCAAAGTATTTGCTTTGTGTCCTGCGCATCTGATTAACTTAGCAGAAAGTACTCCGTCAGCTTTACCCATAAATACACAAATATTTGTGCCGAGGGTGGCTGCCACCCCTAATGCTCAATCATAAAGTACAGACACAAGGGGAGGAGGTAACAAAAAAAAAATATGGCACAGCAATTCGCAAATTATTTTCAAGCTGGCATTAAATAAACTGACAAACGCAGGAACCCTAAAAAAAAAAAGCCAAAAAACAAGCAGCTCCCCTGCGGGGTGTGTGGGCTGCACAAGGGATGGGTGGGTTAACAAACAGGCAGGCAGACAGACGGACAGACAGACAGACAGCTGTCCTTGGCCATGTTGTTGCTGTTATTGTATATGTATATGTGTACATATTTTTTGTTGGTTTTTAAATCGACTTTTATGTCAACTGACTTGTGTACATCATCTATCTGTCTGCCAAGTGGTGACGGGTCTGTCGGGCAGTCGGACAGTCGGGCAAGTCTGCCGCTAAACTTATGGCCCACATTTTACTGTTTTTCACAAACGACAAGCGACAAGCGACAACTGAAATGAAATGCCAGCTTCTCTGATAACATTTGTCAATAAACTTAATGTGAGCCAGCGATGCCTATAAATTTGTTTACTCATAATGTGTGTGTGCGTGTGTGTGTGTGTGTATGGATGTGTGTGTGTGTGTGTATGTGTCAGAAACAACCGCACTTATGCTTTTGACAATTCAGCAATCGTCAACCGAAAATACTTTAAAGTGCTTCTGGTGAGAAAGCTAAACTGGAAGATACCCTCTGCAATTCCAGTATTGCTAGTATTTTAACTTAACCAATTTTTATTGCAATCAGAGCAGTTATTTTTCTGGAGTGAGCAATGATTTTAAATTTGAAAAAACCTTATTAGATAAGATAAAGTAAAATTCTTTTCTATGACAGTGATTAAAAATATAATAACAAATTCATTCTTCACTATAGCTAAGTGATGCTGATCATTGCAGTATTCTGTATGTTACAGAAACAATGGCAACTGATTAAAAATATCTATATTTTATTTATATTTCAGATGTCAAATGAAAACCGATTACTTAATAAATTCTGTGCATTTTACAAGCATACATAAAAAATACATTTTATAGATATACGTATCCACAGACTCTTCTATGACACAACATCCCCAGTTTACGCAATTGCTTACACCATTTATTATACCCCTTGTTAGTTACAACTGAGGGTATGGTTACGAGTAACACACATGGGTGACAGATACCCCGGGAGAACTCCTATACCTGGCGTATATTCGGCAATTTTGACTTTAAGTAGTCATTGACAAATTAATTTTTGGAGAATTGGTGTTTGTGGGTAGTAAGAAAGAAAAGCCAAACAAGCCTAGAATATATTTGAGCCATCATTAGGGCAAACAAGGAGTAAATCAAATTTCAGTCTAGGGTTGTCTGTTGACAGTTGTCGGTTGGGCTCTGGCTTTCCTGTCGCTTGTCTATACCGGAAATGAAATGACCCAGTTAAATGATTTATAGCACACACCCATACGACCTCACACACACACACACACACACTTACGAACACATATGCTGGTGATTCTAACCAGAGCTTAGTGGCATGCGGCTGACAGTCGGTCAGAAAAGGTGGCGCAGTCAGCGGGTCGGTTACGACCCGGAGAGCGTGCCCGGATTAAATTATGGCCTGCTCTTAAGCGTGTTGAAATTATAATTTCATTAGCTGCAATCAACATAAAAATAACACTTAAGGCAAAGTGCCAAAGCGCTTTCAAGTCGTAAAGCTCAAGCTGAAATTAAAAAACAAAAACAAAAAAAAAGCAGAATACAAAAAACAAAGCCAAGTGCAGACACAAAGCAAGTGCTGAGCAAATTATAAAGAAGTTTACCTTTTTACTTTTTGCTCTTTGCATGCGAGCAGCAAGCTGGGAACAACAACAACAACAACAGCAGCAACATCAACAACAGCAACAACAACAACAACAATAAGCATAACAAGCGTAATTACAATTTGTTTTTGCTCTTGTTTCATTACAGATTTTAAGCACGCGACGACGACACCAACGTCAAGGGAACAATTGACGTTGTAATGCGACAACAGTTGACTGCAACAACAACAGCAATAACAATAACAATAACAACAAGACGAGGCGGCAACAAACACAGGTGAAGCAATGTGCGCTTTTTAATTGACATTTGTTGAAGTTGAACAGCGTTTGTGCAGCAATTAGCGAAAAAACAAAAAAAAAACACAAAGAGACACAGAAAGAGAAAAGATAAAAACGTAAAACAATTGCAAAGAGCAAAAAATAAAAATAAAAAATACAAGACGCAACAATTGAAAAGGTGATGGCCAAGTTGATATTTAATTAAAAATTCAGCATTTTTAGAGGAGACGCTGAAAAGTAGGCAACGCTTTTTTCCCCACCAGAAATGGCCGCCAAGGCGCAAGGAACGCCAAAGCTGTCAAACTGTTGACAGTTGTCACATGGTCGACCCGGGGCAAAAAAAAGGGCAGCTCGGCTGGTACGTGAGTGCATGAATGAATGAATGAATGAAGAAATGAATGTTGTCCAAATGGCGGCAGGCAGCAAATGAATGAAACGTTCGCAACGTTTGCCACACACACACATATATATTCAAAAATTGAGGCAACACGCTAAACGGTTGCACGTACTGCCCATAAATTCCAAGTGAAATTAAAGGCGAAAAACATAAAAAACAGGAAAGGAAAACGAGTCTAAAACAAACGAGCCAAAAACAAAAAATAAAACAAAAAACAGGCATAAAATGAAGCCCACCCGCAACTGTGATCCGGCAGCAATGTGCTTAGTTTGGTCCTTGTTGCTGTGCTGCAGCAGCGTGCTGGCCATATCCTTAACGAATGCGGCAGCCGAGCAGCAGGAGCTGCAACTATCGCGGCAACATCTCAGCTTTCAGAGCGTGCAACGCATGTTGCGCGATGAGCACGAGCCGGCCAACTATAAAAGCGAACTGCGCTACAAACACAAACGCGACATACAAATACCACATGTGTTGCACAAGCGCGAGGTTGCAACAGCAACGGCAACAGCCACATGGCTAAATCTCACCAGTCAAGGCCTGACTGAGTATGACAGCCAGAAGAACTACCAGGGCCAGTTGGAGCTGGTGACACGCCTGGATCTGAGCCACAATCAACTGAGCAGCCTGCAACTGAGCAACTTCAGCCAGTTGCAACATTTGAATGTGAGCAACAATTCGCTGAGTGCGCTGCCCACAATTAGCTCCACGCTGATCACTTTGGATCTATCCTGCAATCGCTTGAGTCAGTTCGGTGGCAGCTTCTTTGAGCAGCGCATGCCGCAGCTGAAGCAACTTAATCTGGCCCACAATCAGCTGGGCAGGACAATAGGTCGTCAGGCATTCTACAATTTGATGAGCCTGCAAACATTACAGCTGAGCTGGAACAGCATCGCATATATCGACTATGAGACATTTCTGGCCCTGCCGAGCTTGCAGCATTTGGACCTGTCCCACAATCAGCTTAGCGGCTCCGCCATCCGCGCTCTGCAGGGGATACCGGATCTGGTTAGCCTGTCAATTGCACACAATCCGCAGGTGGGCGCCGCCATGCAGGAGTTTGTCGCCTCCTGGAGTCTCAAGGAGCTGGATGCCAGCGGCACCGGCCTCTGCCAGGTGCCAGCTGCACTCGCACAATCTGTGCGCACTCTCAAGCTGTCCCACAATTGGCTTAAGGTGAGTAACTTGGCTGTAGTGGCGGATACACAGTGAGAAATTTGAGTTAATAATTTAATTATTAATTGCAAAATATTTATATAAATATTATTTAAATTAATTTAGTTAGTTTCAAAACCAAAGTTCCAATTTTGCATCTCATTAGTGGAATTTTTATTTTATTTTGTTTTTTATTTTTTTTTTTAATAGCAATAAATACAAATTGAGCAAGTTGTGTGCATTTATTTTGTGTTTTTCCATTACCTCAAATAAGTCTTAAAAGTTTCATTGAAGAATTTATTTTCATTTTTAATTTTAAATATAACAATTGAAATTGTTATAATTCTGGTCTTTGACTAACTTAAATCATAGGCCCACAAAGCTTTTACTTTTTAATAGTATTTAAATTAGTATGTTTTTCGTGAGAAACAATTAAGAGTCAAGCTTCGTCTGCCAACATTTCATGCCAAAAATTCTAAGAAAACTGGAAAGTTTTTATGAATAATACAACATAGAAAAATTCAAATATTATCACTTAGTTCAATTTACAACCTGTCTGTGAATTGTGCCCTTTTTTATAATTTAAATGTGTCTTTAGCTGGAGTTAATTAAATTTTAAATTTTGTTTTCATACCTTTGCGTTTTTACAGTGTATTATTTGAGCTTAAATTGTGCCCAGTGTACAAGAGGGAATGGAGGGTTGTTCCTTAAAATACTATCCGCAGCTCGATTCTGAAATCAATAAATTAGCGTATCCATCGGGCGTATGCAGATGTCGCTGCCTCGCCTCCGTCTGGTCTTTTTTTTTTTTTTTTGTCCGTCCGTTCGTCTGACTTTCTGTATGCAACCAATGAACCGCAATTTTGACGCTTTTGTCGGCAATTAACGGCACATTCGCAACAGCAACCGCTGCCTATGCTGCCACCGACCCCATTTTTCGGAGTTGTTCCTCTCGTTCGCAGCTGCCGCTGCCGCTGCTGCCATTAATTAGTATCTGTTTCGCGGTACGCGTGGCGGTTCGGTTCGGTTCGGATCGTTTTGGTTCGGTTAGTGTCGGAGCTGCGAGCGTGCTTGAGTGCGCCTGTGCCTTGTGGTGCCCTGTGTCTGTTCCCTGTTGCCAGCTCCCCCCTGTCACAATTACCCACGCAAAAATCTCACCCAGGCGTATGATTTACACTTTGTTATTTTTAAATTTACGCCGCCATTTTGGTTGCCTTCCTGTTCGCGCACTTCCTGCTTCGAGGAGGGCGTGGGTGGCACCATTTTGTCGCCGAGTCTTAAATAATTTTATGTGCCGCTAAATTCTAGCATAGGGATTCATAATGCAAAACGGTAACTTAATGTCTATATAAAAATAAAACGTTTGATTTTTTATGGATTAATTGAAACTTTAGACAGATGTCTACTTTTTTTGTAATAAAATATGATGAAAATATAATTGAATATTTATTATTATTATTATTTAGATTCTAGAGAACATGCTTATTTTTTTATATTTATTCTTTGGTATATATAATTATATAAAATATTCAGACTTCTTCAAGTAAATCTTAATTTGCTTAATGTTTTGCTTACCATTGAAAGAGATGTGTTAAGTTTATAAAAACCGGAATAAATTTATTGTCGCTTTTGTGTTAGCAGTTAGGACAGCTCTCAGCTAGCCACTTAGTCAGCGCCGGAGCATAATTAAAAGCACAATGCAGCCATATAATGGAAGTGCTAAGTGCACTTCACACAAATGTCGAGGAATAAACAATGCAGGATAAAATAAGTAAAATAGCTCAGGAGCCGTCAGCGAGTGAAGGAAACATGCACAAAGCTGGCGATTAGCGACTGAAAAAGGATTCTTTGCAGAAGCCAACTTTAGTTGGCAAGTAGTAAAAAAAAACAAGGCTATAACGGTAAACAGATTTAGAGAAAGAAAAAAATACACAGCTAGAGAGTTTCGGTCAGATTGCTGTAGTATAAGCATAAATCAACGTTCCAGCCGTTTAGAGGCTTCCTTTCGGTATTAACCAGGCTTAAAGCGGTCTCAAGTACAGCAGGAAAAACAAATACGACTCATAAATTGCTGTTGCTGCTTTGCTGCTGCTGCTGCTGCCATTGTCGATTATGGCAAATGGCATAAAAGGTGAACAAAAAAAGCAGTTAGTAAGCTGTGCTCGGCGAAGAGACAAAGGCCCACACTTGACGCTGGGCATTAATAAAATAAGTATAATTGGCATAAGCATAATCGCGTTTAAGCCAACAGGCAACGAGCAGCTGAGACCCGGCTAAGACAGCGACAGTGTCCCAACTAGTTGCAATTGCTTCTTCTTTTGTTGCGAGGCAGCAGGCATTTTAATTTGTCTGCCATTCCTTAAACATCCTAGCTGCCGCTGCTGCTCCTGCCTTCTCCTGCCTTCTCCTGCTTGCTCCTGCCTTCTCCTGCTTGCTCCTGTCTGCTCCTTCCTGCTGCCCTTTTATCGGCAGTCAACACGCAGCCTTTTCATGGCAAATTATGGCGTTTAGAGGCAACCGTCGACACCGACGTCAACGTCTTCCTGCCCCATCTGTGGCAACGACACCCGAGGGCATCGGCAGCGGCTGTTTGGTTGGTCGCATGTCTGGTTGCCTGATTCACTGACTGACTCAGTGGTTGGTTGGTTGGCTTTGTGCCTGGCGCTTGTTTCATTTAATGAGTCGCGTCTATGTTTACTTTTTGGCCCTAGACGAACAGGGCTTGAGGCAATGCCAACAACCAAAAGGGGCAAATGGCGTCCGAGCAGCTTTTGAAGTAATTATAACGGTTGATTCAAGTTAATTTTTAAACAATGTTAGCAGTCACCTACTCGCTCTTGTCTTACTAATCAAATTTCCCAGACTCAACTTAAAGTTTGTTAAAACTTAACAAAGCCAGACAGATTTTGACTTAAGAACCTTAACTCGATTTTGCAAAGGTCAACGAGTTCTTAGCTAAGTTAACTTACAACATAAATTAAATTCTGATTCCAAACATTTTTCATTTCGGAAATGCTTTGTTGTTTTATAATAATAATAATTAATAATCATATACCTAAATTATAATTATGTGCAGAAATTGTTATAGCAACACAAAGGATCAAACAACATTATTATACCATAAAATATCTGTCTTTAATCTTTGCAGTCAATTAACTGTGGCGACTTAGACAGTTATCCTTTGTTGCAGTACCTGGATTTGTCGCATTCTCGCATTGCTCAGGTGGAGGACGATGCCCTTGGTCGTTTGGAGCTGCTGGAATTGCTATTTCTGGACCACAATAGTCTGGTGCGTGTGCCAAACGATTTGCCGCCATCGCTGGAGCATCTCTTTGTGCAGCACAATCGCATTATGGAGTTGCAACCGCAATCCTTTGTCGGGCTCAAGAATTTGAAAACACTGGACATGTCGGGCAATCGTTTGTTGTATTTACCAGCACTGCCGTTGCCCAATCTGCTAACACTGAATCTGCAGTCGGCGGGCATTGAGAGCGTCAGTCAGTCGATGGTGCACACTTTGCCCCAACTGCGCGATCTACTCCTCGAGGATAATCCGATCAGGTGCAGCGATCTGTTGGGCATGGCCGAGTGGGCCACACCCTGCCGCAGTCCCGATTTGGGTCAATTGGCGGGCAGCATTGATTTGAAGCAGCGCTTTGTGCAATTGCAACACTTCAACGATAAATATTGCAGTTGCAGTGGGCGAAAAGAATCTGAGGCAGCGGTGGAGTCATCAATGCCCCCGGCGTGTGGCACACTAGCAACAACCACGCAACGGACTGTGCCAAAAGTACAAAAGTCAAAGACACTATCTACAACAGCAACAGTAACAACAACAACAACAACAACAGCAACAGCTATACAATCAAGCGGCAACAACATTGCGTTGCTAACCGCAAAAACTTTTGGGCCAACTGAAACAACTTCGTTAGTGCAAAAGCAGAGTCAGCAAATGCCGACTATGCCAACTGCAACAAAAACAGCAACAGCAACAGCAACAGCAACAGCAGCAACGGCACCAACAACAGCTGCAAGTCGAGCAGCAACAGCCGCAAGCATGCCAAGTTTGTACCACGCTGAAGTAGCAGCAACAGCAACAGCAACTCGCGCTGAAAAGCGAAAAAACATTTTGGCAACCAACTCAACAGAAACAACAGCAACAACAGCAGCAACAACAACAATAGCAGCAGCAGCGCCGCTTAGACTAGCCATGACAACAAGCATTAGCAATGTTGCTGTGGTCGCCACAACAGCCGCAACAACAACAACAACAGCAACAGCATCGCCGACAACAACAATGTTGCCCCTTATAAGTTCTAAAATTGCAAAACATGGGGAAAACAAAAAGAACGTTGATAAAGCAGCCAAGAGTTTATTAAAACAGACAGCAGACAAAAGAGCAACAACAGCAACAACTGCAACAACAACAACAACAGCAACAGCAGCAACAACAACAACACCAGCAGACTTAAAGCAAAGCGACAGTTCCGGTCAAGAGACAAAGTTGGTGGAGAAGCCAATGCAACATAAACATGCCACGCTGCAGCTGCATATTAAGGATCGCCATTTAATTGGCACACCACTGCTGATGCACCAAGGCGACAATCTGCTGGTGGATGCGGAACAGTTGCTGCTACCAGGCACGGCGACAGTGGCGGATGCGGAAACAGCATTGGGTGCCAGCCAGCAGCAGCATCGGCAGCAGCCGGAACAGGAAGCGACTGATAAGCGACAGGCAGCTGAAGCAATAAATGGCGACACAAGGACGGCAACACATGAAAAGGAGACGGATACGAAACTTGAGACGGAGACGGAGACGGAGACGGAGGAGGAGACAAAGCCGGACAAGAAGAAGCCGTCGCTGAGCATTAAGAAGATGACCTACACCACTTACAAGCATGCAGCAGCAACATTTCCACCAGCGGCAGCAATATCTCCGACAGCAGCTGCAACATCTCCGCAGCAGCATCAGCACAGCAGCGTGAATACCCCTAATGCATTCAAGCAGGAGCTGAACACCTTTGCCCAACTCAAGGCATTTGTGGAACTTAAGACGGAGGCATCCAAGTCGGCGCAATTGTTGGATCAGCGACAGGAGAAGCAACAGACGCTAACTGGCAGTCATCCGGGCCTGATGTTACTCCTTTCCTGCATCCTGATCGTTGTCCTGCTCGCGGGACTGGCCCACGTCTATCGCTGTGAGCTGCCTTGGCAGCGCCATGGACGCACGGGTCAGATGCGACCGCATCAACAGCATCATCAGCGCCATCTGAATGAGAGCGACGATGTGCGCAGTTTCCTGCATTATCAGGGATCGACAACGGGATCGGGATTGGGATCGGGTTCAGTCGATGCAGACCCTGCACGTCTGCACGCCTGGCATCACAGCACCAGGAGGGAGGCACCCTATAGCTCCCCCTTGCACAATCTCCAGGCACGCGAGCTGCAGCGGGAGCAGCAGAAGCTACAATTCTATAGCGCCTCACTGGCGGACAGCTCCACTGCATCCTCGGGCAGCAGTCGCAGCAGTCTGCACTCGCCCTCCAATGAGGATAACTACTACATTGAGATGGCGCCCAGCATTCCAATGCCAGCTGCATCCACTGTCTGCATTCAATCCAATCTGCCCATGGAGCTGCTGAGCAGCAATTCGCGTCGCACAGTGAATGGAGTTGCTGCAGGCGTTGCAGCTGTGGCTGCCACAGATATGGGCGGATCGGCAACGACGCTCCGTTCGGTTAGCAGCAAACTGATGGCGCCCAGTTCGCGACGCCTGAACATCTGGTGACAAACCGTGTTCGGGCAGCGACAATATGCAACCTTTCAGTGAAATCAGCGGCATAGAAATATAGAAACTAATCATTCTTCGTAGTTCTAAGAAATGCCAAAATGAGCCATTAAAACTAAAATGATAAATACTCAAACACGCTTCAACATATATATACATATATATATATATATATTTATATATATATATATATTTGGTTTGAGCTGATGTACATAGTCTTAGTCTTGATTTATGGCTCATCGTGGCCGCACACACGTGGCATGCCTCTTAACGTCTAGGTTAGCAGCAACAATTTGTCATAAAGTTTCGTTACGTATACGCCGCATGTGGCAGCCAAATAGCCAAGATGCCAAGCAGCCAAGCAGCCAAATAGCCAAATAGCCATCGCCTGCAACTTTTTATGGGCCATCAGGCAAACTCCTTCACCTCCGCCCCCCAATTTGATGTCCATCTTGTGGTCGTATTTGGGTCAGTTTACGTTGTCTGCCTGCCTATGTGTGGATGTGTGTGTGTGTGTGTGTGTGTGTGTGTGTGTTGTGCGTGGTCCAGTTAACTTTATATATGTGTAAGTGGCTGTCCGCTGGCCAAGATTAAGTGCTTTGATAGTCATGCATATAAAAATGAAATATATCGATAAAGTATTAAATAACAATTTAGTTTATGACAAAAGCCCGTGAAGACTCGCCCCAAATTGAGCAAAAAATAAGAAAGAAAACATCAGCTCAATTTGCAATGAATGTTACGTTAATAATGAACAAAATTAGGGGATAACCTCTTCATGACATATTTCTTTGACATAGAAAATTCATTTCATTTCGAAACTATTTCTCAACATTCAAAACAATTTCCCCTAATTTAGTTGTGTTGCATATTATTGGCATTCTAAATATAGTTTAGGTATTTGGATAATATTCCATAGCTCAATTTGCAATTGAAAATATTTCCTTAATAATCAAATACTTTTCCGAACTTATAGTTTCTTGATTTGAGTTAAGAATAAATTTAAATCAGAAAATACAGTCAGAAAATATTAATATTGTTTTACAGTTATTTTCTTTTTTTACATATACTTCAATCAATTCAAATTAAAAACTTAACATTACCAAGTTAATTCTTCTATTATTTTGTATAGCTCGACTTTCTTTTACTACAATTAGTCTTCACTGTAGTAATCCCAACTAAGATCTTCAACTGTAAATTGAATTCACTTTCCACTTGAGAAAGTATTCTTGATAGATTTTCCCTTTTCGAACAACACTTTGCTCTTTGTTAATAGACATTTAAAGTCAATTGCCTTAGCTGATTGTAACCCACTTTACACAGCTGCCTGCAATCTAATTAAAATTGCAACGCACTTGGAGAAGTACTTCAAAATATGTTCTGTTTTTGTTACCCCACATTTGTTGTCTGGTATCGGCACCCCTCAGGAGCTAGTCAACCCCCATTCTGCGGACCATTTGCTGTTATTTGGCACTTGTCGAACACAAAAAAAAAAAAATACAAACATTCCCCCCACGCCCCCCCGGGTACCCACTTAACCTCATTTTCTAAATTGACCAGAGCAGGGGACATATGGTGTAAATCCATCCAAATGGGCAGACAACTAATTCGCAACGGCAAATGTGAAACGTTGTAAAACTATTTTGTAGATATGTGAAAAATGGCAATGTCTGGGATCTTACTAACTTACACCCCGCCCCCCACATTCCCCTCACTCTCCCTCACTCTGACAGCAAGAAAAGCTGCTAAGGCCGACATCAAAATAATGTGCCAGCAAATCAAATTACAAGAAACGCAACAACTTCATGAGGGTAGCAAAGTGTGTAGCAATGAAATGGGCGGGGTGGTGGTGGCAAGAGAGGCAATAGTACAGAACACAACGCAACACAACAATTACATTAAGACACGATAAAAAGTTGTGCAACAATCTAAAGAGCAGCAGGAGCAGCAGGAGCAGCAGGAGCAACTAAGAAGGGAGGCAGCAACAACCGTAAGAACCCAAAGCCGCAGTCATTGCACAGTTTTTCAACTTTTTGTGGCTTTGTAATTGGAATACAACACAACGGCCAAAACCAACGACAGCAACAGGAAGATAGATAAGACCAGAAAGAGTGAAGAAGGAGGAGAGGAAGGAGGAGAGGAAGGGGACAAAGAGGCGTTCATGCGTTTCTTCTTAAGCAATTCAGAAGGATTTATTTTTGGCCACAAAAGCGAAATGCTCGAGCAAAGCGGGCTAACAACAATTAAAGTAATGCTGACCAACAATCCACAGCCCGAATTTCGGGTCAGTAGAGGGTGGCGGGTGGACGGGGAAGTGGGGAGTGGGACAAGATATGGACGTCATGGACGCACAAAATCTTAATTAAGGAAGTTCCAAGTGGGCAAGTGTCAGCCAGCCTTTCTCGAGCATTGAGGGAATGGCAGCCTTTTTATACACACACACACACACACACATACACACACACACACACACACACATACACACACACATACACACACACATACACACACACACACACACACTTTTCTGCCAGCAAAGCAGAAAAACTGGACTACAATGAGCCATGGACACACAATAGAGTGTGGGAACCGGCATTGTCAAATTTAATGAAGGTTTTCTTGCTTATGACATGCGCAGCTGGCCAAGATTTACTAACTTTTTAGTTCAGTGTATGCCCGGCCAACAACTGCAATGAGTTAATTCGATATTTGACACTTTTGGGTTACATTCCAAACTGGGCCCGGAATTTTCGGGGCAGTCGCTGGCGCAGTTAATAAACTTTTGTTGAGTTGGTCGTAATTATTTGCCTGCTAAATGGCCTTTATTTGGGCCGACATTTTGGTGCCCATAAATGTGGGGCGATTTGGCAAGTAATGTGAAAATAAGTTGCTTTTTGCTTGGCCAACGGCCATTTGGCCATTCGGATGCTGGCTCGTAAATAACTAGCACATAATTGAACATGGCCAACAATGTAAAACAATCCTCAATCGAGCAAGAACAAAAAACAAAAGAAGAAAAGAAGCAAAAAAAAAAAAAAAAACAATAATTAAACTTAATTGTGCTGTACATACGAAAAACAAAATATTTATGTACATTTAAAATATTCAGTGCTTAATAAATGTTAAGAAACGAACACAATAACAATAAAAAACAGCGCAAATATTTTCATTTAATTTTGCGCATTTTACAAGCCACAAGAATAAAATCAAGCGACAACAAATAAATAACAAAAACCAATTGCCAAATATTTGATGCATAGTTTGTAGCCAGAAAAAATGAAAAACAAAAAGAAAAAAAAAACAGAAAATAAAAAACAAAAACAAATATACATACGAACAATCTATATAGTATACAAAAAATATATATTTAAAATTTAAAAAAACAAAAAAAAACAAAGAGCGCATTCTACCATAGAGCAGAGTAAATAAAATATTAAACAATCAATTCTATTTACAGAGTTTGAATATTTATTCAGTTTAGACAAATGCCACGCCCCCATTAGAAGCGGCCAGTTAAACAGTTGAAGGCTACCAACAATTTTGAAATACACGAATAGATACAAAAGCATTTGCCAAAAACCGAAAATTGATTTCTGTGTGTATTTGTAAATAAGTAGTTTACTGAACCTAATTATAAACAATATTGTGTAGTATTTAGCTCTTCGAAATTAAAGCGTTTGTCAACACTAGTGCGGCCAAGATTGTGCCACCCTGTCGTTGTTAGATCAAATCAAATCAATAAAAGTTCAATAAACTAATTATTAAATGTACTATGGACATAGTTGATAAGTATAAATAGCAAACAATACACGAACAACTGTAGAGAAGGCGACAATTCTATAAGAGAACTTCTCAAAGTGAACATTTTAATGGCAGTCAAAAAAGAGAAATCCAAAATAAAAACTGAATATTATTTAATTATAAAAAAAAAACAAGAGAAATGTGTTTTTTAATCAGGGAAATTGTTTGGAAAACTATATTTTTTTTTTAATAACAAACATTTAATAGAGTAGTCGGCAAATCTCACAAGGATAATCTACAGGACATCTTGACTACTTCAAGGATTCAGGCAAACAGGAAATAATCACCAATTTACGTTAATAATGAAGATCTGGCCAAATGCACATGGGCAATAAAAATAAACGTTAAATTAGTGACGCATGCGACAGTTAAGAACGACAACATGCATAAAAGCAAAACTAAATTATGCCAATAACACAGATACTCTTACACACACACACACGCATACACACGCATACACGAGCACATGACAAGCTTGTTGGTTAGGAGTCACATGGAAACATGGCCAAAACAAAACAGTGAACATTTTTATTTCAAATCCAATTATTTCACATTGAACTGCAATCAGATGATTGCGTCCAGCAACAGGAAACGCGCACGGATGTGTGTTTGTTGGTGTATGTGTGTGTGTGTGTGTGTATGTGTGTGTGTGTGTGTTGTTGTGGGTGTGTTTATGCTGGGTGTGTGTAAACCGCTGCGCTACACAAACGACGCTATGAAAATTGCCGACAAAATGAAAGTCAATTGGTTTTTGTTTTTCTCTTCGCCCCTTTCGCGTCTCTTTTCTTATTTTCTTTTGCTTTCTTGTTCTGGGGGGGGGGACCAGAAGCAGTCGTTGGGCGGCGCTCAGACCGCTCACTACCGGGCATAGGGTATACATCCATTCCGGGGTTGGGTCAGAGATGAAATATTCAATATTGCAGCAAGACGGACGCAGGTTTCAGCCACATTAAAATTCGCATACGCTTACGGGCCCGGATAGAGGCCAACAACTGTTGCCAATAAAAAGGTTAATGATAAAAAAAATAACAAAAAAAATATAATACCAATAAGCATAACGGAATTCGTTGCTGTCGAGCATATGACAGCTTAGGGCTTGGGGTAATTTTATTATGATGTCATCGTCTTCTTATTTTTGACACGAGATGAAGCAGGAAATTGGGGAAGAAAAGCTAAAATCATTGTTATTTATTAAACAAATGAGAACCTTAAAAAAAGGAAATAAATAAATAAATAAATTATATTAATGTTGCAGATCCAGCAGCCTTAATTGAGGAATGTGGAACTTTAAATTGAGTTACCTCTGTAGGGGGGGTTGGCATTATTGAACTGTTAATTCTTATTTCATTATACGTATACTCTACAGATACATACAGTGAGCAAAAGCTTATTTCGCACAGTGCCTAGCAAAAAATTTAAAGTGCTATAAAGTTTAAACAAGTAAACAAATTCAAAATGTTAAAATGCCAATTTGTTTAATGTTATATCACATTTGAAAAAGAAACTTTACTTTTTATTAAAATATTAATTAGTTAATTAAAATTAGTCAAAAACTAAAAACATATTCAAAATTCGTACAAAGTCTTATTTCGCACAGTCTTAAAAAAAGTTACATATTTGGCGTATAAAAGCTTAAATAAGGATGTTAATACTTAGTATGATATCCTTTAGCCTTAACAACTTCCCTTAACCTATTATTCATGGAAGATACTAGTTTCCGGGTAGTTTCTGGACTGATCCTGCTCCATTCCTCCAGTAGAGCATTTTGGAATCCTGTTTGTAGGATATGTTGTGATTCCGGATGTTATTTTCCAGCAGAGCCCACAAATTTTCAATAACATTTAAATCTGGAGACTGGGCCGGTGGAATTATCATGTGGGGACAGTTCGATCTAAGCGAGGACTGTACTATTCCGGCCTTATGCTTGGGGTCGTTGTCCTGGTAGATCCGGAAAGTACGTCGTATTCTAGCTTCTCGGCACTTTCGAGTAAATTTTCCTTTAGTATATCAAAGTACACATTCTTGTCCATTATTGTTTCAATAATCACAAAATTTCAGTCGCGGGCTGCCGAGATAGATGCCCATACCAGGACACTTCCTCCGCAGTGCTTGACTGTTGCCTTTAAGTTTTTGGGACTGAGCTCAGTATTGGAGTGTCGCCACACATAATTCCGTCCGTCCGAGCCAAAAATGTTTAATTTGTGCTCAAATTCAAATATAACTGTGTTTCAGAACTCCAAATCCTTGTCCAAGTGGATTTTGACGAACGTCATCCTAGACCCTATAATTTTGCGCTTATAAATTTCTTTTTCCGTGGTTCTCGGGCATTAAAGTCATGGTTGCGCAGAACTTGGAGCACAGTTCCCATACTGAACTTTTTCCTTATTTCATCCTGCACCTATTGAGTCAGTTTTTGAGCCGATAGCTTAAGATTTCCCTTTGTTTTCCTGATGATCCTCGGCTCGACCTGCTTGGTGAAAATTGGGTTTGGTGCCATTCCGCCCTTGTCCTCTGTCCGATTTTCGTCGACGAAACTCCAAATGATGCAGAATACAGTTGAGGTGTTTAGATTGACCATTTTAGCTATTTGGCGATATGAATATCCGATTTTTAAGTGTTCCAGGATGAGTTTCCTTTGCTCAATGGTAGTCAGTTTGCCCATGGTCCTTGTTGACTTGTTGCACCCGAAATGCAGGAAAAAACTAAACTGACTACGGAGGATTGGTCTATTTATACTGAAAATATTCAACCTGACGAAAAAATCCGGGTCTTATGGCACCCAGGTCTCCATAATGTAACTGTGCGAAATAAGCCTTTGCCATAAATAGAGGTACTTCCTTACATAACCCTACCTAGCAGGTGGAAAAACCACAGTTGATTAGGATCATATATTCATTTTGGTGGTTAATAAATGTACCTGCCATGGGTCTTTGGAATTTTTGAAAAATATTACATAATTACTTTATGGCATGCAATTAAAATTTTTGCTAGGCACTGTGCGAAATAAGATTTTGCTCACTGTATATGCATTTTTATGCATGAGTAAACTGAAATATGTTTGTGTGTGTGCAGAATTGTTAAAAAACTTTCTCTAATTGATTCCATGGCCACGTTACTATGCAGCCAAATGATGCTCCATTAGCGTCAGTCAAACGAAAAAAACCTGGTGAGGGTAGAGCAAAAGCCAAACTTACGTAATTCTTTCTATATATATATATATATGTATATATATATTTTTTTATAAATATGCAAACAATTTTTGCGGCTGTTTGGGCCTGGGCAGATACCGATGTGGAATATAAAGAAGAGCACACACACACACTCAACTTTAAATTGCATTCATATTTAATGCAGCCCTGGCAGCGGAGCCAAAAGCAACGACGCATTACGTATACGCAACGTAGTGTTCCATTGGGACACATTGCTTAATTTCTCTGCAGCATAAATGCATGCCCCCGAGTAGAGTGGGCAGCCGAGCAGCCAGGCGTGTGACACACACACACACACACACACACACGAACACGTGCATACATACATAAAAGTAAATGTCAAATGTGAAGAGCACAAAAAAAAAATAATAATAATAAAAAAAGGAGGAAAAAAAAAAAGAATTCGCATTATATATACAGCAGCTTCTTTTTTGCAACATTTGCGTGCAGAGCAAGAGAATGGAACACGAAAAAAATACACGCCACAGTTTGGGGGGTGGGGGGTTGTGGGGCGGTAACGATTTCATTTCATGGTTTTGCACTCGTTATGACTTTTGCCCCATGGCCCACGTTTTGCTTGCTTTTTATTGTCGCCCAGTTGCGGGGCTGCGTCCCCAAAGTGTGCATCGTTTTATGTTTACTAGAGGTAAAATTCGACACTGCCCCCCTCCACCATCCCCTTATTCTACCAGCACCAAAAAAAACCCAAGGCCCACATTGACAAATTTTATTTAAACACCGCCCACACGAAAGACGACATTGGGAATACGAAAGCGCTGCAAGTTTTGTTTTTCAATTTAAACTTTAAATTTCACATGTTCTTTTTTTCCATCTTTTTGCTGCACGAAAGTTGTTTGCAACGTAACCGCCGCCAGCTGTGGCCAGTCTCTGGAGAAAGGTGTTTGTTCACAGTCGGTGAGGTGAGAGGCTTCAAAATACATTTTCAGCTTTTTCGACGTGAGAAAATTAAAAAAAAAAAAAAACATTGCAATTGCAGCGGTGTTAAATATAATAAATGAGAACTGAATTCATTTATAAAATAACATTAATTTAGATACAAAAAAAAAAATATTACAGTAAACTTCAATTTACACATAAAAAAAAAGATACTTCAATGAAATGAGAATAAAACAAAATATTGATGAATTTAATAAAAGAAATGAATAATCTGAAAAATCGAATAATAAAATCAAATAAAAAATGAAACAAATCATAAATTAAACTTGATTTCCACCTAATCCAGTTATGCAAAATAATTAGAGCATTAATTGAAACAGCACAAGTCGAACTGGTGACCGGATGTGGACACACCTAACCCAATGATGATAAACAAATTGAAGCTATTAAGGACCAAAGGAGCGAAATAAAACTGGCTAACGGCAAAGCCACAGCGAAAGGCAAATCAGTGACAAGCCAGCGCCAGTTCGTGTCACCTAATTGAGTAAGTATCCTTGCTGGACTCAGCACAGGAGGTCCTTGAATACAACTCCACACACACACTCACAGACACATGAGAGTAAGTGGCTTTGACTGTGGCTGTGGCTGTGGTTGTGGCAGCCGTTGAAGCAGTGGCAAGTTGCAAATGTACTGAGCGAGTGTGTGTTGTGCGACTGTGTTTTGTGGATATTTTATTTCATTTTATTGTATTTTATTTGGCTCTCTTTGCAACAACAACAACAACACGCTCACTTTGTGTTGTTCTTGGCGAGTTTTGTTGTTTTGTGTGCTTTTGTTTTTATTTGTGTTCATAACATAAAGTTTGTATTTTTATGCGAGACAAACGGCTGAAAGAGGGGGGAAGCACGACGCTGGCAGCCGGGCTTACTGGCTGGCAGGACAACAACGAGCAAAATCAGTTAAGAACTTGGCTTGAAGCATATCCACATATTTATATATACATACATGTATGTATATATATACATATATGTAGTGTGTACATAAAATCTAACCAGCACTGTCTCCGTTAACACTCTTCACTTCTTTTTTTTTTTGTTTACCACTTGAGTGGATTTTTGTGTTATATTTGGGCGAATCTGGCTGCTGATTTGACTTCAGGAAATGGACGGAGTTCATCGTCATTTATTATGCGTGCCACAAATCGAAACCAGTAAGGCGACTTGATTAAGATTTAACTAAGCGTATTCCCGCTGCAGCCCCGCATTTCCCACACACGCACACCACACACACAATTCACAGCGAGTTCAATTGAAATGGAAATTAAAAGTGAAACAATATGCAAAAACCACAATTGGCGCACTCCATAAATTATTTAAAATGTCAATTCAGTTTTGTGTTTGTGTCTGTCGACCTATACAATTTAAACAAATAATATAATGCGAATAAACACGCACGAAAACATAAAACACAAATAAATAGCAGATAAAAAAAAAAAATGTTAATTAAACGAAAACCGCACAACATACACTTGCAACATGCAGCTTGTGGTCGCCGGTAATTAATAAAACTCCGAGCAGCACAAAAGCTGACTGCAACTCCAACATGCCCAGTCTGATCAAAGGACACTTTGGGGACCGACGACGCATCGGTCCCAGAACTCGACATTAGCAACAGCATTTAATATTCGTATTAAACAAATACCCTCGAGCATTAGAAAATTAAAATTAATATTAAAATTGAGTAAATTTCAGTTCATTTCAAACACAACACAAACATCAATTAAAAGAAATAAATTATATTTTCTATGCAAATTGCAAATATATTCTGTTATTTTAGTTGATTGGGAATTTGTATTTTCTCTACACATTTTGTAGCCAATTATTTACAAATATTAGTGCGTTTATAAATAACAGAGCATCTCATAGTCAAGCTGATCTCTCATGTTTTGTTGTTTGATTTTTTCCCCTTTTTATGACACGTGTATGTTGCACATTGTTATAGCCGGAATACTGTCAACTGACCATCAATCTACTGGCTGGCCCGGCCCTGTGGGCGTTAAGCTGCCCGGAAAATCCCATGGTCACTCGTTGTTAGAACGGGGCGCGGATTTGCCTGGGGCTTAACGAGCTGAAAGCTTTAAACAATAACCCAGACACAAAAGGATTCAATCGCTTTGATCCAAACGTGTCCTCTTTCATCCGCACGCAGAAACGCACAGGACACTGTTTCAACGGCCCTTGAGGGCACAGACAGCAACAATCTAAGTAATTAAGTGTGCACCCACTTCCTCAAACATGCCACAAATACTTTAAAAATATCGAAAATTTATACATAAAATTGATTTGTGCAAACAGATTTTATTCAAATCCATGAATAGTGAGAGAAAGTTAATTAAATTGAAATATTCAACTGAGTGAGACGATTTAAATTTAATTAAAACTCAAATAGATATGGAAGTCATATAAAAAAAAAATAAACAAAAAATGCAATTCAAATAATTTTATATGAATCACTCTAATTAAATGTGTTTTTTGCGAAAGTTAGAACTGTTAATTAAATCATAAAAGCAAATCGTGATCTACAAAAAAGAAAAGTTATTTCTATATAGTAATTCTAGTTGGGCAGAGGGAAACGTAAATTACCAAGAATGTAGATTATCTGCAAAAAGTAACTGTAGGAAAAGTCATGGAAAACTGCCAGCGATGGATGTGTTTTAAAACTTTTCCTTTGAAACGCTGCAAGCAGCAAGGTGAGCGCTGCACAAAATGTATGCGGAGAGCAGCAAAATGAATTTATGGCAATAAGTCATACAGAATATATATTTTATATATATGTATATATATATATATATTATGTATATGATGTATACTTTGAGTGGCATGTGCAGTTTTGTGATGCGAATAAAAACAAGAGATAACCGAGTGAAAATTGAAAAGTCATGTAAGCGTGTGCCTCGCGTAAGCCAAGCATTATATTTTGCTGGTGCTGAGCAAATGGACAGTAAATTGTGAATTTTCATAGAATTCTTAAATTGAATGAAGCGACAACGCAAACAACAAATTTTACAACCCAATGCACTTGGCAAACAGCAAATGCAAAAAAAAATTAAGAACGCAGAAAAAAAAACAAAAAAAACAATTACGCGTTTAATATATTTTCATTTGGCAGAGAGCAAAGTCAGTTCGCTTTTGACTACTGAATTACAGAGTCAGGGAAGGGGAAGGGGAGGGGGCAGGGGCAGGGGCAGGGGTAGCTGAGCTGGGGCAGCAGTTGGTTGGCCAGTCGTCCTGTGACACCATTTTTTACTTTTAATGAAGCGCAAGAATTTCAGCTGGATAATTTGTTAAGCGCAGGACAGCCAAAAGGCAAAAAGCCAAAAGGAAACAGTGAAATAACTTAGACAGCACCAGGCGCGCTGCAACAAGGATACAGACACAGACAGAAGAGAGGAGAGTGAGAGAGAGAGAACAAAAAGAGAGAGAGAGAAAATGAGAGACGTAGTAAAACACCATCGCTGAAAGTTGCGCTATAATTTGGCTTATTTCAGCCAAACAAATTTATAGAGTAGAGAAATGCAAAATAGAGCGCTGAAATTAGCTAGAATCCAGCTGATAAATGGGTAAATTTGGGTTGGGGGACTTTTGGCGGGGGGGAAACACTGCAAGATAAATGACACGCAAATGCCAAGTGGCAGATTTTTAATTTTTAATTATAAAAAGCGTCAGACCACGACGAGGATGTCGCTTCATAATGCATAACAATAAACCATAATTAACAAGCAGCCAAACCCAACTGCCCCAACTGCCCCAACTTACCTGTTGTAATGTTGTGCATGAAAATCTCACGCAACAGCAGCAATTCATCTTCTGGTGCAGCGGTATACGACCCAAAAACATCCTCCTCCGGCCACACTTCCCTGCGAAATGATAAAGTTCCAGTTAAGTATTAAGTGAATGGAAAGCACTTATTTTCACTCTGCGAATGCTTAAATATTTTAAATTTAAATTTAATTTTTTCTAGAGCAGATCTTAGATTAGTCTTTTGATTTTAGTGAATAACCTGATTCCACAATGACACAAACATTTACATTCATCAAATTAAGCGATTCCATTTTAAGTCGTGGCAAAATTTGATTTAAATAAAACAGATGATTATTTGAATACGTGATTTTATTAATTTACAAATAAAATACGCTATAATCACTGTTCTGCAGGCAACGCAATAAATAATAAAGAAATTTAATAATTTAAGTCGATTTCATTTCTATTACGCTTTGACCATTAATAAATTATAGTAGATAAATTGAATTAATTTACATGTTGAATATATGAAATGTTCAATAATATTGATAGAGGAATCAGACTAAAACGCATTGCTAATCATTGTTAAACAAAAAATTATACAATTGTATTTTTAACTAATATAAATAATATAATATAAATATTTAACGATTCTTCCATGAAGAAGAAGATATAATCTATTAATTAAAATTAAATATGTTTGTTAAAACAACCCTCTTCACAACCAACCACAACTAAATAAGTAGCATAGTAAATCGATATAATAATAAATAATATATCGATAAAATATGTATTTAATAAATACATAAACTGCATGCAGGAAAGTAGTTGGAAGCTAACTGAATTTGTTGGCCAGCTCGTCATACTAACTTCATAACTCAATTTAAATTTTCAGATAGAAATTGAATAGAAGACGAAATTAAATTTAAAATTTGATCATTTAGACATGGCTTACAGATCAAGTAACCATTTCTGCAAAGGCGTCGGGACAGCAGCAGCTACGAAAATAATGTCAACAACAACATCAGCAACGTCATGTTGCACAATACGTACGCAGGACATGCAACAAGCGGAGCTTTTAGCTTTCACAAAATGAAATTGATGCGTTTTAAATTGCGTTCAAATTTCTCGTGTTACACAACACACACACACACACATACACACACACACACACACACACACACACATACACACACACACACACTAGAGAAGAAACCGTTCACGTGTTTTGTTGTTGCGCTTGGGATTTTATTTTTGATGCGGTGCACAAATAATCCTTGCCTGCCTGCCGCTCATCCTGTGTATGTGTGTGTGTTGCACATGCACCAGTTGCTGTGTTTCCAGCCATTGCTGTTGTTGGCGTTGTTAATTTAATATTTGAAAGCAGCTTATGTATGCAACTCGCATACAAATAGCGAGTCGAAGAACGAGAGAGACAGAGAGACAGAAGAGTGTAAGTGAGAGAGAGAGAGAAATACACATTTATCGACTGGCAACACATTCTTTGCAATGGTAGCTGCTGCCTCTCTTTCCTGATATCAGTTGCAACCAGGCAGGTAGTTGGGAGCTTTGCGCCATTTCGTTTAGTTGCTGTTATGTGTTAGTGGGCGATAGTGCAACTTATGCTTACCGCTGTCAAGCGCCAATAAATTGACACACATGACACCTGCCACCCGGCAAAAACAAACACACACACACACACACACACACACACACAGCAAACACATAGAGACAGCAAAAGCGACACCTTTCAGTGCAGCCAACTATATTTCTGCATGCCACATTTCACAACATATTTGGCCACATTCCGTTATTGCACACTGTGTTGGCAACAACTTATTAGCTGTTACCTGGCCAACTCATAATTGCAACTGCAACTGCAAACAACGCATGAACATATGTATTTTATGGCCAACTTGTGCGTTTTTGAGCGCTTAATTAGTGGTTTATCTGCAATGGGAACTAGCACAAAATGTTGGTTTACAACAACAGACAAATAATATGTGCAACTGCAACTCGCAATTTGAATGCCGCACAAACAAAGGCCTCAAAAGTCTAATGAACGGAGGCGTCTGTGTGGACAAAATGTAATAAAAGTGACCCCGGATTCCAGGCACATGTCATGATTAATAGGGAGTTCCTTATTCAGAGATACCCTCTTAAATTAATCATACACTTGAATGAGAAAATTATGAAATTGGAATGCTGCTTAAAAGTAGTTTCAAGAACGTATTTATCAAAATTTGCTGAATATAAGATTTTTATACTATATTCCAAGTAGCTAAAGATTTTTTTTATTATGACATAACTTGAATGACGTACTCTTTATTTTTTAAGGTTGTCTGTAACTTTAAATTTATGATTAGTTTTAAATTGATAAATATGCGAAATTTGTGGGATATGTGATTTATTTTTGTTTTTCTGTTTTCATTGTGCTCTAAACATTTTTTAAGATCTACGTAAGAATAAAAATGGTTGAGAAACTAACGGCTTAAACTGAAACTAACAACAACTATTGCCATAGATAATATTTTCCAAGCCCTACCTTCAAAATAAACTACTAAATCCGGTTAAGCTGAGCGATGTCATCTTTTGCCGGTGAACAAGAAAAGAAAACTGTATTTTTCTTTTGGCAAAAACTTTGAAGGCCAGCACCGATGAAAAGAGTTAAGAGAGTGGTAATAAAAAAATATTATTTCAAGTACGCTTTGCACTTTAAAGTCGAAATATAAGTGTAAAACTATAATGTATATTCGATTTCTTTGGCAAAGTTTGACAAATTGCTTCAATGTGCGTCACGAGCTGGATTAAGAGATTTAAATGCAGGCCAGCGACTGTCAACATTGCAACTGCAACACAGCGCTAAATAAGCGTCGAGAAAGCAACAATAAGAATAACGAACAGTCGCTGGTGAACATAAGCTTAGTTAAGAGGCAACTGAAAGAATGATGGTGGGGGTTGGTGGGGGATGGGTTTTGCCAACAGAAAGTTGCAGCTTAAATGAAGTTTGAATAAACATTTGGCGCATTTACTTCACTTAAAACTTTTTCAAGCTGACATTTCTGTGCGCTTCCATTTAAGCCCGCTGGCGAGCGAAAAAAAAGGAAAAACCAAAACGTTTTCAGATTATACAATTTTTTTTCGCTTTTCATTTTGTTATTAAAATGGAAAACGCAAAAGACACAACAAAACATAATGCACACACATAATGGTATGACTTGGCAAGTAGTATACTAAAATGCTGGGTAGACTTACACACACACACACACACATATATATATACACACACACGTACTCATTGGATCTTGGGGCAATTGCTAGGAGACAGGCACTTTCATGCCAGGCCAGACACATATGTATGCAGAGCATTCGCTTGTGCTTCAGTGGTGTGTGTGTGTGTTGGCCAACTCTAGTCTATTTTCAATATTTTGTTTACCCAAAAATGTTACTCGAAGGCGAAGCGAAGGCAACAACACACAGAACATAGCATTTATAGCATAACACCACCACCACCACCACCGCCCAGAATGGGGCACAAAAAAGTTGCAGACAAAAGGCAGATGAAGTGACTGTGGCGAGTGGGTGCAACAAACAGTATTTTCAGGGTCTATGCATATCGCATTTTAATTTATTAGCACAAAAAGCGTCTAGACCTTTTTAAGCTGCCACTGCAGCAGTAGAAGCTGTACCACCAACAGCAACAACAACTGGCACCCCTTCATATATTTTAATGCAACAATTTCGTTGCTCAACAATTAAAATGCACATAAATTTAAATATGGCTACACAAATGGCAAACATTTCGTATACCCCATGTAAAGTGGCCGACAAAAGCATCTTTCATTATATAATGTCGCATACAGAGAACAAGGAGAAGTTATGCATAGTCACATCTGCGATTTGTATATTATATATACATATACATAATGTATTATATACAATGTTAAAGCTATACATAATTGGACGATTCCTTTGAAACATCAGGTATAACATTATAATGATGTTGAGAAATTAATGAGCTGGAAATATTTAAGTCACATTTCGATTGCTGCTGTGCCTGCTGCTGTTGACAGGAAGCATCTCACATCTGTTGGGGGCCTTCTTAAAATGTTGACGCGCAAGGACGATAAATGATTTATTTTCACGTCATTTTCCAGCACAAACAATAAACATGTAGCTTTACATAATTGAGTTGGCAATTAAATGGAAAGACGTAAGTCTACCGCCTCGTATTCAGCTGTGACCCGTGCACCACAGGCCCAAGCCGAATCAGAAGGCACTAAAGCCAGTGACTGAGCTGATTGCGTTGCTATCGTGGCACATAATGAGCGGCAGTAGCAGAGGCAGAAGCAGGAGCTGTTGCAAAAGCAGCAGCCGCAGCAGCAACAGAAGGACACTGAATTCCGCACACAGCCATTATCTGTAGTTACCACAGGACACCTGGCCAACACTTCTGTGCGGGCGGGCGTTCGCTGCCTTAACAATAAATAAAAACTATTTAATTTAAAGACAGCAGCACAAGAGCTGCTCCACAGACAAGAACATTCTGTGCAATGAAAATCGCTGGAAAAAATATGAAACTCCCATATACAAACACAAAAAGGAGAAGCCGTTAAAAGTGTTTTACTCAAAAGAACTTGACTAGCAGCCACCCTGTATTTAAATACTTATGTACGTGTACCGTCGATGAATATTATTGCAATTCTATCCTCCTAAATGGTTTTTTGAATACTATCGATAATCGATTTTTATCAATATGGGGTTGTTGTCTTTGCAATATATGTATCTTAATCTTAACTGCAATTTTATGCTTATATTTGCTGATGTCAATTTAAATACACAATTCCAATTCTATATTTTTGAAAAAATATTGCTTTGATTACTATCGATAATCGATTTTTATCAATTTGCAGTCGGTTATTTAACGGACAGACAGAAAAAAGTAGATTGACTCAGATATTGTTGCTTATCTGATTATAAATTTGAAGAACTTCATCATAACCTTTTTTACTCAATTTTAATGGCGATAGGGTATAAAAAGAACTCAGCGGAAAATGGAGAAAAAAAACAACAGTACATCAAGGAGCAAGGATAAAGAATATTGCTTCGTGCTCTTCGCCATTTTTATTTTCGCTCACCTGAGTTAATTTATTATGCGAATTTCTTTTGTTCCTGTGCAAAGTGGCAGACAAAAAAAGGAGTCAAAGGATGGCCAGCAGTCAATGTCAAGTTATTAAAAGGGAAATTTTCAAAAAAAAAAGATTGCAACTGCAAGTTGTTGCTCAATTTTAATGTGGCGAAAAGGACATGGCCCCAGCACACATGGTCACATGGTCACTCACCTGGCAGAGCGCAGCAGGACAATCGCCTGCTCCAGTTTACCGATGCGCAGCAATTTATTTAAGCGCATCATGCAGTCCTCGCTGCAAACACAATAAGGAATAAGAGTATATTTATATTTAAACGCGTTTATGAAAGGAAACTTGCACATACCGTTGATCCTCAATGGACTTTTCCAAGGTGGCATCAAATGGCAAGGGTCGCTCATGCTCCGGTAACTCCAGATCCGTGGCCAGGAGCAGGCTTACCTCCGATGCCATCTCGGCCCATTTGCTGGACAGTTCCTCCTGTTAAATAGAGAAATTGATTCGACTTAAGATTAAAATTATATTTATGTACATAGCATTTTCGCATAGTTATTTTCATTTTATATAAATGAGATTGTCGGTCCGATCAAAAATTCAGTTACTCAGGGTACATTATCACAATATTAATAACAATAAGCTATATTCAAAACAAAAGCCGAATAACATCTGCTGCAACACACAAAACTTTATATTATTATTAAAAAAAAAATACATTAAATAACAACACAAATGACAGAAGCGGAAAGTTTTAAAGCGATTGCATTGACAATTAAATGTACAAATTCAGTTGGGTTTTTATTTTGTATTTGCAATGAATATTTTAAATATATATTGATATTATATAGTATATACTTTAAGCGTTGCAGAAACCCAACTATTAAGAATTATTTATATATTTTTCATTAATTTATTCGTATACAATTTGATTTTATTGTTTTGCAAAGTTCACTTTTATACAGAAGGTATAGGACCCTATTCGATAATTTTTCATATAAAAGCTAAAATATAATTTAAAAAAGCGACAAAAAAATGTGATTCTCTTCGGCACAAAAAAAGCACCGTCCTAGAAGAAAACTCATCCTAAGATTGATACAAAAATTTCTTAGTGACGTCGAATTTGTACCCAGAAATCGTGGCCCAAAAGTCTAAAATCTGAAAAATTGATTAAGTTACAAAATTTGAAAGGCACAACAATTATTTTTAAATGGTCGAGATCCACCCACTACCACACTCCCAAAAGAAGGTTCCTTGCTACCTAAATATCAGAGTATTTTGCAATCGGTTACGTCCGACTGCAACTTTTCACGTGTTTTAATTTGGTTTTTGTTCTGATGTTTTAACAATATTTATAAAAAGCTGGGCCCACAAAAGCGTTTAAATATTCGTGAATTCGCGAGATTGCCTTTGTTATTGTCACTTTAACAAATGCCGAATACTCAAATTTTCACATTAATTGACGGACAAAATATGAGTTTGTGTGTGTGTGTGTGTGTGTGTGTGTGCAGCAATTGTAACAATGGCCAGGATAAACCTGGCAACGGCTGTGCAAATAAATATGTCAATAATTAGCACAGTTGAAGGTTTTCACAAAAAACAGCACGAGCACATTTCCGTCCGGACTCCAGCTCCGGGACCACCAGTGGCCAGTTTTCAGCACAAAATGGCGGCCACAGAGCTGGACAATGCTGGGCAGGCAACGGCAGTGGTGTAACTGGGGTTTCGAGTGTAGACCAACTGCCAAGTGTTGGCATTGGCCGGAAATCACGCTTGGCGACTCTACCAAAGCGCCAAAGTGTTTAAAAAAAACCGCAAAAAAAAAACATTTAAAAAAAATAGAAGGGGACTCTTAAAATCGGTGGGTAGGTAAGTCTGGAGTGGATGGAAAAAAACTGACTACATGAAATGTGGTTTTATACGAATTTAAAATGACTTCCAAACTTCTAAAACAATTTTATAAAAAACAAAACGATTGCATATTTTGTATACCAAATAGCTGACTAGTCAGCTCAGTTAGGCTTTAATCTACAATTTATTAACGACTTCACAAAGATATTTATTTATACGTTGCAGTAAGAATGCTGAAGTCGAGTGAGCCCGACTTCGATATACCCTTAACCCAGCTGTTAATATATTCGAAAACTGTTGGCAAATTTCCTCTCTCACACATGCGCACTCCAATTTACGAGTATATGTATACAGATAGAAATGAGATCAATATGAGAATATATTTTAGAACATAACTTGGTGATTCTTATCCGATACTGATGAAATTTTGAAAGGTGATCAATAATAGGCATATGCATGATATGTATAAATTAGAAGACTATGTCTTTTAAATTATGGAAAATATTGCTATCGGAAATCGTAATTTATCGATAATCGATAAACGGAAGCAGCTATCGATAAAATAAAGCAAACTAACCATTTTTAATGGGTTAAGGGTATAGTAATAAAAGTCCCCATATATTATATATTGCTTATCACTCACGCGTCGGAAATGAGATGTGGGTTTTGCCATAATCGATTTGCAATCGAAAGCGAAATAAGAAAGAAACCCAATTTATAGCTTTGTGCAAGACAATAACAAGAAGTAAGAAAGCTCGACTAGTAGTTATCCTTTAGTAAATCTTTTCATAAAATAAAATGTAGATATTCCAATCCGTACTAAGCGCATGCTAACTAAGAATATATAAACTATATGTGGATCTTCTTCTTGTTTGATATTTAGATTAAACATCTGCTAGAGCAATACTCAACTGGGTGCTGAAGCCATCTAGCGAACTCAGCTTGAGCAACAAGCTGCTGGTGTACAGGAGCGTGTCCACATGGACATATGGCATTCCATTTTGGGGCACAGATGCAAAATCTTGGATGTACCAAATTCAAGTCTTGCAGAACAAGGTGCTCAGAGACATCTCTGGTGCTCCCCCATATGTGAGTAACAGGACGCTGCACAACGACTTCGGTCTACCGACAGTCAAATCTCAAATTAACCGACATACGAGTCGGTTTAGTGACCGGTTGCATAACCATGTCAACCCATTGGCTTGCACCCTTGGGACAAACACTACACGCAGGAGGTTGAAGCGCCTCCACACCAGCGACCTCTGGTCTGTTGGGCGTTAAATGAATGTGCTACAATTGTAATATTTAGTGCTTTGTATTAACTGCTAAAACCAGTTCTATGTTTATGTTATAGAATATACTTTCTGTATATACTTTCTGGGATCGAAGATGCTTCTTTCATTACATTCATTTGCACAAAACCATTATACCCTTTTTAAACATTTTTAACTGGTTAAGGGTATAATGGGGAAAAATCCACACAACAATTTTTAAAATCCGTCGGAAAAACGGCATCAAAAATACAAAGAGATGCATTTCCCCGTATATTTAATTTGTATACCAGCAATAATAAATAGTCGAACCGAATAGAAAGTAAATAAATAAAGATGATAGCAAACAAATAAAACCGCCAGTTGCGACAGTCGCGGTGGTTGGCAAACTTTTTTGGCTTTTATTTTTAACCATATTTTCAGTCAATTAAATTTCGCGATGAAACCTATAAATCCTTGCGAGCCAGCGGTATATAGACGACAATTGTTTTTTGACCCAGGCGCTGGCACTTTTGGCTATTTGTTTTAAATTTTATTGGCAATTTAGAGAATACTTTATGGCCCACACAGCGGGCGACAAACACCCGCAAGCAAAATAATGTCATTTAATGCAGCAATTTATTTAAAAGCATTAAAAATTTCAATTTTACTCGGCGACTTTGGACTTACCTCCGTTGGCTGTGCGGCAACTGTTGACTGCTTGGACTTGGTAGCCGGATGTTGCTTCTTGCGCTTGCCACCGCCTCCTCTCCGCTTGTCCTGGACAAGGACTGCATCCTGACAGAAGCGCTCCATCATTTTAATAAAAACATTCGCCGTTTCCACAACGTCGCGCAGAAAGACCCTGAATGGAGTAAAAAAGTGCTGGTTAGTAAATAAAATTATTGCATATGCATACGGTAATTAAATTACTTTTTATACTATGATACCGAAGGTAAAATAGTATATTGGGTTTGTGCAAATGTCATGCTGTCTGTCCGTCTGGATCAACTATTTTCGACACCCTTAGAGATAAAGACTTGAAAATTGGAACATTTACTTGAAAGTACTCTCAAAAGATAAAGATTGGAGTCGTACGCCTCTTGGGAGTTGGTTGGTAGGTTGTTGGCGATGTCCTTCAAAGATCGGCATATGCCACGACCAACTACGACGCCACCAGCTCCACCGCACCTAAATCTTTTAGTGGGCTATATCTTGAGCAGTTTCTGAGTTGGGAACGTTAAATTTGTTAGGTATATTACTGGTAATCGCCTTTAAAAACCAATAACCAATTTCTGTTGCCACCTGCCCATAATCGACAATGCCGATATTTCGGAAAGTGTAAATCGATAAATCCGTATATCTGCCACAATTTTAAAGAGTGACCAAACTTGGAAGGTAACTTGCTGTTAACCTCCTCCAAGGATTGGCATATAATTTTTCTCATATCTTTCGTAATTTGAGAGCTACTTCAATCTGAAAGGCAACTTGGATAGTATTTCTTGCCGGCTCACAACTTATGGTATCATAGTATTTCGCTGTCGGTTACGTCCGACTGCAACGTTCTCTCTTGTTTATGTTGTAGAAACAAAAGAAAGGCGATTATAAATACAAACAATAATTTGATCATCTGCAAATTCAATTATATGTGTTTTTTTAAATTCAGTACAGTTTTTTATGAACGGTATACAAATGCAATGTGGACATTTAATAAGCGACTGAACAAATAATAAACAACTCAATTCAACAAAAAACTCTCTTGGTAATTAATTAAAACTTTGTTGTGGAAAAAGGGCTTTCACAATGCTACTCGCTGAAGAAATATTGCTGTGTTTTTAGTATTGGTTGAATTGAAACCCAAAAAACTGTTTCCTTTCATTCTTTTCCCCCAATTCCAATGACAAAGAATGTATATGTAAACGTCCTGGCTATGTTTATACTGCCTGAAGGACTGCGCTCGCATTTATTGACAATCATCGACCACATTAAAACAGCTAAGCAAAGGCAATCGCTCTCCGCCCCCGCCACGGACCCCTTTTCAACTTTTAGCATGACCTAACTAGCCCAACTCAATTCAAAGGACGTCGTTGACTGATGATGTAGCCATTGCCGTTGGCCCTGTCGATGTCGATGACGCCTCCAATTAGCAAATTAGCCTTAAAAGGGAGAAGCGGCACAGAGGAATCCTAAAAACTGCCAAAATCAGCTGCCTCGCAACCAAAAAACTTTAGCATTGTTTTTAACCATACCAAAAAGTAACAGCAAAAAAAAAAACGCACAAAAGCCAAAAAATTACTGAATAAAAAGCCAACGTCATTGTGCACGTCAATTTGTTAAAATGATTGATTGCCGTTTGAATAATGAAAATCGCGCGCGTCATAGAAAAGGACGATGCAAATCAGCCAAGCACAGGATACAAATAAATGATGGACCATCAAATGCCCATTGATCAACACAAATGGATAAAAACAACAGTTTCTCTGTAATAATTTAATCTGGATGCTGCAATCTAAAAGTAATTAACTTAAATACAAACTAATCTGAAACGAAGTCCTAAAACTAAACAAAAGCCCACATTTTCAGTATGCATATAAAAACAATTACGTATTCATGGACAAGAAATTCAAGCAAAAAAAATTTACAAACTCAAATTAGCCAAGCGGCAAGGTCTGCAGGGTATTCAAAATTGCCAAATTGCGAAATGTCAAAAAAAAAACAAGTAAGATGATGTAGTCGAGTCGGCTCGACTACGATGTACCCTTAACCAAGTTGTTAAATATATTCTAGTTTTATTGGCCAATTTTCCTTTAAGATGATTTGCACTCAAATGTTCAGTTCTGCAAGTGCATTTCTTACAGAGTATTTTTACTCACAAGCCCGAACTGACCCGAACTTGCTGGCTACAAACACGTGCATATATGTACATACATACATACATACAGACATAGTAGTTATCGGGTCTCTGCAGAATACACACAAATACATTGACGCTGGCAATATAAGCATATTATGTATAAATTAGAAGCCTATGCCTCATAAATTGTGGAATTTATTGCTATCGGAAATCGAAATGTATCGATAATTCAGAAACTGAGGCAGTAACTTGATCTGCGCCTGGTCCACGAGAACTTATATTCCAAATTTGAAGTCGCTAGCTCTTATAGTCTCTGAGATCCTCGCGTTCATACAGACGGACAGACAGGGCTATATCGACTCGGCTGTTGATCCTGATCAAGAATATATATACTTTATGGGGTCGCAGATGCATCCTTCTGCCTGTTACATACATTTGCACAAAACCATTATACCCTTTTTACCCATTTTTAATGGGTTAAGGGTATAAAAAAACAACAAAAATTTATAAGTGCGCTGTATGCAAGGCTATTGTTGAAAATCTCCCCCAAAATGATTCAGCAATATTTGCATATGTGCGGACATTTCTGTGAGTGTGTGTGTGTGCATAAATGTATTTGCATGTGTACGTATTAGTGATAGTGTGGGTGTGTGCTTCTGTGTTCTAATTGGCAACGCTGAGCGATGGCCGATATACAATAACAACAAAGAATAATCGATAACAGAGTACTTCACTAAAAAGATATGCTGTCATCGGATTTAAACACTCAAAGTATTATTTATCAGATAAATGAAAATCGTTTCTATATCGTTTTTATGTTTTTAAATTTTCTACAAATTAGTAAGGTTTAACTGATATGCCACAGAAATTTGAGCTGTCTGGTGCAGGGTAGCAAATGGTTGCCAACATTTTTTTGCAAATGCTGCCAGCGAATACAGTTTCGAAATACAGTTTTCGAAAAGGCTGCCGCTTGACGCTGCATAGTCAAAAATGTATGCAAATTCACTGTGAATTTAAATGGGGTCTCGCTAGAAGCTGACAGCATTTTCGAAATGCGGTCAATAGTCCGCAAGGCAAACCTGGACATCGAACCTGTGCCAAGGGAAATGCATTTGTAATGAAAATGGTTGTCAGCACACACACGCACGCACACACGCACACACACACACACACACACACACACACACACACACAGCTCCCACACACACAGCTCCCACACACACAGGTAAAAATTAAACACATGTTAAGTAAAGTAGACATTTAGCCAAATGACAAGTGCAAATAATTAAAACTTTGGACAACGCAACTCAATTAAAGTGGGGCACAAGTGTGTGTTTTTCGTGTATTAAATAATTTATAAATTTGTCGTATTTTAAAGTGAAACTCAAATCAAATAGTAAATTTTTCATCCCAATGCGTGCATTGGAATTATAAAGCGCTTTTCTGATAAAACAGAACAAAAGATTCTTCAATATTAAAAACACCACCTGCAATCCATCAACCACATCCCTAATGATATTTATACGCCACATATTCCGCACCTACCACAACGTTGTCAGTTGCTGCGGCAAGTGGCAGTTGAAGCATAAAAACGGAAACTGAACGTACAGTGGTTAATTGCTGACAAGTGTATGCAATAGTTTAAGAAATTTTATGAATTGTCCAAAAAAACACTTATTTGCGAGATGACAAAATTTCGCAAAGCTTCAGAAAATATTTTAATTATAATTTAAGAAAAAGTGGTTTTCCTAAACACAAAAGTTTCATTAAAATTTATTGCCCACATTAAATTGAACTGAATAGTTTATGATGAAACTTATTTTCAAATTTAAAAAAAATCGTACTGGAAAATTGTTTTATGAGACTTTTTATTATTTATGAAGTGAAAAATTAAATATTAATATGAACAAATGAACAAATTCATTGGGCATTATTTTCAAATGAAAATATATTTAAATGACGGCTTTGCACAGTTTAAATATCTTATATAATAATTCAACCTTCAATTATTATTTTAAAGCAAATTCGCAAGCAAACGCAATAAGAAAAATATTAATTTTAATAAGCGTAGGTAAATTTAATAAATTTAAATTTTCACATGCCTAAGGGACATTTGACAAACTGTGCCTTAGCTAACAGGTGGGGCTGAAGGGTGTGGTGGGTGGTGGGTGGCGATGTGGTGCAGCCTTGCTGCCATTTGCTGACCACAATGCCAACTTACCGCAGTATGTAGAATAAGGGTGCAGCATTTGGCTTTGAAGCTGCAAGCAGAAAGGGGGGTAAGCAACGGTTGTGGTTGCTTAACAAATTGCATGCCTCACACCATTTTACAGGAGGCAGCAGCAAATCGATTATAGCAACTTGCAACGACAATGCGACAATGCCGCACTCACACTCACGAGTGTCGCACTCAAACTCATGTGTTGCCAAATGGGACAGAGATAAATCGTTAATAAATTATTTATAATTAATTTGTTATTCGCGCAGTTTGCTGCTTCTGCCACGCATTGTTGTTTCTGCTAATGTTGTTGGCCATGGTTGATTTGATATTCGCGTTTACGTTGATTAAATGGAAGACGGCAACAACAATGACAACAGCAACAACAACAGCAACAACAACAATATCATTGGACAGCGCATAGAATTAATTAGAAGCTCCGGAGTGGGTCGGATGAGGTAAGGTGGTGGTGGAGGTGGTGGTGTAGGTGGTGGTGGAGGTGGTGGTGGAGGTGGAGGTGTGGTTCGGTGGGGCTTTTGTGGGCGGCTGTTTGTTCAACGTCAAGTTTGAGCGCATGCTGAATAAATGATAAAATGTAATTGCGTTTAGTCTTGGGGCAAATGTTTAGCGCGCCGCTTTCCTTCGTTGCCATAAGACGTTTATAATGAAAATATTATTAATTATGACAGCAGCAAGAACAACAACAGCAACAACAACAATCTCAGCTGGTCACACAATGACTGATGGGCGTTGATTGCAGCTAACCCAACCCTCCAGCCACAGACCTCAACCCCAACCCCAACCACAACCCGAACGCGACGCGACCCATTCGCCAACATTGTAAGTGTGCCCAGGCTCATAAATAATTCATGAGGTTGCCGAAAGGATTCAATCTCTCAAATACTCCAGTTCTGATTGCAGTTCAAAAGGCAGCGCCACTTATTTTATCGCTAATTGCAAAGATTAATTGAAAGCAATGCACAGGTTCGTATAATTTACCAGTTAATATTTAAGCGATCTATCTGATTTCTGACAACTACTGCAATTCCGAGTGCCAATATTAACGCTTCAATAACACGACAATTTATTCTTGGAATAGACTATCAGATACTCTGCTCACAGCTAATTAAGTCTAGTTAAAAGATTAGAAATTAAGAGACTCTAACAGCAACAAAGAAAAAGGTCCCTCTGCAGTTAATTTCGATATATTGGGGGTGTGTGAACTGCGACCTAATAGATCTATTGTGTCCCCTTCTGGGCCTAAAGCTCCTCCATCAACCCAAGCTCCTGCACAAATGCTATAATCTTTATTGGATCTTTATTGAATCTTTATTATCTACTATGTCATTGGTTTTCATGACATGCGTCACATCTTTTCCTCAATAAGGAGACACATTTCGATATATCATTTATATATTTATGTACACATAATTTTTATCATAATTAAATTATCATATAAAAAAGGGTAACAAATTAAATTTAGCTTATTAAAATTTGAGCTTTAGCCAGCTGCACATCAGACATAAAAATGTAATTAAATTAAAACTCAGGATGCTTACGATCAATCTAAAACGTTGGCAGACAATCTTTTATCAAACACAGCCATTATTCACGAATCAGATTAAATGATTTTAGTTTATATAGTTTATATACGTGTATCGATAATTTAGTACTGATCACAGGGTATATACCTAATCGAAGAGCCTCAACTAGTGCATTCATGCATATCGCCTGCCTACCAGTCTGGATATGGTTTCTGTAGTTGGACGATTGCGACACGCCATCAATTTCCTGTTTGCGAACTAAATTAATTTAGTGAAAGCTTTGAATTTGCCGACTGCATGTCAATCCACCTAAAATCTGTCAAAATCTGCGTCCATCTCTTCAGCTAAGTGACTGACAGCGACTGGGATATCTAGATAGATAGATAGATAGATTGATTGCAAGCGATTTGTACACAGAATGCACAGTGGGGCCAAACGCACTCTGCACGAATAATGCATTTTGAATTAAATAGCAATTACCTCTTCTATATTCTCAAGAGAAAGAGATAAGGCAGAAAAAAAAGAGAGAGAGAGATACACCTTCCTGTGTGTGTGTGTTGCATATGTGTAGGGATGATTTTACTAGATAGCATTTCTGATTTCCCACGGTGGAACTCACGGCGTTTGTTTAGTTTTATTTGCAACCGTTAAATGTCTGTGACACAAAAACACACTTTCTGTCATTTGTTGCAGGTGGATTAGACTACGCCACGTTGCACCAATTGCTGGCTTTGACAGACATAAAATATTGTGCAACCGTTCAGAATATATTCACAGATACACACCTTCATACGTACATATGTATATCCAAGTGAAATTCACTCTCTACCAAATATTGCAATTATCTAATGGATTTCGAGCGGGGAAACCGGGAAATTCAAAATTGTTCAACCAGCTTTATTTGAGCACAATTTAATGGCAATTGAAAGTGCATGCACGCTGAAGCTGAAGCTGAAGCGGAATCTCTAAACTTGCCACATACCCTTTGACCAAAAGAGATGCAATTTGTAGTAGTTGCTGCGATTGCACCACACTTCAGTTATTTCGTGAAGTGCTGGGTGGGTGGGTGGTTGGGTGATTGGTGGTATAGTACTCGTACTTTACTAACTGGAATTACACACGTTCACACATAAGTGCTCTGCTGTTAATGAGTGTAGCAAACAGCTGCAAGCCAAGTTGCCGGCGGTAAGTTGCTATGTAAATCAGTTAAAGGTAACAACCCCATCGAGCCCCATCTACTAACAATTATCTTGCCAATTAGAATGCAACCCGGGTGCGAACCGACATCCAAAAACATGCGCTCGTTGTCGACGCGAATGCGTGCCACAGTCCACAGTCTGTCCGTCTGTCCGTTTGTCCGTTTGTCTGTCTGCTGTCTGCCCGTCCATCTGCCTGCTAGTTTGGCAAATGCTATAATTTTAATGCCAGAGCACGCGTGCAGCACATGCTTGTGAAATCAATTAAAGTTTGCTCCTGCATCCCCCTTAAAATTCAAAGCGCAACTAGTTCATTTATAGTTGGAGCTGCACACACACTCACACACACACTCACACACACTCACACACACGCACACTCACACACACACTTAGAGATCGAGCTGCGGAAATAGCCAAGCAAACATGCCAAGACATAAGACAAAGGAATGCCGTCAAGACAAACAATGCCTGATTGTCGATTGGGTATCAACGGCCGAAAGGTTTTAGCAGCCGATGGAAGCTGGAAGCTGGAAGTTGCATACATATTTTGGGGCAGCAGCACCAAGTAATCCTATTAAGCGTTAGGTAGGCACCTCTCACCCTATGTGTTTGCCTTGATTATTTGTGACCACCAAGCGAACTAAGTCCATTTATCTATGCAGCAGGCGCTGGAGTCTCGCATACCAGACTCGAGTTATTTGCAATTGGTTTAGAGACAGTTATGTGGTTTAGGTGTCGTCCTCGTCCTGGCTACACCACCATACTCACTTTGTGCTGTGCCCCTCATTGTAGTTCATTAGCAAATGCAGTATTGTCTCCCGATACTCCAGCACATAGCACACATTGTTTAATAACATATCAAACAGGCCACGAGCGTTATCGTCATCCTTCAGCTTCTGTAGCCCGAGCAGACTCTGCAGCAATTCCCGGAATGTCTTTAATTAAAAAAGAAGGCAATATTGTTAAGCATTGTGAGTGTGTCTCTGAAATGTCGTCATGTGTCATGTGTCATGTGTGCCACACTTCAGTTGTGTGCAAATCCAACGCAATTCAATTTGCACTTAATTGCAAACTCAATAAAAGATTATTAAATAAATTAAAATGTAAACTGCACAAATTAAACTATATGTATAAATTATCAGCACAGCTTTGAATGAAACATTAAAGAATTTATGTCATAGATTAAATCATATCAACATCTATTGGCATAAATTATTTATAATAATTAGCGGTTATCCGTCTATCGAATTCCATTTAAATTAAAATTGTTTAGTTGATCAATAATGTATATATACAATTTTTAATTTTTAAAGTATTTTTATATATATAGTTGAACTTCTCCAATTGGAACTTTCCTAGGTCAAACTTTCATAAGCCAAAATTAGTTGTGTGACAGAATAAAGTTAAGAGACCGAGTACATTAAATTTTGGTATGTTTATTATGCAAATATATTTAAGTAAGCAAACATTATTAACTTAAGCTAATAACACATAGTTTATAAATAAAAAGTGCTTCGGCTTCAATTTGCACAACAGACAGCTTTCAAAGTGGTTATGCCACAGTAGCTGAAGTTGGCTTAAGGTTTAAGCCATGATTCAAGAGCAACGTTTGAGATTTTTGCAAAGTGCACCCAAAAGTGCACTTACAGTGGCAAGACAAACAACAGCAAGCCAATACACACACACACACACACACACAAACACATGAAGAGTTTGTGTGTGTGTTGAAGCTTAGCTGGTGCAACAGCATTCTACTTACCAGGAGGGCCACATGGAGGCGCTTGGCCCAGAGACGCGCCTGCTTCTTGTCGCACTGAATCATGTCCATGTCGTGTTGCATGCGCGTCAGAACCCAGTGGAAACATTGCACGCTCAGCGATTCGCTGCAAATGAGAGTGGAGTGAAAATAAATAAAGAAAGTGTACTCGAAAAACAGGGAATAACGTCGACTTTAGTCATTAATACACACAAGTAAATAGGGTATTTACGGCTGCAACAAATGGAGAAGGGGCCAAGCAGGTAAATAGTTTGCCAGTTGCAAGTTGCAGGTTGCAAGTTGCCAGTTGAAGTACGCTGCAAAACTCATTAACAAAATTAATTTTTAAGTAGCGCTACAAATGAGTGGCAGCCTAAGTTTCCGCCTACTTTGGGACACCCCCGATGGGCGTTGCCACAAGCTGTTGTTGCTATTACTTTTGTTCCTCCTGTTGTTGCAATTCCTGTGGTTGCATTTTGCCTGCAAATTGGCAAAATTAGCAACGTCGTCGTCGTCGTCTGCTGCGATGGTCATTAAAGTTTGTGCAACTGCAACCAGGGGTGCAATGAACAAGAAGAAGAGCAGAAGGGCGACACAGTTACAGCAACATTTGAGAAGGCATTAAAATCAAATTAATTACAGTTGGAGTGACAGCAACTTAGCAGAAATAAATAAATTAGAAAATCAATACAATTTGCAATGCGAAAATACGGAAAACTTTTCAAACGGAACAGGTGCGCATTATTTTTTTTTTTTTCTATATGTACTTATTCAGTTGATTAAATATTTAAGTGTATGCAGGGTATATTTGAGCGAACGTTAACCTGTGATTTTTTAAAATTTATATAATTTATGTATGATATAGTATGTATTTTTCTAGAGGTTAAACTTTTGCTTATGCCACACGATCATAGAATGGATGATGCTTGTCTTGAATACGTTTGCAACCAAGACCCAGAAAAGGGGGGCACCAACTGGTAAATGGCAAAGCCCACAGAAAAAAAAAACTACAAACTCAATTTCACTTTTTATTAGATGCCCTCTTTTTTATATGTTTTGTGAGTGCGGAAAACTTTTGTCCTGTTTGACGGCCATACATTATCGCAATGCCATGCTTTATATAGTGAAAAATCAGTACAAAATGGCAGACGATAAAGAAAGTTCGAATGCGAAGCGAGCAGCGGCAAATTGCATTCGTGGAAATAAACAGAAAGTTGGGTGCTAGTATATAAGGATATATATATATATATATATATATATATATACAGTGGAATGGAATGATAAAAATGAAAAACAACAGCAGCAGAGAAACAGCTACTGCTGCTAGCCAGAAACTTTGAATAGTGCGGCAGTATCTTTCCTCTTTTTATATATAGATATGAGAGTCGTAGTTGGTGGGTGGTGGGCGTCTGACTGGGAAAACTTTACAGCAGCGGAATGACAACATTTTCGCAAAGCTTCATTGTTGTCATTCAAAAACTAATTTGAAAGTAACCAAAACAATTTTAAAGAAATTTCCAACCACTCAGCACAACGAGCACAATGACCACGACACAAAGTAAACAGGAGACGAAGCCTGTCTCAGAGAGCGAGAGAGAGAGAGAGAGAGAGAGAAAAAGAGCGAAAGATTTGACAGCAAAAATTTTATTAACAGCATGCTGTATAACAATAAAATACCAAACAACAATGAGCCAGTGACCAGCTAAAGTCTCAAAAACTGTCAGGCGTCAACTGGGCTAAGAACACAGCACACGATACTCGATAGTTGTTGGGGCGGGCGGAGGGGTGTGAGGCTAGGCCAACACCCACGCAAATGTAATGTGGCATAGGTCAACGATTGGTCTCATGATTTCGATTTCTGCATGTGTCTCTGTGGTTGGCTTTCCCTCAAAAGTTACAGCAATAAAACGGGGGCGATGACTGTCTCCCAAAAAATCCAACAAAATGACACTCAAATTGTGCTGTGGCCAAAAACAATGTAACAATATTGAACAGTATATGTGATTGTGTGAATGTGTGTGTGTGTGTGTGTGTGTGCTGAGAACAGAAGTGCAAATGCCAAATGGGAATTGTCGGGACATCAAGTTCACTTGCAGCATATATACTCGTGCATTTTACAACACTGGCAGAACGTATACCTATTTCCGTCATGGAATGCGTAACGCATCAGAGAACGACACTTAATTGCGACTCGATAACTGACTCGATAAAGTCATATAAGTTCATAGATAAAATAAAATGACGTTACATATTTTTGTATCAATCTCTGACTTAGCATTTATTCAAGGATGCGAAATTGTATGATTCTAATTTATCGATCTGCAATTTAACAAATTTATCATTTAACAATTATTAAAGAAAAATTCTGAAAAGTGTAAAAAAATATACCTTTTAAATTTGGTGACTTAAGCTTTCAAATTGAGTGAGATATGTGGACTTATCGATTTACTCCAACAGTGGTCATCAAATTTTTAATCGATCTCTTAGGGGAGTTACCAGTAACATACTTTAAAAATTTGTTGCCTGTAGCTTACAAATTATGGAATATATTCGCATTTAAGTTTTCTAAGACCGAAGTCGGCATATGGTCGTAGGTCGAACCTTTCAAAATGCCATAACTTCGTCAAAACTCAACGCATTTTCAAAAGCAAGGGCGTTTTAATCATAGTTTGACCCCTAGATCAATCGTACATTTAAAGTTGAAAACGTGATTTTGGGTCGGAACACAAGTCAAAATTATAATCGGCAGATTCCAGATTTATGAAGATGTTACTAGGAATATACCTTTCATATTTGACTTAAGCTTTCGAATTGCGTGAGATATATGGTCTTATCGATTTACACCGACAGGTATATCGGTTTAGGTGACTGTATCCATAAAATTGTGGGAGATATGTGGGTTTATCGATTTTCAAGCTCCCCACTGGACGTAGAACTCCAACCTTGACACTTTAACTTTAGAGGGTACTTTTAAGTATATTTTCCACCTTTCAAGTCTCGATCTCTAAGGGTGACGAAGTAACTACCAGTTTTGTTGTCTTACATTTTCGAAGCAACAACAATTGGTGGGTGAGTCCCTAAACAATAAAAATGGCGTCCAGTTTGCTTGTTTGCAGTGCGTGTTGTGGGTGTGGGTGTGTGTGTGTATGTGTGCGTTGTATATAGAGAGATATAAACTGGGCTAAAATAATTTGATTAAAAGCCAAACCTTGAAGCTGGTATAAAAAAAATTTACATATATGCTGACTCGACGCCTGTCGGCAATTGAACAATTGCTGACCCCGGTTGGTTAGCTTTTCATTAGCCATTGGGACGATAGCTTGTTCATCAACGTCATTTCAGTGGCTCAAACACACAGCTATCTGTAACTCTGTCCACCTTTCTTTCTTTATCCTTGCATTATCAAAATCATTGACAATTAATTTGAACGCATTAGTCAAGTGCAGGGCATATCTCAGCTCCCGGCACAGATATGTGCAGGCAGTGACATTGGCAAATGCAAGTCACTCACACACAAACATGCACACACAAACACACACACACACTCACACACAATCGCACACACACAATCGCACACACACACACGCATACCTCTATTTTACTTGACTTACCTGACTAGCTGCAATTGTAGACCACTCAAGCGATTGAACTCCATGAAAAATCGTATGGCCCACAACAGATAAGAGTCATCGTGACTCGACGAGCCAGCATTCCGCTCCAGCACCCTCCGCACCTGCCGCACCAACGTGTTGTAAGCTGAGCGCAGCACCTCAATGCAATATTCGCGCAGGCACAATCTGCAATGGAACGTACCCAGGAAGGAAAATGTGGAAGCGAATGAAAAATGATTATACCACAATAATATTGATTGAATGGCAGTGCCCTCCAACGATATCAATGCACACAAACAGTTGAGGTCAGAATAATAGTGCTGTTCTCGTATTACTACACGTCCAAATCATAGTTTTTTTGCGTGATGTTTACCACAATTTAAAACACAATTTGTGTGCATCCAACGAGCAATTCAAATTTACTTCTCGAACTTCAACCTTAGTTTTTTTTTTTTTTTGGTTTTGAACTATTCTGTTATTATCTGTTAAAACCAGCTTTATGTTTATGTTATTGAATTAATATATAGATAATATAGAATAGGTTGATTAATGTTTAAAAATATAAATGATATATAACAAAGAAATAAAAATAAATAACTTTTCTTAAGTGAAATGTGAGAATGGATTGCGTCTTGCATTTCTCCAAAGAAGATGAGCAGCTCATTTGTCTAGATCATCGGGGGTACGTTAGATTTTTCACTGAAATAGATAAACTAACAAAACTAACAAGGAATCGAAGAGAATACAAAAAAATTGAGTTTATATTATAATTTTAGCACATTACTATTTTAACCGCTGCTGTGTATATTTGTTGTGCGCAACAAAAAATGTCGGAGATAAAAGAAAATTTCAAAGTCGCTTTGAGTTAGCTGTTTTTGAAAGAGCTACTAAATGTCTAAAATCAAATAAAAACTTCTCTAACCGAACATGAAAATTTTATTAGTTGTACAAATTTAATTCATACATATATTATATACACATATATCATGTTATGTTATTTTGTTTAATAAATAAACTATTTACGAGTGAATAAAATAAATTAAGGCATAACATTTAAAAAATAGAGATTGTTAAAACCATAATTGATTCAATGATTCAATTCAATGAATCATAAAGTGAATGTGAGTTGAAGACAGTTTAGAATATATTGATTGAATTACTTGAAATTTGAATAGTTTGAATTTTTCTTTAGGTTTTCCATACAATGCTTTAAGCTTGAATGTATTTGATATTTTTTTGGCTATATGCGTTTGGGAGTATTGACAAGTGGTTGGCCATAAAAGACGGCTGCGTTTTGTGCAATAAATTGGATGTAGCCAATTTATTTGGGTAAAACGGACTAAGAGCTGCCAGAGTAGCAGTTTTCCGAATCTGTGCATCTCTTGCCGCCTGCCGCAGACCAAACGCATCGCAGATTAATTTATGTCAAAAGTCTAGAAAAAAAAAACAGGAAATGGAGAAAAACAGCGAAACATTTTAGACGCCTGGCGGCTTATTGCAACATTGAAATGCCAGTTGAGTGGCAAAAAAATTGTTGGCGCGTTTGCGGTGGATGAATATCGTGGGCCGACACGTGACATTGATGAACTTTACCCCTGCTGCTTGGATTCGACTGCTCGAATACGTGCCTCTGAGCATATCAGTGGCAACTGCAAAGTTGGCTTGCCAAATACATTTGAGAATATGTTGCGATAGCTGCGCTTATTTTGGCCAGCGAGTTGCCTAATCACACTGCCGGCTTGGCCTGGCTGTTGCAAATTTATGGGTGGCAAACAGATTTGGGCTTCCGAATGGACCAGGCCATAAACTAGACAATCCAGTTGCAAGCAAGTCAGCAAACTAACAAGCAAAAGTGTTGGCCGACATTGCAAAAGTCGTTGCACATTGGAGACGGCGGGCAGAGTCTGAGGCCGAGTGTGTGGCATAGTGTGTGGCAGTGTGTAGCAGTGTGTGGCAGTGTGTGGCAGTGTGTGGCAGTGTATGGCAGAGGCAGTGTCAGAGGTTTGCGCTGATGGTGTCGTTGCAGCGGCGCCACTAAGATTACGGTGCCACTGCTGCATTTTTATCTTTGGTCCGCATTTTATGGCCGCTGGACGACAAATCGCAGAAACAACCATCGAGCTAAAAACTTGTCGAAGTGCAGATACTCTTATCAATGCAAAGTTAACAACTTAACAAATAATAATTGAGTATTTAAATTGCAATGACAAACGAATAATTAATTATTTTTGTAATTGTGTAAAAAATAATACTATTATTTTCAGTTACTACTATTATTAAGTTAAATTATTTTATTACACAGTAATAATAATTATAAACTGAATATCTAATTGCAATTGAAATTTAATTTATTTTGGAATTAAAAATAGTTTAATAATTGTTTAATTAAATGAATTAATAACTCAACCATAGAAGCGTCAAAGTATATTTAAAATTTAATATCAAATTATTAGTTGTTAAAAAAAAAGTAGATTCTTCGGCTTTGCTTTTGGAATCTCTGAAAATAAGAGCATATCCGGGATAGCAATTTGCCGAAGGCCAAGCAGCTCTGGTACGCTGAGCAATGGAAGCGTATATTCTTTAAGTAGTTTGTTGGTTAGCAGAAAATCATAAAGAAGGTGCACCTGGTGGCCATTAGGGAGTGCGGCGATTGCAAGAAAATGAAAAAAAAGAAGACATTGCCCAACCGGCGCCTTGAAAATGGCCACATCTTTGTTTCGCTCAGCCAACTCAGCCTGAATCAGAGCACCAGCACCAGCAGCAGAGCCAGAGCCAGTGCCAGAGTCCGAGTCCGAGGGACAGAGGCAAGTCAAGCGAGCAAGGAGCCAATATCGTTTGGCCGATTCTATAAAATAAGGCAAGCGAGTGCGGGTTGTCTAAAAGGAAATGCCTTCATTTATTATTGAATATTATTTTATGCGCTCGCTCGCCTCGGCTGCACCGTAAAATCGAAAATCAATGACCGGAATGTGGCCTGGCAGCCAGGCCAGGCAGCCAGGCAGCCAGGCAGCCATAACAATTCCGATGCTAATGGTGGCATCCACAGCCACACAATAGAAACACACACGCAACAGCCAAAGTGCAGGAAGTAGCAGCCGACAAATGGTTAATATCAGTTTTCGCTGTCAGTTGTAGCATAATCGTATTTATATCCAATATGGAATACCCTTACCTAACGGTGAATGCGCTGCGTCGCGTCACCAGTGCCTCCTCCTTGATGTGGCGATGCGAACGCTTCTGCGCCTGCTTCTCCCGATCAAAGTCGATCGCCGACACGCGCTGCAGCGGCTGGTGGCAGATGATATCCCGATCCGACACAGATTTCATGTTGCGTATGACATATGTGCCGCCAAAGCGTGAGTGGCGCCCCGGTGGCGGTCGCGCCTGACGACGTGCATTCTCCCGGCGACGGGCAGCGAGGAGTTCCTGCTGATCGCGCTGCTTCTCGCTGAGACTGCGCTGCAGAGAAGCATCTGCCAGGGATTCGGCACTCTACAAATAAAGTGGTTTCAATTAATTCAATTCATTATTTATTGATTGTAATTTAATTACTACTCGAACATACTTATTTGGATTAAAATTTTAAATACAAATATCATTTAAAATTTGTATACCTTGTCCTTTTATTATAAAAAATATATATATATACTTAAATTTAAAAAAAAACTAAGCAATTACATATTAATTATTAGAATAAACTCTTTATGGTTTGTTCGCTTCTTTTTAAATATATTTTTCGCTGGATAAAATAAGATAAACATTGTATAAAATTCTCAAAACAAAAGAACACATATTTCTATTTTAATAAGCTATATTTTAAATTTAAATATTTCATATATCAAATTCAAATGATGTTCGAAAATTAAAAAAAAAAATCTATATTTTACATTTAACACAAACTTACTTCAAAATAGTAAATCCTTAACCTAAATTTAAACATCTCTGACTTTACATAAATTTAAATAATTTGATACATCCACATTTAATTACTGAATTACAACATTGTAACTGTATAACTATAGACTAAATATAAGTTTACAACATTGTGCTCACCTGCTCGCGAAATAATAGACAAATGATTTCCAGTCCATGCAAATGAAATTGCTCCTCATCCGGCGAGGAGACAATAAAGAGGACCAGATCCAACATGCCGGTTTGATGTAGAGCCCAAATGACCTGATCATGCAGACTGGCATCGTTGTCCGCACGGCACTCGGCCTCCGGATTGGCTGGCACTTGAAGGACATTTCGGACCAGGACCAGGATGCGTTCAATCAGTAGATTTTGCTCCTCGCTGCGTATGGCAAATGCCTGAATAATAGACAGAAAGGGGGATGGAGGGAGCAACACACATTAAAAGTCAAAATAATAAAAATGCCTTGCGGCAAATCCCAGTGTAAAAATCTAAGCAGCAAATCCCGCGAGTCAAGTTAAAATAATCAAATGAAATTAAATTAAATTAAATTGCAAATTTATGTAGCTCGACTGTAAAACGGAAGCCCGAAACCCAGCCAAGCCAAACAGGCTGAACAGATGAGCCAGGGAGGAGCGCCGAGGAGCAGATGAGCAAAGAGATGCTACCACAACAAAGTCAAGTTGAAATCAATTTGCGTCGGTCCTGGGCGACAAACAGAATGTAAGGGATGGGGTGGAGGGGGGGAAGCATGAGCTGTTACTGCTGTTGGCTTACAAATAAATACAACTAATGCGGCTTTTGTGCCTGCAAGCCAGCTGTGACTGACTCTGATTCCATCCAGCTCCTACTCTCGACATGGACACACGCCCCAAATAGCTAGCCCCGGCGCCTTACTCAAAAGGCCAAAGTTAATAATGACTTCCGCTTTTGGTTACCCTACGCAACAACAACAGAGGAGCAGCAGCATCATGAATTTGTCTCATTCCAACTTGAGAACCCAAAAGCTGTTCCACCCCCGCCCTGTGTCTGGCTGTCCACATGCCCGCTCGGCGCGCATACATCAAAGCGTGTAAGTCGGAGCCACGCAAATAAGGAAGTAAAGCATAAAAAGTCAGCCGGCAACCGACTGCCAACGGCACATCCCAATCCACCCACACATTCATTATCAACAGTAACAACAACAACAACAAAACCATCAACCAACTGCCGCAAAGCGTAGAGACAGCATTCATACATAGAGAATTCTGCTAGCATTTAACCTAAAAAATATATATAAAAAAAAAAAAAAAAAAAAACAAATAAAAAGATTCGCTAAAAAAATGAAAATCTAAAGAAAATCCTCTGGCGACTCTTTCGCTGGCAACGCAGTACCATGAAAATCCTTTTGAATTGCTCCCCGGAGTGTTATGAATGTCGATTCAATCGGCTTTAAATGAATTTATTTCGCTCTACCGACCAAGTTGGTTCCTTGCAAAAAACAGCGGGCTATCTCTACGCGTGTGTGTGTGTGCGTGTGTGTGTGTGTGTGAGTGTTGCCATGTTGCAGCTACGCATACAGCATCAGCATAATTTTATTTGTTACTAAAATGTTTGCCATTCAATGCCAATGAAATTTGAACTCAAATCTGCCTTATTTTACACATTTTTTTTTTAATTAGAAAAAAGTTAATTGGTTTAAATTGTACAGTCGTGAAGGTAAAATGGATATGGTCTAAACAGCGATACGTATTTTTATTTTGTGCTAAAATTACCAGTTGGACAGTTCGACAATACAAGAATAAACAAACAACATAAATATTACTTAATATGAGACCTGTGAACATATTCTGATTAAAAAGAAAAGCGCGTGTGAAAAACCTCAATCAACTTTTTAAGCTGAAATCGTGCTTCTATTTTCATATATAATATATTATATATATATATATATATATGCACATAAGATTCTTAGCAAACTTAGATTTGAATTGAATACTTTTATTCCTAAAGCAGATGATAAAATTGCCTTAACACAATAAATAATATTCATACGTCAGAATATACTGTAGTTTTAGGCAACCCCTATGGGTAGGGTTACCAAGATATCTCTTCTTCAAAATATATACATATGTTATATTCGATACAAAAGAAATTTGGAAAACATAATTAGTTTAGTTTAGACAAAAAACCACAATGTTGACTATCAAATCTTTTGCAAAGAAAATATATATATTTTTTATGCTCTAGTAATTTAAAGCTGCAAGTAACAAAATATTTCCATTTGGTTTTCCCTGCAATTCAGATTCTTTTCAACTCCACAGAGTCTGCTCATGTATTTCCCTGCCTCTGGGCAAACCCATCACGGGTTTGTTTCATTTTTTCATTCATTTCTTTAGCAATTGAAACCGTTTCATTCCCAGTCAGACGCACAAAATGTAGCAAAATGGTTGTTTCTGTTGTTGATGTTGTTGTTGTTGCTCTTGTTGTTTTCGGCTAGTAGCATATTGCCAGCACCCACTGTTTTGCCGTTTGACATTGGGGCATGTGGCGAGGCAAAAACCACAGACTTCCTCGCAGTAGAAACGAAGCGTTTGATTTGAAGGTGCCTTCTGGCATTTAGCTTCTATTTCCTTTATTTTTTTTTCATCGTGGGTGTTTATTAGATCGACTTGTTGCGGTTTTTCATTTTGCGTGTCGTTGAAAAAGTTTTGGGCGTCGATTTGATTTCGTGTGATTTTTACAAAATTAAATTTTTAGCATTTGGTATTTTTGACACGTTTGATGGGACAAAGAACGCAGCTACTTCAAAGCCAATATTGGAACGCAACTTATCAAGGGTTAACAAAGTAGACAAAAACTAGCTTAAGACGCCGAATTTGATGTACACTAGTTTTAGCCAATTGTTCCTCGTAATATGCAAATTGATATTTATAAACAAGACATTTATCAGAAACCTGCATATATATATATAATAGTATGATAGTAACCAATTTAAACAATCAAATTTTGTGAGCTTGATTGACGCTTCTTTAAAATTCTGAAAGAATAAATGATCTTTTGCAAAAACGCTTTTTTCAACAGCTATAGCTATATAGTATATAAATATATATACCCATATAATTACCCAATCCGACTGTTTTCTAAGTGCAGTTAATACACTCTCAAAAGAGCTAAAAGCTATGGTCAATAGATGATATGCAGATAGTAAATTAAGTTCAAGTTAGTTATGAAGCGTACAAAGGGACAACAAAAAAAATAGGAAAGAAAAACCAAGATAGCCTCAAAGCCAGGACCAAAACAAAAAACAAATGGCAGCACAGGGAAAAATGTGATAAAAAGAGGAAGAAAAAATCTAAAAGCAGTAAACGTTTTCCAACTTCACTGCTGGCAGCTGGCAACGAGAGCCATTAAAAGTTTTGCGCGCCTGCCTGATGTTGCTGCCACATTAATACGACTTGTGCGGGGTCTATAAAGATTACAAAAATAGTTGTGCAAATGCCAGACCGATAATTGCCTTGGCCCCCAACCACTGCATTCATTTAAGTACCATAATTAACGGCATTCGCCAAAACGACAGAGAGATTGGGAGAATGTATTTAAAACATTTGACCAAACAAACGTCGTGCACAATTTGAACTGCTTCTTTTACTTAGTCTTATAATCAATTAAATAGATGGCTAAGAGAGAGAACATGATTAGCGTCAGGATGAACTGCCAAATCGGCCCGACATAGCAACCGGTTGCGGAGCGGTCGCGCAGCAGCTGCTTGTGCAGCGTTTTAGTGCGAGGCATCAGCTCCCACTTCATGGCACTCATCGATTTGCTACGAATGGATTTCTCGTCGTAGCGATGATCATCAATGGACTTGCAAGAGGAAGACCGTATCGAATTGATGGGTATCACCGTGTTAAAGCCCACCAGCGAGTTGCAATAGGGGCACTTGGCGGGCCGATATTGCCTACTGATCGATATTTTAATGCAGGAGCCACAGAAGACGTGACCGCAGAATGTAACATGCGGATAACGAGCCGTGGTTTGGCACACCAGGCACTTGTAGAAGGGGCAATCCTCGTTTTCATCGTCGTTGTCGTCCATCATGTTTTGCCAAAATTTTTACTTATTTACTAGCTCAAATAAATATATATATATATATATATTATATATTTAGAGTACGTACAATTTCCAGAGACTGCTTGAGTTTCTCGAACAGTGCCGTCCAGATTTTGTCCTTGGCAAAGGCTGCTTTATAGCCCTGCAATATGTCAATCAGTTCGAGAAACACTTTTCTTCCATGATTGTCGTTGGGTGGCCCGTCGCGATACAGCAACAGCGTGGGGTTTGTTAATATCACCAGCAGACGGATGAGCAAATCCGACAACTCCTCGTGATCCACATAGTCGGGCAGCATGTAAACCAGATCCGTTTGCAGTACCTTGGCACGGCCTAAGTGGCGTCGATACTCGTGATTATCCACATCGCGTCGCAATATCCAAATCAAATGCTGCAAATGAACTCAAATTCAATTCAATTCAAATTGTTGTTGTTATATTTTACCTTTAAACCTTCTGCTGCGTCGGGCTCCGCCTGGTAGCGTTTGCCATCGCTTACGCCCAACGCGGCGCAAGTGGCATCAATGTCTGCCAGCAGCACAGACATATTAGCAAAGCGACAATTCGCACTTTATCACTCACTTGTAAATCGAAAACAATTTATAATATAGACACAATAATTTTGTACGCAAACACTCAACACAATTTGTGGAATTGGCGCGCAAAACTAAATGCAAGACAGCTGTTCGATCGATAGCCAGCTGCTGGCTGATATCGATAGTTGCTCAGTTTTGCGTTGAGCGCCTAAGTTAAGTGCGTTAAGTGGTTTGTGTCTTCACTTTGCACTTAAATGTAAATATGATCTTAATTTAATAATTTACTTTTCACTGATACCGATGGTATCATATTATATTGTGCGCAACACACTCAACACATTTTGTGGAATTGGCGCGCAAAACTAAATGCAAGACAGCTTTTCGATCGATAGCCAGCTGCTGGCTGATATCGATAGTTGCTCAGTTTTGCGTTGAGCGCCTAAGTTAAGTGCGTTAAGTGGTTTGTGTCTTCACTTTGCACTTAAATGTAAATTTGATCTTAATTTAATAATTTACTTTTCATACACTGATACCGATGGTATCATATTATATTGGTTTTGTGTAATGTCAGTCCGTCTGTCTGTATGAACGCAACTTTTTTCAACATCCTAGAGACTTTAAACTTGGAACATATACTGGTCTGTGCCTACATCAGACAAGGTGTGAAAATTCGATTGCTCGCCCCCAAAAAAATACAAAAGCGTTTTTTTCCAGCATTTCGATATTTCTTGGATACACCCACTCAGATTGTATTACGACTTCGCAGTCGACTAAAACGTTCTCACTTGTTTATTTTAAGTCACGAATTCCAATAACAAATTAAAACCAAAGCATAAAACAATTAAATATATATCGATTTGGCACATTCTGCTGCTGCTGGTTAAATTATAAGTCTCGAAGCTTGAAAGCAACCACTTCAACCACTTGCTATGTCCATTGGGCATAAAATCATTTGAATTCGATTCGATTCGATTCAAAATTATTTGCAGACACAGACTGAGAAATTTATGTGTGTGTGTGTGTGAAAAGTGCAGTCCCACGTGGGAGCTTTTCAGTTGAAACTGACTGAAATTGCATCTATTTGCCAAGTAGGTGCCAAGTGCTGAGGAAATTTAAAATCTTTTCAGCATCTGCATTAAGCATTGAGGCAGCAAATTACTCGAATTTAGCCCGACTGACAGGCAGACGGACAATAATGCAAGATTAAATGCAAACAGCTTTGGTGTTGGCATATTTATCTTCGATATGAGCAAATACGTTGTGCAAACTTCTCAACCGAAACTAAAGTCCCATCAAGGACAACACGTGCGATTCGTTCACAGCTCAAGCATTTTACCGAACGAACTTGAATTTAATTAACTAAGTAAATGCCTGGACATCAGCAGGGACTGCTTATCAGCACACGACGGCCCAGAGACCAACTTAGCCCAAGTACAAGTTTGATGTCAGCATCAGTACACTCGCCAAAAAAAAGTCGAGATAAAATTTAAATTTAAATCACAAAAATAGGAAAGCAAGATTGTGTGATGATACGGCAATCACTTTTTTCTTGGAAAACAGCTGACCTGATTTGAGAGCAATTTTTCCGAGTGTAATCGCCTGAAGGCATCTCATTCCTCTACCTCCCTCTCTAGAGGATGCTCCTCCTGTGACCTGGGAGCGACAAACGACAGTCGGCCATTGATGACGACCGCCTGTCGAATTGTCGACGATGCTATGCAAACCCGATTATAATGTGTCAAGTCCATTATATTGCTGTCAGAGTTTTCTTTTTGTACAAAAACATAGCTTCAAGTCAAAATTGAGGTAGGCCAGCTACACAAAGTTAATTATAATTTGATGTGTAACCAAGTCTGGGCGCCTTAGGCTCAATTAAGCCTTACCCACAGAAACCCAAGATTCGATGACTGGAGCCAGTCTCAGTTTGGTAGTTTAACTCCAGCTTTCAATTGGGGAGGAAATCAAATGTATGCACCATGTGATGCACCCAGTCTGCTAAATACACCCAATATCAGCCATAGTTCTCTGTTCCAATATCAGTTGGATGGAACTCGATTTGTTTCTGGTGCTCAACATTTTTAATCGATGACTGACATTCTGCTCAATTTATATAATAACTAACTTTAATATGGCGCAAATATTGTAACTTAAACACTTTAAGACAATGACTTAAGCAATGCACTTTTTGTTAAGTAAATATGTTTTGAGAGAAAGTTCAACAATCGAAACTTTAAATAAAAATGATTTTCTTTATTTGTTTGCAATATTCAGCTTTGATAACTAAAAGCCACCAGTGGTTGTGACACAAAAACTAACCCACAACGAATCTGTCAATTATTTTGACATGGAAAATGTTGAGCTACTTCTACTTGTGGATGAGGACAAAGGACAGAGAACCGAGGACCGACTACTGTTTGCCAGTTGGCAGGGGAACGGAAGCACTCAACCGCTTTCAGTACACAAAGCAGCCAACTCAAAACCAACAGCACCTAAAAGTGTAATCCAACAACAACAACAACAACAACAATTGATGTTATGCAACTGGGTAGAAACGCATTTGTTGACTTTGCAGCTGGCGGCCGCCATTTTGTCAACATGACTGCTTTAGTCTCAATTGTTTGGAGAGCCTCCATCTTGGATTCTGATTGCGTGGTTTAATTGCACGATGGTAAAAGGTGACAGTGGTAGTGGTAGTGGCAGTGGCAGTGGCAGTGGCTTTTGTGGCACGATTTTTGTCCCAGTGCAAGCCGAGCGCACTTCTGTGGCCCGCATAAGAGTCGAATTAGCAGCAGGTGACTGGGTGAAAAGGGGGCAGGACATTTATTTGTGGGGCACGAGGGGAGATTCGTTCAGCATTTTCAGTTCAAATAAAACTCACACCTGAGGCTGATCCCCAAGCGACCCGGTCAACTATGTGGGTTTCTCTCCAAACGAATCGTTGTAAATCAATTTGTGTACATTTGAAAAATAAAAAAAATACAACAATTACATGGGATGTGGCACAAATTCATGCCACAATCAGCTTTAAGGTCGATTTTTCAATTTTTAGGGTATTGCATACCTTTGCCTGTTTCATAGTTAAAATAAATATAAAATTAAATAAGTATCCCTTTCATTTTATGTAATAATTTTCAGGGCATTTAAAGAAGAAACAAAACAACAACAAAAAACAAGCTTTTATATATCGAGTAATAAAGTAGAATATAATCAACTGAAGCAAGCTTTATGCTTTATAAAGCTCAGTCGCATCAGCCGACAAAATAACGAGTGAAATGTATAAATAAATTATGGCACATAAAAAATGTTACAGCCCAGTTAGTTGAAAGGGGGGGAGGGGTGTTGATTTGGGCAAGATGAAAGCGAAATCGAAGTCGAAATGGAAGGCAAGCAACAGGCACTGGTCACCCCTCCAACAGGAAAACAATTCAAAGCCACCCCAATGCCACAGGCAGGAGTCGCCTAGTTGCGTCCCCTTCTTGAAACAAATCAAAGAGAAATTGCAAACGACAAGTTAATCTTACTTCAAGCATAACCGGAAGCCATTTTATGACCCAGTGGACATCGTACAATGTACAATGTACAATGCAGAATGTTCAATTCCCAACCTACAACATACACATTTTACAATGGGCAACAGCTTCTCGTCGCTTCCTGATCCAATCCAATGGCGGACCCTTGACAACTGCTTACGCGTATTTACAATAAAAAGGCGGAAGCGCGAACATTGCTGCATCCGCAGTCGTCGCATTGGATCGCAATCTGCACAAAGTACCAGCTTAAGCACAAAAGTGAAACACAATTTATGCGCCACATTTCGACCGTTGCACAACGAATTAAAGTTCAATAAAAATGCGGTGCCACACCTACTATCTGCCCTTTGTCCTTTGTCTTTCCTCAGTTGAACATTTTCCTTTTGTTGTCTTGTTTACCCTTGTGAAAGACAGTGATTGAAAATGCTATGCTCCTTGATAGTATTTCGCTCTACTATTGCTACTGCTACGCACTTTAAGGAGAGCAATATCAGTGACAATAGCAGAAATCTGAAATGATTGCTCTTTTGCTCTGCTCTGCTCTCACAATTTCCGATAGCAATAGCAGTAGCAGGAGCAAAAAAATGTGATCTGCTTAGTTGTAGCAATAGCAGAAGGAACAAAAGCTATGCGAGAACTGTATAACTTGTGCTACTCCTGCATATTTGATTTGCTCTTTTGCTATTGCTCTTGCTACGGAGTAGTAAATTCAAACACAGGCCATACATATTATACATATTTTATTGATTATTTAATGGAGTTTTCATAGCTGCAATAGAAACAATTGCTTGGCTCTTAATTAAAGTCAATTAATCAATAATTAAATTTAAGTAATTAAATGGGAAGTAACGGACTCCGTTTTGCTAGAGTATATTAAATTTGGTAAGACAGCTGTTCAGTTTTACTTTATTCTTCTGTGGTTTATTTATTTATTTTTTTTGTTGCTTACGTAGCGTTTTTCATGTTGTTTTCACATTTGTTCCTTGTTGCTGCTGTTGAGGCTGCTTGTCTTTTTTGAGTTACAAAGCCAAATCTCGGCTATCGAGAAAAGGGGAAGGCGGGTTGGATAAGTGAGAGAAAGCGGCAACGAAAACAGAAATACCTTTTGCATGCTTCATTGGCTGTTGCCTTTCTGCAGAGTGAACATCAAATGGGATTTGTCTGTTGGGGCGCCACCGCCGGACATACGCACACACACACACGCACGCACATATGTTGCTGTTGTTGCGTAACAGTTCAATGGTGTGTTAAGCGCACACACACACACACACAACAATATACACCCATTGGACAGCTTATGTGGCAAGAACATCTTCCAATAACATCGAACATTGGCTTAGTGTCCGAAATATGTGTGAACTTTCCCATTCAGGCGTTGCAGCTGTAAGAACTGCACTTATCCAAATTAAGATTGCGATGAAAGATTGTTTTGGCCCACAAACAAAAAAGGAAAAAGGAAGGTTGGGGAAAAAGTACAAACACAAACATCAAGCGTCATCATTTTCCTTCTAAGAGTTGAGCAGAAAAAGGCTTGGAGATGATTCGTTGCAACGAAATACAACAAAACTTTTGGCAACTCATTCAACACATTTACACATTTTACTATTGAGCTTAGCTTAAACTTTCCAACTTGAATAATTAAATAATAAATAAAAATTAAAAATGATTTTAAGACTTTAAAATAGATTCAAAGTTAGCTTATTCCGTACTAATTTCTATAAGATACCAAAGATAACGAAATTATTTGTTCAGCAACATTTGAAGTCATCAAAACATTTATTTAAACTATAAATAAAGAAACTATAAAATAAATAAACAAAAACGAAAAATGATTTTAAGACTTTAAAATAGATTCAAAGGTAGCTTATTCCTTACTAATTTCTATAAGATACCAAAGATAACGAAATTAGTTGTGGGTGCTGAACAACATTTGAAGTCATCAAAACATTTATTTAAACTTAAAATATAAATTGATTTTAGTTTTAAAAGAACAACATTTGAAGTTATCAAAACACTTATTTAAACTTAAAATATAAATAGATTTTAGTTTTAAAAGATAAGACTTTTAAGTTAATTCCCAGATTTTACACTTTTCTGGTTTCTATAAAATCTCAGCATTCCAGAGGAACACCTTTTATAGACTTCAAAAGCATTTTGTATTTAGTTTTTTAATCAGCTTTGGGATGAGCAAAAAGGAATAGGTTTTTTTACCATATTTATTGTGAATTCTGTAGCTGATTTATTATGAAGCTCTCCTATTTATAATACAAATTCTATTTGGAATTTAGTAAATGCTCAAAATTAGTTGGTATCGATCGGATTTGAAATACAATACTTTTTGGGCCTGTCGATTTATTTATGACTTTTATTTCTATACATTTGTAAAAATACAGTTACTCCCTCACTCATCATCCCTTACTCAGATGACTTGTGTAGCAACTTTTGTGCTATTTTAATGCTATTTTTAATGGACAAAATGCTCAACATTTGACGTTGCATAGTGTAAAGCTTATGGCTGCGGGAATGTGGATGCTACATGCATATATACATATTTATCTGTTGCCGCGGCACGTGTATCTGTGTGATATCTTTCTATGTATTTGTATATATGTATGTGTTTTTGTGTGTGTGTATTTTGTTTTTTCTGTCATTTATTTGCTTTTCATGCTTTTTGAGCGTCTGCGTAGCGCATAACTCAAAGTGTTTCAGCATTCGATGTCTAGCGGATAATGATGCCAAAAGTGTCGCTAGGCTAGGGGGGAATCAAGGTAAACCAATACCACACCCATACACACACACACACACACACACACACCCACATAAGCACACACATGTGTGTGTATATGAGTCAAATAACATATCGAAAAATAATTCGCAGAGTGGGGCAAAATAAGCGTCAGCGAAATCTGTTTCAATAGCTTCGCCAGATAGGGATGCGTTTTGAGTCGGGGGATGTGGTGTTGAACGTGGCACTGCCAAAGTCATAAAATCGCGAGAAAGCATCACAACATAAAGCACAAAACAGCAGCAACAACAATAAGAACCACAACGAGTGAAAATGCCACTGGCAGCTATAATGATGTAAAATATATCGCCGAGATTTAGGCGACTTGGCATCTCCAGCTCAAATAAAAAAAGAAAAAAAAAAGAAAAGCGCACCCCCTAAACCAAAAGACAAGGTCTGTGCGTGTGCTGATAAAACGCTAAAAATAAGCAGAGGAAAATCAAAAAGAAAAAAAAATAGGGGAAAAACGAATGAAAAAAGAAAAAGTGTTGGCAGCGTTTGGCGTATTTGCGATTTACTTCAAAGTCAAACAAACAAAAGCATAAAATATCACAAGCATGAAGTGAATATCCACACACAGAGAGAAAATCCATTTATTAAGTTGAATACTTCTTATTTTAAGTTCAATTTTAGATATCCAATTAGATACGCATTTGAAGTATTTCAGCACTTTATTAGTTTCGCATATACATTTTTTATGCAGTGAATTTGCAACTGTGCAAAAAAAAAATCAAAGTAAAAATTAATATTTTTACATGTCACATGTGAACCTATGAATTTATTTATATGTTTTATTTTAGACAAATTTGAAAATAGTAATAAAAAGAAAACCAATTTTAAAATAAAAAAGCATAAAAAATATAATCTGCTCCACATTTATTCGTGCAAGATATTTACATAAAAAAACCGAACCAGACTAAAAATATAAATTTGACTTTTCAACTTAATTACAGTCGAATGTACGAATCGAGCTAATTAAAAATGTATTCAAGTAAATACGCCATTTTTTTCACTGTGTATGAGTACAGGACCATCACGCCCCTTCTCCTACACACACACACACACGCCCCGAATATTATTCAATTTGCTGTAATAGCTGCGCTTAAGTTTTCTACTTGCCACACATGGCGTATGCGCAACATTTAGTTCGAGCCTCCTTCGCCTGAAGAGTCGCGGCAGCACCCGCCACACTTAATGGCTGAAGTGTATTGATGATGTCGACGCTCTGTGTAGACCCCTCCCCCTCCTCCAACACTCATTCACTCATGCACCCTCTCCATTCATCGCATCGCATCTCACAAATCTGAATCGCCGCATTTGAACTTCAATGACGCGCAATTTTATGCGTAAATCTTTTACATAAATTTTGCAAAACGTTTACGTCTGCACGAAAGGATTTTCCATGGCAGCTCGGCAACTTGGCTGCTTGCCTCTTAAGATACTTTCAAAGGCAAAGTGAGCAAAGTGCGTAACAAAAAAAAAAAAAAAAAAAAAAATGTTAATATGAGCTTTGGCATCCTTTTTATGACATTTACTGCTACAATTTAGCTGAAAGCCAATGCGAGCAGCTACAATAACAATAATAACAACAACAACAGCAACAACAACAAAAAGAACTCTTCACTTCTTATGCAGATCAATGAGATTCAATAAAAATTCTCCAATCTTTTCTTAATGCATCATAAATCTGCTTGCGTTACAGCCTCGACTCACAATTTATATCAAAATCAAAATCAATTCGATTTTACAGCCAAAAGTTTTGGAAAATAAACGCCCTGAAATGCAATAATATTCGACATATAAAATTTGTGTCTCTGAACTTCAAGACTTGATTGAGTTGCACGCGTTTACGACGGGACAATTTTATACTAATCATTTTTAAATTTTTTATAATTTTTATATGTTAAGGTTTAAGAAAATGCGAAAGCTTTAAGTGAATTTTTCTACATAAACATTGCTTGAATTTGGTTTATTGCCTGCAGAACGAATTGAATTTCAATTTACTAAAACTTCTCCTTTGTCTTCTTCTTTTTAAATATAAATTAAGTTTGCTATATTTGGGGTCTAGCAAATTTGAAACACAATAGAATATCGCTTGTGCACCCATTAAATATGGGAAAAGGGTATAATGAAGTTGCGGCAAAGTTTGTAAAAGGTAAAAGAACCAAGAAAGATAAATAAATAAATTCTGGATCAATGTCAACAGGCGAAATAAAGCTTAATTAATTTTATCGATAACTGCCGACGCGAATATCGACAATCGATAGCAAAATAAAGAATGTCAAATAATGACAAATAATAAACATTCCCAGATTTAATATTGATCAATAAAGTTCAATTAATTTTATCGATAACTTCCGACGTTTCGCGAAAATCGAAAATCGATAGCAAAATAAAAAATGATAAAGAATGACAAATAATACACATTCCCAGATTTAATATTGTTCAACTGTAAACATTTTATTAAGATTCAAAAAGAAACACCGTTTTCGCTTTCATTTTGAATAAACTAATATCAGGAAGCTGGGTGCAGGGCATTTCGCAGTCGTTCACTCCCGAGCAGAGCATTCTAACTGGGTTTTTGTCAGCTTTAATTTGGTCCAACCGCAAATCACATTGTCTATCTATTCTTGCAGTAGTACTTTAGCCATTCCAATTACAATATAGAAATAGAATACGAACCGTATCGAGAAATGGGTAAGGAAAATTTATTAAGTGATAAATTTCGGGCAATGCGCAAAATGTCAGAAAAGGTCAATTGAAAAGTGAAAGCTCAAGAAAAGGATGCTAAGCGCCTTTTGGCACCCACACACATGCACACACACACACACACACACAACCAATCAGCATCTATTGTCAGGGCAAGGAAACATTCGTCGTCATCCTTTGTCAATTCCGTCCGTCCGTCCGTCTGTCCGTCGAAGTAAACGAAGAAGAAGGCGCACAAAACAAAAGCCGCTCAGAACAAATTACCAGAGTTGTCTTCGCAGCAAGTTTTCTTGCTTATGTCTTTTAGTACTTTTTCGGGTTTTTAGTTTTTCGATTCCATTCGCCAATTGCAGTTTTCAACTGGCCCCATTTAGGTTTAGACCATGGCCAACAGCAACATGCATGCTTCTTCTTTATGCTCCATCTACAATGAATCCATTCCTGGCCAAGGCACTTCATCCGTATAAACCGTTCTCGTTTTCTCTGCTCTCCCTTGAGGCAAATGTGTGTACAGCTGCGTGCAATGAACTGGGGAATTGGACAGCTTCTCGGACACTCACACTCACACACACACACACTCACACTCACACTCACACTCACACATACACACACAGCCAAAACACACACATGTGACTCTGTTGTGTTGCCAACTATTTGCCCACTTAAACATTTATGTAATAGGCTTGAAATTTTCCATTTGGCAGCCGCAAAAGCTGGCCAAATATGTGCCACCCCATAACAGTAAATGTTCAAACTGGACAACGAAACTTCTGATTGCTCCTGGCCACCTCCACCTCCACAGCTAACCAGCCAAACCAGCTGACCAGCTGACCAGCTGACCAGTTGACCACCTGCACACGTGCAACTTGCACGCATTAACAATTTAAATCGTTGGCCATTTCCGTGCCGAGCCACAATGAAGCTTGAGCAGCTTTATTCCCACTCCAGCTGTGCTTAGAGATGCTCATTGGTCCTTTACACAGCCATTCCAGTCCAATAAAGCTTTAAATACTTGAAATACATTCGCCAAGCTATCATTTCTTTTGTAGAAACAAAAGAATCATCAGACTTATTATAGATATTATTTTATGTATTTTTTTCTCATTTTAAATATTTATTTAAGCAAGGCAACCTTTTTTAAATACAACAGACAATAAATATAATAGCTAAATTTAAATTAAAGAATTGTGAACTGTTTGGTCCACATTTAATATATAAAATTATTTGTTATATTTAAATAAATATCAACTATAATTGTGAATTATGTTTTCGTAGAATTTGTGTTATTGATAATTCACTTTTATTTAATGTTTTGCTTGGTTTTTAATTCCCAGCTTTTTCCCAGATTCCCAGCCCATTTTCATTACATTTTCCAAAATTAGCTGCACTCGTTAAAGTTAAAATTAAATTGAAATTGCAATTGTTGAACACTTTATTTTAATTCTAAAAACATTTTTGGATTGGTTGGAGAACAATTGAGCAAAAGTAAACCTGGCTGTGAAAGAAAATATTTCTTTTATAGAGTGTTTTTAGCAATCTAAACAAATTTTCATATATTTAATTTTATCTAGATTCAAAATAAATAATTCAACATTTTTTAGCTGTGGAGATTTAAAGTTTTCAAATTTCCAACATATGCCATATCTGATAGAACGAAAGTTGTCGTATTTAATTTTAGTAGCGCACTTTTTGGGGCAGCTGCTGCACTTTTACGTATGTATTTAAAATGTGTCGCCTCCCAACTCGTCCGGCAAATGGCCACAATACAGCAGACCCGTAGAAGAGCCGACACGTCGAGTGAATTTGAAATTAAAATAAGTTGCACTTGCGCTTAAGCTTGAAATTAGGCTTGCATTTCAGAAATGTTCACCCGAATGTTCTTTAGAAATGGCGCAACTTTCGTTATTAAAGTGCACTTCGGTTTCATCTGCTGCTGCAACTTGCAACTTGCAACTTATTTTTCTTCTCTCTGCTGCTGTCTAGCGCTGCCAGCAGGCCAACGAACGGAAAACCGCACAGCAGCTGAAGGACCAAATGAAGCAAGACAAAGGAGGAGCGGAGAAACTGAAACCCCTCCCACATCTGCTTTATTCCCCCTTTCCATCTGCACTTCCCAATAGGGTATTTAAATAAACGAAGACAGAATTGTTAAAATAAGGCCTGACAAAGTATCCCCGGACTTATTATTGGTTACCTGATTAACACAAATTTGATTATACAAAAATTAATGAACTAATTTAAGTAGGCCGAGAGTAGGGTATCTGCTAGTCGAGCACTCTCTCTTAGAGCAGTATAACTTAATTTTTCTTTGAGAGTTTTTTGCTCACTTTTAATATGATTTCTTTTGTGCTTGGCTCGCTTTGGGCCAAGTTGCAAGTTGGATTTGGATATGAAGTTCGGCGTGGCAGCCAAAAAGTTGTGGTTTGGTTGCACTTAAATTATTGCATTTAGCAAAAGTCCTTAAGCAGCAGATATAGATAAAGATATATGATATATATATATATATATATGTATATATATATATATAATGAAAGCTGCACTGAAGTTCTTTGCAATTAAATAATTTGCGGTCTTCTGTGCAACTTTTCGCATGCTTCAAGAAATAAACTCGAGCTGGCAATTGAAATACGACAATTAGCCTGGCCTACACAGTAATGGTCTAGTCCAAACGAGGTCAGGCGGCCTTTATCTCAGTATTTATCTTTATCTGCAGATGGCACAAGAATCTCTCTGGCCTAAAATCCCACAAACAAAATGCCAGGCAATAAATCAATGGCACTCACACACACACACACGCACACACACACATTGTAAACAACGAGTTGCCTTTTTGTAAATGTTCGCAAATTGTTTGTTTTGCAGTTGACCAAAAATTATTTGTAGATAAACTGAGCACTTGCATATTATTAAAAGTGCATCCAAGCATAACTGCTTACAGCACTACTGTAAATGCAATATGCATTTATTTAGAGTTTAGTAATTTTAATGCCAAATATACTTTTTTTGTACAAAAAAACGTTTTAAATTTGAAACCAATATTTACAGCACTGCCAGCACAAAACAGATGTGGCGCCATCTGTATGTCATATTATTAAAAGTGCATCCAAGCATAACTGCTTACAGCACTACCGAAAATGCAATATGCATTTATTTACAGTTTAGTAATTTCAATGCCAAATTTACTTTTTTGTACAAAAAAACGTTTTAAAGTTGAAACCAATATTTACAGCACTGCGAGCACAAAACGGCTGTGGCGCCATCTGTATGTCATGTTAGTAATACTGCCAGACTGTTCAATTAAGAAGAGCCTTTCGTTCAAAATACTCAAATTGATATCTTTGCACAAACCTCTCAAAAGCTCAGAAAAAGCTTCGTTATAGCTTTGTCTTTAACTGTATAAAAAAAACGTATTCTTTTGCAATAAAAATTTTTATTTTAATTTAGTGTTTTATTGCTTAAATAAATCAATATTTAGTTTTGGCATCTGGTAGTAAAAACTTTGCTTTGATTTTTCTTTTTTATATGATTTTATTGTTCACCCACATAATAATTTGTTTATTCAAATTAGAAAAATTTACGTTTACAATTAATTTTAAATGTACAATTTTTGTCATGTGTGACTTTTAAAGATCATCATTCAAATCAGATATCTATGTATGTATTTATGTATGCATGTAAATGGAGTGGGGAACTCCATTCTTATTTACACATTATTATCGCATATTTACTTACATATATATCTTCTATATTTATAGTCGCTGTAAATATGCGATTTTATGAGGGGAGTCTACAAATGTAAATGTATGTGTGTGTCTGTATGTGTATGTATATGTGTGTGTGTGTGTGTGTATTTGTGTAATTAATTTGTATGAACAGCGTACAACTAGAGCTTAGAATTAAAATTTTAATATATTTATATATTTAATTTGTATTTTTATTTGCATTTGCATTTGCATTTTGTTAACAATGATTATTTCTTTTAAACGCCGCATAATATAATAATAGATAGATAGATAATAAATAAGAGAATTGTGAGAACGCAAAAAAATAGTTTTGCATCGTGGCTCAGCCACATTATTACAATAAATCGAAAAACTGATGAGCTGTGTTTTTGGCGATAACCGATAAGCGATAAATCAATAAGTCGATGGTTCAATAACAGATTGCAACAACAAGTTTTTTGTTTGTTTTGTAAACAACAGCTAATGCACAAAATCGTTGGTTATGTAATGCTGCGGCTCAACAATGACGCTCGTATAATGGGGCGTGGCAGCAACAGCTGCTGCGGCAGCAGCCGCATTTACACTCTTAAAACTCTCCGCAAAATCGCTGACAACACGCTGCTGTTGTTGTTGTTGTTGCTGCTGCTGCTGCTGCTGTGGATGCAACACATATTGTTGTTGCTGATGTTGCTGGTATTGCTGCTGCTGATGTTGCACCTGTGTTTGCAGTCGATGTTGCTGCAAATGTTGATGTTCCATTAAATGTTGCTGCTGTTGTTGCTGTTGCTGTTGTTGTTGTTGCTGTGAACTGTTATCGGAAAAGTAACTCAACTCGAAATTGTGGCTCAAATCGCTGTAGGTGGTCTGTGATGGCGATGTGCCGTTCACAATGGACGCATTCCCCGTCGATAGCTGACGATCGCTCTCCGAGCTGCTCGAACAGCTGTTCGAGTTGGCGCTAAACGGACGCATCATCGATGTGGCAACATCCACCGTTGCATCATAATCGTAGTAATAATGATTGTTATTGTTGTTGTTGTTGCTGCTGTTGTTGTTGTTATTGTAGTACAGTGTGCCCGTTGTCGTATCGGGATATTGCATTTCCGTTGAGTAAACACCCGATGAGGAAGCGGATGCACTCGATCCTCCACCAGCACTCGATGCAGTGCCTCCGCCCGCACTCGAACTGGAGCTGACGACCAGATCGTTGAGAGGCGGATATAGTTGCGTATAGCTGAGGCTATCGTGATCCATGCTGCCGCCGTGCTGCAACTGCTGCTGATGATGGTGCCACACGCTACTGTTCCCACTGCTCCCATTATTGTTGTTGCTGCTGTTGTTGTTGTTCGTTGGTACGGGTGTGACTGCATTTGGCGGCGCTGGCTGCACGGACAGCGGCAGCTCGGGTTCAAAGTAGGGATCCAGCTTGGGACTGACGCTCAGCACAGGCGTACTCGACGCTGGCTGCTGCGAGGCAACACATGTGGCACTAACGGTAACAGAGGCTGCCGCTGCTGCTGCTGCAGCGGCAGCAGCTGTTGCTGTTGCAGTTGCCGCCGCTGCTGCAGCGGCAACCGCTGCCGCTTGGGCCGCCGGTGAGATAGGCTCACGTTTGATGACGCCCGTTTGGATCTCGTTGAGCACCAAGTCTTTCACTTCTCTCTCGCTAAGCACATAGTTGACGCTGACGATGAACACCTCGCGGGAGGAGCGCGAATTGTGCACCAGCGTGGCATACGATTGCACCCACACCCAGCCACCGCCCTTGGTCAGGAAGCGATAATATTTGGAGGTTACTTGTCCTTTGTACAGCACTGCAATTGGAACGAAAGAGACAGAGCGATAGTTAGCTGGGATTAGTCCATGAGGCGTTGATTGTTATTGTTTTGCTTACGGATTTGATGGGAACAGCGCATGGGCATTATGTCCGCCGCATGGATGTACTGATAAAGCGTCTTCTCGATGAGGTCCTGCGGCTCGTAGCCGGTTAGCTGCGATACGCTGCAAGCAAATAAATGAAAATTAAATAAATATAAGTTGAGAGTGAGCCACTGGCCAGATACCCTGTAAATGGCTGAGAACAAAAGGTGCCTACATTCCTACACTGGGCATATATTCTGTAGTTGGCTAAGAAGAAGAGGTGTCTGCTTTACCCTAGCTGAGCTAATCAATTATGTAATAAAAACTAAATATAAAGCATTTACTTCCATAACAAAAATAAATATCGATATTTATCGATTTCAGTTAAGCCATTTGTGTTATAGATATCATAAGATAAATCAATTTTTCTATTAATTTTCAGATTTAATATTCCAGTTTAAGCCGATTACATCCACTTCGCCACAAATATAGGAAACCCATTTTTTTTCATTCTGAAAACATTTTAAATGGATATAGCAAGTATAACAAGTTGAGTTTGTTTGCACAGAGCTCATGTTGCGCGGGTTCTATATTTTATTATTTTCCTCTATCTCTCTCAGTTTTGATTATTTTTCTTATTTTTTTTTTTTTATTTAAACAAATGAAGGGGCTTTGCCGCTGTTGTGTTTGGTCGCTTTTTACTTTTGTCAACTTCAATTCAATTATGCAGCAAAAACAAAACACCAGCGAGTAAACGCAAAAACAACAACAACTACAAAAAAGGGCTGTTTCACACTTTGGGGTTGCTCTACACCATAGCATATGGTTTAGGTGGCGAGAAAGAGACGGAATGCTGCCAGTCGCGGCATCCGAGCAACATCATGAGGGTAATTGAGTGACAATAATGTCAGACAAAGTGGTCGACTGTAGCCGTAGCTGTAGCTGTAGCTGTAGCTGTGTCAAAGCTGCCTCATAGGGAGGCACTTAAAGGCAACGACAAGCCACCAGCAACCATGACACCCCACCACACTTGCACCCCACCCACTATTTGGAGCAGGACACACAGACAAAGCAAAATCAAGCTCAAGAGGGAAATGATTTGTTTTCCTTTTTGTCACAGAGCCCCTCGTTTTTACTTGAATTTCCTTTCCTTTCCTTTTGTTACATAGAATTTTTTTATCTTTGGGGGATGTTGCGTGTTATTTTTTTAGCCTGCTTTTTGAACACATTCTTTTTGCCCGTTTAAATATTTGTCTAGTGCCGCTTGCAAAGGAAACTGATCCTTTTTTATGGCCAAATACCAGCAAGAACAGGCAGTTAGCGAGAGAGGGAGAGAAATCAACAACAGGCCGTAAGCGAGAGAGGGAGAGAAAATTAGTGCTTACGTTTTGGTTCACTTGTGATCAATTTTAAACAGTTTCTCTGCCTTTTAAAATTTGTTCGCATATTTTTATATATTTTAATAACAATTTTTATAAATTGTATCTTCTAGTTCAACAGCTATTTAAATTTTTTTAGTTAACATACTTTCCAGAGATTTTCTGCCATAGATTACTTCTGTCAATAAGCTAAAGAAAGTTTCTTAAAAGTGGTATTTTTTTATAAGTTTTGAAGAAAAGGGAAATCAAAAATTCAACCTAGCGCTTTAAAATGTGTTCCGATTTTGTAAATTATGTTTTTTATGCTTTAAAAAGCATCATTTCAAATGTTTAATAGCAAAATCCGATTTTGTATTCCTATTATTCAGATATGGCAGTCAATAACTTACCGTGCATCGAAGAAGATGAGTTTCATGTCGAGTTTGGCACGAAACATGAACATGTTCTGATGCAGTTTGATTTCCGTGATGGAGGATGAAGGCAGCGAGTGACCGACGGCAACCAGGCCGAGATTCTGTACAAGACTGCCCTGGCCGTCGCCGCAGTCCGGATAAATGCGCGCCTTCAAATAGCCGGAACAGTGTATCACCTGCATCAGGCCAAAAACAAAACCAAAACCAAACATTAAAATATGTCTGCCATGAGGGAATTGGTAAGAAAAAGCTCACCTTGAAGCCGGATGTTGTGAGGCCCGCATTGCGCTTGGCCAAAACACATTTCATGCGCAGGAAGAACGTCTTCTCGATCTCGATCGTGTGGGAGCCACGATCGTGGCCATAAGCCGCCGGATGCTGTACACCATTCGGGCTACCAATAGGTGTGTGCGTCTGGGCCAGCTGCACAAAGATATCCCTCAACATTAGTAAGGGGTAAACTCAGATAAAAAGCAGACAGATACTCACTGGATGCTGATGCATGTGCGGGTGCAACGACAATATGGCATTCATCTCGTCCTGATCGTAGCTGTGTATATACTCAAATATGGAGTTGCCCGTCAGCTCGACCTGTTCCAACGAGAAAGGAAAAAATGCAGGCTTCATAAATTAATTCCAGCTCCTGCCCCAAAGTGCCAATTAGTGAACGAATGCAAATGCAAATTTTGATTCGTGTGCCTTTTGACGGCAACTGCGAGCTCCTTTCTCCGTGCCCCTTGACTTGCAAATGCAAGTGGCTCCACGCAGAGAAAGGGCATCCATTCGAAATTTATGCGCATAAATCAACGAGCAAACACCCACCTGACTAAGTCCCAAGTGCACCGAGGCCGTCTCAGAGATGTACATGATTTTGCCATCAGGCGCCACCACGAAGATGAAGCCGTCCAACGTCTGCAGCAAATGTGAGCCCAACTCTTTGATGGTTGCGCCACGCTGCATCACCGGCGAGGAGCCCCATGCTTCACCCAGTCCTGCAAGGATATCAAGAAACAATTTTAGCAATTAATACAAACTAAGTTTTTAAGAAAAATATATAAAAATGTATATATAAAAGCATTATTTTATTTTTTTTTTTTAAATAAACAAGAATTAATTAACCGATTATAAAAGCAACTATTTAAATTAAATGTACTTTTATATTTACAAACATAAGAAATTAAATATCAAATTTCTATCAAATAAAAAAAAATATGTTACTTTTGCTTTTTAAAAAAATTCAAAATTTTAAGCTAAATTGTAAAAATGGTGGAAAACACATAAATTACATATAAAATAATAAAGCCCTATAATTCTATATTCAAATAAAGAAATCTCAAAGAATTTCCTCCCATAACCTCAACAAATCCTTTCTTTCAACTCAGTTTTTACAGCATAAATAATTCTCCATTCTTTGCAACATATTTTAAAGTCTACCAATTGAGAATGTGTTTGAATGTTGAATGTTTCAAGTTGTTAACTTCAGACAGTGCTTCTTGGAGTGCACTAGTTTTCTGCTTTTGCAACTTTCCCATGGCCTCTTTAGCGTGGCTGTCAACCAAAATGAGTTGTGGCACACGCCCAGACCGCCCACTCGCCCTTTTTGCCCCCACAGCTGACGTCTAAATATTATTCCCAATTAAAGTCATCAGCGCCGTAGGTGGCCCATTCACAGCCCGACCGACCAACCAACCAACCAACCAGCCAACCATTGAGTATCCTCACGTCCTTCGCCCAACCCCCCCTTCACGATATGTCCTTAGACTCCCGGCGATATTCATTGCATTCTCATGTACTCATGTCTTGCCTGTGGTTGTTGTTGCTGTTATTGTTGTTGTTGTTGGCTGGTTCCTTCCTTGCGCGTTGTTTGTTGCCTATTATTAAAATAATTATTTCAATAAAGCGCAGAAAAGAAAAGCACAAAACGGTGCGCACAATAGAACAAAACAACAGCGACAACCAGCCCACTTCACCCCACCCCCACTGCTGTTGTGCAACCCTCGTAGTCAGCATAAAATCACACCCACCCACACACACACAGACACACTCACACCCACACACCCACACACACACCATGTCGAAGGCAGGGCCACCCAATGTCACCCACTGAGAATTCACTTCCAGTCTCAAGTTCTCGTCGCTTTCTCTCTCTCTTGCTCTTTCTCTCTGTCGCTCTCGTTGCTTTTTGAGTGGAAACAACAGGCCGCCATTGTATTTTCCCGGAGTGTTCCTATCACCCTCCCCCCAAGCAACGCGGGGCACATTTCTAGTCAGCTTGTTGTTTATTGTCTGCCCCATTGTTGAGTGGTTTTTCCTTTAGCATATGCTTTAAGCAAACATCGCCTTTTAAACTTGAAAACTTGTCCGTGTTGCTGTTGCTTTTGCTGTTGTTGTTGTTGTTGTTGTTGTTTTTGTTTTTGTTAAATAACAAAGGCGCACGACGCAGTGGCAATATCCTGCTGTGTTCTGCGTGCTGGATATGTGCCACGTAATGAGCGTGCCGGTGCCGCGTGGCTGTCAACGATTCCACATCATTTGACAAAAGCAACGCTTCGCCAGATTGATTCACACGCCACATCCGAAAAGATGAAAAGCCAAAGCAGCAAATTGAGCGGCATTTAATTGAACTAATTGGCATTTTTTTTTTCCTTTTCCTTTTTCCTTTTCCTTTTTGTTTTTCTTTTTTTTTGCAATGAAAATAAATATAGAGGTGCGACTTACCATCGGGGAAAACTTGGCGCATTTTCAAATAGGATGTGGTCAATCGGATGACAGATGCTTTGTCCAGCTGTGACGTAATCGCCGCTGGCAATGGCAATAATTTGGCCAATTCACAGAATTCCGTGTTTTCCTTTTCACGACGCGTGCGTGCTGCATTTTTGCTTTTCTCCTTCATGGCACACGTTTTAGCTATATCTGCAAATAACGAAACGGTAAAAATATATATTAGTTAAAAATAAAATAAAAATATAACCAGAATGACAAAAAATATTATTATTACATATTTATTTAATTTCTAAATTTATAAGGATTCATTTTGCATATATCTTAATGCTTTAAAGTGCTAATCACTTAAGTAAAAATTACTTTGACTATAAAAAAATAATTATACATTCGTATATCATTATTAAAATTAGATTATATTTTTTTATAATTTTATTTATTTTTGTAGCTGTTTTATTTTAACAAACCGTGCAATCTGCTCTCATAACAATCCTTGCGAACTTTTCGTTGGTTCGTCATTTTTTGCTGACACTCGGAAAAAATTGGAATGTTTTATTTGTTGTAGATTTCTGCTTTTTAGCAGACTTAACACTTGCTCATATCCCGAAGATCACCTGTCTGCAACTGAGCAGAGTTCGTCCTGTGCAGAGAGTTTTAACAGTTTATTCCGTGCTACCTGCAACAGCAGCAGCAACTGCCATTGGCCAAGTTAGCTCATTTACTAGACTACCTGAGTGGCTGTCAGACCAATTGACTTTTTGCAATGTTACTAATTTGCCCTGATCCTCAATGGCAACCGGAAGCGCAAGCGTTGCAGCTGTGTGTGTGTGCCAGTGTGTGTGTGTGTGTGTGTGTGTGTGTATTTGTGTGTGCAACAGGTTGACAAAAGTAACCGCAGCAGTTTTGACTTATATACTAAACCTTTTCTTTTATTTTTGCCAATCCCACACAGCCCTTATATGTGTATATATATACATATATATATCTATATATATTTATATATATATATGTGTGTGTGTGTGTGTGCATTTTGTTACGGTCAGGGCCAGTTTTAAGGGCGAATTTGACAGCGTCGCCTTTGCTTCGTTGATAAAATAGTTTCGCACGTGATTTTGGCACAGTTTTTGGCTAAAATTCATGGCTCCTGCTGATTTTTGGCCATCCAACCCACATTCACACACACACACTTTAAATACATGTGTGTGTGTAGTTTAGGCAACGCAAGAATTCGCACGTAATTACAAGTTTATTGACATAGGTCACGTAGTCAACAGTTTTTAGTAGGTGCGTCAGACTCTAACACTGACTAGACATGAATGAAATGTCGCATATAACAATATATATATATAGATATATATATAGATATAAATATATATATTTGCGTGCCAATCTGTCGATAAGTCGAGCATGATAAACAACTTTGGTTGATGTGTAAAAGCATCTATAACAACTGCTGCAAATGACAATGCCCAAAAATGGGACATTTGTCAAAAGTCGTTCAGCTGCCAAGAACCAAGCTCAGCCTGGACCAAATTGCAGGCATCCGCCAGGCCGACGAGGTATGTATGGACAGGAGCAACAGATTTGCTAAATGATCATAATCCTAAAGAGCAGCGCCGCTAATCCGCAACTCAAATGTGGCAACATGCGCGTCTGAAGTGCCGCCGAGGTCGTTCCTTGTTCTTACTACAACTACTATTGTTGCCTTTGTTGTTGTTGTTGTAGTTGATGTAGTTGTTGTTGTTGTTGTTCTCGTTGCAGCAGTTGTGCGGGGTGTATTCAGAGTCAATCGCGCGACAGGGAAACCAGTGAAAAACTATTGTTAGTTAGCTAATGATAGTTTATGGACTCTAAGTGGGTCAAAATGGCACAGCACATATACAGATGTGCATATATAAATATATATATATATATATATCATCACATAAATTGGCATCACATAATTTGATTGCAACATCTTCATTTCCTATTTCTAATGAAAACGAGCGGAAATAAAACAAATTCCCATAAGACTTAGAATTGGGAAAAAATAAAAAGCAAGTCACACTATTAAAAATGGACAACAACACAACAATTGATTAGAATGTGACAAAGTCTTGTCCACACCAAACATTTGATACTCTAAATTGGCATCAACTCCATCAAAATAGTTTAAACTTTAGTAATAATTTAAAAAGTTAAAAATAAATGCATAATCCGTAATTCCTTAACAAAATTCGTTGGCTTTTCAAAATGGAAAGTTTTTCCTCTTTCGCAAATTGAATAAGTTTTTTATTCATGTCTTTTGTTTTAATAATTTCTTCTTTAGTAATTTATTATAGAAAAAAATATATAAGAGCTGATGTAAATATTAATCGATTTATTATATTAGTTCTTATATTTGTTTTATTAATAATATTGTTAATTATTAAACCAAATATAGTAAGATTTTTATTAGGTTGACATGGTTTAGGACTAGTTTATATTGTTTAGCTATTTATTTTCAAAATGTTAAATCTTATGCAGGAATATTAACAGCTTTATCAAATCGGATTAGCAATTGACCTCCAGATGACCTCTTTAAAAATCAAATTTAAAGCTTTTTCGCCTGAGCATAATACAAAATAATTTAAGCAATTGAAAGCAAATTATTTTTATAAAAGAAAATGTTATGTTCTTATAATAAAATATAATAACTTATCTTATTTAAAATTTGTTTTATTTCAGTGTATAAAACTCTTATATTTCATTAATAAATTTAGATATTCAACTAGACAAATCGAATCATACATCGTTTATTTTTGAATTTGTTTTGTACATATTTAAATTTTTATTTTTGAAAAGAACATCATCAGCAATCGCAACATTTTTCATTTTAAGGAATAATAAAAGCATGGTAAATGTATTTTCTAATTGCTGAGAAGCTATTCGCATTTCCCTTACAAAATCCCATGGGTCATTGAACATTCGGATTCCCTAGCAAGTATAGAGTGCCAGCTTAACGACCAAGTTACAGCACTCTTCTGGGAAAGGGCATAAAACTAACAACAAACACTCGGATGCGCTCTTCGCTTCTCACCCATAACTTGACCTTAATCTTGTAAAAGGCAAATATCCAACTAAAACAAATAACAAAACAGAAAAAAAAGAAAAGTTTAAAAATAAATCAAACAAAATATTCACACTGAACTTGAACTACCGCCAGTGGAAATAGGAGCAAATGAGTGTATAGAAAGAGAGAGGAGATGGGAAAGAGTGTATTTTGTATTCATAGGCATCATTGCGTAGGAGTTGCCCAAAGCGACAGGTAAACATTAAAAAAAAAAGCGTCCGACTGATTTTGACAGCAGATTCCCACACTGCAAAAAAAAAGAGCAATGAAAATGAGAGAGAGAAAAGAAGATGCCATAAAGCAATTAACGGCACATTGGACGCTCGTTTCGCCCTCCGCTGGGCCGATGCTAATGTGGGTGTTGCGGCTGCGTGCTGCATGCTGCATGCGGCGACAGAAGCGCGCGCTCCCGGACAGGTACGAACCTGCGGACAATCTGTCCTGCGGAATATGCTAAGAGAAGAGCGGACAGTTCTCACGCTAGCGGATGAACCGGGTATTTCCAATGGACCAATTGATAACCATACGGGGAAAAACACGCAGCGCACATGTAAGCGAAAAGTGTGAGAAACTGTCTACGCTACAGATACAGGTATGCATATATACATATATATATATATATACTGATTCAACTGATTCCCATACACACACTGATACACACACACACACCGTTAGCAGGTTATGTGTGTGTCTGCGCTATCAAGGGAAAATTCAACATACGTTTTAAATGTGCACAACATATGACATTGCCATAACGATAACGATAAGACATAAGACATACAGTCACACACATACATACACACATACATATGTGTGCATGTCAACCACCCTGAAGCCATCCACCACCCACCACTCCAGCACTCTCCATCCCCCACCCCCCCTCAATAAACTTGTGGCGCACTCTTTTTGTGTTTTTCCAACGCACATGAAGTTTTATCTTGAAACAACAGCCAGCGACGATGGGAGCGACCCCCGCGAAATTTTAATGCTCAGGCGGCGCTTAATTTTGGGATTATAACCCGTAAAGTAAACAGCAAACGCAATGTCCTTAGCTGCCGGCAGAGGCGACAGAGCGGCAGCAGGACGACTGCACATTAACCCAATTTCAATATGCTTTTTGATTTGTTTGCGCGCCACTTTAACATTATCAAACAACGGTTTATGCATGCCTCTTATGGGGCGTGGCTGCTGTTGCTGCTGCTGCTGTTGCTGCGTGTGTCCCTTTTATTGGGGCGGGTGTACGTTTTAATTGCCAGCAATAACAACCAACGACGGCCATAACAAAATCAACAACAAACGACAGTAAAAACAACAACGAGTCGTTTGCCTTTGCTTCAAGTTTGTCCAAATCCCAATTCCAAATCCGCTAATTGCGTTGAGTTTTTGTTTTGTGTTGTAGTTTCGGGTTACGGCATTTTGGTTGACAATTACCAAAGCGTTACAATTGGCCCCAACCCTCCCAAAAGTCTGCTTATTGATTAGCATAATTATGCTATGTGGTTAGAGTCTTTATGTACTTGCTATTGGGCTGATAGTAATAATAATTGAAATTGGTTTTCTTTATATACAAATCCAACATTATTTATTTCCAAAGTAAAAATAAAATTAAGCTCAATTTTAAAAATGTCTGATTTTTAAAAACTATTTTAAAATTAACTCGATGAAAAAATCTACATTTAAAGTGTGTGTTTATTTGTTATTACATTTTTACATTTTTATTTACACAAATTCTTTTCCATATAAAATATGAATACATTTCACAAAAACAATTTCATGATACGATCTGGAGATTCATTTAAATATTTTATTTATTTATGGGGGCTTCATTCTTTATTTTATTTTTAAAATGCTTTTTTATCATTACAAAAGTCTGTAAAAACTAACTCTCTCATATAAGAGCACACATTAATGATATGAACTGGAATTCATCATTCCATTCCTTATGAAAGACTTCTTTAAATTTTTAATTTATTATTTCCAAATATTCTATTAACTCAACCAATTGCGTGTTTTACTAACAATTTGTAGTTGTAAAAAAAAACCTAGGCTTTAACAATAATAAATTGTAGTGTTGACAAAAGTATTCTTAAAACACATTTATGACAATTCATAAAAAAAAAATTAAATAAACAATAAAGCAAATATCCAACCAGATTGTAATCCAAAAGCAAAGATATTATATGCCTTTAAAAAAAAATTGATGCTGCATTCATATAACTAAATAATAATTCAATTTATTGTTATCATTGGCCAACAATATGCCTTAATTCCCAATGGAAAAACCCAAACGAAAGAGCTTAAATGCATTAAATATTAACACAGTAAATACCACATTGCAACAAACGAGTGTTTAAATAAATTAAATATATTCAAAATTCGATGCTAAACTAAAATCATATTGTGTGAAAATATGTTGAAAAGCCCTCTGCAAACAGGCAGAGGGAGCAAATCAAAGTGCCATTTGAAGTGAAAATAAACAGTGCGAAAAAGCTAGACCAGAGGCTGGCAGCAACAAACACACATAAACACATAATCATAATGATAATAAACGGGCAACATCATAATCGCCATTACTTTCATTACACAATATTGTATTTTCGAAAATAATTATGCATGTATTTTATTTGTATTTGTTAAACAAACATGAACGCGCTCAAATAAATACTACAACTACAACAACAGCAAAGCGCGCTGAAGCGTTCGAAATGCGAAAGTAAACTTTCAAATGAAATAAAAATAACAACAACAACAACAACAACAATATCAACAAAAATACCAACAAACAAATACGGCAGCAACCAAATGTGTACCAGAGGGCCTCAGCAGCCAGCTATAAATACGGAAAATCTCGAAAATATCACGTAAAATCGATCAACAATACAAACTTGCAACCAAATTGCCACTGGGCATTGGGCATAGACGGTGCCATTGTAACAGACGGTGCCCAGTATACCGTACTCCGTACCCCGTCGTATCCTACAAGTCCCCGTCGCAGGCAACGCAACTCGGCAAATCAAACAAGTCAAACGCAGGGCAAAAGGGCGGCCGACCAAGGGTCAAATCAATAACCATAATTTTATAGCATTGGCCTATACATACAAGCTGCTGTGCAATCCCCCTCCTCTACAACTCTCTCGCTCCATCTCTCTCTCTCTTTTTTATCTCTCTCTCTCTGTACCGTCTAGTCGGTTGCATGAATGTCCGACCTCACCTACGCGTAAATACCCAAACACCTCCATTATCACTTACAGCGCGGTTGTCATTGTTGTTGCTGCTGTTGTCAGTACGTGATGTTCACTATAAATTTGAATTTGATTTTGAATTTGAATTTGGTCTAAAACAGCAGCAGCGACAGGCAACAGAAACAACAACAATGCGACTGACTAACGCTCCAATGCCGGACACTGTACAAATTCCAGAAATACGGAATGCGAGTGGAAACAGGTAAATAGACAAACAGACGCAAGGACCGACATCAAATAACATCAAATGTAAACATGCTACACATTGATAGGTAAATATTGTCACAAATATATCTATTTACACTACACATACTATTAAAGCTCGACAGATTTTGAACAGAGCTTTGCTTAAGAGTATAGAGTATTATTCTAATAAAATATATATTTATTTTAGAGTATAGAGTGCTTAAGTTTGCTTAAGAGTATAGAGTATTATTCTAATAAAATATATATTTGTTATATCTTGATTAAAACATAAACAAACTTTAAGCTCACAGATCGTTTGTTTGTTGTATTTTTTCTTATTTATTTATATTTTCATTCATTTAGTAATTTAATTTTTATTTATTTATCATACGCATCATTTTATTAAATTAAACCTTTAATATGAAAAATAAAAAAAATAAAAAGTCTTTAATAAATGTGGGATAATTAAAATGTAAAATGGTCCAATGTTTGCAGAAATAAAAGGCAAAACTAAAAGATATTTTGTGTTTTAACCAAAATGATACAATGTGGAAAATTTAGATAAACTTTTACAGAAAAGCAATTTATTTTGCTCTAGAAATATTTAACTACAAAATAATTGTGCAAACGTATACAAATTAAAGAAAAAGATTTGTTTAACAAATTATTTTATTAAATACTCATTCAATCTTTACAGATTTTTTTCTAAATTAAAACAAAACGCAGAAAAATCCCAGTCTGACTAAAAATTTTTCACTTTAGTGAGTAATTTTATTTCTAAAATATTTTAAAGTATTGTATGAACATCTTTATCTCAAATAAATTATATTAAATCATTATTACCGCCATTAAATTATGTCATTAAATAAAATTGTAACCAGTTTAACCTGTCCCATAAGTATGCTATAATATATTAAATAGATATTCCAAATTTTGAATATAATATTTTATTGATAACAATAAAAGCTACCAATTTGCTACAAATTTGTACCAAACGTATTCCCATATTTATTTCGTTGTTTTAAAGGTCGGACTTGACTCGACACCTGCTTATAATTGAGTATACAAAGATTTTTAAACGGAAATTTGGCAATAAAATTAGAATATATTTAATAGATGGGTTCAGATGGGCTCTAGCGCCCCTATCTCTCTTAATTTCTTATTACTTTGTTTATATCTTTTATTTTTTGCCAAATTAAAACATAGATTTTTTTAAGGCATATTGCCATCTCTCGAATTTAATGTCTAAATTTGTTATATTTATATTTATTTATTTTTTACTGTATTCAAATAAAATTTGACTTTCAAAACATTTGAAAGTTTATTGCATGTGCTACGTTCTACGCTCTATGATATAGGCAACTGCAACAATGAAAGTGCAACAAATATAAGAACCACAGCAACAACAATCAAGAACTACAACTAAAAAAAAAACAACAACAAGAAGAACAAAAGTAACTTGAACTCGGGCGTAGAATGAAACAAAAATACGGTTGGAAAAAATCAATACAAAGTCACGTTTTGAAGAAAATCACGTTTCATTAGATACCTACACCTTATACTATATACCTTACACATACAGATTGAAACACACATGCATACATGTATACTCACACACACACACACATACACATTACAAGCATATAAATTCCATTGTTGCTACAATTTAATTTTATGTAAGCGAAAACTATTTGAAAAAATAAAAACGCGCCATTGAATTGCCTTTTAAATTGCTTTCAAACTCAAAATCCAACAAGGCGGCCATCTTTAATGGGCTTACTTCAGTTCCCCAATCTGTATATTATGTATTTTGTAATCAGTATATGGAGCGATTACCTTGAAAATTTACGACAGTTTTCACTCTACCGTCAAGGTTGACATTTTCTTGGGCGGAGCTCTAAATTTAGAAGAGATACCGCATTGCGGTGTTACACATCTGAGCATTTTATTGGGGATGATTGTTGATCCCCCATCGCACCACCCCCATCCCCTATCAACGCTGCGCTATTTGTTGCCTGTTCTAAGTTGGTGTTGACAACTTCAGGATATTTTTGGGCTTAAGTCACGGATTAGTAACGATTTCAATGCACCTCTCCAGCTACAGTGAGACTCGTTAACACAAAATAAATGATGTGAATATGATATATGTATGTATGTAGGAACACATTACTGCATCCCTAAATTCTGTAATTCTTAACTTGGAAAACTAAACTTTAAACATCCGTGTGTTGTCAGATATTCCTTAAACTTCAGTCAGCTGAACTTGTAATCATTACAAACAATTTTCGCAATCTAAAATGTTTATATTGATAAAGCTTCTTCAACAAAAGTTGTTAGCCACAATTTAAAATACAAATATTTTAATAACATTGGCATTAATTTCGAAATAAGGTTTTTGTTTCGTTAAACAAAAAGAGTGTTTAATTATAATTTTTATATATAAACTTAGACCGGGATATACAAATATTTTTAGTGGAATTTTGAAATAAGATTGCTGTTTAATTTAAAAAAGGTTTTTTTCAAATGAAATAATTTTTGGTCACAATTTCGATAACTAAAAATGTAAATAATATCATAAAAAAAATGTGTTTAATTTGGAATGCGATTGAAAACAATAGAGTTTTAAAATAAAAATAATAATATAAATAAATAACTGAATTTCTAAAATGTACTAAATAAAAACCAACCAAAATGATTGCTTTGATCGTCCCCAGAAAAGACAATTGCTGACCAAATGCTACATTTAAGTTGTTAAAAATATAAAAATATCTATATATTTGTGCGATATGTATACTTGTACAAATATATGATTATATGTAAATATTTTGGCAAATTTTCAAGCAAATCCTTTTTATTTGCAAATATCGAAACGATGACGTTTTATACAGAACATCAAAATTACAGCATTAAGCGGATTTCGTTACAAGAAGTCAAACACATGCAACACACACAGTACACACACACACACACACACATGAAGACCAACACTCAAGCCCCCAGACTTATCTCAGTTTGGTGTATGAACAAATTTAGGAGACAAAAGAAAAGCATAAATCCCAGCAGACCAGAAATACAGAAAACTACAACAACCAGAACAGGAAGCAGCAAAAGCAGCAACAGCAACAACTGCAGCAAGCACCACAAACTACACAAAACGACAAACAAGACGACAACAACAGCAACAAAAAAAACCAAAAAAAGAAAATGGTGTCTCAGCCAGGTAGCATTAGAAAGATATTAGGGCCGCCGCACGGTTCATTCACCGACATTGCAATACGTCTGCGCCGCTGATGCTGCTGCTGCTGCTGCTGTTGTTGTTGTTGTTGTTGTTGTTGCTGTTGCTGTTGCTGTTGCTGTTACAAGGCAGAAAGAAAGAAAAAAAAACTGGTTTTCAAATACAAACGCACACATGCCACCCTCTGTTAAACAACAATATACAGCAACAGCAAAAGCGAATGAGTGCGAGCGAGAGAGCGGGTGAGTGCAAAGGCATTACACAAATACGAGCACACTGGCAACAACATCTCATTGGCTGTCTCGGCGTGCTTAATGCCCCACGAGCATACAAACAAATCGAGGCCTGGAACGACAAACTGGAACTGGAATTCTGTATATATATATATAAATATAAATGTGTGCGTGTGTGTGATTGTGTGCCTTTGTATTGTATCTCGCGGGTCTGTTGACTATGTGTGTGTGGGTTTGCGTGTGTTTGTGTATCGCGTCTGTTTCTCCTCCTCCTCGTCACCGCTCCACCCACACACACACACACATACACACATACAGGCGCATAATTGTTGTGTGCATGTCTGGCAACGCCTTAATAATTGTTATTTGAGTTTCATTTTGTAGCCGCTGCTACTTATGTGTGTGTTGTGTGTGTGCGTGTGTGTCAATGTGTGTGTATTTTACACTCCATTAGCGAGCATTTCAGGCATATTCGAGTGTTTAGCTTTCTCTTTCAGCCCTTTTGGGCAAAAAGATTGTCAGCCTCCTGACGAAGTTGTTGATTTTTAAGCCCTGTTTGTTTGTATGTATCTATATATGTATGTTTGTATGTTTGAGTGGAAGCTCTTCCGGCTGCGTGCGCTTATCAAAATTCAATGTCAGTTTTGTCACTTCCACGTTTATTTTGTATTGGTCTGCGTATGTGCTTGAATGTCTTCTCTTATTTACAGCGCCGCCATTTTATTATTATTTGGCATAAAAAAGTCACAAGTCTTAGACATGCACTCATAAAGTTTTTTTTTTATTACATTTGAACATTGTTAACTGTTTTTATTTTGCTTGCCACATTAAGAAATATATGATAAATGTTATAGCGGAGTTGTAAAAATACATAAATAAATGCTTTTCTTTTCATTGTGTGTACAGAGAACATCGTTTTTTATGTTTCTCATAAATTGTTGTCAGAACTTTGAAAAGAACACTTCTCAATCCAAATTACAATGACGTCAATCGAAATTTGCATTTGAAACGAGTTTACAAATTTTTTCTCAATAATTACATTCAAGGTCACGCTTGAAAAGTCCTTGTTTACTATATATAAGCAACATTATTTTATTTATTCAATTATGTCACACATATCAATAACTTATTTCATCTTCTTATTCTAATAAATGTTTTTGGCGTGTGTTCTTCTCTTTGAACACAATTCAAATTGTAATTCAATATTTTCAGTCGCAATTGTTCACTACACTTTGTAAAAAACCAAACAAAAACAAATATAAACCACAAATTGTCTGCAACAGCGACAGGCACATGTCCAAAAGCAAAATCAAAAGCAGAAACACAGAAACCGAAGCGCGACCAGACAAAACAAATCAGTTTTGAGATCAAAAAATAACAACAAATTGTATCCCGCGACACACTGTGAAAACAAACAATAACTGGACAAATGCAGCAGCTGCAGCAAATAAGTACACTTGGAGAAAAACGCTTGCCAAATTTCAAGAACTTTAGTAGAATTTAACAACTTCAATTCATGCTGTTGCTAATTTTGTGATTTCATTTCAAATTATGTTCTCTATTTTTGTTTATTTTTGATAAGTGTAGTTTTTTTTTTATGTGTAGCTTGATTACTTTTTGGATCCATCTCACAAGCAAAGTGCTTTGGCTGCAGGCTGCATCGCTCGATCGTTGAAGTTGGCTCGAAGTTGAAGCTTTGCAAAACGAACGCGATTTAAATATGCACCAAATTGTCGTTAAGTGTTTCAAAGGCGCGCGCGCGCAACGTTGACGAAGCTCACAGCTGGCCGCTCTGGCACTGGTCACTCACTGGGTGCAGTGTAACGGCAACAACGACAACTACGACGACAACGACAACGACGACAACGACGACAACGACGATGATGACGACGACGACGGCGACGACGATGAAACGTATTCGGAACTCGGAACTCGCTGCTTTTTGCGTTGATTTGCTACTGTTGTCAACTAAACTAAACTAAACTAAACTAAGCGCAGCGCTTTCTGAACCAAGCCGAGCTCTGCTCTGCTCTGCTCTGCTCCGTTCTGCTCTGCTCTGCTCCGTTCTGCTCTGCTCTGTTCTGCTCTGCTTTTGATTGGCTTACCAACGTTCTCAATGTCGACCGATGTTACGGACAATGTCACATGTTTGGTTTGTTGGGCAGAGGTGCGGTGAAGATCGGTTGCTTTGCCTCAGTCAAAGTAAATAAACAATACTTTCGGGGCGACCGTGACTTGTGCGCAGCTTGCAAAAAACAATGCAAAATGCATTTCTTCGGAAACTGCTGCGCTTTCTTCGACTTTCTTTTTGCCGCAAATGCTGATCTATGCAGAACGGGAAGGCAAAACTCAAAGTTATTTTCTCGCTTGACCCCTGAGTCAAAATCAAAATCATAAACACACACACACACACACACACATACTTCATACAATTTCACATGAATAATACTTGAGTCAGCAAATTATGATTTTTTATTGCCGTGCTTTTACACTCAAAAACAAAAAGTAATGCATTGTAAAACATTTTAATAATTTATTTTGCTCAACAAAATATTGCTGCACATTTCAACAAATCAAAAAAAAATTATTTAACTAATTCTTAATTCGCTTTAAGTGCTTCCATAAAATATTTTACAACAACCTTATTATATTATATTAGTCTATCGATTTTAATAAAATGTCCTGTGAAAATAATTCAATATTTTTTTTTTTATTAATTTTTTTGCATTTTTTAATATGGATATTTTTCAAAAATAGCAAAAGAACTTTGCTGCTGAAAAACTTAACTACATAATTAAGTTCCAAATTTCTACGAATTTATTTACTGATGCTTCAGATTATTATATTAGAGAACACTTTCAACCCTTCTAGATTTTTCTCACAATTTGTATAGTTCAGAATCTCAACTTAAATAAAAAAAAGTCTATAATTTTCTCAATTCCAAATTTATTGTATAATTTTCCATTGTATTTTTATCGCAACATATTCTATGATGGCAAAAGTACTTTGCACTCCACACTCCCTACACGCTATCGTTTTCATTCATTGATCCGACTTATAGCCGATCACGTGTACATATGTTTTCGGCACCTGTGCCCCGTTTACAGTGCGCATGTGTGTGTGTGTGTGTGTGTGTGTGTGTGGCACGTGTTCTCGATATGTGCAAAGCTATGTTTTTGTTTTGAAGTGGGCTTTGTTTTTATTGAGTCGCTGTTGAGTCTCTCTTCTTTTATTTTTTGGGCTTTTACAATGTTTTGGCTCCAATTGATTGTTGTTGTTGCTGTTGTTGCTGTTGTTGTTGCTGTTGTTGTTATTGTTGCCGTCGATGAGCTAATCGCATATGACGTTTATATTTTCTTGCACGCGCTGCGAAATTTCCAAACTCAGCTGGCGCTGTTGCTGTTGTTGTAATTATGTTGATTTTATTGTTGTTGCTGCTGCTGCTGCAACTTCTGATGTTCTTGTTGTTAATCAAGACACAAACGTGCAAAAATGTTAAATATATATTTTTGCACAGATAAGAGACTGAATCATCAAAGCGTCACTCAATTGAGGAGCATCATTCGATAAGTCGCTGAATGATATAAATTATGGTCTGAAGTTTAATTCAATAAACTACAAAATTAAGTTTTCAAATCGGATTATTTTTAATGCGATTGTTTTAGAAGACAAACAAATACTTAACATCAATTCGTATTTTATCAAACCTTTTAAAATCCAGTTTGTTTCATATTGCTTACATAAAATTGAATTACTCGGAAATTAAATTTTACTTACTCATTCAAGGTTTTATGTAATATGAGAAAAATGTTCGGTGAAGAATTCTTTAACTTTATATATTTTGTAAGCCTTTGTTGCAGTATTATGAATTTAACAATTAAGGCATTGAATATGTATATTTAACAATAGTAATTACAATAAAAGATTGTTTCATCGGTTTTTGTCTACACTGAATTCCTTTGTTGCACTCTTCTGCGATCAACAATTAATAAAGAACAACCATTCATAAATGCACACATATGTATATATATATCATGTATTTCAATCACAAAACAAACTAGGCATAATTTTTCCCATGTCAGCCCACAGATGAGTATCTGAAGAGGTTCGATCTCACACATCATGATGCACAAGAATCCTATATTTTTCACACAAATTCATTTAACCCTTGTTGCATAAAGAAAGAATACAAAAAAAACGAAGAAACTTACAAGTTCTAAACAGCCAAAGATACAGATACAAAGTGCAAGGCGAGTCGAGGAGATGTGTAAAAAAAAATATGAAACGTGGATGCGGGCGCCGTTATCCGATAGCGGAATAGAAGGATACACACAAAGGACTTAAAGCATACCACAGACAGGAGCAGCGCACAGTTTACTGTTCACTTGGAAACAAAGTTGCGGCTCTTTACTACTGCTGCTTCTTCTTTTTTTTCTTTTTTTTTTTTACTTATGGAGATCGAACAAATTCGATATCGGCGCGTTGGGACGTGATCCAAACAATGGACACAACAGGACACAGACTAAGGACCAAAACCGAAGCCAAAGCTGTGAGCACTGAAAATGTGTGCCACAATGTTGCCGAGTCGTGTTAGCGCATAAATTAAGTCATAAACAAATAGCTGTTAATATAGAGAATATATATCTTTATCTATATATATATATAGTTTTATAGTTGGATATTTTTAGTTGTTGAGCTGCAGAATATTGTTCGATTGTTGCGCCGCGCCGGCTGCTTTGCATGCCCCATTGAACGCCGCTTGACTCGGCTTAGGCGGAAGCCGATGTTTTTCCACAACCGGAAAACCCTTCGGAGTTCAGATTGGATTTGTGGCAGACATTGCGACGGCTGTGCGGCTCAATTACACTCTCGATTGAGCGTAAAATTGTAATGCCTGATTTGATTTCACGTGACACCACACACACACACACACATAAAGAAAATCACACATAGGGAGAAAGAGAGAGAGAGAGAGATGGAGAGAAAAAGACGGAGAGAAGGGAGCTCTGAGCTGGATTCCTCAGTCGCGTCTCGTTGCTCGTTTTCCAATTGGACACAGCCGCTAATTTGCTTTGGCGCGCGACACCTTTGGCAAGCTTGTCGTCATGGTCACTTCATAGCACTGGACAACGCATCTCCTCTTGGTCTGAGGCAGCTCCGTCTCCGTCTCCATCTCCAGACCCAAACCCAGACCAAAACGATCTTTGTTTGCGGCTCTCCTTTTGACTTCCTGGAAGTATTATTGTAAATTTCTCGCATATCTTTAAGCGTCACTTGGACATTGGAACTGCGTTTTGCGTCTTCTCTCCGGAGATTATTAGTTAATTTATTTTTTTCAGCTTTTTTTGTTGTTGTCATAAATGCAAATTAGCTCTGCGCAATTTGCATATTCAACATTAAATACACACAACTCAAAATATCTAAAAAGATTTATATACATACAAACTTTCATTTAGATACAGCTCATGCAACATATATGAATGCTTGTGGCAATATCCATGAGTCTGGACAATATTAAACAATCTGTGGATATTATTATAAATCGTAAATTTATCAAATTATGGATAGAAGAACCAAAATTGTCAGACAAATTTTAAGTCTTTTTATGCCGAAAATATTATTTAAATATGTAATAATAATAATTACTACATTTATTTATAAATTTCAAGAAAAATAAAATTCTTCAATAAACGTAATACAAGTTCTACCTTAAAAAATCATAAACAATTTTTTTTTAATATTTTAAGACCCGTAAGAAGGGTTCATGGCTATCCAAAATTAAATCTACAAGATAGATATCGATTTTTGTAAGATCTATATACATATCTATATCATGGAATATATTCAGATCATATTCAATTCAATTCGTACATTTGTACATAAGATAATCGAATTGTCGTTGCAGATTATCGTTGGATAGTAGGAGATATTTATTTAAATATATCTTCAAGGATTTTAGAATCATTAAACTTGTAAGAAACGGAGCTCTATAAATTAATGCATATTGCATGCTGCTCATATTAGCAGAGATCGAATACCGACAACTTAAAGAATCTTTTGTATATGCATAAATAACATATATATATATATATATATATATATGTACATACAAACATACAAATGTATATATTATTTTATGAGGCTGCCAACGGTTTCCGTAGAAAATTAGCCTGATGACCGACATGGTCCATGCAGGCTGCGCCTGAGTTTTGAGTTTTCGAATCGCAGTTTGAGTTGAAGTCGAAGTCGGAGTCGGAGTTGGAGATGGAGTTGGAGTCTTGACTGCAATTCGATTTGCCGTTTTCCCCTTTTGGTTATTATAAAACGTTTTGTTGTTGTTTTTAATATTTGCATTTGGCAGTCGGGCGTTGCGCTTTATGGAGTTTGTATGTGTGTGTTTGTGAGTGTGTGAGTGTGAATGGTTTTTTTTCGGGGGTAGGACGGGGTTTTTTTTATTATTATTGTTGCTAAACAATAATTTCTGATTCTTGGTCTTTAACGCCAACGCTGCCAGGGAATCAGATTACAGGGAGAAGCAAGCAGAGTAGTTTCCAGCTCGGTTCTGTGACATGATGCCTGCTTGCGATGATGATGTCAATGGCTCGGGATTTCTTTGTGTATGTTTTCGTTTGAGTTGCAAGTACAAATGTTTTTCAAATTCCCTTTTCTTTGCCCCACCTCGACTGATCCACAACTATTCGCATTGAATTTCACTTGCTAGGCACAGCAAGGTTTCTTTTGAATGCCTCTCTGAGTCATCATCTGGACTTGGTCTTTGGTCTTGGATTCAATGCCGACGGCAAAATGATATTATAGCAAAGGAAAACCTTCGCTGCATATTTTATTCATATGCTAATTCTAGATTATATTTTCATAATTGCACTCACCTTGAGCAGCTATCCGTTTTGCCGCTGGTTATTTGATGAAAAATGGCCGCCGTCGTTAATCCCAAAGTGCGCCGAGTGCAACAATATTTGTCAAGAATGTGAATTGTTGCTAGCACATTTTTTGCTAATCTATATATATATATATATATATGTATATATATTCAGACACAATGCCTAAACAACAAATGAGCCGAAATGCGTTGCGACCGAGCGAATTTGATGTTAAAAAAATCGTATTTTTTATGAGCGCGCCAGTTGGCTAAAATTATTATTTAAACGGCACTCGAGCAATTGGCGACATTTTTTTTATTTTTTTTTTTTGTTAAATGCAAAAATTGTTGTTAATAGTTTTTGTATTAAGCAAAAATCTAAGCATGTGTGTGCGGGTGTGTGTGTGTGTGTGTGTGTGTGCGTGTGGCTCTTTGGGTAAATCACTGCACAGTAAACGAGCGGCCAGGATGTGGATGTGCTTGGACAGACGACAGCGGTGACCAAGACGACAACGATTACGGCAACAACGTCAACGACAAACTGGCTCTTGAGCACAGCTGAACCAGCGAGCAGGCGGCGAACGAATGAGTGACTACTCAAATGGACCGACAGCTCAGCTGCAGTAACCTGGGGGAGACACTCGGCGGCAGCAGCAGCAGCAGCGCAGGCAGCAGGCGCTGTGGAGGCGCAACGAGTGCGCACACGCACACACACAAGCATACACAGATACACGTACGCTGCCACCACACATGTAAAAACAACTGTTTTTGCCTGCGGGTGTTGCTGGAAATTGGTGGTGGCTGCTCGTGCAGCATTCTAGTCGCCACCATCTATGTGTCTATGTGTGTGCGTGTGTGTGTGCATGTGTGTGTGTGTGCGTTCGTGTATTAATGAATGAAACGCCAATGCCGCCAGCCGCCCTCTTCTACCCTTCTTTGCAAACACTTAATGCTCACGTTTTGCGTCCAGCACGTGAGCAACTGGCCTGCTACGGAACTAAACATATACATCCAAGCTTCTAATGCTGTATGTGTGTACGCGTGTGTGTGTGCGTGTGTGTGTGTGACGAGCTGGGACTGGTCGCGGTGTTTTGACTGGAAGTGCGTACGCGAAGAGACCACGCTGCGCATGCGCATGATAAGAAAGCAAATTGCCTACAAGTTCTGCTGTTAACCAACTCCCAGGAACTCCAAGGAATTCCCAGGAACTAAAACAATTGGAGCATCATTCAAGCTAGAAAATTCCAATTTATCGTTTTTTCAAATCTATTACTTTTCTGGCAAAACATTAACATCATCAACAAGAAAGAAGTTCATATAAATAATCATATTTTTTTATCCAAGATCTCATCTGTCGACCGATTGTTCCTATGGCAGCTAGAGGACATCTTAGTCCAATCTAGATTACTTTTGTCATAACATTTCGCATTTGGAGTAAATTTGGATTGGATATATTGTTTTAAAAAAAAGTTTTACTTACAAGAACTTATATTTGAAATTATTTTTCCTATGACAGCCTTATAATATAGTACTCAGATCTAAATGATCTTTTGTGCAAATTTGAGGATTATTACAACTCGCATAACCGTATAAATAATACTAATATAATACAACTGTACAAGAAACCATTGCTATTGAAGATCAGTTGTTTATCGATTTTAATGAAGTTATCCATGTCCGATGCGATTATTTAAGTTCGAATTTTTACAAGAGTAATGATAGCTATGAAATTATTATGTATTGAAGATGATGATGATGAAATTCTTTATTTAAGTACCATTTCCCAATGAAACCGTATTACAAAAATGTTTGGTTTACATTTAAAAGTTAAGCACTTTATTGAAATAATGTGGGACGCGGCTTTGAAAGCGTTTAACAGTTAGTACAGAGATTTGTGAGAATCATTGTTGTTATAGACAGGATAGGATACATGGTATCGAATTTATGGTTACGGGCAAACAAACCAGCTGATGATTACAATATTTATGACATATATATATTATGTATATAGCTCAATTAATTGCATCAATGCATGCGTGTCAAATCCTCCACAATCTTGATGACGTCCTCCACATCCGCCCCCTTGCGTTCACCACCCAGCGTTAACTGCAAACAGACAAAGCAAATGTTTATATTTCAAAAATACTGTTGATATTCAGGTCAACTCACCTCCAGGCCGAGCACCGCTTCGCGCATCTTTTCTCGATTTAAATCTAAGAAGCTTTCAATAAGATCGCCATCAATGAAGCCTTCGCTTGGCTCCACCTTTGTATTGATTTGGTAATTACGATAATAGGTATGATCGATTTTGCCCACCGACTTAATAATCTTCTTCAGGCGCTCCTCTAACCCATGCAGAAAGTCGTAAAAGTCCTGCGGTATTTGGGTAACAATGCCAATAGCTCCATTGCAGGTGCCGTAGAGAACACAGCCATTAATCGGCGTGGTTCGCTCGCCAACATTCTGCATGACCAGGGAGCCATGACGAAATACGTTAATTGTGTCGCCCAGATGGAATCGCGCCAACTCCGGCAGCAACTGGCGCTCCTCATCCGTAGTGGCAGCACTGCAAACGCAAGAAATTCATTTAGATTGATTGTTTTACTATGCAATCGAGGGCAACTATTTACCTATCCTTCTGGCAGACGAACAGGTTATCGTGGGTCTCGCAGCCGAGGAACGTGTCATCGTCCAGTATCTCAACGGCACGCATCCACTTCGGTTCGCAGTCGCGTGCAATCTCCACAAAGATGCCCTCCATTTGCTTGTGCTGCAGCAGGGTGATGGAGCGCATCAGATCGCCGACTAGAATGAAGTCACCCTTGGCCTTAAGGTACAATGCCGAAATCATGTTCTGTATGTTGCACTCCATGCGCAGCTCCTTCTCGTTGGTCCACTCATACAGGCGCACAAAGCTACCAATGCCGGCGAGCACTTTGCCATTAAACTCCACCAGGGTATAGCAGGCGCCATCGATTTTCGTTTCGGCCACTTGCGTCAATTTGTTATCGTTATAATGGAAAATGATGATGCGACCAACTTTGGGCTCCGACTCCTCGGGATAGATCACCGCTGTAGCAACCACATAATAGGTATTTGGATCATCGCCAAGCTTGGCGGACATCAATGTCGTAATCGCTTCCGGCGGCACAAACTGATGCGAGTGAAGAACTTCAAAAGTATTCTGATCGATAATCAACAAATTGTGGACATCAATCTCTTGGCCAACTTCGGCATTGGCCGTCGTCGAATTGCCGCCACCCGGCTTGGGCAATATGTTAGAGCTGCATGTGATATTTTGGGCCTGTGTAGATGCACTATTACGCAGCGGCTTAGCACCACCACGTCCATGCACATCGATGCGCTGCGTGGACACGGCAAAGGTCTGTGAGGCCTCCTGGTAGGCAATGCGACGCGGTCCCTCGCCCAGCGGCACAGTGCGTATGTGCAGCTTCTGGATTTCATCGATGGTGCCCAGGATAACCGAGTTTTTGGTGGCCAGCGCCAAGCTATCCGGATAGGCCTGTGCATTGAGCGAGCACATGTGATTCACCTCCTTCAGATTGACATTGGAGAAGACGAGCTTGTGATTGGACGAGTAAATCACAGTCGGACGATCCGAGCAGGCAAATACATTTGTCGTCGCAAACGAACGGAACGTGCGCAACGTGGTCGGCTGTGTGCCCAGCGTTACTTTTTTCTTCTCTGTCAGTTGACCAGTGGTCTTATCCAGAATAAAATAGTACATGGAACCATCGCCCAAAGCGCACAGCAGATAATGTATGTCCTCAAAGGTGGTCATCAGTATTGAACGTGGTATTATCTCTGTTTTAAGTATTTTGAAATTTATCAGTTAAACGAAATTAAATACTTATATTCTAATTGTTATGGTTTTTTAAAATATTCTTATGGTTTTTTTTAAATATTGAATTTCTTTCGATCTTACTTACTCTTTGTAAGGATTCTAATTTCTGAATATATTTTGAATTTCATGCGATATTTCTTATAATCTTTTCCTGTGATGAACATTTTATTAATATTCTATTACCTCTTATTTATCTATATATATTATTATTAAAGACTTCGTAAACACCTACCGCCACTAAGTTTTTCAGTGTAAATCGTTTCCAGATCGGGCAGCGACAATATCACCGCTGATATATCTGTCCAGAGGCCAACGGCTACCAGATCCGACTTATTTTGTTTCTCATCCAGTGGGGTAACGTCCAGGCAGGCAACCTCATACGGCAACATTTTGCGGCACTTCTCCACAAGGCTGCCATCCTCGATGCTAATGTAGAATATTTCACGGGCCGAAGCAGCGACAATCTGAGTGGTGTTGCAGGAAACAACACCAATGGAGCGGTCGCCCTCAGGCTTCCACTCACAGACTAGAGACTTGGTGGCGCTCTTGACTAAACGCACGCTTTCAGCCGTCACTTGAATTAGCTAAAAAGAAAAGGCAAAATTATAAATAAAGTAACTTTTAAAGCGATTGTAAATTGATTACCTGATCGTAGTCAACATTTGCGCAGAGGAACGATTGCAGATCACTGGCAAAGCCAGGAATATCCGTTTCCTCCACCTCCTCGCCGGACAATGTGAGAATGCGTGTGTGGCCGACAAAGGCCAGCACCAGAGTGTTCTCATAGGAGCTCTCATCGATGCCCACCTTGAGGGACCACATGCCCTTGATGCCGGGCAAATCGATGCACGCGTGCTCCTGAATCCCAATGCCAATGCGTATAATGCGCAGAGAGCCATCCTTGAAGCTGCCAGAGCAGGTTATTATCTGACCCTGGCCCTGTCGATCCAAATCCACAACGGCAATGTCCAGAATGGGAGCCAGATTGGTAAAGTTCTCCACAGGTATGACAAAGGTACCGTCAATGGCCTCCGTACTAAGACGCACCAGCTGCGAGTCACCATGACGACTGCCAATGTATAAGAACCCATTGTCCAGATACGTAATGCATTCCGGTATGGAAATCTCGCCCAGCTGCTCCACTTTAATGTCCTTGACGGTGATGCCCTTGCTGGTCTCGGTAGTGCCCAAAAACAACATATACAGCTGTCCATCCATATTGCCCAACAAATAGCGTAATCCCTTCTCATCAATACGGGCATAGCAATTGATGGTGCTCTGTCTGAAGGTGAGTGGCGCCACTGCATGATAATTGCTGCCATCGTGATAGACAATGGACTCGCGTCCAATTACGATAACACCGCAAATGGGCGAGGGTACTGGTATGAGCATGGTAGCCTCTGTCTCAACATTGTCCTGCTTCCAGGCAATCTTCATGAACTCTTTGTCGCGCAAATTGATCTCGTGCGACTTCACATGTCGCCCATCGTTGTCCTTGTGTATGACAATGACGGTGGGGTTCGGGCAGCCATGCAGAAACTCCACATCATACACCGTCAGCTCGTCCATGCTGCAAAGAGAGAAAATGTTGAGGATTATCCATAAAAATACACCATTATCATTTAGGTTACCGTAAATTTGTTGCTTTCAGCTCGCTGGCATCCTTATCCAGGGGTATAATTGTGAATAGCCCCTGATATAGACACATGCCAATAACGCGAGCCTTTGGATCAATCGCTGCAATAAAACCACCTTCGGAGGGAATGCCCACGGAATCGGAGACATTGCCATTTGCCTTCGTTATGACGGTTATGGTGTCGCCGACCATGCGGGCTTCAAGTATCATCACATTGAAGCGACGCGTCAATATGAATAGTAGATCCTTCTTGGTGTCAGGCGGACGAAAGTGTCGCATTACCGTAATTTTGCCATTTATGTTGATCTCCTTCAGGGGACGCAAGCCTTCCGGTGTCACCAAATCAATTTCAATCTGATTATTTCGAGCAATGACCAGATTAAGGTCTGTCTCAGATGTGAAGTTGCCTAAGAAGAAGCAAACAGAGAAAACGAGTTGTCATTTTTGATATCTTCAACATATTGCCGCGAAAAAGACTACAAAGACCGACAGCATGTTTCCGTTTGTCCGCCTCTATTTTTTTCTCTTACCGGTGAGGCAGGCGACAACCGCGGTCGGCTTTTGAGCGGTCACCACATAATGATGCGACATTTCGTTCCGATTCACGAGTGCCAAATACGTTCAGAAATAAATTTCGGATATCTAAAATTTTAGCTTTGCACTACTAAAGCCAGCAACAAAACGCGCTAAAAAAAAACTGATTATAATGTCGACGGCTGACTGAGTTGTCTTTTAGTCTGGCAACGCTGCACATCGCACAGTTGCATTCAGTGTGTGTGCTGTAAAAATATAAAATGTGCGTATCGTTACGCAACACTATACATTAATGGCGACCGGACGACTTTCTGAGCTCTACATACGTGTTTGAAATCATCGAAAATAATTTTTATAGTTGATTTCCAGTGTGAAGATCATCAAATATTTGTTTAATTAATTTCATAAAATACACTACAGACATTGTGCTGTGTTTTGTTGCCGCAAAGTGTATCGTTTAAGTGCCTAAAACTGCCGTCGTTGCTCTTCGAAAGAACATGGCGAGACTAACTAAAGTCTATAATACGGATGATGATGATTCTAGTTATGTAGGCAGGAGACATTTGCCTCTGGTGGCAGGTGACAAGTTAATGGTAAGTGTGCAACAAGATTTCCGTCTACCAATTTAATTTGTACAATGTAAAAGAAATGTCATAAAAGTCTTAAATATTATGAACCTCCCCTGACCCACTCCTCTTTCTTACAATCCGCATGCTTGAGTATTTATGCATTTGGTTGTGTGTGTGTGTGTTGCATGTGTGTGTGCGTGTGTGTGTACATTGTCAAACTTTCATAACGCGTACAAAGTACTTTACATATATGCGCGCACACACACATATACATGTAGATATGCTCATATTTGTATATTTTATATATTTTGCTGCGCCCATAAATGTAATTGATTGTCTTTAATAAACGCACAACATTAGCTATTATTTTTGGGGTATATCTAATCTGTTGCCACTGAGTTGCACCTAGGCACCTGACCAGAGAGCACCGCCTCCTCATCCTCCAGTTGTCCCCCCTCAGCAACTAATCAGTCGCCATGTTGCTAAAGTGGCAACACCAAAAAAAAAAAAGATGAAAAGCAAAACTGGTTTCAAATGCATTTTCCCTTCTCTTTGTTGCGCTTGAGTTCTCTCTTACTCCAACTGATCTGTATAACAATTCCAACTCTCTCACAATCACCAGATGCTAATGGACCTGAACAGCAAAGGACTTGTCATTGACAGCCCACAGATACGGGGTCGCGAACTGGAGGAATTCTCACGAAAATTTAATCTGCTCACAGCGAAGGAACGCGAGCAATCGCTGGAGATTGACAGCGGTGGCTTCATCTCGGTGCTGAATCAGTGTGTGCAGTGCGTTGGCTGTCGACGCAGAGTGGAGCGTTTGTTTTATCAGCTGGCGGAGTCGGGACATCGTACGCTTGATCCGCTCGAGCTGCGCTACGATGAGAAGAAGAAATACTGCACGCTGGGCATTACGGAGGAAAAGCTGAAAACGCCCCAGGCACTGGGCACGCTTCTATATCGACATCATGAGGTGCTCAACAATCTGCTCGAAAATAAGCTGCGGAATAAGACGCGCTGTGTGCTCCACTCGCTGGACACGTTCCGGGCGAAACCGTTCTCGGAAACATGGCGCGAAGTGTGGTCGGCCATGAAGAGCAACTGCCGCACCGAGGTGACCATCATTGAGACCAAGGAACTGCACGAGGTGCTCGACAAGTACCTAAAGAAGCACAAGTTCTGCGCCGGCTGCCGGACAAAGGTAAGCATTATAATCAAACACCACTTAGATGCTATGGTCAATAATCCTCCAAATTGCAGATCGAGCGTGCCTATAAAATACTCATTGGCGAGGTATTCACCAAGGAGAAGGGCTACGCGGCTCAGCTGTATGCGCACATACGCAAGTGTGTGCCCGACGAGCACATACACGTGAGCACGAACAAAATCGAGTTCCTTGATGCGCTGATCAAACGTGCCGAGCCGGAGGTGAACGGCAGCTATTCAAAATTGCGGGAACGCCACGCCAAAACGCTGGAGATTGCCCAGGAGGAGGTGTTGACGTGCGTCGGCATGATCATGTACGAACGATTGCGTCGCATTTATGTTAGTCTGCGCGAGGAGGAGCGCGCCTGCCAGGTGCTGGCCGCTGTTGGTGTGCATACGCTCTGTCGCAGCTTCCACGAGCGTGTCGAGCAGAAGCAGGGCATAAGCAATTTGGAGCTGCTCTATCAAGAGATCAGTCGTGCCGAAAAGGCCAAGGAGCTCAAGCGTGAGCAGAAGAAGCTCAAAAAGAAGAAGAAGAAGGATGAGAAAAAGAACTTGCAGCGTCTGTGCGAAAACGATAATAATAACGGTAATAACAATAATAATCATGCGAACGAAGAAGCTCCCGAATCGGAAGACGATGAGGACGATGTCGAGGAGGAGGATGTCGATAATGCTGAGGCTGTTGACTCGCAGCCAGTTGTTGTTCATGTCGATGACGATGATGATGATGATGCAATCTTTGATGATGGCATTGTTATACACTGTGCAGAGGCTGAGGCCGAGGCAGACACCGTTGAGCCAAAGCCGCCGGTGCCGACAAGTACCCAGACAACAACAAAATCGAAATCGAAGAAGCAACCGAAAAAGAAGAAGCAAAAATCGACGACAAGCAAGAAATCGAAGAAGTCACCACCGGCGTGCTGCGCTGAGAGCGAGCAGCTGGATGTGGCCAAAGCTGGCAAATGCAACGATTGCCTGGCGCCCATGCCCAACTGTCCGTGCGAGCAGGATGTACGCGATTCTGGCTACGGCAGCGATCCACCAACATCGCATACCAGCGCAATCTCGTCGCCGGATGGCTCAGAGGTGTCCTGCTCGGACGGTCTGTGCAATCACCATGACGGACTGTTGCCCGACGACGAGGAGCGGAGCATGGACGATGTTGCGGCCCGCAACAGCTATGTGTCTGGCTTGCTCTACGGTCGCCAGCAGACGCTATTTGATCCGAATTTCTCATTGCTGCAGATGTGGGTGAGTTGATGATTATATATTAATGATTATTTATTAATATAATATATTATAATACTGTACTTTTTCTTGCAGGACTACTTCGACGACTATGATAAGGACGATGAGAACTGTTGTTACATTCCCCAAGAGGTTGTGCTGGCCTATCAATACCAGCGGGAGCAGGTGCAACTCAAGCGCGCTCAGCTGCGTGCCACATTGCGCGAGAACTTTGAGCGCTTGTGCCTGCAGCGTGGTGTGCACACGGGCACATCATCATTATCAACAACAACTAAAGCCGCCGCCGCCGCCACCTCAACTGGCCATTAATGCATTAAAACCGTTGAAGTTATTCAGTCGCGCGTTGCGATTTTGAAATAAAATCCACGCGCATGCATTCAAAATACATACATATAATTTTTTTGTTTTTTGAAATAAATGAAGTATAAAAATTATGCTTATCCTTATGATGTTATATATATATAAATATAAATTTAGTATTTGTATATTCTACGCAAATCCTAGCTATTGCGACACTCCTCATGGAACGGTTCCAGAGTGCGCAGATCTCGCCACGTGGGCGGTAAACCATTTGCGATATATTTGCTGCAACGCTTGCAGGGCTCGAGGAATAGCTTAATGTGACTATTCAGCCAGGTGACATAACTCTTCACGGCCAGATCGGGCAGGGTAGGTGAGAAAAAGTGCAACATGGCTGAGTGTGCGTGCTCCTGCACCTTGCGGAACACTTCGTAACGCGACTCCGCCCACAAATCATCGTGCTCCAGCGTCTCATCGTATCCCTTGATTGTCACCCACTCGATGAGGACGCCCTTGAAGACAATGGCAGCCTTGAGGACATTGCTTATAGTCACAATGGCCACGGCATTGGAGCCAAAGGGCCGGAACACATTGTAGGATGTGTGCGGCGGATGATTGATTTCACTTAGCAGCTTATCTATGTGACTAAAAATTAATTTAATAAAAACTATAGTTATATAAAATACGGATTATCTTACTCCGGATCGTTGTTGAAGGAGGAGAAGGGCAATCGCTGGCGCTTCTGCGAGCAGTAGTTGTAGGAGCGACGCAGCGTATTCTGATTCAAATTGTTAAAGGCGAGAAAACTGTGATCATGCACCTTGTCAATCCACTTGTAGCTGTTCACCAGCTGCGGATAAAGCGCCTGGCGATCCTGCGACGTTTCCTGAGCCAGATAAGTCGTGTTGCCCAAGTGGTAGGCAGCCGGCGGCACCTGCAAGCCATTTATCAACTGCTCTACCTCACTGCAAGCACACCAAACTCCATAAATATATAGTCATAGATAATAAATTAATTTACTCACCGCAATTGCGAGTTTATCGCTCCAAATCTGTCCTGAAAATCGTGCACAAATTTATTGCGGCTTTCTTCTACTCCCTCGCCGTCGGTACCATCGGCCAGATGTTCAAAGCACTGGCGGACATTCGAGCGTAGATTCTTGACAGCTGTCAATGTCAAATTCAATTTATCCATTTGCATTTGTTTATTGCAAAACAAAAATTGTTTATCCGTTTATTTAATAGTTGTACAGTATAATTGTGACCCGGCTGCACTACACATCTATCGGTAAGCCACCACAACTTATCGTTAACTAAATCGTTGTTGGCAATGCTGCAATGACAAGGTTAGGCTAGGTATTTCGTTGCATTCGAAATCCGGTCACACTGCTTGCGTTCAATTCAGTGGAAATTTTGTGTTTGTGTCGCATTCATTGGTTTTGGAAAATAACCACACAAAATGGGCAATAAATCATCGCTGTTCCTGCGACACGAAGAAATTGCACAAATACAAAATGAAACGGGCTGTAAGTAAGCGAATGAATTGCCATTGATCCAGTGAGAAACTAGGTTAACAGTTAACCTAGTCATGACTAGTCAGAGTCAATTCAACACATATAATTTAAAGGCCATTTAAAATACAAATACGCAGTTGCTAAAAGCAATTCGATTGTAATCATTATTTCGCACTTGAACGCCAACCGCTGTCTGCTAATTGCAGATTTAACCAAGTCAATTATTTGCCGTAGCAGAGATATAAATCATAATCGTCATTGGTCGTCATCGGAATTGAGTTTTGTTTCTTCTATCATTTCAAAAGACATTCAATTTTTATATAAGATGCAAATGTCAAATGCACTTCTGACGTCATTGCGTTATTACCCATTGGGGCAAAGTTTGTGTCGAACATCATCCGATAAATTTTCAAATTGTCATTTATCAGTTGTTCTTGAAATACGCGTGTAATTCGCGATAAGGCCACAGTAACAATAATAATAATTGTGTGTATAAATATCTTATCACTGGCAACTACTGCTACTATCTAATAATAAGTTGATAAACATTTGCTCAACCTAATTTTTATCTTCTCGCCAGTTACGCCCAATCAAATTGAACGTCTTTATTCGCGCTTCACCTCGCTGGATCGCAACGATTGTGGCACCCTGTCACGCGAGGATCTGATGCGCATCCCGGAGCTGGCCATCAATCCGCTGTGCGAGCGCATTGTGCACTCCTTCTTTGTGGAGAGCAACGATGATCGGGTCAACTTCCGCCAGTTCATGAATGTGCTGGCCCACTTCCGACCGCTACGGGACAATAAGCAGAGCAAACTGAATAGTCGCGAGGATAAGCTAAAATTCGCCTTCCAGATGTACGATCTAGACGACGATGGCGTTATTAGCCGCGAAGAGCTGCTCTCCATTCTGCACATGATGGTCGGTGCAAACATCAGTCACGATCAGCTCACCAGCATTGCAGAGCGTACGATTCTGGAGGCGGATCTGTGCTGCCAGGGCAAGATCTCGTTCGAGGACTTCTGCAAGGCGCTGGAACGCACCGATGTCGATCAGAAGATGTCCATACGGTTTCTCAATTAACCGAGGCCCCATAAGGAGAGACAATGTTTTAGTCACTGTGAACCAAATAGTTTAGTCAAATTAAATACGAAAAGTCCGAGGCATTAATTTGTATTAATAATTTATAAACTATTTAGATATATGCAGATATTAATTGTTGATTGCTTTTATGCTACTTTTTTTCTATTGTATTGATGTAATGGAATTTGCCACTTGCATTCCGCACTAACTGCATTTTATCAATGGCCAGTTACATACTTATTTTTACATAATCAATATCAATTTAATTGTGCCCCATTAGTTGCTTGGAATAAATACCATCATGTAAATATGATAAACGCTGCCTAAGTTTGTTTATTTCTGTTTTATTTGTTTGTTTGCCAATTGGATGTGTAAACAACATTATTTATTCAGTTTTGCCTTCATTTTATATATGTATGTTGATTAATAGATTAATTATCACAATATCCAAAGTCAAACAAAATATTCTCTCGAATCGAAAGTCTTTTCATTTTGAACTTCCCCATTAGCGAGTGCGTACTGTGTTGGTTTATTAAATATTATATTTATTGCTCCGCTTTTCACATTTGTTTCCGGCCATCAAATAATTATCTTAATGCTTTCGCCTGTGCATTCGTCAATCAATCAATCAATCAATCACAAATGGATGAATGTAGTTTATTGTGTTTTCAGGCTATTGATTGGAATCTACATGTATTTATATATGGTTAAAGAATATTGGTAAGCATGCTAGTCGTTGCGCAAGTTCTCAACTCGTGTCGCAATTCTCAATATTGATGTCAATTTATGTGGTTGAGGAGACGGCCAGCTTCTTTAGATGCTCCATGAACAGCTGCAGCGACACATCATCCGTGAGCACGGGAGCGCCGCCATCCTGTCGAAAGAGATTGAGTTAGTAAAGTGTTTTAGGAAAGCTGGGGACGGGGACGTTGCTTGAGTGGACACCGACACCAATAAGAGATACAGAGCAGAGGGCAGAAGGGCGGGATTAAAGCAACTTAGAACTAAACCCAAAGTAATATATGTGAAACAAAAAGAGTGTTTACTACCGTCATCTGGCCAATTGGCGGCTGCACGTGATAACAACAACAAGAACAAGATTCAACAACAACAACGAGAAGAATTGGGGTACGCGAATGATAAAAGTCAAACGGAAACGAAAACAAATAAAACGAAATATTTCAATATAAAACAAAATAAAACAAATGCCAACAAAATTTGGAGTCGCAGCTGATTAACGCACCTGTCCATATGCATACATGTTGTTGTGCGTCTGCGACGGATTGACCTTGGAGAGCAGGAAACGTGCCTGCGAACCACCATGCTCGGTGTCAATATATCGCGGCATGGGGAACCGAGTCTGCAATATCTCCTGGGCATCGTCGACGGGCGCCTGGAGCAGCTGCTTGAAATTCTCATACTCGGGCATGTCCTGGTATTTGAGGGCACGCCATTGGGCAATCGTTTCTCCATGATAAATGAGGATCTGGAAGAAGGTGTCCATCAGCAGTATGCGATCCGCTTGAATCGAAGCCGTATCGAGCAGCACCGGCTCCGGCGGCCCATTAAACGAATAGCTGTAAAGAATGGGCTGGATCATGATCAATGACTGGGTGAGGTCCTCGCGCATCAGCATGTGTCGATAGAATGTGGTCTCGTCGGGCGAATTGTTGAAGACCTGCAGGAACTGCGATCTACGCAGATGATACATGAACTGTGGAAACAAGCTAAAGTTCTGCGATAGCCGGAAACTATTCGGATCATCCTTCGAGTACTCGCCAAACTTCTGACACTGCAACAAGAACAAAGCAAACACAAAGTGGGAATGCATTAGTTGAAAAACATATAAAAAGGCACCGAATAATTAATACCCTTGCAGAAGTGTAGATACTACGTTATGAGAGGTATGTTGATAAGAATTTGTGTGCTGCGTAATTGTTGTTTTTCACAGGATATCTTTTTGTTATTAACTTAAGCATTGTTTTTTGTAACGCCTGTTCCGATTTTAGCTATATAATATAGCAATTTGATCTGTATAAGTTTTATCCAGAATATTAGAAATGTAATAATTGGAAGTAGTTAAATTATTATTTGATTATGCAATGCATCTTTAAAAATTGAAAGTTCTTCAAAGAAAAACAAAATAGAGATCGAATCCAAATAGGAAAATTGCATCCAGTGCCGATATGACTATATACAAAAACTCAGCTCTCTTGATTAGGAATACATATAGATATAGACTTAATTGGATCACAGTTGCTTCTTTCAACACATTTCGTAAACCATTTAAAATACACTCTGCAAGAGTTGAAAAATGCCGGGGCAATCTTAGCCCACGCTTACCAAGCGAATCAGTTGGCGATCCACCCAGCGCAAGATGTCCGGTCCCTCATCCGTTTCGGCGCGATAGACAACCATGCGGGCCATGAGCACAGCAGCCGCCTCCTGGTCAAAGCCAGCGCTAATATGCTGTACATTCGAATTGGCGTCCGCCCAGCTAAATAGGAAAAATGTACACAAGATTAGCTGCTGATTCGGCGTCCGATTAATGGAGATTAGTTGGCCGGTTTACTCACTTTCTGGCCAGTGTGGTGACGCGTATGCGCCGCTGACCGCTTGGATGCTGGTATTGTGTGATGAACTGGATGCAGCCGCGTCCACCTTGCGGTATAGGCGCCGAATGCTGATTGACCACCTCAAAGAAGTAGGCAAAGGTGGAGCTGGGATTCAGAGTACAGAGTTTCCATTGAACCGTATTTCCCATGCCGATCTCCACATCCGACACCGACGGGCTCTTCACATTCAGCGACACACACGAGCCGATGCCACCAGAGATTTTCAGCTCGCGCGAGCACTTCACCTCCAGTGTGGCATTGAATGCCATCTTCAGATCGTTGCGACTGTCGCGCGCAAAGACGCGCTGGAATGTCTGCTTGAACAGCGATGAATTGAATGAATCGCCCATGACCATGTGGCCTCCGGTGGAGTTGCACAGTTGCTTCATCTCCATGAGGCCCGTTTGGTCGAGGGCGCACGAGTATATATCGATGCCATGGCCATTTGTGGCGGCGCGCAGCGCTAACGCATCAAAATGCTTGATCGCCTTTTTCATGAATTTGGCATTGTCCTTGTGGATGTCATGATGCGAACGTATGGGATGCTTGAGCTCATCGTCGACCACTTGGCCGGGGCCCTGGGAGCAAGGGCCACCGACGAATGTCATAATGCGACCGCCCGTATTCGGGTACGTGCACTCCAGCAGGCCGACTGCAATCGAGAGAGCAGCGCCCGTGGAGCGCAGATAGCGCTTGCCCTGCGGCACTGGCCAAGGGTCACGTTGCAGCTCGCTCAGCAGATCACCCAGTGCCGTGTCGCACTGGCTGATCGGCTGAAGGAAGCGATGAGCGGGCGGCAAATGCTGCTGTTGGCCACCCATACCCCCAGGGCCGCCACCCGGCACATTCGATGGCATCTGACCCGGCTGACCTGGTTGCTGATGTGGCGCCGGTGCACCACCACGACCAATGCCCAGCATATCTTGCACCTGCTTCGCCGTCAGATCTTTGGTACCGCGGAACACGTAACTCTTGGAGCAACCATCGGTGCCCAGCTCATGCACCTGAATCATCTTGCCGAAGGTGATGAGGCCCACCAGTGCGTTGGGCGGCAGCAGACTGAGCGACATCTGCAGCGAGTCCTTCAAGGCATCCAGTTCCTCCTCATCCATGCAGGTGTCTACCAGAAAGATGAACACGGGCGGCATCGTCGGTGCCCGTGTAATGGTGTACTCAATGGTGCTGAAACCGGGAATAAGCTCCGCAGGCTGATGCTGCTCTGATATGGCTGCATATTGTGGCGGAAACTGTGATGCACACACAAGTGGCAAGTAGTCGAAAGTTCTATTTTAAAATTTCGTTTTTTCATTTGTTACTCACTGGATTGCGTTGGAAGCAAAAGTTGCAGACCCAGAGCTTCGCCCGATAGTCCACCTGGCAGAGTGGATTGAGGATGGCCCGGCAATTGCTACGCGTGCACAAAACGGGCTCGTATTGAATCGGTGGCAAGTCGGGACGCTCCTTTAGGGGCTGATAGAGACACGCCAGTGGAACAACTAGGCGACTGGCGTCGATGCGACTGGAGGGCCATACGTTCCATGTTAGACGGACGCCGTCGCGATCCTCGTTCTGCTGGATGAACTCCTCGTAGGTGGTCATCGTTTGAGTGCTTTGCGACGCTTTCAACCGTGTGTATTAAATAAAAAATTATTATAACACAAGCAAGTCTTATTGGAAAATCGTTTGGCCAGGCCACGTCACGGTTTTGACAGTTGTTTTCGTAGCAGCCAGCTTGCAAGCGTCTACATCCGCATAAAAACTCATCTATTTGGCAGGCAAACAATATATTTTGTTGATTTGTTTTGTATATAAATTTGTGAATATAAAAAATTTGTTTGATCATATGTCGATTTATTGTGAAAGTAAAGAGAAGTCGATATTTGTAAATATTTTTTAATAATTTAAAATTTCGAACAGATGGTCAGTCCTACACTAAAATGCAGCCCTGATGCAGCTGTTTCTCGTCGCTGCCGTAGTGTGTGTGTGTGTGTGTATTTTTTTAGAGTTGTTTCTAAGATGGCGACGAAAAAAACGCGTCTTATGTGAATGCAAATGCAATCATAACAACTTACATTTTATGCTAATAAATGTGCGCTAATTTGAAACAAAACTATTGAAAAACAGTGCTGATCAAGTGCCGATTATATTACATGTGAAATTTGGTGCAAAAGTTTTGTGAAAATGGCCACAAATATGTATCGAGTCGGAGGTGAGAAAATTTTTTTTCCATACTCGCTTTTCTATCATCTTTCGTTATCGGCGCCGTCTCACTGTGTGTGTGTGTCCGAGAGTGTGTGTGTGTGAGACTCCAAATTAAGGAAATAATGAAAGTGCATTAAATGATCACATCTAATAAAATATTCACGCACAACACCGTCCTCCACCTCCCCACCCGAAAAATAAAAAATGCTGAATGCCTGTTATCAATAATGATGATGAAGATGATGATGATGTGAAGTGCGTTTTTATGCGCCTTGAAATTGTGTCGTCGATTTGCCGACGCGAGTTTTAACAACGTAGACGATTTTCAACACCAACGAGAGAAGCGGCAAATGGAACATCGACTAACCACCAACCGGCCGCGTTGAGAAGAAGAAGCGAAGAAGGAGAACATGAAGAAGGGGGTTATGTGTATGCCAACAACCGAATTGTCGCAGCTGCAGCAAGTGTTTTTTTTTTGTACAAGTTTCTGTTGTCCCGATAAGCATTACCACCGATACATATATATATGTATATATTATTGTGAGTGCGTATATGTGTGTGTGTATTACTAGGGGCTGCTGATGAAATGAAATTGCATTTGACAAAGCTACCGATCAGCGTGCCTGTGTATGTTTGTGTGTGTGAGTTTGATTGCGTGGTTATAAATCGAGATATTTTTTTCGTTTCTTATGCTTTGTTGTTGTTGTTCCGCCTTGTTTTCTTATGCTAATGAGTTTGCAATTTTTGGCGCAGCATCTCACGTTTTGAGCGAGTTTCCCTTTTCTTTTTCTTTCGTTTTATGTTCAATTTCACGCACTCATTTTGCTGTTGCTCTCTCGCTTGCTCTGCTTGACCGATGACGTTATTGTGGTGTCTTCACCTGCCTGCCTCATACATCGCGTTGTTCTTCCTCAATTCAAATGCAAATTAACCACAAATGCGAATGGCTAATTAAAACAATCAAAATAAATAATAAAAGAAAAATCAATCAAACACATGCATAAATTACAAAATGTGTGGCATTTTCTTTATGTTTGTGTTGGCCTCTCTATATCTCCCAGTGCTCGCGTTGCCTCAGAATTTTTGTCTCCATCAGCGCTTTTTGTTAGTCACTTTTAATAGCCACGCACACACACACATGTTTGTATGTCGTCGCAGGCTATAGTGACACTTTCTTTTTTATCTCTATTTTTTACATCGGGCAAATGCAAAAGATACATTTTCCTTTTATACTTATTATATGCCTGCCGTGTTTTGCTGCTTGATCGCTGCTCTTTTTTTGTTGTCTTCTTTTCTTTTGTGTCATTTTCTTTTCTATCGGCTTTCGTTGCTTCTGCTCGCTCTGCTGTTGCCGTGGTCAAAACCCAAGCAACGGTTTCTGCTCGGCGACAGGTTCCGCACAGTCGCCGCTCTGCTGCTGCTGCGCTCGATGTGAGTTTCTTCCTCGCCACTCTTGCCTTGCCACTACCCATGTTGCTGTTTCGCTCGTTAGATGAATGGATGGATGGATGGATGGATGCCCACATTTGTATTTAATTGAGCAATGCGCATACTTTTGCACTGTACTGTGTATTGTGTACTGTTTGTACCGTAATTTGGTTGCGTGTCCATTGGCCAAGGAATTATAGCTATTTAAAAAAAAAAGAAATTAGCTTAACTTTTCAAATAGTTCTCGATAGTTTTGCTTTAGTACACGCCATTTTATATATATATCTATATATTTGTGCTTGTCGCACAAGTCAAGCCATAATCAGCGGTTCAATGGTAAATAAACATTTAAAATGATATCAACACAACTGGTTTAGTCAACATAATTAATTTAATATTAAGATAGTGTTGCTTAGCTTGAATTTCACTAGTCGAGTTGCTGAGTGCGTTTTATGAAATCATTTTACAAAAATAATAAAAACAATATACAAATATCGCAGTCACGGCTAACCTGAATTTTGCTCATCTCTAATATCTGTATGTATGTGTGTATGTAGTGTGTCTGTGTGTGTGTGAGTGTGAGCATTGGTGTCTGTGTTTGAATGCGTTTTACCTATGCTGGGGCTTTGGTTCCTTTTGGATGCCGGCCTCTCTGTAGTCAAATTTCTCTCTTCTCCATAATGAATGATTTGCCACATGCAATTTATGCACTTCATATTACGACCCATAATTGGAATTCAATAATACAAAGCGCATCTTTTGCAGACTACGTCTACGTTGAGACAACGCCGAATAGTCCCTTCCTGATACGCCGCATCGAGGAGCTGAATAAAAACCAAACCGGCAATGTGGAGGCAAAGGTCATGTGTTTCTACCGGCGTCGTGATCTGCCCAACCCGCTTGTACAGCTGGCCGATAAGCATCAACGTAAGTATTGCAAATCAAAATAAACACACACACACAGACATTTATAAGATTTTCAGCAGTCAGACAAGTGAGGTTATGTTACGACAAAAGTCGTCGCGGCCTTCAAATAAAAATAAGTCACATAGCCAGAACCCCCATCAACAGATCCTGCTGAGCACGTTTCTATCTCACCACAAATACCAAAGCTCCGTCGAAGGTGGAATACACCATGCAACCGCCCCCCCATAAACCCCTCTTTTCACACACACACACACACACCCACTTAGTAGCAGCAGCAACAACAACAATTAAAGCCGACATCAAGAGCAACAAGAACCGCAATGACAACAACTGTAAAGCACACATACAAAGACACACACACACACACACACAGAGTCAAATCAAAAGAGTAAACGGAATCCGAGCATCCGTAGCAGCAACAACAACATATATAAACATAATGTGTGTGTAGAACTGCACTGTACTTTCAATGTTGTTGCCGTTTTCGGTTGCCATTGCCTCACTGTGAGAACACTAGGCAGCAGCAGCAGTAGTAGTAGGTAGACTTGCTGTCTACCTCTGGGCCCACTCTCTATGAGTTTGAGTGCGAGTATGTATGTGTGTGTGTGTGCACGAAAATTTTCATGAGTCCTGCCAGAGTTCCGAGGAGCAGCACCGAAAGGAGCCGCGCTTTGCATTTATGTATACATACACAGGATAGCCCGTCACCCCAACCCACCCCACCCCACTCCAACCCAAACCCAACCCAACCCAACCCATGCCATCCCACTCGACTGTACGGCAGCCACATGGACAGGCCATCCAGCGTATCTTCACTCCACTCCTCATCCCACCCCACCCCAGCACCAAATGAATACACATACATACATACAATCCCCAATTGTTGGTGGTGGGGTTGCTTGGTTTGGTTCGGTTTGGTTTGTTTGGTTGGTTGTGGCCCACTCGAATTCGATACGTGACCCAACGAAAATGCGTTTTTCCGAAGCAGAATTCCGTACGTCTGCCTGCCTGGCTGCCCCTCCCTCTCCCAAGGGAAGCATGGAAGCGCCAACAAAGCCCATTAACAGGAAACCCCTTTCGAAGCACGCAGCTCACCCAGTCTACTCCTGCCATTTGGCCTGGCTGGCTAGGGGGTTTTTTTTTTTGTTTTTTTTAGATATATTCGGGAAGTGCGTGCGCTGCCATTTTGCAGCCTAGTCCGCTAATCAGTTACTTAAAATTAGCACAGCAACTACACCATAAATGGAGGAGTCTATCAAGCGTGTCAAAATATCGGCGAAAAAATAAGTGAAACAAAATGCTCAAAGCTGAATGCTGGCCACGACAACGAATCGAGCCAGAAAAAAACACACACACAAAAAAAAAAAAAAAAAAAAAAACGAGTTCTGCAGTTGAGATAGCGCGATGAGCGTATACCCTGTAATTATTACTGAATACATGTTTATAAAGATAGATATAAATAATATATAATTATAAGTATATACTTTCAGACAAACTTAAGATTTGAAATTGATATTCACCTATTTCGTAGAAGATGTGGTAATCTTTAAATTTACATTGAACCTATTTCGCTTATAAGAGAGTAAAACTTAGAATTGTGATGTTTAATAAAAATATATTTCGAATCTTAGATTCATTGGCACAACATTAAAAAATATCCATTTCAGTTAGTTTCAATGGGTACAGGGTATACAAAACTCAAATGCGCGAGCAGAGGCAGGCAGACAGTGGCAGCAAACAAAACGCACCCGTCTCCATCTCTAGCAACCCCCGCCCATTTCTTGCCAGTCTCTCTCTTAATGTGTCCTATCTATGGCAACCCAACAGTTGCGCACCCCCCTCACATCCACCTCACCCCCTTCAGTGCTACTGCTTCGTCTTTCTTTCTTTTGCTATACACCTACGCTCTTGTAAATTCAGAAAATGCACCCAACGCCCTCTGGTGGGGAGTGGGTGGTTTGGGCGCAGCTCGAAACTCCTCAAGACAACAGTATCAACGGCGACGGCAGCAGCAGCCACACACCCACCACCACCAACACTACGACCCAAAAAAGCCACCGCCTAAGCCACCCGTTACCATCCCTTCGTGGCTTGTGTGGCGGGTATTAAAAATAAATTCTAAAAGTTTTGTATTTATTTTGCTGGGCTTCTCTTCAGTTTGTTTTGGGCCAAACGCGACATCTTTTAGTGAAATTACTTTTCGTACTTAACCTTACTTTTGATGCGCTGCCAACTTGTTTGCAGCTTTTAGTTAAGTCTCGCTCCTAATCATTCACGTATAAACATTGTATATTGTATTGTATATGCCCATATGTATGTTTTGTCAAAAATCAACATATCCCGACAATTCATATTCCTCCTCCCCCCACCACAACAACAACCAACCAACTCACAAAATCGAACGATGATGATACTGACGATGATGCTGCAACAGTGGCAACTGCTGAAGATTCGCCGCTGGCAACGAAACTGAAGAAAACCTGGCTTAGAACACCGGTGGGCGAGGAGCAGGCGGCGCAAGCTGTGCTCGATCCCTCAATAGGTACAAAATGGCAAAGCACTACTACTTAAAAACAAAAAAAAAAAAAAAAAACTACATTCAACGTATAACCACAGTAGTTAACAATTTTCTTTTGTGAATGCATACTCTTTCGTTATATTCATTTCTGTTAATCAATCTATTATTTGTTTTGTATGTATAGTATTGTTTTCTCATTTGCATTGCTACCACCTAGGGTAGCACAAACCTGGTACTGACCTCGACAATGATTTATTTATCTGTAAATAAATAAATATAAAAATAATATATCTGATCATCTCATCCATATCTTGTTGGGACCAGTGCCAGGTAATGTAATGTAATGTAGTCTAGTTACGGATACCAAATTGGTCATGCAATGGTTGTATTGGTTTTAAAAATCTGCTCTTTTAGTGCTCTTTTGTTACGTACTTCTCCGAATGTGAAGTGTGAAATGTTACTAAATATTTCAATTTGATTTGCTTGCAGCTGCTCTCGAAGAGGAACGCACCAGTCCGACGCAAGCGTCCGCCGGCGCCACCACCGGCAATTCCAGCACCAATAACAATACCAACAACAACAACAATAATAATAACAATAACAACAACAGCAGCAGCAACAACAGTAACAGCTCTGCGAGCGGCGCTGCTGCAACAGCGGGTGGCGCTGGTGGTGATGGAGAAAAGAGCGAAGCGCTAACCAGCAAACAGCGATATCAGATCAAGCATCGCGAACTGTTTCTATCGCGACAAGTTGAGTCCATACCCGCCACACAAATCCGAGGGAAGTGCTCCGTGACGCTGCTCAACGAGACTGAGTCACTGCAAAGCTATCTCAATAAAGACGTGAGTTGTAGGAGTCTCGACCGAGTCACAGAACACACAAATCAACTTTGTGTTTATCTATTAAATTTTCGTTTCGATTGTTATCTACAGGACACATTCTTTTACTGTCTGGTCTTTGATCCCAATCAAAAAACGTTGCTTGCCGATAAGGGCGAGATACGTGTCGGCAGTCGCTATCAGTGTGATATACCCGCTAAGCTAAAAGATACCGCCACGGATGAGCGTAAGCTGGAGGAGCTAGAGTCGCTGGTATGGACACCCGAGCACAGTTTGACTGATCGTAAGATCGATCAGTTTCTTGTCGTGTCGCGTTCCATTGGCACCTTTGCCCGCGCCCTCGACTGCAGCAGTTCGGTGAAGCAGCCCTCATTACACATGTCTGCAGCGGCGGCCAGTCGAGATATCACACTGGTGAGTAACAATAATAATAATAGCATGAATTATGTATGTAAATTTTTGCCTGATTGCAGTTTCACGCCATGAACATTCTGCACAAGCATGAATATTCAATTGAGGAGTCCATGTCCTCGTTAGTTCCTTCCACTGGGCCAGTACTCTGTCGCGATGAAATCGAAGATTGGAGCGCATCGGAAGCTAATCTGTTTGAAGAAGCGCTAGATAAATATGGCAAAGACTTTAATGATATACGACAAGATTTTGTAAGCAAGCAACAACAGTTTGTTAATTTTTTTTTATTTATATTAATTACTGTTTGCAACTCATTTCGAATAGCTTCCGTGGAAAACGCTAAAGCAGATCATTGAATACTACTATATGTGGAAGACCACCGATCGTTATGTGCAGCAGAAACGCGTTAAGGCCGTCGAAGCGGAACTCAAGCTCAAACAGGTCTACATACCGCAATACAATAACAATGGCAAAGGCAACGGGACCAGTGTGAAGGCGACCAATGTTTCAGGTGGCATCTATAATGGCACCACCAATGGCGGCGCCGACTTGTCCAACAATGGAAAACCCTGCGAATCGTGCGGAACAACAAAATCATCACACGTAAGGCAGCTCAGAGAAAATTGTAGACTCATCGATTCCTTATTTGTACTTCTCTGCTCCACAGTGGAATTCCTTTAGTAATGGCCACCTACCGTGTCGTCTGTGTCAGAGCTGTTGGGACTACTGGCGAAAATACGGCAGTATGAAGTCGGCAAATAAGGGCGATGCCAACGATGGGGAGGCTAAGAAAAAGGCTGCCATCGCAGCGATTCCAGCTGCAGCGGTAACTGCAACCGGCGTCACCACAGTGGTAGATCTTAACGATGACGAGAAAGTTAGTGATCTGAGCAATCGTCAATTGCACAGGTATGCTAATCACTTATATATACAAATGGACACTTTAATTTAATTGGCGTATTTAATGTATTTTCAGGTGTTCCATTGTCAACTGCGGCAAAGAGTTCAAGTTAAAGACCCACCTGGCGCGCCACTATGCGCAAGCGCACGGCATCGCCATCAGTTCGGGTTCGCCGCGGCCCATCATGAAGACGCGCACTGCCTTCTATTTGCACACGAATCCCATGACGCGTGTGGCTCGTGTTGTCTGCCGGAGCATTGTGAAGCCCAAGAAGGCGGCGCGGCAGAGTGCATATGCCATCAATGCGCTCTTGGTCAAGCAGGAATGTGAGTGGTTAATCGCTCTGATATGTCTGTAGCATTATCTAATCGGGGAATATTTTTAATTAACTATTCCAGTTACGAATCGTATTAGCGGAAAATCGCAGACGGAAATTAAAAAGATGCTTTTGCTCAAGCCTAAGGATCGTGGGAGCGTCACAAAAATAGCAAATCGTTTGGGCGCACCGGGCAGCGGTCCACACGAATGGCTGGTGCTGACGCCCAAGGATAAAATGCCACAGCCCCTTGTTGTCTCATTCCCCAAGCCGCCGAAGGCGCCAGACGGCAGTTTACTATACGAACGTGTGCCCAATAAAACGCCAGATGTGGTCGCCGTGCCCGTAACGGCTGACAAAGAACTATCAATAATTCCAGCGCAGGCAACATCTACGATACGCAAGCGTGCGCACGAGGAACAGCAGCTCAATGGTACCGAAGGTGAGCTTTTCTATCAGTCAACACACATATGTTTGTTGGAGTGAATATTAATTTATGTGTGTTGCCTTCGCAGTGACCATTGTGCCCAGTGGACCACCTGCCAAACGCCCCAACAAGGATCCCATGCCCTCGCATTGCCCCAGTCCCGAACAGTTTGCCGCAATGATGGCGGCATCGGGCCAGCCGCTCTCCAGACATCACGTACGTCTAGCCAGCTGCCGATTAGTTGTTGTTTGTTTGTTTGTTTGACATGAACGTATATCAACTTTTGTTACCAATGTTTATTGCAGCTCAACGGCAAGCAGAAGATTGCGCAAATGGCACGTGGTGGCAACGGACGAAAGCAAGTCATTAGCTGGATGGATGCACCGGACGATGTTTACTTCAGGGCCACTGAAGTACACAAGTGAGTAAACTGAGCGATTGCTTATTGGTAGCAAGCAAATATTAATTGTAATCTTCATTTTTCTTTGATGTTTGTTTGTCGATGTAGAAAAACACGAAAAATACTCTCAGCTGTGGATTTGCGTCGAGCGGCGCGCAAACCCTGGCGCTCACTGCCCATCAAGTCAATGGCCCCTGAGCCGAGTAGCAAACCTATTGAATCACAAATCGTTATACTGGACTGACCGTCGACGGCAGATATATTAGCATCAGCAACAGCAACAGCAAAAACAACAGCAGCAATAACAACAGCAAGAACATCGACAGTAACGGCAGCAACAGCGACAAAGTTGATGTCATATTCAGTCAACAGATTCGAACAGCAACAGCAACATCCGCCATTTCCATATACAATGGATGCATTGCTAAACTAGTGACCCAGATTCTGTCTTTTTAGTGGCTTGCCATGTACATACATACACACACATACACCCTGCATGCATACGAACATTGATACACACATACAAAAAACAAACATACAAACAGACGGACCCCCTCATACATAGTACATAGACATACATACATACATCATACATAGTGTAGACAAGTGTTGCAGCATCCACTATACATCATATGCCGTTGGCAAAACCACCCATTTCACTGGCAGAAAACCAACAACTGACAGCAACAAGCAAAAACCACTTTAATAGCGCTTAAATAAATGTCTTTTAAAAAAAACATAAACAAATAGTAAGATAGTAAGTGTTAAGAATTAAAGCAATAGTAAGCACAACGCGAAACAAATCAAATATTTATTAATAATTTACATAATTTTTACCTTTTTTAATCTCAATATAACGTACACAAAGAAAAACCACAATTTTTACTGCAATTTTGGACATGCATGAAACTCAAGGAATACGATCATTGTTTCTATATTATTTTATGTGTTGTAGGCATTATATAAAATTTATAATTAATATATATATTTTTTTTCGCATTGTCCAGCTTTCTGTGCATACATATGTACGTACATATGTATGTGTTTACACAATGTATGTAATTTATTTGAATATGTATTTTATTGTACTTTCTACAATGCGCCTTCAGGTTCGAAATGAATTTTTAAAAATTTTGTTGAGCAAATGTTTGTTGCATACTAGCTTAAAACCAGATACGTAAAATTAAAATATTAAGGCCCCCATAATTTTGAAATATTTTTCACACTAAATTTGAAATGGCAAATAACGGACGAAAGATATTTTAAAATTAATTTAATGCTTTAAGTATCAAAACAAATCATTGAGAACTAACCTTGTTAATAAATGTGACGTGCAAGATTATTTAAAAAAAAAAAAAAAAATTAATTATTCGCTGTAACTAAAAGCGAAAAACTACCACAAATTGTACAGTAAATGGGATAAAGTTTATAAATTCGAATACAATTTATTTTCATAATTTATATACAAATTGAAAATTAATACTTTAAAAGGTATAATTAATAGACATACACCCACACAAATATAGCCTATTATTTACGCCTACAAATTCATATATATATATGAAGATAAACTACATGAATATACATTTAAAAATGTATTGATAATAAATGATACCATAAATAATTTTGAAAATGACGAGTAAAATCTAAAAGTAGATCAGCATTAAAACCACAAAACCCATAAAAAGAAAAAAAATCAAAACAAAACAAAAAATGAGCAAAATTTATAAATATATTGATTATAAAGAAATTCTAATTGTAAGCCAATCTATGTATTTTTAACTTTACATTTTAAGTAATTTTGTAAAATAAATAATTCTTTAAATTAAACAATTTAAGTAAAAAAAACAAAAACAAAAAACACAAAGGGAACGAAAGCAAATAATTGTCAGAAAAACGACCGCAGACATGAATATTTGTTTAGTAATAAAAGAAAAAAGAGCTCGAATGCAGCAAATAGTAAAAAGTAAACCGAACGTCAAGCAACAGAAGCAAATCAAACAGAGCTATATACATCAATATATACACATACCTATATATACAGATATACAATATAATAGTACGAACTCTGCGCATTGCACAATACAATACGCATATACAACATTTTTACAGAGCAAAAACAAAAACAAAAAAAAAACAACAACAAAACAAAAAGATAAAGCTAGATGCCCTGACGGGGTTTGCCGGGCAGGGCGGGGACAACAAACCGAAAAGTTTTCCAAATAAAGTTTTAAAACTTAAATTTTCCTAAAACAAAAAGGACATTTCTTTTCAAAAACAAAATAATCCAAATATTTATTCACATTCAACAATGACTATTTAACAATTTCTTATTTCAATTGCCAGCGTAACTGGCAATGCACAGCGATGCGTTGGTGCCACCAAAGCCAAAGGAATTCTTTAGGGCGATGCGTCCGGACTGATTCCCATCCCAATTGCACGTCTTTTGCACAACATTAACATCGACATCCAGTTGATCCACATTGATCGAAGGCGGCAATTTGTTTTCGACACAGGCGCGCACCACAAACAGTGCTTCCAGATTTCCGGATGAACCAAGCAGGTGGCCATGTGCACCTTTCGTTGAGGAGACGAGAACCTGTGACTTGTGCTCACCGAAGACGCGTCCAATGGCATGCGCCTCAATGCGATCGCCGGTGGGCGTGGATGTGGCATGCGCATTGACATAGGTAATGTCCTGCGGTGTCACGCCGGCATCCTTAATGGCACGTTGCATGGCCAGAGTGGCGCCAGTGCCATCCTCGCTGGGTGATGTAACGTGATGTGCATCACCAGATAGTCCATAGCCCAGTAGCTCAGCCAGTATGGGTGCTCCTCGGGCCTTCGCATGCTCCAGCTCTTCCAGAAGCAATATGGCGGCTCCTTCGCCCATCACAAATCCGTCACGCGCCTTATCAAAAGGTCGCGAGGCCAGCGCCGGGTTATCATTGAAAGCAGTGCTAAGGGCGCGTAACCTACAAAAGCCAGCTATCGATAAGGGGTCTATGCACGCCTCCCCGCTGCCCGCCAGCATTATATCCGCATCGCCGTTGCGTATAAAACGCAAGGCATCCCCAATCGCATGTGCCCCGGTTGCGCAAGCCGTCGACACCGAATGATTGGGTCCCTGCAGACCATAGCGCATGCTGATGTGCCCGCACGCCATATTGGGCAGCAGTCGCGGCACAAAGTAGGGGCTGACACGATTGTAGCCACGCTGCAGCTGCTGAAATGCGCCGTACACCTCGGACAGGTCGAACATGCCCATGCCGACACAAACGCCGAAGCGTTCCCGCTGCTCGGCGCTAAGTTCGCTTGGCGTCAGCTTTGCCTCCGTCAGTGCCTCGTCCGCTGCCAAGATGGCTAGCTGTGTGGCAGGACTCATTATTTTGATGTCACTCTTGCTCAGATATTTGTCCAGCTGCAAGCGCTCCTTTGGTATTTGAGCGGCCACTTGGCAGGGCAAGCCTTTGAATTCGGCGCCCAGCTTGGTTATGGCCGATTCGCCGGCCAATAAACGCTGCCACGATTCGCGCACATTATTGGCAAGTGGTGTGACGGCACCGCTACCCGTAACCACAACTCGCCGGCGCGTCGCATGTGTCGATGCTTTGCGTATTTGTGATAATAAGCGCATGTTGTAACGGCAAACTAACAGCAAAAATATAAGCAGGCAATAACAGAAAACAGCTGAGGCGTTGCCACATCGTCAGCTTTTGCCATCTGATTTTTTCGTGACTGGTGTAAGCTTTAATCGTGCTTGCTACTGATTGTTCCAAATGCACGAATAAATTGATAAAACTATGACAAATGACGATTCAGAACAGTTCTCATTATTATTATTATTATTAATTAATTATTTTGTAAAATTTGCAGAAATACATTTTTTTAACATTTTTACATAGAATTATTTTAGGTAAACAATAAAAACAATTTAAATATGCTAGAAACTTGAAAGATGTAAATTATAATAATTGAAATACATTGTTAACGGCGAAAAAGTGAGAAGTATGGCAAGTCACCGTGATAAATGTACCATTGTTAATTGTTTGTTTTGCAATTTTTTCAGAGAGCAGTGAGATAGAGATACATATGTATGTAGGTGTGAGTAAATGGGTGTGTATATTAGCTCTTTCTCGTAGAAATGTTCGCTCAAAACCGGCTGATAACTTTATTGTACGTATTTATTTGTGCGCGTTTATTTTGTGCGCCAGTGAATTGCTGGTCTTTGATCAACAACAGCGTGCACAAAAAATTCTAAGATGTCTGATAAGGGTGAGGCTTAAGTCATGCAAGGAATAAAAAACACTTGTTATCAGTATTGTTCATATACAGCTTGTTGTCATGGACCTGGCTATGCGACTCCACTGGATGCCATGAAGAGTGGACCCCGCGAGACATTACTTTATACGGTCACAATTCAACCCAATTTGGACGAGCCGCATGGCGATTATCTAGCCACAATCGATGTGGACCCAAATAGTCCCACATATTGCCAGGTAATCAAATAAATCCAACTGATAATGTGAAAACAGCATGTTGACCACAAACTTTTACTTTTATTTTTTTTTTTTAATTTTCTTCTAATAAATAGATCGTTCATCGTACTTTTACGAATCGAAAGGGAAACGAGTTGCATCATTCCGGGTGGAATGCCTGCTCCAGTTGCTACTACGTTGACAAGAATGCAGCAACTGTGCCGAAGAGAAATAGATTGATTTTGCCCGCTGTGAATTCGGATTTTATTTACGTACTCGATGTGGCAACGGATCCACGTAAGCCCGAAATTGTCAAGGTCATCGATGGAGACGTGTTGAAGAGCCACAACGTGACGGCTCCGCATACAACTCACTGCTTGGCCAATGGCAATATAATGATATCGATTATGGGTGATGCTAAGGGAAATGCAACTGGAGACTTTATTCTGTTTGACTCGGAATTTAATTGTGTCGGCACCTGGACTAAGGGAGATCGAAAGGCGCTATGTGGTTATGATTTCTGGTATCAGCCCTATTTTGATGTTATGGCTTCATCCGAATGGGGAGCACCCAACAAATTTCGACGGTTTGTATGCCTTCACCAAATTTGGTACTTTTCAAGTAAAAAACTAAACATCCTTGATTTGTTTTTAGTGGATTCAAAGATGAAGATTTGGACGATATGAATCAGTATGGATGCAGAATTAATTTCTACAAGTGGTCTACACAAACTCTGTATCAAACCGTTGATCTGGGCTTGGAGGGTGTTGCCCCGTTGGAGATACGCTTCATGCACGACCCAAAACGTCCTGATGGATTTGTTGGATGCGGCTTGAATGCTAAAGTTTTTTATTTCAAGAAGAAAACCGACTCCGACGAGTTTGATGTCAAGAAAGTAATTGACATACCAAATAAGTTGGTGGATACTGGAAGTGGCACTGCCTCCGAAATGGGTGGCATGATTTCAGATATTATCATATCGCTAGATGATCGATTTCTCTATGTAAACTGCTGGCGTCACGGCGATGTCAGGCAATATGATATCAGCAATCCAGAGGAGCCCAAACTCATTTCTCAAGTTTGGATGGGAGGTGCTATCAGCAGTGATCTTCCCAATGTTATCGTTAAGGAGGATAAAGAATTGACTGTATGTTGCTGTGAAACAATCTATAAGTATAAGATATATATATATAATTTTTATGATTCAGGAAAGGCCACCTCCACGCTTCATCAAGGGTCGTCGTTTGGAAGGAGGTCCCCAAATGATGCAGCTGTCTCTTGATGGCAAGCGGTTATACATTTCCTCTTCACTCTTCTCTCCTTGGGATAAACAAGTACTTATTACTTGAGCATTTAATTGTACAGTTTACTAAGAAAATTCATCTCGATACAGTTCTATCCGGAAATGGTTGCCAAGGGTGGAACCGTGTGCCTCTTGGATATCGATGTGGTCAATGGAGGCATGACTCTCAATGAGGATTTCTTCGTTGACTTTGGAAAGGAACCATTTGGGCCAAGTCTGCCACATGAGATGCGCTATCCGGGTGGAGATTGCACCTCGGATATTTGGCTAGCCAATAAGTAATGTGTAATCTCTCCGATATACTTTAAAAATTGTACTCATAACCTTGAATGTGCAATCCAAAATAATTGATTTTGTTATATATTTACGAACATTTGATCATGCATACATAAATCCATATTATTGCCTGATAAATAGTGTTAGTTAATCGATTTTAATTTAAGGATTTCCATAATTCGAGATACAAATTTTGCCAAGTATTGCATAAATTTAGAAATAGCGAAAAATCGGACTTATCATGTCCATATAAGGGATTGAGATTTAAGATGATCTAATATTCTTTGAATGTGTTTCGATAGATTTGGTCCTTCTGATTCTAATGGACTATATATGACCTCCGAACAACTGCAAGGGTCTGTGGGTCCCTCAAAGTATGCTTTATATTCTTTTGCTTTTTTCCGTGATTCATTCTTGCTTTAATCTCTGAGCCTAAGAATATGCTCTTTATCTTGAAGGTTTACAGTGAAACCCCAAATAAATGCAATATTTAAACCAATAAGAACAATGTCAATAACAATAAAAACTTTATACTTAAAATAAGAATGGTTTAATGGGTAACTTTTGAACTGTGTTCATGACTGCGTCAGTGGGTTGCTTTATTAATGCGTAAATACGTCGAACGCTGAAATGTTTTAGGTGTCTTTAAATTTGTTAATAAATAAATAACTAAATTGACTTACTTGTTATCGCTTGTTTTATAAATAAATGACTTTGCCAAGCCGTTAACCACATGTCTCTGGAAGAACACGCTGTGCGCCAAGTAGGCAATGGACGGAGGGATAAACAGTTTTGACCAGGGAATCCGCTGCAGCACTGCCAAAAGATCATGATGTGTTGCATCCAGTTCACAGAGTTCTTGCCACAAAACTTGGCTGGCAATGACTACAGCGATCGCCATAAAGTTTAAGGGCGCATTTCCAAGTAATCCAAAGGCGCCACCACTTAAAAATGCCGAAAGTAAATTGGTCATGTTCAACTCCAACCTGTTTGCCAGCAAACAATGTGTGAGCTGAAATTAATAAAGGCATTTGCATGTTTATAGTTATGTTATAACTAAGGCATGGTTAATCTCACCTTATATGTGCCCATATAGCTTAGCATAAATTTTGTCGATTTCAAATGTAACTTCTTGAGTTTTCCGCGCAGCACCGCATTCAGGAAGTCCAAGCACAGTCCAATAGCGAAATAGGTGCGCAACTCGAGTAGACTTTGCTTTACCCGCTCACCCAACGTCCACTTGTTGTAGTCCGCGGGCATTAGGGCGGGTCGAATGAACCAGAACCCGTTAAAAGCTTTCATCTGCTGCCGTCGCAGCACAACCGCCGAGCACAGCATAAATATTAAAGTCTGGGCGCGACGGGAGTGCACCAGGCCCACATTCAGCTGACGTAGCATTGCCTCGATGGCCTGTCAATAAGGTCAATTAGTTTGAAATTATATGAGATAAGGAGGTTGAGGGTAAACTTACCGCAGGGATTATGCCTGTGGCGTAGAACTGCAGCACTTTGGACGGCGCCCACCAGATGAGTTGTGAAGATAGATACACAGGTATAAGGGGCAAGCAGGAATAAACGAAACGTCCATTCAGATGTCTCAGGATGCAGGCCAAATAAAAGCCAAATGCGTTAATTGCTGATGAAAGGCTAGTTGTTTGCAGATAGTTTTTCATTATTTCCCAAACACTACGTCTCGTTTGTCGGCGCCAATTGAAAATCAATGGAAACTGCAGCAGAATAAAAAGTACTCGAATTTAAATCAATCAGGTGGAACTGCAACAACGCCAAGACACAAGACACATACCAACAATAAAGGCAAATAAAATTTAGCACTTGATATATGATTTCGATACAGACTCCAGATGAGGTTCTGCGTGCAGCTCTTATCCGGCAGACTGTGCAATATCTGTGCACAATGTATACATTCAATGGGCGGACAAAAAACCTTACTTGGCGAGACCATTTTGTGGGCACCTCAACATTCAGACTGTTCCAAGTTTTATAGCACAATGTAGTATTCGAATGCGACAAACGATTCACTAGTGCGGTTCAAATAATAGGTCAATATGCAAATCCACACTTAATATTTGTGTAATCTACATACATATATACAGACTGTTAAAGCTATGTTTATGATACGGGATACAAAGAACAATTTTCAATGTTGTTTGTGGCTTTAATATTAGCACTTTGGAGGCGATGTCTTTCAAAGACGAGCATCGGCCATGACCACCTCCGCTGCTCCAAAGCCACCTCTTCCATGTCACAGACGGCTGTTTGAACGCAATTTCATTTGAAAACAGGCCCAAAAATGGCAATTTTGGCTTAACAAATATGAAAGTAGATTCTCTCGCATAAATTCTTAAAATAGGCATTCATAATAAGTTTAATGTCGACAGTCACAAAACTGATCGAAAGTTAAACTCATGGAAAGAAAATATAATAAAATCTATTTCACATCAACTTCAAACGTTTGTTTTCTAACATTGTTTAGTGGAAGTCTTAAAAGGGGTATCATTCAAACAGCCGTCTGTGCATTGTGTGGTGATCCCCTTGAAACCTATGTTTGTATGTATGTGTGTATGTGTGCACGTCGAGAAATAAAGAATTTGTATGTCGAGACAATAATACCCTGCTTTACATTTGCACGATACATTTGGCGGGTTGTAATTACAAAACTAGTCATCAATTAAACCACCCCACTTTACGAAAGTTTACACATCAGAAAACTAAGAAATTTTAAAATCGAATGCTCGCTCGCACTCAAACCAAGGCTGTACTGTTGCTGCTATCTTCACACACATTCAAGGGTCTGCACGATCCGTTAGCAATATAGCTGCTTTTCCGCACACATTCATAACCCATTGGGGCTCACTAGAAATGGTGCGTGCCTGTTCGCACCGTCGAAGGCTAGGTTTCTTATTTAACCGCTATGTTGTCGCAGTAAAGTGAAATGAAGTAACAATTAATTCGCTGTTTGCCAGTGATTCAAAATTTTCTACGCGTTGCAGACTGGGACTGATAACTCGTGCTTGGGCCAATTAGACTTGTGAATACCATTCGAAATGCAATCTGTTTCCAGCCAAGAATTTTGCCAATTAAGATTAAAATTAAAAACTATTCTAATACATATGTATGTATGCATGCCCTTTTTCTTAGATGCGACAAGAAAATGTAGCCTTATTTAAATATTCTGTTGTTCTCCCTTATCACAGCTGTTAAATATTTATAAATATTAATTTAAGGAAATATTTTATAGTAAAACACAAGGTTTGATTTTAAACATTTAAAGCTATTATTTCATCAGTTTAATACATACACCATTAAATATACATATGAGGGTATGTATACGTATTTATATTCACATAATGTTGATTCTAGACATGTATATAAGTACATTCAGTATATGTATGTAGATGTAACATTTTACAACAGTTTTATAGATAGACAGCTCTGGATTTTTGTTTGGTTGGTTTTCATAGATTGGTAAGTTAACATTTTCAATCTTTGTTTTTTTTTTTTAAATAGAATTTGGCCAAATTCAACAATTAATAGATTGTTGTATAGTAATTTAATTTTGATTCCATATTTTAGTTTGTTTAACAATTTTTAGAAATAACTTGCGAGTTGCAATATGTATATATGTATATTTTATGTATGTATATGCTTAAGATTAAATAAATAAATACTTATCCATATGTAAGTTCACATACATAATTAAATATATATATATATTTATGTATATCCAATTACCAATTGAATGTAAAATATTTTTTTGATATATATGTGTATATATATATTTCAAATTCTATTTCCATTTTATCTGATTTGTATTTTTTTGGTCCGATTGCCCAGATTATTAAAAAACATTGAAGGATTGGTTCGTTTTTGTTTGTTTGAATATTATTAAACTCATTTCCAGTAGTAAATGTCAAGTTTTAGCTTTAAGATAAATGTATTTTAGCTAAGGATTTTTTAAGTTTGTTTTTAACAGATGTCCAATTTTAAGAACAGTTTGATTTAAAGTTATTTTTAGGGTTAGGGTTTTTATTTGTTGCCCAAATATTTTATATATGTATATGTATATATTTGAGCAACATATATATATATATATATTTATTTTTTTCGATTAAGTTTGTTTTCTTTAAGTGAAATTAATTTAGACAATTTTCATTATTTATATGTTTATTTTAAACTATTAGTCCTTCTGTATAAACTCGCTCTTTTATAAATATAAATATAATAATATAACAAACAAATTTCTCAAAAATAAAATTGAATACAGATTATAAAACTTACAAATTGTAGGAAAAGGAACACAAGTTCTCATAAAAAGGGATATGAAACGTTCGTGATAATTGAGACATATACCATTTAATTGATTATTGAACTTTCAAAATTTCAAAATGCCTACGGCTCAATTAAATACGCTATTTAATTATTCAGAAAATAAGCTTCCTGGGGAGTTTTGAGATAATTTTGACTGCTGGGCTAGTTTCGCACAAAAATGAATATTTTATTATACGCCATTTAGCCTGAGAGCTGAATTTTTATGTTTATATGTATTTTAAATGCGCAATCGATATGCGAAGTGGCAAGTGGCAAGCATACAGCTAAGACATGCAACATGGTCTGTTTATTGAGGGCGTGGCAAGGGCAGAAAAATACAATACACAAGAACCTTCATGAAATTGCTGCCGTTTGATATGTGACAGTGTGTGTGCGTGAGTGTGAGTTTGTGTGTGTGTGTGTGTGTGTGGGAGTGTGTGTGATTGTGTTTGATTAGGTGTAACTGCGTGCATGTGTGGCAATAAAAACCGAGCATAATCCAGAAAAAAAGGAAGAGCAAATAAAGCGACAGATGCTTCTCAAGCAACATGGGTCGTTTCATACTTTCTTTGAGAAATTAGCACATTTAAAAAATAGCCCCAAAATGAAAATGGAAATTTTAACATTCGTCTGGTTTTTAGAAATAGCTTCTGTCCACATTAAAAAAACGCAGGGGATATAAGACATATTTTAGAAACATGAAACCTTGAATTAAGAAACTGATGGTTTGGTTTTTGGAAAGACTTTCTAAAAATTCAAGTCGATTTTTTCTGAATGCATTAACAATAATTTCAAGTGACTGGCTTGGAAGTATGCAAAGAAATATCTGGAAAATAAAATCTGGAATATGGCCAATCAGGGGGGATCACTTAAATTCCCCAAACTCTAAATTATGATACGACCAGTGCAGGCTTTATAGTTGTTAATAGTCGCTGGTCCACAAAAAGTGTCCAGCAACTCAGGCAACATGTAGCAAGTATGTCGAGCAATCGGGTTGTCAGAAGAAGTCCGCTTGAGAGAGTGCTTGAAGACATAACCATTGGTGACCTCAACAAGGATATAAACATAATATGAAAATTCCCATCTTATTCTTGAATTGGGTGAGCTTGGGGAGAAGATACAATGCTATAATTTTTAGAGCACAATAAAAATAAGTTGATGTAATTTTGAGCGAACATTAAATATACTCCATGTGAGAAGTTTCTGAACAGACAGCTATATTCAAATTTATGTTTATAGCAGCAATCTAAAATTAACACACTTTTGCTCCGGTCTACAACAAATTTAAATTGTATTTGCTGTATTTATTATTTTTATTTATAGCAATAGCAGATAAAAATAATAGGAATAAAATTAGCAATTTAATGCATGCAAGGAAAGTTAGCAAATGCATCCGCATCTTCAAGATTAATTCGGATAAGGAGAAGACATTTGATATGATTTAAACTGAAACTAAGAAGATAAATGATTTACTTTGTTATCTTATATAGTGACTGAGTTGGTCATCTCCAAATACCAGACATAGTTGCTGGCAAACAAGTGTAAATCACAGTCCAAAAGGAAAACTTGCTTTCAAGCATATTTCGACTGTTTCTTGCTAACTGGGTCTATATTTAATGCACTGCCCTCTTACATGTACATGTTTGTGTATTTGTGTGCTGTACGTGTGAACGCAATAAAATCTAATTTGATGTATACTCACACAGATACACACACACACACACACTCACACACAAAGTTGTTAAACATTATGCCACAGCTGCGAGAGGAGCGCACCGAAAACAAAAAGGAAAACATTGCCTAGTTTGGGGCTGAAACAAAAACTGAAAATGTGGCCGGAAGTGGTGTCGGCTTTGGACCTGAAGCTGCCGCACACGCCACAACCAGGGAACAGTTAAGGCAGGTAGATTAGGCGGCAAAGCTGTAGATAAAAGTCGCCAGCAACCAAACATGCAATAAACATGTGAAAAAAACAAAAATAAAAATGAGGCAAGGGGCGACTGCCCCAAGAGGCAACTGCCACGCCGCTAGCTGCCCCTGCTGCTGTCTGCCGTCTTTGGCGCTTACCGCTTTATATATATATATATATATATATATATATAAATATATACGATGAGTATTTCATGTTGTGGTCCTTGGTTTTGCGGGCGATGCTTTAATTAGTTTTTCTTGCTGGCCATTGGGTTGTTTTTCATTTTGTTTGATTCCTTTTTTGTTTTGTTATTTTGGCCAATTAAATTTTAATTTGCCACTGGCAGCTGTCGGAACTTCAGCTTGTGTTTCAGTGTATTCAAAACTGACCTTTAGACGCCACTTGACCTGCTTGAGCCAGACAAGCGTCAAGGCATTAAGTATACGCCACCATAAATTTCAACAGCCAAGGACGTTAGCTTGGCCCCATTGTTGTTGCTGCTGTTAGTGTTGTTATTGTTGTTGTTGCTATTGTTGTTGATGTTGTTGGTGCTATTGCTATGCACAGCTTGTAAATCAATTGTCGCACTGCCTGCAACTGACAGCCGCCAGGGCCAGCCTGCAAATTGCAATTTCATGAAGACCCCGCACAATGTGTGTGTGTGTGTGGGTATCTGCGTGGGTGTGTGTGTGTGTGGGTGTGTGTGTGGGTGCTTGCATGCGTCCAATTAGTGGGTGGGTGCACACGCGAAGCCTTGGCGCCACAAGCCGCACAGGAGTACAGCCAAGAGCATAAACCAAAGTGATTATTGATGATCTCAGATTTGGCGTCCTGCACCACCGTGCGTACACTTTATAATGCCTCATAAACGTGGAGCCAGCGAACGGTAATAATGAATAAAGAAGAAGAACAAACTAGTAACTTCGACACGCCGAAGAATGCATAACCCTGCAAGTGGCAGGAGCCACAATTACACTAACTAACTAGGTAAGTCTAATAGGAAAGTAAATAATATTTGTCAAGTCAACTTATTTTTCTATAAAATAAATATAACAACTGATATATTAAAGACAGACAGACAGACAGACGGACAGACAAGGAAATATATTTGATGCCTTACAAACTTAATGGCACAATGCTAATGCCCGCTGCAAGGATATATGTAATCAAAAAGACAAAGAATAAAATGGGTGACATCATTTTTCAAAACAGCCAACAATAAGAGAGAGAGAGACAGAGACAGTAAACCAAAGATACATTAACAACAAACAAAGTATGAAAATACAACAAAGACAAGAAGAAAACATGCTTTCAACCAAACATCATCATCAATTATGGTGCGCCGTCCAACTGGGGCGTGACCATAAATAGATACGATATTAACCATAAATAGTATAGAGATAACTACAACTTATAGGTACGAAATATGCAAATGGACTTGGCGCTATAACCTGCTCCTCAATATTTGCGGCCAAAGCTTGGCGTGCCAGGATTGAGGACGCGACAATAATGCGAACTGGTCACGCAATAGTCCGTTGCTGCGGCGGTCTCCTCGTTGCCAGTCGTCGCTGCCAGTTGACGGTATTGTTGTTGCTGCTGCTGCTGCTGCTGTTGTTGGTGCTGCTGCTGCTGCTGGTGCTGCAGGCTGCTGCTGCTGCTGCTGGCGGCGGCGCATCGACATTGGTCATTGGCGCTGCTCGGCGCTGATGATGAAGTCGCCATGCTTTTGCACCTGCAAAGAGCAACACAAAATCAGTCAGTTGGATTTGGCTAAAAAAAACCGAATACGATTACGAATACTAACCACATCGGCGACAATGGGCTCCTCTATCTCCAGTCCCTGCAGCGCCTTATCGCGGCTCAAATGCAGCTCGTAGGAATCTGTTGGCGTTACAAACACAACGCGATGTTTGCGTGTCTGCAGCACGTTGGCAATAACCAGCTAACGTGCAAAAAAGCGAACAAACAAAATGAGTGATGGTTAGAAAAAGAGAGAGAGAGAGAGGGAGAGTGATAGAGGGAGGGTGAGGGTTGGGGCAGTTGGATGTGGCTTTGATTGGTGGCGCACTTACCTTATGCTTGTATTTGTTGAGGCTGTCGCGTGCCTTGACAATCAATAGATTCTCGTCCGTTTCGAGCTTAAAGGACACCACAAAGGCGTGCGGCACCCACAGACTGGCGAGTGGTGCCAGCATTTTTGGCACCAATTGTAGTGAAATCGTTGGTGCCCCATCTCCCGATTGCATTTTGTGTGTTGGCTGCAAGAGCGAGAAAGTCGTTTCCAGTTACTGGTTTCGCATATTAATTAAGAGACGAGTCAGCGATGCGTATATGAGTGCAACGCGATGACATTGCAACCCTTCTCCACTCAACGACCCACAGTGCTCATGTGTCCTTGCAGTAATAGCGACGCAGCGAAAGGCCAGGGTTGCCACCCGCTTTGCCACATGCCACATACCACATACAGGCAAATGTATTACAACTAATTGAAAGCATAACTCAGTGGTAATGAGCGGATAGAGTCGCCGCATCGTTGCACACACACAAAGCTGTCAGCCTTAAATTAAAGCTGCCTTTATGCATCACACATACGACGGGTGGTCTGCTCATTTTTCTGTCCCATGCTGGCTACTTGTTGAACATTTTATATGCCCCCCAACAATGATTAGCTGCCCCCAGCCACTCTCCCCGCTCTGTAAACTGCTGACCAGTTTCATTTATTCAGCACACAATGCGAGTGTGGCCAACTGGCAGGCAGAAGGACAAGCCTAAGTAGCCAGGACAATGTGAGGGCTCTGAAATAAATTGGAATGAAAAATATAGCTGCAGGCATTAAGCTGACAACGAAGACGAACCAAAGCAACTACATTGACAGTTGCGCAACGTCGCAGTCACAGTCAAAGTCGACGTCGAAGTCGACATCGACGTCACCGTTGACGCTTCTGCTAATTCGAACTTTAAGCTTTCGAGGCAATAAGTTGCAATGCCCTAGACTCGTACAAATGTTCCAAAGGGCATGCCAAGTTCTGCCATTTCGTATAAGTATAAATTATACACCAAGTAAAAGATATAGACCAGATTACTTAGATAAGTATTAACAGCTTTGTCGGACTTTTTAATAGTCCTTTACACATTCTGTACATTTGCATTACCAGTTAACTGTGCTCAAAGTTTCGTAGCAATGTTATCTGAGATACCATTTAATGGTGCATACCGCAAGGCGCAGGGAGAAAAATACCTTATCATTTGACTAAAATATTTATACATTTTTAAATGTGTATGATGGTTTTTCTACGAATTTTCCCAACAGCAAAATACAAAAAAAAATTTCATAATTATCTATGCAGGCAGCTCGTAAAAAAAAGTATAATTTAAAAGTAAATATCGAATTTTGTATGAAAAATATAGGGTATCTAATCGGTGGTCGCATAGTTTGTTCTAGTTAAGCACTCTCGACTAGACCAATTTTACTTGTTGTGCTTGCTTTTAAGAACTGCCAACAGCTGTTGACATTGAATTCAGTTACATACTTTCCTTCCCGCTCTCTCTCTCTCTCTCTGTCTCTGGCTTTAGCAGGCTCATTCACTCTCTGTGTCATTGTACCGGCTAACTACGTCTATGAACGTGTGTGTGTGTGTGTGTGTGTGCGTCTGTGTAACTGTATAGTGCGTCTGTGTAACTGTATAGGTCGCTGTCTCATTGTGTGCTTTCATGCGTGCTCTTATAAAATCTTTTGATTTGATTTGCAGATTTCAGCACGTCGCCTCTGTTTGCGTTTAGTCGCCGAGTGTCTTTGCCCTGAAATGCTCTCCTTTTCCCTCTCTCCTCTCCTCTATGCATTTCTCTTTTACGCTGTGTTCAGTTTACATTTGTAATTCTTGTTGGTTTTGGCTTATTAGAATTTACTTTAGCGACGGTGTTTGTCGCCACTAAATCCATACAAAATGTCAAGTTGTTTGCCGCATTTGCATAAATTTAGTCAAAGCTAAATTGAATTTCTTGATGTTCTTGCCTTGAATATAAAAGTGCTTGCTAAAAGACTAACCGAATTGTGTAGATTTAGCAAAATGTACAAATTGCTTAAGCTGTGTTGTTTTCTTTTATGTTATTTTATTTTAATTTAACACCAATGTATCTTTGTTGCCTTTGAGTCTCATTTGAATAAGCACAAGCAACTGCAGATGCACTTGGGCATTATGCAAGGCAGGTGACTATGTGGCATAGTCTATTCTATGTGCAACTGCACAATCTAGAAAGAAGAAATTTGGCACTGAATATGCGCATAAATTTCAATGTACACACATCAACAGGCAATTTTCGTTATTGCGCTTTGAATGGGGCAAACGAAGGATGTGCTACAACCATCCAACGATTCAATCAAGCCAACGATTTGTGGCTAACGCCCCAAACAGCCAACAACTAACAACCGACAACCAGCTAGCACAGAGACACTCGGGCAAACGCCTTAAGCCTGAGACCGAGCGGAAATGCACGAGCTGAACGGAAATAGAGCAGTGAAAATGCCAGCACGAAGCCAAGAGGCTGAAAGGTAGGCGACAAGTGGAAAACTTTCTGTTTACCTGCCCAACAATTTTCCCTATAGTCACGTGTGTGTGTATTTATGACTTTGAGTGTGGGTGTGTGTAGTTGTGTGTAGGTGTGCTCTGCATTCGTACAGTGCTGATTTTATAACAAGCACAATTCAATTTTTTAAAGTTCCATTTTTTTTGTGAGAAAAATTATTAATTAATATGCTACTAAAACTAAATTTTCGAATATAAAAGTTTAAACTAACAAAGTCAACAATTGAAAAAAAAATGTCCAATGTAAAAAGATATTTTATATTGATTTTAAAGTTGATGTGACGAAAATCAAAAAACGCTATTGTTTAAATAAGTTTTTGCTGACTCCGTGTCAACTTTTTTTTTATTATTATTAAAAACTGCATTAGTAAAAGTTTTCGTTCAAAAGCAGTCTGTATTTATGAATATTCAATTAAATGTTCTCTAACAAAGAGTAAAAAACATACAAAATATAAAGAAGACTACTGCTAGTTTTTGCGAACTTCGTACAACCTTAAAGTATAAGTTTCATAAGCGAGTAAACACTGTACTATGCCAAGTTGCAAATTGCAGGCAGCCAAAGCCGAGACAACGAACGCCTCCGGCAATGATCGTTTGATGCATGTACTTGAAAATCTTTTGGCGCGGCCAACTGAAGCAATGTTTGTGTGTGTTTGTAAATATGCTTATGTGTGTCTGGGTGTGTGTGTGCCTTAGAGTCAGATGACAAGAGCGACAGGCGTCAGCGATGAGGTGGAGTCGGGCAAGCCTGACAAGCTGAGGATGCAACCAACCAAAGCTGCACAAGCATGTAAATGAGTGTAAAAGTGAAATGCAAAATAAGTGAGAGATATAAAGTTGAATCAGCTCGACTACGCGACCCCCTGAACACAGTTGTTAAATACATTCCGCTAGTTTCATTTATTTATTACCTTTTAATAAGCTTTGCTAATTTCTTATTGGCTGCTGCCATTACTGAACGGTAAAAAATATGAAGCAGCGCATGTTTATATTTGCAAGCTTAGATTAAAGTCAGCGAATTGCGACGAATGCGTATGTGTGTATGTATTTGTGTATATGTATTTGTATTTGTGCATGAGTTGATATCTGTGCGCTGCTCTCGTTTCGATTATCATTCTGTCCCCTTCTCACACATGCACAGGGATATATTTATGCGTATAGAAAATGAAATGCACTTTTGATTATAATTTTTGTGTTCTTCTATCCGATCTTGATGAAATTTGTGATGTTGATCAATAAGTCAGGGAATATTATGTATTTTTTATGTAAGGTGTGCCTATAAAATTGAAATAAATTTGATATGAGAATGGAATACTAAATTGTTTATCCCTCTAGCTATCGTAGTCTCTGAGTTTATTATGTTCAAACCGACGGTCAGACATACGGACAGATGTACTTGGCAACATCGGCTCGGTTGTTGATGGTTACTGTATGGAGTCCAAGATGCTTCCTTCTGCCTGCAACATACATTTTCTCAATTTCATAACACCCATCTTTGATGTGCATCAGGGTATAATGAAATGTGTCCGAGTAAAGTGCTCCGGTCTGCATGGCTGGCTGGCTGGCTAACTGACTGGCCGGCAGAATGAACTAGGCCGCAACGACACATGGCCACAAAGGCACATTGGCACATTGGCACGTGGGCATAACAGGCAAAATGGTGCAAATCAAATTAAAGACATGATGACAAAGTTAAGGATGTTTTTGCTGCAACAAGGTCGCTGACAGAGATGTGTATATGTATGTACAGTGATACCTCGACAGTTAGAACTATTCTGTTGAATAGCCTCGTGTTACTCGCAAAAATGTTTATACATAAAAATACTCCCCTGTAATAAAGTCGAACGGAATCACGAAATCACTTAAATTATATAGAAATTAAATTTTGGTGCGAAGCTGCAGAGAACTAAAGAACATTGTACTAAAAATCATTTTACATTAAAGATAATTCTTTGTGTAACACTTCAATATGTAAGATTTAATTAAGGTTTTTATTATAAGTATAAATTATAAAGATGAAATTATAATTATGTTGTGGCATTTAATGTGCAAAATATAAAAGACTAAAAAACCCATTAGATCAGTCTGAATTTAGGGACAATAAAAATGTTACATTTAATATCATTACTTTATAGATTTGAATTTTTATCAGTGACTAAAAATCCTCTTAATATCCTTAGCTTTCAACTTTAATTTTTTCATATCTCCATCACATTCTTCGGCGCACTGTTTATATGTTGTTATATACATATGTATATAGATATATATAAATAGGACCTATGTAGTCAGTGCTGCTGACAGGCGCTTGATATTGAAACAAGAGAACAGCTTGTCAGGAGCAATAGTTGACTTTAAGCTGCTGTCGACTACTTTTGCTTCTGCTCCTTCTGCTGTTGCTGCTGCTCCCTCGCCTGGTGGGACTGACGTCAAGTGGGATGTGTGGGGAAAATGTGTCAAAGGAAAAGCCGATGGCAAACGCAGGCCATCCATCCACAATTCACATTGCAAATCGATAAAAAGCAATTTGCAGGCGACGAAGCCCGTCATTGAGTGACGAGTGCAATCAATTACAAGATTTCCCACATGATTTTAGCATTGTGTGGCCAAGGGGGCAAGGGACCATGGACAAACTAAGTCATTTAGTGGTAGTTGTAGCCTCACTCACCATCATGTCCTCGGGTATGTAGAAATCGGAGACGGCCGCTGCCAAATATAAGATGGCACGCTCCTCAAAAGCAGCGAGGCATTCGCAGGCGGCACGCAGCAGCCACATGTAGTCGACGACGCTGGTGAAATTCACGTACAGTATCATTTGGGTCTCGCGGGCAATCTTGTATTTCGCCAGCACGGGGGCAAACACATCCACCGAGTCCGGCTTGATGGCTATCGTGGAGTTCTGGCTGTCTGCAGTATCGGCAATGTCCAGCATGTCGAAGAACTGCTGGCCAGTAAAGTGGCGCGTGAAGGGTTCCAGTGACTTGTGGCGATGCATAAAAATGACGGCATAATCGTGATCCAGAAAATACTCAGCGCTCGCCGAGCCGCGAGTGCCTGCACTAAAGTTATCCACAAATCGCACCGTATTATGCTCCAGGGGGACTGTGGTGCCACCCGACTGTGTGTGCAGACCGAGATGAAGACACATTATTTTATTATTAAGTATGGCCACCTCATTAGCAAGGAGAGATAGATAGAGAGAGAGAGAGAGAGAGAGAGAGTGGGAGATTGTGTGTTTACCGTAACGAGGACAATGCGGTTCTGTAGTTTATTGTGGCGCTCGCAGAACTCCTTTAGCAGCGAGCGATTATCCTCGAAGTCGGCGGGCGGCAGATGTGTATTGTAAAAGTCCTCCCAGTGCGTCATATTGCTGTTGTTGTTTGTTTTTTGTTGGCCTGGTCTAAAAACGAAAGGCAAAGGAAGCGCGCAAGGAAGCACAAAAACAATGGCGCCGGAAACGATGCTTTGCTTTTACCGTTAATTGATATATTAAAGACACCCACACGCACGCACACACACACTCGCACAGGGAAACTTACACGCACACAGACTTAGCTACGAAGCGAGCGGTAAACTTGAACCAATCAAAGCGACAACAACAACAGCAGCAGCAGCAACAAAATTAAGCCACGCAACTAAATTAATTACACTACCAACAAAGTCGTGTGCTGCATGCGGCGTCTACAACAACAAGAACAACAACTGCTGCAACAGAACTTTCGCACTATTTAAATTCAATCTATGTATATTCGTTTTTTTTATTTATTTTTTTTTTTTGCACTGTGCTCTTGCGCCGAGCTGTCTGCAACGACGGCAACGGACAATTGTGTACTGACAGCAGCAGAGCAGCTTTCCTCTTGTTGCCGAGACTTTCACTTGTTTTCTTATCAATGAAAACTCTTGCGACAACACTGCGCATTCGCATTCGCATTCGCATTCGCATTCTAACGAAAGCAAAAGCCATGTGGGGATATACACACATATAATACATGTAAAGAGAGCTCGAGCTTCTCTCGTGTCTATTTGAATTGACGAGCAGAGAATTCGTTGTCCATTTTTTGAACAGTGTTTGAAGGCAAGCGTTGCTTGAATGTGCAAATATATTCAAAATGTTTGCTAACAGTAACAGTCATACCAAAGAGAGCACACACATGCACAAACAGTGAGTGCATGTCGCCTGATAGAATGAACGTTGTTGCTTCTGTTGCCGGTTGCACTTTGATATATGCTTACCTTGTGATAGAAGAGAGCGCGAACCTTATTATGTTTGCTGTTGAGTTGCTGCAGAGAGCATCGAATGCAAAAGTGGGACAATCACCACCGAATTTAGGCGTGTGACACGCGCACTCAACTTTGGCACAGTTTAGCAAAACAAGTACAAGTTCAAAGTGCAAATTTGTTAACAAAAACAGCTGTTGCGCGTCTCTGTTAAATGTGGAGCATTTACGTTACATGAGGAGTAAATCTGTAAAATAACAAACTTGCAGTCGCGTATTGTATTACATTTTATTTTTGACTTTGTATGTAAAGCAGTTCTGTGCATAAATCTAACGTTTTTGCAATTAATTAATTAAGTTATTAGATGGCTTCAAAGCCACTTAGCGAATGGCGATCGTTTTTCAACACTGCTCGCTGTTCCCATGTTCCCCTTATGCAATGTAAAGCTACATGCATGCTTATGGGACTTTTATAAATCTGTAAACGCAAAAAGAGCAAATGCAACAAGGCTCTTTTTTTTTAATGTCAACAAGCTAATGAAAACACATTCAGGGGAGATAAGTTTTCATTTCATTTCGTTTAATGCAGTTACAGTTGCTTTGTTTACAAAATACTTTATTTTTTAACTCTATGCATGGGGTTAGTTGTCAAGAGTCGCTAGAGCAAAATATCACAGAAACTTAAAACTAATTGGCATGTCAACTGCATATTCTAAAATGACCTTTGATATATTATTTGTTGTGGTTGTTGTTATGGTTGTTGTTGTTGTTGTTGTGGGTAGGTATGTAGTTAATTGAAGCAGCTCATGAAAGGCACCCGTCCCCACACACACACACACACACACACACACAGATATGTGAGTGAGTGCAAATTTATGGCATTCATTATATGAACTCCCTCTTCCAATTCATGTGCCCAATTAACAATTCTATCAAATGCAATTTAAAATGAACTTAAACGTAATTGAATCTCATCCTACACAAAAACAAAAAAAAATAAAATAAAAACCAAAACAGGCGTTACACTACGAACGCGTCGTAGCCGTCGTTGTGGTCGGGGCATAGGGGCTGAGAGTGTGAGGATATGTCACATGATAGTCCGATTCGTCGACGCCCTCATCATCCACATCCCGATTGACCAGTCTCTCTCGCATGCCATATCGCTGCCTGAGATGGAATCACAAGTTAGCACATGCCAACAATTAGCAGTAATTTTGCTACTCACTCTAAATGCGAACGCCATATGACCAGTCCCGCATAAAGACACACCGAGATTAGAGCCACAACAACTAGCACAATGCTGAGCAGCAAATGGCTTTCGCTGATCGCACTCGACTCCACATCAACTGGCGTCATCTCGATGTTTTCGGCCACGAAACTGTCTGTGTCCGTATTGTAAATGCCGTGTCCCTTGAAGCGCTCCTCCAGCTCATCGCTGCCGCTGTCCCGATCTGAGTCTTCATTGTCGCCAGACTCTAGTATTTCAACGTCGTATTTGTAGTTCTCGGCCAGCACCAAATTTGTCGCAGTGTTCAGCTGAAAAGAAAAGGGAACCGTTAGACAAGCTAATTGACATACATATATATATATATATATATCCATATATATATCCATTTAAGAGTGTATAAAGCAATGCATGACAGTTAAATTTCATTTGGCACGTGATTAAATGTCGATTTCTAAAATTTTGATAAAACGGGGCAGGTCTATTATATTTTAAGCATGACAAATTGCGTGCATGGGTCGAAAAAACCCCTGTGTTCTTTATCACATCTATCATATCAGCCTTATAACTGATATACAACTCATATATTTATCAGATATGATGAAAGACCCTTCACGAGTTGAATTTAAACTTATTAAGCTTTAAAATTAGATCTGAAAATTTTCAATAAGATAATTTATTATACCTAAAAGCAAAAAAGGGGAACAAATTAAATTATAAACTTGATTTTTTCTTATTATTTTTTAGTCTTAACGAGCGAAAATAAAAAAGAAATATGTTTATGAGAATCATAAAAAAAATAATATTTTCATATTAAGCTGATTATATAGAAAATGATTAATTGTAGTAATTAAAATCATGTTCAAATTAACTTATAATTTAATAATTTATTTATTTTGGCACCGAAGTATTTTAAATATTGGGTAAACACAAACCAAAACAAAAAACACTTGGAAGTGTTAACTTTACTCATATTAATCTGTTTGTTAAGTCAACAATTTGTGTGATTAAAATCCTGTTCAAATAATGATTTATTATGTCAATAATAGTGATTCATTTTTCCAATGAACATAAATCTAAATTTCTTATGCAATGCTCCGCAGATTTTACGACACTTAAAGGTATTTGCTTGCAGCTTAATTGCGCCTTAAACTTTAGCATACGCTTAATCAAGAGTCATTAGCTCTTTAAAACCCGAGATGACAGTAAGCCAAGCAAGGTCTGATAACTGTTATTAGCGACTCGTTGCACTTGCTGCAAGCTCTGATTACACAAGCCATTTTCAAAGCTTTCCATTGACCCAAGGGTCGTCGTAAACTAAGGCGAGCAGATCAGGTCGCCTCTGTAATTTAATAAAGTCGAGTAAGTAATTCTGCTGCTGCTGCTGCTGCTACGTGACTTGTCATTTTGTCTCTCCCTCTCCCTCTCTCTCTCTCTGTCGCTTTCTCGCTTCGAGTTTCACTTTGACGAGGTAGCGACAAAAAAATAAAAATAAAAACAAAAGTTTATCTAATAAAGTGCATAGGTGCAATAAGCCAGTCGGCAATTGAAGGAAACTCATCTTTTGTGTGTTGAAATCGCGTGCGAATCGCGCTCAAAACGCGCTCAGTTAAATATTGACATTGAAACGTCATCGAGCTGGGAAATAACGTTTAGAACTCGGCTTGAAAGTTGAGCGGTTGAGTCATAGCCGTGACGTTTAATGTTAGACTTCGGTGGTTGTCAGGTGGAACTGAGTTGGGGTATCCACTGCCACTACAACCACCAGTAGCACCACTTAAAAATCAAGACGACGCGTTTAGTGCTGTCTCTGTCTCGATTATAAGTGAATTTTTTTATGGAATTTCGTGACTAAGACGATAAAAACCCTCATCGACGAGACTTCTTCTGCTTCTTCTTCTTCAGTTGCAGCTTAATTTTATGCAAAATGTGACCACACTGGTTTTGAGCCTTAAAAGGCAAACAGCACGCGTGTCTTTCTTGCGGTTTCTGCATTTAATCAAAGTGAAAATAAATATACATATGTATATTTATATATTTATAAATATATGTATGTTTATACGAATTTGTCTTAAAGCGGCACATTTCCGGTTCTGTATAAAAATAAAGCGACCGAGCTCATATTTCATTTTGATTTTTGTTTTTCTTTGCTCTTTTTCGGTGACGACTTTTTGAAATAACTTGGGTGCGTCAGAAGTGACTTTGGAGCCGGTCGGCACTTTTGTCCGCTGGCCCAATTCCTCTCAGCTTGCGGCCAGTGATTAGCTTACCTCCTCGCCAGCGCTGACAGCTGTGTTATTTTTGGCTGCCTGTCCACTCGAATCCCTTTGTGTGGCAGTATCAGCTTTCCTCGTTGCGTCGTCTTCTACGGGCTTACCATGGCCTGTTGTAATAACAAAAAAAAACAGACAATTAAGCAGAAAAGATTAATTAAACATATTCCTTGGAAAAAGGTAAATCTTTAAATATTTGCTCAACTGTTGTGCGAGTTCTAAAAAAAATATCACACATTTGTTTATTGGATTAATTATCTTGCCACAAATTTGCTGGAAAAGCCAGCATAATAATTATCTAACACAGAAGCTGACATAATTTTAAATGACGTTGAAATTTAGAAGCGACAAACCAATTCAAACCGGTCTACAGATATATAGCATGTTCATAGCATTTGTTTTTAACATAATAAAACAATGAAAACAGTCCAAATGCCAATGGCTGTTTTGGCATGCGTATCGCATAAAATGCAAATTTGGGTTTTGCGAATAATTTCACAAGAGGTTGCCCCAAAAATAATTTTGGGCATTTGAAATAGTGTATTTAGCACGGCCAAAAACCCAATTCTGTTGCCAAGTATTGCAGATATGAAAAAATACCCCAATGCGTGAATCAATTGTTTATCAAATGGCAGCAACTGTTATCAAAATTGTAATCATAGCCATCGCGGACAATATCTTATCAATTTTCAAGGAAGCGAATAAATGGCCTTTATAAATTTAAATAAACACTTTTTAACGCATCCCTTATTTTTGTTGTATAATAAAAGACCTTGATGTAGTTTTCAAGGCTATAGTTAGCACTATTAAAAATGATATTTATGCGCCATAAACTTGGCTCTTAACGTTAACGGTGCTAGGCAAAGGGTAATTGCGTATCCAAGCGTGTATTTGGCCTCCGTTCTGCCTTCCAGCTGCATTGGAAACTAGTTTCCAGTTAATGTAAGAGTAGATAAATAAATATTGAGACGCTGCGTGGATTGTTGTAGTGTGCCTTGTCTATCTGTTTGGCCCATGTGTGTATGTATGTGTGTCTAGCTGGAGTGTGTGTACACACAGATGTACTACTTACAGAAACCCGTCAGAAGCAGCACCAGCACCAGCAAGAGACTGCAGAATTTTAAACAGTTACTGTTGGCACGCATTTTTGCTTTATTTTGTTGCTGTTTTTTATCAATTATTAATGAGTTCGCTTATCACTTGCGCGTTAATTTAAAAAAGGTTTAGCACAGTGCGTCAGCTGATATTTTGAGTAAGGTGAGTAATTGTCGGGATTTGAAACATAAAAACACTTTATGATCAATTAATTCGTTCGGTTGCGCGTTATTTTTGCGCGTGCGTTCGCGACGAGCTCTGCCTGAAGACTGAGCGCAAACTTTACAAGCGAGCAAAGCCAAAGCTTTCAAGAGGGCGATAGAGCGATAGAGAAAGAGCTTGTGACAAGTTCAAAGTTAACGGCCAGATCAGAGCGAATGACAAAGAGAAGTTTAATTTGTTTGCGCGAAGCTTATACCATAAACCAGTTCGGAATCGTTTTGTGCTGATTTATATCAGTGCTGCCCAAACAGGATATAGTCTATAAAAAAAAGCTAACAAAGAGGACAATACAAATTAAAAACGGTAAATATATTTTTTATGATACCATTCAAATAAATCTGAATAAGTGAAATGCATCGTATTTTGTCCATCTCATCAATCAATTAATTTAATAAAATCAGAAACTCTAAATATTGTCCGCTCACTTGGAGATTTATTTTAACAATAGGTGAATTGATAACTAAAAGTCATAAAATTCTGTAGACAGGTATTTTTGAAAAAGGCTAAAATGGCAGCACTCATCAACATACTGCATAAAAGTCTTCTTTCATAATTGAATCACGACGATAAACATAGATATGATTTTTAGGTAAAATTTTATTTTTATTATTATTTTCTAGACTTTGAATGTGAAGCGTCTGGGTTATACAAATTGGAGATGTGTTCCTTGTTGATCTACATATGCCAAAGGCAACACAGGGCCTAAACCGTAATATATCTTCTTCTATATAATCAACAATTTAACTTTACTAATTACTAATTGCTTGCACTTTTAGCTTCAACATTTGGGAGCGGAGATGGGAGGGGTCGAAAAACATTTGGCCACCGAGCGCCGACGGATTCACATCATCCTGAGCACCCAAGCCCACTGGTTCATATACAGCTTACAAGATAAGTTAAAATATACAACATATATAGCGCCGGCCGACTGGGCGATCAGGGTGAAGCATGGCCGTCGATGTTCGGTGGCCAGCCAGTGTCGCGTTCCAGTGGGTGAACGAACAGCCGTGCCAGCGATCTGCCGCATCACAGATAAGAAAATGGAAACTGACCAGCAGCTCCGGCACGGAAGAGATCACACGCACGGGTACGCGACCAACGGGTGACAAAAGTAATCTATATATATATATAAGAATGAAACTTCTGGCACACATTTAAAACCTACAACTATTTTCTTTGTAGGAAGTCATTGTGTCTGTCAATGATTGACTGATGGTTGATGGATGATGATAAGTGTAACTTAAGCTGCTCAGAGGTAAATCGTGTGCAGCTCTTAAACAAATTGCTCCTGACTGTTGGCCGACAGCTCCATCAGTCGCCAGGCAGCCTTTGGATTGAGCTCGTTGCGATCACGGCAAAGCACCCACACATAATGGACACGCATCACCTTGTCGGGATCACCCTCGACGACTTGGGCCTTCTGGTCACGCACGCACATTATTTGTTGCGCCTGGAACGTGATAATCAGCACTGGTCCCTGCTCCATGACCTTGCCCATGGCGAGCTCGATGTTTTCAATGTCCAGGATTTTGGAGTCTAGATAGAGTCCGGTCTTTTTCGCTTGCGTAATAGGCGTGGCAATAATGTTGTATGTACTCTCGAAGCACCAGTCCTTCAGAATCTCCAGATCGCCACGCACAATGGCCTCCAGCACATTGGGTATAATATCCTTTTCGCAGTCGTGTAAAAACTCTTTCTGGTCAAAACTGGGATCGATTTTTACGAGTTCCGTCATCGTCTCGGACAGCTCTGTTTTGGAGAAGAGACCACCCATCACATCAGACACCTTGTCGGTGAGCAGGCGGGATGCTCTAATGACCGGATTTTCGGATTCATCATATTTCACTTTCCAGTCGAATACTTTATTTACATAGGTATTGTTGTTCTTGAAATTCTCCCAAGATTGATAAAATTTCGAGTCCTTGTGCAGCTCAAGGCCTGTAAGAAATGAAGAAGGTAATTCAGTATTCTGGTTTAATGCGAAGTGGAACATTTCGCTCACCTGTTGCTTCAGTATTTGCCTCCACGACACGCGAGCTATCGGACAAATCGACCTGGACACGCTTGCGCAGCTTAACCGGTGAGCAATACACACGATTGTCTATGCTCGTCGCATTCATTTCCTTTTTGATCATTGTCGTCGTGTCGGAGATGGCCTTGAAGGCGCCAGATTGGCCAATTTTGTCGCTTGTGTCTGTTATCGTATCGCTGACGCCTTTCGCCTTCTTTGATAGCTCCTCAGAAACTTTTTTGGCCAGGTCCGATTTGGAGGCATCGTCAATAACATCGCCAACTTTCTCCTTTATGGCGCCCAGCTGCTCTTTCAATATGCTCGACGACTTTTGCGCCTCGGATTCAACAATGTTGAATTTTTGCCGCGCCGACTTCAATGCATCCGATTGTTCCAGCTTTTGGGCCTCTTCACGAAACTTCTTTATGCTATCCTTCATCTCCTTGTTCTTATCCATTTCACTGCGCACATTCTCAACGAATTGTGAAAAGAAGCCTGGCCGGCGTCCAGGCGTGCTATACCAGCGTTGCTAACAAACAAACAAAAACGTACATTTTTAAAATCTGTTTTTTATTGCGAGTTATTTCAACTCACCGGCTGTTGTTGCAGGTTGGAGCTCGCTAACTGATAGGTGATTACGCAGGCGCGCTCCCGCGCTAAGGCAGACAATTTGTACTGGAATTAGAAAAGGAATGAGGTTTATTTATATATTATTCGCTGATTAGCACTCGGTGCACTTGGGGCAAGTTTAACCTCCAAACGGTCACATGTGAGGATGGGGTGCGATGCCTGGCGCCTGCCTAAAATGTATGAACCTACCATGATGACAGGTGCTGCTTCTAAGTGGAGTTTTCACCGGACTTTCGCTGTGTGAGCAAAAGCTTAGGAAGTTTATGTCAATTGTACGAAATTTATGTAATTCGCACTTGGAGACACGCACGTATCACAATCTAAGCAGCAGCTGTTTTTCGTGAGTAGTGTTGGTAAGTGTTAAGTGCTGCGTAATGTTTGTGTTCACCGCGCGATTCGAATTGTGAAGTGCGTTTTGTTAGGTATATATATGTATTTGTTAATTAGTGTAGGATGATTGTGACTGCAACTCTACAGTTGTTGTGTACTATATAATTAAGTGATTTGTAAATCCTGCTTGCTGTGCTGAATTATTGTCTATTTTGTTTTATTCATTTCATCGTACAACTAGGTGGCAACGCTTCGGGTGATCATTTTGAGCTGCATTTAACCGTTAATTTTGCCGAAATTTCTGTAAATTTGGCTGTACATACAAGCGTAATCTTTCCATTAAATTGATTTCGTAGTTTGCGGTTGCCGCTCCTTGTGTTTTTGACAAATTACAATTTATTTAGTTTTTGTTATTTCCGTGCCACTTTTACACGGTGAATTTAAGTTAGCAACATAAGTAAGATTGTTTAAGAGCAAGAAGTAACGCTTATATACTTCGAATAAATAAAATCCAACCTATTTCCAACGAAAAGTTAACGGCACTTGTTATTGGCAGTGGTCATGTTTCGCAGCAGCAGCGCTAGTAGCAGCAGCAGCAGCAGCCTGGAAGGCAATACACCAATTGTAAGTGGACGCCATTACAAGTTCTCCCTAACTATGATATTTACACACACTTATACATATGCGTGTGCATGTGAATGTTTATATGTATGTATTGTATATGTATTAGGACAATATTTCGACCTTTCAGGCTTTAGGCGGCCTCAACATGTACTTGGACACCAGTTTACAGCACAGCAACAATAACATGTCGCCGCCTATGTCCGTCTCGGCGCCGCTGAGCCCGCCGGCGACGCCGCTGACACCGCAGCACCCAGCAATGTCGTCGACTCAGTTTCCCCTGCTGACGGACAACGAGCAATTGAACACGGCCAATGCATTTTTGCTGCAGCGGCAGTATCAATACCATCTGCTGATCCAACATCATCAGCAGCAACTTGCCTTGGCGCAGCATCAGTTGGCTTTGGCTGCTTCAGCGGCTGCTGTGAATCATCACCAAAAGGACGAGATAGCGCATTCTCTAAAAATGTTTGCGCTTTTCACGGCGTGCAATGCAGGTAGGTGCGAGCGGGACAGATAGAGTGGTCAACTTTACAGTTTTTAGTTAATAGAAATAGCTTTCAGAATGCTGTCGGTTATTGAACCCAATTGTCAATTTAATACTCTTTGTAATGCATTTTAAAGTGCGACTCTAAAACTGTAGATGTGTTTGGCTTCATATTTGAGGATTTTTTTTTCAATAGAAATATAACATTTTACCTCAAAACTTTGCACAGATAACGGCAGTGGAAGCACACCGGATGCTATGCAGGACTTTGCAGCCAATGGGTATGTGAGCGATGACTTCAATCGTTTTAGTTGTGCAACGCCACAGCCACAACAGTTGCAGCCGTATCAGCAATTGCTACGCCAGCAGTTTCCCAGTGCAACAGCAACAGTCGCTGGCAATTCAGTGAATACAGCAGGAGTTTTGCCGCCTTCACTGGCAGCTAGCCAGTTGATAAATTTCAACAATTATCGGGAGCATCTGAATAATGTTTGGCGTAGCATGTCTATGGCCTATATGCCGAATAACATGGCGGTGAACGCAAGCATTGCATTGCCATCTGCTAGCCAAAGGAATACCCAAACGCCCGTGGGTTTGGCTATGCCGCCAGATCATGTACGTAATGTAACAAATGTGAACATTACCAATAACAATAACAAACAGCAAAAGCGTTACAACAATCAAAAGCACAAGGAACCGGTGAGTGGCTGAAATGCGTTCGTTGATAATTTTCATTTAAATCCTTCAATCCTCGACAGGTGCAAAGACACTGTGTTTTCTGTGAAAACAATCATGAACCCGATGCTTTGGTCAAAAGCCATTCCGTGCGCGACGCTTGTGGACGTGTTTTGTGTCCCAAATTGCGCACCTATGTGTGCCCCATATGTGGAGCATCGGGCGACTCGGCGCACACCATTAAGTATTGCCCCAAGAAACCAATAATAACAATGGAGGACGCCATTAGGGCAGAATCATTGCGACTGACAAAAAGCAACTATTACAAGCAGCAGATGAAGGTTTAAGAGTAGATGAAACTCTGGTAGTTTCTCGGGAATGTATATATAACCGATATATATATATACACTACTTGCAAACTATAATCAATTAAGAGATGCCAACATATTGCGCCAGGCGCGTTCGAATTTATTATTATATATTGCTTATAATATATATTTATTTTTTTTTTAACTTCGGTCTGCTTAGTGTCATCGCTAGCTAAGCACACGGCGTAAATTTGAAATAATTGTTTTTCACTTACAATCTCGTAATATTTGTTAAATCGCAGCGACCGATAGAAAGGTCTCCAAACTGGCTTATTGATAAGTGCCAGCATTTTTGTTACTGCCAACGAATCGGCAATATTGTTTTGATATATGATATATCTATCTGTGAATTGAAGACTTTGAATTTTGAACTGCCAATCTTGATAGTGTTTAATTTGAATATTTACTCGAGAAAAAGAGTAATGAATATTTTCGATGGCAGCCTTTTCACAGTATATGTTTTTAAAATTTGACATACAAAAGTTGATTACCAACGCAATTTTTAATATATGTTTATTTTCATTATTTTTTTCTGAATTTCAATTACCAATATATATATATATATCAATTATATATTTAGTAAATTGTTTTCAATACGTACAAATCATAATGTATTAATATACGAATCATAATGTAATATACAAAAGCATATAAATTTTTATTTTTTTTTTTATAAAAATGCAAAGAATATTTCGAAAATGTCGAATTAAGCATATCAATTTTTATTTTTTTTTTTATAAAAATGCAAAGAATATTTCGAAAATGTCGAATTAAGCATATAAATTTTTATTTTTTTTTTATAAAAATGCAAAGAATATTTCAAAAATGTCGAATTAAGTATATAAATTGTGTAAGCCAAAGTTGAATTTACTGGCTAAATCGAATAAACTGTTGAGTTAACCTAAATTACGGCTTATCTCTGAAACTCTGCTACAATTAATCAGCATCGTTCTCCGGACGCTTCTCGAACAGCGCCAAAAAGATGCCATCGGTAAGATCATCATCCGGTAGACAGTACAAAACGTTTTTGCCAATTTGAACGTACTCCTTGTCGCCGACATTTTGCCACTTGTTGCGCAGCGCCTTCTTGCAACTTAGCAGCTTGAATGAAGGATTCAGCTGCAGGCATCGCTGGACCACTTGCTCATTCTCCTCCTTCCATAGCGAGCAGGTGCAGTAGACAATGCGTTTGACATCGGGAAAAGCGCTCATGGCATGCGACAGAATCTTGATTTGTAGCCCAGCCAGTTTATATAGACGCTTGTCATCCTTTTGCTCATCGCAAACGCTGATTCGACTTTGCATTCCATTGCCTGAACAACTGGGATCCACCAATACATACTCCACATCCGGACATTTCTCTGCATCTAAGGTGAAAGCTTATTTAGCAATGATCGGTTTTAATGTGTAAGTGTGACTTACCCATGGTGAGAGCATCGCCCAGAATGGGCGTAACTATCTGACAGCCAGCTTCGTTAGTAATGTTGCACAGGGCCATGTAGCGCTCCTTGGACTGCTCGACGGCATAGATGCGACCCTTGTTCTGCATAACATTGCACATATGCAACGTTTTCATGCCAGGAGCGGCGCACATGTCCAACACAGTTGCTCCAGCAGGCGGAGCCAACAGTTCGGCAGCTAGGCAGGTGGCCTTGTTTTGCAATATGAACTTTTTGCTGTGGACAAAATCATGGGATGCCCAATAATGGCTCCACTTGTGATGGAATATCAACACACCCTCTACATGCATGTCCATCAGGAATTCATCCTCCTCCAGGGCGCGTATGGCATTGAGAAAGTCAGGGTATGTGGCGTCTGCTGGCAGCTGCTTGCGTAGCCACTCCTCGCCATACAAATAGTCCAGGGCATCGGCAATGCTGAGCAGATTGGTATTGATGCGCACATAGCGTGGATTGGGCTCTGTGTATTCAAATAAAAAATTTGTTGTTGTGTTATAAAACTTGTTTTTATTAAGACGGCTGTTTTTAAAACTAAATTACTGCTCTTTCTTATCTTCCTCTCGTCTAGCTATCAAAGGCGGGTCCTTTTCGCGAACCGCCTTTAGCACATACATGGCCACAATGGCATTGACCACCAGCACAGCTGTCAGCACAGAGTAGCCGTTCACTTCAAATAAGCTTAGCTCGGGATATGATTCCGTCAGCCAGGAGCGCACACCATAGAAGCCCAGGAATGGCAGCGTGAACATAAGCACACTGTACGCCATTAGCCAGAGAAACACCTCGAGGCTCTTATCCAGCGATTGTTCCAGCGGTGGCTCAAGTTCCTCCAAGGGTTCAGCTTCCGAAACAATTGGTTCCAATGCAGACTCGGTAACTGGTTCCACGGCCAGCGTCGATTGCTTTTTCGATTTTTTGGTCATTGTGTGCTTGAATACTCAACCGATGACTTCTACTAATACTGTTGGAACTACGTCAATGTAAAAAGAACACCTGCCTTTCTTTTGAATGTTTGCACCGCCTATCGCCTGCTCCAATCGCTCCTTATACGTTCGCACCGTTTGCACTGGTTTGCTATCCCCGTTAAGTTGTCCGCGTCCGAAAATCAATTCTGTGACAAGCACCTTTGCCAGTGCCGAATCCAAATTGGGATTGTCTTTCAGCAGGCCCGTCTCCTCGATGGCGTTGTCCACAGCACCCCTGTTGTCGCTGTAATGTTTTAGCACCGCTTGCAAGCTGCGAACACGCTGTTGTTGTTATTGCGAAAAAAAAACAATAGTTGAAATTAGCTGCTTGTTAATTGTGGTTTGTTGTGCTTGGCGTACCGCATGCTTTTCTTCAAATATCAAGGATTTAATTGATTTTTGTTTTTCAATTGCCGCTTTCAATATTTTAGCTGTGGCTTTATATTGGGTGGGCACTTTTATTGAATGTGTAAATTGGCTCATGATGTATCACGTGTGAAATTGTATCGAATCATTCGGACTAAGTTCGTTTGAGCGAAAAAAATGAACCTTTTCACGAAGCGTAGTTCATTTAGTTCTATATTATAGTTCATTGTTCACTGTTATTAACAGTCGTTTTGATTGGCGCCAAATTTAAAAAACAGGTTATAAGCGATTATAAGCATTCATTGTGACATATATTTTGTAAGATAAGCGGTGAAAAGGACGTAAATAATAGCGCCATAACAGAGCCACAACGGCCACAACTGCTATTTCACATCACATCATAATTGGTATCGATAAATAGCGACATCAACAGTTGAATGGTATCGATATTAGTTAGCGCGCGTTTTGAGGAGTTGTCCATTTGGCAGCGAAGTTAAATAAATACTTCAATTAGCGATTTCAAATTGCGCCCATTCATTAAAAAGTACTCACTTATTTTAAATTGTCGATTATTTGATATTGAAAATCATCCAAAAGTAAACGCTGATCATTTAAAAAAGTTTATATGTTTTATTTCATAGACAACGACTAAAATGCATTTTAAACATAGATTTTAGCTTAGCTAATTGTGTATGTAATATTCTTGCGTTTGGTTAAAATTAAGAGCATCATATTAATTAAACACACATACACATATGTATGTATGCACGTACATATGTAATAAAAGGTGGCTACAGCTAATACGGGATTTTAAATGGTATATGGTATATGGTAAATGGTAATGAATACAAATTCAATTGGTATTAAACTGCTTGCAGTTGTAAATGCTTAATTAATCAATGAATTATACTATTGCGCACCTGTGTGTGTGTGTGGCCATTTTTCTACGTGCTATTGTTGTTCATGTCGGGCTTGAGCAAGTGCAACTTGGTTGAAATGGGTCGCAATGACGTTGTTAGTGATGGCGATGAGTGCGATGAGTGGAGTGTCCTGTCAAAGCCAGGAATTGTCGAAGTGCTGCTGCTGCTGCTGCTACCGCGGGAACTAAACGGCACCGGACTCGAATAATCCGTGACTGTCGATAGCCCGGACTGGGTGGTGGCCAGAAAGTCCTCGGGCAACTCGCCACGATAGACGCCAAACTGTGGAGTGGTGCGTATAAGGTTCTGTAATGGTGTCAGACCATAGTGCTGGTGCCGTGAGTGTCCAGTGTCGCGTGCATCCAGTTTGGGTGGCAGGACAAGGGTGCTGTCGATCACGGATTTGCCATCGAAAGTGTAAACAGCACCGCTCGGTATGCTGGCATGTGGAATCTTGCGATTATCCGGCGGCAAGTAGTAGGTATCAATACGTTCGGCTGCTTGAGCCACCTTGTCATCAGGTTCCGTCTCTAAATCGTCAGCAAATGCGAATTGTTTCTCCTCATCCTCCACTGACTCAAACAGGTTCGACACGTCATCATATTCGGGATCATCCTCCTCCGGAGAGCTATGTTTCTTTTCAACTACACTTGGCTGATGTGTGGCCGTTAGCCGTTCCTCGTGCGCCTCGGGGTCGCTATGCATCTCGTCTGTGTCCACGTCTGCGTCATCATCCCCACTGAACAATTCCTCAAGAGACGGTTTACGCAGCTCAGCCGCCGCTGGCAGCGTATGTTTCAGTGCCGCTGAGGGTAATCTCAGCGGCGATGCGGATGGCACGGATGACCCGGATGTCCCAGATGTTCCGGATTTCACAGCGTCATCTTGTTTCGCCTTCAATGCCAGCATTGTCGCATTAGTGCTGTCCAGCGGAGACGGAATGAACATCGGCTCAAAGCTTTGCGTCTCACTGCCACCCTGCTGGGCGGTGAGGAATAAGGTATCTGTTTCCATGACCTCATCGATTTCCGTACCGGGATCCTCGCGTCGATGAGCCACCTGCTCGATTAGCTCTGGTGGCAGCTGCACTCCATTGCCATCGTTCCGCATGATCGGCCGGAATCCGCTTTCGACGACCACGGAGTCTGGCTTGAATCCTTGATTGATCGCTGGACGCATGCTGGCAATTTGTTCCGGTGACGGCTCCTCGGGTAGCGGACGCTTGACAAGTGGTATTAACGTGGATGTTGTTGTGGTCAGCACGTGTTTTTGCTCCGCTTTGGCATTTACATTAAAGTAGGACGACGCCTTAAGGGATGCTTGAGGTTCCACATCGACATACGGCACGGGTAGTGAAATAATGGGCTTGGCCTTAATTTTGTTACGATCTGCGCCATCTCCAGTCTTTCGCTGTCCGGGTCCGCCGAGTTCCGTGGGCTGACCCAACAACAGCACTGAGGCGGCTATTGGTTGGATGGGAAAATGTTTCTCCTTGAGGAAGGGCTTCAGTAGGCTGGGCACCGGCTTGCGATAGTGATTAACAATCAGCGAAGATTGGGGCAGTATGGCGCCCGGTGGCGGATGTTGTTGTGGCAGTACCGGTCTGGAAGCGGGCACCTTCTTAATGGGGCCGGGGTACGGTCGACGGCCGGGCAGCTTGACGGGATGGAAGAGCGGTGCATTCTGCGGTGGACGTAGATATTCAGAGAGACTAATGGTTTTCTGCGCCAGCGCTGGAAGATTACTAGTTAGATTGTGATGGTGCAGTGCTGAGTGAGTTTGAACGTGCGCAAGATGATGATGCGGATACGGATGTTTGTGCGGATGTGGGTGGGGATGGGGATGGGGGAATGGGTAGTGTGCGTTGTGCAAATGCGGATATTGTAAACGCTGCTGATGCAAATGTGTGTTAACAATTACAGATTGCGGTGATTGCGGTGCTGCGAAAATGGGCAGTTTCGGATGAACCGGTGATGACGATGAAGATGACGAGGAGGAGGTGGAGGACAATTGCGATGATGATTTTAATAAATGAGTTTCGCCATGCAAAATCTCTGGTTTGGCTGGTGCCAGCAATGGTTTCGATGGTATTCGAGAGCCGATAATGTCATTGTTGTTGTTGCCGTTGTTGTTGTTGTTGGTTTCTCGTAGGTGTGTCGGTGGTTCGGCTAGGATCGACTGGTTCCTTAGTAGGCTCTCCTCGAGAGCCTCTGCAGCGCGGATGCCATCTGAAATCAGTTTGGTTATTTCCGAAGATTTCGTTATTTCAAAACTCAGTTTAGGCGGTGTTCCATTCATATTGTGATTCTTAATCAAATCGGTTTGGTGCTTCAATAAAAAATTATCGTTGGGGCTGACCTTGGTTTCGTGGCGTAGCGATGACTCGGCGGCATAGTCTTCACGCACCGGAACCGGTTCGCGCAACTCAAGCCGATCGGAGGCGGCGCCAATGCCATCGCCGGAGCCATCGCACGAGTCGTGCACGTGTATCTTCCAGCCCAGATAACGATGGGTGAAACAGTGATAGTAAACGGTGTCCGGCGTATTCCTATCCGGCTTCCAGCTGATCACACCTGGCTCGCCGGCATCACACTTGAGTGTCAGCGTTCGCTGGTATGCCCCAAAGGATTGATAATCATCCGCCGGAGGGCCATCCACATCGGGCGTCCAGTTGCACAAACGGCCCACGCCCGTTGGCGTCACTTGACCAGACCTGGACCGATGAACACCAGCAAAGATGCGTACGGCCTGGCCATAGAATCAACACATATAGTTTTAGCTATTCCAGCAATTCCCTTCTCTCTCCTTACCTTCTTCTCCTCCTCGCGTTTATGCTCGTAGCCACCAACGGGATCGTCGCTAATATAGAAGGGATGATACTTGGCGGGTATGTCCGGATTGTTGCCGCCCTCAACCACAAAGGTGTAGGTCCTGCCACGCACCACATGTAGCTCGGGAATAAGCAGTCCATTGATGTACCAGGAGATGCCCCAACCCACATGACCTGTAAAAAGATAATAGATGAATAGGAATAGGAGAAAAGGCAGGAGATAATAATTAAAAGTGATCTATTGGAAACTGGGCGTCTCATTCTGCTTTTTTATAGGGTGTTTAAAAATAGGAACAAAATATATACATATCTTCAGAAATACCCACCTGTTATAGCTGGATAACCATGCTTGCCGCCAGTCGGTCCCATTTGGGCATAGAAGACACCATCCTCCGGCTCATGGCATTGTATGGCCGGAATATCCCAGGCACCGTTGCTGTTCACAGGCCTGGGTGTCGGCACCGGACGACGTTGGTTGGATACGGCGGTCTCTTGGCGGCGTAACGGGCCCTGTACTGTTGTGGTGCGTTGCAGGGCCTGCGCGCGATTCTCATAGAACTCTTCGTCGGGCTCAATGTTGGGGCGACCTGCGGGTGGATAGCCCTTACCGCCAGTGGAGCTAATTTGTGTGACTTCCTCCTCCTGTTCGGTGGAGCTGCTGCTGCTGCCTGGCTTGGCACCCTCCGGCAAAGGACAATTCCATTTGGGCTGGCGTCCAAACTCAATCTGATGCAAATGCTTATTATAGTAGGTGTGGAAGGAGACCTCACGGAAATCATTCAAGGGCCCAATGGCCCAAACAATGGACTCCACATCACTGATTGAGATGGGTAAGTCGAGACGATCAGTGGCAGAGAGCGATCGCTGATAGGTGACAATGGAATAACCATTGACCATGGCCGCATTCAGCAGTCGTATGGAATTGGTGTTTGGCTGTATCTTCACATCTGGACAGGCGCCCCGACTGCCCGAACATTGGGCCTTGCCCTCCAGTAGATAATCCTGGGCAAAACCATTGCCGGTCTCGGGATCCACCCAGGCAACGGCGACATCAGCTCCAATCATTTGGCTAATGTTCTTGTTGGGCGAGATGCCAAAGGACATGTAATTGTTGGGTTCTGTGGAGAATTGAGAAGTTGGGAGTGGCATTCTCAGAAATTCATTGCTATTGGGAACGCAATCAACGAAAGTTGCTCGCCCCATTTCTGGAGGCCACAACACAATAACAACAACAACAACAACAACATTCATCTAAATGGATGCCTAACCAAGCAAACAACCAACCGGTTGCCACGTTCCAGGTGAACAAATTCCAGTTGGCATTCTTAGCGGTTCCAAATAGCACTCGCCAAGAGCCTAGAGCTCAACACTGAAGATTCAAGACCAGTAGCCTCCAGAAGAACGCGTGCCACAGAAATGCACTCGTAGATGGTCATGCACCAAGATAGTGTGTGTGTGTGTGTGTGAGTGTGTGTGTGTGTGTGTGCAGATGCAGAGGCGAGCCATCGTCAACATTGTCAGCATCCAGCGCTCGATGGTCATTAATTGCCCCGTGCTCCGTGCTCCGTGCTCCGTGCTCCGTGCTCCGTGCTTTGGTTGCGCAATAAACCAGTCGTCGTATATTTTGCAACTTGTTATTCTACTAACGTTGCTGCCGCTGATCGGTCAATTTGGCTGCTAACTGGATTTTTATGTTGTTTCATCTTCAATATGTGTGCGTGTGTGTGTGTGAGACTCCTTTATTAACTGTACTCGGTAAAATGTCAAAGCATCATAAATCGAATAAACTCGCCTATTCTCAACGAAGCAACTATTCAAGATCTATGAGGCAAAAGGGCTTTGCTTGTGGATCAGGCAGTGATTAATTAACTCCAAAATATTCCTATTCCCAGATAATAAAAATCTTTTTAATGATCGACCATTTTATGGAAAGGCTTTGTTCGACTTGTTAAATTAAATCGATTGGAATATTTGAAATCAGTCTGATTTCATCTTCTTTAAAAGAAGTTTGAGATATTTTTGACATTTTACCTATTCAATGAGGAGTCGAAATGGGAAATACATTAGCATGATGATGTCCGAAATATATATATCTGAAATGTATCACTATATCATATAGTTTCCATAGGAACAGTTGTTCGAAAGAACAACTTTTATTTATATACAACAAGATCTTTGAACCAAATTCATTAGTTGTATATTCAATTTGGAAAAATGAATATAGCTTCGTAGGAACAATAATTTTGGGGGGTTTTTTTTTTAATTCCAATGTGAATTAGAAATTAGGAGTTTTTTTTTTTTAATTTCGATGTGAATTAGGGTACGTAATTGCTTCCTTTACTTTAGATTTATAGATATTTTGGACATACTTACATATGACATAAGATGTCGGAATAGCAGGTCTATTAGCATGACCATATTAACGTATTTTGAATAGAGTTTACCCAACCATGTTTAACAACGTATTAGAGCCTCTCGAAAGTGTGAGTTTGTGTCAATCAATCTTAATTTACCTGTCACTTTGTTTAATGCTTTGATTGAAGCCGCTAAACAATTGATGCCAATTTGTGGTCAGTTTTTGTTTTTTTTTTTTTTTTTGTGGCTTGGGTTTTAAATTGCTTGTGTGCATTTTAAGACGAGTATCAAGTTCGAGTTAAGGGGTAACCATAAATGTTTCCGTATTGGAACTTACCCAATTTGGCGACCAATTGTATAACGATGCTCTCACCGGCCACGGCCCAGCGGACTTCAAATGCCAGATCATCGTAGAGCACCTCGCAGTTGAGCTTGGACTAGAAGAGAATTATTTGCGGCTTTTGTATTTGTCGATAAGCATTTGGAATTGGAGCAGCATGAAATGAGTGTGCATTGGATTAGGACAAAATGATAAGGGATAAGGATTTGGTTGATTATGCAAATTATGTAATGGGCTGATAATCAGCGCTTGCCAAAGTCGAATTTTGTTTAACCAAATGTTAGTCTTTTCACTTTTTGCTGCATTCAAAAATTTTGCTTTTCAATCAAGAATATCACAATTTTTTATTTACTGATTTAATCGATTTATGAAGCACATACAAAATGAAAATGTTTTATTGGCTGGGTAAGGAAAATTGCTTGCGGAAGGTACAAAAAGAAAACGAAGGATTAAGTTAGTATGGCTAAGGATTGGCGCATGTACATAGTATATATATATATATATTTGTGTATATATGTGGTATATGAAGGTGTAAGTGTGTGTTTTTGTTGGTTGGGGGTAACGGGTACTGTAAAGGGTAGGGCTTGTTGGGGACTAGGAGGGAATGCTTGGATTGGGCGAACCCAAAGAATTCATTGCACACATTTCATTTTGTATTGGCGCTCAATTCAAACAAACAACAAAAAAAAAAAACAAAGCAAAAGTTTTTCAAGACAACAAAACACAGAATATGACCAATTGAATATGTAAATGTGCTGCACATATATTTTATACATCAAATTCAACAAATTCGGTTAATCCATTCAAATACGTAGTATATAAAGAAATGCACACTTAAAGGCTAATAATTTCAAGGCAACTCGAATGTTATTGATAAATATGTTGCATACAAAATAAATACGAGTATTAATTAATGTATTTAAATAAATTCCACGCTTGGCAAGTGCCTATGTTAATTGGCAATCAGGTCAGCAGCTCGCTTAGTATTAGATTTAACGGCTTCTTTACCTGTGGACTGATGCCCAGCATTTTCAGCGAGGGCGGCACATTGAGCCCTTCGGGCAGACGGACGTGACCAAAGTCAACGGTGAATGCCTCACACCAGACACCAAAGTGCCCAATATCAAAGATGGTCAAATCCTCGGGCAGCGTCAAAACAATCGTCTTTCTATCGTAGCGACGCAGTGGAATCTCCTTGCCATTCTCGTCCGGTATGCGTAGGCCATCGGGCGAGGGACGCTGTCCACGACCCACCCAAAATTTGGCATCTGTAAATTGAAATGAGTATCCATCGCCACGATGGCTACGGCATGGTACTCACCTGGCGCCTCGCCATCATAGCTAAAGTTGGGCACCAGCAGCGTTTGGGCATCCACAATGACAATGTTATCGGAGGAGACGCCATGGACACCCCTCAGCGCATTGATTTTCTGCGGTCGGGGAAAATCCAAGCTGCTCGGAATGGCCACATCACCGAAATTGACAGCAAACTCATCGCACCACACGGAGAACCACTTGACATCGCGCAGCGTCTTGCCCTCTGGCAACGACAAAGTGATATCCTTGTTGCGATAGCGTCGGGTTAATGATGTGGTGCCACCGCGCTCATCACGGAGGCGGGCGGCGCCCTCGTTGCTGGGCCGGGCTGTGTTGCCCACATAGAAGTAGGCGGCGGGCGCTTCGCCATCATAGTTGAATTTCTTGATAAATATCGTGCGGGAATCTACGGCATACACGTCACCGGAAACGCCATGGTGCAGTCGTGTTAGTGAGCCGATCTTGGTGCCATAATATGGATAGGCGGCATCACAGCCAAGCTGCAGTGCTGTTTAAGCAACAAAAAAAAAAAAAACAAAAACAAAAACGAAAAAAAATGTTAGGTAAACTAAAACAAATGACTTAGGCAACGAACTTGAGTAGGCAACTCACGCGAATAAAAAAAAAAACAAATAATAAAGTAATAAATAAACAATTCTCAGGCACCACTTAACAGCTATTTAATTATTCGCATGAAATTTACATATTAACAGCAGTTCGAGTTCTATAACAACAACAACAAAAACCAGCAACAATAATCACGTAATATTCTTGGCTGGCTAAACAAATTTGACCGGGCCAAAAAATAAAAGGCTTATATTTTTAAGCTGCCAGACGTTGCCTTTTATGATGATTAAAAAAAAAAACAAAAAAAAAAAAAAACAGTCGTAGATGTTGCGCAAATGATATTAGTCATAAGCTTAATGGCGTATGGGAAGTTTGCCAAATAAAGTTACCCAAAATATAACAAACACAACAACAATGGAGTTGTAGCAACAGCAGAGTTTATGATGCGTGCAACACAGATCTGTTATTTGTTTAAACAAAACAGAGCAATGCACGGCAGATTTCAAAGAGTTTTTCCAACCCGCCAAATATTAATAACCCGTGCACTAATTTAAAAAAAAATATAACAAAAAAAAAAAAAAACTACTTCTTTTATGGTTGCTTTTTTGTACTTTAATTTTAAACAAATTCTATTTTTTTACTTATGTGAGTCTTTTGCAACTCATTTGCAAATTGTTTGTGCGTATTTTTTTTTAGTTTCAATTTTCAACTTCAAACTTTACCTTCAGAGGCCTTTGCCCAAACTTAGACAAACAAAGTGATCGCTGTTCATTTTGTTGTTGTTAAAATTCAATTAAATTATTTTATGTATTTTTATTTTTTATTTTTTATTTTGGTTTACTGTGGCTATAAACACGTTTGGCCAACTACTATGGGCGGCCTCCATGGCCTGCAGTTTTTCGACGCGACTAGATTTGGTTATGGGGTTTAGATATTAGTTTTTGTTGTTGTTGTTGTAGTTGTTGTTGTTGTAGTTGCTGTGCCCACGATCGATTCGTGGCCATGGCAGTTGCTGCTCCAAATATGCAAGTTTGCCGACAAGTCTTTCCTGTCTGCAGTCAGCAAGTTAAGAATCTCGGCTACTGTTTCACACTTGACTGAATGAAAGTGCCGGCAGTGGAAAATACGTGAAAATACGTGAAAATTATATTATTAAATAGCAGCAGCTTGTAGCGCAAAAATGTCGTTGAGCTTTCAAGTATCTGTTAGTTAGTTAGCTGTGCCAGCCCAAAACCAAGCACGACTCCGATCTACGACTATGAGCAAAATGCAAAATGCCAAAGGTGTAATTAAAAGTTAAATAAAAGCAAACAGCTAACTGCAAACACTGCCGTCGAGTGTATCTTATTAATGATGCTCGGGCCGCAGTTAGACGGAGCTATTAGGCAGCCTATCGAGGTGCCAGTTGATCAACAAACTACTAACCAAATGGAACCCAAACAAATCTAAACCCAACTGGAACTGGTTGCGGCAATTGCCAATCATTGCACGGCCAGCACAGCAGCATTTGGCTAATCAATAGATACACATATATCTATATATACTATATACATATATATCTATATATATATATTCGCGAAAACCCAACAAGCAATCTTCAACCTAGAGACCTACTTTCACGTTGCATACAAAAATCCAAAAGAAGATGATGACGACGAAGAAAAAAAAAAAAAACAGAAAAAAAAAACAAGATAAGACGACGGCATTTTCATTGAGGCAATCGGAGGCCTGATCGGAGGTCTCCGAATTGTATCAAGGAAACGCATACACATAAATTTATGCAAGTCCGTCAGGCAATGCTAATGCAGTCGGCTTACTGTCAGTCAGCCAGTCAGTCAGTTGGTCAATCAGTCAGCCAGTCAGTCAGTCAGTCAGTCAGCCAGTCAGTCAGTCAGTTGGTCAGTCAGTTGCTCACTCAGTCAGTTGCTCACTCAGTCAGTTGCTCACTCAGTCAGTTGGCCAGTTCAACGGTCAACGCCACTCATAAAAACGTGGACAGACAGACGACTGCGACAGCGACTGCGACTGCGACTGCGTCTGTTGAATATTCATTTGGCTTACTTTGCATTCAGAGTCATACAAAAGATGATATATTTGCGCCATGTCATACGGCGCATTGTCTGGCCGCCCTCCAGCCATTAAAAGATACACACACACACACTTACACACACACACATCCATACACTAATCTAGGTTTATTTTATTTACTATTATTATTTTGTTTTTTTGTTTTTTTTTTGGCCAGCAAGCCTCATTTGCATCACAATGCGCGTTTGTCACTCATAAATCACGGCTTAATCTACTTACAACTCAATGCGGCCAATAGGCCAACAAGCAGCAGCAGCAGCCACGGTTTATCCTTCACTGCTGACATGGCTGTCCAACTGGAACTCCAAATTGGAGCAAATGTTTCAATTCTGTTTTGGTTGATGTATTCTTTTTTTTTTGTTTCTTTGAGGACAACACACAGATCCTGACAATTGAGAGACACTGTTTCACTCACACTCACACACACACACACACCCACACACAAACACAGACACGCACGCACAGCTACTTGCTGTTTTTATTAGGGGGGAGGTGGACTTTTGAGGGTGCTTTCCGACTGTTGCACGAACACGACCAAACGCTACGAACTCCAAAACCGCACTGAACGACGTTGCGTCTGCGCTGTGCTTGTGAAGAGTTGAACACTTTGGCGCTGCTGAAGTTGCTGTCGACGTCAGCAGCGGGCTGGTTTCTGTTGTTGTTGTTGTTGCTGCTTACAAGTGCTTAGTTGTTGTTATTGCTCTAGCAGCAGCAGCAGCAGCCACAGCAGTGGTTGTTGTTGATGATGTTGTTATTGGTATTGTTGTTATTGTTATTGTTGTCCCCCTTCCCACGTCTCATCAGCCATCAGCGTCGCCAATAATTATCACAGTCAAAGCCCCAACGCTTGGCTCATATTTTTTTTTTGCACATCTTTTTGTGACGTTTTATGATTTTTTGCATTTTTGTTTAATTTTTTTTGCTCATTTTTTATGTGCATATTCAAATAATAATTTGCGCTATGAACTTGTTTCGCTATAAATGCAATTTTTAATGTTTGCGGCTATAACAAAGAAGAAGAAAAATAAATAAAAAAAGAAAAAACATTTAAGTTGCTCAACTATTTATTTATTTGTTGTAGAAACTGCGTGTCATTGGCTCATATATATACATATCTATATGCAAAATGTTCGAACAATGAATAGTTAAATTTGGCACATTGGTAATTCCGATTTTGGCACTTTTGAGGATTGCGTTGATTATTCAGTTATTGGATTGGATTATTGGATTAAAAATTAGATAATGCGCGGGCGACTATCAATTGCAAATGATAGATGAGGTGAAAGACAGCAGGCCACAATTCGTGAGTTGCCGTCTCCAAGTTCACTGCTGGTGGTCGCCTCAATTGCCTCAATTGCCCCGATTGCCCCGATTGCCTCGTGCTTTGTTAGTTGGCTGCCCAGCGGCTGCTTTGCACAACTTTCTCGTGGAAGCGGTTCGCGAAAGGTCAGCAAAATGGTTGGAGCCATCATTGGGGGCCTGTAACCCGTTGGCTTAGTCGCTTGCATAATTCAATTAACATGAAAGTTATTATTACAATCAGTTCCACAACATCTCTCTCTCTCTCTCTCTCTCTTTCTCTATCTCTTCAATCTGATCTCTATTTAGATAAGACTTTGTTTGAGCCGGTTTTAAATCCTTTATTCGTTTTTTATTAACATAAGCCAAATATTCATTGAAAATGTACACAAATTGTGTAATGTAGGCAATATCCTATAAATTATATGAGTGATTATGCAGAGATATTTGCTTAACTGCCACAACATTTCCTAGGACACCAATAGTGCAACCAATAAGAACGGGATTTTCATTTGAGTTGTCCCATTTATTTGTATTTATTTTAACGATTTAATTCATTTATTTTGTATATAAATGACAAAAAAGATAGTCTAGGGTATCGCTTAGTCGAGCTCTCTTGTCTACACACATTCTTACTTGTTTTGTGTGCCATTGTTTAAAATCCTTTCCTTTTTTAATATGCGTAGAATGGTATTTCAATCATTTTGCATTTGCCATTTTTGCGCATTTAATTTCGAAACATTTTGCGCATTTAAATAAATTAACTCAGTAATGTGAGACAACCAATCAATGCTCATCAGAGGGGCTACGAAAATGATAGCATATTTTTTAATTGTCATGCTAAAAAATTAGCATTAGTATTTAATAATATAAACATATTTATGTGATGATTTCCACGAACTGTTACCATACAATTCATAATCATATTATTGAAGCTTTGGCAAAACCCCACTAAAAATTGTATTCATATGTTTTTGGACTACATGTTTTTGAACAGCGATAAACTTTGGCTCGCCTAATTTGTTTATAAAAAATAAGAAGAAAAACAATAAACTTGGCAACCCCGAATTTTAATTTAATTATAAAACTAATTACAATGCAGAGGGTCGTTGATGATTAATTAAACGCTCTACACAACAATAATAAAATACACTCTACGTTAAGGATGTTAATTAGAGTAGTTTGTAAACAGAGGTTAACCATGAATACAAAAAAGGCAACAATTGTTAATCTATTAACATCAAAGTTGGAAAGCTTCAACACTCCCCCTAAAAAATGATGTACATAACCATAAGTCAGTGTATCATATAAATTATGGAAAGTCATCATAATTCATCTTGCTTATATGTTTTCTTTCACTTTAAGCTTTATTGAAGACATCAAAATGCGATGTATCTTTTTTGAAATGTTTTCGTAATCAACGTATGGGGTGATATTCGGGGAAGGGGGGGGAGACCAACGGGTTTTCATTGCGTGAGCGCCTCTTATGATTATCTGGCAATAAGGCAAACTATCCCAGTGCGTGCCTTCTCCCATGAGCATGTATAATTTGAATCGCCACAAATTGGCTTTGAATTTCTTAACTGACATTGAAGTTCAAGCATGATGATGACCAACTTACAACTTGCAACTAACACCAACAACTAACAGCCACCAACTAATAGCCCCAGTAGCAATTAACATTCAAAATTAAGACGTAAAGCTACCACATTTGGATGCTCGGTTGCCAGCTGGCCGGCTCTTGTCTGGCCTGCTCAGGCCTCGTCTGGCCACTTTCGCAAATACATATACACATATGCACATATACACATATACACATCTATACATTATACACACACACACACACATCACTGACAACGTGCTGGTTGTTAGATTTATTGACATAGTATCTTCGAATGCAAATGCTTTTATAATAAGTAAGTCGGCGAGATTTCAAATAAAATCAGCTAAGACTGAACTGGGAGCTGGTCCGTAATTAGCCATTGTTATTCCAAATTTCATTCATGTGACATTTGGGAAAAGATTAATGCTCTACATCACAAGGCCAAGTGGATTATGTTATTACATACTAATGTACAAGCAACGGGTGTTGTTTTAAATAGTTTAATCATTAATATGCTAATATGACAGTTAACAAATATATTTCTATTTGTATATGGAATTATCACTGATGTGCTAATGTCTTATAATCAAAAAAATCTATGTGACACAGAAGAATGATACCTTTTTAAATGAGTGCTTAGTCTAAATGTATATCATGGAAAAGGGTATAATGATGTTAAGCAGAAGTATGTAACATCTTCAACACCAATATGTCAATATATTTTTAATCAGTATCAACAGAGCTGAGGCGATTTAGCCGTATCGGTTATCCGTTATTTTGCCAGTCTGTATTAACACGCCGATCTCAGAGACTATAAAAGCTAGATATTTGAGATTATAATTAGAAATATGGTGCTGTTATTTGAGTGTTCATTTTGTAAAATTGTTATAAGTTATCGATTACACGCGCAATGTCGTAAATATCGATTCATTTCGATTTCCTATACAAATAAAAGCCACAATTTTAAATTTTATAGCCTTCGAATTGATACATACTATTCTAGGGCATATTATTTATCAATTGTAAAAATGTATTGTTAATTACCTAAGTCGTAATCTAAATCGTGTTCTCATATTTATCTCTTTAATATCGATAGAAGTATAGAGGGGAAAACATGATATTCGAATAGAGTTTAAATATCTGCAGCGACCGAAATTTGAATAGAAACTAGAGTAATATATTTACCAGCTCGTTTCATGGTATCTCGTAGTCGAGCTCACTCGACTATAACAGCAGAATTCGATGGTTCCACACAGCTACTGCAAATATACCCAGTATAAATACGCAACTGGAGATGCATTAACCATATTTATACACTGTTATTCAGTTTTTCACATATAGCCCGTCACTTTCAGCTATGTGATACTTCTTTTGCAAATTTATTGTAAATGAATTATAACGTTTTTAAATTATAACTATTACAATCACTTCGTGCCTGAGCACTTTGGGATCATTTCCTTTTCCTGTCTGATACATTAACGCTGCAATTACAACGAGTTCGATTAGTTTTCTTCGTCCCCCCGAGTGTTTGCACTCACGACTCAGAGTTGCCAGTATGTTTAGTGTTATGTGTAGATACGTATGCATATCAGGTTGGCACCGCGTGGGACGCCGTTGCAGCAAAATCGAAACTTTCGAAACTGTTTTCGATGGTTGGCAAACAGCTCACACATTCAGCGCGCTAAGGTCAAGCAAATTGCATAAATCTCGAGGGGGGCGCGTCTAAAAAGCAGCAAAAAACAAAAACCAAGAAGAAAAAAATCCCTAATCAAAATTGTACAATCACGAAATAAAGATCAGTTTAACACGTCAAACTGACATAGTGAAGGATGCTCGACTCCCGGTTACCCTATATTTTATATAAGTAATTCAAATATTGTGCAACTCTCATCAAAATCAAACAAAATCCATTTTGAACATCAACCCAAACATGTTGAAGACAATGCACTGAATTGCTTAAAAGTTTCCTCGTGCATTAACAAGGACCGACAGCGAAATACTATTATACCGTAATTTGTGTGCAGTCAAGAAATACTGTCCAAGTTTTTGAATGGAAACACATTGTTTTTTCTCTACTAATAAATATGTATATGATTAGCATATAAGTGAGCGTGGCTTTTAAAGACGGTGAACAGAATGATAAATCCGGAGATATGGGCTTTTAGAGATTTTAGGGGCGGGAGTAGGCGTTGCCCAAAAAAATTATAGAGAAGTTTCCTAATAATCTTTCTACCCAGTTTGGCAACTAACTAACTTAAATTGCGGGGGATATGGGAATTTATCGGTTTGGGGGGCGGGAGTGGACCAAAAAATTGTGGAGTTCGATCTTAGTAATATACCTTCTAAGTTTGGTAACTGTAGCTCTTAAATTGCGGGAGATACAGGCATTTATCGTTTTTTTGTGGGCGGTAGTGGGCGTGGTCCAAAATTTTTTTCCACATTTATAAAGGGTGTTACTAGCAAAATATACCTTTAAAATTTGGTGGCAAATGCAAATCTTTGAAGGACCTCGCCAACAACCTGCCAACCAAAATTGGTGACTGTATTCATTAAATTGTGAGAGATATGTCGATTTATCGATTTGCTAAAATCGAATTTAGCGGTTTTCTAGCTCCCCAGTGGACGTTGGACCAAACCCAAAACACTTTAACTTTTGAGGGTACCCTCCAGTATACGTTCCAAGTTTCAAGTATCTATCTCTAAGGGTGTCGGAGAAATGCGCGTTCATACAGACGGGCAGACAGAGAGACGGACAGAGAGAGAGAGAGAGACGGACAGACGGACGGACAGCATGATGGACATTGAACAAAACCAATATACTATTATACCTTTTTGGTGTAATAGTATAATTAATTTAATGTTGATTTAACGTGGCTTATACATTTTTGTTGATAATGATTTTGCTCTTTGTTTTAATATACTCAATGCGCATATTATAGAGGGTATTAAAATTGGAAAGGCAGCATATTAAATTTGATGATTGCAATGACTCGACATTTTCTAATCAGAGTAGCAGCTAGAGCCATCATCATTAGCGTCAGCGGCTGGCTATACATAAATTCAGATTTTGTCGAAAAACAAACAACATCTTGGAATATTATCAAATTGTTGATTCCAAGCAAATCGCGTGCCTTCAATTTTAATTGACTTAATTAGCCACACAAAAGAGCTTAGCTTAGCTTAGATCTGTGCACAAAGCTCCCGCTTACAAGAAGAACCAAAAGCTCTCTGACCTTGAGTAGCCAATCTCTTTGTGGTTTCTTTTGTCGTGTTGTTGTTGTTGTTGTTGTTTGTGTTGCTGCCGTTGGTGTATTCGCAAGCGTGTTGGAGGGGCGTCTATTGGCCTCTTGGGACCTTTCGGCTGCACATTGTTTATGACTTGATTGTTCAGCTGCCGCTGCTTCTTCGGCTAGAGCTGAAGCCAGCGTCTTCTACAATTCAAGGGCACGGGAGCTAACACGGTCATTATGTATTTCTATGTATGCTGATCTGCTGCTGCTGCTGCTGCTGGTTGCTGCTGCTGGTTACTGCTTCTGGCTGCTGCTGGCACATTTGATCAAATTGAATGGTTTACGTTGGCTACCCGACTTCGTCCGCAATGATTTCTAATTTGAATTTTTACTACCATGCATTTGCAAATAATGCTACGACTCTTGACTGTCGACCGTCGACTCTCGTCTGTTGTGTGCCGTGATTGTTTGGCTTATTTATGGCCAGAGCTCGTGTAATTAATCTTCTGTAAAGTTGTAATACTAACTGCACACATACACCTGTAAACACATGTACATGTACACAGCTGAGTGCTGCATGCTAGCCAGGCCAGTCTCAGTGCCACATTATTAGCCACATGCCATTAGTTTTCGCCGCCTCGCATAAATTTACAATTTGCCTTTTGCATGCATTTCTAATGCGACTCTTTATGACATTTCAAGAGGACGGGGCGGGGGCTTAAAGTTTTGGATGGCTTGAGCTGTGTGTTAAGTCCAAAGCATACACTAGTATTACAAATTCTTTGCTTAAGTAAAGAACAAATCCACTGAAGTTTAGAAACTTATGCATAAACAATACAAACAAATATGTATGGAAAATTGACAGTTTTACAATCGCACGACTTCTGTGTATTGTCACAGTCAACTAATTGTTTAAAAAATGTCTTGTGCTGTTATTATGTAAGCACCGCTACTTACAGCAATAACAATAGAAATAGTTTTTCGCATTTTTGTTTTACCATGGAAGCATATTTTGGATGAGGAAATCACCGTTACAACAGCGAAGGCTTCTCGACACAACGACCCACGCATAGACAGCAATTAACTGGCAAATGACGAAACACACTAAAAAGAAGACTCAGCGCATTAGGTAGACAATAAAAACACAAACATTCCTACAAATTTACGTACACAACGTACACATGCATATCAGCTGTGCACATTTACATAAGTATGTACATATGTACATATATGTATATATATGTATGTATGTATGCTGAGGACCTTACAAAGTAACACATGCAGCAAACGTAAGACTCGAATGTTCATAAGCTAGAAAAATCTACTTAAATTGAGAAATGTCAGGCTAAAGTTAAACTAATATAATATAATTCAATAATAGATCTGCATAATAAATGAATAATAATAAAGAAACGTGTTGCTAGCTGCAAAAGCATACGGGGCTTCAATAGAACTCCGCAATTTTTGTCGAGGTAAATTAAACATAATAGTAATTTACAGCTAAAAGCTGTTTAAAATGTACTTTAAGCATTTGTTTAAAAATATTTGGTTTATAAAAAGCAAAAATTTACTAAATCATGCATATACCCACCCTTATATTTCTATTACATCTGCGATATTATGATTGCTAAACTTAGAGCCATTATGTCAATTAAATATATTTATATATTTGCAGCTGATTAATAAGAGAATTGTATAAGATGTTGTTACAATAGCTAATATATAAATTAATATAAAAATTATATTGTCAGCATTAAATTTAACGAAATGGGCTAGATACAACAAAAAAGCTAAAACGACATCACTGCCAGTAACAGAGAATAGAAAACAGATGATGAGAGAGAGAGAGAGAGAGAAATAGAGCGACGATCGCTAGCGTGTGCTAAGAATACACATGTGTGTATAAAACTGTTAAGCACCCCGTGTGGGAAGCGCATATCAAACAGAGTGTTCTTTCTGCTGGCATTCTACTTGTAGCTGAGCAGCTGAGGAGTGTAGCAGAGTATTTTGAACAAGCAAAGCGAAACAGTTTTGAAACGAACGCGAAACAGAGCAAAACGTTTGCTGTCAATCGTGCAACGCGTTAAATTACATTGTTAAAGATTTCAAATAAACATAAAAACTAAAACAAATTACAATTTGTTGATTAATTGAAACAAGAATCAAGTACACAAGCAAACAGAAAACAATAACAAAATGCACAGCAAACTTTTGGATGAGGTACGTTTATTATTCCACAGTTTTAAGTACTTTGCAGTATTTGCCAAAAATGAAAAGTGTCTTCGGGTTTGCCGGCTTTTCGTGGCTATTTTTGTGGGTAAATGTTTTGCGTCCAATTCCCGATTGACGCCAACAGATCACGCTATTAGTTGTGTTACTTAGTCATCCATCTCTGCGGGCACCCTCTGCCGCTACGAGACTACTCTTTGTGTCATCCGTTTATTTACATTTATCAGCATCATAAACATTGGCAGCCAATGCGTCGCCATTGGTTTTTCACGGAAAAGCCAACTGCGGAAAAGCATTCCTTTATTGCTTGCTTGGAAACAAAAGACAAAGAGCGCCAATTGAGGAAATATATTTCACCAAAAGGCCAAGTCATTATTTTTTGGCCACTTTGGTTACAGTACATAATCTGAACAATTCAGCTGGAACATACAGAGAGCAACACAAGCGAACGAGTCTTTATAAACTAGACGACGAGTTCCAATCACACGGCCTGGTCGCGTTCCATGGTCAGACTAGTTCAAATGGCACAAAAAAAAAAAAAAAAAAAATTATAATGCTCGAGCAACTGGTTTTCCAGCTCTGAATAATCTGCATTTATACATATTCATATTGACGCTAATTATTAAACACGCTTAAAGCAAACTGAGTGAGTATGAGTGGCTGAGTGTTTTGTATATGTAACTGTAACACTTATCGAATAGAACTTGTGCAAGTTCCTTTGATACAAAGTTTAACAAATGATGACCTAATAGTCAGCAGAGCTGTATTACAACATCTACAGCTCCAGCTCCAGCCCCAGCCCCATCCCCATTCCCCCACCCCATGCAGTTGCCATTATCAAATTCTGTGACATAAACACACAGCTGCATAATCATTTCATAGCGTTCAAACATTTGCTGACCCCAGCTGTAATTTTCCATAAGCTCGTGTACGGATTTGGTCAATTCCTTCTCTCCTAATCCCACGTACCCCTTTTTTCAATTGCTGACGGACGTTTTATTTTTGTACATTTGCTTGGCGCATTCGTCGTCAAAAGGTGATTGTCAGTGGAGGGGTAGGCGGCGGCGGAGGGGCGGCTGACCCCTCCGATGATCGGTGCAGGTGTGTATTGGTGTGTGCTTTGAATCACTGCGACTATTTATACTCTCGCTTTTCATTTGGTTACTCAAGCCATTCGAAATATACTTTTTCGATTCAACCAAACTCAGAGAGCACTCACAAGAAAACAAATCGAATGTTCATCATTTGCATGCCGAAACTTGTGTACTCTTATTTGACTAAACAGCACCAACTTTTAAGAAAAACAAAGAGAATGCGACAGGTTATCAAAAAATATGACAATGAATTTTACAGATTCTTTAATCTTTTCTTTTATAAAACCTTTAATAAATGAATATCCATTTAAATTGATAAAATTAGGATTACAAAATCTTTGCAATATTTTGAATGCTATTATTTGTATTATATATAGATTATAGAGTATTATAATTATAGATTACAATAAACAAATACATTTGTTTAATACATATGTTTAGCTTAATTTATAATTTAACGATAACATAACAAAACAGATAAGCAAATAAAAATAATTTGAACACACTTTTCGATGCGTTACAAAATGACCAAGAATTTGTGAATGCCTTTCAGATATTAGTAGTTGTTCGAAGCATGCGCTACCGAAGAAAATGTGTGAATTTTCAATTTCACGTTGAGTGATTTCACTGAATGAGCACGAATTTGGCTTTTTGCATGTCAAATCGACGGACCGCTTTGGCATGTCAAGGAATTTGTTAATTAGCAGGTACCGCATCTGACAATGCAGCACAAAGAAAACAGTTTGCGTGATTAGCGCAGTAGCCCCAGGGGAGAGGTCTACACATACATATTTACATACATATATAAATATATATGTATATAAATATCTACAAAGTTGTGCACGCGTGTGCCAATTAAACCACAGTCGGTCAATGTGATAATGATCGTGGAGTGAGGGTGGCGGCTCCAGACGCAGACCAGACGGCGCGGCGATAAGCGAGCGAGTCCAATAATGCTTAGCTCATGATTCACATAACGCACTGCTCGACTGTCCAAATGACACAGCAATTAGGGCACCTCAAAAGAAAAGTGGTTTGATAATTCGCCATATGCAATCCAAGATGAAGTACTTTTAGTAGTATAATTTTCACAGTCCGTTTGTAACCAGTGCAAATTATAAATTATATTAAAGATAATTAAATTACCTTTCAAAACTGTACATATTAATATGTATAGTTAATCCCTTGACATTGAATTGTACAAATGGTTTGTTTTTAAACTTAGAAGAGAATTTGGCAATTGAGGGAAATTTGCTACAATTTAAATAACAAATTTAGATCTTTTGTAAAAGTGATCATTACCACATATGATAACATTATCTTTAAGACTGTAGGCAATAAAACTTTGCCCAATGCCGATATGTATAAAGAAATATAGGGATTTACATATATAAATTCAATTATCGGCGTTTTCTACATTCGCTAATATAGTGTAAAAATAGAACAATTTCCATACAATAGAAAGAACATTAAAAAATTTGTACTTTAAGCACTTAACATTTTCTGCAGCTGAAACAAATTTGTTTCAGAGAAAGTAAAATAAAATTGAATGCTATAATCGAGAGAGCTCGACTAGAAGATACACTGCTAAATTCATACAAATTGTAAGTCTCTGACTCATACTCGTATATTCTCTGATATCGGCTTGTACATACTGACGGACAGACCAACATGCAAAAATTTACTTTATTGTTAGCCTTTTCTACAACTTCATTATACCTGTTATTCCAATTTTTAATGGGATCAGAGTACAATAATTAATGACTAAAGCGAAATAAAATGTGCCTGCTTATTATATAAAGGAATATTTTATTTATAGAAATCCATTTTCATCATATTGCAGACAAAGCTTTATTCGCAGATATATACAATTTATTTAATTTAAAATTTGAGCAGATTTAAAAAAATAATTTTTGTTCAACATGCGTATTTGAAATAAATAAAATAAAATATAGCGAGCTAGATATACATTTTAAATTAAATTTATATTGTATGATAAGATAATATGTTGTCTTCAATTTGATTGTAGCTTACGGAGTAATTTCATGTTGTTTATTTTTCATTCATAGTTATGTATATTGTACAGAAATTAATTCTTGATTATAAAAGTTGAGCATAATTTAATATTTATATCTTGTATTCCATTTGCAGCTCAACGAAAATGGGTACATTGTCATAGAGGACTTCTTAACACCTGAGGAGGTAGAGTCAATGCATCAGGCCGGGCGGACGCTCTGCATGGATGCACCACAGTCGAATCGAAAAATCTTCAGCACCATCAAAGCGGAGGATGCGCACAGCAAGGAGCTGTACTTTATGGAGTCCGGCGACAAGGTGCGCTACTTCTTCGAGCAAGGCGCCCTCGGAGATGAGGGTCAGTTGATTGTGGATCCAATGATCGCACTAAACAAAGTGGGTCACGCTCTGCATGTGGAGCATCCCACTTTCAATGCGTTGACATTTAGCAATCGTGTTCGCGAGATTTGCTGGCAACTGAACTTTAATCGTCCGGCCGTCTGCCAGAGCATGTACATATTCAAGAATTCCGGCATTGGGGGTGAGGTGACGCCACATCAGGACTCCTGGTTCCTGCACACAGAGCCCAATTCGGCGGTGGGCTTCTGGTTTGCGCTCGAGGATTGCACCCTGCAGAACGGCTGCTTGCAGTTCATCAAGGGCTCCCACAAGAGTGGAGTGCATCGACGCTACCTCCGCAACCCAGATGCAACGGCCAGCGAACTTATGGTCTATGATCGGGCAGCGCCCATCTATCCACAGTCCAGCTTCACGCCGCTCCAAGTGAGCAAAGGTGAGTGAAATGATTATATATGAATATATATGTGTATTAATTATCCTCTTTATCCTTGACAGGTACTTGCATCGTCATCCATGGCAATGTGGTGCACAAAAGTGAGCCGAATCGCTCGCAGAAGAGTCGCCACGCCTACACCTTTCATGTGATTGAGACTGAGAACAATGTGAAGTATTCAGAGGAGAACTGGCTGCAGGCGCCGCAGGATAAGCCATTCCCCTTGCTATTCGAACGCAAAGATTAGGGTGCCAATGTGACTTCGAAATCGTGTCACTTCTGCTTTTTTTCTTGGTATTTTTGCTTATAAGATGTAAGTGAGTTTTTTGAATGAAACTGATAGCGCCATATATATATTTTAAGTTGTTGTACATGTCAAATTTTATTGAAATTGCAATAAATAAAGACTAATATGTATATAATTTTATACCGACAATTCTTGCATTTCAGAAACACCAGTAATTTAAATTTACTAATTCGAATGGTTTATGAACAGGCTACTCGATTTTTAGCTAATGTTCAAAAAGGTTCTTGGCGTTAATTAGCCAAGTTTCAATTAGTCGTGTGTCAAACCAAATTGCTGGTGATCAATAAGCATCGAAAATATCGGATATCGAGACGGGTGCCGCGTTGCCAACGTAAGTAATTTTGTACAAGGCTAAGTAGCAAGCACAGACACAACTCTATCGTGAGCAGCCTAGAAGTAGGCACCATTTTTTGCAAGCGGAGTATTTATTTTGTTTCGTTTTGGGAATTTTAAATTTATTTATGATAATAAGATTGACAGCGCCTCAAAGTATGCTGCAATATTCTGTAATCAGAAATTTATTCGCAGTTGGTAGTTGTATTGGGTGTACATCAATTTGTGGGGATTCTGTTTTAAAAACTATTTAATGTATTTATTTTTTAAAATCATTGGAAAAAACAATTGTTCTGCTCAATATATTGCCGAAAAAATGAGAGATTTTGCAGAAGTTCCAGTCCACAAAAATATTATGTTTATTTAGAACGGAGTTGTGTTCTTTGTAAATAGAAAATTGTACGTTTGTGCTTCAATTTATATAATTCTAATCAGTTCGATAAAATAAAGTTTTTAAAATAAAATCTTCAATAAAAATCGTTTAAATTATAGCTTTAATTGAATGTAAATTACGATTTTGACTTTTAATTTGGATAGTTCTAAAATCAATGGGCACCTCTTCTTGGATGTAAATTAAATGTTGAGAAAAATATACATAAATAAATTTATTCATACCTATGCAAATGTGTGTATATGTATTTAAAAAAAATGTATTCTCAGCGATTAAAAGCTTTACGATCTTCACACTTAGTTAGATTTGAGCCAAACTATATTTCAATCTAACAAATAGCTTGAAAGCCGAAACTGGAATGCTAGTAATTTAAATATGATTGTGTTGAAATAAAACAAGTTTCAATCTAATTCATTCATAATATTTGTGGATATTTAATCGAATTCCGTGGCACGAGATCAAATGACAATATCGAATCACAGATATCCTTTGGGAGCTTCCAGTTTTTCTTGAATAAGATAGAATCTGGCAAGGAACCTTCACTTATAATTAATGTGACTAATTTGTGATAATCGACATGGGAATCTTGTTTATTAAACGTTTTGGCAAAAAACAGAAAACAAAAACCCGGGCAGCTTCCATGCAGCCTTTCACATGTTTCACACACACACACACACACACACACATTCACACAGACGGAGTGGACAGTTTGTGTTTTTGTAGCTGGAGCCTTTTGTTGTCGCTGTTGTATCTGCTGGCTTCTTCTTATGTGTATGTATGTGTGTGTGTATGTGTGTATGTGTGTGTATGCAATGTTCTTTCATGTTGCAAAACGATTTGTTGGGCGCAAGATTTATGAACTTGTTTTCCCTGACAGCCGACAGTGGTTAAGGTAACACACACACACGCACTCACACACACATACACACACAAACTATATGTCTCTCTATCTCTCTCTCGGGGCGTGTGTGTGTGTGTGTGTGTGTGTGCGTGAACATGCCGCTAATTAGAAGATTTTAATTATCTGTTTTCAATCAGCTTCCACACAGATAATGATAATACTGCCTTGTCCTCGTTTTTGTTTTTTTTGTTTTTGTTGTTGTTGTTGTTTGTGTTTTCGTTTCGGTCTTGTTTTTTCTCTTTTTGCTTTTGGTAAACGGCTATTTAAGCCAATATGCTGTTGACATTTTGGCGACGATGTCGCTATTGACGGTCAGCAAAATTTTGGTAGGTGTTTTTGGTATCACGGCCACGCGAACGCTGCCAATAAGTGCTGTCAAAATGTCCTAAATCGATTAGAATTGATTTTGAGAAGCTCGCTGACAGGCCAAACCCCATGCCATCACAGCCCAGTGCAGTCAAGTCCAGTCCAACCCCCGTCCTGATCCTGTGTCCCCATACACAATAGCAATAGCGGATTACAGTTGTGTCTGTCGTGTTCTGTGGCCAGCAGCAACAGAGGCAGCAGCAGCAGCAGCAGCAGCAGCCGAGCAGTTGATTGTCGGCCTTTTTGGCGAGTTGCCTCGTTGCGAGTTGCGTGCTTAAAGGCCCAAAAGGAGGCGATGTCGCTGTCATTGACGATTTATGTCAACTGCCGCCGCGGCACAATATTCAAATTCTTTGCATTCACTCATCACTTGTCGCCATCGAGTCGTTGCCTTTGGATTGTGGCAGGGGTTGCGGATGGAGGATTGAGGATTGGGCATTGGGCATTGGGGGTTGCCAGTTAGGAGCTGGGAACGGCATCAGCTTTTGAAGCGCTGAGCTGCAAAATTATGTGTCCGGCATGAAATACCTGGCGAGGGTTACTCAGTTGCTTATTAGCTAAATTAAAATACATTTTACTAGAAATACTATTATAAATCGGCTCATTCACTTTTCTGTATCTAACAGTTTCTAACATCAACCAGTTTATTCTCAGTGTAGTAGATATTAAAATGGACCTCATCAAGATCGCCTAAGCATAACTTAATCAAACTTATCTAGATTTTTACCAGAAAGCAAATTTGGGACTTCCTAATAAATTCTTAACAGAAATTTCTGTTCCAAGAAATTTAACTTATTAAATATTTTTATTTAATTAATTTTATTTTTAACTTTTAAAACTTTCTCCTAAAATGTGTGAACTGCATTTAATTTACATAAAATAAATAAATAAAATAAAAGTATGAAAAAAATAATAATAAATAAGTAAAAAAATAATAAAATAAGCAATTATGAAATTTAATGATTAAGCTAAGAGTGAAAAAAACCACTTCCTTTATTTATTGGCATTTACTCACATTTATCAGTATAATTTTAAAATGAACTGCAGTAAATATTACTATTTAAAAACAAACAGAGAAAATACGAAATTTAGCAACTTGTTGAAAAATCAAATGCTTGCTTCCAAAAGTATGCTATATGTGTAGTTAGATCCTAAAAGGAATTGAATCTTAAGTAATTGCATTTGAAATTGCATTATTAAATATATTTCCATAAAAGTGTAGCACTTTGCAGCTTGTTAAAATTTGTGATGCCACCCACTGGTGGTGTGGCATATTTGTGTCTAGTTAACTCGCCACTTCGCTTAGCTTGCAACACACACAAATTGAATTCAGAAAACAAAATTTATTTAACTCTAATGGATTTGGGCAGCCCGAGTGGTTCTCAAAGCCAAATCATTGCCATTGCCCACTGCCCGCCACTCTCCTCGCTCTCCGATTATCCATTAACCATTCTCCATTCTTATCTGCCGTTTCTCGCGCGCCGCATGCCACGCCAGGTTGAGCGCGTTGCGTTACCTTGATTTGACAGGATTCATTGTCTCCGCCACTTGAATGACTTCAAGCTTACGCGCCGCACTCTCAGTCCAAATCTCAGACTCAGACGGAGTCCGTTTCAGTGCCAGTGTCTCGGGGCATACTATGGCCACATTATTGTCCGCATCGTGGAATCCATCGTCGTCATCGTCTTCGTCTTCGTCGTTGTTGTATGAGAGGACTGAAGTCAATGCGTATTGACATTTTAAATGCGTCCATCACTTTGGGTAGACTTTTGGTTTTGGTTTTGGCTTGCTGCTTGCCGCTTGCTGCTCGTTGACGGAATTGATTTAAATATATTTGGGCCCCAAGGGGCCACAGTTCGCTTGTGTTTTAGTGGCCATGGGCAGTAAATTGGTAGGAAGCTGCCGCTGGCGATGTTGCTGCTGTTGCTGCTACACCAATGGAACTTATAAGCGAGGCGCATTTTTGGACGCTTTGATTGACTTGTGTCACTTTGTCTCATTTGTCAGGCGAACGCCTTCATCCAGTTGCTGGCGCTTAAGTGTCAGTTGTCTCATTGGGCACTCAATTGAAATGTTTTGTGGCCATCAATACGGATGGATCTGAGCTGGATCTGGCACTCAAGGCTTTTGTCCGAGTCAGAATGACATGCGCCTGCATTCAAATGCCCATCAAATCATTTCACACACACACACACACACACACATACACACCAACTGTGTTGGGCGCATCCTTTTGGCAATATCCTGCCGCAAAATCCCCACAGCAAAACGAATACATGCGATTTATGACAGCTGTGTGTGAGTGTGTATATTGGTATGGGTATGGGTTATAGCCTGGTACAGGAAATGTCCTGCCCGTTAACCGGAGATATGTTTCATATCCTGCAACACGTAGCCAAACACCGACCACCAACTACCGTGGGAGGTTCGCATTCATTTCACAATTGAATGCCGCAACTCAGACAACTATGACAGCCAAGATTTGTTTGCTTGCCACGCTCTTGCCCCCCTTTCACCCAGCTTAGTCCAGCTACTCCTGGCTGATTCGCAAAAGGGTTTCAACTCTGGTAATTCGCGGCTCAATATTGTTTGATTGAATGCAATTTGAATGGCGCTTAGTCCTTGTCATGACAGGATGACAGCGGGTTCTAGTTAAGCGCTTCGATAAAGTATCGATTGATTTTCATTATACATATTAATAGGTATTTTTAAAGCTTCAAAGTAACTAGTAAGTTAGCTAATTATCGAAGGCATTAAGACGTTTAATCAGAGGGTATTTTAAAATTAATGTCTTTCCATGAATATAACTATTTCCAGTCGAATGCAAATTGGCTTGAAGTCATTAATTGAGTTTGACAAAACATGCAGATTAAATGAAAATCGTATTAGTTAAATTACTAAATAGGCTAAGAACTATATATAAGCATATACTATACAGAATCATATAGTCAGTAATTAAAAACTTAATCTGCTTGACAGTTAGTGTCAATATATCCATATTTGATTGTCAGCCTCTCTATTTCCAGTCGGGCAACTTGAGTTAATCTATTATTATTGTGCAATTTAAAAAACTATAACGAAAGATAGAAATAAAGATAGAATGATAGAGAAACAGAGCTATATATAGAGATACCGAGATAAACAAATTAATACCATATGATCATACCCTACACTTCTGGTTTTAGGAACAACTTAAAATATACTTTTTAGGTAAAGGCTAAAAATAGTCGTTGAAGCATATTTTTGAAAAGTAGAAATTCAAAACTTTTTTTAATTATATAGAAACTTGATTTCTGAATTTTAAAAATTTTAAATTTTTTTTTGCAGGCTGCTCTAAAATTTTGAAAATTTATTTCTGTGTACCATTTAGATCTAGATGCTACGTATTATGATATTCCAAATTGTAGGGTATATTGTTATATTCTGGTACATGTTAAGTCAATTAAATTTAAAGTCAATTTGAAATCAGCTTTGTAATAATTACAATAATTAGCGCAATGAATCAAAAGGTATTCTCAGTTGTAATAATATTATATTTAATTACTCAAGTCACAATAAATTTCAACTTTAATTGTCAATATTGATGTCAAATCATTGATTGCTGCACTCAATTTGCTGAGCACAAAATTGAGTTTCTATTTGCGAAAACGCCCTAAGGACTTTATCATTTGTCAATTAGCATAATCACAATTATTGAAAGCCACACAGCTCAATGGGATGCTCTGCTAGGACAGATAATAGATTGGCAATGCTATTGCAAAGGTGTTGCCATTCCTTGTTGCAACTGCAACTGCAACTGCAGCTGACTACTTGTTGCAATTATGATTTTGACCAAAAGTTGCTGCTTCGATGGCCAGCTGCAACGCCCAGAGGTGTAGCCAGCCCGATTGCAAATTGAAAGCCAAATGCGAAAGCCGCAGACGCCCCCGAGCAACACGCCCATGTGCCTGGAAGATTGCGGCTGCATTTGGGTGCAGGGAGCGGGGAGCAGGGAGCTGGGAATTGGGAACAGGGAGCTGAGAGGCCGGTTTGGCATTTGGCACAATTGCGGGGCACTTTGTAACTGTCGGCGGCTATTAAGAGCCTCATTTTTTGCACACTGCCGGTGCACTATGTGTGCTGTGTGTGTGTGTGTGTGAGTGTGTGTTTGTGTGTGTGTTTGCCATGCAAATTCAGAGCCAGAGTTAAAGTTGCTACCGGCAGCTGTAAAGTGCTTGCGCCTTGTAACAATGTGGCCAAAAACAAGAGCTGATCTTTGTCACAGTTGCGTAATTTGCAAAAGCCAACAGCAGTGTCGAGCAACAAGCAACAACAACAGGCAACAGGCAACAATAACAAGCAACAAGCAACAACAATAACAACAACAACAACAACAACAACAACAACAACTGCATATAGAATGGCTTGGCGGCTGAGTTTTTGATTTCTTTCAAATTGGCAAGCGGCGCGCAATCAACTCGACCAATCCAACAGAGTCAACTCTTCCCCTATTCCCATTCGCCCCGTTCCGGAATTGGTGGCCAACGGCCTTTTGAATTGAATTCAAATTTCAATGCAATTTTGCATATCCAAGCGCATTATAGCCGCTTGCCAACTTACTCTTACTCTTATGCGACCGACACAAAGCCTATTGAACTGTGAGCCATTACTTGCTTTTTGATCTGCCGCCGATGCAGTCGCTGCTGCCGCTGCTGCTGCTGCTGCCGACGGGTGGACCGTTGGCGAGATTGAGTCTGGCGGACTGATGGGCGCCATTTTGTGCGGCACTGACTGCTGCAACTGCTGCCATCTGCAATGTGCTGCAACTGAATTACGCAGGATCCGGCAGAGAGCGACTCAGCTAAGCAACTAAGCTGAGCCTCTCTCCGCCAGGAGATGGACTGTGAATGTCGCCAGTTGCGACTTGGGTCAGACGCAGACAAAACGACATCCACATCCACATCCACATCGACATGGACATGGAGTCGATGTCGACATCAGTTGGCTTACGATGCATTCGCATTCGACTTTTCGTGGAATCAGAATATTGACATTTTTGTACAGCAACAACAACAACAACAGCAACAACAACATTTGCTACATTTCAGAAGCAACAGCTTCCAGTATTGCCTGCCTCGCACTGAGAACAATGGCCAAAATGTGCCAGAGTGGGCAGGCATCATGTGGAGACAAAGCTTGAGCCCGAAGCTGAAGTTTAAGCTGAAGCTGAACTTGGAAGCAGCTCGGTTCCGCTTCTTTTTTTTTCTCTCTCTCGTTTTGGTCTCGTTTAATGCCGCCAATTGAGGCAAGCTTAAGTTTTTCTTTTCACCGAAGATAAAGAGATGCAGCTGAGGAGCTTAACTTGGCTAGCTTCAGCTAGCCAGACTTTTGCAATGAGCTGACATGGGAAAATCACGAAACATATTCAAAATACGGTATTCCAAATAAATTATTAAATTTGCAGTTAGAATATATGTGTTTGAGAAATAGGTAAAGCAAAACATAAATAATATTAAATACTTTTTTTTAATTAAAAATAGAATAGGTATTAAAAGTATATTTGGCAAAGTTTTGTTTTTTCTTGTTTTACAAATTAAATCCTTCTAAATAAAATACTTTTATCAAAAAAATGGAAAAAGATGAATCTTTATCATTACGTGAAAATTATCATCGTTAATTTTGATATATCTTTTTAATTGTATCAAAACGCAAAGTGGTTTAGATTTTAATTTATTATTTTATTTTTGTATATAAATCTCAATGAAATTATTTAATTTGTGTTAAATATAACAGATATTTCTGCATAAACATATTTGTTTATAAGTGTGCTTTAATGTGTTACCAAATCAGGTTTCTAAAATTTATAAATTTGTGGTCTTACAATTAAAAATATTGTATAAATTTAAAATATACACTACATACTTTGAATTTAAATCCTAACTAAATCCTCTAAAGACTTTCAACAAGAAATTATTTTGTTTTTATGCTTTATTTACAAAATCTTGCAATAATGAAATTTGAAGACTGTAAGAACAAAGTTCGACTCCCAGGTTTTACAAGCATTTTAATCTTGAGGATCACTCCACTTAAGGTGGCCAAGATCGAGATCTTAATGATAGAATCTTCTAAAGATCAAATGTATATAAAATGTTAGTCTTGATCTGCATGAAATAAAAAACTAAACTTAAGCTATATTCTTTAAATACAAGAATATAGTTTTAGATTGAGTCATTATATTTTGTATTGTAATAAAACTTGTTATCCTTTTGATGCCCACTAAAAATTCTGATTTTTCCATTCTCAACATAAAAAGTTTTTTCTTTAGTTTGACATTTTCTTTATAGAATGAATTAATTTTTTCTGTGAATATCTTTAGCAACTGGTTACACTTAAAGGTGGTCTGAAGCAATCAGAGCAACCAATGGAATCGATATGCCGAGTGTAGCGCCTGAACAATTGCTGCCGACAAAAGTGTACATTGGGCAGTTGGTACGAGTGGAGTACCAACATCATCGTCATCGTCATCCTCAACCTCAACCTCATCCTCATCCTCATCATCATCATCGATGTGTCGGCGGCTATTTGGGCAATGCTTTTTGTCGCTCCCAGTTGTGGCTGCTGTTTGAGTCTGGTTGGTTGGCTGGTTGGCTGGCGGGATGGCAGCTTGGATGCTGTTGCCTGTTAGTCAATGGAGTCATGTCCATGTTATAAGCACTTAATCTGATCTGCGCAACTGGCCTTTGTTCGCCGCAGTCACAGAGCCGGGCTTCCCGCCAATGTTCTTTTTGTCTGTTTGGGGGGTTATTATTTTGTTTTTTGTGTACGCTGATTTTTTTTGTTTTTTGTTTTTTTTTGGTTTTATTGTTGCTAAATTATTTGGCGACTTTGGACTTCGGAGAGCGACTAATTTGTTGAAGGCGAAGCAACGGCTTCACATCAATTAAAAGCAAAGCATTTGACTGAAAGCCTTCGGACCCTACTCAAGATGTCTATCTGTCTATTGGAAAGGCTCGGGAAAAATCAGCGCAGGATGCTGAGGAAGTCGTAAATCGACTAACAGTTTGCTCAGCTCCCCAGAGAAATGCAGAGCAAGCAGCCTTCAATTTATATTAGTATTAATTTGTGTGTATATATATGTGTGTGTGTGTGTGTGTGTGTGTATATATATATTTTTAGTTTATACAAACTGCGGTAGGTTAATGGTTTGCTCAAGTGCCCAGGCAACGCTTTCTTTTACTTGAATATGCTTGCTGCTGGTATCTGGCAAGATCGGGACCACACAGCCTCTATGTGGCAGGCAGCGTGGCAGGCACTTGTGTTATATGTCACACATAAACAGCTAGGCGGCGTTGTGGGCTATCAAAATATTTAGAGAAAGGCGAGTCGAGGCGAAACGAAGCGGGGCGAGACGAGGCGAGGCGAGGCGCTGGCAGACTAAAGTGAAAGCAGTAGTCAAATTTTAGATGCACAGCAGGAGCTGCCTAATCCCAGCCAACCAGCAGGCGGCATTCCACTCACAATTGACTCTTGCGGCTTGAACACAAAGACAAATCCGCTGCGACAACTGCGACGACAAACAGACATCGGACAAACGGACAAACGGACAACGGCCATTGGTTCCTTTTGGCGCATTATTTCACTCTTTGCGCTACATTTGCATATCGGGGCAGCCAGTACAGTATGCACTGGCAGCCTAGTACTTTGTGGCCAAAAGCCGCTTGCCATGGCCATTTCGTCATGCTTGATTGTTGACTGCGCCTTTTATGAGCTGAGCTGAGCTGCTGAGCTGAGCTGCTGAGCTGAGCTGCTGAGCTGGTGAGCTGCTCAGTGGTTGAAATTCGCAGAAAAAGCCGAGCCGAGTGTGCACAGTGATTAAAAATGCACAAAATAAACTACAATGTGAACACAATGCAAGCAATCTACTTACCTCATCACAAATAACCTAGTTGAAAATGTAACAAAATCTGCCAGATACTTTGTTTAGTTGATACTTCAACACTTGTGAATAATCTTTATTTAAGCACATTACATTTTGTGGGTTTTCCCCTTAAAAACATGTGGCTTTTTTTAATATTTTAATATGCTTTTCATTACTGTATGATTGATATAACTTGTATATGTCTAATGCATTTTATCTGTTTAATAATGAAAATAGCGATTCTTATAAATAGTTGCATATTTTTCTTAAACCAAAATTTGCTACGTTGTTTTTAGAATAAGTTTGGTTCTATTTGCAAATCCAAGAAATCAAAATAGATAGAATAAAATTAGAATTGAACCCAAATAACATCATCATTTTTAACATTGTTTATATAACCAGTTCTTGGGTCTTTATGAGTGAATCTCCTCAATTTTGTCACATTATTTATTAATAATAATTTATTTATTTATTTAGAAATGCACAAATTTGGCTTAAAATATTTTATTTGTTGCAAAGATCAGATACCAGAAAATCTAATGCCGTAATGATTTTCTTTAGTACGGAATTTAATTATTATCTAATTGTATAAATTTAATTCAATATATGTGTATTTATTATCTGCTGTAATATTATATTAAAAGGATGATTGTTGACCACTGTGGTCAGTAAGTATACGAGTCTGACTCTGACTTCTCCTGTTCGTCCTCAACCTCATCCAGTTGCCCAAATAAGGTGCAACAATTGCGGCAGGCAACTGCAACTGCAACTGCGAATGGGGATGCGGATGCAACTGATGGAGCGGCAACTCCTTTGTTTGGCTTTTCGTTGACGAACGATTGCAATTTATTTGTATTGTTGCATTGCCGGCATTTGGCAATGCATTTTTGATTATGTGAACTTATTTCCGTGGCATATCAAACGGCTTTTGCCGACGCGACTTTTGCATTACGCCGGGGCGGGGGTGGGAGGGGAGCCGATGGATCTGCGATTACAGGAATGCTCCATCAAGAGCCTTTTCTAGAAATTGTTGCCCCAATTTGTTCTGCTTTGCGCGCAGCCTCATTGTTTATTTATTTACATTCGAAAAGTCCGCCAAGCTTCTTGCATCTTGCTTCTTGCTCATGTTGTTTTTAAGTGGTGGCGCCAATGGCCACAGCGCCAGCCAAGGGTCTGTATACCGAACAGACCAAACTACCCCACCTCCCTACACCTTCCCCCCCATCCACCGCCCCCTCTCCTTCTTGTCCTCTTCGAACATTTTTAGCGTGGCAATAGCTTTTGGCTGCATGGCGCATTTTTGTTTAAACATAAATTTTTCATTTTTTTAAATCAATAAAGTGAAAAGCGCCAAAGCCAAACAACGCCACGAGACCAAAGCCACAACAAAAATTTATATTTATACCACAGCCACTCTGTGTGTGGGTGTGAGTGTGTTTCGCTCTCTATAATTGTGTGTGTGTGTGTGTGTGTGGGTGTGTGCGCTTCTAATTGAGCTTGACTGAAATTATATAAATAAACAAATCAGTCGCAGTGCTGCCTGTATTGTTGCCTTCGTCGTCGTCATCGTCATCTTCATCATCATCATCATCATCGTCTTCTTCTTGTTCTTGTTATTGCCTTTCTCATCTCTAGCAAATTGGTCTTCTTGATCCATTTTGTAGATGCTAATGATATCCGATGTGCGTCTCTTGTTGCAAACATAAACACAGCAATGCTACATTTTAGCCAACAGTCCGTTCACAGCCAACAGTTCCACAGTCCAGGGCGTGATACAACTATGATAGATTTGCTGTGTATTGATGGATTGAATCATTGGACCCACACCCAAAAGCGATATGTCTTCCACACGAACTGCTGGAGATTGAAGGGTTTTCACTTTGTTTAGTCTATTGTGCTCGAGACGTGATTAGAGTCGTAAAAACTCGAACGCTATCAATTAGAAGCTAATAAATTAAATATTCATATCCATTAACGACGTTTAGTAGCAGTAAAAAAAATATAGTAATTTTTCATTAATTTTTTTTCTTTACAGCTTACCTAAAGAGAAGATTTGATAATTGATATACAAAGTGGCATGTCATCCGTGCTGACACAATATAATTTATTTATATATGTATACGTGTAAATATATTTATATTTATTATATTACAATAAATCTTTTAAATTTAAAACAAAATTAACATTATTTATTTAAAAATATTACCAACAGATGTTTATTTTATGTCAATTTATTTGTTTCCCATTTTAAAATGTGAACTAATTCGAATTCCAGAAATAAATCAAATCAAACCAAAATACATTAATTGTTTGAGCTTGCTGATAAATATCAAATTAAATGTTGAGAAGTGAGACAAGAGAAAGAGAGAAAATTAAGCAATTAGACAAATTGACTACAGTCAAGCAGCAGAGATTTTCTGGAAGTATGTTAATATTAAAAGTTTAATTCAAAGAGTGTTTCACTGCGATAAAAGACATTGCAAGAATTTCAAATAACATGAATTGAATTGTAAAAAGCGTAATCCCCTCTCCATTAAAGTAATTAAAAATGGTTCAAAATTTATCGTAGGTCTACTAATAGCAGAAAAGTAATCAAGATCTAAGAGAGAAGGCGAATCAATTTCAAATTTATTAACTTGTGTGTAAAATCTAAGGAATGTTCTAAGGAATGATCTAAGGTTAACAAAAATAAGCTGATTGGGAGAGACTTGTGTAAATGTATATTTAAGGATTTATATCTATATTTTTATCCAAATTTATCAATACTGCATAGAGTTCTTGTGCTTCGAAAATATTTTCAACTTGTATTTTGTTATTTTTTTAAATAAGGAATGAATTTCACTTAGTTTTCAATATCAGGAATGAAGTACAAAAATCATTCATTGCACTAAATTAATCTAATTCTAACAATGTAGGTGGATTAAGACATTTCGACTGTGGCCAATGTTGGAGAGAAAAAATGAATTTGCCAGATAATTCTCATAAGATCTCGTTAGATTTCTTCCGTCTTTTTGTTTTGGGATAGAGAATCGAGTCAAATGAATTATGCCTAACTGTCTAATTTGATCTTAAATATCAGTTTGCTATTGCCACAGCACTTGCAGCTGTGTTTCCTTTCACAGCAATTCGCTGCAGCGGCTGTCAAATCGATTGACTGACAGTTTAGCAATATATACCCACACTGTTCTCATATAATCGTGTCAAAGTTGATATTAAGAATTGCAGACAATTCGATTTGAGTTTGAGTATAGGACGCATTCCAAATCCCAATTCCATTCTCAATTCTCAATTCTCAATTCCCAATTCCACTTGCACTTCCACTTCCACATCACATGGCATAATCATAGCATAACGTTTATATGCGCAATTTATCAATTTTTCAGCGCCAGGGCATTTATCAGATAATTACTGTTTACACACACTCGAGCGCACAGCCCGGACGTGTGTATAAACGTGTGTGTGTGGAAAGAGTAAGGGGCAATGAGAAAACCGCAAAATCATCGTCCCAGTTCAGAGTCTTGGGGGCACCAAATTGCAAACAGCAACGAGAACACGCTAGTTAATTGGCCCAGAGAGCAGATAACTGACAGCTAAATTGCAATATCACATTGCGTTTTGTTGGTTACTTAAGTTTACTTTACTTTAGCATTTATTGTGTGCGACCTGCTTGGGGCTGGCTGGCTGGCGGCTGTTAACTGGTGGCTGGGTTGGCTGGGGTCAATTTGATTGAGCACAGCTGGTAATTCAAAGTGATTCGATGCCATTCATTCAAAGTGATTCGAATTCGATGGAATACGCTTCGATTCATTTTGGCGCACTTGTTGCGCTCTTTGTTGCTTTCATTTTACATTCAAAGCTTATTCGCCGGTGCGCCAATTCACATGCGCGCCCAGCAAAAGAGCCGACACGCCCCGCGCACCCAGCCAGCCAATCAAAAGCGTCGCCATATTTGAAGTGAGCGAGCGCACATACTACCAGTCAACGAGCCTGCGTGCGTGCGAGCGAGCGAGAAAGTATACCGTGCGAGAGCCACCACCAAGGCGAAATCGAAATAAATGCAGTGGGGGAGAGAGTACAGTTGTTGCTGTACTCGCCTGCAGGCTGAGGCTGGTTTTGGTCTGTCTAGTTTTTGTTGGTGTTGCTGTTGTTGTTGTTGTGTAGTACAGCTACACGCCGCTTGGCGGCGCTGCTGTGTGTGGGTTGCTAATTAGCTTGTTATTGCTGCTGTTGCTGTAATTGTTGCAGCTTAAATACACTTTTTGGCTACGCACTGTGATGTGGGCGTTTAGAAATTGTCTAATGAAATACTTAACTGCATAACCGTCCATAAAACGCGCGCTGTCCATCAAAAGCGTTGACAAGACAGCAGCAAAAACTAAAAACAAAACAAAAAAAAAAAAGAAGAGAAATACGAAAAAAAAGCAGCCTGTTACCGAAGCTATTTGAAAATTAACTACTTGAGATGTGTTTTGGCGATAAGTGCGCTTACACGAATGCTTACCAGCCCCGATGATTAATTGCGCCACTGGCCAGCAACAACAACAACAACAACAACAACAATAAGAAGGGAAAATAATATGCCTGGCAGCTGTGTTTTTTTCTGCCGTGTGGGGCAGCCGTCTAAATTAACTTGCTAGCTGAGCTGCAACTGCAATGCTGAATGCAGCAAATGCCTCATGTCTTGGGCTGGCAACATGACGACAACGTTAAGGGCCTTCGGTCTTGGTAACCCGCCGGAGCATTCGAGACATGCAAAAAATGTTACGCCATTTACAGGGCTCAACTACCCCAAATAGAAAAGTACGAAAAAAAATAGGGTCAGCAACGGCAAGTTGGCGAGGTTGGCAACTGGGTGTCGGCCCATTGTTGCGTGGCGAAGGCTCATTGGCCCAGACCCGAACAAGCAACCGCGCACCTCCTCCCCCGCCTACCCGCAGCTCCCCTCACTCGCATAACTCAAAAGAGCGCGCACACCGTTAGTTTGGTGGCTGCAAAATGCGAAAATTGCATTTGCATATGGACGCAAACAAAGCTTTGGCAAATGCCTAAAAACAAAAAACCAAAACAAAAAAAAAGAAAAACAAAAAAACAACAAACTAAAAAAAAAAACACTGCGCCCAGTTTACGGCAATGGTGGAGGCAATGTTATTGCTAATGGTAATAGCAATACTACCAGTCGCAATTGCAATGGAAATGTCAGTGGTAATAGTAGTAATGGTAATAGCAATGGTAATGGTAATGGTAGCATGCATGCATGCATATAGGAAATGCAAAAGATTGCTATCGCTCCAGCCGACTTCGAACTGGGCCCAAGTGAGCTTAGCTGGTTGGTCTGGACGGGCAGGGATGGGACGACGGTTCGGGTCTGAGCTGGGCTGGGTCTGCAGACTATAGTCTATAGGCTATAGGCTATAGCTGCATCGCGGCGCAATGAACGACGACACAATGGCCGGCGGAAGTGATAAATTAAAATTATTTTTCGCAAAGATTCCCCCCAATCAAAACACTCCGTGCGCACCTTCACCCATGAATTGCATAGTACACTCGACGAAAATATATTCTTAATTAAATATTAATTTCTCTAGATTTTAAAGATACACATAAATGAGAAAATATTGTTTAAAATCCAACTTAAAATACCCATGGTCATTAAAATAAGTAAAAACGTTTTAATTCCTAATCAAATGACTCCGATTCTTGATAGAAGCTAATACGATTAATTATAAGTTGTTATGAAGCTTAAAATCTTGATTACTTTAAAGTAATAAATTTCTTGATTGGGAAATTCTTGTTTTTAATTGAAAATAATCTTAATCTTAATTACAATCTGCGATCTAGGATTTTTGCGCTTGCTCGCTTGCAATCTGCCAACATTTATAGAAGATTTGATTATAAAACTCTAAATTTTTCTGAGTGTAAAACCTGTATATTTGCTACTGCTTTTTGCAGTTGCAGTCCAAAGATACGCCAAAGACGCTTTGATTTGATAACAGAACTCGACCTCCTCCATTCTGTATACGAGGAGCACACACTAGTGCCCCATGTGGCATGGGCCGCCTTGTGTTGCGTGTGTTGTCGGTGCATTTTTCAAATATTTTTATGCACTGTCGCACATTGCGCTCTTGCCGAATGGAGCACATCAGTTTTGCATATGGGCGCAGCCGGAAAAATGCTTCAAATTTCAAATTGTTACAACATTTTCCAGAGAGTATACAAATATTTGGTTTGCTCGGTTAGTTCAAGAAGACCCTACATTAAAAACTTTTGATAAAATGAATATAAAATATAAATGCAAAACAAAATATGATGTGTAGTTTCTAAACACTTTACAAATTTTTGAGTTATATATTATTTGATTCAGATTTAATTTACTTATTATTAAATTATCTGCCAATACGTAAACATAATTCTTTAATGTATAAAAAATGCATGTATTGATATATTGTTCTTTAAATATACATACATATAAATTTAAAAATAAGTTAAAGAATTGTAGATGAGTATAGTAATTAAATAAATGAAGTCAGTCTAAATTTAAACGAAATTAGGATTTTTTTTCAAGCTTATCATATCAAGAAAATATTGCTTAAAAATCACTTGAAGAATTTACGAATATATAGTCTTACAAGTATGTAGAATATTATAGATATTAAATACAGTTAAAATGATTTAGCTTTTAATTTAATTTTTTAATTCTTCAATTAAAACCAATTGTTTCCTGTTATAAAAATTATTATTCAGTGATTTATCTGCTTCAAAAGTATGTCTTCATTCTGTAATATTATTACTATAAAAACAATAAACAAATTTTTATTGCTAATGCGCATCATAAATAAACAACGATTTATAAATCTCATTTATAGATATACATTTAAAACTTGTGCAAGTCAAAAGCAATTTGATTGATAATTTCCAAAACGTCTGTTAAGATTAAATATATTTGCAGTTCCAATGCATTCTAATAGATTTTTAGAGATTGTTGCCTTTAAAGAAAAAACTTCAGCTTCATCTAGCAGCAATTTATAGAGTAGCACTAGTAAAGTCATATCTCAGATTCAGCAACAGCCTCCGCCTCGGGCATTGGGTCAGTGTCAGTGTCAGAGTCAGAGTCAGAGTCAGAGTCAGTGGCCAGGAGAGCGTTGCCTTCTGGGCAGTCTCAGTTGCAGTTGCAGTTGCAGTTGCAGTCCCAAAACCCAGCCCCAGTGCCGACTGTCGCCTAATCGCAGTTTATATGCGCTTGCTGTGCACACCTTCTGTCGACTTAGAGCCGTTGCTGACCTGAGATTCAATCGTGTCCGAAGGAGGCTCGCAGCGGCTCAGTTCGGTGGCTGCGCAGGCGCAATGTGGCTACATAAATTCGTCGATTTAAGTGCCGCATGCAAAGATTGCACAACAACCACAAACACAACAACAACAACAACAACAACAGGAACAAGAACAACAACTACTACTGGACTACTGACTGTCGCTGCTGTTGGCCAGCTGGCTGACGCGTCTCGCCGGCTGACCGGAGGATTGGGCTTGGTTGGCGCATGAATTTATGGCACAGCGTCACATAACTTTGCTGGCGCGCGTAACAAATTGCCAAGGAAGTAACGAGATTTAGTGGAAATTGTTTAATTGTGAATGCAGATACAGTCGGCATTGGCATCCCCATATACCCATCCCCATCCCCATCCCCAGGCACTTGCACATGCACATGCACATGCCCATTGGCGTCGGCGTTGAGGCGACAAAATACTCATACTTGTTGCTTTTGGCCAACGGCCATTGGCCATTGTCGACCCTTTTGGCCGGCAGCAGCAGCAGCAGCGGCAGCAGCGGCAGCAGAAGCAGCGGCAGCGGCAGCGGCATAGTCAGCCCGAAACGCTGCATAAATTAGGCTTAAGTCTAGCAAATTTATGCCTTATGAGTGTCGCACGAAATGAAGTTGTTAGCCGGGGCAACATTATTCCGCCGTTGCACACATGTCTGTATGTGGCTGCTTGTTTTGAGCTGGAGTTGGGGCTCCGACTGCAGTCACTATCGCATAATATACGATTTGATTTTTCTTTAATTTTTATGGCCGGGCGTTTGTCACCGCAACGTAGGTGGCTTGTAAATTGAGCATGCAGCCGAGAGTTTTCTTTATATATATTTTTTTAAGTTGCTTTTTTTCAAGTTGTTTTTTTGTTGTTGTCTTTTTTAGATTTTTTTTTTTTCTTTCTAGTTTGTGCCTAAAGCTTATTCACTTTATTAATTACTGCGAATTTTCCGTGTGGGCCGGCGCTGGGAGCGCACATTGACATAAATTGCGTGTTGCTTGTCCAATTTTTGCTTGTCGCACAGCTGCATAGTTTGTAGCCCAGTGCGAAGCGGAGTTGGGTGAAGTGGAGCGGAGCGGAGCGGCGCGTAGCGAGTCTTACAAATGTTGCCCAGCTCATTTGCTTCAATTCCATTATCGCCTTAATTTTTTATCGCATCAAAGCGCAGAGCAGAGCTCTGGGGTGCACCGTGGCTGGGGAGAAATCTGGCGAGAGCTGGCCTGGTCTGCCTGGTCCCCAACATGGGTCCTCCACATCAAAGGAGGATGCACGGCACAGTTGGCGGCCCCGCAGCAGGCAGCAGTCACTCATAAGGCCCAACACGCGATCCCCTCGACTCGATCGGCTCTTGTTGGCCAAGACTCTTCCACCTTTTTGTATAAATGGCAATGGAGCAACAGCATGACGTTATGCAGCCTTAAATTATCATATGGCCACGGCCTCGGAGCCGACTTGCAACAACAATCGGTTGTCTGTTGTTGGTTGTCGGGGTCGCCAGGAATTGGCATCATGAGTCCAGCCTTAAGATTGTAGCCCTCTCTCTCTCGCTCTCTCTTTCTCTCTCTCTTTCTCTCTGTCTTGCTCTCGAGAAATCTCGCGTCCTGCTGTGCACCGCATTTACGTTCGATTTTTAATTTGAATAGAGTTCTTCGTTTTCGTTTCATTTTTATATATTTTTCCGCACGCTTCACTCCGCGCCTTCCCTCCCTTTCCTTTTTTTTTTTTTAATTATGAGCAAAAATTCAACTTAAATAATATTTATGCATATGCGGTTTTTTTTCGATTTAAATAAGTGTCTTTTATTTTGCGCCCCACCTCGGTTGGGATCTCTCTTTGGATAACCTGCACCTCTTGTCTGGCCTCAGGTGTTTTCCGCTCAAGTGAGATCTCTTCTTTTTGAGCTCATCATAAAGCAGTTTTTAAATAAAGTTCGAGCTGTCTGCCAACCACGTCAATATATTATATATATATATATATAATATATTTCTAGGAAGCACGTACTTTTCGAAAATTAAATAAAGCTAAAAACTATTTATTTTTGGCTTTGAAGATAAAAGTTGCTTAAATTATTACTTATTTGACATTAAATTTATTGTTAAAATGAACAAACTTTAACATTTATTAATAGAACACAATCGCTTAAGCAACTGACTTTTGACTTTAAATATATTAACAATATTAATACACAAAAATATTTAAATATTTTTCTTTTAAGATATTTATAATAAATATTCTTCAATGTGACTTTTTTTGGAGACATTGTATAATATTAAATAGCTTGAAAATTAATTTATAATTCCTTAGATTAAAGAATAGTAAATGTTTTTCTTTACTAAAATAGTTATTTGGTTTCTTTCAAATTTGATATTGATAAATTGAATGGATACATAATTTAAATGCAGGAAAATACATAAAATATCATATGTTGGCAAATTCACCAAGTATTTATCAGACAAACAATTAAGATAATCGAGACGAATTTTCTTAGACCAATATTTGAAGAATCTGTGGCTCAAATCACTTCAACCTCAACTTTCTATGTGATAAACGGTAAAGCTGCTCCTTGGTCATGACTCATGACGACTTATCACATTCCCGCATCTGTACCCACTTATCATCCAAAGCCGTAAGCTATTACAATCGGACTATCTTGCAACTGTCATCGTGATTTAAACGGATCTCCTGGTTTGTGGGGCACCAAAGCGCCACGCCTGCCAACTCGAATATGTCAATAAAATGCATAAGTGCCATTTAAACGCGAGCTGCCTCGTGCAACAGTGCCTACTAACTGCCACACTGATGATAATTGGCTCACTGATGACCGACTATGATGAGCTCTGGCTGAGAGCGTGGATCGGGAATCGGAGCGGCAATCGGTCAGCCCGCTGCATTTGCATAAATATTAAAAAAATAAAAATAAAAAAAACGAAACGAAACGAAATGAAATGAAATGAACATTTTTTTGTTCGCTTTTCTTTTATCAAATTTGAAAATATCAACATAAACATGAAATAAATGTGTCCGTTGATAGTCTCATACACAATTCAGATGCGTATCTGATTGTCTGTCTCCATGTCTCTGTCTGCAGATGCCACACAAAAGGGGTCGACGCTGAGGTCAGCTACGAACCGATTCTGAATTCGATTCGAACTGCGATTCCGTCTCTGGCTTTCGATTGTGGCAGACACAGACACAGACACAGAGCACGTCGTTCTGAACTCTTGAGTTGGCTTGTCGGCCAATTTGAATTTCGTTTGTGACCACATTAAAATACTCAATGTGTAAGGTCTTAAATTTAAATTTGAAATCCATAAGCGATTGAATGCAACATTCATAGTTCGTTCGGTTGCTATCACTAAACAATTTTTCCAGCATTTTTCCGGGTCTCTCTCGCTCTTGATTTGATTTGCATCTAAATCAGTTAGTGAAATCACACACACAATGCGCCCCATTCTGTTTGTTGCAGCCAGTCAGCCCATCCATAACTCTTGCCACTTGGGCTGGGATTTCAACAGGGTCGCTGCTTAGAATTTTAATACATAGAACTGACTCGTGTCTGTGTGCTTTGATTTTAAGTGTTTGCCAGCGATCACTCTGATTCCCAAATACCCAAATGGCCCCCAAACTCAATTGATTCATAGATCATTAATATTTTAAGCATACAGCCATAGAGATAAGTTATGGGTTCCCCTCCCCAACCAAATGCGAGCGTTAACTGCATGTTGAGTGCGTAATATGATAAATACTTATATATATGGGTATGTATATATATATATATATATATATATATATATATATATGTGTGTGTGTACTTATCGCAACAGCTGTGAGTGTAGTGCAAATGCATTGCGATATCTTTCAAATGGCCAACAATTTGGTCGGCATTTTTAAAATGCCACCGGACGATGATAACCTGCTGTTCCCTTGCCTGCCCCTGCTGCTGTCAACGCTAAGGTCGCCGCTGTCCACAATTGATGCACACATGTCCAGCAAAAAGAGAAACACCAGAAACAACAACAACAACAACAACAAAAAAGACGAACAAGAATTGCGCAATGTCAGCGCTGGGAATGTGACGGAAACGTTGCCGAGTCTTTGACTCGGATATCGTTGCATGTTTTCGGCGCACTTGAGAGATTAAAGCGATTAACATTTGTACCATGTCCAAATGTTCCAATGTCCAACTGTCCGTAGTCCGCTGCCCGCTGTCCGCTGCCCGCTGGTCGCTGCGCATGCGCTGCTCGAGTTCTTGGTAAGCGCGCGCATAAATCACGTGCTCTGACACTTGACCAAAAAGTTGTCAGTTTATGTCTTGGGTCGACTCGGTGCGACTCCGACCTGATCCCAGTGTGCGGATCCCCTGCACCTGTTGAAGGCGATGGCGACCGGCTGCAGGTTAAAAGTTCATTTGGCCAGTGTCTGTCCTCGGTTTGCCCTTGTCTTACAAGCCCCATTACGCCTTGTTTCCGTTCGCAAAGATAGCTCGGAAGCCCCAGCACTTAATTGTTATAGTTTTAATTGTTATTTAAGTTGAATTTCCGCCATTCGCGGCCGGAAAGTTGATGCCCACAAATCTATCTCTCTACGGACAAGGGTGTGTTATTGTCAATCTTGTCTTTTGTTGTGCGAGTGCGAGTGTGTGTGTGTGTGTGGGCTTCTCATCCAAACTGAGTCATGGTGACATTTATGCGCTTTTTATGGACTGCTTCCTTTGAAAGCTCTCAAATTGGCATTCTAATGGCAGCACTTCTCAAAACAGATACAAATCGTTTGAGTTATGGTCATCAAGAGATAGCCATGAACGCATCTGATATGGTCAAAACTCATAACGATTCTTATTACCCTTTGTTCGCAGCCCGTTTTTTATGAGAGTTTAAAGTATTACAAGAAATCTCATTTAATTTAATTAAGTGCTGCATTATAATCAAATATAAAAAAAAAAACAAAAAATGGACCACCAAACGTTTCTTTAAAACAAATATTGTAAACATTTTTAAGTTCAGATAATAAACACTTATTTTAAGTCAATGTTATTTTGTAGCTAAGCTATAAGAAGGATGATCATTTATTGAAAAATGTAATTTTATTGAAATTTTGTTCCAAATAATACTTATGCTTATTCTTTATGAGATCATATAAGTTTTAAGTATTTTCGTTATAAATTAAATATTCAATTTACTCGTTTAAAACTAGTCTAAACATAGAATGCGTTAAAATGTAAATTAATAACGCGTTCTCATATTTCTTTTGGAATATTTGCTGAAATCTAAACTGTCAACTTAGAAATTAAATATTCTAATAATAAAAAAATCTGCTTAGTTGTTGTTGTAAATTCACATAAAAAATTACGAGTTTGGATCTACACTCTTAACTATATGAAATTCTTTTCTAGAAGGAAGGGTTTAGATTTATTTTTAAATTTTCTCAACTTCAAATAGTTTTTAAAATCAGAAAAAATCACATGCACATATTTATATATATATGTATATATATAAGTATAAGTATAGCCAGCTTAAGAACTTAATGCACAGCGTGGCATATGATTTACTGGAATTGTGGCAAGTAACCCTTTGCATGGTGACAACTCCTACGCGGGGTAAATAAAATCCAAGTTGTGTTCTCACATTGATTTTGAGGCAGTTGGAATTATGCTAATCCATCTAAATAGCTGCCAACAGTTTGGACACATGCACGACTATATTTGTTTGATGGGATCGAGTTGATCTCTCCAACTTGCAGTTGTTGGTGGTTGGTTGGTTGGTTGGTTGTTTGTGTGGTACCTGTACCGGTGCCGGTTGTCGGTGCCTGTTGTAGACACGCAAATGTATCTGATGGATACTCATTGTGCGAGATCATGTGGCCAGGCCCGTTGCCGTTTAGACGTTTAGCCTTTTGTCGAACTCGTCTGTCCCAGCGGCTTTTCTAGAAAACAATTTAAATTGATTTCAATCAAAAAATGCCTTTTTGTTTTCGGGATTTTTCAATTTTTGTTGGGTTTTTTTTTCCTTTTTTTTTCTCAATCTGCCACTTGGCGCGGCAATGGATTGGATTGGATTGCTCTTTCTTTTTTCGCTTCGGTTAAAGGTTTTTTTTTTTTGGTTTTGGTTTTTGGAAAAAGGGACACACGCTTTCAGCGTAAAGATCGCATTTAAATGAAACAAAATTTGACTTTATAATAATGCCAGCCTGTCCGCTCGATGTCTGTCCGGCAGCCTGTATGTCTGGCTGTATGTTCTCGTTCTAAGCCAGCATATCCAGCCAGTCAGCCAACGACGATCCGTAAGATACAATACCGGATTATGTGCCTTTGTAGTTGTAAGCTGTATGTTGTATGTAGTATGTAGATATGGTGGCACGAAGCTCCACGTCTCTGCGGCTCTTTGTGACGGCTTTGTGGGCATTCATTCTCCTTTTTTCTATTTTTTTTTTGTTTTGTTGTATGCGTGTTTTGTCTTTTTCGTTTTTGACTTGATTGAAAATCTAGAAAATCAGGTTAATAGCTTAGGTGACAGCCAGCAATGTATGTATGCGGTTGAATTGTTTAGAACCAAACACACACACACACACACACACACACACACACTTAGAAACACCCAAAATCGAAAACGGTTTGCAAGTTGTTGTTGCTCATTCCGTTTTGTGGCTGATAAGATTGATTTGAGCCATAGATACAAACACAGATACTACTCTGACTATGGAGCTCTATGGATCTGAGTGTGTGCCGCCTGTCCATAAAAGCGTCATATGCGCACATTAAAGGCGGCCCGGCGGCATCGATTCCAGAGAGCACTGCCACAGCTAAAGATAGAGCTCTAGGGCTCATTGTGCTCGCCACTCAATTAGTTGGTTTGATGTAACTTTTGTCAGCCCAAGCTCAAGTGCTGGGGAGCACTCCGACCAGGGTGAACAACGAGAGGCAACAGCAACAACAGCAACGGCGATGGCGACAGACAGCGTGTCAGTGGCGGTGCTTTTGGAGCCATTGTGCTCATGTCTACAGCATGAATATGCAGATTCTGTATCGACAATCTGGGCACATGTACCCAGTACACACAGTACACACAGTACATAGTAGATAGGAGTACTCTGACTCTTGTGCGCATATTCAATTACCGTCCATGGCCCCTTGCTTGTTGTTATTAAAGGAGAAATCGTATTGTAATTGATTTTGTTGTATGTATTTTGTCCATTGCATACCATATTCCATTATTATGAGATCTCTTTTATGCCACTTCTATTAACATTTTTTTTTTTTTTTTTTTTGGCATTAACTTTAATAGTTTTTGTGTCGGCGAATTCGGTTTTGTTGTCGATTTGTTGCGCTTATAAATATTTGGGATATTGTCTTTAATGTGTTAGCTTATGATAAAGCAAATTAGGTGACTCAATTGGAATGTAGGGCATATCTCTAATCTCTTTTGATAGCCAATGAGGAGAGTAGTGATATTATTTTGGTCGGCCATTTCATAAAGAATTAAATCGAAGATGACGATCTTGGATATTTTGCTAATTTGTCACAACTTCAACCCAAAAACCTTATTTTCTTATATAACTTAAATAAATTTAATAAATTAAATTAAATTAAGAATTCCTAATGTTTTTTTTCCATTTTAAATTTTTTCTGTAGAACTAATATAATAATTTACAGCACCACTTTATTCCTTCTGTAAATAGAGTTAAGAATGAATTAGATATTATTATTATTATTATTAGATTAATATTATTATTATTATTATAAAGTGCGATTGGGTTTTCAGTCTTAATAAAAAAAGCATTATTTAAAATTTAAATAATTAAAAAATATATCAATTTATTTCAAATTGTTTTCAATTGAAAATTACAAAATGAATCCCAATTGTTTAATGATCTTTTTTTTAAATTTAAAAATGTTTTTCGCCTACTTCAAGTGAAGTTTTTTGTTTTAATTTTTTATACTCCGATATAAGTTTAAGTCTTATATAATTATTGTTATTATTTTTCTCCCACTGGGAATATTTTCACGCAAATTAAGTGCTCACTTGTGTTTTTCAACATCGATAAATGCGTTTGTGTTGAAACTTGGCTTATAGACAGAAGCATTTAATTGCCGAGTTAGCTATTGATTTGCATTCCCATTAAAATACAAAGTGGCAAAGTCCGTTCACTTACGGCTAATTTGCGGACCTATATGCCAGTAGTAGTAGTAGTTTTCCGTACGGCATACCATCTAACAGGCAATTAGCGGCAAATGCTGTTTCGAAAACTTTAAGATTCCCGACTTGATGGGGATCTGCTGACTTGTTTTGTTTTGGGCCCATTCGAGATCTTTCACTGAGTGGCATTTAAACACATTTCTAATTATTTTTCATTACTTTGGCTTGTCGCGCGTCGAGAGTCAACTACATAAAATTGTTTAGTTTATTGGCCCATCAGTCACGGGAGTTGCGCTTTTGCGGTCGCCGTTGCCATAAAATTGAGTTATGAAATGAATTTCAAATTTCGCGCAAAAGCGCTAAAATAATTACAAGCGAACAGCTAAATGCTAAAGCTGTGTGTGCACACAAAAACAGTAGCCCCCATTGCCGGAGGCCCAACCCAGGGCCTTAACTCTTTTCCATTCTGCACTCTCCACACCCCGCCCCGTCTCGCCTCACCTCGAATTGATACGCGCTCAAATGCATTTGTGATTTATCAGCCGGGCGGGCATTTGGAATTCAGCATTCAGCATTCAGTATTCAGTATTTGAGTGTTCTGTATTCTGTTGCCTGGCCAGCCAGTGACCACCAGTAGCTCATCTGCCATGGCCGGCTACTGGCCCACAGCTAACATGGCTAACATGGCTAACATGGCCACTTGGTTTTAGTTACCACTGTGTCGCTCAGCGTGCGTTCTTCGCGTTTGTTAAATTGAAAACTTTTCGTATTAAGTTTATTGCGCTGTGCTGAATGCTTAGAGGCGTGACAGGGGCGGGGTTGTGCAGCGGGGGCGGGCGATTGCAGTTGTTGCTGCCTCGGCAGCGGCTACTGCTGTGGATGCTGTATGCGATATGATTGCGCATATGTTTTGTGTGCCAAGTTACAAATCAGTTTTCACAAGAATTTGCTGTGTTGCCGCTGATATGATCAAATGTCAGGCATCAGACACTGTACTGCACAATAACAACAATCTTGTATTTGACAATAAACAATAAGATTAAATGCGCTTAACTTTAGCCAAGTCCCGTATCTAAAATATAAAGTCGAATTAAATGATTACTATTTATAAAATGCTTGGGCGATTTCAATTTGTCTTATTGTTGGTCAAGGCCAATATTTAAAATTTAAATTCGAATTAAATATTTATAGCTAATAACATTTAAAGGGGTACAATTTTACTTATATATATATAGCTTTATTTTAAAAACTTATTAGGTATATTTGTGGATTATTTTTAAATGACCTCTCAATTAATTCACAAAATGTACTCAGCATTTAATTCTGCTAGTTTAATTATTCCAAGTATACAACTGCCTTAAAAAACAATACAAATTAAAATAGTTCACAAACCTTAGAATTTATTAAAATAACTTAATACGATTCGTGCGAATTGAGTTAATTGTCGAGTTACTAACAAATATTTGTAAAATTTGGTTAAATTGCTTCATAATATTTGCTCTCAAGTTGACACAGAGGAATAAGCACATGTAACTAATAAATAAATTAATTCCTTGTCATTACATAATACTAATAATTGTATTATTTTTAATTATGTTTATTATTATTATTGCATTAAATTTGCTGCCCAGTGTAACTTACTTAATACAATTTCAATCTTAAGAAATCCATGTAAAATGCATGAAATTATAAGCCAAGCAATTTGGCTTACCAGCCACAAACTCCTCAACCTCCATCTTAGGTGCAGTTGGACGCGAAATGCTCCCCGTGGAGAGTCATGGATAAAAAATACAAAAAAAAAAAATAAATAAATGCAAAAACAGCGACATTATAAAAGGTGTAGCCTTAGCTGGGATCTTGGAGGCCTGAATTTGGTACGCTTCAAGAGGGACAGCAGCTTGGTCAGTTTCCAGCAATTTTCATGATAATTAAATGCAAAAGAGCTCTGAACAGAATTCTAAAATTATTATAATTAAATGCACCCGCCAAAGCGCATTTCAACGGAATTGTTTTATAATTTCCAACTGCAGCCAGCGGCAGCTGCCCGAATCGAAATTCACAATTCACAATTCGCAATTCGCAATTGGCGATCCTCAATTCCTGACTTCCACTGCACCTGACCCGCTGGAGTTGGTTGGTTGGCTTGCAATAAACTAAATGTTTCCGCTCTTAAATTATTTATTTTGATATTTGCTTAAGACAAACAGCGCCGGCAGACAAATGTTGAACAATATTTTGATAGCAGCCGCCTGGGCATAGCAAATTAGCCCCAAAAGACCAATGACGCAGTCCGATCTCCGATCTCCGTCCTCGATTCAGTCGCGTCGATGATGATGATGATAATGATAAATAATAATCATGACGATCATCATATGTAACTGTTGCATAAATGCATGTCATGACAGCTCGCACGGGCTTGTGGGCTCGAGCACGAGCATGGGCACGAGCACGGGATCGGGATCGGGATAGGGATTGGGATCGGGCACGACATGTAACACCTTTGAATGTTGTCGTTTTTGGTCCTCTAGTCGAAATGAATATGTCAAAATTTACAATTCGTATGAGATGTTCCTGATGATGATGATGATGATGTTCGGAGACCCGATCGGAGCATTTCACGATGACAGGCACAACGTTTTGCGTGTGTTGTGTGTTTTGTGTTGTGTGTTGTGTGTTGCATTGTGTTGTTTTTTGTATTGCTTACTGAAAACTGGGCGATTTTCTTTTGAAAAATCCTTCACAATTATTATTCTGTTGATGCCGAACACTTGTGAGCCACAGTTAACGAAAATCGCAGACGCACTTCACAGTCAAAGCCAAAGAGACAGAGAGAGAGAGAGAGAGAGAGAGAGAGAGAGAAAGAGCTATGATAATAAATCAAGGCGCATTAAAAGTGTTTTCAATTTCGTCGTTACTCAGAACGCAACCTGACGACGACTCTCTGATTAAGATGATGTTGCTGATGTGGATGCCTGGGACTCAAACTCAAAATGAATATGATTTGCTTGCTTGCTGACTGTTGTTGTTGTTGTTGTTGTTGCTGTTGCTGTTGTCCCACGTCATGTTCTACATGTTGCTGAGCATCATTTGAAAGTTGCCGCACACCAAACTGGCCCATGATTTATGTCTATTGGTTGAGGCACGGTTAAAAAGCCAAGTAGCCTCACATAATAGAAATATTGTGTACATATGTGCGTATATTTATATATGTATGTATGTATGGGGCTGAGTTGATTTTGATTTTGATTTTTTATTGATTTTGTCATGGCGCCTTTTGTTTGACTTGCTGGCAAAGACCAACAATTAACTGTGGGCACCTCCTGCGGTTTTTCACGCATGCGCGCAATTTGATTTTGAAATTTTTTTCAATGTGATTTCGACACGCATTCCACTGTGCGCGCCATTTCGTTACGCAGAGATGGAGTTGGAGATGGAGATGTGGACGGAGACGAAGCCCATGGAGGGAGGGAGGGAGGGATTGACGAGTTCAAGATGGATCGTGCGATTAACATTACCAGACCTTCAGACGACCGCCCGAGTTGTCTGACCCATTAGTGGCGCCCACGATGCCCCCGTTGGTGGGTCTCCTACAAACTACTTACCACGAATGCAGGGCAGGAGAAAGGGAATTAGGGCTTAGACACAGGCACAGCATCGCATTAGCTAATTAAACGTTTGACAAATGATTTGACACTTTCATTTGGGCAAATGGCACGAACATTTTCACTCTCATTCTCAGACAGGATTAGGTGGTTCTATTGGACCAATATCGCTGACAGCGCATGCGGGCCGTGGCAACTTCATTGGGCACATCAATTGGACTTAAGAGCCAAGCAGCCCATTGCAAATTTATGATGGTGCCTCGGATGATGATCAGTCGGATGCTGCTGCCGAAATGATGAGTCGTAGATTGACAGTAATTTAAAATAAGATGATTTCATTTCGGCTTCATGAAAATGAAAGGGCGGCCAATTAATGTACTTAAAACAAACCAATTTTCATCAGGCACCCGCTTTTTGTTGTTAAATTGCATGCAGAATTTTCTATAGATCACCACTTAATATACCAAAAGTTATGTGAATTTTATCTATATTACCACTGATCCTCACAATGAGAATATTTATCACTTACCATTAGTCTAATTGATATATTTGATATATATCGTTAACACTAACAGGAAATACCTCAAAACAAATGTAGTGAATGTCAATTATATTTTTTAAAGGATTTAAAAAAAATTCCATTATTTTGTTAAAAGAGTTTTAAGTTTTTTTTTTAAATGTACGAAGAGATATTTAATTAAGAAAATATAGTGTGATTTAATTTACTAAATCTCTTGCTGGGATAATGATCGAATATCTTATTCACATTTTTTATTTCAAATAAACAAATTAATTTCAAATTTTTCTAACTGATATATATAAGCTCAAATAAATTTTCGAACTTGGCTAAGATGCTTAATAGCTTACAAGCAATTTTTTATTTAAATATCATCTGTTATTAACTTACTATAACTTCTATATATTTCAGATACGCAATTAAAAATTTTAATTTGTATATGTAATAAATAGGATTAAGAACCATTCATTTTCCACTCAGCTTTGAGATCATACCCTAAATTTTGATGGAATTCAATTTCGAAATACATTCTTAAATTGCGTGACGAGATAAAAGCCGCAGTCCCAAAATAAAGTTTCACATGATTAGATTAAATGAGTAAAATGCATGAAAACTATATAGTACTATATGCGATCCATCCCCAACTGAATGAGTGAATCGGCCTCGGACATGGTTTGTGTCCGTTTAAATGAGAGCAACAGAAGGCGTCCTGTCCCTAATTCAATGTGTCAATTGTGTAGCATCGTCGTCGTCGTCGTCGTCGTCGTCGTCGTCATCGCCATTTGGTGTCGGTGGTTCGGGGTCTCAAAAGGCTGGCTGAAGAAAAAGGGAGTTTGATTAATGTAAAAGCTGCCACTGATATGTCACACGCATGTCAAATTCTGACATTTGACATTTTGCAAGCGAGAGACGCCAACGCTGCTTGCATGGTGGCTGCCTGGTTGGATGAGCACCGCACACACACACAGCCAACAGCAGCAACAGCAGCACCAGCAACAACAAGAGCAACAACAAGAGCAACAACAAGAGCAACAGCAACAACATGAGCAACAGCAACAACATGAGCAACATTGCCAACCACCAGCAAGAAACAAGCAAGTTGAGTGCAAGCGACGAGTTCCTCGTTTGCTTACTTATTTAAAAATACATCGAATACGCGGGGCGTTAATACATCCGTTAGAGTGCCATTTTGTGTGTCAGCCCAACCCCAACGCTCAGATCGGGACAGAGACTGAGACTGAGAGGAGTTGACCTTCTCTGACTTGTTTGTTTGCATCCCTTTTCCATCAGAGCATATCCACATCCACATCCACATCCACATCCTGCGACTTTGCTGGCTGGCACTTGACAACGACGACATTTGCGCATAAAAAATGCAACATTATTTGACTGCGAATTAATGTTAAATTGTTGTAGGACGCTTCGGAGCTACGGCTCGGTTCGTTGATGTGGGAAATGTCACATTGTGACAGGCGACGCCGACAAGTGTACGCATTGTTGTTACTGTACATTTTTATAAATATTTAATTATATTCTGTTTCCATTTTCGACAGCAGGTCGCGGACCAGCCACGCCCCGCCTCGCATCGCATCACTCACTCCACTTGTGATAAACATTTGATTAATCACGCTCGCTAGACAGAAATACAGAAATACTATGTAGATAGATAGATACATAGATACATAGATACATTCTCATCACACACAAACAAATTGAACATTTCACACTCGGGATAAAGATCAAAGCACTCTAGTGCCTTCGGCAAATGCTATAACAGTCCGTCAATTCGTCCAGACCCGGAGGCCTCAACTAGTCAGTGAGTGAAACTATTCGCGCATTATGTCTAAATAAACAAACAGATCGGAGGAGCCAACATCCAATGGAGGAGAAATGGAAAAGGAAATCTATTCAAATCGTTTGCCATCTTTCGATAGGGGGTGAGTTTGGCTGTTCATTCTGTTAGTAAGATGTATGGCGCTGTGTGCAGTGTGTGTGGGTGGAAAATTTATTTGAAAAACAATTTTCATGAAAAGTATGCGCATACAAAACTGACAGCTTTTGGTTTAAAGAAAAATCAACAAACCGCTCGGCATTATAAATTGCAATCTACTGACCCAAACATAATATTGTTTGTAGAGAAACACATGGGCGGGATCTGGGATCTGGGATCTGCGCTGAGAGTTTCTCGAGTGGAGGGGCATAAATAATTGTTTGCTTGCCTCACTATACCGTTAATGAATCAGAAACCATACTCTGCAGTCTGTATATATGTCAGTATATATCAATATTCAACACTCACTCTTAACCGTCATTTGACTTTGACGGACTGTTAACATTAGTTATTAAGATCAGCTTAGTTTACCATTTAAGCCAAATATCCTTAAGCTGCTGTCTTAACTTTAACTTACATTACAAGTACATTAATCTCTTGGGTAACAAGTTATTGTTGAATAGACACCAAAGCAACTAAAAATTAAAAATCCAATAATTATTTACAAAAGCTATATTATTTTTATTTGCTCATTATGTTGATAAAGTTAAGACAATATTATTAATTGATTTATCTATTTAATGTGAACTTAAGTCAGTCGACTCAATAAAATACAATAAGAATCAAATAAAATTTAAATTAATAATAATAACATTTGTCGAAATATTTATATGCAAAAACCAAAAAAAAAAAAAACCCAACCAGACCAAAAAAATAAATAATAATAAACATTTTTTAGGACCCAGCAAATCCTGCCTTCTTGAGACAGGATGCTTAAGGTTGACATCTTAATTATTAAGTTGGAGGACTCTGAATTTCATACATAATAGATTCAATTGTAATCTTTACCGAGTCCTCGAATCGGATCTTTTAAGGAATAATTAGTAGAACAACGATTACGAGGAAGTGGGAAGAAGTAACGAGACGGTCATCAAACTTAGCATAACACGAGGATTAACTATGAAGAGAAGGATAATAAGGAGCAGTCTATACGGTATAAGGATACGATATTCCCCAGTAATTGTCACGAAGTGCAAAAAGTAAGAAAATCGGCTGTACATATTCCAATCTAGATCTTCTTGATCAGAGAGCAATCGTAATTTTTAAATATTGCACAATTTAGTTAGTATATATAGTTAACAGATCAAATTTAGATAAAATTAAATGCATTATTACAAAAAATTAAATGTGGTAAATGGTACAAAAATATCTGAAAGGGCCAATCCATTGCGAATTGTTGCCTATCTTAGAAAAGGATCTATAAACAATAAATATTGAATAAGGTTTCTAATAAAAATATCTTCTAGTCCATAATATAATCAAGCATGGAACAACGATGAGCGCTGTTCCCGCAATACACGTCAGGTCATTTCTGGCCTGTTCGCGGTTGCACCTTTCGCCGTGGCATAAATTCTAACCCGTTCCCAGTAATGTGGTGCAAATGCCGCAAGAATGCTGGCAGCTTAATTCTCATTAGCCAAATCGTTTAGCTGCCGGCAGTCGACATGCAAAAAGTGCAGTCATCAGGCATACGAGTATTTACGACTTCGATGGCGACTGGGGCTGTGGTTACTCCGCGCATCCTCTGGCCAACAATGAGTTACGGGCAGTGCGTGGTAATGTGGCCAACGTGGCTATCAACACCATCAATGCAATCGATGCGCAGCAGCAATTGGAAATTTATGCGCTGAGCAACGCCAGCTAAAATCAAAGCCAAGTGCTCATAAATAAATATCGACCGAGGTGGCTAAATCAAATGTGATTGTTGGTATTGGGGAGCTATCAGAGAGTTGCCGGCTTTAGTGATTAGTTATTCCGAATTTTGTTTGCCATAATTTTGGAAGAGACACACGTGCGAACTTCTCTCTTTGGACCAGATTTATCATTGTTTCTGTTCGTCTCTGGTGTTTTTTGTGTCTCTAGTTTGTTTTTGTTAGCTGTTTGTTTGGGGGACCTACAAAATGTGAATGTGTCTCGCAAGTTGGGGCTTATAATTTGCATATTAATTACATTACTGGCGAGCTGAACTGTGCTGAACTTTAGCTTCGACAGCATCTAATCGGTAATGCCAAGAAATTAAAAAAAGATTAATTTAAAGCGATCAGTGAACGCCATTTGCTCATTAGGCAGCCGTCGCAACCGGCGGATCGGCAAACGAGCTTCGGAGCTTGGGAGCTTGGCGCTTTTTTTGGAAGGCCAATCAAAAATTTAAATGAAGCTGCAAAGTTCCGAAACTAAGTTGAAATGCTTAAGCATTTTTTTTTCTCTCTCTCTCTCTCTCTCTCCTTTTTGTTTTGATTTGAATTTTTGTGTATTTTGTTAAATTAATCTCAACAAAATTAAAATACGCGGCCAGCCGCAATCTTTGAGATACAAAATAACAAATACCAAAATCTCTGTTGAGCTATTTTAGCGTGCTGACGCATTGTGTGTATCAAAGTCACATAAGTTCCATCTATTTTCGGCTTATAGAGGCTATACCCCATTTTTTAATGGCATTATCATAACGAGTATTTCAATTCTATCTGATTGCAGGAGCTGCTCCTCATCACATCAACCAAATATTTCTTTATTTAGTATAATTTAATGATCTCTCATGGAATGGCTAATTTAACACTATGCTATTTAACTTTTTTCAAATAGTTTGCCATTTATCAAGTCGTTTTTAAGATATAATTTCATAATTTTATATTTGCTAAATGTATGATCTTAAAAATTTGATTTTAATTAATATAATAAATCAAAAAGGGTATTTATTTTTCAGCACATTTTCTTCTATTCCGATGTATATTTAAAATGCACTTTATATATATAAATATATTTACATATTCAGGTCTCGGCAAATATAAACATTTATTTTAATTAAAATTGTCGTATCAGTAAAAAAAAAAAACAAACATCGACCTTGGTTAACAACTTATTATCATCCATAACGAATGCTTCTTGAATAACCAGAGACGAATCAAGTTCACGTTCCCAATCTGCATAATTTGTTGTAAATCGAATCAAGAAAGTTTTCCATTTGCCTTTCAAATGACATGATTTGGCTTAAAAGCTAACTATTTATAAGTCTGATGCATGGCTCATTGTATTGTGTTTGTTTTTTATTATTGATAACGAATGATAATCAAAGAAAGCTACTTTATTTTTATTTAAATTACAATTTAAGATTTGCATACGCTGAGATCGGCTCAAGTAAGTGGCCTGTTTGTGCCTCGTAATCTTTTCATTATTTCACATTATTTTATTGTGCTGCATTTCATAAAAGTTGAGCTGAGAAAACCGCATCATCCGCTGTGTGACAGAAGTAGGCAAACAGCCAATCAGTTTGCACATGCCACGGATGCGGATACGGATGCGGATGTGGATGTGGATGTGGACGTGTAAGCGTATGCGAATGATGAAGCTGACCCTTCTCTGCAATCATCCAGAGAGTCAACACCGTGATGAATAGCGTGCTAATTGTTGACAGACAAGCAGCCGAGCGAATGAATGTCAAATGCACAACAAATACGTGATAGGACGACATTTGATTGAGATCGCTGCCAAGGGGACCGCCTGGCCAAAAAAGGATACGAATAACGAATACATATATATATATATATATATATATAACATAACAAAACAAAACAGTTGACAATGTAGTCGCAATTCTGGTGCTAGTTCTCCTGCTGCTGCTCCTGCTGCTGCTGCTGCCTCCGCTGGTGGTGGTCGTGGTTGCAAAGGCGTTGCTTAGTCTGACATTGAGCCGCGTAACTCGTCATCATCAGGCCAGCAACAAATTTCAGGTTTACTTATGTATGCGTACGATTATCCTACATACATATTTCATATATATCCTTACCCCTTTGCCACTCAGCTTAGCTCCTGCTGCATTCGAAATTGACTTTGACTTTTCTGACAATTATTAGTTTAACGCATGTTCTGTTTGCGCCTGTTCTTTTGCTGCCTCTTTTATTTGGCCTTTCAAGCGCGAAATTGTTTGTTGTTCTTGTTGCTGGCACTTTAATTCAAATGCATATGGCCGGGTTACGGGACGAGTCCAACCAGCCAGACAGACAGCAAGACAGACAGACAGCCAGGCTGTTGTTCTTGTTGTTGCTGTTGCTGTTGCTTGAACTTCCTGCGATTGTTCACAGTCTCGCTTCTGGCTGACAGATCTGTGACAGCCAGAAGCAACTGACTCGACTCTGCTCAATGCGGCTCCATGGATCATGTGGGGTGGCTGCTGCTGCTGCTGCTGCTTCAGCCTCTGCTTCCTGGCTGCTGCATTTGATGGATGCCACTTTGGCCATTGTTTGTAAAGTGTTAATGTGTTGCCGTTTTGCCTGCCTGCGGAAATGTTAGATTTTCTGCTTGGCTTGGCCAACTGAATGTGGCCTATTGAAATTGATAATATTTTTGGCAGGCGGCGACCGCGAACTGTGAAAATTGAAATTCACCCCTAAGGAGTGAAAATGTGTTTATTTTTACAGATTTACATAATAACTATGGGTTGTCCTAGACGATTGTCCCACAGAGGACAAACCCCCGACCCTCTTCTGCACCGTAATCCAAAGACATGTGCAACGTGCCCGGCTTGTCGCCGATTGTGTGAAAGTCAGTGCAAAGAAAGAGCAACAAAATGGCAGGAAAACAGAAAATAAAAGAACAGAAAGAAAAAAAAAAACAAAAAAGAAAGAAAGAAAGAAAGAAAGATTTAATGTCGACTTTAGGTGATTTATTACCAACAAAATTGCGTCCAGAGCAACGCCGTTGAGTGCAACGCAGCGCGTACGCGGGGCTGCAACAATATAGAAATGGAAATGTATAGAAAATAGAATGGAAATGAAAATGGAAGTGGAAAAGGCAATGGCAAAGGACACACAGCGAGCGAGAGAAACACACAATTTGGTTCACTTCAAATGTCAGGCAATAGCGAGAAGGAGATGGTCGACGGAGGATGGAGGATGGAGGATGGAGAAGAGGACAGAAACGGAGTCGGAGTCGGAGACGGAGACGGAGTTGTAAACGCGGCTGGGATTTTAAGATGGAACTAATAGCATTAAAAACTTGCGTAAATGCACCAAGATAATTTCTATTTTTGAGGGTGTGAAATGTATACACACACTCTCACACACACACTCTCACAAACACACACACAATCCGGACCGAGGCACGGTGAAAGTCATTTCGGGGTCGAGATACAGAAAGATACGAACTATACAGATACAGATACAAGTATAGAAAAGATACAAGTCGGGCAAAAGGCAGCGTGAGAAATTTGTTGCTGTTTTTAATTTCTTTTGTATCGATGCGACGATTTCGATTTCGATTTCATTTTCTGTTCTGTCTCCTTGTCTGTTGTCTAAAATTGGATTTATTTGTGTGGGGGGGACTTTTCTGAATTTAGCCCGGGGCAATAGATCAAAATCTACAATTCGCCTTTGTCAACTGGGGTGTTCACAGGACAGACTATTTGGAGCAACTTACTTAAGTAGGGGGCGTTCTCAGAACAGAGCAGTTCCCATTTATATATGTATGTTTGTGTGTGGTAAGTAGTATTTACACTTACTATAAAAAATTTAATAACCAAAATGCCAGCGCTTTGGTTCTATTAAATATTTATTAAATTTCTACTGCTGCGTATCTGTTGGATACATTTGCACTTTGCATTGCCATCGACCCACTCAATTATTTATTTTGCTTAATTGGAGAGTAAATTGTGTTCCTTCGTTCAAATTAAGCTAATTATATAAAAGGTAGCTAAATAAAACTGTAAACTGTACCTAAGTGAATGTGACAATTTAGCACTCTTCACTGTTGAGTGATACATTTGGCCAATCTCTGGCAACTACTTGGACCAAGTCTTAAATAAAGTGGATATGCAGGATAAATTCTAAGTATATAGAAAACAATACTTAAAAATGATAGGGATACATTCAGCTAAATAATTTATACAACCTCATAGGTATAATATATTCTCAACAGATTACTTCAAGTCAAGTCAAGGCTCTGACCGACAGAAGATCTTAGTTAGATTATGGAACACATCTTGATTTTTATTTAAGAAATTAATGATATAGATTTGAGAACTAATTGGTTAGCATTAATCTTATTTATCCACATTTAATCAATATACGTATTTTTACTTAAGAAGCCATTTTAAATGTAAGCCAACTTTAATTAAAAAATGTATTTCTTTTTATTTATTTATTTTATGTAAAAATACAAAAATTAAAATTGAGAATTAAATTGAAACTAAAATAAAATTAAAATTATAAATAAATTAAAAAATACTAAAATGTTTATAAGATTTATAAGATTTTGAAGATATCTAAGATTCTTATAATTGAATATTATAAAGTTTGTGGAATTTAATACTTAAAACAATAGAATAAAGTCTGTAACTTCAAGGTAATAATTACTATAATAATTACATTCAAATACCATAAAACTACTGTCTTAAGCAGGCTTATTAGCTTTGGTACTTGAGGTCTCAAGTGGGCTTAGTTTTCAGCAACATAAACTACAGTTTTATACAATATGTTGAACAAATATGTGGCATTGCCCACGCACCTCTCTAAGTCGGTGTTGCCGCAAAGCGGTTCAATCAATTCCACATTACTTGCAGCCAAGTAGATCAAATGCCAAAAAGGCGTAGGGCAAACCAGGGCAGGCAGGGTGGGGGAGGGGGAGAGCTGTTGACCAGCTGCTAAAGTATATATGAGGGCACAAAAGCAAACGGAACGGAAAAAAAAGGCAAAAAAAAAAAACAGAAAAACCAAATCCCACTAATGTGCTTAAATAAATTTTGCCAGCGTTTAAGCCAATTAGTCCGTCGGACATTTTACTTCTTGTCAACTTTGGTAGCAGACCGCTTTTGCCCGCTTTTGGCCAGCAACTCGGCTGGCTACTCGTGGGTTGGCCCACTTGCTGCTCCATGCGTTGGCTGCTGATTCTGCTGACAATGTTTCTTTTTTCTCTGCTTCTTCTCTATCTCTCTCTCTCTCTCTCTCTATCTCACTCTTTTGTGTGTGTGTGTGTGTGTGCGTGGAGCTATAGTGCTTATGCAGCAAATATCCGTGGGATTAAAATTGTATATGTGCCTCGTGGTCTCTTCGTCGTCATCGTCGTCGTCGTCGTGGTCGTTGTTGCTGCCGCGGCTGCCGCTTTTCATGCCCTTTTACGCATTTTTTGCCTTTTTGCTTTAGCTTTTTTCGGGATTATTGAAGTGCAATTAAGCTAAAATGTCAACGTGAAAAAAATTAATCGTTATACTACCCTTTTTATGGTTTCCCCTTTGGGGCAACATCTCCCTCTCCCTCTCTCTCGCTGTTTATCTGTGGCTCAGCTTATCTGCTGCGTTTCATCGCAAGTTTTACAAGCAAACTCATTTACCAGCAGGTTGCCGGCAGCTTGGAGAAGGCTCACCTCCTGCAGCAATTGCAGGCAGGACAAGTTTTTAAAATCTAATTCATGTACATGTCAAAAATTGGCTTGCATTATGAGAGGCACCACTGAGCGACGGACACCAGTTGATGATGCCGCCGGCTGTGGAAACCAGACCGAACCAAACCAAACCAAACCAAACTGAAACCAAACCAAACCGCCGACTGACTGTTTGTCGTTCACGTCGCCGTTTGCCGTAATGATTTGTAATTTATGAATTTCGGGCGCTGCCAAAGGCTATCAGAGCGCGTCTTTGCGTCTTTGCGTCTTTGCAGCTTGGGCAATCTTATCAGACCGCAATCCAAACGAGACTGCAATTGTTTGCCAACTGCATCGCCAATGCAGACAATGTTGCCAGTTGCCAGTTGCCAGTTTTTAGATTGCTGCTTGTTTCTTGTTGCTGGCTGGTTGTTCTTCCTTTTTTCGGGTCGAGCGCTCGGACTTCCATAAACAAATGCCAGACCAGAAACGTCGCTAATCGTCGAGTTAACATTTTATCGCTACTGTGCTGGCACTAGGCAAATATGTGTTCTATAAAACTGAAACTGAAGCAACTCAAATATTTTCGTGTTTGCCATACGGCTCAGCCCGTTGACAGATTTGCGGCCAGCAACCAGCTCCTACCAGGTCTACGGTCTGCCGCTCTACGGGCTCGTAAATCTCAGTTGTTGTACTATTTTGAAACTGTATCCGCTACCAGCAGCGGCTGCTCAGCTCTGCTTACCTTCTCCACTCACTCACTTCACATTTTTTATCACAATATATCTGAAACAAAATGTGTTTAGTACGCAGTAATTTTGTTATCTTGGCGGCGCAGCGCACCAAGTCTACTGTCGCTATTTATACAGTACGACTGGACGCCGGGTGCGGGAGGGGGGAGTGGCGGTGTAATTATTTGGGGGCAACATGGGCCCACTTGATATCTGGCTATCTGTCTATCTGTCTATCTGGCAGCAGCTATCTCCAAACGCTCCTCATACGTGTCCATGACGTTGTCGCAGTCGCATTGTCGCATTATGTCAATGACGACAGCAGTGTCAACAGCGCCACATGAATGCAGTGATTGTTTAGCCGGTAATTATTGGAGCCACAAATCAGCCACACACACACACACACAGCGTTTGGAGGCAGGTGCAAGTGTATTGGGTGCATGTCAGTACTTTGTGCTAGATTAGTCAGATATTTGGCGTGGGAATTTGCAGTGTCATCTCATAATTACTGGACATGGACAGCCAGAAGGTATTTTAGGCTTTGCGACTTATCATCACAAATGTCAAGAAATAGATTATAGAAAGAAATATTTAAAGTTCTAAAAAAAGAAGCGTCAATAATTACTAATTAAAAGTTTATAAATATTTACACCACTTTTATATAATAGCACTTGATATTTCTTAATATTTTATTTATTTTCTCCCAAATTTATATTAATAACATATGAAGATAAACTTTGAATTATGTCATTAAACTTAGCTTGTTCATTATCATAAATTATTTATCATTAAATATATGATCATTTAACTTCATTCCTGTGCTATAAAATATTTCAATTTTTATTTATCACATACCAAATAAAATTAAAATTTCTTACTAAAAATAGCAAACAATAAGTGTTTCTTTAATTTATTACATCATCTGTAAAAGTATATTGGAAGCCCATATTGCAATGTAAAATGATTACAACGCGATCTGCAATATATAGTTTTATATAGAAATATAGTCTAAGAAGAACCTAAATTGGTTTTCAGATTGGGATTTGACTTATCATTTAATTTAGATTTAATCGTTGTAGTTGAATAAGAACATTTAATCCAAATAAAAATCAACTCAGAATAAAACTTAAATTTTTAGAAAAATTAAAAAAAAAATTGTTGCTTACCAATTGAGCTCTACAGAAGTTAATTATAAATTATTTGCAAGACATCTTGAAATTTATTTAGCCTTAAGAGAAGTTCAAATAAATGTATATTTGTGTAATTAAAATTGTGCAACAAAATACAACATGTATTTCATTTAGCTTAAGATACACATTAATTTAAGAGGAGAATTGAAGAATAAGTAAAATGTAGTAATTTATATTAATAATAAGCAAAAAGTTAATGTTAATAAGTTAACAAAATAATAAAAAATAATTTCTTTAGTCAATAAGAGACAATCCTTATTTTGTTGAAAAGAATATAAAATGTGGCATGTAATTAAATAAATGTCGCTCGAATTTTGTTAGCCAACATTGCGTATGTCACGCCATATATTTAATACAAATATAGCCATCGCTGCTTGGGGCAACCACTGCCCCTGCCCCCACCCCCTCTCTCGGGCCAAATGCTTGTAGATCATAATCAGGGAACAGATATGAATGTGTAGTTGTGTTGTGATGAATTCGCGCTGTTCCAACGGACAGCAGACATAATTTTTTTTGCACCTAACAAATAACGGCAGAACGGCGTGTCGCCAATGCCAGCTATCAGAGTAGTGCCATCACCTTGTAGGCCCGACCCGGCCAGGTGATGATATTTAGTTGACATCAGACTGGCACTCTGCCCAAAGGGCAGCTTGTCTTATGACTGACAGACACGCATATCAAAAAAAGATACACAAAAAAAGAGCGAGCCACTCAAATCACGTGTCTCAATTGTTTTTTGGCGATTTTAATGGGCCCAAACATGGAAATATCTATTAGCCGCTTGCTTACATGGCCGAAATGTTTGGGCCTGGTTGCTGCGTGTGGGCCGAACTGAGCTGAGCTCAGTTTATGCTTTGGCTTGGCATAAATTAAATTTGAATAAAAAACCAATTCATCTTCGTTAGGAAATGCGTTGCGTTGCGTTGGGTTGCGTTGCGATCGCGCTGGGGCCGACCCAGAAAACCCAGAAAACAGTTATGACATTTGTGCGACGCCACAGAAATGAAAATAAATGGAGAGCTGGTCAGCTAAGTGACCGCTACGCCCACAGAGCCAAATACGAAAATAGCCAAATACGAAAATGGGTAATTGCTTAATTATGAAAATTCCTTTTGTAACGCCTGCCGAGTCCTCCTCCACTCACTCACTCACTCGCTGTGTGCGTGTCCTGGAGTGGGAGGTTCTAGTTCTGGGCTAGTTTGCCGGGCGGGAGGGGGGCGTAACGCATTTTAACAAGCAATTGGTCAACCATCTGGCCGGCACTCTAATTAAATTATCAAAAATTCATACGCAACTCTCTGAGCTCTACATAATCGGACATACATACATACATACATACATATATCGAGTTGGCTGCTCATTAATTTTCATGTAATTCAGCTCATCCTCGGCCCGAGCTGGCTGCCCCCGTTGTCCCTGTGACATTTATTTGCCAGCTAAATATTTTGTGACATTGTTTAATTGCCATGGAACGATCCAAGTGGCGGCGCCGCAGCTTATCTGCTGATGAGCCCGATGGACATTTGATAAATGAACGCGTGTCGTTCACTTGGCCGCCTGCATTTTGCATTTCAATTTGTTTACCTGCCTCGCCATGCCTCGCCATGCCTTGCGTTGCCTTACTTTACCTGTCGTCTTGTCAGTTGTGGCGCTGCCGGTCTTTTTGTGCCCCACCGCCAAAAAAAAAAAAGTGCCATCGCTGGCGCGTTGACAGCTGTCAAAATGCAGCGCTTTTGCATGCGCATTGGAGGCACAGCCAATCGATAGGCGCTGACGTCGATGGCGACAGCTTTCATTGTCGCGCACGTCCAAGGAAAGCTCCAGCGGCAGCTTCAGCATCTGCTCCCGCGCGCTGCGCAGTGAGCGGCTCTCAGCATCTTAAGTGCTCTTCGACACTAGCATCCCTGAGAGCGCAGTCATATCCTTTGTTTACAATGACGGCATGCTTGGTTTTGGGCTCCAGCTGCTGCCGCTGCCGCTGCTGCCACTGCTGCTGCTGCCGCTGCTGCTGCTCGGGGCTGCAGAACACACGTTGCCAATGGCCCCGAGCGTACTCTCCAGAGTGTGCCAATATTCCGGAGAGCAAAGCTTCAGCCAGGCATCCCAATGTATCTCTTTCAGACTGTGTGTGTCTATGTGTGTGTGTGTGTGTGTGTGTGTGTGTGTGTGTGTGTGTGTGTGCTTAAGTGAATGTGTGTGCGAGTGTTGAGCATAAAGTGTCAACGCGTGCTTTGGCATTTTTTCGTTTGGTTCTTGACAGCATTTCAATGGGGCATATGTCCTGGCCAAGTTAATATGCACGTACCTGTATTCCTTATATAAGCCATTTATGTTTTATTGGTGCGAATTTTGAACACCACATGAAACAAGGTTTTTATGAGAAATGTTAAGCATCAGATTCTTAAAAAGTTATGTTCATCTTCAAAATAAGAATTTAATTGTTATAAAGTTATATTAAACTTGATTTGTATTCTTAATTAGTATTTTACGAGTAAATATATTTTAAATACAGTTATTGTTAATTTTATTTTATTTACAATTATTAATTACATTAATATTAATTATTATTTATTTTTTATTGTTTTTATTTATTGTCAATTAACTCAGTCGACACCAAAAATACAAAAATTAAAAATTTGAATTAAATTAAATTTAAAATAAAATTAAAATTATAAATAAATTAAAAAAAAATAAGATATTTAAAAGATTTATTCATTATCTTTTCACATAATTTTTTATAAATTAACGTTTTCTTTTTCTCTCTTATAATAACAGAAACCGTTAATATTCGAATACTCAACTGAAGCCAAGCAAAGTCAAGGTATTTTTAATAATTATAAGCCGATTTCAGCTTGAATTTCATTAATATTTATTTTTATTTGTATATTTTAACTTTAAGCTAACTAATTCTTAAAACAATAAATAATAATAAATAAAAGGATTTGCATTTGTAGAGCATACACAGAAGTCACCATCACCGAAGCTCCCGTTTGAGCTTTTTATTGTTTTTCGGGTTTTTAGACGCAGCAGCAATTGAAGAGCGCCCCACCACAGATGGGGTTACTCTGGATGGTGCTGGGTGGGGCAGTGGGGAGTGCCACTGCGCCGGGCGCCACCGCATCGCATTGTACATGACACTCAAACGATGCTTGTGGGCTGCTGGTCGGGTTGAAAACTATTTTTCCCCGTGCGCTTTGATGCTCACTTTACTTTTCTGTGTGTGTGTTTGTTTGTGTGTGTGTGTGTTTTTTGTATTTTCCTTTTTATTGTTGTTGTTGCCCATTTTCTTTCTTCTTTTTGCAATTGCTTTGAATGTGTTGTTGTTGTTGCTGTTGCTGTTGCTGCTGCTGCTGCTGCTGCTTTTGGTACGTTCGATGGCGGCAACGTTTGGTCCTTGTGTGGCTGCCTGCTGCCTGCTGCCTGTTTTGCTGTGTGTGCCCCCGGTCTGGTGTTGCCTCGCCGTGAGATGCGAGATTTTGGCTTTTGTCGCTCGCTGCTGTTCTGCTCTTTGACAAAACGCGACGCGACGCGAGTGAACAGTCAGCCAACTTTTTGTTGTGGCACCGCATATGAAAAAAAAACACACACACACAAAACTCGCACGCAGCTATTTTTCTAAAATTTTTGTAATCAAAAACCCAAACGAATGTGCAAATCGGCAAATGCCTTAATTGTCAATAAAATGTAACAATATTTGTGCTTCAGTGGACCAAAATACACCAAAAAAAAAAAAGTGGTCGTCCTGTTCGCCTCTCTCGTCACAAAATCGAAGCTGTCGCGAAATTAGAAAATTTTGGTGCATGTCGCCAGCCTCCACACCGTCGCCAGGGCTGGGACGCCCGCCCGCCATGCTAGGGCCACGCGTTGGACTCGCTGTTGTTATTATTGTCGCCGTCATGGTCGTGTCCAGGATGCTGAGTTCAGATTGCCGCTCCGCCAAGCTGGCATAGACAATCGGGCGGTTGGAAACGGTTGCTATTCTAGGGGCTATTGGGCCCTGTGGGTGCCATGTGGGCATGGAGCTAAGATTTGCCCATTGAAAATGTTGGACTTGGATGTGTAAAAGGCGCGCACGAGTAAGGAAAAGTCGCGTACTCCGGCAGTCATCCCCATGTCGTCCCTCATCCCCATCCTCGCCCGTGTCCGACACCCTTTACCCCTTGTCGTAATGTTTTAGTTTGACAGGCTCTCACTCGCTCGCTCGCTCGCTCGCTCGTCCGCTCTCTCCGTGTCTCTCGCGGAGGAAAATTGTGTGTGTGCCTCTCTCTCGCTCTGTCGCCCTCTCTCTCGATGTGTTCTCTCTGTGAATCGCTCTCCAATTTGACATGTTTATGTTTTGGCAACAAACGGCGCTCTCTGTTGCAAACTTTGACAGCTGTAAGTTTCAGCACAGTGGTACAAATAATCAACATTTAACTGAAACTTAAAATCAGCTTATTTTGCAATTGGATGGCAAACTAAAGTCCAACAAATGGTTCCTAGCTAAAGCTACACTGAATTATTGATGCACGATGACGATGCGATTTGGCATGGTAAATTGATTGGTAAGTTTCAAAGAATGAGTTGTGAAAATATATTTTAAATTACAATTTTTCTAGATTATAGACTCGACTCTGAAATGTTTAAGATTTCATCTCTCCAATCCTTTAATATAGATTTTAATATTAGGGATATTTACAACAAATTGAAGGGTTTTTTTCCTATCTCACCATCGTTTAAAAATTTATTTAACGAGAGAAACTATCTTTTAAATCTTTAAAAAAAATTTAGATAAATACCTTAGCAAATTTTATACCGAGTTTAATCTCGGTTTAATCTCGAAACTGAGCTCTAGATTTAATTACAAAACAAATGTGTAATTTAGGATATATATAAAAGAATCATTGGATTGCCGATCTCATCCGGACGACCTTAAGACTACTATTCTTTCGCTATGGACCGAAGAGGTATAGAATTAATGGTAATGAAATTCTGACTTCTGTTCTTTCGTGTTGTACTGAAACTATATAGAAACACAGAGGAGTCCAATCTAATAAAATCATCACTAGTTCTCAATTTTAGTATCATGAATAAAATCATGGTTGATTTGCAGCTGAAATATGTGAAAATCTATAACTGATCTTTTTTTTTGTTGTATATTATCTCTGTAAAAATTCACTGAACTGATCCTTCGTAAAAATTACTGCTCTTGCAGTTTAGGTTTTTTTTAGAGTTATTAATAAATAAATTGTATTTGCTTTTAGTACCACTCTTGAGCATAATTGCAATTATGCAGGCTGCATTTCAAATAGTAGCCTCATAATCGAATCACCCACTTATTCAATATTGATAATATGTGAACCACACACAAAATATAATTTGCTAGCCACGCAATGCTGACAATTTTAAATCAATTTGCTTATTACAAATGCGACACTGGCCCCAGAGCACACCGCCCACAGTGTTGTTGCCCCAAAACACAATGCACCATGGCGCAAACACGCAAATGTGTAAATATGTGTGTGTTTTGTCTCTGTGCAAATTTACAGAATGGCAAATGACAAACATTTTAAATGTCGATTTAAATGCAGGCGAGCGAATTTTGCATTTAATTAAAAGTGCATTATTACGTACATAATGCACATTATGATCATTCACAGATATGTGCATGCATATAGTATTATAAGACAGCCAGGCAGACAGGCAGTAAGCTCGGATTGGGGCTGCAGTTGGTCGGGTCGGGTCGGGACGTCTGCCTTATTTGACAGCCCAGACATTCATCAACACAACGAATGGCGCACAGCTCGTAACATTTGCACGAAAACTCATTATTTTAATTAACTTTCTCTTCACAAAACCATTTGCTGCGGTTGCCACGGACATCGACACCGACAACGACGACGACGACGACGGCAGCGGCAGCGGCAGTGGCAACGGCAGCAACAACGACAACAGCACAGCTCCGACCGAGAAGAGTCAAATGTTTCCAATTTTGTTGCACTGCTCCCGATGTGCACGAGAGACGACGAGTCAAGCCATGAGAGCCATGAGAGCTGCCTGGCTGGCATCGCAGCTGCTTTGGCTGGTAGACCAAGCCTGCGGCTGTCCTTTATCCTGCTAAATCGCATTACTAACCTGTCATGTGAAATGTCAACCGTAAAGCGCTCGCTGATTGTTAATTTCACTTTTATTACCATTGTGCACCACGCTGTCGATCCAGTTATTCTCGCTGTTGTTGCAGTTGTTGCTGTTGTTGCAGTGGTTGCAGTTGTTGCTATTGCTGTTAGCGACGCCATTGCCCAATTGCCAATTGGCAGTTGCATTGTCTTTGGTAGTTGAAAGCTCATGTTGCCGCCAAACTCTAAGCTACAAAATGGGCATAGAGTTGTTAGACCTCGTTGTTGTTAGCTGAATTTAAGCGGCATTTTGGCTTGGCTTGCAACACTAGTCACTATTTAAAAAAAAAAATAACTTTCGCAACATTTTTAGAAATCATTAACAACTCAAGAATGAAATGACACAGTTATTAAATCATTTATTTGAAACTATTATCATATTAACGATTGCACTCTATTTTTTATGACTTGTTTTCTTGGTTTTGTATTCTGAACCTAATAAAAATATATTCACTCTTAAACAAGTTTTGTTTGTTTTTTACATAATGATGGAAAACATATTCAAATGATTTGTTTTTACCAATTTTTATCACTGTTAATTACAGACTGGATTTCATATCTTCAATATGTAAAATTGATTTAAAGTTTAAATCAATTTGTCAACAACAATAAATGAATATTCGATGCAAATACATAATTTAGAGATTGTTTAGCACTAATTTGAATATTTGAGGCCTACAAACTAATATATATGAGCCCTTAAATTTTATATACAATTTTGGAAGAATATAGCAAATATATACGATTTGACACTTATCAGTGGCATGCATAAAATCATATTATAATTAAAATTAAATAATTATAATATTTTCAAGACAATCATTTATTTAAAATATTTTATTGAATAAAGACTAATTTATTGAAATGCAAATTCCTTTGAAACCAGTTAAAGATCCTCGTAAGATTTCGCTACTGGCAGTGCTAATTTCCTTTACATCGTTTAGTTGACTCTTAAGTCCAACTGGGGCGCATGGGCAGCCATCTGATGTATGTAGTTCCTTTCAACAATCAAGTGGCAACCAGCTAAGAGCTGGGCAACATTTGGTCAATTGTCTCGTTAACAAATTGCACGGCCCCGAGCCGCAGCTCATTTTCATAAATGCAACTCGCGTCGCCTTCTTGTTGTTGTTGTTGTTGTTGTGGTTGCTGTTGTTGTTGTTGTTGTTGTGGTTGTATGTCCACCACTTATTGCCCGTTGGCCATTCTGTGGGCCTCTTTCGTGGCGGTAGCTGCGAATTGCGTCCTGCGACCACCTTCAACTAGTCGTTGTAGTAGTAGTAGTAGTAGTAGTAGTAGTAGTAGACACTACCGTGTTAGCCAAGAGAACTCAGAGCTCCACTCATGCGACGGCGTCTGTCACTGGTTATTCCCAAAGGTGCAAACAAAGTGATTATACTTGGCCATTGTTCCGACTCTTTGTGGGATGGTCGTGGGAGAGCTGCGTGTTCTCGCACTGACATCGGTACTTCTGCTGTTGCTGTTCTTGTCGGGGAGTGGGATGTGGGAGGTGGGAGGAGGGGCGTGCGTGTGGTGCGGGTGGTTTATTAATTGAAATGTTAGTGCAGCTACAGCTACAAAACAGGTCCTAAATAATAGATTTGTATCGAGAATTGTGGCAAGCAGATATTTGATGCTCATTAAGTAAAGTGGTTTTAGTTTTGCCCTGGCTCGTTTTGCAATTTATGGAGCTAGAGACGATGGTGACTCTGACTGTGATGGTGATGGTGATGGCGATGGTGATGGTGATGGTGAAGCTAACGTTGACGCTGACGTTGACGCCGACGCTGGCGGCTCAACAAAAAAGGTTCGAAGATGAATTGGGTCTCGTTTATTTTAATGCGCTGTCGCCGCAGTGGGTCGCACAGATGTCTCGGAGCCCCGAGCCGGTCTCAGTTGGGCTCACTTATTAGACATTAGCTCAGTCGCAGTTCGTGACTTTGTTGTGGGGCGCTTTTGTCCCCATTCAAACAGTATTTCGATCCAATCCGCTGCGATCCGAACCCATCCAGGCAGCCGCAGTATATTTTTTTTTTTTTTTTTTTGGGGTACCTTTTGTGTAAGGTGCACATTAGTAGTAATTTTTAATGGTTTACTTTTTCGTCTACTTTGTTTGAATGCTGCGAACGGTTTTCTATTTAAATTGACTGTGTGTTGTTTCTGTTGCTTTTTGAAGGTTTTTAGTGGTTTATTATTTAAATGAGGTTCTTTAGCTCTCTGGCCAAAGCTATTGTCTCGCCCTATTCTACTCGTTGTTCTTCTTCTTCGCCTTTACCAGCTCGATATCATTTCTGGTCTGTTTGAATTTAATCAATTTGATTTATTCCCTTAGTTCATATTGTGTTGAAAATATTGAACAATCGCATTGTGTCCATGCGTATCCATATCCATATTCACATCTGAATCCACATCCACAACCACATCCACACACACACACACTCACATATCTCACATATCGTATGGCATTCAGGAAAAACTGATTTTAATTTTTGGAATTTCGTCTGCCGTTAAGAGGGGAACTGAATTAGCATAAGCAGCTGAGGGTTGGGCTTCGACTCTGACTCCAACTGGGGATCTCTTAGGCATTGTGTTTATTTTTTGGAGCGATGTTGATTTTGGGAGGCGGCGGCGTTTGGTAGATTTTCAAGCTGAAAGAGCTGGAATTTCATTCTGAATACGCATCTAAGTATGTAGAATATTTATTGCTGCCTTGAATTCTTGCTGGCACTTACATGTTTATATATATATATATATATATATATATATATATATATATATATATATATATAAATATTTGGGAAAGGCATCTTCAATTGGAGCGCAAACTGCGTAATTGTGTGTCTATGTGGGTCAAAAGCAATAAGATGAAAAGATCTATCACACATATGTGCCACATGATGCCACTCAAATTAAACATGCGCTAAGCTGTTGCATGCAATAAGACAATATTTATTCAATTATTTTTAAGTTGTCCCCAATTTGTGTTTTATTTTATAATGTGATGTTGCTTCATTAAAGAATTTTATGGGTATCTAAAGTTTCGAAGTTGATTAATGTCACCAGTATATTTATCTTAACTCAATAATTCAATTTGAGTTAATTTTTCTGTATGAAACTTTTGAAAATCTTAAATAAAATATTAATACTAAACAAAACTACATAAGTTATATTTTAAAGTATAACTAGTAAAACTATGTTAATGTTTTTATATCTCTACAGTAGTTCATATAAAATAGGTAAACGATTAATACTAATTTGAAATTCACATAGTCAATAGTTAGTGTCTATATTAGTAATATCATATATTTATCTTTAATAGAACTGGTTATTCATTAGTAATTAGTGCCTTAAGTAAGATTCAGTAGCAACGAAAAATCTCAATAACTATTAAAAAGATCAATTTAAGAAATGAGCTTGGTTAAGTTTTAATTTTTTCATTTAATAATTCAAGTACATTAATTAACAAGTGAGAGCACATCAAGTGGGAGATAACCGATATCGGGATATTCTATGATTATAGATAGTTTTTAATGCCCAGATGTCGTCATCAAATATTTGGATTACAGAAATGGCATTTTCAAACACTCACATAAATCAAGTTAATGTATATAATTTTTACAAGCGATGTGAGCAATAAAAAAATAATGATAAAATAAATTATAAAATAATAATAGATGTGATTATAAATATTTATTATGTATATATTTACATTTACAAAATATATATGCAACATTCCAAATTTAGTTTTTCATTAGCATTTGTAAGATTAAAATTGACGTAGATGGATTAAATTCTTTAAATTTGAAGGCACGGATTAAAATAAAACCCAATCCACTTGGATATAAAATTCTATTTACCACCATTATACGAAGATAGTTGCAAGTTAGTTGCAAGTTAGCTTGGCTTTCACTCAAGTCTAGTCAATCTGAAGACGGATCGAGCATTGGTAACAAGCTTAAGTCAGCTACCAGATCCGCTTGCCACTTGCAGCAGCGGCAACACCCACCCACTGGCATTTAAAGCTGCACATTTATCTTGATGGTCAAATACAATTGGTGAGCCACAGAGCAAATAGGACCCAGGCCAATAACCACCACAAGCACCACAGGCACCACACCCAGTCAGCCCACTTTTGTTTATGAGAAATTACATTTGAACTGCAAGCAACAGATGCCAATCTTATTAATGTTGCTTGCTGCTCAGTCTGTCCGTTTGTCTGCCTTGTGTCTTGTTGGTTGTTGTTGGTTGTTGTTGGTTGTAGTTGCAGCCAATGCCTTGTCGACTAGCCAACATTTTTGCATACAACAGCAACAACAACGGGAACAACATGTTGCCTGGCATCCCTGGCCGTTCAGTTCCAAAATGTATCAAATTTCAATGCACAATCATCACAATCAAAAATAAAAATTCCGAAATCAACTTTTTTCTTGGCTTTTAGCTTGGCTGTGAGATCTGCGTTGTGACGATGACTGCAGTCGGGCCAAAACAGCAACAGCAACAGCAACAACAACAACAACCCAGAGTCACACTTGGCATTCACTTTGAATGCTGCTGTTGTTGTTGTTGTTGTTGCAGCCTCTGTGTCTTGTTGTTGGTAATATAAGATACGAAATCAAAAATACATCATTGCCAACAAGCGCTGCTCCAGCAGCAACCGTCTCCAGCTATTACTACACTCAAAAAAAAGAAGAAGAACTTTCGCTCTGAAAAACATCTCTGAAATTTATAATTTATAATGAAAATTAATCTGTCAAACGCAAGGCTTTTCTGATTTCCAAAAATATATTAAAAATACGAATAAAATATATTGGATACGTTTTTCCTGAAACGACTTTTTTTAATTTTAAGCAAATATATATGGTTTTTAAGCTAAGAAGAATTCGTAAAATATAATATTTTAATAATAAAAAATTGAAGAATGCTTAAAAACTTGAAAACTTCACTAACTTATCTTTTTTAATTTTATGGGAAACTACTTTATATTAATTCAATAATTTTGATAGCAAAGAATTTTCTAACTGAAGACAAGTTCATTTTTTTAGTATTGGAAAATGTTCCAAAGAATTTACATCAATTGTTTTGAGGAAATCCCAACCGTCTGTATTAGAAATGAACTTTTTGAATTATTATGTGAGCTAGGTTTAAGCTTTACTTTTTTCTGAGTGTACTACTACAATGTGGCATTGGCATGGGCATCACACTGGCATTGGCATCGGCATCGGCATCGGCATCTTGTGGTCCTGCTGCCGCTCCTGCGCCTGCGCCTGCTCCTGCTCCTGCTGCTGCTGCTGCTGCTGCTGCTGCTGCTGCTGCTGCTCGCACCAGGTTCATTTGTCTGTGCAACGCTGATTGTATGCATGTTTCGCTTTTCTTCTGCCGCACGCTAAATGAAGTAAGCAAACGTTGATTACATGGCCTCAAGTGTGCGCCGTGTTCGCAGTCGCCTTGTCGAGGATCGGCGGTGGTCAGCGCTGGGAACGGATGGCAAACGAATGACAAACGAATGGCAAACGAGTGGCCAACGTGGTTGGGTTGGGAACGGTTGGTGTCTGTGCCTGAGTGGCTGAGTATCTGCATGTTGGCGCATCGCTCGTCGTTTTTAATGATGACTTCAAATGAGATGCTGTTTATACATATACATACATATATATATATATATATATATTTACATACGTTCCTCATGCAGCCAATCTGCGCCATAAGCCTGGCCATAATAGACTTGATTTTAGCCTGATTAAACGAATGCTTTTCGCCCATTGCCCGTTGCCGGTTTCTCGTTCCGCCGAAGTGTGTGTTAATTTTTAATTAGAGTTGTACTGTTATTTGTTGTAGCTGTATCTGCTGTTGTTGTTGTTGTTGTAGTTGTGTTTGTTGCTGTTGTTTGTTTGCTGGTTGATCAGCATAAAGGGTTAAGAATGCAATTGACTTTGTCTCGCCCTCTTGACTCCGGCCGCCACAAATTTGCAAATGCGAAGGAGACACGAGACAGGAGACAAGAGACAGGAGACAACCATATAAGGTGGGGCACCCAATGCGATGCGATGCGATGCGATGCCTTGCGACACAAACAGCTACGACTCCTCTTTACAACTTACATGTTCTTAATTACAATAAAATGTTACAAGCTTAAGGTGAGGTGAGGCTACGTACATACAACTCAACACAACACAACACAACACAACAGAACCAAACAGAACTGAACACAACAAACAGCAACAACAGCAACAACTGCAACAACTGCAACAACAGCAACAAGAGCCACAACGGCAATTCCAGCTTCAATTGCAGCTCCACGCTTCGGTTCACTTTGATGTAGGCAACAACAATGGCCCGTAGCCAGAACAGAACAGAACAGAACCCACAATCCAGAGCCCAGTGCTGAGCGATGGCGGCCACGAGTGGGATCAGCCCACAGAGCATTTTCAATATTGTATTCCTATTATTATGAAATCAAGCAGCACCCTTGCACACCACTGTGCCCCCCTCCCCTCCATTCTCGACTCGAGTCCGCGCCTCCACCTGGGTATGATATGCATATAAATAAATAAAAAGAAAATTGACAAGCTCATAAACTCGCTCGCGCCTGAGAGAAATTCAATCTTGTAGATACAAATGAAACGCAATCATATTTTATGCATGAGACTGACAAAAAAAAAAAAAAAATACAAAAAAAAAATACAAAACAAGCAACAGCAAAAAAAACAACAAAAAACAACAACAAAAAACACGACACTGCAAGATACTTACGAGTATATATACTACTATATAAAATTGTATGTCCCTCACATGTGCCATTGTGGTCACTATGCGTACGGAATAATGTGTGTGCGTGTGTGCAAATTTTGATATTTGTTAGGGTGTCTCAATGCTGATGAGGCCATATGAAAATTCGTCATATTCCAAGTATTAAAATTATTATAATTAAAATACAATTCAGAAGCAAACTAAATTTTCAACTGAAAACAATTTCGACATAAAATAAAGCACATAAAATGGGCTTAAAAATATTCTTGAAAAAATTTACTCTATTTTGTAGATAATTAATATCAATAATAATTAATTAAATAGAAAAGTAGTTGAGATCTTTATATTAAGTATAATATTAGACTGTACAATTTTCAGCAACAATTCGTGTAAATATAATTTGAAAGTGAATGTTTATTTGCTAATATTGCTAAAATGCAAATTGTAATAAAATCAAAATTGATTTAAAATGTATAATAATTAAGTTTTGGAAGATTGGGAGTAAACGTTTATTTTCTGGTATTATTAAAATGCGCCTTACAACGATTCTCAAATTTTTAAATTACGTATTATGAGAAAGTTGAGTTGAATTTCAATCTGCAAGAAATTATTAACATTTTTTGTATTTAATTTAAAAAGTAAGACATCTATTGATAATTAACAATCAAAATTGCTGAACAGTCGAAAGTTAATGAACTTTTTAATTTTTTTAATAATATTATCGTGAGCAACCCTGATGCACATGTGTGGCGATTTCCGTATGCATTTGAGTGCAATTCCAAGCCATTCCAAGCCCGGCACTCCAACGAAGGTGTTAAGTTATGGCACAGTCTGCAGCTACACAGCTGGGCATCCAATTTGTTGGCCACCACGCGTGCACCCGTCTCCTTATCCCGGAATTAAGCATCCGCATCGCATTTCGCATTTGCTGTTGTTGTTGTTGTTGCTGTTGCTGTTGAGGCATGGAGTATTCGTGGCAATGGATTTTGTTTTCTTGCTTTTGGTTTTTATGTGCTGGCAATGCTCACTGTCACCGGTCACCAGTCAGCCAGTCACCGTCACCGTTCACATCACCGCTGCAGAGAGAACGAGAGATAGAGATAGACAGAGAGAGAGAGAGGAAAAGAGAGAGAGAGAGGGGAAAAACAGAAAACCACACGCCCTGTTTGATTTATTGCGCATTGTCAAATTATCCTTGATAAGTCATTAATATATTTTTTGGCCACTCTTCCCGGCTCCCAGTCCTCGTTGGTCGTCGTCATTAATGCCGTCTGTTTGTTTTGTTTTGACGTTGACTCTTGTGGCAAATGTTGTTGGTGTTGTTGTTGTTGTTGTTTCTGTTGCTGTGCTGTTATTGTTGCACAGTTGCACAGTTGAACTTTAATGCTCAACACTTTGAAACTCGCAACGCCCAATTCACATGGCCATAAAAAGCGCTAAGTAACCGTGGCTACCAAGGCGCCCCATCACACACACACACACACACATGTGCAGTTGCATATATTCTGGCATAATTTATGTCTTTACAAGCTCTCAAATGAAGTGGCAAATTCACACTTTTAGCCAGCCCGTAAAAATGTAATAGTTCGACCAGATTGTATGACCGACCACAAATAACATCATCATAAAACCCAATTCACAAATCATAAATATAAATGAATTTGTGTGTGTGCAACAGCAGCAGCAGCACCACAACCAACACTAACACAACTATGAATACAAATCCAATTCAATCCAATTGCACGCCCAGCCACGACTACCCTCGACTCGGTTCGACTCGACTCGACTCCACTCGGTGATCATCGATCCATTTCGCATACAATAAAGCAATCTGATTTTCGTATCATAAACTTAAAATGCTCTCAGCCGGGCTTCAACATTTGCGTTTGCCAGCCGTAAATCTTCCTTGGCCGGCCGCTCGTCTGGCCTATCAGCATGTACATGCAATCCAAGCCACAGATACAAGGCTCACTCGCTCTCTCTCTCTCTCTCTTCCTCTCTCTTTCTCTCTTTATCTCTCTTTCTCTCCAGCCAGCCAGCCAAGTTGGTCCAGTGTTTGCGCATGCGCACGCGTTGCTCCGGCGTTGATAGATTTATGGCGCCAAATAAAATGCCTTAAGACAACAAACCAAATCACCACAGAGCTCAGCAGTTTTGCATGTACTTTAACAACCACAAGACAGAAGGGGGGAGGGTAAAGGCTGCCATCAACTGAATCTGGTTAATCAAACGGTCGATGCAAAAAAAAAAAAAAATCACACTAAACATGATCATTTGCGATTTCACTCTCCGCCATAAATGACTGGCAATATTGGTTTAATAACAAATGGCGCACTTGAATGTGACATCTTCAACGATTAAGCGATTTGACTAATTATGGTTTATAATTGTTGTTCAGGCATTAAAATCAGCGACTAAATCATATGCTTAATGTTTGCCATCAAATATTATGTATCATAAAATATTATGTATCATTTCTGTTTCATTTCCGCAAGTTCTTCAGTGGCAAAAATTGCAAATTTCTTATAGTTAATTAATTCTTTAATTAATTCTTTAGCTTAATTTTAAATGGGAGCTGTTATATATTTTTAATAACAAAATTTACACATGTTTTGTTAAAAAAAAAAAACAAACAAAGAAGTATTACAAATCTAAAAGCCCAAATTTGTTTTATTTTATTCCCTTGAAAATTGTGCCACTAAATTATCAATAATAATTGTCCACTGTTAATTAAATAAAGATTACGTCTATGCTTAAATAAATATATTATACATATATATTAAATTTAATTTCGTGCTTTGCTTAAACTAAATTAGTAAAACTTAAATTGTATAAGCTTAATTATTAATAATAATTCTCTACGCTTCTTCTACTGATACTAAAAAATATATATAATATAATAATATAAACTAACTAACTATTATATTAAGATATTTGTAACGTAATATAAATGATCTGTAAGGTAGCTTTTATTAAAAGGTTTTAAAAATACCAACTCTTGCACATTAATTCAAGATCTATTAAGATTGATTTATGTTTGTACTACTATAATAATATATTACTACTGTATTTGTTAAGACACCTTAATAATTATGAATGAATGAAATTCTCCGCCAAAGACATTACAACATCAATCTACTATCAAGCGATTCGAAATTGAAATATACATTTATCTGATTACAGGTAATAAACTCAGTCTATTACAATATTCCGCCTGCCCCCCGAGTAAATCTAATCTCCCAACTGAACGCGAATCGCAATCGCAATCGCACAATTTGCAAATAGCTTTCATAATAATTCCTGAGTACGATAATTAGTCGCAATGCGATTATAAAAGATGGCTGTCCGCTGGTTGCTCTCCTTGGTTCCCAGTTTGCTGACTACTTCCAGGCATCGCTGACTATTCCACAAACTGGGCCTACGGCGACGAGGACATTGCGCATGAGTAACGCGCCACCGGGGCATGATTTATGGCCACAGTGCGTGCATATGAGAGCCAAGGAGGGGTTAGCCTGCGGAGCGGTTCAACACTCGGAAAAAATCAACAACTCTCTTATTTTTCTGAAAATAAATAAATTAAATTTACATCACACGGTTTCTGAAATTATATATTATTTTTTCTACAATTTTTAATTATTATTGTGGGGAATTTTATTAGATGTAGAAACTAATTTCTACTAATTTCTACTTAATAAATAAATGTCTAAATTAATAAATGCATTCAATTTATTGCTAAAAATGCATTTTGTCTCTTTTTTAATAAATTTTCTGAAAGTTATTATTATTCTCTAACTCTAAGGACTCTAGGGAATCTTCGTCTCGGTGTTTCTCTCTACATTTCTTAAGTTCCACTCTCCTTATTAGTAACGATTAACAATTTTTGGACTGATTGAATTTTTGCGCTTTACCGTTCCTTACCATAACTTTTTAACCATTTTACATTTTAATTTATTTGTAATTTTAATTAGCAATTTTAATTCAATCACTCCTCTTCATTTTCTGAAATATAATTTGCCATCTTAAATTTAATTTTAATTTTCTTTAAGACATAAAACTCTTAGTCAACATTAAAAAAATAATTTAATAATTATAATTATAATAATAATCATCATAAATAAATGAAATGATTCTTTGGAAAATCTATTTCGCTAGTTTTGCTCTTCAGGGCAATTGGAAATTGGCTAAAATCTAGAATCTATAATATAGCTCGAGCATTTCGCTGAGTGTAGCATTCCGGTGGATGGCGACAACGCCGTTGACGTTCATTTGGGGCCAAGCGATCTGTGGCCGATCTGTGGCCGATCTGTTGAGACTCTAAGCGCGCACGCTCTCGTAATTTATGCGCTCGCCCGCTGACATAATTGCGGCAGGAGTGTGAAAGGGGGAGAGTGAGGGGTGGGGTGGGGTGGTTGTTGTAGGGGTGCTGGCGGGATGGTCGGTTGTCTTGCAAATTGATTGAAAACTTGCAACAACTGCAGCACAAATTATGTCCGCGGAATTGAGCGACATGCGACGATGGTCGACAACCACAACGACGACGACGACGGCGACGACGACGGCGACGACGACGGCGACGACGGCGACGACGATGGTTGCAAGCGAAAATTTTATGAAAAATAATTACACCTTTGTAGTTTGTCAATCAAACCGTTAACGGGGCCAAAAATAAGCCAGCTTGTTGAAAAATCGCTACAACAATTTTGCTGACTCAACGCAGACAAATGCTGGCCAGTATACACCAATATCTACATATGTATATACATACATACATATATATATTTATATATACATACATACATACAGTATAGAGTACGAAGCGAGCGAGGCGCGTAAATCTCATTTGAGCCTCTACTGACATGTCGCAGGATTATGTTGTCAATTGGTTCAGCCATGGAGCTGGCATTGGTTCTTGTTGTTTTTGTTGTTGCTGCTCCTCGTGGTTTTGTGGCTCTTGTTTTGAGCATTGCAAATATATTGAAATTATATTGTGTGTCCAACGAGCTCAGCCCCAGCTTAGTTGCAATCTCAATACAATAAACGCATTTTGATGGATTTTCAATTGATTTACGATGCAAATGCCCCACCAACTGTGCCCCCTATTCCCCCTGTTCCCCCTGGCTGCCTGCCTCTTCAGCGCCTGCAATTAACAAGCATCGGTTTTGGGCTGCGCAGTTAATAATGCCACCAAGCAAAATGCTTGATTGAATGCCTCGACTGCCCCAACTGGCTTTCGGGCTGGCAACTCCACCAATGCCAACGAAGAGTCAGTTGGCCGCCTGGACATTCCAGCCAATAAAGATAATTTATGTATATTCAAAAGTGTGATGGACTCTGGGGTTCTATGTGCTGGGTGTGGATCTGTCAGGTGTGGTGTGCTGCTGCACATTCAACTGAGTGTTGCTGCGTCACTTAATGGGCGGCACTGATTACTGTACAACTTAGTTGTTGCTGCCTCGCCTCGCCTCGCCTGTCCTGGACTGGCCTGGCCTGGCCTGGGTTGGCCTGACTTTGCCTGCCCCGGTGCCAATAAGTCAATTAGTTGTCCACGTATGACGTTGTATAACCGATTTGCGATAAGATTGCCCAAGAGTGATATGCAATTGATTTTGTGAACGATAGAAGGAACACTCAAGAGGGGTTTAAGTGTGCAAACTTGTGTCCTTTCAATTACGCCAATTAAAGCTGCGCGAACATGTCGAAACAATCTTTCAAACACTTTTAATGAATACATTGAGTGGCGGCCAAGTCTACCTATAATTTATATATATGTATATAGATATAACTATATATGTATGTATGTGTGTTTACCTGATGGCAGCCTAAGTGAACGTAACGTGTTTTTCAGCGAATATGCCAATTAAGACTGAGAACTCAAAGTTTTTCCACAACATGAAAATTAAATGATAAATGGATATTGGCCAATTTGCGAGACAATCTTTATTACTAGTTTAGCATACAAAAAATCAGCTATATAAATAAATAGTCGTGAATTCTTAATGAAATTAAATATTTAAATTTTTAGCAAACATTAATTACAATTGTGTATTTGATGATTTATTAAGTTTTTAGCTGATTAAATATTAAATAAAATTAAATATCTCGAAATACCTCGAAATATTCAAAATATTCATATGCATAAAAATACGTATATAAATAAATGAACTATAAATAAATGAACTTGACCATAAGTCATAAGGACGTCCATTTTGATATTCATTTACAAATGGAGTTTCTGTGCTGCAACCCTTGTTCTATTTAATAAAATCGAATTAACTATAACTATATGAAAACTATAATAATTATTTTTTTTTTTTTGGAAATTTGCTTAAAATGTAGAAGTACAAAGATTTATTATTAGCAAACACAAAAACTATTAGATAGTTTATAAATTCATATAATTTATTTCGAAAAAATGAGAGTTAATCATGAAAAAATTTTTGCTAAGAAAAAGTCTTTGCAATTCTACTTTATATTTTTGTATATGTGAAATATTATTGTACCCATGTTTAATAATAATATAAGTAAAAAAATGAGTAATTTTAGAGTTTTATATTACATACAATTAAGATGCCTTGAATATAAAGATATAGCCTGGAATTAAGAAGAGCAAAACTCAGATTTTTAGAAGGACATCTTCAGAGCTGTGCATAAAGTATCAACGAGTCTTAGTAATATTATTAGACCATAATGAAAATTATTATTATTATTATTATTATTATTATTATTATTATTATTATTATTATTATTATTATTATTATTATTGTTTTTATTATTATTATTATAATTATTATTATAATTATTATTATTATTATTATGACTATTATTATTATTATTATTATTATTATTATTATTATTATTATTATTATTATTATTATTATTATTATTATTATTATTGTTATTATATAATATAGTAAATTGTTGAATTAACTACATATTCGCATATGCTTTAAAACAGGACTGTTAACAAGTGCTGACAAGAGCTACTTTGGCCGGAGTTCTCCACTTGGGCTATCAACGTTGCAGTTACTAAATTGCATTGCCAGAAAGTGCAACACGTGAACATTTGTCATAATCAAATCAAATTTTATGCACGTGAAAATGCATCACAAAAATGTATTTTCATTTTCATGTTGCTGTTACTGTTACTGTTGTCGTGCACTCTTGTTGCTTGTTGCATGTTGCACGTAAAAATGAATCGTGCTGATGACGACGACAATGACGATGACGATGACGATGACGATGTGGATGAGGATGATGATGATGGGCCGATACCAATATCCATATCCATATCCATATACATAATTGGGCACGCGATGCAATAAAATTGGCAAACCAACGCCAGGCAACTGCTGCAGCAACAACAATCAGCTTGTCGTTGGGGCTTCGGATTGGTGTTTGGGGATTGGGGGGATTCGAGGGGGGTTGGGAGGTCACCGCATTTACAGTTTGCATATCATGGCAATGACGCAAGCTGTCAACTTCCCGCGGTGTTCATAAAAGTCTTGTTTTGTTTGATTGTCGCATAGCTCATGCACACATACACACACACACTCACACACACTTACACACAAACACACATATTCGGACACCCACATGCACATATGCAGAGTCATTGCATTTGCATTGTTATCTCATAGATACGGATGTCCGACCGCCAGACAACAACAGCTCTCAACGTGCCCGTTGTTATGGCTCTTGTTATTGTTGTTGTTGTTGTTATTGTTGTTGTTGTTGCTGTCGCTTGGGTTTTGGTTTCCAGTTTGTTCAGTTGGGTTTTGCAAATATCTATCAACTGCATTTTCCTGTTGCTTTCAACTGCTGCTGCAGCGGCACTTATCACTTCATTGCAGTTTTATGGCGCGTCAAAATTGATGCTTAACGGTTTTTCGCGTTTGCCACATTTAGAACCCGTCCCATTGCCAATCTTCCACTTTTCAACTGTTGCCTGTCTGTCTATCTGTCTGTCTGTCTGTCTGTCTGTCTGCCTGTTTGGCTGGTCAAGGCCCATGTGCCAATTTGCAATGTATTTGATTTTGATGTGGATTTTAATGCTGATTTCAATGCTGATTTTGTTGCTGATTTGCCTGTGGGAGTTTGGCGCGGAAAATGACCGGCTTTAAGCATGCAACTGTTGCATGTGCAACTTACAGTTATTATCGGCAAGCATGCATCCATTTTTGTGTCTGGCATTCACTTTGTGTTGTGTGTCGAAACTGGTTGATATCACTGGAAAATATCAATTATTAAAATTAAGCAAGACTCCACTTTCAGTTCTTTCTGTCAGTTGTGAAAGGTCAAATCTTAACTTAGTAAAGCTCATTGCAGAAAAAACAGGATTTAGTTTTTTCTTTATTTGAGCATAGATTTTTTTAAAATTTATTTATACATTTTAGAAAATGAATTCATTTTATTTTTAATTAATTTAAAATTATTTATAAATTCAACATTTTCATCGTTTGTTTGAAATATATCGGTTTTCTCCTTCGATTTTTATACTAAGCGAGAATTTCTTAATAAAATAATATTAATATTTTCATCATTTAAATATAAACGTAGCGTCACTACCAACAGTTTATAAGTTGTGAAAACTATTCTGACCAAGCTATTCTGACCAATCTCTCTAAAGATATTCATTAAGAAACCCATTCAATGTCAAACAACTGTATTAAATGTTTATATTTGGCCAAAAAAAAATACATCAACATCCGACTATTAAGTAATAGATTCGATAGTAACAATCCGTTGGAATTCTGTCTGCTAGGCTTTGTAATCGTTGGCGTTCACTATCTTTTATTATATTTTTATTATTATTATTTTATTATTGTATTTATTGATGAACCAGTCAAGCTGGAGATGCCTTAAAAAATAGCTATTAAAACTACTCTTAGCATATGTTCTAATAAGTCGTTAAGTTTTACATAATAAAACACGGTCAATACACACATCGCGTAACCATCAACTTTGTCAAATGACTCAACTCCAAACCGTATACGGTTAACATGTTTATTTACATCTTCAATCACCCACGCAAGTGATAAGCCTTATCGCCGGAACATTATTGTATTCTATTCATTGTATCTCAATCTGGTGCAGGTTCAGTTCCATTTTACGCCATTGATTTTATTACCGATTTTAGGTGATTTTTATGTTCTAGCAGCAATTTGAGACATTTTACGAGCATAGAAGAAAAACTTGAGGCGAACAAACGTTTTTCCAACTTTTCAGAGAACCAAAGCAACACTAAACAGTGAACTTTTTACGATCATTTAATTGAATCGTGAACATTTCTATTTGGTCATTTAAACAAGGCTTTGATTGGGGGGAAATGGCCATAAAAAATTGTCCCAAACAAATGAGGCTGTGAAATATGCAAGCCATAAAATATTTATATGTATGACGCAGTCATAAAAAAAGTGCCATTAAAAAGTGACTGGTAATATTAATATTATTATTGTTTTATATTATTATTTTGCATCTTGAAATCAAGAGGCAATTTTAAATTGAGTCACTCGACTAGGCTGCCAAGGGAGTGAAAAGTGGCAGCTGAATGTAAAAACTGTACAATTTATACGACTGTCGGGCATGTGGCATCTTCGTGGCGTGGCATGATGCGCATCAGTCAACACAGCAAAGCAGCCACAGGCCAGAAATTACTCAAACAAAATGGTCGTAAATCGAGAGGTTGACTTCTTGTCGTCAAAAACGAGGACAGTAACAACCACTAAGCGGATTTTCAGGTACGCCGACCTTTTTTCTTCTTCTTCGCTTCTCCCTTTTCCTTGTTTTCCTTGAAAACTGCAGCTGAACTGTGCCAGGCACTAGACGCGCTTCGGGGAAATAGCCCAACAACAACAACAACAACAACAAGAACAAGAAGAACAACAAGTCGGCACTTAGAGCAATACTCTGCTCAGAGATACAATATCTGCTGGATTGTCTAAGGGCGCAACAAGAAATTGAAACAAAACAATCAGCGGAGCGCAGCAAACGATGCGTTCTTAATTTCATTACCCAAAATTCCAACTGTGCGTCACTTTCGCTTTCCCTAAGATCAGAGAAAAGGATCACCAAAGGACCCAGGCAGTTTCAGCATTTCACTGCACCATGTAAGACGACACCTTGCATTTTGAGGTACAGCCAGATCAGTCAGTCACTCAGTCACTCAGTCACACAGTCACTCAGTTAGTCATTTAGTCAGTCAGTCAGTCAGTCAGCGAGCTAGTTAGTCAGCTGCCGCTTTTGATGTTTCACACGAATCCGATGTGGCAATCAAGTGCATCGCCTCGCATCTAACTGGATATATATATATATATAGATACATATGTATTTTCCACTCCCTGATTAGCTTGTGTCTACATATTGAATTTAATTTCGCTAAGCCACAGCATCAGTTTTTTTTTTTAATGCTTTCACATTAAAATAAATTCATTAAAAAAGCAAACTTTAAGCGTTGCCACGTTTTTTATGCTTTGTGCCGGGATCGGGCAATTTAACACGTGATAGTTTATTTTGCAAATAGAAGCCAATCATAAAAGCCAACTTTTATATGCAATTTAAATGCCACCTGGGACATGCTTCCCCACCCCCACCCCCCATCACCTCCTCTTTCCCTCCCTCACTTTCATATCAGTATTTTAGCATCAAATTAAAAGTTATCCGATCCCCACGTAAAAGTTTTATTTTCATGGCAACAACGATCGCTAAATCGTAAAAGCTTACACGCCTTTTGGCTTGGCTCTTTGATGGGATTTATATGGCCAATCTGGGCAGTAGTTTTATGTGAATACTGCGATTGCGAATCATTCGCTGATTGAATGCGATTCGATTTTATAGAAGTGGAAATAGTCTGATCAATTTTGCATATAACATTTGTGGCTAAAATTAATGTTGATTTTAATTGATTTTCAATGGTTTGACAAAATCTGGCGCCTTATATCGATTCTGTCACAGATATTGACTGATGATTCATTTGGCGCGAGTCGAACTTTTTGACACATCACTTTCATTATGAAATTGATGGGGTTTACACCCTTATCTATCTATCTATGTGGGTTACTAAACTGTCATCTAAAGTGCTCGCCCATCAGATACCCTGTAAGCGATTACAGTCTAATCGACCTTTTAGTGTTTGCGTATATCAATTTGATTTATTAATGAGCTAACCCAAAAAAAAATCACCTTCTTTTTATTGCAAATAAATTTAATCTAGCTTAACTTTAAATTGATAAAAACTTTTGTTTTGTTTTAATTATTTATGTAGCTTATCTATTTTAAAAGGGTTTGTGTATATAAATTTGATTCATTAAGTGAACTAAATTAAAATAAATATTCTTTTTTTATAAGTACATTTATAAAAATATTTATTTAATTTATATTATTGAATCTATGCATCACCACTTTTAGCGTGGATGCCACTTTTCTTGCTTGCACAGAGTAGTTTTTTAAGTGTTTTTAGACTCCACTCTAATTGAATAGATCATCGTTGTCCAGTTTAGGATTTCGACTCTTTAACAATTAATCTGCTTATCTAAGATGCATCTTAGAATCTTAGTATAGTTATCCGCCTGCTTTCCTTCGCATTGAATATCTTTATAATATATGTTTGTAGAATAGTATATTCAGATATCAGATATGAAAGTTATATAAATAATTACAGCTTGACCGAAAGAAAAGGGTTTTCCCACACACTCAGAATTGCTCACAGCAGTGGGCTGGACACACCTTGAGGTGCCTGGTTGATCTTTGGCTATCTATTTTGGCTGCCTATCAGCTTGGCAAACAATCACGTGGGTGCCTTCAAGAATCAACAACAATAACAAAAACAAAGTTAAAAATAATAACATAAATGTACGCAGATAACTATCAACTAAATAAGTATGAAGCAGTCGCCAAAGCTCCCCCTGTCTGTTGGTGCGAGGAGAGAGCTCCGACTTGGGGGTAAAGGGTAAGGTGTGGGGTGCCGATGGTGGATGGAATAGCTACATAAATAGTCGGTCGCTAGCTGGGCCGATATCTGCCACGTCTCGCTATGAGGCAGCCAGCACCTGAACAAAATATCAGTGATTGAGCGATCAGTTAAAACGTTTGTGAAGTGAACGAAGCGAATGATTGAGTGGATATTGTAGAGCGGCTCCCGCTCACTCCCCCCACTTTCCCCGCCAATCCCCAAACAGAGACTTGTACTCCTATTTTTTACTGGGGCTACTGCAGTGATAAAACGCCAAAACGGCAAGTGTAACGACGACAAAACGCAAACAAAAAGGGGAGGCGGGCTTATGTGGCATTAGGCTGTGTCAAAAAAAGCATTTACTACATTTCGCAGAATGTGGATTTTGGTGCCACCTTGTGGGAATTTCTTGTGGGCCACACCAAATTGCTTGTACAATGTACATTATCAATTTTGGTTACGATATGACATGTCCAACTGTGGGGCTCAACGGGGGCTTTCTGTATCAGGGCCCAACTGACTGATCGCTTGAGCCGGCAGCTAAAGGCGAGATGGCAAGTTTATTTAAAAATGGTCGATAAGTTGAATGTGTTTATGACTTGCAGCACTTGTCACTTTTGACAAGTTCGTTAATGGGCCACGTTGCATTCTTCCATTTCAGACTCCGAGACTCGAGAGTCGAGTCTCGGAAACCCTTGGCAAGTGCAGTCGAGGCGTGAAATGCTCAATTAACACGAAATTTACGAGCCTCTCGGTTGCTACGCTGCTCAACCCATTACGACAACCTGTTATTAGGCGAAGGTCCTTGAAGCCATGCCGAAAAACCAAAGACCAACAAAAAAAAAAAAATAATAATAAAAATAAAGAAACAACAAGAACAACCTACCTACCTATAACATAGTAATAGTAATATTACCTACAGCAAGGCCAGAATAATTTATGTGCCTTTTCTCGCCTTGTGCTCTCTCTCTCCCCCTACTCGCTCTCACTCTCTCTCTCTTTCTCCCTCTCTCGTTCTCCTTTTGAGTGTATAAAGAAAACGCTCGTAAAAACTTTCTTTTGTTTCGACGTGCGCAACTTTACGACTTTTCCGAGTGTTCTCCTTCTACTTTTTGGGAAACTTCAATGGGGGGGACTCGATAGGAGGCGAGGCGAGGCGAGCCGAGGTTAAATCACAGCCAAGAGCAATGAAATATCAATAAAAGGAGCAACAATTTAATTTACACAACAGCAACTTTGACAGCTTGTAAACTGTCCGAATGGAACTCAGCGTTTGTCATAATGATAACACTTACTGGCCCATCAAATAGACGCATCGGGAATTTTTACGAGCCTCTTTCGTGTGGCACGTTTGGCAGCCAGGTCGGAGACTCCGGCGAGGTGAAAGGGTCGAAACTCGAAACTCGAACTCGGCATTCGGGGGATAGAAATTTTGTGGTTGCAACAGCGTCGCCTTGGATTGTCATAATTTCGTATTTATCGTGTAATTTGTAGCACAATTTGTTGCTCGTAAACTGACTCAAGTGTACAAAATGATCAGCATCGGGTAATGTTAATGTAATCCACAATGGGCTATATAAAAATCGTAAAATATTCTTTCGAAAGGCAGGGAGCGATGTGAAAGTTTTGTAAACATCAACAGATGACAACTCAACTCAACTCAACTGAATTTATAGACTACTTTATGAAGTCACGACAACAGCCACATTTAGGGGAAGTTTATAGTCAGTTTATCAAGCAACTAGAAATTAAATTTTGGGCATATTTCAAGACATTCTTGATTAATGAAAAACATATAATTAGAATCATAAAGTTGAGTTAAGTGAATGCATCCACAACTAGTCTTCAAACGAGATCAAGCAATTTATAGTCAACTGCAAGACATATTATTATTAATATGTTGAAAAAAAATATAGAATCGAATGTAACTAAAAAAAAAAATAAGCCAAGAATATATATGTGTTCTTTAAAGAAATCTTAAAATTGGTATATTGAGTCATTTATTGTGTATATTAATTCAGGTCTGATTGGGTTTTATTCTGGGTTTTTCCAATGCACAAGTGTTGGATCAATTTGGCAATTAAATAACCCTAGACATCTTATACAATTTTTATTTGTTTTAATTGAAAATTAGTTATTATATATATTTTTTTTTTTTTCAATTAAATGTATTTTTACTTTTTGTGTTAGTCGTCCTTTTATAAATAATTAAAAATAACTCTTTTAAATTTATTCTTTTTGAAATATATAGAAATCTGTAAAAACTTTCACTTATCCCGGAAGGAAAAGAGTTTGCTTTTGATTGTTGCTGTTTTTCTTATTTTTATTATTTCATATTTCTTTTTAGTTTTTTTCTTAACAAAAGCAGTCGTCATATTTTCTTTCAGCAATGTAAATTTTAATTTTTTTAATATTTCATTTACTTAGTTTTTGTTGTGAAAAAGCAAGCACAAGTGGTTTATTTATGTTTTTCTATTTCCAACATATTTATACCAAATCAGTATTTTAACTTAAGTACTTCTTGATCCATTTCAAATTGAAATGATACATAAAATATGTTCATGAATTATTATCAGGCTAACAAAATATGACCAGCCGAATAATAAATTTCACCAACTGTTTACCAACTAAATATACATTAATCTGAGCAATTGAAAATATAATAAAACAAAAATCATGTTACTCGCAATTGTTATTTTCTTGGACCACTAAATCAATTGCAGGCACGTAGTATTTGGTATATAGTTAGTTCAAAGAAAGAGAGAGAGAGATAGAGAGAGGCAGAGCATTGCTCGGAGCAATACCATAAAAAATGAGTTCAAGTCAATTGCTTAAAATGTGTCTGGGAAACGCACCAAAAACAAACGCTATGCAACAATGCAGCAGCCTACAAGTTAACGCGGGCGTATACGCAATCTACAACATATCCATCATTATATCTGACCATAATCGCCCACACACACACACACACACACACATATATATATATACATGTGTGTAAGAGGCGCAGCCACACGAAATTATTTTGCAAATTTGCGCTCAATTAATTGCATATAATTCATTTGTTGTTTGGCAGCGCAAGCAGACCGACTATTGCCCCTTTCCCCTCTGCCACCCGCTGCTTACTGCTGCCAAGCATTGGGGTATTTTATGGCATTTTGATTTGATTTTTGTCAAATGTCGACGCCGCCACCACCGTCGCCGTTGTCCCTGCCAACGATGAATATTCTGCTTGTTGTCCAGCGAATGCCCCGTTTTTTCTCTGTTTCTGTTTCTGTTCTGTTTTGCTGTTGCTTTTGTGCAGCGCCTCCCCTCTGGCCGCTTGCCCATTTGATTTATTGCCGACCTTGTTATGTGCAGGCGCATTAGCGATATATCCATTTCACTTTCCATAATGGTGGCGGGACCCAAAGTGACAGCCCCCGTCAGTTCGTCAAGCTTCAGCAGACAGAGCGAGACGGCAATAGCAGCAGCAGCAGCTTGCTACATTTACGACTTTGCCCTGTAAGCTCTCGCTGTGCGCTGTAATTGGCAGGGGAAATGAGTGCTGCGCTGCGCTGCGATTGCTCTCTCACTCTCGCTCGCCCTCACTCTCTCTGGCATTGCCCCTCACAGTTTATGGCAAGTGGAGAGTGAGAGAGAGAGAACGTGAGTGCATTGCGGTGCAGGGGAAATTTTGTCCACTCGAAGTTTATGGCTAGATGGTGCTTATATTATTGTCATTATTATGGTTCATAGTTCGAAGCTCAAAGTTGACAATTAAAGCAAATTGATGTGTTTTGATAATTAGTAAATGCAAATGACGTCATAGCGTTTTAAATCGTTTTTTACAAAGGCAACTTTAAATGAGTTTCCTTTAGCGGTTCTTCTTTCAACAAATCAGCTTCGATTAACTCAGCTGGTGTTCTTATAAATATTTATGGGCGTTTATTATTGGCACACAGAGGAGGCCACCACGAGCAATGCAATATTGTTGCCGTTGTTGTTTTCGAAATGGCAATTAAATGTTATTTGACAAGCATTACAAATGTAATAATTCCCCCGAAAAGTCACAAACAATAAAACAAACCCAAAAAAAACAATACCTGATTCTCCAACGGCTCAAAAGGAGCATTTCGGCATTTCTGCCCTGCTCCCCTGCTTCACTCCCCCCTCCCCTGTCTGCTTGCTTCGTTCGCTTTGTTTTCCAAAAATCATTTATTTTTGGCTTGCAACATTTTTTTGTTTGCATTCGCCAAATAAAATCAATTTATAAATTTCGAGTTGAAGCCGCTTTTGTTATGCAAATTTTAAAAATATCAAAAAGCGGACAAAAAAAATGTTACATTTCTGTGGGATTAACTGACCAGCAACAACAACACAAACAGGCTAACTGGCTAACTGGATGGCTGACTAGTCGGTTAGTCAGAGCCATAGTCAGTTAGCCGGTTTGGCAGCATTGATGGTCAATGCTTTTAGGGAGCTCTGAATGCAATCGCTGTCACTCTAAAGGTCACTCGGGTCATTGCGAGAAGAAGCAGCAGAATTTATCGGATCCTCATTTAATACGTGACATCAGACTAGAACTGATTACCGATTCAGCTCCACATATTTATATGGAATGTTTAAGTTATCAAAAAAATATTAATTTAAGCGAAATTAACATTTAAGTCAAAATACATCAAAAATGTGTTTAACAATCATCTCACTTTAATGACAGTATGTAAAATTTACATATTAACTTTTAATTTTTATTATTATTATTTTGTTTAAATATCGCACCTAATTTGAGGTAAGCTTCATTTTAAAACGATTATATTACAATCATAAATAAAGGATCCCATGAGCAGATTATTCATAAATTTCCCTTATATGTCCATAAAATAAAATGTTTAATATAATTTAAAAACGAGTTACATATTTTTAATTTTGGACAAATTTTAACTGCCGACTTCTAATTTATTCATGAAATTCACTTATACATAAAAAAAAATATTGAATTTGAAAAATTGAATTTTAATAAAAATAGTTATATTGCATTTTGGTAAAATTTTAACTGCCGAATTGTTATTTATTCTTAATTTTCCTCAAATAAAGAAACATATATTAATATTAGGCAAAATTTAACTCTCGACATCTTATTTATTCCTTATGAGTTCTAAATGAGGTGTCAACTCGTAGTCATCAAAATAAATATAAAGTTTTAATATTTTTATAATACTTGTCAATAATTTTTTAACTAATTGCAAATTTCATAGTCAAACTCGTTATTACAAATGCAAACTATTTAAAGAAATTTGAATGTGTTGTTGGCCACATTTATAAATATAGCTGATTAGAAATGCAAAAAATTCAAATTACTGAATATTTGCTGCAAAAGGGGAATAAAACTGGATATAAAAAAAAAACAATGTGAATAATCGGAATAACTTTTTAGAGCTTTCATTACTACTATTGTTCAAAATTTAAATTCGCAAAGCTTTAAAAAATATGAAAATCGACGGCATGTTTTTAATATAATTCGAATCTGTTGTGAAAGATAATTTATTCTCGAAGCAAGCATGATTGGGATTTTTTTCCATCTCGTGTATATTTAATCATATTTTATCTGCTTGCTTTTATTAATATTATACGGCTTAGCTGACTCGAGACTAAAGTTTATTATTGCAATAACTACACAGACAAAACAAAACAAAACAATTCTAGAAGAGAATAATTTTATCTCAGAATTCTAAGCTATAGAAATTATATGATTTACATAGTAAAAAATGCCGTAAATATAGCAATTAAACTTTAAAGTCAAAAGATAAATATTTAAATATTAAATTACCTCATTAAGAATTGTAAAGAATATTATTTTCTTTATTTATAATTGATATTATCTGAATTTTTTGTTAGTTTTTTTTTAAATTAGTTGCATATATCAAATTAGGAACAAAATAGTTTAAGTTCGAACTTTATAATGTTTTTAAGATATAAACTTACAAGCAGAATTTCTTCACATATTTATCTAATCTTAACTAAAATTGATGTTCAAAGTTTTACATTTTATTGCTTTATGTTTAATTTGAAAATTAATGAAACTTTTAAAATCTTATAAATTTACATGCTGATTTTTTTCGTAGTTAAGCTTTGGTCGATTTACAATGTTTTCAATCTAAATCTTAGTTTTGTTTTAAATTTAATATATATTAGTCTGTGTTACAAAATCCGTTTAATAACATTTACCAACGACCTTGAAAATTGATTTTGTTGCACTTTGATTATCAGTTAGTTACTTGTTGTGGTTGTTTTTGTTGCTTGTTATTTTTGTGGTTGTTGCTTGCATTGTTTGGCTTATGGTCTAAACAGATTGCATTTTTGGCAAGTTTTTAACAAGCCAAAAGCCACGAAGGCAACTCGTTAGAGGAGCGGCGGAGTTCTAAATACACTCAGAAAAAAAAATCAGAATGTAAATTAGAAAGAAGGCGTTGAATGAAAATCGGTCTTAAGATTATAAATTATTTTTGTTTTCTAGAAATAATAATAAATAATATGTAAATAAACCAGAAAAATTTATGAAAATACTTTATTTGACAGATCTCAATTATGGTAAGATATATATAATCTAGATTTAAATAATAATAATATATAATCTATATTTAAAGTCCCCATTTCTTTTAGACTCCGAGATAGAATTTTTCATATGGGCGGACAGAGGGACATATACTTTTTTTTAATAGCAGTGCGGAAAAAGATCCAAATTCTTTTCACATATAAAAAACACTCCGAAGTTTTTTTTTATATTTTTTTCAACAATTTTTAAAAATTTACTTCGGCATTTCGAAATGAAATCCCCAGTTTTGTAAAAAGCCGCTACTTTTATTGTTAGAAAATGACGTTTTACTATTAAAGTTAAACTATATGTTTATCTAAATATCAGTTAGATGTGTTTGTTATGCATACAAATTATATATAATTTTTTCTAGTGTATTTAGGATCAATACCAAACAACGTTTTGTATGCTTTCCGATAGAATATATATATGTTATGGTGTCTAATTAAATATCAGTTGAATTTTGTATGCGTCTATATAGTCATATAGAGTTTACCCAAAAATCAGTTTGATTTTTTCCGAGTGTATATGTATATATAGTTGGTCTTCTTCTTCAGCTTTCTGGTGCCTGCCTGCCTGGCTGCCTGCTGCCTCCTTCTTAAATGACTGCGTGCTGGCCGATAAAGCGCGGAGCCGCAAAAGTAGCCGCAGGACCGCTGAAGGGGCTCTTGGCTACACCCCTCCGTACCCCTAACCCCTCTCCCCGCTCCACCCAAATGCTTCTGCTGCTGCTGCTGCTCTGGTTGCTTATCGAAATGCCGACACACTCGAAAACAACGTTTAATTAGAGTTTGTTGTTTATTTATTTGCCTCAACTGTGTGTGCGTGTGAGTGTATTGTTGTTGTTGTGTGTGTGTGTGTATGTGTGTGTGTGTGTTTCAGCTTCTGGTCCGAAGCGTCGTCGTGTGCTGACCATTTGGTCAAGAAGTCGCCGCTGAACTGCAGTTTTCGACCATTAATAATTTCATTGAGTTTGCTGTTATTGTTGCTATTGTTGTTGTTGTTGTTGTTGTTTGCTGGTGTGCTATGTGTACAAAAGTTGTTGCTGTTGTTGTTTGTAGAGCTCGAACGGCAACGGCTTCCGTTCTGACTCCCAATATACCGCCCCCAGCCCCCCAAATACTCAGTTGCTACCCCCCAACCCCTGTCCGGATGGAATGTGTGTTTGTTGTGTGTGTTGTTGTTGTTGTTGTTGCTGTCGATGTCGATGTTGTCCGGGGTGTTGTATATTTTTGAACATTTCATAAGAAATCGTTTGTGGCATTATTTAATTTTGTTTTTTTTTTTCTGTTGTTGTTTGCCTCGCTTTTGTGATTGTTGTTGTTGTTGCACATTGTTGTTTTTGTTGTTGTTGTGCACAAACATTTTATTTACTTTGTTGTCGCTGAGAACTGACGAACTATCTGCAATGAGGAACTTAGCTTTCCTTGCCTTTCGTTCATTTTCCTCTTTCCCCCGTCCACAATTCCACAATTCTGTTGTCCTTTGGCTCCTTTTGGCTCCTTTGGGCTGTGGGCAAGCGATAATAATATTTGTTATTTACTTAAACGGAAGGAAAAAACAAAAACGGAAATGCACATAAATTTATTTTTCGTAGATTATTATTTACACTCCTGCTCTTTCCCTCTCATGCCATCTCCCTCTCTCTATCTCTCTTTCTCTCTCATGTGTTCTTTTTTATTTTTGAAAATTGTTGCTATATAGGACGTGCCAATAGTTTTCCGACAAACTGCAGACAGCGAGGCCAACCGGGGAGGGGGGATGGGAGCTTCTTTTTCTCATTTTGTGAAGCCACAAGGATAAAAAGGACATTCGCTCGATTTTGTGCATTGCCAAAAGTTTTCGGTTATGTAAACAATGAGTTCCCCGCCGCAGCCCCCTCATCATTTTCATTGCTTTCAAAAGTTCTCTTTTTATATATATTTCAAATCAAAATTGTAATTAAACTTTTGTAAAACATTTGAAATTATATCAAACTTATTGGTTTTATAAACTTAATCAAAACCAACAATTTTATAACTGTATTTTTGTTCTTTTAAAGAAAATAAACAAAAATATCATCAACAATATTTGTAAAGGTAATAACAAATAAATATAAATGTATTTTTAAACTTAGAAATATATGCTTAAATTAATTAAGTTATAAAATGAGAGATTGCAAATATTATAAAATATTCTAATTTAATTAATTCATTTAAATAAATACGTATTTAAATTTTAATATTTTACAAGAATTTAATCTCTACAATTTTGACTTTTACAAATCTCGTATTAAAAATAAAAGTAATTCTGCTTAGACTGATTTTCCTAGTATCTCCGCATACCCAGATATTTATTTATAAGGAATATATAATTATAAAAGAATTTATAGATTAAGTATTACAGAAAGTCTATTGAATAATTTTGCATATTTTGCAGTTTAAGTCAGAAAAGAAATATAGAAGGAGATTATCCAAATTTTTTTATGTTAAATATTGAATTTTCTACACGCTGATCTCCGATCTTTATCTGTCTCGAGAATAATTTGCGAATAATTAAAATTTGATTACTAATACTTTAATTACTTTTTAATGAAGTGGCAATAACAGTGCGTGTAAAAGGCAGAATAAGGCAACCAGACCACATAAATTATATATATATATATATATATATATATATATATATACACTTTAGTAGCTAGAATCTTCCAATTTGAATTATTATCTAGTAGATCTTATTTGCCATACGCAGATCAAGTCAATTCTGTGCTCGTTTCGCGAATATCGATTCAAATCGATATACGATAGCAATAAAGATACAACTGTAAAGATATACCCTATACCCCATGTGTCTATTTTCATAATAATATATTTACCAATTAAAAATAAGATTTGATCTTTGCTCGCTAAATGTAATTTCGAGATCAATTGTGAAAACTACGTCGAAGCACTTGCCACAATTTTATGAAGAACTTGAAGGGGCAACTAAAACTTGAGCAGCACAAATCCCACTTTCCCTTCCTCCCATTGAGATGCACTTCTCTGGTTTATTAAGATATACTTAGACAGACACACAGACAGACAGACGGACAGCATCCTCGACTAATATCAATGCCACAAAATGCCATAAGTTGTTTTTCAATGGAAAAAAATAATATTATGCCTGCATCTGTGTGCGTGTGTGTGTGTGTGTGTGGAAGTGATTTTCACTTCATTCGCTGTCCAATGTCCCACATCCCATGTCCCATGTCCCTCCCCTCGCTCCCTCCTGTGACAGCTTCAAGTGGTTTTTCTAGGCAATCAATCAAAAATGAAAAACGAAAAGCAAAAACAATTTTCCCTCGTCTCTGCGGAAGATCGCTTATGGGATGGGGCGGAGAAGAGAGGGGGGCGTGCTCGACACATGTGGCTGGCAGACTGAGGCAACGGAGCTGTTGCAACTTAATCCTGCAGTCCAAAGTCCTTTTGCTCATTTACATCTGTTCCCCAACAACAAGAAAATAAAAATTTGAATTGTAAAAGTAATTTCCCAATTTCTCAATTTTCCATTTCACTTTCAGGTAACGTATATGATAATGATGATGATGATGAATGCTCTTTAGTTGATTAAAGTCAGGTAAGTGCCCCAATTATCTTATGCGCTCTTTAAGCCTTCAAGTTTTTGCTTAAAGTTTTAACGGCGACAAAAATTTCCCTTTCAACGGATGTTCTTTTTTTGACAAATGACAAGCGCTTTGCCAAAAGTTTGGTGCGCCCAGTGGCTGTAAAACCGACGTTGTGAGGGAAATTTGGGCCAAAAAGTTGAATGACGCCGACGGCGGAGTTCGATAGCATTTTCAGTTACGACGTTGACGTCGGCAGCGGCGGCTGCCTGTCAAAATCAGACGAAAGACGACAACTTGTCAGCAGAAACGGGGGCGTGGTCAGGGGGCGCGCGTAGGTCGCCGCCAATGACCGGCATTTATTTATTTGTAAAAATCGATTGATTTTACTATTAAAGCTGAACAAATGTTTGGGTGTCGCAGGATATGAACCAGGTCCTGGACCAGTCATATTTAGAAATAAAAATGTTGCAAGTTTGACTTTGAGCGCTTTTTTGTTGGGCGTGATTCGAGTCCTGCGCTCAGGTAATAAATATACTTGTTGAATCCTAAGCCGCGTTTGAAAGTCACAATAATCAACAGATCGGCAGGTAAAGTATGGCACTGGACAGGTAAATATATATGTATATATATTTCTAGATATAAGCAGGTAAAAGTTGCAAAAACTCGAAAATACAAATGAATGCGCCTAGTGGCTCTCAAACTGTACGCGCCGCGTAAACAGCTGTTCCATTTGCCATAATAAAGAGCGAACGCGCAATATAATCGCATGCTGGCCCACTCGCGCAACGCGGCGAATTCGTGTCGTCTTGCCGTCGGCTCGTGCGAAAACAAAAACAAACCATTAAAAGTGCAGCGAAATGGCTGGTATTGAGCGTGAAATACGAGCGAAAACAATGCGGCGAAGAGCGCCGCGAGAGTGTCGACAGTGTGAGTGAGTGAGTATGAGTGAGTGAGTGAGTGAGTGAGTTTGCACTTGTCTGTCAAGATTATGGCGGTTTCGAGCTGGGGGCTGCCAAAAAGAAAATCGCCGCAGTTGTTGTTGTCGCTGTTTTCTCAAGCGCCGACGGCAACTCCTATTTTTCTGTGCCATTTTTTTCTATATATTTGTTATGCTTCGTGAGCGGCTTTCGTGTTGCACTCGGCACGCCGTTCAAGTTGAGTTTTGAGTGAGTCTCGTCTCACACACACACACTCACGCACACACAAACGCACGCACACAGAGAGCAACACACATCAAGTTGATATCGTGTCGTCGTCTTCATCTTTGCTGTCGCTCGCTCGTCGTTGCCATTTGATAAATTGCGTTTATAAGAAAGAGATGAATTGTCATGCACAGCAGCAGCAGCAGCAGCTGTCGAGTCGAGATATGCATGTGTGTGCGTGTGAGCGAGCAACGGTTGGCGCTCATTTGGGGCTGCCGCTGCCGCCGCTTTAAATCATATTGGCTGTGCCTTAGTACGTATCTATGTGTCTGTATGTCTCTCTGTGTGTGTGTGTGTGAGCTTTCTCATCGCCACTTTATTTTTCGCTCGCACACAGTTTTCTTCAGTTTGCCCCTCAAATGTCGCTTGTCTGGGATTGGAAGTTTCCAAATGCAATTTTGCTGTCTTGAGCTTTCCGTCTTATTATCAAGCTGCTGCTGCTGCTGCCGATTCTCTTTTTTTACTTCTCCTATTCTTTTTTTGCCTCTCGTTTGTTTTTTTTTTTTTTTTTTTGCTTTGGTGGGTGGAGACCTCTCGTAGTATTCGCCCTTTTTTCATTTTGCTCGTTGCTGATTTAAATTTCATGGTCTCCTCAATTTTGCCAAGTTGTTATATTAAATTAAATGAAATTCCCTTTGCATTTTCTTCGCACTCATTTTGTTTAGCCTTCATGCACAATGCACAAATAGACAAATTATTCAGTTATTAAGCTGGCAACTTTTTCTTTTTATCAATTTGTAAAATGCCCAAAAATATGACATGTCCTTAAAGTAAAAGCGGACCTTTGAATATTTTAAAATATGAATTGCACCTTGTTTGTGCATAATTCATTGCACATGAAATTAGAATTTCTATTTTCTTGAAGATTTCAAAATGTAATTAAATTTTTAGCATTAGCGTTTAGCATTTTATTATTATACGTATTACATTACTAAGACTACTAGAAAATTAAAAATAGCTTAGACACAAATTAAAGCCGGTTCAATTGGCAATTATTATTATTATTTTTGTATCAATTTAAATATATTATTATTATAAAATAATATACTTCAGAGTTGTAGTTCTAGCAACAAGGGAAAATTTAATAATATATTCAGATAAATAACCTTCAATTTATGATATAAAGAGAATTATATTTATTTATTTCATAGAAATTGAAGAATTGGATTTGCCCAACAATTTTTAAATTAATAGAAAATATTTTCATTTTAAATCCATTTATTTTTTAATATATTAATTTATTTGAGCATCAAAATCTAAAGCGCTATTTATTCAAAGAGATTAAAATAGAGTATATTAATATAATATTAGATGTGTTTATGATATGTCTACTATTTTTCCACTCAAATTTATTTGGTCAAACTAAAGTCGAAAACGTGTTAGCTTAAAAATATTCATGGGGCGACTTTAACCTTTAATTTGGCTCATTTATCTTTGCATCTTTGCTGCTTTATCCTTGAACTTGGCCATAAATAACATGCAAATAGTAATTCAGTAGCTTTTCTTTCGTCAAGTCTATTTTGGGAAATACACCCCCCCCCCCACACACACACACTCGCACACCCCACACTCAAAACAAATAGCAATTTATTACTTTTAATTTAATTTTCAAGTGAATTCTAAATGTTTTTTTTTTGGCACACAAATTTGCATTTGCGAGACTTTAATTTAAACACCTTGGCAATGCAACAACAGCAGCAACAACCAACAACCGCAACAATTGGCAACAAGGCAACAGCCGCAAAAAAAAATATTAAAAAAAATCACCAACCGCAAATCAATCAACGTCTCATAAATTTGTCAACTCGGCGACAGTTAGACGAAAGCTGCCTGAGACAGACATAGAGCGAGAGAGAGGGTGGAGACATAGAGAGAGAGAGAGAGAGAGAAAGGGGCATTCTCATAGACAGAAGCAGCATAAGAACAAATTATGATCAGCTGTTTTGAAATGGAAACCAGATTAAGTGCAGCATCAGCATCAACATCAACATCAACATTATTATTGTCATTGTCATCGCGTAACTGTGGCAACAACATCCTTGCCACAGCCAGCCAAAACAGCAACAACAGCAAACAACAAACAAAAAACAAAGCAATTTTTCATTTTTTGCTTAAAAACGGCGGCAACATTAAAACGAGCGCCGGCGTCGACGCCTGCGTTGCCGTTGGCTGCCCCCAAAAATGAAAATGGCGACCGGGCGCCGGTTAGCAAAAGAAAAACCCAAAATAAAAAATTAAAAACAAAAATTCACGAACAAAAAATAAAGGACGCACCGGCCAAAAATGCGTTGTTGAAAAATTGCCTGGGAATATGTGTTAACTGCTTTTTAAACTGCCACGAGGACGACGACACGACGACGACAACGTCGCCAGCAGCAGCAGCAGCAACAACAACAACAGCAACAATAATAACAATAACAAACAGCAGCGAAAGGATATATGCATTTTGCCCAGTTGAATTTATCGGCGCGCGATTTATTATTGCACACAAAGTTCACGTTGCAAACAGCTGTTGTTGTTGTTGTTGTTGCTGTTACTGGCAAGATCATTGACTAAGTGGCTGGATCGCCATTACGCCTGGCGACAACAGCAATGACAACAGCAACAACAACAGAGACGACGACGTTGACGTTGACGTCGCTGCAGCTTTTGAAGGCGTTGCCTATTTGACTGTCTCTGTATGCGTGTATGCATGTGTGCGTCTGTGTGTGTGTGAGTTTTGCACAAAAAAAAAAGTTGAGCGAAAGTTGAGTTCGCTGTGTGAAATGACAGACAAGCGAACGGACGAGCAAGCAAAAGGCGAGGCGAAACGTAGGCGAAGGCGCGGCGAAGGCGAATATTTCTGAAGCATAGAGAGCAAAGACTAGAAAACACCTGAAAGCACTCACTGACACACACACATATATAAAATACACTCAAGCAGCAGCAGCAGCAACCCCAACCCCCCCTATTGGCAGACAGAAAAACCACCCAATGCCCAATGCCTGCGCGCACAGGTGGGGCAGCCAAAGAAGACTGAATGGCAAACTGATGCAAACTGCCACTCACTCAAGCGAAAATAACAAATGGGATTGGTTTTTGCTGATTTTCAACGCACGCACAGCCAACGACGCTGGCAGCGACAGAGAGCAGCACTCGAAGCAGCGAGCAGCAGCAGCAGCGGCCAAAAACCTATAAGCCGTCTCCTTTTGGCCAAAGCCAAATAAATTTCAAACGAACGAAACGAGCGTTCAGCGAGCGCCAAACGACGTCGTCGTCGTCGTCGTTGCGCAAAAAAGAGTCGACAAAACAAATAGCACAAAAACAAAAACACACACACACAAGCATACAAAAAAAGAATAAACTGCAAAAAAAAAAAACAAAAACCGAAGCAAAGCAAAACTCGGAGCGAACACAGAGTATAGTAAAGCAGAGGAGAGTGGAGGAGAGCAGAGTAGAGTAGAGTAGCGCAGGCGAAGGCAGATTGTGACAAGTGTGTGTATGACAGAAAAGGCGTACTAACAAATCAGTCATCATCCTTTGCGCTCTGACTGCTTGGGCCCCATTTTGTAGTGTGCTCAGCTCACGAGAGAGCGCCTGCGCTCTCGCCGCGCAATTCGCCGCATGCTAGCAGAAGGCAGGCAGGCAAGCAGGCAGACACACTCATACACAACACACACATAAATATACACACACATACGCACGCATCACAATTCGCCGGAGTCGAATTGTGTTTGTATAGCCATCGCACTCGCACTGCTGGCAAATTTATGAGCCACCGCTTTGTACAACCTTTTTTAATGGCACAATTGTTGCGTCGCCGTCGTCTTTATGCGTGTGTATGTGTGTGTGTGAGTGTACGATCGGGCAGACAGCGGCGTGCAAGCGTGCATGAGCATGATTGACAGTGTGTATTTGCCTTCGAACCGCGTACGACGTGCTTGTGCTTGTGCTGTCTGTGTTGTGTGTTGTGCGAAGCGAGAAGCGAAGCCAAAAACGCCGAAGCCGTCGCCAATCGCCGCAGCCGTTGAGAAAAATTATTATTATTATTACAATTACCATAACCATTACTATTATTATTGCTATTGCATAGCAGTCTATTATTGTTATTGCCGCACAACAATAATAATCACAACAACAACAACAAATTAAGGACGTCGATTTTAATATCAACTTATCTCGTCTCGTCGCGATCTCCAGGGCCAGCCCATAAGCAAAGGCAAAACAACAAAAATAAAAATAAAGAAATTTAAAAACAAAATTAAAAAAGCGCGCGCGTTTCGTTTGCGGTACGTTACGATCGCTCGTTACGTTACGTTACGCGTTACGGATCAAACGTTGACGGACTTTCGTCGTCGACTTTCGTTACCGTCGCCGCTTCCGTCGCCGCCGCCGTTGCCGCCACCGTCGTGTAACCGTCGCTTAAACAATAAAATTCCGCGTTTTGCAACAATTTCTAAACTTGCACGTTTCTTCAAAAAGAGACTCAAAACTTAACGAAAGAGTGCAGCAAATGCAACTGTAAACTGTATACAAACAGTTAGTTGGTCGATGCCTAAAAAAAAGTTGACAACAAGTTTTTGGTTTTTTGTAGTATATTATAGTATGTAGAAGCAGCTGTGATAAATAGTGCGCATATTATACGAAAGAAGCAAGAAGTATACGAAAGAAAAACACAACAAAACAAACAACACAAAAGGAAAAACAACAAGATCAAAAAACAAAATTTGACGAGATCCAAACAAGAAGTCCAAGCGAAGAGGAAGAAGAAGCAGCAGCTGCTAAAAAGGCCCCAGCAATGGATTTATGACAACTACAACAACAAAGCGCGCAAGCAGAGCTGCAAACTATGTTGCTAATACAACAACAACAAGAGCAGCAACATCAACAACAACAACATCACCAGCAACATCAACAACAGCAACAACAATTAAGCAGAACAACGGCAACTGTAATGAAAACAAATTGTATACGATTTTTATAAACCGCAAAAGAGCAAAAACAAAAACAAATATAAATAACTGCAACAAATTATATGTAAATATTATATAAACATTTATATATATATGTATATGTATACACAAAACATAAAACAACAACAACAAAAAGATCTCCCGCTATTAACAACAACAACAACAATAAGAAAATCGCGCGCGTAACTACAACAACAACAACATATGTATACCAGCAACAACAACAACAAAAATAAATAAAAATAAAGCAAAGTATGAAAGCAAGAAAAATCTAAAGCAAAGATTTTAACAAATGTGCCTGTGTTAAAAGAAGAAGAATTAAAGTAGTAGAAGAAGAAGAAGCAAGAACTACAAAAAAGAGATAGAAAAATATAAAAAAGAAATTACACAAATTCTATTAATATTTTTGTGAGTGTGTCAAAAGAAAATAAAAGAAGAAAACAACAAAAAAAAATAATATATACATATATATTAAAGAAGCAACTAAAGCGTAGCAGGAGGCCCCAATCCACAGATCTACACACGAAGATCTCTCCGCGACGACAGCCGGGAGGACGACGTCGACGAGGAGGACGACGACGAGGACGAGGACGCAAGGGACGCGGGCCCCTCGTTGTGTTGTGTTGCGTCGCCAACTGTCGTCTGTACACCACTAAAAGTGGCACAAATCGGGTTAGACGTCGCTCCCAGAGCATTAATGGCTCAGCCTAGGGTAAGTGTTAAATCCACATATCCCACCAAACCCCAGTTATATATACAATATATATATTTATTCAAATCAGCGTCAGAAATACTATTCACAATATATTTTACGCTAATCCTCGTTTTTTGCGTTTTGGCGACGGCATTTTGGGGGCGACGGCATTTCACATTGGCAAAAATTCCTTCAAGTTTTTAGTTAAATTTGTAACTTTTGTTTTTAGTGAAAATAGTTGAATTTAGATTGTTCAAATAATTCTTATTATTAATATTTTATAATGACTTGAGATTTTTTCTCTAAGCACACCAATTTTGCTTGACAGAATAGTCAATAAATTATATCAGACACTTGAAATGGTTTCGTATTTTATTGTTTTTGTCTTTGCTTTCACAATTTTGACAGTTGAACATTAGTTTGAACTTATTCTAATATTGAATTGAGTATAACAAATTTCATCAAGTGTGGATTTGTTAATTGCAGCTCGTAGGTTTTTGCATTTGGATGATAAATTGATGGATTGTAGATTATCCTTGTTAAGCGACGGCACTTTGCGTTTTTAAATTGGTTTATGTTTATATTAAACATTCATATATTCATATATATCTATATATAAAAAATATTCATTTCGATCTACCTCTTAGATTAAAGTCTATTTGGCGTGACTTGATTTTTATAGAGTTTATAGCTAAACTATAAAAACAATTAGAGTAGCAAGAATTTTATCAACTTGATAATCTTTATGTTCACGTTATAAATATGTATGTATTTTTAAGTACTCATAAAAGTACTGTTTTTAAATAATTTGAAGCGTGACTCTGCTCTATAAAAATAGCTTCTACATTGATGTCGAAAATAAAAGAAAATATATTTAAATACGTTTAAAAAATGTTTCCATATTAAATTCAAGTTTAGATGTCGAAAATGTATATTTGCATAATGTTATGTTCTTAAAAATTACTTCATGGCAAATGTGTATCAGAAATTAGTTAACACCTACTTTTAGCCAACAAAGCCATAAAACTCTTTAAATACACACAAATTTTATATTTCAACTTAATATTTAAGCTGTTTAATCTAGCTTTATACCCCAATCTCATTTAAGACATTCGTCGATGGTTATATATAAAATATTATTATTTTTATTATTATTTTTTTTTTTATTATTAATGACTCTCTACGGCCATCAATAAAATTTTAATCAGCTGACTGACCAACTTACTCAGTTCTATTTTCTGGTTCCTTGAGTGATTTTTCTTTCTTTTGCTGGCATTATTTACCAAGTTTAACTTTATGAACTGATTAACATACAAGTGTGAAACGAACTTGATATTTCTATGGATCGTTAAATCGAGAGCAAATCACAGCACAACTAAAGTGTTTCCGAGTGTGTCGTTGTGTGTGTTTGTTGTGTGTAATTAGCATTTGCTTTAAGTAGCTCCATAAAATGCCAGCCTTGTAGATAGGTATTTTTCTTTCGGTAAATCTCTCCCTCTGGGGAGAGACCAGTTAAAAGAAGGAAAAAAAAAAAAAAAATAGCTCAAGTTGCCCGCGGGAATTTTCGTGGTGATTTTCATATTTTACTGTGCTACACATAAATTGACGCATGTGGCATTTAATACATAAAGTTCCCGTTTCAAGTGGAGTCTCCGATTCTGAATCCGATTCCATCAAACTTGCAAAATCCGGATACAGGTTGTGTGTGTGTGTGTGTTTTTGATGCGATGCATATAATTTTATTGCACATTGCTGGAGGAGAATGAGGAGGGGGGAGTGCGGTCGGGCGGGTGGTCGCACATCCATTGAGGGCAACACGCTGTGGTTTTATTATTTACAATTACAATTTCATTCCGATGCGTTTCGTGTTTTATTTTTACTATAATTTGCACTTTTGTGCGTAAAAAAAGGAGAACGAAGCACAAATGGCCGCAAGCAATTTGTATATATTTAATTTGATTATTTTATGCTGCGCAGTTAATGAAAAACCAAAAGAAAAATGAAACACAAAAAGTGAGCAAACGGCAACAGCAACGGCAAACTGCAATTTGTGCAGCTGCCACATACACACACACACACACACACACACACACACTTCCCGAGCTCACACGCTCGACAACATTCAACATTCAACACAAAAATTGTTTTGGTGTTATTTTAATTTAAAGGTTAACCGCAGCGTAATTTGTGGCATCAAATATAATTCGTCTAGTGCAGCTCGCTGCTGCTGGTGCAAGTAGAAAAATAAAATCGCAAAAATAAATGCGAATAAAAATCGAATAAAATGCAGCAGGACCAGCAGGGGCAGCAAAATGTTGCAGTTGCAGTTCTCAGTGCTCAGTTCGCCATTTGTTGTGTGTTTGCCTATGCGCCTCTAAAAATGTGCGGCCGTTTTTCGATTTGGCTTTAAATCGTTGCGCTTTTGTGGCTTGCTACACTGCAATTTATATATGTGTATATATTCTACTTGTGAATCGCGCTAATGGCGTCTGTGTTGCTTTTGTTGGCATGCAACATGAGTTCTCATCTGCTTGCCGCCTGCTGCCAAAATTACAAAATTTACTTTTCGCAGATGAAAACTATTAAGTGCTAAAAATTGACTAATTGAACAATATTCATTTATTTAAGAGAAGAGAAGAGTAATTTACAAATAATTATGAATATATGTTATACATATTTTAGTTTAATTTATCATAATGGATAAATTTTATAAAATATTTTCAGATGAGGTTAACCTTCCATTTAACCTTATAGACTAGGTATTCATAAGAAACATTTAGTTTGACTTATTAAAAAAAATGCATTCAAAAGAATTTTAATTAAAATGCCGATTAAATATTTTCAGATGAGATTAACCTTTCGTAGAACCGTTTAATATATTATAATTAATTCATTAAATATTATTTTAGTGGATTATTTCCAAAAAATGCTGTTTAAATAGCCTCAGATGAGGTAAGACCCTCGTTCAACTAGCTGAAACTCAAAATACAAGATAAAAAAGTGTATTTATTTGAGTTAAATAATAGTTTATGCAGTAGATGAATATTTCGGTGAACTAACTAAAGTCCTTAAGCTTTTAATTCAAAGAAAAAATAAAAAGAAAACCAAAAATGCGATAAGAAAAATGAATGCCATTTGTCAAAAGAAAAGCAAAGCTTTTATTAGATTAAAAGTAAATTAATTTTTGTTTCTATTTTCGTACGTAGTTTTAGTTAATCTAGTACTTGGCATCTACAGTTACTTTTCACAATCTCATTTCCAGCAACGGTTCTTAAATATTTGCAACGATTTCAAGCTTTCAGCTCGAATGATTCACAGTGGAGCGCTGGAGAAGTGAAGCAAATAAAACACAGTCTCCAATGAGTCATGAGTCACATTCGAGCCAAACTCACAGCTCACAAATCCAGCAAGTTTGCCTTCTTCCCATAATAAACTTGTTATCCAGGACCAGGACAAAAATTTATAAGCAAATTATGCAATTATGTATAAGCATATTATGCCCGGCTGCATAAGAATTATGCAGTCTCCAAAGGGAAGCTTCGGTATTGGATACCAGCCACAGCCCGCTCTCCACTCTCCACTTTACACACACTCTCTCTCTCTCTCTCTCCCTCTCTCTCTGTGAGTCTGAGTCTCAGTCTTAGTTTGACTCCTTGGTTGGTTACTTTTTTTCGTGTGCTAAAGAGCTTCATGTTTAATGATCAAATTGCGTGCCTCGTTTGGTGCCTGGTGCGTTGTTATTGTTGCTGCTGTTGTTGTTGTTGTCAAGTTGCCAAGTTGCCGAGTTGCCGTTTGGCTGTTGTGGAAGTGTTTTCATTAGTTTCATTTCTTTTTACATTTGCGCGCTCAAATCGTCTTTAAATTTTTTTCTGTTTAGTTGAAAAATATTTCGCACAATGTAATTTCCCCTCAACATTAGCGCTAAGCGAGCGTTAATTTTTTCATTTTTGGGGCAAGTTAAGTGAATACCATTACAGCCTTTTTGACTTACAGCAAGAAAGAGTTTAGCCAAAGAAATGTCTATCAACTAACTGATACAAGTTGTTGCTTTCGGTATGTGGGCCCAACAAACAACGAAAAAGACGTGGAAAATCATTTAGACAAGTTGCACGCCGCTCATTAAATTAAATGAGCCATCAGCACGCAATTTATTTTAGTATTTTTGAGTAACTTTTGCCATGCCAGACGCAGACGCAAACGCAAACGCAGACGACGCATCCACAGCGCGACTCCAACGTTTTTACTTGCCACAGCTCGACTCCGCATTTTTGTTGTATTTTGTTATATTTGTTGGTATTGTTGTTGTTGTTGAGGGCAGCCAATTTAATTAAATAGACGCCGCGTGCGCTGTTCAAAATGTTGATAGAAAATGTGAGATAATATTAAAAGTTGCTTCTTAAATATACATATATATATATTTAGAAATTAATAAAATGTATATTCAGATACAGATACAGATACAGTCCTCCGGTTGAGTGCCTTGAAAACGTGTCTGTAGCGCCAAATGTTTAAATGATATACGAAATATTAACGCATTTTATCCATGTCTCTATTTATTCATAAATTTGTTTCAAGCAACTGACCAATTTCATTTTCTCAAAGTGGTTAAAAATACTATAATGACAATAATAGAAGATATATGATTAGGATGATGCAGCAGAATCTTTTGTCAGTCTGTCCATCTGTATGAACAGAAGAAGTATATCTCAGTGACCCATGAGAGCTACGGATTTCTAGTTCACACTATAAATAATATCAACAATAAAATCCACTGTTCTATGTGATAAACATAGTCTTCCAATTGAGTTTTATTATTGAGCAACTTTCATAATTTCAAAAATTGGTTGGGAAACACCAAAATATATTTTCATATTAAAAAAAAAACTTCTATTATCAGCAGGCGCAATCGTACAGTATATACATATATATCTGTATGTGTATATATATATATATATACATAATCCAAGCAGTGCCCCTATACATATGTATAAATGTGTATATTTATGTGTGAATATATGTACATATGTATGTTTATATATGCAAAAATATTGGAGGCACGCGTTTGTCGCAAGCCGGTGATTTAAGTTTCGGTTTTTTGGGAATAAAAAAAGTGCGTTGCCCACGATTTATTTTTGGGCACCCTTAAGAGCCCTTTAGTTAGCCATAAAAAAATGGAGAACACACTTGTATAATTACATTTTAAACATTTGAATTATAACCTGTGCCTTATGCGTTTAAATATGTTTAAGGAGGGTATTCCCTAGTCGAGCATTTCTTACGTATTCTTATTTTAGCATTTATAAAATAAGCAAAAAACCAAATTCTTTGCTGAATAAATTATTAATAGAAAACGAACTATTAACAAGTCGATCTTGCAATTTTGCACAACTCAGAAAAAGTTAGTTTTGAATTTTAATTTCAATTATTAATAATGTTGATTAGTGAAGTTTGTGGCAGGTAGAAAATGGTTCCAACTTTTGTTGTTGTTCATTGTGTGTATTATTTGTGATTTGCTCGGCTGCTTTTAATTTAATAAACCCGCACACTGACGTCATATTTTCGTTTTTATTTTATTTTATTTATTTTTATTTCTTGCTTTTTTATAAATGACAAAAAGCTTAGAATTTTAGCTTGTTGCTGTCGCGATATGTTTTGCGTAGTCGATGCTTTAAATTTAGCATCCGATTGTGTTATATATATATATATATATATGTAAGTATATATGTATTTTTGGTGCTTGCTGCTTTGTTTTTTGAACATCAATTCCAACTTCAGAAATAAATAAGCGGGCGGCGAGGCATTTAAATAAAAATGTTGTATATTTTAGAAGCAAATTTTGTATATCTCATTATTTGTTTTGGTTGTTGTTTCTTGTTTGCTGTACCGAATATTATTATTATTGGTCGCAATAATAGTACCAATAAAAGCGAGCGTGTTCGCATCGACTGCAACTGTAAATTAAAACAACGCCGGAGCACGCAACAAAAATTAATTGTCTAACACCAAATAAACTATACAAAAAAAAAAAAAAATAAAAATAATAAAACTGGGCGTGTGCCCAGCTTAATGAAATGTTTCGACGGGACTACGGCTTACTCCAAAAACACACACACACACACACTGCTGGGCACACCTACAATTCCAATTCCAATTCCAATTCCGAACCCACTTTCAATACCACCAAAGACATGGCTCAGGGTCGCCTGTGGCTCGTTCTGCGGTTCGTCTGCTAATTAAGCAAGCAAAATTAGATATAAAACAAAAAAAAAAAAAAATGTAGAAAACGAAACAAATTCAAATACAACATGATAAACAATTAATTTTGATTAGGCGGCAATTAAGAAATGTGAAAGAATGAAAAGCAAAAGTGTTCCACGAATAAGAAATCAATAATGCCAGGCCAGCATTTTTCCTATATGCACAACTCGACATTTATGTATATGGAGCATAGGCACACACACACACACACACACACACACAGGCACACACAGATACGTGTCGAGAGTTTTAGGGCTTGCTAAAATGGCGGCCATTGTCACCACACATACACACACACACACACAGGCAGACAGACAGACAGACCGACAGACAGTCGCACCTATAATTCTTGCAGTCTGGCGCTGGTCAGTTTTAGGCGCCGTTAGATAAAATCCCCCCCGCAATCTAAACAACAACAACAACAACAACTGCCGCCTAAGCTGACCACCCAAACGCGTCTCTCTCTCTCTGTCTCCCTCTGTGTGTGTCTCTCTCTCTCTCTATTTTTGCATATGTGTCGCTGCATTTGGCTACAGTTTTGCAGTTTCAAGTTCAGGCCAAAAATGTTTGCTGCAAATGTTTTTTCATTCAGTTTTTGGCCGCCCACTTTTTTGGTTGCAACCCAAACGTTGACATATGCATGCATGCGTGTGTGTTTGTTTGTGTGTGTGTGTGTAACAGCTATTACAACATAACAACAACAACAACAACAAGTTGTAGCTGGAGCTGGCTTAAAGTGCTGCCACAAATTTTTGTAGCATTTAAAGTCAATGTTTGAGTTGAGTAAGTTGTCGTTGTTGCTGTTTTTGTTGTTGTTATTATTATGGGCTCGATGACTTAATGTTTCGCAATCACGACAAACACACACACACACACACACACACACAACACACACACACACCTATATACACATAATAACAAAAACAAGGACAAGAGCAGCCACTCGGCAAACGTGGACTGAAAACTCTCTCGAAGCTTTAGCTGCTTGTCCTGTTGTTGTTGGCCATGTGATTGCTGCGCCTGTCACTGACAGCTAGCTGGCGAGCCTGCCCCTTATCCCAGCCCACCCCTTATCCCTGCCCCCCCATCACCCAGTCAGCGGGTCGGCATTGTCATTGCTAGCCTGCCAGCAAATACATAAATTTTTGAAGGATTTTGGCGCTGAACTTGTCAAAATCAGACGACTACGACGACAACAACAACAGAGTCATATTTACAGTTATATGTGTTGCACGTCTATCTCTGTGGGTTATATTGATTCACCAAAGCGGCGAGTGGAGAGAACCGTGCAGTGGAGGAGTTGTGTTTTGCTGGATTGGCAGAGCTTGCCTCAACAAGGTCATTGGCTTTGGGTTTCGAGCCCGCAGATGATCATCAATCAAATCGAGGGAAAGCCTTAAGACTGCCAGTGTGTGTGTGTGTGTTTGTGTGTTTGTATGTGTGTGCCAGGTCTTAAGTGTGTTTGCCTGTTCGATTTTTGGCGCGTTCAGTTACAAAAACCAAAAAAAAAAGAAAAAAAAAACAAAAGTAACAAGAGTCCGGTGGGGATTCAGGGGGGGAGGGGGGAACTGCTGCTGCTCAATTCCCACATTACTTATGTACAAGTACAAATTGTGGTAATTTTCAGAGATCTCTTTGTTGCTGATTTTGTTTGTTGTTTGGCTTTGGCTCTTTTGTTTTGTTTTTAGCTGTGTGTGTGTGTGTGTGTTTTTTTTTTGTTTTTGGTGCTCCACAATTTCCTCATTTCTAAAAGCAACCGTTGCCTGCGCCGACTTCGCGATATTCATTCGCTTGGCAGTGCCACCAACACTAAAATTAGCATAACAACTTTATAGTTTAACTGCTCGAGTGCCTGGTCGGGTCTGCTCTGGTCTTGGTCTTGGTCTGGTCTGGTCTGGCCTGCACCGTCTCCAGCGCTGTCTCGTTCTTTGCCCTGGCACTGATCCGGTCTGGCTGTATCTATAAGTTTGTATCTGGCATGCATATGTACGCTGCATACAGACGCCAACACCAGCAAGAATGAGTGACAAAAAAAAATAAATAAATAAAGACGGAACGGAACAAAACTCGATTTGTGCTTGCGGCTCCACGGAGAGGAGCTGCACAGTAACTAATCTGTTGTGTGTATCTAAAGGATTGCAGCAAGCCAAATGACAAAAGGTCTTGGTACACTTTTTATTCTCGTCTCTTTTGCAGGTGGCAGCCACACAAACAAAAGCTGACAACAGCAGCTGCTGCCACACACTCACAAAAGAGGGGAGGGCCACAACCATTGATAGACCCATTTCAGAAAGCAAACTCTCACACACACACACTCACACTCACACACACTTACACTCACACACCTAGAGTCAGGTGCAAATCCTGGCCAAGTCAAGAGCCACTTCCACCCAAATGCCAAACCCACAAGTCGCCAAGCGTCACTCAGTCAATTGCTCATTTAGTGTCAAAGATTTTTCCAAGCCGATAACAACACACACACTCACACACACATATATATACACACAAACAGACAGGCAGCAAAAAGTGCCATCATTTCTTGTCGCTGCACAAAAATCTTGTCAACTTGCTGCGCCTCAGCTACAGCCACAGCCACAGCTACAGCTTCAGGCAGAGCTCCTCAGCTCCAAAATTATGCAGTGTGAAGCGGCGACGACGACGCCACTTGAGTATAAAAATGATAAAAATCTTACACAAAAACCTACAACAACAACAACAACAACAGCAACAACTACAAAAACAGCAATCACAATCACAAAAGGCAGTAATCACAGTAGGCAGCAGCAGCAGCAGCAGAGGAGAGTAGCAGCAGCGGCAGCGCAGCAGCAGCAGCAGCAGCAGCGCAGCAGCAGAGGAGAGCAGTTGTGCTGAACTTTAAAAAAATATTTGTGTGTGTTTTGTTGCCGTTTGTGTTGCATACGAGAAACCAGTTTGCAATTGCGAGCGACGCAGCTATCTCGCTCACTCATTCACACACACACACACACACACACACACACACACACACATTGAAGCAGATTAACTGATAACATTAAAAATTACTTTTTTTATTTTGGGGGTTGGGGGAGCTGCTTAACTGTTTTGTTGCTGCTGCTGATTTTGGCGCTTAATTAATATGCAAAAAACGTTGGAAAGCAAAGAAGCAACAACAACAACAACAATCAGCTAAAGACAATTATATCTGTATACATATAGATACACATTTGCACATATAGATATACAGATATCTATATAATGCCGCAGTCAAAGTAATCACAAGGTCAAAAACAATGCGAAGCATTTTGTTGTTTTCGTTTTTTTTTCTTTTTTTTTTGACGTGCTTGGAAATAATATGCATATAGTATTTATAAATTATGCAGGTACAATTTATTAGCTGACGCTGAAAAATATAAATATATATACACATTTATATATATATATATATATATGTATATATGTATGTATAAATAGTTTTCGTTCACGTTTACAAAAAATGCTCATTCTCGACTCTGTCGGTGTCTCTATCTTGTTTACAGTATGACGATGGCCTGCATGGCTACGGCATGGACTCTGGCGCCGCGGCTGCGGCGATGTATGATCCACATGTCGGCCATCGGCCGCCGGGACTGCAAGGCCTCCCCTCGCACCACTCACCGCACATGACGCACGCCGCGGCAGCGGCCACAGTTGGGATGCACGGCTACCATTCGGGGGCCGGGGCGCATGGTACACCTAGTCATGTATCACCGGTTGCTAATCACCTAATGAGCGCAATACCCGAGGTACACAAACGTGATAAGGATGCGATTTATGAGTAAGTAAACGCCAAATATCTATAACCATAATAAAATCCCATTCCTACTACGGAACATACTTTCAAATCAATTGGAGCAGGCGGAGAGCACTTTAAGTGTGGTGCTGTGAATGGTGGAACCACATTTGTGATAAGCTCCGATCGCTCATTCATAAATTGAATTAAAGCAGACATTTATACATTATACCAGCTGGATCATGCGTCTATATATATATATATTTATATATATATATACCACAATTCCTCATTTAAATTACTCATTAATTAAATTCTATTCCTCGATTGATTCCTTTACCATTTTTTTTCTTCGAGTTCATCGCTTGAATGACAAATTGAATTTTGCCCAATTTAATATTTAATTTAGCCAAGTTGAAACCACCTCTTACCTAAGGACCCTATCAATTCTCCGCTGTTAATCAGCAAACACACATATTGAATACCAATTTGTTGTGGCGATCGATCCCGGGGCAGAACCACCTGTTGCAGACTGTTCGCACCTCTCCATGCCCAAAAAAAATGAGGAAAAAGAAGATATTCGAGGCGAGGGAGTAACATAAATTTAACGCACACGCGACTTAATGGTCATGATCCTTGAGCAAAGGCAAAAAAAAAACTAAAAAAAAAAACCAAATGTTTTTTTTATTTTATTTTTTTTTTATGGTTGTATAATTGGGCGTGACCTTCTGTGTTTTGCGCAAAATACAAAATTATGGGTTTCCTTTTTGGCAACAAAATTTCTTGTTTAAATTGTGCGGCTCCTGCTGTTCTTTTTGTTGTTGTTGTTGTTATTGTGCGGGGGGTGTGGCGCGTGTTTAGTGGCAGCAACACGGTAACATGGACGTGCTTAGGCATTAGGGAGCCCTCCATTCCAAAATGCAGACTGTGTTTATTATGTTATTGTTTACTGCGGCTTGGTGTTAATTTGCCAAAATGTGGTCTCGTTTTGGGTTTGTTTTTTTTTTTCTAACCTGATCGTGTCATTCTCCTTTTAGCCGTTTGCGTGTCCTGCACGCAGCAGCTTTTAGCAACTGCCAATTTTCATGTGTTGCAACTGGCGATGAGTCGGGAGCCGCATTGACATGAGGCAGCTGCTTGAATCATGTTTGTCTTTGGCTTGCATTGTTTTTTATTGCGCATTTTAATAAGCAAATATTTGATGATATTTTTTTTATTTTGTGTGTTTTGCAATTCTATGAATGAGTTGAGTTTTGAGTCCGGACATCAATCAGCTGTTGTTTGGTTTAATCATCCTCAAACTCATCCGCATCTGCATCCGCATCCATGTCCGCATCCACGTCTCAAGTGTGTGAGCAAACATGGCGCATGACTTCATTAGCACACTTTTTGGCTTTAAGGTCTTGCCACCTGCAACCGACTGTAAATAAAACTCGAAAATGCGCTTCTTATTTGTACAATTGACACCTTGAAAGCGAGCGGCAGACACAAATAATAATAATAACAATAAGAAATAAAATGTGAAAAAAAGAGCAGCCGCTTCAATAAAAATGAACATGCGCAGAACTCTCTTAACACCTTCTCGAGTGGACTGCAGCAGCAACAACAACAACAACAACAACAGTAACAGCAACAACAACAACAACAACTTCAGCTGCCTGTCACAAATGCCAAGTCATGGCAAATGAGTGCACACTTTTTGTTTGGTAGCTGCTTGGGTCGATCCTGGCCTGGAAATGAAATTGAAAATGGTTGGGGAATGGGAATGGTTATGGAAACTCTGCTGCGCACTCGACTGTAAAAAAAACTACAAGCGAGCGAGAGAGACAGAGAGAGAAAGAGAGAGCGAGCGAGGTAACGAGGAGTTGAGAATGGGGGAATTTCGGGCCATGGTCCGCTTATTAATAGTTGTTAAGCGCAGGGCTACACCCTCACCAAATGAGATATATGCATTGGTCAATGGTCAGTTGTGCCATCTAATGGCCAAATGAAGTGCCTGGGCAGGGCACAACAAGGAACCAACCGCCCCGACTCGACTCGACTGGCTCTGCTGTTTCTGGCTCTTTGCCTAATTTTGTTCAGGTGCAATTTGTGTTTGGAGCGTGAAGAGCAGTTAACAACAATAAAACGAAAACGAGAGAAACGGAGAAACAACAAAAAATGGTCAAATCATGCATAGTTACTGAACTAATCCGTCAAAATGTGTAGGGTCAGGTCACAAGCGGAGGGATTATATGTAGATGTGGAAGGTTGTTGTTTTTTTTCTCTGTCTCTCTCTTTTTTTTTCCTTATGCCACATAATGAAACGAACCAGCTGCTGTTCATTTGCATGGCAGGAAATAGTTAAAAACAGTCAGGCATACACTGACAAAAAACAATTATGATAAAATAGCTGTTTTTTGCTGTCGAAATCAGCTTGGTAAAATGTTTAGCTTAAACAGATCAAGTCTTTGTGATAACTAAAAAAAAAAAATAGGTAAAATATAAAATAATAAATAAATAACGTACAGATTAGCTCTCTAATTAAAAAAAGGCATATCAAATCAAAAAATGTTATTATAAAAATAAAAAATTAATAATAAATTATTGAATCTATAAATAAAAATAATAATAAAGGAAAAAATGTTTAATAAATATTAAAATTTAAAAAGCATGTACAAAATAAAATAAAATAAAATAAATTAGAGAATGAAACAGTGATTAAAATTCACCAACCATTAATTTCAAATAAATAATTTCTTTCTTTCTTCAATTTTGTTTTAAATTAAATTACTGAATCTATAAATAAAAATAAATAACAAACAAAAATCTAATAAAAGAAAAAATGTTTAATAAATATTAAAATTTGAAAAGTATGTAAAAAAATAAATAAAATAATATTAAAATTCATCAACCATTAATTTCAAATGAATAATTTGTTTCTTTCTCCAATTTTGTTTTTGCAGACATCCGCTATTCCCGCTCTTGGCGCTAATATTCGAGAAATGCGAATTGGCCACATGTACGCCGAGGGAGCCTGGCGTGCAAGGTGGCGATGTTTGTTCGTCAGAATCGTTTAACGAGGATATTGCAATGTTCAGTAAACAGGTAAGTTGTTCACCAGAGGATGAGGATGAAGTGAAAGGAGCAGCAGCAGCAACAACAGATATGAAGAGCTATCTGTGCAGCAGCAGCAACAACAGATATGAAGAGCTATCTGTGCTGCTGCTGCTGCTGCTGATGTGCTGTTGTTGATTTTGGGGCGTAATTGGAGCTGTGCCACATGTGCCACATGCGGCACATGCAACACAGAACAGCAGACAAGGACTGTCGACTCTCGACTCTCGAAATCGCGGCACACGAGTCTAACGAAGCAAGCCGTTAAATGATCGGATTACATAGCACTCCAAGAGATTCTCTCTCTCGCTCTCACTGCCGTTGTCTCTTCTGCTCTGTCTCTCTTTCAAGTGGCAACATATGTCACAAATATGCGCTTCCCTTTCCTTGAGCGCTGCCCAAAAGCTGAGCTCATAAAAACCCAATGCGAATATTTTTTTTTTGTTTTTTTTTTTGCCACACTGACATTTAAATAATTTACGATGTTTTAACATACAAATTATAATGTTGCAAGTCGTTGGCATTCTCATTCCCTCTCTTCCACACATCACATCCTGGTGCAGCACTTCCCCCTTGCCGTTGGTGCTTCCCTCTTGCCTGCTGCTATTTTTATGAACGAGATCGCATTAAATACACACACACACACACACACACACACACACACACAGCACATCAGACGCTTACTCACAGGGCAGAACTTATGGCTCCATCTACAGATTTTCTTGTCGGCGACATTTTTGGCGTGCCAAAAAAAAAAAATTAAAAGAGCAAAAGCAACAACAACAACATCATCAGCAGCGACTGCAAAAGACGCCCACTTTTGTTGTTGGCCAGTTGAATTTTGTTCGCAAAATACAACAACCAAAAAAAATGATGTTTTTATTTATGGTCCATTTGGAATTTTGACAGGCCTGCCATGGGTAATAAAACCAGCAACAACAGCATTCACATTTATCAAGATACGTTTTAGGTCCTTTCCTGGCTAGGTGTTGTTGTTGTTGTTGTTGTTAGCCACAATGATTTGTTGCCTTTTGTTGTTGTACTTTGGCGCGAGATTTTGATGAACTTTTGTCAAATTGACAATGAAATGCCAATAAAGTTGAAGCAGCTGTCTTGAATTATGGTCTGTTAGCCGCAGATATCTATAAGATTAAATATTAATCTTTCTATAAATCCGTAATACATGTCTAAACTTTTAATTGACTTTCCTGCCTGGCATAAAACATAATTTTGTTGTGTAATCAGAATTTGTTAGTTGTCACCTGAACATTTTACTTCGCACCAAATACAGATAGAGCAACAGATGCAGATGCAGATACAGATGCAGATGCAGATACAGATTCAGATACAGATACAGATACAGATACAGATACAGACACCATCATCAAATTAGTTGTCGCTTGCATTTCATGTGATTTGATTTGAATTCATTTCTGCCTTCTTTTTTCTTAGTTGGCTACTAAATTGACGTTGCTGCTGCTGCTGCTGTTGCATGCTTCGGGGTCGTTGTTGTCTGTTGCCGTCTTCTGCTTGGGCTGACAAAAATAACTCAAAAATGTCATTCGCCCATCGAATTTTAACAAACGAGCCGAGCTGAGGCAGAGTGGCAGGGACTGTGGCAGGGGCAGAGAGAGAGATGGAAAGAGAGTGCCAAGACTGCCAAGACATGGGCGCTAAAAATATGTGTGGCGATACTTTTTTAGTTTGCCCCACTGTCGATGCATTTTATATAGAGATAGTTTGCATCTAGATACAGCCAGATATATATATATATATATATGTATATATATAACTATATAAATATAAATATATATATTTATATATATACAGATGTAGAGTCACTTCATTTTGACTAAGCAACTGCGTAAAACGCGCCAACGCCAACGCCACAAATCGAGAACGGACACAAGGGAAAAGGGAAGGGGAAGGGGGGTGGCAGGCAGGGCTGGGGGATAGAATAAAGATCGAGATCTCAACAATTTGAACGGTCCGCGCACTCTTCGTATCGTTTGGCATATACAGTTAGTCGGGCGACTTTTGGTGTTGGCGCTGCTAATGATGCAGCTAAGGAAACGCTTTATAATTTCTCTTTAAAAGCAGCTGTGGCAAAATACAACAAAAAATTAAAATACAAAAACATATATACATATGCATATACATACTTATATATATATATATATATATAAATATTTATATGTATGTACTTTATAAATAAGCAACAAAAGCTGAAGATGTTGTTGCTCCCAAAGCGACAACGCGTTTTATGTCTGTCTGTCTTTCTGTCTGTCTGTTGTTGCTGTTGTTGTTGTTGTAGTTGTTGCTTGTTGATTTCTCCCCAAACAGAAATTGCTTAATGTGCTGCAGCCTTTGTGTCCACACCACAGACTCTTGTTGTATGTGTCCCTCTTCTGTGGCAAAGACAAAGAAATCCGCCCCATGCTGATTGCCCAAATAATTTTTATGATTTCATTTTAAGTAATTTTTAATGAAAATCAGTCGTCGCAATGGGTTGCAAGTAACTTTTGCCTGCCCCTGCTTCTCTCTCTCTCTCTCTCCCCCTCACTCTTTGTCTGTCTCTCTGTCTGTTTGTCAACTGACAACTTTTTGGCGTTTTGGCTAATAGTTTGTACATGCGATGAGTTGATTTTTGTTTGGCGTTGACAACGTTGCTCCATTGTCTTCTTCTTGTTCTTGTTGTGGCTGATCATCTGCTTGTTGTTGTTGCAGATTGCAACCATGCGTGCTGCAGCAGTGCCTGCTTCTAAGTAGTTGGCACACACACACGTACACACACACACTGGCGCGTACAGAAAGCCGTACTATGTTTGGGGGCTGTCTGTTTTGGCATGATGATTAATGAAGTGCGGGTAAAATGATGATGATGATGCCGTTGCTGTTGCTGCCCCGTTGCTGATGATATTTGTTGTCTCTCTCGCATTGCTGTTTTCCATACGAACACAACACGAAACTGTTTTCTGTTGTCTGTTGTCTGTTGCTGTTGAAAGTGGCCTGCCTTGCCACTGCCGCACTGTCCTTGACATTATACTTATGGCGAAAAGATTGAAGCTACATCTGTCACAACATTGACACAGCCAGGGCCAACTTTCTACCACTACTACTACTACACTAGACCTATAACTCACTATAAACCGAGACCAAAAACCCATGCCCAGAAAATCGTTGGAAGAAACGCCTCTGGGCCGCTGACTCTGGATTAGCAGGCAGGGCAGGCAAACAGGCAGGTAGCTGGCCAAAAAAAAAAAAGAAACAGAAACCCGAACAGGTTAAGCGTTAATACCAATCAATGTCTTGGCCTATGGCTGGGCCAACAACAACAACAACAACAACAGCAGCAACGCTTGTACAAAAGCAATTTAATGTGCCCCGTTCCCGGATTCGCTTTTCCCAACATTCGGTTTTTGTTTTCGTAAATTGCATTTTCTGATTTCGAACGAAACGAAAACCAAAAGAAAGATACACAGATGCACAGATTTGTGTTGTTGTTGTTGTTGTTGCATTTGTTGTTGCATTTGTTGTTGCATTTGTTGTTGTTGTTGCTGTATAGAGAGGCCATAATCAGGTATGAAAGGTTACGCTTGCGCAGTTGTGTATTGTTGTCGGAGCAGCAAGCAGCAAGCAGCAAGCGGCAAGCAGCTAGCAGCCTTGTGAGGCAAGAACAAAACGAGCCTTGGAATGCTCACTTCCAGATCTCTGCGGCAATGGAACTGTTCTTCTTCTTGTTGTTGTTGTTGTTGTTGTCTGGCATCTCTACGCATTTGCGTGTGCGTCTCTCTCTCTCTGCTTGCTGCTTGCGTCTCTCGTTTTGCTGAAAGGAACTTAATCTCCTTTGTGCCACATATATATATATATATTTATATATATATATTCCCTACTGCCTGCAGTCAGCATCGCAGTCGGAGTCGTCTTCGCTGCCTTGTTTTGTTTTGTTCTTTTAATGATAAAAAAAGAACCTTTGCCTTTTTATTTGGAATTTGGTATTGGTACCTTTTTAATCTCGCCAGCCTGCTCACCTTCTCCCTCCCTCTCTCTCTCTCTCTTTCTGTCTCTCTCTGTTTTGCGCTATGCGCAGTTATATTATGAAAGCATTGTTCTTTTTTTTTCAATTCATTTTGCTCGTGTGCGCAACCCTTAGAGCCAGCGGGTTTTGAATTTCTTGCCAAACAAAAGGCATTTGTTCAACTTGTTAGCCAAAAAAAAAGACAACAAAAAAAAAAGAAAGCATTGCAAAATAAAAACGAAAACTGCGAAATGAGCAGCAATGTTGTTCCCGTTTCAGCCGAGGATTTGCGCAGCCGCAACTGTTGCCAGGGTGAGCAGGCAGCCAGCATGCCCCGTTCCCGTCCCCTTTTTCCCTTTCCACGAGGCAGACAAACTGCGCCGCAGCATGCATTTGCACAGCGTGAATTGATTTGGCACAGCCTGCCTGCCTGCCACACTGCCTGCCACCCACCCGGGGCAACAACAACAACAGCAACGTATATATTTACTTTGCGTTTCTTACAAGCTTTACAGCTGCAACCGCATTTCTTTTTTTGATTACACTTGAATTCGTTTTTCTCAACTTTCCAGCGCCGCCCGCGTTTCTAATTTTCGAATTTTCCAATTTTGGTTGCTTGTATTCAAATATTTGTTTATGCAACCACTTGGCGCCTTTTAAATGTTATTATTTAGTTTGCTGCTTCTTAAATATAACCTACTGTCTCTTTCTCTCTCCTTCCCTCTCTCCCCTCTCTCTCTCTCTATCTTGGCGTGTTTAGATTGTGCGTGCATTTGACGGGGTCGTTAGACGGTCCGTCAGAATGTCTGATGACTTTCAATATTTGTACAGTAGTTTTGACCCTTTTTAAACAGCTCTATATGTGTGTGTGTGTGTGATATGAAATGGTGCATGCTGCATTTCGTAGATACATTATCGCTGTGTGAGTGCCACATTACTTAGTGCTCCTAATACGTTCATTAAATAGTGGGCCTCAACCCATTAGATTGGAATGTGACTTTACCTATTTATTTACATATGTTTATTAATATATCCACGAATTGAGCTACATTTATTTACATATATATATACATATTCATGTGTGTATTAGTGTAGCCAAGAATTGAGCCATACGAAACATTTGGCTAAGAGCTGTAAATTTAGATCGTCGAAAGCCAGTTTGACTATTTGCTACTAATGACAGAAGCCAGTTGGGAATTTTATTGCTCAAATGTCCATTATCATTTGGCTGCGTGAGAGAGAGCGAGAGGGAGAGAGAGCATTTAAAGTATTTCATTGCGATGCGAGTCTTTCGCTGCGCGCCTTTATTTATGTGCCGTTACTTATGAGCCCCCATGATTTATGTACCGCTCTCGCTGTAGAGAGAGACGTGTGTGTGTTAAACGCTTTCAATTAAGAGCAAAAGAAGCGTCGAGCTGCTGCCTTGACAAATTGGCCAATGAGTGCTGACAATCGATGGCGGATACCCTGTATGTAAATAGAGTGCAGATGCGGGCATATCAGACTTGACTTGTTTATTGCTGATGCTGTAAATGCAATATTATTTGCCGATTAACATAATTAAATAATAGATTTTTTCGAATGTTTACTACATACTTTACACACACACATATATACATATGTATACATATATATATATGTATGACATACATAACCATTTGTACTTTGTTGTTATCAGCTGTGTGGAACGCCGGATGTTTGTCCAGGCCTCGGGGCAGACGCCTTTGGCATCCATTAGGCAGTCAGGTACCATTGATATGCGCCACAAGTAGTCAACGAAAGCAACACAAATCTCTACAACATGCCACTGCTCTTGTTGTTGTTGTTGTTGTTGCTGCTGCGGGTGCTGCTGCTTTTTGCTTTTGGGCTGTAACATACCAATGCAAATATTGACATTCAGAATGTTGCTAATGTTTACGCGCTTCTACGCCAGATTGTTAAAAGTATCTGAGCCGGCAGCTACCTCAGTGCGTCGTTTGTTTTGGGTCGTAAAAGGTGGCCAAGTGTCTGCGGCCCATAGACACACTAACAGATACAGATATACATGTTTGTGTCCATAAACATGACGATGAGGGGTATCATAAAATGAAAAAAAATAGGAAAAAAAAGTAAATCAGTCGGCATGTGGAACTGTCCCATTATAGCACTAGATACATATTGTATATATATACATATGCTACATACAGATATACGCTCTGCTTTTGCTCCGATTGTCACCTCAATTGCCGCAGTTTGCTGTTGTAGTTTTTACTACCGATATTGTGTATGTGGTGTACCCATTATAAAGATAAAAACGATGGTTCGCCCAGATCGGGCGCGTTACACATATTTCTCTTGTCTCTGGGTTGGATTTTTTTCCTTTTCAATGTTTTGTTTATGTTTTGTTTTGGTTTTGTTGGCTTGGTTTGGTTTTCTTCTGGTTAAAGGTAATCAGCGACATTAAACAAGCACTACAACAGCATTATCATTATCATGATTATCATGATTATCATTATGATAATCATCATTATCATCAGCAGCAATGCCACAACATCATCAGCTATGCAAATACAATTTTTGGTATTGCATTACAACCAAATTATTGTTAAGCTTTGTGTGTGTGTGTGTGTGTGTGTGTGTGTGTTGTGGGCGACTGCAACACAAAGTGAGCGGGGGGTGGGGTGATGACATTGTGCAAGCTTTTAGGTACTTAACTGTTATTGTTGCTCGTTCCGCCATGTGTGTAGGTGTGAGAAATTTGATAGGTTTTCTTGGGGCTTTGGTTACACTTGCGTTGAGGTAACTGCAATTTTCAAGTGAATGATTTTGGAGAACAGATGTTTTGCGGCGTGGCATAAAAAAAGATTTAAAAAAAGCCAGATCAGCCTCAAACTTTGACAGCTCTATAAAGTCAGACACTTCCTGTCATCGAAAAAAGTGTGAGCTAATTTTTGCGAGTGTGCCAAATTACAAGTAAAACTAAACAAATTAGCGCATTTTTGATAAAAAAAAAAATAATAATAAAATAAATAAATAAATTCGTATTAAATTTAAGCTTAAAATTTAACAAATCAAGGAAAATCTAAGCCAAATACGATTAAAATTTTGTTTTTATTTTGAGATTAGTTTTGCTTCATTACCAACTGCTTTATTGAGTGAAGCGCATTCCCCGTTGGGAAGCTTAGATTTTTTAATTTAACATTTTTTTTTTCTTTTTTTTTTTTTAAATTATGTTCTGTTGCACAGTTCGAGATAAAAACTCGATAACATTTCGACAGCGTCTCCACGCACAGCAATTCGGCAAAAGTTGTGTTCTTTGTTGCTCATGTTTGTTGTTTGTTATTGTTGTTGTTGTTGTTTGTTGTTGCTGGGTTAATTCGTTTGTCTTGCGTTTGTTTATGATAGCAAACCCGCATGCCACGGGTTATATGTGGAACTGGGGCTACCGAAGCCCGAAGCCCGGCGCCGTCGCAGCACGCAGCGCACTACACAAAAAGTAATAATGAAAATTAGTGTAGCTACTACGTGCAGCAATTTAGGCGCCACATCGCAACGCTCTGCAGATCTCCACAACCCACACACACACAGAAACCATTAGCTTAGATAAACTAATTAGTGAAACGTGCGCACTGTGAACTAGTTCCAGCTCAAGAGATGTATTTTTAGTTGCATTTGGGTTTTTTTTTTTTCCCTTTCGATGACGATGCGTCTGTCTGCCTAAGGCTGTTATCAGTGCAGTTTCTCAAGTGTTTTTTGGTGGGTCTGTTGGTTGAGGGGGGGGGGGGGGGGTAGAGGGTTACTTTGTTACTACTGATCGTACATTGTCCGGCACTTGGGCTACTGTGCGCGCTGATTCCAAAAGTCGACATGGCTGGTTGCATAAATTGCTTTATGGCCGTTTGTTGGGCGCGCTTTATGGCCATTACTCAAGTGCTCAAGACTTTACTATACACTCACACACACACACGCACACACACACTCACACACACATACACACACACAGGTTGCTCGGACCCGCCGCAGTCGTCCTCCTTCTGCCTTCACTGGTTTATGGCCAACACAATGCCAGGGCTATAAACGCGGGCGGACTCGGACGAGCAGCTCCTAGCTATTGGCATATCATAAAAAAAAACAAAAAAAAAACCTAAAAAAACTCGGCAAAAACAAATACTTGGCCCGCTCTTTCCCCTCTTTGAGGCGATATTTTTTATGGACTTGAGCTCTTTTGTGGATTGCGTTTCGATTTTTATTTCGGTTTTTAGTGGCTCAAATTTCTATAAATTTATCATGTGAGAAATTAAAAGCAGTTCTGATTGAATCATAATTCCATGTATTATATATATATATATATGTATGTGTATGTATATATGTATGTGTATGTATATGGGTTATTACTTTATGACGTCCGTTTGCTGCTGGCCTTTCGATTGTTGATAGCACGTGGCCAGGTTGATGAAATGAGTTTGATTTGAAAATGCCACACAATTTATGGCCAGTTAGCGATCTTGCTTTGGTTTCAATGTGAATGGGTGTGTTTTGTGTTTGTATCTTTTAAACGCCACCGGAACCCGAACTTCAACCCGCAATCCCTTGTGACTGCTGACTGGTGACTGGTGACTGGCGATTGTATAATTGCATTTATTGGGGCATCATAAAAACGCTTCAAGAGCAGTATCTAAACAGTAGTGATTTTATTTTGTCGCCGTTGCCTTGCGAAAATTTATGAGCTAACCATGTGAAACTGATTAGAAATGGGTGTGCGTGTGTGTGTGCATGTGTGTGTGTGTGTGTGTGTGTATTTTCTAGTCAAGAACTTGTACAAAATGACACGCAATTTTCCATATTTTATTTTTAAAGTGAGTTCGCTTCTCTCTCTATGTGAGTGTGTGTGTGTATTTTTCTTTTGGGGTTTCCGCATTGGACACTGCTTGGAAAATTGGAAAATGTGCTTCTTTGCGTTGAGCTATAAATATGAAATTGTCAGCTGCAGACGCCCACGCGGCGTTCTTGTTGTTGTTGTTGTTGTTGACAAAATGTTCAGTCTATTCTATATTCCAACACACTAGAATTTTCATTTTCATTTTTATTTCAATTTTCATTTCATGTTGTTGTTGCTGATGTTGTTGCTGATGTTGATGTTATTTTCACGCCCGTTGTGTTGACTTGGGCGTCCTGGCTTATTTATAGACTTGTCTCATGCTGTGTATTTGCTTGTTGCCAGTGATTTATACATTTTTAAAAACTGCAGCGTAGACAACACAACATTCAACATTCAACATTTAACATTCAACATTAAACATTTCACTTCATTTTGCCCATTGTGGGGGACAGCAGCATTGCTTATCAGTGAATTAAGCTGCTGCTTGCACTAATTACCGCTGAAAGAACAACTCTCTCTCTCTCTCTCTCTCTCGCTCTCTCTTTGTCTCTATCTAGCTGTGTGTCTCGCTTTCTGTCGTCTCTCTTATTGGGCAGCCATTTTGATTCATCCGAGTAGTGCGTGTGTGCAATATGCCAGTTGCCTCCTGATGCCTCACCCGATCGCTCGCGGAGCGTCGTCGTCTGCCCCCTCCTACAACTAACTACGTCTAGAAAGAAACGGCGACCCTCGTGCTTCTCATATCAGGCAGCTAAAGCAAAAGCGCGACCTGGTCGCCAGTCAGCCATCCAAACGTAGAGTTATCATACAAACCAGTTTGACAACTTTACTGGCCACTGCCACAAGCAACTCTACATATATATATATACATATATATATATATATGTATATGTATATGTTGGTGTGTGCAACGCCAGCAGCGACCAACCAGCATTTGAAAATGCAACATTAAAGCCAACTGGAAACAACAACTTTGGCACACACAACTTCTTCGCTCCACACGCAACATTTTCATTCTCTCCTCAATGGTTGTGCATTGTTTCTGTTGTTGTATGCCTCACAATGGGGCGTTTTTCTCATGCCTGCTACCCACATGCATAACTATATCTGCAGATGTTCAACTTGGACTTGAACTCCTTGCCATTGATTCGATCTGCTTGCTGTCGTCTGTCTGTCTGTCTGTCTGTCTGTCTGTCTGTCGTCTGTCTGTCTGTCGACTGTCGGCTGTCTGCAACATAGTAATTATTAGTCGTCTATGGCTCAGTTAATTCAAATTGCCGTTGCGATACTGGCGAGTGTCAAGTACTCTAGCGTGTCTAGCTAACTAAGAATTACCGGCTAAATGAAGTCAAATATGACTAGATTAAGCATAATAAAATAATAAAATGAAGAACCCCAGATGTTCTACAAAAAAAAAAGATCATGATTTTAAGTAATGCTTTGAAATGCTTTGAAAATACTTTGAAATCTAAACGATGCCTCATCACACTTTATCTTTAATGACAAACTAAAATTAAAGAGTTCACAGCAATAATGTTTATGATCTCTGAAGATCTGTAGCTGAAATGAAAGCTTTCTTTTTCAAATATTTTAAATATATATTTTTTAGATTCAAACTAAACTTAAAGCGTACACAAAGTAGCTTAAATAAAAGCTGTGCATTTTTTTTTTTAAATATTTCACATTTTGCTTGGGCAGTCGTAAATGTTTTGATCCTTAATCAGACTCTACCCATAAGGATCACAGTTCAAAGCAATCTCATTGGATGGTCTACGCAGATATTTGCAGATGCTATCTACAGATTTATGGCTTGTGCGCTTGCAACCTTGCACAGTTATTCATTGGGTGGTCTATGGCCAGGTTAAAGATACAAAACTAAAAAATAAAAGACAATAATGAAGCAACTACAAGGTCGACACCATGATCTGAGTCAATAAAAAATTTCGCAGCGGGTGTAGCTCTTTTTTAATGTGTTGTTTATCTATGTGAAGAGGAAGAACGACCCAAGCTGGGATCGCACAGTTCAGTTCAGTTCCATATGGCTTGGTATAGTCATGTCATATGTAGTTCCGTGAGAGCCAACCGCAACAGCAATCTTCACTAATAGCAACATCGACAACAGCAACAACAATAACAGCAACAACAGCAACAAAACAATAATAAAATCAACAAATAATTCGCAGCATTTATTTGACCTTCTGTCGCATTTTGGTCGCTCCTCGTCTGTGTGGCCATTTCAGTTATGTGTGTGCGTGTGTGTTCGTGTGTGTTTCTATTTTATCTAGCCACATATTGCTTTTGTGATTTTTATCTAAGTGTGTGGTTTATTTCTGTTGCCTTTTGCAATAAAAATAAAAATGAAAAAAAAAAATAACAAAAAAAAAACGAGAATCACTTTTATGGTCACAGCGAGTCACCTCTGCTCTGATGAGCAACAACAGCAACAGCAAATTTTACGCAAATGTTGCGTTTCCCATGCTGTGTTTTGGTAACCAGCATATTGTTGTTGTTGTTGTTGTTGCTGTTGCCTGGTTTATACTGTAGTATTTTGCTTGCAGAGCGCTTATCGCTTGGACTGTGAGCTGTGGCATCATAAAACAGCGGCGACACAGACAAAAACACTGGCGACCTAGTCACGGAGTCGCACTCGGAGCTGCACAGTTGCCACCTGCCTGCTGTGCCTTTCGTCAAGATGCAGCAGCAGCAGCAACAGCAGCAGCAACAGCTGCCAGTCTTTGCCTTTGCATATATTTGCAACGATTTGAAAATGCATTTTTCTCTCTTACTCATACCGTATTTCTCTCTCTTTCTCTCGCTCGCCGCCTCTCATTTCAGATAAGATCACAGAAACCCTACTACACCGCAGATCCCGAAGTCGATTCACTGGTAAGTAAAAAGGCTAAACAAAATGCGGCCAGCAACAATGTTGCAGCAGCAACAAGCCAAAAAGATCACGGCCTAACCAAGTGTATGTGTGTGTGAGTGTCTCTGTGTGTGTGTGTGTGTGTTGTTTGTGTGTCTGTGCGATCACCTTGACCCAAAACAATGACAACAATTGAATAATTTTCTTTTATTTAGAATAAATCACAGCAAATTTAGCCGCTGCCTCAGCAATTTATGAGCATTTGTTTGCTCACTTTTGCGGCTCGTCCGAGTTGTCCGCATTCCCAGTCCGTACATCCAACCACAACCAAATCCGCATCCAAAGCGTCATCGGACTAAGTTGTTAAGTCATTTTATTGGACAGCGTTGCCATACATTTTTCACTCGCACGCATTTTGATTTTTGCATGCGCTCAGGATGGGGATAAGAAACATCGGAACGGATGGGCAGGGGGTTGGCAAGGGAGTGCAGATGGCAATAAAAAACACTAAAAAGTATGGATGGTGTGTGGCAGGGGGAGGGAAGACAACGACCGATGCTCTCAACGTCGACTACAATATGAAGCAGAACGATTTAATGATGCATATGACATTTTTGCACTCTCTAAATGGGCAGCCTTTGGGTGTGCAAAAGACGACGTTGTTGCAGCAGCAGCAGCAGCAACAGCAGCAGCAGCAACAACCACAGCAACAGCAGCAACAACAACAACAACAACAACAACAATAAAGTTGTCGTCGTGCTTGTGGGTTAGTTAAATGCATTCAGATCTGGGCAGTCGAGAGTCAGAGTGCCCCAAGGCAATAACAAATGCCATCGAGGCAACCTTGACGGCGATCATGGCGTGTTCATCATCATCATCAACATCAACATCATCATGACGTTACACTCGTGATGATGATCAGCTGCTACTGTTGTTGTTGTAATTGTAGGACAACAAGTGCACAAAGACTCTTAAAGTATGCTAATCGCTAGTGATGATATCTAATGCCTACAACTAAAACATCTTTTTGAGCATCTAAAATGTAACATGCAACAAGACAGCAGAAATACAGAAATATATATATATATATATATATATATATATATATTGCTAAACAAACAAACATAAATGCATCTGATAAATCAGTGAATGCATTGATCAATCTTTTGAGAATTAGCTTCAACAATGACACAAACAATTTGAATAAAACTGATTTTATAATCAGATGAACAACTCCCAAATGGAGGTATTTCTGTCCAATGTGCAACTTGGCAACGGGATGAGTCAGAAATCAGCGAGTTGCAAGTCAGTTTTTGGAGCGCATGTAAATCAAGACGGAAATGCTGCGTGCAAAAAGTGCAAAACGAGGCATGCAATTGGGCTGCACAAATCGCGTCAAAGATTGCTGCTGCTGTTGCTGTTGTTGTTGCTGTTGCAGTTGCGTATAAAGAAATTAAGGGGCAAAACTAATTTTAATTGCGACTGCTGCATTCGTATAAACTCCAAAGCGGACTCTGCTTAGTCGTAAATGTGTCACTCACTCACTCACTCAGTCGAGCAGGGCCAACAGCAACTGAGATGCTGTTGCTGTGGCAGTTGCAGTTGCAGTTGCTGGCGTTTAATGTCGCTGGTTTTATGGCGTATTAGTCGCCAGCAAAATAGCAGCAGCAACAGCAACAGCAGCAGCAGCAGCAGAGAAATCTCTGGCGGTGGCCCTAATTTTATGCACTTGCAGATTAGTTTATTAGTTGTAGTACACACTCACGGAATGCCAGGCAGCAACACACACACACACACACACACAGAGACAGACAGACGGACTGACAGACAGCCGGACAGACAGCCGGACAGTCTGTTGGCCTCCTCTGATCCGGCCATGGCCGTGTGCGCCTGCGTACTTTGGCCATAAATCATTTTGGCATGCCACCACTCTGTGGTGCCGCTGCCGCCGCTGCCGCTGCTGCCGCTGCCGCTGCTGCTGCTGCTGCTGCTGGACTGAGTGCCCAACGCTCTGGCGAGTTCATGTTTGAACATTTAAAAGTGCATTTAGTAACACTTACTTAAACCAAAAAAAAAAAAAAAAAAAGAAAAAAAGAAGAAGAAAAGAAATAATGCTCTTAGTGGTTTGGGCACACACACACACACACACACACACACACAGCTATGCCATGTGCTATAAAAATGTTTATAGCATGTTTTCTATATGTTATTATTTTACTATGCGGTAAAGTTGGCCGCTGCATGGCATTAAATGAAATTCTTTAAAGTTTTTGCCGGCTGCAGCTGCTGCTGCTGTTGCAAGAACAGCAGTAGCTATGGTAGCAGCAGCAGCAGCAACTGCAGCAGCAGCAACAGCAGCAGCCACACCAGTTAGCAGCATCGTAAAAATGTCAAATGTCAAACTGACGTTTTAATTAGCATCTGGTCACCCTAACAGTTGGCGCTCTTGCGATTCATTTGTGTGTGTATGAGTGTGTGTGTGTGTGTGTGTGTGTGTGTGTGTGTGGGGATTATGGTGTGTGCATTTGGTTGGTTCCGGGGCGTCAAACGATTTGTTTGGCAGCACTCTTTATGGCTATGAATTTTATTATTATTTTTGATATGCATAACTCATGTTCTCTCTCTCTCTCTCTCTCTGTCTCTTCCCTTCTCTTTCTGTTCCGCTCTCTTTGCAGATGGTGCAAGCAATACAAGTGCTTCGGTTTCACCTTTTAGAGTTAGAAAAAGTAAGTAAACACTGATTAAGTACTTAAGTAGTAAGCATTAATGTTAATCTTAAAGGCATTGCAATACGTTCGAGGTTATTAAGTGGCTAATTAGACATTAAAAGGAAATAATTGTTAATTTCAGACATGGATGTAAAGAAAGTGTAGTTTATCAGCTTGATATGCTTACATGATTAAAAACCTAATCTGTAATCTTCTGCATGGACTGCAATCTGTGCAAATTGTATTGCTCATTTCTTGGCCATCATCGAGCAACAACGTGCTGCATGAAAAAAAAACCAACAGTCATGCAATTAACTGTTAGCCAAGCAACGAACATTTATCACCAACCCCAACGACCACCCATAAAACCCATAAATCAATAGCGCAAAAAAAAAAAAATAAAATAAAAAAATAATATATATAAAAAAAAATCAAGCTCAAGTGCGCTTCAGACAAGACTAGCAGATACTCTCTAACTAACGTATCTCAGTTATTTAGATTTGAGCATTTAGTAATCGATATCAAATTGGCTTGTTGATTTATTAATTGTGCGCCGATTCACAATAAGAGTCTCTCTCAGCGAATATGCTCTAAGCCCACTAGAAATAGGGTATAGAAAAAAAAATCAACGATTTAAACAAAGTTGCCAACATTTGTGTTGACATTTTATTGAGCTTGTTGTACTGGCTTCAACTCTGGAGACGGAGACACTCCGCGCACAGCTTGTGGCCATATCTCGCTGGCAAATGTCTAAATTAAAGCACAACTGTGCAACTGCAGCTGGCCGTGGCCAAAACTTGCATTAATTGCCAATCAAAATGGTAACATGTGAAAACCGCTTGCATAGCTTTAGATATAGATAATGAGCCCGGAAAATGCGGACCGACAGGATGTGTGGCAGCATTTACAAAATACGAGATACGAGAGACCGAACGAGGCACAAACATTTGTCGTGGGGTGGGTTGGCTTGTTGTGTGTTGCCTGAGCAGGTGCTTGTCCAAGATACAACAACAAACAACAACAAACAACAAGCAACAACAAATAGAACTCATGACATATTTGCATTGCCAGTTGCCGCACAATGCAACGCATTCATTTGCGGCGCTGCTTTTGTTCTTAATTCATGAGGTGTGGATGAACCCCCTGCCACACCTCCCACTCCACTCCCTGTGGCTAACCCTCGACGCACAAATATATAAATAATTTTGGGAATGCAGCAACAAGCAAACACCTACTTTATTATTGGACACACTTTATAGTCTAAATGGAAAAATTACAGGTTGCCTAATTTGTTTTAATTTCAAATAATATGCAAGAGTTTGACTTGTTGGCCAGCTTTGAGTTTGGCTTGTTGGCCAGCTTTGAGTTTGGCTAGCTGGCTATCGTTTGGTTGGCTTGGGTGCGTGTGTGTCGGCGTCTGTCTTAATGGAAGTTGTTCCTCAACGTGGTCGTAATTAATGCCTGCGCCCTGCCCCAGCCCCCGCCCCTGCCCTTGCCACTCCCCCCACCCCTCTACACTTCAATCCCCGTCCCTTGTCCACTGCTGTGCCAAGAAAATTAATTAGGCAAATGCGCAGCGAAGCGTGGAGCGTCCGAGTCTCAGACTGAGACTCAAACTGAAGCCCAAAAACCGAAGCAGCTAAAACCCGGCTTTAGCTTTGAGCTAAACCCGTCATCAGAGTTTTTTTTTTTTTTTTTGGCTGTTGTTTTTGTATTTTTTGTTCTCCTTCTTATTTTTTTCAATTAAGTCTTAAGTAAGAAATTATGCAAAACATTATAAAAAACCAAAAAAAAAAAAAAAAACAACAATAAGAACGAAACGTTCAAAGAATACGTAGCTGAGCCCTTTCGGGCCTTGAGAAATGTGGTTTAGGCCCCCAAAAAGTCGAAAAGTCATTTACAGTTGTGTGTGCGATTGGAAGTGGCACTTGTCTCTGGTATTGGACTAATGACACACGGCCAACAAATGACAAATATGTACAGCAAAAGTCAATCAATGTGCAATTAGCCTTAGCCAATCTTAATTACCAATGGGGCAAAAGCGTCGCTTTCTATTGAATGTAGTGCAGTAAGCCAAGTCGAGTCAGTCAGTCAGTTTGTCAGTTTGTCAGTCAGTTAGTCAGTCAGCCAGTGAGATCGTTGTGTCAGCCATTCAGTCAGTCAGCCATTCCAGCCGGCTGCAATTTGTTGCAAGCGGCACCCTGTATAACAACGACGAGAATAGTGTAGTGTAGTGTAGTGCAGTGCAGCAGTGGAAGCGAACGAGATCTTTATCATCATCACACACAGCACAGCTCACACAGCCCACGACAGGTTTTTGTTTTGTCATTTGTCACTCACACAGCTTGCGACACACACGAACCACGACGAGCCAACAATCGGCAACAACAATCCAACAGCCAACAATCGGCACAAAGAACTGTAGCAACTTGTACAAAAAACAAACAGCGACATCAGCCCAAGCGGCAGCAACAACAGCAGCAACAGCAGCAACAACAGCAGCAGAGGCAGCAACAAATATACAATTCATTTATATGCAGCCAACAAAATGCAGCGGGCGTTTTTGGTGTATAAAATAAATAAAAATACAAGAAAAAAAACACACAAAAAAAAAAACACAAAAAAAAAATCCAAAATAATACTTAAATAAAATGTGCGGGCTGGACGCTCAAAAAGCATTGATATTGGCTTATACGTATATATATATATAAATATATATATATATATATGTATATATATATATATAGTGTATATATTGTATATCTGTATCTGTGCATATTTGTTGCTGCTGCTAAAAACAACACACAGAATCAGTTAAAAAGACGTTTCAAGACTTGTGTCTGTCAAAACTGGTTTGCCAGCCCCAAGTGCCCAGTCCTCACTCAGCTCACAGCTCACAGCTCACAGTTCTCGGTGTTCCCAGCCAGCACGGACAATTCTCGTCACAGAGTCACATGCAAAAAAAAAAAAAATAAAAAATAAAAAAAATAAAATAAAAAATAAAAAAAAACACTCAACGTCGACGGCGCATTGCAATTGACAAAACGGACAGTGGGACAGTCAGTGCCACAGTCGGACAGACAGACAGACAGACAGACATTTAGACAGACACAACACACGTTGGGTCAGTTGCACACAGCCCGGCAGGGGGTAAGCAGTCACAGCTTGGCGGCTGTACCGGTACCGGTATCGGCGGTACCGGCATGGGGGCACTATACAACCAATACCACTACTACCACTACCACGTTTGAACACCGAATTGGGGGCCTTGTTTTGATGGCTTGGCCAGTTGGGTACTACAACACCAAACAGACAACCAACAGCTGTATTTTTTTCAATTCCGTTTTTTTCTTCTTTTTTTTTTGACTTGGCCAAAATACACTGCAACTCAAGCTGGTCTCGATAAACGATGGGTAGTAAAAATATTGGCGTGGGTTCCATCAACTAAACGCGGCTCAAACTATTTGAATCTATGGGAAAAAGGCAGCAATAGCTTTAGGCTAAGTGTTATAAGATATGTATATATATATGTATATATATATATATATATAACATTTCGTCTGATAGCCAAATAATATTTCCATTTTTTTCTCTATGAATTAAAATATTTATTTTTGTCAGCTGCTTAAAATCAGTTTCAAGTGTTTGTCGGCTGCCTTTGCTATTGTTGTTGTTGTTGTTGTTGTTGCTGATATTGCTTGGTGTTTTTGTTGTTGTTTTTTATTTTTTAATTACATTTCATTTAAATGTCAGCAATGTTGTACATTTTTTGCTGCGCGCTTGTTAAACAAAATGCAAAGCAAAAAAAATAAATTAAAATAACTTGTTGCTTGACTGGGATTGAGACAGCGACTGGGACTGGAACTGGGACTGGGACTGGAGGCTGTGTCAGTTGGTCGGTTTCGTGTGAATCTCAGTCGAGAGCTGCTCCATAGTCGTCATGTCTGTATAGAACATTTAAGCGCTATCTATGAACGGAAATCGAAAATTACCACTGCTCAGATTGGAGCGATTTGCATTAGATTACACG